>OY751337.1:15000000-20000000 GCA_963564715.1 Catocala sponsa | reverse complement strand
CTGGAAATGTGTTTAATTTCCTCTCCGTGTTATTTAGAATATCATAACATTAAATATGAATATTTTTATGAGTAATCGTATAGCTCCGATTGTTTATAGTAATTAGACCTTATAGGTTTAATTGAGTAGGTCTCTTGTGCTATTATTTTTGGTTACATACTGAATAGTCTAACGCGTGTACTGAATGATCCACATTTCGTCATTCAATGTTTTGGGTTCCACTTATTAGGTATTAGGTGGCGAGACTATTGACGTCTATCGGAAAAAGTTTCACTAAGGCAGACAGAGATCATATTACGAGTATAATAGCATTTAATAGAACCCTATTCTCAACTATTATTAAACCTGAACTAGCTAGATAATTTTAAAAGAGATACAAGCTCTTGTACGTTTTTAAAACGATCATGTATTGAGACTAAAAGTTCACAATAACAGAGATGTGACTGTACTCTATGTTTAGTGAACACAGTGCACACTTTACGTATTTTGTCCACCTGAATCAATACACCATATTGTCGACACGAAATAGGTTACTCGGTACGTTCGAGTGAACCGACTTGCTTGCGATACGTGTTCAATAACTTGTCTTCAATCGGAGCCAAAACTGTACCAACGAAAACGAACTGGATTGTACTACTATACTGGTTGGGAATAAATGTAAGAAATACATATTACCTATATGTTTGTTTATAAATAAACAAACATATATTCCTTACATCCCCTACACAGTTTCATAATAATAATTCTTTATTGATACCAGATAGACCACAATATATACAATTTCGTAACCTATAGGAAAATCACTGCATGTATACAATATTTAATGTACCCTAAAGTCTACACTAGACTGAGCCTGTGCCTTAGACCTTATTTTCGTTCCATTAAATTATAGAAGAATAGTTTGCCTTGTTGTTCTGAACTAGTCGTCTAGTGGTTGAAATTCGACTGTATTACTAACTTTTTTAATTGAAATTAAACTCCTATGTACGGATTCTAAGGCAATAAAAGCCAGTATAGTATTTTAATTTCAATATATAACATTCGCGTAAACTTAAAACAATATTATATAACGTATATATATTAAATACTATTGCTACGGTACCATACGTACCGTAGAACATGTATATACACACCTTTGCAAAAAAAAAACGGGCGGTTTTGATTTTTCTACATTATTGGTAATAATTTAATTCTAAAGAGGTTTTAATAGCCAAACTATGTTACTGGCATTTAATAAAGAGGCTTTTCAGCAGTCGTGGTTACGGGGAGACTAAGATGGCTGCTGAAAAGCAACCGAAACGTCGGGGGAAGTGTAAACATAAATATAAATAGTATAATAGTATACTAATAAATAGTTATAATAGTTTCAATAATTTAATTAGCATAACAATTTGTAAAGTTTAATAGTAATAGTAGTGTAACAGTTTTCGAAATTTTGTAATAAAGTGTCAAATAAACAACGCGATAAAATCCGTATATAGTAGTTTAATTTCAATGAATAACATTTGCGTAAATAGAAGACAATATTACATAACTTTGACTTTGACACGTCGTCGTCGATTTGCCTCTTAGTAATCGGCGATTTATAAAAGTAATCGGCATAATTAAATGGCATATAGGAGTGATTTGATTATAAAACAATGCAGGCTATTTATTAGAAAGCCTAATTCTCTTAATACAAATGTACACTCTCATGAGATTGATGGAGCCCGGTGCTTTAAATGGATTAGTTTCATTATGTGGAAATGGTTCGTTAGTTCGTTTTACACTGCGTTCCGTGTTTATGTAATCTGCGACCAATATGGTAGAGTTTGGTTGTTCTAAATGATAAAATCCTTTTTTGTACAGAGTTGGTAAAGGAAGATTTACTGCCTCGGCGTCGCAGGCCATACAACTCTCTTTATGAAGTTGATGATCGGTCGATAGGGGATTTGCGGCAAAAATTATTTCATCTTAATTGATAGAGAAAGTCAATAGGAGGATATTATGTGGAATAATCGCAGCGGTAGTGCATGCGACTGCTGAGCATTATTTTTGATTTCTGAAGTGTGTGAAATTTTTCTGACAAGAAATGTTCAGTGTCAGCATGGAGTCTGGAACTACACGATAGACGGTACTATGCTCGCCTCCTATTAAGTGGGATCTAAAATCATATTTGGTGAAATGAAGGCGTTATACATTTCTGTCTACACTAAGATAATATAAATGTAATACAATGTGTGTATGTCGTAAAGAAAATGTTGTGTAAAGTACGCCTGTACATTCCTAAAGGGTTAGGCAGAACTGTTATGTCACAAATATTTAGTTTCTATGTAACAGTGGGTGAGCATATTGTCATTTTATCGGGCACATTGTGTGCACGGGACTTTGTGTAGCTACTGAGATTTTATTTCCAATTACTTTTGTCTTTGTTTCTATAAAACCTCGACGTGTAATTACTATAAATAATTAGATGATTTTGTCATAGATTTTGTATCCATAGATAATCGAACTTTAGTTCGATTTCGACTTTAACTATATTCATTGATTGGTTTGCAATCCCATCGGATCGCCCTTCATTACCAGAAAGACTATTACCAGATGTGGAACAAAAAGCCATTTGTCATTTCCCCACTGCTCAATAAAAAGGGAACAAACAAGCCTTTAATCGTGGAAAAATCGAGCTCTTCTAACGTGAAAATTCTACTGCAGGGAATATATTGAAGCCCACGAGCACTTTTGAACTCGATAATACAGAGTTCAATAAACAAAATTCGAGTGCGACCTAAAACTTGAGGCAGTGACTGTACTTTAAGTTCTAGTAGATGTTTTCGGAGAAAGGATGGAAGCCTTGTGAAATGCTTAGTTCTTTCTGAAAGCGATTGAGATTTAAAATAATACTAGATAGTCTTTTGGAACATCTTTTAGTGTATGTGCATATTCATAACTGAAACATAATAATATTATTTTAGTATTCCTGAAAGACGATAAAATATTTTCAGGAGTCGTGGTATAATTTGTAACTAAAATGTCCTCTTACCGTATTTACACTGCATGACAAAGTGTAGATACTAAGATTAAGAGTGAGCTCACACAACATTTACAAAATAGAAAACGAAAGTGTACAATTTTATTATGAGTAAGCGTAATAATACTATATTTATAAATCAGGTGTTATGTTGGCAATGTACGTTAGATGACAATTTAACGCACAGAAAGGTAACCATTAATATTTTGAAATGCTCGAATTTAAACGTAGTAGAGCGCATCTATGATTCAAATCTGTGATTTTTAATATAGAAATCGCTCAAGAACGAACGTCTATATAAGCATAGAAAGTTCTAATTTGCGCCGATATGTATGCAGGTACGAGTTTGCCTTTACCCCCAAAAGGATATGTAGAGGTATACCTCTACATATGCATTTTACCATCTATATACTTACAGCACATGCTCATAGTTTCAGACTCTGAGAATTTGTTGGCAGGAAAACCAATTACTTGACCTGGGAATAGAACTCTCAAGCTCATGCAGAGGCACCGCATTCACTACCACTGCGCTACCAAAGTATGAGAACTTTCCACTAAAGTTTAGTTCTGTTAATCACTTGAGTAAATACAGCTTAGATCAGATCGATTGACAGCTTTATAACACACAGAATTTCTTTGACATCCGCTGTCCTACAAACAAAAACCAACCACTCATCATTTGTAAGCTGGAAAAATCAGGCGCATTCGATTTTCACAGCACTTTAAAAGCGGTGTTTTGATTATCGCCGCGCCTATAAATCTCGAGCTGACAGATAGGGCACGTCATTCGCCTTCCGAACGAAGCTTATTGAGCGAGTGCAGTTATAGCTTCCAACGCTGCAGCGCTGCATGGGACGGCGATCGATTTATACCGGTGATCCACAAATTCCACAGGGATTTCAAACAGTGTGTTATTGGCTTAACGTTTATTGGACTGTTGTGACTTGCAATTCTGTGGAATTCTCGGCTAGTGTCGTCGATCGGCTTTATAAATGTTAGGCGTGATGGATAAAGATACATTTAAGATGACACTTATGATAGGCTCTTTCTTTGTACTCATTATTCCTGAAGTATAGAGTACTTCAGCTGTGTATGCACAGTTCGTCTCGCCATCTTCTTCTAGACCTTTCTCGTTATCACTGCCTGCTATTAAGGATCCTTCACTTGGCTACTTTATCATAGCTCTTTCAGCATTGATTGTACGGAGTAATTGGATTCAGATTACAAACGAAAGGAAAAATTGGAAGAAGTCAGTGGTCCAGCCCTGGAACGGGAATATTATGATTATATGCGTAATTGCTATAATAATAATATTTTCTATACATAGAGGGCAATTTATTATTTATACCGGTGCATCAAACTTCCATTACTAGTTGCGATTTTAGAATGTGCTAAGGGCTACATTATACCGGGAACAGTTACATACACCATGCTAATGAGAATTTCTTAACATAGAAAATTATTTACACTGCCACCGAGGCAGTAGAATGTTATAAAATAAGTCTGCAGTCAAGAAGAAAAGCACACGGTATCCAGCAAAAAATATTTTGTTCCACGCATCGCTGCTGATGCAGCAATAATGTTCTTCTAATTTATTAAGAGATATTAATCGACCACACAGTATTTTGAAATTAAATGCCTCCTATGAAATCCAGTCTCCCTTTCTCTCTCTTAAAGCCTATAAACACCTTTGCCGCCTCCACCCTAAATAAATATTATTCAGCTACCTAGCTATCAATCTACATATACCACACATACATCAAAGATTCACCCATCGAAGGCATTCGCAAATATGCAATAGACTTCGACCTCTGAATAAAGTACTAGCCGCATACGTCAGAGGATTGTGACCCTACGTAGAATAAATTGGACTATGGGCAGGGTTGTCAGAGGTATAAAATCCGAACGGATCCTGCCATAAGGAAAGGAAAAATCAAGGGATTTTCAACGAAGTTTTTTTGTGTAGAAACTTTGTTGAAAAGAAATGATCGTGAATGCTTAGTAAGCGGATTAAAAGGGATGCAACCCAAGTCAAAATGAAACAAAGAAATTTGTTAGGGGTCGAGTCGGAATTCGAATATGGGTATATTTTCGGATGACTTGCGTTTTTAGTGACCGATTGGATGGATGTAGAAATTCTTTGTGGATTGATTGATAGTTTGGTTCATTTATTAGGTACAAGTAGTAATATTAAGTACAAGTTATAATTTCTTGTCAGAAATTATAACTAAAACACAATACAGCCTTAGTCCTTAGGGATATACAAGCTTGAGTATGTAAATTCAGACTGCCTGTGTTTCAAAAGGTTGGACAGAGAAAATTAACAATTCTTCTTCTCCTTCTTAAAAAAGACAACTCCCGCACTATAAATAATTCCTGTATCACGAAGAAACAAAACATCCATCCATTAAACATCCATCAACAGACAATTTATTCGTGGATCGCACAAGCTTTTGTCCTGTGTGGGGATCGAACCCACAATACTCGGCACGGCGGCAGTGGCGAGGCGGCCACCACTGCTTTTAACCAATTGCTACTATCTGACCAAATCTAACTTGCATCATTCTCAAAATTATTATTTCTGTAAATAGTTCAAACAAATTCGTTATATTTTATCAAAATGGCATTCAATTAATGTCCGATACAAAAAATTGGACAGAGTAATAGCCATATATATAACTATTTTGGTTAATTGTTTTTTGATCTGATACAATTTGTAAAGAAAAACCGCAAACAATTACGAATAATGTTCCTGGTACAAATACGGCACTCTTTGTTATGCTTACCTGATCTTTGCCATCTTGCCAAGTTACGCTCCTAATGCTAGTTGTCCTACTAGTCAAATTGCGCTATCATCTGCTACTACTTTCTGCCCACAGCTTTGTCCGCATAATGCCAACTGAAACGGATGCTGAGATAAAATTAACCGATATAGTTTTACGTTATAAAATCTATATATATTTCTTCCAAATCCGTTCATCAGTTTACGCGTAATTAAGTTACAAGCATCCCAAAATCTTTACAAGGTTTCACACTTGTAATATTAGCAGGATAGCATAGTAATATAGTGAATCTAGATAACACTAAAGGCAAATTTGTAGCTTATCGTTAGTCAAACGGTCCTGTAATATTGGTACAACCCTGAGGTAGTGTGCGGTGTCTCCATAAAAGCTTTATGTCGCGTGAAGTGGAACTGGCGGACATTCCAGCGGCTCATAGCTGCGTGAACGTGGAATTAGAAGGAAAAATGTAAGGGTTTGCGTTCTCATAAACTATGGTGATGTTTATGGATGATGTTGGTATTGCTGTGAATATGGTTTTGAATTTGAATACAATATTAAGATTCGTTGTCAAAGTATTATAGACTAGGTTTTGCCCGCGGATTCGCTCGCGTAAAAGTAGGATAGGTTATGCTAGTAAAAGTACTTTTAAGACAAATAAATATAACCTATGTGTCAGTGATAATAAAGCTTTCTAATGGTGAAAGAATTTTTAAAATCGGTTTAGTAGTTTTTGAGTTAAATTAAATAAAATATGTAATTCTTCGTCTACAATAATATAGTAGGTATAGACGTATTTTTCAGTAGAAGCGCACGTCGTAGACTTTTATTTGGAGACGGTAACAGTGTTCCTGCTTTAGCGCCGTCAGAGAGGGAAAGTCTCTTTAGTTTATAAACGAACTTTTTTGTTTCTTATTTTCATTAAATTTTTTTCTGTTTTTAAGATCAATTATGTGGCTGTTACTCCTGGGATTGAAAAGATTATAGGGTACCATAACTGTATCCTTGTTTGGTAGTATAAAAAGGTACAAGGTGTCACTGCAATATGCAATGACTATCATGAATATGATAGAGCTAAGCCTCGTGCATTGAGTAAGGCGAACAGATTTAACGCTATTGTATATATGACCGTATATCCTAACTTATATTATAAATGTTAATGTGAGTTTGTTTGTTACTTTCACGTCTTAACTACTCGACCGATCATCATAAAATTTCGCATAGGTACACGTTGTCGAGTTACAGAAAAGGACATATCGTAACTTTCATCTTGAAATACGCACTGTTCTCAATAGCTAATATTTTTTATAAATCGAATAATAAATTTGATGTAAAATTTAAAACCGCATGCCTTTATTCATTCGTGCATCTATTTCTCACAGAAAATGGGTTTAAGATAACGACTGTCTGATTGGTCCTGTGGCGTAAGTTTAACCGCAAGCGCGATTGCCGCTCGTGAAATATCGACCGCAAACATTAGACTAGTCGTTAATTTACCTTTGTCTAAATACAAACAGTCTTCAATAATAGGTATTATCGGCATCTTATTGCATCAATATTTTTAATATTAATTTATTAAGTGGCAGCGGCACACCGGCGGCCAGACACGGACAGGTTTTCAATTCTGTTTGGCATTCAAACAATTGTCAGGTTAATAAATAATTAGTTATCTAAACTTTTGTCCAAGTGAATCCTGCAGGAACGCATACTGGTATAAAAAGTATCCTCTATCTAGGACATGTCTACGATTTACGCGAAATTTTGAAAGATGCAGCAGCATCTATTGGATACTGTTCATATTAAAACGAACGCAAATTAACGTTGTACAATATATCGTTATCGAATAGTACATTTTCATATCAGTGACTGGCTAAGCATTATTGGGATTTGAAGTAAAAATATCACAGCAATAAAAGGTTAAAAATTTGTGGTTTCATTCTTATGGTTAAGCAAATCGAAATATTTGATACAGTGATAAAAATTCGAAGACATTTCACTTTGTATAAAATTATGATTCGAATCATAATCAGTGCCACCGATTGATCCTCGTTTGAATAGAAGGTTCTATATCCGAATTTCGTATTTCGTAGCAATTCTACATCGCTAGGATGCCGTGCTTTGTTATACTCGAATAAATAACTATAATACTGTAAATGTCCCTGTATAAACATGTCAATAAAACTAACCTCCATTTTGGTTGTGCTTCTTAAAGTGATTACAAATGTTCGTATGTTTGAAGTAAACGTGTCTCAGTTTACCTCAAACTTGTGGTTACGTGCTTCCCAACAGTTTCGTGTTACGTATGTATATACTGCATGAACATGTTCAGCAAGTGCAATACAACCGATATCTTACATCTATCCTTGTTTTGGCACGTGGTTGCTATATATATACAACCTTCAGTGTAAATATATATGTAGAGTCTGAGATATTATATGTTCAGAGGAAATACTTCTCTATGTAATCTATTTAGGACAATTGCCAGATTATTTAAGTACGCAAATGAATGCTTACTTCTCAATTTTTCGTCATAAATTATTTGTAACTTGTACTTTATTCTTGGAATAACTCAGTACATTAAAAAAAACCGTTGTAGCATTTCATATATAGGAAATTTAGTTTTACCTTACACATGAAATAAATAGCTGGTTCGGGCTACTTGTGCAGGTACTAGCGCGGCTTACTAGCGCAAGCTACATGGCTAGTAGCTAGGATAGCACAGATAGTTGGCGTCGGTAGTTTACACGTTAAATACAATCCGTCTAAGTGCCTACATATGTTCCATGCATCGCGTATAATAGCCATTAGTCAAACAAAACACAAAATCAAAATCTATACATCTATACAAATAAATAAAATTGAAGTGTCTGTTTGTAATGTCAAAATAACAGCTTTTTATCTAATGCATATGAAAGTATATAAGGTATACGAAAACATCTATTTTTAAAATTTTTGTGTGTCTGTCTGTTTGTTCTGGCTTATCTCTGAGACGGCTGAACCGATTTTGACGGGACTTTAACTGGCAGATAGCTGATGTTATAAGGAGTAACATAGGCTACTTTGATTTTAGAAAAAATAAGGTTCCGCGGAGACAAACACTTTTTAGTTAAAATCTACGCGGACGAAGTCGCAGGTAACAGCTAGTAAAAAATAAATTTATTTAAGTTAGGTTACAAGGTAACACTTATGAATGACAAAGTTACACAAATTTTTTTCTGTGAATTTACATTTACTGCCACGTTCAGCAAAGCAAGGGTGTAGGGCTCATGAGAAGAACGGGCAAGAAACTCATGGCCACTCCTTTTAATCGCCAAGTTTACAATAAAATTTTGTTTACAAATCATGACTGTAAGGTGCTGCAACCATTTCGCCATGAATTAAACAATCCTTTATCAATAATTATGATAGGTTTCACATAACAGGTTGCCATGGTATGCCATTTAAGTACTCAAACCCATTAGCTAAATTAAAGTTATAAACAGCTATCTTGGAAATACTATCTTTTATTGACCTATTAACCGTAAAAATATAATTTATTTACACTTATGTAAAGTATGTACCATAGATTTTTGTGGTTAAGGAAAATAACTAACGTTGATAGATTTAATTATTTCCCAATTTCCCTTATCCGTAATAGCCAAAAACCGATTTCGGTGACAACACAAGTAATCTGCGGGGAGAATCCAAAACAATGACGAGATTTACAACAACTGTGGCGAATAACAGCGTGCCTTGAGCCTTGAATAAATAAACAAAGTTCAAGTCGAGGGCACACCATTTCGAAGTCAATTTTAAAGGCATTAGCATATTTGGTGTTTTCCATCGGTTGCTCGGCGGACGATGCTGATATTCCAATTTTCATTAACCTACGATGAGATGGTAACTTTCCGTCCAGGAACTTTGGTTTAGCTAACTAGATAAGATTTTGCATAATCGAAAAATGTGCTCTGAATTATGTATGCAATATTTGTTAAAGCCAATTTAAATTGCTGTTGGTTCTTTAAAAGACACAAAGCCTTTGTATTTTTGGGGTGTAATATACCCTTCATACCAGCCAAAATTGAAGTATATATCTATGCACTTGTCGGTGTAGCCATTTTCATCTTTCTCAATCCCTTGCCAAATCTTTTAATTTTTTATATGTCTCTACATTTGCTTTTTCTTTAAGTTGATCTGAATACTTTCTTTTTGATCTTCTTGTCTTTCTCTTTGTCTCTATTTTTGTTCTAAATAAGTATTCATATACCCTATGACGCCCATATTTCACCAACTATGGCTTATGTCCAACCTTATTTAGAACTAGCTGTTACCTGCGACTTCGTCCGCGTAGATTTTAACTAAAAAGTGTTTGTCTCCGCGGAACCTTATTTTTTCTAAAATCAAAGTAGCCTACTTTGATTTTAGAAAAAATAAGGTTCCGCGGAGACAAACACTTTTTAGTTAAAATCTACGCGGACGAAGTCGCAGGTAACAGCTAGTAAAAAATAAATTTATTTAAGTTAGGTTACAAGGTAACACTTATGAATGACAAAGTTACACAAATTTTTTTCTGTGAATTTACATTTACTGCCACGTTCAGCAAAGCAAGGGTGTAGGGCTCATGAGAAGAACGGGCAAGAAACTCATGGCCACTCCTTTTAATCGCCAAGTTTACAATAAAATTTTGTTTACAAATCATGACTGTAAGGTGCTGCAACCATTTCGCCATGAATTAAACAATCCTTTATCAATAATTATGATAGGTTTCACATAACAGGTTGCCATGGTATGCCATTTAAGTACTCAAACCCATTAGCTAAATTAAAGTTATAAACAGCTATCTTGGAAATACTATCTTTTATTGACCTATTAACCGTAAAAATATAATTTATTTACACTTATGTAAAGTATGTACCATAGATTTTTGTGGTTAAGGAAAATAACTAACGTTGATAGATTTAATTATTTCCCAATTTCCCTTATCCGTAATAGCCAAAAACCGATTTCGGTGACAACACAAGTAATCTGCGGGGAGAATCCAAAACAATGACGAGATTTACAACAACTGTGGCGAATAACAGCGTGCCTTGAGCCTTGAATAAATAAACAAAGTTCAAGTCGAGGGCACACCAT
The DNA here is from genome assembly GCA_963564715.1 of Catocala sponsa. Lineage (NCBI taxonomy): Eukaryota > Metazoa > Arthropoda > Insecta > Lepidoptera > Erebidae > Catocala > Catocala sponsa. The sequence goes on along the minus strand of OY751337.1, from coordinate 19,989,101 downwards.
TTCGAAGTCAATTTTAAAGGCATTAGCATATTTGGTGTTTTCCATCGGTTGCTCGGCGGACGATGCTGATATTCCAATTTTCATTAACCTACGATGAGATGGTAACTTTCCGTCCAGGAACTTTGGTTTAGCTAACTAGATAAGATTTTGCATAATCGAAAAATGTGCTCTGAATTATGTATGCAATATTTGTTAAAGCCAATTTAAATTGCTGTTGGTTCTTTAAAAGACACAAAGCCTTTGTATTTTTGGGGTGTAATATACCCTTCATACCAGCCAAAATTGAAGTATATATCTATGCACTTGTCGGTGTAGCCATTTTCATCTTTCTCAATCCCTTGCCAAATCTTTTAATTTTTTATATGTCTCTACATTTGCTTTTTCTTTAAGTTGATCTGAATACTTTCTTTTTGATCTTCTTGTCTTTCTCTTTGTCTCTATTTTTGTTCTAAATAAGTATTCATATACCCTATGACGCCCATATTTCACCAACTATGGCTTATGTCCAACCTTATTTAGAACTAGCTGTTACCTGCGACTTCGTCCGCGTAGATTTTAACTAAAAAGTGTTTGTCTCCGCGGAATCGTATTTTTTTTCGAATATCAAAGTAGCCTATGTTACTCCTTATAACATCAGCTATCTACCAGTGAAAGTCTCGTCAAAATCGGTTCAGCCGTTTCGGAGATTACCCGGAACAAACAGACAGACAGACAAACATTTTAAAAATAGATGTTTTCGTATAGGTACCTTATATACTTTCATATGCATTAGATAAAAAGCTGTTATTTTGACATTACAAACAGACACTTCAATTTTATTTATTTGTATAGATTTCATAACAGAGATCCGAATAAGAATTTGTAACTGGTCAAACTTAGTAACTGGCCTATGTTTGTATGTATGTAAATGCTTGTAATATAATATAATAGAAATGCTTATGTTTCTTTTTTGTTTATTTACAGGTAAGTAACCAGTGTGTTAAGAAGCTGGCTATGGCAGTGAAGGAACTAACAGTCTACATCCAACGGTAGGCACAGAAAAATAACTTTACCTATTTATAGTCCACAGAATCTGTAGCCTCGTGGGGAGTTTAAACTATTTCACCACCAGTATTTGCGATAGTATTAGCAAGGTGACTTAATAAATCACTACAGTATTAGTGAAGCCAAAGTAGATATCTGCTTTATTTATTGCGAGACAAAACTAAATAAATACAAGCTAAAATATTAAAGTCATAATAAAGTTAATGTCAGAAACCTCTGAATAAATTATGTCTTCACCCACTCAATCGTCTCATTGTATAACGGACACGTTACACAATTATCTATTATAGTAATACAAAAGAAATCTTAAATTACAATGTAAAACAAAGCTGATAGCTGATATTAATTATTCTTTATATAAAGTTTGTGATATTTTAAAAATGGAAACAGAATCACTAATGTCAGTTGTAATAAGTTTTCAAATAATGTTAATGGATGGAATTTTCCTAAAAAATATTTATCTTAATAAACATTAGATTGCCTCAGTGGCGCGGTGGTAGTAAATGCTACTGCTGTGCGGGTCTCCGGTTCGATTCTCCGGTCGGGTAAAGGGTTATTGTGTGTTTGTACCATCAGCTTTATCTATGTGGGTGTACACCTCTACCTACCAAAGTAACATGTTTGTTTTACAGAAAAATTTAACTTACACGTCATAGAAAAATGGCTCAATGAATTTGAATGTACAATTACGTGGAATGTATATTTTTATCCTTAGGTAACATTTAAAATACTTTTATCCAGGATTTAAATAAAGCTCCTTTGAAATATAGAAATTATAAAATTATCAAAGTGCAAGATAAAATCTCTCATCTTTCTACAAATAATTACAATACTAATTATTTTATACTAAACTAAAGAACTGTTTTATAATAAACCAAAGTTCTCATAAACGAACTGGCGAGCTCAGCTACATATTAATACTACAAATAAAAACTTTTTGATGTCGTCTTTTTGTTTAGTCGGCCTCGATGGCGTAGTGGTTAGTATAACCGACTGCCACGCCTGAGGTCGCGGGTTCGATTCCTGCACAAGTCAAACATTTGTGTGCATGAACATGGATGTTTGTCTTGGTCTGGATGTTTCTATGTATAATATGTATGTATTTACAAAAAAAAAAGTATATATGTATGTTTATCCATTGTCTAGTACCCATAGTACAAGCTCTGTTTAGTTTGGGCTAGATGGTGTTGTGTGTATGTGGTAGAATATTATATTATTATATTATATTATGGTTTTTACACTTTACCACGCAATAGCAGGTGCACAGTTTTGCATAAAAAGTCTATAATAGCCAATTTATACCCTGCACTGGTGCATATTGACGCTGGAAAAATGTATACCGAACGAAAGATATGAAAATATTCCATGTAGGTATGTTGTTTGTAAAAGCGTCATAAAAAATACTGATGTAAGGAAACTGTATTTTGTTTTTAGGTTTACTTGCTTTATGTAAAGTGGCTTAATCGCGTAAAGCAATGCAGTGGTTTTCATTTTCGAAGTGATTCTTTGTAAGGTCCACATATTATGTAGATAGCAGTACCGAATTTCCATGCTAGGGGTTATAATTTTCAACTTTTGTCAACTTTAGATAAAGGAGGGGAAGAGAAGTCTCCAGAACTAGAACTGAATAATTATTCTTAACGTCATCAATTATTGGCAACAACGCTCTTCCATATCAACTTACTTTACTTTTCTCCAACATTGTTCCTGCATTGATATATATGATGATAAACACTTAATATACCAAAATATTTGAGCACCCATCATTACACAAAGTCTTTACCATTATTCTTCAACACGAAACTAACATCAAAGTATAAGTAAGCAATCCAGATGCCATCAGAAAAGCTATGAATCTAAATCAAGTAGAACTTCATCAAAGTTGGTTGACGTCTCGAGCCGTAGGCACTTCCAAACTCATTTTCATATTACGAGCGGCCGCGATGCGACTGTCATTGTATTAAACTAAACTTTAATGTATTTTTACTTTTACCACTACGTTTTATGACTTTCCAGGGTTTAGGGTAAGTACTAATAGTTTAAAAATCCGACTGTCAGATATCTAGACTTGAAAGTTGAAGGCTGGGAAGTAAATTCCTTTGATGGAGTCTAGTGTGGGTAGGTAAGAATTTTTTACGTATACACATAAAAAATTGTTAACTACCCACACATATACATACGTATATGGGTATATCACGGCGTTAGTCTATGTATGTACATAGACTCACACTATAAGCATAGACGTAATTGTATTATACCTAGCAATTAAGAGCTAGGTTTTTATGTTTCACGGATTTTAGGGTTTGTTCCGCATTCGTCCCTCATGTTTCGTCCCAAGCGTAGAAATACGCATTCGTCCCAAAAAATAAAAATAATAAATATTAATTTCTTAATGTAATTCCTCTTTCGTCCCAGATTATGTTCCTATTTTGTCTCTGTTTTTTTGCATGGAGTTTTTGTTGTACCGTCCGCCGAAAAATATTTTAAAATACCTCGTTGATCTCTCAGTAAAATTTTGGGCTTATGATTGCATGACATCACGAGCCTGACAACAAAATATTTAAAATAATTTTAAAACATGTTTTGTTTGTATATCCATATGTACAAAAATGTAGGGTGAAAAAGGAATAATTTAAAAAGATGGGCGAATGAGGAACATTTTGGAATGTGGGACGTAATGTAGGGGCAAATGCGGAACAAACCGATTTTAGGCTAGATAATAATTGTCGTGTTAGTCATATTTTCATGCCCCGCTCTGCTATAACTTTTATAAGAGAATAAACCCAATAATACTTTGAATGACCCGTAAGTCGAATCCCTAAATGCTACGGATCTAATGAAGCATTTTTCCTATTTGTAGCAAATTTTGTACGTCATATCCGTTTACATTATTAAATCTTCGTCCTAGGTTCCCCCTTGAGGACACTGATTGGTTTTAACCCAGGGTAGTTAGGCAAATCCTTTTATACATATATTACAGTCCCATGATATATATATTGTATCAAACAGAAAGTAAAGAAAAAGAAAGATAGGGTGGTTCTTTTTACTCTTCTATGCTTTACACTGTCCTTGACAATTTTCTGATAAGTATTTTCCTGTAGCTATATTAACGATGGCTTTAAAAAGATATCTGGACAGTCAGGAAAAGTGTAAATATAGTAAACAATATAACTGAAATATGTCCGTATAACGCACTTCAACTTCAACTCGTATAAACGTAAGACAGTGTAACTAATATTGACTATCAAAACAATCTAAATTATCGGTACATACTAAGTTCTAGTTAACAATAAAGTAATTTAGGGTACGTTTACATTCAATCAAACACATTGCTATACCCGTATGCGGTTGAGTGAAGATTAAACCTTACTGATGTGATGCTAAGCGTTCGGTGTAAACAAGGCCTAAATACACACGATATAGACTACTCAAATAATAATATAGGTCTGTTTAAAATCCAGAATAAAATATGAATGTATTTGTTTAAAAATGCGTATTTGAATACCCGTGAAGCCGATGTTTGCGTTCAAACCGTAATGAAGTTTTGTAAATACATGTTTATGGTTTAAAATATTTTATATACTGTGTAGAAGTTAAATACAAATATACTGTTTATGCCTATCTGACCAGTGAACTAAGTAAATATAAACAACTAAATACCAAGCGTTTGTTTTATTTTTAAAGATAAATCTCTTGCACTTGGGAATATACATTATATTACGTCGATTTCATAAATAAATATAGGTATACATAGAAATTGTACTCCCAAAGGCATTAACAGAGGTTTAATAAACCTGTATAAACTTACTTAGCTAGTTATTCGTTTCGGTTTAACTTCATCAAGAAGACCTATTCAGCGTATATCGGGCATTTAATAACGCTCCATCTGACCCGAACATCGAACTCTCACGAGTTCGATCGCAAATTTATACGCCAACGAGGCGTGCATTCTATGTAATCTTAGTTTTTATCTACATATGTGGTTTCCGTAACGTGTCTTTAAATCTTATTTTGTCTAAATGAAATGCTTTGTTTTGATGCCGAGAGGTAAAAATAACAGATATTCACCTTACATTTTGATAAAACAACCATTTCAGCAAATTAAAAAGTAGTCGTTCCGCCAATATTATGAAAGGTGCATCGTACCTATAGAAACTGAGACCCCTTCGGAGCAATGAAAGGCATCACAGTGGTGAAATAAAACAGAAAAGAGTTGCGAATTTCAATTTCTTTCGGAGTTCGTGTGTGATCGTGAGTGTACACGGCAGGCGAACAGTGAGATAGATAAAACTAGGGAGTGCTATTGATGTAGTCGCTTTAGAAAATTGCTACCTCTTTCTTTGGCCGTCATTTCAGATGGCCGCCATTGTGCTCGGACTTTTTGACTATTTTGGTCTATTGATTATTGTGATTTATTATAGTTTGTCGTCTAGTCGGCTACGAATGTACGGTGGCGTGATGTAGGATATAGTTTTGTATGATACGTAGAGTGTTATTGTTAACTGGTCAATGTTATAGTGGTTTAAATAGTTGCCTGTGCCTCCGTGTAGAGTGGTTCCATCCCCATATGGAACACAATCTGGGTGTTCTTTGTGTCTAAATGTTTGTAAAGTCTCCAGTGGCACAGAAATATAACTACTCCAAGAGTTGCCTTTTGAAGTAAGACAATTGTATCGTATGCTGCTTGTCTGATACCGGTTGTAAATATGTGACCACATGATTTTTGTTCCTGTTTTCTGCTTTGAATCTGCCTCGTTGGTCCAGTACATGTACAGTCCTGTACATGAACCTGTGGCCCCCTCGGGTTCGAATGTTGAGTCGTGGCCACAAGAAGTAAGAAATTCCCAGTAGCAGCACGGAGTCTGCAACTGTGGCCAAATTTAAAATACACATATAAAGCAAATTCCTACGTACCTACAAGAATTTTTAATTGAGTAAACATTTCATTCTCGTTTCTAATAAGGTCTTGGTATAAGAAATACTCGATTTTTGAGACGTATTATGTGTGTTATGAAATTATGAATGGAGATGCTTTCACATATTTTATATTTTTTTTCTTTTTGAAGAGAACTTTTGAAGAGAACTGCCGCTCAAGGTTTAATTCCTGTGTCACGGAGGATTTTGCAAACATTCAGACAACTGACACAAAGAACACGCAGACTCGCCACATGTGGTACACACAAATTGTGGAGATCGAACCCATTATACTAGGCGCTGCGGAGAGGCGACCACTTAAACTACTATGTCATCATGTGATTCCGGTATCTTTAGTAACAGCGCGACGTCAGCGGAATTGTCTCGATAAACCACAATAGAGCCGCCCCTTATTAAAACATTGGTGACGAAACTTGTGAGTAGCAGAGCCTCACTGATTTCAGCATGAATGGCCGGCTCGATCGGGGAAGGAGTAGTTCTTCCCCGACCTCTCACAGAATATCGACGTGAAATAGCAATATTCCTACTGTTGTGTTTCATTCGGCGAGTGAGAGCGCTGGAGGCCCAATCACCCTCTTTCCCCCTTCCCGCTCCTTCTCCTTCCCACTTCCTTTCTTAAAGGGTCAGCAACGCGCAAGTGATGCCTCTGGTGTTGCAGGCGTCCATAGGCTACGGTGACCATTTACAATCAGGTGGGTCATAAGTTTGTTTGCCATCTTAGATGTATAAAAAAAACCCAGTGATGTTTTCTCTACCAACCCCTTAGGGGGCAAACGTGAATCTACCTCTATCGAACGGTAAAACTTTATTTCAGAAACGGTTAAATGTTCAGTGTCTTTATTTCGGATATCCTATAGTTTCGGTTATGGTTATGTTTCCCTATAACATGAACTATAAAAATAGAGCACCACATAAGACACTGTGTAAGGCGTTGTAGTTCATAAAGCTGAGCACAGATGTCGCTGATACCACAACGGCTATTTAAATATCGTATAATAATATAATAACAGTAATAGTCCATGTCTGTGCATAGGATTTATGAAAAATATTGTGAAGGTTCTTTATAAAAGCTATAGAAGCCCAGACTATTATCTTTAGAAATGTTGCCTGTCTGTATGTTTGAACGCGCATCACGCTAAAGCTACTTAACGAAATTGAAAGCGGTTTCCACGGCTGTGTTGCTGGAGGTCTAACTTAAAATCTAAAAACACCGCCTAGAAGCCACACACAACATCAAGAATTAATTTGGTATGTTGTACGTGAGTAGATTAGCTTCTTCTTAGATAAAATTATGATAGGTACCTACTTACAAATTCCACGCGTACAAAGTCGCGGGCAATACCTAGCCAAATAATAAAAAATAAAATACACACAGCCGTAAAATCGATATTCTTTTATCGATTGTGTTATCGAGAGAAAGCTGCGAGTTCATAATCGATTAAGTTTAGCTGACGTAATATTTAAACTACAATATAACTGTTATTAGATATGTGTTAAAATCTTAATATACTGTAAAATATAATGATTTTATATGTAGCTGTCGCCCGAGATACTTGTTCATTTATTATCGAAGTATGTATCCTAACTAATATTATAAATGCAAATGTAAGTTTTTTGTTTATTACGCTTTCACACCTTAACTACAGGGATGTCAGGAAAACCTTTCATTAAAAAAAATACTGTTCCCGAGGCCCGAGGGATATACATACATTTATTGAACATCTAGTTATACTAATCCTAACTAATATTATAAACGCGAATGTGAGTTTGTTTGTTTGTTACGCTTTCACGACTTAACTATAAAACTGATCATTATGACATTTCACATACACATTGTCAGGTAAACAGAAAAGAACAAAGGATACCTTTTATCCAGAAAAAGGACTGATACAAACCTAACCTAATCTAACCTATATTTACGTGAGCGAAACTGTGGATAAAATCTAGTATTATATAAAGTTACTTAAACGCTTATAATACAGCTTTTGGGCTAATAACAAAATCGCAGTTCGTGCTAAAGATGTTGAGTAAGTGTTTTGAATTTATTATATAAACCACAATAAATTCAAAATCGGCTGTTTCACGGTATATAAACGTACAAATACAAATTTATTTCGTTTAATTGAATTAAATCAAGTAAAGTCGTGTAAGCAAGCACGCAAGAGTCATTTTGTTACATTATTACGAAAGTATGGCATTTGTAACGCATTTTTGCAAATTTATTCACAAATTATTTGTAAATTTATTAACATGAGTTCTTTATATATTTAATACACCATTAACTAAAACGTGACTAAGATAACATTGATGCATTTTTTATAATATAAGTTCCCACAGTTTTGCTTTTGATTAGCTATTTATAATCATCTTATTCCCGATTATGGAAACATTCATGTTTTATTGCTAGTATTTTATGTAACTGTCTGTAACGAGGCCTCAGTTCTATATACTGGAAGGGGTAGGAAGAGATGAATGGAGATGGAAAACCTATATTTCCTTCTCTCTGTTCAGGTCAGTTTTATTTGTTTCTTCTTCCACTTCCCTTTGTCTTTGACTGTTCATTAGAGGCATTGCATGACTTCATGTCTCTGCGCAATATGTCCGATTGCCAACGTGGTCTTCTCTTCTCTTTATATGTCCATACCATTTCAACCTGCTCTCCTGGAGCTTCTCAGATATCTTGCATATTTCCGAACTATGTTTATTAGGACAAATTAACACGAGGCAAACCTATGGACGTCCACCACGGTTTCAAAGTTCGTGTTGCATTTTGCCCGACCGCAAAATAACAACTATGCACAGCAGTGGCATGCATTACCGCTGCAGCACCGAGGCAGCCTAAAATCCTTACTCTAGGTCGTTTCGTTGGACTAAGGATCACTGTAGATAACTTACCTTATCGTAACTTATTTGTGGAAATAAGGCCCGAAACTCAAACAGTCGATTATAGAATTCTTGGTTGAATACATGAAAATATAATTTTGAACGAATTCTTATCAGAGTTATCAGTGTTGGTATTTTTTGTGCGCACCAATATTGGTAAATTGCCACGTGATACAGGCATACGAAAGTACGAACGGATTACTTTTAAATAAAATAAAATCGAAAATCACTTTGTAAAACCGAACTTGTGTCAAAATTACTCGAGTTAATATAAAACAATCATGATTTAACCCGTAAAGTCGGGGCAGTATCTTTTATTAATTTCAGACATCCCGCAACAATTTTATGCGTGAATAATTTATGTGGCCGTTAACCCTGCAGGCGACAGGTGGGTCCTTGTGACCGGATACCGATCAATGAATGCTAACTCAGAGATACTGATACTGTTACTATCCCTAAGTTTGTTTTATACGATTCTTTGTAAACTTATTTTATACTTGCTGATATACGCGGCTTCGCTTGTTCTTTTTGAGTATATTTTCGGCCGTATGTGTCCTGAAGTTGCAAGCAATCCATACTTAATTAAGTGGTTCTTGCCTTAGCCCGGTATATGTAAAAGACAGAGATATAGTTACGCATTTATAATTTCGGCATGGATGAGCAGTATTAATTCCTAAGCACGCATTATAAGTGTAACGGCTATGTACATTACGGGTTGATATGCGATTTGACGAATAAAAATACAAGCAGGCATAAAAATATATTTAAACAAATTAATTTAGTCCGAATATTTAGTAAATGGTTTTACTCAATCGCTCTGCTAAAGAATCATTGAAATTTTAGATGATAAATGTTATCGAGTACTATAAAGACTTTGCCTATGATTTTAATTAAAAGTATACTTCAAAAATATATAATTATTATTCATAAGTAGCAAATAAATGAACAAAACACTATTTAAAATGAAACCAAATTTTTTGTCGATATATTAAGGCAGTACATAGCTATAATTCAAATCAAATAGTAATCCGATATAAGTATATTGTATAATATATATAAGTATATTGTGAATGCATATATAACTACAATCGATATACCATAATCAACTAAATTATATTAAAAAAGTGTAAATTAATCTTTTTCGGGTATGCCAGGTATAATGGAAAATCTATTACACAGTTTACAGTACCTATTATACAGTATTTTTCTGTTATTGTTTTCTTCTGTTCATATTCTTGTATAACAGGATAATCTACAAATCCACTGAATTTTTTAAAACCGTCTTGTAACAAATATGTCATAAAATTAACGGTGGGGCGCCTGGTGACCTGTAATATAGGTTTTTTTAAACCTACTTAAGGCACCAGTCTCTCACAGTTAGTTTACAATGTGCTATTTACACTGTTGGCTGTACATGAGTAATAATAAGAAACTATTGTGATAAATAATATCAGCCCTGTATTAAACTGTCCCATTGCTGGGCACGGGCCTTTTATCAGTGTGAGAAGGGTTAGGCCATAGTCCACCACGCTGGCCTAGTGCAGGTTGGCAGAATTCACATAGGTATCTTCCAGAGAACTCTCAGACATGCAGGTTTCCTCACGATGTTTTTTCTTCACTGTTAAAGCGAGCGATAATTAACTATTTAATACACACATAACTTCGAAAAGGCAGAGATGCGCGCCTTGGGATGTCAACAGTTGGCAGGTCAACGGTTTCCCATTAGGCTATCACTTGTTACTGTAAAGAGAGAATAAATGATAATAACTAATAACTATTAAGTCTGGACACTGGGGTGGGGGCGCAGCCGTTCAACGGGTTAAAATGTAATTTTTGTTTCATATAAAGCAAAGTACACTATAATCAGATAAAAACACAATCCTTTGTATACATACACATAAGGTATTAATTTCATAGTATAGTTCGTACCCAGTCTGCTCCCACATGAATAAACATATATCCACGTTCGCCAATTCGGTTACAGTCTGAGGTAACTTAGATAATATTGGAATAGGAGTGGCGCATGTTCAGCACTGCCATTATGCATTGTTCGAATCGAATTCAAAGATAAGGGAACAAGAATTCTCGACGAAATATCTTCATTCCGTAGTCTGAAAGACACGTTTAAAGTAGAAATCACGTAATGTAACCGGACAGTTTTTGATGCATTCAAGTTCGGTCGTGTTGGAAAAACATACAGAGTGGAGAGATGACATGTTATATACGAGATAGTAAGTGTTGTAGAAAATTAATGGTTAGTTCTATGAGCCAGAGGTCGTTGTTACCGCCGTGCTGAGTTTCGTGGGTTCGAATCCCACGTGGGATTATTATATGTTCTCCTCAAATAATTGTCATGTTTCTAAATTCCACCATAACATGGGGACTTAATCGTTAGTACTAGAGATAAATTCTTTAAAAGAATAATAATAATAATATAGATCTGAGGATATAACAATCCATATTTCACTAGCTACGGTTTAAGGTAATAAAAGTGCTGGTACTAAAACTAAGGTTCTATACCTTAGATATAGACCGGAAAGCACTGTGTTTGGACTAGATATCGAATCTGAATCTTTATGTAAGGTAGCCAAATTTACAACCACTGCACCTATGAGGCAGCACTATTATAATCTAAAATTATGAGCTATTCATGTAAAACTGCGTGAAGCGCAGCATTAATAGCCAGTTTATCTAATTAAAATCACAGAATTTTCATTACCAATCCTAGTACTCTATAAGACAGCAATAGACTCGCTATCTTCTACGCATAAAAGTAGATAATTAATCTGCCTCTTTGACGACACATATGCGTAACAGTATATTATAACGTCGAACATAGAAACACATTACGAACGAGCGAACTACCAGTAACCACTTAATCAAAGTTATATTTCCCCGCAGTCACAGTTGATTTAGTTAATGAACTGCCTAACTTGTAACTAGCGATTAATGGAATTGAACTTTAGTGTTCGTGCGGATAACTAAAAAGTAGGAAGGAAGGAAAACAATCATCGCCACCATTACTTTCCAACTTGTTACTTAATCGAATGATTTCTTTTGTCGTATATAAGAGACTGATTGGATTTGGAGGTATTATATTGTTTGTAACTTCTTTTTTGTCGTAGCAATAGTTCTACGTAAGTATTCTAATATAATAAGTGTCATATATATCAGATAAAATACTATGTATAGAAAATATTATATTGTATTAATACGTATGATGTGGTTGTACTATTAAATAAACTAAATAAATATATATTATACTAGTTGTTACCTGTGACTTCGTCCGCGTAGATTTTAACTAAAAAGTGTTTGTCTCCGCGGAACCCTATTTTTTTTCTAAAAGCAATGTAGCCTAAGTTACTCCTTATAACATCAGCTATCTGCCAGTGAAAGTCCCGTCAAAATCGGTTCAGCCGTTTCGGAGATTACCCGGAACAAACAAACAGAGATACAGAAAAAAATTTAAAAGTATATGTTTTCGCATAGGTACCTTATATACTTTCATATGCATTAGATAAAAAGCTGTTATTTTGACATTACAAACAGACACTTCAATTTTATTTATTTGTATAGATGTATAGATAAAGAAATACAGTTTCAGTGAGGTCATTTTAGAGATAGCTTTTGTCTGTGATGCCATCATGGATTTTAGTTGATAAGTGCTTTTTATCCTATCCCTTAATAAAAAAAAACTACTTTCGGCCCCTTTCCTTTCCTTTACTCTTATAGCCCCTTTACGTGCTTGTCGAGGCACGGGCTCTGGATCTATGCTAAATATGCTGCATACATGCTTATCTCAGAAAGCACGCATGCATACATCACGTTTTGTAACCCGGGCTGCAACATCACATTATAGATTAATCTTAATTCTTGGACAGAATAGAATCGCCTGGTGACTGTATACCTGTAGCTATTGAAAGAACAAGTTTACCTGCAAGCATTATATTGATGAGATGTCCGTATTAATTTGTTTTCAATGTCACTTCGATCAATATTCATCGACAGTAACAAATAGCTAGCTCTAAAACGGATGTTACCTAATTGCCGTTCCCTGTTTCGTTATAAATCAAATTAAATAAAGTAGGTAACTTCTTGAAATGGAAAGTCACGGCAACTTGTAAACGTCTCGTCTGTTCCGTCATTAAACTGAGTTTAAGCGTCGGTTAATTAAGTCTACTTACCTTAAGTTGAAACGTTTGTTCACTTAAAGTATAAAAGTTAGATGTGAACGTCCTTTAACTTAGACAATGGGTCTGCTTTTAAATATTTATAGTGTCGTCTCGTTTGCCGTTATCTATAACTACATCTTCTTAACACGGTTTACGAAATGTGGCCTGTTTCGAGTGCCAATGTCGCAAAAAATCGTCACATTATAGGTTTAAAGAATTTATTTTCAAAAATACAATACAAGCCACTTACATGAGAACAACTTATTTTAACATAAATAATACTATTTCATACAATGGTCACCTAGAACATTTAAATATTTAATAAAAGTTCAATATAGGTATATCTTTTAAATGAGAAACGAGCGGTTGCGTTTTATATAGTGAGATAATGTGGAGTTAAATGAGCTAAATGTGTCAACATTTCTTATATGTGAGGGCAGACTGTTATATAGTTGAATACCTTCAAAAGTTATATTCTTTTTTCCATAATTGGTTCTTATTTTTTGGCAGAACAAGTAGACTTGCTCGACAAGTGCTACGTTTTTTAATAAATGACAGCTTTGTATGAATGGTTTTATTTAGAATTTTTCTGATTAGTAGACAGTTATGAGGTTTTAAATATAATTTATTATAGTTATATTTAAAATATATATTAACTAGCGATCCACCCCGGGTTCGCACGGGTAGTACAAAACCTTAAAAAATTATCCACCTAACCGTCCTCATGTATCACTCTGTCTATTGGTGAAAACCGCATGAAAATCCGTTTAGTAGTTTTTGATTTTGCCGCGTACAGACAGACAGACATACGCGGCGAGGGACTTTGTTTTATAATATGTAGTGATAGTGATATTCCTGAATATTTTTATAGCATAGCTTTAAACGATTAGCTAAGAAGGTTTAATACATTCACAATTAGGTCTTCATGTTATGTCCTACGTAAAATCGTCAAATCTTTGTTGATGGGTTTATAAAACAAATAAAAATAATAATTGCTTACTCAATACCAATCTAGATTCTTAACTGTTATTTAGATTTACGTGCTAAAGGCACGAATACGTAAGATTAAAATATAACTATTCGTAAGTTCCTACTTCAGAAAGTGTACACGAACTAAAACAATATTTTATTTCTTTTCAGAGAAAACTGTTAAACATTTTTGTGAATCGAATTCGATACCATGCTACTGATAGTATTGTCTACAACTGCTTTAATAATAGCACCTAAATAACGTTTAAAATACACAATAGCAGTTTTATTTTTCACACTACCAGAGAATTAAAAGAGCAATGCCACCCCAAAATTAATGGCACGACTATCGCAGTAAATCTGCGGCTTAGACTTTATAAGCTTTTTTGAAAACCTCGTATATATTTTACTCAGTGCTATTTGTATGTTAAGGCGTGTACAGATATAAGCAACATAATATCTATGTACGTTTATATATACTGATCTCCACAATGGATAAACCAATTTTAATGTTAAGGTGATGACATGACCACACACTTGAGCTAACATTTTAGTCCTATATAAATCGGTTAAAATACGAAAATATATAATTCCTTTCCTTTTTTAAAAGGAATACTCCAAGTTTTGGCTGCCCGTCCTGTGTCGCGGAAGACATTACAATCATATAATTAACGGACAATAATGATTTGTGAATCTTACAATTAATCATCTGTATGGGATTCGAACCCACAACACTTGGCGCAGCAGCGGCTTCGGGGGGACTCATTGCCCGCTACATCGCTCGCGCAGTCAAACATATTATAACAATTTAAAAATGCGTTAAGTTACGTATGTAGCCATTGAAGTGATATATAAAATACAATGCAAGACATCTACTCACATTTTATTCGCTCACAATGCGAGCCTCTTTGTGTCCAGTTAAAAGGATGAGCGATTACAGTGCATGTGTGTTCGCATGTCGTATATCGATATTGCAAGCATTTCCCTTGCTGCCTGCCTCATGAGGCATATATAGCGAGCTATAAATAAAAACGTTCAAGCAAACTATGGAAATATATTTAAATTAATAAGTGAAAATGAAAAATGAAGTCTGGAAATATGCTTTTTGAACAATAAGAGCGCAATAATAAATCTAGCTCGCAAATCAGAGTTGTCCAAACGCTAAGTCAAATTGACAAGTCTTATGAAGAGACTAGCTGACCCGCGCAACTTCGTCTGCTTCACATAAAAGAATTGTCCCTGTTTATGCAACATTTTTCATTGATGCTCTACTCCTATTGGTCGTAGCGTGATGTTATATAGCCTATAGCCTTCCTCGATAAATGGGCTATCCAACACTAAAATCATTTTTCAACTCGAATCAGTATTTCCTGAGATTAGCGCGTTCAACCAAACAAACAAACTCTACAGCTTTATAATATCTCTATATTAATACGTGAAGCGAAAACTTTGGATACCTTTTTACGAAAATTGGGCGGACGGAGGAGTATGAAATTTCGCACACTTATAGTTTATACAGAGAAGAACTGACGAATGCTAATATTTATATAAAATATGTATAATAAATATATTAAATTAATGAAAAAACACTACACGCACACAACCATGCATTTGACACACGCATTCGAAGCGCGTAACTATGGTTACATACAATATACGAGTATAATGACATGACATAATATATATCAGTTGGTCGAATTTCGAGCACTAGGCGACCGCTAGTTAGTATAGATGTGAGAAGAGTACCTTATTATAATAAAGGAGATAATTATAAGGTATTTCATCTTTCGCGTAATGCAAATGTTACTTGACTACGCGGTGGCGAAGAGGTTTAAGTGGTCGCCAAGCCATTCCTAATGCGCCGAGTGTTAAGGGTTTGATTCCCACACGGGACACAATTGTGTGATTTACAAATGATTGTTCCGAAATGGGTGTTGTTTGTGTGGGTTGTTTGAATATATGCAAAGTCGACATACAAATTATTCCTAGTGCGGGAGTTGCCTTTTTAAAGGAGGTTCCACAGAGACACACAAATTATTATTTTATTATTGGTTGTCTTTTTAAAGTCACTACCCTCTTTGACGTTCATAAGTGTTACTTTGTAACCTAAGTGAATGAATGATTTTTTACTTTGAAAAAGAAAGAAAATAAATATTTGTAAGAAAATTTCCTACCAAAGGCAAGACGTGCGGATTGTAACTGCAGCGTGAATAAAGAATAATTTGCTATATTTGGTTGCAGTAGGTGTGAGCTACCTTAATGGGGAGTCCCACACGCCCCGCCGGTGCCGTCCCCTAGCCGGCGGATAGTGCATCAAGCATTTTTCCTGGGTACCAAGGTGTGAGCTATCTTAGTACATAGGTTAAACCATTTAATATTTATAAATACATACCTAGTCTGTCGAATATGTCTCCGAAGGGGTAATTGGCAAACCTATTGCCGTGTACCAGATTCCAGAGACCGTACTGTTACTAAGAATATTTCTTGACAGAAAAATCAAAGTATATATATATAAGTATATTGTCCGACCCAGATTGGGCGCACACAGAGGCAGTCAAAAGAGCAAAGATTATGAAGTTCCATAAAATAGTTTATAATATTAATTTCTACTGCGAACATACATGAACATCGATACAAACTCCCACATTTATATCTTTAGTCTGTCAAGTTTTAGAATACAAGACATAATTAAAAATCTATTGTATCTGGATACCGGTGTACCGATGCGACTCAATAGGATATCTAAACACATAAAAAGAATCTTGTGGCCAGTATTTTTCAAACGCCAATTTTATTGTCTACAACACGTTAGATAACAATATATTTTTTATTGTTACATGATATCGTGTATACGAGGTTTTAAAGAGAGCATTTTACTGTAAAATATTTTACTTTGAGAACAGTGCGTATGAAAACTGGCCAGTTTTCATTGTGGCGGTGAACCGCGACAAGAATCTTGTAAAGGGAATTGTGTAAAACGGCCTTTGTCCTTTACAAAGTACAGCGGTTTTTGTGTAACATATTTTACCCTGTAAATAACGAAAAAAGGTGCGATGTATTTTATTTTAAAGAAGATTTAAAATGTACGTAAATGTACTGTTAAAAGTTTGAATAAGTACATACATAATGAGTTGGAATTGCCACTGTTTTACTGTTGAGTGATTTACATTTTAAATCAGCTTAAAATAGTAGAATCATACTAATTTATAACCTTGGCAACTTATGGCTAGGCTTTGCGAATAAATTTACAAAACTAAAATTCAAGGTATTGTAATATCTGATTTTAAGCAATATAACCTTTGTTTATCAATGATTAGGCGCTAGAGAGCATGTATGGTTTTACTAAATGAAATTTATTCGATAATTAGATTCGAATGCGATAATTGTTGATTGATTATGTAGGTATTAGCAATATGTAATCGTAACCGAATGCGCTGTTAATATAGACACGGAAAGATGGAACAATTTAAAAAAGACTTTTTCATACCATATCATCCGCTAAAACAACGTTAATCACTACAATAATTGCAATTCTAATTCCATCGTCATTCGAATAATAAATTAGTGATAAACAAAACATCATACGAATGCACGATCGAATAATTTATGAAACATTCGATATTTATTTCAATTACCACGCGCCTTGCTAATGTTGATAGCTCAAGTTCATACAAAATTGATTTGTTTTTCTATTCAAGTTTAAGTGAGATTAATTTACTCTATTTGTCGTTCAAGCCCGCAGTATCACCGCCAATCTAGCTATTCATCGTCCTATCAATTCCACCTCAGCCAAATTGATTATAGGACCCCCACCACGATATTTCATTCACTTTGTTGAAATCACAACATTTCTCTTGCGAGTCGACGAAATCTCTTTGTAACTTCAGTCGAAAGAAAGTATTGGAAAGTTTTCTGATCGTAGTTTTTTAAAGTAATTATACGTTGTGAGGATCTGATACTTGTTGTTTGTAGTTCTGGTTTTATAAACTGGTTTGTGTCATCAGGTGTGTAGCGGAAATTAATTCTTGATTAGACGCATAACTCTGTGTGATATGTGATAATTGTCAGTATGCCAGATCATTGTGTTGTCAGCCTCACTAGTATTAATGATATCATTTGTATATACGTTACTACGTTAAGAACAAGTATTATAACATATATACCTAAATACATTTTGTCGCTAAATTTGTATAGTGTCTAGATAAAAAATAAAATACTTTAGTATTGTAAATTTATTACTCCTCGATTTCAGGTAAAACAGTGTTTTTTTTTGTTTGGTGGTTTAGCAATCTGGAAATGTCAACGATAGAAGGGACTGCCTGCTGTGACGTGGAACCAAATTACTACAACTTGGCCAACTCATTCTCAAAAATAATATACACTCCTTTGCAAAAAACGAGCACCTTACAGTCATTGGCTTTTCTATGGATAATATTAACATGTTGAGTATGTCATTAGTAAATATGACTAGAAATTTCTTATTATCAATGAGAATATAGTTTTTAACACTTAAATCCTGGAATCAGTGTTTTAGTCAATGTAAACAGAGAGTCGTGTTAAAATGGACATTTTTATGGGTATAATGAAATCAAGACTACGAGTGTTTTTATGGCATTTCAATAAAAAAATACATAAAAAAATAAAAACTAATAACGAGTATGACGTCGCCTTGCAGCAATTATGGCATGTAATCGTCTTAGCATGCTTTCCGCCAGGCTTTTGATGGTATCCTGTGGAATGTGTTTCTACTCAGCCGAGATCACACGTTTAAGCTTTCTGATGTTTTGTAGAGGTGGTTGGACAGATCTTACTCACCTTTTTAGGAGGTCCCAGACGTGCTTAACGGGGTTAAGATCGGGGTTCCATGCTGGCCAATCCAAACAACGAACACCGACCTCTTGCATATAAGCATCTTCCTCGCCAGAACGGTGGTCTCGAGCATTATCGTCCATGTAAATGGCATCTTCACCAATTACAGTCAGTGTGGGTTGTGCATGTTGACAAAGGATTTCTGTTATGTACCTTTGCGCATTTAGTGAGCTATTTTAAATGAATAGGTACTATCTCGGTACGATAGCTAAAAGTTACGCCCGCCCAAAACATAACGTACCCTTCACTATAAGGGGTGATTTCTTCAAAACACCCGTCGGTATAGCGTTCCCCTAGTCTTCGTAATACTCGCCGACATTGGTCCTCACCATTCAGACAAATTCGAGCCTTATCAGAGAAGAGTACGCTACTCCAGTTACCTAGTGTCCAAGATAGGCAATTTCTAGCGAAATTTAATCGAGTAATCCGGTGCTCACAGAGTAACTCGGGGGCCCGCGTTGGTCGTTGACTGGGTATATCAGCCGCTACAAGCCTCACAGTCCATAGGCTAACTTGTCCTCGTCGAACCTTTTCATGGTTTGTTTTGAGGTCTATGTAACTGCATTTGCGGTTCCCCAGCGCCTGAGTCACTAAAAAGCGGTTATCTCGTGGGTATGTGCAACGTTTTCTCCCAGAACCTTGCCTTCTCTGAACGGAACCTATCTCTTGGTATCGAGTCCAGGTTCTTTAGACGGTTAAATGACTCACGTTTAACCGCTGTGAGACGTAACGTTGGCTACACCCCTCTTCCAGCAGCGCTATAATTTTATTAGCTCTTATTGCTTTTTCTGCCATTACAATAAACACAAATATATCTGTTTTAATTCACTGTAAGGCGGGATTATGTGACAAACATTAATTATTATTATACTAAAATTAACGAGAAGTTAGTTTTAGTTGCCTGATAACCTTTTAACCACAAATCTGCGAAAAGTAAGTAAAAATTCACAAACTGAAAAAGGGATTATTTAAAAAGTAAAAGCTTCGAATTTGGAATTCCCTTTTTTTGTACCCAGACTCTTTATTAAGGGCGAGTACATATGTAGTTTGGCTATTAAAACCTCTTTAGAAGTAATTATTACCAATAATGTAGAAAAATCAAAAACTTTATATAATATGTATGTTTTGAGACTAACAAAGCAGAGATATGAGTTATAGAAAAGCTAAGGCCAATAGGAAAAAATATTGGGCAGTCTTTGGGGACTGCCGATAGAAGTGAAAACTTTAATCCTTGATCATAAACACTTCTTTATAAACCAAATTATAAACCAAAATATTTTATAATTTCTGTGACATTGTGATCCATATTGACATAATTTATATTATTATTTAATGCATGTACAATTCCAATTATTATAACTTTTGTGTGCCCAATGGGCGGGACATAGCTGAACTAAATGATGTAAACTATAACTTCTGTATTATGTACCTATGATCCACAATAAAGAATTATTATTATAATTATTATTAAAAAAAAAAACAAAAATGGAAAGCGTTCGGTGACGATGACGTTCCATGATTCATTGTTCATTGTTCACCCAAGAAGTGCTCAACGCGCCTAAAGAAGAATTCATTTTAAAAAAAAGGGGTGGTTCCGATGCTAGTTCCTGATACTCCCTTAGAGTTATTAAGGAGGTCAAAATTTCGTTATTTTTTGCGTAGGACGCACCATTTCTGAGATATTGTTAATATTCTAAAATAATTAAAAAACGGAAAGCGTGGAAGCGTGACGATGACGCGAGTTCTATGATTTTTGTTCACCCAAGAAGTGCTCAACGCGCCTAAAGAAGTTTTCACTTCAATATCTCGTTCTAATACAATTTATTTAGCTGATATAAATATATATATATATTTTTAATTTGCATTGTCATGGCTATTTTGACTTACCTTACTTGCTATTTGCTACGTTTGGTGACTTCGCATAAATGTACCGAAAAGCATTTTACCGAAGACGTGTTTTTATAATCTCTAGAAGCTTCAGAAGTTTGTTATTATTAGCATTTAATATTATTCAACGGTAACATTGTAAAATGTTCACAGCTTTAGTTTACTCAATTTCCATCTCATCCCGCCGCTGCCGAGTGGACAAAAATCAACATTTTCCATCAACGGGTTTTGCTTTACAAGCAAAAGCTAGTTTACGGAACCTGTTACACTAACTTTGTTCTAGAGTTCAAGATGGCGCACCCAACTTTGTAAAATATTATGTGTATCATTTTATTATTATGCAATTATTTATACGGTAAACGTTTATTAAATTTTAAGGATGTTTTGTGTGTGATATTTAGTTTTTAGTAACTTTGGTTTGTTTTTTTGGTGATACATTGACGATCACTAAGCTCGATTCCTGAGGTTAAGTAATGATCATAGATAATCGGTGACTATTTATAAAAATGTCTCATTTTCTCTTTTTCGTCTCATTTTCTTTTCTCTTTTGTAGGTACCCATAGCACAAAATCCTCATAGCAACTGTCTAGAATTAGAAGATTGTTATTCCGTTGCGTTATCCTTTGCGGTAAGTCGCTCCATAGCAAAAAATATATTCAGCAGCTAGATAACTTACTCCAAAATACTTGAATATAACAAGGCTAGAAATCCTCCTATCACTTAAATCTAAAAAGTTAAGAGAAATATTATAAGAAGTTGTCATGTAGTCGCAGTGTCTAGCTAGGCTGGCAAACTACGGCTAAAAATGCTTCTTTCTCTGTCGACGATCATTAACTTATAAAAATCTCATCGTTATTACTGTTGACTTAGTATATAGAAGTAAGAAATTTCGTCATTGGACAATTCATTATGTCTTTGGCTACAGTTGTTTTTAAATACGTTTGGTTCATATATACTAAAGCATCATTAATGAAAAAACAGAAAAGCCTTTAAGAGGATAATAGATGTCACTATCTGTGACATTCCGATTTTCCTTCACTATTCAAATAAGAAAAATAGACGCAAAACAACAAAAAAGCCAAATAATCATCCATGAAAGTACCACGCACAATAAAGAATATCTCTAAACATAATATAGCCGTGGGTTCCCATAGACTCTGTGGTATAATGAGAACCGTCCAATCCCGCATATTTCCCTTGGCGCGTCTCATTCGCGTCGTTCCCTCGTTCCTGAACGAACATGGCAAGTTAGCGTTATGTCAGCCATTTTGCATAAAAGACGTTACTTTTACTGCTTCCCCCATTACACGTATTGTAGTGCTTGGGCTAGTGGGAAATGTAAGTTATGAGACGAGTTAAGAAAACTAACTCACTAACTTATTGTTGGGCAGATAATACTGGGAACGGATGCGGGGAATTGAAATGGTATAGAGTTAACAATAAAGGAAATGTATCCTTTTATTTAAAGATTAGCTTTTGTCCGCGGCTTCACTCGCGCAAAAGTAAGTTGGGTTAGGTTATGTTTGTTGAGGACACGGCGCTGCACACTTTGGCGGTTTTCCCCGCCTGGGCATCGCAGCGCCGTGAGTTGATCGCGGCAGTCGGATCGGTTGCCCTCTCGCTCCCGGCCGTAGCTCAGTCTATGGTCCGGAGTGAGAGGTCGTGGAATGCCGTCGCCTCCTTCTGTGAGGAAATGATTTCCATCAAGGAGGCGGTGGAGCGGGAGAGGGAGCATTTAAACCCTCTTCCCCCTAACCGCAGAGCCGGGCGCTGGAGAGCGCGAGACGACCTCCAGCCACCCTGAGGTTTGACCTGGGAGTGGCGGGCTTTGTGGGCCTGCCCGCAATTCGTTCAGCACCAGGTCCGAGAGGCAGCGTGCGTGTTCCCACGCGCGCCTCTGTGTCGTGTCCGTCTCCCCTCTAGGGGGGGACAGTAGGGATTTTTGTAGAGATGACCATTGGGTAAGTCTATTGTGTAGTGGCCTGCCGTTTTATACGGCGGGCTGAAATTTCGGCGGGGTCGCGACCGCATGTGAAAGTGATTTGCGCGGCCCCGCCGATAGTGATTTGTCGAGGAACACCGTGGTAGGTTTAGTCGGTATTCCGCGGGAGGTCCATTTTATCGTTGTAACATCTTTTTGTACCCCGGCGAGTCCGACATCACCCCTCCGCCCGCCCCTGCGGAGGGGTATGCGTCAATGCATTCCCCCACGTAAAAAAAAAGAAAAAAGAAGGTTATGTTAGTAATAGTACTTAAATAGTACTTTAAAAAAATAAAATATAGCCTTTAAAATAGTGAAATATTTTTTTAAATCGGTTTTTGTATGAGAATGTGCATCTATGGTATTTGATTACACAGGACAAAAAAATTGTGTGCTCCTTATATAGTTGTTCTAAGTCTGGGTGTTCCTTGTGTGTTTTTTGAATGTTTGTAAAATGCCTTGCGACAAAGCAACGACTTTAAGGGAGTTGTCTTAAAAAGGAAAAGTCAAAAAAACGAAATAAGGTTGTGAGATATTCTAATTAGAAGTAAAACATTAATATTTACTGTAATGATGAGGCTGATAATTAGGTAAAATTATATCCATATATCAAACACGAAGTGCATTAAGTTAGGCAGATACCGTTATTAAGTTTAATTTAAATACAGGTTATTACTGAATACAAGTTTACCGTTATTGCTCGGTTTTATAACTGTACCGTGTTACCTACTTGATTTTTATTTATAGTCAAGTTTTAGTACACCAGACATAATTAACAATTTATTGTGACAGGCAGGCGGTGTGCCGCTGTAACTAATCGTCGTATAACGCAGAGGAAGGGTAATTGTTTTTTTAATAGGCAAAGTAACAATGAGCAATCCTAGAGAGGTTCGCATAAACTCATTTCCAACAACACAGTAAATATATTTTTCGTTCATTTAAAACTTAATTGTGCCATCAACGAAATTCTTGACGACGACAATTTTGTTATTCTAACAAAAGAGAAATCAATTTTGATAAAGAATTTGTTTTGAAAGAAATTGTTAATCCTTTAGAAAAAAGAGTAGATTTTACTCGCGGCTTCGCTCGCGTAAAAGTAGTTTAGGTTAGCTGCAACAGTATCTTTTTTGAAAATAAAATGCATCCTATGTCACACAGTGATAATGACGTTTTCTAAAGGTAAAATATTTTTTTAAATCGGTTGGGTTGTTTTTGAGTTAAATAATTACAAACGAACAAACAAAAATCAAATTTTGAACAAACAGAAAATGACAAAGGGTACCTTTCATCCGGAAAAAAGTACTGTTACTAACCTAACCTAGCCTACATTTATGTGAGCGAAGCCGCGGGGAAAATCTAGTAAACATAAATTCGTAATCAGGTCAGGTCGCCTACGGTAGTTCAGTGAATTTCCTCACGAAATAATAAAACTTTATTTATGTTCCTCCTGTTTTTATTCCACGCATAAGTTTCATGAAACATTTCTTAGGCAAGCCAATTATTTTGCGAAAGATATAAAGGGGAAACAATTTTTCTTGTACATATAATTTATCTTCTTTAAATATTATGTATGAACGTAACTATGTGAAAATAAATTGGTATAGTGTATACATATTTCTATAAAATGATAATGGTGAATAATTTGTATGTTTCAATCTTGGTAAACATCAGACTGATTACTTAATTTGATTTTGTGCTAATCGGGTTATTTACTGCAAATGCAATGTGATTAAGAAAAGCGCAAATTAATTGTGTTCTAGTACCTACACAATGTAAAATTGCGCTTCAAAGTCAAAGTCAATTTTATAATTTTTTATTAGCGCTTATTATTACGATTGATCTGAGATTACGCCTTCGATTACTGGGTTGCAAAATATACATTTCCAGTTTAGCTTTGTCTGGTAGCCTCCAATACGGATCCAATAAGGATGGGCCATCCTTTATTATCTGGGACAATAAAAAATACCTACCCCATCGCTGACACAAAAGTGTATATCAATACAAACAAACTTAGGTATGTATTAAAAACCTTGTGAAATGTGGCTATACATATTAAATACAGGTATAACGAATAACTAAGCCAATTTCCTTCCAGTAAATTTCAATAACACTTATCTCAACTTAAGATCCGAACCTGTTACCTCACGATGTTATTTCTTTGAATGCAATTAAACATGTTCACTTCTATCAGTTATAATCGGAAAATGCTCATCATAAAATCTTATCGTCGGTATGTTCCCAGAAGCTCGTCTCTCACAAGTTTATATTTAAAATACCTGTACGCTAGCAAATTGACATCAACATTCTTAATAGATGGACTCTGTAAAATATATAAACCGCCTTATCAAGTTAAACTGGACGTGTATTTAAAGATCCTTGGGAAAGGGCTGAGATAGCAATGCACAGTGTTGTATTGAAATAAAATTGAGTTAAGAACGCAAAAACGTTGGAACTCGAAAACCTTCGGCTTTATGTGCTTTTTGAGTCACAGACGTGTGCAAAATCGTTCATATCAAACCATGTATTTAGAATTTTATGACCAAAACTCCAATATATTTTGTGTTTGCTCGACTCAGGAGTGTAATTATGCTAGACCTCATGCATGGCAGTTGCATTAACCACCGCTGCGTCACCGAGGCAGTCAAAAAGGATAGACCATATTAACGACATTTAGATATATAATTTGTTATGTAATTTAATTATATCTGGTTTGAGACATTTATTTCTCATAACATTATGTCAATCTTGTGTTTCTCAAATTAATATATATATTTAATTAAAAGGTATACTGCCAGAGCGACGTTATTTAATAATATGTATGTCAGTGCATTAAATATAGTACAATTACATTTTGTCAATTCAAATATACAAGATAGACAAGAACGACGATGCAGCAGGTGTAAGCCCACCGACTACCTGGTAAGGATCGCGGGAAGCGGTTGGAGGCCGGTGGCCCAATACCGGTCTGTGTGGAAAACCTTGGCGGACGCCTATGTCCAGCAGTCGACGTCTTTCGGCTGAGATGATGATACATGATACAAAAATGCGATTATGTTTAAAACAATCAATAACATAACACGAAGAATGATTATATACACTTTATTAAACAAGTTGTATCAAGTTACCGACAAAGAACAATACAGATGGAAAGATGTGAGATCATGAGTCGATATTATGTATTATGAGCGCTCATGACGACAAGTGCCTTTTTACAGAATCCGATACGACTTATATTCCCGATATCTGATCCAATAAAAACTAATAATGTTAGCTCCATTTTGGTTGCAATTGACTTAAGTAGGCAAATGTTGCATTGTCCCCACTTTAAAAAAGCTACATTATTAAGCAAACTAAAGAAGAGTGTTTTGTAGTGCTTTTAGAATATAGTGTATTATTTCATTTCTTCATTTATTTAACCTGCTAATATCTATACAATTGCTACTGGCCGATGTCTGTACATGAGAGATATTTAAGAAAAAATAATGCGATGGTAATAAGAGCTATAGAAACAAATAATTATTTTAGATTTATTTTTCATTCTGTCTGTATGTTTGAGCCTCACGCACGCCAAACTACTGCATGAAATTGAATTCGGTTTTCACAGTTGTATTGCTGGAGTTAAACCAACTTAAAATCTGGTGCATGTTTCATTAAGATGAAACAGTGACATCAAGGTGAAACAGATCTTAAGTTAGTACCGAGTATAACCTATTTTTCTATCTTTAAATTCTATTCAAGACAAATTCATAATTATATTGATGAATAAATAAATAGAAAGATCACGTAAATTAGTCTGGCACATATCACGTAGTGTAGTCGTGACTTTTTCTCACGTGACAATTTTGTCACAGTGATTAAGCTCACGCTTTCGTTCTCTTAAATAATTTGAGAAATTATTACGTGACTAGACTGGAAACTTTTTCTAACCTAAATTACAGCTGAAATTCATGTGTGACCCTAAGGTGACATTGGAATATATTTTTAGATGCAATGTAGAGACTGACAAGTACCTCGAGGCCGCAATGGTAATGAATGAGCCTGTTGAGTATGAGAACTCGGGTTCAGTTCTCAGACACTGTGGTCACATATTCATGTGACGAAATTCTCAGTAGCCGTAGGCAATAGATTCTCTCTCTATTACGTAGGATCAAATGATATTTTTAGAGTAGTAGAGCCTTGCTGATGTCAGCATGAATGGGCCGGGTCGACCGGGGAAGGACTACCCTCACACAGAATATCGACGTGAAATAGCAGTATTCCTACTGTTGTGTTTCGTTCGGTGGCGATTAAAAAGAGGGGCCATGAGTTTCTTGCCCCTTTTTTCTCATGAGCCCTACACCCTTGATTTGCTGAACGTGGCAGTAAAGATGAATTCACAGAAAAAATAGTGTAACTTTGACATTCATAAATGTTACATTGTAACCTAACTTGAATAAATTTATTTTTGATTTTGAATTAATTAATTTATTTATAAGAAATTCAAATATGTACATATAACCACAATTCTTTAAAAATGACTTATACCTAAAATATTATAAAACAGAAAGAAAAAGAAAACTAAAACCCTCTAACCCTTTTTGATTTTTGATTTTGATTTTGGTGAGTGAGAGTGCCGGAGGCCCAATCACCCTCTTTCCCCCTTCCCACTGCTTCTCCATCCCACTTCCTAAAGGGTCAGCAACGCGCAAGTGATGCCTCTGATATTGCAGGTGTCCATAGGCTACGGCACATGAGTAGATAAACGGAATATCTACTCATGTGGCTACGGTGACCACTTACCATCAGGTGGCCCGTATGCTTGCTTGCCACCGTAGTTGTATAAAAAGAAATATTTATATAGCTTGCGAAACGTGGGCTTTATACAACTCGTAGGGGATATACGGATCAGACTATATCTATGACTAGCTGACCCGCGTAACTTCGTCTGCTTCATAATTATAAGATAAGAGAATGTACCCCGTTTTTGCAACATTTTTCATTGCTGCTCCACTCCAATTAGTCGTAGCGTGATGTTAAATAGCCTGTAGCCTTTCTCGATAAATGGGCTATCCAACACTAAAATAATTTTTCAATTCGAACCAGTAGTTCCTGAGATTAGCGCGTTTAACCTAACAAACAAACAAACTCTTCAGCTTTATAATATTAGTGTTTTTTATTCAATGAAGCGTACGCATTGAAGGCAACTATTTTATGTAATAAAACATTATAATTTCGATTTAACTTCTGGGCAGAAGCTAATTGGTTCCTTTTTAATAATTGCTGAACAGCCATCAATACTTATTCTGTGATGATCTAAGTTGCTATATTATTATAGACCTTTTTTGGCAAAGCCGGTTATATGTAGTTTTAACTGCACGAATGGCGTAGTGGTTTAAGCGGTCGACTCGCCACTGCCACTGCGCTGAATGTTGTGGGTTCGAATCCCAAACAGGACTAAAATTTGTGTGATCCACAAATGGTTGTTCCGAGTCTAGATGTTCTTTATATCCGTTGTTCGAATGTTTGTAAAGCGCGCTACAGGAAAGTTCCCTAGTGCGGAATTTGCCTTTAAAAAAACGTTAAATGGCATATTTTAAATATATCTGTTGATTATTGTCAGTGGTGCTACTTGAAAATATGTAACAAAATTAATAAACTTAAAGTCCAAAATCAATTAGCGAAGTCTTTCGTGTGTCGTTGTTTCTATGAAAACATCATATTTCGCTATGATTTTCAGGATTCTCGTTAGTCCATCAGGCTTCATACTTCGCAGAAAAGTTAATAAGGAATTCTGAGAATCCTAGTTCATCTTACAATAACGGACCGATTTAATTACTGTACCATTTGGTACCCAAGTTATATTTACGAGATATACAGGTAAAACTGTGTAGATCGTGTCGGACATAGCGTTTGATTCTACGGACTCAGCCGCTGCTTATTGAACCGTATACGAGTACCTACTGAAATAGTAAACTGCAGCTCCACATGTTGTGATGCATTCAATCTGTTCGTAATCGGCGATGGATATGTAGGTATTGGATGGTTTTTCGTATTGTGAAATAACGCACACATACATACGAGGATTCTGTGTATGTTATTTGCTTTTTGGTATATTGAATTTTTTTATGGTCAATGTGTGTGTTAGCGGATGCCAGTAGTATTTTAAGCTTTCGATTATACGTTTTAATTGACGAATTCATTTTATGAATTTGTCAAATTATTTGGCTTTTAGAGCGACAGTGGTCGTTTGGCAAGCAGACTAGATTGTTTTTCAATTACGTATGGCATTGCAGCAATGACCAGGCTTATAAAAAAATCAATCTATTTTGGGTTTGATAATACATTTAATCTGTTTGGTATTTATCGGTAAATATAAATTAATTCATGCTTTACTGAATTATTTAGACTTATAATGACTACTGTAAAAATAAATAATGTAGAACAAATGCAAAATAACAAACGTCATCTAACCGAGTATATTCCATTCATTTAACTTTGGTCTTTTTATATTAAAAATAAACATTGACAATCGCCTTATAATACGGAAACAACAGACACAGAATACCAAGCCTCAAAACAACAGACTGTCCAACATATAGCGTTTTATACCGTACTTAAATACTCAGCGCATTACCAGTGACGACACACTAAGAACTACGACATCCATATAGCCAAGAGTTTGTATACGAAAGCAACATTTAATATTGCTACTTTCATCTCTAGTTAATGGAAACAGTAGCGCCGAGAGTCCTCTTTAAGATGCTCAACTACAGAAGCCACAAACTAAAACGTTCCATAAAATATGAGATATAAATTAAGATCCGTTATGAACAAGGAATGAGGTACCGCAGTCTTCCACTTTGTCCACGAAGCAGTGCTGGGAGCGCTACAATCTCCACTGTTTAAAATATTCAGTTTAATAATGAAAACGTCACTTGAGGAGATTATATTTAGTAATGCTGTTTCTCATTCATTGTAACTCTTTTTAACGTTTGTTATATTTCCTTGACTGTTTTGGTAGAGCAGCGGTAGTTTATGTGGTGTTTAGTTGGGCAAAGTGTTATTTGCATTTTTGTTACGATGTTTTCATTAGCAGCACAGAGTCAGATCCTTAGGCAATAATCTCGTCTCATATTACGTGGAACCTAAGACGGTAACTGGCGAAATTGTAGGTGCAATACATTAATATACACCCACCATTTCTAAGTAATGTGCTTTGACCTGAATCCAGAGACAACTTCAGGCTAATCAGAATTATTCCTGAAATTCCTAAACACAGTTGCGTTTATTACAGCAACAATGCCTAACAAAATATTATAAAGTAAATATTATGGTCACAAGCCGAAGCGAAAATTGAATCTTGCAAAAGTTCCTAACTGTGCTAACTCCTGAAGTGTATCGCAATGTCTTGAGAGAATACTGTATGAAGTCACCTTTATATCAGCAAACCATTATTCTTAGAAATATTACGACCATTTCTACATGTAGTAACAAAGTTTTAACCAGATTAGTCTCTGGAGTCTACTGGGGCGGAATGAACGCAATTTGTAACAAATTACAACTTAACAACAGTTTGTCTTTATTTCTATAATTTCCGCTTTATTATTATATAATAACATAAAATATGAGCATTAAATTTCTATAGAAGAAGTAAGTTTTATGATAATTAGAATTTATTTTAAACCAGCTAATGCTCGGCGTCTGTTGTAATGCCTTTGTCAAAACTTAGGTAAAACAACTCACTAAAGTTTCATCGCATTCGTATAAATGTATATACTTAACAAACAAACTGTCTATCAGACTAGCAGTACTCGCGACTTCATATGTGTCACATCTTACCGCACTATAGTTATTTATAGTTAATTAAAACGATATATAATTACTAGCTCATATGGATCAGTAGAAAGCTTTGAGTACGTTCCCTTGCATAATACCAGACATAATGTCTGTCATATGGCTACTACGTATTATTATGCTCCATTTATCTGCAAACATATCACATTCAAGATTGGTAGTTAGGAATACTTCGAATGATGCAGCTTTAGTAATAGCTTTGGATGAAGGCTGCATGAATAGATAGGCAGTGGCTATGACGTGGTTAGATGTATTTATCGGGTACAAATAGCTGACGCAGAAGGTTATCGAGCTCGAGACTCTCGATGGGGACAAAATAATTGTAAATTGTCATATTTTTTATGAACGACAATCCAAAGTAATATAATTAGTATTTCGAAATTATGAGTAGATGTTTTTTATAATTGACTTTAGTAGATATACTTAGAAAGAATATAATAAAATTATTGTCAAACAAAATTTAATAAGGCTCGTATAAATGGAACAATTAGAATGAAGCTGGCACATGTTCATTCTGATCAATATGGAGACATCTTTTAAAAGGTTGCTATAAACCACTAACAGTATCAGCTTGTACGAAAGGGCAGATATTATAAAGACGAAAGAGACGAGTCAGTCACTTACACCTATTTAAAACAGCCGTCTAGTCTAGAGTGAAAGATAAATCTAAATTTTCTTCAACATTTAGTTATGTTTTATAAAACTAAAAGTATTTAAATCCATTTGATTTCTTGAGTACAGTTGATTGATTAAACTACAAAAAAGTCAAGTTAAATTAATTGAATATAAAATCAAATCTATGGTACATATAATTACGTATAGAGTTGTATATACATAGGTCATCTAAAAAGCCGGGTCCGGCAAAGAGTTATTGACTTTTATGCAGAGGGTGGAACTGTCGCTGGCAGACGGCTATAGACTCGCCCCTACAACATTGAACTTTTCACCATAGCTGGCAAATACTACGAAATAAGGTAACAAGGGCGATATTAGAAGAATTGCCGATATAATTATTCATATCCTTGCCATATAGGGGAGTAAGCTATGAAATTTGTTATCCAACTACTTGTACTTGTAAATTTTTTTGATTTGTCTGAATAATTAAATAGGTCATTAAAATTTGACGTATTCATACCAAGTTTGGATTTATATCAGACAACCAAGTAGTTACATCTGACTACCTCTTAAAGAAACAGCCCAACTTGCCTATTCTTAATGAACATCGAGCCATGACAAAAAAGAATCACTCATCTTATTCAGACAATCCTTTTCTCAATAAAAGTTTTATTCGAAATAACATAAAACCAACTGCATTATAACTAACAGACCTGCACATCTACGCAAACAAGCTCGCCGACTTGCTCATAGTTAAGTTCCTACATCTATTATTTCATACAGAGCCATAACACTGAAGTGCAAGGATGCTATCATAATAAAAGTTTTACGTCCCATATCCGTCGTAGCACGGCGTCACATCGTCATCGTATGACTTTACACCGGCCGCACCATGGAACAACGAAAACATTAGTAGTGGCATTACCTTATTATAATAACTAGCGGTCGCCTAGTGCTCGAAATTCGACCAAAGTTTGCCTGTAAGATATTGCTGACATATTATGTCATTATATATTGATATATGTAACCATAGTTACGCGCTTCGACTGCGTGTGTCAAATGCATGGTTGTGTGCGTGTAGTGTTTTTTCATTAATTAAATGTATTACTAATGCATATTAAAAAAAAATATTAGCATTCGTCACTTCTTCTCTGTATAAACTATAAGTGTGCGAAATTTCATACTCCTCCGTCCGCCCAATTTTCGTAAAAAGGGATCCAAAGTTTTCGCTTCACCTATTAATATATAGATAGTACATCCCTTTGCATACCCTTTCGAAAATATAATCCTGTATATGTGCCTGTATAAACTGTATCCGTGGCGCAGCGGTAGTGAATACGACTGCTGTGCATGAGGTCTCAGGTTCGAATCCCGGGTCGAGCCAACAAAAAGTTATTGGGTTTTTCTGTTAAGAAATCTCAATAGCAGCCCGAATTTAGGAAGCTGGCGGTGTTAGACACCCCCGTGCCTCGGAAAGCACATATAGCCGTTGGTCCTACGCCTGATCTCTTTCCGGTCGTGTCGGATTATCGTCCTATCGGATCATGAGAGTTAGGCAACAGAGAGTGCACTTTTGTTTGCGCACATGCTTGTGCACTATAATATCTTCAGCGCATATAGCTAGTCTCTGTTAAGATTGACCGCCGTGACCGAAAATCGGTCTGGTGGGCTTTTATTTATTACTAGATGTTGCCGCGGTTTCACCCGCGTTTATAGATTCTGCGCCGCCCACGTGGGTTGTAGCGTGATGTTATATAGCCTATAGCCTTTCTCGATAAATAGGCTATCCAACATTAAAATAATTTTTAAAACCGAATCAGGAGTTCCTGAGATTAGCGCGTTCAAACAAACAAACAAGCAAACAAAAAACAAAACAACAAACCCTTCTGTTTTATAATATTAGGTTAGATTATGCATATACGAAAATGAATATGTACATACATAGTCTCACGGATATACCCCTGAAGGGGTAAGCAGAGATATATTATACCAAAAATTCGCCAACTATATCTACACCCACGTAATGGGGAGCGAGCCTATTGTTGCTTACCAGACATATGTAGTACCAAACTACGTGGTACTACTAAGAAGTTCTTGACATAATATTGTCTTACTTTGTTTAATTTTAAAGTTCTTGACAGAAAAATTCAAAGACACTTTGCTCGATTCCGGTTTAGGAGTCTCCATATTAGTGCAGTGTTTATAGTTGATTGCTTGAAAGGCGTAGTAAGCGACACAACGCTTCTATTAGTGCGCGAAATGCTACGTAGTTGAATCCTACATGACAACAATGTACCAAAAATAAAATTGCAAAGTGTTATGAGAAAATTTGTACACAATAAAAGGGAGTCATATTTATACTATTGTCTGTGTGCCTGTTTAAACAAAATTTTCGAAATAGCCATCCCTGAAGATGTCGTAGTGTCTTCGCCTATAACTGGTAAAAGATTCTCATGAGATTTCATCTGTCAAATCTTGTTCAACTGCCCAGGATTGTGGCAAGCGCTTTACAGCTATAATGCCACTTCCTTAATCATCAATACTCCGTGGTGCTTGTCGTTTATCTGTTTGTTTGAACATAACTACGAAATAACTGTGCCAAGTGCCGTGTTGTTCTCGCTTCGTTGCGTTATTAGTGTGTTTATGGTTTATGTTATTGCTTACAAAGCTACGTACTTGTTTCTTTGTAGTTGTGGATCGTAGATACTAGTCTGGTACTATACTATACAAGTTAGGATTAAAGATTTACTTTCTCGGTATTGCCTCTTAGTCATTTATTGATGGCTTAAGTTACTTCATTTGACTGTGCGGATAGCGTACTGATTTACGTAGCCGCTCTGCCTCTGCCACTGCGCCGAGTGAGAGAGGTTTGGTCCCCATACATAGGTATATAAAATCTGTGATCCACAAATATGTTTCAAGTCTAGGTATTCTTTGTGTCTATTGTTTGAAAGTTTTTGAAGTCCCCGCGATACAGATAGACATCTGGCAATGTCTCCGGAGGACAGCAATAGGCTCCTAGATATTATGTAGGTTTTTAAACAAATGTACATATGTAATTATACTCGCACCACGTCCTCGAGATAAGTATCCTGAAATGAATATATTATATACACAATGTAGTAACGCTCTAGGTGCTACCGTTCATACACTATAGTTGAAAGATTACTCTTTTTTATTTTAAGGAAATGTTTTATCTTGCACTGGCAACCCCGGCATTCCTTCACTCACTCCGCTGTCTGCACCAATTGTCATATAGTTTAGAGTTAGCTTGAATGTGATATTACTGATTTTTTACACGGGCAATATACCTAATGGGGGTTTGGCCTGGTTTGTTTGATACTTATCTCTTCGAACTTCACTTGGTAAGTTCGTTTAATCATCAAGTATATAAATATTTTTATACATACATCAGAAGAGGCAAACAGATTCACTTACATTTCGACAACATTGATTGTAGGTCCCGCGTAATAAGGACCGAGCCGAAAATCGAACCATTGCATTTACTAAAACTGCGCCACCGCGATATACATTTTAAGGCATATAAATCGTCAATATTGCCATTAACCACGATCTGGTTTATTTACAAACTACTATTACATAACTAATGTCTTAACAAAGTATTACAAGTAACTTTGTGAAATGATACATTTATAGTGAACGAGTGTTACCGTTATTGGTCTATTACGTGCCGTTGTTGCGCTGTTTGTTATTACCGTTAGTGTTAGCGCACATTACACGTGCATTACATGTGCATGTGTAATTGTTATGTGAAAGAAGCTAATGTTAAGAGCATCGTAGATCAATATAAAATCTATTTTTTTTATTTTTTATGCAACTAAGGTGGCAAACAAGCATACGGCCCACCTGATGGTAAGTGGTCACCGTAGCCTATGGACGCCTGCAATACCAGAGGCATCACTTGCGCGTTGCCGACCCTTTAGGAAAGGACGTGGGAAGGAAAGGGAGCGGGATGGGGGAAAGTGGGTGATTGGGCCTCCGGTACTCTCACTCACCGAACGAAACACAACAGTGGGACTACTGCTATTCCACGTCGATATTCTGTGAGAGGGTAGTCCTTCCCCGGTCGAGCCGGCCCATTCATGCTGAAATCAGCGCGGCTCTACTACTCAATAAATATATATTAATAGGCAAAGAGAATTTTTTAAGTTCAGTGTCTTTTTCTTCTCTGTTTGTTTCACGTTTTTTTTTTTGGGTAGTAGCTACGGACACTCTTCCGTCCGCCGTTTAGCGGTATCAATAAATAAAATGGGAAAAATTATTATCTATAATAAAATTTTTGGAAATATGCAAATTGATATACATAAGAGTGCCTCAAATTTTCAATAATGGTTATGGTCGAAATTCAAACTACACGAATAGTAGTAGGCAATTATAATTCAACTATTGAAGCGCTGCTCCCTTTTGGCGTAGCGTGATTATGTAGCCTATAACCTTTCTCAAGAATTGGGTTATCAAATTCAAAAAATATTTTTTAATATGAGTGGTAGTTCTAGGGTTTAGCGCGTTTAAACGCACAAGCTTTTCAATTTTATTGTATTAGTATATATATAGAATGTTAGTAAATCATTCTAATTTGTACGGCGTACATAGTGACATTTTAACAATATTTATAACATACATGTTATTGATTAGGTACACCTAATCTACGCTACACAAATAAATTTGAATTTGCATAGTATTATCTGTGTTGGCCTCGATGGCGTAGTGGTTAGTGTAACCGACTGTTACGCCTGAGGTCGCGGGTTCGATTCCCGCACAAGTCAAACATTTGTGTGCATGAACATGTATGTTTGTCTTGGTGTGGGTATTTCTATGTATAATATGTAATTATTTACAAAAAAAGTATATATGTATGTTTATCCATTGTCTAGTACCCATAGTACAAGCTCTGCTTAGTCTGGGCTAGATGGTGCTGTGTGTATGTGATAGAATATTATATTATTATTATATATTAGTGAATGGAGCCCTACGCGCTTTTATGAACAGTCGAAATGTATCCGAAAAGGCACGTTTGGCTGTTCATAGAGGACTATTAGTGCCCACACTTATGTATGGAAGTGAAAGTTGGGTATGGCAAAAGAAGCATGAGAGCAGAATAAATGCTGTAGAAATGAGAGCGTTGAGAAGCATATGTGGTGTGACTCTGAAAGATAGAATAAGAAATAGTATGATTAGAGAGAGATGCGGCATGAAACTGGATATAGTTACAAGAATAGAAAAGGGTATGGTATGCTGGTTTGGACATGTAGAAAGAATGGACGAGGAAAGACTGACTAAGAAAGTTTATAAGGCTAGTGTAAATGGAACTGTCGCAAGAGGAAAACCTAGGCGAACGTTTCTCGACCAGATCGGAGGCGTTCTGGACAAAGGCCAGGTTAAGAGCTCCTTGAACCGACGGGCGTGTATGAGGAATGTGATGAAAGTGAATGAAGCCAGAGAAGTGTGTCAGGATCATAGCAAATGGAAATCCGTAGTCTCTGCCTACCCCTCTGGGAAACAGGCGTGAATCTATGTATGTATGTATATTACCATATATTAGTCTGAATTTCGGTTACGGCGGTCAATCTTGACGGAGACCAGCATTTGTGCAGGAGTAGGAATAGATAGTGAACGCAAACATAACTGCCCTCTCATAGTTTGATGGGACGGCAATACATTACAACCATAACCAACCGATAAAGCGCAGGATCAACGGCTTCACATGATTTTCGAGGCGCATGGATAAAACCACCAAATTCCTTACCCCGGGCTGTTACTGAGATTCTCTTAACAGGAAAGCCTAATGACTTTTTGTCTGCCTGACCCGAAATTTGGACTCGATACCTTATGATCTACAGCCGCTTACATAGGCCACTAGATCAATGAGCAGTTTTGTAAAAGATAGGGTTTATAGCTACGTCTCATCTGCATATGTAATACAAAGAGCATATTTTTTAAATTCAGCAGCATAAATCAGCAAAATTTGAAGTAGGTGTCATATATCCATTCTACTTCAAATTTTGCTGATCTATGCTTCGGAATTTAAAATATATGCTCTTCCATTTCTAACCTCAAAACATCAAAAGCTAATTCCTGTACTGCACTGTCATATTGTTAGCAGATAGAAATCCAAAACATATCAAAGCAGATATTTGCTATGAAGTTCAACTTGCAAAACTTTAATATGAGAAAAGATTTCTGTTGTTCTCAAGTATTTTTACATAGTTCACAAGACTTGTCACTGCATAGTGCGTCTTTATCAACTTTTAATCCTAACTAATATTATAAAAGCGAAAATGAGTTTGTTTGTTTGTTACCTTTCACGCCTAAACCACTGAACCGATCATCCTGAAATTTTGCATATACGTTGACAGGTGTACAGAAACAGACATAGGCTACTTTTTATCCCGGAAAAAAATACTGTTCCCGAGGAAAACAATAATAACTTTCTTATGATAATAGAAGGCGCCACGTGTCTTTCGAATCATGATTGAATTATATTAATAGTTATTACAAGCAGAGTACAACCTGAATTGATTGTCAAATTCTAAATTAACGCTAGCGAAGCCGCGGGCAAAAGCTAGTAAAGTTATAATAGTATCCGTCTTCTTACATGGACAACTAACTTCGGTCAAAATTCAAAGCGATTTTGAACTTTGAACGCACGTATTGTAGGTATATATCTAGGGCTTGTAATGTTGGTACTAATTTTACCAATGTCAATGTGACTCTTCTTTAGGAGATAGGGGTCTACCGATTCAACTCTGCAGTAAAACTGTGTTTTAATCTACCGATATGCAGCGCCACACCGGGTGGCTAGGCACAATAATCTCTTTATAATGTCCGGGTATCCTAAGACTTGACAAACTAAAGTGACATTAGTCTTATATTGGATACATACAACTTCCATAAGACTGTGATATTGAAATAGGAGCAATTAAGAAAATAAAAGTAATGCCTATATGGCTTATGTACCATGTATTTAGTTTGTTGAACTTATTGTTAAAACCAAACAAATTGCGACACCGATAAGAAAATTAACTTCAAATTTAAAATTTAATAGTTTCATATTAACAGTTTGCAATAAGTACATAGCTAACGACTCCACGTAACCACCAAAGCTAAATGTGATTGCACCATTGCATTAGCAGGTGACTAATGAATAGGTTAATTAATGTTTAATTGAACTACGAAATGCTTCGATAGCACAGAATGCGGTAGCAAATCCAATATTTGTACGTCATTAGCGTTGCAACTAATTAACTTGTTTAACGCGATTCGATGTTTTTAAATAGAACTATTTGTTTTGTGAACTGGACCGCAGATGACACATTCTGAATATGAATTTCTTAAACTCGGTGTTTGAAAACAGTGTAATATAATAATGTCTATGTTTACGCGAATGTTATACATTGAAATTAAATACTTTATACGGATTTTGTCGCGTTGTTTATTTTACTTTAAAACACTTTTATTACATAATTTTGAAACTCTACTTTGAAACAGCAGCATGTTCACGGGGAGACTAAGATGGTAGTTAGTCTCCCCGCGAACATGCTGCGGTTTGAGTTTCAAAATTATGTAATAAAAGTGTTTTAAAGTAAAATAAACAACGCGACAAAATCCGTATAAAGTGTTTAATTTCAACAGTGTAATATATACTTTTTTATATTATATTGTTTTATATTGTAAAAATATCACATTCTAAATTTGAATTGTTGTTAGCGACTTTGGGTTGGCCGCTATGTGAATTTTGAACTGCGTTCGAAAAATAACATGGAAGATTTTAAAATCGAATTCGATTCGCGGCTTTGAATTGAATCTCTTTTAGTGCGAGCAACTTTTATGGTCGTGGTGTGGTTGGTTGTGAATCGTACACAATTCGATTTTGTTTTACGTAATCGAAATTGTGGTCACACAGTGTTGTGTCAGATGAAAGTGCTTGATTAGGCGTGAATTAAGTGATAGCTGTAAGTATATCTCGGTTAATAATTTATATTTTTGTAATCATTGTAAGCGGGCCAAAATAGTTTTAAATTGCAACTTATATATTTTGGTGTAGTTGAGGCACGTTTGCTTTGCATGTACGAAGTAGGGCATAATGGTAAAAGCAATGCGTAAAGATAATATATAATATAGGTAATAGCGAAATTTTTGTAAGCAAAAGGCTTAAGTTTGTGGCTTTATGTTTTTCATTTAGTATTATGTAATGTTAAAAAGTACATAAAGAAATGGTTTGAGAAATAATTATTCAATAGTAGGTATGTGACAATCTTCTCCCTAGCCTTTATTATTCTCAAGTCACTTGGGGTCGGCTTTCTAGTCTAACCGGATTTTACTGGATATCAATTTTTACACGGAGCGACTGCCATCTGACCTCCGCAACCCGAAGGCTAACGATACCCTAAAGATAGACCAGTGTCAGGATATTAGAGGGCACTGACTTCCCAATAACGACTGCTATAGATGTTCATGGCAGCCGGGACCGATGGCTTAACGTGCTCTCCGCTCAAATAGTTTATTCAACAGACCGTTTTTTTATTATCATGGTTTGGAATTATTAACTACGAGTACTTTTTTAATAAATTAGTTTAAGTAAAAACTTGCCTTTAAGTGGTTCAATGGTATTAGTTCGCGGCTGCTCTTACTTGCTGTGATGTTCAAGGATCAATACCTAAATCAGACTAAAGAGTAATTAGTACAATTTTAGCATAGATGGCAAAATGTGGGTTCAATATTTGACCGAGATACATAAGTGGAAACGCTACTTAAATAAACAAGTGTTTTAAAATTACTACGTGAAGCTAAATTTGACTGTGAAAGCGCAGTGGTTGAGGTGACCACACCGATGCTGCGCCGAGTATTGTGAATTTGATACTTAACATGAGACAAAAAATGTGTCTGCGTAAACAGTCGATCTGGGTGTTCTTTTTGTCTGTTATCTCAATGTTAACAAGTTCCAGCGACACAGGTATCATACCCAGTAGGTACTTACACGACATTTTAAAAAAGTAAGTGAATAACCTATTGAATAGCAGCGGAACCGACATTAAGTACCGGAGGCCAGGTCCAATAGCTTTTCCATTATGTGAGACATTCCAAGAAGTGATAGGTTAAAACAAAAATATAAACATATTTTCTTAAAAGATCAATAAAATCTTTGGTTTTATAACATGCTTAAATACATTCAGACATTTTGTTAGTGTTTTATACAACTATACTCCATTTACTTTTTACATAAACACATATTAAACAAATAAACTACTGCTTAAACTAACGGTTCAATTGATTTAGTAATCGTTATTGTTGTATTTACATTGATCTTTAGTAACATTTTATTTTTAAACTGAGTTTTAGATAAAAAGACACATCAAGATTGTTTACCTTTAGTTAAGTACCTAACCAAATGGAGTATAGAGCGATCGTTTCGTAACTGTTCATATTTATGCAAAATACACAAGTATTCGTTTTATGTACTTGTTACTCGAGTAAGTAATTATTCGTAACATTATGTAGTATGTAAGCAGATAATTGAACAAAATGTCTCGTCGTATTCTTCGAAATTATGCGATAGATATGTAATATACTTGAGCTCTACGTAATTACGTACATACATAAATATAATTCTATGCAAATCCTTACTATCCTTACTTCCTTACTTACTAATATTATAAATTCGAAAGTCACTCTGTCTGTCTATCTGTCTGTCTGTTACCTTTTCACGGCTAAACCACTCAACCGATTTAGATTAAATTTGGCACCGATATAGTTTAAAACCTGGGGAAGGACATAGTTTACCTCTTATTGATGTAGGCACCACGCGGGCGGAGCCGCGCGCAAAAGCTAGTAATATTATAAATGCGAATGTGAGTTTGTTTGTTACGTTTTCACGCCTTACCTATACGATCGATCATCATGAAATTTCGTATACTCATTTTCAAGGGTACAAAAAAGGACATAAGTTACTTTTCATCCAGAAAAAATTACTGTTACTAAGCTAACCTAATTTTACGCGAGTGAAGCCGCGGGCAAAATCTAGTGCAATATATTTCTCATTATATTTTCTATACTCTATATGGCAGTAGCGTAGCTTGTCCAACCACCATGAAGGAGTTAGGTGTTACATTCGACCCTAAATTAGCATTCCATGACCATATAACTGCTTTGGCGAAAGAGTCTTATCAGCGTTTGGGTTTCATCCTTAGAAATTCTCGCGATTTTAGTAACCATCGCGTCATTAGGTTACTTTTTGAGGCATTGGTTAGTTGCAAGCTTGAAAGCAGTATGTGTGTGTGGAATCCACACGAGAGCACATACTCTTATGCTTGAAAAGGTGCAGAAAGCCTTCCTCACATACCTGTATAAGCGAGTCTATGGGTATTATCCATACATGTATCCCACAATATTTCTATTAGCTTGTCTAGGGTATAACTCATTGGAAGTCAGACGGGAGATGCACCAACTTGTAGCCATGTGCAAAATTCTTAGGGAAAAATTGATGCACCAGACCTTCATGACGAGCTGTGTCAATTTTTTGTTCCTGATAACTACCGTCGCACCGAAGGCACATGTTGTTTGCCGTACCATCACGTCGCACCGTAGCACGCGCTATGTCACCCATACCGCGCTCGCTTTCTACTCTCAACGCTCTCCTGTACGCCAATCCTGACTGTGACTTGTTTGCGGATGGATGGCAGAATATATTGTTACGACCGTTTTCAATATCCTATCTATTTGTGGATTTGTTTACTGGAGATAGACTTATGACGTATCTTGTATGGAGCTAATGTCAAATACCTATCGCTAGTAACAGATAGATGAGATAGATAGGATATTGAAAACGGACGTTAGAGTATCAGCAATTTTGTGAGAAGAAGGGATGATTGTGTTTGTCTTAATGATTATATTATCTATATAATTATTTATTTGTTTTATATTTTGTTTTAATTTTTGTATTTATGTCTAATGTATTTTTATCTTTAATTATTGTTATTGGTGTATAACCGTTATAATTAAATAAATAAATAAATATGACGTTGATTTTAAGGATAATGTTGACTACACGGATAGCGAAGTGGTTCAAGTGCTCGCCTCGCCACTACTTGTGCGTGAAGTGCTGTGGGTTTGATTCCCATACAGTACAAAAATGTGTGTGGTCCACAAATAATGCCAAGATTTTGTGTTTTTTTGAACACGTTGTTTCACTGTTTGTTAAGACCCCGGGATACAGGCGTTATTCTTAGGACAAAAGTTGTTTTTTATATGAAAACAATATAATTAGTATGCTACTAGGCTATCGGTACATTGCCCCAACTCTTTGGAATCTGGAATATATGAAGGTAAGTCTATGTATGTATGATCACACATCATAATGTATGAGGGGATATGTTACAAGTACACAATATATCGTAAGTTTGCTCGAGTTACAAGGAAACGCTCTTTACCACGATGTAATATTTAATCAGTACAGGTAATACTAATTATCGAATACTTTTACATACGTCTAATTTATAGAAGCACACATACTTCATTTATGTGTTATTGAAGTTACGGGGTTTTATGGCATCTCCATACATTAATGCATAGGTACATAGTTATACATAATATAGTCTTACGCTTATGTAAGGAAGAGGTAGTTAGAGAAGTATGTCATCAAAGTTGCGCTATATATTTTCAGATACTACGTAAGAAAGCAAGCCGATTGCCAGGCACATTTCCAGACTCCATGATGCCACTTAGAATTTCTTGGTAGACAGATCCAATATTATTAAGCCCAATCCAGAGTTCCACCCCCCGAGACCTCATGCATAAAAGTCCTATTCACTTTTAGAATGAAGTTAGTCCGTATTCATTCCTGCAGGGCAGTTCGTCGATCCGTTAAGTTTTAATTATACCGTAACTGCTATTCTTGTATTTACCTACTCCAGTGCATTAAAACATCTAACACTGCCAAGTTTATCTATGGTTAGTGATAACTTCCGGCATGGAAAGCATCTAACTAACAATACCACACATTAGCAATCTGATAACGATCAGTGACAGCTGCTTTAGGGCCCGGCTAATCAAACATTGCCAAGTTTATGTATGGTTAGTGATAACTTCCAGCATGGAAAGCATCTAACTAACAATACCACACATTAGCAATCTGATAACGATCAGTGACAGCTGCTTCAGGGCCCGGCTAATCAAACATTGCCAAGTTTATCTATGGTTAGTGATAACTTCCGGCATGGAAAGCATCTAACTAACAATACCACACATTAGCAATCTGATAACGATCAGTGACAGCTGCTTTAGGGCCCTGCTAATCAAACATTGCCAAGGTTATCTATGGTTAGTGATAACTTCCGGCATGGAAAGCATCTAACTAACAATACCACACATTAGCAATCTGATAACGATCAGTGACAGCTGCTTTAGGGCCCGGCTAATCAAACATTGCCAAGTTTATGTATGGTTCGTGATAACTTCCGGCATGGAAAGCATCTAACTAACAATACCACACATTAGCAATCTGATAACGATCAGTGACAGCTGCTTTAGGGCCCGGCTAATCAAACATTGCCAAGTTTATGTATGGTTAGTGATAACTTCCGGCATGGAAAGCATCTAACTAACAATACCACACATTAGCAATCTGATAACGATCAGTGACAGCTGCTTTAAGGCCCGGCTAATCAAGCGGTTAGTTGGTACCTAGCGCGCCCGTCTTACCATGCGAGCCCCGTCACAATTACTTTAGTATATTCGATAGCAGACTATGGATTATGATAGGTTTAACTAAACTTTGACATCACGTTATAGTAGGTACTTAGCTGTCTATATTTATACTAGAATAATACAGTAACGAGGCCGTGTGCATCGTAGGTATTTTTGTAAAAGTATTTATAATCAAAATAAAATTTACGGGTATAGATTGCAAATTAAAAAAAAAGAGCTTTACGAAAATAAAAAAGTAAAAAGACATGTCAACTGCTGTGATTGCGTTCGAAGAATTAATACGTATAACATACCTTTTAGAAAAGGCAGTATTCATAGGTTGTTTGTAACACTCGTTGAGTGCTAAGTCATAAGTTATAAGTCATTTATTTCAGAACTAATTATATTTGTGATGAAAATAATTTTGCATTTAGTAAAATAAAAACAAAAACAAGCACATTAATATTAATCTCAATCACACTTACGTTCAGATTTTGAAAGCCAAAAAAAAAATGTATTTAATAGAGGGCCAAACGGATGACATCTATGAGGATCGGCTGATGGAATTAGCAACAGCCAAGCAAATAGCAATTATGGATGTTAATTATGTTATACTGCCTTTTTGTTTGTGTTACTGTAATATCTTTTTTGTTTAATCTAAAAGTCGAAACGATTTTTTTTGTTTTCATTTATTTATGAGAAAGTGTAGTATCAATAATTTTAAGATAAATAATTTAAGAATCTGGGAGCTGCATCTGCCAACAAACTGCTGTGCAGTTTGGCAGAAGTATTAAATATTGTAACATGTTTTAAACAGTAAATAAACACTTTTTCATTCATTTTTTTTCA
Source organism: Catocala sponsa (assembly GCA_963564715.1). Lineage (NCBI taxonomy): Eukaryota > Metazoa > Arthropoda > Insecta > Lepidoptera > Erebidae > Catocala > Catocala sponsa. The sequence goes on along the minus strand of OY751337.1, from coordinate 19,944,362 downwards.
TTTAATTTCATTCATTTATTCAATTAATTTACACGGGTTTGATCTTGTCATGTATTTGATTAGCCTTTTAAAAACTGGCTCGAGGATACTTAAAACAATGGTTATAATTTCGTTTTTAATTTTTGTTTGCACCTGCTTTACGCTTTTGCTTTTGCTATATTTATCTAACCAAATATATTATGATGCCTTGTGGGATCTCAGTAAATCACGTGTAAACAGCTGTAATCTATGCGATGATATAGTGATTAATTTCTAAAAAATTCCATGAGTGATAAACCTTTTTATTTCGATCTACCGACTAATATGTCAAATTCAAACTGTTATACACTATTTGGAAATTCAATTTTGTTGCTGCTAGTAGACCTAATATGGACAGGCTTACAATAGTAAATTAATATAGCACAGCCGATTGGTTCACTTGATTAATGGAAGTTGCGTTTTGTATGATAAATTAGGATAGTCTGACAATCAATCAGAAATTTATTTAAATTAACTTGAAATGTTCTGGCTTTATAACTGACCTAATGCTGCCCTTTTTGTGGCGAAATATAGTGTCATCCATATCTAATTGCGATTACTGCAACCAATCTTAAAGAAGACTAAGCACCTAAGACTAAGCACATAAGATATTATAGTGCACAAGTGTATGCACAAACTCAAGTCTGTATCTGTAATCTCTCACACTCGTAGTCTCATGGGACGGCAATAAACCGAACAATACAAACGAAAAGAGATCAGACGCAGGACCAACAGCTTTTAATACTTGCCGAGGCCCAGGAATGCTGACAGCACCACCTACTTCCTAACTCCAGACTGTTATTGAGGATATTTTTTATTTTATTTATTTATTTATTTTTATTTTACAATTTTAGGAAAACTTACAGCTAGTTTATATAATAAACAGAATTGAGCACGAAAAATGAAGGCCAATTAAAAGTTTTCATAGATAACAGAGACAAATATAAATAATGATAGATATAAGTAGACATTATATATACAAATGTTTCTAGTAGTTCTAGATATATACAAATGTTTCTAGTCTGGTATTATAACCTAGATTAAAATTGTGTTCGGTATACCTTACTGTCTAGACAAAGTAAGTTTTTACCTATATGTGACTTGTATATGCCGTGAAGACAAAGTTTGTCTTACTCATCCGACTAATATCATAGATATATAAGTTTGTTACCCAAATACTTGTAAACTGTTAAACAGATTTGGATGCACCTTGCGACATAAATAGACCCCTTTTCCTTGCATTTTTAAATCCATTATGAGTTCCCGAGGAAGCCACGCTGGCGAAGCCGCGGGAAGGTACCATCTAAAGTCACTAATAAACCGAACATTTAAAAAGTTAGCTTCCAGCTGTATTATAAAATCAGTCTCTTGAGTGTGCTTATCTGTTCTTTATTTATACTCTAGTAGTGCTACTCCAATATTGTATTTTCGTATATCATTTATTGTTGAACTGTTACTGTTACACTTTGTGGCGTGAAACACAAGACTCTCAAAGGCGCGGTGTGTCATACGAGAAGCTCTTGAGAGTAAGTGTCACAACCTCAATAGTTCGGTTTTATATATTAAATCCTTCAGCTTAAACTTATAAGATATACATACATACATAGATTCAGTCCTGTTTCCCGGAGGGGTAGGCAGAGACTACGGATTTCCATTTGCTACGATCCTGACACACTTCTCTGACTTTATTCACTTTCATCACATTCCTTATACACATATAAGATATATGTATGTATAAATAGACTCACGCCTGTATATTTTACCGAAAGGTAAGCAGAGGTGTATTATATATTTATACTGCTATGTTGATCCCATGCCATAAGTCCATAAGTTTGTGATCTATGTCAGGTATTACGTAGAGACACGGGACGAAAAAAATTTTATTGGATTCGAACCCGAGACCTCAGACACAGTAGTCGCATTTACTACCGCTGCGCCACGGAGGCATAATAGTAAACAGTTTATGTACTCAATACATAACAATACTACCATACCAATAGCTGTTATTGTGGATGTAGATTTGATATTGCTAAGACCGTCAAAGACTTGCAGAAGTCCTTTGATGGCCTTAAGAAAAACTTTCACGCCTCACTTAAAGTACCCAAGATTCAAAGATAGAGGAAACAGGTCCTCTGGAAATCCCGTATTTTTATAGTACGACATAGCCTCTTATTTTAAAATAAAAAAAAATAAGAGGCATTCAAACGTTAAATATTTTTTTTAATATTCTCATGGAATCCTAACTAATATTATAAATGCGAATGTGAGTTTGTTTGTTTCGCTTTCACCGATCATCATGAAATTTCGTATTAATTCGTAAAAAAGGCTATAGGGTATCTTTCATCCCGAAAAATATACTATGCCCGAGGCTTAGAAGTTTATTGACAAACTCTATATTAACGCGAGCGTAGCCGCGGGCAAAACCTAGTTTAATTATTGTTTAACATTTCTTACCTTTAAATATGATTCTACTAGTATAAAATTAAATTGCATAACCAAAAGGATTCTGATTGCTACATACTTATTGTATATTAAGAATACAAAATAAAGAGAAAGCCAAATAAAAAACATTTTTTAATCATTTCGATGTCAAACTATACGTGAATCAATGTTCCAAATTCTTTATTATGAGTATCTTTAGCTTGTCCTCAAGAGATTTACTTTTATTATAATATAATTCGGCTTGGTACACACAATATGCTATCAAGTAACTTATAAGTAATTAACTGGTGAATACCTGTCTCTAACAACGTCTAAGTTCCTAATATAGTTTATCTTAAGTCTTCAGTCACGTAACTTAGGTAATCTGTACCTACACATAATATGTTCTATGCTTAAGTTTAACTTTAATTAAAAACTTAGTTGAAGTACGTGCAGCATTAGTACTGACTGTGCAATGAGCTTTAGTGATTAGTATTTTAAATGTAAATCTTATGCTATTTTGCTTTTAGAATTTATATGCGTTGCATATAATTTTAAAATATCAGTTCTGTATATAATCTGTTCCACTGTTGGGCACGGGCGCCGTTTTAGCGTGAGAAGTGTTAGGCATTCCTAATTTAAAATTAAAGTAACATTATTTTGTAGTTCAATTATTTATTACACGACTGGCTAGTATCAAATTAAAAACCGGAAAAGTGTGATTCGGACTCGCGCACGAAGGGTTATAATAACGGCAAAAAAAAATCATGTCTGTTGTATGGGAGCCCCCTTCAATATTTGTTTTATTTTAATTTAATTATTTATTTTTAAAGTGAATATATAACTAAATATTCTGTGAATATTTCAAGCGTCTACCTGTTGCCGTTAACAATATCGAGCAAAAACGAGCAAAAAAATCATGTCTGTTGTATGGGAGCCCCTTAAATATTTATTTTATTCTGTGTTTTAGTGTTTGTTGTTATAGCGGCAACAGAAATACATCATCTGTGAAAATTTCAACAGTCTAACTATCACGGTTCATGAGATACAGCCTGGTGACAGACGGACAGACAGACGGACAGCGGAGTCTTAGTAATAGGGTCCCGTTTTACCCTTTGGGTACGGAACCCTAAAAATCATGTATTTCATTAAAAAAAAACAATCGGTTCCAGTTTGTGAGAGTTGTTGTGACACTATTGCTTTTATGATCGCGATTATTCATATAGTAAAAAGGGAAAGACAAAACAGTTTAGAACCATTTTCTACTCTGTTTGTCAGAAACCGATATACTTATTCTTTTTTGTTTAGTAACCGCAGCCTTGCAATGTGTTACTAATAAAAAATAAATTGAAGGTAATGGGTTTTTTTCACCTTTACATTGTATAATTTATTGAAAACATAAGAAAATTATTGCGTGCACAAGAGCGTGTGAAACTTGGCATAGTAACAGTTTCATATAGAGAAGCATTCCTTCTCTAGAAAGCCGAAATTAAAAAAGACAATATTATTTTTTAAATAATATTGTCTTCTGTTTACGCGAATGTTATTTATTGAAATTAAACTACTCCCCGTGACCATGGCTGCTAAAAAGCAACCGAAACGTCGGGGAAAGTGTAAACATAAATAGTTTTAATAGTTTCAATAATTTAATTAGCTTAAAAATTGGTAAAGTTTAATAGTAATAGTAGTGTAACAGTTTCTAAATTATGTAATAAAGTGTAAAATAAACAACGCTATAAAATCCGTATATAGTAGTTTAATTTCAAAGTATAATTTTTTTAAACTAATGAATACTGACTACTTTCAGCCTGTGGGCCAACTGGAGTATATATAAAAATAGGTAGCACGATAATAAAAGCGGTTAAATAGTAGTTATTTTTAATAAAGAACAAGACAGTTTTCATATATTCTTAAACTGATTTTTATTCACGACTCTTATATGCACATATGACACTGGCACTAATCTAAATATTTAGCCACAAAAACTTATTCAATACCTGTATTTTTATGAATGTGTGATGCAATATTATCAATAACTGCACCTCAAGCTGTATTTTACAGTCGAACATAACGAGCCTCACCTTATCACTCTGCAAGAGCGTCCTAATGGGTATCAGAATATTAGCGTAATGTCTCGATTTGGCGCCGTCCCAGCATATTTGGCTCTGTTTCGTCGGTACACGCTATATCTACGAGTACCTACTTTAATAGTTATGAAGTTGTATGCACCTTATGTCACTAACGCCTTGGAAAACATTGGAACACTGTTGTAGTTGAAACTTTTTATTCTATAGCATATATACATTTTGCAAGTATGAAAGGCATCCTAATGCAGAATTCGTTATTTAAATTTCTTTATTGCATAATGTACTTTTTACAAATTGTTTAATTACAATAATCATAATGCTCGACATACACATTGGTCTAATAATGACTGTGTGAGTATATTGAGCAAGGCAACTTAGAGAGCGGAGAAAACCCCAGATATAAAATATCATTCTGTTATTTTTATTAACACTTTATGTGTTTAATTATTTAATTATTTTAATTTAAATTAGTAATTTATTATTAATATTTATTTGTTTTAAAAACTATTAATATTATATTGTATTTATATTGAATATATATCATATTAAAAAATATTATGATCTTTGCATAATAGTCCAAAGTTGTCTCAACTACATAGTAGCGAGATGTCCGAAGCGTTAATAGCGATATAACTTTTGGAATATCTCTATTCCAGTACATAATAATACAAAAGGTGATGCGAAAATGCCAGTTGCTATACATTGTAAGCACCATTTACTGGTTGCACAGAATTTCGGGAAAAATCCTTGCCAGAGCAACATAGTTGGATGGTTTATTTGTTGCATAGCGACGTTGCGTTGTGACCCGCAACGTTGCGCGAAAGATTTGTTGTCTGTCCGAAGCACTGAGTAATGGTCTTTGTTTTAGCTATCTGGCTAACGCGAGCCAATGTAAGATACGAGTGTTGTATTATGTCTGTACAAGAGAACATGAGGTACTAACTACTTTTGAATCTAGAATATGTTTGAGGAATTAGTTACCTTATCCGCTGATTATACACTTCATGGAGCATATAACAATCTCTCAATAGACATTATACTCATCAGAACAATAATTTCGTGGTATAAAAGATAAAAATAAGGGTCAACCGTAGGAGAGGCTTTGAAGGTATTTTTTATCCATACAATTGTACATTATTTGATGTATCTATCTTATAAGATTTCATAATGCGAGATTTAAAAAAAAACTCTTATGTCTTGTACTTATACAACAATAAATTAAAGTAGAATACATTTCACGTAGAAATTTACCGGTATAAATTCTTATAACGACAGTGCAAAGTCGCATCGAAATCCGCAGCCTAGTTTTGAAGAACTAAGCGTGCGAACAAACAGAGAGACACAAAGGCATGGACAGTGATTTTATTTTATACTATTTGAAGATTCTACGGTTGTACTAACGTTGATATGTAGACAGCGACAGATTACTCTGCTCATAACTAAGGGCCCTCGTTGGGTCCCAAGCTTGTCGGGTTAACACAAAAAACGTGACGTGAATGCTAAGGTAATGCTTTATGTGAAACTTTATCGTATAAAAGTACGGTGTATATTATATTTAAACTCCTCATTTCTAACTTTACAGACAAAAATGCCACTAAGAGAAATGAAAATATTTACTACGATAATTTATAAGGCCGGGTTATGGAAAACAGTGTTATCAAATAAGTAGCTATTCAAGAAAAAGAATATATTTTTCTTGAAGCAGAAATATAACAACAAAATATTAAATAAAGAAGTGTCAAATTAATAAAGTCCAGCAACGCCTGTGGATTTATAATCTTTTGTCAAAAGTTTTACACAAAAATTGTTTTTGTAACGAAGAGATAAGTCGGATTTCCTCCAAAGAAGTGCTCTCAATAAATCCCCTGTTTTTATTTACCTCAAGATCAAAAGTTTAAGAACTTCGGCGAAAGGATGTTGAAATTTATATTCGGATGTATCAAAAACTGTGTTCGGTGAGATGAGAAGCCGATGATGGCAGTAAGGAAGAAGTTTCGAACAAACTATGCTAGTTTTGGACGCGATCGAACAAACTTTCCACATAAATCGAGCTTCGTTAATAATTTACTCATTCGGAATTCGCACACTGCTCGTTTTCCAGCTAGTGAACACGGAGCAAATTTCCTCTACTACGTGAAGCATTCCACTCGTGTTTTCACGGCAAATTATCGCTGTGTTACACAGAATTGTGCACTGTGTGTTATTCAGCAGCACTATGCGACAACTCGTTAGCGGTGGAGCGAAGTATCGGAAAATTTTATAACTTATTAATTTATTGTCTGTTGGGACTTTGACAATGTATGGAATGAGAAAATTAGGTGAAATGAACGAATGAATATTTTATACTGTATTTGTATTATACCAACCGAAGTTTGTATTTTGAATACGTAATATAAACGTTTTGAAAGCGATATCTAAAATTCAGTAAACAACTTTCGTCCATAAAGTTAGACAGTATCACTCAACAAATATAAATTTTGAACTTGCGATTGTTGATTTATAAAGTGATAAGTTTTGACTAGTTTATTTATGAATTGAAAAACGGTATTTATTTCGCTTGTTAATAGTTCGATAACAGTTGGTGCAGTCTAGACAATTTGTACAAAGTTTGCAGACAAACGTGACGATGTGATAAAAATAAATTTTATTGGTCCATGTATTGCAGCAATTCGGAACATTGTTTGCTGAAGCTAAACAAATATGTATGTGTTATGCGATGTCGTCAATCACAAGTTTATGAGAACGGCAGCCGGGAATTGCGACAAATGAATATTTTATGACTGTAATTAATTTTTTTTTGTAGCGTACAGAAATGGCAGCTATAGTTTTAAAGTAATCATTATTCATGTAAATAACATTCTGTACTAGCGGGTAAGCGCTACTTTGCTTACGTTTTCTAAGCTTTTGTTTTATCGTACAGAAATGGCAGCTATAGTTTTAAAGTAATCATTATTCATGTAAATAACATTCTGTACTAGCGGGTAAGCGCTACTTTGCTTACGTTTTCTAAGCTTTTGTTTTATTCTAATACTAGTTTTTCCCCGCGGCTTCGCTCGCGTAAATGTAGGTTAGGTTAGTTTAGATTTGCAACAGTTATTTTCTCTGGATAAAAGGTACCCTAATATATCCTATTCTGTACCCCTGACAACGTGTATGCAAAATTTCATGTTGATCGGTTGAGTAGTTAAGGCGTGAAAGCGTAACAAACAAACAAACAAACTCATTTTCGCATTTATAATATTATAGTTAGGATGACTTACTTAAAATATTTTTGAGAAGGACCAAGGACCCTGAAAATCTTTCAGACAGCCAGTTTAATAATATTCTATTTAGGTAAAAAAATAATAATGCGTAAAAAAGTACTTTTACCCTTAGACAATACACTTTACAGACTAACATAATACCGTCAACTACATAACTATTTAATGGCCAAAAAATTTGGTTTGCGAATGATACTTTAGAGGCTTGGCTATTCTTTACAATATTGTGCAAGAATAATCTATATCAAATTCTTCATGTACACAAAAATGAAACGGCAAAGGTGAAACAATATTAAACAGATGTATCTGTGTCCCAATTCGAAGCTTTTGTACAAATGACATGCGACAAATACCTATGTAACGAAGCAACTAAAGCGCCCGGCAGTCTATGTTATTGTCAGTGCCTTACAATTCACATTATTGCGATGCCGCACCCGGTCTATTTCGACTTCACTTACTGAAAGGAACGCACGTATAGATAGAATCAATTCACACGAGAAAGGTAAATTACGAATATTCAATGGGGATTCTTGTAGTTTGAACTGTTACATTTACTGTTGCCAATTTTATTGTAGGTTTTCAAATGATTTGTGAGCTGATATTCTGCTTATTGATAAAAAACACGGGTCTGTGTGGAGTCATTCCGAAATTAAACCGTTTTTATGTGTACAAGTGTAGATATTTTTAAACAAATCTTGTATTAATTAAGAGGTGCCGCGATTGTCTAAGCAAAAATAGAATGATTTAAAAAGCCTACAACCGAAAGTAAACTTCGGCATTGTAAAAAAAATTATGTAGGAATTATAACATTGTTACTGCATTTCGCCGAGTGATTAAGAATTCTGGAGGCTAACATATCTCTTTCCATCGCATACATTTCTTCTTATGTCTTTGCATACACCATTCATCTTCCTTTCATTCCATATTTATTTATTTTCCCTTTTAGCAACGCGCGGTTACCTTGCTGTTGCAAGCGATCATAGGTGACGGTAACCGCTTTATTATTGGGCAGTGTTTACTTTTACCAGGTCATCGGTCCACCTTGAGCTCCCTCCACAGGGTGGACCGACGACCTGGTAAGAGTCGCGGGCAGCGGTTGTATGCGGGTGGCTATGTGAAAATTCTCGGGGAAGGCCTATATCCAACAGTGGACGTCTTTCGGCTGAGATAATGATTGTTTGCCATCTTAGGGAGTATAAAAATCATTATCCTATTTATATTATATACTCGTATTATGAATGCGAATGTGAGTTTGTCACGCTTTCACGCCTTGACCACTCGATCCATCATCATAATGGAATTTTGCTAAAAAGTACTGTTGACGAGCAAGTAAAGTTGCGAGTAAAAGCGAGTTAATATTATTAATCCAATGTTTAAAGTAAATAAAATATTTAAACGTTAATTTCTGTTGACCTTCTATACGAGTGACTTATTTCATATATTGTGTGTTTTTATCACCAAGCTTTGTTCATTATTATATTGTAGAATGTTCGTAGATATAAAAAGTAAAATATTGAGTTTATCGGTCCATTTATTTTTATTGCAGGTTACATTTTAAGTTATATCCATGTAGCATAATTCATTCAAAATTTATGACTCAGAATACATTTCTATACTAATATTGTAAGATGTAAAATTTTTATTTGTTATTTTTTATTTAGGGAGTAATTAATTTCTGTAAATTTGGAGGCGCTTATAAAAAAAAACTCTATAAATAAAGAGTTTAGTTCTGATGATATATCATACGAATCGAGGCAGTATTTTTCCTTTTAGAATAGGATTCTTTGTTCGTAACTTATTGAGTTGCAGCGGCACACCGCAATATACACAATAGGTTTTCATTTATATCTGGCATTTCAACAATTGATAGTAATCTATCAATTGTTGAAATGCCAGATATAAATGAAGTGCAGTGGTCCGACCGCCAACGATGAACGAGAAACGAGTAAAACTAGAAACTATAAACGAGTTGAAGATCAGCGGGAAGCGAGTGTGTAGTTTCGATAGTTTTGTCGCTGTGCTATAAGCGAGTGTGCAAGTGCGACGAGCGATTACTTGCGCCACTCGCCCGCGGTCGCTCAGTCCTGTGCAAACCTGCGCGCGGCGACGAGCGAGTATCGCTGAACGAGTATCGCTGAGCGAGTTTATTTTTGAAAGCTCTTGTCGCTCAGCGACAAAACTAGTAAAGTGAGTCGTCGCCGGCGGTGTGAACAGTCAGAGAGCAACTTTTAATATATGCATCTCTTTCGTTTACACGGAATGTATATTATTTGTGCGTTTCTTGAGTGAGAAAATCGCCGATAGTTAGTCGTTTTCTCGCCGGCGGTCGGACCACTGCATAAATGGAAGGGCAAATATGCTTAGCGATTAAAATAGATAGAATGGGGTCACTATCATACTGGGGATCAGCATTAAGTGAGAAATCAATGAATATAGGATTCTGTCACAGGCCAGTGTATTGTTGTATATTCGGCCGTTAAATAGGTTTCGATCAGGTTAAAGGCGTTCCATTGACCCCTTTATCACGCTATATGACGCAATCAACCGACGTGAATAGCCGGTTTAAATTGTCCAGTATTCATAATAATAACTACTAGGCACGAGCCGAGCCTCTCCTCAGTGTGGAAAGAGTTGGGCTATAGTCTACCACGCTAGCCGCTGGATTGGCAGGCTTCACATATCTTCAAGAATGTTATAGAGAACTTATAGACATGTATGTTTCCTCACGATGTTATCCTTTACTTTTAAAGCGTGTGATAATTAACTATTTAAAACACTCATAATTTCAAAAAGTCAGAGTTGCGTCCGTGTCTTTGGGTTCAACGATTTAACGAACGAGACTACTGCATGAGAGTCTAACAGTCCCTGACTGGAAGGCGATCGACCACCATACAAAAAAATCTGTTCTATTTTTTTAATTTCGATAAAACAAATTTACTAATAATTCCTCTCTTTTCCAGGACAAGATGCGGCTGCTACTTCTCCTATTCACGATCCCCTATATTGTGGGGCAGCAGCAATGGGTGCCGTGTTCGGAGCTAAACGATGACCTCCGCTACCCATGCCGATGCAAGGTGCAGGTAGACCGAGCACTCCAGTTGAGAATCCTGATGAACTGCGATCGTGTGGTGTTCAATGGAGACTTTCCTTCGTTGCCGTATGGAGCGCCTATCATTTCATTCAGTCAGAGATATGCTGGACAACAAGCTCTGCCTACCCAGGTAAACTAAGATATAAATTATTAAAAAGTGTAAAGGAAGTCGGTGTTATGACCAATAACGCGATTGAATTTCGAATTTAATAAGTTAGTTGGGGTAAGAGGAATGGTAGAGAGAGGTTTGAGAGTCTTTGGAGCTCTTACTAGCCGAGCAAAACGTAATAACTGACGATACCACTCTCACGCTGGGTGCCTGTATGCTGACATCTGTCAAATATTATAATTAATTAATAATTTAAAAATAAAAATATTTATGAGTAATTTAAAATGTCTCCCATGCGGCTTAAACTTCATGTAAGCCGTTAAAATACTGAAAATGTTGTTAGTCTGGTATGTACTCGTAGCTCAAATAAAACTACAGGATTAATGTGACTTGATCGTGATTTAAACTGGCATATTTGTTATTAGAGGTAGATAAAAGTGTATCATTAGCAACATTAATTGTTATTATAAAACATAATAAAAACTTAAGATGAGTCTTCTTCTGTCAACTTGCGACGACCATTATACAAATTGAGCACAAAAATATTTTCTTAACATTACTTCAAAAGGTATGCAATATTTTAGTTAATGTTTTTATAATAATAATTTACAGAATCCTTACCAATTACGAGATAAAGTAAAGTGGTATTTAATGGCAGTTAAGCGAGCGAAGCTATAAAAACTAATTTCTAAGTGAAGTATGTTTCGTTTCAGTTTTGATTATAATCGACCTTTAAACTCTATTTAATATATACCGCTATTTTTCATAGATTTAACTCATGATACTATCATGATACACTTAGAAAGAATCCTCACCTCTTTATCGATTTAGTTCCATCCAATATTTCATTTATGATGCACCTGAACAATACAAATAGGATTTCATCAAAACAAAAAATCTGTTTGGAATTTAACCAGATATTTTTTAATATCGGTTACAATGGCATTTCATATTACCGCAAATTAACATGTATTTTAAACAAAAACCATATCAGATAACTTGTATATAAATATTTGCAAATTATCTCTAGTTTTTGTTTAACATAATCTCGTTTGCATAAACATATTATACAATCAGATCGAAACTATATATTTACGATTAAAATGTTGCGATTTTGAACATGAATGTTGTGTTGTGTTCATGTTCATGTTCAGTTATTCAAATAATATTTATAAAAGGTACTATGATCGCCTGTAATACCGAGGATGTTATACATGCCTTATGATCTTGAGGAAAAGGAATTAAAGGTTCCTACCTTGAAAGGAAAGGAATGCCAGAGGAGGGATGTAAGCTTACGCACAGGCCACTCTTATGTGAGTGTACTTGTCGAAGGTCTCACAATCCAAGCATTGATGGAATGATATCCCTTTAAAAAAAGTTTGATACGCAATCAGTAAAAGTAAAAGGAAGTAAGTAAGTAAAAGGAATATGGGATCTAAGGGATGGAATGGTAGAATGAGGAATGTGAGCTTCCGAAAGAGCGAACGACCTAACTTACCGGGTGAAAAGCAGTCAGTGTTATGATTTACATAACGTCGATTTCTAGTAATAGTGTGGTGTTTAGCCCGGCCAACCCAGCTTATATATACTATCACTAATGAATTTTCAAGGCAGTCTCTTTCACTTAGGATTTCCACTATCGTTTTGTTATCTACTTCATCGGTTAACTGTCTATAATGATGATATCAATTCAAATTGCTAAAGTCAAACTCGATAAGTTTATGACAAGTAATCGATACCAGATCTGACAAACTGACGACGATCTGACTGATTGTTTTGAATTGTTAGTATTACTGATCTTTTACTTAATCTTTTATAGTTATGGTCTACCATCTATACCATTCGCGTCTGTATTTTTCCGATCCGATAATCACAACTTAGGTATTCACCAGTTTACTTATAATTAATTACTGGCAATATAAATGTAAATGTGTGCGTGCTCATAAAACCACACAAATTTTGAAGCATTGAATAACTTAGCAATTAGTAATAAAAAAGCCGTGAAAATGGATTCCAGTAATTTAAAAAAGGCTGACAAACGTGACTTATATTCGCAGCACGACGGTTCTGTAGAGTTGTGACGTGAAGTCTGATTTTAGTAATTATTTATGCTCACGTAATAAGTTGCTAATGATTGTTATTTGTCTCTTGCCATTTTATCTACATGTTTTGTACTTCAAACCAAAATTTTCGGTGAAAATTAGAATCTGTATTTTTTTACAATTTATTGGATAAACTTTTAACCATGGCCTCGTTAGTGCTGTTTCGATACCCATTTTGGACAATTTTAGTCTTTTTTTGGAAAAATTATCTGAACCAACCCAGGCCTATACTCGGCAAATTATTGCCACTCGGCATAGGCACACTCCTTTTACTTGAGGTCTATAGTTATAGCTGACAATATATGAGTATACCCTTCGAAGGTAATGCCACAATCTAAGTATCGAAGTCCCTGCCGTACGCAAACGGTTTGATTTGAAGGTGTAAGTACTCGGTATTTGATGTACAACGGAACTCTAAAATTTGATAAACTAAGAAATGTTTAACTTGAAGAAGATAAACACACAAATTGGTGTACATTAAGTGCGGTATGCGCAGTAGCAGCTCTCTACTTGCGAGAGGATCACGCGATCGTTCATGATCTGATAACTGAACCAGCTGTCGGAACGAGCGCGCTCGTTGCATGATTTGTTGTGCTACTTCCCCAAATATTGGACGTGTTGGATTGGTCATTTGGTCGTATTATTTTATTGTCCATCTACACGTTACTTGCTTTCGTGTTGCTATTTAAGGTAGCCTATGTACTTTCTCAAGCTTCAGCTGTTATTTTACTTGTGTTTTACCTTCACCTTGATCGGTTGGTAATGCGTTATTGGTTTGGAAATTAGTTCATTCTTTTATGGTTCAATAGTTTGGTAGACTTCTTGGTTTTGTTGGTGAATCAAGATTGTCTGTATTTTTATTATTTGTTTTTTTGGTCTTTACTTTTTGGTAGCGAACGTGCAAATACACATAAATTCGAAATTTGAAACTGATTTACCAATTATTACTTGATGACATTTGCGGTTTAGCTTCTGTTGTTTAACCAAAATGAGATTAAAACACTCTATTTTATAGTTTCCTACATGACATGTCCCGCTTGTCATGTTTTACCATATCCAAGCGTGTTATTGACAAGTAATCAGACTATTCAAATAATATGACGCTTACTATATTGTCGAATTTATGGTGGTGAAGCTTGCGCTTGGCGCTATCCAAGATGCCTACGAGATATTGCACGTGCAGATTACACTGTTGTCTATTTCATCATATTTATCCCTATTATATCACTGCATTCGTTGTTACTTGCTGATGAGAATAACCTCTTTTGTCATTTCTATTATCATTGATTGACTGGTTCGTCCTTTAAATGAACTCCTCAAAATAACCATGGATAAGTTTAAAATAATGATGAACGCCATTTACCTACCGTCAAATTAATGTATATAGAAAAAGTTTACAATATAATTCTGCTGTTTTGTAGTCATCTGCTTTAAAATATGTTTATGGTTACCGCCCCGCTTCTTTGGTTCATAGCGTGATATTATAAATTTTTAAGACAACTAAAAGTTTCTGAATCAGGCGCGTTCCAACATAAAGGTTTTTAATAATTAGTAGCCGTACAAACTTAATGTATTATAGTACTGTCATATTTTGAAATATTTCCATCGATATTATTGGAAGGCAATATTACTGTATGTGTGCCGGGTAGAAGCAATATTGAAGAAGAGCATTCAATGCGGGTGTAGGTTTACATGTGAAAACTACTAACTACTTGGAAAACCAAGATAGTCTCGGCAATTAAAATACAGTAACGAACTTTGGAATACATGAAATCGAGAATGTGGCGCTTGAGAAGTTCATTATAAGTTATAATAAAATTAAACTAATAAGCATGAGAATAGCCGCTTAACATCAGGCAGCCTGAATGCAACTTTACCACTTTATCTGTTTAAAAAATCTTCGCAGAATACTACTACTTCTACAAAATATAATCTCAATAAGGAAAAATGTTCTGCTTACTAGAAAACCATACCGATATTCAATATTATTATACTCATAGCAAAATGTGCAATCAATTTGGCGAATCATTGCGGCGTGTCTCGTTTCAACGCGGGCTCGCATTTACCGCCTCATTTGTTTTATCTGTGACGTAACAGCCCTTATTGTGACGTCATTTGGCATACGTGCGCGAATTTATAACGATAACGAGTTCATATCGGCTGGCTGTATAGGGATAAATTGAGTAAGCGAATGATGTACTGTTGATAGGTTTACGCTTATGGTTGATGGGCTTATTGTGCATATTAAAGTAGTTAAGCCAAGTGTGAAGGGAAGCGATAGCGTCGTAGTATCAATTAGTTACGTTTCATTGTTTTGTATGGTATCATGCATAGCAGGCATGCACGGTAGTGTTTCGAAAGAAGTACAACTGACTTGCCATTCGGAGTTGGTACAGTTCGATTGAGTTGCCTACAAAACATCGCAGCGAATCATATCTTGTGTTTTGTTTTTGTAACGTGTAGGGGTTGTCAGGGCTCTTAGGGAGAATGTATGCTGTCAGTAAGGAACCAATAATCTGTCACTCTTAAAAGGAATACTGAGTATGGAAATATTCACGGGCCCTAATCTGACAAAATGAGGGTATGTTCCAGCATCTTCAGGAATATACAGACAAAAGACACCAAGACAGATCCGTGGCCAAAATTTTAAAAGAAATTGCAACTCTTATTTAATATCAATCGATAACAAAGCCCCCATTGTCGAGCAATTGGTGACGGTACAAACGAGCCGGCTCGCCTAGGAAAGTACTATCTTCATACAAAGAACTGATGTAAGACTAGCATACGTACGCTACTGCATTATGCCCGGAGAGTAAAAGTTACGGAGGCCATACTTGTCTCTCCCACTCCCTTTGTCTCATGTTTTTCCTTTTTCTATGCCCTAAAGTTGGCAATGAAAACCTCATACACCCGGTGTTATAACCGATGACAGATTATCGTGGTAGTATATAATAAAATGTTATCGACTTTGATACCTATACTTGCGTGTTCATAAGAATTGAAATAATAGTTGTATCTAAACACGAGTACAGTTAAATGATTCGATTTTTATTCGAATGTGTTGATAATATTATAAATAAGTAAGTGCGCTACGTTATTGACTAATGACTATGCAAAGTAGGTTTCGCGCCTGGCTCAACTATATTCGAATATTACTGCACAGTTACAATTCGTGAACTCGAACTGAACTTTAACCTTATACTGTAATTGAACAGCTGTCATTCAAGTTCAGAGCCTGAGTGTCTAGAAGAGCTATAATAGGATATTGATTTGAATAATATAGATATTAATTACATTCATAAGCGATACACACGATATAACGAGACTACTCTAATTGTCTTAGACTTGAATTTAAATTTAGCCTCCAGCTACATCTATTTGTGGATCACATATAAGTATTTTTGTCATGCGCATAGAAGTGATGGGTTGATCACTTGATCTCTTGTACTATTCCATGCTATTCGTGCAATTAGTTCAATTACCGGTGTGTGAAAGGTTTTCAAGCTCAGGAAATTCACAACAAAACAACTACGAGGCAAGAAGAATCTCAAAGTAATGTTTAATAGAAGGCAATAAGCTTACTGTCCTTTTATAGTTGTCAGACTTTCGATAGTTGTTTCTTAATGGTAAACTGCGATATTCCTCACAGAAATCGCCAGCAACATGATTTCCCATACCCAGACCAGAAACAAAGAAATAGATAGAGCACAAACTCTTTTACCAAAACGGCATAGTTAATATTCTTTCAATAATTAATATGTAGCTCTAAAAAAAGTATCTCGTTGTAACCGCAAGTAGCTGAGATTTTAATATGAATATAAAATAGGGTTTACTAATAAAAATAGTTTGATTTATGGAGTTTTGGGTATGTTTTTATAAAACTTCTTTCAATAATTAATATGTAGCTCTAAAAAAGTTATGTCGTTGAAGTGCAAGTAGCTGAGATTTTAATATGAATATAAAATGACGTTTACTAATAAAAATAGTTTGATTTACGGAGTCTTGGGTATGTTTTTATAAAACTTCACGCGGTCGAGGACAACTTGAGAATATATTTTGCATTTCTAATGGCTGATTCCGTTATATTGAATAAAGTTTTCCGAAAACATTATTTTATGTATTCATGAATAATATAAGTAGTGTGTTTTGGAAGTTCTCGTATATTTTAATAAATACTAAAGGCTATATTACTCACGAAGTATATTATAATAAGATTTAATTTTAATCACGATGCGGCAATTCCTGCGCCTCCTGTGTTTTCACATTTTCAACGAAGCCATTTTTATGCACTAGAATTAGTTCTAGCACATAAAAATGGCTTCGTTGACAATGGTATAAATTTTTTGAATGTGTGTGTAGTTCCCCAAGGTACACCATGGTTAACCCTTGTATCATGGTGAACTTTACAAACATTGAAAAATTTATTTTAGTCGGCCTCGATGGCGTTGTGGTAAGTGTAACCGACTGCCACGCCTAAGGTCGCGGATTCGATTCCCGCACAAGTCAAACATTTGTGTGCATGAACATGGATGTTTGTCGTATTCTGGGTATTTCTATGTATAATATGTATGTATTTACAAAAAATGTATATATTATCCATTGTCTTAGTACAAGCTCTGCTTAGTTTGGGCTAGATGGTGTTGTGTGTATGTGGTAGAATATTATATTATATTGAAACTATGAAGCCAAAACACATTCAGCTTAAAGTTATTATATGAGGATGGTAAAAGAGTTATGGGTATCTTCTGATCCAGTACTTAGAGTACTCGATGTTTTCACAGTAGTGATGTGAAAACTTAAAGTACAGGGTGTTCATCCATGAAACTGCACGGATCTCGCAGCAAATTTATATATTTGTATAATGTGAAGTCGACCATTCCAAGCGAATTTGAGAGCTATGCATACCCACTGAGCAAATCATTCTGATTTTTATTAAAGGATGATTTCTACTGTAACTGCTTACGAAGTACTTAAGTTTCGGCTTTGTTCTAGCTAGGTGGCTTAAGCTAAAAATGTGCTTGCAATACTTGAACTTTAAAATTGTTTATTATAAAATAAACTCTCAGAAAAGTAATCAAAATTGTACAAAATGTCAACTGTATGTTTACAAAATATCAGCCGCCAACGCTTCGCCTCTTGTTTCTTCAAAGTAATAATATTTTGCATAAATAACTTTCGTTTGTTATATGTCTGAATATGAAATGGGCTTTTTAACCTCTTTAATATAATAGTAACTTAGGATTAAGAAGTAAAAGTATGCATAGTCAATCAAGTTCAATCGCTATTTTGTTCGTTAGTTAGAGTAACTTTTATATTCCGAATTAACAATACATATATGCTTTGAAATCATCTGCACGTCTCTTTATTACGCGCTATTCCAATAAATAATGTAATATTATCACAACAGTGAGTAGGCATCAATGCAGCTTTTGATTTTGTTATAAATTAAACATTACACGTATCTAGTATCTAAATGACTAGCTGTTTTGCCATTTTTGTTATTGATCCAAAATTTGTCTCAAGGATAACCGATACGAAAATAATATCCTAGATTGGCATCTAAACTCGCACGTACTTTTACGCCTTTACCAACTCGGATTTTCCACCTTTCGTTACTGATGAAATACTATGACGCCGCACCGACGCACTTCGATAAGTCGCGAGGGTAAACCTATGTATACCTACCTCAAGAAGTAACAGAATTTCAGACAGCTTAACGCTCCGCAGACTAAACCTATTTCTCGAAGTAATCGCAAACTCGATACGCAACTAGGTCACGTCATTGTTGTTCATTCTAAACTTTACCGATATCATTCTGGGTCTCGGCAGAAGTATTTCCACAACCCGAAATTCAGAATATCTCTCAAAACTTAGCTCTATCTAATACTTAGTGGTATTGTCTATGAGCGAATTCTAGCCGTTAGATAATATATTCGTGATCATAAGTTTGCGAAATGTTGGACCTGCCGAAGTGGTCTGTCTTGACGATCCGTCGGTATTCAAGCAGGATTCAAGTTCGTCCACAACTTTGAAGTACGGATTCCGAGCAAGTAAAGGGTTTGCACGTTATATTTTCATTAAACTAGACCTGTGTGCGGTCTTCAACATCAACATATTAGAGTAATGGGATTGAGCAATACTTGTAAAGAAGTTTCAGATTTTGTTAATATTTCTCAATGTGATTTTTTAAAAAACTGTTCCGATTTTCCCACTGTTTTTACTAGGCAACACAAACAAGCCATTTGGATTGTCCATTTCAGTTACACGTTTTAAACCAAAAATGTTATCTTCATTTATTACTTTCGATTTGAGTCCTGGATTACGTAATTTCTGGTAACTTTAACCTTTCTTAAAATATCGTATTATCCTTGGTACGAGATTGAAGTATTCTTCGAAAAATATTAGTAACATTCAAAGACCGCATTAAATCCTGAAAAGCGTAGGAAGGGTAAAACAGTGTACTCACATAGTGCCAGATATGTATAGACGTCAAAACGATGGTTGTCTGACAGGCACATTTCAAATTCTGTCCTCCATAAGGGACAGTAATACCTTCAAAACTCTGTTTTTGTAGACATTCCGGTCAAGTTTATGATAATTGCTAATATTGGGCTAGCCGTAAGATTGCTTATAATAATATCAGTCCTGTATTAAACTGTACCACCGCTGGGCACAGGTCTCTTCTCAATGTTTTCAAAGGGTCAAGCCATACTTCACCACACTAGCGCAGACTTCACATATATTCGAGAACGTTATGGGGAACAAACATGCAGGTTTCCTTACAATGTTTTCCTTCACCGTTAACGCAAACGAAAATTAAATATTGAATACGCATATAATATCGAAAAGTCAGATATGCGCGTCTCGGGGTCGAATTTGAGACATCTGCCTGGCAGTCCAATGGTTTTTCACTAGGCTATCGCTGCTATTATATTTATTTACTATTTTGGAAAAGAAAAATATCTATCCCAAATTAATAGGCGTGCGGAGAAAGTAGATTTGACTGTAAAAGGGTAGATTACTTAGAGTAGTAGAGCCTCGCTGATTTCAGCATGAATGGGCCGGCTTTACCGGGGAAGGCCTACCCTCTCACAGAATATCGACGTGAAATACCAGTATTCCTACTGTTGTGTTTCGTTCGGTGAGTGAGAGTACCGGAGGCCCAATCACCCCCTTACCTCCTTCCCGCTCCTTCTCCTTCCCACTTCCTTTCTATGTAGGATCGGCAACGCGCTAGTGATGCCTCTGGTGTTGCAGGCGTCCATAGGCTACGGTGACCACTTAACCATCAGGTGGACCGTATGCTTGTTTGCCAACTTAGTTGTATAAAAATAAAAAACTGGCATTTCCACTATTTAAAAATTTACTATAGCGTAGCCCGTAAAAGTTTTTGATTTGATCATGACGTAACTGCACGGTTCTTATATTGAGTGATGTCACATTTTATAGGGTTCGATACTCACGTGGAGTAAAAATATGATATTTTTGTATGTTGTTTGTTATGTTAATGTTAGTAATAAATGCGAAGACATAGATATAATCACCCGTTTTGTTAGTATGTTAATGTGTCATGCTATCCTACTATCTGCCTAATGGCAAGCGGTTGACGTTATCTATAAAGTGTTCCAACAGTGTATAGAGCATATTCATGTGAGAATTATCTTTTCATTTATAAATGGTTGGAATACCAGAGATCGAAAACCTATTGTGACTGGCCGCCAGTGTGCTGCTGCGATTCACTAGGTTAAAGAAACAAAATGTATCAATTAATTTGGCTTTAGAAAAAGAGAATAAATATCTAAATTGCATTTCTATGCTAGAATACTGCTTCGAATAATTTTTATTCGTTTAAGTTATTGACATCACATAAGTACATGAATAATATTTTATTATGTGAAGTTTTCCGTTTAACTTAATATTTACGGCTTTGGCACGAGACGCAACAGCTGTTACATTTTATTTTAGTTTGAGCGTGATACTGAAAGTTGGAATAGAAAACTACGCTCGTTTCTTGATTCTTATTCACGTTTGTATGAATGAATTTGTACGTAGGTACATTTATTACATATTGTGACTCTTATTTACATTTGTATGAATCTTACGTACATTTAACACATTTTGTGATTTATAAACATCTGTACCTACTAATGTTATAAAGAGACAAAATTCAATACAAAAACTACTCAAACGATTTTAAATAATCTTTAGTAACATAGGCTATATTGTATTTAAAAAGTACTATTACTAACCTAACTTATTTTTACGCTAGCGTAGCCGCGAGCAAATGCTAGTGATTTTTAAACACATTTGTATGGGTTTGAAAGTACATTTACTGTGATTGTATAAGTGACTTGTGACGGAATAGCCACAACGCATATCCATGGTTTCGTGGGGTTATATCGTTTTAGTTACGGACGATTTAATTTTAACATATTTTTCATAGAATATGTGTAAAAAATTAACTGCCTTGGGTAAAATGACTCGTTTCTTGATATAGGAAACCGGCATTAGTCAAAGTCAACACCGTCATGCTCGTGAATGGATGGCCATATCCAAATAGTGACACACCACCCTCATGGTGACTTACGGCAGTCGGTACGTGACGTCGGTACCTCCTACGAAAGTGACATCAAATTGGCATTTAGCCAAATTTGATTAGGTTAGAGAGCTAATCCGAATACAATTAGTAATAATAAGATTTATTAAGATAGAGCTCTTTAATTTTTTGACTACACTCAAAGCCCGGTGCTTATACATAATGCTTTTTTCTGTATATAGACGGCATGATACCTAACTATATGTATTCGGGGTGTTTGACTCTTGCTCTAGTAGCGCTCTTTTTTATGCAGTTTCAGATAATACACGAGTTATATTTTACAGGCACTACAAGCATCCACAGACTACGGTTTATTATCAGACCACTATTATCTACATTATAACTATTATCTCCATTATAAAAGTAACGTTTGATAAACCGTTAAAGCATTGACAAGCCACCCGCTTTTTACGTCTTGAAAGGTTCTTAAATGCATATTTTATGTTATATGTAACCCTGTCTAAGATTCGTTATTGTTTATTTTCAGATATTCTCTTCCCACGGTTTGCCGTTGAAGGAGTTAGACTTCTCTCATAACAGCCTGCGAAGGCTACCTGACAGACTCTTAGCCGGCGTCCGAGGAAATATCACCAAGCTTGCCTTCTCTGATAATCTGCTCGGCGACAATCTTAACCCTATCTTTTCTACGGCTGAACTTCATAACTTACCCGCTTTGGAGGAGTTGGATCTAAGTGGTAATAGCATCAGAGGCTTAGAAGAAGGTCTTCTAATTGGATGCGAAGTGTTGAAGGTGAGAAAACTGTATTTTGTCACTAGCCATCATGGAGGGGTTTTAAAAACTTTACAATGACTACCACTGCCTACTAAATTTTAAGTAAGTTTGTGCCAAATAGAAACTTACTAATATCCAACAATTATTCAGACAACTAGTTTATTAGGTAGCTATCAATTTTACATGTGTTTTTAAAAGATGACAGTTCAGTTGGAGTAAAAATATGTAATCAGACTTTTGCGATCTCTTTATATCTCGTAGAAATCTACTACGAGGCGCATTCTGCAATAATAGTCACGCAACTCATTTTATTCGTTGCATTTATATTAAATGTTTAGAAGCAATTAGTTCGTAATTCAAATAAATTTTCATAATATACATTATTTGCCTATGTAAAATATACGTTTTGAGTCTTATGGACAAGAGAGTAATAATAAATAAACTATTACTGATAAAGTTTTGACCGTGGTGTGCCAGAAGTTTAATTTCGTAACGTGTTGCATGACAGATTGACCACCGCGGATAATATTTAACATATGAAATTGTTGTTTTGTATGAAGGAAATCGATGACGTTGTAATTTTCGAACATGATCCAAAACATATACGTAATATTATAGATAATATTATATATAATATATTTTGAATATGAATATTGCTTTCTCATATAAATAGTAAGCAACAACGCTATCATATGTACATAGTATACGTACGAATGTCAAATTAAAAGCTTTACTCGTCTAACATGGGAAAATAGCGATATTTCTATTCCCAAAATACTAAGATAAATTACACAACAAACGTGAACGTTTAAGTTTAGGTATGGTTACTAAACATAAGTTATCTGTTCAGGTCTTGCGACTGGAACGTAATAACATAAACTATGTGCCTTCATCTTCGTTAAATGGACCGCAGGCGCTCAAAGTTCTCTCGTTGAAGGAAAATAGAATAGGTAAGTTTTATTTTACTTTGAATGAACTCTACAGTAAGGTAAATGTTATGACTGCTGCTAATCAAATTATATAAATATTCGTATTTTTAATTAAATCTCATTTTATTATGTTACTTACTTATTCATGAATATATAAAGAAAAATAACACTGCTGTTGTCCATTTTTTATAGATTTCCATAAACATAAATAATAAAATTTTATAACTTGAACGTAAGAGAGAAGAAAGCAGAAACTACTTTAAAATAATTACCGAAATCCATTTTAATATTTCTTATGTGTACTTTTATAATTAAATAAAATAAATATTTCCTTATATTAAAATAACCTAGCAGAGCTAATTTTTTTCTATAGTACACACTTAAAGTTTCTATAAAGTAAATTATAGACATTTTAATTATAGATAGAAGTTTACCGAGCTGTTCAAAGTTATTTTGCTACAAATCGTTCATTATAATATTATAATAGTATAACTTTACAAAACTAATTTCATACAGTTATTCTGAGTAGTATCTAACTTATAACGAAGATGTCTCTTACATTCTGCATTCACAAATGTTTACAAACTCTCAGAGATTAGTAATGATATTCTTTGAAATTGTAAATATGTCAGAGCTAAAGCGAGTATACGTTTACATTGCAGCATTAATACGACAAGGATCATTCGTTTCTCAAAAAACTTTAGAAGAAATCAACCTTCACGCCAATATGATATCATCTATCGAAGGCGGAGCTTTCCTAGGCCTCAACGACCTTCAAACCTTGGACTTAGGACGGAACAGGCTTTCGAAGTTCAACAGCGACGTGTTCCAAGGAGCAGAAAACTTGGAAAAGTTGGACCTCTCGGAAAACTTCATAAACGATTTCCCTACGGTCGCCATGAAATCATTTGTCGCTCTCAAGCATTTGAATCTTTCCAGCAATATGATCACGGTGAGTTAGAAACTTTGTTGTTTGATTGTTGTTTTTATAATGAGGGTAAAAGTTTTTTGAAAGTGGTTTATGAAATGTCAACCATCCAAAAGTTGACCAAGTTTTAATTTGCTTTTTTATTCATACTCTCAATGGTGATCGACAATTCGCGGGAATATACGTACTCTGTTATAATAAAAAAATGTTTAGCATTGCGGATTAATAACTGTATAACTTTGATCATTATATTATTATGTATGTAAGCAGATGATATAGAAGTCTGCCTCGGTGGCGCGGTAAGGAGTCGGGCAGAGTGTAATTCGGTTTTACTTACAAAAAGTTTACAGTAGCATCATGGCGTCTGGAACAATGTTTGGTCAATGGCAATACGCTCACCCTATATTGCGTGGGCCCTAAAATCATACCTGACGTAATTTGGGTGTGTCGTAGCCTAGTGTAATGTATATATAAATAATCTAGTAAACTCCATTCTAATCGAATCTAAATATTCATTAAAACCAAAGTAAGGCCATGAGCCAACTAAAATACCAAAACATAAACATTCAAGTATAACATATGGGGTACTCAACCCACATCTGTAAAGGTTATTCAAATTATTCGTCGATAACAGAGCGGTATCGGTACTCAATCTGCCAGAAATTTGGCTAAGCCTTCATTTCCCGTTAACGAGTAAATGAAAGCCTTTGACACGCGAACTAATATCGGCGTTAATAACTGATTGAGCATTAATAATGAAGACCTGGTAGAAATGTTAACGAAAATTTATAAAGACACATTTATTATGTTGTGTTCACGCACACACACAAATATACCGTTTGTGTGTGTGTGTAAAGGTATGCTTGTGTTAATTTTAGTCCAAATGTGTTATTTTAATTTCTGTCATTTGTAATTTTTATTTTATATTTGCAAGTAACTATACACTGTACATCCTTCGCGATAATACTTATCTTATAACAAAATACATAGATTGTTCGACTTCGATTTTTCCATTGATAGCTTGTCGAGTACGTTTTAAGTTCGAGATAGTTTTAGGAATATTTGATGAAAATTTATCGAGCTGTTTAATACGCCTGTTTATGTTTTGCCGAATCGATCAAGGAATTATTTGTAAGAATCACCTATGCAATATTTATTATAATTATATTTTACTTATTAATCATCTATAATTATACCATTTACAAACATATACCCGATATGTTTGTAAATGGTAACAAAATAATTATAAAGTTTGGATCGTTATAATATTTGCGATATTTTTTTTCACTAGTGAACTATACGATATATTTCTTAAACAATTCTGTTATGAGTAGATAGTCTTATAATTTAAATTCGTTTATAGTCCATTAGGTCTCTCAGTCACTAGTGCAATCATCGATTCGTTACATTAAAATACCTAATTGTATATTTTTATGTTATAGAACATAGACAACAGTCATCTCAGCTCTTTGGTGTCTCTGCAAGTTCTGGACCTGAGCAGGAATAATTTAGTGAAGCTCGCACCTGGCACTTTCGTTGGATTGACTGAGTTGCGGTATTTGGATGTGGGTGTCAACGCACTTCGGACGGTAGGCAACGATTATTTTGACCTATGATAACTAAAACATGCTTGATACGTCTGATAGTAAGTGGCTATCGTAACTTTTGGAAATTTACGAAACAATGAGTATTGGTTCTTTGTTGTTGAACCCTTAAATAACGAGTTACTTTTACCTATGTCTTTATAATGTCTTACAGTATTATTAGTACTACTAAAATTTTCATAATTTTCATAAAAACATATACATACAAAATGATATTACGTATTTTTTGTCTGATGTTAATATAACGTAATTTTCATATGATGTACGAAATTACGATATATGAAATAAATATCTTAAATTTAGTCACTTACAGTAGTTTACGTGAAGTCGGCTCTGAGCTAACTCTTGACCCATTTCTCGAGAACTACTGTAAAATAGTTGTTTGGAAAATGTTTTCAAAGGAAATACTTAATTTTAAGTACACTAACAATTCCTAATAATTTTAGGCCCTCAGACTTAATTGACTTTAGTAAAAAGTTTGTAATTAGTTCGATTTAATGGAAATACGATTTTATGATTATTTAAGATAGCATTACATTCTGATTATCGTGCCATAGACAGTTCTATAACAATATATCGAAGTTTATAAGGCACTGTAACCGCTATTTCTGGCAGTGGCGTATTCGTGT
The DNA here is from genome assembly GCA_963564715.1 of Catocala sponsa. Taxonomy (NCBI): domain Eukaryota; kingdom Metazoa; phylum Arthropoda; class Insecta; order Lepidoptera; family Erebidae; genus Catocala; species Catocala sponsa. The sequence continues at coordinate 19,917,855 of OY751337.1, read as the reverse complement.
TTGCCCGTTTAGATGCATATAAAAAAGGAATATCATAAAAACTAGTCATAAACTCAAGTAACAGTTATTTGACATTTTAATTTGTTTTCAGGTGGAAGACGACGCTTTCGACGGCTTAACAAGTTTGGAGACTCTACTTCTTAGGGACAATAACATTCTACTCATCCCAGCTACTGCTTTATCGCGTTTACCCAATCTTATATCAGTACACCTCGGATACAACAGAGTGACTGCTTTATCCAGTGACATACTCAAAGCAGTTTCTGACAGAGTGACGTCATTAGTTCTCTCAAGAAATGTCATCAGGGAACTTCCATCAGCAGCATTCGAACATTTCAAAAATATACATCATCTAGATCTTTCTGGAAATCTCTTAAACTTCATAAGCGCCGAGGTCTTTAGTGGCTTAGAACAGTCGCTACAATTTTTGTCACTCAGTCAGAATAGAATTCTAGAGTTTGTCGGTGAGCCCTTGAAGTTCATCAATCTCTGGTTCTTGGATATTTCAGACAATCAGATTTCCGAAATACCGGTAGATGCATTCCAGTTTATTCCGAGTCTAGTTCATCTAAACCTAAGTCGCAATTCACATATGAGCACACTTCCTCAGAACGTTTTCCAAAATAACCAGGCACTAATGACTGTAGATTTAAGCCACGTTGGCTTGAAAGCATTGCCAGTCAATTTATTCTCAAAGAATACCAACATAAAAGAGATTTATTTATCCAATAATTTATTACAAGAAGTTTCTGAAAACAGTTTTAAGAACCTTAGAAATTTAACTCATTTAGATCTATCCTACAATAATATTGCGAATATTAGAACACCAGCTTTTGTAAACGTAATGTCTATACAATACTTGTCTCTGAAAGGCAACCAACTGAATGCGTTTAAAGGGGAGTTCTTCAATACCGGAACGAGCCTCGAAGTTATAGATCTTTCAGATAACCAACTGAGTTACTTGTTCCCGTCCTCATTTAAAATCCACCCACGCCTGAGAGAAATCATACTTACCAACAATAAGTTCAACTTCTTCCCGTCAGAACTTATAAGTACTTTACAATATCTTGAATTAGTAGATTTGTCTGGCAATGCTCTCAAGAACGTAGACGAACTTGATTTTGCTCGACTTCCAAAATTAAGGACTATCTTGTTGGCTAGAAACGAACTCGAGTCAATAAGTGAAATGGCATTTCATAACTCTACGCAGATTCAACATTTAGACTTGTCAAGTAATAAAATCGATCGTTTGGGAGATAGACTCTTTGAAGGATTGATAAGGTTGGAAGTTTTGAACTTAGGGGGAAACTTACTTACTGAATTGCCTGATAATATATTTGAGCGGTCAAGGATACATATGCTTGAGAACATTGTTTTGAGTAGGAATTTGTTTGAACATCCACCCTTAAAGGCGTTGCAAAAGCAATACTTCTTTGTATCATCTGTCGATCTGTCACATAACCAAATAATTGATATACCAGCCGAAGACAGCGTGATGGTTAACATCAAGAAATTAGATTTGTCTTATAATCCACTGTCTGAAAAAACTATTAGTAACGTTCTAACTGAACCGAAAACTGTACGAGACTTAAATCTTGCAGGAACTGGAATCAAAATCATTGGGCAACTAGAAACACCATTCTTACACAACTTGAACTTGTCTTACAATAATATTAGTAAATTATCGGATAAAACTTTTACTAGAACAACATTGCTGGAATCACTCGATCTCTCAGAAAATCAAATTACTGATGTTTCTGGGTCACTTTCTATATCTTGGCCGAAGCTTAAAAACCTTCAGCGACTCCATATTTCTGGTAATCCTATGGTCATGATTATGGAGAACAACTTCGAGGGTCTTACGTCACTCCGCGTACTAGATTTAAGAAATCTAGAAAAATGTACCAGAATCGAGAAACACGCCTTCAGATCGCTACCTAATTTAGTTCAGCTTAGAGCGTATGGGTATCCAAGACTGGGTTACTTTGATGTTCAAGGTGCTTTACAGTATCTATTGGCACTGGAAAAGTTGGATGTTGAAGTCAAAGATACTACAATCGGCCCAGACCAGCTGCACACAACGTTGCATCCACGATTAGAAGAACTGGGTATTAGAGGTTCACGACTAAAGACTGTATCTTCTGGCGTATTAGCTGGTCTAAAGGCGCCAGCAATAACGGTGAAGTTCAGGAATACATCTGTCACTAGTTTACCTCCAGCTTTGCTTTTCCCGTTACCGCGATCTTCACAAATTACTATAGACGTGGCTGGAAGTCAACTGACAACTTTGCAACCGCAGTTGCTAGTAGCTCTGGACGATCGTCGCGCAGATTTATCAATGTTCGGTTTAGATACTAACCCAATTCGATGCGATTGTAATGCCCGAGCCCTAAGAAGATGGCTGCCAAATGTAGGAGTTATGGATGTACGATGTGAATCGCCAGATCATTTATCAGGATTTTTATTAGTTGAAATAGGAGACGACGAATTGACGTGTGAAACAAAGCGAAGAACTACTGCAACTTCTTCTAGCAGTGTTTCTACGACTCCTGCCCCGCGAATAGTTCGTACATCCTCGGAGCCTGACATAATTTGGTCTGTGGTACCAGCTCATGACCGACCAAAAGTTACTGGAGAACCAAAGGGAGCTCCTGTTGTTGGAGTAGCCACAACGAATAATGACGATAACCTTATTATTGGCATTGTCGGTGGAGTTGTAGCGTTTATAGCTATTCTAATTGTAGCAATATGTATTGTTCGATTGCGGATGACATCGACCTCTTACAGGGGTGGTCCGCTGGCCAGCAGTCCGACTGCAGGCGGCGCACCAATGTGGGGCCCGCCCTGGCCTGGTTACGCGGGCACGTTGCCACCGCCATCATTATCAAACGCCACTTTGCCGCACAAGGTGCAATCTGGCCCAGGTTCAGTTAGATATTTGGCACCGCCGCCACCCGCGCCTTACTTTATAAGCTTGCCCCCTCATGACGACAAAATATACCGGTAAAACATAATTATATTTTTTAGAAATTAATATAATTGAGGAAAACTGTAAATATTAGATTTTTTTTTAAAGAAATGATCATATCATATTTTTAACGACATACTAATGTTAGTAGACCTGTGCAAAGCTCATATCGTTGTAGATATCATTGTACCCTGTAAGTTAATAAGCTGAAGTGACATAACGTTGTATCTGTTTCTATAGTAACATGGCTCGGACTAGGTTTGAATGCATCTAGTCATCACTGACAGACTTTAACATAGCTTAATCAGATTGTAACCGTGAACTGTTTCTGTGCGTGTTTGACGTGAAAGGGATAGCGATGCGCGATTATTATTAAAACATTCGAATAGGTTGAACAGATTCAAATAATAATTATTAATCAGTGTACTCTAACTGATTGTCCTGTTGCGGGCACTGTGTTCTCGAACATGACAATAGGTATTTTGCTGCGCGATACTTAATCCCGTAGTCGAATAATTATATGAATGCCTATGATAAAAATATTCAAATGTTAATTGAATATTATTACCTATAAGTTTCAAATGTCATAAGACAGTCATTCCGCTGCGAAATTGATATTCAGTTGCATGAGTAAGGCGGCTTAGAATGTTCATTCAGTTAACAAGGTAAACAACTCGATATATCTTTGTTATCGTGCTATCTGTATCTTTTTAGTTATTTAAAACATTTAACCATAAGCTGAGATATAGATAATTCAGTTTATGTTTATTGACAAGTCCACTGTCGATACAATATTTCGGCATTGAAAATATATAAAAACGTATAAAACTACTCCAAATCTGCAAAAAAACTAAGTTATCAAAAGGTTGTGAATTGCCATTTTGGTTAGAATAATTGGACAAAATAACGCTAAAAAAAGTAATTAGTACAGTTCGCGCATCGCTAAAATAGGGTAACATTATATGATTGTAACATATAGCTATTTATAATATAAACAAACAAGTAATGCGTAAAATCGACTACAATTATTGTTTAATTTATAAAAGTTCGATTGTACGCGTTGCTGAATTATAAATAATTTAAGCTAGTTTTATTTAACTATAATAAATTGTAATAAGACAGTGTTTGTTTTATTTACTTTCCGACATATTGTTCGTTTCCCCTATCAAAGTAAACGGCAAAGCAAAATTAGGTAAAGCAGCCGCCTCAAGCATGACTCTCATTAAACCTCAAAAGGAACCCTTCGAGCCGCCAACGCCGACGTTCTAGGAAAGCATAATCTTTTAATGTTATTTTTACATTATTAATTATCCGGTGGGCGCGTTTAATTTCGGATTAAGACCGCCGTAATACTCCAATATTAATCTCAGCGCTCTGGATTTATCACCTCTTTAATGTAAGACTACTGATAACATTTTGAAGGAGATTCGATAATGTTGTATATTAAGAAGCCTGTTTATAGCCCCACGTTTATGATTACTCCTCCGCTTCAGTGACTCCTAGCGTTATATTCGATATTAGACTCCTAGCGTTATACGTCAGATATGGCAGGATCGTAACAAATGGAAAGCCATTGTCTCTGAATAAGTTTAGACGTGAGCCAATGTATGTATGTTTAGGTCCTATGTAAATTGAGGGTGTTATTTCCGGATTGTTAAGAAGCAGCTTCTGACAATTTCACGATAGGAAAATCCTGTGCTACAAGGAGCTATTTGAGAATCGATAACCAGTAATTTAGCAAATCCTTTCAAAATTAATTATTTTAGAATCAAATCGTCCACTGGAAAACAAGGCTGTCTAATTCATATTTTTAATAAAATAAGTATTCTAAGGATACCTCCGCGCCTGCTGCAATTTTCCTAAAAGATAAAACAAATAATATTTCACTCGATCTGGAATTCGAAACCTAGACCTCACGACTAACATTTTTACGGACCGAGAGTGTTATCATTCGATACATTGGATAAAATCCGGCAACGTTTTCGTGTCAGTTTTTGCCGACGCGTAAATGGAAATAGGTCTTGCAAACAATGTTCGGAGCACGCTTTGTGAACGTATTTCAAAATTGAATTGGCCTCTCGCACTACAGGCTGAATTGATGAACGGCATTTATGTACTTGTGTTATGTTACATGCCACTGTAGCATATGACATATACTGATGTAGAGCCTTTATTACATTGAGATTATTCCAAATGCTGTGGTTAATTTGATGTGTTGTGACGTATTTTTGCGAGCAGTTTACCGATACATTTCTAATTAATTTTAACATTGCTTCACCAGTGGTAGGAATGACTCCTGTGTCACGGGGAATGTACGGTCAGGTGCAAAAGTCGAGTAGCAATTTTAAAAGGCGATAAAATTACAACAAATTTTACTTACGACCTTTTTCAATAAAATTATTACACACATACACATAAACCCGCCTCACTTATATTGTGGCCTGTTCTAATATGATTGTGAGTATTAATTTCAAATAAACAAGTAACTGATGTTGTAGGTACGTTGGTAATAGTGCGATCTAAAATGTAACGCTTGTATGTTCGATCCGCAGGAAGAGATAATCTTTTTGTATTTAGTAAAAGTTCTTTTTCGGTAATCATATTTTGACATTGTTTTTTATAATTAAATATTATTGTTATAAATTGAATAAAATTTTGTTTTTCTTAATTATAATTTGCATTATTTATTTACATACATACATACATAGATTCATGCCTGTTTCCCAGAGGGGTAGGCAGAGACTACGGATTTCCATTTGCTACGATCCTGACACACTTCTCTGGCTTCATTCACTTTCATCACATTCCTCATACACGCCCGTCGGTTCAAGGAGCTCTTAACCTGGCCTTTGTCCAGAACGCCTCCGATCTGATCGAGAAACGTTCGCCTAGGTTTTCCTCTTGCGAATGTTCCATTCACACTAGCATTATAAACTTTCTTAGTCAGTCTTTCCTCGTCCATTCTTTCTACATGTCCAAACCAGCTTAACATACCCTTTTTTATTCTTGTAACTATATCCACTTTCATGCCGCATCTCTCTCTAATCACACTATTTCTTATTCTATCTTTCAGAGTCACACCACATATGCTTCTCAATGCTCTCATTTCTACAGCATTTATTCTGCTCTCAAGCTTATTTTGCCATACCCAACTTTCACTTCCATACATAAGTGTGGGCACTAATAATCCTCTATGTCTCTCTCTATTATTTATTTATTTATTCAAAATAAAAAAAATGAGATTTTTTAGTACTTAATCTAATTCTGATAAATAATAATTATTATAATAATAAAATAATTTAATTTATTTCCTAAAAAAACACTTTTTGTGTTTTTTATCACTCTAAAGTAATAAAATTAGACAAAAATAACGTTTATCTTTATTATTTGAAAATTTTAGTAATAAAAAACAAAAAGTGGAAGTAGAGGACCCCACGATTTGAACCACCGTCATTATATTTTTGTATTTTAGTAATAAAGTGAGAAGACTTGTTATCCGTTCAGCTATCGCAACCTGCGATATAATTGGTAAATTTAAGCATTAATTGTAAATGCGGACTAACAGAGACACTGTTGTTGAATATAAGGGATAGTTGTTATTATAGTAATATATACAAGAACTCGTTTTTGTCTAGCCTTGCACACATACGCATGACGAACTTCACCTTAGTAGGTGAAGTTCATTACATTGAATATTGTTTCATTGTTTGCGTTAAAACATCACACACACAAAGATATTCGCTCGGATCAAATCGACCGTACAAATATACAGAAAACGGACACAACGGATACCCACACTCGGAACAATAAATGTGTATCATTCAAATTTTCGTCCCGTGTGTGCGTCAAACCCATAACGCTCGGCCTAGTGTTAGCGGCGAGGTGATCACTTCGCAGTTTAAGCATTCGATATATAGGCATACATATTATATAGATCCATTACTGATTCATTCATTTTATCCTTCAAACGCGCAAGCAGAAGTGTGTTGCAACCATATTTCTACAGTTAAAGATACTAATAATAGAGAGTGAGCGTCAACTGAAAATCGGGCACATTGCCTGACTTCATCATGTTAATGCTGAGAATTTTCAAATTACTGTCCGATTCACAATTTTAACTGATTGATCGTACTTCACATCAGTCCTTCGGTCATTATAAATACTATATCCAATATACTCAGGAAAGCTAGCTATCTTAATATATCTCAATAAATCAAAAGGATAACCTTTTGATTTATTTAATTTTAACATTGCTTCACCAGTGCTAGGAATGACTCCTGTGTCACGGGGAATGTACGGTCAGGTGCAAAAAACAAGTAGCAATTTTAAAAAGCGATAAAATTACAACAAATTTTACTTACGACCTTTTTCAATAAAATCATTACATACATACACATAAACCCACCTCACTTATATCGTGGCCTGTTCTAATATGATTGTTAGTATTAATTGGCTGTCTTTTATTTTAACAATTAGCATGCTAATAAAAATTGAAGCACTAATTTTAATTCTAGGTAACATGAAACATCTTATAATATGAACATAATTTAAACTTTTGAAGCACATAATTATTTGAAATTTTAAATAAGCTCTAGAAATGGAATGATAAATTTTAAACATTCATAAAACATCGGCGAGCATTAATTAAACTGAGTAAAGATGGTTGATCTTTTAAATTTAGTTTATTTTAATTTGAGCATAGCTAAGGTTATAAATTCTATGGAATTGTTGAAAGAGATCTGTATTATGAGTACGCTGTGTGATAATGGCCAGACTGTTAAATTAAATTGTGATATGATATCGTCTGCTAGTCAGTGTTTGGGATATTACCATAAAAATCATAATGTTATTTTCTAGAATATATTATCTTTAGATTTTGTTTTATAATAGTATTATCTATCAACAAGTGAGAAATGGCAATTAATTGCTAAATGAATCTTAGAGTTCGAAAAAATGGTATCACGTGACCTTGAGGTCAGAGGTCCAAGGTCATAGTAATTTCGGGGTAGGTATATCGACTATGCTGAGTCGAATGGCGTTAACCGCGAGTCTCTAGCTCTTACGGTTCTTGAGTTGAAAGTTTTATAACAGACAGACGGACGGACGGACAAAGCTGTTGTATAAGAGTTTTTTCGAACTCTAAAAACCCTACTTATACTCTAAAATACTTATATCCTACTTCGTGGTAGAGCCACAAAGTAGGATATAAGTATTTCTGTGATTTTATGCGAACCGAAAATATTAACATATAACAGATATAGATTTATTATCGTTTAAAAATGTAGACGTTCCAATATTCAAGACTTTACAGATATGTCAACATAGACAATACGATAAAAAAAATCCATCATCATCGGTACATCTTCTCCAAAAGTAATTTAAAGTTACTGTGATAAAACAAAGAGTACGCAAGCGCGAATTCTCTATATCAGCTACTGATTTATGTACAGCTATGGGTATTTTCAATATTCCCACACTAGAATAATGATCTCTGGTGCACGATTGTTACACAAAATTACGAGGATCAAATTTGCCCTGCAGTGGGACAATACAGGCTGAAAATAAAATAATAGTAAATAAATAATAAAATAAATTTGCAACAACGATGCTAATTATCTGCGCAGTTAAAAGTAAACAAAAATTCTTGGTTTTAGAATACGTGGTATAAAAAATCACGTATAAAATAAATATATGGGTATATGGTGTACGTCATCATTACGGACGTTGTATAATCCTAACTGATATTATAAATGCGAATGTAAGTTAGTTTGTTTCTTACGCTTTCACGCCTTAACTACTCGACCGACCATCATGAAATTTCGCATAAACTATGTTAGGGGTACAGAAAAAGACATAAAAAAAGAATAGAACATTGACATACCCTACGTTTACGAGAGCGGAGCCGCGGGCAAAATGTAGTAATATGTTAAATGCGAATGTAAGTTTGTTTGTTTGTTACACCTTGACGCCTTAACTACTCGACCGACCATCATGAAATTTCGCATACACGTTGTCAGGGGTACAGAAAAGGACATACGGTACCTTTTATCTAGGAAAAAGTACTGTTCCCGGCGGATAGGAATTCATTGACAATATCTACATTAACGCGAGCAAAGCCGCGGGCAAAATCCAGGTTGTTTTAAAAATGTGTTTGTTTACCCTCTCTTCACGTGATCTTATTAACCGAGCTGAGGGAATGGCACGGTTCTATTTTACCTGTCCAAAAATATCCTGAGAAAAATGGAAGCAAATCTTTACTGTATAATATTATAAATTCGAAAGTAAATCTATCTATCTGTCTGTCTGTTACCACGTTACGGCTAAACCACTCAAGCGATTTAGACGAAATTTGATACAGAGATAGTATAAAACCCAGGAAAGATATGTAGTTTGTATTGATGTAAATACCACGCGATCAGAGCCGCACGCAAAAGCTAGTAAATAATAAGCATATTGGTATATATTTTTTACTACTTTTTTTTACAAGTAAGGCCATAACGCAAGACGTATTGGTCAGCTATTGGTAATCGGCTACTGTCGCCTATGGATGTTTAATGTTTCAAGCTTCTATTTCCACCTGGTTCAGGTATGTTGCACGCTGCCGGGTCTTTAAAAAGATGCATCAGACACAGCGTCTGATATGATAACAAGTAAGGCCATGACGCGCATCATAGTTGTCAGTTAATGGTAATCGTATATTGTTCTTAGATTATTTTACTACTAGGGTTGCAAAATTTAAAGTAAGGCCATGACGCAGGCCAGCTTATGGTAATCAACTACTGTTATGGATGCTTAATGTTGCAAACGTCTATAGCCACCTGGTTCAAGTATGTTGCGCACGTTGCCGAGTCTTTAAAAAGACCTCGCTAGTCTACTAAGCACTGGAAGCCTTGTTAGCAAATTGCTGACAACAAAGCGTCAGATACGAAACCCACTAGGCTTAAGGATAACCTCACGAGTTTTTAAAAAGACTTTGCTATGCTGCCAAAGTGAGGCTAATATCAATGGTACATTGTTGATATTACATCGCCTGCTTAAGGAAAATAAACAAATAAAAATAGCCTGTTTACCGAAGTTGTTTGGCTGCGATCTTCTACAAAGTGGTGGAGGAAAGATGGTGCTTTGTACTAAAGTAAGATTTTATGTAGCGGGCTTTTCTCATTGCTTGGAATATTAGAATTTTGAAGCGGCTGTCGCCCAATAGAAAGGTGTTGCGATGAAGAGGTCTTGGGTTCGAATTGCAGCCATAGCAGTTGTGTGGTATAGACGTGAAATAACTCTTAAGACAAACATTCCAGCTTAGCCGGAGAGGTTAACAAGAAAGCTAGAAATTTGGAACGCTAATTGCTAACAAAAGGTTTTTAATAAATTGTTGTAACATCTTTTTTATTTGCCCAATAACCTAATTGAGTGATTGTGTATAGAAATGGGAACGTCTCAATCGCACGCGAAACGTAGAATTACTTCAGCGTTCCAACAAGGCAGTCACTAGGTATAATTTTTTATGTTCGATTTTTGATGTATTGTAAGTAACAGGTTCCCTGTCCGATGATCACATATGATACATACTCGTAACAATAGATTTTCTATTGTGTCTATCACGGGACATCGAATGGGTTAATGTCAAATCTAACCAACAACCGAATTATTTTTACTACTTTGTCATGCCTTGTAACATTAATAACACACAGAATGCTTCACTTTAATCCGTACCTTGTACATTTTCCTTATATTCAGTATACAACATTTTCAGTAAAAGATAAAACATGTTTTCCTGTTTTCCTATCGAAATATATAGAAGAACAAAACGCCTTTTATTCGATACACTGCGTAGCCTAGAAAAAAGTAGTTTGAATATACGATAGCGGCTTAGTTGTGTTACCTAAGCATTGTTTTTACAGTACTAAGGGAATAACTTAAAAATGCTGACTTCAGACATTGTACCGTCAAGAATATTAGTATTGCATCTTAAATATGTAAGTTTTCTTATAATGTTTTGCTTTACCCGTATAGTAAATAATAAATGCGAATATAACTAGGTACATCAGGGTACGTGACAGAAGTCTTGGATTTAGTACCAGGTCGGATATGCGGATGACTTGGTGATACTCGTCAATGGAAAGTTTCCGAGTACAGTATCCAGTCTCATGCAGAAGGCCCTGGTTATGGTGGAAAAATGGTGCAGTAGCAATCATTTATCTATCAACCCAGGGAAAACTACTGTCGTGCCATTTACTAGGAAGAGGGATCTCACAGTTTTGGGAGCTCTCTCCATGTATGGTACGCAGTTACAATGGTCCACGGAGGTGAAGTATCTAGGCATGACCTTAGATAGTAAACTAACGTGGAAACCTCATGTAGAAAAAGTCATAGTGAAGGCCCAGCGGGTCTTCGGCATGATTCGCTCTACTTATGGGAAGACCTGGGGGCTAAAGCCCAAGGTCATCAAGTGGCTATACACGATGATGATAAAACCCATATTCACGTATGGGAGCATTGTCTGGTGGCCAAGAACTAAGCTACCTGCATGCAGGAACGCGCTGTCGAAAGTACAGCGATTGGCCTGCATTTCTATAACAGGGGCGTTCCCGACTACGCCAACGGCAGCGTTAGAGGTCCTGCTGGATCTAACGCCGCTACACATTGTTGTGGAGTCAGAGGCGGTAAAGGCGCTACATAGACTATCTGTGCATGGGCTGTGGAGCGTCAACATGCCGGTAACTCGACACACAAAACTGGAGACTTCAAAGGATCTCAAAAGGATTATGAGCATGGGATGCGACAAAATGCAACCATTGCACATATTAAAAAAGAATTTTAAAATAAAGGTCCCCACGAGGGATGAATGGAGACAAGGTCTACAATCCCCTCACGAGGGTTGTCTCATCTGGTACACCGATGGTTCCAAAATGGAAACAGGATCAGGCGCTGGTATCTATGCCAGTGACTGTAAGGTGAGCCAAAGCATGGGCAAATATGCAACGGTCTTCCAAGCGGAAACCTACGCTATAATTGCCTGTGCTCAGGAGAATATCAACAGTGGTGTCACTGACAAGACTGTGTATATTCTCAGTGACAGTCAAGCTGCTCTCAAGGCTCTGGACTCGTGTAGGGTGGACTCCAGACTGGTCCTGAACTGTGTTAAGATCCTCAACAAACTAGGCAGGAAGAACACAGTCAGACTGGTCTGGGTTCCGGGACATGCAGGGGTGCAGGGCAATGAGGAGGCTGATGAGTTGGCCAGAAAGGGCTCGGAGCAGCTGTTTGTGGGCCCCGAGCCATTCGTGGGACTCTCTGAGCGCACCGTCAAGGCAGCTTTGAATGCACATGGCAATGACAAACACAGGTTGGAGTGGATGGCCCTTAGGGGTCTGGAACACTCCAAGAAGTTCATTGCAAAGGGAGCCACAGGCTTCACCCGGAAGTTCTGTGGATATAGCAAGAGCCAAATGCGCCTGCTCACAGGAGCGTTCACTGGCCATTTTGGCACCAACGACTTCCTGTGCAGATTGAGATTGGCACACAATTTGATCTGCAGGGCCTGTGGTGAACAGGACGAGTCCATATCGCACCTATTGTGTGAATGCGACGCGTTGGCTGGACTGAGGACGGGTCTGATGGGGGTGGCATATCCAAGCTTCAAGAACTTCAGGCTTTTCCCTCTGAATTGTACACTGCGGCTTATGCAGTACATTCATAAGGAGATAGCTAAGGGTTAAATCTTGGGGCCGACACAAAAGATCCCACTGGGTCGAAGTGTCGCTGGTCTGCACTGACTGGCCCCCACACATAAGATAAGATAAGATAGTACCAGGTATCTCTTATCTAAGTCGTCTGCGTTGCAAACAACGGTCTTCCCATTAAACTTTCGGTAGTCTATATGTTAAGAGTAAAATGTATGAAGTGTCAGGATATATTCACAAGTCGGGCAGAGTGTTATTGGATTTTTTTGTCAAGAAATTTGCTGTAACAGTCCCGTGTCTAAGACTGTGCCTAGTAGACACGATAGCAATGGGTTCGACCACAATTATTTTCGATCAAAATCATACCTGAAAAGGTATACATTATACACCTCAATTTTATTTTACTTGCTTAATGATCCTTACGCATACCCCCTCACCACAAGTGGAAGCGAGAGGGTTATGTCAGGTTCTACCGAGACTTCAGGCCTATCGACTAAAACCACACGATGTGCCAACTCACAGCTTAGTATAATGGGTGGGTCGCTGGAACTGAAACTGCATCAGTGACCCACCCAGTAGTGCCCAATACCGACAGGAAGGTCTGCGGGCGATGACTCCTGGGCGACGCCCCGGCACGATAGAGGGCGTCGCTCCGACTCAATGCCTGACGAGCGGGAGAACTCCATTCTCCCACCCGTGGCCTTCACTACGCGGCGGCATAAGGCACGCATGAGCGCGCCTGCGCCACCCGGTTTACCGGCGGCGGCACAAATCCACCAGGATACGGATCCGCTCCGCCGTCTCTTGCGAGATGACACCGCTATAATGATCGCTACCTACTTCCTCTCACTGTCGATCGTGGCTTCGATCACGGCCGGCAGCGAGAGGTCTTCTCCTACAACGCTAATGTGTTCACAGCGCTGCACCGCCCAAGCAGGACATTGCTCGATCGTGTGCTGCGCTGTGGCCACCTTACTTTCGCAGTGGTGGCAGATGGGACTCGGTTCTCTCCTAGCGACCTTATACAAGTATTTGTTAAAGCAACCGTGCCCTGACAATACCTGCACCAGCCGGAAGGAAAGGGTCCCATGCTGCCGCCCTGCTCACCGCTCCATCACCGGCTGGAGAGAATACTCTTAACCTGGCTAATATTATACACCTCTATCTACCTCTTCTTGAATACAAGCGAGAAAATACGTACATAAATATATCCCTGATATATTATAGTTAAATTCGATTACCATATATCCGTAATATCCTACTAATATTATAAATGTGAAAGTTTGTGACGATGGATGGATGGGTGGATGTTTGTTACTCTTTCACGCAAAAACTTTTGAACCGATTGCAATAAAACTTAGTATGTAGATAGCTGGAGATCTGGATTACCACATACATCTACTTTTTATATCGATATTCTCGTCATCGGGACTTACGTGGGTGAAACCGCGGGGCGCATCTAGTCTTTAATAACTATCTGCCCACTACTATTCCGCAAGCAATACAGAGTGTGTAGGTACCCAATCGACGGCAATAGACTGAGCCTGTCGTCTATCGGGCACAGCGATCTAATACGTGGTACATACCATACATACAAGCATATCTGCCGAAATGTGTATGTCATATACCTCTGCCTGCCTCTTCGGGAATAGAGGCTTAAGACTATGTATGTACTCATATGTATTCCATAATTAAAACGATAATTCTAAGTCATACAGAAGCACCATATTTTCCTCAGTGTATTACCGTTAGTATGTTGTTTCAAAAGCACTTCACTTTTGTTTATACAGCATTATTATTTGAATCTGTGTAGAATGTTTGTTTAACTTTGATTTTAGTTGGATCTACGTTGCAAACATATTAGCAACGACTGTGTTATTATAGATAGTTATGCGAGTTGCCTTTGTGAGACTGGCTTAGTAGCTTTTGAGAGTTAAGAGCTGAGCGTGGTTATTTGGTAATGGTAGGAATAAACCGATTCGCCTAGGCAAGTACCATCCTTTTTTGAAACGGCGTAATAATAATCACACAGTAACTGCGTTCCACTTGGTAAGTAGTAGTCCCCGAAATTCTCATTCCTGTTTCTTCAATTCCTTTTGCCACGTGTAAGCAAGGCGAGAGATACCCTTTGTATTACAAACGATAACGCTTACGCGTACGTCTGATACGTACAAAAGATTTTAGTGTGGTGTAATTGGATATTGCCGTATTAGGTTGATATTTTAGTTGATAATATTTTATACCTTTTTTAACAGACAATGCACTAGGAATAAATTCTGTGTCGTGGGGGACTTTACAAACATTCAAACAAGGAACACAAAGAACACTCAAACTCGGGACATCTATTTTGTGGATCACACAAATTTTTGTTCTTCTGGCGATCGAATATACAACAACAGGCAACATACAACAGTGGCGCTGGCAACCAGCCACTACGCATTATTATGGCTCTTTAACTTACATAGATTGTATGCATTGTGTTAACGATCGAAGCGAACCAACCGCGTTAGTAACCCGCTTGACTAACTTGCGTATGTAACTTGCACATGAATCCCACGCTTAAATTGATCATACATCTGAAAATATTTGGTGGGATAATAATAATAATAAAGTTTATTGACATTAAAGATGGCGTTGGCCTAGATGGCGTAGTGGTTAGTGTAACCGACTGCCACACCTGAGGTCGCGGGTTCGATTCCCGCACAAGTCAAACATTTGTGGGCATGAACATGGATGTTTGTCTTGGTCTGGGTGTTTCTATGTATAATATGTACGTATTTACAAAAAATAAATGTATATATGTATGTTTATCCATTGTCTAGAACCCATAGTACAAGCTCTGCTTAGTTTGGGCTAGATGGTGTTGTGTGTACGTGGTAGAATATTATTAGAATATTATTATTATAGTCATTTGAACACATAAAAAGTATACAAATAATTTTATAGTCCACTTGTTAAACACTGGTATCCAAGCTAAGATTGAACTTGTGGTATGGGCACCAGGGTCTCGTACTTAATACATTTTATTTATCAATATAGTGTATCTTATATTGGTAACATGGATAGATGACAGCTATGGGTCATTGTGTGTATGTAGGTGTGCATGTGTGTGTGTGTGTGTGTGTGTGTGTGTGTGTGTGTGTGTGTGTGTGTGTGTGTGTGTGTGTGTGTGTACGTGTGTCTGTGTGTGTGCGCGTGCGTGCGTGCGTGCGTGCGTGTGTGCGTGCGTGCGTGCGTGTAATGTAGCAGAAACGAATAAAGAATTCTTTATACTCTATACATATGTATTTCTAGTGGCTATCTGTAATATCAAGATGTCTTTTATAAAGTCAAAGTCAAAGTCAAAGTCAAAGTCATAAATCATTTATTCATTTAGGTCACAAAGTAACACTTATGAACGTCAAAGTATATAGGTTAGTGAGTTTACTAAGTTACTGAAGCTACATTTAGGTTAGTTGCTAGGTTCAGGCAAAGGGTAGAGCCTATGAGAAGAAACCTGCAAGAAACTCACGGCCACTCTTTTAAATCGCCAGTTAAATATAATTTCAGTATTTTACAACTCAGATTAACAAGGTGTTACAGCCATTATGCCATATACTACTGACTATAAAAAACTAAAGATAATAACAATAATAACTTAATAATATTATAGAGAGGAAATAATTTGAGCTAAGATATATTATTTAATATAAATCTAAAATAGACAGTAAGATGGCATGATGTCGCATACACTTACACTAAATATAAAGTTTTATAAAGTTCAGACAGTTGTTGGCGTTATATAGAATACTTATCATTAAAATATTTTTTTATGTTGTGTGTTGTGTATCCGTACAACTCTTTAATATGGTTAAACCGACGATGGTGAAATTTTGCTCTAATCGCGATAATTGTTTCGTTATAAATTATGAAACTATTTGCAAAAATTTATAACCATAGTCATTTATTTAAGAATGAAGTGTAAATAAATTAGGTATAAAATATTTTATAATAGGTTTACCTGAAACTTAGCGGGATTTTACTGCCATAACAAAAATTTAAGGGGACTACAAAACATATGTATGTATTTATAGCTGGTTCACACAGAGAAGATTAATTCACAATTAATCCATATAAAGCATTGTATAGTCCTTGTAGATCGCCGTAGATTGCTCATACTAAAATTATCACATTAGAACAAACTATTCAGATGCTCAACAGTACTGCGACTCAGAATCTCTACTCAGAACTCCTGGGGGACAAAACTAGTATAATGGATAGTAATAAAAATAAACTTAGTAATGTTTTTATTAAAAGTACAAGGAAATTGAGAAAATACCTTAAGTTAAATAAATTAATTAAAAAGTTAAATATTAATCTTAATAAGTTAAACAAGATTAGGAAGGTGACACGGCATAACAGTGAATTGGTGAAGGAGCATGATACTTTATTAATAAATTTAGAAAAAAGCAATGATCAAGTAGTTGCTAGTATGTTACAGTATGAAGCACATACAGCTGAATTAAATCATCAAATTAACAACTTAGAAGAACAACTTACAAGAATGAGCCTTAATCACCATAAAGAAACATCCGAATATATTTTGAAGTATGATGAAATTGCCAGAGTTGGTAGGGAGAACATGAAACATGTTCTCTCACTAACTAATAACAATCTTTGCGGTAAGTGCTTACAGGTTACACCTTATAATAACTTGTCAGCTGTTTGTGATTTGGATTCAGTAAACAGTGGTACCACCTACTTTTCAGATCATGAAGATATGTCTGTGTCTTCTTTGATGAATAACATTAACAAATATATATTCATGTTTTCTGACCCAATAGGAGTAGGTTTTAGTGGACTAATTAATTCTCATACAGAGTCGCCTTGCATAAATATTTGTTCCCCTGGGGCTAGGTTAGGTTCTATAATTGATAAGTTAAAAACTACAAAATTAAATGCAGATTCAACAGTAATATTTCTTTATGGTGACAGCTTATCTGTCACTAAAAAGAAGCAATCCATTTGACAGAGGTAATAGAATCATTACATTATAAAGTAGGGTGTAACTTTATTCTTTGCGCATTACCATATTTCTATGTACTAACACATGAACAAAATAGGAATATTGAAAAACTTAATTTACTTTTTTATAACAGTAAATGTTATAACAATTATAGTTTATTTTTTGACACTAATAAGTTTATTAGTAAATTTTTATTGACTAAAGATACAATGTATGTATCTTCTTTTTATAAAAAGCAACTTGCTAAATTATAAGCATTTAATATAATATGTAGCGACTCAGGTACCAGTAGGGTAATTAAGGTTTTAGGACATAGTAGTATTTCTACTACAAATTCAAATATTGACACTTCTAGTAGTTTAAACTGTTAGATGAGACAAAGGATAGGCATACACACAGTATTAGACTAATTCATCAGAATATTCAGGGTCTATCCGGCAAGGAGTTAGAATTAGATTTATTTTTTAAACAACATAATATTCAAATATGTTGCATAACGGAACATTGGTTAAGAACTAATCAATTAATATTTAATAACGAATATTATTCAATTGTAAGTGCGTTTGTAAGAAAGAATTCTATACATGGTGGCTCTCTACTATATGTATGTAACAATCTAAAATGTAAAGAACGTAAAGATATAGTAAATCTTTCTATCGAGCGCACTGTTGAACTATCCTGTGTGGAATTAGAGCAACATGTCATAGTTTGTGTATACCGACCACCGCAAAGTGATTTTAGTGTATTTGAAACCGTAATAGAGGATGTTTTAAAACGCTTGAGTTCTAGTAATAGGCATATAGTAGTGTGTGGTGATGTTAATGTTAATTTACTTGAGCAGTCAGCTGTCTCTTTAAGACTTATTAGTTTATTTAGATCATTTAATTTACAGCATATATTTTCTGAACCCACTAGGATCACTTCACATTCTGCTACCTGCTTAGATAATGTATTTTGCGACTGCCAATTTCTAAATATAGCCCATATTGAGTGAACTTACATCTGACCACTGTGGGCAAAAGGTAGTATTTCCTGTGAGTACAATTCATATAGAGAATAAGGTCACATGTAGACCGATGACATCTAATCGCTTAAAGGAATTTAATGATAACATAAGTCTCAAAGTTGTCAATATGGACCTTTCTCTGGATAGTCCAGACGAACTATATGAGTCTTTACTTAACATAATTACTTTAGAATATAATAATATTTTTAAATGTTAGACTTTTAGTCAGAATAATAGGATTAAGTTTTGTGACTGGGCAACATCTGGGATATATAGAAGTAGAGCAAAGCTATATGAATTATATGGTATGAAACAATACAATTTCGATCCAAATTTTATTCAATATGTTAAAAATTATTCAAAATTATTTAAAAAGACTTGTGCCACTGCCAAGTCCCTTTACCTAAAAACTAAAATTCAAAAATCTAATAATAAAATTAAAACTACATGGAACATTATTAACAATGAAACAGGTCGCAGCAAGGTGCGTGATAATAAATTTGAACTGAATATAAATAATAGCGTAATTTCAAATAATTTGGAAGTAGCCGATACATTCAATAACTACTACGCAAAAATACCTTTAGACATAACTAGTACCCTTAGGTCTTGCCCAGCTCGAGCAGAATACTTGGTTAGGGGCAACGTGGAAGAGTGCAAGATACTATTTAGTTTTGAGCGTGTACATCCGTATGATGTAATAAAAGTATTTAAGTCGCTTAATTCAAAAAAATCTGCTGGCTTCTGGGGTATTTCGGTAAAATTAGTTGAAAGTATTATTGTTAATATAGCGTCACACCTAGCCGCAATATTCAACGGATGCATTGATGTGGGCATTTTTCCAAACTTAATGAAATGTAGTAAAATAATACCTTTATTTAAAAGTGGTTGCAAAAGTGACCCCAGTAATTTTAGGCCGATTTCAATATTACCTGCTATTAGTAAAATATTTGAGAAGAATATATTACAGCAATTAGAGAGCCACTTCAGTGTAAACAATTTATTTCACGCAGATCAATATGGGTTTAGGAAGGGCCGTTCTACGATAGATGCGGGTGTTACGCTTTTAAAACATATATTCAGTGCCTGGGAGAATTCGCAAGATGTCATTGGCGTATTCTGTGATCTCTCTAAAGCCTTTGACTGCGTTGACCATCAAACGCTGTTGCGAAAACTCAGGCATTATGGCATCCGAGATACTGCACTTGACTTAGTTGATTCCTACCTAAGCGATAGACTGCAACACGTTGATATCAACGGAAGTAGATCTTCTGGATTACCAGTCACAATGGGCGTGCCACAGGGCTCGATTTTGGGACCCTTTCTGTTTTTAGTGTACGTAAATGATTTGCCGTTCTTTGTTCAGGATTTGTGTGACATTGTTTTATTCGCGGATGACACATCCCTTATTTTTAAAGTAGACCAAAAGCACCAAATTTACGTGCTGTTAATGATTCACTCGCGGAAGTCCTGGACTGGTTTACGACGAATAATTTACTACTTAACTCTACAAAAACTAAATGTATCAAGTTTACATTGCCAAACGTAAAGAGTCCTAACGTGAATATAATTTTAAATGATAAAATTATTACTTTTGTTCAATCTACAGTCTTTTCAGGATTAACTTTAGATCATAAAGTTCAGTGGGGCGCTCAAATATCGTGTCTTGCAGGGAAACTTAGCTCAGCCGCATACGCAATTCGGAAAGTAAGACAGCTTACTGATATAGATACTGCAAGACTAGTATATTTCAGTTACTTTCATAGTGTCATGTCCTACAGTATATTATTGTGGGGCAAGGCAGCTGATATTGAGACAATTTTTATTCTTCAAAAGCGTGCAGTACGTAGCATTTATAATTTAGGACCACGAGTTTCCCTGAAAGATCGATTTAAAGAAATAGGCATACTTACTGTTGCGTCGTAATATATATTTGCTAAAATTATGTTTATTAAACATTACATTTACTTATATAATAAGAATAGTGATATCCATAACGTAAACACTAGAAATAAGCATAAGTTAGTAGGCCCATATCATCGTTTACATAAAGTTCACAATACATTTGCGTGACTCGGTATACGTTTTTTTAATAAATTACCTATTAATATAATTAATTTACCATTGTTTAAATTTAAAAACGCTGTTAGAAAACAACTTATTCGGAAGGGTTATTATTCAGTCAACGACTACTTAAATGACAAAAACTCATGGAGCTAGTTGCTTGTTGCATACAGGATTCAAATATCTGTATTACTTATAAGTCAATTTAAGCCTTTGCATAGTCACAAAGTGTAAGTGTATGCGCCATCATGCCATCCTACTGTCTATTTTAGATCTATAATAATATATCTTACCTCAAATTATTTCCTCCCTATAATATTATTAAGTTATTATTGTTATTATCTTTAGTTTTTATAGTCAGTAGTATATGGCATAATGGCTTTAACACCTTGTTAATCTGAGTTGTAAAATACTGAAATTATATTTAACTGACGATTTAAAAGAGTGGCCGTGAGTTTCTTGCAGGTTTCTGCTCATAGGCTCTATCTACCCTTTGCCTGAACCTACCAACTAACCTAAATGTAGCTTCAGTAACTTAGTAAACTCACTAACCTATATACTTTGACGTTCATAAGTGTTGCTTTGTGACCTAAATGAATAAATGATTTTTGACTTTGACTTTGACTTTGCCGTATAAGCTTATTTTTATTCATAGGTTTATGTTATTTATATAGGTATCTATTTGCTTTTATGAGTAAGAAAAATGTAACAAGAAAGAAATTTAACAAGACAGTTGCCTGCACGTTTTCCGTTTAATTATTCAGTCTTACACATGTACCTCAGCCAAATATTGGAAAATTGAGTGAGAGAGTTATAAATAATTTCAGTTAAGCGACCGTTAAATCCCAAAGCATTAAAAGCCACATAAATAAAAACTTAGTTTCAATCAGTCCTAGAAAAGCTTTTTCATTTAAAGAACAGAATTTATTGAAAGAGGTAACAGGCATCATTCACTTGAAGCCATTTGGCTGCCTCCCTCGTTCCAATTGTCGACACATCGATGTTTGCCAGTCGCTCATATTCAAAAAGTTCTGTTGAAAATTCCATCCAGTATTTTTGAACGTATCGAAAATAGCTACGTAGTTAAACCGTGAACGGATTTCGTCAAAACATGGAATTTCAATTTGACATCACCTGCATGCCAGATTAGGGTTAGATACGAGTATATATACCTTGGCTCCCGGTTGTTTGGTTTCTGATTTACATACATTATACGAGTTTATATTATAAATATGGCGTGCTTGTGTGTTTTTCTTGATAGCATGTGTTGGAAATTGAAATTTTGTTTACGAGGTTTGGTGCTTTGGTATTATGGTTGCGGCAGATGAAATGAAAACAACAAAGGAAAAACCACGAGACTTTATTTAAATATATGGTCTAGTAAAGTAACTACTAACTTCTATTGAATCAAATTAGGCGTTACTTTGCGGAAATCCATTGTAATAAAATTATTGGGAACAGAACCGAACCGCCACGCACCCTCGGATTGTCCGCGCCAACTATTGCAATACAAAAAGGTTGACAATACCATGCTCCTCTGGATAGGGACAGCTGCTACGTGTGATTTATTCTGTTGAATTGTTTGAAAAACGATTTTCCATCGCTCGTAGCACAAGGCTCATAGTCTAGGAGTAGTGAGTGTAACTATTTAACATGGAGCGAGCACAATTCAAAATGCCAAGCTGATAATGACAATTTCTAGATAAATAACAGATTCTAGAAGATTTCTAGACAATTTCTATACATTATTTGCCTGGGAATCGAAAACGAGACCTTATTTACAGCAAATACATTCACTACTGCAGGGCCATCTACGCGGCCAATCTTATGCTAAAAAAATTATATCGACAAACTACTTGTTAAACCTGAACCAAAAGCTAGCTACAGATAATTATTTACAAGCAACATAAACATAGCTGGCATTTGGCATTAGTGTCATGAATATTTGAAGAGCTAAACAAATACTGTAAACAGTAATATAAACTAAGTATATTGAATCTCATCCAAAGTTACTACTAACATAAACATGTGTGAATTTTAATATACCTACTACA
This sequence comes from Catocala sponsa, assembly GCA_963564715.1. Taxonomy (NCBI): domain Eukaryota; kingdom Metazoa; phylum Arthropoda; class Insecta; order Lepidoptera; family Erebidae; genus Catocala; species Catocala sponsa. Next base: position 19,895,075 of record OY751337.1, on the reverse strand, counting down.
CAATAAGTTCACTATCGAAATCGTTTTCGTCGCAATTTGAACAGAATCCAGCAATATTTGTTTACGAAAAACGCGTTTTCACGTTGAAATCATGTTTCAATAAACGTTGGTAGCTTCGTCGCTAAAATATTTGTTGCATTATTGCTCTCTAAGTTATGGGAGTGAGGTATCTGCGCCACACGATCGATCACATAATACCTAGTTGCCAAATATATGTATAATGAACAGTAGTATCTGTTCATTTGTATGGATCGTATTGTGTACCGCGTACTTTTTTAAAATAACAAGTTTTTTGTGTTAATGACTGCACTGATGGCGTAGTGGTTTAAGTGGTCGCCTCCCTACCGCTATCGCGCCGAGTATTGTGGTTTGGGTCCTCATACGGGATAAAAATGTGTGTGATCCTCAAATAATCGTTGTGAGTCTGGGCGTTCTTTGTGTCCATTATTTGAATGTTTGTAAAGTCCCCCGCGACTCAGGAATTATCCCTAGTTCGGGATTCGTCTTTTAAAAAAGAAAACAAATCAAATATTACTAGTATTCTTGTTAGGCCCTCTAGCTAATCTAAAATGCTATTAAGGGCCTTACAAGGATGTACACATCTTTGCGTATGTCGTAATGTGTTTAATGCACATCTACTCGTTTGTATGCCTTTAAGGGATAGGAAGAATATGTGACACTTATATTTCGGCAGTTATATTTGATGTTTTACGAACGTATTGTTCCGTGCACCATATCGACATAATTATGTAAATAGTAAATCTCACAATTTCTCATATTCCTAATTGTTGTTAATTCCCCGTAAAGATTGTCAAGAGTGGGCTTATAAAATCGAATTTCATCATCACCCATCTACATTTTGAGACGTTCTTGATTGAAACCGAGACGTTGTGCATGAGGCACAACCGTTGCATATTTATAACCTCTGCGCCACTGAGGGAAATTAAAATCAGTAACTAGTAAATAATAAGACATAAGTATATTGGATGACATTATAAAGAGACGTAAATTCAACTGCAGAGAGAGATAGCTAACAATGCTATAGGAAGTGAAAATATAAAGAGTTTTGAAGTGCCCATAAAAGTTTAAAAGTTAAAAAGGAAAATTGTTAAGGGTCTCTTTATTACTGACAGAACATTTTGATGGAGTTTGGACTTCGTATAATGGAGTTGAAGTTATTATTTTTCAAGCATTTAGATTAGCTCGAAAGTCGCTTTTAAATTGAATTGTATTTAAATGGCTATTTCGAGTTAAAACCTGTATTTTGGTTGTATAATGTTTGCCTAAATTACTCTTATATAGAGTTTAATGCACTCTTGTTAAATGTGTTTGTGTACGACGCAATGCGATGTATAAATAACTAGTTGGCTCCCGCGGTTTCACACACGCTTATGATTACTGTCCTGCTCCCATGGCTCGTATCGTAGTGTTATATAGTCTATGTTACTTCTGGATAAAATAGCTTTCTAATGATAAAATAATTCTAAAATCGGTGGAGAAGTTTTTGGGCTTATTAATTACAAACATAAATACAATAGTCCAAAATTAGAAATCTTTCCTTTTCATAATATTAGTTTAGACAATAATACATAGAAATGTCGTCTAGAACGAATTGTAGTTACAGGCAGCCAAGCATAACGGACCAGCCATTTGCGCAATAGATACTATAATATACATACATAATCCACAAGGATGACCATAAACTCGAGTGCACCTATTAAACTCCCTCGCATTCAAAGGTCGATAGAACGACAATCTGATACGACTGCAGAATGATTGGGTACAAGAGTAACAATTATACGTGCTATCCAAGGCACGGATTGTGCAACACCACCAACTTCCTAAATTCGGGCAAATATTGGCGAATATTTTGACAAAAATATCCCAATTACTTTATGTTAACTGAGACCTGTCCATGCACAGCATGTCGCATTCGCTATAGCTGCGCCACTGAGACAGCTTCGTCTAATGATCACGCCTTTCAGTTACACGTTATACAATAAACATATCGAATAATCTAGAACGATCAATGCCACGTTATGCAAAGTGATCTTTCGCGTGTTTACACGAACGTGCGTTGGACTCGAAGTTTCGGTGGCAATTTAACTGTTTAATATTTGATTTAGACCTGTTCGATCGGGGTTATATGTAACTTTATAATATTAGTTCAATAGTTCTATGTTGATATGTACTTACTTGCGTAAGATAATAGCTGTCGTACAATTTTATTGGCTGTATATTAGCCAATATACTTGGGGGCAAAGAGGTTAACACTTTATTGAATAGTTTGGGAATATTTGCGATGATTGGGCAAAACTGTTCCTCATTTAGTGCTGTTATATTATAGAAAATCGTATAGGAATTCTAGTTAACATAGTAATATCCATAATTGAAATGAAATTTAGAACAAGTATGTATTGATTTGGTAAAAATAAACTATTATATTTAGAAATACTCACAAAATTTTAGGGTTAATATACATATTTTGATCTTTATATTTATGCAACTGCGGTTTTTCTATAATTTAATTTCGTGGTTCCATTACAAAATATTAAAACATTTATTTTCAAAATTCAAACTATCATTGAATTTGGATGTAAATCAACAATAATCTATATATTAATACGTGAAGCAAAAACTTTGTACCCCTTTTTACGAAAATTGCGCGGACGAAGGAGTATGAAATTTGGCACAGTTAAAGTTTTTATAGAGAAGGAGGGACGAATCCTAATATTTTTATAAAATATGCATTAGAAATACATTAAATTAATGAAAAAGCAGTACACCCCCACAACCATGCATTTGACACACGCAGTCGAAGCGCGTAACTATGGTTACATAATTATATCAATATATAACGACATAATTATCAGCAGTATCTTACAGGCAAACTTTGGTCGAATTTCGAGCACTAGGCGACCGCTAGTAATTATAATTACACCTAGACCGCTAAAACTAACGCATACGAATAAATGAGTAGGTACTCAAGTAAAAATTTATGTGACACTAACATTCTAAGAGAATTGAATTGTGCCATAAACTTAGGCCCCAATATGATTTCAACAGATAAAATCGTTATAATATTTCAATATGCATGATATTACTTAAAACCACTGCTTTAATGGAACATTCAGACAATCTCGGGCCTTAAAAAGGCAGGTACAGCAATATATTAGAAATGTTCGTTTTATGGGACAATTTTTCACCAATCATACGCCTGATTGCACACCATTGCGTATGATAGGTTCTTTTAGAACCGTTTGTAGTCCGCCTAAGGTTCGCGGCGTTGTTAAAATTTATAGCTAAAGTGTTTTATATTATGTTCTACGGTGAGGTGGGTAGGCCGGCCGTATATGAGCCGTGAAAAATTGTGGCTTAAAAGATTTAAGGTGGTAAAGAATGTGGTGTTTATGGAAGTGTTGGCTGTAGGATTTATGACATATTTATGTACTACAATAGAGAGTAGAATATAGTCGCTATTAGAAATATTTTGATACTTTACATATCTCGCAGCAGATAAAATCCTGACTAATATAATAAATGCTAATATGAGTTTGTATGTCATTCGATCCATCATTCATCATCATACATTTTCGCATATAGTACAGAAAAGGACATAGAGTACCTTCGATCGAGAGAAATGTACTGTTTCGTGGATAGAAGATGTTCAAGGGATAGAAATTTATTGACAAAATGTGGACTAACGCAAGCAAAGCCTCCTGTAAATTGTTTGTCTAATATAAATGAACTGTCCAACTTGCTAATCGTTGGCAATCACGATCAGTTGCAAACAAAAATGTATAATATAGTCTACTAAAAGTATGTTTATTTGTTTGTAGTATTAGAATACTGGTCTAGTATATAGTCTATACTATACATATAATTTAATAATTTAAATAGACTGCTCAGTCATCTGTTTCAGATTAGTCGCAAACAAAACGCTAACTAACGGAATGGCACCAGTGAGATTAACTATGCGATTTAAATAAATCTACACTACTAATTATAAAGAGGAAAGATTTGATTTTTTGTTTGTTTGTAAGGTTTTGACAGGAAAACTTCTCAACCGATTTTAAAAATTCTTACACCATTAGAAAGCTATATTGTCACCGAGTAACAAAGGGTAGGTATATTTTATTTTAAAAAAAGCACTGCTAACCTACTTTTACGCGAGCGAAGCCGCGGGTAAAAGATCGTATTGAATATATTACTTATTCTAGTTACTACATACTCGATACTGTTTTATATAATTTAAGCGTACGTCGTGTAAACGTCATTTGCCACCGATGCGGTTTGATGCGGGACTCACAGCTTCCGAGCCTACAATACTTTATGAGAACACAACTTGGGAATCTTCCCAAGTTGTCCATTGTACGACTCGTTTAGCAAGTTTACGTGGCGTTGTGCGATTATTGTCGAATAACTAAACACACGAAATACATATTCAAATGTTAAAATGGTTCGAATATATTTGAAATATGTGTAGGGACACACACACATACATACTATGTAAGTGCACGTGCATGGTTGTGTGAGTGCAGAGTGGCATCTACACGATTCCCCGCCTTCCCGTTTTTATATAGCCAGTCCGTTTTAATTGATTGTTAAGTTAGCACGTAATAGGGAAATAATAATAAGAGTACATTGTGGACCTTGAAAATATACATATAAATTTCGGTATCGTTCCTCTTTTATTTTATATCTTTCAAATTGGACTCAACTGACAATAACCCTATAATATGAATTATTATAATTAATATATTAATATATTTGAAATTGAAAACTTATTCCAAATAAATAATATATTTAACAAAAGGTTTGATATATGTAGGTACATTTCAAAAATTACTTTCGTCAATTTGTTTTAAAATGGGGTTTCGATTATGATTCGAATAATAACTTTGACAAAGTATTCATCAGCCGAATGCGAAATTATTTTTACTTCTTATTTACACCAGCCGCGCATTGACTACAGTACTGTAATCACTTATCCTGTCAAGCTTTAATGGAGAAAAGTCCTGACCCACTCTCTGACTGATTCATCAATAATCAGCTCAAACCTTTACACCTAGAAAGCTGAAAATGTTCATTGAGGTGCTCTTTATGACCTAGACACGCAATCATTATTGACATTCACACGGGATAGAGAATAAAATGCTTTTAAGCTGCCTTATATATGTATATCGTGTTATATACCTAATATTACTTAGAGACTTCCAATTTGGCATATAGGTTGGTGATCATACTTACATAATAACTATCAGTATTTGATAAGTATGCGAGCAGGAACTAGTGCAACGACCGATAGCTGGATTCGCACTGTCTTTATTTGTCAAGCGACATGATATATATAGGCAAGTATTAGTGGTAGATGCAACCACCCACATATTACGAATATAACAGTATTTCTTTTTAATTTTGTCCTGGTACGCCAAATAGCCTCTAACAACTGGTGGCCATGTACATGGACTGAGTCTACTACGAGAGTTCGACAAATGGATGTGCTATAAGACTGCGCCGAGCGTAAGACAGATAATGACAGAGCTCGTGCGGCGCATATTGCAATCGGCGCGTGGCCGCCATAGTAAAATGTTATGGAGGATTTGAAGTGCTTTTTTGATAAATATATATATTTATTGTCAACCAATAACTTAAATATTTGTGACGGACAAATTGTAATATAACTGTTTATGTTTCGTTTAAGCTGTAAAATAGGATAGATTTCTACTGTTATAATCTAAAAATCACGTAACACGACCTTGCGTTTTTGCAAATTTACGTAATTTTGTAGGCGAAAATATTAATTATTTGAAGTTTTTTACACAGAGTAATTGTGAACACATTCATTGTTATGGTAAATATATATTTTATATTTGTATTAATCAAAAAGTGTTGATTTTATTCATTTAACTGTGACCACCTGTTTTGGCACATTTCGTTCTGCGCAGTCTTAACGCTTGTGCGAGAAAACTGTACTGAGACTCATCATAGTTCGAATGCACACTTGTGTGATAGATTCAGTGTAACATACAAGCATGCATAGCATGCTCGACGCTACCCTAGTGTAGTATTAATCGCACATCCCTTATTTTGTGTGAAGCATAATAGATCCCCGCACAAAAACATACGAAGCGGGTTGGCAGATAGGTGGGATTCTCTACTGCTACGCCACTGAAGGATACGCCTGTATACTGCACTGTGATCAGTGGATTTAAAACTACTAAATATATAATATGTAGTTCCTGTGTCTTTGCTGTTTTTGTTACCAATGGTTTTTTATATGTATAATAATAATAATAATATTCTACCACATACACACAACACCATCTAGCCCAAACTAAGCAGAGCTTGAACTATGGTACTAGACAAGGGATAAACATATATATATACTTTTTCTTTTTGTAAATACATACGTATTATACATAGAAACACCCAGACCAAGACAAACATCCATGTTCATGCACACAAATGTTTGACTTGTGCGGGAATCGAACCCGCGACCTCAGGCGTGGCAGTCGGTTACACTAACCACTACGCTATCGAGGCCGTCAAAATATATATGGGCAAACGTCTAGAATAAATTATAATAATTATTATTATTTGTCAAACTAACGTAGTACATTTGGACGGAGTCGCGATAAAATCGAATATGCTCACCAGTGGATAAATGAGATTTTTTTTTTGTGATATCTATTTTATCATTTAATTTCATGTTGTAATGTATATGTATACTTAACTCTGTTTCTCTAGTTTTATATAATTATACGAATGTCGTGAAACTCTGTAATTGGCTTAAGATTTTAATGTCATTGCTATAATTCCATGTACACTGTAAAAAAGCTGTTGAGTTTCATATTAATAAATAAATAAATAAATAAAAGTTTGTGGTATATAACAATATCGCTTGCGATACAACTCAGCTATGTGTAACATTAATGTTGATGACGTAACATTTGCTGCAAATTACGGGGTGTAAGTAGGTCGCATACTTTTGTAAGTGACTACAATATGGAAACTCTGGCAAATTATCGGGCGATCATCATATGTTAATTTTGGTATTTGGTTAATGTAAATGTAATACGGATGGGATGCGGTCTATCGTTTTAGGATTTGCTTTAAGGATTGAGCTTCAAATACGAATTTCGGGCTGACCAAATTAGATGATGTGAAATATCGCTTTAACAAAAGTGGTCTTCACCTAGTGGTCGAAATTCAACCATAGCCGTTATTTAAACTTTCAGGCAAACATAATTATTATTATATTAATTAACTTAACAAAAACAGTTGCTAAAAATCTTTGGAAACACAAAGCTTATCAGTAAATACTAGACAAAACAAAAAAAGATGATTGATAAACAGAGGAGAAAAAAAGTACTTACTGAAATGTTTTGTCTTTGTCTATTTATGTAACGCGTAGGCATAAATATGTAGATACTGTGATGATAGTAGATTTGGAAAATCGTTAAAAAGACTTAGGATATAAATAAAAATGGATTAAATGGATGTCAGATAATATAAATTTAAATTCTTACTAACAAAAATTATTTATATTTATTTAATTAAAAATCACAATCAGCACTTCTGTTTTCTCTGCTTAAAACATATTTATTACATCATCATCATTTCAGCCTATTGCAGTCCACTGCTGGACATAGGCCTCCCCCAGGGTGCGCCAAAAGGCCCGATCTCCCGTTTTCACCATCCAGTCACCTCCAGCCACCTTTTTCAGGTCATCGGTCCATCTGGCATTCATTACATACAACGTTTAAATTTAAACATATTATTATGTATTATTATAGGTACGTACGGTCTTTATTAATTGCGTAGGAGAACATGCATATAAGATTCATAATCTTATCTTATCTTGTGTGTGGGGGCCAGTCTGTACTGACCGGCGACACTTCGACCCAGTGGGATCTTTTGTGTCAGCCCCAAGATTCATCACTTAGCTATCTCCTTATGAATGTACTGCATTAGCTGCAGTGTACAATTCAGAGGGAGAAGCCTAAAGTCTTCAGGGTTTGGATATGCCAATCCCATCAGACCCATCCTAAGTCCAGCCAACGCGTCGCATTCACACAGTAGGTGCGATATGGACTCGTCCTGTTCACCACAGGCTCTGCAGATCGAGTCGTGTGTCAATCTCAATCTGCACAGGAAGTCTTTGGTGCCAAAATGGCCAGTGAACGCTCCTGCGAGCAGGCGCATTTGGCTCTTGTTATACCCGCAGAACCTCCGGGTGAAGCCTGTGGCTCCGTTTGCAATGAATTTCTTGGAGTGTTCCAGACCCCTAAGGGCCATCCACTCTAGCCTGTGTTTTTCATTGCCGTGTGCATTCAAAGCTGCCTTTACGGTGCTCTCAGAGAGTCCCACGAATGGCTCGGGGCCCAAAAACAGTTGCTCCGAGCCCTTTCTGGCTAATTCATCAGCTTCTTCATTGCCCTGCACTCCTGCATGCCCCAGAACCCACACCAGTCTGACTGTGTTCTTCCTGCCTAGTTTGTTAAGGAGCTTAACACAGTTCAGGACCAGTCTAGAGTCCACGCTACACGAGCCCAGAGCCTTGAGAGCAGCTTGACTGTCACTGAGAATATACACAGTCCTGTCAGTGACACCACTGTTGATATTCTCCTGAGCACAGGCAATTATAGCATAGGTTTCCGCTTGGAAGACCGTTGCATATTTGCCCATGCTTTGGCTCACCTTACAGTCGTTGGCATAGATACCAGCGTCCGATCCTGTTTCCATTTTGGAACCATCAGTGAACCAGTTGAGACAACCCTTGTCAGGGGATTGTAAACCTTGTCTCCATTCGTCCCTCGTGGGGACCTTTATCTTAAAATTCTTTTTGAATATGTGCAATGGTTGCATTTTGTCGCATCCCATGCTCATAATCCTTTTGAGATCCCTTGAGATCTCCAATTTTGTGTGTCGAGTTACCGGCATATTGACGCTCCAAAGCCCATGCACAGATAGCCTATGTAGCGCCTTTATCGCCTCTGACTCGACAACAATGTGTAGCGGCATTAGATCCAGCAGGACCTCTAACGCTGCCGTTGGCGTGGTCGGAAACGCCCCTGTTATAGCCATGCAGGCCATTCACTGCACCTTCGACAGCGCGTTCCTGCATGTTGCTAGTTTGGTTCTTGGCCACCAGACAATGCTTCCATGCGTGAGTATGGGTCTTATTATCATCATGTATAGCCACTTGATGACCTTGGGCTTTAGCCCCCAGGTCTTCCCATAAGTAGATCGAATCATGCCAAAGACCCGCTGGGCCTTTACTATGACTTTGTCTACATGAGGTTTCCACGTTAGTTTGCTATCTAAGGTCATGCCTAGATATTTCACCTCCGTGGACCATTGTAACTGCGTACCATACATGGAGAGAGTTCCTAACTCCGTGAGATCCCTCTTCCTAGTAAACGGCACGACAGTAGTTTTCCCTGGGTTGATCAATAAATGATTGCTGCTGCACCATTTTTCGACCATAATCAGGGCCTTCTGCATAAGACTAGATACCGTACTCGGAAACTTTCCATTTACGAGTATCACCAAGTCATTCGCATATCCGACCGTTAAGTACGGACCTTTGTTGAGTTGTTCTAGGAGTGAATTGACTACCAAGCACCATAAGAGTGGTGAGAGTACTCCACCCTGAGGGCAGCCCTTGGTTGTCGTAGCATACATTTCATCTCCTAACAACTCAGACCTTATGATTCTACCCCTGAGCATACAATCGATCCACCAGCAAATGGTTGGCTCTATGCCGTGATTTGCCGATGCCACACTAATGACATCAAAGGTGGTCCGATCGAAGGCTCCTTCAATATCCAGGAATGCAGCAATGCATACTTCCCGGTTATCTAATGCATGTTCTGCCTTATTTACCACAAAATGTAGTGCCGTCTCAGTGGATTTTCCCGACTGGTAGGCACATTGTAGCCTGTGGAGGGGGAATTTCCATAACGCTCCCTCCCTGACATGTCTATCTACTAACTTCTCTAGGGCTTTCAGAAAGAACGACTCAAGACTGATAGGTCTGTATGCCTTGGCTTCTTCGTAGTCTGCTTTGCCCGGTTTCGGTATGTAGATGACTTTAACACGCCTCCATATCTTTGGAATATATCCAAATGCTATGCAGGCTCTGTATAATCTGCACAAATGCGGAACCAAGAGTGCAGCTCCCTGCTGTAGAATGATGGGATAAACCATGTCTGGACCAGGTGACTTGAATGGTTGAAAACCATTTAGAGCCCAGCCAACCTTCCCTTCATCCACTACCTTCCTAGCAGTGTCCCAATCTGCTTTGGTTGTCCGACAGCTTCGTTCAACCAGGCTGATCGGGTCCTCCTGCTCCTTTTCTATTATCTTACAGTCCGGAAAGTGTGTGTTTAGCATAATTGCTAGTGTCTCCTTACCAGACTCTGTTCGCCGCCCATTGCCATCCTTAATGGTTGTCAATGGGTGTGCTCTGACAGTCGAGATAGCTTTGGAGAGCCTCATTCCTTCAGGAATCGTACTGATGTTTTCACAGTGTGCTCTCCAAGCCTTCCGTTTGGCTTTCCGCACAGCTTTGTTATAGTTAGTCAAACAACGAGTGTAACCGCTGTAGTCTCTACTGGTCCTAGCATTGTTAAACGCTCGTCTGGCTTCTAGCCGCAGCTTGACCAACTCTGGCGTCCACCACGGTACCCTCTTGGGCCTAAGCTCCCTCTCAGGGCAGTTACTTGTCCAGGCCGTGTTCACAGTCTGGACCAATTTGTCTGCTGTAAACTCGATGTCTAATATAGAATTGAGCTTACCCTTAGAATCCTCCAAATCTACTCTGAGGTCACTCCTAAAGGAGTTCCAGTCCGTATTTCTGGGATTCCTTCTACGTACTGTAGGAGCCGGAACCAGCGTCCTGTACTTAAAGCATATGTAATTATGATCTGACAAGGTGATTTCATCAGACACATGCCACTCGACGATTTAGTGCTAGCCCTGTTAGAGGCTAACGTGATGTCAATTACCTCTGCTCGCCTACAGTCAGCGAACGTTAGCTTGTTTCCCTTATTTAGTATTTGTAAAGAGGTACTTACCACATAATCCAGTAGTTTTTCCCCTCTTACATTCACATCCGTGCTCCCCCAGACTGTGTGGTGTGCGTTGGCATCGCACCCCAGGATCATGTCCAGGTTCTCCCGGCTGCCATATTCAACAAGGTCCTTTATCTGTCTCGATACAGTTTCCTTGTCCGTATAGTTGAAGTATGCAGAGGTCAGGATTACAGTATCCCGCCCTCCGCTCCCTCGCACATCCCTAAAACAAAAATTGTATAAGGGCATTGCATTTATGCCATTTCTGACATAAACGCATGTCCTTATATCATTAGTGGAACAGTTGTGAAAAATTTCACCTCCCGTCCCACCCAAACCTCTAACCATTCCCCCTTTAACATAGGGTTCCAGGATCAGAGCAATATCAAATTCCTTCATCCGCAGGTGGCGGGCCAGAACGGCCATCGCCCCAATGCAGAGATGAAGGTTTATTTGTACGCACCTTAGTCCCGCCATTCGGTCTACCTATATGGTGGCGTCTATAATGGCAGACACTACTGGCCGCCCCCTTCGCTCCCTTCCTCCATCAGCGCCTCTGCAGCCTCCGGCGACGACAGATCTAAATAATCTATTTGTCCGATTATTTCGTCGGTCTTCGGAGACGCACATGGCGATGATGTGAAGAGAACCGTACCTGGTTCAATCACCACTGGGTTCACAGGCTCCTCCCCGTCCCCCACCTGTGGTGCCGTCGCATCAGGGGCCTCCTCCTCCACACCGGCAACTGCTGACACCTTCTGCACGTTCACATCCCTAAGGATTTTGAACGTGCTCTTGTCCATGCCAGCATGAAGACAGGAGCCGCCTGCCTTTATTACCGCAGCCGACACACTGTCCACTAGGACGATGTGCCTGGTGTGCGTCTCCTCGACCTGCGTGCCCAGCACCTTCCACTCGCAGGTCCTCAGACAGGGATTGAGGCGCTGCAGCATGTTCAGCACCCTGGAAGCATCTAGGCACCAGGTATTCCTGGTCTTCCAGGCCGTCTTCACCGGCCTTGGAAGCTCCTTGTCGCTGATTACTCTCAGCTTCATGTTCCCAACGGTTTTGTCGTTGAGGCCGCGAAGCCACTCTGCAGCTCCTTCACCCTCACAAGTCACGTGCAGAGCTCCTCCAAGCATTGCACCGACACTAATGGCCGGCAGAGGATCCGGCGTGGCCTCTAGCTGGTCCCAAATGGCCACCCTTATGGGTTCCAGCTGTTCTGCACCAAGCAGAAAGTCAGGGAAGTTGTCGGCAACAATGGCCATTTTAACCCCCGTTAGCGCCTCCCTGTAGGAGTCGCCTTGGGTCTTGGCTCGCTTGCCTACGCCTACCTGAGCGATGGCATCATCGCTCTCTTCCCTGACCCTTTTTGAAGAGCCTGCATCGGTTTCCAGTGCCAACTGCCGTTGCAGCTCCCGGGTATGGCCTGCAGAGTGTGCAGCCGAGTTTGGCTCCCCCTTAGGGTGTGCCTCGCCCGACTGCTCCTTGCTTGCCTCCCCGATCCTGGAGGGCTGACACCCACTCCCCGAGGGTGTCGCGCTGGGATCCCCCTTCGGGTATTCCTTGCGTGTCTGACCCCCTCTGTGGCTACCACGCCCTCTACATTGGTAGCCCTTTCCAGGGTTACCCCCTCTCCATCCCTTAAAACTGCTCGTGTGAGCACCACTCCCCTGGCTCACGCTCGGACGGCCACTCGGGCCATCACGATCATGTAGCTTGGGTATGTAGGTGCTCGCACGTGCAGCTCCTACACTAACACTAACCTCTCCCTCTAAGGATCCAGAGGTCCTATGTTGCTCGCCCTTATCGGTCGAGCCATTGGTTGTTCTTGTGACAGAATCCATATTTGGTCTATCTAGTATTCACCTGCTGGCTCCCCACCCACCATGGAGCCCTCAACGTTGGGGGTGCCTTGTTCAGGCACCAGGGCTACTAGCTAGGTATAGCGCCCCCAAGTGAGTTGCCCCTGAGACGTACAGTACTAGTCACTCCACCCCAAACCACTGAGATGGGAAACGAGCACTGCCGGCTGGAGGCCTTTTCACCCAAGGACACTCGCCTGGCGGCCGCATGAGCGGACACCGCAGCCGATTGATTGCAGCTGGCTAGACTACAACCGCCCGTGTGAGAGGAAATCCAGACCAAAGGGGCGTGTTGCAGATCAGCAGCACCACTATCGCCACATCACCACTCAACCCCCAGGACTCCTTCATCCCTCCGTACGGGTCCCCGCGCACGGCACAAACACGCGGGAGGTCATTACTATCCATCGTCTGTCGTTCGACGATGGACCCGCCGGAACATGACCTCTCCATCCCAGGCAGTGATCGTCTGGTGGTTTTAGTTACGTCTATTTCAGAGGGAACTAGACCAATAACAGAGGGCAACCACGTGAAGGATTTCCCACCAGACTTGTCTTAGGGATCTACACGACTGTTGCGCTCTCCCCTAAGACCATTGCACCTTACTCGTTTTGAAGAGTCGAGTAAAGTAGGTTTGCATCTATACTACACAAGCGGCCAATCCAGTGAAGCTAGAAAGCAGAAAAAGCAAGCTAGGCAATGAAACTATTAAAGCATAAACACAAACCCCCCCCCCCTAAAATTCATAATACTCCTAATATGAAATATAGGTTATTTCTTACACTTTCATGGAGTTTTAAATAGTAGTTGTGTACTTTTAGCAATCATTCAGACAAAACCACAAACATAAACTAGTTTCAAATCTATACTATTGAAGGCGTGAATAACTGCTAATATGAAATTTTTATTCATAATTATCTTGCGTTCAATAATTTTTCACACCACACAGAACTATACAACAACTGCTTTGCAACTAAATACGTTTCTTTTCAAATTAAACAAGTTAAAATTGGTTCTCTTGAAACAAGAAGTTAAAAGCGACTACAAAAGAGCACGGATCGTCTTTAACAAGAACTCTTAAAGGAGAATCAGCGAAAAAGTTAAAATTAAAACTCATTCCTTCGGTAATAACAGCTTCCTACGTTCAATGAATACCGATAGGAGATAAGAATCGGAACTTGTTGTTACAAGAGCCACATTCAGGACTCTATTTAGATTTCGAACGATAGATCAAGGTGGATTGTAGTGATATGTTTAAAGAATCTACGAATGCGTAGAGGGTAACAATTATGTAAAATCGTTTCGATTGTTTGAATGTATTTGATTACATTTATTAAAAATGATTTCGCCTGCGCTAAGAATGAAGATTTGTGTCACGTAAGACAAACATACAAATAACAGACATTAAGTATATCCTCAGCAAATTGTTAAATTTTCATATAATGTGGGTGATATATTATCTTCATTTCTTAATAGGCATACGTTCGCCTCTCGCCTGTACTCTAACACTCGCAACAACTCTTTAGAATACTCGTCGTGCAGCCAATACGACTCTTTACAATTTATGAATGTATCAAATGCTGCTTGCGTGTAGTCAAAACGTACAGTTACGGTTTAATATTATAATTAGCTGATCGGCCAGACGTTGTTTGTTGTTTCCCACGTAACTTACGGATCCCAAGAGTAGCATATCAAAAACTATCGTCTTGAAAATGTAACTAGTCGTTTAAAAGTTCACTATCGTAAACAATCGCACCAGCGTTTATTAATATAGATATGTATTTAGACTTGCTATTTTTGCTCTTGTGATTCTAAGAAAACATAGCTAACCTACAAAATTCGTGCATTGGCCGTAGAGTGACATAAGTTTATGCTACTTTAAGGTCCATAAAAACCCTCTCGATCTGTTTCTATGTTTGGGTGAAAAGAGCACAAACTTACAAACTAAAAATATTAGTAACGATATATGAAACTAAAAGTGACAGTACGTCTAAATAAAAGCACCCAGAAGCCAGCCTGGCTCATCTAACGCTATGCGTAATCAATCTAATATTAGTATACCTTCGGTGTGCATCAATGAAGTTTTCCACGACATCCAAGTGCCAGTTGTTCAATAAAGTCAGAATTACTTACTATAAAAACACTTATAGGCTCGCTTTGCTCTAAAATAATGGATATGCTTCTGGTATATAATATGTACGTCATAAACATTATTTGTATATAATATATTATATTATATGTTATGATTCGCTCGCTTCCTATTACTAGAAATACATAGTTAAGGAAATATGTTTGTTATCTGCTTACCATCAGGTGGAGTGTGGTCATTTTGAAGAGCAAAAAAAAATAAAAAAAATTATAGATATACAATCCTGACTACTCCTTCGTGTACATGCAAACAAGAGTTTACGTATGTAGATATTGTTATAATGCTTTATTTAAGTCATTATTACGGCTCGGTAGAGCACAACAGTAAGGTGTATTTTTATTAAGAGTAAAGTTCTGTTAAGCCCGGGCATGGCGTTCTTTGGCGTGTCGCAGTGCGACATACGACCGTTGCCATGGCAAGTGGCAATACAAAAAGTAATAAACCTTTAGTTGAACAACTTCTATTTAATTTACAATTATAAACACTGTCGCCTAAAATAGTTCCACCTGTGCTATTAGTAACAGTAACAGTATGTATGTAGTAGCGTACGTAGTAATAATTTGTACGTGATAAGCTGTCAGTTATGCGTCATATATTTATAGAAATTTTCATATAATTATGTGTAATATATTATTTTCAGTTACGTTAACTTCTCAACATGCATACGTTTCGCCTCTCGCCTGTAATCTATAGACACTCGCAAGATCTCTTTAGAACACTCATCGTATTTCTAACACGAAGGTTTTTCAATTTGTTCTGTTGATAAAAATAGGTTCGGTTCCTGAGACGCAAAAACATTTATAGCGAGATGTAGTTTTATTCTATGCCTACTCATTCAAAGGTATATAGCAATTTGTAAGATTATGTTTGTATGTATAGGATTTTTTTGTTCCTTGACCTATTTGGTGAATAATATAAAGGTTATAAAACATTCATTCTATTTAATATTAAGTAAACAAATATATATTTTGTCTTTCTTGTCTTATACAACACAAGTACACATTACATACATTTATAGTCTGTTTTCGGTCATTGTATGGAGCAGTATATCTTTCTTCAAATTATAACAAAGTCCTAAGTCTTGTTCATTTAATCTCTATCTTTGTTTAAAAGGATGGAACAAACTTAAACACTACTCAGTATTGAACATTTCTCTTTGTTAATATGAGAAAGTAAATTTTCCTTAGTCTTTAAAGCTAGTTGACTAAGTTCATAGTCAAGCGGAACATTTAAAGCTTAAAGTATTGTAGAGCTTCTTAGCTTTCGTAGCAACAAGACTTAAGGTGGAATACTGGACAAGTGTTAAAAGTAAAGTCTTGGAAAAGTTTTATTTAATTAACCATGTTTCTTTACTTCTTTAGTAGCTTATATCCCCGGAAGGGTAGATAGAGGTGTATTAGACCCATATTTCACCAACTACAGGTTTGAGTCTCAGTATAGAGGGCGAGCCAATTGTTGCTTTCTGGGCACAGTCTAGTCTCCGTGCTGCTACGGAGAATTTCTTCAAGGACTTTGCTTCACTTGGTAATTTAAACTGAGACCTCATGCACAACAGTCGCATATTATATTATATTTTACCTACTTGTACTTTGTTCTGTTTTGTGTACCTAAAATAAATAAATAAATATTACCGATGCGCCACCAAGGCAGTCTAGCAATTTCGAGTACAAATGACTACTATTGTTTTTTAACCATTCCAGTAAGCTAGAGTGCTCGTATTAGGAATGGATTGACGTCGCTAGTGCAAAGAGTGGAATCGATTCTGTGATCGCAAGTCCAATGCGTTATTTAGCATTTAACATACTGAAAAATGTATACTAAAATTTACTAACAGTCGTCTGCAGTTGAGACAGTGGTCTTCACTATTGGACTTCATATACCATCTACCATCAACTCTGATTTAATTAGTCAGACAAGTAAAGAAGCTTGTATTCAAATCCCCTTATGTTCGGTTACATAATTCTTTTAACCCTTACTGTATTTATTCCTTATAGTACTTATAGAGTCTGGAATATAAAATGTCATGTATACCATTCGTGGAATTAAGTGCTCATAAGCAATGTAAGGGGTAGGCACATAGCTATATTACATCCACATTCCCACACCCACTTAATAGGCAGCCAGCCTTTTGCCATTTCCGAGTACAGTTTTTCTTGCTTAACAGCATGGTAGTTGGAACTGTTTTTAGTAGCCAGAGAATTTCTTAACAAAAATCACTTTGCATGACCCGCAAAATTCTCCGTTCATTATGGCTCGTAAGTGGCATGTATAAACAACCTTAGTAACTAAAACTTTACTCTAAATGTCTATAAATGGTGTGAGTTACCGAATAAATAAATATAATATTTTTGTAGCTAAACTATTACTACTAAGTTTGTATTATTATATTGATGTAAATATAACTTATTTCAAATAAACATTATTACTATTAGTTATGTTTCTAAATAACGCCCCAGCATTAATTGGAAATATCGCTTTGACATTATTTATTAGACGATATTAAAAAATCAATATCTACTTTAAATAACTAACTTAAAAGGAACAGATTGTCTTCATTTCAATATTAAAAGTCTTTTAGAGGTGGAATGAAGGGAAGATTGGTGTTCATTTATATGTAAGAGACATTGAAAATTCATCAATTTTCCTCTCCGTATATTTTATATAAGAGCGTTGCGAGTTTTAGTGCAAATTGAACGGCAAATCACTTTGTACCTATACTCCGGCCAAACTCGATGTAGAATTTATGTAAACAAACTACGCGTACATTTTCATGCTATCACTTGATGAACGTACATTTTTGAACACAATTTTAATTTTGTACTTGCTTGGAGCTTGTTCTTTGTGTTCGTATTTATCTTTGTATAATGAAACTTAATAATAGATGATATTAGTTGCTAATAAAGGAGACGGATTTCTAACACACTGACCATCTGTTTATTCCCAAAGACAGAGGTGTCTCTCACATTTCGTCATTTATGTTTGGTATCCTGACATCCTACGTAAGCAAACCGTCAACCGGACACAATTCCAAGATCCATGCTTGCTGCTAAGAATAAGAAAATCAAACTATAGAATTTTAAATACATACATTGTGCAAGTAACATATCTAGTTTCAAATACTATTAGGATCAACAATAAAAACGGTACATAACTATCTACCACGGACCTAACAAGGCATGCACAATATTTTATTTTCCTGTAGAGGTAATTCCTAAGCCACCGCGGTTTAGGAATGATCAATTAAGGAATATTCAATAAATAACATAAAGTTGGTGAGTGTGCGTGAGTGAGTAGACAGACCACTTTAACCACACCGCAATCTATATTTTATTTTCCTCTTGAAAAGCTTATATTTTTCTATTAGTATAATTTAATACCCAATTAGGACAGGTGAGAAGTGTCTAGGTTATATAAATACTTAATGTCTGCATATTCTTTAATTTTTTTTTATACAGTTAAGGTGGCAAACAAGCATACGGCCCACCTGATGGTAAGTGGTCACCGTAGCCTATGGATGCCTGCGACATCAGAGGTATCACTTGCGCGTTCCCGGCCCTTTAGGAAAGGAAGGAGAAGGAGCGGGATAAGGGAAAGGGAGTAATTTGGCCTCCGGCATTCTCACTCATCGAGCGAAACACAACAGTAGGAATACTGCTATTTCACGTCGATATTCTGTGGGAGGGTAGTCCTTCCCCGATCGAGCCGGCCAATTCATGCTAAGAGACATTGATAAATACATTGTCTTACGCCTATACCCTTGCCCATAACCCCCAAATTGACAGCAATAGTTTTACGTGTAATAGGAGGTGGCTCAATAGTCATTTACCAAGCACAAACACGCACAGATTTAGCACAGACCGACGACCACGAGATCTGTAAAGTAGTCGCATTTATTACCGCTGCGCCACTGAGACAGTCTGTAAGTATATTATTAAGATTTTAAAATAAAATGTAAGCACATTTTCTTGAATCTAAAGAATACCTTTCACAACAGATTTTCATAGTAATATGTCTCGGGTTTACTGTTATTTAATCTTAAAAAAACGTCTAGAAAATAATTACAAAGAGAGTATCTAGTTTTAAAGGCGTTGCTAAGGAACAAGGCTGTGATTTCAAGATACTCTATCGATTTTCTGTCGACTCCTCAAATCAAAAATACTATTACATTTTAAGATGATTAGGTACCTATTGGCTTTTATAATTTTAAAAATGTTGTTGGCAGCGTTACTTTTCTGTAAGATTTGTGTTATTTTAAGACGACAGGGCTGTAGTAAAGCCTAATTTTAATATTCGTTCGACTTACGTACTTACTATGGATTTCTGTTTTATTGTAGTACTTTTTATAACTGTTCATATTTACTTTCCTCGACGTTTCAGATGCTTTTCAGCTGCTATGATCACGCAGAGACCACAGTGGTCTCTATCCTAAAGCCTTGAAGTGAAAAAAATATCCTCACTCATTTATCCATTCCTGACATTAATCGTTATAGTTGTCACCTCAGTAAATGTATTTCGTGTTATAGCATACTGGTATCCCAACAGACACATTCAAACCGGTGACGTCAACTTTTTGAAATGTTAGGGTTATAATATTTTACATTGCATTTTATAAGTTACTCGTTAGGTACAGCTGTACATGTATACAATAATATATATTTGTTCGATTTCAAAGCACAATTCCTTCCCTAAGAAAGCCTCAGGGAAATCTTAATGACAAAAGTTTGACAGAAAAAGTATGAAGGGAATACCACCATACTGTGATACTACTCGACGACTCATAGCGCATATTCATATGTTTGTTATTATTTATAAAAAATATCGCATTCACTAATTCTTAGTGGCTACCTTGCCACCGCCAGTGTTCCAACTATTGTAGGTTCAATATAGCAAGAATTATATATAAAATATAAATATAAAATACTGTAAACAAATACACTCACTGTGTCCTTAGCCCTGCAAAGTAGTTATAGCGTCGTGCATAAAGATATACGAATATGAATGAATCGCTTCACTAATTCAATTCCCATATGGTACTAACATTTCTGTGATCAAGATATAGTTGCTCAAGTTAAGTGAAGAATATCTATATTTCGTAAACTACATACGGTTAGGTCCCATGCAGTGAGAGGCGAGCCTATCCTATTGACATAGCTATGAGATTTCTCAACATAACAATCGAATAACATAATTCTGAACCAACAATCTTCACAAAACAAAACTAAGGTTACGATAAAAATGGGCCAGCCTTCAGCAAGGCATTAGTCAAATGAAATAAAACAAGTAATATTGAGAAAATTGCACAAAAAAGTAAATCGGCCATTTACATGTTAAAGAAAATTCTCTGACAAAATGATTAGTATTGGCACAAAATAAGTGAAGTTCGGTTCGGTTCAGTAAGTATTTGAGCTTAGGTAAGTAACGATTGAAGAACACGCTTCCAAGAAACCAATATTGGCTTAGCGTGGCTCACCCGCTCAATAATATTACTACCGGAGCCCAAGTAGCCGACTAAGCGCCGAATTTACTCTATATTGAGTTTTAATCGCCCGATATCAATAAATTGTAGAAATTGCGCGCGAAAGTGAAATAGTCGCCAGATAGTTATTAAAGATATTACACATATGCGGTAATCGAATTTAACTATAATATAACAGGAATGTACGTGGTTTTATGCTTATATATCAGAAAGCATATATAATAGAATAGGTAGAACTGAATAAGATAGGTATATACAGTTTGTCCCAGAAGTCGACGTAAAGCCGGAATCAGGTAACAGGCAAAGTTATAATTTACTTCTTCTTCTTCTTTAGCCTTAATCGACCAAATATTTGGTGTAGGCCTCCTTCAATCCTCACCACTTTCCTCTGTCTTGGGCAATTAGGGTCCAGTTGCTGCCCGCCACTTTTCTGATGTCATCCTTCCATCTCATCTGTGGTCGCCCTCGAGGTCTTTTCTGGTCCCATGGTCTCCATTCTAACACTCTTTTACACCAAGAGTTTTGCTTTCTGGCTACATGACCAGCCCACTCCCACTTCAACTTTGCTACCCTATTTACAACGTCTGATACTTTGGGTTTGAGTTTGGAGTAGGCTGCCCTCCCCAGTCTGATCCTTCGGTTAATCTCATTTTCCTGGTTCTCTTTTCCCATTTTAATTTCCTGTCCTAGATACACGTACTTGCAAACTCGTTCAATTACTGTCCTATCCACTAATATCTCCATCGTATCTTCTGATTCTGTAGTCATCACTTTGGTCTTATCAAGACTCATCTCTAGACCTACTTCAGAGGATACCACGTGTAGTTCCTGTATCATGCACTGGAGATCTTGTGGCGTGTCAGCAAAGAGAACTATGTCGTCTGCATATTTTAAGTTTGTTAGATGTGTACCCATTACAGAGAAGCCCTTATCCTGCCAGTTTAGTCTTTTAAATAGGTCTTCGATAACCAGGGTGAAGAGTTTCGGAGATAGGGAATCGCCCTGTCGTATGCCCCTTCTGATCTTTATGGGCCTAGTAGATTGCGGAATTGATACCTTCATAGTTGCGTTTTTGTAGATCTCAGCTATTAGATGATTGTATCTGTTGTCTACTCATGCATTTATTAACGATCCTTGTACCGCCCAAGCCTCTACGGTATCGAACGCTTTTTTGTAGTCAATGAACGCAAACCATAAGGGCATTTGGTATTCTGTGGCTTTTTCAATGAGCATTCGGATGGTTAGGATATGATCTACTGTACTGTATCCGTGTCTAAAACCGGCTTGCTCTTTCGGCTGGTAGAAGTCAAGTTTGCTGGTGATTCTTGTAGTAAGTATTTTCGAGTGCAATTTATATGTTTATGATAGTAAACATTGGTCTAAAGTTGTTCAGGTCGGCTTTACATCCCTTTTTTAAATAAAATTATGACCATTGCGCTGTTCCATTATTCCGGAATTTTACCTAGATGAAGGCATTTGTTAAAAAGTATGGCTAGTGATTCTATGAGAGTCTTATCCCCTTCTTTGAGTTGTTTAGGCAAGATTTCGTCATCACCTCCTGCTTTACCATTCTTCATCGCAGACAGGGCCAGTTTTATTTCATCCTTAGCTATATCAGGGATATCTTCTGACCCGACATTTGTGATTTTAGATTTATTCGTGTTAGGTGGTGCATTTGAATATGAGGTGTAAAGTGTCGTGTAGTAGTCTTCTATAAATTTCAATAACTTTTTCTTGTCTGTGATCAAGTTTCCTTCCTTATCTTTTAATTTCGTAATTTGTAGGGTACCTGGTTGAAGTTCTCTACAAAATACTTTCGGGCCTTTATATCGTTTGATAATCTCCTCCACTGTCTCTTCTTTGAATTTTTCTATATCTTCCTCTACTTTCCGTCTTGTTTCTCCGCAGATCTATTTCAAGTCAGCTGATTCTTTTAAACCCTCTTTTATCATGTCGCGTCTCTTTTGCAGTAATTTACTCTCCACTGATAATTTTCCTTGACGAGTGTAATTCTTATTCGCTACTTTTAACGCGGCCTCCATCATGCTTTGGTTAAGCTTTTGATTAAGGGTGTCTATATCAAGGGTCTCAGGTCTTAATTCAGACAGCTTATCTTTTAGATTTGATCGGTATATTTCAGAATTTATTTGCGATTTGAGTGGGTCGGGTCTACTTTTCTGGTATTTTTCTTATTCAAAGACATGTATCTCTGCATTTTCGCATTAATAGATATTTTAGCCCTGATGAGGCGGTGGTCACTCCCTGCATAGAAATTATTCAAAACACTGACGTCTTTCACTATATGTTAAAGTAAAGTAGTAGGTAAAGTTATAACAGCTATCAGAAAAATCCAATAAAAATCTATGTTAGGTATTTCCGAATTACAGGCATTTAAAAAAAACCTAAATAATCTACACCAGTGACGGTCTTTTCACTCCTGTTACTACATATATTTACTTTTTGAATATTTTTTTTTTGTTATGTTGTTCTTTAATCTCTCTTGATATTTTTATTTTATAGCTATTATAACTTAGCCTATTACCTGATTCCGGCTTGACGTCGACTTCTGGGACACCCTGTATACAGTTATGAGTTTTAATTCCCATGTAATAGTGGGTGACCCTCTTGCCTACTACCAGGCACAGTCTTAGACGACGGACTCTTACTGCGATTTTCCTGACAGGTAACCCAATATGTAATACTTTACCCGACCCAGAAACTGAACCTGAATCCTCATGCACCGGAGTCACTTTGACTACCGTACGCACTCTTTATATGAAAAGTGGTTTTAATACACCTCTGCATACCCCTTCGAAATAGGCGTGAGTTTATAGTAGTATCAATAATTTTATTCACCGATACAAATAACTATAATTAAGATACGGCTCAACACTCAATTGGATTCGACGCACACGTAATATGTTCTTGTTTCAGACACACAATTATATATTTATTATTAGCCTATATTGTCCCACTGCAGGGCAAAGGCCTCCCTTTGATCTTTCCACTCTTTTCTGTCCAGCGCCAATTGTCTCCAATCCCGGTTGAACGTGTGAGATGTTGCAATTATTTTATTATTTTAATTATATAAATATAAAGTGATTATTTAATTTCTATAAATAATTACATAATAAAAAACATGTAAAGAATGTTATTTCTATTTAATGTGTATTTAAATCAAAATAAAAAGTTATAAACGTAAACGTCACAGCCGGTAGTCAGAGGCGGGGCAGAGTGAAGTTGTTTACTATCGAGTATAAAAGAAGCGAGCGCCGGGCGCAGCGTTCACTTTTGTTCGAGACGCCGATCACAACGTTACTCTGCCTCCCGTCAGTGCTATCTGACTCTGAGTACCTAGAATATTTCAGATAAGTATACTTTGTTAATTACATTTAAAATATTTGTTAGAATAATGTGATTAAATTAAAATATGTTTCCTATACTGTATTTGAATGTTTACCATTCCTGATAAAATGTGTATATTTCGATATTAAAAGGCTTGTCTAGCTACAATGTTGTATTTTTTTTATTTTTTTTATAAATCTGTTTCTAACATCAGAAGTGGGATGCGGCCTATCTGTTCTACTTAATATCTAATAAAATTAAATATTTCAGTGTGAATCATAGATGCGGACCTTGTGAAAAACTTATTGGAATCCATCAGCAAAGCGATATCATCAAATCGTCATCAGGATGATGTGGTATTACCTGTTTTTCATCCTGAGAAGATGAACAATGGCGCAGAATGCTGGTGTCAAAATGTTGAAGATCTGGGTGCAGAACTCAATTGGAGCAGTCTACAAATGGTGGCAAAAGCTGGTAAGGCCCTTCGGGGCTCTGCTTCTACTTGGTTTGTGACATGGGAACCAGAACACCGTGATTGGGAGACTTTTCGTCAGGATATAATAGATCTATTCCCAATTAAGAAAAACTTGACTGAGAAACTAACCAAAGCCGTTTTGTATAATTCTGAGTCTGCAGAGACTTATGCCGAATATGACAGAGAAAAGATTTTATTGCTAAAAAAATCGAGAGTAGCATTTACCGAGGAACAGTTAGTTGAGCTTGTTTGTGGGGGTGTTCGCGATGTTAGTGTTCGCATGGCCTCTTTTAATAGTTCATTATCAACAACTAATGAATTGATTACCCTCTTCTCTAGTTATGTTAAGAATCCGCGAAAACGATTATTTGATAGAAATGGGACGACTGATGATTCAAATACAAGTGCTGCCAAGCGATCTCGTTTTAATCAAGCTTCAGATTCTTTTAGTTCAAAGCATTGTTTTATTTGCGGAGAAAAGGGTCATATTAGATTCCAGTGTCCAAAAAATGCTTCCTCTAATAAAACCTCTTTAGATAACGTATCGAAGACTAAATCGAAAGAATCGCCTATTAATATTAATAAAAACAATAAGTGCGGGTTTTGTAAGAAGGAAGACCACAGTATTGACAAGTGCTGGTCGAAACAGCGATATGATCGCGAAAAACAAATTACTAATAAGCCAGTTAACTGCGTGACACAATCCGGCCTTCGTCTTACAAAGGTCCACATTAATAATAATCCTGTAAATGCATTAATTGATACTGGTGCAAATTGTTCATTAATTAAGGAGTCCATTGCATATCGATTAGGTTGTCACGTTTCTCCCTGGTCTGTAAGGTTGGATGGTATCGGCTCGGGTCATTTAAATACGTTTGGCAAAATTACGGTACCAGTTCGCTTTGATGACGTCTGTATTGAATTGGAATTGCACGTTGTAACTGATAGTGACTTTTCTTACGATTGTATTATAGGGCAAGATATTGTCAAATATGCCGACATTACTATTGTTACTGACATGTCAGGAACTAGATTAATACGCAGAAACCTTATTAATTTTACTACTAACCATGAAAACAATTTACTTTTAAAATCTATTCAAAATTTAGATACGAACTTGCAAGAGAAAATACAGATTATATTTAATAAATATCCTGAGGTATTGCCCTCGGTAAATTATATTGGCAATGTTAATACTGGTAAACTAGAAATAAAACTCAAATCAAATAAAAATATAAATTACCGCCCTTATCGTTTGGCTCCAATAGAGCGTGAAAAAGTTAAGAATATAGTGAATGACCTTTTGCAAGCCGGTATCATCCGTGAAAGTGATTCTTCTTATGCCAGTCCCATACTATTGGTAAAAAAGCGTGACGGTGGTGACCGACTGTGTGTGGACTATAGAGCATTAAACACTATTATAGAAAAAGAACGGTATCCTCTCCCATTGATTCAGGATGAGATTGACCAGTTAGGCAAAACTAAGTACTTCATATCAATAGACATGAAAAATGGTTTTCATCAGATACCAGTTGCTGAAAATAGCATTAAGTATACAGCTTTTGTGACCCCGGACGGTCACTATGAATATGTCAAAATGCCATTTGGTATATGTAATGGACCCTCTGTATTTCAACGCGCTATATCTAAAGCAGTAAAGGATCTGAAGTTTCTTAGGATCTACATTGACGACTTGCTTATACCATGTGTATCCCATGAACAAGGCCTAGAATATTTAGATTTATGCTTGGCGGCTCTTGTCAAAGCTGGGTTTACTATTAATCTTAAGAAATGCCAGTTCTTCGTAACTTCCATTGAATATTTAGGTTGGATTATTTCGGCTGAAGGTGTACGACCTAGTGAAACTAAAGTTAAAGCCTTGGTAAATTCACCTATTCCCAAAACTGTCAGACAAGTTCGACAATTTATGGGTATCGCGAGTTACTTCAGAAAATTTATTCCTGAATTTGCCTCTAAAACGGCAAGTATAACCAACCTTACCAGAAATGGGCAGAATTGGGAATGGGGTGATGAACAGGAGGCGGCTCGTAAATATATCATAGATAGGCTAATATCGGAACCTATACTCTCAATTTTTGACCCTGCACTACCTACAGAGTTGCACACCGACGCCAGTTCTATTGGGTACGGTGGAATGCTCATTCAGAAACATGGTACAAACAATAGAGTAGTCGCATATTATAGTCGCCGCACTACTGAGCCGGAATCTAGATACACGTCATATGAATTGGAGACACTTGCAGTGTATAACTCTTTGAAAAACTTCCGTGTTTATCTTTTAGGAATATCATTTAAAATAATCACTGATTGCAATGCAATTAAATCAACTATGTACAAAAAGGACCTTTCTCCGAGGGTTGCTCGATGGTGGTCTTTCATGCAAGACTTTGATTTCGAAGTAGTTCATAAGAAAGGTATTTATGTTGGACATGTGGATTATTTGAGCAGAAATCCTGTTGAATCAGTCGCCTCGAAGTCGAATCACTCTGAGGGTCCACTAGTAGCCAATTTAATAACAGATCAATCATCCTGGTTAGAGATTGCGCAGCAAAAAGACACTGAGACATTTTAACGAGTAGAATCCGGTGATATTGGTAATCAATATGCAATAAAAAATAATTTGTTATATTACAAATACCCTTTAGATAATAAACTCAAGGCATATGTCCCAAAAGGAAGCCGGCTCAGTATCTTACGTTTGTACCATGATGAAAACTGTCACGCTGGACAAGAAAAAACGTTACAGAAAATACTAGAGAGATTTTGGTTTCCTGGTATTGCCAGATTTGTGAAGAAATATATTTCCCATTGCTTAGTGTGTGTTAAGGGGAAGTTTCATAGTGGTCCTCACCAAGGTCTATTGCATCCTATTGATAAAACGCCAATTCCCTTCCATACGATACATTTAGACTGCACGGGTCCTTTTACCCAATCAAATGAAGGTTATAAATATATTTTAGTAATTATTGATGCTTTCACAAAGTATTGTGTACTCAAACCTCTTAAGACAATGAGTGGTGAAGAAATATTTAGAATAATTCGCGATTCTATAACAATGTTTGGCACTCCTTCTAGGGTAGTTACTGATCGTGCTACAAATTTTTCAAATGAAATTTTATCCAATTTATTTCGAGAATGGAACATAGAGCATCATATGATTTCAACCGGTACCCCTCGCAGTAACGGCCAGGTCGAACGGTACGTCGCCACAATCATAAATATGTTGACAACTATGTGTAATAATGAGGCAGAATGGCCGAACTTATTGTATAAGGTACAACAGACGCTCAATACAACTACTCAGAAAACTACAGGGTTTTCACCATTAAGATTATTAATTGGTCGCGACGCTAATATTCCAAATGTGCAGGCTCGACTAACTGATATAGGAGAACCAGGTCCTTCTAATGTAGAACAAATGGTAGATATTAGGGCTGATAGGATCCTGGCATATAATAAGATGAAATCGGCAGCGGAAAAGTACAAGACACGTTTTGATACCACAAGAAGAGATAACATACAATATCTTCTGGGAGATATTGTGTATGTAAATCAAGATCATCGTCGCCACAGTAAGCTGAGTCCCAAGTTCAAAGGGCCTTATAAAATAATAGAAATACTTAATAATGACAGATACAGGTTATGTGGCGAAGGACGATTGCACAATGTTATTATCGCAAAGGAAAAATTGCGTAAATGGCCTGGCGAATGGTTGGACGAGAATCTGACGGCTGAACAAGGTATAATATTTTATACTATGTAATCTGTATTTAATGGAGAGAGAGAGATGAATGATACAGTGAGCTCACTGATAGGTGTCTGTGTGCGTGTGTATGTGAGTTTATGTGTACGCAGATGCATATGTGAACATGGAGGTCACCTTGGTGGACGGTCTGGGGACCCGACACGACAAGGATGACAAGGCCATGTGAGATGTTCATGAGATTTAAGATTATTGCTGCAAAGGTGGTCTGGTGTGACGTCTAGACACCACGAGGCAGCACGTGGTGGGACTGATCACGACAGCCCAACCTAAGATGATGTTAATATGATTTATGAGATGGTTGCTGCAAAGGTGGCCTGGTGTGACGTCTAGACACCACGAGGCAGCACGTGGTGGGACCGATCGCGACAGCCCAACCTGAGAGTAATGAGATGCTGAGGTTATTGACCTGGTGAGAGGTTTAGACACTATGACCAGCACATAGTGGAACCAATCACGACAGGTTCAATGTTATTTCTTTCAGCTTTGAATACCGAGTCATCTGGAGAAGATTAGTTACTTCGAGAGCGAAGTAATTTTCAGAATGGCCGTGTGAGATGTTGCAATTATTTTATTATTTTAATTATATAAATATAAAGTGATTATTTAATTTCTATAAATAATTACATAATAAAAAACATGTAAAGAATGTTATTTCTATTTAATGTGTATTTAAATCAAAATAAAAAGTTATAAACGTAAACGTCACAGCCGGTAGTCAGAGGCGGGGCAGAGTGAAGTTGTTTACTATCGAGTATAAAAGAAGCGAGCGCCGGGCGCAGCGTTCACTTTTGTTCGAGACGCCGATCACAACGTTACTCTGCCTCCCGTCAGTGCTATCTGACTCTGAGTACCTAGAATATTTCAGATAAGTATACTTTGTTAATTACATTTAAAATATTTGTTAGAATAATGTGATTAAATTAAAATATGTTTCCTATACTGTATTTG
This sequence comes from Catocala sponsa, assembly GCA_963564715.1. NCBI lineage: Eukaryota > Metazoa > Arthropoda > Insecta > Lepidoptera > Erebidae > Catocala > Catocala sponsa. The sequence continues at coordinate 19,865,946 of OY751337.1, read as the reverse complement.
AATGTTTACCATTCCTGATAAAATGTGTATATTTCGATATTAAAAGGCTTGTCTAGCTACAATGTTGTATTTTTTTTATTTTTTTTATAAATCTGTTTCTAACAAACGCATCCAATTATTTACGAACATTTATTGTTTTATTTTGACACGAATTTATTTGATTAATTAATGAACTGGGAATAAATAAGCCTCGTTCATTGTGTTCTTGTGTGGCATCGTGTCCACACAGTATTCAAATAAATTAAAATATTTTTGTTATTTTACAATTTATACACAGATTCCTGATTTAACCACATGTAATACTTTAGTATGGTGTTTAGAAGAAAAGTCTCTCAAATCCTGTAGTAGAGGTAACCGTAGTTTCTTTTAAAAAGATAACTTCCGTATTAGGAATTCCTGTGCACATTGTGATGTAAGAGGTGTGAGGCAGGTAGGTATCCCTACTAAGAGTACCTTTTTCTTAAACCTAAATAAAAATAATAATCGCTTCCTCATTGTGTAAACAAAGAAAGGTTTATTTTGAAAGCTACATGTTTGCTATTGCTTAGATATTAATGCACATAATCAAACCTTAGCAAGTATTCCATAATAAGGAAATTAGTTTTTTATTACATGGGATCTGAACGTACCTAACAAAAAGTGGTCATTATAGATATTTTTGAAACATGAACAATAGAATAAAAAACAAGTTTTATTTTAAAACACGTGAAACATTATACTGTGGAACAATTCACTGTGCAAAATACAAATTGGATTACTACTTGTGTTGTGTAATGAAATAAAACAAATGGAACTTTATTATAGCATAAAGCTTCGTATCAACATGCAAAACGTGAATTTGATTCCAAAACGGAATGTACAACATAACTTTGTACAACGTTACATTTCCATTTTAAACTGCAAAACTGTAGTAAAACGCATCGTAATGACTGCTCCAATGGTGAAAAGATTTGAGTGATCTACTATTTCCTGTGTTGAGTTTGATTCCCGTTTAATAATTTTTTAATACCTTGTTAGACAGGAAACTTATTAGTAAACTATATTTAAACAAAGAATATAGATCCGTATTGGATATTTAAAGGCATGGATTAATAAAAAATCACTTCTATATTTATATAAAGTATAGTTTCTGAGAAGTATTTGCTGTTCTGTAACTGGGTACTTATTAGTGATCTGTATTTAAATAATGAAAATAGATCCAATTTAGATATTTAAATGTATAGTGTGATTTCTATAAGTATATCTCCTCAAGGGTATAAAATACTTGTATAAAGAGAGGTATAAGGGTGCGTTTATTCCAGAGATGAGCGGGGTTATAACTAAGCTATGATAAACGAACCTATATACATCGATTTCCACCAAAGCTAAGTAGCGTAGAGGGTAAGATGTGATATGAAGATATTTCATCGTCAATTGTTTGGTGAAACATAAAATGAGTTCGGATCCAGAATCTATTACGTCTTGATTTGAGTAAATAGATATGAAGTAGTAGATCCTCGTCCATAAGATTTTCATTGTAAACTGCGATATGTAAACAATACACGTATGTCATTCGTTCATATCTATGTACATGTCTGCGCTCGCTGGATATACGCACGCTAGCTACGCAGTAGGTCACCTACTCGGTTCTGCTTCATAACTACATCCCTCACACATCTTTAGCATCCTCTATCCAAAGAATATGTGAATCCTTTTTACCAGAGATAAGCCAAACTATGAATATAGAACGAATCTATTGGTGGGTTTGAAACACATCTGTAGCTTGGCAGCGTAACTCATTTTTGGTGAAAACGCAGCCTTACATACACATTTCGTCATATCAGTTTAGGTCTCACGTAACCATGTGCAAAATTGCAGTCAACAATATTTAAATTTATCAATAACTATAAGCAAGCAATGTTTGACCGTGCAACACGTTATAAGTGCTGATTAGCTGACATGAACATAAAGCATTAACTGAGATGACATTACACAACCTTAAACAACAAAAAGGGAGGTACCATTTTTTGTTGTTTTTTAAAATCGACTATTGATTTAGCCAATCAGTTTTCAAGTTTCTATTTGTCCTCAATAAAACATTTTTGCAATGATCCTGATATTAGCTTGTATGATTGCAAAAATCTATCTTAGATTTAAAAACTCCGGTTCATTGCAATTGTCTCTCTTTTTCCGTGTACCTACCATACAACACAAAGGTGTATTGATTAACTTTGACGTACAAAACTGAACCAAATAAAGGCTGATAGGGATCGAATGAAAACAGACATTTGCCGTTAATTATATCTGTATCCAATTCTGTTTTACAAAAGCAAAAATATGCTGATGAATGTGTAATGGGAAATCATGATGTTCGTCAGCCTTTTCGCAGAACAAAATTTATTACGAGCTTTTGAATTTCTTTATTGCATTTTGCTACATACGTACGACGTACATACGTAAGAATGAACGACATTGGTGCATTTAAAGTTTAAAAGGAACATCGCTCAAATAGAAAAATATTGAATAATATATATATTGATATATACATACATAAGACTATTGCCTCCGCTCCCGCCTTAGCGTGGTTATTTTTTTTTAGTACCATTGTACGCCTACTGCGTCTTACGGTGCGTGGCCGCCACTCCAGAACCTTTCTGCCCTAACGGCCGTCGGTTCTGCGCGCTATGTGCCCTGCCCACTGCCACTTCAGCTTGGCTTTAGTTTTCCTGCGGATCCTCTTCGGAAGACGCAGTAGAGGTAAGCCCCCCACAAGGTGGACCGACGACCTGGTAAGGGTCTGTGTGAAGAGCCTGGGGGAGGCCTATGTTCAGCAGTAGACGTTATTCGGCTGAGATGATGATGACCATTGTACACCCGATAATTTGAACACTATGTATTAAGTGTACGATATGTTAAATGTTCAATTTATGTTTATTTCAACATTTACCGTGCCTTTGAGGCAAATCCTAAGATTTAACAAGTGAATGATGGTAAAAGTTCGAAATAAACGTTGATCATAGAACGGTTTGGACTTTTACCGTTAAGAGTTGGTAAATCTTAGGTTTTACTGGTAAATCTTAGGATTTACCGTAGTACAGACTTTTACAGTAACATATACAAAAAATAAACTTTTTATTATTATTAAAACGCAATAGCATTACAGACTTGAAGAAGATGTTTGGTGAGTTCAATGTTTAATTATAACAAAAAATATACATATATGTTTTACGGTCATTTTTAAGGTCATCACAAAACAATTTAGTTTATCAAAATACACATTTTGTTCAAATGTTGAAAAATGCAGCATATATTTAAAGGCAAACTGCAAACATGAATAAGAGTAGTTTTAACTATGTAGTTATTTTTAAACTAAATCCATTGTAAATTCTTATTCATGTTTGCATTTTAGTTATTTCGTTTTATGAATTTTTAGTATATTCTCGATAGTTTCGATCGCATAATACAAAAATCATACTTTAAAACTACTTCGTTCGCACTATACTGTAGTACAATCTGGCGACCACATTATGCTTGTCACAACCTAAGGCTAGAGCGAGTGCAGTAACGTTTCCTACGGCACTTGGCCTACACCGTGCACCTCGGGAATAGCTCGCAAGATTAAGTCGCACGACCAAAGGTTCACGCATTATAATATTACTTCGTTACAGAAACGTGGTATTGTAATCGATGTCGTATTTATGTTTAAGCTATTGTGAAATAGAATCGATTGCCCCGAACTCTTAGGTAAAATTTAATTTCGAGCTTCCGCTAGATATCCGCATGCACCCATAACCCCGCTGTATCCACAGCTTCGTAGAACCGTACTTGGTGCTAACTCTGCTATACCCCGTCTTTGCAGAATCATAAATAGCTACTCTGATATAATAAACGTGCACGTAGACTCGCTTGCCACATTCCGTGAAAATATTATCAGTGTGTTGTAATCTCTAAATTTACTGTATACTTAATATTTAATACTTAGTGTGACATAATATATTATTATATTGCATGTTAATTTTATAGTCCTTAATTATATACTTGCTAAATAATTATTAACATACGTATTTTTCTCTTAATTTCGCTTTATAAACTTTGTAAAACTTGTGCATGCTGTGCTTGCCTGTAAAAGGCTACTTACTATACAATTATGTTTTTATTTTAATATAAAAGAAAAGTATACCTATTAGTGTAAGTAGTTGTTGGTAAGCCTACATAAATAAATAAAAAATATTATTTGGGATCCTGTGCCGCCGTGCTTACTTCTGTTCTCTATGTACACTTTTAAGATGCCCAGTTTCTTTATAGCTATTCCCTGTCCTCATCCATAGTATACTAAATTATGGAATACTAATATAATCACTACTCACGAGTAAATCTATTTACGCTCTTCTCATCATCTGGATAAGATATTTAACGTCCTTAAATAGTCAACTCCTTTCTCACACTGTAACTCAGAATTTTCAAGTGCTCGACAAATAATCGTTTATGACAAAAATATGACATTTTATTTTAATATAATGATTGGTAAGGCTTTAGTCACCTTATGCGCTGCGCGTTTAAATGTTGAAGACAGACAACGTGTTCATAGAATAGAGTCCTTTTAGAAGGACCATAAATAAGTCTTCTAAAATAATGTACGCTGTAGATGTCCTTTAAATATTTTAAAAACGTAATCATTTAATGCCATAACATTTTGAGCCATAGCGGCGCACCGCAGCCAGACATATTTGTTTTTAATTATGTGTGGCATTGCCGCAATTTACAGATTAACAGCTTTAAGTCTAATCTGATTAGCTTAATATAATTATGTTTGGATGTACGTTCTGACCTTCAGAACTCGACTGTTAGAAATACCGACAACTTGTAACTGCCAACTTACTAGGCAGGGTTTTTGAGGCTTCTGTGTGCGAGTAATGACTGTTATAAAATTATTGGCTTCGGCTACGTAAGCTACGTTTGGACGTTATTGGCGTACTTAAATGGTTACTTAGTCGACTTGTTAGTATGTTTTTGAAAAAGGTCACTCATTGAAAAGGAAACTTTAGTAATTAATTTATTTTTGTCGTAGTGTTAAGAGGCTTTATTCCGTATTATTGGTGGTAATAGATACTACTCGTGACTTCGCATGAATTTATTTTGACTATTTCCTATTTTTTGGCGAATCTATTGTCCTAACGCACAATTGTAAGCTCAACTGGGAATTTCAATAACACTTTGACCGACCTGGATATCAAACCCGAGACCACATGCACAGAAGTCGCAATTACTAGCGCTGAGCCATCGAAGCAGTGACAAAAGTTGCACCACTGCCTTCAATTAAAAGGTGTCTCACGCGATACCTACTACGGCAAAACGAGTATTATTTGGGGACTAGCTTATATCCGCAGCTTCACTCCCATATTCCGGAATAAGTAAGTAATATTCTTACGTGAATATGAATGTTATACATTGAAAGTAACTATTTGTATTATTTATTTTAAAAACACTACAAATAAACAATTTTAAAACTATTAAACTACTACTCTTAAACTGACTACTTTTATTTAAGCTATTTATATTATTGAACTAGTTGTCGTAGAAAGGATAAACCTAAATTTATTAAGATTCAATGGATTCAGGTTTATACTTTCCCCGACGTTTCGGTTGCTTTTCAGCAGCCATAGTCACAGGGAGACTAAGGTCTTAATGTCTTGAAGTGTAGTTATTTCAAAGTACCCTACCATAATTGAATGATTGCTGTTCCTATCTAGGGATAATGAGCTCAAAGTATTATGAAGTCTAACTGTGTTTTTCAAAGTATATCATGAAGTTTTGTTGTTTATTACTGGAATCCAAAGCTACTCAGTAAGCCTGTGTCACTCTTCGGTCCACTTACTATATTTATTTATAAACACATCATGTCGTCACATTGCACTGTTACTACGTGAAAGAAGTGCAAATCAACATACACATTTTCACATTTATAAAATAAGTAAGGACAAGAATATCGTTACCCGCGTAATATCATTGTATTCTCTGTTAATGTACAATAAAACACTTGTAGAACATAAAAAGCAGTGGACTGCTAAAATATGATAACTTCGTTTTATGGTCATTACGCAAGTCTGCTTGTGATGTTAATATTCGGTAGCTGCTCTTCTTGTTATATTACACAGTTATCAGATATAAAATAGCTTTTTTAGGCAACAAAGGTGGTAATCAAGCATATGGCCTGCCTGATGGTAAGCCGTTGCATTTTTAGATCCCTTGCAACACCAGCGGTATCACTCGCACGTTGCCGACTCTAGGAAAATTTAGGTAGGTTTGTGAACTACTCATGGTTTTTTATTTCACACAGTCGTAGATTGAACTGTCATTGTTCTTCCTTTTTATTCATCTTTTTTGGCATTGGGTATGCATCCAATGCCAAAACTTCTTTCAGATAGCAACACAGAAATATAAAGATTTGATTAGTTTATATAATAACTAACGACCCGCCTCGGCTACGCACGGGTAACCTTAACAAATTATAAACCTTCCTCATGAATCACTCTGTCTATTGATGAATGTTTTTAAGTTTATCGCGAACAGACAGACAGATAGACAGACGCGGCGGGAGACTTTATTTTATAACATGTGGTGATAGTGATAGTTATAGTAAGTTTCGCAATGACCGCATTTCGGTCACATGAGAAAATGCTAGTCTTTCATCATCTTATTTTATTAAATACCTCCTTAGTTTAAGCAAACATTTACCGCAAAGATCATTCGGGACTATGACTCTAAGTGAGAGCAGACTTTGTTGACGTCTAAAAACGGGCTTCTTATGCTTTTAAAAATCGTTATCCTTGTTTTTGAAGCACGAATATGAAAAAAATAATTTAGTGACTATAAATAAATTGTTACAATATTTATACGTGTGCTAATTGTCTCACGGCTAATATTTTAATACGCGCGCTCTATGCCTGACGTTAACGTCTACCTTCGGGCGTGGTGGCTACCTAGTGAAGTTATAGCGCATGGCGGTCAGATCAGTAAGCTTCAAATAAGAGGATACAAGTAAAGATAGAATATAATTGCTTATAACACTATCTTGGCTTCAATCTGAGAGCGAGTATCTCCTCACTCAACTATAGTAGTTTTATAAGTTGAAATCTCAATAGTTCGCAATGTGGACAAAAACTATTAGGCTATTATATTGCCATGTCGCTCTAACATGGTGCATAAAATAGCAGTTGTATTTTTTTGTGAGCTATTTAATATCTGCGATCTAATAGTTTACAGCTTGCGGTTTGATCGTGCCCTTATTATTGGTTTAACTCGAGAGCACCAACTAGGAGGCAGATATACAGGCAGAAAAAACATAAAATTAAAAATGGCGAACAAAAAAAGTCTGTTGGCTTTAGATTCACGGCTACACAATTTTACGGTTATTTTACTTTAAAGTCTGTCAGATAGATATAATTAAAAACGAAGTTATGCAACGGCGGCCTCATTAAAATACGGTTGTATAAAATACGAGGACGGATAGAATAAACCTGCAGTACTGAATGGAGTGGTCTCGTTACAAGTTGAAATACCTTGGATATTCAACATCCCAACATTCCACGTCAGTTTTGAACGGGAACGAGATATTTAATGCTTCAGTTTTATTATGTCAAATATACATTGAAATAAGGGAGGACGTTTTGTATAGAATGAATGAATATTGTAGCCTTAGACTGCTTCGTTGGTCTCGTGGCGTGGTGAATACTTTTATTCTGACGTGAATACTAATAATTCTACTGGAATTCACGCCGTTGAAATTATAAGCAGAAACTAGTCAAATATATCGGTTTAGTCACAAGTCTGTTTTAAATTACATCATTTAAATGATATTAATTTTTAAAGAAAATATGGTAGATAATGTAGGTAATAAAAAAAAATAAAAAAAAAATATATATTTATTTTCGAAAACATTTGGTGTTTCCTTAACCTAGTGTTTGGAGTATCCATTTAAGCATATAACAATACTTGTACTAGGACACCCCGCTCTTTCACATCTATACGTATACAATAAGGTAAGTCTTAACAAAGTATGAAAAATTCCTTAATTAATAGAAATCGCGTTTTAAATGATCCTCCCCAAACTGGTAGACAGTATACTATAACTGATTGAACTAGTGCTTTGTAAATGTTGTTAATTAGTATGTTAGGAGCAGATGACACTTCTGTAGTTTTACTCTGAGTTATATGTCTAAGGTTTTTAAACATCCACATAAACTTTCTAATTCTTTTACTAACTTGTTCAATTTAGGGATACCAGGTCCATCTTTGATCAATTTGTACACCAAGATATTTAGTATTATTTACCTTTCGTATTACTGGACAGTCGGATGTTGTATTGGTTGTGCCATTACCACAAACGTATATGTATTTTTAGATCTTCTTTTGACTGTGTGTCATTCCTTATGGCAAAACAGATATAATTTGTTTTATCTGTGTTTAGTGTATGCAAGTTGTTTTTTAGCCAGTTAGCTACCTGAGTAAGGCCATGCTCTGTTGCTATTTTTGTGCTATCCCAGTTTCTACCAGTGAAGACAATGGCAGTACATCGGCGTAGGTGAAAAATTTAGCATTGCTTATAGTCATGTTGCAGAGGTGGTTAATATAGATTAAAAATAAAGTAGGCCCAAGGACACTACCTTGTGGGACACCGTATGATACGCCAGTATCTTCACTGCAGTATTGATTCAATTTAACTTGCTGATTTCGATTGACCAGATAATCTTTAAAAATAGAGAGTTCCCTACCTCTAACGCCAATTTTTTCCAGCTTTTGTATAAGGATTGACAGGGAGACCGTATCAAATGCTTGTTTTAAGTCAATGAATACTGTTAGGCATTTGTATTTTTTATCCAAATATTCTATTAAATGAGCGCTAAGAGACGTAACTGCATCTTCTGTTGAAATTTTTTGTCTAAAACCGAATTGTTGAGGAGATAGTATATTAAATTTTGATAGGTAATTAAGCAATCCAGCGTTTAATATTTTTTCTAAAATTTTTGCTAATACTGGTAAAACAGATATAGGTCTATAATTGTTAATATCGTCTGTGTCACCACCCTTATGCACCGGAGTAATAATAGATTGTTTCAGAGGGGTCGGGAATGTCCCTGTACTAAAACAAAGGTTAACCAGATGTGTTATGATTGGTACGACGTAATGCCCAGTGTATTGCAGGAAACGAGTTGGTATGTTGTCCCATCCGAGCGCACTGTTAGGCTTCAAATTCATTAACGTACTATTAACCTCAGTATGATCAGTCTCTAACAATACAAATGATTGTGGTTGGGTAGGTAGATTTTTTATATAATCCTCAACGTCTTTATTATTTAAGGTGGATTTAATGTTGTTTGCGAGTTGTTTGCCAACATTGGCAAAATAGTGATTGATATGGTTAGCAGATTCAATAGGTGTTTTCTTGATATCTAGTAACTCTAAGTTTAGAATTTTTAAGTGTTTCCACAGCTGTTTACTATTTTTAATCGAAGTACTTAGTAGTTGTTTTTCATAATTTCTCTTTAGTTTTTTAAGGAGCTTATTGCAATAGTTTCTGTAGCGAGTGAATGTAATCTTTTTTATATCGTTATGTGGATCGCGTTGATATTGTTTCTGAAGTTTGTTGCGATTTTTAATGCACCTCAATATGCCGATAGTAACCCATGGTTTAATAGTACGTTTACTTTTAGGGATTGGTGTTTCATGGGTGTTGTTTAGAATTTATACTTTGAGTTTATTAATGAGTTCGTTGGTTACAAAGTGGGATTATTGCAAAAAAGTAATTCTGATATATTTAGATTTATTAGGTATCTGTATGCATTTTCATAATCTATTGTGGTCTTAGATTTTTCTATAGGCTTATGTTGATTTATTTTAGATAATGATAGAAAAGTTGTGAAGTGGTCCGTTATAGATGTTTGTAAATAGCAATGAAAGCTGAAGTTTTACTTCTGTTGAATCTAAGCATAATATGGTCAAGGCATCTTGTTTCTCTAGTAGGTAGTGTGTGCCCCGGTAAAATGCCATGCGTTGCTAACAACATGTTTAGATAATATGTTCTATTATTACAATCATAATCTAGTTCAGAAGGTTTTGGATTAATACTGATGTTTATATCTCCAGTAATTATAACGTTATTTTGCGATTTCAATTTATCTAAATGGTCGCTTAATGAGTTACTAAAGTTTTCGGCACATTTATGGGATGGAGACCGATAAACACATAAAATTATGTTATTTAGTATATTTAACTGTAAACAGGATGCCTGGGTCAATTTAATTTCCATGACAAGCGATTTTAGGTTTCTTTTTAGATAGACTACCACCCCATCACTCTGATTTTTATGATTAAACGTAAAATAGGCATAATAATTATTTAGAGTCGGTTTTATTTATTCTTAGAGTTTATTTATTCTTATTTATCCAGCACTCAGTTAAAATAATAACATCAACTTCAAAAGCAAGAGTAGATAAGTTTACAATTAAATAATTAAAGTTGCAATTTATACTCTTTATATTTTGTGTTAAGACTGTGAAGTCTGCTTTATTATATTTGTAATGCTGAACTAGAAGAGAGGTATCACATTCAATAGAACTTGCTAGCTCCAAACTATCTATCTCTGATATATTTCCTAGTATGTCATCCATTTTTAAACTTGGTTAAAAACATAACACACACACCGCTATAATGTAATTCTAATAATAAAATTGGTCTGTATAGCAGCATTGTAAAAAGCATCAAAATAGTATTAAAATATGGAGGTACGAAAATGTCAGTCTGTTTTAATTGTTTGTTTAACGCGTGACCTTGAAATGCGCCCACCACTAGCGGCCCAACAAAGTTGGTGGACCACGCCACGCAGAGTAAATACCATTCTGTGACAATCGATATAATACGAGTACCATGTACAATAAATGATAACTTGACTGGGAGGTTATATTTATAATCTATAAATCTTAATTTTATTTTATAATAAGTAACACCTACATGTTTCTTAATTATATAGTATAAAGAATAACAGTTCCTATGCGATTCTAATACGTATTTATATATTACGATTATTTGTTTCAGCAAGTAAAGAGGTGTAATATTCATAATTAAAGTACAATAATATATCGCAATATAATAATATAACTTAAAGCAAAATAAGATTTCGTGTAAACTATTGCAGCAGTTTATTGTGATATAGAATGGCAAATAGTTTGTTAGTAAGTGTGTACTATGCACTCGCGTGTGTTTATTATAATGCACAATCAATTTAGTCACTATAAAATATTGAGGAGTTAACATATAATTAAGATAATAGTGGTTATAGAAGAATGTGTAAATGCTGATGTGTAATTTTGTGCATATGCATATGGTAAGTGTGGATGATCGTGTATGTATGTATTGTGTTAATATTTTAATAAGGTAATAATCGAAAACTACGTTATTTACAAGGTCTACTAGTACAACCCTTCACGATAATCATACCGCTATCACAATGCTACGAGTAGTATAACTTCGATAGATCTCTTGGATAATATCAATAAGGTATACATTTGAATAATATCCCTAAAGTTCAAAAAGTATGTAACTAAGTATCAAAATAATAAGTAATATTGTAATAATAATCATATTGGAACATTATCAGAACAAATGGAATATAACAAAACGGACGAGCTTTGCATTTACATAATAAGTATTGCCTACTCCACGAAATCTACAAATAATGACTTGGAATGTTTACATAACGTAAGCACTTAGATAATAAGGGGTTCACGACGAAACGAACATCAGCTAAGTGCCTTTTGGCTACGATTACCAAATACGCGGGGAGATAATAAAAAATCCGTTATATTTTTGCACAGCGGTAAAGAATATTTTGCGAATTGCTCGCGGAGGCATTTCGCGATTTCAAATTGTAGGCATTATGTTCGTGAAAACGTCGCTATCTCTGTTATTACATTCCATCGTAAGCCTTCTCCCGAATATACTGAAGGAGCATGCCACGCCAACATATTGCAATATTTGAGAATCAGCGAAAATATCGTATTATCATCACAACGAAATTGGAGACGCCTAAATTGGAATCGAATAAACAAGGGAAGGATAAGTACTGGGCTGTTTGAAATTTATTCTTCGATAAACATTCCGAACGTTGTTTTGGGAAGTTAATGAGAATCACTTCGATCAAAGTGATCGGGGAATGTCTTGCGTCAACGGGCGCAAATCCGAATCAAAATATGGACCGAACTCAGATAAGAACTTAATTAAATTTATAATTACTTATGCTTATTGATGTTGCTAAACATTTAAAGGCTGTTTAGTAGGACGTGTGAAATGTTATTTAAGCAAAATTATTTGTATTTGTTAATACATTACGATTACTGTGACAGTATTGCCGACTTAATATGCAAACATTTTATCTGACTAACTGGAAAATACCATAGCATTTGAATCGCTCAGAATACTTTCAAGATTTTTAGTAACAAATTATTTAAACAATGTAAAACTTAAATGCAGTCGCTTATATTGCAGTGTAACCTTAAAGGTATAGTTAGGAAGACGACAGGCCACGCTGTAGGGGCGTGGTGTCTTGAGGTTACTTTAAGCAGAGATGATTCAAAGATACTAGAGCAATTAACACTTTTATTAACACTGAGTATAGAACACACTTAAAGCAAGCTATTAATATAAATCAGGGCGTGGTTCTCAAAGGCTTCCTACGTGGTTCTTGTTAGGAAGAACCACTTAACTTCATGTGCAGCTCAGCGAAAGGAAGAAGACTGCCCCAGGACGCGATCCACTATATATCGGCCGCCGCCGCTCGGAGGGGGACTAGTGGTGCCACCGTCTCGCTCGCCGCGCACGCAGCCGTGCGCCGCGAGTCGATTACGTGACAGCAGGAATTGGTAATACTACCCATTAGACGAGGGCTTATTCGCCAACTTAGTCAACATCGTCATCCACAACCTGAAGTTGCTGCCATTGTTAGATATGACTAGCTGTGCCCCGCGGTTTTACCCGCGTAAATCCCGATGCCGTGTGAATATATGTGCTAATTTCATGGCAATCGGCCCAGTAGTTTTCCGTGAAAGAGTAATAAACATCTATCCATCCTCACAAACTTTCACATTTATAATATGGGATTAAATATAATGATAAGCAAAAATACTAATTGGTCAGCAAATATTGCACAGCATAACGAGCATCCATACGCGTCAAATCACTGCATTCCGTCTCGGAAGTGTTAGGTTATGTTAGGTTCCTTTTTTTAAACCCACCCAAAAATAGGAGCCCCGCTAAGCGGGGCTCCGTCGACTTAGTTTGATCTCTTTAAAGTTTGCTGGCCATGAGTTGCTGATCAATTAGCTTTTTTTTCTGCGCAATTAGTACTTTTTTGCTGTGCAGTTAAATACTACCCTTATAATATTAGTGGGATATCTGTTCGTTTGGTTGCTCTCTTAGCTTCTGTAGTAATCTCACACTGGCTCAGCTCACGATCGTAGTAAAGTCGACCGCCCATCTCTCTATTGGACGATCAACATTTCATCTCCCTGTTCTTGGTCGATATTTGGTCACGATCTTACCACATGTACCATTAATCAATGGCGCATAGTAGTCGGTTATAATTACAAATTATAGATAGGTACTAATAAAACTTACTAGTATGAGCGTGATATAATTTTTACTAGTATGAACATGGGTGTTTGTCTTGGTCTGGGTGTTTCTATGTATAATATGTATGTATTTACAAAAAAAAGTATATATGTATGTTTATCCATTGTCTAGTACCCATAGTACAAGCTCTGCTTAGTTTGGGCTAGATAATGTTGTGTGTATGTGGTAGAATATATTATTATTATTATTATTAATTCAATAACCTAATTCTAGTAATGCGTTTTACACACTACCACGTAAGATAAATTATCGAATAATGGTAATGATTCCTTTCAAAAGAACACTTAATTCTATAACTTGTATAGTTACCTTTCTTTCTCATTTCGTTCTCTTTTTAAAAATAATCCTGTTTCGCTGGGGGCTTTACAAACATTCAATCAACTGACATCCAGACTCGGAACAACCATTTGTGGATTACACAAAGTTTTGTTCCGTGTGGGATCCGAACCCAATACACTGGGCGTAGCTTAAACCATTACGCCATCCGTGCAGCACTGTATGGTGCTAAATTCAGTGATAGATATGTGATATGTGTTCTATATATGATTTTGTTGTGATTGGCCAATTTAAGTTCTCACGAGATAAGAAAAGCGTAAAAAAGCTATGTATGGACTACACATATATAATGTAATGTTAATCACATTATTGCATTGGGTGTTAACCTATTATGATATTGAAGATTGTAGACGGCCTCGATGGCGTAGTGGTTAGTGTAACCGGCTGCCACGCCTGAAGTTGCGGGTTTGATTCCCGCACAAGTCAAACATTTGTGTGCATGAACATGGATATTTGTCTTGGTCTGGGTGTTTCTATGTATAATATGTAGGTATTTACAAAAAAAAGTATATGTGTGTTTATCCATTGTCTAGTACCCATAGTACAAGCTCTGCTTAGTTTGGGCCAGATGGTGTAGTGTGTATGTGATAGAATATTATTATATTATTATTATATATAAATAAAAATTATTTCATTTTATAAATTGATGGCAATCAGCGACCACACTGCCATAATTCATATCCATTTCGCGTTAGTCTCTATTTCAGCAGATAAAAATAAAAACAGACATATTGTCTATTTTTTCATTACTACATAGTTCATGGATTTTATTACTAAAAATATGTATGAAAACATATTTATAAAACTAAATAATCCAAATGCTTTTTATAGATAACTAAAAATAATGAAATATACAATCCTATACTGTTGAACGTCAAAAAAAAGGTACGCGTATCAAGTTATCATTATTAGGGTTCCGTACCCAAAGGGTAAAACGGGACCCTATTACTAAGACTCCGGTGTCCGTCCGTCTGTCCGTCTGTCACCAGGCTGTATCTCATGAACCGTGATAGACAGTTGAAATTTTTACAGATGTATTTCTGTTGCCGCTATAATAACAAATACTAAAAAACAGAATAAAATAAATATTTAAAGGGGCCCCCATACAACAAACGTGATTTTTTTGCTCGTTTTTGCTCGATATTGATAACGGCAACAGATAGACGCTTGAGATATGAATATGAATATTCTGTGAACAGAATATTTAGTTATATATTCAGTTTAGAAATAAATAATGAAATTAAAATAAAACAAATATTTAAAGGGGCTCCCATACAACAGATTTTTTGCCGTTTTTATAGGTAATGGTAAGGAACCCTTTGTGCGCGAGTCCGACTTGCACTTGGCCGGTTTTATTTATATTCACAATTTTAATCCATAATAGGATTATGATCAAAAGTGACTCTTGTATAAACCAAACGCAATACCATAAATGTTATTTCAAATTTGACCTACCTTTGATTTCCATTTGTTCTTTTGATATTATATGTTTATTTATTTAAGCATTATTTATATTATTTTGATAGTTGGTGAGTTTTTATCACATTAACTAAAGTCTCGCGTGACTTTATTGAACATCTTAATCAAATTTTGTGAATAGAAAGGTTAAACAGAATAAACCTAACAATTATTGTCGCTATGTATTTTATACTACATTTAGTCCGCGGCTTCGCTCACGTAAATAAAGGTTAAGTTAGTAATAGCATAACCTATGTCCTTTTTTGTCCCTTTGACAATGTGTATGCGAAATTTCATGATGATCGGTGGAGGAGTAATGGCGTGAAAGCGTAACAAACAGCAAACACAATCGCATTATAATATTTGTTAGGATTGCATGTTACGATAAGATGTTGTCATATTTTAGGATTTCATTGATAAAAATTATGACAAGTTAAAACATTATTTATTTCATGGATATACAAAATTCTGAATTTACATTTTATGTAGGACATGAAATCGTAATGTACAATATTTATGCATTTACAAAAAAAGTATATAATATGTATGTTTATCCATTGTCTAGTACCCATAGTACAAGCTCTGCTTAGTTTGGGCTAGATGGTGTTGTGTGTATGTGGTAGAATAGTATTATTATAATGTCTGATAGGTGGACGCACGAGAAAATAATAATTTTTATTGAGGAGCACGTCTTCTACCCATGATGGCGACGTGTGAAATGTGACGTCATACTTGCATGCAAGAGTTGCCTAATGGAATCGCGCCTTAAGCCCGGGCTCATTATACTCAGTCAGACCGCAGATCGAAGGGCAAACTCATACCACGCAACCAATGACATATCTTTATACTTATAAAAAAGTAAAGCTGAATTTAAAAATAGATCTAATATTTCCATAATTAAAAAATGAGAGGCATAGCGTGGGTTCGAAGTAAGGCGAAATTAATAAGCAGTCTAATCCAAGATGGCCAGATATTATATTTGTAGTAGGTACTAGCCGGTCTGCCAAATTACGTGCGGAATTCTGTAGGTTGATACTTGTTCAGATTAAACTATTTATTAACCTACTAAGTATTCTAACATCCCATTATGTGTAGATGGATTGCTCTAGATAAGATCTTTGATTATTGGTTACATAAAAGAAGCAACATTTCTTAATATGCGGTGCTCTTCAAAAATAGTATCATCACGTTTTAAAAAAGCTAAAAAACGACACGTCTAAATCAAACTTATGTCAAGTGATTTGATTGGCTGTTACTAATTCAGTCAGCCAAGCCCAGTTGTTAAAATGACTTTCTGTAAAATATTGTTTATTTATTTATTGAAGTGAAAACTTCTTTAGCGGCGTTGTGCACTTTTTGTGATGGGTAAAAAATGTTAAACTCGCGTCAGGACACGTGACCTGATCGAAAATTCGTAAGACGGAGGGAGAATTGTCATGTTTGTGATTCCCTAATATCATCATCCCTAATATCATCATCCATAATATCATTCCAAAATATCAAAAAGTTTTTACTTCTGCCGGCAGTAAAACACCAACAGCTATAAATCCTAAATCCTAACAAATATTATAAATGCGAATGTAAGTTTGTTTAATTTTTACGTTTTTACGCCTTAACTACTCCACCGATCATCATGTTTTCAGGGGAACAGTAAAGGTCATAGGGGGAATACATACAGGAAAAAAGTACTGTTACTATCGTAACCTAAGCTAAATTTACGCGAGCGAAGCCGCAAGTAAAATCTTGTATCGAATAATTGAATGGAGTGGAGTGGCCATTCAACTATTCTATACAAGTACTACACTTACTGATGTCTACATCAGTAAACTAATTAAAGGTTTTCATGAATAGGGGCAGCAATTATTATAATGACTTCAATCAATAACAGACAATACAGAAAAATATCAGAAACAACACACACAGAACCAATTATATCAAAATGTCATTAATAACTAATGACAGTTTGTAATGTTAACCAGTTTTGTTGTCGCCACAGTACATAAATATACAGTATTGTAACTCGGCCGTATCTTTAAAATAAATGCCTACAGCCGCGCGGTACGTAAACATGCGATAGGGCTGCCCACCTACAGCATTTTAATTAAATCTGCCTACTATGAGTTTCTATCTATTTTTGTGATTGTAAATATTTTTTATTTTATTTAAACAAATAAAATACTTTGTGAATTGAATAGGAAGTGTTCAATAAAATGCATGTTGTTCACTCGTGTCAATCACTTTTCTTTACTTATTCACTTTATTTATTAGTCCAGGCATTTCTTTTTCGGGAGGAAAAAAAATCTTTTAAAACGACTTAAATTACGTACCTACCTACTACTAGTAGGTAGGTACGTATAGTCATTTTATAGTCTTACATTTCGGAGTTTCCAGGTAATCTAAAAAAGTTAACTCTGGGTGCGTCATTGAGGAATTCATGCAACCATAAACAGCACATTATATTCTACTTGTCATATTAAATAGGCTATACTTCTACTTATTTTTGGTAAAAAAAATCGCGCGGTTACTGTTTAAAAAACAACACATCGTCCGTTCGTTACTGCGGCGCATTCGCGACTGGTTGCGTGCCGAGCGCATGCCGACGCCGAGGCGCGTAGGTATGACTCGAGTTCCGACCGTTTGTATGAAGATAGGTTACTGTATAATAGTATTACCGTGTTGTCGCACTGTTTATGCTCAAACATGCATTATGTACATAATTTGTTAATATTAGTGGTTGCTTACACAACATATGAATTCAGTCTTTCCTTCGATGATGAAAACAGCATTGAGATTGCAGGATTATACTGAACATACTCGTATCTGTCTTGTAGAAAATACTTATCTATACATATAATAAAACTGTAAATATCACGTGTCTGTACATTTTAGAATTTTACAAAATAAATGATTTAAGGGGCCTCAGAATAATTAACTAAACACATTTCAATAATTTTTAGAAAAGTCTGTCTGTCTGTTTGTTTGTTCTCACATCACGCCTGAAGTACAAAGTTAACAAGATAGACTCGGTAAGAACACTATAAAGAATATCCTCAAGTAACATTTAGTCTTTATTTCATTAAAATCGGTTTACTCTATCAAAAGTTATGAACATTTGAAGTCAAATTAAAGTACAATGTAGGCTATCGTATTGTTCTAGACCACGTCTATACCGGCCGTAGTGATTCATATACAGGGTGTAAGTGACGGTTCACCGAAAACTGAAATACTAGCTTCGGACCATCATTCTGAGTTGGAAAACGTAGGAATTTTCCACCGGAAAATTATCGAATTTTCATTCAAAATTTCACATTTTTCTAACTGATTATGATTACATAATGAGTAAACGACCCATTATACTAGATAATATCAATAAAAACTACATAATACCGAAAAACAGCTATGTAATCCAAACATACAAAATAAACACAGTTGAACCAATCAGCTGATCTTGCAACAAGACATCGGACAAGGCAATGACCAACGCAAAAAAGTTTTTTTACGCACCGGCAATAGTGTGCTGTGTAAAAACCCGCCCGCATCGTACCTACTACCACTGAACTAGGGAAGATCTATGATCAATGATCGATATCGAAAAAAGTGTATTAAACAAAGCGGGATAGGTTAATAAATAAAATAGTTGTTTTCCTTTTAAAAGTAAAGGTTACATGAACGTGTTAGCACTATTTATTATTAAATTAGTCACGTAGATTGAAAAGATTGTAATGATTAAAGTAGCCTCTAATTTAATGTTATACTACTATCACTTTACAATACCCATTTGCATTTTAAATGTAAAAAAATATTAATTGTTTTGATATTTCGTATCGTAAATGTACATGTATGAGTTTATTTAATCACTTTTAATAATAATTAATGTAAAAGACCATCTAATTGTTTTAAAACAAAGCTTTTTGTACACAGCGATTCATACAATGTAATGTAATCTAGTAAATCTTTACTTAACTGTTAAAATACAAAACTGTAACAAAAATTTGTTAATAGAATTAGCCATAAACAGTTTATTACTATGTATAAGTATAAAATTAATCGATAGCCGATAACTCTCATAAAAATATTTTATGAGAGTTATCGACTATGGATTTATTTAATTAGATAGATGTATCTCATCCCTATCTAATATGACTACAACTGCAAAAGAAATTTATTTTTGAATTCTTTAGTTCGGTCGCGCTACTGTCAGGAATCGGAAGTACTTGACGTAATCTCTCGTATTCGCGAGTGTTTACTATTTTCGTTGCATTTTGTTAAGTTTTTTATTTTGTTCATAACTATTTTGTGTACTAAATTGTGTTTATTTACTGTGTTCATAACATTTTGTTAACGTTTTTGTTTTGTTTATAACTTTTTTGTGTAACTACAAAGTTGTGTTTGTACCTAATAAATAATGAGTCAGCCATTTAGTGCACGTGAATATGGACAAATGCTCATGGCATACGGGGAGGCACGAGGCAATGCTTCGTTGGCGCTTCGCATTTACATCCAGCGGTATCCTGACGCTCGTCACCCTATGGACAGTCGTGTGATTTCTCGTACGTATCAACGAGTACTGGATAATTTCCCCATAGTACCGCATCAGGAGGGTTCCAGCAGGCCGATTAGAGTTTCCACTGAGCGGAGAATTCTCGATGCCGTTCACCGTAATCCACACCTTGGTACGCGAACCACCGCTAAACTTCTGCGCCGTAACTACGGAACTCGCCTATCGCACTGGACTGTGCATAAAATTTTACGCAGAGATCGACAACGGCCGTACCGTATTCATAAAGTGCAAGCTCTCTTGCCTGGCGATCAAGTTCGGGGTATTGCATACTGCAGGTGGTTGATGAATCAGCAGCGGCAATATCCAAATTTTGTATCCCACATAATCTGGACTGACGAATCCACGTTTACTCGGAATGGCATGTGGAATCGACGTAACTCGCACGTTTGGGCGCGAAGTAATCCACATGCATCCCAACAAACGGGTCACCAAACGCGTTGGTCAGTAAACGTATTGTATGGTAACTATAACAACAAAATTTTAGGGCCTTACTTTTTACCGGAGCGCTTGAATGGACCCCGATACTTGGATTTTCTACAGCAAGACCTGACTGTCCTGGATGAGTTACGTTCCGACCTTGCCGCAGAATGGGATGGAAGATTTGCCGCTTGCTCAATTACCTCAAATTTGGTTTCAACACGACGGTGCGCCACCGCATGTCGTGCTCAGAGTGCGCCAATATCTTGACGACACATTTCCTCGGAGATGGATTGGGCGATTCGGGCCTCACTCGTGGCCAGCCCGCTCACCGGACTTAACACCGCTGGATTTTTTTTTGTGGGGCTATATCAAGGAAAAAGTGTTCGTCAGTGAGTGCACTACTGCGGACGAAATGCGGAATCGTATAACGGCAGCATTTGTAAAGTTAGAAGCTGACATTATCGCAGACCCCTCCATGATGCCTCGCCTTCACGCCGAAACAATCAATCGTTCGCAAGTTTGTGAACAAGTTGGAGGCAGCCATTTTGAACCATATCTTATAAGGCCCGCGAGATCTTAAGGTAAGGTTTAATTACTTTTACAATTTACTGTTAATTCAAAGAATTTATCGTAAATCACCCTACCTTTTTATTTTATAAACACATTTGGCTTTCTGTTTTTACCTACACAAACATTAACGAAATGTGCGTATAAGATTAATTTTATAAGACGTTATTCAATTTATTAAAATTTTTTGTAAGTACAATAATAAAATTGTACAATCCGATTATTAGTCACAACGTTTAAATTATTATTGTAGTAGATCACTAAAATAGGTGATCCGGGCTCCGTCAGATAAAGTGAGCGCGCGTAGCGTTGGTGCGCGGGAAGCGCGATACGATAGCGCGGACGGACACATTGCATTGGTAGCGATACATTGCGTAGTGTAAATTACAATGTACTAGCATAAAACTTTAATCGTACGTTTCATTTTTGAATTGACATTTCCATTCAGTTGTGTACTTATGGACAAACGATTGTGCAACGTTTTCGGTACACCGTCCCTTACACCCTGTATATCACAATAGATGGCACTTATGGACAGAATGTTGTGTCCTGTTAATGCCGCTGATTGCAATGCCTTGATAATTTATTATTCTGATACGATTATATATTTTGTCTGCTTTTCTTAAAGGTTGGATAGTAAGAATAAGATATTATTAACTATAAAATAATTATAATCTAAGTATACTAATATTATAAAAAAACGAAAGATTTGATTTTGTTTGTTGGATGGATAAACTCAAAAACTACGGGTTCCATTTTAAAATTCTTCATCGATATAAAGCTACATTATCAGGGAGTAACATAGGCTATAAATGATATCCAACAGAACTAGAGATCCTTAAAAAAATTGCAATAATATAACTCAAAGTACCTACATTTTACCCATAAAGTTCACTATTTGGCGTGCGCTGGGAAAACGATTGAAGATACATAAAAATCATGTACTACATAAATAAGTATTCATTACTATTATGGACAAATAATATATTGTTTATTGATCCATGATACTGAGACAATGTTTACTGTAACTGACAACGACATCTCTTAGTGTTACAACGAAATGTCGATAACGCCATCTGCGTTGTGCATATGACGTCATTTTCTGAATCGCGGTGTTAAGATTCTCCGGCGCAGTATGACTACGGAACACAATATTTCTATCAGTGGGTTCGTTTTGAGTCTTTATAATTGTATATCTTTGAGTTTGAATTGTTTGTATCGAATAATCGTTTGTTTGTTTGGACAGTCCCGGCAATTCATTGTTTATTGAAATTTCGTGGTTCAGGGTTATCAATTATCAATTAATACATATACTAAAAATGTAACGGATCGCTGTCTGTACATGGAGGATATAATATGAGAAAAATATAATAATAATAATAATAATCATCTTTATTTGCAAAAAAGGTTTTACAATATTAACACTTAGATTATGTACACTGTAACCTTAAATAATAATAAGAAATTCATGACCCAAAAAGTGTTATGTTGAACTCTGGTACCCATGGTAAGATTTAACTTGTGTTATGGGTACCAGTGCCCTCACACGTAATTACTAGATTAATTTAAATTAAGGAGCGATTATACATAATGTGCACAATATTAATATTTATGTAGGACCCTATTTGATCATCTGACATAATTCGATCAGCCTCATATGAATAAATATATAAAATGTTATATTATGTACGTGTACGTATGTGCGTGTGTGTGTATGTATGTATGTAAGTGTGAAGTGTTTATATATTTAAGTGTAACCTAGTGTTTGGATCATTGTGAGCAATTTTACTACAGAATAGATATCTTTAATAATTTTTCAGTGTCATCATAATTTAACACTTGTAACAAACTATACACCTTCCTTTTACACTCTTGCCTACAGAGGGGGTAAATATTGCAAAGTTTATTAATCTGGTTATACAAGTGACTACTGATGACGTGATAATGGTGTTGAGCAAGGGATGTTCTTGAGTTATGAGAGTCACATACTTTATATTGTCTACGAGTTTGAAGGGCATTTACGTCATATACTATAGAACGGTGCTTGCGTAATATGGTTTGAAGTACAAAGAGCTGTCTAACTGTAAGAAACTTACACTCTGCGTAAAGGATTTGTGTGGGATATCTGAAAGGTTTGGACATCATGACTTTTAGGACTGCTCTTTGCGCACGCTCGACTTGTAGTAGATGCGTCTTATGAGCCCCACCCCAGACTGTAATACAGTATGTGAGTAAGGACTGACACAGCGCATAATACATAGTCCTAAGAGTGTCGGTATCCGCCGAATATCTAATTATTTTAAAAATGAATATTAGCTTACGAGCCCGGGCAGTCAGATTTTTCAGTTGAGGCTTCCACTTTAGCGAATTATCAATTAAAACTCCAAGGTGTTTCACTGTTTCAGTTTTCAAAATTTGGGGACAGGAGCACAATGAATAGGAATGGTTGACACTGCAGGTATGAGCCCTAAGAACGAGAGAGTCAAAGATATGCGAAGAGGGAGTTTTCAAATAAAAAGGCATGTAAACAGTTTTTTTTTAAATTCAATGTTAGGACATTATTAGAAAGCCAACCCATCACTGTTCTAAGACTCCCTTCCGCACTGTCAAAGGTCTCAGACCAGTTCTTACCGTGTACCACTAGTGCCGTGTCATCTGCATAGGAGTAAATAGAGCAGTTTTTGAGGGGTAAGTTGCAGAGGTTGTTTATGTAAATTAAGAATAAAGTCGGGCCAAGAATTGAGCCTTGGGGCACTCCAAAGTTCAGTGATTCAGTGTCACTAATGACATCATCTATTGTGACACACTGAGTACGATTACTGAGATAATCTTTGAACAGTTCGTGTGTATGACCATGAATCCCAATTGATTCCAACTTGTTCAAGAGATGAGGAACCGACACAGTGTCAAACGCCTTCGAGAGATCCAAAAAGATGCCCAGACATTTTGAGTTGTCGTCTAATTTCGAGACTACATGGTCTATTAGTGAGGCAACAGCATCTTCAGTCGATTTTCCTCTTCTAAATCCGTATTGATTAGATGCCAAGAGTCTATTGGATTCTAAGAAACTCATCAAACGTTGGTTAATAATTTTTTCGAGAATTATGGAGATGGCAGGCAGGACTGATATCGGCCTATAATTATCAACACTGTGTCTGTCTCCACCCTTGAGGATTGGGAAGACAATAGCCTTTTTAAGTGATGTAGGGAAACAGCCAGAAGATAGACATAAGTTGCAGATGTGGGTAATAACGGGTACAAGTACAGGCAGACACGACTTTAAAATTCTTGGTGAGATACCATCCCATCCAGGCGCAGCGTCTGTGCGGAGACCAAGAATAAGTCCTTGTACCTCATGTTCATCTGTGGGTAAAAGCACAAGTGAATTGATTGGATTTGCTTTCCCTGGACACTTATCAGTAGTCTGACTGAAACTAAACTTAGAAGCTAACTTACTGCCGATATTTGCAAAAGAGTTATTGACAGCGTTGACAGATGATATATTATTATTACACATAGACAAAAGTTCGTTTGGGGGTGTGATATTACGGTTAGTGTTTGTGATATTCTTTATAACTTTCCAAGTGGCCTTAGGGTCATTTTTTGCTTTAGTGAATTCATTTTTTTCGTAAGCAATCTTTATATTTTTAAGTAGCTTATTGCAGAAGTTGCGATATCTTGTGTAAGTGACTTTAAGAGTATAATTATTTGGGTCTTTTATTAATTCAGATGACAGTTTATCCCTGTTGCGAATACAGCGTAATAGACCGTTAGTAATCCAGGGTTTAAGTGTTCTACGTTTGGATGGTAAATGAATAGACTTTGAATGATTCGTAATGCATGAACTAACGGTGGAAATCAGAAGTTCTGTAGCGGTATTAGCGTCCTGTGCGTTCATTATATCACTGAAATCCATAGAATAAAGGTCTAAAATTATGGCAGAGTAGTCGACAACAGTTTTGTTGGCTTTAGGAGTTGCGGGCATCCGTTCACAGTCAATACTGATGTAAGTAGGCTTATGGTCAGTTATATATGTGTCAAATACCAGGGTCATTGTTTTAAGGCCGGATTTTACCATAACATGATCCAAACAAGACTTGTCACGAGTGGGGAATAGATGTGAGGGTAAGAAACCATGCGATGCAATCATGTTTAGGTATTCGTTTGATTGTTGAGTTAGATTGTTTGTCGTTATATCTATGTTTATATCACCCATGACCACTATATTTTTATGTTGTGATATAGATGTAAGAATGTTATTTAACTCATTGGTAAACTTATCGCAATTTCTTACCGAAGGTGAACGATATAGCGCTACTACAGATATATCTGAATTTGTAAGGTGACATACTAGACAACTAGAGTCAGTAATTAGGGATCTGTTATTGTATGTAGCAGTTTCAATTTTACATAAATTATTACTCCATCATTTTGATTTTTAGGGTTGCTCGTATGATAGGAAACATAGCCTTCTAACTGTGGAATTGTCGGCGATGCACCTAACTAGCATTCTGTTAAAATTATCAACTCACACGTAATGTTAGTGCTGTGAAGAAACACTGTAAAGGAGTCAAAATTACAATTAACACTGCGAATATTAATGTGGAGTATATTTACAGACTTCTGTGTCATTTGCAATTTGTCTTTATAAAAATTTGGTGTACAAATGTGTGAGTTTGGGACACCGAAAGAATCTATTTCATTTATTATTACCGGATCAATCATTTTGTAATTGGATATAAAATACGCAGTTTTTGAATCTATAGTAATAATAATAATAATAATAATTTATTTGCCATAATTTTACAATCCAGGTGAACATATATATAGGTATAATAATCATAACATCAAAAGTGTTGAACTCTGGTACCCAAGGTAAGAGTTAACTTGTGTTATGGGTACCAGTGCTCTCGCATAGATATTGACAAAAGAGAAGTACAATAACTTACGGATTGTTACAAGTGTTAGTTCAGTGAGTTAGTTATAAAATTAAAAATTTAAAATGATTTGCTAGTCTATATTTATTCAGTAAGTGTGTGTTGGAATGTGTGGTGTGTGTTAGTAGGTATTGTGTGTGTGTAGTGAGAGTGGGTGTGGTGTGTGTGTATGTGTGTATGTGTGAGTGTGTGTATCTGTGTGTACGTGCCAGTAGGTGAGTATGTGTATACGTCAATTGATTTGAATTTCAAAAATTGTGTAGATGTTTGTTTTAAAGGATTGTGAGTTTAAGTAGATTCTCTGTTTCAACGTAGGACTTAGTCATGAGCCATTTTTTTAATATTCTCCTACATTGGAATTTAGAGAGAGGATAGATATTGCAGACCTATATGATAACCTGGATTTGCAGATAGTATATGATAACCTGGTATGTAGTGTATAGTAAAACATGGGTGGTGTTTAGTAATGTGCAGAGGTGGTTGTGGTAATGAGTAAAATGTTTTAAATAAGCCAAAGTGTATAAAATGTCTATTAGATAAATAATTAATCTATAATTAATATAAAATGGCAAGCAGTATTTATTTTTTGTTCCAGTAGAAAGCAGTTTATAATATTGAGGCTGTAAAGTTGAAGCATGTATACATATCTTAAAATATAATATTATCATTAGGTTATTTGTATATATATAAACAATATTGCTTTGGTAGTGATTAGCATAACGAAGGAAAAACTGAGCACATGAAATAGTGTATTCCCATGAACGTGGATATGTAAGTGAGGCCGTTATTTTTTAGGTAGTTATAGTTATGTGAGGCATCAGGAAAGATAAGCAGTAGGCGAACACATTGGTATACTTTCACGTTCATACAAATCACGGTAACAAAGTATGGAGTATAGCAAAAAACTAGTTTACTTAAACAAACTTTACGAAAGAAATAATGTGAAGTTACCAAAAAAGTGAGTATTTTTTTATTTTGCTCGTCAAAATGACCACACTCCACCTGATGGTAAGCAGTCGTGTGGTCTAAGAGCATAAGAGCAGTGGCCTCCACATCGCCCCCACAGTAGCCGAGGCGATGTTGAGGTCTCTACTTTGACGGCCTGAGAAGATGCTTTTTCACGCCCCGCTTAAAGAACCCAGGATTGAAGGAAGAAGGAAACACGTGCGTTGGCAGAGAATTCCATGCCTTGGTCGTTCGGCAGAGATATGAGGACCCAAACTTTTTGGTACGCGCTCTAATCGACTCTACCGTGTAAGGATGGCATCTGAGCCCAGCACGCGTTGTTCTGGATAGGAAAGGGGAGGGCGGGATAAGGTGGAATAACTCTTCAGAGCAATCCCCGTGGTATATTCTGTAGAAACATGCCAATGAGGCAATGTCCCTACGGAGTTGCAGAGGTTCCAGTGAACTCGTGACCTCTGGATCTCCGATGATATGGACAGCCCGCCGCTGTAACCGGTCGAGAGCGTCCAGCAAGTACTGCACGGAGCCATCCCAAAGATGAGAACAGTACTCCGCGCAAGGGCGCACTTGTGCCTTATACAATAGGCACAGTTGCCCAGGCGTGAAGAACCGCCTCACCCTGTTCAGAACTCCGAGTTTTCGCGAAGCTTGCTTAATGACGCTCTCGATATAGGTTTTCTGATTAAGGGAGCGGCAAAGATCCCATACCTAAGATGGAGAGACTGTCACGTATCACCAGTGGAGTGTTCTTCAGAGAAGGGAGGGGAAGGAACGGAGGCTTTTTTGTTGAGAACGCGCATGCCTGGGTCGTCTTCTTGGCGTTGAACTCGACCAAGTTCTTGGCACCCCATTCATAGATGCGGTCCAAGGTCTGGTCAAGTTCAACGACAAGATTCTGCCTTTTCCCTTCAACCTCAGCCTGTTTGGCCTCAGGATGTCCGAGATATCGCCCATGCACGGTACTGTCGTCCGCATAACAATGTATGTTGCCGAGATTCAACATATCATTGATATGCAGAAGAAAGAGCGTAGGGGATAAGACAGAACCCTGAGGCACTCCTGCAGTGACCTGCATAAATTTCTAAACGACGCTTCTGCAGGAAACTTATAATCCAGGTGCACAGTTGAGGGGGCAAGCCATAGGCCGGGAGCTTGGAAAGAAGAGACCGGTGCCAGACTCTGTCGAAAGCTTTGGCTATGTCAAGGCTGATAGCCAAAGACTCGCCGTGCTTGTCCATAGCTTCACCCCAGAGGTGCGTGACGAACGCTAGAAGATCACCCGTTGATCGTTTAGCCCGAAAGCCGTATTGGCGATCATTTATCAACGATTGATCCTCCAGGTAGCGGACAATTTGGGTGTTTATAATCCGCTCGAACACCTTGGAGAGCACTAAGGTGATAGCTATGGGACGATAGTTGCTTGGCTCGGAACGGTCCGCCTTTTTGGTAATCGGTTGAACGTTCGCCTCCTTCCAAGCCTCAGGCACAATGCCTGCGGCGTAAGACGTCCGGTATAGGCGCGTAAGCGTGGGAGACAACTCCGCTGCACATTTTTAAGGACCACAGCTGGGATGCCGTCAGGTCCACTGCCTTTCCGAACATCGAGAGACTGCAGTATCGCACGAACGGTTCGTTGCCTGATACATATATCAGGCATGGTGTAGCCGCAGTTGGCAATGTTAGGCGGCTGCGAACCGCAGTCATCGATTCGTGAGTTGGCCGCAAAGAGATTTGCAAGCAGATCTGCTTTCTCCTGCGTCCGATGAGCTAGTGATCCATTCGGATACCTCAGAGGGGGCAGCAAGGTCTGGCAGAAGTTGGACTGCACGGCTTTGGCCAGGCGCCAATAGCTACGACTGCCCGTAGGATGCGCCATGAGTTCCTGGCCGAACCGTGCGACGCGCTGGGCATCCGCTCTTAAGTATGCCCTCTTGCAGACCTTTGTGGCTTGGTTGAACGCTGCCTTCAGGTGATCCACGTTAGGGTCGTGGAGTGTGCGAGCCCTGGTCCAAGCGCGGTACGCTGTCTGTTTGCGTTCAACAGCATCAGCGCATTCACGACCGAACCAGGGCCTTTTCCTGCCGCCGCTCGTGACATCACTGTATGGAATATAATATTCCATACCTAGGATGATTTCACCAGCGACAGCAGTAGCGCTCTCTGATGGATCCCTGTTCTCAAAGCAGCGTTGAGCCCAAGGGATGGATGCAAAGTACTCCCGCATTCCATCCCAGTCTGCCGACGAGTAGTGCCACAGTCGTCGTCTTGCCTCCTCGGGTCGTGGAGGCGTAACAACAACAGCTGTGGCACAAACCAGACAGTGGTCTGAGGTGCCCAGAGGAGCACGAATCGACACACTGTACCGGTTCGGGTTACTCGTCAGCAGCAGATCGAGCAGAGAGGGCGCCTGACCTGCGATGTCTGGTATCCGGGTGGGCTGGAGTACCAGTTGAGACAGGTCATGCGTGAGAGCGAACGCATGGGCAGTTCGTCCCGCGTGGTCTGTTTTGGGAGAACCCAACCAGGTCTCATGGTGGGCATTGAAATCTCCCAAGAACACCAACTCAGCGTTCGGAAACCGCTCCTGCGCGTCTGCCGCCTGACTCAGGTAATTGAAGAGTCGAGTTGTCTCAGCGTCTACTGAATGGGATCGGTAGAGGCACATGTAGATTTGGCTGAAAGAGCCATGATCTACGTGTACCCAAAGGACAGAGAAGGAAGGGTCCTCTAGGCATTGTAGACGGCGACAGCAAATATCCGCCCTAACAAACAAGCATACCCCGGCTTTCGCGAGGAAACACTCCTCTAGCACGTAACCGGGATATTGCAGGTAGTTCGTGTCTGCAGGACGGCGTATTTGTGTCTCCGTTAGAAAAAGCATTGCCGGCCGAGCCGTCTCCAGGTGGTGATGGACGGCATTAAGGTTAGCATGGAGTCCTCTGATGTTAATAAAGAATCTATTCTTTCTTATGTAACAATTTAAGACACTGAATAGAGCGTATAGTGATAGCTTCCATACCTTCACGTTCCCTAACAAAAATGTTTCCATTATGGGACCAGCAGTATTTATAATTGTTCGACTTACCGAAGTTACGAGCTTCGTAGAATAACTGACGTACACTCCCAGGTAGATGTTCGGCGATATAGATAGGAAAAAATTTACCACTGATACCAATATGTCCCGTGTTTAGTTTCTCTGGTGGGGGAAGGCCTTTATTAAAAGTACGGGTGTATTATTGGGACCTTTAGCAAATAGCACCCAAAACAATTATTGTTAGAATTTTTGTCTGTTTATCTGTTTGTCTGTGTTTGTGCACGCTATTCTCAGAAACGACTTATTCGATTTAGATGTGGTTTTCACTAATATATTATTGTGGTAAGCTTCACTTATCATTTAGTGTATGTTTCATGTCAATCGGTTCATAAATAAAAAAGTTATGCCAATTTAAAGAATCACGTAGAAGTTCGAACATTTGTTAATTTGTTAAACTATCTATCTATATATCTATTTTATGTGACTGAAACTTTACTAAATAATAAATAGAAGTTTAAAATATCCACCGTATCGTCGAAAATCACCTCAACAAGGTGGCTTCACAGCTAAAATAAGGTTACATGGTCAGGAAATCGATTTAGATAATAGATGGGTGGTACCTTATTCACCGGTATTATCGAAAACCTTTCAAGCTCACATCAATGTTGAAGTATGTAACAGTGTCGAATCCATAAAATACATAATATTATGTAAATATGTGAACTGTGACTAAGCAACAGTGGGATTCACAAATAATGATAACGATGAAGTTACAAGGTTTCAGTCAGACCGATATATTAGCTCTTCTGAGGCAGTTTGGCGTATTTTAATTTTGTCAATTCATGAAAGACATCCACCCGTTATCCATATTGACGTTCATCTTGAAGGTGGACAAAAGATATATTTCAACCCTGAAAATGGAACGGATCGTTTAGAAAACCCCAGACGAACCACTCTGCTCGCTTTCTTTAATCTTTGCGAAACAGACGCATTTGCTAAGTCACTCTTATACAACGAAGTTTCATCGTATTATACCTATAATAAACAACAGGGTACTTTTAACCGCAGAAGTCGTGGAACAGCTATAGTAGGTGAACCAGGTATTTTTAAAGAACACCTTATTGGTAGAGTTTATACGGTGCATCCGAATAACTCCGAATGCTTTTACCTGCGCTTACTTCTACACGTTGTTCAAGGGCCTAATTCTTTTTGCCGAGCTCCGAAAGGTTGATAATATCGTATACCCTACATACCAAGCGGCTTGCCGGGCACGTCACTTACTGGATGGGGATCAACACTGGGATGATGCTTTGTCCGAAGCAAGTATTAGCGAAAGTCCTAAGCGGTTGCGCCATTTGTTTGCAGTCATGCTGGTGTTCTGTGCACTTTCTGATGCTGCACAGTTATGGCATAAGTATCAGAACAAATTAGCTGAGGACTTTTGCAGGCACGCACAACTAAATAATGACAACCCAATTAGTGAGAGATTACGTGAAAGTCACTTGAATCGTTGTTTGCTGGCTATTCAAAATATAGTTACATCTGTTGGGGGTAATCCTATTTCTCAATATGGCATGCCCGAGCCATCATTTGACGGCGAACGTATTAATAGAGATTACGCGATGGAAATCAACTATGATCCAGTAGATCTGGCCGAAATATTAGAAACGGATGTCTCGAGATTAACTGAAGAATAGCGTTTAATATTTGATCGGATGTGTCGTAGCGTTGATAGTGCTTTGGCCTTTGGGAGAAATGCTATTTGTAGATGCTCCCGGTGGAACGGGTAAGACATTTCTTACCAAAGTGATTTTGGCGAAGGTACGAAGTCAAGGTAAAATTGCGCTTGCTGTCGCTTCACCGGGCATAGCAGCCACTTTGTTGCCGGAAGGGAAAACTGTCCATACAATGTTTAAAATTCCGATTGGCTTATACCGCACAGAAAGCCCTGTTTGTAATATTTCTAGAAATAGCGATATAGCTAAGGTTCTTCGTGATTGTAGCCTTATTACATGGAATGTGTGCACAATGGCAAACCGTGAAGCGGTTGAAGCAGTAGATAGAACGTTGCGTGATGTCAAGCAAAATGGCCAACGTATGGGTGGCATTACTATACTTTTTTGTGGCGATTTTCATCAGACACTCCCTGTAATACCACGTGGAACAAGGGCTGATGAAGTTAGAGCCTGTCTTAAGAGTTCTCGACTGTGGAATTACATTATCCCTTTGCATTTGACAATAAATATGCGAGGGCAAATCGGAGGCAACGAAAATGCTCGAGAGTTTTAGATTTGCTACTTGAGATCGGTAACGGTGTGCATCCGCAGGAACAAGGAAAAGTTGTATTAAACGAAAACCTATGCTGCAAAGCTTCATTAATGCGAGAACTCATATCATCCGTGTATGGAAACGCAACGCAAATACCAACTTGCGAAAATTCCTGGCTTTGCGAAAGAGTTATTTTAACTCCACGAAACTACCAAGCAGCAGCAATAAACGCTGAAATTTTGAGCTTTGTTTCGGGGAATAATGTAGAGTATATCTCCATTAACTGAGTTATGGAAGATGAAGAATCTATCAGCTACCCAGTAGAATTTTTAGAATCTCTCATGGACTACGAGCTCATAAAATAAATTTAAAAGTCGGCGTACCCATAATGCTCCTTAGAAATTTAAGCCCGCCAAAACTTTGCAACGGTACCAGATTAAAACTAGCCAATTTACAACGAAACCTGATAGAAGCAGAGGTTTTAACAGGGTGCGGAATAGATGATAGTGTTTTTATTCCTCGGATTACTCTCATTCTAAACAATTTTCTGTTTAGTTTTAAACGAGTCCAGTTTCCAGTGAGCCTATGTTTGGCGACGACAATTAATAAAGCCCAAGGTCAGACGCTAAAAGTTGTGGGTGTGGATCTAAGTATTAGCTGTTTTTCGCACGGTCAGTTTTATGTGGCTCTGTCACGTGTTAGCAATCCTAGCAGCCTGTATGCTTTAATCCCTAATATCGTGTATAGAGAAGCATTACTGTAAAGTAGATTTTTTTAAATACCCAAACGACGGTGTTTCTAATCCAAAATAAACCAAAAGATATATCCAAAAAATGCTGCCCAAAGTCGCTATTCCACGCGGACGAAATCGCGGGCACAGCTAGTTTTTAATATACATCGTTACGTCTATAAACAGATATCGCTGTTTATAGACGTAAAATTACATTTGTCATAAATGTGATTTTACGTCTATGAACAGCGATATATACTCGTATGTTATAAAATATATTGCGTATGCGGCGCACGCTTTCAATACGTATAATCAGACTTTGTGTTTTGTTAAATTTGTTTTATTCAGCTAAGAAGTGAAATAACAGTTCACGAATATAACTTACCTGAAGTTAAACTGCTTTATAAGGATTTTATCGCGTTGTTTATTAACACTTTTATTATATAATTTTGAAAATATTACACTGCTTACGAAACTATAATAATACTATTTAAAATTATTAAAACTATTTATAATAAAGTTTTTATTGCCCCGACGTTTTATTTCTACTTTCCCCGTATAAAGCAGTTTAATTTCAAAGTTTAACATTTGCGTGAACCTATGCAAACTAGAACTTACCTATCTAAGAACAGCAATCAATATGGCACCGCGACTCTGTCCAGTAAGGCGATAGTCACGATCACTACGACACACAATATGTTTATGACTAAATATCTCATAATCTGATACACCAACCAACAACCATGTCTTTATTAACAGAATACCGTCATACGAACATACGAAATAAGGTAAATTATTTATTATTATTATAAGCCTAATTGGCGTCCCACTGCTGGGCAAAGGCCTCCCCTTCCGACTTCCATCTATCTCGATCGCTTGTTCTGAGTTGCCGATTCCTTTTAAAGGCATCGAGCTCGTTTCGCCATCTCCTCCTGGGCCGGCCTCGTTGTCGCTTACCGTTACTTGGCATCCACTGTGTGATTGTTCCCGTCCATAACTCTCCTGGCATACGACAAACGTGGCCTGCCCAATTCCACTTTAATTTGGCAGCTGAGTGGCCTACATCAGCAATTTGAGTTTTGGAACGTAGTATTGAATTTCTGATGCGGTCTGTAAGTCTGACTCCTAAAATACTACGTTCCATTGCTCTTTGACAGATTCCGATAGCAGACTTTTGATTTTTTGTCAATGACCAAGTCTGTGCTCCATAGGTAAGAGTGGGAAGAATGCACATGTCCATGAGTTTTCTCTTCAGGGTTAATGGAAGAGATCCTTTCATTAGTGATTTCATCAACCAAAAGCTCTTCCAGGCATTTTCGGTGCGTCGTGCGACTTCTTTATCTTGTTTTACCTGAAAGGAGACAATTTGGCCGAGATATATGTACTGATGGACATATTCAATCATCACACAACCATTATATTGTGCACCCTGGTGTTGGTCATGTCCTTGGTTTTCTCCATGTTCATGCTGAGTCCGACTTCGATGCTGGTTTTGCTCAATTGGTCGAGCATGAGGCCTAACTTAGCTGCCGAATTAGAGAAGATGACAATGGCGTCAGCAAATCGGAGATTAGTCAGTCTTCTATCGCAAACACACAATAAAAGTTTTCAGTCAGAGTTCAGATTGCGAACATTTTGGTAGTAAACACTTAATTTAAGAATCATAAAGTTAACCATTGATTCTATCGCAAGTTATAAATGCAATAACATTTATCAAACTTTAAACTATACAGTGTGTCCGGTAATTAATGGATAACCTTGAAATGTCTTATAGTAGAACTAATGGCCGTTCATAAAAAAATATGAAAAAAATCTATCCTAACTACTACCTGAGATATGGATCTATTTGTTAATACCATATTTAACTACCTTGTACACTACGACCATAAATTAATGAATTCCATCGGTTTTTTGTTGTTTTATTATTAAACACTAATTATGTTAATAGATAGACAGTCAAGTATGCCTAGCTATTTTTTTCTGAACGGCCATCAGTTCTACTATAAGACATTTTAAGGTTATCCATTAATTACCGAACATTCTGTAGATGTAGGGTATCATAAAAATAATTTATATATATCCGTCGTGAACATAACCTAAATAAAGGTTAGTTGTAGTCAACGACTCTTTATTTAAAATATTCGTAGTCCAACATTTTAAATAAAGAACTCAATTGTGTGAGAAAGACAGTGGTTCACTAGTGAGTGCGACCGAGACAGAAATAAATTGCAATGTGAGTATCTATACTTATAATAAAACTGTAGAGAGGTCAATTCTGTACATTGAATATATATTCAAAATTAATATTGGAGGATGAATGGTGATCGATACTGATGACAAAAATGCAATCAGTAAATTTTTTGTCTGTCTGTCTGTCTGTCTGTATGTGCACGCATGGGTCAAAAACTACTTAAGGGATTTTAACCAAACTTGGTACGATTGTAGTCCATACTCCTGGGCAGGTTATAGGCTATATAACATAACGCTAAGACACATAGGAGCTGAGCAGTGACGATAAATTTGAAGCAAGTCGGACGAAAATGCGCTTTCGAGCTCTTATCCACGCATACGTTGATCATACACCAAAAGTATGTATTACAAAGATGATGGTCTTCAAAAGATCTACAAAAAAGTCCTCAATAGTATATATCTATCTTTTATAAATTAGCCACAATAACG
Organism: Catocala sponsa; assembly: GCA_963564715.1. Classification (NCBI taxonomy): domain Eukaryota; kingdom Metazoa; phylum Arthropoda; class Insecta; order Lepidoptera; family Erebidae; genus Catocala; species Catocala sponsa. Next base: position 19,830,328 of record OY751337.1, on the reverse strand, counting down.
TGTTTAATCGTTAGGCATTTCTTCAAAGTGTATTAAAATACATAAATATATTGTATTTCACATAGATATATCTTTATCAAACTCCCATATTCAAAAAGTACACTTTAATATTTATATTATGAAAAAAATTTAGGAATCGGTTTATAAACACACAAGATATAGATGAAATAAAACTTCCAAATCTCGCCGCGCCAGTATGGGTACGGCTATACGGTTGATTGTTGTTTAACGCGTGAAACGGCTATCCGCTGCATTTATAAAAAGGCGGGGGCGCTCACGCGCCGACTTCACTCACATTTTGTTTGTTTGGTTGAACGCGGTAATCTAAGGAACTACGGGTAAAAATTAGAAAAATATTTCAGTGTTGGATAGCCCATTTATAGAGGAAGGCTATAGGCTATATAACATCACGCTACGACCAATAGGAGCGGAGCATAAATGAAAAATATTGCAAAAACTAGGAAAATTCTCTTATGTGAAGCAGACGAAGTTGCGCGGGTCAGCTAGTATAAAATAAAACTTTAGATACTCATGGCACCAAAATTAACAGTTTTTTTTACTGTCACTGTTGTACGTAATGTTTTTAGTACAGTCAGGTAACTTTTTATATTAACAAATTATAAAAAAAGGGATGTACTCTTTCAGACCAAGGCTATGGTTAATCAGTCGTCTTCGATATACGTAGCTTGGCTATTATCAAAAATGGTTGTTTCCTTATATATTGAAAGAAATCCGTCTTTTTAAACTTAAATAAGACTTGTATCTCCGGCGCTGTGAAAATGCTCCAGAATGACACACATTTTACGGCAAAAATTTTTATAAATGTATAAATTTAAAATTAGTTTTTCGTAGGATAAATGTGAGTCTTTGCAAACTGTAAACGAGGTCCCAAAGTTTGTTCAGAACTGTCAGGATTTGCAACTGCACAGATATACATGTTGGCGACATTTCTTTTCAGAGGCCAGTAGAGTTTAAGTAATATGAGTTTTGATGGTGCATGCTTATTTTAAATTCATCCTACTTTCGTTGTTGTTAAGTGCAGTGAAATTTAATTTTATTCCACTAAAAATTTGTGTATTGATTTACATACGTTAACTAAGTATTATAATTGGATCGTGAGATAGGTTGTATTTGTATCAAGACTTAATAAGACTGTCAATATTTGGAATGCCAGTGATAATTAAAAAAACAATTGTGTGATAATAAAAATAACACAAAAATATATATATTATTATAGCTCTGGACGCAAAAATCAAATTAGGAATCTTACGATCGGTGATTGTCCTAATGTTTACATTTTATTCTGTTGTATCAGCAAGGCATGCGGTGCTTTGCTGATACAATGGAATCTGCTGTTCTGTTTTCAATATAAACAAACAAAACAATAATTTTACATAGATTTACGTTCCAAATCTAAAATTCATATTTAAAATCCGAATGTATACAAAAAAATATGCAAAACGTTTGGCTGCGGCAAAAGTTGTGTGTATTCGCTCGAGAGGCTGAATGCATTGCTGTCCTGTGCCACGTTATGGCGGCTACACCGTATTTATGGTCCAAGTTGCCGGATATTGTTTTAACTCATATTAGGTTTGGCAAGTTACTTGAATTTCGTGATTGAAAAACTTGGTTGCAGGACTTTATAATATTAAATAGATTTAAATCTCGTAACAGAATTACATGGATTTAGAATTATTACCAAATATACGACGTTAGTCAATGTATCCTAATTAATATTATACATGCTAATTGTTTGTTACGCTTACATATTCGTAATTTCATGATGATCGGTCAAGTAGTTGAGGAGTGATTAACTACTTGACTGATCATTATGAAACATAACATAACAGGAGTATAGAAAATGACAGAGGGTACCTACATTTCATGCATAAAAAGGTACCCTGTTCACGAGGGATAGAAATTTATTAACGAAAGCTAAATTAACGCGGGAAAAACTAGTAATTATATATATTGACTACCTCGTTAAATGCTCTTTACTTTTATAAATATTAAAAACTTTCGCTAATATTTTAAACGACATTTTAGCTGCTAGAATATAAAATTTATTTGGATATAACATTTATAATAGTGGTCGCGTTTGGCAATGGTTCAGTGTCTACGAAAATGTTGTTTACATTTGATCATATACGTTAGGAGGGTAATAAAATGCTGCATTGGCCGTTGTATCTATGTTTATGGCTCATGCTTTATGGTCAATGTTTTAGAGCTGAGTACAATAATATTCTGCATAATATTAAACACATTATATTTAGCCTGAAACGAATAGTGCAGTGGGTGGGTATAAGGACCTTGCTGTGTATTCTAGAATCAAATATGAACAATTATTTTTTTTAATTCTGTCCGATCGGACAGAATTTAAAAAAAGGTATGAAATTCGTAGCAATAATTGCACTTGCAAAAAAAAGCATAAATACATTTTTTTGCAAGTGATGCATTTTTTTAGGCTTAGGTATAAGGTTATACTTCTACACCCAGCCTTGTCGAATATTTTTTAATTTAATATGATAAATTAACAAATTTAGTATAGTCTATATCAAATAGTTACAATTTCTTTGTCTATTATACAAATTATTCGGTCTTTGAGATCTTATTAATTTTACCTTTTTGACTTCACAGATAATAACTTTCATACATAAATATATCAATGGGTTGCGTTCGACACAACCCTAAAACGCCACGGTACACTTGAAACAGCGAACACAGACGATGCTTTAATAACCAATCCATAACCCGCTATTCTTTCATTTTCATAAAGTTTTGTGGCTATTAAAGTGTCGGCACTTGAGGCTCTCGCAATTTGGACCGCGTCCAGCTGCCATGCAGCCATATTACTCTGGCAGGAAACCCCTTCATTTTAACTTATTACGTTTTAATAAACGCCTTCGCGTTTCTGGGTCACATCCCGGCAAAATGAGTATAGTTTGAGCGGGGATTGAATGTAATATAGTAGGAATGTTAGAAGGTTTGTGTATTACGTGAATACGTGAACTGGAAGGGATCTGTAATTCAGATGTTATAAACACAAAAAGAATGTGCATACTTACATGGAATCACACCTATATGTCCCTTAAGGGGTATGCAGAGGTGTCCTACACCCAAATTCAACAGCTAGCTTTCAAAAGCTACGTAATGCGAGCCTATTGCCGTCTATTTGCAGTCTCCATGATGCTATTGACAGTTTATTAACAGAAAAATCTATTGACATTTTGCCAGATCCGAGAACGAAACCCTGGATTAAATGATCGCCATTTATGCCATGGGTCCAACGATGCAGTCCTGATCAACAGTATTAATTTAACCGTTGTTGGTTGGTACATAAGTACAATCTACCACTTCTTTTTTTTTTCGTTTGGTTAGTGTTCAACCTGTTATCAAGAGTTGTTCAAGCGTAGGCCTCTGACATGGCTTAACGACTGCTATCAATTTGACAACAACCGGGACCGACTTTTTACGCGCCCTCCGAAGCACGGAGACGCTCAGATGAAATACCACTAAGCGGTCACCCATCTATAGACTGACCGCACCCAACGTTGCTTAACCTCGCTAATCGTTTACCGATCAGTGAGTGCAACTGGCTATGAGCGTCAGTAAGTAAGTACGATGAGGCATTACCTGCGGCGGGTACGGGAAACTGTTACTAGATATCACACCTAATAAGTCTTGATAAAGGAGATTGATGGTTGATAGGCAGGTGTAATGTTTATTCAGAGACAACTCCCGCAATAGAAATAATTTTGTGTCACGGGGGCTTTACAAACATTGGCACAACCAAAGCTAAGAATACCGAGTCTCGAATCAACTATACAAAGGGCGCAAAGGTTATTTTATTAATTGCTACTACATATAGTACCTTCTTGTTATACTTTAAAGATTTACTAAATATGAACGAGATATATTCAGTAGTTTAGCCACTGTTTGTATTTTTTGTTGTAATAATGTATAACGTCATATAGTAAATTACCAAAGACCTCCAGCAGTGATTATGAACAAACCATGACGCTCTTACTAACCTATAGCTAAAACAATAATGAATAATCGAAAAACCAAATCAAAAAAATTGATTACCTAAGTTTCGGTTTGCAAATTATTCTGAGTCATACGTCAAGTGCGAAAAGAAAGAAAATAAATTACTGTGGCATCGATATCATTACTGCCAACTTAACGTTTAAAGCAATACAGACTACCTATATTTTTTAAAATTGATGTTTGATATTCTATTTTCAAATAATTAGGCCCTTAATTTTTAATTTATATGTTTGCCTATGTTATACTTATTTTAAAAAGTGAACCATAACATAGCGGATGTCTTTCGTTCCTTGCTTAATTATTTATAATAATCTAATAACCTAATTATTAACCTAATTATTAAAATTGTGCTAATTCTTGCTAATTTACGTATATTTCTAATTCTACTTATATTGTTAGAAAAAGCATTCGATTTTTTGTGCATTTAGAGTTTCTTTATTTTTAATCAAACAATTACATATTATATCTGGAATACTGTTAAACAGATACATAATCATATAATACGTTTTAAAAAGTCGCTAGTAAAACAATATAATAAATACTAACTTTTAGTAATGCTAATAATAATAGTCAATTTTAGTTTACAAGTAATAACGAATAAAACTACATATAAAACATATTTATAGACATTTATATTACAACATAAGTATTTTACTTAAAAGAAACTGCTCTTCATCTCTACTAATGTTGTTGTGCCCAACAGTGACCGTAATTGTTACCAATCCTAACTATAAATCTCTTATACATTATGGAATACTTACAATAATAATAATAATAATAATAGGCGTCATACCCAAACACCTTCTTCACTATTTACGACAGATAGAGCTACCCACCAACCAACCTTTACATCACTATGCAGAAGGCCGCTATACTCAATACTTGCCGTATAGTTCGTAAGTTTTTGCAGGACGAGCCCCTTTTAATAAATAATGCCCCAAATGAACCCCACTTGGCCTAGGCCCGTGGTTTTCATTAAATACCGAATTTTATTTCGAGAAAAAACAAATTAAACCAACCAAAATAATAACAATAATATAGATTATATCTTATAGATATCGCAATTCCTAACACGCATAATTTGCAAAAAACAATTAGTGAAAAATAAGTAAATATGCAGAACTAAAAGAAAAAGTGACAAGAATATGGAGGCAGGACAAAGTCTATGTGGTACCCATTGTTCTTTCTTCCACCGGTATCATTCCTAAGCATCTTCGCCATAGCCTAAAATTAATTGATCTTAAAGAAACCTTGTACATTAGCCTGCAGAAAGCCGCAATTTTGAACACATGCAGAATAGTCAGGAAATTCATGTCCCTTGATGAAAACGACACAACACAAACAACACCTCCAACATAATCTTTACACACTACACACTACATTTTACTTGGTTTCGGCCAGTACATGTAGATAAAACCAGCCACGAGCTGAGAAAAAAAAGAAAACAGGTAAATAATAATAATAACGTTTATTTCTCGCCATAGTAACATAAAGAACATTTATAAACAATATACAATAAAAGTTGAAATTGAATCATCAGGCAATATAATCCGGTATTTCAATTAATGTGATAACGCCACTTTGTATAACATAGAAAGTATAACAAATTATGTAGATCACATTAATTCTTGTCCCATGTGGGGATATCGTATCCACAATACTCGACACATTGGCAGTGCGAAGCGATTTAAACTTTTCTTCACTACGCCTGGGTCACCCGTTAAGAAAATAACAGGCAAATTTCCAGAACAATCCATTGTAAAAGAGTAGGTAGAAGAATGTCAGAGGATATGGATAAGTTATTTTGACGACGACTAGCGGCGGTGTATTTATGTTGCAATTATTTTTTTATTTATTTATTATAATAAAGAAATGGACGGGTTGGGTTTAGAAACGTGCCTATTCGTTGGGCAGAATCTAAGACTAGTACGTGATACTAGATAGTTTTCTGAGCTACAAGCGGTAATATTTTCATGCCGGAGACCAGTCATTTTTAAAAAAAACTAAAAAATTCATATTGCGTTTTTTGAGGTTATGAATAAGTCATTGACACAGAATTACGTTCCTTTCTACTTAGGGAAGTAGGGAGGAATGCAATTCAGTGTCAAAATATTTATAAATTAAAGTTATTATTAGATATAGATATTTATTCCAAAGTCATATTTTTATTTAATATTTCAGTGAAAGTGATTAAGAGAAATAATAAAAAATAATTGTCATTTTTGTAAAATAAAATTGAGCCTCTAAATTCGGAAAAAGGAAATACAATAAAGGTAAATATTAAAATCTGTGACAAACCCGAATTAGTTTACCCCGACTTCACGTGGTACTTTTTGCCATACCCCTAGAGTGTTTTTTAGAGCCCCGAGGCACAGAGGGGGTGCAGCCTCCGCCCGCAGTGACAAAGCATAGGCACAAGCGAGGTGAGCGCATGAGCCAGTGCTTTGTTACGCTAGGGCGAAAAGGCTGCAAATCCTGCAGTGCCGGAGAAAATGCATTCTCAAGATATTGTATAATATAGACTTATCATAGATTTTTGAGTTATTTATCAATATATGACTTAGTAAAATTTTAAAAATAAAAGTCCATTTTTACCGGAAATGATAGGGCTCCGGCGGGAGGGGGGGGGATTAGTTACCCTCCCCCTCCCCCTTCACCGTTACCCCCTATCGAATAGGCACGTTTCTAAACTTTTACCAAATGGACAACATAACGGTATACACTAAATCGTTGTACAAGTTAAAACTTATATCTATCATTATTTTACATTAATATTACCAGAAATAATTTACAAAGTATGTATAAATTATTATTACATACTCGTATGCTTACATGAGTACAATAAAAGATTCGTAACAGTAATTAACTAAACATTCATCATTTTAAAACATCTTAAATGGCTACGACACATATCCATCTATCTCGAAGCAAATAGATCGCACTCCGATTCTGATGTCAGAAGCATATTTAACAAAGTTAGTGCACGAACATGGCGGCCAGTTGATAGTACGCGCATAAGGAACAGCTAGTAACTGGACTTTGCGTAGTGTATGTTGTATTTTAGGTACAATGGGGACAAATAATCTGACTAGCTGTGTTACTAGTTTCGGACAGCCACATTTACCATGGAAAGCCGTGCAAACAAAGGTAAGTAAGTGCTTGCGGTGAAGAAAGAAACATTGAAAGGTCTGTAGAAATGGAACCTTTAATCCAATATTAATTCAGCCAGAATAATATTCAGGCTATACTGGCATAATATAATATGGTGACGCAGACGTGATTCTCATTGCACAAACTAAAACAAATTTTTACTATGCACATATTATACTAACAGTAGGTATGAGATATTTGTTGACTAGTTATGGCAACAAGTGACTGTGATCATGGACATTTTTATTACAATCTTCACAAAATTTACTACATACTTCGATCACGACTCTTACAATGGCTTAACTACTCGAATGACCGTTAGAAAATTTTGCAGAAAAATACATAGGGTATGTTTCATCTAGAAAATAGAGTGTTTCCGAGGGAGCGAAGCCACGGGCAACAGTTAGTACAAATATAAAAAATATGCCCAAAATAAGTACTTGCCTATCGAATTTTGTTCTAAGATGTCCATATGCCTGTTTTAGCGAATAGTAGCTACTACGCTAACCGCTTGTGTTAATAATGAATGTTTAAATAAAACAACAAGATCACTCACACACACAGAACAATTATGTTTAGATCAGAGTACCACACAGTTCTTTTCGCATGTCAGTAACGACGAGAGCGCGTGGAAAATTATGAGGTTATCTTTTAAATTAACTGCATAATTCAAAACTGAGTTTAGCTCATGGCGGCCATCCTAAACGGACACAGATTATCTGTAATTATAGTGCAGAAGTTTTTTAACTCACAAAAACTGTTTTTTAACTCTCATTATACGATGGGTCGACAATCCTACATAAAAACCAAATAAAAATCCAAGAGTAAAATCAAGCGTAGGCCTAGTGCTTTATGTGCTTTTCAATGCACCGAGGGTATGCAACAGCGCTATTTACCTAACTCCGGGGGAGTATTCCTTGATTCAATAATAAAACTCAATTACTTTTTATAAGCTTGATCCGAGATTCGAATTTTAGACTTCGTACACAGCAGTCGCAAGCTCTTTCGTTGCGCCACCAAGGTAAAAATATCGTAGTACAAACCATAATATGACCAATTAATATTTTAAAGCCATCACATTTCTTTTCTTTCTGCTTATATCCAATGTTTATCCTAATATCATTTTCATACCCCTCAACGTTCCTCAACCTAATCGTTCGCATTTATTCTCATCCATACTGCTTCCTCAACCAATTTTGTTCCAGCACCTAAATTTTCATTTCCAATCCATTTACTTCAAAGGCTACAATCAGGCTCCGTAGTAACACCGAACCGTTCATATCGATCACAAGACATAACGTTGTTCCAAAACAATTTGCACTTCATTTATAACGAGGACTTGACAATTGGTAGCTGAATCAACTGGCTCGGTTCAATCCTCAGTTCCAATAGAGTAAATCTGTTTAATCTTGTTTGGAAGTGTCTGGGATATTTCTACTGTGATTCTGCTTAATAAATCTTTGTAAACTGAGTACATTTGGATAGGTATTGGATTTTTCTAGGAATAAATTCTTAGTAGTAATGTTAACGGCTATGTAACTAAATATAAGTTCTATTGAAAGCAATAGAGATAGTTTCTATAGATTAGAAGCATTATACATAAGTGACGGAATACATGGAAGTCGGAGACGTATTACTTGAACATTTCACTAAGTATGGTTTTAAGTTCCACGTAATACAGGGCGAGCAAATTGTTACCTACTGGTTACGTTTCTGCACCGCACTGCTTCTGAGAATTACATTAATTTAGACTAAAGTATGTACACATTATGTATGTGAATCACGGATGCTGTCAAGTTTAGTATTTGCCAAGTGGTTGGGTTAATATAGCACTGATAAATAATGTAGCCGTAACAAACTAATTATTAATTTATTATTTCTTGAAATAAGTAATAATGCACACTAATAAAAAGTGAAACTCCTTGTCTTTATTTGCCTGTTGCGTATAATTTGAATGACTACAATAAGGACCCTTCGTAAATCTTCAAAAAACTAAAAATCCCACAACGTTCGGTAGCCAAACTGGCGACCGAGACAATTTAAATATGGAAATTCTATATTTGTATAAAAAAGAACGCTGAAATATTTAAAATTGTCTCTCCCGTAATACCACACGTGAATAAAATAACATTTTTACGCGGCAAAAGTGAACCGTCAATCAAAATAAATAACTATGTGGCATCGCAAGATCGGTGCATACGAGGGCAATTTCATTATGCAAATTTGTATGAAATGTACGCGGAACACGGAGCGTATAGCGACTTAATTGATGAACAAATTTACATGCTAATAAAATCTCGTATGTTGCATCGTGCTACGCTACAAATAGACAAAGACTTGGGTTCTTGTGGATATCTAGTAAATGTATTCTTGTATCGTTACTTTCATAACCAGCTGTGTTGTATTTCAAGCACACTCATTGATATTTCTTTATTCTTATTTTCAAGTACATTCTAGTTGGCTGTCTTATTGTTTTTGTGTTGTTTCTGTGCTGTAATTAAAAGTTATAATAATAATGTTGGCACTATTTCTAAGCTGCCAAGCATGGGAGCAAGGCCATAGTTCACAACGCTGCGCTAGTGCACGTTGGCAGACTTACGTAAAGTCTTCAATAGTAATATGAAAATCTGCCAATAAAACCGACGTTTTTATTTAATGTATTTAATTGATATACAATACAATACTTTAAATACAGGCCTTTCAATACAAAAACGGCAAAAAATCGAGTACCGACGCTTTGACCCCATATGGCGTCAGCGGGGCTTGACGGGTACAAATGTGACGACCCAAATAACGCCAGCGGGGTTTGAGAGGTTTGCACATACAATTAACAGTCAGTCAGTTTCCTAAAATTGCTTTCTTTTACTGTTAAGGCGAACGATAAAGACTATTTATTTCACACATAACCTCGAAAAGCCAGTATTGTTTAGTCCAGCTTCACCCACGAGCCTATCGCTGCTACTTCTAAGCATTGTGCTGCATTAAAAGTGAAAGCCTGTAAAAAACAATACACTGTCCACACTAATATTTGCATATTTGTTTATATTTAAAAACTCAATAACTACTGATTTTATTTAGATCGCTGCTATATCCGCGGTAAACAGCTTGTCTTAGATATTTAAATGAAATTACAAATATATAAGTTTAGCTAATATTTATCTTAATAAAATTGTACTCCACTTGAAACAATCGAACCCGAATCTACACGATTACAATTTTTTTAATTAATTGAAGGGAACACCCGCGCCAGCACTAAGTATAGTTCACTCGGGCAAGCGAGCAACAAACAGCAATAGTTACGTAATAGCAAAGGATTTTTCAAATTCCTCGTTGCTCGCGTTTAATTTGACCCGTTTCCCTGCCTCATGTCGCATAGCGTACTCTGCCGTGTCATATATTTCAGTGTAATTGTAACAAAAACCCGATAATAGGACCTGATAAGAGCGGGCAAGGGGCTTAATTACGGACAATGGTTAATGACGTCGATTATACAGAAAGTGATTAAAAAATTAAGTAAATTCGTTTTTGGTTTGTTTGTGTTTTCATGCTTTAACATGGAAATTGTGATTGTTTCGGTATTCACGTGAATTAAGGTACGATACGTGTGTCGCATTTACGGCATATGTATTATGTTTTTTAAATTCTGTTTGGCTTGTGTCCGATGCGACAAAACGGGATGGAATGGGAAATGGGAATGAGTTTATTGCAACACAACTTTTTCATACGGTACTGTGTAAGTGTTTAGGATTGCCAAAGTTACTTTATAATACATCATTACTGTATATTGGATTATATTCAAATGTTGCTATGCTGTTCACAAACAAATAGATAATGACCAAATCTATTACGTACTAGCGGATTTGATAGATGTTGTTATGCCCTAACGGACCAACCAACGGACCCTAACGGACCGGTTGGTCGATATTGGTCGTTTACACGATACGATAGATAAATATGTTATTTGTGTTAATACACTAACCGTAATTTGAATTCTCAATCGAAGTAGCGAAATCGCCATATAACCTTAAAACCTTGCCTTATTCCTTAACCGATTGATGCAGAATTTATAGTTAACTAGCTTTTACCCGCGGCTTACTACCTATGGCCTAAGTAACAAACTCACATTTTTATTTGTAATAATAATTATAATTAAATTCATTAAGCACTGGCAGATTCTCGATGTGCATCTATTAAATCATTTGCGACAATTAAGTGAAATTCAAGAATTAAGTAATATGATGGAATTCAATATACTTATTTACTACTAGCTGACCCGCGCAACTTCGTCTGCTTCACATAAGAGAATTTTCCTAGTTTTTGCAACATTTTTCATTTATGCTCCGCTCCTATTGGTCGTAGCGTGATGTTATATAGCCTATAGCCTTCCTCTATAAATGGGCTATCCAACATTAAAATATTTTTCTAATTTTTACCCGTAGTTCCTTAGATTAGCGCGTTCAACCAAACAAACAAAATGTAAGTGAAGTCGGCGCGTGAGCGCCCCCGCCTTTTTATAAATGTAGCGGATGGCCGTTTCGCGCGTTAAACAAAAATCAACCGTATCGCCGTACCCATACTGGCGCAGCGAGATTTGGAAGTTTTATTTCATCTATATCTTGTGTGTTTATAAACCGATTTCTATAATTTTTTTTTTATAATAAGATATTAAAGTGTACTTTTTGAATATGGGACTTTGATAAAGATGTATCTATGTGAAATACAATATATTTATGTATTTAATACACTTAGAAGAAATGCCTAACGATTAAACACGTTATTGTGGCTAATTTATAAAAGATAGATATATACTATTAAGGACTTTTTTGTAGATCTTTTGAAGACCATCATCTTTGTAATACATACTTTTGGTGTATGATCAACGTATGCGAGGAAAAGAGCTCGAAAGCGCATTTTCATCCGACTTGCCTTAAATTTATCGTCACTGCTCAGCTCCTATGTGTCTTAGCGTTATGTTATATAGCCTATAACCTGCCCAGGAGTATGGACTACAATCGTACCAAATTTGGTTAAAATCCCTTAAGTAGTTTTTGACCCATGCGTGCATATACAGACAGACAGACGGACAGACAGACAGACAGACAGACAAAAAATTTACTGATTGCATTTTTGTCATCAGTATCGATCACCATTCATCCTCCAATATTAATTTTGAATATATATTCAATGTACAGAATTGACCTCTCTACAGTTTTATTATAAGTATAGATTAAAACATGAGATATCGGACTTGCCTTCTTCTGAAATCCTAGGCACGCAGGCACTAGTGCGTGACATGTATATATTTTACGTTGTTACCTATGAAATTTCCCATTTTTCTTATATGTAGTTTCGTGATGCCTATAAAAAATATAATTGTTATTTTGAAACGTTATTATTATTTAGAGAATAAGCTACATATATATACTAGTTGTCCTCACAGACGTTTTCCTGTACAAACGAAAAAAAAATTTAAAAAATCCAAGTCTAAACCATTCTCGAATCCACTTGAACACACACAAAAAATTTTATCAACATCGGTACAGCCGCTTAGGAGGAGTTTAATTACAAACACATGCATAGAAGATTTATATATATTATTATAAAGATTATTAATAAGGTGTATTATTATAAATGTGCGTCAATATTTTTTATACAATATGTCATTGTGTTTTCAAATCGTTTATCGTGTCTTTCCGGATGCGTTGCTTCAATTCACTATAATTGGTTATTGTTTTTGATAGTTTAAGATAAACCATAATATTTGGCCTAAAGTCAAGCAATACTTCCAAAGTATTATTAAACTCTGATTTTCCATAAAAATATTTATAAAAGTTTATATGGAAATCCAACATGGTTTTCCATACAAACTTTTTTTTACCACTTTATTTAATATAAAATGGCAATTTCAAAGGTAAAGACCAATATAAAAAACGCAATCAATTTTTGCGATAAAATGACAAACAACGAAACTAAAATACCTAAGAAAAAGCGAATCTCTACTCGAACAACCATAGATCACATATAAACAAAAAAGTAATAGTAGGTATATAGAGTTAATAAAATGTTAAATCACAGCAAACCACTGAATTATAAAAAGCAACATTGTACACAAACAAATAACCCTAAACGACTGAGATTAAAGTTAAATGGTGAACGTAAAATAAAAGTGTCGTTCTAAGGCAAGCATTTAACCCGCTCGATGCGCAAGGGACCGCCTATAGCCGCCTCAATAGATGGCGCATCCCTATCATTATCCTTAAAGGATAAATACTCGAGAATGCCAAATTAAAAAAAGGTAACTTGATAGAGTTAATTAAAAGGATGGCCTCGCTATTTTAGGTGAAAATAAATTCGTATTTTACGCTTTTTCGAGTGGAGTGATGAGATTTTAAGTTGAAAATTGAATAATAGCCTATTACGATATTACGAAGAGCCGTGCGGCGCCAGAGGAATACACCGGGCCTTGCTTGGGGTCACGAGATTCAATTTTCAAATTTGATTAGGAAGAAATATTTCCTCTTTAAGTGCTTACGAGGAAGAAACACCACTCTTGACAATTTGGGGACGAAGGGGACGGCCACCCCGAAAAAATATCTAGAGGTATTTTCTCTATACTTAGAGGTTTTTCTCTATAAGTACCTAGAAGTTTTTCTCTATATCTAAAGATTTTCATTATACCTAGAGGTAAATTGTCAGGATTCTAAAAATAGGCGTAAAAGTAATACTGTTACTGCATTTGAATTCGGTGAATAAGAGAGCCGTTGTCACAAATATTTATTTTATTGCCTTTCCTTTTATTTGCATTCATCCCATTTCATCTTCGCTTTCGGCTACGGAAACCGGTTACCAACAAGTGGACCGTACACTTAATTGTAATATTGCTAGAATTGATAGTGTTATGAGAGATCATTTAGTTACTTAATGTAACCATAATATCTATACATAGTGAACAATCACTGCAATTGGGCGCGCGACTCCACATAAAATACTTTGACCTGTACCGCATATATGCGAGTTTAGTTTGCGTCTTGTCTGTTGCTTGAAGGTTTAAATAATGCGATTTTATATCGCCGGGGCCGCCGGCATTTAGTTTCTTTAAATGCTATTCTTGAATTTTCCGAAATCCATGAGCGGTGGGTGTCGCATACCATCAGGTGGGCCGCTAAGTCGTCTGCACCTAGATGGAATAAAATTTTATTTTTACCGTTGCTCCTTTTTGAGTATCAGGCGTAGCGATAAGTTATGTTTACAGTAAAGCATCAAAAGTGCGATTACATAGTAGCTTTCATATTCATCACTGCAACGCAAGCGTTATCAGTCTCTCGCAGAGGCAATTATTGTATAACACCAATTATGACTTATCTGCCCTCACGGCACATTTTATTTACACGGCGCAATCGTTTTATGTATGCATAATCCGAAATAGTGGTGGTGAAAGTAATTTTTTATTTAATTCGTGAGATTTGATGTTATTTTTCGTGTTCAGTCATGCTGCGTGCATATCAAACGCAAATCTCACTTCAACAGTAACCATATAGAAGTGAGTTTGGTAGTGGTGTTAGATCTTATGGCAGAATTACTAGCCAAAATAATATAGACACGTGTATATAACAATAGCAGGATGCTTAAGGGCCTCCTATGCACCAATGACCTTGAGCGTTTAAAGTTTGCAACTCGCTTCTAAACATTTTACGATAATTTACTGCCACCTAGTGAGATGTAATTGTCCTATACTACTATTAGACTAATACTAAACTAATATTAATTATTATCTTAGGTCAATCACCTACACTCAAATATTGATAAAATTACGTAAATATACGAGAGCGTTTTGGGGGAAAAATTGCATACGTCCGTCCGTCACAAATGCTAGCGCCGTATGCTGCCCGTCGCCCGCCCAGAGACCCGCTAGAATGATTGGATCGAAAAATCAAAAATAAAAAAATTTAAAATTTGGGGCAGTCTTTGGGGACTGCTGATAGAAGTGAAAACTTCAATCTTTGATCATAAACACTTCTTTATAAACAAAAAAAAAGAAAATAAAGGAGCAGGTCGGATTCCTGATACTCTCTTAGGAGTTATTAAGAGGGTCAAAATTTCATTGTTTGATTGTTCACCCAAGAAGTGCTCAACGCGCCTAAAGAAGTTTTCACTTCAAAAATTGCACTCGATTTACAATAAATGTCTCTACATATAAATGTAAGTTTTACATTCATACTTCTACAGATGAGGAAGCTTATACATAAACTTTGTGAAACCAGTCATTTTTAATATTGCTTGTACATCTCATAAAAAATATATAAATAATATAAATGTATAGAATTAAAGTTTATAAATCGAAGTATTGTTTAAATATTGTTTAAAAATTTTTGAACATGAATTAAGGTATTAGATACGAGTTGAAAATCGTGTATTTTTACGTTTTGTGGTAGGAGGCCCTCTTAGGATGTATGAGTGATCTTTGTGTCCGTTGTTTGAATGTTTGTAAAGTTCCCCGCGACACAGGAATTATGCCTAGTTACTTATAAAATATAAGCTAAGGTTCCGTCCGCGTACACTCACGCCTGTAAGGGTAAGCAAATGCGAATAGGGGGCGAACATACTATTGTCACTTACTGACAGACAGGACAGAAAAAAACGAAGAATATTCTTATAGAAAATGCTATAATACTAAAGTAGATAGCCGATTCGGCAATCGAACAAGGGGCTCGCAATTGTACGTAAACTTATCACACGCGACCAATGAGAAAGTTATTCTCAGCAATTGGTGTAAGCTTCTCAGCAATTGCTTATTAAGGATACGTGGAATCGATACTACAGTATGGATTGATATTATGGGGACACTCGACAGACATAAATAAGGCCTTTATTTGCCAGAAAAAATGCATACGAGCCTTGTGTAACGTGGAACCATTAGATTCATGCCGACCGCTGTTTAAATATACCAAAATACTTACTCTTGTAGGCTTATATATACTGGAAATCTGCGTACATGTAAAGAAATTCTCAAAAGAATTTAACAATGCTCGTGACAATTCAATCATAGGTAAAAGGGACCCCACTAGATTATTAATGCCATCATGTAGAAGTTCTTTATTCCAAAACAACTGTTACGTAATGTGCATAAGAGTTTTTAATAAAGTGCCCAAGCACATACGCGAATTGCCACCAACAAAAATGAAGAATGAATTAAAAAAATGGCTTATAGAACACACTTTTTATAACATCAACGAATTCTTCGATCTGAATGTTCAAAATCTAAAATTTTAATCTTGATTTGTAATTAATTTAAAATTTTATAGCGTGTGATTTAAATTATTTTATTATAGTTTCCGTGTATGTAATTGAATAATAATGTAATAATATCGAGCATCCTTCTTTCCTTAACGTATTTATTTCTTAATGTTAATAATATTATGGTGTAATTTGATGTCATGTGTATAGACCTCAACAATTGTCAATAATACATTTTTGTTTTTAAATTTAAATTTGCGTCCCAACTTTGGTGAAATATGCGAACGAATATTATAATATGTAACAACCATAAATGTACCACATTTTTTTGCAAATAAATTATTCTTATTCTTATAAGGCTTAATAGATAAGAGATAAGACGGTGCCCTTTTTACATCACTTAACTTATAAAATATATCTTTGTATCTACACATATGTATGTATTATGTGACAGTAATAAAAATAAAAAGACAAGTATATCCTTGTACGTTAATGTTCACTTTATGATAAAGAATGCATGGTAATTTTTGTTAAATACAAATTATATTAATCTGTCAATGCTTAAAATTCCGGACATAATTGAAAATATATTATGTGCCTGGCTGCCGATATGCCGCTGCGAATCAATAGGTTAATATTATAAAGCTAAAGATATTGTTAATTTGTCCGCTTGAGCGCGCTGATGTCTGGAAATACGATCAGTTTATTTAAATTCTTTTGCCTTTTTTGCCTAATATTGAAACAGTTTATGTGTTAGCTAAAATCACGCTACGATTCATAGGAGTGGGTGAAGTTGCAAACTAAAGTGGAGTCATTTTAATAGGTAACATTTGATGTCTGTCAGTTTTATCTTCATAGTGAGGTGACCTGCTTAAAAACATCGATTATAGTGAATGGATCGATACGGACTAGAAACATATGTGAATTTTTAAAATCATCAGGCGATTCCCTGTCCCATTATTATTTTTTCTTTCGTAAATTTATGAAGCAAAATAATACAAGTACATAATGTAACAAAAAAATTGCATTTATTCAGTTGAACTATGAGAACTGTTATTAGTATTGTTATCTTCATCACTGCTGTCAGCACTCAGAGATATTATTAATTCATTTTCAATAATATTGTCTATGCTCACATCTCGTTCAAAATCTTGTAAAATTATTTTCTTTGTTTTCTCTACGACTTTTCTCTAGTCTTCTGTAGTGACTTCTGCACACGCAGTTTGTAGCAGAGTCATCATTTTAACAGTACTGAAGGGTGGTTCAGTATTGTTCCGCGCTGCATGATCCTTTATTTGTGCCCAAATAAGCTCGATGGCGTTATACTGGCAATGGTAGGGAGGCAATCGAATAACTTCGTGTTCATCCCCTAGGGCTAGTTCATCGATTACATAGCGGAGCTTGGACAGCTTAGTTGCTTGTACCAGATTTAACAACTCAACTTTTAATAAAGTTGGACTTGCATCCACGCCATTTCATACCAGCCACGAGACAATTTCTTGCTTTTTATTTGCTTGAGTTGGTGGTTTATCAACTTGTACAAAATGATACGGTGCATTGTCCATTATAATTTTCGATGGGTTTTCTAAGCTGACTAGCAGCTTCTCAAACCACTCTTTAAAAACCTCAAAGTTCATTTCCACATGGTAATCACTTGTAGTTTTAGAGGCGAATGCGAAGAGGCAGTCTGGAATAAAACCTTGATAAGCTGATCCCGCGTGACATATAATAAGTCGGGCTTCTTTTCCCGATGGAACTTTTGAGGTGGAGGCCGCTGTATCATCGGTCCATGTCCGCGAAACCGTATGGTTCGTATTCAACCACGTTTCGTCAATAAACACGACATTGTCCCAATCTGTAATTTTAGTTACTTGACGTAAGAATGTTACTCTCTTCAAAACAATATCGTAGCGTTCTAGCACGATTTTCCGCTTGTCAGATTTTTAAAATCCAAAGCCAATCGATTTCAAAACCTTTGATAGAGACGATTTACCGCCAAAATATAAGCCTGCGTCTTTTAACGAACTCATTAGCTTTTCCCGTGTAGGCTATTCTTTTCTCGAGTTATATCCATAAATGTGGTTGCAAATTGCAGCAGCATCAAAATTATCAATGCCAACAATTTTCTTGTCCCTCTTTCTTTTTTTCGGTGTACGTAAAGTATTTTCTTCTGAGCCTGATGGTCCGTATTTCTCTTTCAGAATTTGAGTTACTGTCCTCTTCCCTATTCCCAATGCTTCGGCAACGCGTTCTCTCGGTTGTGACAATGGTAAAAGGGGCCCATCGTTAACTGATTCACGTTCAAAATAATTGTACAATTTCACCACTAGTTCGCGAGATTGACTGTTTAGCGGGCTATTCATTTATCGAGTAATATCCATAAATGTGGTTGCGAATTGCAGCAGCATCAAAATTATCAACGCCAACAATTTTCTTGACCCTTTTTCTTTTTTTCGGTGTACGTAAAGTATTTTCTTCTGAGCCTGATGGTCCGTATTTATCTTTCAGAATTTGAGTTGCTGTCCTCTTCCCTATTCCCAATGCTTCGGCAACGCGTTCTCTCGGTTGTGACAATGGTAAAAGGGGCCCATCGTTAACTGATTCACGTTCAAAATAATTGTACAATTTCACCACTAGTTCGCGAGATTGACTGTTTAGCGTTTTCCCCCGTTTCGACATAGTAAGACTGTAATGTTGTTCTTGTTTAGTAATCGTTAAGCAATCGGAGTCTAATTTATAGCCAGGTAAACGTAGTCAGTAAGATCAGTCCAATAAAAAAGCCGGGTCAGAAGAGAAAATAACAGAGAGCACACCAAAAACGCACAGTCACTTCGCACAACGACAAAAGACTGCGTCATGTAATGGCGATATGACATGGCGTCATCGACAGGCACTGGTGTTGCTAGCAACATCCCACCTAAATTGTACCTAACATCAATGATTTTTCTATTTAGTTACTTTTTGTATTTTTATAGTTAGTTAAAAGAATAATAAATATAATTATGTTTTATTATAATCACAACGTGGTTATTAATTTATGGTGATATTTCTTCACAAGTAATCATTGCATTCGATTCTACTTATCAGCTTTCGATTTTTAGAGTAACATCCCTAGTGTTTAAAAAGAAAAAGGGTTAACTGACGGCACATTGTAACGACGTTCAGTTCTTTAGATCAGAAATTGTTTATTATGGTTTATTAGTGAAAGCAAATCGTAAAATTACTCGTATCGGTCATTATTACAATAAATATGTAATCGTAATTGAAAAATGTTAAGCAATTGTGCAGTTCTAACAAAACGAAAAAATATTTTATTTTATGCCCGCCGTTACAAGGTTAAGTTGTTGAATTTTGATGAATTGTCAAATGTTACCTATTAAAATGACTCCACTTTAGGTAGTAATGTATGAATATTTGCATGGACAAGAATTTCTCATATTTTTCGTTTAGCTCTAAACTTTATACATACGTTATAGGCCCGGTTCATATATCAAGAAACAACTATTTTTAGCTACAGACAGTTAATGTTTTAGTTTTAGCTACAGATAGAATATGTTCCAAATTAATTGTTTGTTGGAAAAGCAACTCGTTTCTTAAATATAGGAACCAGGCCATAAACCATAACGTTCATTTTCATTTGTTTACCAACACACACAGGACTAACATTATAAAACCGTACACCATTAAAATGTATAATGACTTTCTGCTGTTTACACACACATTAAATATTGGTAAATGATGACGAAAGCACACATAATTATGATATGCAATATTAAATTAATAGTTGATACAGTGAAACGAACATGTTGAAAATAAATTCGATTTTGTCGACTTGCGAATACGTCCATTTCATTTTCTCTCAGAAATAATATTTTAAAGTGTGACGCATTGGATTTTGAGAAACGTTGGGCATACTCGGTTAAAACCTGAATCAGAGCGACTAAAGACAAATATGTACCTACATCTCTATCCGAGCTGGTCTTTAAGTAAGCAAGACGTGTGGATTGCTTTCCATATTATTTAAGTAAATCTAGGCACGGTAAAATATTTAAGTTGGGCGGGCATAAGTAGTTTGCAGTTAAAAAAGACAGTACCAAATTTTAAACTATTAAATCGTAGCGGCACACCGGTGGCCAGACACAATAAATAGGTTTTAAATTATGTTTCGCATTCTAAGCATTGACATGTTGAGAAATATGACCTAAAGTTTTGCGCTTGTGCTAAAATAAACGCCAAAATATTAACCAAAGAATATACAAAGCAAATGCGAATGGAAGCTTAGGATATGTTTCTCCGACTACATCAGAGATATTCTGGCGAAAAACTGGAAACAAGCGTGCATATAGAACGTGATTGATAGAGAATGAAAAATGGAATTATATGCCAGGTTCGTAGCAAGTGCTCGTTGAAATGTGTAGTCCCTCACTACTCTTCTAAGTAACTGGTTTATGTCTACGTATATATGTCTAAGTAGTGGCCTAGATTCCACATAGGTATTCATTTGAAGCAGTTAATTTAATACATTTACGAGTATACTCACTTTACTATATAAACAATGTTATATTTGCATTTAAAAACCGATATCAGTATTCCAACGGGATCATAATAAAAGTGTCCATGTTCTAAAATCAATCTTACTCGCAATAAAAGTTCGAAAACAAATAAGAGTGTATAGTGTAGCAAAATATCCTGTTTTAAGCAGAACGTTACATATCCTCGGATGTGCCGGCGAAGTTTTCGAACGATTAAAACTTGAGCTCCGGTGAACGCTCGTATAACACGATAGGAACTTGTTAAAAGATGCCTGTAGGCGATGTTAGCTACATATTTTAGGTACTTCTCTGGAGAATATAGTGTTGGCTGTTGTAGGGCGTGTTGGACAATAATTAGGTTATCATCCGCTAAGGCGTTTGACGTCTACTGCTGAAATAAGCCTTTGCTTTATTTCTCCAGAGATCAATGGTATACGGCAAAAGGAGGATTCGAATGGCGATTCATTCGTTTCCAATACGACGCGTCATAACACGCGATATGCTAATCGACCAACAATTGAACAACGGAGGTCGGATTTTAATATCTTAGGATAATCACAATCATCCTCTCTCTCAAAACGATTTACATAGTCATATGATTGGCTCACATTTTCCAACTGCTACCTGTAGGTCCGTCTATAGTGACTCGACTCGGGATTTATAACCCAATGGAATTTATACCAAAAAACGGTTCTTTGGTATAAATAATCTGCCTACTGTCACTTTAGCTGCCTTACCTAATGCTTTGCTCTATGTCAATTACTTTGGTTCAGTGTCAGAGACCACAAGCATAAGCTATATACATATATTATAACTCGATGAGCAATTTCAAGCTGGCGGACTGGACGCGTCGTGAGTGTGACGTCTCGGCTCCGAATGTCATGACGGGGAAGATGCCATGCTTATGAATCCCTTTAAAGATTATGATGTAATGGCAGAAGACAGAATAAGACAAACATGCAATAATTTTATTGCTTTAATAAGTAATTGTACATTATCTTGGCATCTAAACATTCGTGTGCGTATATTAATTTTTTTTTTGAAAGGCCCCTTCCTCTCTACTAGTTATTCAAGTATTGCGGAGTACTTTAGAAACATTCAAACAACGGACACAAAGAACACTCAGACATGGAGCAATAATTTGTAGAACACGAATAAATTGTCCCGTGTGTATATCGAACCCACAACACTCGGCGCAGTAATGAGGCAACCACTAAAAACGATACATTATTTCTGCAATCAACAACTAAAACGTTAATACAATACGTTGAAATAATACTGTACTCGTTTGCTTTTTGTAGTAAAATACAACGCGCCTAATAGTCAACGATAACCGCTACGTTTATCGTTGACGTTGTAGATGCTTACAACACTAGAGATATCACATTTTACTGTAGAGCAAAAACAGTTACCTATTCTGTGTCCTATCTCTTTTAAAATATTATAATATGTACCTCCTAAAACTGGTATTGTACCCATATATTACGGTAATGTGACGTGCGATAACACTCTTTATATGCAAAGTTGTACCTTCAGTACAGCTCTATAAATATGAACTATTCTCATTCACATGTAAATATGAGATAATATAAGTCGAACTCGGACAGGTAACATTATTGGACAGAATCTGCAGTGGAGTGTTATCTTTTCATTAAACTGCCAGTCCTAAGCAAACCGAGCTTTACAAGTTAACTATCGATTTAATAACGCCTTTGAGGGTAACCAGTTTAACTAAGCTCTAGTGAATTGTCCAGATTCGGTATTTGTTTACAATGCGGTCGCAAGGACTGTTTTATATTTAATGAAGTTTAGAAATGAAAACAATATCAGAAGATTCCGAAATATTTTTTTAAATTTTTTTAAGCACATTTTAATTTTTACAGGATATCCAAAAACTATATCATTAGCTATATATAATATTAGCTTTTACCCGCGATTTTGTTCGCGTGACAAAGTTACATAGGGCATCATTTTAAATTTTTAGTATACTTATATTGCAAATAAAACACATACAAACTGCTGACGGCATTTTTACTAATCATACGCATGTTTCCGATAAATATACGTTATAGTTAACATAGACAAATTTGTTTGGACTTCCATACGAACTTTCATCTCTTATTTCATCCCCATGTAAGTCGAAATTTCAAAAACTCTGGAATAAATGTTTATCAACTTCTTATCAAGTACCTAAATACAAAGTTACATGGTTTTATCTTCGATAATGACGAACTCCCATACAAACTTTCATCCCTTGTATCAACCCCTTTATGCCCTTTTTTACAACTAAAGGTGCTCTCTATGCCCTTTCCTAAGGCCTAGCCTATCTGAACCAAATTTCATCAAAATCGTTTCAATGGTTTAAAACTTGTGGTGGCGTAGCAGACAGCGTAACAGATAGACAGACTTACTTTTGCATTTATAATATTAGGGAAGGATAATATATCTAAGATAATAACCGGGCACGCCACGATCGTGGCGGTAAGTCCCGTGTTTGAGGAGTGGCTGGAGAGGCGGCATGGCGCCCTCACCTTCCGGCTGACACAGGCAATGACTAGCCACGGTTGTTTTGGCCAGTTCCTGTGTCGTATACGCTGGCAAGAGACGCCCGGTTGTCACCACTGCGGCGACTGCCGCGACATTGTTGAGGACACGGCGCTGCACACTTTGGCGGTTTGCCCCGCCTGAGCATCGCAGCGTCGTGAGTTGATCGCGGCAGTTGGATTGGTTGCCCTCTCGCGCCCGGCCGTAGTTCAGTCTATGGTCTGGAGAGAGAGGTCGTGGAACGCCGGCGCCTCCTTCTGTGAGGAAGGAGGAAGTTCTGCAAATACACCTCTATAGCTTGAAGCCCGTAATATGCTAAGACATGGGCGTACCCAGGGTCTGGGCCAGGCCAAATCAGATTTTTTATAAGCACCTCAAATAATTAAACATAAATAAAAATAGGTAATTTTTTTATTAATTCTTTAATTATACAATAGCTATTTTAAAAGTAACTTTTGACGGTTTATTATGACGTCTTCCGTGAAAGAATCGCTCATAGCGTTAACAATTTTTTTATATACACTAAGCATACATAGCCCATTTAATCTATCTCCGATCATACTCGACCTTAGCCACGTTTTTACACGTGTGAGTGTGCTAAATGACCTTTCAATTGTAGCAGTGGCGTAAGGTATTGCCAGTAAAATTTCTAGAGCTGTCTTGAAAGTCTTGTATTAACTCCGTTATTCCAATACTTTCAAAGTCCTGCTGCTGCTTATTTATCCAAAAAGTGCACCATAGTTCGGATTCAGATGTGATCCCTTCTAATTCATGAAATTAAGATACTTCCATTCCTTACATTTGTGTAATTTTGGAACTGTAATTTTAATTATCAGAGCAGGGTGCAACAATGAAAGAGTAAACGCTGGTGAATGGTCTTTGCCGAATATCGCCTCTAATGAAGATGATAACTAATCCAAATAGGGCACGTATAATCAGCAACGAATATACTCGCTAAGGGAAGCAGCTGGTTGATTTGCCCTATGTGTTGGTTTTAGGTAAACGCAGCTCGAGGTTCAAAGCTGTAGTAATTTCTTCAGCTGATTTGATTAAATCTTCACGTTCTTGTTCCGCGGAACGCCTGTGTTCTGCAACTGCAGTTGTTAAGGTTTGTATATATTCTGTACATCTTATTATGTCCAGCGTTTTAGACTGTAATATGTTTGCGACGGGTTGCAGCACAGAAATAAATGCAAGCCGCTCGCTCGTACCTACTCTCTCGCATCTTCGCGGCATACGATGTAGCTCGGTTAGATTCGGGGAAACGTTCGTGTGTCGTGTCGGCGCGAGTAGGTAAAACGGGCGCGGCACGATTTTTTAAAGTTGTAAATTGTGTTGCTAATGGCAAAAAGTTATTTTTCTTAACTTCTATCGACAAAAGTACATAGTTATTAAAGACGTAAACAAAATCCATGGAGGCAGCTGCCCTCCCCTGCCCTCCCCTGGGTACGCCCATGTGCTAAGATAATCGCTTACTATAAAGAAGGCTGTATAACCGCTAGTCAACATTGTCGTAAAATAACAATAAAAGAGACACGTTCTCTATCAACGCCAAACCACAATCTATTTTCATACAAGCTTTTTAACAGACACAATTTTATAGCAAATTATTTTAAATTATAAAATACAATTTTCATACAAAACGGACTCAAATCGCATTACGTCATCAGCACAAAGTCAACGACCTTAACATTCTCGAGTTTATACGCTTAAATACATTTAGGCTTATAACATTGTAGATATAAAGTACGTTGACTTTTGCCAACAAAGAACTCGGCTCTGTACCTATATTTATTTTTCATCAAGCACAATGAGTAAAAATTTAAAACAATATAATTTATCATTCAAGCTGTAATTACTGCCTTGTTTTAGGCGTTCATCATTGATCTTTGAAGTCTCATCATTAATTTTCATTTGTTGACTTTGCCCGGGTGGAATTCTTCGCGAGTTTTATATTTTTCCGTTTTTATTTTACATTGTACCTATTGTTATAACGTTTTAATTTAAAGTATAGATATTATAGATATCTTTACTTTCTAACTTATTATGCTTATGCTCGTTGTCTTGCGTTGATTGCTTTTTTATCATGAGAAAATTAGAAATAGATTGACATGACCTTTTGACGAAGCTATCTTTGTCAAAATTCATCAGTCCAAACCAATCAGGTATCTTCTTACCTTTAACTTCTTAAGGGAATGAAAGGAGATACGATAAAAATGCAATTAAACCCATTTATTCTCGACTTAATACTTACGGAATATATTCATATTCGTTGGTTTATACAACAAACGATCCTCAGCTAGTAATTGGAGCGTGGTATCGGAACGATATATGATGTTCTAATTGAAGAAATGTGGAAGTAGTAAGGACAAATTCTTACATCAAGCAAATAAATATAAAAACCTTTACTGTACTTTATAACACCGCATAGTTTTAAATAGGTACAGTGAAAGAGGTTATTTTTACGCACCGGCACCAGCACGATTTAATTAAAAGAAATGGTGTTCTAATTAATTAGTACTAGTACGATTGAACCACTTGAACCGACTCGCCACAATGCACTCTCTTTCAAGAAACTGTCGTAAGCCCGCAATGCGCGATTGATACCTCTGGTATAGCGAGAGATCATAAGCTATTATAAAGCAATCTGCAAGCTTATTTGCTACCGTTGTTGTAGTAAAAAGTATATTATTCGAAACATCATGCGAGTGTCAACAAATTAATAAAAAAGTCTTGTCCCTTTATTTTAGTATTGCCTCAAAGAAAATCGATAAAATTTTCAAATAAATACAGTCTCAAAGTAGGTGTGTGTTGACATGGCTACCGAACCACAATAGTCTACGTTTAAATATCTATTTCTATATTTAATTTAGTCATAGATATGCTACACTAGGCTGGGTTGACGGCTAACCGAGCAAGGCTGTTCGGTCGCCGGTCTGACTGACCTTTGCAACCTGAATAAATCTTTTAAAGTGAACCAGCCAATTGAGGTTCGCTGCCATTTTGACGACAGAAAAAAGATTTAAAAAGAAATTGTGTCAAATTCTTTGAACTGTAATATTGGAATATATTGAACGAAAAGATGGCGTAGATGTTTTGTTATTTTTTTTTCGGAAAGTCTATTCCCTTTCTAGGAA
The DNA here is from genome assembly GCA_963564715.1 of Catocala sponsa. Lineage (NCBI taxonomy): Eukaryota > Metazoa > Arthropoda > Insecta > Lepidoptera > Erebidae > Catocala > Catocala sponsa. The sequence continues at coordinate 19,803,684 of OY751337.1, read as the reverse complement.
TAAATCCTGTGTCGCGGGGAACTTTACAAACATTCAAACGACGGATACAAAGAACATTCAGACTCGGAACAACCATTTGTGGATCGCACAAAGTTTTGTCCCGTGTGGGATTCGAACCTACAACACTCGGCGCAGTAGCAGGAGCGAGGGGACAACTTAAACCATTACGCCTACCGTTCAGTTTAGGTGTTAGCCTCGCTTCTGGCACTAAGCCGAGGTTATTGCATACGAGACCAATTAAGTGCGATCTACACAAGCAAGTGTTTCGAGTGTGTTTGTTTAGTCATCTGTGATACCTGGCATTATTATTAATATGTCTATCGTTGGAATGAAAGACATACATAATTAAAAAGCTATTGTGTCTGGCTACTGGTGTGCAGAAATGATTTAAAGGCTTGCCTATTTTAAAACAAGAAAATAATTTTTTTGCGCGTTTTTATATTTTGGATGTATTTAAAAATTAAATGAGGCGGTGGTAGGCACTCTAAAATACGTGTGGTAAAAGAGCGTTATTTAATAAAATACACACTTTGACGAGAATGCATAAAGGTTTTATTAAAATAATCTGTAACGGGAATTAACGTGATTATATTTTTACCTTTTGTGCTTCAAATTTCGACCAATTTGCACCGACTGCGTTTACAACCTGACTTACAAGAGAAATTTCAAGTTAATAAACAAATCACACAAGTTTAGCTGAAGATTTTATATTAAGTAAAAGCTATTCTAATATTCTAAAAGAGTAAAGATTTGTTCATTTGTAATCGATAAACTCTAAAATTGTTGATACAATTTTAATATTTTTTTAACATCACGTTGCGGTCAATGAGATTGGAGTTGTAATCGTGGGTAAAAGCGCGGGAAACGGCTAGTCTTGTTTACAAGAAATATATAATAATAGCAGAACCTTCATAAAGCCATGTAAACTTTTAGTTGGACGGGTAATTTTTTTTGTTGTATACACAAATCCCTCTGATTTTAGATTCTTGTTAAGTTTCTATTGACAGGCAAGCTCAGCGCAAGTTTGCTGCTAATTTTGAGGAACAGTGGACTTGACAAACCTATAGGTAGTAGTATGTAGATACTAAAAATGATTTTAACACGTTGACTGATAACATACGAAACATCTACGCGTCGTAAGTTTTTATTTATAAATCTTTATAGTAGCAACTAAGCTTTGGTATGTGCATTTGAACTATGGTGAGTCGCAGTACATACAGTTTTGTCGCACAAGCGTTAATGGCACTTCCATTTTTTACAAACTCATAGTAGGTACACTCCAATGGTTTCAAGTGGCCACCTCATCATTATACCGCACGAATATTATTGGTTCGAACCCTACACAGTTCAAAAATATAGGTATCTTCTCCCTGGCCTTTATTATTCTCAAGTCACTTGGGGTTGGCTTTCTAGTCTAACCGGCTTTGACTGGATATCAGTTTTTAGACGGAGCGACTGCCATCTGACCTCCGTAACCCGAAGTCTAACGTTACCTAAGGCTAGACCAGTGTCAGGATATTAGAGGGCACTGACTTCCCAATAACGACTGCCGGGACCAACGGCTTAACGTGCTCTCCAAGGCACGGAGCAGGCGATAATTGTCAATCAATACCCACATAAATTCGAAAAGTCATATAACTTCCGAAAGTCAGAGGTGCGTGACGTGGGTTCGAATCCGAGACCCTCTGCATTACAGTCTGTTGGTATATATAGGTATGTGATTCACAAATAGCTGGTCCTACATTGAGTGTCATTTTTTACATTGGACTCTAGAATGATTCCTAGTACTGAGAATGTTTTATGGGGCAAAAGGGATTAAGATAATTATGTCTGTGATTACGTTAATCCATATTAAATAAAGGTTTTAACTTGGTAAAATACCGCATACAAGACAATATGAAATAAGTATGATATGAGTAATAAAATTATGCAAGCAATTATGCACCGTCTGTTAAAAATATAAAACATGAAAGTACTTAAAACGAAAATTCCATAGTTTTTTATCCACCATAATTTATTTCTGCATACACGATAGCAAATTTGATAGCAACTGGAAATACCATATCATTTGCATAAAACTTACATCAATCGTATACACCGTGCGAGAAAAGTGCCCTCCCTTACATCCTTAATAAATCATTTTATCTTACCCTAAGAATGACTAATGAAGACATAGATGTTTCAGAATAAAAAGAAGATTAAAGTAACAATCTGTCTGAAATAATAATAATAAAAAATGTTCATCACTTTACTCAGTAAATTAGTTTAGTTTCTTTGTAAGCCGGTCGTCATTTTAATATCTTTTAATTAAGTTCGTGTTTGTTCGTTAAAGGAATAGGAGGAAATTTATCTTGTATTTCAAGTTATTTTTTTAAAGTACCGTGTAATGTAGTAGGTTACGCTCTGGAGCTTGAACAATTACAGCGTTGGTACAGTTTAACGTTGATTACAAATAGAATTAAAATATTGTTGATCTTGAGGAAGATTGGAGTGCCTACACAGTACCCTGCCTAGTGGTTTTGCTCAATGCCGATATATGTTGAAACAGTAAATAAATTTAAATTAACCTTGTTCCCTTTTTATTTGACTTTGTATGCCTCCGTGACGCAGCGATAGTTAAGGAACATTGAATGCACTTGTGTTTGCGCACACAATTGTGCACTATAATATATCCTGCGCAGATAGCCAGTCTCCATTAAGTTTAAGGCCGCCGTGACTGAAATTTGATTTGGATAACATAATTTTATATTATGTCAATATCACTTAATGTCTTGGACGAGTTCACCAATGTAATTTGAAGGCATGTGGAATGAGAGGAATTGGTACATAGTCTACCCAATTCAGGATTGCAGACACCACAGACCACAACTATTTTAGGTAACTTTCAGACAAACAAATTCGTTCATAATCTATTTTATTTTGCCGTAAAATTGTAATGAATGCTATCGTACAGATGGACCAGTGGATTAAATGACCACCTTGCACTGAGTTCAAGACATAATTGTGGAGTGGACTCGATGCCTACTTGGGACAAAAATGTACCCACCAAATTAATCTACATGAATCCTACGGCCCGCCTGATAGGTAATTACCGATTTACCGCTCATGGATAGGTTTATGTTTTTTTGGCATTACAAAATCACTGCCAAGGAAACACAATGTTTTAAAATTACACTTAGAAGAGTATTAAAAGGGTTAGGTCATAGTCCACCAAGCTGACTTAATACGGGTTGGCAGACTTAACATATCTTCGAGAACAATGTTTCCAAGTAGATTGTCGTAATCTTTTTAAGGCAAAATGTTGAAGACTTTTTAATACGAGTCCAGCGTTCATTACGTTAAATTAATAACATTATTACTATATTTTATCCGGTACTATTTTTCGTTCATGGCATACCTCGGGGAAATCTACAGAATTGGTATTATGAGTGGCCTGTTTTCGGAATGTAAGCTTCTTTACATTTTTTTAATTATGATCCATCATAACAAAGTCTAAGTTTATTATAGAAATATAATGATGATAAGCCGTAGGTTTATTTCCTTACGATCTTTATTAATATTTACAATGTATTAAAAGAAGCGTTCTGTTGAATCTAACTTGATGAATGCCTAATGACCATAATGTATTTTTGATAATAAAATTGCCAACACGATTGATGTGGTCTTGGGTTCCTGGATGGATGGTTCCGAGGACAGTGTTAGTCAGTTTTCTGCGAAATAATTCTCAATAGCAGCACATAACCTGGAACTTCAACAATTACTACGAGCAATAGGCCAATAGGTTCGCCCTCTATTGCTTGGTTCTAAAATAATAATGTCCTCCTGGCCGAATTTCGGCCATGGCGGGCCAATCTTAACGGAGACTGGCCATCGGCGCAGGAGATATTATAGTGCACAAGTGTGTGCGCAAACACAAGTGCAGTCTCTGTTGCCTAACTCTCATGATCTGATGAGACGACACGACCGGAGAGAGATCAGGCGCAAGACCAACGGCTTTACGTGCTTTCCTAGGCACGGGGGTGCCTAACACCGCCAATTTCCTAACTCCGGGCTCGTATTGAGATTTCCTAATAGAAAAACCTAATAACTTTTTGTTGGCCCGACCCGGGATTCGAACCCGATACCTCATGCACCGTAGTCGCATTTACTATCGCTGCACCACGGAGGCAGTTTAAAGTGTTTGTTGTTAAGTGGTTCTCAAAACATAGTAGATCACGAAATGTAGGTGCTCTGCTTAGTCCTTCGAAGATTTACAGTCGTGTGACTAAGTAAATATGAAATGTATACATTTCTAAATACAATTTCATCAAGTAACCAATTACTCAGACGGCGCGATTAATACAGCGATCACTGTACTAGTATGCCGCATTGAGTATTGTTGATTCGATTTAGATCGAAAAATTGTACCTACGACTACTAATGATTATTCCGATCCTGGGTGTTCTTTTTATCTGTTGTTTGTTTATATAAGTAAAGCCCCTATGAAAATAAAACAAACCTGGTACGGGAGAAGAATTAAAAAAAGAAGGATATAGAATTATAGTCGCATTTTATTTAAGTGCTATGCTGACGTCACACAAATGTAACAAAGTCTAAGCATAACCGTAATCTAACATTCGTTCAGACATTTATGCCAGTTATTTCTGAGAACAGTTCTAATAATTCAAATACCACTTTATTTCATATCCATTTAGAAGGCAATTAATCCCATTGGCTAATAGCTAATACATTAATGCCTCGATTTAGGCGTATCGACAATAGTGATAGGTCACGTAAATTCAGAGTAAGAAATATATTATTTGCTTGGCTTAGTCTTACTTGTGTAGAATGCGATAAATAATGGCGTGATGAAATACCACGAATTTTGATGTAATTTTTAAGGCTATTTTAAATTCCATTATTTAATTGTTGTTTTAAAAATTACAAGTCATTTTTTTTAGTTTAAGTGGTTGGTTGACCACTGCCGCTGCGCCGAGTGTTGTGGGTTCGATCCCCACACGAGACAAAAAATGGTGTGATCCACGATTTCTTGATCACAAGTCCGATGCCTTATTCTATCCGGGTAAATACCCGGATAGAAAGGCATCGGACTTGTGATCAAGAAATCCGAAAATCAAAATTACCAAATGGTAATTTTGATTTTCGGACTCTTTTCGCTTGTCGGATTGTGTCTTATTGCCCGTATTTTATTTTAAAGACACTTGCAACCACCGCTTGCCAAAAGTTTGTCTTTTTGTTTACAGCTCGATCACTTTGATAAGTGTATATCGTTGGTCCTGTGGCATTTGTTTGCGCTTATGTTTGGGTGCGTTTGTGTGCTTCTAGGTCCCATTACCGGGTCGGACCCAGTATTATTCAGTTACTATAATAGAAAATTCTCATTTCTCACACTTGAAAATCTGCACGCAGGATCTAAAACATGTCAAAATGTCCTAATAGAGTCTACCTACCCTTTTAGAATGTGCTAGCGTATCTCTATGAATGTATGTAAATTATTCCAATAGTTCGAAAGGAGGATTTACTGAAGTTTTATTACAATTACTTATACGGTTCGAACGGCTAACAGATGTCGTACTGGAAGGGAACCGCTGGTGTCCTCGAAAAACTTTTGAAATTTGATTCGAATCACTAGATAGTTGGATTTGAAACTTTAATTTGTTTAAAACTTCCTTTGTTCGTATAATGGTTTGTACGTATCGATTTCATTGAGATTGTGTCAGAATTGACTGCACGTTTGGAACAATGGTTTAAGTAGTCAGTTTGCTTTCAATTTGCTACGAGTAGCGAAACTAATGCTGGAGAAATTAAATGTTTGTGTAACCCACTTACTGGAAAACAAAGAGAACTAAAGTAATCAAATTATATAAAAGTACATCTATTAGAAATGAAATAAAATATAACTTGTTACAGCTGTATAAATAGCGAATTATAATTTTTTAATCATCTTTATCCACACTTTGTATAATTTCTACATTACAGGGAACTTCACAAACATTAAAAAATTAAACACAAATAATACCCAGTAACAAAGCAACCTTCTGTAGATCCATTGTCTCTAGTGGGATTCGAACTCATAACACCCGGCGTAGAAGCAGTGGTGATGCTACCACTTAAAACATTGCAGAATCCGTGCAGTCAGATGTTTCCTTAAGATTTAGATGCAGTCTTACATAGTCATAGTATATTGTCAAAGGAGTAAATACCTGGTAAATAGACGTGGGTTTACATAGATAATATGTGCCCGATTAAGGTATTGTGCATGTAATATGTATGTATTTTCTGAAACGGTTTTTATTCTTATTGCCATGTGACTTTGCAAAATCCTAACTAATATTGTAAATGCGAATGTGAGTTTGTTTGTTTGTTTCTAACGCTTTCACTCCTTAACTACTTGATAAATCATCATGAAATTTCGCATACACGTTGTAAGGGGTACAAAATAGAACATAGGGTACATTTTATCCAGAAAAAGTACGGTCTCCGAGGGACAGAAAATTCTCATAACCTATATTATATATTACGCAAGCAGAGCCACGGGCAAAATCTAGTATTTTATAAATATGCTGCTTTTATTGAAGCAAATAAATTGTTACTGCTAAATTGCTTGTGTATTATAGGGGCGTAAAAAAGGACCTTCTCAGGCCGTCAAAGTAGAGACCTCAACATCGCCTCGGCTACTATGAGGGCGGTGTGGAGGCCACTGCTCTTAGACCACATGACTGCTTACCATCAGGTGGAGTGTGATCATTCTGAAGAGCAAAATAAAAAAAATAAAAAAAGCTTTGCAGCTCTTCTCTTTTAAATAATGTGCAGATTAGAAGTTTCGCTAAGATTAGCTATAAAGCGTACTGCAGTATTGTTTTGAGTGTAGAATAACCGAAATGACGCTATATATCAAGTGTAAACTCCACTGCACGAGGGATTTTACTAAAGCCAATGTGTATTATGTTTAATGTGTCTGAATGATTGTATAACCTTTTAAAGTTATAAGAACATATAATGATGTAGATTTAGTCTTATGCTAATATTTTAGATGGGGTAAGCAGAGGTTACGCCTAGATTTCGCTATGTATCGTTTTTTAAGTAAAGCGCGCCTAATGCTGTCTACGGACACAGTGCTATACCCCTTGCAGCTACTATGTTCTTGCAATTCACGAAGGCGAGCGGGCTTTATTTGTGGTAAACGCGTATACAAAGTGTGTGTGTGTGTGTAACTGACCGCTCTGTCAAACACGCATACTACTACACTGTGCATGTACACGTTTAATTAAAAATAAAGCCCGCTCGCCTTCATAAGTTGCAAGAACTGTAATAACACTACTCATCCGGTCGAGTCAAGTGGACCAGGACCGGGAGTGATCTAAACTACTGCAGTCGCATTCGCTACTGCTACGCCACGAATGCAGTCAGATACAAGAACAGAACGAAATACTTTGCGCTGACGGATCACGGATGCACTTCCATTATCGCGCATGAATAAAAGATAATTTAGCCAAAAATACATTTTTGATACAATATCTGTATTTTGGCAGTACAGATATACGAGTACATGTTTATGATCATTCATGCCACTTCCATAGAGGTGGTATCGATATCCTTTGAAAACATCCTAGTCAAAATTATAGCCTTTAGACATATCTAATAATAACAATAGTAGTATATAGTAAATAACAATAGTATAAAAAGACATATCTTTTTATACTATTGTTATTTATATTCCGTTGTATAAGATCAATAACATATACTAAATAAAGAATATATTATTAGCAACTTAAAGATAAGAGGGCGGCTTCCTAATGCCGTTACTTTAGCACCGTAATTTAGATACACTTTAAAAGAAATAGCGCTATACATTTTCGTATAACACATTTTAGTAGAGGTACTATTTCTTTCGATCAGTAAAAATAATTAAATTAAATTAAATTAAATTAAAATGCATTTAATTCGGACAACAGGGATCCATATTGTGTTAGTATCACAAATAGCTTATATCTAGTGTTAGTAGCGTACGTAGAACAAAACAAAAATGAGTGAGCTCTATTTTTATAGATAATTTTTGTATATTTTTACAAAAAGATAGAAGAAATGCACGATGTATTTACTACACATAAGGTATTTATTATACCTATTTTATCGGGAAAATATATAGGTAAATCCGTGATGTCTTTTAAGTAATACAAATGAATAACCGTCAAAAGAAAGAGATTGAACGTAAAGTTCAATGTACCTTTTTTGGAAAGGTCTCATGCTTCAAATCGTTCTACCAACAAGTATTGTTATTTTATTAGACTTTTTACTAGATAAAAATTACCTAGATAGATAATAAGTAGCGGTCACAAAGGCGTGTCTTAATTTCCTAGCTAACCGAACAAAAACGTCACAAACATTAACCCTCACTGGCCAGTTGACCATCTGCGTTCGATGTTCAAAAAGCCATAGCTGGCCGGCACGTACAGACTATTAATCTGGCGACAGTTGCAGCTGGCTCTATTACAGCCACGAGGTGTATACGTTGGGGGACTTCATTATGTGATGTGACTACGTTTTTGGGCTTACGAAGAATTTTAGTCATCTCATTGAAATTTAAAAGCCCTTTTAGATACATTATTTTCATAAGCCTTCTAAAACCTGGTGAAATATCAACATAACATAGCATCAATACAGATAGAATATAAAAGCTAACAGAAAAGGTTTTATACCATTCGTGAATATTTGGGCAAGACCCATAAAAATAGATTTTAGTTAAAGTTAAAAACGGATATTTACCTATAGAGTTATAGGCAAATATCAATTTGTAACATTAATTTTATTTGTGTAATAAGTTATAATAGGATATTTAAACATAGGATAGGCACGTGACAGTTTAATTATAAATAATTAGTTAGTTTAAGCATTAAGTATTCGCGTGCGAAATGTGATGTAGACATTTTCTTTTCTACAATATCTTTGTAGCCACATTTCGTGTGAATAAATGATTAAAGAAATATTATTTCTTTCTTTCTTTCATACCGGTCCTCGAAGTGACAAGACAAGGATTTATGAGCTCTACTATATTTGTAGCTTTACGTCATATAGACCAAATGAATGGGTTATAATCAATCAAGTGTAGCCAAAGAATATGAATAAAAAAATCGTATATGCGTTCTTAATATATAACGTACATGGTAATTACTAGCCACTGAACGTAAATATTAGCGGTGTTCGGTTTTCGTAAAGACATTTATATTTCTCGACCGTTATCTGAATTCAAATAATTCGAATGTTCGAGTCATTGATATGCATCGACCGAAAATATTGAATAATCATTGTATAAAAACAAAATTGTTCACATCAACAATTGCAATAAAAAAAAAGAGTAGTCTGACAGTGGAAACATGTATTTCGTTCCACCCTAATTTATAGTGAGAATTAAATATAGCAACGTGTACTATTAATTCTACGCGAATACAATTATATAGTTTACACTTAAATTATAACGTACTTAACTCTGTTAAAATTTTAAACCATACTCAAACTCACAAACAACAAACTCTGTTTAAATTTCAAACCATTCGCGTTCACAAAAATTTCGTTCCTACAAAAATCCAATAACACTTTGCCTGACTCCCCGGACTATTCAAAGGCTGACTTTGACACAAAAATGCATCTGTCAGTGTCAAACATAAATTGATAAAACCCTTTACACGTGACTGTATCTAGTACAGGTACTCACGTAGGATTAGTGGAGCATAATTGCAAGGACACTCGCGTACACAAAAGATTAGGCGAGCTCGAGATAGCTAATCTAACTTTAGTTTTAACTCACTGCACTCCGTAAATGGTTTTGTTCAGAGCTTACCTTAAATCGAACGCGTGAATATTGCCGCAGCTCTAAAGCGTGGGTAATAAAATAAAGCGAGTAAATGAAACACAGTTTAGTTAATAAGATTGTTTTTCTTGATATTAGCAGTTTTATACAGATAGAACTGTTCCACTGCTGGGCACGGGCCTCTTCTCAGTGTAAGAAGGCTTAGGCCCTAGTCCACCACACTTACCCACTGCGGGTTGGCAGGCTTCACATATCATCGAAAACATTATGGAGAATTCTCAGACATGTAAGTTTCCTTGTAATGTTTATTTTTACCGTTAGAGCAGGCGATAATTAACTATTTATTTCCCACATAAATTTGTAAAGTCAGAAGTACGTGCCTTGGGATCGAACTCAAGACCTCTTCGCGGCCGTCCAACAATATCCAAACAGGCTATTGCTACTATTGTTTTTCTTATCTTAAGGAAAGTATTTTCAAGCTCACACACGGCGTTATAGAATATGTGAACGATGAAAATACCCACTTTGCATTTTATAATATTGATACTAGCTTTTGCCCGCGGCTTCGCTCGCGTTAATTTAGAATTTGACAATCAATTCGGGTTGTACTCTGCTTGTATATAATAATTTGTAACATAAATATTTGTTAACTATTAATAAAGACTTATCAACAATTAATAAATGTACTTTCTTCCCAAATAAATATTTATTGAATGTTAAAATATATTATTTAAATTTAAGAAATTAAATAAATTATTAATAGTTAATAAATCCTTTTATCAGTGTATTGATAGAAAACAGTGACTTAATTTAAACAGTTTTCATTTGCTTATTATTTGACTTACCTTTCACAATAATAAAACAGGTATATTTATTAACCACGTATACGTCTTCGTTTTGATTTATTAACCACGTACACGTTTTCGTTTTGATTTAAAACAATTCCCAAAAAATGCTAAGTACAATATATACAGGTACGGTAATGGCCGCTGTTGGCGGGAGCTTACAACACGTGTTTATTTACATGAGATCACTTAATTAACTGAGAGTTAAAACTGTCTCTGTCAGATTAATAAATAGTAAATAAATTATTGCACTGTAAATTAATGATAATTTTACGATGACAGTAAAATTAATATGAGAGTTGCAAAGGAAAATTAAAATAATAGGTATACAGTCACTGCTACGATTGATACACAAATAAAACTAAAAAAACATGGCTGAAAAATGTATAGTGAGTAAGACAGGAGACCGGCTTCGTCCTCATCCCTACTACGTAATGTTTGCTGGATAAGTGGTGACACTTGGCGGGGATAACTGATCGATTTATAGTTGATCAGTAGTCGAACGGTGAGGGCGGGAGATGAAATTGAATTTAAAAAAAAATCATAATTAAAGGAACTTGAAATTATAATATCTGGATAGGAATTAACAAATAAAAAATAGGGGTTGTTCGTAAAGGGGTGAAAAATTGAGAGTATTATGAGATTTTTTATTGTAAGCCATCAAAAAATAAAAAAATAAAATTTGCCAAAAAATTAAAGTTTATAATTAACAAATAAAAAATAGGAGTTGATCGTAGAGGGGTGAAAAATTGAAAGTAATATGAGATTTTTTATTGTAAGTCATCAAAAAATTAAAAAAAAAAATTTGCCAAAAAATTAAAGTTTATAATTAACAAATAAAAATAGGAGTTGATCGTAGAGGGGTGAAAAATTGAGAGTAATATGAGATTTTCTATTGTAAGTCATCACAAAATTAAAAAAAAAAATTGCCAAAAAATTAAAGTTTATAATTAACAAATAAAAAATAGGGGTTGATCGTAGAGGGGTGAAAAATTGAGAGTAATATGAGATATTTTATTGTAAGTCATCAAAAAAAAAAAAAATTTTACCAAAAAAAATTAAAGTTTTTAATTAACAAATAAAATATAAGGGTTGATCGTAGAGGGGTGAAAATTTAGGGTTGTATGTATTTTTGTATGCTGTGTCATAAAAAAATAAAAACAAAAAATTTTGCCTAAAAAATAAAAAATAAAATTTAGAGGTGGACTACCCTTAACATTTAGGGGGATGAAAAATAGATGTTGGCCGATTCTCCACCCTGGCCGACAATCACGCTAAGGATCACAAAAATCGGTCGAGCCGTTTCGGAGGAGTTCAAGTTCGAACCCCGTGATACGAGAATTTAATATATTAGATGAATATTAGATATAAATTGTCTTTTGACTGATTCATCACTCACAAAATTCATTCGTTCACCCATTCATTCAAAAATCAACGTATTGTATTGATACAACACGTTGATTTAGTAAGGTGATGTACCCAGCAGTACTTGATGCGTAAACAAATGCAGTATTGTTTTTGTGATGATCTCTTTTTTTTAATATTAGCACACAAAAGATTTTGTTACAATATTCCTTACCCTGACATTAAACTCTGAAAGAGTTAAACCCTTCAATTGTGTAGTCCACAATTTGCGTAAGCCTGATATCACCGGTATGCGGCTCGGGACGACGCTAATAAATCATTTCCCGCCATAAAAGAGGAATATTAAATCGAAGGAGGGAGAGTACCCGGCGAAAATGAAGGGAACGGTGCGAGGTGAAAAATTGGGCCATAAAAAGGCAATCCCCGATGCGCCAAAGCGATGAATAGCGAGCTATTTTCAATTACCCCCAGTTACATCGTCCACATTGTGGAGACAATAAATGGTTGCATGCTAATAACTATACTTCTGCTGTTTTATTGGATATTACAATCTATAGTGTTAGAATATATATAATGGCAATAAGAGGTTGAGGAAGTGTTTATGGAGATTAAAGTGGTAAGAGAGCGCTGTGTCGTGAAAGTGTAGAAGGAAAAATCGAGAAAGGTGTAGAGACTCGACGTTATTAGACTGACCAAGAAAGCATATAAGGCTTTTGCTTTTTATGCTTTCTTGTTCGATTGTTTCGTTCTTCAAAAGACAATTTTTTTTTTTAAGTGAAAACTTTAGATTATACGCGTTGCGCTGTCAGTAGAAATTGTCTTTTGGGCTGGCAGGATAGGGACACCTTTTGTCTTGTTTTATTTTGTTTCTTTATAATTTGTGCATTTTGATTGTAAGCTACAGTATAATAGATATAATTATGTAGGTATAGCTGGGCATTAAATACATTTTAATGTTTATCTTTCTTTAAAAGTGGTCATTCGATTTTTGTTTATACTAATAGAATATAGCATATTATAAATAACCATAACAATACGTTTTATTTCCAGTATTCCATAATGACATTCTAGAAATATAACTTTATGACCCAAAATAATACAAATAAATATTTTTTGTTTATTTCTCTTAGTAAATGAAGTAACTCAATTAGAAAAAGAGAGGACAATGTAACAAGCGTATAAATTTAATAGACGATAACTCAATTTAGTTTTGAGTTAGTCTTAGTCTTGGGTAGCGTATTTTGTAACGCTTTGGTTGCAATCCTAACGAATATTATAAATGCGAATGTGAGTTTGTGTGTTTGTTACGCTCTCATGCCTTAAATACTCGACCGATCATCATGAAATTTCAGAACGTAGGGTACCTTTCACCTATAAACAAGTCCTGTTCCCGAAGAATATATATCTAGAGCATATTTTTCTTTCAAAATAATAAGTTTAACGATGTTTATAACTGGGTTATGGCACCTTATAAATATAATATACCAGTTAACCCCGCAATTTTACTCATTTTTTATTTTATCAGCTGTTCTCATGGCTTGTAGCATGATGTTATATAGTCGATAATCGTCCTCAAGAATTAGGCTCAAATGCAAGAAGAATTTTCATGTCTGACTGGTAGTTACAAAGTTCAAACAAAAAAATTTTAACAAAAAAAACCGACTTAAAAAAAGAATATTCTAAAACTAAATATGCACTAAAAAGTTAATAAATAATTGCATATTCTTGTGAATAATTAAATTATTGTTATTAATGGAGTCGGTGTCAGCCAAGGTAGGTTTGTAACTAATTAAACATGAGATGTCTTACTATAATCATAACATAACATTGGCATGCACATTTACACACATAGACGCAGCACGCGGCGCGGGTGGCTGACACCGACTCCAAAAATAACAATAATTTAATTATTCACAAGAATATGCAATTATTTATTAACTTTTTAGTGCATATTAAGTTTTAGAATATTCTTTTTTGAAGTCGGTTTTTTTTTGTTAAAATTTTGTTTATTTCTTTTCGGTTTTTAGTGAACCTTGCCAAAAATGAGAACATCATCAATGTAGCCAAATACGCATTATTAAGGATAACTCGAAAACGAATGGCCAAATCTTGATCAAAATTAAATGGGACCACACGGGAAGCACCAGCTATCAAAAAAAGAATCGTCAAAATCGGTTCACCCAGTAGAAAGTTATGAGGTAACAAACATAAAAAAAAAGAAATACAGACGAATTGAATACCTCCTGCTTTTTTTGAAGTCGGTTAAAAACAAACAAACTCTTTACCTTTATTATATTAGTTTGTAGATTATGGAAGACAAACTTTGTAATACGTTCTATTTCTAGTGTGTCACAATAAAATTACTAATCGATTATAATAAAAATAAATAGTGTTTGTTTATGTATCTTAGTAAATGAAGTAACTCAATTAGAAAAAAACAGGACAGCGTAACATTAAGCGTACAAATTTAATAAACGGTAACTGAATTTAGTTTTGAGTTACTGTTTTCTTAACGGAATCAGTAGTGGAAATATTATTAATTAACATACACAGCGTGCAAGCACAACATAAAATATACGCACGCTTATTATCTGCCAGACGGGAGCAGACCTAAAAGGCTTCGTAATATATATGAAGATTCAAGCTATCGTTCGAAAACGTATGTACTAGTTCTGTCTCCAATTTCCAAGTGTACATATGTACCCTTCGTGGATGAAATGTAGTAAAATCCAAAATACTACTTTCCAGGAGAACTGGAAAAATATCTTTACCTTTTCCTTTTAATTTTTTGGATTTAGTAAAGATAGTTTTTAATGTTCTATAATAATGAAATTATATATTTTACAGCATTAGTGGCGAGTAAAAGTATTATTAATTATACCATTATATTTAAAATTAAAATTTTGTACGTATGCTGCGGTACTTTCTGGATAGTAAAACCATTTTTATGCGAATATCGTTATTATAAATACACAGATCGATGCAGTTTAAAAAACAAAGTAAGGTTACATTAATGACTAAATTTCGTCGAATTGGCGTTTACAACACTTCATTCTCGATATGTCATTGTATCATTCACGTATCCTAATATACTTTTAAATTAAAATATTTTTTATAAGTCAGTCTCCTAAATAATAAACTTATCTTTATGCATTTAAGCATCAACCCATGACAAATTGGTTCAAACGGCAACACAAGCAGTGCATTAGCTTGTTTTAGATTATATCATCAAATTAACGTATAGCTTATAATAATATTAGAGCTTATCCTTTAGTAGCGGAGTTTTGTCTAAGACTTGGCAAATCCGCTTACAGTTTTAACCACTACGGCACTTTGTGCGATCTAAACATAACCGCTTTGAGGGATAATGACGACGCTGTTTTTGAGGCTTTGTTTGAAGATTATAAGGAGACCTTTTACCATGGTTTCCTGCGGCAAACCGACTAAGGGATTATATTAAGTAATTATAAATATAAACTTATATATAGGTAGGATAAACAGGAATAATTAAATATGGAAAATAGAATGAATTCGAAAATAGGAAGGTTATCAATGCGGTTATGCGATTTCATAAGTATAGGAAAAGGTGTCCCTATCCTGCCAGCCAAAAAGATAATGTTTGGTGACGGCACAGCGCCTCTTTAACCTGTCAATTGTTGGAATCAATCAATCAGTCCACCGCAGTCCACTGCTGGACATAGGCCAGGACATAATATTGTTGGAATACCAGACATAATTTAAAACTATGTCTAGCCGCTGGTGTGCCGCTGCGACTCAATAGGTTAAGGGACTGCAACCTCTGCTCATCGCAGTACAAAGTATATTCTTTAGATTTTAAATATTTGGTTAAGTGCGAAACATCATTTAGTTTCATTTTCTTTTAATCAGTAGGAACAATATGTTCTGTATTTTGTTTCTGCGACGAGTTGTTAGTGATTTCTGGGCTCCATAGGCAGGTAGTGCGGTGATTACTTTTTGGGTACGGCAACATGAGTATCGTACCTCTGGAAGCATCCATAGGATACAATAACCGCGCTTTGTTTGCCAGTTCTGTAGTATAAGAAATATTTTGAGTCTCTTTTATACCCACTTGGTTGGAACCGTACCTAAGTTAAATTACTATAACTATATATATAATTTATTTCTTCCAATATCAGATAAGCAAATAATATAAATATTGTCTCACTTGTTAAGTACGGAACCCTAATCAATACTCATTACGTAGCAGATATACTTATTTACCATAAATTTGGAAACCTACAACGGATATGCTGAAACACCAAATATGCAGCTGCGCTATGACGTCTGTACAGGAAGAAATCGCCGATCCAGCAAAAGTGCAGGTGTTCCGATGACGTCCGTTCAAGCATCGATCGCCGATGCAGCAAATCAATCTTATTAGGTTTAAATATAAAATTGTCATTCCATATTCTCGCATCAAATAGGTATCACTAAATTTAATTGTAATTTATTTTATAATAAATTAATTTTAAGTAACTTTGGGTTTTTTTTCGAACCTTCGGCTGCAGTAAACGTAATTGGCGCAGTCGGTAGGATTCTCGCGGGCCGGTTCGCGAGCGGTTAGAAGCATCTCATATCGATATTCGCGTTCGCGGGTCGCCCGGGCGGCTTTCAAGTCCCAGTACGAGAATCCAGAATCTACGAAGCTGCAACGCCGAGTGGAGAATCCAGACATCGATTCACCGAAATAAGCCAGAGATGAAATATATGTAAGTACACTTGAATCTTTCTCGTGTTGCTTCCCTTCTTATCCTTAGTTAGTTTTTATTCCCAAGATTTTCTGACGCGAAAAACCGTGTCCCCGGGACCCTGCATCGAGACAGGCTCGCCGGCATATAGTAGATAGTCATAGAAATATAGATAGCGATTTAGATTATAACTTAGGTAATTTATTTAGTGTTAGAATGGCGCATAATCCCGATGTTATTTTTAAGGCCTTACGCCTGGTGCCGGAGTTTGACGGTAACCCTAATGTATTAACTAGATTTATTAATATATGTGATCAAATCGTTACTCAATATGCAAGCCCTGAGCCAGGTAGCGAGTTAGGCAACCTGTGTCTTTTAAATGGCATCTTAAATAAGGTAACAGGAACCGCCGCATCTACTATTAATTCAAACGGCATTCCTGAAACGTGGGCAGGCATTAGATCAGCTCTACTAAATAATTTTTCAGACCAGAGAGACGAAACAGCTTTATACAACGATCTCTCATTAGCTACACAGGGCAATAAGACCATCAAAGTCAGACTTTATTCAGTACCATTATGACTTATGTGACATTACACGAGACATTACAAACGACTATTGAGGCTAAATGAACACTTTATAAGAAAGTTACTATGCAGGCTTTTGTACGTGGACTAAAGGAACCATTAGGATCGCGAATTCGTTGTATGCGCCCGGAAACTATAGAAAAAGCTTTAGAGTACGTGCAAGAGGAATTAAATATAATATACCTACAACAGCGTAATGATCTACCGAAGGCTCAAAGCGCTCATAAAGCTGCAATGGGTCACAATGTACCGCTAAACATGCCAATTGTTCCGCGACACCCGGTACCTAACTGGCCAGCCCCAGCTGGACCGCGTAATAATCAACCACCACCCCAAGCTTTTAAATTTAATATGCCTAACGTACCACAAAACCGCTTCCCTACGCGTACACAACAAATGTTCCGTGCACCGCCGCCTAACTACCACCAACAAAGTAATGTCTTTCGCTTGCCGCCTAGACCCAATCCTCCACAGAATTTCGGTCCGAAACCTATGAGCGGAGTACAACATTTTGTTCCTAAACAATTACCCGCGATGTCAGGTCATGATTGGCGTAAATCGGGTAACCCACCACCGAATAATTATTTTAAATCACGTGAAGTAAACCTGAATGAATTTGCTATGCCCGATCACTCCTATTATTCTGATGATTATTATTGCAATACGGACTATGATTATTATACTAACCATGATGATTATTATACGTCTTATGACTATGGTTATGTCGACCCGACTTACGATAGTTCAACTTACGACAATCAGGTAACAAGCGACATAGAACCTCAACCAGGCCCTAGCTATGCATCTCAGAATCAGGATTTTCAGTTAGAGAAGATATCAAAAGAGCAAGGATAGATATTAATTTACAAACCCAAAGACAGTTACCATATGTAGAAATTACGTGTCCACCTCTAAAGTTTTTATTAGATACCGGTGCTAACCAATAATTTATTAGCCCCGAGGCAGTACAAAAGTATTTTCCAGATTATCCCCTTAATTATGACCCTTTCGAGGTAACAAATATACATGGTGTTAGCAGAAGCGATTATTCAATAACATTGCCGTGTTTCAACCAGTTTAATGAGAAGGATAAAATTAAATTATTTGTATACCGTTTTCATGATTATTTTGATGGATTGATAGGTTTGGATATGTTGTCTAAATGGGAAGCCAATATAAATTTAAAGGATTTTCAATTAATTACACGAAACGCAATCAATCAAATTAAGCTGCATAACTCTCGCAATATCAATCTATATGAAGATATTATTCCCGCTGGAAGTTCTAAAATAATTAAAATACCGATTAACGCCCCGGACGGCGAAGTTTCAATAGAAGAGCAGGTTTTCTGTGGTTGTATTCTACACGAATGCCTTACTACCGTAACAAATGGTTGAGGCTATGTAGAGATAGAAAACCCAACACCTAATGACATCATATTTTATCTAGACCAGCCCGCTAGTGCAGATATATTCAATCTTAAATGCACGCAGACTGAAAATTCAAATCGTGTAAACGATGTGTTATCACGTTTGCGCACTGACCATCTTAACGAAGAGGAAAAGGCTAACCTCTTAACACTTTGCTCTCGCTATTCGGATGTGTTTTACATAGATGGCGAAACGTTAACCTTTACTAATAAGATAAAACACCGTATACGTACAACTGATGAAGTACCTATCTATACTAAGAGCTATCGGTACCCTTTTATTCATAGACAGGAGGTTAGGGACCAAATTACAAAAATGTTGCAGCAGGGTATAATTCAACCTTCCGATTCAGCCTGGAGCTCACCCATTTGGGTTGTACCCAAGAAAATAGATGCCTCTGGAAAACAAAAGTGGCGACTCGTAGTCGACTTTCGAAAATTGAATGAAAAGACCATTGACGACAAATATCCCATACCAAACATTACTGACGTTCTAGACAAGTTAGGAAGATGCCAGTACTTCACGACGCTTGATTTAGCATCAGGATTTTATCAGGTCGAAATGGATCCCCAAGACATACCTAAGACCGCATTTAATGTAGAACATGGGCACTTTGAATTTCTTCGAATGCCTATGGGACTGAAAAATTCTCCATCAACTTTTCAAAGAGTTATGGACAATGTTCTTAGGGGTCTTCAAAATAGCATTTGCCTAGTATATTTAGACGACATTGTTGTTTTTAGCTCTTCGCTCCAGGAGTACCTGGAAAACCTGGAACGAGTTTTCCAAAGACTCAGAGAATCTAACTTCAAAATTCAGATGGACAAGTCGGAATTTTTGAAGCTAGAGACTGCCTACCTTGGTCACATAATTACTAGAGACGGCATTAAGCCTAACCCCGATAAAATTTCAGCAATTGAAAAGTACCCTATACCGAACACCCCTAAGGAAATTAAACAATTTTTAGGACTTCTCGGTTATTACCGAAAATGTATCCCAGATTTCGCCCGCCTTACTAAACCTCTTACATTATGCCTAAAGAAAGGTAGTAAAGTTGTCCATAGTCCAGAATATGTCAATGCATTTAATAAGTGTAAAGCCTTACTAACTAATGACCCTATCCTACAATACCCAGACTTTAATAGAGAATTTAATCTAACAACAGACGCTTCGAATGTCACCATTGGAGCAATTTTATCCCAAGGACCTATAGGTTCTGACAAACCAGTCTGTTACGCTTCTCGTACACTTAACGATAGTGAACTAAACTATAGCACAATAGAGAAAGAACTTCTCGCCATAGTTTGGGCCACTAAATATTTCAGACCCTATCTATTCGGTAGAAAGTTTAAAATTATTACCGACCACAAACCATTGCAATGGATGATGAATTTGAAGGAACCCAACTCACGACTGACTAGATGGAGACTCAAACTAAGCGAATACGACTTTACTGTAATTTATAAGAAAGGAAGGTCTAATACAAACGCTGATGCCCTCTCCCGTATTGAGATTAGTAATAACGAAACTGACGAAATTAACTCCGTAATTGACAGTATTAAGGAACTTAGTTCTATGATTAATAACCCTTCAGAGAGCCCTTCTATACCGAACTGACTTACAAACTCATCGACTGACACAGTACATACCAGTAATGAACACCCAATTTTAGAAGTCCCCATCACTGATGAGCCTTTTAACAAATTTCATAGACAGATTTATTTCACTATAGTTGGTGACATAAAACGACGACCAACTGTTACTAAACCCTTTGAAAATCATACGCGAATGGCTATTCAACTTTCAAAATCTAATTTGGAAAGTGACGTTATTAATGCTATTAAGGAATATGTTAATCCGAAAGTTAAAACAGCTATATTAATAGACCCACCTTTAGAGATGTACTCGATCATACCAATCATACAAGAAAAATTCAAAAGCTCCTCTCTTAACTTGATACTAACAAAGACAGAACTTGAGAATGTTAAGGACTACTTACGACAACAGGAAATTATACAACACTATCATAATGGCAAAACCAACCACCGTGGCATTAATGAGTGCTATCTAGCCTTGTCACGAAAGTACTATTGGCCGAAAATGAAAGAGCACATAGCCAAATTTATTAATTAATGTACTATTTGTGGACAGAGTAAATATGATAGGAATCCTATTAGACCCCGGTTTAATATTGTACCCCCAGCCACTAAACCACTAGAAATTGTTCATATGGACCTTTTTACTGTACAAAACGAAAAATATGTAACCTTCATTGATGTCTTTACTAAATACGGTCAGGCATACCACTTACGAGACGGAACCGCAATAAGTATTTTACAGGCACTGTTACGTTTTTGCACTCATCACGGTTTACCTTTAACTATAGTCACCGATAACGGTACGGAGTTCACAAACCAACTTTTCTCTGAGTTCATACGTCTTCATAAAATTATACACCATAAAACTGTACCTCATTGTCCAAATGATAACGGTAATATTGAACGATTTCATTCAACTCTGTTGGAACATATTAGAATCCTTAAATTGCAACATAAAGACGAACCTGTAATTAACCTAATGCCATACGCTATCATAGCGTATAATAGCTCTATTCACAGCTTCACTAAATGTAGACCTTTTGACTTACTGAATGGACACTTTGACCCTAGAGACCCAATTGACATAGACCTTACTGAACATATATTGCAACAATACGCTCAGAATCATAGAGAGCAGATGAAACAGGTTTATGATATAATTAACGAGTCGTCTCTTCACAATAGAACAACCTTAATCGAAAATAGGAACAAATCTCGTGAACCCGAAGTAGAATATGTACCGCAACAACAAATTTTCGTTAAGAACCCTCTTGCTAGCCGTCAGAAAACTGCACCGCGTTACACACAAGACACCGTCCTAGCAGACTTGCCTATCCATATATACACCTCTAAGAAACGCGGCCCAATAGCCAAGTCGCGATTGAAACGTGTTCCTAAGAGTAGTAAATTGTTACAGGATACTGCTGATAATGACAATCCACGTGACGCGACCTCAGACCATAAGACTTGCGACTTTAGCTGATGGACCTGGACTATTACCGTACAAACTAGGATCTACCAGACTAACGACACATTACCATTCTTTTATTCAATTCATACAGTTAACAGACATTGAAGGCCAAATAAAGTCAGTACAAACTCAAGTTGAAATGTTTAAAACTAAACTTAGTAGTGGAGCATACACTATCTATGAATATCAAATCGATTACCTTACTAATAAAATTAACAAGGTCTTAAATCGTATAAAATCATTCGAACCTGTAAGAGTTAAAAGGGGTTTAATAGATGGCTTAGGGTCAGTAATAAAAAGTGTTACTGGCAATTTAGATTATCAAGATGCCGTAAGATACAATGAAGCCATTAGAAATTTACAGGAAAATGATAATAAATTAGTTTCAGAATTTAATAACCATATAACCTTGTGTAAAGAGTGGATGACTCAACATAATACTGTATTAGAGCAACTAGCATCAAACCAAGTAAAGATCAATGCATCCCTAGAATTACTTTTAGAAAAAGATGCCCTCCGAGATTATAATCTCGTGAGATTTACGAAGTTCGCTCAGATCCTAGGTATAATAACTAATAATGTAGAAGATATAATGCTAGAAGTAATTAGAATAGAAAATATTTTAGCGTTTATACATGCATCTAGTACACATCATTCTATGATAGACATAGAGGTTTTAAAATCTATGATAGAAAAATTGAGATCTTTATATAATCAGGATGAAATAATAAATTTAGAGTTACGAGAATACTATGATTTAATAAAACCGGGTTCATATTTTGCTGAGAAAAGAATAGTAATAGTTTATAATTTTCCTATTGTTTCCCATGAAATATACGATTTATATAAATTATCCATAGTCCCTAATGAAAATCAATTAGCCCTTGTGCCTCCTACTCCTTATATAGCAACAAACGAGAAATCATTCGTGTACATAGAGGCTGAATGCCCGAAGTACAGCAGTATATATCTCTGTGAAGAACAAATTAGCCATCAAATTCGGACAGAACCAGACTGTACTCAAGACCTCATAGTCAACCAAAACTTGAAGAACACTTGCCGTTTTACCCGAATCTCCCTATCGAATATTGCAGTCGGAAAATTGGATGATCAACATTATGCTATATACTTACCAGGACCAACAAAAGTACAGCTGACCTGCGAAAGAAAGGACTTCAACACTTTACAAGGAAGTTATCTTGTTACCATCCCTAAGGATTGCTACATGCGAACTACAGAATTCACCATTATCAACGAAAACAACGAGATAAGAGGTCAGCCATTGAAGTTATCAAAAATTCCCCACGACCAGATAAATCAGACGGATATTCAGATAGTCACCAATGCCGGCTCCACCTCAGTGAACTTAGAGGATCTTCACAGCATCCAGAGTAAGATCATGTTAGAAAAACCTATACAAATTGAAAAGACTAAACCATTTGCAATCTATCATACAACTATTCCATTCTATAGCTTCATACTTTCTGCAGCAGCAGTTGCCAGCTTCCTATTATTTCGAAAATACAAACGTCGCCAGCATGTGCCAAATTCTAAACCAGAAGATATAAAGAAGCAGCATGTTCCCAAGACACACTCATACGAAGAAATAGATTTAGATATCAAGAAACAAAATGAACACCCGGCAACATTTTCTCTCAACTTGACAAAATAGTTGCTGTTCTGAGGGTGGAGGTATTAAGTACGGAACCCTAATCAATACTCATTACGTAGCAGATATACTTATTTACCATAAATTTGGAAACCTACAACGGATATGCTGAAACACCAAATATGCAGCTGCGCTATGACGTCCGTACAGGAAGAAATCGCCGATCCAGCAAAAGTGCAGGTGTTCCGATGACGTCCGTTCAAGCATCGATCGCCGATGCAGCAAATCAATCTTATTAGGTTTAAATATAAAATTGTCATTCCATATTCTCGCATCGAATAGGTATCACTTCATCAATTGTAATTTCTTTTATAATAAATTAATTTTAAGTAACTTTGGGTTTTTTTTCGAACCTTCGGCTGCAGTAAACGTA
Source organism: Catocala sponsa (assembly GCA_963564715.1). Taxonomy (NCBI): domain Eukaryota; kingdom Metazoa; phylum Arthropoda; class Insecta; order Lepidoptera; family Erebidae; genus Catocala; species Catocala sponsa. The sequence goes on along the minus strand of OY751337.1, from coordinate 19,779,829 downwards.
ATTCACTTCATATGAATAGGAGGTTAGTAAAACAACAGTTATTATATTTCTAGTACTAGAGTCAATATAGTTGTATTAAATAATGTATTAGAATGTTTGCTTTCAATTAAGGTCGAGTGACCCAAAACTTTAGTAATTGGCTATGAACAAAATTTCCTAGAAATCATATTTGGCGTCTCGTTCATGGGTAAATTCACTTTTGAAACATTTGCTTAGAGAGCTTAATAATAATATGTAATATTCAATCGCTGTTCAACTGAGAAAGGCCCTTCTATCTTAAAAGATTACTATGTTCAATACATTCGCCACACATGCTTTAGTTAATTAGTATTTTTGTCATCAGTTATTTTCATATTACTGTTTCAGTATAATTATGTCCTTATAAATTTACTCAATCTGATAATTTATCAGTTGCAAACTATATGTTAAACACAATTTCATAACAAGAGAAAGCTAGTTGTAATCTTAGCTTTAAAATAAATTATTATCGATCCAGGTAACGGTACATTCTTTAACATCCAACGTACTAGAAATAAGTAAACCTATATATTTTAATCAATTATGTAAAGTACTAGATTTTGCCCGCGGCTTCGCTCGCGTATGTGTAGGTTAGATTAGTGCCAGTACGTTTTTCTGGATGAAGGTACCTTGTTGGTACATGTTCTTTTCTGTACACGTGTATGCTAAATTTCACGTTGATCGGTCGAGTAGTTAGACATGAAAGCGTCACAAACAAACTCACATTCGCATTTATAATATTAGCTAGGATACCTATAGCTGTGTCAGTACTAAATGCAGATAACATACAGGTGTATGTACAAAAAAACCTATAGGTTCTTTCAAAGCAATTGAGCAAAGCAGTGACGCTTTCATCTGTCACACAAAACGTAACGATCAGAAAATGAAATGTTCGAAGTTTGTTTCCATCAAAGCTAGCTAGCAAACGGGATCGATAGAAATGGACGTTGTCAAAGCAACTCCGTGAATTAACTAACTGGTTACGGCACCGTCTGTCCTCATGGAACTTTTAGATACTAACGACGCTAGTCCGCTGCGAGTTAATATCCACGTAAAGGGTACGTGCAAGCGGCATGCAAATATCGATTAAAATTCGAATCATTTGAATTTTGAGTATAACCTACACGTCTTTAGCACAACTTTCTATTCAGTATTTTGTACAACATATTTTTCGATTAAATACACAATAATTGAGAAACATCAAAAATATTTATTTGTATCAAGATGGTATATAGCGTATATCTCAATATTCCAATGTATTCTGACATGTACATAGGTATAACCTACTTACTTTTGTATCTGGTTATTAAACAACCACTTTACTTATTATAAAGATAATTTAATTATTTATTTTATTTTAATAAGACACTAGGAGTAATTCCAGTGTCGCGGGGGACTTTACAAACATTCAAACAACGAAAACAACACCTAGACTCGGAACAACCGTTTGTGGATCACACAAATTTCTGTCCCGTGTGGGACACACAACGCTCGGCATAGGGGCAGTGGCGAGGTGATCACTTAAACCACTACTCCATCTGCACGGATGGAGTAGTGGTGGTCATTATTAGATTTAGGTCACTGTACTAAGATGATAAATAATTAATAAAACACTGCATGTCTTTCTAGCGGTATTCAACGTTTTATACACAAACATAGGTATTGTCTCTTTTGAAGAAGATTTCGTCGTTTATTTATAACAAATAACTTTTCGTTAAGCAACAAAATCAATAGTACACCACCTTCAATATCGGAATCCAACGATTAAATTCCAAGCATTACTGCTAGCCTGATAGTAAACAGTTACCGTAGCCTGTCATCGTTTGCTATACCAAGGAGATCACTCGCGCGTTGCCTACCTTAGGGTAAAAGAATTAACAAAGAGATAAAGGAAAGGTATGGCTATCCACACCTTTCCTTTATCTTTTTGTTAATTCTTAATAAACCCTATGGTTTCTGGTGTTTAAATATGGGTGTGAGCCTATATATATTTTACGTAAGGCTGAATTCTTGCAAGAAGGTGCCTAATTTCACAGCAATATTACATCGAAGTAATTAAACAGAAACATAAAAATAAATTTCAACACACATTCTCTCAGCGTAGTAACTCACACAAGCATACATTAATATACATACCGAAAGCCTTTAGAAATAGGGTGGCCTCTTCCAGTCAACATGTATTACCACTTAGACGACCTAGGACGAGTCTTGACATCCTAAGCCTACAAGCTTAGGGGTATTACGACGTCAGCTTTAGTTCTTTACTGCTCGCTGAATGACTGAAGTAAGAGCTTCTTTCACGAAGGAATTTCCACTTGATTACCTATTTATAGCGTAACTTGAAATATAAAACGTCTCACTATATTGCTGAAAATTATTTGGAACTAACTTTGAAAAGGTCGTCTGTCAATATTGCTGTAAAAAGGTCAACATGTTTTTGGGTTTTCGGAGCTGATTCTTATATCGATTAAATTATAGATAATGGTGACTCAAGTGAATATAGACATACTCACGTCTGAATATTATCCCCACAAGGGAATTTATACTCACAATTTTCAAACTTTGTTATAGGTAGCAAGTAAGAAGAGGCGGGTCTATTGTCACTTGCAGGACACATTATCAGTGTTTGTGCTGTTATATACAGAAAACCCAAGAACGCGTTCTTTAACCTACGAACCAAAATCGGGACTGGTCAGTAGTATAATCATCTTCATTTATTTAAAAGCGCTCCTCTTTACGGTAAAGCATCTTTATTCTTTTCTACACTGATTGTTATCTTCTAGGTCTCCTTGACTTTTAGCTACGATACAACCATGGACGTTTGGTTTGTTGCATGTGAGCTTTATGCAAGAGGAGGAGCAAGTAATACTTCCCCTCTTTATTAAAAATGTTGGTTGCGTGGTTGCCTGTGTGTGTGCGTGTGCGTGTGCGTGTGCGTGTGCGTGTGCGTGTGCGTGCGTGCGTGCGTGCGTGCGTGTGTGTGTGAGTGTGCGTGCGTGCGTTTGCTTGTATTAAAGAAGTGGTAGAAAATGGTCCACCAGAATTCACGTCGCAAATAGGATGTGTGTCCGACACATATGTATAATTATTATCCGGATATTTCTCTTCGTATTGTTATCCCAATAATTAAATATCAATATTATCGGGGTTCATATTATCCCAGTGTCTATTAAATGTTTAGATGTGTAATAATAACTTACGGAGATCTGGATGTAATGATTCAATCTACTGAAAGGATAGCGCATTTCTCGAAGTGGTTATCGCACCACTGCCTTTGTTTGAAGTGCTGTGGGTTCGATCCTGTCTAAACCAAGTTTTGGTGACCCGTTCATATTTTTTTGTTATTTCTATTTGTTATTCGAAAGTTTATAAAGATTATCGCGATATAAGGTATATCCTTGGTTTATCGGAAATAAAGATATCTATGGCCTTATTATAAAACTCATAACTAAAACAAATTCTACAATAATTGTTTCCGGGTAAGGCACAAACCATCATATATGAATAAAGGTTCTCTGTTAGGAAATTAATTGAATCTGGCAATTTACGTCTGGCATAATAAGTGATTGGCGTAATAATAGTGTATTTAATATATCACTGTAAATAAACATGCGTAATTCTATGTGTCTAGGTATGCATTATCCGCATTTACAACAAAAGTTTTGATATAAACGTCATGGCATATGTTTATGATATTCAATAAACAAAACACTATACCGCAACATGCTGTGACAGTTGTATAAATGTGTTTACGTTGGTACATATTGTAATAGTTATATTAGAACACTGTTTCTAGAAACTTGTACAAATACTATTGCGACTAATTGAAGAACAGGCTATCTAGTGCAGCGCTACAATACTCGTATATGTTCGTATATTTCTTTAAGGGCTGATTATTCAATAAAAATGAATAATCAAATATAACCCGACCGAATATGAAAGTATAACAATCGAACTACATAAAATATATTATTCATAAGCATAGTATTTTTTTATTCTATGAATAACTTTTATCTAGCGATAGAAAAATCAACCCTAAGTTAAATAATATGTCTTCAAAATTACATTTTGTTTATTATTAGTCATGCTTTTATATAGTAAACCTTTGCAAAGGATGTCTCTTCGTGCGGTAGTAAGGTGCACAAATATAGGCCATTTTTGACTTGTCTTTTTAGTACCTAACAAACAATCTCATTATAAAATTATTCAGTTACGACTTTCAGACTACATTTGTGCTCTAATAAAAAACTGAGCAAAAAAAATTAAAGTATGCATTCTCTATGTTTTAGGAGATTTACGTATTGTCTGTAATTAACAGTATGACATATTTGTTTACTAAATAACACATGAAGGAAAATCTAACACTAGTTGTGTTCGTATTCTGAGATTTAGCTAAATGCAGTTAAATAAGTGCATAGATCTTATTATTATCACACCTAAATTCCGTTTATTCGAATATGAGACTCACACACCAAACAGAGACGGACGGATAATTGTTATTCCTTGATGTGAAAGTAATCACGAGAAAAATAGAATCTGTAGGTCTACCATGAAAACGTATATCCGAAACTTTAAGCCGAATGGCGAATACGTAAATATTTGCCGTGAGAGAAGTGTCTTTGTATGTCTTTTTACAAAACGGCATTAAAATTTTCATGAAAGTAGTCCGAACTAATGGTATACAATAGTTCGGACTGCTTTCATGAAAAGGTTAAGGAAGAAATAAGAGCGTACCTAAATTTAGGACGAATTACGAAATAAATTTGCTTAAAATGTGGTACGGATAGTAGGCCTGACACTTCAACATTTACTTTCTATGGTTGGTCTACTAACTCACTATGTGTATATTTCTTAACCAGCTGAGAAATCACACTCAGCAAAAAAACACGAAAAAAGGTCGTATAGCTAAAATATTCTTCCCAAGACGACCTTCTCCACTGTAAGCAATATTCTAGGTTTAAACGGGGATTCTTCTGTACCTTATTACTCGAAATACGAATTTGCTGCATCCTAACTCCTAACTAATATTATAAAAGCGAAAATGAGTTTGTTTGTTTGTTTGTTACCTTTTCACGCCTAAACCACTGAACTGATCATCCTGAAATTTTGCATATACGTTGTCAGGTGTACAGAAACGGACATAGGATACCTTTCATTCCGAAAAAAGATACTGTTCGCGAGGAAAACAACAATGACGTTCTTATGATAATAGATGGCGCTCGTGTCTTTCGAATCATGATTGAATTATATTATTACAAGCAGAGTACAACCCGAATTGATTGTCAACTTCTAAATTAACGCGAGCGAAGCCGCGTGGGTAGTATTAAATAAAACAGAAATTACAGCAGCAATAAAAACAAAAACAAAACACTAGTGGACATTACTATTTCGTGCACTAAATTGGTGACAGTACCGGGTCTCTTTTGATAAGGGTCGTAAGATTAGGATGTATCGACACGACACTAACATTAGGATTATAGGAGCAAAAATGTTTGTAACACCACCAAAGAGGTTGACTTTGGTTTGACAGTATTGACATTGCTATGTTTGACGTTCAGTAACTTGAAATCCTGTCTGACGTATATTGACGTGAGTAGAATTGTCCGACGTCAAAAATCTCGTGATTTTGACAACTTAAATGTCATAATAGAATCCATGACAGATTAACGGTAGGTGTTCGTTTTACTGGGGTCTTGTGTGTCTTAATTTCTCTTGTCAATTTATTTCTTCTATCTTTGATATTTTTGTACGGCTAAATAATCACAGTATCGGCAAAGTTACAAATTCTTAATGCATACATATAAATACGCCTGTCAAGCCGCAGTATATGCGACTACTGTGTAATGTGCATTATGACTTAGATATCTAATCTAATACATCTAAACCCGGGCCAGACAGAGTGTTATTGGGCTTTTCTATCAAAAAATTCACAGTGAAAACTTGGAGTCTTGACCTGTGCTCAATAAAAGTGTTTATAGGCTTACCCTCTATTACGTGATTACTTAAGCCATAACTAGCGAAATATGGTTATAATACATCTCTGCCTACCCCTTTAGAAGTAGGCCTATTTATGTATATATAAGGTACTGGTAGAGGTTTATTACATCCACATTTCTCTAGCCTTATTTTCAGGACTAACGTAAAAAGTAATGAGTACGTTGCCGTCTACGGCGCATATTCCAAATTCCGTGCTGCTCCTAAAATTTCGTAACAGAGAAACAAAGTAACACACTTTGTCCATTCCGGCAATCAAACCCGCACGCGTCGACATAAGCGCAAAATTACACGGTCCCAAAGAGGCAGTTTAAATTCATATTAACAATTAATAAATTATTTTCCTCTGTTCCAAACCATTAATATGAATTTATCAACTATATTCATGGGACCAATTTTATGACAACACCTTCTCGTTAAACTTGGAATAATAAATAAAACCTATCAAGCAAAAGATCTAAAAACAATATTATTAGGCTGTTAAAAATTAATTTAGGCGGGTCTTCAAATTATGGCTCAGAAAGTTTTCATAACGGTTTTGCCGCGACCTTTTAGGGGCAAAAACCTGTACCGAGGACTAAACCTTTATAGACAAATGTTTCGATCACTAGCCCTAACGCGATTTACCAATAAATAAGGATATACGCAGACCCAACGATAAATTGCTTTATGAGAACTTGTATCGAACAATATTTCAGAATACACACATGTTTTTGTATCAGAATACACGGGTATATTCGCCTAATGTGTGCTTTGTTTTATATGAAAAGATTCGGGCTTAACATATTATTGTTTGTATAATAGGATCATTAGTAAGTAATTATGACGGTATACACGTTGAAAGGAATACCTTAATATAATATGTATACCTATGTATATTTCTTCTGTACGTGTATATGTCACTGAACTGGTAAATGTGACTTTGATGTCATTTTTGTGTGTATTTGAGTGGGTCCCTGAATGGTTTAGAATTTAGATGCACAATTGGACCAGGTAGGTGGAGCTGCGATCGGATATAGGGATTTTTTATTCAGGCAGGATAAAGTCTTTTAGGTCCGCTATTTGTTTATATCTTTATGTATATAATTCTACTGTACGTGTGTATGTTACTGAACTCCTCCTAAACGGCTGGACCGATTTTGATGAAACTTTTTGTGTGTGTTCAAGTGGATTCGAGAATGGGTTTAGATATTTTTTTCTTTCGTTTTTATTCTCTTGTGTACAGGACAACGTCTGTCGGGACAGCTAGTATATATGTATATATAGTTTAGACAGTTTACTTATTAGTCACGTATGGAATAAGCAGCACCCGCACTTAAATTGAAGGCATTTTTTTACTGCCAGCCACACACCCCGTGCGAAGTTATCTGGCCTAAGCGAAATTACTACATACGATCTAAGTTCAATGTCGGCCTTTTGCCGTGTTTGAATTGATTTAATGTGGTATAGGACGTACCTTGTTTTAACAGATTTTAGTATGTCTCTTATTGCTGTTCGCTGACCTAGTACGCGGCGACAGATTTTCGCTATATTTTGGATTGCTATACGTTGAACATTCTCTCTCGAACATTATTCTAAGGAAGAGATGTATCCTTTTCGAACTTTAACAATGAGTATTCAAAATTTAAGGCACATTATATTTTAGTACATACATAGATTCACGCCTGTTTTCCAGAGGGGTAGGCGGAGACTACAGATTTCCATTTGCTACGATCCTGACACACTTCTCTGGCTTCATTCACAGATACAGGCGTGAATCTATGTATGTATGTATGTATATTTTAGTGTCAGATACTGCAAATGTCTGCATGATATTATTGCTCCTCACTAAATACTAGACACGTTTTAATGGTACTCTACCAAATGGTAAAGCTTTATCGTCGATGCGGGAGTACTATTAAATTTTCAATGACATTTTTTAGAAAGTTGGAGTAGAGAATAGACAAGCTTTATAATACAACAGTTTAAATTCAGCGTAAATCAAACGTACATCATGTTATATGGTACTAAGGGCGGCTATATTATTATATTTTATATTATTATTATTATTATTGTTAAAAGAAATCTGTTACAGGCTAACTTTCGTTGTACAAAATAATTTTATTATTATGGGCAGTTTTGGAGGATTTAAATTGAAGTGTTATTCCTAAAGTCACTGCAAATATACATAGTTACCTTAATAATCTATACTAATATTTTAAAGCTGAAGAGTTTGTTTGTTTGTTTGTTTACTTGAACGCGCTAATCTCAGGAACTACTGGCCCGATTTGAAAAATTCTTTCAGTGTTAGATAGCCCATTTATCGAGGAAGGCTATAGGCTATATATCATCACGCTAAGATTAATAGGAGCGGAGCACTAATGAAGAATGTTTCAAAATCGGAGAGTATTTTTTCCTTTTGAGAACTTCCGCTGCGTGCGCTGCGTAAACAGTTAATGTTTCGCAAAAATCATGTATGACAGAATTGTTCCCCTTTAAAAGTTCTAAAAAAAAGTCCGCGACAGCATATGTCTATCTTTTAAGGTTGGCTCACTATAACCATTTTTATGCTAACGAAATTTGTTCTAAAATAATGCATTATTTGCGAAGGTATTTTTATAAACATGATATTAATCCTTATCCAAATAAATACGTTATTCATCACAAGTATTTAATTTAAAACAAAATTGCCTTGTACATCATTCGATTTCAATGAATATCTTAGGAGATATAGCAGTTTTAAAATAACATCGTAGCAAAATAATTACCCATTACAGACATACAAAATAATTACCCATTACAGACATAGTACAAACGATGTTTCTCCTGGTTTATTCTGCGTGATTACTACTGGTTCGATTTGAAAAATTCTTTTAGTGTTGGATAGCCTATTTATCGAGGAAGGCTATAGGCTATATAACATCACGCTACGACCCACGGGGGCGGCGCAATAATGATAAACGCGGGTGAAACCGCGGGAACATCTAGTATATATATATATATATATATATATATATATATATATATATATATATATATATATATATATATACTTACCTGTTAAAATTCTTACTTTAATATAAATTTATAGACAATTGCCTGTTAAAATACACAGACATAAATAATATTTAACTATACTATTTCATGAATATTTACAATAAGATTTAATAAAGAACACAATACATATTCTTTCACAGGCGTATTATTGATATACAGCAATAAATCGCAAGAAATATTCACAGTGAATGGAACAAAATTCCTTCATTCAAATACAGTATCATCGTCTTGTCTGTATATGCTACGCTCATAAATAATGAAGCTCTCAATCTTGTGCGCATTATTTGCCGTTGAGCACTTTTGTATTTTTTTTTATGATATTAAAATAGAAATAAGATGCATTTGAAGAAAACTAGGATTACTGTCATATATATATACATATATATATAGTTTGAATGCGTGGATGTTGTCTGTACAAATTCAATGCTCTTTTGGTTAACTGGTTATGAGGATGACAATATAAGTAATATTTTAAGTAGTCACCTCGTCTCTGCTAGTGCTTCGAGTGTTGTCCATTCAATCTTCACACGGAGTAACGGCAAATAATTGGGTGATCCAGATATAGTCATTCCAAGTCTAGGTGTTCTTTGTGGCCCGTTTATGGCATGTTTGTAAAGTTCGTGTCGATACAGAAATTATGCTTAGAATAAAGAATATATACTACAGGACTGAGCTTCTTACGAAGTAGGGATTTCAGCGAGATTTTCTGCAAAAATCATAGCTTTGTTATCTTCTTGTTTTGAGTACAGGGTCCATAGTCTGTTGAACCATCTAGCTTACATATATATTTGTAGTAGGAGCGGGTACACGATAGTATTGTAATGGGTGGAACTCGAAGCTACGGTGTCTCGATCACAAGCCGCTGTAGGTATCATAATAGTTGGTCTCGTGGCATACGTGTGGGTTCCCTGGAGTTAACCGAGTTATAGCAGCGGACACCATCGCCATTAAGCTATCGGAGTCTGTTCCCCGAGACGGATAGTGTAAAGATAACACATAGCACCAGAAAAAAATGTTTGGATTTCCAAGTTGAGCAGTGTTACTATTAGGATATTCTCATTAGTCATACTGCCCTCTATTACGTGAATCACAAAAAACATAGCTGGCGAGATGTAGCTGTAATACTTCTCTAACCTACTCCTTATGTATGTTTATTTATTAAAAGTTAGTTCATGCTAAATAACTTAGCGTTGCGCTCTATTTATGCCTTATAGTGGATACCTCGAAGTCTAAGTTCTATTCAGTATTCATATAGGTCAATAAATTGGCTCAAACATACCGGAATTATATTATTTCAGTACTCGAGCATACTGCTGTATAATTTGTGCGTAACATATGTATATATTCTGCATATTCAATACCAGTTCAAAAGGAAGGAAAATGAGAAGGCTAGCATAGGTACGAAGTGAATTTATGGATTTAAGTCGTCTAAGTACATAGAATTCACTCCTATTTTGTAAAAGAATGGGCAGATACTATGAATTTGTCCTTGCTACGTTTTTGGAATATCAGCTTTACTTAACTAATTCGAATTATATTATTCAGGCACGCTCCTTGTTTTAAAGTACTCTTTATTTTGATCTTTGCGTCAGATAATGTTTAACGTTTTTTATTAAATACAACTTTAGCATTAGGAAAAAATACTGTGCCGCGGGTAATTTTACAAACATTCAAACAACGGACACAATGAACTCACAGATTTGGAACAACTATCATTTGTATGACACATACATAATGTATGTGTCATGCAAATTTGTATCCCGTGTGGGGACCGAACCCACTATATAACCACTACATTAAATCTTAGGTAAATATGTATTTGAAATGTCCAAATAACCCCTAAATTTAACATAATAAAATATTTCGTAAGTAAAGTTCCGAATAGATTTGGAACGGAATAAGAAAATGTGAAGACTTCCAAGGCATTCATGTTTTATGGCAGTGCTCACTCTGAATAAATGCATGTCCGTACCTACGTACAGCCACCTTTCCGGTCGACGCGGGTTGAGGAAGTTCAAATTTAAAATGTTTTATGAAAATAAAAATACCCTAAGGTATGCAAAGAATATAAGTAAATTCTGCATGCATTACTGTCCGTGGTAGTAAATAATTATTCACTTTTACATTGTAATTTAGTCTCTTAGAATTTTAGTGCTATTGGGTTTTGTTTGCGAAAAATTCTTGGTTGCTGGTACGTGTAGCTGGGTTGTAAGCTAATGTTCTTAAAAAATTATAAGATAAAAATGGATGTGGCTCACTTCTGCCTATCCCTTCATATAATGTATATATAGGCGTGGGTCCGTGTAAGTAAAACTTGAGTTTGTACATACTTACATATTAGTTGGTATCACAATATATTTGAGTTTAAAAGTTCAGATTTCTTCGTCCATTTTAAATATTTACTTTATATGGAGCTAATACATACCTTTAGCATTGCTTCTCTTTTTAAATTATTTATTTAAACCATAAGTATTTTAATTTCGTAGAAACATCAATTGGCAAACATGTTTTATTGCTCATGTATTTTGCATCTTAAATTACATTGCGTAACTTCTCACGTGGCACAATTAATAACAGCAAAAGTTCAAAGAATCAAGAACTGTAAGCACACGAACAAAACAGCGAGCCGTCTAGAAAGTTAGTTTGAAAGAACAGTTGGAAGAAATTGACTAATAAAAACAACATTTCACAAGTTAGTGGCGGTACAGGCAGTGCACAAATCGGCAAAAACTTCTCCCCTCCTACAGCTAATAGCACAACTATTTCATAGGATTAATGAATGGTGCCAAGAAATGCTTTCTGGACGAAACATGAATTTTACTCCAGAGTCAAATAGATGTTATAAAGCAAAATTCAGTGAATAAAATTATCGAAGTGTACGAGCTTCTATTTGAGAAGTGAAATTTAATTGTGAGATAAACGAGTAAGAACAAAGCGAGAGCAAAATGCTGTCTTCCTTTGAGTAACCGTCATCAGTTCTTCAAGGTACCAGGCTCAAGATTAATAACGGAAAGGATAATAAAAAATAATATTGTATGATCTGAACAACGTAATCTGAAGCACGAAGACGATCATTATCAGGGACTCTGTTGTTGCTTTTTAATATCAAGCCTTAGTATGAATAGTAAATTGTTTTGGAATATTCTTAATAGCATAGCTGAGTTGAGGTGCCAGGCTTTGAAATTTGATAATTCTAGAACGCCATCTCTAGTGACTGATATACACTAATCATTGTTCTATTACGCTATGTTTCTTACCACTAGGATATCAAACAAGAATTTTGATTGTCTGATGGCATACCATCAACACAGGCACTGTACATAGATCACAGTAACCACTTATGGTTACTGTGATCTATTTACTCTTGTAACCATAAGGGATTAGCATCTTACTGCTACAGAAATCCTGGAATCAGAAGCAAAGTAATCAATACTAGGTCCTACAGAATAGCTTAAATGAAGTTTCTCAGTCAGGCTGCGTGATGTTTGAGCTTTACCTCATTTGAATTTTATGTTAAGTTCGCCATTTTTGTTTAGCTTTTGAGCTCATGAATTATTTTATTGCACATTAGCGATTGAGGTTATGACACCTGATTATCTAAAGGCCCGCACTACGCTTGTTTTTTCTCAAAGGTCCGCAATCCAGACCCTGGAAAAGCTTTCTTTTAAATTGTTACATATTGACCAAGACATTTCAAGTTGCCATGTAACCTTTGAAACACAAAAAAAATGCAGGGAGATGCATCGTGATATGAATAGCTAAGTATACATATAGACGTTTTGTTTAAATTTAAACATATGATACGATATGTAAGTTATATTCATGAAATCTTAGCGCTTTACTTGTTGGTGTCGTGTTTGAGGCCCCTTACAAGGGTTGAGTCGCGGGCAAGGCTTAACCCTAAGGGGTTCGGGGTCATAACCATATATTAATATATGTATGTATTTGTGGATTCGAATTAATAATGCATTACTAATTTTATAAGGGACGTTTTGTATGATGAATGATAGGAATTCTCGTTATATATTATGTCGATATTATTTGAGGCTTGAGGCAAAGAGTATTATCTATGCAGTGGCACACTGTCAAAAATGTCCTGCAAAGTTTGTGGAAGAGTTAGTAATGTAGTTTGAGGGCAATCAGATTTTACGTTAAAAGTCCTTATACCTATTTATAGATTTCGAAACAAATGAACTAACATAAGACATGTACGAGTTATGAAAATAACTATGCTGGTTGTATAATCACTACATATTATAAAACAAAGTCCTCCGCCGCGTCTGTCTGTCTGTCTGTTCGCGATAAACTCAGCAACTACTGCACCAATTTACATGCTGTTTACACCAATGGATAGAGTGGTTCTCGAAGAAGGTTTTAGTATATAATTTGTTAAGTTTTTGTATAGATTGGCTAAAATATAACCATATTTGTTGGAGATGGGCAAAATAAGCCGTCTGGGAGCTTTCAACGAAAACGCTGCCTAAACCCTTTGAGATATAACAAAATGATGTACGGTGGAATTGTGTATCTTATATAGGTCTACAGAAAAGTCCGCGATGGCATATGTCTATCTCTTAAGGATAACATACTATATCCACTTTAATACTTTAAAAAATGGGCAATTATAAAGCGGTAATTGGAAAGCTATTTACACAAATACGGTATTAATCCTTATCATTTTAAATACATTAGTTGGCTTAAGCATTTCATGAAGATTATTTTTCCCGTTTACACCATGCAAATTAAATGAATACCTTAGGAGATATAGCAAAATCAAAATAATGCACAACGAAATTAATTTCGAGTAATGAAAGTAAAATGTTTCTTTTAGATGCCCCTGGAGGCACAGGTAAAACATTTTTAATAAATTTATTATTAGCAAAAGTACGATCCGACAGAAAAATTGCCCTAGCTGTGGCATCGTCCGGCATAGCAGCCACACTTTTAGAAGCTGGGCGAACCGCCCATTCCACATTCGAACTGCCATTAAAAATATGTAGTGATGACGTCACTAGCATTTGCAATATTTCTTATAAAATTAATGAGAGATTGCAGTTTGATTATTTGGGATGAGTCTTTTATGTCTCATAAAGCTTCAGTTGAGGCATTAGACAGGACAATACGAGATCTGCGCAACAGTAACTGCCCAATGGGTGGTTGTACTGTTTTATTCTCTGAAATTTTCCGTCAAATTTTGCCAGTTATAACTAGGGGAATGAGAGCAGATAAAGTCAATGCATCGCTCAAAAGATCGCATCTTTGGCCACATATAACGAAATGTAAACTTAAAACCAATGTGAGGATTTTATCATCTAGCGAAGATAATAGGCAATTTTCTAACGACTTGCTGCAAATAGGCAATGGTGAATTTTAAGCAGGAAATGTCTGTATGAAATATGAAATTATTGAAAAGTTCATCCCAATATTAGTAACATATCCACTAAGATACTAAATTGGTTTCAAGAAAGAGCTATACTATCACCCACTAATGAGCAAGTGGAAAAATAAATGAATTTATTTTTTCCAAGTTCGAAGCATCATCGCAAACCTACTACTCAGTTGACACAGTTGTGGATAGAGAAGAGGCAGTACATTATCCAATCGATTTTTTTAATTCTTTGACTCCTCCTGGAATCCTGCCACACAAATTAATATTAAAAGTAGGTGCCCCTATTATATTACTAAGAAATTTGAGTCCACCGAAACTGTGCAACGGTACAAGACTCAAAGTAGTAAATTTAAAAATTTTTTTGATCGAATGTATCATATTAACTGGCAACGCAACTGGTGAAACTGTTTTTATACCAAGAATTCCCATGATACCCTCAGAATTGCCTTTCCAATTTAAACGGCTACAATTTCCCGTAAAAATAGCGTTTAGAATGACAATTAATAAAGCGCAGTGTCAAACATTAAAAGTTGCGGGCGTAGACATAAGCACACAGTGCTTTTCGCATGGGCAATTGTATGTGGGCAACATACAATTGCCCATGCGAAAAGCACGTGTTACTTCTATCAAAATTTGTTCGTTTTTACACGTGATCAGGTTATTAATGTCGTATACAAAGAAATAATTTAATTTTTAAACATTTTTAAAATAATTTGCTTAGACACTAATCTAAACGTTTTCTGTTTTGTTTGCTTCATAAATAATTGCCACTCAAAAAATAGTCTAAATTAATATTATGTATAACGAGGAAAGATGATTGATTTTTTGTTTGTAACGACTTAACTCAAAAACTACTCAACCAATTTTACCGAAAGCTATATCATCTCCTCAGAGTAACATAGGCTATTTTATATTTTCTGTAAAGAACCCGTGCGAAGCCGGGGCAGGTTGCTAGTATATAATAATATAAGCCCTGTATTAAGCTGTCCCACTGCCGGACATGGGCCTCTTCTTTGTGTGAGAAGGGGTAGACCATAGCCTACCACGCTGGCCTAGTGTGGGTTGGCAGACTTCACTTCTTTTCGAGAATAAGATTGATGCTCAACCGATTTGACACACCGATTAAAAATGTCCCTAGGATTATACTATATATATACTTAATACATTTGTAATAGTTTTGAATTATGTATAACAGCAACAAATCGGAACCTACAGGTATTTATTCAAGATATGTGTTACATGACATTGTAATTTCAAAGCATCAATTTTTTCGCCAGGAGACGTGCAAAACCTCATTTTCGTGAAATAGCCTTCCCCTTGTCTTAATCATCGAAATAAATTGAACATATCATTAGAACCTTTGGTTAAATTTTATTTAAATGTATAACAATATTAAACTCAATTACTGAAATAGACTGCCATGCAGAGGTCTCAAAATAGATAATGCGTATTTCTGATTCTACAACGTTGCGAGTGTCTTAAATAGTTTGCTTTATCAATGAACGAAGACATGTAACGTAACCTGCATATCTGAGCGTGCCATAATGTGCTCAACGATAGGTAAAGTCAGCTAATCAATAATGGACCTGTGTGATAATCTACGATTTAAACCTTCTTATACTGAGACTTATATAATTTATGCATATTGTGTTGTTTATAATTTTCTTATTTATAACTTTTATCTTGCTTTTTATACTGAGACTTATACTTCGCCCCAACCGTGTTGTGGGTTTGAGTGTACATTTGGGTGAAATATAAAGTTTCTGCCAAGTCGTAAAAGTTTTAATGTTTTTATAATTAAACTACTTTATACGTAGGTATTTGTCGCGTTGTTTATTTTAAAACACTTTCATGAAATATTTTTGAAAGTATGACACTACTATTATTTAACTTTATTATTATTTAAGGTATTTAAATTTAAAGATTAAGGTTTATAGCTCTGAAAAATATAAAATGTCAATAAAAAAACTAGGTTTATTATCAATCCGAAAAAATATCAATATATCAATTAAATATCTCCATTTGTATGTCGCGGCTTTTACGCGCTATCTATTACCACAAATTATATAGTTGTATTGTATTTTCTCTTGTGAATAAGATGTGTACAGCCTTTGTTGGAGATCCTTAAAGAAAATAAAAAAATAAAATAAAATGAAATATAGTTCAGTCCAATAACCAGGCGGCTAATGTTGCCAGTTAAACAATTTACCTATATGTATTATACATTATAAAAATAGACTGAATATCATATATAATTTTGTACAATTATTTAAATCATGTTTACAAAATTATTAAAGCAATTTTAATGTTGCAGCAAAAGGTAGTTCGTACTAAGACTAATGCAGCACTCGGTAAAATAAATATATACTTACATTCATACATACTCTCACAGCTATATTGCTGAAGGGGTGGAGGTGTATTGCTTACCCAGATTTCACTTATTATAGTTTTAGTTCCCGCGTTTGTTGTTTCCTAGGTAAAGCT
Organism: Catocala sponsa; assembly: GCA_963564715.1. Lineage (NCBI taxonomy): Eukaryota > Metazoa > Arthropoda > Insecta > Lepidoptera > Erebidae > Catocala > Catocala sponsa. Next base: position 19,762,908 of record OY751337.1, on the reverse strand, counting down.
TCAAAATCGGTGCTGTCTAAAAATCTCTTGGCGGAAATATTCAATGACACTTTGCCTGACCTGGGAATTGAACCCATTATCTCATGCACAGTGGTCGTATACTCTACCACTGGGCCACCGAGGCATAATCCCTTTGGAAAAGTGTCTCGAAAATACTTTAAAATTAATAATGATAATGTTCCGCTAGACGGCGTCGTGTGTTTATATTGTACTTGGAACACTGCTTTTTAGAAATTAACACAGCTTACAATGTTAAATCACTTAGACTTAATAAAATCTGGTGCATAAGCAAATAGAAAAATTCATTAAGCAAACTGGCTAGATTTTTGCATAATACTTAAGACAAACTCATTTTCTCAAAGATAACGGCGGATTCGCTTTTTAAACGCGTTTTGTCAGAGAAAACAATGGTTGTATTTTTTTTTAAGAGATCCTCGCTACTGTAATGAGAAAGTTAAACGGTCAGCTTTCGCGCTGCTTCATTGTTTTTTTTGCTTCAAATAAAGTATTTACTCCTTGTTTGTGTCTTATTTTAAATTAGTTAGACTTTTGATTGGCGATCGCTTGTGGGCTAGATATACCTAGTCTTAATTATTAGGAGTAGGTGTTTTATTCCAGTCAAGTCAAAGTCGAAAGTCTTTATTTTCATAAAAATGTAAACACTTCTTGGGCACGTTTATTAAATTGTATATTAAAAAAAAAAAAAAAAATAATAATAATATTCTACCACATACACACAACACCATCTAGCCCAAACTAAGCAGAGCTTGTACTATGGGTACTAGACAATGGATAAACATACATATATACTTATTTTTTTGTAAATACATACATATTTTACATAGAAACACCCAGACCAAGACAAACACCCATGTTCATGCACACAAATGTTTGACTTGTGCGGGAATCGAACCCGCGACCTCAGGCGTGGCAGTCGGTTACACTAACCACTACGCCATCGAGTCGTCAAAATAATAATAAAACATAAGTATATGAAATTGATTATATTATTTAATTACTATAATACTTATTGGATACTATGTTAATAGAAAACATTTTCTGTTATCTGCACGGATGCTGGTGCGCCTTATTTTGTAGGTTCAATCTCCAGACGGTACAAAATTTAGACCAATTTTTGTACCGTGTCAATCACCACAAATAGTGCCGAGTCTAGGTGCTATTGGCGCATGTTATTTCTATGTTTGTAACGGTTTTGGCAATATAGAGATTATCCCTGATAGGATTTTAAAAATCAAAAGAAATTATTGACAAAGCATTTAGTTTTCTTACTTCCAAGAAAAATAATCTGTTTGTTTTAGCACCGAATATTTTAGCTTGTTGTGTGAACGTTTCCTTATGTGAAACGCTGCCAGACTGCGATATCTATATTTTACGCACGATCGTTGACTGCTTCATTAAAAACCTTTACATGAAAAATAAAAGCCAAATTACAGAAATAAAAATGTTCGTTCTGGATTGTGACAAAAAAATTAACAAACCGTGTTATAAAAACCGGTCTGGCCATAAATGAGTGTCGTTTTAAAGGTCGCTGCCAGTACCATTAATTAATTTTATAGCAAAAATATTGGCACAAAATGTTAGGACTTTTTTATATCCAAAATTAAAACATTTATGAAAAAAATACAATTTGAATTTCGAAATCTATCGTCACGCCTGTCGAGGTGTCAACTTTGATTTATTGAGAGCGGAATTAAAAAATCACTGGTTCCAATTCGATTTCGATGACATTACATTGAGTCCATTCGACGTAATCCCGAATTATTTATGGTATTATTATCGGTTACAGAACGATATTGAGTGTTGATATACGCAAAAATTTTAATTTTAAATTAGGTAGGTAGATTATTCTGACATGTCTGATGGAAAATAAGTTGACGAGCTTGGTTTATTTTAGAAATGTACTTCATACAATTAAGCAAGTTATTCGGAATGCCTGTTTTATTGACACTACATTATATGCTTTTCATCGTGGTTTGATTTTAACAACACTACTTTTATACTACGTAGTCATCTTCTTTTCGTGTGGTTAGTGGCCAACCTGTTATCAAGAGCTGTTCAAGCCGCCCGTAGGCCTCTGACATGGCTTAATGACTGCTGTCAATTTAGCAACAACCGGGAATCGACTTTTTACGTGCCCTCCGAAGCACGCAGACGCTCAGATGAAAATACCACTAAGCGGTTACCCATCTATAGACTGACCGCACCCAACGTTGCTTAACCTCGCTAATCGTTTACCGATCAGTGAGTGCAACTGGCTATGAGCGCCTCAATGGTGTAATAGTTGTGTAACTATGTAGTTACAAAATTATTACCTACCTCATTGTAATAACATAACATACGCATAAACACAAAGATTATGCCTGTCTTATTATAAAATATCTTTATGATATTTAAATATTAGTTTAGGTATTACAGTGTATAATTATTATACACACACGATCAGATACAGCCCGTATCTATCAGATACTCTTGGGAAACAAAAATCTATCAAAAATAAATAATAAGCTATGTAGTAACTGTTATTAATTATTAGTTGATTTTATCATCTTATTTAGTATTTTAGTATTACTTGCATACTTCGAATGTTTCATCATCATCATCATCAGGCTATAATAGTCCACTGCTGGACATAGCCGATACTTCGAATGTTTGACTATTTTAAATTATGTATATTCTTTCACAGAAAGGAAAAGTGCAGTCAGACAAGATTATATTTTATTACTCAAATCTTGACTACTCGCTTTACCAACTAAAATACAAACATACAACAGCCACCTTCATGAGGTACGTCTACATAAAGAAAAGTGTGAATTTCAAAATTAAATCGTTTTATATCATTCATATACAGCTTGTAACATAAAGGTGTGGTCATATTTTAGGACCATGATGTATATATTTCTATATGATAAATAACATAAAATGTGCATGTATCCCCGGATAAAACCAAAAAAGATTTTACATTGTATGACAAATTGTCATGAAATTATCATAAATTTTATCATAAATTATTAAGTATTTAAACATCGGAATAAATATAAATATTACTATCCAAATAGTACCTGGTCATTTTCGGGTTTAAAGACATCACCCGAGTCAGTTGTTGATATTGTTTAAGTATCGAGTAGAATGTATGATATTCACAAGTCGATAAAAAGTAAAAATGCTATATCCTAGCGAAAATAATGTAGGTTTTGCTTGTCGCGGTTTTTCATTGTACAGGGGCTATATTATGTGTCACTTAAATATGAGCACACCTATATGTTACACGCTGTATAGTTTACAATGTTGTGATTAATATAAGCCGCAATAAATTTGTTCATGGCAGTTTAAATGCAACGTGTAATATTCGAGTGAACCCTAAATATGTATGTCTACAAATCTATGTTGAAAAGTGTCACCAATATAATCTTGTCCGAATATTCCGCTGCAGGAATCGGGTCCTTTTAAGTACACTTAATATTGATTATTTAAAAAGTTATTACTATACATTTAAACGATTATATATATGTATGTGATTTAGAATTCTTCAATCTTTAAATTTCTTCTTCAATACCTTAGATCCATAAATATCAATTGCCCGCGGCTTTGCTCAATCGGGAACATCCTTTTTTTTCTGGATGAAAGGTACTCTATGTCCTTTTCTGTATCCTGGCAATGTGTATACGAAGTTTAATGATGATCGCCAGAGTAGTTAAGGCGTGAAAACGTAACTATATAACAAACTAACAAACCAACTCACATTCGCATTTATAATATTAGTTAGGACAATAAAACTACAAATAGAGTTTAAAATTCTACTGTCAGATATTTAAAACATGCAAATTTCGAAGTCTGCGCAGTTCTATCTCTGTTTTGTGGTTTTAATGTCATTGATATCATCGACCTAAATCAAATCTACCCAAAACGTAAAGGAAACTCTTTGAACAAATCTTCCAGTACCAGGGTATCATGGCTGCAATGAAACTACTAAGACCCAACACAAGTGTCACTCAGCCATTAGGCATTCGGTAATTGGAACATGTCGACAAAGTTCCTAACTCAATAGCGTAAGTACAAAGGCCAAAGTCTCGAGGCTAATAATTTCAAATCGGGAACAGTTGAAGTTCGGCAGACTAGGTAATGGTGGTCCCTAAGGACAACGATTGAATTGCTGAATCACGCTTGTTCCCAAAGTAAAGGCAAGAATACGCTATCGCGTATTCGTGGAATACATGTTTATACAGATATTAATATGTTCTGTCAATGCAGAGGGTCTCGGGTTCGAACCCATGTCGCGCACCTCTGACTTTCGGAAGATATATGACTTTTCGTAATTATGTGCGTATTGATTGACAAATTATCGCCTGCTCCGTGCCTCGGAGAGCACGTTAAGCCGTCGGTCCCGGTTGCCATGAACGTCTATGGCAGTCATTATTGGGAGAGTGTCGACACAAAAGATCCCACTGGGTCGAAGTGTCGCCGGTCTGCACTGACTGGCCTCCACATAAGATAAGATAAAATAATATGTTCTGTCTATGGCATTGGCATAAGTGACTTTTAAACTAAATGTCGGCAATTTATAAAGCACATTTTATATTTTTTACAAGAATTAAATGTTGATGTTGTAAATGTTTTTAAACTGGCCGAACTGTGCTGGCAGTATGATGCATGCTTTTTTTTATTGGTATCTAAATTTAACTTGCATTGTGAAAAGATATCCAGTCTTCTCAGATCCCGACAAACATCTCTCTTTGATTTGCTATTATCAATTACCTATTTTTACACTTAGGGATCCAATAAATTAAGTTAGGTTAGTTTCATTTATTTTTGTTTTAATATTTGTGCGGGACAAGTAAATAGACAGTAAATCATAATATATATACAGTGATTAATCGTGAACTAAGTAAATAGTGAACATTTACGTGTTAGTAGTGTTTACATGTTAGTATATAAGGTTTATACTCGTATTCTTATTAGATTCATATAGTTTTATGTTTGTTTGTTTTAATCTTATCAGATTTATTCATACAGAATAGTTTGTTTATATAGAATTCATAGTGTAACCAGTACGCCTTATGTTAACATCTTATGTTTTGTTATTGTATTATTTATATTTTTCTTGTATAGTTTACGATGCGTAGAAACTAAAAACATTTAGTTTATAGTATATTGTTATTGAAATTTATAAGAAAAAACGCAGAATTGTCACGCGGTTCTCATTATAGTAAAGATTCGTTGTACTTAAGCTAACTGTAGCGATTCCGACGCTTTGCTCTCAGTGGTCGAAAGTTTTGCTCTATAATTGTTGACCAATCACAGGGCCTACATTTTTTAGGCCCTTTCGGTATAAAAGAGGGGTCGGATCGCGGTATCGATACAAACGGGTTGGGAGCCTTCTGCGCTCACCCACAGTCCGCGTAAAGTTGTAAAGGCCATCTGACGCCAACAAATAGCACACACAAAAAAAAAAAACGGTATCGATACAGTCAGCGGGCAGCAACATTAGGAAAAACACTCAGAATAAAGAAGATCTACAAGAAAGAATCCTTTAGGCTTTTATTCTCCACCAACCCAGCAAACAAATGCGCCTGTATGGCACAATATTCTTCAGAACCTATTAGTTAATGTTCACTGAGGTCTTCGCATTTAGACTATTCCAATCACACTGCTTTAACTTATATAACATAAAAATATAAGTTGTCAATTCTTTCTATAAGTGCTACTTAGTGGGCTAAAATAATATATGAATTTAATTATTAATTAAGAATAAGTATTATTGTAAATTGTGAGACGATATGTTAATTTGAAAAGATAAATTAAAATCAAAACAATAAATATACTGCTATACTTCGCTTTTATGTCTTGAAAAGTTCATATAGCCATTAATACGGCCGGTTACCATGACCTACGGAAAACTCAGTGTCTTCGAAATATACCTGAAATTGGTTATGAACTATATACTGTTATGGGAACTGGGTTGCTTGTACATCTTTGGTACCATAACACAGCTTAAATAAAAATGTATCTGAGTATATTATTGTTCAATAATAAAGCTTTTTCATGATAAAACGGTATATTAGCTAAATAATGCACCCAGTCGGTAGCCATCCTAAACCACTGACGAGAGGAAGAGATGCAATAGGGTATAAATAATGTTGATACGACAACGTTCGGATCGTGTTGTCGTGTGATGGTTTTGCTACGTTAGAAACAAATATTAATATTTTAGTAGTTGCTATACATGTTCAAGTCTTTGTTCAGTTCGCAACAAACTTAAGTGCAGCAGGATTTTAGTTTGAAAATTCCTTTTCTTGTAAACTGGATAGTTTGTTCAGTTAGAATTTACACGTTATTTTATACGCAACAGTAAATAACATTTAAAAGAATCCTTTTGTTAAAGCAGCATCGCAATTGGTTTCAAAATAAAGAAGCAAAAAAACTTAAGGTTGAGAAAAAGTCTGGTCTTAGTGAGGGTATGTCCCTCTTTCTCTCGCACACACCTACACTTAAACGGCACACCGGTGGCCAGACACAAATTTATAATTATGTCTGGTATTTTAAGAATTGGCAGATTAATTAGTGGTTACGCCACAAAGCTGAGTATTGCAATCTTTTTCCATAATTTTACAATAACCTTTACTAAATTTAAAGGATATTTCATTTCTGATTAGATAAAAAAATGGGCAACGTGACTTATAATTTATAAAAAATACAATGAATCAGTCAACAACCCTTAGAGAGCTAACAGATATCTGATCTTCAATATGGAAGCTGAATTCTTAGGAACTTATTCCATATCAGTGTTCAGAGAAAAATAGTCAATATTACAAGCATAGTTAACCTGTGTTATTTTTATTAATATCAGTGTACTTAACAGGTCCTCTGATAAATGTATAACACATTACACAATAATCCTATCATGGGACAACAAACGGGCTAGAGTACAATCCCTCTTACAGCAGAATATGTGTGACGTATAGTTTGCTGCTTGTAACCTGTAGCTATGTATGTATTTGTTCTAAATGTCTTGCATGATCGCGTCTGCGGTTGTATTCGTGTTTGCAACAAATACTTACCAATAAAAATACTAATGACACCAGGAGGACAAGCGCGAATCTAATGAACTTCAAAGCACAATATATCATTTAAAAAAAATCATTATTTTGCCCTTCAATTCGATAAAGCTAGGGAGCTAGGCTACATTTGACTGTCTGAAGCCTTAGTTCGCAATTAATAGTAGATTGGTCATCGTCAGGTTTGCTTATCAGAATTTAGCTACGTACTTTTAATCTAGCACGTTGTTTGGCAATGTAGCAGCGACGGAAATACACTTATCTCTATTATATTGCACTTAAAAGTAAAGCTGGTGTAGTATGGCTGTATGTCTGTGTCTTTGTATCTTTGGCAACTTCAGCGATTGGAATAGAAAAAGGGTGGCAATAAAGAGCTTTTCCGTCGCTGTTCAGTTGCGCCATAGTTCTTTGGGTTCTATCCAATTTGAAATATTCCGTTTCGAGAATAAATATATTCGACACGTGTTTCGTATCTACACAGGCCATCATTCGACTTTGCAACAAACAAGTGCAAAGCGTTCGATGTTATCACTTTTTCTACGAAAACATTGTATTGACACTCCGACAGTGTCGTAGTTATATTTTCACAAATTGTGGTAAGGGTCGGTGTTATTTCATAAATAGTTAGAATTTTGAATTATGTTTACTTACTGAAAACAGTACTTCTATATCGCGGAAGTAATTAAAAACACTAGCGGTCGCCTAGTGGTCAAAATTCGATCAAAATTCCTAAGCTTGCTACTTTGTTTTCTTTTTTCTTTATTACATATAAATAAGGTATAGGTAACCATAGTTACTAAAAATTGTACGACGTCAGACGAACAATGCCGTATTACTACGAACGCGATTTGACTGCATGTGTCAAATGCATGGTTGTGTGCGTGTTGTGTTTTTTCATTAATTGAATGTATTTCTAATGCATATTTTATAAAAATATTAGGATTCGCCCCTCCTTCTCCATATAAATAAAATAAATAAAATAAAATACTTTGGCACTTTAACTGTGCCAAATTTCATACTCCTCCGTCCGCGCAATTTTCGTAAAAAGGGGTACAAAGTTTTTGCTTTACGTCTTAATATTATATAGATTGAGTGACGCATAATTTATGAAGTACACAAATATTAGATCCACGTGAGGATTGCATCATCATCATTATCAGTGATTTTTCCAAATTCCCAAGGATTGTCCTTCGGGTTCTGAGTCTTTATCTAGAACCCATCTTTTCACTGTCAGCTATCCGAAACATACCGTATGTCCACTCTAAGTAAGTACTAAAGATAAGAAGTTCAGCATTTATATCACCACACCTTATCTCATCTCGACCAGTGCAGGTCGTAAAACCATTTCCATGCCTTGTATGCTTTTTTCATAAGATATATCGTTCATCTATCATTATGAGAGAACGAGTGGTCAGTAAATAGGGAGGAGGCATGACCCAAAGTGACCCAGATCGCGATATATTGGCTGTATGATGTTACTCGACCGCGCGCTCCTCGCTTAGAGAGCTCTCGGTGCACTGGATCGATTGACCGACGACGAAAAATGTCTAGAAATAGTAATGCTTAGCCGGAAAAGATTTTTATTACTTTAATCTCAGTAATCTATAATTTGGTGCTGCGTGATAAATAATGTCAATGTGCACCTTAGTATGGAAACTATACCCACGCTATACAGAAACAAAATAGGGTGGAATAGACAGATTAATGTCTCTAGTTTACGATAGTATGGGTTGCATTACTGTGGGTATAGTCTGTCAGCATAATAAAAAGTGTATTTTTCCATGTGTATCATCTATATAATATTTTTTAATAATAATTAACGTCTTGGATGCGCTTCGCGAAGGCTGGTTTGAAGTGATGCAAGAAAAGAGTGTCTGGAAGGATGTGGGGAAGGCCTTTGCCCATCAGTGTGGGACACTATAGGCTGATAATTATTAAAAAACTTCTTAATTACATATTATTTTTAACTTTTAATTATTTTGCGCTATTCATTATTACTGAAACTAAACATTTTTGTATTAGGAATAATAAGAATAATAATAATACTAGTTTTTACTATGTGCGAGAGAAATAGCATAATATATTATGTATATATACTGTCTCTCTCTCGCTTATCTCGCATAAACATCGTTTTTTTATTGACCTACTAATGTTCAATACCGCAATAAAAATAAAAAAGTACATAATATTAAAAGTGGGGTATAACTTAACAATTTAAATCTAGTTTGGTTTTTGTACGCAAGTTTTCACAAACCGGGTCAGATTACGCCGAAATGACCTTTATGATATATTTAACCCGCTACATGTTTATCTAATTGATATTGAATAAAACACATAATTTATTTCTGCTATTGCTAAACTCAAAATAGAGTGTAACGTGGGGTTCTCGGGTTTGAAGTGTTTTTGGGTTTTGGCTCTCTATCACATGGGACTTAAAAACATAGCTGGTGAAATGAGGGTATGCATCTCTGTATACTCCTTTGGGTATATATTATGCTTGAGGCTAGTTTGTATGTATATTTTTATATTTTACCCTAAACTTTGCAAGTTCTGTCTATAGTTCAAAAGTTTAAGATTTTAGATATTAGTTGTAACACAAATTGAACTTTTTCAACACAGGTTTTTTTTGTCCTTGTCTTCATCGAAAACCTCTAGGTATTGTTGAGTCAGTTATTGATGACTTTCATTTTCTATATATGTATTATTTGGAATTAATTAATTAATTCCGCTTAATACTATTTACAGACCTCGAGCATTGGACAAAATAGACTTATATCTTTCCAACGACACTACACATTGTTAAGTACAATGGGCAAAAACCTTTACAAAAAAGTAAGCAAAGCTCAGCTCTCATTTAACGCACCCACTATTTTAAAGAAATACCTATTTTGCCGACCGAAGCACTTAAGTAGTTGAATTGAAGCGGCTACAGCTTTATTTTCGCTCTCTAGTCTCTTTTATTATTGAAAATCGAACTTTAATTCAAAATAGGGACGGACTAATTTTGTTTAAATCCTGGTCTAATGAGAAGGGTGGTTAGAATGTGAGCGGTTAGTATTTATTATAAAATTTTGAACGGCTTCTAAAAAGTAAAATTATTTTCAAATATAATTAAAATTAATGATTGAAATTATAGGTTGCTTAGTACCAGTAGTCTTAGTCTTAGTGTCCTCAGTTATTTATAAAAGAAAAGCGTGAATATGTTAGTCGAAATTAATTTGCCCATACTTTTTAGTCTTATCGCTCTTGTACACCACTATATTATCGCAATGCGCAAGTTGAAACACAATCTACACGAAGCGAACCTAGTGTGGGTCATTTGCATTCTGTGAATAAACTACGCGAGCAAGTAAACAAGTAAGCAAGTAAACAAGTAAGCAAGTAAACAAGTAAGCAAGTAAACAAGCAAGTAACTCATATGGTTAACTCTTGCGCTTGTAACCCGCTCGTGTGTTATGCGTATGTAAGTCCACGGCAGCTTCGTGCTATCTACTAGCTCTACATTACTTATATGAATACGAAAAGCTTACATTTATAAAAGTAATATTGAAAGATTTTTTAAATTAAAAACCTTTCCGTGTACCATTTTTACAATGATATATTTTAGAATATTTGTCTCATATTTTAGGTACCATCCCGATCTATTTGTAGGATCAACTCAGGATTCCATCCAGTTTTTTTTTATTTTGGTTATTTTTTTACATTAAAATATTAAAAATGTAGATTACACAAATTTATTCTAATTTTTACATCGTAAGTAATCAACATGAATATATTTAGTTTTAGTATGTATCGTTCTGAATCGCACTGCATATTAGACATGTTGTAGAGCCAGGACGCCTTAAACCATCGCGACGTCTGTGAACGTCTGTGTGTGTTTACATTACGCACTTCAGATTGTCCACCGTTATGTTGCTAAAGTGCTAATTAATTAATAGCAGACGGTAGTCCATCAATTTAATACCAAACATTAGACTAACATTATGTTCGTACGTGAAAGACATGGCTGTAAGCATTATTGAAACTAAAAATAATTGCAACAAGGTTCATAATAGTTTGGTTATGCTTTCAAATATGTATTATGGACTGTGTGCTTGTGTCCATACGAAAGAAGATTCCATATGAAAAGCTAGTCCTATTGTTGGTACAGTGAAGCATACCTCCACGTACGAAGATAAATGTATGCAATAAAATTTTAATGTTATCTCTATATACGTAAGGTGTATTTTAATTTGTCACCCTTCCTAGTTAGTAAGAGCCCTATAGGTGGGTGGAAGTTTGAGTGTTTGAGGCACACAGGTAAACAGAAAGACGATTGCAGATATATCTGATGTCAAGTTGTTTACGGAACCCTCACAGTATTCGATCTCTGTTTCATCTTGTGACCCCTGCTATTTGTTTTTTCTATGTAATCTTTCTATATTTGTGTAGAGCCAAAGGTTTGTGGGTGAATGGATTTACGAGTTCTTGTGACGTAGTTCGATCAGAATGTCTTCGGACCTATATGGTACGTGCGTAGTACGTTTGTAGAAGTCTCAATGGATGAGGTATATACATATTATATATGTATTTTAGGACTTTATTAATTGTGATAACAAAAATAACTGGTTTTATTACTATACTAATTACTAGTGCTAATAGTGTATGTTGTTATTTTACTTTTGTATAGCAAAGAAGCATGCATGCCTTGCTTTATTTTTTACTTTTAACAACTTCGGAAACTAATAGCTGGTGGCGTTTTAATAATATTATTTTATGAATAAATGCTTTACTTGGTTATAAGAATTAAAATAACATTGTTTAACGCTCGTTCTCACCGTACTATACTAATGAGCGTTATATGAGTTAGTGCACTGATCAACAGGTATCTCTGGGGAGTATTGAATTAAAAGAATATTCCCGATTATGCAACTGTTCATTTATTCACGTGAAATCTCCGAGAGAACCTTTTAGTCCGACCAGTGCGCAGTAACTGCCCGGCCGCACATACATTCACGCACACATACGTTTCTGCTTGCCTTGCACTCAACCTTACATACTTACATGTGTCCCTACACTACACCCCCCCAAATTTCAAAAATTTACTTAATTCTAATTTTCATACATAAAAAAAAATAAAATGATCACATACAATCGGTTATGGTGAACTAGTAGGTATACAGTATTCACAAATTTATTTTCGTATATTGACCTTTAATACATCTGAAAAATCCTGTCTAAATTTATTACTTTAATATACCAATTTACAATCTTGAATAACTAACTACCTATTCTGATATCAAATATAAATGTAAACATGACCTAACACACTACGCTGTTGTAAGACGATACATAGTATAACAATGACATCACTGGATTGGATACACTGTTCTCGTGATACGTACATTATTCGTAAGTAGCTGTAGATGGCTGCTGTGGAGTTGTGCGCATGCCTATTGGCCCTGGCAGCCCCATCTTTACTGTTCTTGCTGAACCATTTACCTCTTTCTGAACCCACTTCTTCATACGATGGCGACATTGCCTCCATGCCATGAGTACAATAATAATACAAACTGCCGTAGCAAATACCGCAAAGCCAATATTATATTTGGTCATGTGCGTTTCTACTGCATTGTTCTGAGCAATTATTACTTCTTCCTTGCTAAATGTCTTTCCCATGGTGCCAACTGGGTACGTAAGTATAAAATGTTAATCCGACTACAGATGAATACGTAACGTAAATGACTAACACAATATTATATGAAATTAATCTAATTCTATTTTGCTGATTTAAACTAATATAATGTGCAGAGCTGTTACTTCAGTCCGTCTTTAAGTGGTACATATATTTAAATGCTATATATATAGCATGTTTCATATGTTTATAAATATAAATACATTAAGGGTAGTCACCATGCCGGCCTACTCTGCAATAATTAATACCCATCCCTTAGGGCCCTCAGTACCCGACATGGTGACGCCAGAAAAACGCACACACAACACAAAATTACATACTCGACAAACATACATTATATATTATATAATTTCTCAACCCATTAAGTTCAAGTATTTTTATTACAACTAAACAAAACAAAAAAAAAATGTGAATAATATCTTTCCATAATGTTAATATTCGCAGAAAACAATATACAAACAACGCAACCTATAAATACATTTCGTAATGTTTTGCAATGTTCTTTGTCTAAAGTGCAAAGTGGACAATTGGTAATGAATTCATAACATGTCGCAATGTACAGTATAGGTACAAGCTGATTTATGCTAGATAAACAACTTGCATGGAATAAATTGTTATGACTATACGATAGTCTTACCTATAAGGGAACCTTTACACTATATATTAAATCTTACCGGTGGTCTTATTGCCCGACCGGACTTACTTCTCTTGGTGACTATGGTTTTGTCGCTATGTTTACAATCTACTGGTGTGGCAGGGAATTTATCAACGTCCGGTTCGTGCATAAGTGAGTCTTCGACGGTGGTCCTATTATAACATTGTTCGGCATCGCCCTCTCTCTCGTTGTTTATTAGGTACGCGGGTTTGAGTCTGTCTATGGAAATATTAATTATTCTATTGGGTAATTGCACTAAAAATGTCTTGCTTCTTCTTTCTATGACGCGATATGGGCCATCGTACGTCGGTGTTAAAGGCCTGCGAACCGCGTCATTACGAATAAAAACATAGTCGCATTTACAAGATCGTTATGAATGAATAATGTGCATGAGTCTTTATGATGGCGTGGTACCGGTTTAAGTTTATTCAACGTGCTCTTTAACCGTTCGAGAAATACATTGTCATCTCCGCTTCGATTCCTAGAGGGGTTATGGAAGTCTCCCGGTAATCTAAGCGTCTGCCCATAAACATACTCTGCTGGACTCACACCATTGTCGACCCTGCTTACCGCGCGTAACCCTAATAATACCGTTGGAAGTTCGTCGCACCAAGTTGAGTTATCTATTAAGCGGGCCGTTAATGCCGATTTTAAGGACCTATGCCAACGTTCTACAATCCCATTACATTGTGGGTGATATGGTGTAGTACGCGTTTTTTTAATACCCATTGTTTTCATTAATTCCGTAAAAAGTGAACTTTCGAACTGACGACCTTGATCGCTCGTCAATTTATCAGGGCAACCGAATCTACTAATCCATGTCTCATAAAACACTTTCGCGATTACTTCAGCTGTGATGTCCTTGACAGGAATGGCTTCAGGCCAACGCGTGCCCCGGTCAATCATAGTTACACAATATTTATACCCGTCCTGCGATATTGGTAAGGGTCCAATAATGTCGATATGCACATGCGTGAAACGTTCGGCGTCTGAGTAATGTTCTAAGTCGGACACTGTATGCCTATAAACCTTTGACCTTTGACATTGTAAACACGCCTTTGACCATATCCCCACATCGCGGTTTTGTCCCGGCCAGAAAAATCGTTCAGCGATAAATTTGCGCGTTGCTCGAATGCCCGGATGGCTGACGTTGTGTACTGACTCGAAAGCAATTCTCCTAAACTTTTGAGTTATATACGGTCTACATGTGTTACCTGAACTTTCACAATAAATAGGTACATTCGAATACGGCACAAAATATTTCTTTAGCTTGTACATTTTGTCTGTTTCGCGAAGTAGCTTTGCAAGCTCGTCATCAGTTTCCTGTGTGAGCGCCAATTCCGCGTAGTCGAGTACAGTTGGGCACTGTATTGTTTAGACTCGCGATAACGCGTCCGCCGTTGCGTTATTCTCGCCTTCTATGTACCTAATATCTGTCGTGAATTCGCTAATGAATAATAACTGTCTAGTGCGTCTGGGCGTTTCGCAATTGCTTTCTAATTTATTGAACGCATATATCAAAGGTTTATGGTCCGTGAAAATTATTAAATGATTACCTTCAAACAAGTAGCGAAAATGTTTTACTGCCATACAAATAGCCAACAACTCCCTGTCGTAAGTGGAGTACTTTTGCTGAGCTGTTGTAAACTTTCTAGAGAAGTATCCCAAAGGTTGCCATGACCCGTTTACCTTTTGTTGTAAAACCGCACCCGCACAGGTTTCAGACGCATCTGTCATAAGGGATATGGGTACATTCGCTCGCGGATGTGCTAATAAGACCGCGTTTTTTAGACCGACTTTACATGCCTCGAATGCTTTCATTGCGCTATCGTCCCACGGTATAACCGTCTTATCTTTACGTTTAGAGCCCTTTAAAAATTCATTTAATCTAGTTTGATGTCTGGCAGCGTTTGGTATACTAGTCCTGTAAAAGTTTACCATGCCTAAAAATCGTCGGAGGTCGTCTATCGTTTTGGGCACAGGGTAATCTAAGATAGCCTGAACTTTAGAGTCGAGAGGGCGAATACCGCTAGCTGACACTTCGTATCCTAAAAATTCGATGTTTTCTTTGCAGAAATCACATTTAGCTATGTTTATTGTAATGCCAAATTTTCTAAACCTGTCGAAGACTATACGCAAATGCTTCTCGTTTTCCTCTACAGAGTCGCTAGCTATGATTACGTCATCAACGAAATTGAATAAGAATCCTAAGCCTTGTAACACACTGTTGTTCATAAATCGTTGAAATGTTTGACTCGCGTTTCGCAGACCAAAGGTCATACGCGGAAATTCAAACAATCCAAATGGCGTTATAATTGCCGTCTTCTCGATGTCCTCGTCTGCAATTTTTATATAATGATACGATTTATTGATATCTAATTTAGAAAATATTTTCTTACCTGCTAACACATAGGTGAAGTCATGTAGGCGCGGTACAGGGTATCTGTCCGGTTTGGTTATTGCGTTCAGCCTCCGGTAGTCTCCGCACGGCCGAATGTCACCATTCTTCTTATCGACCACATGCAGTGGGCTGGCCCACTCGCTCTTGGATGGTCTGCAAATCCCCATCTCCTGCATCCGCCTGAATTCCTCCTTCACCTTCTGATACCTGTTAGGGGGAAGCGGTCTAGCACGGGCATGTACTGGTTTACCTGTCGTCTCAATATGATGCAATACCGTATTACTATCGCTAGCTGAGTCATCGTCCCTAAACGGAATAGGCTTTGTAATATCAGCGTATTCCGACAATAGCTTATATAATGGGTGACTACTATCTACACTGTTTAAAGTCGGTTCCCGTGCCGAGACTATGCTACCGATCGTTAATAAATTCGTCTGCCTGTCGATTAGTTTTCGTGCATTTAAATCGACTAACAAATTATGATATTGTAAGAAATCTGCACCTAAGATGGGTTGATTCACATTAGCTACAATAAAATTCCATTTAAACGGTCGCCTTAATCTAAGATTTAATTCTAAAGTCTTTGTACCGTATGTATGAATTTCAGAACCATTTGCTGCATATAATTTATAACCTGTAGATTCACTCACATTTTTCTGTCGTTTCGTTACGGGTAAGACGGAGACGTTTGCACCGATGTCCACTAAAAATCGCATCCCCGTGTTGTCGTCTGTGACGCATAGGCGGTGTCCTGGTTTCTCGATGCAGATGTCCGCCGCTGACTGCACCGGGTCTAGTTTTCCGAGTTCCGGTGTATCGACTTCTGTCCCTCTTTCTTCCAGTTGCAGGGCTGTTCGCATCTGGTGGCTCGATTCCCGAAGCGGAAGTGGAAGTAACACAGCCAGTCTGGGTCCTCCGCGCTGCGTCGTCTCAGTCGTGTATTGCCACGTTGACTGCTTGCCGATCGACTTCGGGAACGCTGCGTATAGGGTTGTCGCCACTGTTGTCTGCCTCTGTCCATTTCATCCAGTCTCCTGCTTAACTTAGCTATCTCCGCGATCAAGAGTTCGTTGCTGTATGTCTTTTCAGTTGCACTCGTAGCGACTTCTGCTATTGTATCGCTATTCTTTGTGGTTTCCATCATTTTATCTGCCATTTGCGCCAACTTCTCAAAGTCGGACACCTCACTTACTGTCAAAATAGCTCGTACCGATGTTGGTAAGTGCCCGATCCACATAACGCGTAAGGTGTCCTCAGGAAACTTCTCTCGTGCTAGGTTTTTCATTTTTCGTAGTAGCTGAGAGGGTTTTTGGTCTCCCAGTTCGACTTCACTGAGCAATTTCTATATTTTCCGTGTTTCCGATTCCTCGTACACCGCTAATAATCTGTCTTTCAATGCGAAATACGGTTTCTCTTCTGGTGGTTTCATTATTATGTCTGCGACCTGTTGTATGCTCTCCTTGTTCAGCTTTGTTATGACGAGATTGTATTTTGTTTCTTCGCCGCGCTTTTGATTAGCCAGAATCGCCTCGAACTGGGCGAACCATAAGCGCGGTTGGTCAGTCCAAAACTCTGGTATCCGTGTTGATATTGTAATTTGGGCTAACTCACTGCTTTCACTCTTCTCCATTTTTACGGCAGGCGTGGGAGTTCGCGATGCTGAAGTCGTTTGCTCCCAGCTCATGGCTTCCGATATGACGCAATACTTTAACTACACGTGTCACTTAGTTCGGGTTCGGGGTCACCAATTTAACGCTCGTTCTCACCGTACTATACTAATGAGCGTTATATGAGTTAGCGCACTGATCAACAGGTATCTCTGGGGAGTATTGAATTAAAAGAATATTCCCGATTATGCAACTGTTCATTTATTCACGTGAAATCCCCGAGAGAACCTTTTAGTCCGACCAGTGCGCAGTAACTGCCCGGCCGCACATACATTCACGCTCACATACGTTTCTGCTTGCCTTGCACTCAACCTTACATACTTACATGTGTCCCTACAATTGTAATAAGTTATATCCAACTAGCGTTCGCTTGCATTAATATATTTGTCATTTGTCAATATATTTTTGTCAATAAATTTCAATACCTCGAGAACTAAACTTATTCCTGAAAGACGAGTATCTTATGTCTTTTCTGTACCCCTGACTATGTGTATGCAAAATTTAAAGATGATCGGTCTAGTAGTTAACCCGTGAAAGTGTAACAAACAATCAAACAAACTAACATTTTGCATTTATAATATTAGTTAGGATGAACACCAGCGACTATCTGAGAACATGTCATATACAGGGATAATGTTTATTATTAACCTTTTGTAGAAGAACATGTATCTGCTTAAATAAATGAGGTAAGCACTAACTGAAGTATGTCAAATACCTACCAACCAACTAGTGATACAAGCACACTAAAAAGCTCGACTAGAGATCATTCAAATTCAACACGAACTTGTAAACGCGGGGTAAAACATAACTAAAGATTGATGTAGGTTTGGTGCCACTCTATAAATCATATTGTCGACCAAAATGATTTACTTCAACCGCCGCTCGATAGTGCCCAGCATTTTCATGTGAATTATGTCCCCGATTCTCGCCCTTATCACAACCCATTTAAGGCTATATCAGTGTGTATTTATTTTGACAAATATGTGTCACTATCACCAACATTGTACAATGAAGTGGTCCCACGAGACAATGCGTAAATTGCTGCATTTCATGGCTCTATGCCCATAAAGATAGTGTACTGTTCGGATACGAAGTTGATAAACAAACCGTCCCATAGTTAAGTTTGATGTATGGACTAACATACTGGCATGAATAGTTTTACCGTTGAGTTTAAAACAAGTTAAGTAAATTGCGACCTTATTGCAGAGGTTTTAAGGAGTAAAATATTTTTGGAAAAGGCAGTTTTCAGTTTCAAATAGACGATATCACGAAACCCAGCCCAGGGCGAGGTCGTCTCTCAATTTTTTTTCATCTTCGAACATTGTTTACTTTTGTTATGAAGATACAAAATTCGTTTGCCCTATTGAAGGAAAAGTCTAAGCTCGATTTTACCATTTTGTTGGTTGTTTCTAATAAATGCGTTTATTGATTTTAGACTTTAACTAGACTCACGACAATAATACCCGGTCATAAAATAACAGACCTCGATGGTCCCGTGATATAAGTTTGTGCTTATTCTGTCAATTGTTGGAATGCTAGACATAATTAAATAGGTACCTATTGTGTCTGGTCGCTGGTGTGCCGCTGCCACACAATAGATTAAGTAAGAAGTAGAAATATAATAGTATTATATTCGCACAAAATATCAATTTGAAGTACACACACTTTTGGCTTTCGTTCAATATGAAAAGTTCTCCGTCTACCAGTAATACTAATCTACTACTATCTTATCTTATCTTATGTGTGGGGGCCAGTCAGTGCAGACCGGCGACACTTCGACTCAGTGGGATCTTTTGTGTCGTCCCCAAGATTTAACCCTTAGCTATCTCCTTATGAATGTACTGCATAAGCCGCAGTGTACAATTCAGAGGGAGAAGCCTGAAGTCTTCAGGGCTTGGATATGCCACCCCCATCAGACCCGTCCTCAGTCCAGCCAACGCGTCGCATTCACACAATAGGTGCGATATGGACTCGTCCTGTTCACCACAGGCCCTGCAGATCAAATTGTGTGCCAATCTCAATCTGCACAGGAAGTCGTTGGTGCCAAAATGGCCAGTGAACGCTCCTGTGAGCAGGCGCATTTGGCTCTTGCTATATCCACAGAACTTCCGGGTGAAGCCTGTGGCTCCTTTTGCAATGAACTTTTTGGAGTGTTCCAGACCCCTAAGGGCCATCTACACCAACCTGTGTTTGTCATTGCCATGTGCATTCAAAGCTGCTTTGACGGTGCTCTCAGAGAGTCCCACGAATGGCTCGGGGCCCACAAACAGCTGTTCCGAGCCCTTTCAGGCCAACTCATCAGCCTCCTCATTGCCTGCACCCCTGCATGTCCCGGAACCCAGACCAGTCTGACTGTGTTCTTCCTCCCTAGTTTGTTGAGGATCTTAACACAGTTCAGGACCAGTCCGGAGTCCACCCTACACGAGTCCAGAGCCTTGAGAGCAGCTTGACTGTCACTGAGAATATACACAGTCTTGTCAGTGACACCACTGTTGATATTCTCCTGAGCACAGGCAATTATAGCGTAGGTTTCCGCTTGGAAGACCGTTGCATATTTGCCCATGCTTTGGCTCACCTTACAGTCACTGGCATAGATACCAGCGCCTGATCCTGTTTCCATTGTGGAACCATCGGTGTACCAGATGAGACAACCCTCGTCAGGGGATTGTAGACCTTGTCTCCATTCATCCCTCGTGGGGACCTTTATTTTAAAATTCTTTTTGAATATGTGCAATGGTTGCATTTTGTCGCATCCCATGCTCATAATCCTTTTGAGATCCTTTGAAGTCTCCAGTTTTGTGTATCGAGTTACCGGCATGTTGACGCTCCACAGCCCATGCACAGATAGTCTATGTAGCGCCTTTACCGCCTCTGACTCCACAACAATGTGTAGCGGCGTTAGATCCAGCAGGACCTCTAACGCTGCCGTTGGCGTAGTCGGGAACACCCCTGTTATAGCCATGCAGGCCAATCGCTGTACTTTCGACAGCGCGTTCCTGCATGCAGCTAGTTTGGTTCTTGGCCACCAGACAATGCTCCCATACGTGAGTATGGGTTTTATCATCAACGTGTATAGCCACTTGATGACCTTGGGCTTTAGCCCCCAGGTCTTCCCATAAGTAGAGCGAATCATGCCGAAGACCTGCTGGGCCTTCACTATGACTTTTTCTACATGAGGTTTCCACATTAGTTTACTATCTAAGGTCATGCCTAGATACACCTCCGTGGACCATTGTAACTGCGTACCATACGTGGAGAGAGCTCCCAAACCTGTGAGATCCCTCTTCCTAGTAAATGGCACGACAGTAGTTTTCCCTGGGTTGATAGATAAATGATTGCTACTGCACCATTTTTCCACCATAACCAGGGCCTTCTGCATGACACTGGATACTGTACTCGGAAACTTTCCATTGACGAGTATCACCAAGTCATCCGCATATCCGACCGTTAAGTACGGACCTTTGTTGAGTTGTTCTAGAAGTGAATTGACTACCAAGCACCATAAGAGTGGTGAGAGTACTCCACCCTGAGGGCAGCCCTTGGTTGTCGTTGCATACATTTCATCACCTAACAACTCAGACCTAATAATTCTACCCCTGAGCATACAATCGATCCATTTGCAAATGGTTGGCTCTATGCCGTGATTTGCCGATGCCACACTAATGGCATCAAAGGTGGTCCGATCGAAGGCTCCCTCAATATCCAGGAATGCGGCAATGCACACTTCCCGGTTATCTAATGCATGTTCTGCCTTATTTACTACAAAATGTAGTGCCGTCTCAGTGGATTTACCTGACTGGTAGGCACATTGTAGCCTGTGGAGAGGGAATTTCCATAATGCTCCCTCCCTGACATGTCTATCTACTAACTTCTCCAGGGCTTTCAGGAAGAACGACTCAAGACTAATAGGTCTGTATGCCTTGGTCTCTTATAGTCTTCCTTGCCCGGTTTCGGTATGTAGATGACTTTAACACGCCTCCATATCTTTGGAATGTATCCAAAAGCTATGCAGGCTCTGTATAATCTGCACAAATGCGGAACCAAGAGTGCAGCTCCCTGCTGTAGGATGATGGGATAAACCATGTCTGGACCAGGTGACTTGAATGGTTGAAAACCATTTAGAGCCCAGCCGACCTTCCCTTCATCCACTACCTTCCTAGCAGTGTCCCAATCTACTTTGGTTGTACGATAGCTAAGTTCAACCAAGCTGATAGGGTCCTCCTGCTCCTTTTCTATTATCTTACAGTCTGGAAAGTGTGTATTTAGCATCATTGCTAATGTCTCCTTACCAGACCCTGTTCGCTGCCCATTGACATCCTTAATGGTTGTCAATGGGTGTGCTCTGACAGTCGATAAAGCTTTGGAGAGCCTCATTCCTTCAGGAATCGTAATGATGTTTTCACAGTGTACTCTCCAAGCCTTCCGTTTGGCTTTCCGCACAGCTTTGTAGTAGTTGGTCAAACAACGAGCGTAACCGCTGTAGTCCCTACTGGTCCTAGCATTGTTAAACGCTCGTCTGGCTTCTAGCCGCAGCTTGAACAACTCTGGCGTCCACCACGGTACCCTCTTGGGCTTAATTTCCCTCTCAGGGCAATTACTTGTCCAGGCCGTATTCACAGTCTGGACTAATTCGTCTGCTGTAAACTCGATGTCTAATATAGAGTTGAGCTTACCCTTAGAATCCTCCAAATCTACCCTGAGGTCACTCCTAAAGGAGTTCCAGTCCGTATTTCTGGGATTACTTCTACGTACTGTAGGAGCTGGAACCAGCGTCCTGTACCTAAAGCATATGTAGTTATGATCTGACAAGGTAATTTCATCAAACACATGCCACTCGACAATCTTAGTGCTAGCCCTATTGGAGACTAACGTGATGTCAATTACCTCTGCTCGCCTACAGTCAGCGAACGTTGGCCTGTTTCCTTTATTCAGAATTTGTAAAGAGGTACTTACCACATACTCCAGTAGTTTTTCCCCTCTTACATTCACATCCGTGCTCCCCCAGACTGTGTGGTGTGCGTCGGCATCGCACCCCAGGATCACGTCCAGGTTCTCCCGGCTGCCATATTCAACAAGGTCCTTTATCTGTCTAGATACAGTTTCCTTGTCCGTATAGTCGAAGTATGCAGAGGTCAGGATTACAGTATCCCGCTCTCCGCTCCCTCGCACATCAATCTTAACTGTCGTAAGATCCCTAGAACAGAAATTATATAAAGGCATTGCGTTTATGCAATTTCTGACATATACACATGTCCTCATATCATTAGTGAGACAGTTATGAAAAATTACACCTCCCGTCCCACCCAAGCCTCTAATTTTTCCCCCTTTAACATAAGGTTCCTGAATCAGGGCAATTTCATATTCATTCATCCGCAGGTGGCGGGCCAAAACAGCCATCGCCCCGATGCAGTGATGAAGATTTATTTGTACGCACCTTAGTCCCGCAATACGGTCTGCCTATATGGTAGCGCCTTCGGTGGTAGCCACTACTGGCTGCCCCCCCCCTGCTCTCCTCTTCCAACATCGCCTCCGCAGCATCCGGCGACGACGACAGATTCATGTCATCAATATGACCGATTATGTCGTCAGTCTTCGGCGATGCGCAAGGTGAAGAGGTGCGGAAAGCCGTGCCTGATTCCACCACAGGATTTACGGGCTCCTCCCCGTCCTTTACCCGCGATTCCATCAAAGCAGGGGCCTCCTCCCCCACGCCGGCACCGACTGGCACATTCGGATCCTCGAGGATCTTGAATGTGCTCTTGTCCATGCCAGCATGGAGAGAGAAGCCGCCCACCTTGATGACCGCGGCTGAGGCGCTGTCCACCAGGATGATGCGCCTGGTATGCGTCTCTTCAACCTGCGTGCCCAGCACCTTCCACTCGCAGGTCCTTAGGGAGGAATTGAGGCGCTGCAGCATGGCTGACCATGCTGCAGCGCCTCAATTCCTCCCTAGGTGCCTAGGTGCCTCCAGGGCGCTGACACCCTGGAGGCATCTAGGCACCAGGTGTTCCTGGTCTTCCAGGCCATTTTGATTGGCCTTGGAAGCTCCTTGGCGCTGACCACTTTGAGCTTCACGCTCCCAACGGTTTTCCCGTCTAGATCGCGAAGCCACTTTGCAGCTCCCACTCCCTCACATGTAATGTGCAGAGCTCCTCCGAGCAGTGCACCTACGCTAATAGCCGGCAGAGGATCCGCCGTGGCCTCTAACAGGTCCCAAATGGCCACCCGTATAGGCTCCACCTGCTCTGCAGCTAATAGAGCATCAGGGAAGTTGTCAGCGACAACTGCCATCTTGACTCCCGTCAGCGCCTCCCTGTAGGAGTCACCTTGGGTCTTGGCCCGCTTGCTGTCACCGACCTGAGCAACGGTTTCGTCGCTCACTTGCCTAACCCTTTTAGAAGGGGCTGCACCAGGTGCCAGTGCCATCTGCCACTGCAGCTCACGCCGCTTACGTTTGGCACCCACGCTGCGCCTCTTCCTACTCTGGGTATGGCTTGCAGAGTGTGCAGCCGAGTTTGGCTCACCCGTAGGGTGTGCCTCGCCCGACTGCTCCTTGCTAGCCTCCCCGAGACTAGATGGCTGACAGCCACTCCCCGAGGGTGCTGCGCTAAGATCCCCTTTCGGGTATTCTTTGCGCAACTTACCCCCCCCCCCCCCCCCGGAGCTGCCACGCCCTTTACATTGGGTAACCTTTCCAGGGTTACCCCCTCCATTCCTTTGAACTGCCCGGGTGAGCACCACTGCCGTGGCTCACGTTCGGACGGCCACTAGGGCCATCACGACCATGTCGCCTAGGTGTGTAGGTGCTCCCACATGCAGCTCCCACACCCGCCTTAACCTCTCCCCCTAAGGGTCCAGAGGTCCTTAATTGCTCGCCCTTATCGGTCAAGCCTTTGGTTTTGGTGTTGACAGAGTGCATTTGGTCTATCATTTAGTTCACCTGCTGACTCCCCACCCGCCATGGAGTCCGCAACGTTGGGATGCCTTGTTCAGGCACTAGGGCTACCAGCAAGGTATAGCGCTCCCGAGTGAGCTGTCCCCGAGACGAACCGCACAAGTCGCTCCACCCCAAACCACTGAGGTGGGAAACGAGCAATGCCGGCTGGAGACCTCTTCACCCAAGGACACTCGCCTGGCGGCCGCATGAGCAGACACCTCAGCCGATTGATCGCAGCTGGCTAGACTACAACCTCCCGTGTGAGAGGAAATCCAGACCAAAGGGGCGTGTTGCAGATCAGCGGCACCACTATCGCCACATCACCACTCAACCCCCAGGACTCCTTCATCCCTCCGTGCGGGTCCCCGCGCACGGCACCAACACGCGGGCGGTCATTACTATCCATCGTCTGTCGTTCGACAATGAACCCGCCGGAACATGACCTCTCCATCCCAGGCAGTGGTCGTCTGGTGGTTTTAGTTACGTCTATTTCAGAGGGAACTAGACCAATAACAGGGGGCAACCACGTGAAGGATACCCCACCAGACTTGTCTTAGGGATCTACACGACTGTTGCGCTCTCCCCTAAGACCATTGCACCTTACTCGTCTTGAAGAGTCGAGTAAAGTAGGTTTGCATCTATACTAAACAAGCAGCCAATCCAGTGAAGCTAGAAAGCAGAAAAAGCAAGCTAGGCAATGCAACTATTAAAGCATAAACACAAACCCCCCCAAAAAAAAATCTACTACTAACATCGCCCTCTTAATATTTTCTTCCCTTCTTTCTTCAACCCCTTTTCCCTTGTCCTCTTCATATAAGCTACGTAGCTTATTTGCCACTGATGTGGTTTAAGGTGTGGCTTGTTTGTTTCCCGAGATTGGCTTCTATAATATCAAGAAATAGTTATGTTTGTGTAAGCGGCAATTACCTTTACCATCGATTAGTATTATCAGTCGGCAGAAAAATAAAAGAACAATGATTCTCGAGTCGGGAAAAGTGCTACTGGGTTTTCTTTTTTGGTAATGGTTTTAATAATGGCAAATAAACAGAAATACAAAATACTAAATAAATATAAGCGTATTTATCTTTTTATGTAATACTAGCTGTCCCCGTTGTCTCACCCGCGTCAGTAGTATTTGTAGTTACTGCACCGCTCCCGTGACCTGTAGCGTGATGTTATAGAACCTATGTCCTTCCCAGGGTCTCATTCTATCTTTATTCCAAATTTCATCTAAATCGGTTCAGCGGATTGAGCATGAAAAGGTAACAGACAGACAGACCGATAGACAGACAGACAGAGTTAGTAAGGAAGATATTAGTAAGGATAGAGTAATTTAAAATACGCGACGTACATTTTAACTGCCATAAAATATCGCAAAACGCATAAAATCTTTCATTAATACTCGAGTATAGGATCCAGATGTGGGTCTCTCCCAAGGGAGAGTTTACGAAAATCCCTAAGCTTAAGAAACGGATTGATGATCTCAGTAAATTGAAAAAGTACAGAGGTGGCATTCAGAACATCCACAAGTCACTTAATTCTATATTCACCTTGTACTACTCTCATGGGGGAGAACGAGACAGTTGTATCACACCCTTAAAGGAAAGAAACAGGGTGGCCGTACCAATTCGCTGCCTAAAATCCGGCAAACAAAGAACAAAGCTTATGAATAAATCTAGATCACGCATGGCCAGTAAATATAGGAGAAGTCAGTTGTGTTTTTACAATGTTACCTTTCTAACGTCCCGCAACTCAAGCTTCTACGTGACCGACCCCTTGGTATAAAAATAAATAAATGTATTCTTTCTGGCCAGCTCCCCAATTTTACGGGGCCTCGTAAAAATCGTCCATTGACAGCGGCCGATCTATAACATCGATACTAATATTTGTTTTATGAAAGGTTTTTTGGTAGGCAGCATGAATTTTCGGTATTATCGAACGTTCTACACAAATAGGAAACGAGTAATTTGTTGTGTATCGTGTTACGGGTTTGTGTGTAGTTGGGCTCGTGTTGTTTGGTACAAATTTTAGGTTAGATATTAGGTTTTAAATGGGTAGCAGGTATTGTATTGTGTTTTGGACTAGCTTAGTAAGACATTAAGTAAATGAGTAACAACAGTATCCTCAAAAGTAATATAATAAATGCGAAATAGAGTTTGTTTTTTACGCTTTCACGCCTTAACTACTCGACCGATCATGATGAAATTTCGCATATACCTACTTTGTCAGGGGATAGATACAGAAAATAATATAGGGTAGTTTTCATTCCGAAAAAAGTACTGTTGCCGAGGGATAGAAATTTATTAATATAACCAATATTAAAGTGAGCGAAGCCGCGGGCAAAATATAGTTTAAAATAATGGTTTTCGTGAGCACTGGGTATATACATATTTGGCTACCAGACACCCAAAGCGGTTTATATACGTTACATAGAAACTAATATACTTTCCTAATATGCTAACGTAGTTTTAAGAAAAATAAAACATTTCATTTCATTTCCATTTAATTTCATTTATTAAACACGTTATGAATTGTTGATATTATCCAAAATAAAACTCATTATTATTTGCTTTAATTTAAAATATTAATCTCTAAAACTGGCCCATTTTTAAATATAAATTTTAATCAGATAAATATTTTAGTCTATTTAAATGGTTAGAGCTGAACGTGAGACGTGATCCTTCGAACAATGCTTGCCGTGTCGACCAATAGCGCCTTTTATACCAAAGACTTGATCCAACCTTTATTATAATTACTATTACAGTAATAAGTAATAACACATAAGGAATTATTTTAGTATGTACTCTCTTGTATTTTATCTTAATAGAGATAGAATTATTAAACCTCTCGATACCCTTTGATTTGATTAAATAGACTCTCATCTCATTGTCTCTCTACTCTCAAACTGTAAGTGAGTACTCTTACTACGAATATAGACTGGGCGGCCTGTCTGTTATGAAAACTTATAATTATATATTATGGCAACTTGAGTTGTCAAGCTTGACGTGATGGGCGGTTCGGACGACAAAATAACTATGAGTTTTTTAACCCATTTTGACGCTTAGTATTCCTTTATGAAGAAATTTATTTATAGGGAAATACGCCCAATAGTCACACACCTATATCCCATAGATATATGTACATATATTATATATAGATAAGTAGGAGTGACATACATCTATATTTCGGCAACAACGGTCTAGGAGTGGTCTAGGATATATTAGGCGACCCGGTTCCCTGCAGGTTACATTCCCATTATTAAATAATTACCAGTACAAAAAACTGTATGCCTAGTGAAAGCGTGCCCTAAAATAATTTTATTAATGTCCCACATCAAGTTCGTGTGGTGAGCACCAGCCTCATTCAATATAGAACATTTAGAACATTAAGAGACCCTCGGTTTTCTTTGGAGATAAACTTTAAATCCTCTTAGGTGTCCTGAATCAAAGACTTTATATCTTTACGTACATACACAATGCATTGTACCGTTCCTTTAAAGAAAGTCTTGAGCTAAGCTTTTATATCCTGTTGCTTTGAAATGTTTCGGATGGCTCTTAAGATATTACGATGTTAATGCTACACTGACTATGTTGTTTGTGACTTGTTCCTAATTTAGTATTGAGGCATAAACAGAATAGTTCCTATGTTGACTATCAGAAAACAACATAAGAAGATAAACATTTTGTGAGATTTGGAATTGCTTCATCATACACAATAAAACTACGACAATTCTTAATCATTTACAGAAATAATAGTTCCAGGATTATTATTTTAATCACAATTCATGACTCTATAGTCATTGTTGTATTACAATCATTAGAGATTCT
Organism: Catocala sponsa; assembly: GCA_963564715.1. NCBI lineage: Eukaryota > Metazoa > Arthropoda > Insecta > Lepidoptera > Erebidae > Catocala > Catocala sponsa. Next base: position 19,734,674 of record OY751337.1, on the reverse strand, counting down.
CATTCATAAAAGTGTAGCTAATTATGTTGTTGACTGTACATACATACATACGTACAAAACACTTATAAGCCATTAAATTAATACGTGCTACGTACTCGTACTAGAAGAGACAACTCAAGATAACTTCTAACTCATTAGTTTGAGTCATGCGCTAACTGCAACGAAATTTTAGGAAGCATTGGTTTATGACTGTGTTTGCGATCGATCATAGCCTTCTAGATTGGATTATCGGGTACAGGCAAAGAGCTATTGAGATTATCTATCAAGTAGTTCTCAGAAGCAGTACGGAGTTTGCAACTGTGTCCGGCCAAGTTAAAGTCAAATTCTTTATTTCCATATATAAGTATAAATAAATACTTCAAGGGCATGTCATTTTACTTATATGTTACTAGATTTTCCCTGCGGCTACGCTCGCGTTAATCTAGATCTGGTCAGTAAATGTCTATGCCTGGAGAACAGTACCTTTTTCTGAATAAAAGTTATCCCATGTCTTTTTTTGTTCCCCTGACAACGTGTATGTGAAATATGATGATGATCGGTCGACAAGCTAAGGCGTAAAAGTGTAACAAACAAACTCATATCTCTATTTATAATATTAGTTGGGATTAGAACTACATTTTGCCCGCGGCTTCGCTAGCGTTTGTCTAGTCTCGTCAATAAATTTCTAAACAGAAATTTATTTTGAATGAAATGTATCCTATGTCCTTTTTTGTACCCCTGACAACGTGAATGCAAAATTTCATGATGATCGGTCGAGTATTTAATTCGTAAAGCATAACAAACAAATAAATTCACATTCGCATATTTCATAATATTAGTTAGGATTCCTAAAATATTCTAATAAAATAAAAGGAAATAACATTTTTGCACACGCCCCATATTCTTGTATGCAGCAATGTAAGTATATAGCTTATATCCTTTCAGAAATATACAATAATAGGTGTGAGATTAAATATATGTTTTTAGATATCCTCTGAACCATAAAGCCTTCATCGATATCGCAGGTGTATAATCTAATGCCAGTTTAATCCGTTCGAGGCACGGTCCTGATAACGAAGTTGTTGGAACATAATTGGAGAGTATTAATATCAAGTTGCGAGTTAAAGTTCACGAACAACTTTGTAGAGAGACTAATAGTCCCGTTCGTAGGCCACCGTCACACTGGTCTAGTGTATAGATCACATGTTTTCTTAGTATTATATCTGTGTCAAAGTTTATGGTGATGTTTGGATTATCGTGAATCAATCACGGTTAATCCAAATTAGCATATAGATAGACCATGTTTTGGATTAAAACAAAGGGCAGTTTTTATCTTGGTATGCTGTCGCGTATGATTAACATGGGTGAGACTTAAGGCAAAAAAACCTAACTTATATTGTAAATGCAAATTTGAGTTTGTTTGTTACGATTTCACGCCTTAATTAATTGGTCACCATGCAATTTTGCATCCACCTTGTCAGGGAAACAAAAAATAACGTGGGGTACCTTACATCCGGAAAAAAGCAGTGTTACTAACCTAACCTGTATTTAAACCCAAAATATTAATATACGCGTAAACATTAAAATAAAATAACTTGTAGCATGCATAAAAAAACAAACAAATAAAATTAAATAAAAAACACACCTTACCATAATAGATTAGAGATAGAAATAGGATAGCAATTGCTTTCAAACACGTAATATGGAAATATTTGTTTACGAAATAACAGTGTGATTCTCAGAACGCGCGGGTCCGACTGGCTTTTGTTTTGTAGTTGCTACCCTCATTAATGATTATTTAGTCATTAGAATATGATTTGAGTTACAAAACATAGTGTATTAAGTATTAATATATACATATTATATTCTTTCTTTTTCCACTGTACTGATTAGCCGCTCTGGCACTTGTATTTCTTATTATAACTTATATTTAACTTGTGTTTCTCAGATAAATGAATATTGTATTCTTTTTGAGAAAATAAATATCTTAAACCATTCTTTCGTAACGTTTCGTTTCGTAACGTTGAGTATGTATTTATTAACCTCGCCTATCTTGCGTGCGGGAATGCATTGATGCATGCCTCTCCGCGGTGCGACGGAAAGTTTATGTCGGACACATTCGGGGAAACATGGCGACATCTATCGATATATATTATATCACCTAAGTCGGTGGGGCCGAGCGAGTAATTTTCACGTGCAATCGCGACCGCGCCAAAGCTTTGGCCCGCCCCGTGTAAAACGACGGGCTTCTACACAAAATTTTCTACCCAAAAACAAATTCGAAGACAACACTTATTTCGATTCAAGCTTAAGATATTAGGATGTAAACATGCAGTAAAGTATATCAAAAATGATTATAGACACATAATAAACAAAGTTGGACCAATAGCAGGCGAATAAAGTGCGCACTCTATATTTACGTATACTCTACTAAGATTTGAACTGTAATAGAAAATAAGAATAAGAAGTCTTTATTTACTATAAACAGGATACATTAGTAGATGTTATAAGTTATTTACAAAAGTACAGGCCCATTTAGCCATTTCAAATGGCATGCAAATGTAATATATTATATTATAGGTCATATCATTACACGAACATATTAAATTTTACGTTTACTATAGTAAAATTTATATATCAATTATGAATAAAATTATATAAGGCCAATTACGAATTAATTATATTGGATATTTTCAAAAAAATCTTTAACGCAGTAGAAATTGTTCTGCATGAGCCACGAACGTAATTTTATAGTGAATTTATTTAGTGGTAATATTTTTATATGATTAGGAATTTTATTACATATTTTTATACACATGGCGTATGAGTTATTTTGCAACCGACTGCTTCTCGGTATCATGTTTAGCACAACTACAATACGTAAGTGTAGTTCAGCGGTGATTCCAAAAACGTTTCAATATGCAAACATTTTGCGTTTTAATATTTATATTATACGCATTTGTATACCAAGAGTTAGATACCTGCAAAAGTGCTGCTACTTAAAATGTAGCTAGTTTCGAGTATCACATTCGGCTGAGAGCCAACTGTAGTAAGTTACCGATATAAGTGAGGCTTTTATTACGAGAATCCTAATGCAGAACAGAATAAGCAATATCTTAGTGACTGTTGAACTGCTTTATACTCGGTTTTATATACTTAAGATGTGCATATTTCATACATACGTAGGCAGAGGTATATGGAATTGTAGACTTAAGAAGGTAGGTGTAGAATTTTGGGTTGACTCAACATTCACAAAATTAAATAATTTATACATAGTCTCAAGCTTATATCCCTTAGCGGGAAAGCTGTGACGTATTACACCTATATTTCATCAGCTATGGTTCCAGGTAATGGAGAGCGAGCCTATTGCCACACCCTGACACTTTATTACGGCATTACCGAAGCATCTATTACTATTACCAAAGCACTGGGTTAATCATCGTAGGGCTTAGCTCATTGAGTAGGACAAGAACAATGGTATACGTAAATAACGTATAAGTATCTACTTTTTGTTCGCTCGCGAGCTCTGGCAATTGACACCGGCACTGCAGTACTGCCAGTTGTAATATCACTTGTTTACGTTGCCGTAGTTAAAGCTAGTATATTTTTTTGCTATGTCTACCGGGCACATTTCTAACTCCGTGCAAATACAAAATATTCTTAACAAAATAAACAATAATACTTTGACTGATACAGAAATTCAAACCCAGGACAGAAGTTGCAGTCGCACGCAAACTTATGCCAAGAGACATCGAGGCAGTCTGTATTAAATACATAGTTGAAAAATACGTACATTTTTACTTCCAGTGCGATTCGGGCTTATCCTTTAAAAAAGTAATTACGTATTCTGTGGTATAAGTTAAGTAAGATTTCAAATTACTCTTTTCTTCTAGTGATCACTGAACTTTTTCTGTTCAAAGTTCGTCCTTTAACAACAGTTGAACGTAAACGTATAAGTTCATGTTCCCCGTCCTTTTACTTAGTTTAGTCAGTGAGAATGTACTAACGAGTTCGTTGGAACGTAGTTTGTACACGTTTATCATGCACTGCAGTGGCCGGCGATATTCTAAGAATGTAGTACTAAAACGAACTGTACTTAGTTTTGTAAGCTGTGGCCGTTTAATGTAAAGATTTTGTTACAAAGCATGTTAGATTATATGAGAGACTAATACTAATATTATAAATGCGAAATTGAGTTTGTTTGTTTGTTACGCTTTCACGCCTTAACTACTCAGAAAATCAAAGTTACACGTTACAAGTTACAAGCATACACGTTGTCAGTGGTACAGAAAAGAACATCGGGTAACTTTCATGCAAAAAAAATTACAGTTACTGTTCTTTTTTTTTTTTTTTGTCGCTGGGAAATGTGCAAATTACAATGCCCGTCGTCGGTTTTAGGGCGTGCGATGGGGATATGTCGGAATCCAATTGGAAATTTGGGCTGAAACGACTAAAACGACCGCGGTGTTCCTCACACCTTTATAGCGGGGCCGCGCGGATCGCTCTCGCATTAAAATCGCGACCCCGGCAAAGGTTCAACCCGCCGATGGACCTGGCGGATCCCACACAACCATCACACATACAGGACAAATTTACAAGACGAATTCACAAAAATTATACAAATTGTCACACACAATCGGAGGACCTATTCCCCGACGATAAAGCGGGGGACCTATTCTCCCTTGCGATATCACAGTTACTATTCTTTTTTGTTTTTTTTTTCGTGCTGCAATGAGGCGTACCCCTCCGCGGGGGCGGGCGGAAGGGTTATGTCGGTCTCGCCGGGGTACAGAAAGATGTTAAAACGATAGAATGGACCTCCCGGAATACCGACTAAACCTACCACGGTGTTCCTCGACAAACCACTATCGGCGGGGTCGCGCGAATCACTTTCACATGCGGCCGCGACCCCGCCGTATGAAACGGCAGGCCACTGACCTACCCTAAGATTACCACTAAAATAGAGCCCTACTGTCCTCCCCTTCCTAGAGGGGAGACGAACACGACACAGAGGCGCGCGTGGGAACACGCACGCCGCCTCTCGGACCTGTGCTGAATGGATGGCGGGCAGGCCCACAAAGCCCGCCATCCCCAGGTCAAACCTCAGGGTGGCTGGAGGCCATCTCATGCCCTCCGGCGCCCGGTTCTGCGGTTGGGGAGAGGGTTTAAACGCTCCCTCTCCCGCTCGGCCGCCTCCTTGATGGAAATCACTTTCTCACAGAAGGAGGCGACGGCGTTCCACGAGCTCTCACTCCGGACCATAGACTGAACTACGGCCGGGAGTGAGAGGGTAACCGATCCGACTGCCGCGATTCTTACTATTCTAACCTAACCTACATTTACGCGAGCGAACCCGCTGGCAAAATCTAGTTGAGGATAAAGCAATAAGCTACATTCTGTACATTTAATTAAATGGATACTGATAATATTTGGAATATTATAGTTTAAATTTTAATGTACCTACACAGATTCTATATAAATTGAATTGAGCTATAAATATCTATAAAAAGAGCCTAAGTTAATTGTAAAAAGCTGTTTAAATCCTTAGATAAAAACGAACTATTCAAAAAGACTAAATCACATTACGAAGTAAACGCGTTAAATATTAAAACTGGTGTTATTCATAGTGACCATAATTAGAGTAAGAGTAAGTGTTCTCGAAATAGTAGTAAGATAATGAAAGGGAAAATCTTATGGGATATGTCAGCAGTGGATGTCACGATACTGACATGATGATGTTGACGAAGTTGAAAATATAGTCTTTTTTAATATCATTATCACAAGGTTATTTTGTAGTAAGACTTTCACTATGTCGTATTTGTATGTCCCCGAAGGGGTAGGCAGATATTACATCGTCTATATTTTGCCAGGTATGTATGTTATAAGTCACACATACTAAAATAGTTATTGAGAATAAAATAAGTATCTCATTAAAAAAGTTTAAATTCATAGAGATCTATGTAAACAGCAAAGGCGGTCGAGTTCGTTTAATAGCTCCGGCAATACTAATAGCTAGAAGAAGCATAATATTTAAGGTACAGTGCAGTCCGTACTGGGCCTACAACAATTTATATTTATTTTCGTATCCTTATCCCTGTCCCACTGTAGTTCCAAGGCTCGTTTGGCTTTATCTGTATTCCACTATCTGTCATAATTGGGCTGAATCTGAATATGAAGACTATAAATATATATATATGAATCTGAAGGCTTAAAAAAATGAGGTTCAGGTTAAGCTGCTTAATCCTAGTAGAAGGTAAACCAATTGCTATCTAATGGGCAGTGTTCATGACTCCAAGTTCAAAAAGAAACTTAACTAAAAAATCTCAATAAAAATTTGCTAAACCAAGAAAACCTAAACGGAATCTCACTAACACCCGTAAGTTTATGTTCAAACTTGTACTAAAAAGGCTTTTGAAGATTTTAAAGAATAATTCTCAATAATGTACCCATTTTCAAAGTAAATACCTGAATAAAACATTTCGTACTGTGTGTTGAAATACCGATGAATACAAGCAACGGATATTTCTTCTATTACCGACTCTAAAGCGAAACTTCAGAAGGCGGCACCTGACACATACACAGTGTAAAATTGAAACTGCATCGAACGCATCGCTCTCACAAAGGAACTCAATATATATTGAAAACTGAGAAAGAATAATATATTATAAAGGCATACAACGATATATTGTCGAGCTGGGAATTTCTCTAATTTACATTCGACGGAGTGTTCCATTATAGATTTGTTATGCTGAAATTTGTTTCCTTGTATTGGAATTATCTACGTATATATTTAGCAATAGCTGTATGAGCAATGTTAAATTATTGTAGTTTTTATACATAGATCGAAAAAACTCTTATACATCAGCTTTGTCCGTCTGATATACAACTTTCAACTCAATAACCGTAAGAGCTAGAGACTCGCGGTCAACGCCATTCGACTCAGCATAGTCGATATACATCGAAATGACTATGACCGTTGACCACTGACCTCATGACCTCGGGTCACGTCAGGTTATTTTTTTGAACTCTAAGATTTAGGTACGGCAATTAATAATAATAATAATAATTGTCGACATGTGGGATGTGGATTCGTCGATCATTGTACTGATAGTCGTATCAGTCCATGGACTGATTGCCAAGAGTCTCGATCACAATCTGAAGAGGCTTGCGTTAGACGGCTGGATTAAGTCTCTGATGCAGGGGGCCGTATTGCTTGACACGGCACGCATCGTGAGGAGGTTCCTCTCGCTGGAGCCCTATCCACCGGTAACTTGGACCCAGTTCCCGATGCCGGTGGGTCTTCATAGTTTTTATATTTTTAAATGTGTTTTTTTATATATTTAAAAATGTAATTATTATTGAAAAATGTATAAATAGAGAGAATAATAATAATATTCTATCACATACACACAACACCATCTAGCCCAAATTAAGCAGAGCTTGTACTATGGGTACTAGACAATGGATAAACATACATATTTTTTTTGTATATACATACATGTTATACATAGAAACACCCAGACCAAGACAAAGATCCATGTTCATGCACACAAATGTTTGACTTGTGCGGGAATCGAACCAGCGACCTCAGGCGTGGCAGTTGGTTACACTAACCACTACGCCATCGAGGCCGTTTCTCACTTGACATTGCTAAACAAGCGTTTGGCCTGTCCAATGGTATGCAGTTATCGCAGTCTACGGTCGTTTGTAGCAAAGCGCTAAGATTATAGTAAGATCACAGAATATGTATTATATGTAGGACAAATAGAGCCATAATAAAATATATGTACCTGTCTATTATTAATACATTTTATATGTTATTCGAATTGTCGTTGCTGATCGTAGGTGGTATGTTACAGAATTTTATTAAAACAGCTTTTAATAAATGTATTGAATATTTTATTATGAGCACTTTATAATGTAGCAACTTTCATGTTTATATTTTTATGTAGGCTTATGTAAATGCGACATACAATTTATTACTAGCTGTGCCCATGACGTCATATTTTATGTGCTACGTAATCTACGTATTCTATCGTAGGTAATTAGAATATTACTTTATTTCTACGACAAACTTTATTTCTACGTACCTTCTTCTAACTTTATTTCTACGAAATATAATCATCATCATCATCATCATCATTTCAGCCTATTGCAGTCCACTGCTGGACATAAGCCTCCCCCAGGAAATATAATGTTTATCTTAAATTATTATAACATACATTTGAATCATAACTATATAGCTATAGTTTAGTGGAAGACTGCTAGACTACAACGCAGATGTTTCGAGTTCGATTCTGAGGCACGCACCTCTGAATCTTCTTAGTTATGTGCATAATTAAACCGTCGATCATTGCTCGATTTTATAGTAAAAGCATGGTGACACAACCTAGATGAAGATTACAAGAGATTTAAGATCACAAGATATGTGAAGTCTGCCAACCCACAGAAACATGACTTTCCTGTTTGTCTATACATACTGCTAAATCATGTAATATTAATAATCTAAACATAGTTAATGTCATATTTAATATTAATAGGCGAATCTCGATGATACAGTCATAAATAGGCGAAAGCTTTCAATAGCCAATATTAATGCACGGCATCAAAATAAGCTTTATTGAATTTTAATCTTAACCTATTTTAATAATAATACTACTACTTGTGATATGTACATAATAATATCGCCTGTAGAAGATTGGTCCCTGTAATAGAATAAGTATATAAAAGTAATAGCTAAGCCTACGAGTAGTGAAGCTAAGTTAGTTTATAAATTTATATTTAATAGTATTAAGAAAATTAGTTTGTAACTATACTGTGTGAATGTATGGGACTGGCATGAACCTTGATTGGTTAAAAGTCCCTAATTAAATAAAGAAAAAAAATGGTATATAAAAACCAAAAATCATTTAATTATTTACGTTTTTGATTGCACGGATGGCGTAGTGGTTAAAGTGGTCGCCCCGCCACTGCTACGGCGTCAGAACAAAAATTTGTGTGATTTAGAAATAGATGGTCCAATGATATTTTTGTCCGTTGTTTGAATATTTGTAAAGATCCCTGCGCTACAGGATGTGTATACCTAATGCGCGAGTTGAGATTTTAATACTAAGGTTATAAAGTACCCAACCCGAAGAATGTAAAGAAGATTGAATTAAAAGAATTTGAAGAGTAGTAAAGCTTCGCTGATTTCAGAATGAATGGGCCGGCTGGACCGGGGAAGGACTACCCTCTCACAGAATATCGACGTGAAATACCAGTATTCCTACTGTTGTCTTTCGTACGGTGAGTGAGAGTGCCGGAAGCCCAATCAACCCATTTTCCCCCATCTCGCTCCTTCTCCTTCCCACTTCCTTTCCTAAACGGTCGGCAACGCATAAGTGATGCCTCTGGTGTCGCATGCGTTCATAGGCTACGGTGACCACTTACCATCAGGTGTGTCGTATGCTGATTGCCACCATAATGAATAAAAAAAAATTAAAAAACGAACTAACCTATCCTGTTAATTTAAGTATACAAATGCCCCATTAACAATGGCTTAAGCATGGTTACAGAAAAGTAGATGTTTCTTATACCTCTCCGATGACTTTGTATAGACAGATACTAGTAGGCAGGATGACTATCTAAAATTAGCAATCACATTAGACTAGGCATAGACATGGTATATAGGACATTGAATGTGCTCTGTGTCGAGCGCAAACAGTCAGTTGCATTGGGCGATACCGCATATATTGATTAGACATTTATCTCAAATACACTCTGCAGATATGTAGTACGTATATACGCATTCATACGTATTTGGGGCATATACGTTTCCAAGGGGGAGAGTCGAATAACTGATCCTAGACTTAGAATAACTACAGTCAGTAGACTAGTATAGCATAATTTAGTTTAGTATAATATAGTTTAAATTTAGTGTTTAATCTAGCCTTAATCTTATTGTGCACTTTATTTAACATAGAAATGAAATGTTAACCTTACATGTATGTATACTTTAGATATACATAGATAATGCCTTGCTCACCGTTAATTCAATAGCATACACAGATATATTTGTTTGAATGTTTTTATGTAAATAGCAGCGATAGCCTAGTGGAAAACCGTTGGACTACCACGCAGAGGTCTCGAGTTCGAACCCAAGGCGCGCATCTCTGACTTTTAGAAGTTAAATGCATATTAAATAGTTGATTATCGCTTGCTTTAAAGGTGAAGGAAAACATCATGAGGAAACCTGCATGTCTAAGAGCTCTCCATAATGTTCTCGAAGATATGTGAAGTCTGCCAACCCGCACTAGGCCAGCGTGGTGGACTATGGCCTAACCCTTCTCATAGTGAGAAGAGGCCCGTGCCCAGCAGTGGGACAGTTTAATACAGGGCTGATATTATATTTTATGTAAATGCTTAGTATGTATTCTAGTTGTTAAAGCCTTATGTCTAATAAAAAATTAATAAGTAGCTGAACATTAAACAAATCCGTCACAGTATTTTATGAATAAAAGTTCCTCTTTCTTCAATTGTTACTGGAGTAAAAGATGAGGAAAGACGAGTGTATGATAAAACAATTGAAGATCTCACTAATGTTTATTGAGTTTTAACGCTGATTGTACCACGAGTGATTCAAAAATAGAGAGTTAATTTTTGAACAAATACGTTAGATTGTTTTAAAATTCAAAGAACGAAACAAATGAATATTTAAACGTTCACTAAGAAAAGTATAAATTAATATGAGATGCGTGCTGACAAGATTTTGTTTCGTTTAGGCTGTTACAGTAGATTTTTTACAAGTTTTCAAAAATCATGCATTATAATGTAAAATAATGACGAAAGTTCTTATAAAATTGTTAATTATGTTAAGGCAAGGATTTCCCAAAGTACAGTGTTATCTAGCGTGCTTAAACGCGTTTTATTTGTAAATAACATAGATTTAAATTCTGAAAAATATATATGTTATTTTACAGCATTAGATCTTGATTTGTCGGGCATTCGAAACACGATTACTGACATTTTATACGATCGAAAAAAATCGTGAAGATAGGTCTGATTTAAGCATTTTTCGTGTTCTATTTGAGTTATATTGGGAATTGAATTTTCAAAAATATACCAAAAGAAAGGTCATATAAAAACGGTTATTTGTCGGGCATCATAATATACAAAAATATAATACCGAAAATATGTGATTTCTTACTAGCCGCCGCGCTCTCTCTAGCGTCTTGCACTCCCGAGCGGGATGTAATGGGGACAGGACGTATCGCTAGTTTGCAGAGCGCACGGCAGAATTACAAATAATTTTATCGTCAGTTACGAATCTCATCACTTATTAATAAATATATTATATCTAGGTTTAGTTTGTAAATAGGTATTATAAATTTTTAGTAATAAGAGTGTATATAATTAGCATAGTTTTGAAAATATCGTTTTGATTTATTGGACGAGATAACGGCCTTGATAACAACAGCATAGTTAGGTACCACTTCCAGTGCAAGTCCATTATTGATTTGTAGATGACGAGTGTAGAAATGGGCAATAAAATAAAAGAAAATCAAGGTTGTCATCTTTAGCCTTACGTAGGCTAAACAAATGTTAAAGGTAGGTTGCCTACCTATTATTTGAAAATTACTAAAACACTACCTATATTTGTATAGGACTTGAATCATTATTTTATAGCATTATTATTATATTAGGTAGGTATACGAGAATAAAAATGTGAGATGTGCCTAAAAGCAATACGAGCGAATTTTATAGGTAGGTACCTGCCTACCTAAATAAATACAAATATTATCCGCAGTTATACCTGCGCGTTGTGGTATTTATGTTTACTGCACCACCCACGTGGGTTGTAATGTTATTTGGTACTAGATGTTCCCGCGGTTTCACCCGCGTTTATCGTTATTGCGCCACCCCCGTGGGTCGTAGCGTGATGTCATATAGCCTATAGCCTTCCTCGATAAATAGGCTATTATGAGATTAGCGCGTTCAAACCAACAATCAAACAAACAAACTCTTCATCTTTATAATATTAGTATAGATAGCTGACCCGCGCAACTTCGTCTGCGTCACATAAGAGAGAGAGAGTGGGTCGTAGGCACCTATAATACAATTTTAAAGGAGCTGAATCTTTCTTTGTTAAATCCACGAACCACATAAGAACCATTGAACAACATTTTATAAATATACATACAGTGCTAATTTAAAATCACGCAAAATAAACCAGGAGAAACATCGTTTGTATGTCTGTAATGGGTAATTATTTTGCTGCGACGTTATTTTAAAACTGCTATATCTACTAAGATATTCATTGAAATCGAATGATGTAAAGGCAAATTTTGTTTTAAATTAAATATTTGTGATGAATAACGTATTTATTTGGATAAGGATTAATATCATGTTTATAATAATACCTTCGCAAATAATGCATTATTTTAGAACAAATTTGGTTAGCATAAAAAAGGTTATAGTGAGCCAACCTTAAAAGATAGACATATGTTGTCATGGGCTTTTTTTATAACTTTTAAAGGGGAACAATTCTGGTATACATGATTTTTGCGAAACTTTAACTGCTTACCCAGCGCACGTAGCGGAAGCTCCCAAAAGGAAAAAAAACCCTCCGATTTTGAAACATTCTTTATTGGTGCTTCGCTCCTATTGATCTTAGCGTGATGATATATAGCCTATAGCCTTCCTCGATAAATGGGCTATCTAACACTGAAAGAATTTTTCAAATCGGACCAGTAGTTCCTGAGATTAGCGCGTTCAAGCAAACAAACAAATAAACTCTTCAGCTCTCAAAGTTCTTCTTCAGCTCTCAAACTCTCAAAGTTTCGCAAAAATCATGTATTACAGAATTGTTCCCGTTTAAAAGTTCTAAAAAAAAGTCCTCGACAGCATATGTCTATCTTTTAAGTTTGGCTCACTATAACCTTTTTTATGCTAACCAAATTTGTTCTAAAATAATGCATTATTTGCGAAGGTGTTTTTATAAACATGATATTAATCCTTATCCAAATAAATACGTTATTCATCACAAGTATTTAATTTAAAACAAAATTTCCCTTTACATCATTCGATTTCAATGAATATCTTAGGAGATATCGCAGTTTTAAAATAACATCGCAGCTAACTAAGTATAACAAAGTCGCGGGTTAAAGTCAACGTTAGCCCAAAGTAACTATTCCACGCGGACGAAGTCGCGGGCAGAAGCTAGTATTCAATAATCCTATTGACTATTACCACACTATTACCAAACATGGAATACGGTTTGATTGTTATATTTACGTAGTTTTCATGGACACTTAATAATATTATTATCGTATTATCTATCACTGTCACGCCTATGAAGAATGCACTAGTGTCACAGCTTAGAAATGTTCTACCCAAACCGAGTTTCAGTATCCCTCTACCCAAAAAAGGCATTGCAAGAAAGCAAATTAAGCTATTAACGTAAAAATTACAAGCATTTTTGAACTTTGACTAAGTTCAAAAAAAGTTGACACGGCCGATAATTGGTGCCACCATCCTACCTACGTCACCGGCACTCGCGAGTAGCATAGCGCCCGACTCATCGTAATTATGGACGTCGGCGTACGCGCGAACCGGTGAAGTGGGGAGCCCCAAAACCTTTGAGCGCTCGGAAATCCTCGCCTTAACTAAATTTAATTTTGTATTGGCAGTGGACGTATTTAAAGAACCAATCAATCAAAATCACTGTAATGTGTCTCTCAAGATATTACAGTGATACCGTTGCCCAAGTAAAGTTCTACATTTCCTGCTGCTTATGAGTATTTATGCCAGAAAAACCAAATATCCATACATAATAATCCGCGACCCATTTCCAAAACCGAGACCGTAGAGAGTACTAAGTGAGACGTAGCAGCCACATTCACTACTACTGCGTCACCAGAGAGATATTAAGTATATTTGATTGTAAGCAATATACGTCATAACCTATTAGAATAAAAACATGAAGCAACATTAAAAACAGTTTAGTACTTCACAGACAAATAAATCCGCCGAATTAAAATAGTTTTACATTCAGTTTTTGCGAGGCTATAAAACAGAATTAAATGCTATTTGTTCAAAACTTTTTCCTCTATAATAAACAGTGTTTGAGCTGCACAAATATTGAGTGTAATGACTTGAAAACGTTTAAAATGTTTGAACTGCATCGATTAGTGTCGGAGAGTAAAACTGAAGGACTAATGGCTCCTAAAAAATTAGATCGACTTACTGACGGGGGCTAACTGGCAATTAGGTCAAATATTGAGCAGCGCCAGCACGAAGTGTTATCTAGGACTGTGAAATTTTGCACGGAAATGAAAATATATTTGAACTCGCGTGTGAAAAAGTGAGGATTACGTCGAGCATAAAGACTGCATAGAGTTACAAAGTCTAGCTTAAATAGAAAAGGTTTATAGCTACAATGTCTCTTGTAATATTTTCTCGATTGGATAGTGAACCGCTTGACTATACACCGCTGTAACGCATCCGTCGTGCCGAGGTTCGCGGGTCCGAATCACACACGGAATAATTAGTTGTATGATCTACAATTAATTGTTATGAGTTTGAGTGTACTTTTTATCCGTAAGTTAAATGCTTGTGTAAGTAGTGGGTTCATGCTAGCAGTGCAATGGGTCGAGATGGAATCTACAGTCTCCCGGTCACAAGTCTATTGTCTTTATTATTGGATTACCACCAGTCATATATTTTTTATAACTACACATGCTCAAAATACCTGCAGAGCGGTTCAACACGTATTCTACGCTTTTAAAATTAATGTAATGCCAAAGATTTACTATGGTTCGACATGGACCATACTAAACATTAATTCGTATTCTCCAATATATTATCAAAAATGATGCGCAATAATGTATATTATTTTATTTGTCTTAATTCTCAAAACCTTTGGCGCTTATCGCTTAGACTTAACTCGAGATATAGTAACAATAATTTACGTGTCAGCTACGGCTAGACGTTGATCGATAGTGCACTAAATGTTAAAACATACTTCAATGTTGTTCAAAGACTGACTACTTTATTTTCTTAATACATAGACAATAGACTAACATATCAATAGTTATTAGTATATTAAAGAATATTATATTGATAATAATTTTAACACTAAATACAGATTATTACTATTTACTTGGAGTACTAAAGTTCGTACTAACTGATGTTATAGCGCTATAATTAAGGATTAATTGAGTATTACAGAGCTACTGCGCTGTTCGCGGTTAAGGAAATATCACTGTTTAATTCAGGCTCTTGTGATTGTGACGTGAATAGTGATCTCCTTGGTGACTGAGGGGTAGTGAATACGACTGCTGTATTTAACGTCTTGGGTTTGATTCCCAAGTCCGGAAAAGTGATATAGGGATTTCTCAAAGAATTCTAAGTAAGAATTTGGAGTATGGAATTATTTGAATACACGGACATCGTAGTGGTTTAAGTGGTCGTCTCGACATTACCCGCCGCGTCGATTGTTGTGGGTTCCATCCCCATTCGGGATAAAAATGTGTGGGATCCATAAATAGTTGTTCGGAGTCTGGGTGTTCTTTGTGTCCGTTGTTTGAATATTTGTGAAGTTCCCCCGTGACACGTGTATTATTGTTTACAAGTACCTATACTATTTTATACTATAATCACGTCTAACAAAGTAAAGTACCATGAGTTGTTATTTTAATGTGCATATGAATTTGTGGAAGCGTAGGAAGACTTGTTGGCATACTAAATAAGAAATTAAATCTCGAGTTCAAACTCAAGACGTGGAATAAAAACTTTATGTAGCAATTAATATAGTAAATAGCTTTTACCGACGACTTTGCTTCCGTGTTTGTTAAGACTTACCTCACACAAAATTGTGAATTTTTAATAAAATGACATTTTTGATCTATACACTATATCTATGACATTAATAGATGCTTCGTTGGCGTAGCACTAGATAAAACCACAGCTGTGTATGTGATTTGAGTAAGAATTCTCTACTGAGAATTTCATGTTCCCGATAACAGTTTACTTAACCCGAAATTGAACTCATACCACATACACAGCTGTGGTTTTCTCTACTGCTACGCCAATGAAGCATCTATTATTGTCATAGATATAGTGTGTATATCCAAAAGGGTCATTTTATTAAAAAATATACGACTTGTGTAAGATAAGTATTTGGTGGAATATAACCGAACACCTTAGTAAGCAATAAGCGAGTTACACGTTAACCTAATTACATCAAACGCATAAAGAGTCAGTGCACTTTTTGTGACCGCGACATTCGGGTGCATTCAATGCAACATTATAACATTTTCATTAACATAACCTTTAACTAACATTTTTAACATTTAAGTACTTATTGTGGAACTGAACAATAAACTATTAGTGTGTAACATTTAAAACATATATTTTATTCAACAATCACTGCAAACCTCGCGCTACACCGTACAATAAGTCTTAACAAACACGTAAAAGCTATTTACTCATTTATTTATGGCTACACAAAGTTTTTATTCCACGTCTTGAGGTTTTCATATTTAGTATGCCAACAAGCCTTCCTACGCTTTCACAAATTCATAAGCACATTAAAATAACATACATGCTACTTTGTTACATGCGATTATAGTATAAAATAATATACTTACTTGCAAACAAGAGCTCGATAACATTTGACTGCTATTGCACAACAAAGCACGGAGTCTGAATCTCTGCTTAGAATATCAGTTCGACCGTTGCTCCATATATACATCAAACATAGAAAATCATACACAATATTAGTAAGAACTAGTATAGCACTCTTACAGACAAGAAAATCTGAAGAAATATTTCCATCTAAGAATGTCCCACATTTCCTAAATCGTTTCAAACTTGCTAACCTACATTAGGTTTACGCAAACTATACCTTCTTATTCTTACAGCCAACTTTTCAACGCTGGCATGATAATGACAACTTGGCAAAGATTAGCGTATGACCTCTTTTTAAAATACGAACACCGTTTCTCCCCAAAGAAATCATCGTACACGGTAGCGAGTAAAGGAAGGTATTTTCGTGCAAAAACTTGAGAGGAACTATCTCTATTCATATTATGTATGTCATCACTATCGACTCTTGACGTCTGTCACCCGAGCCGTTTTTTGGAATATGCTTTGTTCATTCATAAGTTTCGCTCGAGGAATTGATTTGGCTTGCTCTAGTATATTTGATTTAACACTGAGAATGTTGTTTCGCATTTTATAGAATAAAAGCAGTTCGTGTGACAGCTATTCAGAAGTCGTATATTATTCTGCACATAATTAAGTTGGTATTTATAAATACTGATAACATTCTGCACATATTCATTGAAATTAAACTACTATATACGGATTTTATCGCGTTGTTTATTTGACACTTTATTACAAAATTTTGAAAAACTGTTACACTACTATAATTACTATTAAACTTTACAAATTTTTAAGCTAATTGAATTATTGAAACTACTAAAACTATTTATACTATTACTATACTATTTATATTTATGTTTACACTTTCCCCGACGTTTCGGTTGCTTTTCAGCAGCCATGGTCACAGGGAGACTAAGATGGTAGTTGTCTCAATGTTCCAGTGTGGTTATTTCAAAGTAATCGAACATAATTTAATCATGGGTGTTTCTATTTACGCAGAAATAAATATAAATAGTATATTAGTATAGTAATAGTGTAAATAGTTTTAATAGTTCCAATAATTCAATTAGCTTAAAAATTTGTAAAGTTTAATAGTAATTATAGTAGTGCAACAGGTTTTCAAAATTTTGTAATAAAGTGTCAAATAAATAACGCGATAAAATCCGTATATAGTAGTTTAATTTCAATGAATAACATTTGCGTAACAGAAGACAATATTACATTCTGCACATACTTAAATGGGTTATCTTAAACTAGCTTTTGCGCGCGGCTTCGCCCGCGTGATACCTACATCAATAAAAAGTAGCCTATGTCCTTCACCAGGTTTTAAACTATATCTGTACCAAATTTCATCTAAATCAGTTGAGTGGTTTAGCCGTGAAAAGGTAACAGACAGAAAGACAGATAGACAGACTTACTTTAGAGTTACTTTCGAATTTATAATATTAGTAAGGATTAGTAATTATAGATATTGATACCATTCCACACGTAATTAAATGGGTTATTTTGGATACTGATACCATTTTGCACATAATTAAATTGGTAATTATGAGTGCTGATAACATTCTGCACATCATTCAAATGGGGATTATGGATACTGATACCATTCTGTACATAATTAAATTGGTAACTAATACTATTCTGCATATCATTAATTGGTTAAAGTTTTTTCTTTTTGTGCCGTATCGCTAGGTGATTGGGTCGACTTTCGGTTCCAGCAATGTTATTAGGATATTCTATATTATTTAATTTAAGAATTGCAAATTAAGCTTCCGGTTGCAGGGTCTATAAAAATGCGATGTGCTTTTAAAGAGCCACTATGCTGTCAACAGGAAAGCAGCACTGGTAAAATAACAACTCCCTTTTGGCAACACAAACTCTTCGAGTTTTACAGGCATTCATACGCCACGGCAAACATGTCGAACTATCAGATAAGTATGTTCATATGTATAGCTGTAAATATAGCTTGCTTTTCATTTAGCTTCAGTGATCGAACCGATTTATTTACACACTGGCCACAAGAGCCTATTTTAAATCCATTTGACCCAAGTTTTATTGGGTCGACGTGTAACTACACCCCAATAAAAGCTTTTTAAAATAACTTCTTGCTGACTTTACTAAGTTAAATACATTTGGACTGGTTGATTTTCCTTATTTTAAGTACTGACCATTTTAACTCGTCAAGCCGATCCCTAATAGAAGTGTTACTGTAATCTTACTTTTCGAGAATACGAGGTTAAGGCCTTTTATGAAGAAGTATTACAATAATACTTTTCATTTACCTTAAGTATAAAAATTCCTTACCGTTACGATGATGATGATGGTGAATTATTGAAATTAAAACTACTTTATACGGATTTTGTCGCGTTGTTTATTTTAGAACACTTTTATTACATGATTTTGAACTATAATACTACTATTATTGAACTCTACTACAATTTAAGCTATTTAAATTAATTAAAACTATTTATATTTAAGTTTATACTTTTCCTCGACGTTTCGGTTGCTTTACAGCAGCCATGGTCACGGGGAGACTAAGATGGTAGTTGTCTCAATGTTCTGAAATATAGTTATTTCTAAGTACCCGAACATAATTTAATCATTTGTGTTCCTTTTTACGCAGAATGAGCTCAAAGTATCATGAAGTCTAGCTGTGTTTTGTTTCTTCTTGGGTTTGACTATTTGTATTACTGGATTCCAAGCTGGTGGTACAATCCAACCATCTTCTCTATTGAAATTAGGATGTTTTTTGATTTCAATAGCCTCGCTAAGCATCCTTGGTAGGAATCGGTGTTCTTTAGCGAGTACCTGTGGTTTGTCAAATCGTAGGTTATGGTTGGTCCCCTGTTGCACGTGTTCACACACAGCAGACTTCAACGAGCATTGGTGTATAACATCAGCTATATGTTCTTTTATGCGGGTGCCTATGCTTCTCTTGGTTTGACCAATCTATGAGAGTATAATTCACTACCAATGGGTGGTGAATTATATCACTATATCAACGCCGTTGTTTGTGTGCTCTACTTTCAAAGGGTCTTGTCTTTTAAACAAAAATCAATAGCCGGCTGTTTTTTTAGATTACCTAGTTGTAAGTTCTAGAGCGATATAGCGAGTACCTACCTATATAAAGAATATGTTATTATAATGAATATCTAAAATATAAAAATATACGAGCAGCAATGTTATGAGGTATCCATACAATAATTACCTTATTTAATTTTAAGGTTTTGTTTGCTCTATCGTAAAACTGGTGAACGAATTCCTGGACGAGCAGTGTTATTAGGTTTTTCTGTAGCAACAGAACGGAGTCTGTAAATATATCCGAAATACGGCATTAGGTGCGCTTTCTATTACGTGGTACATAATTAGATTATTATTTATATTATTACCTAAAACCAATCTTGGCGAAACGTGGTTGTAATACATTTATGCCTACGCATTTGAGGATATAGATGATAGATATATATTATGTATATTTGTAAAGCCTACCACAAAAGAAAACTATTGTAAGATATATATATATGTCGACGAGTCAAGATTCGTTTCCGAACGCAAGTATGACGTCACTACCGAGTCGTGCTTGGACGCGGCCGTTGGAGCGGGCGGGCATTCTATAATCGTAGCTCGCACCGAGCGGACGTGTTTGTTCGAAAAACATTGCTAGTGATTATATTGTGAATTTATTTAAATAAACGTTGTTAAATCGTTCTTCGTGACTATTATTGCTCGAGGCTACCCGTCATGTCGGCATCCGACGAAAATACGCGCCCACTGAGTCCGGTGGCTGAGCTGTCTGCGACATATATATACAGTAATTCTTAAACCTAAAGCCACTTTCAAGACTGTAGTCACCATAAGATATTCCGCCTCTATCATTTGTATCTAAAAACTCAAACGGCATTATTCACGTCAACGTATGATCATTTTCAGAACTTTTTATCGAATTCCCATTTTTTTTTGTTTAAAACAAGCGACGATCTCGTCTCATCAATCTATGTCACCTTCATATCTTTATGGCAAACTTTGCGAGGTTTTATTCTTGAGAGACTGAAAATGTTGAAGAATATCATATTCATTACTAGTGTTGCGGTCTTGTGTGTAAATGGGTCATGTACTTAGAGTTTACGTTAATGTAGAGCGTTCATAGCAATTGCAGACTGCACCAATTAAGCATTTGCTTCTTTTTTTTCTATGCAATAAACATCATGATAATTTTAACTTGGTGAAAGATTCAGAACCAGGAACCAGAACCAGGTAGAAATGGCAGGATTGTAATAAGTGGATATCCTCAGTCTTTGCTAAGACTAGAATAGGCCTAGGTTTTATATTTTAATAAGCTTTGCAGGTGTCTTCTCATAGACACTTTGCGTTCAGTAACTTTAGTAAATTTATAAATCGATAACCTTTGAAGTTCATAATCGTGTTATTTTGTGACCTAAATGAATAATCATTTTTGACTTTACCTGTTTAGGCTTAGGTGACCTATTCCATTGACTATGTTATAAGAAATGATATTTTTTATAAAAATAAACTAGTTTAAATCTATATTTTGCACCTTTCTCTGCGTGTGATTCTGTGAGTCTATGTATGGATACTAAGCTCGCCGAAATCCTAACTAATATTATAAATGCGCATGTGAGTTTGTTTGTTTGTTACGCTTTCACGACTTATATTTTCGAGCGCACAACTTGATATTTCGCATATACGTTGTTACGAGTGTATAATTATAAGAACAAATGTTACCTTAATTCCAAAAAATAGTACTGTGCCTAAGTGTAACCACAAGCAAAATCTAATAAAATTGTAAATTAACTGAATAGCGAATTTTCCAACTATCAAAAGCTATCAAAAGATTCATCCGATGCATTGTTTGAAACGTTTCCTTTCATTCCCTATCACTGAGTTTCATG
The DNA here is from genome assembly GCA_963564715.1 of Catocala sponsa. Taxonomy (NCBI): domain Eukaryota; kingdom Metazoa; phylum Arthropoda; class Insecta; order Lepidoptera; family Erebidae; genus Catocala; species Catocala sponsa. The sequence continues at coordinate 19,713,141 of OY751337.1, read as the reverse complement.
TTAAATGGTATGAGTGAACAACAAAAGTCCACATTTATATCAACTGTTGGCAAATTGTCAATCACATTTCCGATTCCCAGTGCGGTTTTGCATGAGAATTGAAACACCAAAACCAACAAACTCTGGGGCGATTACTTTTTTGAATGGAAAATGGTCGCAGGCACAATTTAAAGTTAATCAATTGTGGCTATGCAACGTGTGACCATTGAGGGCTTTGGTGAGTCTGGACGTGAATGATTTTGAAATGAAACCTGTATTCAAGTTTGCGATTTATTAGGATTTCATATTCATGGATAAGAAATTCCATTCCAAAAAAATTTTTGTGTATTAAATAGGTGGTAGTGTTACCTAATGATCTATAGCCTAGCCTAATAGTTCTATAGCTAATGCTATAGAACTATTAGTATAATTACTAATGATAAAAGTGTACAAAGAAGCTGCACAGAGGCAATCTTAAAGGATTCTAAACTCGATTTGGCACTAAACTATCATAAGGAAAGAGTTTTTAACAAAACTGGGCGTCTTCGATGGCATAGTGGTTAATGTAACCACCTGCCACGCTTGGGGTCGCGAGTTCGATTCCCGCACAGGTCAAATATTTGTGTGCTTGGACATGAATGATTGTCTTGCTCTGGGTGTTTCTATGTATAATATGTATGACTTTACAAAAAAATTGTTTATATGTATGTTTATCCATTATCTAGTACCTATAGTACAAGCTCTGCTTAGTTTGGGCTAGATGTTGTTGTGTGTATGTGATAGAATATTAGAATATTATATTTTAACAAAACTTACATAAATGAAAAATGATTATAAGCAAAGCACTATTAATGTACACTATGTATTACTTATAAGGGTCTTAACAAACATTCATACAACGAATACCACATAAAACCACTCAGTCTCAACAAGTCTATTTATAGATGACATAGATTTTTTCATATATGGGAATGGGAAACCCACAACACTCAGCACTCCAGCGCAGGCTAGGTGACCTCCTCAGCCACTTTTTGTTCCAAGATATGAATAATTGAACAATCTTCACTTACGAACCTCTTGTAAAACAATCGGTTTGTCGAACGATTGTAATAAAAATGGGACGGCAATATCGGAATCCTCTTGGTGGCCTGAAATATCACATTGAATATGTTCGTTCGCTGCAAAGCCCTTTTAGGGTAACCTTTGGCAGATGAGTTATAATATAGTATTAGTTCTAAGGAATATTACAAATCGATTAAATCTCGGGAGCTTCGTATACTTTTTTAAGAATATGGAATCTTCTTTTTATAGGTGGTGCTGAAAAAATTATGCAAGTAGGACATTAGGAAGCAGAATATAATTATTAGGTTACTAGTGTCTAAAAAGAAGGGTTTAAGCCATGTTCTTTATGTATTACTTGATTCATACATCAAAGTTATGATATAATTCCATACACCAAGAACAGAATATTATATCTACATTTTATCTAAATATAGTACCCTAATCCTAACTATCCTAATCCTAACTTCCTAACTAATATTATAAAAGCGAAAATGAGTTTGTTTGTTTGTTTGTTTGTTACCTTTTCACGCCTAAACCACTGAACCGATCATCCTGAAATTTTGCATATACATTGTCAGGTATACAGAAACAGACATAGGCTACCTTTCATCCCGAAAAATATTACTGTTCCTGAGGAAAACAAAAATAACGTTCTTATGATAATAGATGGCGCCACGTATCTTTCGAATCATGATTGAATTATATTATTACAAGCAGAGTACAACCCGAATTGATGTCAAATTCTAAATTAACGCGAGCGAAGCCGTGGGCAAAAGCAAGTATTCAGATAAAATTAGGTCATATATTCACAGTAAGCATAAAGAGAAAATATAATTTAAGTTAAAAAAAAAATTTTTAGGTGTTTCGCATGTATTCTTATTTTAAGTTGTAATTGAAAAACAAGCAAAACTTGAATACTAATATAGCGAGCTAAAACTATGATTTCTTAACAGATTCGGTTCGAACATTTTATCGAAACTTGATTGATGTGTTTGATTATATTAATCGAATATCATACATAAATAGACGTTCAAATGTAAGCTTGTTTAATTTTCGAATCGTTTAGTTTATTTGTGTTAGTCGCGTATTGCCAGTATAAGCACCTACTAATTTAGTACCTACCAATACGAGAGTTCATTACTCCAGAGTCCACGAATATACTCGCTATATCTCTTTTGTCACCTCATACAACTATTTAAATCGGCTCCATCGAAGCGATATAACAATCTTCAAAGGCAATTAAACTAAACCCGTCCAGTGCTAACAGTTCCTACTAATAGTCCACATTCATACGCTTCAAACGTTTTCGCCCCTCGACCGCGGACGACTGATCCCAGCGAAATTTAACCCAAATTAATTCTAGCGGGATTAAGCTAAAACCAAAATTAACAGATCAATGTTCTTATTAATTATTAATATGGCGAATTATTGAACCATTTGACATGTGATTGGCAACGATTATGGATACATGATGTGTGTGTAATTTAGCGTCAGCGGCACGTTGACGGCTTGGCTTGTGATCAAAGATCTGTCTAGCCGTTATTAATTTAAACGCAGCCTTGTCGATTAGATGTAAATTGAGGCCCATCATGTGCCAATTGAAAGCTGTTACTCACATCAATGTGTATTATATTATTGTGGTTATAGAAATGTATATTAACGTGAATTTGCTTTTATATTAGGTATTATATTGAATTACGCTGTATATCTCCGAAGGTATAAACAGATATGTATGAGACAATACGTTTCGTTAACTATGTTTTATAGGACTTACATAATCGGAGGCCAGTTTATTAATACGGAAAAATTTGTGTGTGTACTGTGCTATTTGTAGTCTACCCAGACTTTGTTTTGCTACTGAGAATTTACGAACAGAAAAATTCTGTAACACTCCCAATCCGGAATTGAACCTGAACGATCAGACACCATCAAAAGAGCAAGCTGATACCATGGGAATCCATTATATCTATTTTTTTTAAAGTAGTCTTAACGCACTACGTTTAATCTTGTGTCACGAAAACGCACACAAAAAACATCCAGACTCTGAACAATTATTTGTATATCACACAATTTTTTGCCTCCTCTGGGGATCGAATCCACAAGATTCAGCGCAGTGGCAGTGGTGGGAAAACCACTTAAATCATATCGCCTGTGCAGTCAAACTACTAGCAAGGCTTCTTTACGGAGAAGAAATGTTCTCAACTAGCAACTCCAGCTAAAAATAGAAACCATACCTATAGGGTTCTCACTCCGCGGTCTATAAATAAATAAAGGTATATTATAAACGTCAGAAATAAACTTACCATGTTTAATATAAACTTTTTGCGTAGGCGATAGCCACGGGCTCTTAAAACCAAACCAATAGAAATTATTATGAAATTTACCTTACTTGTACAGTAGCGACATAAGTATATGAACATTTGTTAAATTTTGAATTGCTTTTTCATACACAATGCCTTATCTTTTACTGCAGTAACAGTTGAATAATAGTTATTTTAATTACAGTTTTTTAATATAGAACTATAAAAAGTGAATTTTCACGCATGAAATGCTATTACAAATTTATTGAATCCTTTGAAATTAAACTACGGGAACTATATTTTATGTCACCATAATTTATATTTGTCAAATAAACAACGCGATAAAATCCATATATAGTAGTTTAATTTCAATGAATAACATTCGCGTAAACAGAAGACAATATTATTGAATCCTTACTAATATTATAAATGTGAATGTGAGTTTGTTTATTACGCTTAACTACTTGACCGATCATCATGAAATTTCGGATACACGTTGTCAGGGGTACAAAATAGTGTATCGTTCATCCAGAAAAAAGTTTTCCCCGAGGGATAGAAATCTGTTGATGTAACCTAGCTAATCACGAGCAAAGCTGCGGAAAAAATCTAATGTTTAGCTATTTATGTTGCTGACTGAACTAGAGTCGACAAAATACTTTGTACTAATGCCAACATTGATGCTTAACCACTGAACATAACGGAAAATTATCAACTATCTAACTAGTATTCATTGATATGAATGTGACACTGGTTTTGTCGTTTTATAACATCTACTGATGTATATGTGCCTTTGTAGCATATCTGCAGTAGGTAAATACGACTTCTGTGTATGAGTATTTCGAGTTCGATTTCTCGATCGGACAAAGTGTTAATGAGTGTTTCTGTATAGAATCGAGTTATGTTTTACTTAGTGGAAATCCATTGTTATGAAATAATTGAGTAGAGAGGAACCAGCCACGCACCGTCAGGTAACGCCACCCATAAGTCGAATATTAATAATAAGATTTTTTTAAGTTGTTGCGCTTATATATTATAATATAACGTCTTAATTATTATTTTCTTTTATTAATTTTGTTTTTTATTATTTTCAATATACTTTTAATTCTATAAAGATGTACCTATACTATATGTATACATACATATTTATACATACATATTTATAGAAATACCAATATTGTTATTTAGTATAAAATTACTTTTGCCATCTATGATCGCCTAATTTATTTAAATTGTAGTTTTGTTTTTTGTTATTTTATTTTTAATTAAGTTATGTACATATGTATGTTACTGCCTACATGCACCGAAATCATGCAGGCTCTGCGAGAATACCATCGTTATGGATATACTGCAACATTGCTGACGCAGGACCTTATTAATTGTTCTTATACTTATTGGTTGTGTTTCCTGTTACCTACCTTATGAACGTGGAACAAATAAAATTATATTTCTTTCTTTCTTTCTTTACATAGTATGAGGTTTATTTGTTTTAATCATTTATCGAAAATACTACTTTTGATCGTCCAGACATCAAACCCACCTACTCACGTAAACCACTGCACCGAAATGATTCTCGAAATTATACACAACCACTTTACAAAAACAATCCTTTGTATTTTATCAAACAACCAACAAAGTAATTTAACGTAGCATTAAAAACATTCAACATTGTAGTTTATTAAAATAAATTAATTAAACACCACCGTCGGCCATTACAATAATCAAAGCGAATTCAAAACACCGGCTTTGTCAACAGACTACGTAGCAATTTGTTGTTAATTACAACATGCCGAAACAGGCGACTAGAATAACTGAAGTATTAACTATCAAGCACTTTACTATGTACGATACGATTGTGACGTTTTGTTGACGACCGACTTGTTACCGCCGTGCGGTAATTATCACGACAGCTGTACATAAGGGATCAGATATTTAATTCCCGGGTCGCGTTATGTTTTTCTGAAAAGACAGCTTCTGCCCTAGGAATAATTTCTGTGTCGCGTGGGACTTTCACTTACAAACATTCATACGTTGAACACCTAGAACACCCAGACTCCGTACAATAATTTATGGATCACACAAATTATTATCCATTCCAACTTATCCCGCCTTCCCCTTTCCTATCCAGAACAACGCGTACTGGGCTCAGATGCCATCCTTACACGGTAGAATCGATTAGAGCGCGTACCAACAAGTTTGGGTCCTCATACCTCTGCCGAACGACCAAGGCATGGAATTCTCTGCCAAGGCACGTGTTTCCTTCTTCCTTCAATCCTGGGTCCTTTAAGCGGGGCGTGAAAAAGCACCTTCTCAGGCCGTCAAAGTAGAGACCTCAACATCGCCTCGGCTGCTATGAGGGCGGTGTGGTGCTCTTAGACCACACGACTGCTTACCATCAGGTGGAGCGTGGTCATTTTGACGAGCAAAATAATAAAATAAAAACAAAAACACTCGGTGCATCGGCAGTGGCGAGACGGCCACTAAAACCACTATGCCATCCGTGCAGTCAAAGTGTTTTAGGTTTTATCTGTCAAGTACCAGTAGCAGCATGCTAATACTGAGGATTTCTCTGAGACACTATGGAGTCTGGAACTACTCGATAGGTAGCAATAAGCTCGTCCTCTATTATTTAATATTTATTCATTTATTGGTAATAATATAAGCTTACAGTTTTTAGACTAAAGCGCTTACATGTTATAAGTACTAAATCTAGGTACATAATACAAACAATACAAATAGATTATTGAAAACTTAAAAGTACATAAAAACTACGACATAATATAATTTAAATAGGTACAAGAAAAACAGTCAAGAATAAAATTTAAATTAAATTAGTAGGTACATGGTATGTCAATAAATAATTTTATATTAATAGGATAGTGATAGTGGCGTTAAATTGTATTTAAATGGATCATTACATTGCGCATTAATATACATAATTTGTTAAAGAATATATCTGCATCTACGTTCTATAAGAATTTATTAATCAACTGTTATTTGTATGGCTCTTCTAGTAGGACTATTGACAGCATGTGGAGGCGCCATGTTGATGGTTAGGTTAGGAGTCTGTCATGATGCCGACGACAACCCCGCAAATAATTATTTGATACATAAAGATTGATATGATTATGTGGGACTTCAAACTATAGCTGGTGAAATGTGAGCCAAAAACACCTCCGTCTTCCCCTAAAGATCGTTTTGGCTCTATATGCGTAAAATTATGTTTGTAACATACAAACATAATTTTTTACAAATTCGCGGGAAGCGGTTAGATGCGGGTGGCCTAAGACCAGGACCTTTTGTGTGGAAGACCTTGGGGGAGGCCTATGTCCAGCAGTGGATGCCTTTCGGCTGAGATGATGATGATGATGATGTATATTTAAATTATAACTTAAAGAGTTAAATTAAACATAATTTTACCAAAGCTAAGATTTTTTTGGAAAGCAGGTCTTTTCAATCCATGTGAAAGACCTTTGCGCAGCATTGCGGTATATTAATAAGATTTTAAAAGATAAATTCTGCGGTAGGTAGGTACCTACCTATATAGGTTAACAATCTACCGAAAGCCGATTCGTTCTTTACGGTAAAAATATAATTATTACCCAACACAATCAGCCGCGACAACGTGTTATGAAAACGTGATTCGAATATTCGTCCGTGTAATGTAAATTATAATCAGTAACAATGCATACATTTTTATTCGAAATTCAATTGTACAATTTCGAAATATTCATTTAAATTTTTTGGGCGACAACCGCGCATTGCCAGGTATTAAACATTTACCATAACTAGCGGTCTCCTAGTGCTCGAAATTCGACCAAAGTTTTCCCGTAAGATATTGCTGATATATGTCATTATATATTGATATATGTAACCATAGTTACGCGCTTCGCCTGCGTTCGTCAAATGCATGGTTGTGTGCGTGTAGTGTTTTTTCATTAATTTAATGTATTTCGAATGCATATTTTATATAAATATTAGCATTCGTCATTTCTTCTCTGTATAAACTATAAGTGTGCGAAATTTCATACTCCTCCGTCCGCCCAATTTTCGTAAAAAGGGATCCAAAGTTTTCGCTTCACGTATTAATATATAGATACCTAATATAATATGATGATCAGATTAATTGTACTTCGTATCTTCTTCCCTCTAGCCTTTATTATTCCCAAGTCACTTGGGGTCGGCTTTCTAGTCTAACCGGATTTGACTGGATATCAGTTTTTACACGGAGCGCCTGCCATCTGACCTCCGCAACCCGACGGCTAATACGATACCCTAAGTGACCAGTGTCAGGATATTAGAGGGTACTGACTTTCCAATAACAACTGCCATAGATGTTCATGGCAGCCGGGACCGACGGCTTAACGTGCTCTCGGCAGGCAGGAGGCACGGAGCAGGCGATAATTATTGTCAATCAATACGCACATAATTTCGAAAAGTCATATAGTTCCCCGAGACAGGGATTATGTCATAGCTTGCATCATTTTTCTCGTCATTTTTATTTTTATTATAATTACTCCAAATACCAGATTTGAAACGTTTGTATCTTATTCATTTTAAAGTAGATTTAAAAATATATATCTAAAAATGTGACTGTGCTACCCTTTTCTTTTAGAATAAGTAAATAAGTATCATATAAGATGAACGTCGATAGAAATATCGATTATATTTAAACAATTCGTAATGAACAAATGATAATTAATTTTGTTTACCAGGAAGTGATCCGGGTAAACAAAATTAATTATCATTTGTTCATTACGAATAGTTTAAATATTTCACCACCGATATTAGTGTCGGTGCCGTATCGATAGAATATCGTTAAATATTAAGGTACCCAACGTTGTTATCGGCACGATAATAATTAAAGGAATCGATTCGCTATTGGTTATACCAAACATTTCATCGGATTTACTGAATAGTTGGAGTCATATCAAAAATGTATCATCCTGTTTTATCGGGGTTGGTCACAGCAGTGGTTTTAATTAAACGGGTAGTACTGGCTCAAGTTGCGGTATATGTATGTGTAATTACTCTTATCTTAGCTTATGACAAGCGTTGAATTTTAATTTCGTAGCTTTCCTCTGTATCACGAATCTGCGATTACAAATTTTCGTGCACGGTATACGAATATTTGCACCAAATATTGCGATTGGTAATGGCATTATGATTATTTGGCAATAGCACTGCATTTGAAGCATACCTCATGGCTCTTCTCTGCATTAGGTAGATGAGTTATAGAGAGCTTTTATGATTCGCTTTGCATGTTACAGAATTTGTTTTCGTATTCACGTGCGAGTCAAGCTTAGGGGATGGTTAAACAAATATACTTTTACAATTCGTACTGTGTTCGTAGTTCTATAACAACGTGTTGTGTTTGCGCAACACTGTCACCTCCTATTTGGATATAGAATAGTCCAGCTAAGTGAATATTAGAGTGTATAGTAATCTGATCTTTCGTCACCACGGCAGCTTTGTACTCGTATATCTGACCAGCAACGCTATTTTATGTTAAAATACAGTGCGTATTTTAACAAAATAGCATTGCTGGTCAGGAACCGTTCGCATAGCCTTTCGCCTTCTGAGCTGGTAGTCAGAAGGCGAAAACCTACGCAAACGGTTAAGGTCACTGAGTATGGGTATGCTCAGCGACCTTTTTATACACTTAAATATTACACACCGAAATTCAACTACTATAATTATACGGATTTTATTTTCTATTTTAAAAATACTACTTTACGATATTTTTAATACTATTTAAATTTACACTTTTACCGACGTTTCGGTTGCGTAATTAATTCTTTACTATGGTATCAGAGACAAACAATTCTTTAGCTTTCTTAAATGTTGTCTTTAGGTCAAGATTAAACTTTGAGCACACTGTGTATAGGAAAAAGACATATAGTCCATACAAATAGGCACTCAAACGGTGAATCTCATCACGGTCCTCAACGGTAAGCTACGAGTATCGTGTGTTTATTTTTATCTTAGAGATCCACGAAATCTTTGACAAGAAACACCTGGATGCCAAGCTTCAACATGTAAACAAGTTTTGCAAGGCAACAAACTATCCCGAGAATACGTGTGCCATATTATACTACCGTGAAATCCGTATATAGTAGTTTAATTTCAATGTATAACATTCGTATCAACATAAGGCATATTATGGCAGTCTGTACAAATATAGACGCATATCCGCTACCCAAAATCTTCAACTCCCTATATTATATTTACGTACTTACACGTACATGTATTTATAGACCCAGATATGTTTATTCTGTATACTGAAATTTCGTTACTCCTGGCGGTTGTTCCGACGCTCAAGGGAAACGTCCAACCAGACAGCGGAACGCAATATCTACGTCTCGAAATCTCCAGACACCGCGTTGATTACGCGCTGTCACTATGCATTTATGTCCTTGCTAGCGTTAGACGACTCCTGTGTTTGAGTACTATGTTTATGCAATACATATTTCATGAAAATATTAGAAATCAGAAATCATTTATTTGTAGAAACATAGGTTAATACAAAGATGTTACAAATTATCTGTCCTCTATGTTCTGTCATTGAGACATACAAATTTAAATGGGTTAGTATCACAAAAGAGAATATAAAAATAAAAATATCGTCAATGTCAAGAAACAAATTCAAAATTACATGACAAATACATAGCAAATTAAATTATTACACTAAAAACAAATATAGATATATATTACCATTTACAGAGTTAAAATATGATATTCTTATTATATTATACATTATTATCATGTTATTAAAATTGTGTCATTTAAATATTCATTCAACGAATAGTAGCTTTTATTTACCAGCAAATTAAAAATATACTTTTTAAACTTAGTTAAAGGCAAGGTTTTTATTTCATTAGGTATTTTGTTGTATACCTTTGGAGCTATACCAAAAACACTCTTTTGCATTAGAGCTGTCTTGCACTGTACATTACACAACTGTTCTTTATATTGAGCACGTATTGGACCTATTTTCACATCTGATACTTTTTTAAAGAGTATTAAATTCGTTTTTACAAAAACAGCTGTTTCCATTATGTACAGCGCTGGTAAAGTTAACAATTTGAGGCTTTTGAAGTAAGGTAAGCAGCTGTCTGTAACTTTTAAACCAAACATTGACCTGATACACCTTTTTTGCATTCTGAATACTAGTTCTCTGTCTGTTGACTGACCCCAAAATATTATGCCATACCTTAGTAAAGACGCCACTAGACCGTGGTATGCAGTTATGAGAGATTTCTGGTTTACTTTTCTGGAAAGTTGTGAAAGGGCATACGCTATTTTACTTAGTTTTTTACATAATTCTGCTATATGGGGCTTCCAGGTGAGTTGATCGTCAATGGTTATACCAAGAAATTTCGCTACTTTTGTCTCTTCTAGTTCATATCCATTGAAAGTAATATCAAATTTTGGTATTTTACTTCTTTGGTGAAAATGCATTACATTTGTCTTTTTTAGGTTAATTTGCAAATTATTCCTATCGAGCCAGCTAATAATGTCGAATAGGCAATTATTTATGTTATTTTTGTAACTATTAAGATTACTAGAATCTGAATTTTTTATTATTGCTGTACTATCGTCTGCAAATAGAACCATGTTATGACAGACAGATTTTGGAAGATCATTTATATATATCAAAAAGAGTAGCGGGGCCAGGACACTACCTTGTGGCACACCATATTTTAATTCCCTTGGTTCAGATGTATAAATTATTTCTTGTTTGGTTTTTGGACATAATCTAGAAATTTCTGTACATTGCGTCCGGTTGCTCAAGTACGATTCTAGAAGTTGTAGAATGTTACCTCTTATGCCATATCCCTGAAGTTTATTTAATAAAATTTTATGGTCTACGAAATCGAACGCTTTGGTCATGTCAGTGTAAAGAGCACAAACAGGTATTTTTCTATCGATAGAATCCATAACACTAAACATGAATTCAAAAATAGCCATATTTATTGTAATTTTTTGGCGGAATCCTTTCTGTTCAGTACAAAATAGTTTATATTTGTTAAAATATGCATTTATAGATCTATAAATTAGTTTCTCGAAAACCTTAGAGAATATAGGAATTTTAGCTATAGGTCTGTAGTTTTTTAATTCAAATTTATCTTCCTTTTTATGAAGAGGTTTGATAATTGTATGTTTTAATCTCTCAGGGTATATTCCATCTGTTATGCTTAAATTTAAAATATGCACCAATATAGGAGCTATTACTTTAATGACGAATTTTATTACTTTTGTAGAGATGCCGTCATAACCGACGGTATTAGTGTTTTTCAGACTGTTTGTTACCCGTATTACGTCGTCTTCTTGGACTGGTAGCATGAATCAAGATTGCGATGTCAAATTTTTAAATTCATAACAAGAATGAATGTCACGTTTGACATTACCTTCGATTTCGTCAACAAAGAAATTATTAAATTCGTTAGCGATATCAAGAGGCTGAGTAATCAACAAGTCATTTCTTTTTATTGATGTAATTGGGTTCTTTGGTAAAGAGATATTGGATTTATTTGAATATACGTTTTATCTATACTAATATTATTCTATTAATGTTATTTATACATACCCTCACACCTATATCCCCGAAGTACGCAGAGGTTTATTTCACAGACATTCAGATATGGTTTTAGGACCACGTAGAATCAGAATTTATTTGTTTCTCTACTTTTAATATTACATGTCACTTCAAAACGCGTAACTAGCACAAGAGCCAATTGCCGTCTACAGGGCACAGTTCCTATCTCCCTGTTGCTACTCAGAATGTCTTAACAGGAAAATCCAATGCCACTTTTCCCAATCAGAGAATCCAACTCATGACTTCAAGTACAGCAGTCGAATTCAGTACCGCAGCGCTAACTAGACAGTTTTCGTCGATAAAACCTAACAACTTTTTGCCCGATTCAGGTTCGAACCTGAGACCTCATGAACAGCAGAAGCGTTCGTAATGACTGTGCCACCAAAGGAGACTGACTTATATTATAAAGTATTAATATCGGTTTATATGCTTTACGAGTAGGTACATAGCCGATTAAAGCAAATCTTTTGCGTTATGTGTAGGTACTACAGAAGTGAAATTCCGGGCAGTTTGGGCAAGTCGTTACAATCAATATGGTCATATGTATGCCAGACAACAAATTTAATATTTACTATCAAAAATCTATCAATAATTTTTGCTCACCTGAACCACATGCAGTGGGACCCAATTGTTCTAGTATACCACTTGCGACTGAGAGGTGCAATTCCCGTACATTACACTACTTTTAACATAAATATTTAGCTTAACTTATTAATAAGAAATCTCTTAATTTATAATCCAAATTGTTAGTCATGTTTTTCAATATAAACAAAAACGATGGCCAATAAAAAAACTATATACCTACATACATATACATATATTGACCGAAATAAAAGATTGTCGTACATAATAGATGAGTCTATATTATTACGAGGAAATAGATGTAATCTCGAGCTCAGCACTATTAACTTATTAGATCGTTTCGATGGCCGAGACCTGATTGCAAGTTCGCGTGACGACCAAAATGATACCGAAACAGGTAGTAACGAAGTACTCTTATAGTATTATGGGTAGATAAAAAATAACCCTCTTTTCGGCCTAGTTACTGTTGTATTCCTTATTACAAGGCAATATAAGCTAATTTCGCATTTAGTGTTTATGTCGCAATTCCGCATTGACTAGTTTATAAAAATATTTCCAATCAATTTGCTTGAGAGCAACAGATCCTTCAGATTGATAATTCCTAATATTAGAAGTTAAAATTAGTACCTATGTAAAAGAAATAAATTCTCATTTTCAAGACGAGGTAGAAAGAGTTTACATATACACTTTTGTGTATACGTTTGTGTGTTTTGCCAAGGCATCGTGTATCCGTGTACCGTGTACCTTCGTCTTACAAGGTGTTTTTATATGATGCTTTGGCAAAATATAGCATGTGGAACCTTAAAATAATATATCTTGCAGTATATAATTATTATGAGTGTAGGTTGTATGTGTTTGAGTTATAATGTGTACTTAAGATTAATTAAAAACATATATCTATAAAATATCATAATCTTAGATATATTATGTTTTAGTGTCATAACTTTATTTAGTACCAAAGTTAGCATGGCTAATTTCGTAGTCGTAGCTTTCATAAATTAGTTCATATATTTAGAATAGTAGTAATAAGGTTTTTTAATGAAAATATTTATTTTGCGGTTTTTTGAAAAGTAACTGTTTTAAAGATCTTTACATATATTTGACGGCGTGCCACTGCGTGTATAGCGCGGACAAGAGCGGTATATTTCTCACGTCACTTGTCCTAATATAGTATTAATTGGGATTGCCTACTACATCCTGGCTATCACAATTAGGTTAGCTGCAAAGACACAAACGCCATATTATTAAGGAGTACAGTATCGATAGTTCAAGGATCCAGGACTGCACATCCGAGTCCCTCTATTTAATAAACCTATCGCAGTGCACTGCTGGACATAGGTTTCTTTTATTTTATTATTTGGAAGGATTTTGGACCATGATAGCCAGACGGCCTAGATGTTCCAAGCTATCCTTTTCTTTGTAGGATCCATGTTGTCTGCATGACATGCTTTCGACACCTACAGAATAAAATGAAGTGGTAACGCTATGTATTTTATTTCGTCAACATATGGAAGATACTTGCATTGCAATCAGGAATGTTTCAAACAAGATGCTACGTTTCTTAAATTTCTTTAATAGAAGGCGGTATATTAAAAAGTTAGTCAATAACTGTCAATTAACTAAAATCGTTTTATAATTGTCCTTGACTCAAACCAGTTAACGAAGGTAAAAGGTGAGCAAAATTAAAAGAAAAGGTTTTAATGTATTTAAGGCTAAGTCGGTTCAAAAAGATTACGCGTTTCCGAACTCTGTCAGCGCCGCTGAATATTTTAGAAACTCAGTAAGGCTATTTCATCTATTTAGATGAAACAGCCTCACTGAAAATAAAAATAAAAGTTAATTGAAATTAAACTACTATATACGGATTTTGTCGCGTTCTTTATTTGATACTTTATTACATAATTTAGAAACTGTTTGAAACCAAGAGAAGCATAGGCGCCCGCATAAAAGAACACATAGCTGATGTAAAACACCAACGCTCGTTGAAGTCTGCTGTGTGTGAATACGTGACAAATCACAGATTCACGCTAAAGAACACCGATGCCTACCAAGGATGCTTCGCGAGGCTATTGAAATAAAACATTATCCAAATTTCAATAGAGAAGATGCTTGGAATGTACCAGCTTGGGATCCATTAAATCAAATAGTCAAATCCAAGAAGAAGCAAATCACAGCTAGCCTTCATAATACTTTGAGCTCATTCTGCGTAAATAGAAACACCCATGATTAAATTATGTTCGGGTACTTTGAAATAACTACACTGGGGTACTTTGAAATAACTACACTGGAACATTGAGACAACTACCATCTTAGTCTCTCCGTGACCATGGCTGCTGAAAAGCAACCGAAACGTCGGGGAAAGTGTAAACACAAATATAAATAGTATAGTAATAGTATAAATAGTTTTAATAGTTTCAATAATTTAATTAGCTTAAAAATTATAGTAATAGTAGTGTAACAGTTTTCAAAATTTTGTAATAATGTGTCAAATAAACAACGTGATAAAATTCGTATATATTACTTTAATTTCAATGAATAACATACGCGTAAACAGAAGACAATATATCTATATTTTGATAACTTTTTGATGAGATTAGTGCATAATCTTTTTATTTTTATTTTCAGTTATAGTACGGAGTCTGGAGCTGGTTTCGTTAAACCCCAGTAAGTTTGCCTTTCATTACGTATATGTAAAAATCATATATGGTGGGGATATGCATGTGTAATACTGCTATGGCTTGTCGTTTAGAGGAATAAAAACATGAATCTATTGTATACATTTTAAAGTTATGAATTAACATTTTCCAACATTTTTCCGTCGTCGATTCTTCTGAGGAACGGAGTCACCTATCACAAGCATGTTATTTTGCGTACCAGTTAGAAACTGTTAGAAACTGAAGATAAACATGTTTTTTTTTATTTATTAACCGAAGAAGTTGGCTCCGGGTTTCGAGCGCTAGCCAAGAGACTGGATTATAAATCACCAGTATTCTTGTTACTCTCTAACTAAGATAAATCCTTATGTTAGAAATAGATACACATCAAAAATTAAAGGACTGAAGATCGAACGACCTCTCGATCATAAATCCGTTGACTAGCCCAGTGGGCAACCGCTGCTTTATAAAATATCCAAATCTCGATGGAAAAGTATCTTTATCAATATGACGTCGTCGATTTATTTATTTTAAATAAGGAACACACAAATTAAAACTATATATATATTGGCCATACAGTTATCGTTTAAATAACGACAGTGAAAGTCTTAGGTCTATTTTGTGTAATATAAACTGATTAAAACTGTCTGTTGAGTTGACTGCACGAATAGTGCAGTAGTTAAAGTAGTCGCCTCGCCACAGCCGCCACACTGAGTGTTGTGAGTTCGATCCCCACACGGGATAAAAATTTGTGTGGTCCACAAATTATTATTGTACCGAAACTGGGTGTTTTTTGTGTCCTTTTTCTGAATGTTTGTGAGGTCACCCGCGACATAGGATTTATTCCTAGTGAGGGAATGTCTCTTTCAAAAGATACAAAATACGTGTTCAATTTTTAGCCTCAGTGTCAAAAATCATAAATGGTATTCTCCTAAATTAAAATAATCATCAAAGGAAAACATAAACTGCATATCAGTTCACATTTGAAGTTTATTAGTCTTGATCAAAGCTCTATTTTGAACACATTTTGATATAAGAATTGAAAATTGGTTATATAACTTATTTGAAGTTACATGGCCCTAGGGTGTCACGAAATACGTAGTTATAGGCGCAGCACGGAGTGTACCCTGCTCTGTGATAAATAACTTTAGTTAATTCGTACTTCAAACAACTTCGATTCTAAACACACAAAATAACAACCTCTCCAATATTTATTTTATGATAACTGTTGCATAATTAATGATAGCTGATGTATCCATTTCAATATTAAAGTTATCAGAACTTAGAAATCTTTAAGATGAAACTGAATACTTAGACATTTCCAAGAATTCTCATTATAAAGTAATGGATTCTGAAACTTTCTCTCTAGTTCCAATGATATTAATTTACTGTATAAATAACTACTTATAAGGAATGTATGAGACCTTAGAAACTAAAACTAATTTGATTTTTGTTATTCTAAAATGCAAACTTGTGTTCGTTTGTAAATAGTTGACTTAAATATTTATTATTTACATATTACAATCATAAATTTGCTAATAAAATATAATTATTTTGAATGCAATATCAAAAAAAAATTGTGTAGCTTGAAGTTAATATTTAGAAATATTTGTATACAATTATTATATTATAATAAAAGCATACTCGAACAAACAGTTATACTGCTGTGCGTGAACATCAAAACAGAAATAATCCTAAACTATAAGCGTGTTATTCTCGGCCCAGTGCTATTTTACATAATATTAGGTAAAATTGATAGGCACATAATAATTATATTATCTTTAATATAAAGCGTGTAACAAAAAGGTGTGGTCATATCTAACGGTAACGTAATATACATAATAATGTATGTCTATAAATTACTTTTACTAAGAAATAGCATTTTCTTTTTATCGACTTATCAATAAAAGTATATTCTATTCGATACGTACACACGACACTAACAGCTGACTCAGTTGACCCAAAATGATCAGACGCAATTTTAATACTGCTGTAAATGCTGTAATGTGTTTGTCTCCATGCTTAAATAATAAATAAAGAAAATGTTCGAAATTGTTATAAAATGTAAAATATAATGTTTAGAGCGGGGGAAACGAAACATATATTATTTATTAGATATGTACATTACGACTCTAGAATATGATCACACATTTCTATTACACGCTGTATACTATAGACCAAACAAAAAAAAAACTATTGGGTACACTTATCCATCTTCGGTAAGATACTGCAGGGGTTATTGTACTAGCATAGCCCTCAGTTGGGCTTATTGCCGCCCGCTCCGCTATTTTATTCCCAAGCGCTCCAAGACTAAAATAAAATATTATTATTATTTTGTAAATCGTTCCCAAGGGCTCCAAAAGCTTACGAATTTTTTTTCTTTAAATCCGCTGATCTCCATATATTTATTCCTAGGAGCTCCAAATTATATTACAAATAATTAAGTAAAGACCTACTTACTAGTGTGTTCCCGACAGCTCCAAAACAAACTGTATGGTTAGCAGAATTCAAACATGTAATAATATAATATTAGTTTTTGATAAGAATTAAAATCTCAAAGTACCTAGAGAATGTTTTGGAGCTGTAGGGAATTAAATTGGTAAATGTGGCTTTATTTATTATTTTCATATAAATATCTTTGGAGCTCCTGGTAACTAATGTATGGAAAAATGAATTTTAGAGAACAATAGACTTGGAGCGCACGGGAATAAGCCCTCAGTTGCATTACTTAATTGCGTTATTGCATTCTATAGAAATGGTTGTCTAGAATAATAATAGTGTTTTCAAATGTCAAAGCAATTGAATACTGCACCTGACGTTCAATTATATTTGCTGAGCTCGTAATAGATGTAAGAATAGATTTGTCATACGTTTTATTATCTAATCAATTGGTTTTAGAGCTACGAAACTATTTATGAAATAATTTGGTATTATAAATCTTTATTTTTTAATATAAAACTGTTTGGAGGCCTTGCCTGTACATTGGAAATATTAGTGTCAACGAGTTTTTTGAGGGATCCGAATCAAGTTTAGATTTTTCAGGCTATCTATCTGTGCCGGCATCACGTTTAAACTACTTTGCGAGTGTTATGTAGTTGCACAATTGGGTATGGATTATTACATTATTTTAGTAAGATTAGAAATATGGAATATAGTCTGACCCAAGTATATGACGTCGCGGACAAACTGGTCAATTTAGATGAAGTTGCAGGCAAAACTAGTGCATTTTATGTGTTATGCAATGTTGTATCCTCATCAAGGCTTTCCCTTAGGAGTTTACAGAGAGGCGATTTAATAAAATGCAATTTTGAAAAAATCAGTCTACAAATTACCAAAAAGTAATTAAATATACATTGCACATTGCTTCTAGCACACATTGCATACACAGTCAATCCCGATAATCTGAAAGCGATGGTCTTTGCCGATGCTCACGTGTGGTGAAGTTAAATGGACCATTAGGTACGATCGGGTAAATGGACCATTAGGTACTAATCTTACCTTTGTTCGTTTGGAAAGACTAATAATAATATATTGATTTTTATGTGATACAATTACGATAATAAATTACAAAATATGTTATTTAAACCCGTACTACACCATACTGAAGTATACCTATTGATTACATCGACATCCTATATATTATTAGAGCAATGATAGCTCAGTGGGGAGACCAACAGACTACAATGCAGAGGGTCTCGAGTTCGAACCCACGTCGCGCACCTCTGACTTTCGGAAGTTATATGACTTTTCGAAATTATGTGCGTATTGATTGACAATTATCGCCTGCTCCGTGCCTCGGCAAGTACGTTAAGCCGTTGGTCCCGGCTGCCATGAACATCTATGGCAGTCATTATTGGGAGAGTGTCGACACAAAAGATCCCACTGGGTCGAAGTGTCGCCGGTCTGCACTGACTAGCCCCCACATAAGATAAAATAAGATAAGATATATATTATTATATGACCGACTGTTTTAACAATTTGAATTGTATTAAATTACACATAATTACAATCCATCAATTCCATTCAAAATAATCCAACAAACGCAAACAATTTCATTAGTCGCTAAAACAAACCGTTTTGTGTATCAGAACTGTGGTATAATAGACCACAAAAATGTGTCAGTACAATGCTCGTTAATTCGCCTTGACCAGGGCTTATCGATTGGCGGTCGACGCTAATTATCAATGTAAACGTTGTATCCACAGACTAATGGATGACTAATTTTAGGAATCACGGCATTCTACGAGCGACTTGCGGCTTTGAGTAGTAAGAGAAAAGAAGTTTAAGTAGTCGATAGCAAAGAAATAATATTTTTTTCGGGATAATGAGTAGCATATTTCATTTACCGGCAATAAAAAAAATGTAAAGCTGTAGTAAAGTATTAGGTTCATGGCGTCCGAGTGCACATGTCATGTCTATAGATAGCTCTCAAAACGCTCAATTAAGGCGTATCTTCGTTTAGGCGTATTACAAGCTTTTTATGAAAAGGCTGGTCTATTCTTAGATCAAATAATGAGCATTGACATTCAACGTTACAATACTGCCAGCCTTATGGGCACATAACTAGTCAACTGCGATGCTGAAAAATTTTACGACGTTTCTACTAGTTATATAATTTTTTAATACATGCGTAAATATTTAAGCTCAGTGTGAGCTTAGTTTACAAATAATGCATATTATTTTGTTCCTATAAAAATAGAGTAGATAACATGTCATAACCTAAATACATACAGATATTTGGCTTACTTACTATTTATTTGAGTTTACCATTAAAGCTTCTCTGATCAGCATTAAGTCGATAGCTGTTGCTCGCCCAGATTCGCCGTCACGACTATCATCAATCATCAATACATATAATAAAATACATATAATAAAAGAGTAAAAAAGTGTGTCTGTACATTGAAGATATTAACAAAAAAAATAATTGAGGGGGGTTTAGAAAACGTAATTGAGCAGGAATCTAAAAAAAAAATGTTTGTTTGTCTGTCTGTCTGTTTGTCTGTTTGTCTCTTTGTACACACTAATCTCCGGAACTACTGGATGGATTTGAATGAAACTTTTTTGTTATATAGCTATGATGTCTGAACAACATCTGGGCTATAATTGATCTTGGAAACTGGAACAGCTGATGCAGAAACGCAACAGACCAGCCTAACTATAACATATACATAAATTACGCCATAGCAAAAGTTGTTTTGTCTGATGAGTATTTTCTATTGTCGTAAAAAAATCGAAGATCTGGTACATCTGATGTGGAGCTATATGGCCCAGTTACACTATAACATATACAGGAGTGACGTCTTAACAAAAGTTGTTCTCTCTGGTGAGCATTTTCTGTTGATGTAAAAAATCGAAGTTCTGGAAAATCTGATGTGGAGCTTTAAGGGCCCAGTTACACTATAACATATACAGGAGTGACATCTTATCAAAAGTTGTCCAGAACATCTTCAGGAATTGCTGCAACTTTACTTCCCGGCGGTAAAACGGCTCACACCATGTTCAAAATCCCAATCGATTTAGACAGAACCGAAACACCCACATGTTCTATAACGTGAAATTGCGAAAAAAGCGAAAGTGTTACAGGATTGCTGTCTCATCGTTTGGGATGAATGTACCATGGCCAATAAAAAGCTGTCGCAGTCGTGGACAGAACGTTGCGAGATATTCGCCGGGATGATCGACCAATGGGCCACGTCACCTGTCTTTTCTCCGGAGACTTTCGGCAAACTCTTCCCGTGATAAATAAAGGGACAAGGGCAGACGAAATTAATGCCTCAATAAAAAAATCATACCTCTGGCCACAAGTACAACAACTGAGACTAAATATAAATATGAGAGTTCATCTTGGCCATGATTCACATGCCCAAGAATTCTCCAGCATGTTGTTACAAATTGGAGAAGGATCTCTTCCTGAAAATCATGGTCGGGTGGCGATTCCTGATACAGTCAGTATTCGGACATCTCAATTCCATACCGAGCCAAGATAATGTTTAGTTATGTGAGCGCGCGATACTAACGCCTCACAATGACCAAGCAGGTGCAATTAATCAAAAACTTATAGCGGAAATTGTTGGGGATGAAGTGGTATACAATTCTTTTGATAACGTAATTGAACAAGACGATGTCACCAATTATCCTATAGAATTTTTAAACTCTCTTACGGCAAGTGGTCTGCCAGCTCACAGGATCAGCCTTAAAGCCGGTGTACCCATAATGCTAATGAGAAACCTTTCTCCACCGAAGTTATGCAACGGGACCCGGCTTAAGGTTACTGCTTTACAGAGCAATATCATCGAAGCAGAGATTCTGACTGGCTGTGCTATGGGTGAAATTGTATTAATACCGCGTATACCACTTATTCCAAACAATTTCCCGTTTCAATTCAAACGCACACAGTTCCCTGTGAGTACTTGCTTCGCCATGAAGATAAATAAGTCACAGGGACAGACGTTCAAAGCCATTGGTGTGGATTTGAGGTCTGGTTGTTTTTCCCACGGACAACTGTACGTAGCGTTTTCGCGGGTCAGTAGCGCTGCGGGTTTGTTTGCATTGGCTCCTGAAGAAAAACAACCAATGTTGTGTATAAAGATATCCTATGATCTGTCTCATGAAGTCCACGCGAACGAAGTCGCGGGTACCAGCTAGTATAATATAAGTATATAGCAACCCTAACACTCAATGGTCTATTTGCACCCCACAATGTTACTGTAGATAATGGCCATAAAACTGATAGAATACACAATGCAACGAAGTAAGAGAGCTACATAGTTTTAAAGTATATACAATACATAAGTATGTTACTATTTATGTAAACTTGAAATGATAAAGCATCAAAACTTAAAATCGTAAATGCGGATGTGAGTTTGTTTATTGGTTTGTGACGCTTTCACGTCTTAACTACTTGTTTGATCATCATGCAATTTACCATACACGTTATCAGGGGTACAGAAAACGACATAAGGTAACATACATCCATAAAAAAGACTGTTCGCAAAGGATAGCATTTTATTGACAATATCTAGATTAGTACGAGAGAAGCCGTGAGCAAAAGCTAGTAGTAAATATTTTGTGATTTTACGTGATATCGCGTTGACAAATTTTCGAATGGTGCTATCACCTAAATAATGCAATGATTATGGATCCAACCCACAAATTGCCGAGCGCAAGTTTTAGCCTATGGGCCACCGTCCATCGTGAAAAATTTGGTAGGCACTGATGTACAGTCGATAGGACTATACATCAGTGACTAACAAATTTTTCAAGACTATAAATTAAAATAACGCTTGAACCACATACAATCACAGTGCATGGAAAAAGTTTATGCGTTTCACCCAGATAGAAAAATGTGTGCGTATCCTGCCACCGCCTATATTTCATCGGACACATCGATTCTACTAGCATCAACAAAACTGATTTGTAGTGATATAACATCCTGTTGGTAAACGACGACACAAAAATATACAAAGAATGCGAAGAAGATTTTGCAGGCAGTACATTTTTTTGATAATGTCTCCGTCCAATCCAGCTTTTACATCTATAATAATGCGATATTAAAAAGTTTAATTTGTATTATTTAAAATTACACACAAGCTTTAGGGCCTTTTAATTTTCATGCGGGCGCAAACACGCATGACAATGAAAAGGCCCTAACTCTATAAATCTAGTGTTCCGGCACGATAATGTTATCTAACAGTATTGCTCTGTCCTTAAAACAATTACCTACAGCCGCATGGTCCGCGTTTGAGTGTTTACGCGAGAGGGCTGCCCACCTACATTATTTTAATTTCATCTACCTACTTGAGTTTCTTTCTAATTTTGTGATTGTAAGTATTATATTTTATATTTAAAAATGAAATTTGTAGTAAATGAAATAGGAAGTGTTCCAATTTAATAGTATAAAAAATCTGCATTGGGATAAAAAGTCTAATTAAAAATACTTTTGTTTACATTTGTGCTTTGCTATAATTATTATGTAAGTACTTGTACTTATTTCAACCAAATATTAATAAATCGCACGCTTACTGCTTACAAAACCATCACACCGTCCATTCATTATTGTGGCACATTCGCGACTGGTTGTGTACCTACCGAGTATATACCGACCTCGGGGCGCGTAGGTATGACTCGCGTTCCGACCGTTTGTGTGAAGATAGAACACTGTTAAATAACATTACCGTGACTCCGGCCTTACCGGCCTTTTTTTAAATCGATGCTTTGGTTCTGGGAATTACCCTCTATATAAATAGCCTATAATGTAAGGACATTGCGAGGTGTGTAGCCGCCATTGCGATTTTAATTGTAATGTACCTAGAGTTAGACAAAACAGGGCGTTCATTACATAACGATGTAGTTTTAAATAGGCGATATAGATGTGTATGTATTCGCCTATGACACTGATGTATGTATATATCAAAGTCAAAGTCAAAAATATTTATTGCCATAAAAATGTGTATACATTTTTTGGACACGACAATCAATTTATACATAGTAAATATAAAGACGTAAAAGGAAATAAAAATGTTGCATTGAAACAAGCCTGTTCGAGATGTAGAGCTTTCATACATACATAGTTTAAGTATCAACATCAAGTGTAGGTACCCATGTCGGATATTGCTATTCATTTAATCTGCTGAGCTTTTGCTATTAGCTAAGATTATTTTGGCAAAAACTCCTAAGTATAGATTATAAAATACTTTTATAATCTATAGGATATAACCCGGACGAATGGCAACCCTATATGCGTGAGACTATCACCTGGTTTCTGAAGAACTAATTAACAACGTGTCAATATTAAATACATGGCAAGTCATTTGAGTAGCTGTTCCTAATTCAGTCAGCCAGTTACAGCAGTATTTTTCTTTGGACAAGACAGCTCCCGCACTAGGAATAGTACCTGTGTCGCGGCGATCTTTACAAACATTCAAACAACAGACACAAAGTTCACCCAGACCCGGAACAACAAGTTATGGACCACACAAGCGTACGACACACGAACCCACCACACTCACTGCAGTGGCAGTGATAAGGCGACCACTTAAACCACCACGCCATTGGTGCAGACAAGTAAACATGCGTTTAAATTTTCATCAACCAATTTTGTGTTGAATAAGTCTTTTAGGAACCGGGTTTAAGAATATTGCTCTAAAGTGACCGTCCAAGTTAAAATTATCTCTAAAATAAA
Source organism: Catocala sponsa (assembly GCA_963564715.1). Classification (NCBI taxonomy): domain Eukaryota; kingdom Metazoa; phylum Arthropoda; class Insecta; order Lepidoptera; family Erebidae; genus Catocala; species Catocala sponsa. The sequence goes on along the minus strand of OY751337.1, from coordinate 19,688,787 downwards.
GATGCCCAACATGTTAAATTAAGTTAGAGCAAACACGGATTCGCCATGTGTGGATCTCGTTAACCCATAACCCCTTACAGACCTACCCTACGTAGGTACAAACACATTAATGGAATGGTGCGACGCAATCAAGAGATTGAAATCTATATCTTGTTTGTTTGCATTGCTAAGTACTTGCGCGTTTAGTGGTCAGAGGCGCTTATATAGAGATGCGATAGTCCAAATAGCTGCTGTAGATTAATTTATGCCTTTATATGATGGTTTATTAACAGTTAATGTATACTATGATGTTCCGTTTCTTTAAAGACATCTTCCGCTCTTGGAATAATTTCCGTTAAGAACCATTCAGAAGCCGGACACAAAGTACGTACAGACGCGTGATGGATCACATAAATTTTGAAACGGATCCGCAACGCTCGGCGCGGTATCAGTGGTGACGCGATCATTAAACCGGCTACCTCTTCTATGCAGTTTAATGTAATTAGGTAGAGCTGATTTCTCTAAACGTATGTATTTATATATGGGATACACTGGAGAAATACAATGATTTCTCCAGTGTGTCCCGAAGGTGCTGGCAGGATTGAATTACATCTACATATCGTCATCTTTGTATAAGTCCAAGACAAAAGTGGCACATTTCCACGACGCTTTGCTACAATTGACAATGTAGTTTTTGATGTTTTTGTATTTCTCGTAACAGAAAATCGCAATACGCGCTATGTTTAAATGTCTTGTTTTATATTATATGTACAGGCTTGATCCTATTTATGCTGTTACAAAATCACCTTTGTATAAATTTTAACATTGTCAAACAAAATTGCATGACTTGGAAGCACCCAATTAATTTTAAAACATCAATTTATTTTCATATCCCTGTTTTTAGGGGTACCAACAACTCTATATCGGTAAATTAGTTGCCACCAGAGAATTCTGAGGCAATCAAGATATGTTAATAGCCCTCTTTGATATTCAAAGTCGTGTGCAGATGCTCTTTAGTCTATGGTCAATGGTGACTGTCATATCTGACCACGCAGGCTCTGCTGTAATAGTAATTGTCTATTCTAGGACACGCTGTGTAGTATTACGGTAATTAATTCTAAGAGATTTTGTGCCAATTGATATGTATTGGTTGTGTGCATGTTTGGGTACTTCTGGCTTTTGATCGCAGCTTCAGCTACTCATAAATGCAGTATGAAATGACCGCCATTGAATTTACTTGGTTTACTATGTATCAGCATATACATATCTGTAGCAGCGAAAGTCTAGTGTGAAACCATTGAACTGCCCCGCAAAGGCCTCGAGTTCGATACCAAGGATCTCTAACTTTTCAAAGTTATGTGCGTATTAAATAGTTAATTATCGCTTGTTTTAACGGTAAAGGAAAACATCGTGAGGAAACCTGCATGTCTGAAACTCTCCATAAAGTTCTCAAAGATATGTGAAGTCTGCCAACCCGCACTGGACCAGCAGCGTAGTGGACTATGGACTAACCCTTCTCACATAGAGGAGAAGCCCGTGCCCAGCAGTGGGACAGTTTAATAGATGACATTATTATATACTATGTATCATTTGTCTGGTTCTACTTAATCGCATTAGATGAAACTTGGCTGCGATTTTAACTACTCCAAAACAAATATTTAAATCATAGATGCGCCTTACTATATCCCTTTAAAAATGGCCACTTTACAGGACGTTAGGTTGTCATCTGACACATGTCTACACAACACAAAAATCCACAGGCTTCGATAAGCGAATACCATCAAGCAGGTCGTACCTATGTTTGTCATATTCTTAGTATAAAAATGCAAATGCGTCGTTGGCCCCGTGGCACAAGTTTGCACTTATGTTAAGGTCCTTGTTTCAGTTGTCGGCCAGTGTCAATCGGAACATATCTTTAAAAAGCTTTTATGTAAGAACACAACATGCCAAACCTTCCCTGAATGACTGTCTATTTATCGCCACTTGCAATCAATCAAAGCTACTCACCAAATAGAAACATAAACTTTATTTCACGAGCACAACATTAGCCAACAACTTGTTACAGACATTAAACTACACGCTTGGACATTAAACAAGACATCGGTACGAACAATTTTATGTTCCCTACAGATGTAGTTCTTATCTAAAGACGTGTTGACACGAGTATACTGATGCCGAGTTTACTCGGATAATTACTCGCTTCGAGCTCAATTTATCGATGATGATCGAAATCTAAACACTTGATTTATGTAGAACTATGCGAGCTATGTCTAGATAGTTCTTCAATAATTTTAAATATATTAGTAATAAAATTCCTTGAGTAGTAGAGCTTCGCTGATTTCAGCATGAATGGGACGGGTCGACCGGGGAAGGACTACCCTCTCACAGAATATCGACGTGAAATAGCAGTATTCCTACTGTTGTGTTTCGATCTGTGAGTGAGAGTACCGCAGGCCAATCACCTCCTTACCTCCTTCCCGCTCCTTCTCCTTCCCACTTCCTTTCCTAAAGGCAACGCGCTAGTGATACCTCTGATGTTGCAGGCTACAGTGACCACTTACCATCAGGTGGACCGTAGGCTTGTTTGCCACCATAGTAGTATAAAAAAATACGTGCGCCTATATATTAAAAAATAGGGCATCAGAAGTAAAAAATGTTTTATTTCAAACACATCGCCATATTACAAAGTGGAACTGATATTTTGTCTAATTTATTATCGAAACAATCGACAATTACACGAGCGTTATATTCAGCATAGGGACAATATAAGCAATAGACAATTCATTTACTTTGACTGGACTAAATTAAGGATATTGCAATTTATGGTGTGTGTTAATGAAAGAAACTACAAATAACATCTTATAGTTTTATATTTATCATTTATAAAGGTATTATAAATCACAAATACTACCTTAACAAACAAATCAAGTCTGTTTATCATACCCATATTAATAAAATAAAATTACATATTACATATAAATTACATTACATTATTTTATATAACAACAGTATATATTAATTCATAACAATATATATATATATATATTTTTTTTTTTATTGCCTTTGGTGGCAGACGAGCAAGTGGCCCACCTGATGGAAAGTGGTAACCGCTGCTCATGGACTTCAGCAATGTCAGGACACAGCAAAGCCGCTGCCTACCGTGAAAGAAGAACTCTCTTTAAACCTCGTTTGAAGAAGGACATATCATAGCGCTCGGGAAACACCGAAGCTGGCAGTTCATTCCAGAGCTTGCACGTACGTGGGAGAAATGATCGCTGAAAGCGTACCGTCTTAGAATTGAACGCTTCCAAGTGATATGGATGAACCCTGCTTCGGTGTCGAGTGGTACGGTGATAGAAAGGGGCCGCTGGTACCAAATCAAACAGTTCTTCAGAGCACTCCCCGTGAAAGAGTCGGTAGAACAGGCAGAGAGACCCAAAGTCCCTTCGTTGCTCCAACGACTCCAATCTATCCGTGAGATTGGGATCATCGACGATACTATACTTAACTTATTGTAGAAGTGATTCCTCTGGCGGCCAAACAAGAAGTGACCGGACAATCACTGTGCCTTGCTAATATACCATATTCATAAGTCAACCGATGTACTAATAAAGTAATAACATCCAAGTAAATTAAAAACAATCAATATTATATACTAGCTTTTGCTCGAGATCTGTAACTTTTTATAGTTGATTCCTAGTTTGGTAAGTAGCATAACGGTCGAATAATATTTAAAATAACTTTCGTTCGTAATATTACCTAGTTTATTTCTATAGCATATGTCACCGCGGCTTTGCTCGCGATTAGTTTATGACTGGCCTCATAGCCGGGACGGTCAACAAAAAGAGTAGCAGAATTATCGATAGCGACGCTGGCGTTGATTGCAACAAATGCTCACAAAGATAATCGTGACAGGGACGACAGATAGTCACCGCAGGACACCAATTGAGAGCTTCAGCATACACAACATTGTCAGTGAGCCCATCCGGAATATGAACATAAAGGTTCCTTGGACTGCTCACACGGGAAAGAGCGACGTAAAGTTGACCATGTGAAAAACAACTCACGCTAAGATCTACGCCAGCACGGTTCAAGCCAAATTCGACCTTCGGCCCTACATTTACAGCGCAACGTTAGTGAACTGCGGGTGACATAAAGGGCGACAAACTTATTATTTGCGGTTGGTACAGTAACCGTGTCTAGGGATTGAATCGCAAAATTAAGTTTGTTTTTTATTGTATATATTTTTCCGGGATAAAAAGTAAACAGTGTGGTGCCCAGGATATTAAAGTATAATAATACAAAGTTTCATCGTAATCGAACTGGTAGTTTTTGCGTGATGCTTGAACAAAAAGATAGACAGACAAAAATTTTTTTCATCCCAGTTTTGGTTTCGGTTTCGATCCAGTAACACTATGCTATTTATTTTTTTAATATTTTCAATGTACAGAATTTACACTTCTACAGATTTATTATATGTATAGATTGTGAACGTATTAAAAATAACAGTAGTCTGTAAGTATAAGTTATATATTCTGATTAATAAATTTAATGAGCAAAAATTACTGGCTTCTGTTAACAGGTGGCAACATTGAAGTGAATAATCAAACAATAATTATAAACCTATTTTGTCAAGCGCGACTTACACTACTAGACTTACTAAATCCGATGGTGATTAATTTCTCATAATACAACAACTAAATAATTGAATTTCACATGCATATGTTACGTTAGGTCGAATACACTGCCGCGAGTTTCATCCGAGTGAAATGCCACGAGTCTTATCATGTCAACGCAGCTTTAACCAGAGTGGCCGTTCGTGCCATACGTCGCCCTGTTTTATTATACTTCTGACGTTTATGTATTATTCACAGCCTTGATTGAAGCTACCGGCAATTATTTAATATTCTACGGCCAACCGTGCCGGGAAGATATGGTCTAGTACGATTCGGTCGTTGCTTTTGATATCTGTATGGCTTTATGCTGCCATAAAGTTAAAGTCGTTGAAGGATGGGTTGCTTTCATCTGGCCTTCCAAACTTTGCTTTCTATAGGGTCGAATTTGAATTTATTTAAATAAAATCGGATTCTGATCTGAGAATTGGAAAGCACTTTTACCATTTAGAAGACATTCTGTGGGAACGTAATGATTTAAATTTTAGCTGGTTTTAGAAATGTGTAAGGTTTCTAAAAAATATTTGGTTAGCGTGGTAGAATAATCGTACAGGTCTCTTCTCTTCTTGATAGGAGGGAATACATTAGTAACAATTGTATCAATTTTACAAAACCGGTTTTGCTTTTTTAATTTGTAATTTGTGGGAATCTTAAAAATTAAAACCGTGCAAAAAGTGTTTGTTACAACCAAATATATCCTATTTACTGGTTTAAAATCTACAACCATTATGAACTTTCTTGAACTTTTGAGATCTTCAGTATAGCGTGGAAAGATCAATACTCGATTTAAGCTGCTATAATACAGGCGGAGACACTAAAAACCGTAACAGTCAACGTTGCCCACGAGACGGTGGTGCCGCCAGTAAAATTTATACGAAGTAGGCACAAAGTACACGATACATAAAACGAGATAAATTGTCCTAGTCATCATGCTCCACACAAACTGGCGCTATTGTTTTATCCAAGTACTTACAAATGAGCCTTAGATCTAAGAAATCTTATTTCAAAAGAACGCGATTGTCTTCTAAGATTACGAAACCTTTACATTTCTGAACGTAAACGTTAAATATGATTTAATCTCGCTGTAAAAGGCAGATTAACGTTATATTATAATCAAATAATGTCTGCAATGCCTAATTTGGTTAATAATTGTGATTTGGAGCTCGTTTTAAATTATATTTACTTTGTTTTAAGTAAGGTTTTATCTTCGTTGCTAAGATGTTTGGAATGGTTACTTACTTACAAAAATTTAAAATAATTATAGGTAACATTGAGGGCTATCTGTGGGTATTTTTCATTAAACCACGAAAGATTTCCAAAAACAAGACTAGGGACGATTTAATTACGACAGTATTTTCAGGATTCTATTGTAAGATTGGTATTTGTGGATATGGCCTTGTGGTTTCTGGTAAAAATAGATTCCAACTCTTCCCGTATGTCTCGTAAAAATGTATCACAAGAATGGCGGCGGCCTTCGTTTGTATGCCTTTTCAACATATTTCTATCAGCAATTCTTTTGTCCTTAAAGGTTTTGCTTTATTGGTTGAAAATAACATTACATTGTGAATGCTTTTTGTGTTATTGTAGACCTATTTTATAATAGCACCTTTCTTGTGTGAGTGATGGAAAGGAATCTATTATGACCCTTATGTGGTTATTTAAAAACAATCCAGTTTAGTGGTATAGCTTTATGCTACTAGCCTTTCCCGTAGTCCCTGCTCAGAAGAACGTCAGCATTCGCGAGAAAGTCTCATTGCGTCATTTACTGGCGTTTTATATCGAAAAATAATTGTAATAAATGTTTTACTAAACTATTTGCAGCATGTCAAATTCCATAAAAACCCACTAAGCGCCTTCATGGAAATTGAGTGACATTTAAAAATCAAAATGTGAATATACTCAAATCTTTTATATTCAAAATATTACTATAATTAATATGCAAGAGAAAGCACAGGCAACTATTAAAAAATATAAAAATTCAAACATGGAACATATTTGAAAATATTGCTTTTTGATTACGTTTTTCGGCGAACGCTTATGAGTTCCTTCCCATTTTAAAAATGGCCACGTTTAACATTGTGTAATGATGATATCGTTACGAGTATTACCAAACAGGACCTTTTATCGATTTTACCCGCCGCTCGCACCTTTATGTACCTTCTAATGTATATGAGCTATAAAATTAACATCTGTAAAACTATTAAAACTTCAACAACTTACGTAATAGCTGCTATTAAAATATTCTATTACTCAAATCTCTCCGTGTGAGCAAAGCGGTCTAGATTACTAGATTTTTTTAGAACTTTAGAATATAATATTTTATTTAAGAAGAGAAAACTGGTTTTATAATTTAAACACTGCTAACGGAGATGGATTCCTTACATAATTTTATTTTGAACGCATGCTGTGGTTTGGGCTTCAGTTAGATTATTTTAGGTCTAGGTCTTGGTAATTGCTTACTCCTAGTCTCCTATTGTGGAGTCATCTTTTAAAGATAACTTATCTAAAACCGACTTTCATATCATATATCTTAGTACCTTACACCATCTCTTTAAGTATTGTCATTGCAACTGCTAGAATAAGATAGCACGTTACTTAGTGTATTGCTTTGTCTGGTTCTCCTGCGAGCAATGACAATGCTTTAAAAAATAGTAGGCGGCTAAGTTGATAGCGGGTTATAAAGCTTAAGTAACGATACCAAAGCATTCAATGACTGTCATAGATAGGAGGGAATGTTTTATAAGTAAGTACTTACGTACAAATTACTTCTAAGTCTTTTAGGTTGAAGTAAAAACTCAAGGCACAGATAAAACTAGACATGATCTTGACATCTACGCTTAGATACAGTCTGCACTTTCGATTTTGTGCTTACAAAAACGCAGACAGAAAAATAAATCCTTTTTTGGTCTGCATTTTGTAAATTGTACCATTGCAGAATGGAGGTACCTGTCTTCACTCATGTTCAAAGAATCCGTCCGTCCCGTTCGAAGAATTCTAGTTGATTTTGAAATTAGTTTCTTCTGGAAAGATGCTTTAATCCATGTATCGGTTGTAATCAGTCGATTGTAGTTACAGAACTAGTAATCGTGTTCGCGAAATTTCTTGATCAGTGGAGTAGCTAAGGCTTGAAAGCGTGACAAAGAAACAAAGTCACATTTGCATTTATAATATTAGTTTGGATATATGGATGACGTGTTAAGATAACTATTTAATATAACTAGTGTCCAGTTATATTAAATATAGGTAGGTAGACCTAATGGTCAAATTTGACTGTAATCTGTTTTATCAATATCTAGGTATCTATACATTAAAAAAACAACTCTTTCTAAAAGTAAATTATTTACGACCTTAAAACTACTAAATAAAAATATAGGCGAAGAAAATCGGTTGGCAAACAGACGAGAAAAAGTACTGAACTGAATTGTTTTTTCGTTAAACCGATTTTCTTTGTTTTTGGTTTTGTTTTGCTATTGACGAATTTTAGCGTATTCATTGAAAACAATGACAACATTTAACTTTTTTAGTATTTGAAAGATTTCGTAGAATCATCTTTTACTCAAATTTTCAATGATGATTATTGTTGAATTTAGACCACAAGATGAACATATATTTTTTTAATTTCTGTTATTTAGTAACCATTCCAAACCCTTTAGCAACATTAATAAAAGCTTCCTTAGAACGAGCTTTTATAACGTTTTATCAAAACTACCTTTTTGTTTAATATCATAAAATATTTTATAAAGAATATTGAATTGAATTTGCTTGTATATCAATATTTTATTTTCTGGATGGCCTTTGTTGAAAGCGTTGTGCATTCATATCACGTTTTGCATTCGTAGCGGCACATAACGTAAAAATGCACCTAAAGAAGGTGATAGACTGGAGTGAGCCGTTTTATTTTTGTTCGTCCAACGTGTCGTTGGCACAACGTTGTTAAAAGTTTAATCGAATGAACTAGGAGTTTGATCGCAGTGATCAAAACCACGTATGTAACTAGCTCGCAGTCAATCAGAGTAAGCTATAGTTTTTAACATTGGTTCGAAATTTTTATTGTAAACTTGTCTATCATTTCCTTTTTATATATTTTATGGTCCCTTTCTATAGAATCAAACAACGGACACATTGAATACCCGAATTCGGAACAACTATTTGATGATCACACACATTTTTGTCCCGTGTGGAGATCATACCCACAATACTTGATGCATACATACATACATACATAGATTCACGCCTGTTTCCCAGAGGGGTAGGCAGAGACTACGGATTTCCATTTGCTACGATCCTGACACACTTCTCTGGCTTCATTCACTTTCATCACATTTCTCATACTCGATGCAATAGGTACATAATTTTTCAATCAAACAGTTTTCAGAATTTTTTAATATTTGTTTGATAAATGACTGCACGGAAGGCGTAGTCTTCTAAATGTGGTCGCCTCAGCACTGCCACCTTGCTAAATGTTGGGAGTTCGAATACAACATTTTGAGTAGTAGAGCCACGCTGATTTCAACATGAATGGGCCGGCTCGACCGGGGAAGGACTACCCTCTCACAGAATAGCGACCTGAAATAGCAGTAGTTCTACTGTTGTATTTCGTTCGGTGAGTGAGAGTACCGGAGGCCCAATCACCCCCTTTCCCCCATCCCGCTCCCTTTCCTTTCCACGTCCTTTCCTAAAGGGTCGGCAACGCGCAAGTGATGCCTCTGGTGTTGCAGGCGTCCATAGGCTACGGTGACCACTTCCCATCAGGTGGGCCGTATGCTTGTTTGCCACCTTAGTTGTATAAAAAAAAACAACAATGGTAAAGATTTGTGTGAGTCACAAAAGTAAATGATTGTTTCGAGTCTAGGTGTTCTTTCTGTCCGTTGTTTGAACAGACATAGAAGCTATACCTAGTTGCCGTTTTTTTTTATTAAATAACGTAGTAGGACCTACAGCGATAACTAATACACAATATGCTTTAATATTATTTTACTTTCATCAAGTGTTAGTTAACCAAAATTAACAAGCAATTGTGCACCGTGCAACTGTCTACCGAACCATCTAATTTGGTTTTATGGCTAAGCTTGGTTCCATCTCTAATACAGACTAAAATAACATGGAATAAGTAAACAATAATATTCATGCAACCAACAGAACATCCCGAGACGTCTGACTTGTAAAAAATACTATAGGTATACACTACATTTTACGTGCGAACCTACATAGACACAAATTCAAGTGAACTAAACAACTATACAAAAAGTATCGATCCATATGTTCTACATACGTTAAGCCCGTAGTTTTATCTGTCAGTTAACCATACATTTTTAACACATCTGTATTATTTTAGTCTGGTTTTGTAGATTTAAAAACACCCATTGTGTTATTTTCGAAAATAAAATACACAGTGGTTTTGTAACATAGCATGTAGACAATCAGTGATTAAAAAGAAACTGAGAAAATAAATGTATAGAAGATTTTCAAATTATTCCATAAGTAACAAAGGTTTACATAATATTGTCCTACGTTTACGGTTAAAGTTTTACTAACAATCTAATATTTATGCTTAATTTATTTAGGTATTATGATCAATGCCTAAGCCTTTAGTTATATTATGCCCCGGCCACCGGGGCATAATAGGTATACATAAAAACTGTAGTGAATATGTCTGGTTTGGTTGCCCGGGCAAAATGGTATTGAGTGTTTCCATCAAGAAATTCTTAGTACCTAAGTGCACGGAATTTATATCTGTGTCCGGTAGAGATAAACTCGCCTTGTAGTATGTAGTACTTACCTCAAATCAAATGTGGTGAGAAGTGGGTATAAGACACCTTTGCCTACTCTTGTTAGGTTAAAGATGAGTGATAGCGAGACTTTTATCTTATAATTAAATGATATTTGGAGGTGGTAGGACGAGCCCTAAGTAAATGAACCATTATATTCATCAGTCTGCCTGAAACAAGCCCCATACCACCATCTTTGTTGTATTTCACAGTGATATGGGCAAATAATTTATAAACTAAATAAAACTTGGTTGAGGAAAACTAATATTTACCCTAACAAGACCTTCAGAAGAAACTAAACCTTCAGCCCTTCTACACGACTAAACATACGTACTTGTCGAATAATATTTTAAATATCCTCGTCCATTTTATGGGCCATTACACATTCATAGATAAATTTTCTATTACAAAGCACAAAGAACGTCACACTGGGCAGGTAAATAAGCGTTTGAGGCGGGCTGCGAACTAAATCGGCTTCTTCCGTCGTCAGTTCAAGACCCCAATAATGGCCTGTTCGTACGAAATGTGGCCTCTGAATGTACCAATTTACCCTTCCACTACGCCCCGGCCGGGTATCTCCGGGCAAAAGAGGCCATTCAATCTCCAGTTTTCCGGAAGGCTCGCGTTATTTTTAAATGAAATGCGTCAATGACGCGGGTGCTTCTCTCAGGTACATTGTGAAACCTCAGTGTGGTAACGTCCCATTGTATAATAAACGTCCGCTCATAGGATTTTGGTTATGTTATGACATGTCGATGTTTCGGCAGTTTGGTTATGGGCATTGTAAGTACACGACCCTTTTAGGGTAGCGAACTTGTTGGTTTTAAAGCAGCAATGTGTGTCCAATAATATTGCAATTTCACTTTTCTGTTCCATCTGACAACGAAGAAAAATAAGTTTATATAGATTAATAAAAATTGCTTAAATTTTGCTAAAAGTAACAATGTTTTAGAACTAGTAATATTAAGATTTATCAATACTGATAATTAACACGTTGTATACATTTCTTAAGTATCGAGTTGATTGTTTCTTTTCTTTAGCCTATGAGTATGTTCAACTGCTGGGCAGAAGTGGATTGGACTTGGATTTCCAAATAGCTCTGTTCTTAACTATCCCCACAAAGTCCTTTTCAAGGGTATTTTATCATCATCCCGTCATCTCTCTTTATGTCGCATCATTTCTTTCACGACGCAATCGAATGTCTCGATTGTATTGATTTAAAATATTGTCGATACTTATACAGTCCTTAGCCTATAGTATCGTTATAGTTGTTAATTGGTTTGAATATATACTAATATTAAAATATAGAGAAAATATTTGTATTTATTTGTCATGATAAACTCAAAACCTGGTCTGATTTTAATAATTCTTTCACCATAAGACAGGTACTTTATTCAGAAGTATAGTAGAAGTAAGGCTATAAAACATCGTGGTACGAGTCTCGGAGGCAGAGCAGTATTTATAAACGTGGATGAAACTGCGGGGCTTAGCTAGTATATTATAACTAAGCTTTTCGATTAATGTTATTAAAAAGTAGATAACTGAATTTGATACATTAATAATTGTTGTAAGCCGTGGTTCTGTTTAATACGAAATATTCACACTAAAAGCAATAACCAAATAAATTTAAATTATTTAACGATGTTTGTAAACTTTCCTGGAAATCACAGTTAATACAAATATTTAATAACAAAACACGATATTACTGTTTAAAATTAAATTGTATACAGTTGGGTCTTCGCCGGGTGCGACTAAAAGCCTGTCAGGGTCGCTTTACCAACCAACTCAGCGGGGCTTTGCATACCATTTACACGAAACTACATCACTAACTATCGACGAACAAGCATTCCACTGCCTCACTTCACATCCATTACGTGTTAAGCCCTTGATAAACCACACACGGTCTTTGTCTATCTTTCAGTGTATTCGAAACATTGTGTAACGACCAAGTTTTGTGAAGTCAGTGTATTGTTAGTCTTTAAGCTTTCTTCGTATGAATATTATTTTCAGTACAGCGACCCAACATTTGTAGCATCTGTTGCTGGCAAATGTTATATTATGTACTGAGTTATTAAAAACTACCAGATTCTTATGCGATGAAATAAAAGCTAATGCTACATTTATATAACCTTTGTATAAAATTGAACACAACAATAAAATGAAAGGGAACTTCTTCATTCTTCTTTTTAAAGATGATTTTTGTTTCATAGGAATTTTTTTAGGATTATATTATATTATAATATTTGCAAAATTGCTATACTATTTTCCGTCGTCATGGCAGCGTAGTGAAAGTGAATGCGATAACTGTGCATCACGTCTCGGATTTGATTCTCGGGTCGGGAAAAGGGTATTTGATATTTCTATCAAAGAATTATTAGTAGCAAATGAAGTCTGGAATTGTGCTCGGTAGACCCCATCACGAAGGACCTGAGACTGTATCTAACGAAATATAAGTATTATTATCTTCTGCCTACCACTTCGTTGATAAACTATAATAATATACAGGCATGAGCCCACGTATGACATACATGAATTAATGTTATTAGATATTTCTGTCAAGAAATTTTTATAATATTGTCTTCTGTTTACGCGAATGTTATTCATTGAAATTAAACTACTACCTATATACGGATTTTATCGCGTTGTTTATTTGACACATTATTACAAAATTTTGAAAAACTATTACACTACTATTACTATTAAACTTTACTAATTTTTAAGCTAATTAAATTATTGAAACTATTAAAACTATTTATACTATTACTATACTATTATACTATTTATATTTATGTTTACACTTTCCCCGACGTTTCGGTTGCTTTTCAGCAGCCATGGTCACGGGGAGACTAAGATGGTAGTTGTCTCAATGTTCCAGTGTAGTTATTTCAAAGTACCCGAACATAATTTAATCATGGGTGTTTCTATTTACGCAGAATGAGCTCAAAGTATCATGAAGTCTAGCTGTGGTTTGCTTCTTCTTGGGTTTGACTATTTGAATATTGAAATTAGGATGTTTCTTGATTTCAATAGCCTCGTGAAGCATCCTTGGTAGGAATCGGTGTTCTTTAGCGAGCATCTGTGGTTTGTCAAATCTCAGGTAGTGGTTGGTCCCCTGTTGCACATGTTCACATACAGCAGACTTTTTAGTCGGAACACGGAGTCTTGAACTTTAACCGGGGGCAAGAGTGTTCCGTCCTATTATATGGGACCTGTAATACACATCAGCCTACCCCTTTAGGGATATTCATTCGTAAAGAGATCCGCGTCTCCTTATGAATGTAATAGCGATTAGGTGAAACAATCGTAAAACAACTCCAAATAGACTACAGTTCAAATGCACTCCCAATAGCGAATAGAAATGCAAAATAGTTCAGTTAGCTCTGTAACAGTGGCGTAAGTAACATAGAAACAAGAACTTTAAAAGGTTTCACAACCTTATAGTTTCCGGTCAAAGTTACTAGTTTGACTTTATGACTTTGGTTTAATAGCACCGACTGAGTTTATTTATACATCACGTTAGTATTTGGTAGTATTTGACTCCCTCAATGACGCAGTTGTAGTAGACTGCTGTGCCTGAGGTCTCGGATTTAATTGCCGGGTCTGACAAGAACTAGTTTTCTCTCTAGAAATCTCAGAAGAAATGCTTTATAGCTGCACGAAGGAGTATCTGTAGATATAATACTATGTATATCATTTAGGCAAGGTAGTATTTTGACGATCCTGGAGGGCACTTTGACGGAATAGTAAAACGTAAATTATTATCATAATCATATCCGATATACCCAAACACTAGGTTACTCTAGAAAACTAAGATGTCTACTGTAAACCGCTTGAGTCACAGCATCGTACCAGCGGCCAGATGCAATAGGTTTTTAATAAAGTCTGACATTTCAAGACTTGATAGCTTAATACTGTTATTTATGATAAAATACATGTGATCCGAGATTTACAAAGTACACACATGTCTGGCGGCCATAGAATGCTCAGATTAGTGACACGCATATGGTGTATGTATGCCCCTTCGTTCTTACTAAGGCTTGGTTACTTTTCTACTCAAAGTACATTAATACCTGGTTAAAGCGTTTGGTCATGTTATTCATTAAAAGGGTATAAAACAGGATTATTTCGCTGTATTTTTGTATAGATACGAGGTATTGAATAGTTATATTCACACTTCCATAACTGTAACATCTGCATAATCAGGTTTAGCAGTAGTGGCAGTCACCTAGCTTTGACTCATGAAGACCCGGTCGAAGTTATACCGTCTTGGAATCCGCAATGAATATTCAAACAATTAACAAACAACCATATCGATACATAATGATAAAAACATCGTGTCGGATTGCTATTCCGTTCGTCGTCGGAAAAAAAATCTTTTTTTCTTCTTTACATTGTAAAGGTACATCGATATATCCACTGTAAGCCAGCCCTATATCTTTTGAGTAATTTACCATCGTAAACAAAAATGTGTACAGGCTACTAATTAAAATTCCCACAGCTGTTCGTATCTTTGCTATTTAACGAGTTTAAGACTAAACGAAACGTAAAAGATTAACTCGATAGTACATTGGCCTTTTCTAAAAAACCTGAACGGAATAGGAGCGAAAAGCTAACTTGTTTAGCCATGCTGTAATTGCGACGAGGGCCCGCCAAGATAAGCTCGTTTCTTTTTAATTTTGCGTCTGGAAATTACTTCAATTCCCCCGTTGAATAAATGAAGACTGCACTACCTACTTTAACCGTTTTTTTTAATTTATTTTATTACCGCGAAAGAGATCTCGGTAAAGTTCTCTAGAGCTTTTAGTTCAAGGTTTGATTAACTAGTCTTAAGGCGGTGAAGAAAAAATCTGACTAAGTGCCACTGTGGATAGATGATCGTATTTATACAATGACATCGTTTTAAAACTAATTGTTTTAACAGAGTAATAGCTTTTTGTGATAGTGTGCTATTGTAAAAAGCGTTGAGCAGACGTTTTATGTATTTAAAAACTATTATTTAAAGTGTTTTTTACGCAGAATTAGTTTGATTAAAGATAATATGCTTGATCATAATCTTTGTACTTGCTTTTATTCAGTTTTTCATCTCAAACACGTATAATTACCTGGCCTGTATTCTTCGCAAGGTTAAGAGGAGCCATTATTACCAAAAAGTTACCCCCTACGTTGACTTATACTTCACGTAGTTGAAGATTAAAGAACACATACCTAAGATTAGTTGAATATTTATCATCATAATTATTACAAATACTTTACTTATTTTCTTTGTTATGTTTTCGATTAGTTTCAATAGCGATACAAACAGTAACGCATTCTCATCTGGAATGAAATTTAATCTCCCAAATTGATTTTTATCAATATCTTGAGCAACACCTGGCATCCGTTTTTCATTTGTATTCTAGTTGGGAATGAAACGTAACAATAATGCAACCAATGCTAAGAAACATTTTTGATTTTACATTTTCAGTGCAGAGAACTGTGAGCAGAAACGTGTAACTACTGTAATTCACTGTTAATATACGACATTGGATCACGTCTATATACTCAAAGGGGTGGACAGAGGTATATTGGACTCACAACCCATAAGCTATGTTTTAGGTCAGTCCCAAGAATATATCCTTCTATCTGGCACGGTTTCAGCCGCCGCACTGATACTGAAAATTTCTTGATAGAAAATCCCAGTAACATATTGCCCAGGAATTGAAGCCAAGATCTTATGCACAGTGGTAGTCTCATGTACTATCGTTATACTTACGAGGCTGGCACTGATATATTATGTAATTTTCTTCTGACTGTCTGTAATATTAGGCAGATTTTTTAGAAAGCGAATTTGGTCATAGGTATTATCTATATGCATCTTCTTTATATATAAGTAAAATGTAGAGAGTCGATACGTACGATAAGTCGAATGGATTGTTAATTTGAGCTTGATGCAAACACTATGCTTTAAAACATTGAGTCGAAGACTATCTTAGTCTCCCCGTCAATATAATTACTGGAAAACAACTGAAACGTCTGCAAATTAACAATTTAAATAGTTTATATTATAGAGAAACATTTATGAAAAATAAACCGTGACAAAATCCGTATAAAGTAGTTCAATTTAAATTTAATATTATTCCCAAAACAACTTAGACAGGTGCTGCCTCCGAATTTTCTAAATAAAGTTTTGTCTTTCCTTTTGTGTCTGGTAGGATTGGCTGGAGTCCAGGCGTTGTCAGGCCACTTTAGAGTATAGAGTATCAAAAATGTTTGCAGTTTAAAGTAGATATTTAAGGCGAAAACAACAAAATGAAAAGGAAAATGTACTGCAATTTGTAGTGCTATGTTTTTTACTCGCAGGTAAAACAAATGCCCTATGCCTTGATTTACCTCCGTTACTATAGACAGCTAATTATTTATTTTCATAGTACAAATAAAAGATAATTTAATTTATTTATTCTCGAGAGTCGTACAATGTTTTTGTGGAGATAAGCTTAAAGTGTCAGTTGCAAAAATGACGTTAGGATAATATTAGGATAATAAACAAAAACCTTATTAGTTTATTATTTTAATTTAATTAATATAAGAAACGTAACAATTAATTTAAATTGACGTTGGTACACCTACTAACTCTAATGGTGCACACGACGCAAGTAGCTTGCGCGAGCACACTTGAGCAAGCTAGTTGTGTGAGTTACTCATGCAAGTTACTTGCATGGGTAGCTAGGGATGGACATTTACGGGATGTATATCACTCGTGCAAGCACCGCATTTTGCTTATGCTATTCGTGTAGTGTACAAAAACTATTCAATTGAAAACATGTATTCTCGTATAGCGAGTATTGATTGCATGTATTGCACCTCTTAGAAATAAAATGACTTGAAGAACACGCATAATCCATAAGTAAATACATCTCAATGAAAAGATAAAGAATTTATACTTTTTCTTTTCAATATGACAAGTTATGAAGATCTTTGGCATTGCATTGAACGCAGCAATTCTGTTATATCAGTGAAACACGTTTCCATGAATTTTCTGTGGTGAGATGTAACGATCTATAAGTCCATTACATAAGTCACTTTGGTATGTGGTCAGCGTGCCAGTGCGTATTCGTTGCCTTTGAAAAAGGTTGTATATGAAAAATAATATCACTGCCCATAATTATATGGAATGTTTTCTAAACTAACTTCTCTGGGTTCAGTCTGGTAAAACATTTCTTCAGAAGCTTTGCCAGACATAAGATCATCAAAAAACGAAGAATAGTCTGAAACAGCTTCTCTATTGCTTCCATAAAAAGTTGATGTAGTATGAGGTGGCTTGTGTTCATATCTTACAGGTATATATGAAGCCTTATAGTGATACTTGTGTTTGTAGCACGAGTCATCACGCCATTTTGTTAGATCAGGACCTTGGATGTGAGTACATGGTACTGGCATGTTCCTGAAAAAAGAAATTAAATTAACATTTTAGTTTATTTTCAAACTTGATACTGTATACGTAAAATGAAAAGTACATTACTATAACACTAAAACGTTTTACTTCTTTCTAAATGTTGGTCCTAATGTTAACCTTCGAACCTTGATATCAAATGCATTCAATAAAATTGCCAGTTTGCAATACAGTCTAATTAATAAAGAATACATACCCTGGTTTGACATTCAGGAAAGCTTGTGGCTGTATATGTTTAATGCCATCAGCGTTGTCACACGCCAAACGAGCTATATTAGTCTTCCTGATTTCATGTAATTGATCTGTTGGCAAATTATAAATACTGTATAACTTAGGTATATTAAAACAGTCAAAATAGACTTTTAACGGTTGTGGAGGCAAGAGATGTAATGACACACAAAGAAAGGATCCGCTGAGCAAGCTAAATTATCATGCCTGAAGCGCACAGCATGAAAAGTAATGCCGATTACTTGTATATATAGTAGCTGGTATAACCAACTTCGCTTGCGTGATTCAGTCTACAATAAATATTTTATAAACACTGATTAGTTCAGTGCAGTGCCATCTATTGTTGTTAATAGTGATTTCTTCAAGTAGAATCCAAACAGAGAAGTGGTTTTAGAAGTATAATCAATAATTATGGTTGCAATGTTGGCTCATACACATAGAGATAATATTTTTATATGTATAGATGATAATATTTTATGAAAATCATATCTGGTTTGATTTATTCTGAAACCTAAGCACACTACTTTCGTATGTCGATCACAGTTGATTATAATACTCGAGGGGACCATTGAGGTAAGTATTAACAGCTAGAAGGTTACAAAAAATGTTTAAATCGCTTACCCAAGTTAAAACTATGCATTTGGTCGCCTCTCTCAAACCAGAATCTGTCTGAATATCTAAAGAGGTGTAGCTGTTTAGTCATTATACAAAACAGAGTGGGTCCTAAGTAAATGCCTTGGATATGGTTCTCGCTTATAATACCCGCCAGTAAGTCCACATCGTCAACCACTTCGTACAGTTTTTTGAGAGTTTCCACTTTCTATAAAATATAATAATAGATATAGTAAGTAATAAAATACTTAAATATTTTTTGAGTTAACCTGGAATTTCTTAATCAGAGTAGTGGGTATAAAAACCATAAGACATAATAATATTATGTAAGTTGATTTATTATATTATTAAAGCATTACAAAACATTTTCTCTGTAAAACTTGTACATGGCTCATTTAAACTAAGTCTTATTCGCTCATATCTGAAAATACGCATATTGGTCCAACCTATTACGAGGGCTGTCATAGAAGTATATGATATTATGTATTTATATAAATATATGCACACGCAGTCATATTCTCAGTGATTATTTGATTTGATTATTCCGGGTGTACCGACAAAAATTTCAAACCCCGTGCTATTCAGAATTTCTTAACTGAAAAACTCTATGACACATTGCGTGACCCGAGAATACATATACGGCAGTCGTATTTAATAACTTTTTACTTACTTCAACATCCATGACATCCAAAAAGTCTTCAAATTTCTTAGCGGGCTTAAGACCACATACGTGTCTATAATCATTGTACCCGCGGATACCCAAGTCCCTGCCTCGCTGGATATCTATGGATGGTAAATCGTGCGCTCTTTGGAGTCTCTTGCCATAGAAGTTTTCAGAAATCTAAGGATAAAACCAAAATTAATTATATAGTTTGGAATTGCGTGACAAATTAAATTATTAAATTAAAATGAAATAAAATTGACAAAAATAAGTTGGCGCCTAAAATGCATATGTCGCAGTACGATAGATAAAGCCGTAATATAGTTATATCCCTAGGGATATAATTATTTACTGTAACATAATTATACGAAAGCGATTAATTACTATCTTACAAGGAATATAATTAATTATAATACGGTTCAAGTTTAGTTTATAACAAATAACAGCAGTCTACTACAATTTTCTTGGTTTCTAGTTGAACAAGAAGTACCTCTGGATCTTGAATATCGTCAATTTTAGCAGCGTACTGATGAAACATTCCTCGCGTTACTTCCTCTATAATTTTTCCCTTTTCCAGTAAACCAGGTCGAAAGAGTGTATCACTATAGGAATATTCATCCCTGTAGTGATAATCTTCTTTATATGTCCTGAAACACAACAGATACTTAGATGATGCAGAAAAAGTGATTAATGTTATAAAATAGTTCTATACATGACACACCTATATCTCACTCTCTACGCACCGTACACACACCCACATACAAACAACTATAACACACCCCACCCTCAAAAACATGGTCACATTCATTATCCACACCATCACATACACACACTCTCATTCACATACATTTGCATTTCTTATCATTTGCTCGTCAAAATGACCACACTCCACCTGATGGTAAGCAGTCATGTGGTCTAAGAGCAGTGGCCTCCACATCGCCCCCACAGTAGCCGAGGCGATGTTGAGGTCTTTACTTTGACGGCCTGAGAAGATTCTTTTTCACGCCCCGCTTAAAGAACCCAGGATTGAAGGAAGAAGGAAATACGTGCCTTGGCAGAGAATTCCATGCCTTGGTCGTTCGGCAGAGATATGAGGACCCAAACTTTTTGGTACGCGCTCTAATCGACTCTACCGTGTAAGGATGGCATCTGAGCCCAGCACGCGTTGTTCTGGATAGGAAAGGGAAGGGCGGGATAAGGTGGAATAACTCTTCAGAGCACTCCCCGTGGTATATTCTGTAGAAACATGCCAATGAGGCAATGTCCCTACGGAGTTGCAGAGGTTCCAGTGAACTCGTGACCTCTGGATCTCCGATGATACGGACAGCCCGCCGCTGTAACCGGTCGAGAGCGTCCAGCAAGTACTGCGCGGAGCCATCCCAAAGATGAGAACAGTACTCCACGCAAGGGCGCACTTGTGCCTTATACAATAGGCTAGACTTTTAAGGGCCCACGTAACAGCGAACTTTATACAAAGTTTTAGACTCCATGCTTTTTTAATACGATAGTAATGTATATTCTATATATATATAGCTTATAGCGTTCACATTAATGGTTTTATGAAAATAATAAATTAAGAAAATGGGGTTATTTTATTCAATTCGAACAATACTCACTTAATCCTACCATCCAGGAACGTATGGAAGAATCGCACAGCGATTTCATACTCTGCATAAACGAGAGGCACTTCATCTTCTTTGTATGCAGACACGTGCTCTACGTTTTCCGATAATAGGCCAGAGTTCACCATATTTCTGAAACCTGTGAGTACAATTCAGTTTGTCAAGAGGTGTATAGAGATTTATTCAAATTTTGACATTCGATAAAACGGAAAAGAATGCTTGAATCAACAGTTCATCGGAAAATGTATTAACATTTCCGCAGAAATATACACAAACTAGATTTGTTTAATAACGATGTACTTTTTTATGAAGCTCTATGAATTGTTTATGATCCAATGGCATCCGGGATTGTTTTTATAAAAAAGACCAGTGACATGCCATATTTGGAAGAATGTAACCAGTTGTAGTTAACCAATTCTTCTTCTTAGTCGTTTATTCTTGGCAGAATGGTCGTGGTCATCATGTTGTCCAGAAGAGTCGACGTTTACTAATTAGTAGGTATCAAAATATTATTAAATATATGGAATGGAGCCAATATCTGTCGGCTAATATGATTAAGCTTCCAACAATAATATATAAAATAAGCTAAGGAGTATCTGAAGCTGGCAGGTGTTTCGACCAATAAGCGTTCCTGCACACGATGCCGTCACCGCGTCGTCGCCGCACCGACGCCGCGCAATTACACTGTAGATACGAGTCGCGCGAAGCCGCGCCGCCTCCGCGCGCGTTCCCTCTGTTTGATTCATTCCATTACCGACCGCGTACGAACGTGCACGTGATCAAACAGACAGGGGCGAGAAGGCGCGCGGTGGCGGCGCGGCGGCGGCGCGACGGCGGCGTGGTGGCGGGCTTCGCGTGACTCGTATCTACAGTGTAATTATGCGGCGTCGGTGCGGCGACGGCGCGGTGACGGCATCGTGTGCAGGAACGCTTATACTAAGACCAAATCGCTAAAGCTAACAAAATATTGTTATAGTATAATATTATTGACATTTTTATTATAAAGAGTTGGAGTTACTAAGTTCAATATAGTTGACCTATTTTCTACTGCTATTTTAGGAACTTACCTAGAAGTAGAGGTAGCAACTCATACATAAATATATTGGAAGCTGTCGCTATGTTGATCTGTCGAGCTACTTTGAAGAGACGATCGTCTTTCCAACAAGGATTCATATGATGCAATGCCCTTGCTATTCTATTATGCTCTCTCATGAAGAAAATTGTTAAAGTAGTAGTTCTCAAGTCAAAATTTCCAACTTCAGGATACCCTATAAAGCATACAAACAAATAAAATGTCGGATAATTCTTACTTGAGAAGTGGAGAATAATTGAATCTATTTTAGTCGTAGCTTACCAAACTGATAACAAACTGGTTCAGTATTGTTATTTTGTAGACAAACATTGTTTGTCACGTTAGAAGTAAATTGTTGAACCATATCCAACAACGTGTTAACCATAGACTCGGCTATAATATTCGCGATCGTATCAGCTAGTATTTCAGCAGTCGTATTCAACATATCTCCTGTCATAATAATAAATGTCATATTATCCATCATATTTGGCATATAATCTTCGTCCATATAACCCACCGTGTGAGTCATGTCTGGAGTCCATTTGTTTTGCATTGCCTCAGACATATTATTTGCCCACATACTTGTTGTCATATTAGACATTGTTACATTATTCATTATATTGGCTATGATATTTGGCATAAATCCTGGTAATATATCTGGCTTATTCGGATTCCATTTAGGCAGCATTCCCGCAGACATTTTGCCTAACATGTTTGTTGTCATATTATCATTTGATACTTTATTTATCATGTCGCCCATTACGTCTGGCATAATTTCAGGCATCAAGTCTGTTAAAAAGTCCGACATATCAGGAGTCATTTTACCGAGCATGTCCATAGATATATTTGCCCATGTATTTGTTGTCAAAGACATATTACTTTTTGATATGTTATCTTTAAACTTAACAGTCATATCCTGCTTTAATTTCTTAACAATTCTATTCCTTATATTATCCAGCATATCAGGCGATAGACCTTCTCGGGGTGTTGTAATGTTTTGAGGCACGTAGCGGTCGAACCTCTGCTCAAGTATTAGAAGTCCGTGTTCATATTTTCTCACCTTACGGAGAGCTTTATTATCTAATCCGTATATCGTCGATAGATCGAATACTGGTGTTTGGAAATTGATCTGAAACATGTTGAAAACAAGTTATAGTAACACATCTATATTGTATCGGTACTTCTGTTATTCCATTGTATTTGCTAAGAGCATTCATACGTAAGGTTAAATGCAAGATTTAAAACAATATTAAAGGCGTATATATATGCACATGACTAATTGAAATCCCTAAGACCACATTGGATTTCATCACTAGGAATCATGGGCAGACATAGTTACGGCTGTTGTATGTGACGACGGTAATATTCGACAGTTGAGGCATTGTACTTACTTGTTCTACATAAATATGAATGTATAATAGACCAGGGCTGAAGCCTTTGAAAATGGTAAAAAGTGAAAAAAAATATAGTAGGATGAAACCTTCCTGACCTCAGATCGCCCGTAAATTATTTTTCCTTTAATTTTTTTTATATTCTCTTCCTTTTCCAATAGGTCTCATCCTACTAGTATTTTTTTGGTTTCAAAAGTTATCGACCCTGGTCTATAATATTTTAAATGTGAATATCATAATCTATTGTAACTGGTTAAGGGATAAAATAATTATCAAGTATTTAACACATATGGGGGTGCCACTAGCCATCTAGAAGACACATTCCCGCAGTGGCTTTATATTTCTGTATTACACTTAATAAATTTTGCCTGACCCGGGCTCTCGGGATCGACTGCAAACATAAGCTTAAAAGGCTCGAGACCAGTTATGTAGTCAAAATTAGTTTAAAAAATAATTATTATAACAGAGTTAACGCTATTTATAACCCGGTTTACGATATTACGATAGTTGGAAAAAGAAAAATTACTTTGAACTTTGCGTTACAAATAAAAACTTATACAGTACTTTGTCACTTTCTTTTACAGCAAATTTTATATAGAAGAAACAAAATCTCATTATAACTAGTTGTACAACTGTTATTACCGTGGGGTTATTTAAATTTTTATAACATAGATAATGATTTTATTTCCTTCAATGCTTTTAATAAAAATTCATGATGGAACGCACAAAGACCAAGTCAAAGAGTCGACAATAATTTAATTGTCGTAACGTTTCGCTTTTGATTTTGTTATTTTCCTTTCTTTGTTTAAATATTATTACTTGGCTTAAAAATGTTTTTGTAGTTTTTACGGCTAAAAATGTGATTGAGTTTAAGTACTTTGATATTATTGTTGGTATTAATGATTGCTGAATTCCATCTATGCTTCGGTATTAAACTAAAAAACGTATAATTGGAATGTAATTATTTCATAGTGAGATTAAACACATGCAATTGTGGCCTTTTTTATAGGTTATACTAGCTGTCCCGACAGACGTTGCCTTGTACACACGAAAAAATAAAATAAAAAAAGATCAAATCTAAACCATTCTCGAATCCACTTGAACACACACAAAAAATTTCATCTAAATCGGTTAAGCCGTTTAGGAGGAGTTTAATTACAAACACGCGCACAGAAGATTTATATATATAAAGATTACGACTTGTAAATCTGAAGTATTTTATTTAGATGTATTTCATGGTTTAGCCGGAATACATAATTCAAAACAACTGCTTTTTTCTATACCGACTTGATAGAAAAAGTTCTGCCAATTTTCTGTACTACTTATAAATTTAATTAACATGAATTATACATTATTATAAACATTTCGGAATAAATTTTCTTAATGGTAGTGAAGTCACATCGAAATTCCTTTCGTAATCTAGTGGAACTAAACAGACCAACCGACGTTGACGCAGAGAGCGACTTTCTTGTATACTATTTAGAGTTTATATAATGTATTCAATATATACAAATAAAGATTATGTTGAGAGTTTAACAATCGCCTTACTAAACTACCAATGACTAGTAAAACCATGCCATCGCGTGTATATCAATAATTAATTGAAATCAAAATAATTTGTTTCGTCCATAATCATTCATCATTACATATTAAACTTTTTGCCGCATTGATAATTTACAGGATTGATGAAAATAATGTTGATACAACTAATTACAGCAGTACACGGTCCATTTGATTCGACTGTGATGTAAGGATCACAAAAATATACACAATAATTACATTAATTATACAACAATCAGAAAATACATACATCAATTAACTTTTTAAAAGATAATGTAACATTACAGACATTAAGTGTATACAATCATTGTATGTTTTTGCACTATTTAGCCATCCGGCGGTTTGAATAATAAACATTGTTTCAACTAACTAATCAAATCAATAAACACAGACTTCCCGTTTATTGCACTTTAACTGTTTAATTAATTACGAAAATACATAATTGCTTGTAATAGAAAGTCTTTGACAGAGAACTTATTCGGGGTTTTATTTATTCATAACGCGTACGCCTACACCTAAAGTCAAAACCTCCAAGTTGCTATCATTTCACTTTGTTTCTTCCACTGATTTCTGTGCCTATAACCTGATTAGGCACTCGTAGGTGGAAGTAAGTCCTTTAGCATTTTCGTACCTTTCTACATCCATTTGTATTCCACCGGCACGCCGCTCGAAGTCACGATTTAACTCACTCGTTTTAATATTGAAATGTTCGCATTAAGGGACTTCAAAGTAAGATCATTTACGCACGTATCACAAGACTTATATATAACTTGTGGAGTTACGAAGTTCTAACCTGTTCAGGTGGTATTATTTCGGTTGTACAACCGGCGTCTTTGAAAGTTTCCGCTCTAGAAAAGTTGAGACAGCGAATATCAGTCACTTTGAGATACGGGTCATGTTTTGGTACCCTTATAGGGTAGCATCGAGGATCCGCTTCGCCGATTGGCGTGCAACAGTATTGCCGGCGTCTGAGGTAGTCGTCTGGAATATAATTAATTCTTAGGAACTTATTTAAACTAAGCATGAAATATGATCTATTTAAGCTTTTTAGTAAACTGCAACCGTTATTTACTTTAGACTATAGCTTACTAAATTAAAATGAAATGTATATAAAAAAAGTTAATTGAACCGGTCTGTATGGAAAACCTAGGCGGAGGCCTATGTCCAGCAAGTAGACGTCTTTCGGCTGAGATGATGATGATGATGATGAAACTTAAAAATTTTATAGTTTGACGACTAATATTTGACCGCAGTGCCATTGCTGCCGCGGCGAGCGTTGTGAATTCAATCCCACACTGGACAATTATTTGTGTGATCTGAGAATTATTGTTCTGAGCCTAAAGGTACTCTGTGTCCGTAAGTTGTATATGAAAAATGCTGTGTCGCCCACGACACAGCATTTGATCCCTACTGTGTAAGTTGTAATATTTTAAAAGAGAAGGTAAAGACTGCACGGATTGCAAAAATAAGTGGTTCAAGTGGACGCCTCGCCACTGACACTTAGCCGAGTTTTGTGGGTTCGATTCCCACATGGACATAAAATAATGTGATCCACAAATAATTGTCCCGAGTCTGCATGTTCTTTGTACCCGTTGTTTTAATGTTTGTAAAGAATTATTCCTAGTGCAAAAACTGACTTTAAAAAAAAAAGCATTTGTGTTACTTTATGAACACACAGTTAATGGACACTAGTAATTGTACCGCGTGGGAATCGGACCCACACAACGTAAATGCAGCGGTGCAGCGCGGTTCCTGTGCAGTCAAATCTAAACATCTTAATAATCGTATATAATGTACGGTCTCGTGCATAGTAATTCATCGATAATGCTTACATGGTCCATTTAGAATGCTAATGTCTCTATTGACGAACTCCAGCATGTGATATCCGGCTATATTGAATTTGTACTTATCTTCGACCCGGCCGTCGGTCTGCAGTTCCGTTCGGACCTTACGCGCCGAGGGCAACGGCTTGCCATGTTTGTTCATGCGGGGATCGCCATCTGCAAATAGTTTACAAGATTTTATCGTTGGTGTAAATGACACGTTAGTTATAGTTGTGTGGGTCATATAGTCGTTTTGAATATGAATTTTCTTTGTATCAGCTGCTTTAATGTTTGTTGTACTCTTGGTAATAAAGGCATTATACTCGTAATTAGACTGGACTTTATCTTTTGAAATTATAAAAGCAAATGTGTTATTAGATTGGATAGAAATGTGTATTGGTTGGTACAATTTGATATTGAAAATCGAATCTAAATGTTTTGCATTAGGTAATCGTTCATAAAACCAGGGAAAGAATGTTCTAACATCTTTTACTAAGTGCTAGTCTTAGGTACATACGAAATAGGTTGTTAAAGTAATCTATATATTAATACGTGAAGCAAAAACTTTGTACCCCTTTTTACGAAAATTGCGCGGACGGAGGAGTACGAAATTTGGCACAGTTAAAGTTTATATGGAGAAAGAGGGGCGAATCGTAATATTTTTATAAGATATGCATTAGAAATACATTAAATTAGTGAAAAAACACTGCACGCACACAACCATGCATTTGACACACGCAGTCGAATCGCGTTCGTAGTATTTGGGCTTTGTTCGTCTGACGTCATCGTACAATTCTTTGTAACTATGGTTACCTAGGTAACCATAGTTACAAGTTTTCTTTATTACAATAAATAGTACCTTATTTATATGTAATAGAGAAAAATAGAAAACAAAGTAGCCAGCTTAAGAATTTTGGTCGAATTTTGACCACTAGGCGACCGCTAGTAATAATAAATACGTTCTTACACACGCATTATGCTGAACCTTTACCCAAACAGTCAATACCTATTGAGATTACCATCCAAACTCACATTATAAATGCAAAAGTAACTTTGTCTGTTAGTTACGGTTGTGATGAAAATAAGGATAAAGATAGCTTGACAAGAAAAATAATGAACTTCTTGTTTACTTCTACTAATATAATAAGTATAGTTTTAAAGTTAACTGCCAAGGGAATACACTACATGGACTTTAGCCCTTTTATATTGTAAGAACTTTCAAATATCTGGGGGCACGGCAGTGCCCCCGCCAAGTCGAGCAAAAAAGCGGCACGGCCGTACCATCCTTTTCTCGAAACAGCTTAGGCCATTTTCGATCCCCCTATTACTTGATTGTGGATAAAACTAGAAGCCTGAATTTTCAGTAACCAAGCAGGCATTATATAAACACGGTATATTTAAAATTTCATTCAATTTGAACCAGTAGTTTAAGAATTATAACTAGTTAAAGTTTCTTAATTTTGTCACTCACTCACTGATTGACCGATCATCAAAACTCTAAGGCACTTCTAGCAGACATAGAAGCTTTAAATTTATAATACAATTAGTGTTTAGTGTATAATTCAAGGGAAAACTAAAATATTTTGCAATTTCGGTCCAGTTTTCTAGATACGCCAACTGCATATATAACTTTGTAAGCCCATATAAATATATAAGATTACAAAGTTACATTTGCAGTGAATGAATCAGTGTACCTGTAATATGTATAATAAAATATAATGAAATAATAGGTGTAGATATGTACGGTATTCAAGAAGTAGAAGGTACCAGAAAGGAAAAACTAGGACTATCTACAAAAAGAAATGAGATGCCATCAAAAACAAAGTCTTGTAAAAAAAAACAAGTCTCGCCACTCAGTTCTTCTACCGTAAAAGTTGTGAGATCCATGTAATACCAAGTCGGTTAATTTATTCAGTCCCTACTTAAGGGACCTTCTGTCTTAAGTTATTACGTAATTAGCTAACTTAACAACATCTTATAGTGACCATATCAATATTAAAAATCTTTAATATTTTAAATAAATAGATTGACTTCTCAATGTAAGAAGGGTTAGATCATAGTGCACCACCCTGGTCTAGTGCAGATTGGAAGACTCTACATATTATGTATCTTCAAAAACATTCTGTAGAACTTTCAGAAATGCAAGTTTCCTCATGATGTTTTCCTTCACCGTTATAGCGAGCAGTAATTAATTAACTATTTAATATGCACGTAAATTCGAAACAACTTGGACCTTTGCATGGCACCCACTAGGCTGTCATTGCTCTTTACAGTACCAAAAGTAATTCTAAAATCTGGTAAGTACCAAGTCTATTCTAGTCTAAATACATATTATAAGTTGTTCTAAAGTAAATTAATTCCACTTACTGCTAGCGTATTCCGGTTTAAGGAGCCTGAGATAAGGTCCTCTAGCAGAGCCTCTCGTCGGGTACTTGAAGTTATTACACGTGCCATCAATCCGGCTGCCTTCATGAGGTGTACATGACTTAAGTGTTAAAGAACATCGTCTAGAAATTAAACACAATTTTGATCTATTTATTTTGAGTAAAAGACAAATACAAATCTAATTATTAACAATAAAATTATAAAAAAATATATTTTTATTTTGAATAATGCATATCAATGGGATGCGTCCGATCGCGAGACTGTGAGATCCCACGTCTAGCAGTTGGTTATTGGGTTTTACTATTATGAAATTGTCAATAGCATCATTTAGAAATGTACCTGAAGTAAAAAAAGAATTTGCAATTGTTGTATCATAAAGAGCAGAGCTCTAATTAAAATAAATTATCAATTATTAAATAAAAATCAATGGCATAATTATAATTTTCACCTTTTTTTAAAATGTATTTGACAGACTTAAGATCTACTAGAAGGCTACTTAACTAAAATGCTTCTCTTCATCTTCAACTGAATCCAAAGAAAACAACAAAGTCAACCAGAAATGAATATAACTTGCACCGATAAACGATTAAAAATAAACATCTTACTCAGTAGCATTCCTCAATCGAAGATCCTTTGCTTGAGCTATCTCAACTTTCTTGCCACTGTATCTATCAAAGAGGAAAGAGTCCGCACGGTAGAACGTAATAAATAATAAAACGATCAATAAATAATACATTTTTGCACCGAACGACTTCACTGAAGTCTTTGATACAGTTAACTAAGCAGGACGAGTCGCGTGTTGTAATCCCAAATGTGTTTCGTAAACTGAACGCGGTTATTGGTTTCCGTTTGTGAATTAAATTAAGGATATCATATAAAAAAATTACGGTAATCCACTTTTGTAAAATTGTTGCTTGTTTGTTAGTTATTGGTGTTACTAGTGTTTTTTGTATTACAGGTATTTTTTACAGCATTATTTTATTGTGCAGTTTTTTTATTGAATTGCTTTTTGTTTCTATGTACAATAATTATTTAATGAACTTACAAAATTATATAAAAAAATAATCGCTTGTTATGTTGATGATATCTGCAATATAATATAATATCAGCCCCGTATTAAACCGTTCTACTGCTGAGCACGGGCCTCTTCTCTGTGTGAGAAGGGTTAGGCCATAATCCACCACGCTGGCCTAGTGCGGGTTGGCAGACTTCACATATCTTCGAGAACATTATGGAGAACTCTCAGACATGCATGTTTCCTCACGATGTTTTCCTTCACCGTTAAAGCAAGCGATAATTAACTATTTAATACGCATATAACTTCGAAAAGTCAGAGATGCGCGCCTTGGGTTCGAACTCGAGACCTCTGCGTGGCAGTCCAACGGTTTCCCACTAGGCTATCGCTGCTATAATCTGCAAACAATATATTTATTTACAAATTTTATTCGTTTTCTACTTTCTCAATTTACTGCATGAGCTAAAAACTGCGTTTTGCTCGATGTTATGTAATGTGCCAAATACACACACGTACCTCCCCTCCTTAATATTTTTCTTACTTTTTGTGTCACCTTAGTAGTATAAAAACATACTGGCTGATCTGATAATGCGTTTCTATGTATTATATGTAGGTATGTATTTACAAAAAAAAGGTTTTTGTATGTTAATCCATTGTCTAGTACCCATAGTACAAGCTCTGCTTAGTTTAGGCTAGATGGTGTTGTGTGTATGTGATAGAATATTATTATTATAAATTCAGTACGAATCATAAAAAATCGTATACTTTCTACTAAAGATTAAATAACAACCGCCAATTAAATATTACCACTAACAAAAAATAATTAAACCGCACCGAGTTTTATTTATGTTTTAAGACTTCCTGGTCCTCACCGCGTTGTATCTCCGAGAAAAAAGTTTTAATTAGTTTCTTTTGCTGTGAGTGCAGGTACGGAGGGTAATGAGGGAGTAGTGTAAACATTCCTGGGAATCAGCGGGCGGTGACTCATAGGCTGCTATTACTTACAATGAATGTTAATTAAAAATATTTCTAAGAAGTTCTGGCGAATGTTGGCATATTTTGGGTTTGTTTATAACGCAGGTAACGAATTGCTAGATTTGTTTATCAAGCAGTGAAAAATTCAATAAACGATTATTTTATTACCAGTCACGACTTACCTTTGAAATGGACCAAATCAAATTGTAGTCACACAGCTCTATGTTATAATTATAAATTATGATTAAAAATGAACATGAGTACTTGCAATTTTGTTTACAAGAGCGATACCTTATCTATTCGCTCAGAAATTCATCTGGAAACTCATCTGTTAATGTAAATATTTACCATCTCGGGGGCACTAGCAAAGTGCTAATAATCTTTTCAAACTCCCTGTTGCCATTAACTAATAGTTATCGTGATTGGACTTTTCTAGCAGCTGCTAGAAAAGTCCAATCATGAGCAAGGTATTGTTTTTCTAGCAGGAATCTGTTGAGCTGAAGAGATTTCACCACATTACGACCAGGATAAAACAACTTAAACAACATGTTAATGTATTTTATGAATAAAAAAATCGTAATTAATGTTTTGTACTTTAGAACTGTGATTAAATCAACAATATTTTTTCAAGGTGGACATTTGGTATATATATATACATTTGATATCATTTTGAATGATAGAGATTTGAAATCTCACAGGTATCTAGTTTTTATTTTATTTTTAAGACTTATCGTATCGACTTACGTTGCTGACTATACGCAAACGCTTACGTTTACGGTATTGGAACAACAGGGATATTACACACGCAGCTTAATTTCAGTTTTGATTTTAGATCACTTTCAGATTCACTATATATTTATCATTTTCAACAGACTGCAATGCAGAGGGTCTCGGGTTCGAACCCACATCGCGCACCTCTGACTTTCGGAAGTTATATGACTTTTCAAAATTATGTGCGTATTGGTTGACAATTATCGCCTGCTCCGTATCTCGGAGAGCACGTTAAGCCGTCGGTCCTGGCTGCCATGAACACCTAAGGCAGTCGTTATTAGGAAGTCAGTGCCCTCTAATATCAGTATACACTGGTCTAGCCTTAGGGTATCGTTAGCCTTCGGGTTGCGGAGGTCAGATGGCAGTCGCTCCGTGTAAAAACTGATATCCCGTCAAATCCGGTTAGACTAGAAAGCCGACCCCAAGTGACTTGGGAATAATAAAGGCTAGGGAGAAGAAGACATGATTTTAAATTTACAAGTTTCTTATTATGATTGATGATGGTTTGCAGATTGAAGGCTACATGCTTTCAATCAACCAGTAGATACAATAATTGTTTCATTCGTATGTTTTAAACAGTATAATTATTAGATAATTATAATTATTCTGAAAGTGATGCAACCCTAAACATTACGGATTTCTTTAAACTCCATTTGAAGATATTTTATTACCGCGACTGTAAAATAATATTTAAAATCATAATGAAAATATTATAACTTCACCTTTTAATTTTTAAATAGTTTTGCGTAGAAATTATTATTTTCGACGCATAAGCAAGTGGAATGATCTCAAGATTTCAGTGAAACTGTTATTGACTTTTTTTGTTGGGACGACGTATGCTAACTAATTTATAAATAGCTTTATGAATTCAGCTCAAATATTAAGTCAAACGCTTACCGTAGCTTATGGACGCTTGCTACATTAGATATATTACGTACCTATATTACTCGTATGTAACTTTTATAAAAGGAGTGGCCATTGATGCAAAAAACAATGTTTATCGCTTTTTGATACAATGTTATCGACAGCACAGGGCTTTCACAAGAAGCTCTAATCCCCGCAGAAACAAAACCACGCAAGGACACAAGGTTGTTTAGGTGTGATCTTATGTTAGTAAAAATAGAGGTATTTCTCCAGACAGAATTCCAGTTCGACCCTAACCTCTGGTTTAAACGAGGACACCTCTACGTCTTATCTCTCTTAGGCTATAAAGGAACTATAGATTTTTTTGACAAGAAGAGGCCTTTAGAATTCTAGACATCTTTAGTCTAACGCAGCTTAATAGACTATTCAGGGAGGTAGGTACATAAAGTTACTGAGTTACAGAGGCCATTTAATTTACATTGAAAGTCGTCACCAATTTTCATTCCGCTATTCTCTCTTTTTAGAATTTTACCTTTGAATACTTTTCGTTTTGTTGATCTCGGTTAAATAAGATCACAAATTGGACTCCAAATGG
This sequence comes from Catocala sponsa, assembly GCA_963564715.1. Lineage (NCBI taxonomy): Eukaryota > Metazoa > Arthropoda > Insecta > Lepidoptera > Erebidae > Catocala > Catocala sponsa. The sequence continues at coordinate 19,655,364 of OY751337.1, read as the reverse complement.
ATGACAATTTCAAAGAGAATTTTGTATTAATCTACGTCGAATTAGATTTGAATTGGAATTATAATTCAAATTATTATTGAAATGAGTCTGTTGACGTACAATGGTTTCATCGGCGTTTTGGCAATTTGTGTTTGTTGGTGGAGCAAGGAAATAGCAATCCTAAAAGCGGGCAATAAATACCAGATTTTCATCCTCATCAATATTCTGGTAATTCTATTCCAGTCAGTATATTACTAAATTACATAAATTTAACACTGGTGGAAATCGTCTAAAAAGGTCAGTACTTTTTAGACGATTTCCACCGGTGTTAAATTTGTGCATCCGATGGCTTCAAACCACTTTGACCAGAACATTTTTATATTTATTGGGACTACCACAAATATTACTTATTTAATATTATAATGAAGCATTAAGAATATCATAAATATTTAAAATTAGGAGCCTTATATATCTGTACAGCTTAAAATAAACACATATTTATAATTGCTTGGCCGGATTGCTGATCACTAATGAATCTATTTAATTATAGACTTTTCTTTGCAGCATTGCTTAAACAAAATATTTTAAACTTACAAGATTAGATAAATTTCCTATGTCAGCATATGTGAAAGCGATGGTTTCATACGTACAATTATAGTGGGTTTTAAAGAAAATGTCTAAGGGACCCGAAATGTCGAAGTAACTATGCATATTGATCGATCCACGAGTTTATTCAACTTTGCGTAGCAGTACGCTTAATTCACGGTCTTCCTTTCCTTGAGAAACACGTAAAGTACATACTTATGACCTTTTTTACGACTCTACTTGCTTTGTTGTAGACATACGTCCATGGTTTTTTATATACACATATATACATATAGTCATTTTTTATTATAAACCGAAATTCATAGCAGATCAATTTATATTGATTCCTTATCATTAATGTAAACCACAACATACGTAGACACAAGCTATTGTCAGTACCTAGTCTGTAGAGAATTTGGTATATTGTCACGCCTATTAGGTGTGACAGACAATATACATTCAATAACCACCCATGCGGTTCTAAGATACAGCTCAATATATTATGTGGAACGGAATACTAAGCAATTGTTTATACGTACTATAATAGTAGGTATATGTGGGTATATGGATTTAGATTTACGGTTAGTTGGACATATTAATTGTTCCGTAATAGTTTAGTAGATGATAGATAGTTCTTCTCGGATGTCTTGTGATAAAGCCTTTGAGGTAAGTGTTTGTGTTTGCCGTGATGTTTGAGATTTGATTCTGGTCATTCATTCAATCATTTTATGTATTTCGATCTGACATATTTATGTGAATATATCGCACTCTTAATAAAACAGACGCCTATCTGAGATTTTGGTATAAACAAATTTAAACTCTGTTGCAATTACTTAACACAAATATAATATTAGAATTATAGTCACGCATTAGAGTCCAAGTTGCCTTTTTTTCAAATTTTGAGTTAAGTTAGTGTTTTATTAAGAGTGCGATATGTTTGTTTGTTGGCGTAATTTCAGAAAGTGACACATTTATTTTTGTTTGCTATATAGCTTATACAAATAAGCTACATAGCAAACAAAAATAAATATATATTACAATGTAACTTATTAGTCCATTATATGTAACTTCTTTGTCATATTGCGTTAGCCTGCAAGTTTTATTTACACAATTGATATATCAATGTTATTAAATTTTCCTGTTAAGACTTAAATAATCCAGGTTGACAGCAATATAGCTATGACATGTGATCTAAAAGCAGCTCGAGATATGTGGGTATTACACTCCGCTGCCTAGCTCTTTGCGGATTTATGGCTATATAAATATATGTTTCAACAAATAAACAGAATTTCTACTTCAGTTAAAATTTATGATTTTATCTGTTTGGAACCGATTCCGGATATTATTTACATAATACATCACGTATGATAACACTTCGACTGTTGCAATGACTTTTAGATTTTAATTTAGATAAATATGTGAGTCTTCGAAATAATGATTAAGAACTTTGTCATATTGTCTGATGTTTACATGAACGATACACCATTTATTGATATATTGTAGAATGTATAATTTGATGTACTGCTAGGAAGAGGAAAAGCAAGAGGAAATTTCGTCGAGTATGGGCATCGAATCGACAACACTAGGCGTGGCATAGTAGGGAGCTGACTACTTAAACAATTTCGCCAAAGTACCCTAAATGACGGTGTTAGTGTAGGTGAAAGCTGTAAATAAAACTTAAGAATTTATTGCTTATCACGTCAGCGTTTTATAAAAAAAAAAGTATGATGAGAGAGAGGATGAAATTTGACGCCATGAGATTTTACAGATCAAATTTATTAAATGGTATTCCAAAACATAGCTGACAGAATAGGACCTTGTAATTCAACTCTTATAATATCCAAGATATCACAAGCGTAAATCTATATAGAAGTGCTTATTACAAAATTTTAATACGACTGATGTAGGTGTGTTGAGCCTATTTATTATTTAAACATGATCACATTGAAAAGTATTCCGGTAATACAATAATCTCTGAAACAATTGAACCCATGGTATAATAGCAGTAAGTTGTATTTTTATGATAACCTACGCGAACAATACCACCGCACACGTGGGTGGAAGCTACGAAGCTACTAAATGATCAAAGGTATTACACATAATTTCTAACATTGCTGCTAAGTCCTTTACAGGCAAATATTACTTGCATTCAGTACTAACTTGTATTTTATAATAAACGAACTCAAAGATCAAAATACGAACAGCAAAGAAACCTAACAGCTTAATTAAATTCAACAACCAGTATTTTATAATTCCGCATCAAATGAAGAGAGGAATAAAAAAATATCGGGAGAATTTTATGTTTGACTAAGCTTGTCAGGAGCATAACATTCGCAAGGCCCTAATCTTTTTTATGAAATTTCGTACTCTTAAAGCCGTGTTGACACGATACGAATACGTTTGGGCAGAGTGAATTAGAAATGTTCTCTTTTACTTGATATTCATTATATGGATAAGTAGATGGTGCTTATGCGAAAATATCTGAGGAGCTTGAATTGTTTTGCGGACATTTTAGGTATTTATATTATATACCACTAAATTCACTCGTATACTAACAAAAAAAAATTATTTATCTTTATTTTATTTTTAAATAATTATTTTTTTAAGTCGGCTCTTGTCTATGTATCTTGCTTATTGTAACAATTTTGTATAATTTGTTTTTGGGAAGGACTGTTTCCCAACATACAGCTCATGCTAGTTTGGGAATCAGGGCTGACACTGTAAATGTATAAACTTTTTGTTGCAATAAAGAATTTATTATTATTATTATTATTATGTAATCCCTGAATTCTTAGGCTTTGTGTAGTTTGTAATATGGCGATTTGCAATAATCGATATCTCTATGATTTTTTATTCTAAGGTATAAAACAGATCTTGTTATAAGTATCAAGTCAGGTCGTAGACCCCGAGTCATACGGTCGTTTCTACGCCTATACCTATTGCTTTTACCTACTTTTCCAGTGTTTCTCAAAGTTATTTTACCAAGTTTTGAATCTGTCCCTTTTGTTTATTTTTACTATGAAGCATTGCGCAGCTTGTGAGGAACCACTTACCGACGGTGTCTATTGTACAGTATGCAATCAAGAACTGCACTTTCAATGCGCAGGGATAACGGAGACTGGTTACAGAAAACTGGGCGACAGAAAACACACCTGGCGTTGTGGCAAATGCAAATCTTCTTGTGTCAGTCAACCTCCATTGTCTCCAAGGATCGAATCAGACATGTTGAGAGAGATTAGAGCTATTTCGGTGAAATTAGCGCCTCTCGAAAGCTTAAGAGATGAGATTATGGTGCTGCGGATGGAATTTTCTGACCTGAAGTCCTCTTTGAACGATACTCATAAGGAGCTAAAGGAATTCAACTCTAAGCTCAAAGATATCGAGTTGCGTCTCAAACAGGCGGAGAACGTACAGGAACAGGTGAACTATATCCAAGATCGCCTTGACAAGTTGGAGCACGAGTCAAATGCCAAGGATCAGTGGAATCGGATGAACAATGTTGAAATAAAAGGTGTCACCCAAAATAATCAAGAGAACCTGTTTGAAATAGTAAACAAAATTGGTAGCAAAATAAACTATTTGTTCCCGAAAACCCATATTAATTTCGTAACACGAGTTCCAACCCGAGAGAAGAACCATTGCAAGCCTATAATACTAAGCTTTTGCAACCGTTATGCAAAAGAAGACTTTATTGCCGCTGCTAGACTAATGAATAAAACTGCCCCATTGACCTCGGCTCAGATAGGCCTGTCAGGAAACCAACACAATGACCACCTGACAATGCAGAATAAATTATTATTAGCGAACACTAAAAAAGCCGCTTCGGAATTGGAATTTCAGTATGTTTGGGTGAAGCATGCTACAATACATGCAAGAAAAAACGACACGTCCCATATTATAGTGGTGAAGACCGAAAAGGACATTGCGGAACTAAAATAAAATGAATAACACATTATTTCCATAATTCATTTATCATAATAGTGTCATTAGTATTAAGATTTATTGCCCTAACTTATTCCGAGAAATCTCAGTTTGAGAATCATAAACCCAGTTGTGCTATTCGCGTATTTCAACTGTCTCTGTGTTGCGGCTTGAAACTACCTAGTAAGTTAATTCAATATTATTTTTATAGATGGGACCTATGTTACTGTAATAACTGCTTTAAGTGCTGCTTTTTAATGTTCATTTTTCAATGTAATGCATATGTACTTATGACCATTAGAGTTCTGTTGTCGTTATTGCTGTCTTTTGTTCTGATTCATAAATGGTTTTCAAATGTAATTTTTGCCTTACACTGTGCATTGCTGTGCCTACTGATTTACTGCAGGTTATTGTTGACTTGACATATTATAATAATTATAAATATAATTTAGAGTTACCGCATAATATGTACTTAATATATTTTGTTATTCTTATTTATATAGATAAACGTAAAATATAATATACTCTTAAAATATACTATCAGAACGTTCGTGGTTTACGCACTAAAACAAACAACTTGTTTCGTAGTGTATATCTTAGTTCGTGCGATGTGATTGTTTTTACGGAGACCTGGCTGGACGACAGTTTCTATGACGGGGAACTTTTTGATAATCGGTATTTTGTGTGGCGGCGAGACCGCGATTATTCTCGTACTAAACAAACTCGAGGTGGTGGAGTTTTGATCGCAGTGAGAAAAGAATTAACGGTAGTTCAAAGGAGCGACTGGTGTAGCACCGCCGAGGATTTGTAGGTGACCGTCGTACTGAGGAGGTCTAAGCCTAAGGTATCGTACCATTTACATATTTGTGTTTTATATCTTTGCAAAGAACATTTAGGTAACTCGTATAAAACGCAGCTGCAAAATTTCACCAATAATATTAATCAATTGATTCTTGCGCATCCGTTAGATAAATTTATCATACTCGGTGACTTTAACTTCGGCGGTGAGGTAGATTGGTCTGGTTTAGATTGCGATGGCACTGAATTAACAGCACATAATTTTACATGTCAATATACCTATTACTGAATTTTTTGAAACCTTACATATCACAAATCTAAAACAGTACAATAGTGTGAGAAACATAAACGGCAGATTGTTAGACCTGGTTTTTTCCAATGACAGTGCAGTAGTCAGGGAATGTGATAGCCCTCTGGCTGTGCCAATAGACAAACATCATACACCCTTAATTATTGAGACTGGTTTTGTAGAAATTCATACATTACCTGAAAAAATTAACAAAAGGTACATATATGCTAAAGGTGATTACGACACTATAATGTCTGAGCTTAGCGAAGTTATTTGGGCAAAGATATTGTTGACGGGTTCACTAGATAACGCTGTGGAACTTTTCTATAATAAACTTTACGAATTGAGGGATAAATACATTCCACTAAAGCCCTTCAAACAGTCATCGCATCCACCTTGGTATACCACAGCCTTACTACAAATTTTAAAAGAAAAATATGAAATCCATCGTAAATATAAAACTTACGGCAATATATCAGATTATCACTCTTATTCTCTTCTACGGAAAAGAGTAATCGAGGTAGAAAAAAAATGTTTTGATGAGTATATGCATAAAATAGAAACTTCAATTATAAGCAATCCAAGGTTGTTCTGGTCATATATAAAGAGTAAAAAGACCACCGGTACTTTCCCAAATATAATGAGATACTGTGATAAATCTGCTGATACCGGCGAAACGATTAGTGACCTGTTTGCTGGATTTTTTCAGTCCACCTTTTAACAACTAGATACCAGTAATACTTTGCATATATTTAACGACGATAACACAGAGGCGAATACTATCAGTTCAATAGAGATAAGTCATGACCGTGTATTAGGTCTGTTAAAGTCTTTGGATCTCACTAAGTCGGCTCTGATTTCATACCACCGATATTTATAGTCAAGCTAGGCGACGCCATTGTTGAGCCTTTAAGTATTTTGTTTAAAAGATCTCTCTCGGAAGGAATTGTCCTTCAGATTTGGAAGTCTGCGTTCGTTACCCCTATTTTTAAAAAGGGAGATAAATCGGACGTAAAAAATTACAGGCCTATATCTAAAATATGTTTAATTTCTAAAATCCTTGAGAGACTTGTACACACACAGGTATATTCAGCCCTAAGGAGTGGCATTAGTGATCATCAACATGGCTTTCTAACGGGGCGCTCGACCACTACTAACTTGATCCTATCACATGAATTTATATCGCATGGTATGGAGCAGTATGGACAAGTAGACGTAGTTTATACTGACTATAAAAAATGTTTTGACCGTATAGACCATAGGGTGCTCTTACAGAAACTACTGGCAGCAGGAATACACGGCGACTTATTTCGGTGGTTTTCTTCATATGTCGAAAATCGCACACAAGTGGTAGCACTTCAGGGGTTCTCTTCTAGATGGTATACGGTCCCTTCCGGTGTGCCTCAAGGTTCGATTCTGGGGCCATTACTTTTTACACTATTCATCTCTGATATACATACATAGCTGTTTTCAAAATTCCTATATTCTACTGTTCGCCGATAATATGAAGATACATAAAGTGATACGTAATGAATCTGATATTGAACAGTTACAAGCTGATCTTTACAGGTTAGAAAAGTACTGTAGAACACATAAGCTCGAACTTAATGTATCTAAATGTTTTAATATTACTTACACGCGGCGGAAATCTTCAATTGATTCAGTATACACTTTGTACAATCAAAATATTAACAAAGTTAGTAGTATTAGGGATCTAGGCATTATAATGGACAGTAAACTTTTGTTGAACCAGCACATCGAGGCTGTCGTAAGAAAGGCATCAAGGGCGCTAGGGTTTATAATAAGAAATTCATCTAATTTCAGTTCCTTAAAACCCATTAAAATATTATATTGTGCATTTGTATGGAGCTACTTAGAGTACGTCTCACAAGTGTGGAACCCTCAATATGAAATTTATAAAACGCGCATTAAAATGTCCAAAGAATGTTTCTGCGGTATCTTGATTTCAGAGCACAGCAATTTTCAGTTGACTACAATCATCGTTGTAGGAGATACCACTTTTTACCGTTGGAATATAGACGCCAACTTAATGATGTATGCTTTTTATTAAATATTGCAAACGGATCAGTGGATAGTCCCGAACTTGTTGCTAAAATATGCATAAATACAAATCCAACCAGATTTCAGCAAAGACCATTGCTAAATGTGCCTTTTGCCACAGTTAATTACAGGCGTAACGCGTTTTTCTTGCGCAGTGCAGTTACTTTTAATAATCTTCCTTCAGGCTCGAATATTGACCTATTTTGTACAAGCCCATCTACAGTAAGACGGCTTTTAGGCAATCACTTCTTCGCATAATATTGACTTACTGGGTAGATATCTTCTTACGCGTGTTTTGTGATGCATAATTATAATATTGTTACTTATTTATTATTTATCGATGTAAAATCGTAACAGTGGCAATAATACTAAGTTATGTGATCTTTTTAGTATTTCATTATTTTTAGTTTTATAATTGTTTGGTTTTTCACTGCATGGAAATATAGTTAAATTCTTAGTTAGTGTAGTTATATTATATTAGGTTAAGTATTTTTGTTTTTATTTTTATTTTTGTGTGTATAAATAATAATATATGTGTAAGCAACCTTATTATTAATGTTTAAATATAAATGTATGTATTAGTCTGTAAGCCTTCTTTAAAAATAAATAAATAAAATAAGGTTCATACAATTATGTCAAATCAATATCATTATCAAAAGTTTCCTGTTTTGGATTATGCGATTGGTATTTGTCCATCGGATTTCAAGCGAAGTGCTTAGCATCTTTCATTCTACATTTCTCTTTTGTACACATCTGTCTGACACATTCTGCTAACCACAAGCAAAATGTGTTTTGTTTGAGTAAAAGTAAAAATTTGTTTCGAGGTAATAAGTTATTTGATCAACTGGTATCCTGAGAGACTCGTACAATTACTGAGTAATAAAAGTATTATCTTAATCTGCTACGTCTTTATAAATATAAAATACTACCTAATTCTTTACTTATAATAATACCAGGCCTCTATATAGACTGTCCCATTACTGGGCCTCTTCTCGGTTCGAGAAGGGGCCACGGCCACGGCCACGGTCAAGCCACGGTCCACCACGCGGACCCAGTGCGGGTTAGGTTAGGTTAGTGAAAACTCTCAGACTGTCAGACGGTGAACCGTTTTTCCTTCAGGGAAACCTCCTTAGGAAACCTACATGGTTTCCTCACGATGTTTTCCTTCATCGTTAAAATGAGTGATAATTAATTACACCATAGGTTTTGGTTAATGCGCACATTACTTCGAAAAGTCAAAGCCACAGGATCGAAATCGAGACTACTCCGTGGCAGTCTAATGGTCTACCAACTAAGCTATCACTACTTACGTACACATAGATATTTATATAATCATCCTTCGTCCGTCACCACAACAATATTTCAAATTATGAAAGACACAAGTGATACAAATTAGAATTCTAAATATTCCAAACCATCAGTAGTTGTACAATACTATTAGTAAGATTTATTTAGTGTGAACACAGGTATAGTTATTGACGCGGGTCAATCTAAGTGCAGATCATTGTATCCGGGAGTGGCACTTAACTACGGCTGCCATGTTTGATTAGCGCGCAACGTGTTGTGGTTCGTGTTTCAAATAAACGCTATTGTTTCAACAGAGTTCTGTTTGCGGCAAGATGAGGAAGTGATTTTCTTTTCTCCAGTGTTGATATACACAAACACTTTTGAAATAGTTTGTATGTAGGTGAGGTGAGGTTTGTTTATTTATGTGTAGAAAAAATGGGTGAAGGTTCAATCTTGGGATTTTTTGGACAAATCCCAATTTTGTTTTTGTTGATTGCTTAGGAGCTGTATACTTTAATCCTCATTTAATATTATAAATGCGAATGTGAGTTTATTTGTTACGCTTTCACGCCTTAACTAGTCAGCAGATTATCAAATGAAATTTTGCATATACACCTTGTCAGGGGTACAGAATAGGACATAGGATACTTTTCATCCTGTAAAAAATACTGCCATTAACCTAACCTACATTTACGCAAGCGAAGCCGCGGGCTAAATCTAATAATATTATAAATGCTAATGTAAGTTTGTTTATTAAGCTATCACGTAATTTCATGAAATTTTGCATACACGTTGTCAGGGGTACAGAAAAGGACATAGAGTACATTTCATCCAGAATTAAAATACTGTTACCGAGAGATAGTGTATTGACAAAATCTACATAAAAACGAGCGAAGCCTAAATGCAAAATCTAGTATTGAAATAAATTTTGATTTGAGTATTTTCAGTTGGCTAACAATAAATAAATAATTGTAGATTATAGATAAGACTTGAATCAGAAATATTGGCGTGCCACTGCACAGGCAAGTTATTGATCTGCCTCATGATTTGAAAATGTCGTCTATATTTAAGCATCAGCTTATTGAGTATAATGTTCAAGCTAGATTGTTTATTTTGTATTGCTGCTGATAGAACACAAGCTGGCTGAATTGGTCGCTCTTATCGATATGGCTCCTTTTTTCTTTTTTTTTACGCTTCTATTATACTTCTGCACTAATATTGTAAAGTAGGAAGTTTTAGTTTTTTGTTGTCTGTTTGTAAGACTTTAATTCAAAAGCAACCTAATCAATTTTAAAATTTAAATTGTTCGAAAGCTATATATTATCATCGAATAACATTGGCATATTTTATTTTTAAAAGGTACATACTGTTACTAACATAACCTACCCTAAACTACTTTTACGCGGGCGAAGCCGCGGGCAAAAGCTAGTTTTGTGATATTTTGGCTATTCTGGCTTTTAGTCATGGCTAAAAGTGTCGTGAGTTTCATGCAGTTATTTTCATAAATGCTCAAGTCTATATAGGCTATTTAGGAGCATGAAACTCAAAGTTACTTTATGATTACTTTTTTAGCTAGTTACAAAACTTTGACGTTTGAAAGTGTTACAATGACATATTGGCCTAAAAGTGATTTTTAATTTGGCTTAGACAGAACAAAAATATGTAATTATATATACTAGCGGTCGCCTAGTGCTCGAAATTCGGCCAAAGTTTGCCTGTAAGATATTGCTGATATAATAGATCTCAGTACGGGCTGTTTTACTCATGACTCATGGCCAACTCTATGTCGCCTTGTCTCGCGTTAGCAATCCCCAAAATCTTTATGTGTACGTCCCCAATGGTTCCACATCTAACATCGTTTACACAGAAGTTCTGTCCTAAAACATATAACATTTTATACAAATTTTCACGCGGACGAAGTCGCGGGCACAGCTAGTATAATAATATATATTGACATTATTATGTCATATATGTAACCATAGTTACGCGCTTCGACTGCGTGTGTCAAATGCATGGTTGTGTGCGTGTAGTGGTTTTTCATTAATTTAATGTATTTCTAATGCACATTTTATATAAATATTAGCATTCGTCACTTCTTCTCAGTATAAACTATAAGTGTGAGAAATTTCATACTCTTCCGTCAGCCCAATTTTCGTAAAAAGGGATCCAAAGTTTTCGCTTCACGTATTAATATATAGATATGTATATATACAGGATGTCGACGTCAAGACGGAATCAGGCAACAGAATAAATTATAATAGCTATCAGAAAAAAATCTAAGTTATGTATTTTAAAAATCATAGGCATCTAAAGAAAAATCTACAACCTGTGACGGTCTTTTCACTCCTGTTGCTACAGATATTTACTTTTTGAATTTTTTTTTGTTATGTAATCTCGAATAATCGGAAAAAATCGAGAGCTTAAAGAAGAATTATTCAAGATTACATAACAAAAAAAAACTTTACCTATTCAGATTATTAATTAAGCAAAGTTAAGTGTTTGTTATAGGTTTACTTTGGTAGTGTAATGAATTGGGATCGAACCTACATCCTCTCGACCGTATGTCTTAACTACTAGTTTACTGCTGTTCAGCACAATTATAACAAATTTAATACAAGTACATAAAATATAATAAACTAATGAGCCTTATGGCGCTTGAATTCACTTCAAGAGGTGCTAGTGGATAATAAGGTTTCTAGACCATGAGATCTGTAAAACTCTGTAGTTACTGTTGAAGTTAACGCTAATTACCACCAGAAAATATGGCTTTTAATTAAAACTATGACAGGATTGATAGGACCTTACTCGCTAGTAGGTCCCTGCGATTTAAAAACTCAAACTGAAAAAGTAATACCAAAAAGCAAGCAAACCAAAAACACGTAGCTTGTTCAAGGATAATCTTCCGGCTTATACGTAATTTTTTCCACGCTATCTACCTATTATATTATATTTCAAAGAAACCTGGAGCTCGTTATTACATCAAATAAATACTTATATATAAGGAAACAAAATACTTTTTACATAAATCTTAATCGGAGGTGGTTGAGCTCAAGATAATCTCTAAAGCTCAAAGAAAAAGTAAGGCGGGCGGGGTAAACCTGGCTTAATTATAATCTTAGTTGAAATGTACGAGATATTGCCAAGGTAATTGAGCTACTGTGATATTTCTATAAAAACTGTGGTAATCTCTTTTGACTGCGTGGATGGCGCAGCGGGGAAGCGGTCGCCTCGCTATATGGATTGGGTATTATGTTATTCGCTCATGTGTTTGGATAGACTAGCTTAAAACGGCTTTGGCAGCAATAGAAAGACTAACTTACTTTGTTTTAGTCTAACGTTTAAGTTATGTCGTTTTATAAATTTTTCTGTAGCAGTTTACGGGGATTCTGCATATAACTATAATGTAAAGTCAATTTTTAAAAACAGGTGCGACTAACGAACACAAAATAATCCGTGCACTAGCTTGGATATTTCTTGCGTCGCGGGGGGCATTACAAATATTCGAACAGTGGACACAAAGATCACCGAACAGAAACTAAAAACTATTTACGGATTACACACTTTTTTGTTTGTCTCTTGTGGGGATCGAACCCACAAAACTCAGTGCAGCGAGTAGCGAGCAGTAGTAGCGAGGTGACTGCTTGCCTGTAAGTATGTATAATCATTTTACTTGTTTACTTTTGCTTTTCTTAAACTCAGCAGTTTAAAAGCAAATAGTAACTATGTTTATCTTCTTAATATTAAATATGATATTTATAATTGTTACCTACTTTGTGAAAAGTTGAATTAATAATCTTAAGTTCACACATCCTAACTAATATTATAAATGCGAATGTGTGTTTATTTGTTACGCTTTCACGCCTTAACTACTCGACCGATCATCATAAATTTTGCATACACGTTGTCAGGGGAACAGAAATGGTCATAGGCTACCTTTCATCCAGAAAAGAGTATTAATCAAACCTACCTTAAGCTACATTTACGCGAGTAAAATAGCAGACAAAATCTGGTCACTTATAACTAACGTACATACATACATCATTTAAGACAGCCAGGATATTATTTTATGATACATTGTATTCCATAGTTTATCCGAATGGGTTCTTTAGCAAAGCCAGAATGCTTGTATTAGGAGCAGGTTCGGTCGGTAGTACAATAGGTTGGATTCGAATCTATCAATCAATCAGCCCACCGCAGTCCACTGCTGGACATAGGCCTCTCCCATTTTTCGTCACAACATCCGGTCTGCCGCCTTCCGCATCCAGTCTGACCCAGCTACTTTTCTCAGGTCATCGGTCCACTGGGCCGGGGCGCGTCCTACCTTACGTTTACCAAGTCGTGGTCTCAACTCTAGAACTCGCTTGCTCCAACGGCCATCGGTCCTTCTACAGATATGGTCAGCCCATTGCCACTTCAGCTTGCTTATTCTGCGAGCTATGTCGGTAACCTTGGTTCTTTGTCCTACGTTTCGGCACCGTAAGTAAGTAATTGCCTTTTACATCAGGATAGCACCGCTTCAGGTTAGGCAATCTAAACAGTGTACCAATAATACTATTGCCTTAGACTGAGCTGCCTGCACAAATCTAACCTATACCTGCAGGCGATAACGTTGCAATACTATCAATCCACCTCTAATTGGCGAACAGCCAATATGAAATGAAATATTCAATTTTGAATTGGATCAAATGCATTACTGGATCACTTAGTATAAAATTAAATATATCGCTAATATTTTTCTCGCGATATATTTTTGTAGTATCCTTTAACTATTCTAATACATGGTCTTACTTTTGAATATCATCATACTTTTAGATTGTAGATATTAGGTAGTCCTGCGAAAATATAATATTCCGTCGTATCTAGTTCGAATTTAAAGCCAGCATTCATAGATAAGCAATCTATAATAATATTATAAAGCTGAAAAGTTTGTTTGTTTGTTTAGTTGAACGCGCTAATCTCAGGAACTACTGGTTCGAATTGAAAAAATATTTTAGTGTTGGATAGCCCATTTATTGAAGAAGGCTATAGACTATATAGCTTCACGCTATGACCAATAGGAGCGAAGATGGAATGAAAAATGTACGAAAGACATACAGAGTTACTTTAAATTACTTTTTTAAGCCACTGAGCCGATTTTGATGAAATTTTGCATTAAAATAGCTTCAACGCTGCAGACGCCTACCAAGGCGTTATTTCAGAAAATATGTGTGATAGATATCGCATATTTATTGAGTGATACCACCATATTTATTAAAAGAACATGATTTTTATAAATTAATTACGTATATTATGTTGTACGATATTGTACAATGTATAACTTGTGTTGTACAATTTTGAATTCCTTCGACATTCTTAAAAATATACCCACTCAAAGTAAATCTTGTATACAAAAAAAAAATCCAAAAAGTGTAAATGCTTCTTACAAGGTTTAATAGAAACTTGAATAAATAAAGCGTCGGAGGTGCATAGTAAGCGTCGTGGTCAGCTCTGATAATACCCGCTAATGTGGGTTATTTTTAACACAGTAATCTTGCGTCTTTAAAAGCGGTTATAATGCTTCAAATTTTTTTTGCTTAGGTTAATTCAGAAAACATGCTTGTTATTTAATTTCTAGAATGTATTATTCTACCTATATTAGTAAGCGGTGATAGCCTATTGAGAGACCGTTGGATTGCCACGTAGCGGTCTCGAGTTCGATCCGAAGGCGCGCGACTGACTTTTCAAAGTTATGTGCGTATTAAATAGTTAATTATCGTTCGTTATTTACGGTGACAATAAATATTGCGAGGAAACCTGCATGTCTGAGAGTTCTCCATAATGTCCTCGAAGATAATAATATGTGAATTCTGCTAACCCGCAGTGGGCCACTATGGTGGACAATGGTCCAACGCTTCTAACGTTATGAAGAGACCCGTGCCAAAATTACCGTGTTATTTATATATCCATTTAAAAAAGGTTACGAGTCGAGAGATGGTCCAGAATGGCCGTCTTAACCGCTACCAAATAATTAGCAGCAGCAGACTGCCAGTCATAAAAACATACACAGTCATACTTTTTAACACATGCCATAAGCGTATTAAGAAACATTATTATGCATTACATGTTTTCTCCATTTCAAATAAAATGTGTGATATAACTACAAAGTATTACTTTGAAACATTACTTACTTATCATTATGAAGTGCAGCAGTGACCTAATTAAAACTGCAGGCGGTAATGGGACTTGGTAGTACTTGGTATTGTAGTGCTAAGTATAATAAGTCTTATTTATTCTAGGTGCCAGTTGCTTTAATATTGGAGAGATTCCAATGAGCCAGTATTGGTTTCATTGTCGTTTGTATTATGAATATCTATGTTGATATATAGGTATTTATTTACTGCTAGACCGTGTCGGCATGTTGCGTCAGTGTACGCGTAGCTTTGCGTGAGATCGTAGGGCCCAGGTTTGATAACTGAGTCGGAGTGCCTTACCACTTTTGTTCTTTAAATAAGTTATCACTTAATCCTAACTAATAGGTATTATAAATGCAAATGTGAGTTGGTTTGTACCCTTTTACGCCTTAACTACTCGACTGAGCGCTATGAAATTTCGCAGGCATGTTATCAGGAGTACAGAGAAGGACGTAAGGTACCTTTCATTTATAAAAAAGTACTCTTCCCCAGGAACAAAAACTTATTGATAAAATCAACATTAACGCGAGCGTAGCCACGTGTTAAATCTAGTATACTATATTAACAATAATAAATAATAAAGTTTATTTATTTATTTTTCTGGCTACCTACATTACATTTCACCAGCTTAATCTATATTTTTAAATACAATTGTTTTGATTATTTTTACGTAGTAAACGTGTTTTCCAAATGAATACATGTGCATAATATTTAATTATTCATATTTATAAGTAAAATTATATGAAAAGTTATCTTTAATACCAATACAAGTAAAGTCAATCGTAATACTTTAAATTTATTCATGTTATTGGATTATATCGTTTTAATTAACTATATAAAATATATTTACTGTATAGATATATTTTTGTTTAATTTCTATAGCCATTATTTAATTTATACACAGATGAACATACAGAAAGGACCTGCTTGAAAAATGTGAATAAGCAATGAATCTATTTTATTATAGAATAGCAAAACAAACTGAGTATTTTCATTTTATATTAATACAATTCAATGCAAATATGAATATGTAAATATTAAATAAAAGGCAAGTAACTTCTTTCATCCGGCGAGCCGTGTATTTATATTTCAATCGACATAATTGTTTAAACTATGATCAAATAAATACAAAGAAATGATAAGGGATGTCGTTGGTGGTTTAAGTAGTCATTATAACGATCCTAATTGTCTCCGTGGCGCAGCGGAAGTGATGCGAATGCTGTGTATGAGATCTGGGTTCAAAACCCGGATCGCACCAACAAAAACTTACTGGGTTTTTCTGACAAGAAACCTCAATAGCAGCTCGGAGTGACGAAGGTATTAGACACCCCCGTGCCTTGCAAAGCACGTAAAGTCGATGGTCCTAGGCCTTATCTTTCTACGGACGATATCGAGCGTTCATATTATGCATCACCTACAAAATTTAATTAACTGGAGTGACATTAAAATTAGCTTAACGACATTTCAAGCTTATATCCTGATGTTATCGCTCATTACCCCAGTTACCAGTTTTGAGTATAATTCTAGACTTTGTCTTACTACTACAAAATTTTGGACAAAATCATCCAATAATTTGTCACAAAAATCAAACCTGAGATCTTATGCACAGGAGAGTCCGTATGCGTTGCGCCATTCAGGCAGATGGCTATAATAAGTTTGAGGTCATTGTTATTTTTAGACGCCGTATTCAATTATTCCTATCAGAATAATACATTTTCTATAACAGGGATACGAGTCTCTTGAGAAACTGTTTGGCATCTACACGACTGAACTAAACAATAATACTAAATATCTCAAACAGAACGAAATAATGTATCGCTTGGAATTCACTTATCTACTATCTGTTAGTACCGAGGTCGCCGCGTCGAACGCAATTCTTACCCGATTAAATAGAATCCCAATACATACATACATCATAGTAGGGGTTTTATCGATAGTAATGTGTCTCGGTCGATTTCTCGTGGTCACGGAAAGTGTGGTAACTGTAATAGTTAGGGTTGGTACATATTTCCTGTTTACGGAAATTCTATAGCCATTGAAATCTTTTGTTTTTGGCTGTGTATTTGTTTGTACGAAATATATTTGATTGAAATGATTCAGTGGTCGAGTTTGTTTGTTTTATTCAGATAAAATTGTGCTTTTATATCGGTATTTGACATTTGTATGGCTTTACCAAACTGTTGTATAATTGGTTTAGACTTTAATTTTGTGATTTATATATATTACCTATATTTTCTGTATATACATATTGTGATAGTCTCGCTTTTGGTTTTATCAACTGAATGCCTTATGTATTATCTTTCTGTCCATACATTTATAGTCTGACGCCTATATCCCCGAACAGATAGGCAGTAGGTTGTATAACTACCACATTTCGACAACTATGTTTTTTGCGAAACTACTCTTTTTTCAGCAAAGTTACAAACACGGTGCTGCTACCGAGAATGTATCGCAAAAAAGCCCAATAACACTATACCTACCTCGCGAATCAAACGTTTCACAAATTTCCCTACCGCTGCACAACAGACTGTCTTTCTAAGTAGTTCTACGTTATTATCATTAATATCACCTAGATTAGGCCTATCGATCCCCGAAAAAGTACATAGTCAGGTTACACTAAGACTTCGCATTTTTACCAATTAGCTTTGACTAGAATGTGCTAATAATATGACGCTTTTAAATTTCTGCCAGTATTCATATTGCTCGGGTAATGTTTATTACCATTTAATAGAGGATGGCTTTATTGTCATCTCGCGTTTGAAGCATCCGGATTTCACTGAGTCACCGGATACTTAAGAAAAGCTAAGCTCAGTAAGCGTTTTATTATCAAAGGAAGAAATTACTCCGTTAAAGTAATTACTTTCTTTGATAATTAAAATAGTTTGATCCGATAGTAATATCCATTTTAATAAAGCGTTTATTGCCACATATTTGTAGTCAATTCTAATGAACTTCTTGCTTGCAATTTTACCTAAAAGTGAATGTGTTATCTGTGGAGAAACTAGGTATCATGCTTTTACAACATACAGGAAGGATCCTCTGACTAGATCCCTGTATGTAACTATGTCTGTGTGATCCTTGATTGGGGCCCGACGCTTGATGGCCGGTCCTTGGACATATATGTAGTTACATGTACTGAAAAATTGGCTTACCCAATTCAAGATCTACTTCAAGTTGTTGGGAGTAATAAGTTATTGTGTAAAGTGCTTTCTGTTATCTCTAGTTGTAACTTCTTTTATAATGTAAGCGTCATTGAAGTATTTACAATATTTTTCTTACATTTACTCTTGTACCATAAATAATATACGACAGTTTACCAACGCACTATTTGAGCGCTAAGAAAAGTGACCACTATGACTACGGATATACGTTTGAACTATACGACTGACATATTATCATGTGACACGGTTATCGATGACAATTAATTGCACACAATACAAATAAAAATTTCTACTATAAAAAGAAAACTTTTGCATATAAATATTATTAGTATTAAAAAAATGCATAGGTTTAGATAATTTTTGCTTTTCTGTTACAGAATGAATGTTTATTTGTATCACGGAGTATGGAAATGTGACTAGTAGACGACATTATGCTCATCCCTGTTCCTGGGATCTAAATACATTGTTGGCAAAATGTGGGTGTTTCTGCGTACCCCTTGAAGACGCTACCTGTTTTCAGCGCCATACGAATCATAATCTTACATGCCAAGTATCAGTCTACCTGACATAAAATAGCTTACCTTTCGTAATTAAATATCTAACCACACTATAAGGCTAAACTTACAACAGACCCTTCTACCTTATCCTAAATACCTATATGATTTACTTATTTACTTATATGTAAACAATATAAGTATATATTTACTACTAGCAGTTCACAAGATAATTAGTCACACACGTCTATTCATGTAAAATACGAAATATTTACAAGTAAATGTCGAAACCACAGCCCTAATAACGTGGATGCATTCGAGTGCATCGGGTCCACTTTATACACCAGTATAGTAAGTGCGGGTCGCTGCGGACGACGGGAAATAAGAGGATTGTCGGCACCGCAACTCTACCACACATTTCCAGAATCACTATATGTGGTATACATCATATTCAATTTGTACGTAATGCCGAACATTTATATGCTATTCGTGTTTTACATTCAAATTCATCTGATTTGTTGTGTATTGATTTTTGTTTGCTAAGCCACGATGAAATTGATATATCGGTTCAGGTCAGCGTATTGATGAATAAAATAATAGATCATTGTTCTAAATTAAAAATCGTAGGAATTTTAGTACCTCTCCTTTTAAAAGGCGTCTCCCAAAGAATTATTTCTGTGTCGCGAGAGACTTTACAAATATTCGTACAACAGACACAGAGAACACCCAGACTGGGAACAACTATTCGTGGATTTCACCAGTTTTTGTCAAGTTCAGGGATCGAACCAACCACCACTGGCAACCACTTAAACTACGCCCTACGTGCAGCCTTTATTTTTTTATGTATCATATCTAAAAACAAATAAAATACCGCTTACTAATAAACAAAGAGCAAGGTCATTGAATCATACGTGATGTAAACAGTTCACGAAGTCAGTTAAACTAACGCAATCTAGATCGTAATCTGTGTGGTCTTAAACTTGCGTTTTATAATTAAATGAAGTTTATGTCGAGAAAAGTAGGTAAGAAAGAAGTTACGCAAAAGTTTTGACCTTGTACAAATAATTATTAGTTTGAGGCAGCTGAAAACTATCGACATTTATAATATTAGTACTTGATGACTGTTTTAGAGATGAAGCGGTTATGAATGTGACTGCTGTGCATAATTGCATTGTTCATTATTGAATTTTTCTGTCCAGAAATTTTGAATTGCAGCTCGATGTTAGAAAGTTGGCAGTGTTACACACTCCCGTACTACTGAAAGCCCGTAAAGCCGTTGGTCCTGCGTCTGATCTCTCTAGTCGGGTCGGATTACCATCCCGTATGACTATGAGTGTGAAAAATAGAGAGTTGTGCACTATAATAATATCTCATATGGCTAGTGTCCGTTAAGATTGGTGAGGATAACTAAAATTTAGTCAGAAGGACATTTATACGTGAAGAAAATCATTGTACTGCTTTTCAACCATATTGCGCCCATGGAAGACTATGAGGTTTGTCCATAGTAGTACTTTGGACATGACAAAAAAAATTGGATAGATATATTTTTTTTAGAATGAATCACTATTCTATAACATATTATGTACTTATACTATATTTAAGTACAAGTTTTACTAACTGCACCTATTTACCTTACTTGTACACGAAATATCGTGTGTAAGATATCATATCGTATCGAGGTCGCTAATATAATATACCTAATAAAAGAATATACATACATGTACTTATACACTTTGCCATAGTTACAATAATTATTGTTTAGCCTCACGCTCAAAACATCTTTAGATCAAATCTAAACCTCTTTTAGTAAACTATTGTAGTGAACTCCCGAAGCATTATACCTACGTTTGTTTATATAGGTCATACCGAAGTGTAGAACAGGAACTATAATAATTTATTTATTTTTCCCTGTACCTATATACAGGTTGTCCCAGAAGTCGACGTCAAGCCGGAATCAGGTAACAGGCTAAGGCTATAATAGCTATCAGAAAAATAAAAAATCTAAGTTATGTATTTAAAAAATTATAGGCATAATGCCTCTTTAAGCTTTCGTTTTCTTTCGATTATTCGAGATTACATAACAAAAAAAGTAATTCAAAAAGTAAATATCTGTAGTAACAGGAGTGAAAAGACTATCACAGGCTGTAGATATATATTTTTTGAAATGCCTATAACTTATAAAATACGTGACTTAGATTTTTTTTTATATTTTTCTGATAGCTATTGTAATTTAGCCTGTTAGTTGATTCCGGCTTGACGTCGACTTCTGGGACATCCTGTATACATAATATTCGAAAGTGCTAGTCGGCTCTCTCCCAATTACTTGTTATATGGTAACTAGGTTATTAGTAACCTAAACAGCCAACCATACATAGACACACGACTATTTCTCAGGATGGTAGGCAGAGACGACGAATTTTCATTTGACTTGACTACACGGATGGCGGAGTGATTTAAGTAGCCACCTCGCCGCTGCCGCCACATCGAGTGTTGCGGGTTCGATCCCAATACGGGACAAAAATTTGTGTGATTCACAAATGTTTGTTTAGAGACTGGGTGTTCTTTGAGTCCGTTGTTGAAATATTTGTAAAGTCACGGTATTTTTACTTAGTGCGCGAGTTGTATTGTAAAAAAAGTGACTTGCTACGAACATGGTAGCCTTATTTGGTTTAATGCCGCCAGGAAGTCTTCGCGCGTAGTTTTCTTCTGCTGTCTGACTCATTCAAATTTGCCTTATATGAAATCTTGGTCAGTCTTTTGTCGTCCATTGAAACCCCCTTATAAAATACATTGAGAATAATTAAGACAAAAGTAAAAGAGACTTACTTGTTTGATGTTTCGACGAGGTTTTGACTCGGCGGTGGGAACGAGCCAACTCTTGGTTACTTGTAAACGTGGTCTATCCTGCCCGGTCGAAACGTCAAGTAGGTATTTGAAAAAATACACAATGCATAATCGCGTTTTTTCTGCTGCAAATTATATATGATAGAGATATAAAACACTCTTATATAGAAAAACGACGTTTTGCAATAACTTCAAATTAATCTATCGACTACTTTTCAAGTTTTGCTAACACATATCTTTGATGCAACGTGTACGTTCAAAGTTATCGGTGAAATGTATGTAGGTGTAAGAAAAGTCTGCGAAATTTCTTAGACACAGTTTTTATATTTTAATATAACAATTTTAATTCCGTTGAGTATGAACGGAAATATAAGAAACTAGCCTATACCCGTGACTTCCTTCATGTGGAATTTGGAAGTAATTAACTAGGTATATAATATTTTTCTTTCTTTTCATGTAAGAAGAAGATGATCTACACACATAATAAGGTAAATAGCTTGTATATATCTCTCTCTGAGTCTCCAATTTTTTTGTGGTTATTGCTTTTGTAGATCTTTCAAGACGAAACATGCACCAGATTCTATGTTTCAGAATTACGACAATGAAAACTGCATTTATTTCAAATTTAAAATTATTTCGTGCTATAGTTTTTGCGTGATACGCGTATAAACATACAGACACACAGACAAAGATTTCTAAAAGTAATTGGTTTGGCTTCTTATAAAGACTTTTTTTATATTTCCTTTTTCTGATATTTCAGATTCAGATCAGATACAATTTTGTTATACGTTATTAACACTTTAGGTTGTACTTGTATCTTTAAAAAAATATTCCTTTTCGTATTAAATATAAATTAAAAATTTATCTTGAAGCGTCTTGTATTTTCCACTATCTAAGAACTAGACTACCAACTAAATTAACGTCGAGACCATCACGAAACAAAACAAGATCACTCGCGGTCCAGAATTCATTCTGTTTTATTATACCGCTGTTGTTGGTAGTACCAAGGGAACCATTCATACAATCGAATAACCTCGGCAACGTTTAACTCATGAGGCAAATCCAGATTAAGATTTTATTAATCTTTGGAGAATGGTCTTTAATCTACAGCTCTCGAGGCTGTCTGTAACGTAGCGTTTATACAAGGTGATTAATCTGTGGCAAATCGTTTTCCAGCTGATTTTATATATAGGAAATGGTCATTTATTATATGTCGTGGCTACATCTTAAATTTGATTACATTGTGATGTGGCCGACTATTTCATGAAATGGTTCTATTTCATGAAATAGAAAATAACGGCTGCCCACAACACGATATGGCCAGATCAACGAATAATAAGCGTTTGACCAAATGAACAGATAAAATTGAGCCTAACATTTAGCTTATCTTATGGAATAGTGAACATGAAATGCTTAGTTTAAATAGCATTAAGAAGCCACATATCTTTAGACAGAACTCTCTAAATGTCGCTAAGCTAGCGTTAAGCCTCTAAAGCATCCCATAACACTAAGCCAGGGACCATTAGTTTTATTTGGCTTACGTTTCATGAAGAAACTTCGTAGGCTATATCTTGTATATAGCGATTCATATACATAATACATTACCGTCGTAAAGAAAGGCATATCGGCTGTGTTTTTAGAAATGTCAATTGGATACGTTAAAAGAAAGCATCGTACGTGTATCATATGTCTTGTACGAAGGGATAATGGGATGGGATAATAAGATCCGTGGTTTTCACGGATATCCACTGGCCGGGATTCTGACATGTCAAATTTACTTCATTACGGCATATTTACTAGTTTAGAATACGTTAAACAAGTTTACCAATATGGTTCTGATTACGTAAAAGATCTTTCAATTTACTCCTGAACATAGCTTTAACCATTATAGGGTCAAGTATTTGTTCTTTTTCGAAGGGGACTTGGTCGCCGACTTTAATACAGTCAACTACCAAGTCAAATCAAAGTCTGCCGAACGACCAAGGCATGGAATTCTCTGCCAAGGCACGTGTTTCCTTCTTCCTTCAATCCTGGGTTCTTTAAGCGGGGCGTGAAAAAGCATCTTCTCAGGCCGTCAAAGTAGAGACCTCAACATCGCCTCGGCTACTGTGGGTGCGATGTGGAGACCACTGCTCTTAGACCACACGACTGCTTACCATCAGGTGGAGTGTGGTCATTTTGACGAGCAAAATAAAAAAAAAACAAAAAAAAAAGATACCACTGTTACCACAGAACAAGTGCCAATTCGTCCCTGCAGATCAAACTAAAAGGCAGATTATATTTTAAGGTAACTGACTCTCTATACTCTGCTATTTATTTTTATGACAGCTTGGATATTATGTAGTTTTATATTCTCTTCGACGCATGAAAAATTTTTTTTTTTAAAAGGCCATCCTCTCACACATCACTTCTTAGATCATGACAATGATAACTTTAGTTAATTTCGCAGTGTTCGATTCAAGTCAGCAAAAATAAAACTTACTAGCCTACAATAGGTTTTATTTCGCCAATATTTTTGATCTATCATTTTCACTTTATAATAGAGAGTTTCGGAATTTTACATCTGTATTTTATCCTTAATGTTCTCTCTAGAAGCGAGAATTTCCGGCTACTAGTAAGCTTGTGGGTATTACACGTTAGAAACAGTTTGCCTAGTTAGGACCGTGTCCTTAAGAATGTATACGTACTTTTGTTGGAATCTTGTACTCAAAAGATATCTTCACACGTTTACTACAGAATGTTTTGTTCTAATCCCTCCGCTTTTGCTTAAGAATACTTTTAGTTGTAACAGCGATGACGTTTTTTTACACAAGAGCTGATGTGAGTTTTTAGATTACAACATTTTGTTTTTAGTATCATCGCATATTATTTTTGGTATTTTAGTAGTGATGCGCGTATTGCATTCGAATAAAATTTTAATATACAGTGCAATTACGTGATACCTTCTTTGCATGGTTATGGATGACATGCAGATGCCTATTTATGGCGTTGGTTTTCGTATATATTACTTGCCTCTAGTGTATTTTTATATTACTAAGAACGGGCACAGTGCATTTTTTTGGTAATAGTTTGGCTCTCTTTATAGGCGTTCGAGTTAAGCTATGAATACCTAAGCGTAACGAGAAGTATATTACACTCAAATTTTACTAGTTTGTTTAGCTATAGTCCACTACGCGGGCCCAGTGCGGGTTTTCAGACTTCTTTGAGATTCTGTGGATAACTCATACACATACAGTTTTCCTCACGATGTTTTCTTTACCGTTAAAGTAAGCGACAATTAACATTTCAATACACACATAGCTTTAAAAAGTCAGAGGTACCTTGGGATTAAAATCGAGACCTCTGCATGGCAGTCCAATGGTATTTCTTGGCTATGACTGCTAATCTATGTATAGCAATTTTAACATAGTACTATGTCGTTGCCGTCCTTAATTTATATATATAATCTATTATCTCTCCTCTATTGTAACTAACGAAGAGAACATAGTGATTATATAATAGATTGCCGGCTGCCTTTTGATTATCGACTCGTAATTAGCTGATACTAAAGTCCTTTGATAATCATCAATCAATGACAAGTCATTAGCGCTATAACTGTATTTAGTACAACGTATTAATTACATATTGTTATGAAATAATATAGCTCATTAAATAGTTAATTATCGGTTGTTTTAATGGTGAAGGTACATATAAACACAAGGAAAAGCTATATTATGAAATTAAGCTATATGATATCGATTTTATCGCGTTGTTTATTTCAAAAATTACATTATTTTAAAACTATTAAACTTTACTTCTAGATACTTTAAATTATTTGGATTTACACTGTCTTCGACGTTTAGATTGCTTTTCAGTAGCCCATGGTCGCGCACTCACAACTTATGACAATATGAGCATTTCTTATACAAAAGGAAAATGATTATTTTAAACATAAAAAAGGCAATTCAATTGCCTTTTTTATGTTTTTTACGTTGTTGCCTACCAACTCAACAATTTAAATTTACGTAACAGTAGGAAACCTGTACCTATATTTGAGAGCTTTTCATTAAGTTCTCGAGAATTTCTGAGGTATATCGACCTGGACTGTGCCTGCGTAATGATTTACTTTTTATGCTGGCCTAATAATGGTTGGTGTAAGGTTGTTATAAGACTTTTTATACTGAGAGAAGACGCTTACCCAGCTGTAGCATGAAGATAAACAAACGGTGTTATTATAAAGAAGAGTTCGTTTCTGTGGATAGAAAAAAATTGCCAATAATAAAGAGGCAGAGTTGGTACGATAAGATTCTCTTTAAAATCTAGAGCCTGAATCACTGCTAAATTACCTGTAACATGCCTGTAGTTCTGTACATTAGAATTAAGAATTATTCTAATTTACACAACTACCACACCATATTTTTACAAAAAGTGAGGGTACAGGGTTTTTGGGTTTTGGCTTAAGAAATTATTAATAGCAGCAGTCTGGAAATATATCCGACAGATAGCAGGGCTCGCCTTATACACGTACATGGACTTGAAACAATTTGTGTAACGTTGTACTCCTTCCTACCCCGTTCCGTATATGTATGTGTGAATATGAGTTGTACTACGTACAATTTCAATCAGTTATTTTTATAAGTTCCCTTTTACTCATAATTTAATTATTTATATTACTAGCTCAACAAAATAAACGATATAAAAATTTTTGAAGATCAGCCCTTAATCTGCGTAGTTGTAATGAAGAAAAGAAGTACGATCATAATTATCTAATCAATTAGAATTGTTCTTGAAATAGCTGTCGGATTCAGCGTATTACCTTAAGCATTGTAATACAATTTATAGATAAAGCATAAATATAACAAAATTCTAGTTTATTTTACTTTATTTTATAAAACGCGATACATGGTTTTATTGTCTAAGTATACCGTACAACGTTGGATGTATTTGTTTTTAAGAATCAAGTGTATTGTCGTCTGTCGGGCATATTTTCAGACACTAGACCGCTATTAAGAATTTTCTTACAAAAAACACACTAACATTTTGCCCGACCCTGCTATCGAACCTTGAACTTCACAAGCCGTACACGGAATCACAGATATAATATACCACAGGACTAATAATGCACTAATGAAAAATTAACTGAGCAGTATTTTGGATCATTATCAAATTACAAAAACCTTTGTTATTGTAATTAATTTGTAAAACACTCAATACTTTAAGGGTTTCTCCAAATACGTATAATTCGCTAATTCTAACAAAAACGAAACCGAGAAATAAATTACGGAAGCTAAGAATTCAGGCAAAGGATCTAAGGAACAGACCGTTATTACATGGAAAAGATCGCAGCATTCAAGAAACGTATACAAGCTTTGTTACAGTTTCCGCAACACTGACCTTTGAGTCTTTTGTAAACAGGCCTTATTACTTATGTATTAAAATCATTTTACCTCTATGGTGCGCTCAAAGTGGCTGTGGATTAAGGAACAATGATTTTTTCTATAAAAACATATGTCATATTACATACGTACATAGTTTCACGCCTATTATTATAAGGGTAGATAGAAGTGTATTACCTATATTTCAGCAAATATGGTTTTATATTCTGCATAAAAAAATGCGAGCCTATTGCCATCTAACAGGCTTTATATCAGATTCCATGGTGATACTGTTCTCAGTGTTATTTCTTGATGAAAAATTCCATAAAGCTTTGCTTTATTGGTAATAGACCTGTAGCTTATGTTTCTTTTTATTAAAATAGACTTGAGATTAACTACGATCACACGTGATCTTAAGGTCAAAACAGTCTTAATAACAATGCTATGATAAAAGTTAATACTTTAAACGGCACGCCGCAGGTGCAATTGAAAATGTATTGTTAGCGAAAACCTAGTGGTAAAGTCTCTAATCTGACAATTGCTGGAACGGCAGATATCATTAAAAATAATCGTGTCCGACTACAGCCAGCAGGCTGCTGTAACACAAACATTTGAAGAGTAACTGTAATGTGCAATAAAATTAATTTAATCCTTCAACTTTGTTAGATAGAAACAATGATGTAGAGTCACGCCTATACATCGAATCACTCTAAAATTCGTAAGCAGATGTCCATACGTTAACATTTCGACTCAGAACATCGATTTCAGGATCTCATGCTCAAACACAAACATATGTGCACACTAAATGCGACTAACAGACTTTACTGTAATGTTATTAATAGCGTTAATTTTTAAGCTTATGTCTTAAGATAAAACTCTACTTGACTTTTAGTAATTTTATAGTACCTATTATGCGTTTTTAGTATCGTAATAATTACAAGCAAGCGAGTAGTTCATTCAGCTGCATTACGTGTCTATAAAAACAAGTTCGCACGAAAATACAACATTTTTATAAAACAGCTTTATTTTAATCATGTTGATATTCTTTGTTACTTAGTAAGAAAAAAATATTAAAACAAACAAAATTGTATCATGAAAGTACAGCATTTCATCAAGTTTATAAGTCATGAAGCTACAAGACTGATAAAAACATTGCTGCGAAACAGATAGACGTGATATTTTTTTAACAAAAAATATATGGGCAAGTCAGGTCAGTTACATCGTAAAAAAGCACAAGGCTTCCATAAAAGTCAAATAATGATAAGGGCGGAGGAAGCAGGGAGTTTTCGGAGTTAAATCATTTGGATTAGGTAGGTAGGACGAAATAATAACTCGGCTGTGAAGCTGTCTCTTGGAGAATGACGCGCTGAAGTACTACTCTTATCTTTATGTTCTTATTGCCTTGTATTTTTTGTGGCTTCTGAAATAGTAAGCGAAATTTTGTTTTACTTTACTTAATATTTTTGTATTAACTTGAGTTCGTAAAGACGATACACCGTTTAATAATACTGCATTCTGATGTCACATTCATGTCAACATACAAAAAATAACTGAACGCTATCTCGTTGGTTATTTATTTCATATTGTAGGATTTTGACTAGTCATTAAATTAAATTAAAAAAACAGTCGATTTGTACATTGGTATATCGATAGATTGTCTATTTGAATCCTACCATTTCTACTACCAACGTAAATTAATTCCTAACAAAGTATTCTAGCATAGTCGGAGGAGTTAAAAAGAAATACTAGTAATTGGTAACTCAAATCATGATCAATCTTCAAAAAATATTTATAATGAATAGTTATTACTATTCAGTATAACATTTTTATACTGAATATTAATAACTATTAAATACTATTGTATACATTGCACATTTGTCTAAAGTAACTTCTAAATAATATAAAAGCAATGACTTCTTCTTGATGCTTATTGGACATAATACTAAGACACTACAGTATTTTTATTCAGTTCAATGGAACTTAATACAATTAATTGAAAGTAAATTGAAATAATAGTTCCTTATATATTACATTTGCAGCTTTTAATTACCTCGGTAGCTTAAGTTTTCGCTTATTTTTGCGCCCGACCACAGGGTGTGGGATTCGATTTTCGGGTAGGACGAAGGGATTTTTATTAGAAAATTCGCAGTAGCAGCTCGTAGTCAGGGCATATGCGTGGGTAAACGCAGTTAGCTGGCTCGCTTTACCCAAAAACGTAACTGGCAAAATGCGGGAGTGTGTTGAAGATATACAGGAGTGAATGAGATTGTGTCAAGATCCAAAAGGAAAAAAAATATTATTCTTTTTGCATTTGTATCGTGACGCAAATTGCCCAAGTTTTAGTGTTCATGGTGTCACATGTTTAAACGTGATGTGTTTGCGACACAGGAATTATTATTCCCGAAGGGGAAATGACCATTTGAATTATTCATACAAATAATATCCCTTAAGGATAACTAAAATTAAAACATAAACAAAACAATATAATGTAAACATCAAATCTCAATATAATGTAATCATTTATGTTTCAATTACACCTAATAGAGCTATGTTAAGCTCATTCAATATGGAAGCGGAGCGAAAAAAATTGTATACATTTTTTCATCTTAAAGAAATATGAGCCCACGAGATACATTCTAGCATCGTAAAAAGTATTATGACGTCACGCAAATGGTCGTATATTACGTTAAATTCAAGAATGATAAGCAGTCATATATTATGATGTGTACTGTCTACTAGATGTGCGTGAAACTGTGCTTTTACAGCTAGTGATGGGACGGAACGAGTACCAGAATTCTAACTAATATTAGAAATGCGAATGTGAGTTTGTTTGTTTGTTACGCTTTAACGCCTTAACTACTAGAACGATCATCATAAAATTTCGTATACACGTTATCAGGGGAATTATAAAGGACATAGAACAGAAAAAAGTACTGTAACTAAACTTTTTTTTGTGGTACCCAGGAAAAATGCTTGATGCACTATCCGCCGGCTAGGGGACGGCACCGGCGGGGCGTGTGGGACTCTCCATTCTGGTATACCCACTAAAAAACCTGGGGTGTTCGCTCTCTCACCCAATGGAGGGGCCTGTTGGGAGCTCTTAAAAGAATTGAGTCATCCATAGCAGGCCCCCCGTGTGGGTGCGGGCCGGGTCAAACGGACCCGACCACCTCTCGTCCCAAGGGGAGAGCCTCACCGCTCTTCCCTTTCGACATTGGAAGGCTCTTGACATTGGAGGGTTCTTAATTTGTGGGTGGCAGGCCCCCCTGAGGCCTTGCCACCCGGAACCCTTACGTGGGGGGCAGGAGAGCGACATAAGCGCGTCTCCTGCGCCCCCTCCTCCGGTGGCGGACTTCCGGGGCGTAAGGATCTTCCTGTAACTAAGCTTTTTTTTTTTTTTTTTTATCTTGGGGGAATGCATTGACGCATACCTCTCCACTGAAAAGGGGAGCGGAGAGGTTATGTCGGGCTAACCCGGGAAAAGATGGAACGTCCCGGGTACTACCAACTAAACCCACCACGGTGTGCCAACTCGCTGCCTTGAATGGTGGGTGAGTCGCTGGTACTGAAACTACATCAGCGACTCCTGTACCTAACCTAACCTAACCTAACCTACATTCACGCGAGCGAAGCCGCGGGCAAGATGGAGTGAAGTTATAAATTAGTTACTACCATCATAATACATGATGGTGCAGTGGTTTAAGTGGTCGCCTTGCCTCTGCCTTAACGCTGAGTGTTGTGGGTGAACATTCCACACCGGACAATATTTGTGCGATCCATATATTGTGGTTGTGCCGAGTTTAGGTGTTGTTTGCGTCCGTTGTTAGAATGTTTATAAAAAAATGGATGTATTATTTTTTTAAACCTATTCTAGACAATGGAACTACTACAAAAATAGCAGTCATCCATCATTTTTATACTATTCTGGTTGAAAACATGCATATGAATCACATGTTAGTAGTCGAGTACCATAGTATACAAGTATAATCGCTTCCAATACTCACACGTTCTAGAAAACATAAATAAAAGGTGTTTTATGGAAAGGAATAGGAGAGATAGTCTGTTAAGTAGAGCTTAAGGCATTGTTGTACTTTTAGGATTTCAATGCAATGATAAGACTACACGGCCATGTCTAGGTAAGCTAAGTAAAGATAACCAACGGCTAACGCTTACTATCAGAACGAGCCAAATAAACTGAAAACTCATCTGCCACCAAGAGTAATCATATTTTTTGAGTAATATTCTAACACATACACACAACACCATCTAGCCCAAACTAAGCAGAGCTTGTATTATGGGTACTAGACAATGGATAAACATACATAAGTATATACTTTTTTTTTAAATACATACATATTATACATAGAAACACCCAGACCAAGGCAAACATCCATGTTCATGCACACAAATGTTTGACTTCTGCGGGAATCGAATAATAAAAAATACATGAGATTTTAATGCATCGAAACTATCTAAATGGTTAACACTCTTAGGTATAATACATATTATACAATATAGATTCATGCCAGTTTCCCGGAATGCATGATTGAAACTACGGGTTATTATCATTTAGCTACAAACTAGGTAAATGTAGCTTAGTTCCTATGTGCTTCGCTATTACATTCGTACTTCTATTCACCCAGTATTAACCTGCATATTTGTAAGCTACGTTTACATTTCTATTAACCCACCTATGTGTATGCTACCCTATATTTATAATGCTATTATTAAACTACCCAGTTAAGCTTCATATTATAGACATGCACCAGCAATGTAATACATGGCTAAAATAA
Organism: Catocala sponsa; assembly: GCA_963564715.1. Lineage (NCBI taxonomy): Eukaryota > Metazoa > Arthropoda > Insecta > Lepidoptera > Erebidae > Catocala > Catocala sponsa. The sequence goes on along the minus strand of OY751337.1, from coordinate 19,623,628 downwards.
AAACCCACAGCCGCACTTTATTTTAAAAAATGAACCAATTTTCTTTAAATATTAACCCTTGCACTGAGCCCCGTTATTTTTTAATTTACGAAATAAAACACTCCATTAAGATGTCGAAATACAGTGAAAAATGCGCTCTAAGATATAATTTAAGGGCGAGAGAAGAAATTATGTTTGAAATATTGTTTTATCTTAAACGTTATCTTAGGAGCTTTTAACTAAACCACACTTTGTTTTGTGGCAATTTATATAATACAATTTTTATTGCTGCACAATATTTAACTTATATTAAGCGATATTTTAAAAAGAACATCTAGTTTTTTTTAGTAAGTCTAATGTTTAAAAAGTTAGCGCTAGCTTTAAGCTTTTGTCACTGACAGATTACAGTAAAACTTAATAATATTGACAAATTTTAAAAACAATTTGATTTTGAGCAATCTAATTGGAGTGCCTAGAGTAATGTAATTTACTACAATCTTGGCTATTGTTCATTTAAACTAGTAATAAGTACTTAATGCAAATTCAACACGGTATGATCCGGTTTTCGCATTCCCAGATGTATGTTCTATTTTAAGACCTTGAATAGACTATAGTTTGCAATAGCATATAGTGATTTTTAGTTATGGACGTAACCGATTGGGTTTAGTTTTTACTACTACCATATCAGATAGACGATTGAACTATACAAAAAGTAACTCATATTGTCGTCCACTGCAAATACCACTAATCGCACTGCAGACTACAACGCCATCTTAAGAAGTCCTGGCAATCCTACTCGCCTCCAGGTACAATTTTGTTAATAAATGGCGATTATGGCCATGAGATTTTTACATTGAATTGAAGTAAGCGATACTTGGCGGAAGTCCATTGTAATAAAATTATTGAGGAGAGAGGAACCCGCCACGCACCCTCGGCTTGACCACCCCAACTATTATGGGTTCCTCTCTTCCCAATAATTTTATTTATGAGCAATTTCTTACCTAGTTCTCCGCATAAGAGCTCTACTCTGCAAACTGATTTTGTTTTTATATTTAACTAGCTGTTACCTGCGACTTGGTCCGCGTAGATTTAAAAAGTGTTTGTCTCCGCGGAACCTTGTTTTTTTTTGTAAAATCCAAGTATATAAGTTACTCCTTATAATATCAGCTATCTGCCAGTGAAAGTCCCGTCAAAATCGGTTCAGCCGTTTCGGAGATTAGCTGGATCAAACAGACATACAGACAGATAGACAGGCAAACATTTTAAAAGTAGATGTTTTCGTATAGGTACTTTATATACTTTCATATGCATTAGATAAAAACTGTTATTTTGACATTACAAACGGCCACTTTAATTTTATTTATTTGTATAGATTATGTCCTATTTTATTATTTTTACTATACCAAATATATAATATTTAAAACTATTTGATGGAAATGCCATTTTGCATCATATTCCCAGTTGGACTGCTCTATTTTGAGGACAGATCTCGCCGTACCTTATTTCTGGAATAAAATAATTTACTTTTGATTAATAATTTAGTTATATAAATCATGTAATAGGAATAAGTACAATAAAGTACGCCCTTAATGTTATTGACACAAGCTTGGAGTGTTAATGTTCTGGAGTGGTCTTACGCTGATATCTATATAGAGTGTAGAAGTTGGCCTTTTATCTACAAAGTATCTATGATCTGGTTAGATACTGTGTGCGTAGCGTAGTTATTTTATTTTATATCTTATTTTTAATAAGAACACTTTTACAATAATAATATAATATTCTAATATTCTATCACATACACAAACACCATCTAGCCCAAACTAAGCAGAGCTTGTACTATGGGTACTAGACAATGGATAAACATACTTATATACTTATTTTTTTGTAAATACATACATATTATACACTAGCTGACCCGCGCAACTTCGTCTGCTTCACATAAGAGAATTTTCGTAGTTTTTGCAATATTTTTCATTTATGCTTCGCTCCTATTGGTCTTAGCGTGATGTTATATAGCCTATAGCCTTCCTCTATAAATGGGCTATCCAACACTGAAATATTTTTCTAATTTTTACCCGTAGTTCCTTAGATTAGCGCGTTCAACCAAACAAACAAAATGTGAGTGAAGTCGGCGCGTGAGCGCCCCCGCCTTTTTATAAATGCAACGGATGGCCGTTTCGCGCGTTAAACAAAAATCAACCGTATAGCCGTACCCATACTGGCGCGGCGAGATTTGGAAGTTTAATTTCATCTATATCTTGTGTGTTTATAAACCGATTTCTATAATTTCATTTTTATAAACATAATTTTAAAGTGTACTTTTTGAATATGGGAGTTTGATAAAGATATATCTATGTGAAATACAATATATTTATGTATTTACACTTTGAAGAAATGCCTAACGATTAAACACGTTATTGTGGCTAATTTATAAAATATAGATATATACTATTGAGGTATTTTTTGTAGATCTTTTGAAGACCATCATCTTTGTAATACATACTTTTGGTGTATGATCAACGTATGCGAGGATAAGAGCTCGAAAGCGCATTTTCGTCCAACTTGCTTCAAATTTATCGTCACTGCTCAGCTCCTATGTATCTTAGCGTTATGTTATATAGCCTATAACCTGCCCAACAGTATGGACTACAATCGTACCAAGTTTGGTTAAAATCCCTTCAGTAGTTTTTGACCCATGCGTGCATATACAGACAGGCAGACAAAAAATTTACTGATTGCATTTTTGTCATCAGTATCGATCACCATTCATCCTCCAATATTAATGTTGAATATATATTCAATGTACAAAATTGATCTCTCTACAGTTTTATTATAAGTATAGATAGAAACACCCAGACCAAGACGAACATCCATGTTCATGCACACAAATGTTTGACTTTTGCGGGAATCGAACCCGCGACCTCAGGCGTGGCAGTCGGTTACACTAACCACTACGCCATCGAGGCCGACAACACATTTATTATGATTCTAAAATATTTAAAAATTGTCTCGGTGGCGCGGTGATAGTGAATGCTACTTCTATTCCTTAATTATCTTAATGTAAAATTGTATAAGGCCTAGTACCTTCAAAATAAAATTGTTGGTAAACATAGTTCTTGTTCTTCGTCGAAACATACGACCACAAACGGGCGTTTAAAAAATTGCTATCTTATATGGATAGTAATTCACGAAAAATTACTTGTTCGTTTAGGAGTTGGATATTTTTTTGTGCCTGGTGTGCGCTTTCATTGTTACCGAGTAAACGAATTTCTATTATGAGCAACAATTTTCACAAATTGCGTAGTGATAGTTCCAAAGATTGTCACATCCATTTGACGTGTCGCAAGCTTTTCTAATACGCCGCGCTGTATCTCTCGATCATCTAGACTTGTTATATGTAACTATTTATGTAATAACCTTTTATACATTATAATAAGCCTAATAACATACGTTTAAACCAAGGCAAAACCTAGCTGTTATGTTTTTTCAAAGTTAATTGATGGAGAGCAACAATCTGTCGTGTAATTACTGAATGCCATCATATTAGCCACGCCTCAATAAGCAGCGTAATAATTTTATAAAAAGTCATATTTAAAATCATTCGAATAAAATTCGATATAATTTTGTTTTGTAACAAAATCTGCACTTATGTTTGCGTGTTATCGTGATGTCGGATAATATTTATTTAAATTAGGTATCGTTTGCCATCACCTAAAAGATAAGGACAGTTCATCGACGGCCAGCAGCAATAAAAAACCTTTATATTAATTTTCTTTTCAAAATATTAATCGAGAGGACTTTTAAATTATATTATTTATAACTTTGATACTTGTTTCTATTACCCGAGTAACATATGATTCCCATCTCTATTCCAACATAGGCTCGTTATGAGTATGAAGGATGTCCTCAATTACTCATGCGCTTTTATGTTTGTAAAACATTCTTACAACGTAATGTGTCGACAGACTAACTGAATGAAAAATGTAATATCTGACGGTATAGTTGATAGCCTTGGTAATAGGTTGCCTTCGTTGTTATGTAAGGATTTTTTCGTATTAGTAAAAATAATTTCGGTAAAAATATTCACAGGGATTGAAGAGTTCTGTAGCGTTGTCGCCGTCTGCTGTGCGTGTCATGTCATGTCTGTTTAATTGCCGGGTTATTTGTTATTGGGTTTTGCTGTTTAGAAGTAATTGGCAATACACTCACGTCCTTTACGTTGAAGTTAGATTATTGGTGATATACATATAGCTATCTTATGAAATTATTTCTTGCAGTACATTTACAATTTGATAATTTTATGTAGATGGCATTATCTCTTTGTATACCTGGGTATGACTATAATCCAACACGACCGGCGGTAGATCTGGCGCAGAACTAACTCTGCTCTCTGTTCTGTTACTACTGAACTAACTCTGCTTTCCGGGGCATACCTGGCAAGCAACACCTCCAATATCCTGACTCCGACCAGCTAGTGAGCCAAAACCAAGCCAAAAAACCATTAGAACCCAATCATGCTTAGCAGACTCACTTACTGCCGCTGTAGCACTGAGTCAAAATCTTTCATTGAGCAATTCTGTTTTCTACTTATAACACAGGTAAATTCATTATGTCCATAATATAGTGGCTTTCCATAAAGACTAGTGGCCCATCTTCACCCTAATTGAACATAATACATACTCTACGCATTTGGGATAACATATGTACCTGCCAAAAAGTACCTAATATAATTTTTCAAACAGGTGCAGTAGTGGTTCAGAAACTTACCTCCAACATACGCGAATACTCACAATATTCGCATTCTATCTTTACAATATCAAGTAATATTGAGTTATGAATATTTTAGTGGCTCAGTAGTGCGATCGCCAGTTAAGCACCGCAATTTACTCGCAATTTCTTTTCACGTTCGGTTCTGTACTGCATTTTATTCGGACCAATAATGACACGTTTACATCAGGTTCGTTTGGCCGTATTCAGCTACTAAATGTATGCGATCATCCACTAGTATAAATTGTTTGATGGCTGCTTGTAGGAATACGTTCAATAACTTTTTGCTGACGCATGGTTGCATGTGATATAAAACTTATTTTTTAAACGCCGTCTCCCACACTTATAATAATTCCTGTGTCGCAGGAGACCTTACAAACATTTAAACAACGGACACAAAGAACACCCAGACTCAGATTATCCATTTATGGATCACACAAAGTTTTTCCCGTGTGGGATTCGAACCCACTACACTCGGCGCAATGGCGATAGCGAGGCGACCACTTAAACCACTACGCCATCCGTGCACTGTGTTCTGAATGTAGGTGCACTTCGTTTATTTCACTGTATAAGCTTTGCCATACGTCCCCCGTAAAATATGGCAAGAGCCAAAGTTCGGGATCAATCTTAATAATAAATGTAAAAATAATTGACATATTATTTAGTCGAAATGGAAAACATTTTTGATTTTACAGTTCGGCTTATGGCCGTTTAATACACAGTTTTTACACGTCCAAATTGCAAGTTTTCACGAAAATAAAGTTCTGGGTAAAAATAATCCCTATCACCGAAACCAATGAGAAAAGCCTGAGGGTAGACAAGTGAAATAGGAAAAAGTCCTAACAAGCAACTAGCAAAAAACTGTGTTGAGAGGAATTGTTATAGATAGGTACCTATTTTATGTACACATATCTATGGCACATAATATATGTATATATTGGAGCACCTAGCGAATCATTTGAATGAGCCGATATCTTTTACCGTGTTTATCCATTGTGGGCATTGATGATCGCAGAAATGCAAAATGATACCACTAAATACATCTGACTTACTTAATGTAACCATTACCAATTTTACTTAATGTATAAAACACGCTATTTATACAACTCGGATTATAACAAACTGTAAAGACATAAACAGATTAGGAGACGATGGATTTAAGAGCACGCCTTAGTTGGCTATCCAAACAGAACACGACGGTTCTGGCAAGAACATGGCGCAACTGACAACTCCTTCCGGGATTAACCCAAAACACAATTTCCATAAATAATATATTAGGAATTATTGAGTGTGAGAACCAACGATAAACAAAAATTGTCTAATAAATTATAAGAATTTGTAAATCAAATAAATTAAATAGTTTGTTGTAAGTTTGATACCTTATATGAAACTGTTATGTGTATATTGGCATACACATAAAAGTTTCATATAAGGTATCAAACTTTTATTTCAAAATCATACAGATTTAATTGTCCGACTATGTTTTCCCAATCCTACTAATATCTATGATGTACATAGGTACGGGAAACTTTTAAAGATGTTTGAATGTTTGTAAGGCAGTCACGCGTAAACAGCTGAACGGATTTGGATGAAACTAGAAACACAGATAGAACACATCCTGCATTAATACGTAGGATACCTTTTATACCGGTATGGTAGCCACGCAGACGAAGCCGCCGGTAGAAGCTAGTGTCATATTGTGAGGATTCTAATTATTCTTTACTTTTTTTCACAAGAACCGTTTGTTTTACAGCAACCATATTATGTTGCTGTAAAATAAAATAAAATATAATATTAGCTGCTTTTAACTGTTGCATCAGTTGTGATATAACTATATAAGATACAGTCAGCATTTTGTGTGCTCAATGAAAATAAATTGGCAGACCAAAAATTAAACGATAGCCAAATGTTATGTCGACTAAAATCGTTTATCACGCTTCACTGTAAAATGTGAACGAATATATTCGATTGATACATTCGTTTCAATCTAATTCGATTCCCATATTCGAGCAGCGATGTAAATGCGCCGTAACAATGCAAGCGCGAGACGTGAAAATGCTCTCAACTGGCAGACAAAGAAAATACTGGCTAGATTGATGTAATGAATAGGGCAATTACATTACGTACAATTTAGATTACATACCTATAATACTGTCAAAGCTTGACTATTTAAAATAATGTTGACCCTTTTCTGTTCTTAGTTCTTTTTATATATATAAACTAGTGACCCGCTCCGGCTTCGTACGAGTAGTACAAAACCTTAACAGATTATACACCTAAACCTTCCTCATGAATCACTGTTTATATTGTTGAAAACCGCATGAAAATCCGTTTAGAGGACTTTGTTTTATAACATGTAGTGATGTCTTATCACTACATATTATAAAACAAAGTCCTCCGTTTGATAAATGTAACTAGGATTCAATTTACTATAAAATAACGAAGATAACACCTGCTTGCTCCGTCCTAAAATTGCCCACGACATCAAATTTTGTGATGTTATTACTAGATGCAAGCAGTCTGCGCGCAAGCTACATGCGCTGGATACTCGCGCGAGCGAGAGTGTATCACCGGTGTATCATCATTGATATCTCGTATCTGTCATCTAAGTACAACCCGCCCAATTGCCTCAACTTGTGCATGTTTACTCGCGTTCGATAGCCATTTAATAATATTGCGACTAAAATAAAACATGTTTTAGTTTATAAATGTAAAATAACCAAGCTTGTTACCACAAAACCGATGAGACGAGAAACATTTATGCAAGTAAATGTGAGAGAATTACGGTATTTTAATATGAAATATTATTTTATATGCTCTGACAGGATGGCTGGCCACTAAACGGATGTCTGCTTTGGAAGCTGAGTAAAATATCGTTCGAGGGAAAAATTTCATACAACATTTCTCTACCTTTCCGCCAGAATAAAAATGTAACATGTTTAAAGGAAAACATTATATGGATATAATATTACCTTTAATTTGTCAAGTCTTTGCATGCCAGACATAATTTAAAACGTATTGTGTCTTACCGCCGGTGTGTCGCTGCTACTTAACAGGCTTAAAAAGTAAATATAAAAAAATAGACTTGCGGTAGACGTGTCGTATGATGCCCATATTTACTACTACTGACTACCAATAAATGTGACAAGCATTTCCTCATGAGAAATGCTAGTAATTTATAATACAAAAAGTACCTAAAAGATATTAATAAAAATAAGCGCCTGCTTATGAGTAGTACTATCATTAGATAAATAATTATTGTTTATTGCAAATGTATGGTCCTAAATTAGATACCCGCGACTAGGAAAGTGTTACCTTTACTAGATTTATAACTTACGCTTTGACTCGTGGTAACCATAGTAACATAATAGTATATCTATATATTAATACGTGAAGCAAAAACTTTGTAACCCTTTTTTAAAAAAATTGCGTGGACGGAAGAGTATGAAATTTGGCACAGTTATAGATTATATGGTGAAGGAGAGGCGAATCCTAATATTTATATAAAATATGCATTAGAAATTTGCGCGGACGGAGGAGTATGAAATTTAGCACAGTTAAAGTTTATATGGAGAAGGAGTGGCGAATACTAATATTTTTATAAAACATGCATTGAAAATACATTAAATTAATAAAAAACACGACACGCACACAACCATGCATTTGACACATGCAGTCAAAACGCGTTCGTAGTATTTCGGCATTGTTCGTCTGACGTCGTACAATTTTTCGTAACTATGGTTACATAATATATATATACTTTATTTATATGTAATAAAGAAAAAGAAAACAAAGTAGGAAGCTTAGGAATATCGTCAATGAAAGAGTATAGTTAAGTACTTAAATAATAATTTGTTTAAATAAGATAGGTAAATTAACCTGTATAGCTTTGGCGAAATCAAAATGAAATGTCATTATAAGGGTATAGTTATAGACAATAAAACCTTAATAACGACCAAACTTAAAATTTAAATCAATAATGGTCTAATTTTGACCACTAGGCGACCGCTAGTTTATATTAATAGGTACAAGCTCAGAAAACAACATTGTATCTCGGTTTTAGTATATCGTCCCCGTAGAGCGAAAAGTCATTAAGTAACAAAATGTTCAAAATCGACTTATAAATATCAATAAAACCAGCAATTTTTTCTCCATATTTCTGTCTTACTCTCGCATTCATAACGTAATTATTTAGAAAAATAAAAATCGCGAGACGTAATTAAGTACACTATCTGATTTGTGACTGATGAGCTACAAGTAACTAAGTCACCTGATTACTTTTTCTCTTCTTTGTTGAAAAAGATACTTACGCATTAAAGTTCCTTATTTACTTTTTCCACATTACTCCCTATGTCTCAAAAAATAGTAATGCGAAAACTCATTAAAATGACTTAGTAATTTTATTGTATCTGATATTTTGTGCGAAAAGTAACTAACTACCATTAATTATTTTTCGAGCCTTATTATTTACGACCAGACGTTTAAAAGAAAAAACGACAACTAACTAAAGTGTTCTGGTTAATATTTTCCCTGATTGTAGATGACATAGCACATTAGAGTATTATAATTAAAATGTTTTGGCTACTTTTCACCCAGCAAAAACACTACTAGATAAAAGGTTGGTGACTATGTCCCGTGGTACGATGCTACTTAGTGAGATTACGCCCTTTGACCTTAGAGCACCTCCCCGCGCCCGCGCATTATTGCAGTCATTCGCTGTGAGAGCGTCATAGCGCACTTACGTATTTTTGTTTTGTGTTTCATTTGTCAGTACCCATAAGATCGTGTAAAGTATGAATCGTGCTAAATTAATGGTGGATTTAATAAAACTCAGTGATGAAAAAGCCGCTGTAAGTATTATCTAGTTGCTTCTTGTAAAGTTATTAGCGTACGTACTAATTGTTACACAGTAATAATAACTTCAATATATTTAATAGATTTCATCTGTTTACAACTCATCAATGGAGTTCAAGTGAAACAATGATAAGTACTTAATTATTTTTGTATTGTCTTGGGTTGGTTTGGTTATTAATTTATTAATTAATAGTGTTGACAGACGATGATAAGTAGAACCACGACCTTAGTTCGCGGACCGTCCGCCGATCCATTATTATTATTCTCGATTGTTAGTTGCACTCGCCGCACCGGGTAAAAGGGCTCATGCCGTGATATGGCAGCTCACGAATCGTAACGTATCGTAAAAATTCATGACCAGATTTTTTACGTTGCTCGACGTGGTAACCGACGACGCAATGTGTGGCACGTTGGATCGTAGTAACGTGACATGGTACGTTACTACGTCGTGACCTGTTATTGTGCACTAGCTCAAAGTCGCGGTTCGATGCATTGACAGTTCAGTCGTATGTTAGCATTATTATATTGCATCCTGCTTTAAATAACCTATTTACCTACTAATCCATTTAAAAATGCATGTGTGTTGTGCTACATGTTGTCTTCTGTATGAATGGATTATTGTAAGTGATATTGCCTGCAGCCACCGTGGAGGTTTAACTCAGCTGCACTTTACAATATGAATTTTGACACTTTGGTTATCACCATATTCTTTATGATTGCAAATGTGTTTTTATTGCTAGTTTATAACTAAGTACTCACCTTCACTGTTTTTTTAATGCACCGCGCTATTGTACGTATACGTACATTATACTGCTTTGCATTTTCCTAAGTAAAATAATTTTATTTCAGGTAATTCCAGTATTAGATAAAGAAGATGCTTTTGAGGACTTTCCTGAAAAAGATTTCTGCGAGTCGACTCCAGCTTCTGTCTTGTGTACAGCACGCCATATACCAAGCGTTCAGGCACCGTATTCTGCACCTCAGCCAACAGATATAAACAATGATCTAATCACCATTAAAGATCTATGTTGCCAAGACAATAAAGAGCGAATTGCACTCAACAGTCCTTGTTCCGAAATTAGTGGCGTTCAATTATTCAGTAGCTCACCAGTTCGCGATTTTTCAGATTCAAGTGTATCTTGGTTTCCTGGGAGTGACGAAGACAGAAGAACCAAACAAGGAAATAGGGTTTTTATTGACAGCTCTTCTACAGACAGCGATGATAGTGAGTATTATGAATATTCTCACCGTCAGAAGAAACATAAAGCTCCCCCAGTAACTATTGCACCGTCCGACGAATCAATATCAAATTCTTCGCAAAACACAACTGGTATACTCCAATTGATTAATGACTCGGCTTTAACTGGTTGCTCTGACAATACACAAATATCGTCAAATAAACAAAGTAGCCCTAAACGATGGAAGAAAAGTGATCCAAGTAAATGGAAGAAAAACAAAACGAGAGACAATAGAAATAATTGTTTACCCTACCAAAGCAAAAGCGGCAAGACTATGCCTGCAAAAAAACCTAAGCCTGTGAAATGTACTGATAACTGTCGTTTTAAATGCTCTTATAATTTTAGCGATGATGCCAGATATGCTATTTGTAAAAACTACTGGGTAATCAAGGACTATGTATCGAAAAAACAATTTCTGCTCAAGCACGTAATTGCCACTCCAATCAAAAGAATGAAAGTTGGCGTATCTGACAACAAACGGCGTAAAGCTAGTTATGAATATTACCTTTTCAAAAATCAAGAGAAGCATCGAGTATGCAAAGATTTCTTTCTAAAAACATTGTGTATTTCAAATGGACCTGTCAATAAAGCTTTTATGGACGTGAACGAATATGGAAATTATTCAGGAATAGACAAGCGAGGCTCCCGTGATCCAGTTAACAAAACTAGTCCTGAGTCTGAGCAACAAATTATCGAGCACATAAATTCTTTTCCACGACAAGAATCACATTACTGTAGAAAGAAGTCTAAACGACAATACCTAGAAAGTAATTTAACAATATCGAAGATGTACGAATTATACAAAAACCAAATTAATTCAGGGGGTGGGCGCCCAGCTTCAATTTTTGTGTACAAACGGATATTCGGCACTAAGTTCAATCTCTCTTTTTTTTCTCCAAAAAAAGATTTATGTATGTCTTGTACTCGGTATGATAACGCAGGTCATCCTGGACATTTAAAAGCGGAATATGATGCCCATATCTTTCGGAAAAATGCTGCTCAAGATGCAAAAACGGCCGACAAACAGCGGTCAATTAATGACCCAACCTATCTAGTTGTCACGGCAGATATGCAGTCGACTTTGCAAATACCAGTTTGCGGCGCTGGTATTTTATATTATTCACGCAAACTTACTGTACAAAATTACACAATCCACACTGCAAAACCTCCAAATGAAGCTTACTGCATAGTGTGGAATGAAGTCAATGGAAAGCGGGGAAGCATAGAAATCGCTACTGCAATGAATTGGTGGTTCAGCCAGGTGCCTCCTACCGTAAAGGAAGTCACTATATATAGTGACACATGCGCTGGCCAAAATAGGAACCAGTACATAACGGCATTTTTGGTCTACACTATCCAGAGACCTGATGTTCTCATCGAAATTTTGGAGCAAAAATATTTAGAGAGTGGTCATACGCACATGGAGGTCGATTCGATGCACAGTGCTATTGAGAGGCAACAGAGACACACGTCAGTATACTCCATGATAGACTGGAAGAATATCATGCAGCGAGCCAGATCAACCAGACATCGGGAATCAGCTCCTCCTTATATTGTCCATGAATTAACGTTTGAGGATATGATCGACATCAGAGCCTTACATGAACACTTCGTCAAAAATGTAAGTAAAGACAATGAAGGCAATAAAATAATGTGGCTGAAAATAAAATGTCTAAGAGTTGAAAAAGAGTTCCCTGGTATTGTGAAGTATCGATATTCTCACGATGGACCATATTCAGAATTCGATATATTTCAAAAAGTATATAAACCTACTCCTCGTACGCGAAACAGAAAAAAGGTCCAAGAAAATCAAGATTTGGCCGTTAATGGCGATGAAGTTAGTAGGGAAAACCTTATTCAACAATTGAAACTCTATGAGATACCGAAGTCATATTCAGCTCCTCTAGCAATCTCTATGGCAAAAAAGAAAGATTTGTTAAATCTTTGTGTCAAAGGTGTCATACCAAGAGAACTTCATCCTTGGTATGAATCTTTACCTGTCAGTAACGATGTGGTGGATAGGCTATGTGAGCCTGACGTCACTGAGCTCGAGGAAGAAGAGGAAAATGATGTCGCTACATAATTAATGCTGTTCTATTGATGATTTTGTAATGTATTCTTGTTCATTGCGTTTTAATTAGGTTTTGTATATTTAGAGACAGTTTTTTTTTCAATAAATGTTAACTAAGAATGTTGTTTTACTTTTAAACTTACAACTGATATGGACACTAGTTTTAAATTAGGCAATAAATTAATAAATAAACAAAGTCTATTTAGTTGGGTATTTTATTTAGACATAGTTATGTAAAAATGTTTTACTCCTAAAATAACTAAGTGATTTTAGTTACTAGTATAATATTTAAATGCTGATGCGAAAACTAACTAAATGCATGTGAAAAGTAACTAAGTGACAGATAAATAGACAAAACTTGGGGTAAAAGAAATTATCCTTCACAGTTAATTATTTATATACTATTTTCGTGGTTTAATACATATAACATATACTTAATTAATATATCTTTAAAAATAAACCTTTCATACATCTATAACTAAACTTCGAAAAAAGTTATATTTTTTTGTTTCATTTAAGACATAAAACACCTCGTATCTCAAAACCACTTAGGTGTTAGTTAGTGATTTTTCGCTCTACGGGGACGATATTGACCGCACGAAGGAGAGAGTATGAGATTTCGCATAGTTAAAGTTTATATGGAGGAAGGGAGCAAACAACAAAACAAAATACATAATTATGACTTACTGTTACGAATCCTTATTGCACCCTAATTCCCTTACTGAGTACAAAATCACCTATACTCACAATTTTGCCTTTTTCATAAGCCTTGTACCAGATTGTGTGCCACTTTAGTTCCTATATATAATAATAATATCAGCCCTGTATTAAACTGTCCCACTGCTGGGCACGGCTCTCAGCGTAAGGTGGATTAGGCCATAGTCCACCACGCTAGCCCAGTGTGGGTTGGCAGGCTTCACATATCTTTGAGAACATTATTGAGAACTCTTAGACATGCAGGTTTTCTCACGATATTTTCTTTCACCGTTAAAGCAAGCGGTAATTAACTGTTTACATACATACATACATAGATTCACGCCTGTTTCCCAGAGGGGTAGGCAGAGACTACGGATTTCCATTTGCTACGATCCTGACACACTTCTCTGGCTTCATTCACTTTCATCACATTCCTCATACACGCCCGTCGGTTCAAGGAGCTCTTAACCTGGCCTTTGTCCAGAACGCCTCCGATCTGATCGAGAAACGTTCGCCTAGGTTTTCCTCTTGCGACTGTTCCATTCACACTAAGTTATGAAGTTATGTGCGTATTAACTGTTTAATACGCACGTAACTTCGAAAAGTCAGAGATGCGCGCCTTAGGATCGAACTCGAGATATCTGCGTGACAGTCCATCGGTTTCCCACTAGGCTATCGCTGCTGCTTCCTATATCTGTTGCTATATTCCTTTGAATTTGAGTGTAAATATATTTTTTAAACCCTGGATTGTGGTGTTGTTTAACAGTTTTATACAGTGTTTATCTATTAGTATTATATCAATGCCCTCCATTAAAGTCAGGCTTAATAGTAGTCGGTTTGAAATAATAAATGCACTCAGAGAGTGTTAGTATGTCCTGACGGAACAATATAATAGAACCTCATGCACAATGGACATCAAAGCTCGTAAGCAACGTCTAGGCAGCATGATAAACAACACAACGATTTAGTTGACGGTTTAATGATCTGCATAACCCGTTAAATTTATGTTATCTGTGCCCATATTTCTGCATATTCACCAACAATAGTCAGATACTAGTAAATTATAGCCGCATTTTATGATATTTTGCGGTTAAAATTGCTCAATAAATAATTTTGACAGCACGTTATAGATTTATCGCCACGCCATTCATATGTAGAAAGTTGTAAAAGTTGTATTACAATTGCTGAGTTTGTTGTAAACTACAATCGTTTATGTAATATTGTTGTCGAATAGTCTCTATATAAATCACCTGTTACGCATATAGCATTATTTGTAGAAAATTACTTTGTTTGCAAAAGGAGTTATTGACTTTGTAAAAATAACATTAGCGAGATAAATTCTACTCGTAGCTAAATAAAAACATATATCTAATTGAAACTCCTAATAGCGTCAAATTAATTGATAATTATTATTTTATATAATAATAATCCTTCTGACCGAATTATTAACAGAACCTTAGCCATCTGCGTGTCAAGTGCGAAGAAGCGGGGCGTGGCTAAACAATGGCATACAGTAATTAGACGGTTAATGCCTGCACTTCAATAATTAACTTTGGCATACACAGCCGCGGTAGCGATGTTTTGCCTTGGTTTGAAGATATATTTAATAATAATGTAAAAGAGTCTTACTCATTACAAGAATAGTTATACCAAATCTGTAAGTATATTGCGTTTCGCGACAATACAGTAACGTATTGTACATAGAGGTACCTCGTGATTTTTTGTGATGTTACCTGGTATGCTACTTCCCATTTCGATTATTATTGAAAAATAAAAATAAACCTGTACTACGTGTCATTGATTCGAAAATCACTGAAATTATCACTTGTGAAGATTGTTGATCATAATGGAAATAAGTTTACTCGCTAACAATGGAAGCGCCTGCACCAGGCACGGAAAACATACCCAACTCCCACCAGAGCGGACAAAAATGTTCTCTGTCAATTATTATCCGGCTGGTTATAACAGATTTAAGCGCCAGTTAGTAATCCAACAGTGCAGCAGGAATGGGCTTACCAACAATTAATTTTAATATTGTTTTAGATGATATCCTATGGCACTGGGTGAATAGTACGATAGTGTAGTATTTAAATATCTTGTACACCTGGCAATCTGGTATACAAAAACAAAAGTCATTAATTCGGTTAATAAAAATTGTCCTCGAAAAATTTGTATTACAAGTTCAAATTGTCATTGTTTGCAAAACAACTTTCATTAAAATGATAAATTTGATTTGAAATTAATCAGTGAATAAGATTTATTTATTTTATTGTTCCGTTTAGTTTTTCGAAGTAATTTTCTTTTATGAAATATTTATGCATCTTGAAATTTTTGTTTAACATCGTACTTATATAAAGAAAACACGATCTTACAAATTTTATTCTCTTTGTCGCTTTTAGATCCCGTTGAACAACAAAGCCGTGTGTGGGTTGACGGTACAAAATCGGTACGAATCAAATATTTGGAACGCCTACAACTGTTTACTTTTGGTATATGACTGTGTTTGTGAATACGGACTTGTATGTTTAGCACCCAACGGCAAAAAGCAATCTAATAGGATGCAAAACTATATAGAATAACTAGTTTTCACCCGCGGCTTCGTTCGCGTAAATGTAGGTTAGGCTAGGTTAGGTTTGCAACAGTTCTTTTTTCTGGATGAAAGGTACCCTATGTCCTATTCTGTACCGCTGATAACGTGTATGCAAAATTTCATGTTGATCGGTTGAGTAGGTAAGGCGTGAAAGCGAAACAAACAAACCCATTTTCGCATGTATAATATTAGTAAGGATAACGTACATATTATATATATATTCATGCCGCCTGAATTAGTGTCAGCAACATAACTCAGCTCAACAATTAACAAATTTGAAAAAGTATTTTATGAATTTAAATTAGGAAAAACCGAATGCTAATTACACATGTAAAAAATAATCTTGCTTCTGGCTTTAAATTTTTTTTGAGGTCCGCTATTCAATTGATAACATTTTTTGAAATTTATTTTGAGCCCCTTATAACTCTAATGTAAGGTTCAGGATTAGCCATTCTTTACGGAACCGCCTGTATATAGGTATACAGGCGCCTGGCCGCCTGTATAGCTATATCAAATTAGTGGTTCTTATAATAAAAAAATCAAACTCACATTTGCATTTATAATATCAGTTAGTATTAGTATACAGCTCATTTATTAGAAGTATATTGGAGAAATGCGTTGGTTGCGTCGTTAAGAATATGTATAGAGGTATAAATATCTATTTATTGCCCGATATTTCGACCGAGCATTGGTTTATTCTGGAAATAATACAAAACAACTAACCTTAGGGACAGTTAAATAATTTAATAACAACACAAAGGCAATTGTATATTCGTTGAACCAAATAATTAGCTTGAATGTACTCTCCGTCAGTCACACTCGGTAGAGGGCAAAGCTTTGTGACACCAGTGAAGCACCATTATAATGCGGCTGCGAATGGTGGCACTTACCCTCTTTCACAATAAGCTTCTTAAACTACTTTTTAAATAGGTCACTTAATATACGGAACGCTTTCATGTTGTGCGGTATTTAAAGTGTGAAATTTTGCTACTAGCGTTATTTTGCTTTTATTTTTAAATAAGTAAGTACTTGATGTTGTCTTTTAAGTTTACGGTTTTTAAACGGCTTTATACACATTAATAAGATACATAGATTGAATACATTAGACATAAGGTACAACATGGTTGAATACATTTGTTATTGGGATTTTTTGTCAAGAATTTTAGTCACAGTACACAGTTTAGAAATCTGGATTCAATTCTTCTTGCAATAAAATCTTACATCTTAAAAATAAGACCTTACTGTGCACACGTTATACCAACCAAGCTTTCTTTATTAAAAAATATGTTCGATTTACAAATATTATTAAACAAAAATAAAAGCGAATGACAAACATACGTGTTTTATTAATATTGCGACTGATTAACTAAATTAGCCAAACTGAAATCTTTCCAATCTATTGAACCATCGGCGGCATTCTTCAAATTGTCTTCCGGTATTCAGTCGGAACGTCCAATCTACCACATAATAATATCTTCACATTGATCTGAGTACAATTTTCTCAAATTCCTTTAAATTGACACCATTTCCTTTTTTCGACATTTTCTCGATAATTATCGGGAAGGGTCTGGTTCTCTGTTCGCGCGTAAAAGATAATTTTTTATGGAAAATAAAGAGAGGCGAAAAGGATTGCAGTGACATCTCTTGAATCGCTTCGTGACCTCATTCCATAGTTGGAGTATATACAGACTAAGATGCTATTTTATACAACTAACTTGGCTAACACGGTCTACTGACGATAAGCGAGTATAGCCTATGGATACTGCAACACCAAAAAACTACGTTCGCGCTATATAGATTAAATGAGTAATTATGCTGCTCGTGCAAGGAACAAAAATTACTGATCCTATGCTGACAGCACAGCTTCCTAAAGAACTTCGGGCCTTGCCCGGCCACTGAGGCACATAACATAAGTTTGTTTTACTGCGATCTTCTGTACGGTAGAGAAAGTACCACAGCCAGACTGCTCCAGTTCGAATTCGAGATTACAAACTTCTGATTCACTACAGGAATGTAACAGTAGGTTATTTGGATACGTCTTTTAGAGGAGTGGTTCGAAAGATTTTAGGATCCTATTACACCATACTGTAAAGCCCGGTTTCAGTTAATTTTGACACAGACATATTTTATGAAAAATATATCACAATTTAATTTCTTGATATAGGAACCGGGCCTTAGTCATAACAATGATTGAATTTGAACTTGGGGCGTGATCTCCAATCGATATCGAAGCCAAAAATATAGTTATTAGAATTTTTGTCTGTTTGTCTGTATGTATGTCCGGGCTAAACTCAAAAAGTACTGCATGGATTTACTTCAAATTTTGCATAAATATTACTAACAGATCGGGTCAACATATAGGCTACATATTATCACGCTATCACCTACGGGGGAGGAGCTGTGAATCTTTATTTTTCTTACGCATTCTGTGACAGCGTGTAATCTTACGACGCATATTTAAATGTTGTTTTTGAGTAAGCCATGCTATTATCTAGCTTTACACTATAAAAACTACGCCATTTAAGTAACTTGGGCAGATAAATATAGTTGGGTTCCGCGGCGACAAACACTTTTTAGTTAAAATCTACGCGGACGAAGTCGCAGGTAACTGCTAGTATGTACATATTTTTATTAATTATTGATACTAGAAATATCCAAGTTATTTTATCCAAAATAATAAACTCTATAGACAAATCACAGCAAAATGGCAGAGCATTTAGAAACATAGAATATGTAGAATCACTAATATTACCGAGCTGCCGTAGATGTTTCCGTCATTGAGTTCCGTATTCCCCCGACAGTAAAAGCAGACAAACCAAACCAGGACAAAACGAACTTCTATTTGTGTCTATTCTAATTATCTAGATCAATCTAGAGGCAAATTTAGTACAATGTATTCGTAGCAAAGCATGCTCCTCAATGGCACACGATTCGTAACTGTGATTATATATGAGTTGAATTGAATTAACTGAGATATCTGATATATATCATTAACGTTAGAGGTAGGATGATATGTTGATTATTGAATTTGAACCTGCTGGCTTAGTTTACATACTGTGAGCCACACGTGTTACTTAGTTAACAATTAAGTTTGCTTAGTAATAGTTAAACAGAGTTGTCCGAAATAAAAGTGTATATTATGTTAAGTTGCAGTATTTATCTGCAGACCGGCGACACTTCGACCCAGTAGGATCTTTTATGTCGACACTCTCCCAATAACGACTGCCATAGATGTTCATGGCAGCCGGGACCGACGGCTTAACGTGCTCTCCGAGGCACGGAGCAGGCGATAATTGTCAATCAATACCCACATAATTTCGATAAGTCATATAATTTCCGAAAGTCAGAGGTGCGCGACGTGGGTTCGAACCCGAGACCCTCTGCATTGCAGTCTGTTGGTCTCCCCACTGAGCTATCGCTGCTCTAAATTGCAGTAACTTAACAATAAGAAATGAGAGATAATGTGTTTATACATAGTTTTGTATGTTATTAGTCAGTTCCAAAAGACCCTTTTACGAAAATATATTTAATAATAGTCTTAAGCTCATATCTGCTAAGGGGTAGGCAGACGTGTATTGTACCAACATAAAGTCACAGTAGCAGCATTGATTTTGGTTCTGTGGCCGTTCTTGTTCTCCTATGTCTTCGATCACTACGTTTTTAGCTCCCACATAGGAGCCGAACCTATTGCCGGTTACTTCAACTGTGACTTTATTTTCTTATAATCCAACAAGAAGAGCTCATATTCAGCAATTGTCTATTCTAAAACCACAGACCATGAAAAAAAATACTATCACCGGCGCATAGAGAAGCGATTCAGTAAGTTGCATGCTTTGTGATTGAAGCCAATGATTGAGAACGTAACGAACTTTTTGTGATATTGCAGTTCACACTGAAAATATTGCGATTTTTATTAGCAAAAATAGCGTTCGGAGTATGCCATTCGACATGTAATTGAATGGGCAATAATATTCATTTCGTATTGAAGTGAATACTAGTAAAAGTTGGAATGAAGGATTCAAAGATTATTAGATTTTTGATTTAATTGAAAATAGCTGAAATCAAATCAAGTTTTTATAAAGTACTCTTACTGTGTGCGGTATTTCACTAATAATATAAAATTATTTATACCATTGCTTAGGATTTAACACAATGTAAATTCTCTTACGATATCTGTTATCTACTAATATTTCGTTTACTCCTAGCAACGAATTGCTTTTGTAATCATAAAATGTTTTGTGTAAATTATATGGGAGAAGACACTGACTGCCTGTAACACAGGTTTCGTACCTAGCACAGGAATCAGGGCTTCATAAGAAATGTGTAAACAATTTTATGTTAATAAATAAATACATTATATTCCATAGAATGTATAACGTTCGAATAAAGGCAATAGGCTAATAAGCTATAAGTTGTACTAAAACTCATGAGTTGTAAAATATTGTAATTATATCGATTAAAAAAAAAAAAACAACTAAGCGCATTTCTAGATAACGTGCTGATATTAAGTAATATTTAGGTATATAAATGACGGTTTGAGTTTCTTACCTACTTCGCCTCGTGAGAGAACTCCGCGAACAGGTATTTATATTCAGTACATTTATTTTTCTTTTTCGTTTATTTATACTCGTATTTGTAGTATGATTAATTTAGTTCGTTGACGTGTACATATAATATTTTCTAGTTTTATGGAAATGGATTTTGAGTTTTAGTGTTTGCGTCTTTTCCGGGCCTGGTGGCAAATACAAGTCGTTCACAAATTTTACGCGTACTACATCAACGTTTTAATGTTCCACCGTGACGAAAGATAGAAAATAAATAATTACCTACACATTTGGCTATTTTAAATCCAAATCTTACACACGGACAGATAAAACAACCAAAATTCATAACTTTGTTTACCAAACCCTACCTAAACAAAAAATGTAAATTAGCCAGACAACTGTTGGCGTCGGCAGTGTATTAAATTTTCTATTTTTATTTATAGAATATTAAAGCATATACGCGAGCGTAACTCGGCGACTGGCTTGAAAAGCAAACAAACAAGGTGAATATTTTCAAGGACTTTTCTCATGAAATCTGATATGAAATATGCAAAAAGCGTTGTTGGCTACCTTCGCATACTCTATATTATATAAGGAGGCAGATACTGAGGCGACTTTATTGAATTAAGTTGCCAACGATTTGTGTTAGTTCTATTTCGTGCGATAAACGTTACCTGGCTTTTATCGAGACTATACTACTGAACTATTTTATTGGTTGGGATTTCACCGAATGGTTTGCGTTTTATTCTTGTTGTTTGAACTTGTGAATTTTGTATTGAGTGTATTTACGTTTTAAGTACGTTTAAGGTTCAATTTGGTAGAACTTTTATTAAAGTGCTTTAAAAATTAAACCACTTTATACGAATTTTTTCTCCGCTTATGTTAAATTATCAAATCTATTTAAATTTAGCTATTCCCGACGTTTCGGTTGCTTTCCAGTAGCCCTATGATCATGGCGGAGGGAAATAGATTTCATAGTTTGAAAATAGATTTTATTTATAATTTACTATAGAATCCGTACTTCTAGTTTAATTTAATTTATGATATCGGTGTTTTAGTCTCGGGATATAGTATTACGCTTAAGCTTGGTTTAGAGCCCTAGCAACAACATCAGCACCAAAAAGAAATTTGGTGAAATGTGGGGATAAAAAATAAAACTCTACCCTTTAGCGACATGCGGCGTACTGTTACATCCCTATTCTCCTTTATAAAATGCTGAATTGCAGTTTTTTCAAATTGACGTCAATACAATATTGGAAATCAGCAATAATTGCATTATAAATACTCATACTTGGTCTATACACGTTCAGTTGGTTATCTTCTAACAAAAGTGCTGCCCAGCTACGGACCTGGTTCTTGCCGTAAGCAGAACTAGAAATAACAATAACTCCGGGGCCACTCTGTCATTTACTAGGGCTACCACGCTATACAAGTGAATAATCCAAGTAAAGTCACGTATAGTTTACAGTTATAAGTGAAAACCTTATTTGGTTTGACTATGAGTAAATATTCAGAAAATAAACAGTCGTGAATTTTTAGTACTGTGTTTTTTTATAAGTACTGAATAGGACAATCTAACAGTACCTACATGTATGTACACGTGACGTTATATACATTTGGTTTTTGCTAGCATACTTGAAAGGCGGATAGGAAGAGTATTTACACTTGCTTTCAGCCCTGGCCCCCTTTGCTTCATTGACCCGCTTTCTTATGGGTCATTGGAGAATTAGTCTTCAACTACCACGCTCGTCAACCAACTCTAACCATGATTTACACACGCACAAACACTACTTTCTTTTGTTATAATTCTCTGATTGGACTAAGTGACTCCTTAGTAATAGTTCTCTATGTAAAATGTAATAAGTCATTAATTAAGTAATTGTTAGTGCGGCAGTGAATTTCGTTTAGTTTCTGTTTGCGACCTCGCCCGCGTGAATCGCACAGCGACACTTAAAGATAGCCTATCCTTCCCTTGGCTACAATCTACATAATATATTTTTACTAAATTTGTACCAGTATCTGTTTAATATGGATTGGGCTCTATATATAATGGGTAAACAATGTTGATATGGTGCATCTTTAAATTGAGGTACTTCTAAAAACATACATAAAAA
Organism: Catocala sponsa; assembly: GCA_963564715.1. Lineage (NCBI taxonomy): Eukaryota > Metazoa > Arthropoda > Insecta > Lepidoptera > Erebidae > Catocala > Catocala sponsa. Next base: position 19,600,775 of record OY751337.1, on the reverse strand, counting down.
ATCAACGTCCATATCCCTTTAGGGGTAGACAGATATGTATTACAGCTATGCTTTTAGGTCCTATGTGATGAGGCTAACTTTTTGTCAGCTATCGGACACAGTTCCAGACCCTGTGCTGCTGCAGCTACTGTCGTGAGAATTTTTTGTCAGTATCGAATCCGAGCCATCATACACAGCAGTTGCGTTCACTGCTACTTTGTCACCGAGACAATCTTCCAATAACACTTCGCTTGATTTCCAATTGAAACCAGAAATGCCAGTAAGAAAAGTAAACTTATTCCGTCAGAAACAGTGAGGCTTTTCAAACCCTTAAAAACACGCCGGTACCAAAATTCAATTTCCAGAACTTGATATTTTTCATTAAATCTTTCATTTGTTATTCAGCACACAATTTTTACGGAACATTTCTTTGTATTTTGAAAGCGGCCAGTCCTTATTAAGAGAATTGTTTGTCCAACAAAGTGTAGCATTCCACTTTGGAGTTTATTCTAGGCACGAATAAACCTAGGTATGCATTATTAGTATAATGGTCATACTGGGCTGTTTGTTATGTACGTCACGTTGTGTAACCGGTTTCTGTATACAAACATACGCTCACAGTCTATTAATTCCGTAGGTATATTAAAAAGAAAACTTCTGTTAAGTTTTTAATATAGATTTTGTGGACGTAAAGATATTATTTATATGGAGGTGGGTGATTTTATTGTAACACTAGCTTTTACCCGCGGCTCCGCTTGCATAAATTTATGTTATGAAAATTTTCTATCCTTCGGAAATCCTATGTCCCTTTTTGTGGCCCTGACAACATGTATACGAAACTTCATGATGATCGGTCTAGTAGATAAAGCGCGAAAGTGTAGCAAACAAACACATTCGTATTTATAATATTACTAGTAAGCATTAGGATTTTAATAACAGACGAATAGAACAGCACTTACTTTTTCCCGGACTTTTGGGAATCTAGGCTCGGTTAGATTAAGTTAGTAATATTACTTTGTTTTGGATGAAAGGTACCCTATGTCCTATTCTGTATCCCTGACAATAACTGATTAACTGTTTCGCATACACGTTGTATGTGAAATTTCATGATGATTGGTCGAACATTTAAGGCATAAAAGCGTAACAAACAAACTCACTTTCGCATTTATAATATTAGTTAGGATTAGGATAAGTTACGGTGTCGTAAGTTATGCTTAAAATATAAAAGAACTCTGCACGTTTTAGCTTTAATCCGTGTATCATATAATATCATCTTATATAACGATCCTTTTTTTTTTGAGGTTATTCTACTAAAGTTAAACATAATTATAATAATTGAAACAAACAGCACATGATAAAAACATTTTATTTTAAAGGAAGAATATACATATTATATAATCACACGCCTTAATCCTCGTGAAAGTAGGCGGTGTATTTCACGCACATCAATACATATGGTTCTACACCTTTCGTAGCCATTCTATTGCCGTTTATCGAACCGATTCAGCAATGTGTAGTAAAGTAGAAAGTAAAGAAATTCTCAGTAGCTTCACGGTTGTACCACCAACTTGGGATCCAGTAATTCAAATAGTCAAACCCAAGAAGAAGCAAACCACAGCTAGACTTCATGATACTTTGAGCTCATTCTGCGTAAATAGAAACACCCATGATTAAATTATGTTCGGGTACTTTGAAATAACTACACTGGAACATTGAGACAACTACCATTTTAGTCTCCCCGTGACCATGGCTGCTGAAAAGCAACCGAAACGTCGGGGAAAGTGTAAAAATGAATCTAAATAGTATAATAGTATAGTAATAGTATAAATAGTTTTAATAGTTTCAATAATTTAATTAGCTTAAAAATTTGTAAAGTTTAATAGTGATTATAGTAGTGTAACAGTTTTTCAAAAAATTTTGTAACAGTGTCAAATAAACAACGCGATAAAATCCGTATATAGTAGTTTAATTTCAATGAATAACATTCGCGTAAACAGAAGACAATATTAGCTTCACGGAGTTTGGACTTTGTGCTGCTTCTGATATTTTTTTCACAGAAAATTACACTTTATTCGACATTAATATATAATACAAAGCTTTCGTAGTTTTCTACCACTGCGTTAACAAAGCACTACTTAACCAATTACTACTTAACCTTAATAATAAAAGGTATTGATTTGAGGACATAATATTTCCACTGATATAATAACTTTTCCTCCTCTTTGCAATTCTAACCACTCAAATGGCTTTTATGCGTTCGCCAAAAAATTCAGACGACAATAGTTATCAATCTCGAATAATCGTACAGCTGTATTGGAGTTTGTAAATGAAACAAATTCATGACTTTAAGTGTATTCTTGAAGCCTTATTGTAGTCGCTTATTAATTATGGAAAGAGAATTCCCGTACTACGAATAATTCCTGTAACGGGGAATTTTACAAACACTCAAATAATGGAACAAATATTTGTAGATCACACAAATTTTTGTCACGTGTTGGGGTTCGTACCACCAACACGAGACTTGGGGCAGTGGCAGTGGCCAGATGACTACTTAAACGACAACGTTATTGGAGCACGTGTTGTGAGAAACAATAGGATTAAATTAAGTGAGGTTAGTAGTAGGATATATCTGATAAATAATATGTAAGCCGAGGGCGAGACTGCACTGGTGCGGCAAGGGCGACACGCAGGATATGTCGGTAGCCGCACCTCCGAAACCAGGTGAGTAATTTATTCTATTATATTATGCGAATTTATTAAATGTACTACAGCTAACCTAAGTGTTCGTATTAAATAAAATTGTTAGGTCATCATTTGATCTCTGTAAAATCCCGGCGATGGTTAGGTTCATTCGCAACTTTCAATTACGTCATCATTTTCATCATTTCAGCCTATTGCAGTCCATTGCTGGACATAAGCCTCCCCCAGGGTGCGCCACAAGGCCCGATCTCCCGTTTTCGCCATCCAGTCACCTCCAGCCACCTTTTTCAGGTCATCGGTCCATCTGGCCGGGGGGCGTCCTACACTACGCTTGCCGAGTCGTGGTCTCCACTCGAGAACCCGTCTGCTCCAACGATCATCGGTTCTGCGACAGATGTGACCAGCCCACTGCCACTTCAGCCTGCTGCACTTCTAAACTACGTCAGTGGCTTTGGTTTTTTGTCGGATAGTCTCGTTCCGGACTTTGTCCCTTAACGAGATTCCGAGCATACACCTTTCCATAGCTCGCTGAGTGACTTGCAATCGGTGGGCTAGTTTCACTGTCAGGTTCCACGTCTCGGCTCTGTATGTCATGGCCGGCAGGATGCATTGATTGAATACCTTGGTCTTCAGGCAATTACGTCATCCGCACGTAATTGTAGACCAAGTGTAGTGAACATTCCATCAATTAGGTAGCTTATTGTTGCATTAAGTGTATAAGCGTATGACTCTAAAAGTAAGTTAAAAAATTCTCTTAAATACTAGAGTGCATACGCACTGTATCGCGTAATAAAACCTAGCTGACTCGCGCAACTTTGTCTGCGTCATATAAGATAATTTTCCCCATTTTTGCAACATTTTTATTGATGCTTCCCTCCTATTGGTCGTAGCGAGATATTATATAGCTTATAGCATTCCTCGATAAATGGACTATCCAACATTAAAGTAATTGTTCAATTAGACCCTGTAGTTCCTGAGATTAGCGCATTCAACCAAACAAACAATCTCTTCAGCTATAGAATATTTGTATAGACTAGTACCGATAGATACTAATAACCTTTTTTGCGTGTCTTCTTCGCATCATACAACTTTTGTTCTACCACATTTTACAGAACTCAATAATATCTATAAAACATATTATAACAAGTTTAAAATTGCTAGCGCCTTGCCTCCCGCACGATGCCTCCTCCGCGGTATGTTTTTAGGATATGCCGCTGCTTTCTTTCGCGACCGCTCGAAGTCTTATGTCTTAGTCGTGAATGCAGATATTGATATGCAAATTCATTTTGTAAATGAATTATGAAAAGTGGCAGAACAAAAGTATTAGTAGTAAGTAATATAAATAAGTTACGAGTTAAAGGTTATTCGTATATTCCTATTAGCTCTATAGTACATACACATTAAATTCAAAAATTATTCCTCCTGTTCCTTTTGTGTATAAACCAGTATAAAATAGCAGTGTATAATACATATATAGTATACGACAAGCAAACAATCACTGGAATACAACAGCAGCGCACACATATAATATACGTCTAGCATACAATCACAGGACTGGACATTCTACGGCTGACTATGCACTTCATCCTCACATTTTGTATGTCATTTTCTGTAACAATTATCTTGCAAGCGGAAACAGGCCATAATATCGTTAGTCAGTCAACAAATTAACGTGCTCATGAAACCCCTGTCTAGCTCAAGGGTCGGGCTTAGTGGAATGAAAGATGGACATCGTTTAGAATATTTCGCTTTAATGAACGCTCATTATAAAATCATATTTTTGGTGACGAAGTTACTCTTTGTTATAAGTTTCATTCCTAGTTGTATTAAGTAGGTACCTATAGCAATTTTTATTTAATACTAAGCAGAAACATTAGATACGTATGTGTTTAATAAAAGGTAGAGCTAACATCTAACAGATTCTTATTTTGTGAATTATAATTGGCATTATATTGTACTAACTCAAGCCGGCAACTTCGTTACCTCAGAAATACTACTTTTTCTGGATACCCTATGTCCTTTTATGTACCCTGAAAACGTGTCAACAAAATTTTATAATGATTGGGTAACTATTTAAGGCGTGAATAAGTAACAAACAAATAAGCAAACTCACATTCACATATATAATATTAGTTAGAATTAAGGATATAAGCTTTTGTTATTAGGGACGACTATTGTTGTTTTCTCTATAATAAGATTACATTTTTATTAGTATTAACTTAAATAATATAACAATAATATAATTATGTTACCTGCTCTAAAAAAAGGAGTTACAATTATTTACGACCAGGTTTTTAAAACACCTGTATTCTGTACTCATGAGAAACCGTATCACATGAAGCAGAAAATATAGACTAATTACCTCACGTTGACGCCAGCATCGATAGGCTTATAAAAAAAAGTAGTCGTCCGCTCGCAAAAGGGTCCAAGGTCACCAGTCCCTTGCTGACTAGACAGTACTGATAAAATCGAGGCTTTTCATGCGTATGTAGTTATAATATTGCTGTAAGTTGCTTACACAATGTAAGCTAGCGCAAGCTACTAAGATAGTTTAAATATCTACGGCGAAAAATTTCTTGCATAAAGAACAAAGAAGGAATGTACCGCCGTCAATTGTGTGTAAAAACTTCATAATAATTATAAACACAGGTTATGTGATATTAAGCAGTCCTCAGCCTCAGGGAGTACATTTATAAGTTCAACGTATAACAAAGTTGTGGTAGTTTCACGAGATCTAGTTAATCAAATTAAAACTCTTGCTCAGCCGAGTGGAGATGGTCCACTGCAAGTTTGTGCCAACTTCCAAAGAAGTGGGAGTAAACATCAACATCGCAGTTTTTAACTAACCTATTTTAATAATTTTATGAGCATACAGTGTAACTTTGGTACCTTCTGTGACGTAAGCTGTCCATCTCGTGGATTATAATAATATCAGCCATGTTTTAAAAACTGTCTGGATGTTGAGTCGGGCCTTCTTTCAGTATGAGGATGAATAGACTTAATATAGCTGTGTACGCTGACTATTGTGCCATTTATTGGCTTTATGAGACAGTGGGTTGGAAGACTTCACACATCTTGAAAACTCTTAGACGTGTCGGTATCTTTACAATGTATTTCGGTGATCGTTTAAGCTTGCGTTAGTTATTTTTTGTGATGTGGTTGATCGAATCTGAAGCCTTTGCGTGGGTCTTCTTGTGGGTTGCATTAACTTTCTTAAATATTGTGTAATGTTAGTAGGTTTATAAAGCAATACAATTTTAGCAGCAGCACAGAGTTTCAAATTGATAAACGCCTTTTGCCATGTATTAAATCCGCCTTGAGGGGTAGAATCCGCCGTTGCCAATAGTATAGTCGATCCACATTATTTTTATTTAGGTAAGTGAATTGTTTACATTATCCAAACTCTAAAGTATTTTTTAACTATAAATAAGATACAACTTACAAGCCGTACAAATCTGGTAGTAGCTAAATGTTAAATGACAGGAAAAGGATGGATGATACAAACTATGACGTAACCGCTACTTGAACGCTGCTGTCCGAGGGAGCCCTACTACAGCCCAATTTTTCTTTAATCCAAATTTGAAATATTTATTATTTCCTTAATTTAATAATACTGTTTGCATAAAAGCTTTTTCTTTTCATTGCTGTTTGCTCTTGTGTGTAAAACATACATAATCACCTACCCTGCGTTACGCAGTAAGTAAGAGTACAGTTATAGCTACTGGCTAACGTGCCTACCACAGTCTAATACCTTTGCATCCACTCTTTCTTTAATTATTATTTCCTTCGATAATTCGTGAGCAACACTCCTAGAATTACAAGCGTTCGTAGGATATGGTAACTGTTTACCACAGTTCAGTTTACGTGGTCGCCTCGCCATCATCACTGCGTCGTTGTGGATTTGATCCCCAAACAGGACAAAAAATCGTTCTGTGTGGGATATGTCCAAAAACACCCATACTCGGAACATTTTATTTACTTGCTCCGCTTATGAGTGTTCTTTGTGTCTGTTGTTTGAATGTTTGTTAAGATCCCCGCGACAAAGGCATTTTTGCCTAATGCAGGATCAGACCATAAATGTGACACATGATCTATAGTGCAGAAGATACATTTATAAAAAACCCTATTTAACCGAAAAGTTTGGAGAAATACACTCACAATAATTATTGTAGTTTCGATCACAGCAAAGTACGACGAACTAAAAACAGAACATACTTGGGTTTAATTGTGGGTGTTAGTGACCTTTCTTTCAATATATGCAAAGCCTACAACAACGCACGGCTTATTTCTAGTATGTAAATACACTTTTAAAAGATAAACTCACTGAATTTAAAACGCCCACAACATCGCCCACGCTAGCGCTGTATGGGAGTATAGTGGCTGTAGTCATACGGATTTAGATAGTGCGCAAAACTTTTTGATTATTTTGAATTAATATTCTTTCAAAAAGGCAAGATTGATTACTTGGATGCCTAATTGGTTAATTTATGAGTGGCAGAACCCGTCATTGGCATTTATATAGTGACTACTATTATAGTTAACCGGCGCAAGGAAAGTAACAATGTAAGTGCATTTCGCCTGTCGACAAAGTGCTTAACCCTAGAACACTAATCATCGCCTGGGAGGCCGCGACTCGTAACATTTTTCGTTGTAATTCAAATTTACGCGGTAATGATGACGCGCGCGCTCGTGCCAACTCAGTGCCCCCCGCGCCGCGGTGGATAGCAGACGTGCGTCCCGCGGGCCCTAACCGTTGGCGAGATATTGACCTCTCGATCGCCTGACAGGCGATCATTAGTATTAAAGGTAATTTATTTTTGTATACTTGTTTTTTAATTATTGTATTTTATTATGAAATATTATATAATAAAGTGATAATATTAAATACTTTATTTGCAGATAAACATGGACGATATAGAAATTGAAAATATTTTGTTCAATCGTGACTCCGAGAGTGAAATAGAAGATAATTTGGAGGTGCAAGACTACGATTCGGATGACAGTGTAGCTGATCCTACATATTTCATTCCTAACCAGCAAGAAAATGAACCCATCACTACGCTCGTCACTGAACAACTCGATGAAGTCCCAACTTTACAAGAGCCATCAACTAGTAATTGGTCTACCAGATCAACTCTTTCACGACCCAATTCTCCAGCTGCAGAATCTCTCATCGTTTTTCCTACTACATCATCTGTCAGAGGTAAGAATAATTACATATGGGCAACCGAGAGCTCTGATAGATCAAGATCAAATAGAACTGCCTCAAGAAATGTAGTCCATATTACTCCCGGATCAAAACAAGAAGGACGAGATGTAATAAAACCCCTGGAATGCTTTCAAAAGTTTTTTACACCAACCATGTATGACGAAATAATGTTACGAACAAATGAAGATATTGCACTCAAAGCCTGCAAATACAAACACCAATCTACGACTATATCACCAACAAGGCTGGAAGAGCTTCATGCCCTAATTGGACTAATTATATTTAGTGGTGCCATGGGCAATAATGATTTGCCAACCAAAGAACTTTTTGATCCTACACTGTGTGGATCAAAATATATGGCGTCCATGAGTTTAGAGCGTTTTGAGTTTTTGTTGCGTTGTCTCCACTTTGATGACCGTAACACTCGAGAAGATAGAAGACGAAATGATAAGTTTGCGCCTATAAGAAATATTTGGGAGATGTTTATACAAAGATGTCGAGATCTTTATAAGCCAGGCTCTTATGTTACTATAGACGAGCAGTTGCTTGGTTTTAGAGGCAGATGCCCTTTTCGTATGTATATTCCCAACAAGCCAGCCAAGTATGGACTGAAGATAATACTAGCTTGTGACGTTAACAGCAAATATATGTTTGATGCTTGTCCATACCTAGGCAAAAACAGTGAAGTCCCTACTGAACCTCTTGGAGCCCATTATTGCAAATTATTAACACAAACAATACATGGCAGTAATCGGAATATTACTGCAGATAATTGGTTTACGTCTGTGCCTTTGGCTGAACAACTTCTTGCTGAACCGTATAAACTGACATTTCTAGGAACTATCAAAGCGAACAAGAAGGAAATACCATCTGAATTCAAAAATAATTCTTCCCGTCGCGTGGGTACATCGATGTTCGGCTTTCACGATAAATTAACACTTGTAAGTTACAAACCAAAGCCACAGAAAACCGTGCTACTGATATCTACTATGCACGACAAGCCGACCATAGATCCAGTAACCAAAAAACCATCAATAATTATGTCGTATAATGAAACTAAAGGGGCAGTTGATACGTTTGATCAGATGTGTAGCCATTTGTCATGTAGCCGCAAAACTAGACGTTGGCCACTTTGCATGTTTTATGGAATGATAAATATGGCTGTTCTGAATAGTTACATACTACACGTTACCAACTCGCAAACACATGGAAATAAGCCAATGAATAGAAGAGAATTTATGAAAACCCTTAGTGATGATTTGTGTCGCCCCTGGTGCAATACACGGTGCGAAGAAAGACCAAAGATGAGAAAACGTGTCAGAGAAGCCATAGAGAACGTCTTAGGTGCTGAAAATGTACAGAATAATGAAGAATTTTCAATAAAAAAAGGCAAGAGGAGCATGTGCAGTATTTGTCCAGCAAAGAAAAGGCGCATGAGCATTTATTGTTGTGCCAAATGCAATAAAACTTATTGTCTAGAACATAGATCACCAAATTGCATCGACTGTGCCAAAAAATAAAAAGACTGATTTTAAACTTATGTGCCATAAAAATGTGATTGTTAGAATAACTATTTTTGATATGATTTCAAAGAATGATTCACGTACAACGTGATTGTTATTTTTTGTTTAAATAATCTCTTAATTTTTAGTTTGTTTTTATTTATATGCCAAATGTCTATGTGGCCAAAATAAGAGTAAGTATTATTAAGTTTAACGCTCAATTTAAAAGACTGATTGTAATATTTCTTTAAATTTTATAATATGTTAAGAAAAGGCAGAGGTTGACCTTTTATGTTGATAAAAATTGTTAACTTGTAATAAAAAATGTAACATAAACTTTCTTGTTTCTCTTAAAGTAGCCTCCCAAGCGATCATTAGTATTAAGGAGTATATAAATTATATTAGTACTCTAGGGTTAAGAACCTAATATACCCACCTCTTGTATGCCTTTCCTTTCATTATGTCAAAATGGTATAACAGAAACGTGTTAATATTTAAGCATCACATAATATAGTCCTTATACAATGAAAACTGGGATAAATGCGTATATATTATTTTCACTAAGATTAGCCTCACCAATATCAGCAAATTCTAGTCAATAAAACAACACTAACAACTAACTCAGTGACCTGCGTAAATCCGAAAATGACCAGGAGCAATTTTGATAGTGATGATTGAAATAATAAATAAATAAAATGTTTGGAATTTTCATAAAATTTAAAATAATGATTTCTTTTTATTCATGTATAAGACATAGGTTATTTTACTGATATACACTACGGTCCTGAAATATATCTCCCAAGCGGTCATAGGTAACAGTAACTGCTTACTACCAGTCACTGCTTACTACTAGTCACTGCGTATGCTTGTTTGCCTGATTAGTAGAATAAAAATAATTGCTCAAAAAAGTTCAATCAAATGTACTTCGAAGTTATTATTAAGCTTTGCTCTCACAAGTTCAAGTTTTGCCGCATACTAAAGAATTTTGATATAAGTACTTATCGTACTTATCAATATTCAGTTCAAGTTATTTTTATATTATTAAGTATTAAAAAAGTAATAACTATTTTATTTTCCCATACAAACTGTACGGAGTATACGTATATTCCATACAGTTTGTATGGGAAAATAAAATTTTCATAACGTTATGAAAATTTTGAATTGAAACGTAATACTGAATAATGATGAAAAACGTGCGATACTGAATATCTTGAAAATATTCATTTTATAAACCCTATTAGGTATTCATATGAGATGCACTTCTTTTGATAAAAATCGTAAATATCGATGTATTTCGACGAATATTTTATTTTTAATTTTTATTTCATTTATTAGGGACAAAAAACAACTACATGTTAAAGTATTACAAGATAGTGTTTTAAATTTATTATCAAACATATAATCAACACCATTGTCCACGGATTAAAAATGAATGGTAAATTAAAGTGATAGTGAACACAATTGAATGAATTTGATAATTGTTAACAAACAATATTTCGTTATTTGCCTAAAATAAAATATATTATTATTTAGTGTCCTGAAGCGACTCACGAATATTTTAACAATATATACACTGACGTCAGTATTATAAAATGAAAACTATAGTGTGTTATCTATATGAATGTAAAATAAGTATAATGAAACAGTTTTTCAAAATTTTGTAATATAGTGTCAAATAAATAACGCGGTAAAATCCGTATATAGTAGTTTAATTTCAATGTAAAATAAGTGCGGAATTTTAAATTAAATAAACTCTTTCATGGTCATTTTTTCATGCTAGATAAACGCTACCTATAAAATAAAATGTGTGTTTGACAGTTTTGTATAGAAAATGTTTAAAAATTATACCGCAGGCTATCTGGCGATAAAAAACTGCCTCATATTTAGGCAAAATATTTTAGTTCGAGATACAGAAATAAAATGCAGTACCTACATATGACAAGCGAAATAAAAAAATCTAATATACCTAACATTAGCACCTACTAATGTTAAAGATAATAAAGTTAAAAATATGTAATATACCTATATTACATATTTTTTTACTTTATTATCTTTGCTATAAATAAACGAAAAAAGTCTTTGTATGGTAAAATTTATCTATTCTTCGAATCACAATCAACCAAGACAGCAAGACTCACAATACGAACCTTAACGATCCAATTATTCATAAGTTCTGAATTCAAATTATGTTCATAATTCAATTCACTTAAGTCGAAAAGGTACCGCGATCAATTGTAGATCAAAAGAATGCTATTGGACCGTAAAAGGGTTAGGTCAGGTCGGACTAGAGCCTCATTCAAATTCACTGAAAAGTATTCATTTAGTCTCCACAGAATTGTCTGTCTATCATTCGATGTCTTCTAAGAAAATACTCAGAGTAATATTTGGTAAAAGTGTTGTCCGTATAATAGAAACTTCTAGAATAAAATGTTTTAAACATGAAGAAAATAACGTATTTGTATAATAGGATTTTTGTCGGCGCTTGATATGGGAGTGACAGATATGTGCGCCTCGTTGTATTCATAAGGTAGTTTTATAAAATACAGGCATATTATTTGTTATACATTGTGGTACGGAAACGACTGATTAAATTTTACTGTCAGTTAGGGGGGTGGTGGCATTTACGCATTAAATTATTGTTGTTTTAAGTCTTCGTAGCCTACATTAATAATTTAGTTCACAAGTTACTATTTAGGTCTTTTATGTGGAGTTATCTGGACTACTGGTACTATAATATTGTTTGACACAGTATATAGCTGTTTTCTTTTAATATGAGCTCTAATAAAGTTCTATTAAAAAGCTATATGTAGACGGTAAATTTACTTGTCACTTATTGCGTGGGATCCAAATATGAGCTGGCAGTTACAGCTGAGCTAAGACTGTATAAAGTGTATAACCACCTTCCTGTATAACTCCCGTCGGAGATAAAGCGTGTGTCTATTTATATAATACATACTTATATACATAGACATATACTTAGTAGTTCGTTATTAGTATAATATGTGCACACACATGGTTTCCCTTGCAACTCGACAAGGGTGTTCAAATTGCAAATGTATTACGTCTTGATTTATTGATTTGATGTTATGCTGAGTTACATTGAGAGGAAGAACGGCTAAAAGAATTTTATTCAGCTTAACTTTAGGAGAAATAGGTATGTCTTAGAATTATTGTAACCCTTGGTGATTCTTTATAACACTTTTGGTGACGATGTTCATAGTGTGTAGACTGCTCTGATATGGCGCAGCGCACTATCGTCGCACTTAGTATTGTGGACTCAAATCCTGTAATTAAATATTCTTTTTGAATCTGGGACTATAATCCCCTGCATCACAGTGCTTGAACCATAAAACGGCAATAACCTAACGGACAAATAAACACATATAATATCTACGGTGTCTGATTTTTGAAGTGAAAACTTCTTTAGGTGCGTTGAGCACTTCTTGGGTGAACAAAAATCATGGAACTTGCGTCATCGTCACCGAACGCTTTCCAATTTTGAATTTATTTTGGTTTATAAGGAAGTGTTTATGATCAAGGATTAAAGTTTTCACTTATATCGGCAGTCCCCAAAGATAGCCCCAAATTTTTTTAGAACTATAGTAATAATAATACAAACCAATGCGGTGCTCTATTGTTTCAGAAATCACATTCGCACTTTGTAGGTACTTACTAGCTCACTGTTCAAATTTGCGTACAGCATCTCATTTTATCACACAATGTACCAGGTAGGCAGCAATCTCTGTTTGATACTCTTTTTGCGTAAGTCATTTCACTATTCCGGGGTATAGAGGCATGACTGGCATCGGGATGTCAAAAAGGAGATCCATTTACCCAGGGGCACAGAATAGAGCATAGCTATCTTTCATTCAGGAAAAAAGTCTGTTTCCGAGGGATATAAATTTATTGGCAAAATCTAGATTAACGCGAAACCGCGAAAAAATGAATATACCTATAATTATAATTTACCGATTTATAATACAGGCAGCAGATTTATATCTATATAGCAGACAGTTGCGTTATGTACATATATCTTTATGGGTTTATCACAGTTGTGCACTAGGGGCGGTAAAAGGGGAAATCTATTTTAAACTGCATCGGTGGCGTAAATGCGACTGTTGTATTCGAGGTACAACCATTCTAGTGTCGAGCGAAATGTTATTGAGTTCTGCTGCAATGAAATTAAATCAAAAAGTAGACGGCAATAGGCTCGTATAAGAGATGAGACCTCTTTCTTTCTTAGAAAATAAAAAACTTTGGCATTAAGGATAAAGCCTGGAGTTACGGGTATGGTATGCGTCAATGCATTCCACCACGAAAAAAAAGGTGGCACAGAGAACCGTAGCGTGTCTACAGGCTTGAGCTGGTGACTTTGAGCGACTGCTGCAGCTAGCTATTAAATATTGTAAACTCATTAAATAAAATCTAATATGAATGTTAAGTGTTTTTTATGTTTTTCTGTTTAGAGTTCCGACAAAGACCTTTTGTGCTTGGGCATACGCTATGTTCAAACGAAAATAACTTTTAAAGTGATAGACGCACAGTTGTAAATTTAATGTTGTAATGTAGCTTACCTCAACATCTATCGCATTACTACAAAAATAAAAAGGCTTATGGGGGGTGCTTTTGCAGTAATTTACAACAATTTGTTAATTTACATCATTTTCTGATGGTATATATTGAGATTCATATGTTTTTCAAAAATTATGGACATGTGAACACTTTGTTTTGTATTGTAGACGGTAGACAGTATCGTTGCCCTCTGAATTAGCCAATTTTTATCTGAATAAGATTAAAACTTTGGGAGATATGATTTATTTTGTACACACATAGAGAATTTTTCAACAAAAAAATAAGATGCCACATAGCGAGAAAGTGGATTGGACTCAAATAAAGAGTGTATTTGTGTATTAAAATAGATGTTATATAAGTATTTAGAATATCGCTAGTCCATGACCGGACACACTGCATATTAATACGTGAAGCAAAAACTTTATACCCCTTTTTACGAAAATTGCGCGGACGGAGGAGTATGAAATTTGGCACAGTTAAAGTTTATATGGAGAAGGATCCTAATATTTTTATAAAATATGCATTAGAAATACATTAAATTAATGAAAAATACTACACGCTCACAACCATGCATTTGACACACATAGTCGAATCGCGTTCGTAGTATTTCGGCATTGTTGGCCTGACGTCGTACAATTCTTTGTAACTATAGTTACCTATACCTTATTTATATGTAATATAGAGAAAAAGAAAACAAAGTAGCAAGCTTAGGAATTTTGGTCGGATTTTGACCACTAGGCGACCGCTAGTTATTATAATAACTCCATATTTGATTTCGAAATGACGATGAGAATCATGCATGATGAACGATACATCAGTATTTATCACAATTAATTTCACAACACGTGAATCGCAGTTGCAGATTATTAGATGGTTCCAGTATTTAATTAGTAGAAGATACCTCTGTCGAGAGCCGACGAATTAATGTTTATTTACTGGCTTTGCCCGAGCCTGCGGCGCCCGTGGTTAGTCAAAAATGTACGGACTTTACTTTCCTCTTTGAGCTCGTTGAGTTTGTAAGTGTACTTTATTGCGAAGACTATGAATTGTTATGATATTAGAACAATTGGTTAGGACAGTTTTAGGGCTATATACCCAATGCGGTAGACAAACTGTACCCTTCTGCCTACATCTTTGGCGATTTAGCGGTGTACAAATGTATTTCATATCTTGGCGCCTAAAATACGATAAACCGTGATCAATAAGCGATAGACTATTTAGTAAGAATGTTATTCCAGTGAACTGATAAGTGACTCAATGAATAAACCACCAAAAGTGATTTAGTGTAAAAACAGTGCCAAATTCGAACTACGAATATATTTCGCCGCAACGCAACAACGATCCGTATGATAAACTAAATAAAACATTACTTTTGACTTTCGCTGCAAAAACCAAAGTGGTTAAGGGATAGCAGCCCTAAGAGAAAATAATTAAATAACAACAATCGGCACTCTTTGCCGCGGTTTGCGGACAAAACACTTCGCTGCTGGCTGCGAGGTGGTCAGTGAGGAGATGGCGGAGACTGCTTTAAGCCTTGACGGGACGCGACGCCGGCACCTTGGCGACGCCCCGTCGCCATGCAGACGGCAGCCCGAGACGTTATAAACGAGGCAACAGTCAATGTGACAGACGTCACATAGATTTTTAATAGGTTTATTTTCTTATTTCGTTTATAATATATTGTAAATATTTACAGTAAGTTAAAATTTAGTTTATTTATGTTGCAAGACTTAGGCAACAAAAGTGATGTGGAAGTGAGTGCCGGTCAACCTGCCACATCCCTAACGAATCTGGTACGCTGCCCTAATTGTTCGCAGGCTCGTTTTTTTAAAGGTGAGCGGGGCTTGAGAGTGCATTTTGGTAAAGTTCATAAAAACCAAAATGTACCCTCTAGTCCCAGCAATTTTTTACTAAGTAATCCCTCATCTTTAAACCCCCAATTTCCCTTTTGGCAATATTTAGGACGCTTGAAAAATTCCATTCCGATTTTAAAAAGAGTTTCTCGAGGCGCGAGACCTTCAGTGGTCCAAAACTTGGCTCACTGTATAGGTCTTGTCGTTCGAGAGAGCTCTAAAACAGCTTGGGAACAATTACTTACCTTTCCTTATAGGATTCTACATGTTAAAAAAGTTCAGAATACACAAAAATCATTAACAGCACAAATTAAAGATAATTGCAGTTTTAGTTATAACCATTTAGAACCAAAAGACACCACCTCCTACAATAGCAAATCATTGTACCAATATGTAGAATCCAAATTAAGGGAAGGTGACATTAGGGGTGCATCTAGGTTATTGTTTAGTAGCGATGTGGTGGCGCCTTGCTCTGCAGAAACACTTGCAGGTCTGCAGAGCAAGCATCCAGCGCCCACTGATGGTCTCTCCTTCCCAGACGCACCTGATGCTGACATGGATTGTCTCAAGGTGACAGCCAAGGAAGTATTTACAGCCGTTTGCTCCTTTCGAAGTGGATCTGCTGGCGGCCTCGACGGCTTGGCACCGCAACATTTAAAAGATCTTTTGTGTTCCAGCGCCGGGGAAGCTGGTGATTCACTTTTGAAGGAGCTGACGGCTTTAACCAACTTAATGCTCTCCGGCGGTGTGGTGAATGACATCATCGATATTTTATACGGGGCAAATTTATGCGCCCTACGTAAGAAAGATGGTGGCATTCGTCCCATTGCCGTGGGGTGTACCTATCGTCGTTTGGCAGCCAAGCTATGTTGTAAGTACTACAGTGCCCCCCTCGCAGAGAAATTTCAACCAGTCCAGCTTCGTTTTGGTTCGAAGGGGGGCTGTGAGGCTGCCATTCACGCTCTCTCCACGTACCTTGGCTGTGGCGAAGCTGAGGTCATCTTAAAGGTTGACTTGAAGAACGCCTTCAATTCTGTGAACAGGGACACCTTGCTGACGCAAGCTAAATTGGAAACCCCCAAAATTTTTTATTTTTTGTGGCAGTGTTATAGACACCCATCAAAATTAATTTATAAAGACAACCATTTAGAATCTGCAGTTGGGTGTCAACAAGGTGACCCTCTTGGACCGGTCATTTTTAGTCTAGCCATTCACCCAATTATTGAACAACTAAATTCAAAATTTAACATCTGGTACCTAGATGATGGGACCCTAGGAGGTGACATAGAAACGGTTTTACAAGATTTGAAACTTTTAAAAAATAAATTTAATTCGATTGGTTTAGAACTAAATTCAAACAAATGTGAAATTTTTATTAACGATAAAATAGATAAGTCTTGGGCCCTATCAAAATTCAATTCTTTGGCTCCAAACATCAAAATTATTGAAAAAGATTCTTTTCGCCTTCTTGGGTCTCCTGTATTGGAGGAGGCATTCGAGTCGTTTATAGATGAAAAGATCCAAAATTTTTGTGAAGTTTCAGACCGACTACTCAAAATTAATATTCATTCTGCTTATACAATCATTCGTTATTGCCTCTTCGTTCCTAAATTCACACATGCCCTCCGATCCTCTCAATTTTGGAAGCATTTAATACTTTTGGAAAAAATCGACGATACTATTCGGCATACACTTAGTAAAATTTTAAATTTGGCCATGAACGACCGAGTGTGGCTCCAGGCAACCCTACCAGTTCACTTGGGTGGCCTCGGCGTTCGCAAAATTAGTGATGTCAGTTTACCGGCGTTCCTGTCTTCGGTCCACTGCACTGAAGAATTGACCAGGAAAATTTTAGCTCCCACACTGGTTAATTCTGAAGTGTCGTGCAAGTCCGACGCAGTAAACGCTTGGAAAATGATCTGTCCAAGCTCTGATTTGCCATCCGATCTATTCTCTCAGAGTCGGTGGGATGGGCCGCTCTGCAACATGGTGAGAGAACATCTCATAAACACATCTCTTAATGTTGCTGAGCGTGCCCGTTTATTGGCTGTGGGGGAGTGGGAATCGGGTCTTTGGCTCCAAGCACTCCCTTCGTCCAACATAGGCACTATGTTGGACGATACAACGTTCCGCATCGCTTCTTGCCTTCGTTTAGGTGCTCCATGTGTTTCTCCGCATCGATGTCACTGTGGGGAAGCCGTCGATGGCCTTGGCCACCATGGCCTATCATGTAGCAGGAGTGCCGGTCGTTTTTCGCGGCACGCCAATCTTAACGACATTATCCGTCGTGCTCTTGTCACCACCGGCGTACCAGCTCATCTCGAACCTAATGGCTTGGCACGTGACGATGGGAAAAGACCGGACGGTATGTCATTGATGCCTTGGAAGATGGGTAGGCCCTTGGTGTGGGACGCAACGTGTGTCGACACCCTTGCGCCATCACATCTTCCCAGCACGGCGGGTTGTGCTGGTGCTGCTGCTGCATCTGCGGAGACTCTCAAACGGCGCAAATACAAAAACCTGGTAGGGGATTATGTTTTTGAGCCGTTTGGGGTCGAAACGCTAGGGTCATGGGGTCCCAGTGCTCGTGCGCTCTATAGAGACATAGCAAAAAGGTTAGTCGACGCTTCCCGTGACCAGAGGGCTGGGCTTTATTTTGCAGAAAGAATAAGCATTGCCATTCAACGTGGCAATGCTGCCAGTCTTCTGGGCACACTACCGGTCGACTGTGATGCGGAGGAATTTTATGACGCCTATTAGAGGGTTTTAGTTTTCTTTTTCTTTGTTTTATAATATTTTAGGAATAAGTCATTTTTAAAGAATTGTGATTATATGTACATATTAAAACTTATAGTATAATGATATAATAAAAACCATTTCATACAAATTTCCATAGCTTCCTCAGTATGCTTACCACTATGCCAATGCTTTGATTTAATTGATTTTGATAAGTAAAAGCTGCATAGAATTTTCAACATCATCAACATCTCACCTGTCTCCTAACGACTGTTAAAAATATTATTTAAGGTTACTTTTACATAATTATATTTCTTTATACTATCAATGATATTTCCGGTCATATTGGGGCCCAACGTCAAACGGGTTAGGGCTTTTAATTTAACTAGATCCGGATAAATATTAGTTTTGCTGTGGATCGATTGTCGTCCCCTTACCGGATTCCATGGGCACCTACAACAATTCTAAGGATAGATCAGGTATGGGCACATTTGAGGTTATCAACAATTACATATATTATGTTCATAACATTCGGGACCGAAGGCTTAACCTGCCTTGCGAGGTGCAGTCCTACACAAATACAGTCACAAGATTATTTCACCTCAAAAACAGAAACAATTCGAACATTCTATTTCAAAAACACGTTCGCTCAGGCATAACAAAATAGGTTTTCCTAAAAATCAACCAGAGTTATCTGTCTGTAACAAAACAAAGACACACCCTCGATTTTCGTTGTAGATATTACTGCCATCGCACTCTATCCAATTCATAGTTTCTATGCCATTTGAATAAAAATAGGGCATACGTAATGCCCACACGTCCGTAAGGCACTGCTTAAATGTGTGACTAAGGCATCGTCTACATTGCAACCACTGTCTTTATTAATCAATTGTATTTTAGATGGAATTGCTTTGGGAAAATTGGAAACATTACAATTTATGCGAATTAATATAATAATAATAAGACGAGACAGTTGTATAGCATGTTTATAAAGTAAGGCAAGTATTACAATAGAGATGAAAAATTTGTAGCCAAAAAATCTAAATAAATGATGGACAAAAGGAGTTTTAGCGGTATCAAACGAGGTATATTCTCGTTTAATTTTATTAATATTTATCCTATTTATATTATTGATGTGTAAGTTATTTGAATATTTGCTATTTAAAAACGCGTATCTAAACTATTAAACGAGTTTTTATTTTGGACGCAATTAGACACACTTGATTGAAAATGTTCTAGATTACATTTCTTACAAAAATCTTTTTATCACGATATGCAGTTCCATGCAGAACATGAGCGAAGCGAGCGAAGCCGCGAGTGAAAAGTATAGCAAGTCAACAATTAACATTTTTTAGTCAATAAAAAATGCTGGGTTCTAAAATATTCTTGTTACAAGCTAGACGCTAAATTACCGAACGAGATAAGTACAGATAAGTAGACCTTATGAATTTCCACTTGCTAGGATTCTGGCACACACTTGATCTTACAGATCTACAATTCAAAATTCGTATATTCGCATTTCTATTTCAAGCAGTCTAGACAGCGAAAAGTTTTAATCGCAACTGAATGTGAATGTAAGGTTTCATAACGATACAACGCAAATAGTTATACTGTGTTTATTTCTAGTCTGACGATTCACCTTAGGGCTTAGCAAGCCTCGTTATCCTTTCACTACAAATGGTACAGTAATAACACAAATCTGGTCGCAGTCTTATACAGTTTCACGTTGGCTAGTCGCGAGCGAGTCCCTTGCGATTCTCGGCAACATCTGCCCAGATTCTATGTGCTCCTCCGAACCTCTTCTGCATATTTCATTGCAAGTGTCTTGCGTCTGAGACGTCACCACGCGCACTGCCCGTTTATATTTTGTTCACTAAATTTATGGAAGCTTTAGAGATTTTGCCGCCACTTAAGGGTGAAACACGCGGCTGAAATACGCGACGTTCGTAACATTTTCTGGTGACCTTGTTGAGTAATGCTGAGATTGGAATCTCAAAACGAGCGCGGCCGACCACCTATTTCGAGTTATTTATTTGAGTTCATTTTTTGCCTACATTCGGTGTAGCGCAATATGCTATTGAAAGTAAAAGTTATTACATTAGTTATGGGTCTAATACATTCTCGGTGTGAGTTTTAGGGCTTATCGAAATCCATTTAGGTAAAGTTCATTTTCCTTAACATCTAATCAGAGTTTCCTTTTAAATTTTACAAGTTTTTCGCCGCCGAAATGGGGTAACCAAAAATTACTTCTAACGAAGACGAATCCTGGCTAATGTTGGCTATAAAAATGGGATTAATTTTTAATCTCATTGATATTCTACGCACAGCGCGGTTGCTAAACAAGGCTCTTATATTGATATCGTAAACAGAATTGGACACACTAATTGCCAATTAGGTAGACGTGAATAAAGGTACAATTTGGTCCCTAGTTAGAAAACGACCGCCACAAGCTGAGATTGTTTTAAGAAATGGTTAAGTGGATACTGAAAGGGATGTTTATTTTTAATTAGGAAATGAAAGCAAAATGTCCGTAGCTATTTAAATTTTTGATGAGGGTCTTATCTTTATAATAATTAATCAAATTATGGAACCTTTTTTTAGATTCTCATGCAATTGTAGTAATTCTTCAACTAATATTATAAATATTAAAGTTTGGGAAAATGTTTGTTAATCGGTAAGTCAATTAACACTATTGGATGATGGAAAACGAACTTGGCACAGGGTTAAACTATGCTTCAGGTAATGACTGGCCACGGTTGTTTTGGCCAGTTCCTGTGTCGTATACGCCGGCAAGAGAGGTCCGGTTGTCACCACAGCGGCGACTACCGCGATGTTGTTGAGGACACGGTGCTGCACACTTTGGCGGATTGTCCCGCCTGAGCATCGCAGCGCCGTGAGTTAATCGCGGCAGTCGGATTGGTTGCCTTCTCGCTCCCGGCCGTGGTTCAGTCCGGAGTGAGAGATCGTGGAACGCCGTCGCCTCCTTCTGTGAGGAAGTGATTTTCATCAAGGAGGTGGCGGAGCGGTAGAGGAAGCGCTTACACCCTTTCCCCAAACGCAGAGCCGGGTGCCGGAGGGCGCGAGACGACCTCCAGTCACCCTGAGTTTCAACCTGGGGGTGGTGGGCTTTGTGGGTCTGTCCGCCGTCTGTCACGTGCGCCTCTGTGTCGAGTCCGTCTCCCCTCTAGAGGGGAGACAGTAGGGTTTATAAGTGAGTGAGTGTCTTTGGTTAGGTCTCTTCGTGTAGTGGCCTGCCGTTTCATACGGCGCGGGCTGAAACCTCGGCGGGGTCGCGACCGCATGTGCAAGTGATTCGCGCGGCCCCGTCGATAGCGGTTTTGTCGAGGAACACCGTGGTAGGTTTAGTCGGTATTCCGGGAGGTCCATTTTTATCGTTTTAACATCTTTCTTTTACCCCGGTGAGTCCGACATAACCCCTCCGCCCGCCCCCACGGAGGGGTATGCATCAAACCATTCCCACACGTAAAAAGGATAAACTATGCTTAATGAAGCTGCGGATAGCAGCTAGTAATTATAATAAATACCGTATCATGGATCTGTGCATTATGGAGTAGTTCTTTATAAATCACCGAAGGATCTATAACGGTGGCAATATATAAAACTCAAATCTATTAATCGAGCGACTCAGTGCAATGTGCTATTTCGAAATGTCCTTCTAACACCACGCACTAACATTAATGAAGCTGCGGATAGCAGCTAATAATTATAATAAATACCGTATCATGGATCTGTGCATTATGGAGTAGTTCTTTATAAATCACCGAAGGATCTATAACGGTGGCAATATATAAAACTCAAATCTATTAATCGAGCGACTCAGTGCAATGTGCTATTTCGAAATGTCCTTCTAACACCACGCACTAACATTAATGAAGCTGCGGATAGCAGCTAGTAATTATAATAAATACCGTATCATGGATCTGTGCATTATGGAGTAGTTCTTTATAAATCACCGAAGGATCTATAACGGTGGCAATATATAAAACTCAAATCTATTAATCGAGCTACTCAGTGCAATGTGCTATTTTCGAAATGTCCTTCTCACACCACGCACTAACATCAATCAGAGATACATTGTAAAGTATGAAAAATGAATAATTTATTTTTGCCGTAGCGCAATATACTTTAATATAATATACTTATATCTTTCACTAAAACTAGAAATTGGTTTATTACATACAAGTTTTAACTTAACCAAAAATAAACTAATTACTTATATTACTAATCTCATTTCGATATATGTATATTTCCTCCTTTTATAGGTATAGTTATAAAAATACTAAATTTAGCATAATTTATATGGAAACAAAGTAGAAAACAAGCATTCATATATGCCAGTGTAAGCTGATCGAATCGTCAAGCATCAAAAAGTTAATATCGTATTATAAATATATCATACGACGCGAAAGTTTAAAAGTTATTATGTGGAAGCTTGTAATTAGCAATATGTTTATTCAAGCTTATCCTCATCTTATGTTAAAATTAAACTACTTTATACAGATTCTATCACTTTGTTTATTTTAAAACACTATTATTACATAATCTGAAGCTATTAAATTACTACGGTTACATTTTTTAAATTATTAAGTCTATTTAGATTTTAGTTTACATTTTCCACGACAATGCGGTTATTTTACAGTAGCCATGGTCATGGGGAGACTTACTGTAACCATGGCTGCTGAATAGCTTAAATAGTAGTAAAGTTTAAAAGTATTAGTTTAATAGTTTCAAAATAATTTAATAATAGTGTTTTAAAATAAACAACGCGCTAAAATCCGTATACAGTAGCTTAATTTCAATGCCTAACATTCGCGTAAAGGTAAGACGCTATCAACTAATGTTATTAAGCTTTCCTCAAATAAATAAATAAAGTAATAAATGATTTTTGATTGATTGAAGTCACAAAAAGTGCGAACTCTGTTTCCGAAATAAAACCGTATTCTCCGATGACACATCTATTCATAGCCTCCACAAACGTTACAATTCCCTCAAATCTTGTCTCGTATAACACGATATACGATTTTTATCCGCGTGCCTTTCGAAGGCGGCACTAAACCCATTACGGTACAAAGGAGTTCCGTATAAAAGATAAGACAAGTTGGGGGATCGTCATCTGCGACTAATGATAATAGCTCACATAATTCCGGACAAAGGAGAAACGTGCCGAAAACAGACGGCTCACAGAGATATTGGGTCAATCCGCGATAAGAAATTGTCTTGCATTTGTGTGTGATATTTAGATTTGGGTGAGGGGAAGGTTGGATTTGAAACATTTTGTTTATTATGGGTTTTGATTCTGTGTATCAACATTCTGTATCTTGAGTGTTTATACATACAATTGTAAGCTATATAGCTTAGAATGCATGACGACGATCGGCAGTCATAGACTAGATTTTTTTTTATACGACTGAGGTGGCAAACAAGCATACGGCCCACCCGATGGTAAGTGGTCACCGGAGCCTATGGACGCCTGCAACACCAGAGCCATTAATTGCGCGTTGCCGACCCTTTAGGAAAGGAAGTGGGAAGAAGGAGCGAGATGGGGGAAAGGGGTGATTATATATATTACATACAAGATCTTTGTTTCATAGTTTGTGTTGTAAGACTGCCTTATCTAGTCTATGACTGCTGATCGTCGTCATGCATTCTATTACTGGGATCGTAAAATTGCTATTGAAATACCAAATATCAGTTAATTAATTTTGCACGGTATGTGAACTTATGTTCCGTAGACAACAATATACTCGACAACTCACCCCCTTCGACGTAGTTCCTTTTAATATTGCCTCCATATATGTATAATATGTATGAAGATTTAAATATCTATTTTCATCTAAAGTAAAATCAATACGTAATCTATTTAATGAAAACGGCTACAATATTATGTCAAATAACCGAAAGTGCTTTTAAAATTCAGTAAAAATTCCATGATGGGGATTGGCAGCGTTAATTGCACCCGCATTTTGCATAATATTTTTATGGTTTGGCCGATTCGACGCAATAGGAACGAGCATAATATCGCCATCTCGAGTCACCTACGAGTTCTCTTGAACTCGTATACTATTGAGAATGTCCTAAAAAAACTCAATAATATTTTGTCCATTTACTAGCGCTGCGCCAACTCCGTCATTCATACATACTCGTATTATGCGATAAAACAAAAGTCTATATACTGTTCCAAAATAAATCATAATAAGCTGTGTGTATACCCTTTGTATAGATATATGCACAGCCAATTATACAAACAACGCTCTTGGCAATCGTTAACTGAACAAAAGTATCGTCTGTTACTTTTATATTTTATCAACAAATTAAGACTGACACAGACTTATTACTTTCTTCGTTGCATGTAACAAAATTCTTGAGCTAAAAGTACAGAGTAAACTAATAAAATGCGTGTATCCTTGCACCGTAACCCTGCACAAAAACCTAATACGTAGCCTCTAGCCCATGACGTAGCCTCAAGGGAAAACTCTGACAGGGATATAGTTTTAGGGTTTGTAGTATTGTCCGTCAAATTCCTACGTTAAAATATATTATATAATATGTATATGATAAACAACTTGGATTTTAAATACCCGGTTTGTTCACCTACATTTGTTTGAAGTATTTAATGCCCAAAACTACCTAGTTTAAAGTTTTAGTTTAAACATTGTGCACAATAGGACAGTCATAAATTGAATAAATCCAGTAGGTAAGTGCATTGGTACTCCTTAATCAGTGTTATTGGGCAAATTATCAACTCTACGCAGTTTCAAATTGTACTCGGTATACAATAATTGACTTGTTCCCTATTACTTGTTCTCCTTACCCTTTACCCATTATGTGGGATCGGGTCTCCTTGTTTGTCTTCTCCATAATTTTCTTTTCTCTCTCTCCTTCATGTCCTTTTGAACTGTCGTCAGCCAGGTGGCAGATGGTCTTTCACGGCGTCTCGGTATCGTTGGTTACTTATTTCTTATTACGTGAAAACTAAACCATGCGGAATGGGAGACGATTTCAGGCGTGTAAAGACGTGAGGCTATGTATATTACTCATATATTATATGGACTGCACTGATGGCGTAGTGGTTTAAGTAGTCACCTCACCTCTGCCACTGCCCTGAGAGCTGTGGATTCGATACGGCATGGTACATAAATTTGTGTGTTCCATAAATAGTTGTGAGGAGTCTAGGTGTTCATCGTGTTAGTTGTTTGATTGTTTGTAAAGTCACACATGTCTCAGAAATAATCGCTAGAGCAAGAGAAGTCAGACACCAAAAAAGAAGAAATATAAACACGTGATGTTAAAGAGCCTCGCTGATTTCAGCATGAATGGGCCGGCTCGACCGGGGAAGGACTACCCTCTCATAGAATATCGACGTGAAATAGCAGTTTTCCTACTGTTGTGTTTCGTTCGGTGAGTGAGGGTGCCGGAGGCCCAATTACCCTCTTTCCCCCTTCCCGCTCCTTCTCCTTCCTACTTACCCACACCCATTTTTCTCTTCTTCCTTTCCTAAAGGGTCGGCAACGCGCAAGTGATGCCTCTGGTGTTGCAGGCGTCCGTAGGCTACGATGACCACTTACCACCAGGTGGGTGGTATGTTGTTTGCCCCTAGTTGTATTTAAAAAAAAAGAGAAAGGCACCAAATCTGGTGCAGCCTTTATGATATACGAAACTTAGGATTGAACGAGCTCGTATCTGACTTTGTGGCCTGATCCTTTGATTTTTATATTATAAGGCAATATAGATTTATATGCCTTCATATCTTTTACTTATTCAGACAAAATAAAGCTATAAGCATTAAAAGTAGGGATTTTATTATAAATTGGTATACCTATATATTATACTAATGTTGGTGATATATACGTAGGTTTTGATTAGGATATAAAAATATGAATATTTTACCATGTTAAAACTTTGATAGATTTAACACGAATGGTCTCTGGCCACCACACAATTGGACACAGTTTGTCGAAAGGTCTAAGAATGCCGTAATCAGAGCGAATCAAGCAAGAGAGATAGGCCAAGATTGTACCAAGTGAAAAGTCGTAATCTCTGCATACACCTCTGCAAAACCCCGTTTCGAGTCTTGGGACAATTCTGTGAAACGAGATTGATTTTTTTAAAAGACAACTTCCGCGCCTGTGGTATATTCTGAGTACGAAGTTTACAAATTTCCAATAACCCATAACGCTCGGTTGCATTGTATCGAGTGAATGGTACAACTAAATATAATTCTATTCTTAATTCTTAAGTGAATCCTAGCAAAATAATGTCTGCTGCAGATAGTTGTCACCAACTGAATACATATAGTACTTTTAAAAGTTAGATAACAGTGTATATGTATTTTGAGTACTAAATTTATTCACATCAAAAAACATTACACTGTTATCTAAATATATACCTAATATGCTAATCAGTACGCCTAAATATGCCACTAGGGCTGAAGTTCCGTAATAAAAGGTTGGATAATATTTTGTATTTACCCAAAAACCCCATCAGTGTTCAAGTTACCCACTCTTCAGATAAAAAAGTAAGTCTCCGCGGCCATTTACGTCACCCCTTAGTTCTGGCGTAGACGGACGGTAGGCAATAAAGCTAAATGTTATCTAACTAATTTTTCTTTTGCCTCAAAACCCTCCTTTCCTTCGCTACAGCTTGAATCTCCGCGAACGATTATGAGACAAGTTAACGAAAACTCGCAGACGAAAATCGGAATTTCGCCAAGTCACATTTTCATCAACCGTACAAGACGAGATAGAAAAACGATTTTGATAGCTGATCACCTATTACTATCTTACCTATTCGTATAAGCGTCAGCATCTTAAATTTTTATAGGTATTCAACCATTTTCTTTTGTTATTCAATGTAAAGGTTTCAACTGTATTGATAACCAATTTAATTTTATTAGAATTCTAAGCGCCGCCTCTTGGGAAAGTTAATCAAGAGGGAACGTGTTTCGTACAATTTGTAGGCCTATTTGACCCTTCATAACAGTCAACAGGGTCCTTAATGACATTTTTGTTTTAAAAACGAGCGTCGACGACTAAATATTTGACGCAAACACGCGACGAATGTCATTCAAACTAATTGCTGCGAAGATATTTGAAAACTGAGGAAGCGACGGCGATAATAATACCACTAAAAGTTTAGTTGAATATTCGTTGTGTAATACAACTAAACTTGAACAACGTATAGGGTTCTGGGTGGGAGAGGGTTGGTAGGAGAGTACTTAAAAATAATTCTTAACTGGGGCCACACTACCATCTTATAGAATGGCTATTGCATACACGGGAAACAAACGGCGCGTTACAGAATGCATAGCATTGGTGCCAATTCTGTTGTCACAAAATTCTCTAAACATAACTAAAAATCACTAAAATTTAGTTTAGTCCTGTCAAACGACATTTCGTATTCTGGAATCATTAAAAGTGACAGGACTAAACTAAATTTTAGTGATTTTTAGTTAAGTTTTGAGAATTTTGTGACAACAGAATTGGCACCATTGTCTTGATTTTGTACGTGGAAAATCAAATTTCTTGCAAGATGTTGGTATGGCCCATGATACTAGAAGGTTTTAACTAAATGCTTAAGATAAAGTGAATTACGTAATATGTTATTTTAAGGAAAACAGATTAATCAAACGCTACTTTTAAATTAAACGACATATATATGTACATATTTACAAATTATTTTCTCGATTTTACTCCGTAAAAAGAAGCTGGGTCAAAAGCGATGTATTGGCAATACATCGCTTTTGGCGCAGCTTGTCTTTAACTCACAGAGAAATATTATACTTAGAGTTAATTTTGGTGCATTAAACATAATAAGATCTTATGCCTGTAATATTAGCATACGAGTCTTGTTTTAGATATAGGATTAAAAATAAATAGCTGTTGTTAGCGTTTAGTTCTTAACTTTTTATTAATCTAAAAGTTAGATAAAATAAACTTGTTTTAAAGGATTTGATACCACTTATGTTATTTTGTTAAAAGAATATTTTAGAAATACTTAAGGCGCTGTAATAAGCGTATGCTTAGGTAATTGAGGGGGTGAAGCAGAGGTGAAGCGCATTTAGCTCCGCCCACTGCGGGGCGCCCCGTCGCATTCTCGTCACGCGCGGCCGTATTCTGGCGACATCCGTATTCTAATTATTAAAATACGCAAGCAAAAATGACTGAACTTCTTGAATTGAGATAATTGTATCTAAATTTACATCACTTACTTACGATTCCTGAACTGTTATAATGAAATCAATTTGTTTGTTTTGCTTGCTTAACGGGATAAAAAGTATCCTATGTCCGTCTCCTAGTTCTAAGATACCTCCCCACCAATTTTCAGCCAAATCGGTTCAGCCGTTCTTGAGTTATAAATAGTGTAACTAACACGACTTTCTTTTACATATATAGATTTACTAACGAGATATAGATTTTACAGTTCATCAAACGTTAGCTGTCTACTACAACCGGGCATGTTTTCTTTATTCTCATCGAAATGAAAAGACAACGTATGAGGTGTTGAGGCTTCAATAGCTTTACGAGGCACATTTTCATTCAATTTCCTCTTACGACCTGGTACAGAAGAAACTTCAATGTTCATTCTTAACAATGAAACATTTTCTCGCAATGCCATGCCTCGAGCTTGACG
Source organism: Catocala sponsa (assembly GCA_963564715.1). Lineage (NCBI taxonomy): Eukaryota > Metazoa > Arthropoda > Insecta > Lepidoptera > Erebidae > Catocala > Catocala sponsa. Next base: position 19,571,574 of record OY751337.1, on the reverse strand, counting down.
AGAATCGACGATTTCAGGCAGCAGCCAATCCATATAAAACGCCACTAGCTTTTCTTTCATTTTCGTCTCCCAGAAAACATCATCTCTTTCTATAATTTCTTTTTTAAGAAAAATATTTTCGCCACTCCACACAGCAAATAAACATTTTTGTTTGCGTGTCACGTGCAGTTGCCCCTGAATTTGGTAATACCAATTACAATTTTTGTTTAGATTGATCAAATCACTTTTTTTGTCATATTTCCACATTTGTATTTTATTGGCTCTTATACTATTTTCCAGACCATTTTTATAGGCAATTATAGGACATTTAATTTCCACTATTGTGTTTTGATCTATTAATCCATCTGGCGTGGCACCAATAAACGGATATTCGTGGTCTACGAATAATCCGCAAGGCTCAATTGTCACATTTTCTTGCTTCGCCAGTTGTTGCAAAGCCAGTTGTTCATTTTCTACGCCATGTGCAACTGCTGTTACATTGCAGATATTTGACCTGTACAATATATTTTGAAGTAACTTGGCTTTGCTGCTATCTTCTTTTCACCACTATTCCAAAATTCGAAGCTGTTAACATATTCTTTCGTAATTCAAACCAGTCACTGCTGTCCCTCTGATTTATCGTAGAGAGCTGTATTTTTTCCTTATCTAAAGTCAATTGTTTCAAATTTATCAAAAATTGTTCTTTAGCATTATTTAATTCGTTTGGTGGCAAGTCAGGAGTTGTACTTTGAGAACCATAATCATTTTGTATAATTTTATTTAATTTTATATTTCTGTTCTTTTTATGAGGCTTAGTTTTATTTAATATTCGTTTTTGCAGTCGTCGTTGTTCGAATTTTTTCAAAATGCTATTAGGGCTTTGGCCTAACATCTTCTTGTGTAATGTATGGCGTGGATGAGGTTCATTAAAAGCCAAAACTGCAGCAAAACATCGTGCACGGTAACCACGTCGAAGAGAGAAATTTATTCTTTTGCCGCCTACAATCTTTGCCACTACACTATTAAAACATTCCACTACGTTCGTATCAACATCCTCAAGCAGACTTCTTGATTTTGATATTACTGATTGTATTATGGTTTTAATTCGAAACCAAAACGTAGTGTTTTCTATATCATTGCTGCGCATTATAGTTTTCTGTTTTGTACAGTAATAATTTTTGCACTGTTCATGGTTGCCGAAAGCGTGGTAAATTGAATTTAGTACGTCTTTCCTAAAATTTTCAATCGACTCTGCATTCTCTTTTTCGGATTTATATTTATCTATAGCGGTCACCACGACTTTTCGAATACTCATGATTTTTATGTCTGTCAATGTTTTTCTGTATGACAAGGGGTATTTTGTTTCCTTAGTTATTCCTCTCAATTTGTTGCACATGTTGCGTAGTAGGTGGTTTCTGCATTCTATCTTTTGGACGGTATGATTTGGATATGGGTTGCGAGCTAAAATTTTTGCATATGTAGCAGAGTCACCGTCTGCAATGAGCCTCCCATACACAAGGTTGTACATTTCTATAGAAGTCTCAAATCCTTGGCAAATGATTTCCGCTTCCATACTACTAGAAGAGCCTGTATAATTTTTAAAGCAGACATGATCTGGTTTTGATAATTGTTTTTTCTCTGCTCGAGCACATACTAGGCAATATTTGTTTTTGATGCCTATAAATAAGACTTCGCCAAATTTACGACCAACAATTGCTGCGGCACCCGACAATGCCTTATAATTGTTACCATAGGAACGTGATGACCAAACACCGTCCGCGTCCGCGTCTATCATAGGTATTGCCATTGTATCCTTGCTGAAATTACCTTCAGCAATAGCGGCATCACGTTCACGTACTGCAGCTTTCTCCATGGATTCAAGTGCAGTAGCTTCCCATTTTTCATAGACAATGTCTTGAAGTTTGGTATAAGTTGTTTCTGAAAAAATTGGTATATCCATGCAAGCTGTTATTTCTTGAAATTGCGAATATCCAATGCCTGATGAAGTGATTCCTGTGACCGCAGCTATATTAACATTAACATTATGTGTCTCTGCAAAATCTTCATTTGTGATTACAAATTCATTCTTACACATATTACATTTAAATTTATATTTAGAGATTAAACCATTTCTGGTTTCTCCTATCAAAGACATGTCTTTAAAATTACAGCTAAATAAAGAACTATGACTAGATATATTTTTAAGCTGCTGGATAAAGTATGCCACGTTTACAACTCTTCGGCCTTGTATTGGTTCATGTGGTATATCTTCTTGGGTTTCGATATGGTACGGCTCGCTTACGATATTTTGTCTGAAAAAAAATTACGGGTTAGTGTACCTATAATCACTACATTTATATTACGCATCAATATTTTTCAAGGACACTAGAATAACGTAAACAAGTTGAATTACATTTTAAATGACGGACCTTCGCCACGGTCTACATAAATGAACATAGGCACAGTCTACGCTAAATGAACTCGCCACATTCTACAAATGGACGATTTGATCTACAACTACAACTGTTTTCATTCGAAATTCCTTTAGTCAACATATAACTATAGTTTTCACAAGGTACCAAATTCAAAGCATTCGGCACAATTGCAGAAGGTACCAAATGCCGTATTCTCGCTGTATTGTTTCTGTATACTCTAAGGTCACTACGCGTAAACAATGGTAGAAATATTACATTATATTATTAGTGAATTTAACAATAGGCGTGTTTCCTAAGTCAATAATATAATAAGTAGTATAGTATATTATATAATTATACTTACTCATAATCTGGTTCTTGGTTAGTACTTGAATAAATCGTGTTAGGATTTACTGCAGTCAAATGTGTGTAAGAGGGTGCAGAACTATTATCTTTGGCTTCGCTGTAATAATAATAAAAACAATTACTTTTATTGAAATGCATACCAAAATTACTTTTGTGACAGCAAAATGCGTGAAGTACCTATGAATTATTAATTTTAGAAATAATAATATTAGGTAGAGACATAATAGTTTATAAATTAATCAAAGTTTTATCCCATGTACTAGGTATATTATATGTCTTACAAATCAATAACACAACATTCGTTATCGCTTGTGTGCGCCATATTAGCGCTGTTTGTTGTTCGCCGTGGCGGAATCTTAGCGCTCCAGCCGCTCGGTTCGAGTTCATGCAAATACCTACTATTTCAAATATTGAAAACTGTGATAGCATGTATATTGTGATGATAATTGATACATATGCATGATCGATAGGTACTATTATTATATGTATCTATAATACAATCATTCATAAGAAAGTGTGTACCTACAAAAATGTAACAATTTTCATACTCACTTGACCACAGATGAATTTCTGTTTTTATTGCGTCGTTTTCTTGTACAAATTCTTCGTAGTACTTTGTTTCTCTTATTGCCCATTTTTGTATCCTTCTAACTACCTAGGTATATATTACTAGCACAGAAACACGTACCTATCACAAAAAAATAAACACAACAAAAATATCTAATAAGTCCTAATAATATGCATCCATAGTCACACAAAAATTCTATTTGGTTGAAATATAAAACTAATGAGAAGTTTATATGAAATCTGACAGTACGAACTCAATTTATACAAAATGGCGTATTACAGTAATGAACAAGTTTACGTAAAATGCGTGTAGCGAATGCGTAATTAGAGCAGCATGACCTATCTTTCTCAGGGCTGATCGCCGACTGAGCGGGGTGCAAACTAACAACCGACACTCAGTGCACCGTGTAAACCAATAAGGTTCAAATTGCCGATGCGTTTGATTTTAATGTGATCTACCGAGCGTCAAATTCAGAGACGTTTGGCAGATTTTATTTAATTTAATAAAATATACATGTTTTAATAGGAAAATAAATAGGTAAGTCTTTAGTTCATTAGGTTTCCTTCATTATCAATAAATAAAATATGATAGTTTACGATCAAAATATTGCAAACAGTGAGACGAAAAATTATTTTCTGGCTCTTTTTCGTGATTTTTTTACTGTGATTCTATTTTACATAAATAATTTTTTTTTTTAAAAGTCTTTTTTTTAATCCCTTGACTTTAAGCTCAATTTTTTTCTAGTTTGTGACATGTACCAATATGGCTAGTTGCGCGACGAAAAATTGTGCGTTTCATGGTATCTACGTTAGAACAGCGCCTTAAACTGATTTATTAGCTTGATTAACTTTCTATAATTTCGTTTTACTAAAGTATTAAGTCAGGATAAGTATTTATTACCACACAATTTTTTTAGGACGAAGGCCTATCTCAAATTTTACAAACCCAACTCAAAAAGATTCAAGAACAAAAGAACTCAGAAAGATTTCAAGCGCAGTACTACAAACAAATATTTTAGCATATACTTCCAATATCCTAGCAAAGCGCCGACAGCAGCACTGGCGTTAAACATTCATTGTATTACACAGTAAAGTGAATCTAGCTCTGCATACATTTTTAAACATCAACCACAAGCAATATATGGCGCTTCGTAAAGCATCGCGCAGATACGAACAGTCATATTCGGTGATATTCGAAAGCATTGTTAAAATTTATAATGCACTTTATAGGCAATAGTTTTAAACTGCAAAATTGATTGTAGTGTAGTATCTGCCATATTTACGCGCTAAATGTTATGTTTTTTTATTATTTATTTATTTATTTATTAAGGATCTCCAACAAAGAATATATACAAAATTGCACAGACAAATGGACATTAGTTTTGTATAGTGTACTCCTTTACTTATAGGAGACCACAGCATGCACATACATATAGCAACAAAGCATAAAATAGAAAAATTTAAAAATAATTAATTAAAATAAGCTACACGTTAGGAATTAACTTAACAAAAGAAATAAACAATGTGAAACTTAATGAAAAACTTAAATAACCCGTATGTTTATGTTGATTCATTTTAAATTAATTGTCGTTCTCTTTCACTTCTCCTTCTCCTTAAAAAACGCACCGCACTAGAAACAATTCCTGTATCGCGGGGGACTTTATAAACATTTAAACAATGAACACAATCACATCCAGACTTTGAACAACCATTTGTGGATCATACAATTATATGTCCCGTGTGGGATTTGAACTACAATACCGGCAGCAGCGCCGGCGAGGCGACCACTTAAACCACTACGCCATCCGTGCAGTCACTGTCTATAAAGGTCTGTGGTGAATGTGATCTAGAAGATACTATGCAACAAATGACTAACATAACGAGACATATTTTTGTATGGTTTACAACTAGATTCAAGACCAAAAACAATATGCTATTATTTCTATGCTATATGCCAGCCAAACAATCAAAATATAATTTTAGATTAACGACTATTTAATTCTATCTCACGTAGTTATAACACTACGGAGTCTGAATTTATTCAGTGACAGCAGTTGGTTAAGGCATTAGACCTTTTTTCAAATTATTTATTTCCTTTACAATAGTACTTAGATCTATTACAAGTTTTAAACTCGCCAAACGTAATTGTATAACGGCAATCAAGAGGTCGCGGGTTCGAATTTATTGCACTACAAAAACACTCAGACGCTGCCCGCACGCCCACCTCTGCCATCACGCTGAGTGTCAGGGTACTAGGGTACAAGGGACAATAATTTGTATATTCCACATGTAGTAGTTTCGAGTCTGAGTGTTTTTTGTGTACGTTGTTTGGATGTTTGTAAAGTCGTCAAACGCTATAAGCAGTGCTTTGTCTTTAAACTTGTCAATTTTTGGAATGCCAGACGTAATTGAAAACTGATTGTGTTTGGTCGCCCGTGTTCCACTGCGACTTAATAAGTTATAAAACAAAAGCCATGTGATTTTGCAGCATTTACGTTATGCGCAGTGTCCAATATGATACCCATAAATATGAAAAGTAAGCATATTTTTCGGCTACTCGTTGTATTTTACGACTATGTTTATTATAAATCATGTATTTTTATTTATTTATACAGCTTCAAGCATCCGAAATATAGTGGATTGATTCTGTGCTAGCCAGCTTTAGGTCATGGTGACAAAAATAAAGGAAGCAGAGTGTTAGCAGGGCGTGCTGTAACATTTAAGTTATAAAATTTACAAATTTTACTTCCACACTAAATGCAATAATAACAGGGTTTTCACTGCGGATCCAACGATATAGCAAGATTCACATAATATTACTTCTAATTATATTAATCTTTGTGACCAAAACATACAGAAGAAACATATATACATATAAAGATAATATGTATATAGTGTTTACTCGTAGCACGTCTCTTTATAACTCAATCCTAATATTTATTTTTATTACCATATTTATACATATTTCAATATATATTTATTTTATACATGCATATACCTAACAAACAAATAATTGAATTACATTATAAAGCATAATTATTGATCTTAGTCGAAGAATTTAGAGAATTGTATAGATATGACGAGATAAGTGGTACAGAGGCTCATATAGCTGAGCGGCAATGACATGTTGAGTCTGATCACTCCGCCAAGAGCGTAGGCGAATTCGTTCTCACGAGTCAGCTGGAAAAATGCCTTGACTTTACGCCTCTCGATTTTGTCTGAAAAAGAAATACCACATTGCTATTGCATAACAATACAATACACAAGAGTGTCTTAAAATACATTACTACTGCACTTTATAGTAATGAAACCAAAATGCCCCAAAGTCCTTTATTAAGCTTCTACGAATGTATGTGATAATGTCATGCTATTTAAAGAAAAGATTTTTGCCAGATTTATTCATGTCGCCCTAGATCTAAACGAAATATGAATGTGCAAAAAGGATAACTGCAGCTCGGACTATACGAAGAACGAATACGAAGACTTTTGGAGGAGGGAACAGGGACTGATAGGTTGACTATTAATGTATCACTCCCTGTTTCCTTCTCCAAAATAAAACTGAGCCGATATTATTATTTGTTATAGAAGGATTTATGATCTGATTAAGCACCGCTGTTTGGTGTATGACAAACAGCAGAAAATCTGAGCGATTATGTAATTTTCAATAAATTGGGTTATATAACTCAGTTTATTCGTAAAGCTATAGAATAGAATAGAATAGAATATTTTTATTTGCATAAAATGTAGGTACATAAGTTGGAATATTATATAATTGGAGCCATATACATTTTGTCAAACTGTGACATGCAAATCTTAATTAAAATCAAAACCATTAACATCATAAATTATTCTTAATTTGTAAATTATTGATAGACTAATAGATTATTATATACACGTGCACATATATTACGCATTTACTACAATTTATATTTATTTTCGACAACCATCAAAGTAATCTTTTATTGAGTAAAAGGATTTAGCAATTAGCCAGTCTTTGAATTTCTTGCAAAATCTGTGAGTAGGCATTTGCTTGTATAGGCATAACATCCTTCTTGCTGATACTAAAAATATTTTTGCTCCGTTTACAGTGCAAGAGGTAACAACTACTGACCGCAATACTTCTTTTTTGCTACTATTTATGCTAATTAATTATTATGATAATAAAAGCAACTACTTACCCGACATGCGATTAGTGCCGATAATAAAAGACAATTAAAGTAAGAATAAAAGAAATAAGATTTACCCAAAGGAAAAGAATGCACGGCATCATGCAAGATGGTTCTTATGGCTGTGACCTGTGTTGACGTCACACTGGAATAGTAACATGACATCACCACCAGTACCGTGTACTTCATACTACGGCTGAACAGATACAATATTGTTGATCTACCAAACTGCAACAAAGTATACTCGTAGGTAAATATTTTAGCATTGCTATTCAGTTTTATTGTTAACTTTGAATTGTAACGTATTTTCTGAGATTTAAGTAATTCGACTTTAAAATTGATGCAAATATTTTTTTAAGGAAAGCATATAATGCTCTTTGATCCTATCTACCGTGAATATCACTAATATTCAATGAAATGTTGTTATACTAGAATACCCAATACATATAATAAAACTAGCATGAATAAATATTAAATGTACTCACAGTATTACCAGTAGTCACCGTTTGAATTACTTTTACCATCATTTTCAGCAACATTGTAGTCGATAATCCAGCAGTAAGTAGTATTATAGTCATCTGCACAATGATATCATTCACTTTCATGAGTATAATCCAACATTATTTACGATCAAGTTTCAAGCCAAACGATAACGATGAAAACAGAACCGAAATACAACCTGTATGTAGGTCGCGAATCGTATTATGAATTATTAAACTTTAACGTATTGAAAATGTAATTTTCAAATAATTAATTTATGCGAATAACTTACCGGTAGACTCATTGCAGAGTTGAGTTGGTCGGCACACTTGTGAAGCAAATCGTAGACCCGATGCAAAGAAGTAATATCGAGCTGTGCATTGTTCGACAGCGCTTCAACTTTACTCAACTTCTGCCTATGATTACCGGTTCTACCTTCGACGTTAAAGATCTTTATGACGTGCGCTTTCAGAACACGAAGTCTCAAGTAAATATTTCTGAGTAAAATGAAGAACATGATTTGTTCATAGTCGTGGGTCAACATCATGACGTAGAAACTATAAACGGTGTCATCCAAAAAAAGATAAAGAAAGATATATAGTAGAATATATTCTATCACACTATATACTAAACATCCAGCTACCCAAAAGAAACAGACGTAGCCAGCATCGATTACTTTCAAATCTTTGCTCAAGTTCAAGGTTTCGTCGAATTTGTTCAGATCTCGGAAGAAACTGATCATCTTTTTTTTGCTGGAGAACAAAGACATTAGAATAACGAACGAGTATTCAGTAACCAGTGTGTATTTAAAAACGAAGTGTGAAGCACTCATAGTCTCAGATCTGTACATGTTAAAAATAGCAAGAAACACAACGGTTAAACTGTAGACGTAGCTAAGGATCAAAACAATTTTTTTCTCATAAAGCAAATAGAATCTGTTGACTCCAAATATAAGTATACCAAATATTTGAGCTTTCACACAATTAATAGCACCGACACTTTTTTTGACATAGTTATTTTGTTTTGTTGCAACAGGTGTAACTTTCGATGATCTTTTCACACCTGCTGGTACCCAGTTCGAAGGACCATTCATTGGTATTTTCGTATGATAAAAATTATTATACATCATGACTGCTGTAAAGCTCTGAAGCGAATGACTTGGTTGAACATTTATGTAATAATACAAATTATGTCATTATTGTTTTACTTGCATACGATATTAAATTGCTTTGATGATATGCCACCGATAAAATCTTTCATTAATGTTGATTGACGTAAAACAAATGATTTGAAGTGCTTGAACAATTCATTAGTAGGTATTAGTAACTGTATTGTTATTGTAAGACAATCTTTTTGATTAATAGCAATTTAGTAAAACGGTCATTTAAAATATTGATGTTTAAATTGCTACTGTTTCAATATCGATATCAAATATTCTAAGATTTTTATTAAGTTTTACCAAACATTTATATGCATACCCTGGGACAAAATAAATATTAACTGGTTTTATTTTTGTCTGTGTATCTATCTTTTATCATTTATCATTCTTCATAATAGCTAAATTGATTGTAATGAAACTTGACATCCTCGTAATTGACAACGCAAAGGATAATCTAGGCGACTGACCTATTATATTCGAGTCTTTGAGTATTTCATGCAAACAACGTAGCGGGATACAGTTAGTATGTTAATAAATCTTGGTGTTCTGTAATAAAACTGTAAATCCAATCTATAACAGTTTTAAGCTTACAAGGGTTAACACAACATATACAGCATATTATACACATAATCGTTTAAGTTACACATACAACAGTTAGAACTAAAATTATGAGAACTAGGCAACTAACGCAATAGGAGGTGAGTCTCTTCCCTTCTAACTGGCACATAGACTTCGTGGCACTGTTGACATTTCCTTAAAATAAAAAATACAATACTAAGACCTCAAAATCACAAACTTAAAAATATATTATAAATAAATTCGCCACTAGTTTCGATAAATTTAATGAACTTGCGTGCGATCGTAAGATTGTAAGATCCCATTAATGAATCTGTCAAGTCTTAGAATACCCTGACATAATAAAAATCTATTGTGTCTGACCGCCGGTGTGCCGCTGCGACTCAATCGAGTTTAACATAGGTTCATACATGTTTTGTTATAATCTTTATAATTCACGAATACCCCTCGAGTTTACATATATAATTGTTCAGCATATAAATGTTATGCAACATCCATTCTATAACCATTTATTGTTATCGCTCATGATTTACTAAAAATAAACCGAACGAATTATGACCGGAAGCGACCGGAAGTTGTAAAAAGTGTTGCAACCGTCTAACGCTCTCTCTGGTGTTCCTGGCTCTCGTCATAGTAAAGTATTAAGCGTATAGCGTTTAAGTATAATCTGTGGAGAAAGACTATGTATTTGCTAACTGCATGAATAAAATTACTGTACATGTTTAATTATAATGGCTAAAGTCTCGTTCTAGTTAAATAACCTTTAAGGTAAATACTGCTCAAATAGCTATCCAAAATGTGTATAACGTTTCATGATTAGAAGAGTTGCTATCTGCCTAAAAGTGTGACTAATAAATGATGTCTGTGTTTACAATGTGGTTTTCTTTATATTATTTCAACTATCTTTATGAAATTAAACTACTATATACGGATTTTATCGCGTTGTTTATTTGACACTTTATTACAAAATTTTTGAAAAACGCCCTGGTCACGGGGAGACTAAGATCACCATCATAGTCTCCCTGTGACCATGGCTGCTCAAAAGCAACCGAAACGTCGGGGAAAGTGTAAACATAAATATAAATAGTATAATAGTATAAATAGTTTTAATAATTTAATTAGCTTAAAAATTAGTAAAGTTTAATTGTGGTTATAGTAGTGTAAGAGTTTTCAAAAATGTTGTAATAAGGTGTTAAATAAACAACGCGATAAAATCCGTATATAGTAGTTTAATAACATTCGCGTAAACAGAAGACAATATTATATTATCTTTACGAAGCTAGCCTATTCAAGCACATATTAGGACGTGGATGTGTAATTTATTGTGTAAGTGCACGTGTAAGGTACGAATACTCAGTAACAAAGCAAAGTAAGTGTCATTAGAAGTAAGAGCTACGCGTTCTTGTGATTTACAAGAACTGTAATTTACGGTCTTCATGCTGGTTTTATTTTTGTAAAGTTTCAGACTAATGTTACGGGATTAAAAGTGCTGTCTACTATATTTATAAACTATTTTATAATAATTACGTCTATACAATATTTCATGTCCAAATCTCACTCGTTTTGTAACTCCTTAAGACGTTTGTAGTGAGAACGAGCAATTATACAACGCCGAGTTTTGACATTGGTGAACCTTTGGAGAATTATATAAAGTGTGAAGTCGTCAAAAGCATTATATTTTCTTTTTTAACATAGTGGAAGCCAACAAATTATTACAAAGACAAGAAAAGGTAAGTAGCACAGCACAGACATTAAAGGATCTATTTATGAGCTATAATACCTGTTATATTATGAATGCAATGAATACGTACTATTTAATACCAGACCCCCATAATATGTACGATCAGGTGCAAAAGTCCAGTAGCAATTTTAAAAAACGATAGAATCGCAACAACTTGTACTTCTGATCTTTTTCAATAAAATCATTGCACACATACACATAAACCCGCTTCACTTATTCTATCGCCTGTCCTAAATATAATTGTAACTATTAATTTCAAGTAGATACGCAAGTGATGTTATAGCTACGTAGCCATTACATCACTTACCAACCAACCAGCGAGTCAACAAGCGTTAAGTTTAAGAATGCACTATTACTAACGTTTGTAATAGTGCGTTCTTAAACTTAACGCTTGTTAGTTCGATCCCCTGTAGAAGTGATATTTTTGGGTTTTATTTTTCTAATATTAGAAATATCGATGACTTGTTATTTTACTTCAAGACTTATTTAACATTTTTGGTAATCATATTGTGACATTGATTTTTTTAGTAATATAATGTTGTTATAAATTAAATAAAAATGTTGTTTATTTTAATTATAATTTTTAATAAAAAAATAAAGTGATTTTAGTAATTACTAATTTTAACTAATTCTGATAAATTTATAATAATTTTTATTTTTATTCATAATAAAAAATTTAATTGGTTAATAAGTAGACAAAAATAACGTTTCTTTTTAGTAATAAAAAAAACAAAAAGTGGAAGTAAGCCCCAGGATTTGAATAACCCTTATTATACTATCGTCTCGACTCGTAATAGTAATTATAGTCATATAGGTAGGTATACAAGAACTCGATTTTGTCTCGCGTTGCACACATGTGCATGACGAACTTCACCTACTATCATTTATATTGAATACTTTTTCATTGTGTTGAAACATCACACACACAAAGCTATTCGCTCGGAACTGTATGCGATTACTTATTTTATGATGCTATTCGACTTTTGTCTTTGACCGTACAACTCCAGCTGTAGCTGAAAATTGTTAAACATAATATAAAAAAATTAAAGGCGGACTGTTCAAAATTGTTGTTAATGGTTAGACATTGGCACGACCTTAAATCAATAAGCTTAAATAAATGAAATCTGCTCTTATTGTTGTCCTGTAAGGAATTAGAGAAAGTGATCCAACTCCAACCAAGTTCTTTACGTTAGTTAGATATTTACGAACGCATAGAAAGAATTATTGTTATACAAACAAATTTCAAATTTAAAAAAAGCTGTTGTTTTTCCGCTACCAGTTGACATGCACGTCACCTGGCGTCTTTTGATTATATTTAACTTTCTACGCGCTCTACGAAGGCCTCTACTAATTTATGCAATGACATCTGCGAGTAATAATTACGGAAATCAATGGCAGCATCAGATACTTGTTGGATTTAACTTTAGTAGTCTTCTATAGATATTCTTATTTCAAGCGAAGTCAAAGCTTGAACATGTAAGAAAATGAGAAGTTATGCGCTGCAAAACTAAGATAAAATGAAGTACAATCAGTTCAATTATATACTTATATACATTTAATACAAGTGGGAGGCCGTTGGACTGCCACGCAGAGGTCTCGAGTTCGATCCCAAGGAGTGCATTTATGACATATCGAAGTTATGTGCGTATTACATAGTTTATAATTGTTCACTTTGACGGTAAAGGAAGAGCAGCGATAGCTCAGTGGGGAGACCAACAGACTGCAATGCAGAGGGTCTCGGGTTCGAACCCACGTCGCGCATCTCTGACTTTCGAATGTTATATGACTTTTCGAAATTATGTGCGTATTGATTGACAATTATCGTCGTTATTGGGAGAGTGTCGACACAAAAGATCCCACTGGGTCGAAGTGTCGCCGGTCTGCACTGACTGGCACCCACATAAGATAAGATAAGACGGTAAAGGAAAACATCGTGAACCTGCATGTCTGACAGTTCGTCATAATATTATGCGAAGTCTATCAACCAGTACTGGACCAGCGTGTTGGACTGTCTAACCCTTCTCACACTGAGAAGAGGCCCGTAGCCAGCAGTGGGTCAATTTGATACAGGGCTGATATTATTATACTATATGTATGTATAAGTGTAATCCTAGCTGTAACCACGGTTTTAAATATTAATTTTATGTTTTACCGTAATGTTAGTTTGAAGCTGCGTTTAATCCTGCTATTTAAACATGCAGATACAAAGTATATCGATTTTAGCATAACATTATATTATATGACCAAATGCGACCAAAGTAATAAAGTCAAAATGATTAGTTTTACCGTAAATATGTGAGAGATTAATGAAATATAATATATTAAAACCATAACTTATATTAAAATTATTAATATGATCATTAATATAGTTATTTAATTGTTTATTGGAGAAAAATGTTGACCGTAAACAAAATAATGTTCAATTAACAATTATTTATTGTAAAATTAAATATAATAAAAGAAATGGCGTAGCGGTAATGAACGCGATTGTTTTGCACGAGGTATTTGTATTTTATTTTAAAACATAATATTAACATATATGATATATTATAATCATGACAGTTGGACTAATGTCTATTTATCTTTAAATTGATAATAATCTTTCAGTAGGCCAGAAAAAGAGTTTCAAAATACTTAATCAGTAATAATAATTAATATATTTTTCGATCCCAGAACCACATACTAAAGTATGTCTACCAAAATAATTCTGCCAACATTCACGATGTACTCAATATTTTCCAGTTTTGTATTAACTTTCAGTGTGTAGGAAAAGTATTACTGAAGTAATATTTCTTAGTTACGTTTTACCGTGGGGAGAACACTTACGTATCAAAGAAAAATAGGGTACCTATTTTAGAAAAATTATATTATATTTCTAAAATTCTTACACTATTAAATAATAGTTTATGTAAATACGTATAAAGTTTTCAGTTCAACATTTAATAGCTTACCCAAACTAAAATTTAATTTCCTTTACAAAACATTTTTATATTTTGAGCAAACAATATCGTAACGCTATAGCTTATTTCATAAACATTAGCGCCATAATTGATGACACCGAGCACACATAGACGGTTATAACCTTGACACCTGTGACGTCACAATGGGCGAGATTGATGGCCCAAAGGCCAGCAAAGATCTTAAAGAGGTTATATGTTACGCGGCTTTGTTGGGGCTTACAAAGGGATTCGGGATTATGGTCTGTAAGGTGCTGGGACAAAACTATCTTACGACTTGTCCAGAAGCCTTAAATGTGTTATTACTTTGGGATATAGGCCACGACAAACGCTAAGGTTTAATTTGGTAGCAACACGGACAATCCACTTAGGATTGTGAATGCTTTTTCTTGATTTGTCGAATATTCTAGAATTATTTTCGTGCCTGTTTGTATAGTTATTATTATTATTTCTTATAATAAATTTATTTTAAAATAAGTATTTCTACGTTTTCTGGAGGCTTTCTAAGCGCTTTCTTTCTTGTAACGTGTAGTATGTTTGTTCAATTTATGAGATACTACCTATTGCCCGCGGCTTCTGCCACTTGGATTACAAGTACAGTTTGCCTTCGACGTCATTAATTATGTACTTAACATATTTCCTAATCTACTATAAAGAACTAGGGAAAAAGTAGCTGAGATTTTAAGTTGAAGTTTAAGGGGACCAAATTAGCCATAGTGTTGTTTTTACGTTATGGCGCAACAAATAGGCAAAACAAAAAGTATTTAGAATCCCATTATTTGGGGTGCCGAATTTTCTAAATAGTCGAACTCTATTCATTTTCAAAAATATACTTAGCGTAAGTCTTGATGAAGTTTTATCGTAGTAAAGATGATAAGTTATTTTTTGCATCTACATTTTATTCAGAGTACTGCACTTTTGTACTAAAGTTCAGTACTTTAAGTCCACCAAAGTGCATAATATATACTCATATTGATCCGTATGTACTATGTTACTTACTTTTATTATATACCACAGATCTTTGAGTCTTTGCCGGCCACATTAAGGCTATTAAAACATAACTAATCTTTTTTTGCGGCCAGCTCTCGCACTATGCTTTTGCCCTGTGTCGCGGGGTGTTTTACAAATATTAAAACAACGGAAAAAAGCACTCAGACGCGGTAACACAATTTGTCGATCATACATTTTGTCCAGTGTGGGGATTGAACCCACAACAATCGGTGCAGTGGCAATGGCGAAGTCATAACCTAAATCAGTACAGAGTAACATTATAATTTAAATGAAAATGTATAGATTAGAAGTCAGTCATTCGCACGTAAACCCTAAAACGGCATTATATAAAACTAGGTTATCATCTACTGTGTCAACCATCGATCAAATATACCATAGATGCACGATCGTCGATCGAAAAACGGTCCCAACAAAACTGTGCATAAATCAGTCGTATGCGCTATATTATGCACCTGTCCCACTCACACTTGCGTGCGCTGCTCGTAAGCGAGAGCGAATCGACACCACTACTACGGTGGAGACCGTACCATATACTTAGTACGCTTGCGTATCGCGAGTAACACACTTAGGACGCTTTACATTGACGCGTTTTAACTAAACTATTACAAAATGTTTCTCAGTGGGCGTTCAATGGTTATTTCGGTTTATTTCCTGGATTGCATAATAAATGCAGACACTTATAAGTAAGTAGTACTGGTCAGTGCCACATATTGACGCCGTTTTTGTATGAGAATGTGCATCTATGATATATTTGATCGAAGGTGTCAACTAATAAGATACTTTTCATTCCACTAAGGGTAAATCCGCGGATAGAAGCTAGCTCAAAATAAATATAATATATTATGTCGTCAGCATATAATATTAACTATAGTATCGGCCTTACTCTCGCACATATTGTCTTTGATAATTATCTTTTCTTTGATCATTATATAATATAGCCCTGACCTTTAGGATGGAACGACAATAGCTTAGCGGCTATGGCAATAGCTGACGGGCAAAGGTCATTGGTTCAAATATACAAAGTAGAACGTTTAACTAACGTGAGAATATTAACAGCTTAAGTACCTATATTATATTGTGATATCAATAAATTACATTAGATTTATACAAATGGAAGCCTCGTTTTTCTCGCGGTCTAGGATTCCACGTATTTGCGTTTGATAGTGAGGTTGGATTCCCAGGTCGAGAAAAATATAGTTTTGTTAGTCAGCACAGAATACCAGTATGGGCTATAAAATATACTGCTTTATGCTATAATTGTGTAATTGGGACTTAAAAAGTAGCTAGCGACTTGTGAATACAGAACTAAAGAAATTATTAGTATTTTTTTATATTATTGTATTAATAAGTAACATAAAACTGTAACGAGGCTGTGTCTGTGCAATGGAGATATCATTGAATACCTAATTGACATCTTCTTTCAGACAGGTTTCAATCCAGAACAATGTTTATCTGTCTATCCGTCTGTGTATCTATTGGTTTGTTCCAGCATCATACAAAACACAACATGAAATGGGATGCAGTTTTCTTACTTTTGTAGCTTGGAGTTCAATATAAAATGGATGCGACAAGTTCTTAATGAAAATATTAATTCTATATAATATAATCTACCTATCTTGTGTAGTACCTATTTAATTGCAATATGGATAATAAACAGCTATTTGACCCTTGGCGACGTGAAGGCATGATCTACAAACATTATTTACATAAGGCCAATTGGTTCAACGCCAACCGGTCAATGATATAGTGTGTGAGTGATTTATATGGATATTGTGCTGCAATTAATCTTCGAGCTTATAAAGCCTGACTATGAATTGACTATTATATATAATATTTCTATAGAATGTTGAATGAATTAAGAATGCTTCTATTGTTTAGAAATACATTATTTTATAATAGGTCCTTGCTAGTGAATGCGACTTCTATGCCTCAGTTTTCGGGTTCAAATCTCGGGTCTGGTAGGTAATTCTCAGTACTAGCACGGACTCTAAAACCTACCTCGACCCTATTACGTGGGATCTAAAAACCATAAGTGTCTTGACAAAAAACTGTTTAATTCAGTAATACTGTCGTAATTCAATTTGTGATTTAGCAGCAGATTCAAAGATTACATTTTTGAAACATAACGTTGATAAGTCAGTCATAAGATAATATTATAAAAAAGGGAAACCCCAAAGAGCCCATCAAGGTGGAAAATTTTACGACGAAATTATTTCTCAGAAACCGGAGTGCTGCTTTTCATCACGCCACGTTTCCAAACGAATATAAGAACGAAGGAGGTTCATATTCCTCCTGGCCTGACGCATAAACACAATTTTTGCATTAAACTTGAAAAGATTTATCTTCCGACGCATTCGCGAACAATAATGGACAGGAAAAAGCGATTCCTTGTAGCGGAAAGTCTTTGTTGAATGAATAATAAAGGATGCTGAATACATTTAAATATGAATGTAGTTTGTTCGGCGTATCGACGCTAAATGGCTGACGGACTGACGGATACCATTTATCCAATTTTTGGTACAAAATATTTTTGTGAGTACCTTGCGGAATTGTTTTTGTAAGTGTAAGATATTCCTAGTAGTACTGACTCATTTATTATGATTCTGTTGCCTCCTTAAAGTTTAAATTAACATAATTCTATAGAATCAAGCTATATCCCCAAAGCAGTAGACAAAAATGTGTAAGATCAACATTTCAAAAGATATGTTTTGGTCTTACGAAATGAGGGGCGAGGCTGTTACCATCCGGGGAGACATTTTCAATATCTCTGTATTTATAGAGAAATGCCCAATTTAATTAAACTTAGCTTTACAGGTTCATTAAACAGGATTTCATAATTGGCTGCTAATATAAGCGCATACGCATGCCACGAGACCAATGGGCAGTGTTTCATTCCCGGAAACATAAAAACTTTAGTAAACATAATATAAAATCGAAATACATGCAGGTATGATAAAATTCATCATAATATTTGTAACAAGTTTAAAAAATACTGTAGGTACTTTAAATATCGTAAACATTATAAATTCTAAACTAACACCATCTGTTGTTTTTAGAGGTAAACTACTGCACCGGTTTTATACAATTTGATATGAATATACCGCAAATGTAAAAAAAAACGCGAATTAAGTATCCTAAGTATTAAGCATTTATTTTTCATTTTACCAAAACGTTTCTTTCTGGTTATGTTACCTTTTCATTTATTGAGGTAAGTATTAAAGAAGTTAAGAAACGAATCAATCAAGTTATTGACACACCTGGACCACTCAATCAATCATAACTCCCAAGTGATCAATCAATGTAAAACACAGTTGTTTCCTTATAAAAAGAAAATTTGTGCAAAAGTAAATTAAATAGGTACTTATCCTCAGAAATTATCCTAGTGTTTTGGTTCCAAGATTACAACAATCCTTAGTGCATACGTAAGTCAACATTGCAAGTTAATAATAACAATACCTTTATATAAATCTTAAATTATATAATTCTTTATTATGAATAATATTAGCCCTATTAATAAACTACACAGGGAATTTTTCTTTAAGACATTATGAAGAACTCACAGTCATGCAGATTTTCTCATGATGTTTTACCTCATTGCGATAATGAACTATTCATTGGGCTATCGCTGCATTTAGCTAGCGCTGGATATAAAAAAAACTGTTATATTTTTCTATGCAGCGATAGGTCTCAATTTCAATAATAAAGCGCGCATCTCTGACTTTCTGAATGTGTTGTTATTGTTATGTGTGCATTCAATAGTTAAAAATATTGATAAAGTGCCATTTCACTTTATTAAATATACGTCAGGCTGCCCAGCTGAGTAGGTATCTTAACAAAAATGGAATGTTATTTTTTAATAACCAGCAAACATCCAATTTACTTTTGCATTTCTCTAACTTATATTTACTTTTAAATTGGACTGAATTATTTCTTTGCCAGGCGCAGAATAACTTTATTTCATTCATTATCTCTTTTTATGACATAATAACCGACTGTGCATAAAGAGAGCTTACATTAAAGTTATAATAGACTAATACATATATGTATACTTTCATATCTTATATGACTATACTTAAAAAGTTATATTAGTTCTTTGCATTTAGGCGTTAATGGGGAAATACAAATATCGTAAAATATTTTATTTATACATTGAATAGCATGTAGCAGACATAATAGAAAATGTATTGTCAGTTAATTATGACCGGCAAGACGTTCATTCAATGTGCTAAAAACGTTACCCTATCCACTACACGAGTAAAGCCGTAAGAGGAAGCCAGTTTCCTAGATGTGGATAATAATTACAAAGAATGTTTTCTCATTAAGTTATATAATTAGTCACATACACGCACACACACTAAACTTGCACTCTGTCTTTATAATAGTAGAATAGGCATGATTTGATTTGACAAAGCCTATTGTGAATTGATATTTTAAAAAGACAACGCCCGCACCAGGTTTTATTCCAGTTTCACCCACTAGCCACAATTATTTTAAGGTTTCAATACCTAATACGAGTACAGTTGCCTAACGAATGTAAGAAGTGGTGGCCATATATGTATATTATACTAGCTGACCCGCGCAACTTCGTCTGCTTCACATAAGAGAATTTTCCTCGTTTTTGCAACATTTTTCATTTATGATCTGCTCCTATTGGTCGTAGCGTGATGTTATATAGCCTATCTATAGCCTTCCTCGATAAATGGGCTATTTTTCAATTCAAACCAGTAGTTCCTGAGATTAGCGCGTTCAATCAAACAAACAAACTCTTCAGCTATATAATATTAGTATAGATTTTTATATAATTAGGTAAATAGATGTTTTTTTTTCCGACGAATTATTTATCAATATTTAAATAAATTCCAAGATTTCTCGATCGCTGGCCTCTGTTTTATACAACAGTGTATACATGAGTGTCATGATCCTATCAATGTGATTAGCGGTATTTGTAGACACAAACGCAAATGGATTTGAGCTCGGCGTAATCTTACATATTAATCCTAGTGCGTTACGTATACTGCGATACGATGTAAGAATGACTTCTCATTGAAATATATTACGCATAATATTATTATAAATGAATGTATCTATATCTTTATAAGCGAATATGTCATAAAGCTATAGAATTTATAAATTCACTATATTATGCCCGCGGCTTCGCTCGCGTAAATGTAGGTTAGGTTAAATTAGTAACTGAACTTTTATCTGGATGAAAGGTACCCTATGTCCTTTTCTGGTCTTCTGACAACGTAAGTATATGTCAAATTTCATGTTGCTCAATAATACCTATTATACATGTGACGGTTTTTATACATGCGAAGATGTACTCATTCACGTATGAGCCATTGAACGACTTAAGACTATAAACTTAGTACATTAATAGATCGTTTCCTAGAATAACACATAGGACACTTTTACATGCAAACGTATATTTTCATTCGACAGAAAATAATGTTTATAAATGCATACTATTTATCACTTCCACAAAATAATACCGAAACAAAATAATTAAACATTGAAAATACTGTCGTATCGTACACACATACACATGAGAAATATCGAATCAGCAACACGTCGACTGCAATATGGAGAACAAGACTTGTGAGTTTGTTTCCAAGAGCACTAAACACACAATTTATTACTGTCCTACTCATACAACTTAAATATTTTATATTCATCATTGTTATAAACATATTTTAATCCTGATATATATACATACATTATAAGCTCTAAATATTATCCAATAGATTTAAAAAAGTCTTGCCATCTATAAAATTTATCAATATAAGTTTACATAATATTGTCTTCTGTTTACGCGAATGTTATTCATTGAAATTAAACTACTATATACGGATTTTATCGCGTTGTTTATTTGACACTATTACAAAATTTTGAAAAACTGTTACACTACTATAATCACTATTAAACTTTACAAATTTTTAAGCTAATTAAATTATTGAAACTATAAGTTTTATAGATGGCAAGACTTTTTTAGTTTATTAAGGTTAATTTTAATCTTACACTCTTTATCAATATAAAGAGTCTTAAGATTAATTAACCTTAATAAACTTATATATCTTGCAAAAGTATGACATTAGAGAGATTCGTAAAAACACTAAATGATTTATTAGAACAAAATTTTCTTCTACGAGGAAATTATTATCTTAAGAAGCCCTCATTAGCAGTGGTTAGCTTTTGTTTTGCCCGGGCTACATTCGCTTTAGATATCTTTTCCCTTACCCTCGTGTTTTTCTTAATTAAATAATTACGTTATGCTAATTTTAGTTCGTCCTTCTCAAAATAATTGTCCTTTGTCCAACTTCATCCAGGTAACTTAGCGGTACGCGTATGAATTTAAAAAAGTATCCGCTTATTAAAATTTGGTTGATGTCAAAATTCTCAGAAGCAGACTGCTCCATTGCATCCAATATACCCCAGGAAAGCTTTCAAAGGTAATTGAAATAATATTCTTTCTAGGTTTTCCTTATTTAACTTTTTGCCAAGCTGCTGTCAAGTAAGCCGTTCTTATCCGCGTATTATCCTGCATTTCCATTTTAAAGCGAAACACGAAGCGGAGATTTAAGTGGGGATTCTATGTAATTCCCTTCAAAAGGTAGCTTAAACACCACGCGCCACATAAACACATCGTGCCAACTGTAATTAAAATGTGTTTTTCATAGACTCTATCAGCTCCACGCAAAGGGTTTTTTTTAATTTTATTTTTTTATAGTGACGCTTCAAGTTGTTTTTAACGGACCTGATGGAAAGCCCAATAACAGTCCAGAGACAGTGACGACGAGGAGAAGATAGATGTATTCTAGCCGTCGTCAGTGTCAAGCTGGTCTGACCAGATGCTTCTTCACACTACGTTCGAAGGACCCAATGTCGTAGAAGGGAGGGAACACATGTGCCGGAAGACCATTCGACAGTTGTATGGTACGGCATAAGAGGAATTGCTGAACCTTTTGGTGCGAGATGAGATTGTGCTAACCGTCCATCCGTGATTACGAAGACCGGCACATGTGGTTCTCAAAAGGAAGGGCGAAGGTGGGATGAGGTCAAATAACTCTTCGGAGCATTCGCCATGATAGAGGCGATAGAATACGGTAAGGGACGCAATGTCTCTACGAAGTTGTAGCGGTTCGGTGTTCTTCGTAACCTCCTGGCTGTCGATTATACGTACGGCATGACGCTGCAGTTTATCTAAGGCATCCAGTAGATACTTAGCGGAACCATTCCAAAGATGCGAACAGTACTCAGTTTTTTGTAGCCAAACGGGAAAATGGTTCAAAACCTGCAGCTATTAATAGGCAGCCTGTTAAGTACAATCCTTAGATATCATGTAGGTACTATCGGCCAAATCCGCGGTGTGCCACTTTGCAAACCGAATCCTTTGAACAAGCTTAAGAAATGTAACCTCGCCCATATTCCGCCTTAACCAATCAAAACATCCCATCCCTTACACGTGAGAAAGAAGACACTATTTTAAATTTATTATTTTAGTTGAAATTTGTATTTCGGCTAATGTTCACGCGTCTCTGTGCTTATAATGTCTTACGAACGACTTTTGTTTTGCCCACAAAAAAGGTTCAATTTTTTCTTTAACGCGACACCTGGCGCGCGCTCGCCGGTGCCGAGACGCAATACAAAATCTATTGTGTCACATATGAATACATGCGAGAGACAGTAGAAAAAAGTAGCCAGTCGTTCTTATTTGCACAATAGAGAGTTTAATTTTTAAACCTGTTGTTTATCTACACAATCACATACATAACAGATATGCAGAATAAGTCATTTGGGCGCTACTAATATTTTATGATCAATGTAAAGGTAAGCAGCTGCGAACACAATATGTGTTCTGTCTGTTAATGTGACAGATGGTTACCGATACTATGTATTTCTAAAATAGTCGGCCAAATGATAATTATTTATTTTGACTGCCTTCGTGGCGCAGCGGTAGTGAATGCGACTGTTGTGCATGAGGTCTCGGGTTCGAATCCCGGGTCGGGCCAACAAAAAGATATTGGGTTTTTCTGTTTAGAAAACTCATTATGAGCCCGGAGTTAGGAAGTTGGCGGTGTTAGACACCCCCGTGCCTCGGAAAGCACGTAAAGCCGTTGGTCCTGCGCCTGATCTTTCTCCGGTCGTGTCGGATTACCGTCCCATCGGCTCATGACGGTTAGGGAACAGAAAGTGCACTTGTGTTTGCACACATACTTCTGCACTATAATATCTCCTGCGCAGATGGCCCGTTAAGATTGGCCGCCGTGGCCGAAATTCGGTCTGGCGGATATTATTTATTTTGAATACTTTAACAAAGTTTAGACATGTCTTTAGCTTTAATTAACTTAAAATGAACTTAAAAAAGTTACTGACTAGCAACAACTTTTACGTAATCTTCAAAAATATTAATTTATTCAGAAAATCTCTTTTGAGATTTTTATTTTGGCTCAAAAATAAAAGTAATTGTTTTTAATTTCATTTTGTATCTTGGCAAAATACTTTATTATTGAATTAAAAAATGATTTTATCTATTAAACAGTATATCAAAATGCGTTCGTTATTTAAACAAATTATAAATCAATACACATGAGTCAAATACTGAATTTACTTGTAATAGAAATATAACATTTATCATTTAATGCACAGAGACTACCTATTTCATACTTAACCATAGTTAGCTACATATATATATATATATATATATATATATAATATATATATCTATATATATATATATATATATATATATATATATTAGTTGTTAAAGTTATATTGCATGAAACGAGTTTTAAGGGGCGGGGCTTACCCTGTGCGCCAGCGTCATGCACAAGCGATTTGCGACCTAGAGGCGGAACAGCGGAGTTTTGGCCGATTGTACGTCTAAAATGTAGTTCTGCTGTCTATGAAAAATATTTTTGCTTAAAGTTACATAATATTAATCAGACTTTGGAAAAAAATACCTGTCAGTACGTATAACGAACTGGCTGATATTTTTCCGAGTCTGTTTTACCTTTCATCATTTTATTTTTTGATGTTGGAGTTTTTATGTTGTAATATTATTTGTCGTATTTTATCAGTATATTTAAAACTGACTGTATACTAGCCCGTTGGTATAGCTTTTAACATCATACCTTAGGGTCAATTTCTAATGCGATTCCATATCTGTATCGGTCTAAACAGTATTCTGGGATTAGCTGACAAAAATATTTAGCAGTAATCTGAGTTCATATTCCTTCAAAACATAGTGAAATAAATGATGCTTTTACATAACTCCTTGAGAGACACTCGTAGTCTCATGCAAAATAGACCATACGTTATAATAGGAAATGGGTTTGATTGCATGGATGAAGTAGTGGTTTAAGTGGTCGATTCGTCACTGCCACCACGCCGAGTGTTTGGGGCTCTATCCCCAAACGGGACAAAACATTTTGTGATCTACAAATAGTTGTGCCGAGTTTGGATGTTCTTTATGTCCGTTTCTTAAATAATTGAACGTCCGCCGCGATTCAGGAATTATTCCTAGTGTGGTGTCTTTTTAAGAAATAAAAATAAACCTTAGGGTTAACTGTCAATTCGATTCCAATACATGTTGATCTAAACAGTAAATTTAGTTTTTTTCTGACAAAGATCCTTAGAGCAGTAATCTGAGTTCATATTCCTTCAAAACATGGGTACCTAAATTATGATTTTATATAACTCCCCTAAGAGACGCTTGTAGTCTCATACTATGCATATATTTTATTGGGAAATTGGTCTGTAAATGATTTTCAATCAATAAGCAAAAAGTCATTACAAATTTTTGTAACAGTAACAATACCAAGCTTTCACGTTAACTTATCTATTACTACATTCCGGTATAAACCATGTGTATCGGGGTCACTTTTTACGAAGGACACAGTAAATCAAAGTCGCCCGGTTTTATCTAAAAATATATATAATATTATCTCGATACAGGAGGAAATAAAGCGGGAATTCTCTCAGCAAATTCGGTCAGCAAGATAAACTTGGCGAGTGTAATGGACAGTATTTGTCCATTATCATGTATTTATTACGTATCGTCTCGACAGATACACGTATGAGTTCCTATTTATATCATGTTCTAGACCTTTTTAGATGTTTCAACCTCGTAAATAAAGGATGAAAAACATTGGGTGAAGAAGCTAGTATGATTTTTGATTAAATGGGTGTAAGTAAATATGTAAGATATTAAGAATGTCTCGTTAGTTAAATAACAAATTTATTAACTTACGTTTACTTATCGTCTTCTGATGGTTTTGACACTCGGATCAGGTAATGCAGCTTGGGATCTAGTAATTCAAATAGTCAAACCCAAGAAAAAGCAAAACACAGCTAGACTTCATGACACTTTGAGCGCATTCTGCATAAATAAAAAAGGTTAGTATTTAACTGCACAGCAAAAAAATACTAACTGCGCAGCAAAAAAAGCTAATTGATCAGCAACTCATGGCCAAAAAACTTTAAAGATATCAAACTAAGTCGACGGAGCCCCGCTGCGCGGGGCTCCTATTTTTGGGTGGGTTTAAAAAAAGGAACCTAACATAACCTTCCGAGACGGAATGCAATGATTTGAGGCGTATAGATGCTCGTTATGCTGTGCAATATTTGCTGACAAATTAGTACTTTTGCTGATCATTATATTTAATCCCAATTAAAAACACCAATGATTAAATTATGTTCGGGTACTTTGAAATAACTACACTTCAGAACATTGAGACAACTAACATCGTAGTCTCCTCGTGAACATGACTGCTGAAAAGCAACCGAAATGTCGAGGAAAGTGTAAATTAAATGGTTTTTATAATTAGTTAAAATAGTAGGCATTAAACATTCAGTTGCCGTGTAATATTTTCAAAATAATGATATAAAAGTGTTAATAAACAATGCGATAAATCCGTATAAAGCAGTTTAATTATAAAATTTTAGGATTTCTGTGAGGTTATTTTCAGTAGCAATACGTGGTCTTGGAATTGAACATAGCTGGCGTAAATTGAGTTACCTGTGCCTCTAATTAACCATTTCCGCATACACGAGAGTGCTATGTTAGGCAATGTGATTTTATGATGATGTAAAAGATGTGTTTATAGGTTTTTGCTAGAGTGTTATCGTAGCAAGCAGTAAAATATATATAGCCTTCCTTGTTTAAGAAAATTCAATCGTACTGGCTAACAATGTGCAGCATGCAGTATTTCATGCTCTGAAGTACGTGCGTGCGCACTTCATATGCACGCACGCACGTACGCACGCACACACACGCATACATTTTAAAACGGTTATCAGTTTGGTTGCTTGGGGTTAATCTTAAACTTATTCAGTAGGAATGCACAATTTGATTCACGTAATGACGATGCCGGCTAACTGTACTCAATGAGAATCAAATCGCGGGAATAATCTACTACACCTATACTAACTGTCCTCTGCGGTTTTAACCATTTTTATGATTATTGCTCTGCTGGTAACATGATGTTATATATCTTATCCTTGCCCAATAAACGGACTACCTAACGCAATAATAACTTTCAAATTGGTCTAGTAGTTCCAGAGTTAAGCGCTTTCAAACAAACAATCTCTTCAGCTTTATAATATTAATGTAGATAGTAAAAGGACCTACCTGTCTTCTTAACGAATCTGTTAACTTAGTTGGATAGGGGCTTGTAGATAGAATCCGATAGGAATGATAATAGTGACCGCGGTCAATAGCTTTCCTGTTATCATACTGTGTATTGTATTGGACGTGTAAGAGAGCGCTATAGTTATAAGTAGCGATTCGGATAAAACCGGACACAGTCAGGCTTTTTGGCTGCGTATGCGGCCATATTCGACGATGACAGACAGGTCCGGCTTTCGTTAAACTTTTTAAATTTGACTACTTTATTTTACACTAGCATTTGCACGTGACTTCGTAAACCTAAAAGTGGGTTAGGATATGTTAGTAACAGATTTTTAAATGGAATATAGCCTATGTTAATCGGTGATAATATAGCTTTCTAATCAAGAAAGAATTTTTGAAATCGGTTGAATCATTTTTGATTTAAATCGTTATAAACAAACAAACCAACAAACAAAAAATCAAATCCTTTATGATATTATTAGTATAGCTTTGTCATGAGATGGTTTCCTCTGCTCACGTCCCACCTTGTATCGCTAGCGCAAGTAAGCGGACTAGACTAACTGCCTAAGCAGCCTCCCGTAAAAAAATTGCACGTATAACGTGCAATTTTTTGAACTAAGACCTAAGAAAATAAGGATGTCTGGCCTTTTAACCCAAATAGCCGGCTAAACTGGCTGGTATTTCCGGCTTTTCGGTTTTAAGACCTAGCAAACCTAATTACATGTCCTATCAAATACGATCATGGTCCTATGGAAAGAAAAGATTTGCACTTAATATGTAAGTATGCGATCGTGAGGTCTTGGGTTAGTTATTAGTTTCTGTCAAGAGATACTTAGTAGCAGCACGGAATCTGTAAATGAGTTCAGAAGACAGCAATAGGCCTGCTCCCTATTTGAGATTAATTTTTGTTTAAGTATTGCCTGCACTCACAGTAATTCCTGCATCAAGGAGAACTTATCTCCATACAATGAATAGGTAGAACACCCAGATTCAGAATAAAATATTTGTGGAACACACAAATTTTTGACCCGTGTGGGAATCGAAACCACAACATTAATCTCGGCATAGTAGCGATCTGATCACTTTAGGCATTGTGCTATCCATGCAGTAAATGGAATAATTATTATGTTACGCTTTAAATATCGACTTAACATTTCGTTTACACGCTGTACAGTCATTTACAAGTTATTACCCAACAACAACTTAACAAAATATTCTTCTACCGATTTGGTATAATTTAAACATAACTTTTAAGGGCCGCCACTTACAGCAACTGTGTCTCTAGCGTAATAAAAAATATATAAACAAAAAGAACAGACTATGTGGAACTAGATACGGTGTGAAGAGAGCGACTAAGTTACGTGAGTATGGCTCCCAGAGGGGACGTGTCGAGCCTAATTGTCGAGATAACCGACACTTTTCAAGCACTAAGCCTTAAGCTTGGTTGGAATGAGAGAAATTCTTGGGTACTTGGTGACTTTTTGTATGGTATAGCGTATTTTGCATATAAATTGAGTGTTAAGAGCAACCTTCTGGTGAAATTTTGGGCTTCGCTCCAAAATTATAAGTAATATTTTGTCAGCGACAACTTAGTATTTTTTAAAGTTCAATAACCATATCCTTTTCGAGGCTATGTAATATCATATTGTCAACAGTCTCTATTTTACTGAAGTATCACAATATTTATTATTTATCAGATTCCGCCCACGGCTTAGCTCGCAAGGTGCGTTATTAAAATATAACCTTACGCGAAAACGTAAAAGCGTAGTTTTTTGATAAGGGCAAGCATTTTAGAATCGTTTACGGAGTCCCAGAGATAATCCTCTACAAAAATACAAACAAATAAATGTTACCTGTACATAGAGGTAATAACATAATGTAATGATATATCTAGCTTTAGTATTATTACATAATAATACTAAAGCTAGATATATCATTACTGCCTGATAATTCAATGGTATATGACTTAATAAGCTGTGCCTCGCGTTTTCACTCACCTTGCCCTTGAGGGTCATAGCGTAATATAAGATAATCTGCCGCAATAAAAACGTTACACTTTTAAATCTGCTTGCCTGATCTAAAAATCTCTAGCAAACAGTTCAAACAAACAAACCAAAAATCTCTAAGTGTTGTCATGTCATATGTGTTATTATACATTTGGAGAGCACGCACGTAGGTCGTAAAAACTACGTCGTTAACAATTACCACTCCATAGCCATTAATTTTCGTAGTTCGAATGTCTTATTACAACTACAGCTATCTGTTTTAAATTCAAAATTGTATGAAAATATTTATGTTCGACTTGAAATTTCTTTAAGTCCTTTACCCTGACCTGTTCGCTATCGTGATTAACCCTCCAGGGTAATTAATTAAAAACAACGAGAGCCGGTTTGTTTGTGTAGTTCTTATTCAGAACGCGAGCAAATTAATTACTTTACATTATGTGGGTAATACTTAGGCAATATACATAACCTACGCAGAATTAAGGTTTGTTTACGCCTTTATACATCGGAAACTTAGACTTTACAATAATTTAATACTTATTGTAAGGTCTAAGTTAGAATTCGAGGGAATTTAGAATTTATGTATTTAATATAAAGTACACGATCGAAATATTACATTACGTCGTGTCACATGGATCTATTGAAGTTCTAAACAACAAGTTTCGATATAAAGGACACGAGCACGGATTTTTTTAAACTTGTAGATACTTTTATTTTTGTCTTTAATAGTATATTGAAGGTATACCATGTATATTATATACATATAATATTCAAGTTAAGGTAAAAACATCTAATTACGCAGGTAGTATTAATATGATAGTTATATTGTTGAACTGATGGCGCTGCCTGCGCTCGGCGCCGTTAAAGTTATTATATTTGTTTCTAATAGAATTTCATCTCCTTGTTATATTAAACTAGTTTTGCCCGCGCGAATCCTACGGGATCACATACCAGAATAAAAGGATACTAACGCCAAATTTAATCAAAATGGGTGCACTGGTTTAACCGTCAAAGTGTAACAGACGGACAGAGCTACTTCCGCATTTATAATGGATGATGGATGGATGGATTTATTATACGCATAGATAAATACCTTAGAGACTTATGCAAATATCATTAATAATACTTAGTACTTGTAACTTAAAAACTTTATTGGTAGTGCTGCACTAATTGCACTGAGCTAGAAGTTTTAAGTTTCTGCCATAGTTATAGCATTTAATGCCAGTTTCATCTAGTTGGTCTTATTATACCGTATCTTAAAAGAAAAGTGGTTTTAGTAGGCCAAGAAACTTGATCTGTCTATAGGTACTAGATATATTTATCCTACTCTGCTTTTATTTAGTAAACAAATATACATTGAATTTCTTGAATACCAAAATTTTATTAGTATTACCTGTCTTATAAACTGTAATACTACATATTTTTTGTTTTAAACGTCTCAGGGTTGCACGCTTTTTATTAACTGTAGGTAATTGAATATTTATGTTATGTTAAATAGAGAAAGAAAGATCGAGAGAGCAAGAAATTGAGTGCCACATAGCAATAAAACTTGTATTATTAGGATTAGGATTTTCATTTTATCCCATAGATGGCTTAGACTATAGAAGAAGCCGTCGTCGCTTAGTACTCGGTAGGTTTATTGTAAGGAATATTTTACGTCATGGTAATCATGTACGCATACATAAATTGCAAACTTTTGAAACTTAATATAATTAATACATTTCATTTTGACATTCAATACAATTTATATTATAAAGGATACAATTCCAAATGGTAGAAAATAGCAACGCGATATACTCAAAAAGAAAGAAACTAGGACCAGGACTTATTTCTAAAGGATTTGATAGTATCTTGCAGCAGACCTAAAAAGATGGGGAGATGACAGAGTTAGGCCTTTGCCCTGCATTAGAACGAAAAAGGATAAAATAAATAGGTACATAATATAAAATAATAATAATATCAGCCCTATATATAAATTATCCCAATGTTCGGTATGCGCCTCTTTTCTGATAGCAGAGACACTCCTTCTCACATTATGGAAAACTGTCAAACATGCAGCTTTTCTCACAATTTCCCTTCACCTATTTAATACACGTATGTATATAAAAAAATACTTCAAAAAGTCAGATATCCGTAGCATGAGATAGAGCTTGAAACCTTGGCAGTCCAATGGTCTCCTAATAGACTATAAAAAGAAAGAAAGATAAATAATAAAAATAAATAATTCATTTTGATAGGATCTGTATTGTAATAATAGAGGTAGGTATAGGACAAATACAACGATCATCTTCATTATTTATCTAGCACTATTGCGCTTCTGGCATACAAGCTTGTTGGCAGTCTGCCGAGATAGTCCTACGAGTCGGGTGCATATCAGCACTGCTCCGGGATTTATAAACTCTTTTTAACGTCTGTACCGTAGTCTGTTTGGCCGAGTGGAAATAATAAATACCGCCTCACTAGCGTATAATTCTGATATAAATAAGGTGTCTGTGGGTCATTTTAATAAAGAGGATGTTACGCTTTTGTGCTTGTAGTATCGGGTTTAGTAATATGGTTCATGGGAAATTGATAAGGTAACTCATTGAATGCTATGTAGCAGATATAATAGAACATGTATAATTGTCCTATGGCGTTCAATGTGTTAAGGTGATGAAATAATATTTAATACACGGCTGTTGCAGTGGATTAGGTGGTCAGATTGACACTCAGTAATTGCGCTGGTTCGATCAACATAATGGGCTTACCACACGCACAAGCTTCACCACAGTGCTGCCTGTGCAAGCTTCTCGCATGAAAAAACTGTACACGGACGGTATTACCACACGGCACAGTTAAGTATGCGCAGGCCACATTCTTGTCGAAATCGTCGGCGTGGCAACAACAATGTTTCCCAGTGAAGAATTATTTTTCTGCTACTATTTTCCAGGTGTTTGCTAGTGAAAAAAAGACAATGGGAAAGTCAATGCGTAAACGAATAAAGGACGAAGTTTGTGTTATTCGTAATAAGACGTTCTGTTATTACGTGTTGTTCATTTCATCACTAGCTTTAATATTTTCAAATATTGAAAGTTCTCTTTTTAAAAAGGAAAATGAATTAGCAAAATTAACGAGTTTGTAAGTACTCTGTATCGGTTATTGCAATGTTTATAAAATCCCATGTGGCACTTGATATTTTGCCGCTGATTTTGGAATTGCCGCAGAAATCAGCAAGATCATATTATTGCAACCAGCAAAACAATATTAAGCACACAATATAAGCATAACCTCCCAGTCATACATGTTTAATCTACCACTTCTAAAGATTTATTACGCTTAAAAACGTAAACCGTTAACGAAAATCTGTGTGAAAATATTAATTACTCGTTTCAATTTGCATTACCTTAATTGCATTGTCATTCAGTTAAACGTTTATTGTTGGCTTACGGTGGATTTAAGGGGGGCGTTTACACACAATTTACATTGATATACAGCTGTAACCAGACCCGTCTTAATTACGTGATAAACTGTATACAACAATATTTCACACTGATTTACGTTAGACTTTAAATAAGACTTGAGACTTTTAATGACACATGTTACCATCTTGAGCTTTATTGTTATTCCAAGAGTTCCATAACTTCATCTCTGTAATCCTTACTTCCTTACTAATATTATAAATTCGAAAGTAACTCTGTCTATCTGTCTGTCTGTCTGTCTGTCTTTTACTTTTTCACGGCTAAACCACTCAACCTATTTAGAAGAAATTTGGTACAGATATAGTTTAAAACCTGGGGTAGGACATAGGCTACTTTTTATTGATGTAGGTATCACGCGGGCGAGGCCGCGCGCAAAAGCTAGTATTATATATGGATTTTATCGCGTTGTTTATTTGACACTTTATTATATAATTTACAAACTGTTACACTACTATTAAACTTCACGCATTTTTAAGCTAATTAAATTATTGAAACTATAAAAACTATTGATATTTATACTTTCCTCGCCGTTTCGGTTGCTTTTCAGCAGCCATGGTCACGGGGAAACTAAGATGGTAGTTGTCTCAATGTTCCAGTGTAGTTATTTCAAAGTACCCGAACATAATTTAATCATGGGTGTTTCTATTTACGCAGAATGAGCTCAAAGTATCATGAAGTCTAGCTGTGTGTGGTTTGCTTCTTCTTGGGTTTGACTATTTGAATTACTGGATCCTAAGATGGTGGTACATTCCAACCATCTTCTTTATTGAAATTAGGAGGCTTTTTGATTTCAATAGCCTCGCGAAGCATCCTTGGTAGGAATCGGTGTTCTTTAGCGAGAATCTGTGGTTTGTCAAATCTCAGGTAGTAGATTGGTCCCCTGTTGCACATGTTCACACACAGTAGACTTCAATGAGCGTTGTTCAATGAATAACATTCGCGTAAACAGAAGACAATATTCTGTAATATTATTCAAAGATATACTAGCATATAGATGTGTGTTATTGGGTTTTTATTAAACATTTTCAATATCAGCATGATTTTAAGATATGTTTGGTGTACGGCTGAAAACTCGCCTTTTTTACGTGGCATATAAAACTATGGTTAGTAATATTTGCGTGTAATACACTTCTATCTGCCCTTGTCTAGAGGAGTAATTGTATGTATGTTTGTAGGTAAATTAATGAAAAGATTATCCACCTTACATAATATATAACCTCCATAATTACATTCAAATCTTAGCGGATATTGAATATGCACACGAATTTTCTCGGTAGTCCAGCGGTAGCGTACTGAGAAAGAGATTTCAGGTTCGATTATCAAATCGGGAAAGTGTGATTGGATTTTAGTATGACAATTTCTCAGCAGATAAGTATAACAGTACCTAATTTCTTTTATCGTGATAGCTGTTCTCTTCTACAAGAATGTAATTACGTTTGACTAACAAAAAGGCCTGAGCCATTTCTCTACATTTAATTACACATATTATTGTTCTAAGTAATAAGTGGTTAGGCGTTACGAAACACCTTTTTTTACTTCGGAACCTACCATAAATATGTTGAAATGATCCTATATTTTTTGTTCTTTTTCCACGTCTGGGTATTCTGCTCGTGTAAAAGAGAACGGATACTTTGTTATCCCGAATGTCTAATAAATTGTTGTAACAAAAACACAATTTGTTAGTTATCGTAAGTAAAAACTGCGGCTGCTCGTTGTATTTTCTTAATGGCGTAGATTAAGGCTGTAGTTATTCACTACAGTCTAGAAAATATATTATTTACTTAGTTACTTATTGCCTCGATGGCGTAGCGGCGATGAGTGCGACGGCTGCGCATGGTCTTGGATTCGATTCCCGGTCGGGAAAAGTTTGTCTGTAAAGTGTTATAGTTTTTCTGGCAATAAATTTGTAGTTAGTTACTGTTAATACTGCAATAGGTCTCACGTAACAGGGGGCAGGCCAGCCCCCTGTTACCTAAAACAATAGTTAGTAAAATATGAGTGTGTAATTTACCTCTGCCTTCTGCCTCCTTCGGGAATATAGGCGTAAGACTAATTCTGCTAAACATATAATACTTAGTTACATATTCCATAAGAGGTTATTTCTTTTCTCTGAAAAGTCTAATTTACATAGTGTCAGAGGTTTTCAAACTAGCCACTTATACTTAGCTTAACATATAAACTGGTATTTTAGTGCGTTTATTCGGTCCATTGTTAATACTAAAATGATTAAATAAACACACGTACAAGGACATTTACATTTACTTTATTCGCATTTCTGTCGCAATTTCTTCAAACAAACACCAAAAGGAAAGGGTCTGGCTATGTTGGTCAGTTTATTACTAAGCGCACAATCTATCCTACAACTGCTCGATACAGGTATTTGGCTGCAGGGTTCCTCCGTCTTTGCGGAGGGAAGCATATCGATACGAGGCTTTGTGTGGACATCCGATTAACATGGGCCTCTGGGTAATAGAGTCCCCGACCTCAAGCCATCCGCAGTTCCCGACCTCCGAGTAGCCGGATTACAGGAGACGCCACGCTCCCAGTCGAATGTCACTACGAAATTCCTGTTTTGTTTGTATGAGCTACTAGTGCAGTCTAATCCAAGTGCATGAATTAACTTTTTGTGATGTTTATAGTTTGTTTCTGTTTTATTTTAGATTGCTGCTTAATAGACTGAACTCAATGTAGCACACTTAGTAAATATGCATTGTAGTTTGAAAGTAAACATTTTGTATTATACAGCATACTAATTAAATTTTATTGTTTCAGATTAACCTACAGTATTTATAATAATAAATATACTGTAAGTTATAAAGAAAAAATACAATTAATATCAATATATAAAGCATAAAATATTAAATTATGCACATTCACTGGTCTTGTGCAAGTGATTAAAACTATTAATACCGAACATTTTTCATAGGCTGTATTCATTTAAAACAATATTCATCATCGATCATTACTACAAAGAGCTGTAGTGTGTATTAGTATAAGTGAACATTACTTTAGTTTGTAACATAATTAATGGAAGATCAAGTTGAAATAGTATTAACAAAAGAAGCATAAAATAAATTTCAATCAAATATATATAAGCGCATTATAAAATTATAACTCGCTTAATCTGCTCGACTAACTCGTAACCGCGAGGACACACATAACTAAGCTTACGCCTAAGATAATTTATAAGCGTTTTATACACACAAGCCTCAAAGCCAGTCTTACGACGGCGTCTTTACAACTCACGTAAGGATTATTAATCCGCATCGATGCTCTAAAAATGAGTGCCGTACCGTAAGTAAATTTCTGCAGTGGTTCCTGACGATAAGCCGCAGCCACCCTCATTTGATTTACCGCCCGTCTCGCCAAACAACCTGAACCGGGCGGCTACTCATGTTTTGTGTAATACAAAATTTAGGGTGAAAATTCAGACGGTGGCTTCCTTGTGTTGGTGCTCAAAAATGAGGCTTATAGCACTGTCAGAATTTTAAAATGAACAAGGCCAGTAGTGGTATTCAGTGTTTTATTACTTATAATAATTTATTAACAATCGTAACAGCTTACAAGTAGTGTGCGACAAAACGGAAATAGCCATGACAATTAAAACTTGAAGAACATATCACAGATAAAATACTTGATAGATCGTATTACATACTAAACATCAAGATTATAATATTTACAACAAGCACAATACACGTATAAACAAGACTGTGCTTATAGTGACCATAGTTAATTAGGTGATATCCTAATGCAGTAAAAAGATAATTTATATAAATGTATAAGATTGGAAAGTGAGATTTCTTTAAAGGGTTTTGGTTTATTTTTATTAAGAGTTGTTGTAGTACGGGCGCTTAAAATGCAATCGTACATGATAATAATTAGAAAGTAAAGAATAAAAATAGCCATATTATAGACTAATTTGATAGTTATCATAACATTTCGGTGCTTACAATGAAAGCGCAATACTGTATGCACTAGGGTAAAGATAATAATAATGGCTTCGTTGCCAACAACACGCCATCTCCTCATGGAATCTGAATGTGTGAGTAGAAACACAACACAATATTGTTTTTATTTTTAAGTGTTTAATTAGAATGACGGTATTTCGGTGATAATTATGGTATATCATCCGAATCTACTGCGACGACATACAGTAGGCCCCCAGACTTGGCCTGAATAAATTCGCCTTCATGAGTTTTGTGACACAGGTGTCTTGGTGCGCGCTTTTTGCACTATTTGTAGATAAAATTTTATCTACAAATAGTGCAATAATAATATTTAAATTAGGTGCTCTTAGTTTGACTTAAGGTTGACAAATGTTAAAATACTACAAGTTAAAATAATTCCTTTGAATTTAGTTTAAAAAATATGTTTGTACCATTGAGCAAAGTGCTGCGCGCAGCGCTTTTACAGCGAATGTAATATTTTTATTGTTCAGCGTTCAGTAACATAATTTATATATATATATATATAGGCATACAGTGTAAGCTCCACCAGCATTAATTGAATGCAGACTTATAGTAATTGATTTTGGATCGATTCGGGATCGATACCGGATCGATAAAAATATTACTATATTTATATTTAAAGTAATTCTGAATGCACTGTGTTTGGGACTATCCTTGGTGGATGGCAACAGGTAGGTAGGTGCCACATTGTAGATACACATCTCTGGCTGGACAAGTAATAATGCATAACACCAGTATATGTATACCGCGATAGAATCTTTGTCTACAATGCTGCGAGTAGCGCAATGTTAGCCATCAATGGGGCTACCTAGTCTCATTGATGGCTAAGCCAATAATATGTATGTACATGAACTGGTATATCAGGATTCCGGTTGCGTCATGGTTCTAATTATGCATATAAACCTGGAAGTTTAACGGAGATTTATATGTAATTGTGATGGTAGATTCAATTAATAATGATGGTCACTTGGCTTCTAAAGTATTTTTCTCATATTGCAATAATCATACAGTTTAGTTTTGTCTATCATTACAAGAATTTTCTGTTTCAAGGTGGCCTCTTAATTTTCTTTAATATCTCTTATAGGCACGATACCCGTCTTGTCTATTAAGGTACAGTGTTATTGGTAACTTCTAATAACTTCGAGAACAATGTTTGCCGTAAATTAAGCATTTCGCAAACTTATTCTTCATAACAATTCGGAGAGATTAAACTCCTTTTATTGCCAGTTCAATGTTCGCGTTGATACTGTAAGGGTGTGAATGACTTTCTAACAACAAAATATTACATGAGAAGAGACAGTTAAAAATTGATAGCGACATAAATATTCCAAGCTATAACATCCTTCATCTAAAAATATTCTCTTTGATCTAAAACGTCGCCTGACGTTTCTCTTTACTGTCATTTTACTCTTTTATTTTCGTGTTTACAATTTATCTTTACATTTTGCCTTTTATTTAGGTATTATATTTTTTACACGTTTTTTGATATTATGTCTGAAGAAAAATTGTTATTGCTGGAGAAGATCCCGCAGGCAAGATCGTGTTGCTTTTGTGTGAATGTACAATGCGGACGGAAACTACTTGCCATTTTGGGAATAGTAAGACATTTATCCTAGTTTGATAATTCCACTTTATCTTCAGAATTATGTCGTTAGCGTTAGGACAAAAGACCCAGTTTATTGGATGCTTAGGGCTGGAAATCTAGGATGAGGGAAAAGCGTGGATAAGATGTATAAAGTTGGGGTGCTATGTCTAGCGTTTGATAAAGATCTTGATTTTACTTGTTGTCATAATTGATACCTTTACGATTATCAAAGGGCAGGGTTGTTTTATTCAAAATCAGTAGTAACAATAAATTTCAGTGGTTTAGGTAAGTTACCAGTACACAGCAAAGCCGAAACTATGTTACCTAAATTGGTCTTGTGAATATGACGTATAATTATTATGTTTAATTTTACACCAAAATAAAGGTTAAGCAAAAGAGTATTACACCCACGTTTCACCAACTATAGTTTTAGGTCGCGCATTATGGAGTCGCGTCTATTGACATCTATCAGGAGCAGTTCCACGCTCCGTGCTGCTACTGAGTTTTACTTTACATTTTAGCTTATGTTTAATTATAAGATAGTGTCTTTCTTACATGGTTTGTGAAATATGTACGGTAATCAACGTAATCATGATTAGTATTATTAGTATCAACGATATTAGACTTCGAAAAAATTCATATACAACAGCTTTGTCTATCCGTCTGTCTGTTGTACAACTTTCAACTCAAGAACCGTAAGAGCTAGAGACTCGCGGTCAACGCCATTCGAATCAGCATAGTCGATATACCCCCGAAATGACTATGACCTTTGACCTCCGAACTCAAGGTCACGTGGTATCACGTGACCTTTGCATATCACTTGAACCATTTTTTCGAACTCTAAGATTTACGGCAATTCAATGCTGGTTACCATGAAAAATATTGGTTTAACTTACTCTAAAGCTACATTATACATAAAAGCTCTGATCTATACCAATATTTCCCATATATTCATTGCAATATTTTTGCTCTATTATCGCTTGTCGACTGCATTGAGGACTAAGCACTTATCCACGTGCATAGATCGTCGATCTGATATGCAATGCGCGTAAAATATTAATTGGATTCTAGCCTAACGTAGATTTAGGATCTGTTCAAGAGTAAACAAATAATAGGTCATTTAAAACCGGTTTTATTATGGGCCTCGTTAAGGTCTGGTTTTTTAAAATGATGTTTATTGCGTATCATATTTAATATACTCATTAATTTTATCATACTTAATAAAATGCCTGGTACGCGTAATAGCAGTGAATTTAATTTGGGTGCATGAGATTTTAGATTTGTATCGCAGGCCGGGTCAAGTTTTATTGGATTTTTCTGTCAAAAATTCTTAGTCGTAGGATGGAAGACAGGAACTACGCCAGGAAGATGACAATAAGCTCGTCCTCTAATGAAATGTAGGTATTATACACCTCTGCCTACTTCTTTGGGAATTTAGGGTCGAGACTATAATATTTCAGAAATAACTTATGACGATAATTTGGGGTTCTATTAGGTGACTGCATTGTCCGACTAGCGACGTAAGTGATCATACGCGGTCATTGGCAATACCTATAATTTGGCGAAGATAATTTTTTTATAACATTTATTGTGAGGCACTTTTCAGTTGTAGGATGTCAGACAGGCTAGACGATATTACATTAAACTTGGTCGTACTTGTTAGTGCGATGAACCGGTGGGTAACCTGGGAATAGAAAGACGTGATGCTATGTGTATATAGGCTATAAGTAAAGTAGTCTCAGTAAACAGATATGGCGTACTGGTACTCAGATACGTAACATACGCCTTTACGTAAAAATTAAAGATCGTATAGTCATAATGATGGGTCACTACCCATCATTATGACTGTTATTTTGTTGTCTTTATTTAATAAATAACGAATCTTCTTCTTCTTAGCGTTTCGGTGGCAAACATAACTCAATATTATATAGTTGCGGCCCAGAACGCAGCCACCTTGATTGGATCGTCTGAAGCAATCATCAAGACCTCATACGTGCAGTTGTTGGGACACTCAGGGCAGAATATAAGGTGCGACATTGTTTGGGTTGCACCGCACAAACAGCCCAGATTGGAATCGCCTTCGAATCCCTACCTGAACATATTTTCTTTGCACCGGCCAACCTGAGTTCGAAGTCTGTTTACTGACTTCCAAACCAGCCATGATAATTTGTGTCCAGGTGGAAGATTTCAGGAGGTGAGAACTCAAAGGGAGTACCAGCAGGCTTATAAATTGAAGTGACGGTGCAGTACCCAAGGTCTACTGTGATGATTTCAATTTCGTTCTGGATCGAGCCTTTAGCTGACTTTATGCTTACGCCGGGAGCAGCAAAAACTGCGTTACCGTGCTTTGGATGAGATATCTCGGCGATAAGCGTAAGTCCAGATACGTGTGGCCGGCTGTGAGTTTCATCTCTATGAGTTTCTTGGACACAGAACGTCGCACTGTGTCGTACGACATAGTTCAGAAAGTATTTCCGACTTTTTTTGTGAAAAACCCTCGATGTTAATAGAGACTACGCACAGCGCAGGCTTTCGGGCTGGACTAGTGATGTTTGCCATCGTGGTGAAAGGATTGGCCAATCGTCATGAGGAATTCGTCGATTGTTTCCAGGTGCGCCGGACGTATAGGGGTCGTAAGATACGTCGCAACGGGGAGGCTTCTTTTGAACCTATAACCTTTAACCTTTAACGAATAGTGTTTGCAATCAGTAAGTGAATGATATAATATTGTGTTTGTTTACTAAATAAGACACTTGTCTTATAAATGGTTAATATATTATGTATGAACTGTGAAAGGGCCTTTGATAAGGATCGCCTTGTCATATACAGAGGAATTCTGCTTATCAATGACTGCAGGGATGTAGAAGTAGTTTAACTGGGCGCCTTGCCACTGCCATAGCGCCGAGTATTGTGGGTTCGGACTCCAACAGGACAAAAATTGAGTAATCCGCAAATAGTTGAAACATTGTTAACACTCAGACTCGGGAGTCTGAGTGTTCTTTGTGTCCGTTGTTTGTCCGTTAAATGGATGTAAAGTCACAGGATTCATTCCTATTGAGGGGAGAAGTGTTTTCAAAATTACTGTATCATTTTCTTACAGCACATTACTTCTAAACTTATTCAAGTGAATAAAATTCATGTTAGCTTATGAAAGTAAAGTTCTATAATATTTATTTTACGTATACATAGCTCAACTCTTACCTTTTAGCTGCCGAACTTTCAAAGAAAAACTCAAACAAACCTCCCGAAGTTCTTCTATTGTAGCAAATTGATTTAAGTTTCCTCAAATACATTTTTGGTTTCAAGTTATTCAAGGGATTTTTGCCTTGCCTATTGCATTGTTTTGCTGCTATTCAAGTATATTGTATTTAATAACGCCCACGACTTCTTGCAGTTTCTCGTGGTTCGTTCAGTTCATAAGTTCATATTTAATATTCTACACTGTGGTGTCCAGTTATTTCATTATTTTTAAGTAACGACATACTTAAGACGCGAATAACATACTCTTCATACTGTACTTTATGCGTTAATTTGGCTATCTCTCCTATAAAAATCACATTGGTCGTTCATAATTATTTTTTCTTTATTCATATGGCTTTTTTTTGTCCGCCTAAACATGCCAGTCCTACGCACTGCACGCATGCGCGTGTACTGCTACACCAGTGTACGCACTGGACATAATGGTTGGAGCTAAGTAAATTGATATTGTATTTTACTATGTACTTAACAATGTTTATAATTATATCAAACGACAGGCTCAATGATGCAATAGCATTTTAACTATGTCTACGCAGCTTCATTGAATGGTTCTATGAGAAATGTAATGCACATCTTTTTTGTATTAATGTGTTATGCAATTGCTTATATTTACTGCGTTTCATATGTATGTACTAAACATCATCTAATGTTCCATGACATTATAGTTCTTTTTTTATGACGTTTAAAGAATATTACCGGATTTTTTCATAACATGTAAACTCTAAAGTGCCTTACACCTAGTATCATAATTCCTCGCCACCATATGTTCGGTATATTGCATTATACCGAACATATTGTTAGCGAAATTATGTCCGGACAGTCAGATATAATTTCGCTAACCATATTAGAGTTGAGTAAATCTTATCTAATGAACATATCATGTATATGTAGCATTAAACAAAGTTCAATACACTATTACTTTTCAGTTATGTGCCTTCACATGTGCTGCCATGATACTAATAAAGGACAGAAAACATTTAACACCTATAACGATAATACTGATAGTGTTTCTGTCAGTATTCGTCATAGTCACTCTTATGTTTGTGTTGGCTTCCGTCATGTTACTATTGGCGGCGTTGGATGTGAGTATAAAGTTAAAAAAATAAACTTATTATAATACTAGAATTTGCCCGCGGTTTCGCTAACGTAACTCTGGCTATGTTAAATTTTATCCCCAGAGAACAGTAATTTTTCTAAGTGGAAAAAACGATGAAAAGGTTTCTTTAAAGAAAGAGTACATTTGCAATCTTCTCTAGACAAAAGGTACTTTTCTGTACCCCTGCAACGTGTTTGCAAAATTTTATGACGATTGGTCGAGTAGCTAAGGCGTAAAAGCGTAACAAACAAACAAACACACATTCGCATTTACAATATTAGTTAAGTTTAACATTGGAATTGCAACCTATACATCTATACTATTCATTTTATTACCTTATTTATTTATATTTTGTCATCCAACCAGAATTTCAGTCAGAGCGGCCAATCTTTACGTAGACTGGTCATCAGAGTATGAGGTAATGCATAGTGTGTGCGCCAACACAAGACTCATAATTTCTCACTCTCATAATTCAATAGGACGGTAATCCCTCATAATCGGAGATAGATCAGGTGCAGAAACCATGGCTTTATTTACATTTCATGACATGAGGGCGTTCAACACCGCCAACTTCCTATGTCCGGGAAAACTAAAAAAATCATGACAGAAAAACGCAATCATTTTTAGTTAACTAGAACTCAAAAAACTCAAGACTTTATGCACAGCAGTCGCATAC
Organism: Catocala sponsa; assembly: GCA_963564715.1. Classification (NCBI taxonomy): domain Eukaryota; kingdom Metazoa; phylum Arthropoda; class Insecta; order Lepidoptera; family Erebidae; genus Catocala; species Catocala sponsa. The sequence continues at coordinate 19,528,485 of OY751337.1, read as the reverse complement.
ACTACCTCTGCGCCACTGATGTAGTGGAGATACACACATACTAATCTATATCAGGGTCAGCTAGTTTTTAATAAAAGCTTTGGCTTTCAGGAAAACCCAGACTTAATGTCATACTATATATGGCTTAGTATAACATACTTGTGTATCCAGCTAGTATTTTCTGTCGCTATACCGATAGTACTACTTATAGAAAGAAGGTATCCAGTCTCGATAGCGTTGGTTTGGATGATAATCGTCATGATTGTGGGTCTAGGTAAGTAGTATTTTGATTAATTCTACAAGGTGACATACAGTCTATATTGAAGGTGAATTAAGTAATTCGAATTCAATATTGCGGTATTCAAGAAGTATTCGGCGCTGTTAGAGCATTCAAGCGGCTTAAACAACCCGCCTTTGATACGCTTGTTATAGTCTACAGAGCACTGATTGAATTCCATGTCGCTACTGAGAATTATTAATATAAATTAAAAAAGTAATATGTAATATAGATACCCATTCTATACCCATAACCCAGATATATTTATATATTGTATAGCCATAGTCTTACATTATTCCACATCAGAAGAAGACTCTCTAAAGAACTCTCTTCGCACGTTGGATCGATGTCTTCGTATAAGCATTGTATAATATAAGGTCTGGTATTTTCCTAACATGAAATACTAAAATATTAGGAAAATACTCGTAAAAGAGTAATAAAGAGATAATCTAAAAACCATGCCATAAATATCCGAACAAAATATATACTGTGAATAACCAAGTTTAATCTGATTATTATTTCTCTAGATAGCGCAAAATTATTAACTCGATTTTGGTGACTGATATTTTTTTATATTGGTGTTTGGAATTGCAGTTCTGCAAAATACTTGCCAAGATTTCTATACAATTAAATCTAATAAATAGTGGCTTTATTGAAAAGAAAATCAAGTACTGGGCTCATCTCTATCTAGTTCCAAATACATTGTTATGCAATGACTAATTGGAAGTATTAATTTGACTTGGTTTAATGTACTCAGCATTTTTTGATCCAAATGTAACAAATTTTTGCTGAATTACTTCCTGCACCCTGTTTATCCAAAACCTTTCAGTCGTTTCTTACTCAACGAAATGCAGAGCGTTTTTATACAAAATTTTACAAAATTTCCCGAGTTGCAGAAGTATAAAGTTATATTAAGCTGATAATGTTAAATGAAACATAAGCAGCGTAGTAATTTCAGAGAGACAGTGAGATATTTTGCCAAACAATTTATTTATTATTAGAAGAGCAACGGTCTAAGTGTGAAGACCGATGGACTGCGAACTTATTACTGACTAAGATGTCTTGTATTTGAACCCAAGGCACACACCATCTGTTTGGTTCCTTTAAAAGTAAACAAAAATATTGAGAGGAAACCTTAACATGAATTGAGGAAATATTAACTTTTTTTAAATATTCAACTGGACTGTTTCAACGGTTTCAAAACGAATTATTACTTAATTTTTTGACTCACAATAGATTTTTAAGTATTTCTGGTATTCGGAAACTTGGCAGACTATTAAAGCTAAATAAAATAAGTATGAGAGATTCGAGGCAAAAATTTGGCAATCGTCAGACGCGAACATAGTCAATTGCTTATTTTATAAACAATAATCGGCTTAACTAATAAATATCATTCGTCCTTTATACACAAACCACTGAATGGACTTTTCACCATTTAAAAATGCAAGTCTTCATTTTAACTTCATTGACTTAAAATTGAAAAACTCTTTCATTCGAGAGCTAAAAATGGATGATCAAAGAATCTTTTTAATTAAAAATATAATCAAGTTTATTGTGTATAATGTTGTTTTTAATGGCATCATAAAAGTCTTTAATGCGTTTTTTTTTCAGGGTGGACACATTTTATATCTGTGGTCAATAAGTATAGAAACAGTCTTCTTTCTTGATAGAAAATTAATGAATAAATTGCTTATAATTATCTCTCTTTTATTACTAATATATTCCAGACCTGAAATTTTAATATACTTGCCTAAGCTAATATACTTGCTTAGGCAAGTATATTAAAATTTCAGGTCTGGGCATTGTAAAGGAGCCCAATAAAAGAGAATCATAACCAATATGATTCTCTTTTATTGGGCGTCCAAAAGTATACGGGGGTATTAGTAATTTTCTTATGGATGTTAAATATTGTTATTTAAAAATTGTATGTGCTTATACTGATATTTTGTGATTATTAAGCTTCGTCGCTGTCATTTGTTTAATGGCGGTACAAATAAGTCGCCTCGCTCTGGGCAATACCATGTAACAGTAACGTACTTATGTACGTTTTTGTCTATATGTTTGTATACACACCGCAAATACCACTACATAAAATTGAATGCGGTTTTCATAGTTGTACCTATTGCTGGAGGTCGGTCTCGGTACGCCGCCTAGCAGTCGGAAAATATGCATAAATTACTTCCAAATTCTTTCATTAATTTCGTTAAGTGTTATTCAATAACTATACGTATAATCAAACACACATGTGACTTCTAAACGCGTACGAAAACATTTGCTAGTCCGCAATATTATTTCTTGTTACTCAAGATTCTGGAAACAGGCAAGAAGTTCACAGACATGTTATTCAACTTATTATTTTTGTAGTGGATTGAATGAGTCTCTATATTTTTATTTCGCCATGAGAGGTTTCCTCGTGTTACATACGAGACTTACTTAAGCAGTTTATTTGTTCATTCAATATTTGTAATGAGATGATTTCTTTTTTTTCTTTCAGTGGAGGCTGAAGTATTTGTTGAAGCATTTATGTTATTATATGATTTAGAACGCTTGTTTTTTATTCTACCAAAGTGGTAAACCAGCCTACAGCCTCACTTATATTCACCATAGCCTGTATAAGCTTTCAAATGGCCATTCATATAAAATGCAAAGGGAATCACTCGCATAATTTCTGACCATAGGAGAATAGATTGGTTATAAGAAATTAATGGCAAGGTAGTTATGTGACGTTACAAAACTCCACTTGCCAAGCGAAACGCAGTTATAGTGTTACAACTATAATGAGGGTTCCCTGTAAGTTTGCTGGTAGGGTGTACTCCTACAGGCAAGCCGATCTATTCGTTCTGTCATCAAATACAAGCAACGGCTGCATCTCCCTCACATACCTTTAAGAACTCTTTTCGATTGGCTATCGAGGCCTAAGATAATAAAACTGATTCATTATACAACCACTCAATTAGTATTCCTTATTACTAGCAAGAACAACCTATATTTATATACACCCATCTTCACTAACCCATGTTGTGATAAGATATCGGCTGAAGGCGTCGGATGCCCACTCTGACAGATAGCCACCTTCGTCAAGTGTTTATTGGCCTACACTGAGATACGGCTCCTACTCAACCGATGCCCCAATGAAAAAACGCCTGTATTTGCTTAGGATTTCTGAGAACCCTTTAGATAAGAAGATATTTTTGGTTAACTAAAGATGAAGTATATAAAATGTGTCAAAAAAGAAAGTAACTGAAGGGTAATGTGAGTGATATAGGTACTGAGTTTCAAGACGGTTTGCCATGAAATTGTACGGGCATTTCTACGAATTTATATTTAGTTTGCCTTTCAGGTAAAAAGTAGACGCACGTTATTTTTATTTGCCTACTTTTGTGAGTGTCAATTTTGGGAAAGGGTATCAGATATAGTTATCAAATCATGGTGTAAAAATAGGAAAAGCTAGGTCTAGATAGCGATCATATGCACAACCTTTAGGTTTATCTACGAACGTAAGAGGTATTATATGTGCCGGGTCAACCAAGCTATAGCCGGTACCTATGTAAATTTCAATTGCATAGTTACTGGAAAACTAAAATATATTATTAACGGCCACTCCTACAACTAACAAGTAAAAGTTATCCTAAAGATAAATCGCATGCTGTATCACTTAGGTTAAAGAAGAAAGATCGCGAGACTTTTATCTTATAGATAAATGCTATCTGGAGGAGGTAGTACAAGCCCTTAGTGTCATTGTCACTCATAACTTATTATGTTATGACAGCAATGTTGAAGCTCTAAATCTGTTAACGGGTTTATCGGTTGACGACTTAGCCAGGGATTAAGACTAACGAAATTTTGTCCTGTTTGGCAATATTACTTGCCTTTTTCATTACTAAAAGACTTCAAGGCAACTCTTCATATCATATATAGATATAACAATGATTAATTATTATCATCCCAATTATGTGATTTAGCGGTTATTAGATAATTATTAGTTAAATAAATAAAAAAAAAATATATTGTTAAGCGAACTGAATAGCGTAAGTTTTTACTGTATGTTACCCGATTGCCACATATAAAAGTATAATTATGACTATACCCGATTGCAAATTGTATTGACAATAAATGATCCATTTACTTAGGCCCCGTAATATGAAAACTGTTTAACATTTATCGATATAAGATTATTTAGCAATGTAGCGTACATTGCTATGTAATTGTTGGCAAATACCAGTTCATAATCTGTTATTACTTAAATCAATTTTCATAGAATAATTGTGTTTCGTATAATAGGAAACGTGATATGGACACGGGTTTCATAATATTAACTATTTAAATCTAAATAATTATACTATTTCCTCCCACGATTGGTATATTGGTATTGATAGTTGTCTAAATGTCTTATTTCTCTTCTCTTCTTATTAATTACGCAAAATGAGTTCAAAGTATCATACAGTCCGGTTGTGCATTGTTGTTCCTTTCAGTCATACTAATATTCAAAAGTTTGCTAAACGAATCGCAAACTATACTCAAAATATTCAGTAGTATTTTACTTAAAACCTTGTATATTCTTGTACCATACACTAAAGTAGCGTCCACTAGTATGTGGATTTTCAAGAATCTCGCGGGAGTTAGCCGGGAGCTTATATAAACGCTACTGATTTAAAGAGAAACTGTTAGGATGGGAGTGTATGGTAAACACTACCCATTTTATTTTGCTTTCTAATTTGCTAAACGTTACGCAACACAATATGCAGTTTATCTATATATATATATTATATACTAGATGTTCCCGCGGTTTATATATTATATACTAGATGTTCCCGCGGTTTCACCCACGTTTATCGTTACTGCGCCGCCCCCGTGGGTTATAGTGTGATGTTATATAGCCTATAGCCTTCCTCGATAATTAGGCTATTATGAGATTAGCGCGTTCAAACCAACAAACAAACAAACTCGTCAGCTTTATAATATTAGTATAGATAGCTGACCCGCGCAAATTCGTCTGCGTCACATAAGAGAGAGAGTGGGTCGTAGGCACCTATAATACAAGTTTTAAGGAGCTGAAACTTTCTTTGTTAAATCCTCGAACCACATAAGAACCATTGAACAACATTTTATAAATATACCTACAGTGCTAATTTAAAATCACGCAGAATAAACCAGGAGAAACATCGTTTGTATGTCTGTAATGGGTAATTATTTTGCTACGATGTTATTTTAAAACTGCGATATCTCCTAAGATATTCATTAAAATCGAATGATGTAAAGGGCAATTTTATTTTAAATTAAATACTTGTGATGAATAACGTATTTATTTGGATAAAGATTAATATCATGTTTATAATAATACCTTCGCAAATAATGCATTATTTTAGAACAAATTTGGTTAGCATAAAAAAGGTTATAGTGAGCCAACCTTAAAAGATAGACATATTATTATGCTGTCGCGGACTTTTTTTAGAACTTTCATAGGGGAACAATTCTGTCATACATGATTTTTGCGAACTGTTTATGCAGCGCACGCAGCGGATGCTCTCAAAAGGAAAAAAAACCCTCCGATTTTGAAACATTCTTCATTGGTGCTCCGCTCCTATTAATCTTAGCGTGATGATATATAGCCTATAGCCTTCCTCGATAAATGGGCTATCTAACACTGAAAGAATTTTTCAAATCGGATCAGTAGTTCCTGAGATTAGCGCGTTCAAGCAAACAAACTCTTCAGCTTTATAAATAAAAAATAAAAATAATTTATTTTCAGACAAAACAGTCCATAGCCAAACACAAGAATGTTATATGAAAATAAAAATAAACACAATAAGTAGGTACAGAACAGTCACTACCTCCTCCCCAGACCCTTCTGCGCACCCCTTACGTGAAGCTCAGTAAACCTACCGAGAAGAACAGAGTCAACTCTGTCACCCACCATCCTCAAGACACTGTTCCGACTCACCCGTACGCGTTGTACTAAGGAAGCTACTTTTTTCCTCATCAGTGCATAAAAGTCATCTACGCCGGCGTCGGAACATACCGGATGCACTGCAGTATCTAGGTAGGCGAAACAGTGACCTGGAGATTTATAATATTAGTATAGATTTTAAGACTAGCTGCACGGATAGTGTATTGGTTTATGTGGTCGCCTCGCCGCTGCCACTGGCGTCGAGTGTTGTGCCTTCAATCCCCACACGGGACAATAATCTGGGTGATCCATAAATCTATGTTGCGGGTCTGGGTGTTGTTTGTGACCGTTGTTTGTATCTTTGTAAAGTCCCTTCCGATACAGAAATTAATCCTAATGTATAAGTTGTTTTTGGTAAAGAAAAATAAATTAAATACTGTGTACCTAAGCTGTATCTCATAAAAAATAAAGGTAAATACTGAAACGCAGTATTTTAGCTAAAGATTAAGTAAGAGCTGTTAAATCTGTCTGTTAAAAAAGAACTTCCGCACTAGGAGTAATTCCTGTGTCGCGAGGCACTTTACAAACATTCCATCAACGGACACAAAAAACATCCAGGCTCGGGACTGACAGCTTGCAGCTTGGAAAAGTATTTATACGAAATAAACCTAAACCTTTATAAATTAATAAAAAATATTTTAGTTTGTAGTATATGTACTGTTTAGGAAACGCTGGGGCTCACTTATCCTTGATGGACATATGCCCCTAAATAAATAAAGAGAATAAAAAAATAAAATAAAAATTTATACGAAATGGAAACTTACGAATATTTCAACAAATTAATGATCTTAGTAAATCAATGGAAGGTCACAGTTGGTTGGTCCCAATTAATCGTGCGTAGGTATATGTCCGTATAAATTTGTATTAAACGTATCGATAGCTATTATTTCTCTGATTTGGTTTATATCATAATATTGATAGCATAGTCATGTCTACGACTTGTAATTTGTTCCGAGTGGCAACATACGGAATGTGTCATAGTTTGAGGTTTGTAAAATGTAATTAATTTATTCGGCCTTTATTTTCAAAATATTTTAAATCCACTCTACAGACTAAGATAAAAGTGTATCATAGATGAATATTAATATTACGCAAATAACATTTTCGTCCCAATATCCAATTCTAGCTAATATTATAAATGTGAATGTGAGTTTGTTTGTTTGTTACACTTTCACGCCTTAACTACTCGACCAATTATCATGAAATTTCGCATACACGTTGACAGGAAAACAGAAAAGGACATAAGGTATCTTTCATCTAAAACAAGTACTGTTACTAATCTAACCTAACCCACATTTATGCGAGCGAAGCCGCGGGCAAAATCTAGATTAAAAATAAATTCACTCACTTATTTGCCATTCGAAAGAAGCGACAAAGCGTTGACGCTCTTAATAATAATTGTATTTTCAATATGTATTCACTGTACATAGGAAAAGCTGTTATCACTTTATACATTAATTTAGAAAATATAGTTTTTGTTTTTTTAGGTTAAACCTAAAAAACTTAAACACACAACTAGTAATGTAATTGTAATTACATTACTAGTTGTGTTTTTTTTAGGTTTCATTATAAGATAAAACCTACACGCATTTTATATTTTCTAAATTAATGTATAAAGTGAAAACAGCTTTTCCTATGTACAATGAATAGATAAATAATAATAGTACTATTAAAATATTCATAATATAGTACAATATTTTAAATCCAACCATTGTTTTTTGGTCTTGGCTCTATTTGACAAACGATAGCAAAGTTTGCAATGTTTTTGACCAAAAGTTCACTCGATCAAATGTAAAAATGTCAATGGTTCGTTCGATCAAATTTCTTTTGGTCGATTGTTTAGTCGATCAAGTAAAGAATGACCAATAGTTCTTTCGATCTTGTGTTACGGTCAAACGAATTTCAGCCTCCAGTGGTAAACTCTAGTCTCACGCATATATCCATGACGGGGTAGGCAGCGGTGTTTTAAGTTTTACCATGAGTGTTTTACATGCCACGTACTGCCACGTAGTAAGGGCTAAGCCTTTGTCTTTTACCGGTCACAGTACCAGACTCTATGTTGTTACTGAATTTTTTTAGGCAATATATATTTGTTAAAACTTTGTTTCAGTACCTAATTGCAATTCGCAATTACATACACTATCAGTTTGCATTAACCGACTCATACGTAAGATCAACAGCACCTTTAAGATTTGAGTTCGTATTATGATATGTGTCCAGTTATACAGTCAGATTTTTTTTTTGATGCTTAAGGCTTCCAGGAATACGAGTATAGAGTCCTAAGCCTGCGTCATACGAACCGAATTTCCATATACGTTAAAAAGGTAAAGGAAGTCCGAACGCCAGTATTGGTGTATGCGTCAATGGTATTATGATTTGAAAACGTAGAGAGTAGCTCTCAGTTTTCAAATACAAACGCGCTTTCTGCGCGATTTGTATATCATAACCCTTACAAATGTTTAGACTATTTCTAAAGTATTAAAGACAGGGATGCGTGTCGATTTAAAATTTCCTTAGTAAAGAATGAAAAAGGAAAATATTTTTATCATTCTATTTTTCATAAAATTGTGACATCCTAGATGTGGTTCTTAAAAATGTGCTGCTGAGTTTTCTCACACGCTGATGCGCCTATACCGCTAACCATACACAGCGGGCATGGTGCCGGAGGCTTGGCAAGATTCGAACGTTTAACCGATCGCCAAAAATGGGGGGATCGTTCCGAGCCAGACGACTATCGACCCATAGCCGTTACTTCTGTGCATTTGGGTTTTTTAGTTTGTGTCATAATGTAGGTATACTAAGATATGCGCGATTTAGGTAAGATTAGAAGCCATCTCTAAACACCAATTAATAACCTATATTTGGATTTTCGTTTGGTAATATTACTATGAAGCTTCTGTCGATTTATTTATCTTTGGTAAGTAAAGAGTCTAATCTTATTAATATCTGCTGCATTCGCGGAGACTCTCAAACGGCGCAAATACAAAAACCTGGTAGGAGATTATGCTTTTGAGCCGTTTGGGGTCGAAACTAGGGTCATGGGTTTCTATTGCTCGTTCTCTCTATAGAGAAATAGTAAAAGTTTAGTCGACGCTTCCCTTGATCAGAGTGCTGGCCTATATTTCGCGAAAAGAATAAATATTGCCATTCAACGTGGCAATGCTGCCAGTCTTCTTGGCACACTATCAGTCGACTGTGATGCGGAGGAATTCTATGACGCCTATTAGAGGGTTTTAGTTTTTTTTCTTTTTTTATTATCTACTGTTTTATGATATTTTATGCATAAGTTACTTTTAAAGAATTGCGTTTATTGATAGTATCCAAATAAATTACATATTTTCTGTATTAAGTAGACGTCGACAACACAATAACGTACTTTAACATCAGCAGTTCTGATATTTACAATCAGATTGCATCCCAAATTTTTTGCACGTCCTAAAACATTTTTCACGTGTCGATGGATGAAAATAACTCTGGAATTTAAAGGTAATCTCTATATAAGTACATTCTAACGTATTCACTATTTTTTAATATTCAAATTTTAATCTGTATCTTAATACCTAAAGTCTAAAAAAAGCAATTAATTATCTCTATAGCATAAAATATCAACAACAGAAAAATACTGTACGTTGTAATAATAGAGAACTAGTTTAGTATTTAACAGTAGTGTATTCTTAATCTATGGTATAAAATATACGATAGCCAATATAAATGGAGCGGTAACATCTTCTCTCAAAGTAATATTATTACATGTGGGAAAACGAGAGAGCCTATTACAAAGTATATAATTTTGCTTTAAGAGAAAGTAGTACCTATGGCTTCTAGTTCGACGTCGATTGGGTGCCGTTCTGTATTATACAGCTTATTATTTAGCACTAAAAGCATATTCATCTATTTGTGATTGAATGCGAATTCAGCTACCAATGCTGTTATTCGTGGAATGGTTCATTAACCCTATTATTGGAGGTCCAGCAATTTTTCCACGCAATTACCTCGAATATGAATGCAGAATTCAATAGTTTCCACGTTTCGATGACGTTAAACTGCAACGCCAACAAAATAGTTTCAAAACTCATGGAGTTAATTAGTACTTACCTGATCCAATAGTGAAGGTTCTTAATCTAGTGCGTCACAGTGGCACACAGACCACATGAGTAGATGAACGGAACAGAGACTAAGCTTCTTAAGAACGTGCTAAATTATTACCTATTTTGGTAGGGTTGTCTTAATAGATAAAGACAAATTAAACAAAACATTTGTTAAATAGTTTTATTATTCAGTATGATAGAATACTTTACAAATTACTTACTTACTTTTGTTTTTAATAATTTATTGTTTCTTATAATGGTGTGGTAAATTCTAAATCTAATAAAAGTTTTTTCAAGAGTTTCCTCGTAAGGTGACAATGCTGGCTGCAGCAGCAGTTTATGATAAAAAACGTGTTAAACTATCAAAATTAAACTAACATACAAAATTTCGTGACCGTGCTACTACCCGTTGAAGAGTTCCCTAGTGAGGAGACAATCCTGGCTTCAGCATCAGGTTATATCTATCATATTATTGCATTGTCACTGAAGTTACGGTATACACAATTTCAGCTCAATCAGACATCGGGCAGTGGTTCAAATCTTACTTGCAATATTTGAACTTAACACACATACCTACTACATACAACCCACCCATATACCTGCAAATGTTTAGTAAAAGCTTGTAATAACAACAAAAAGGTAAAAACACACCGTGTAGTACCCTCTTCTTATTAAAAAAGGATCATACAATAAAATAAAGATACTTACTTGAAAAAGTAATAATTCAATATTTAGTTACCTATTGTACTCCTTGGGATAGTTAAGTATGATATATTTTTATTTTTCTAGTATTATTCATAGACACAGTACAATAAACAACCATTGTTAATAATAAAATACCACGTTTTTACATTAAAATATTCAAACTTGCAACTAAAAAAACAAAACGTGCGTCACCGTCGCACTGACCCTGAGATTCTCCACTGGCTGTGCTAGCGTAAACCGGTTTTTTCCAGTCTCGCCGCGTACGCGACAAGCGGCCAGTGGTCACGCACACATGCTCCGCGTGCTTGTAATAGTGCAACCGACTCGGTTGTATTATATACTCTGTTCCATCCGTTCCCAGAGGCGTAGGCAGAGAGTACGAATTTCCATTTGCTACGATCCTGACACACTTCTTTGTCTTCATTCACTTTCATCACATTCCTCATACACGCCCGTCGGTTCAAAGAGCAGTGCAAATATTATATAGATTATTGATACTAAAAAAATCATCATCGCTTATCAATGTATTATCGTAAAATGTTCGGTTATAACTTAAATCTGTTACTACAAAATGGATCAACATTCGATCATACATATTTCTGATCTGCTGAGAAGGTGTCGAATCTTATATATTTCAATATCAATTGTATAAATGTCTTTGGTTTTTTATGGTAGTTATGTATTTTCTAATGTCATTGGTTAAACCATACGTGGAAGCTGTTGACGAAAGCCTAGTACATTTAAAATTACTCTAACATATTCACCTTATTTATTACCGTAGCACAAGGAATTTTAACTAACCGATCCCCTGTGTGATTTATGTGTTATTGTATGAGACGTAAATTCATGTGTACTTAATTAAGGAAGTTGTTACCTAAATGAATCGTCAGTGATATCGGTCCCATTACGCTTTACGATAACTATACATTGCTTTGTCGTGTCAATAAATCCAGGGCTGGCACGCAAGAAATGTCTTTTTTTATAAAACGAACAAAAATATGGAGGTACGCTGTGCGATGATTTTGTAATTAAAACTTTATTATTAGTTGATGTTTGTAATGAACTTCAAACAACGAAGTGAGAGTTTTACAAAGTTTTTAAATAGCTAATTGGTTTTAGTCTCATGGACATTCCGTTTTTTTATATTAATTATTTTTTTAATTGGTATTAATATATAGATATATATATATATATATTATTTTTTTTAATACCATTTATAACTATACCTAAAAACAAAGTGTTTTGCATAACTACGTTCAATTATTATATTATTATTAGGAGGATGATCAACAATAGTAAAAGGTCTAAAGGGAGTAAAAAAGAGCCTATCAGATATGTACATAATAACATGTACCAGTATACATGGCAGCACGCATATACCTAGTCTTGCTATAAATATTGTTACAAGGAAAATTCTTTTTATTTTTAATTGCATAAAACATTTATTACTGTAATATGTGTTAGTTTATACATTAATATAATAACATTAAAATATATGAAGCTCATTCAAAATGATCTCCATTTTAATACAGTCCTTCAAACGTTGAGGCCAGTTATTAATAGAAACACGCACTCACTGCATAATTCTTCAAAAATAGCAAAATTCTTCACTGCCAATCTTGTGGATTGTTTTAGAGACTCCAAATTATCATGGCGTTTAGAGCATGCCATAATCTCTAAAACTAATCATAATCCAGCGGATTAAGATTAGATGACGGACAGTCTTCAGCTCTGATGAAGTCCGAAACGTTCTTTTCTAACCACGCTTGGGTAGATCGTGCTTTAACACGCGGTGCTGAGTATTGCTGAAAGGACCATTTTTGGTTATGGAACATGGTGCTGTTAAGAGGCTTAACCACCTTCTCAAGAATCGTATCTTGACACAATTATGACGATGTTTTGACACCTTTTTTTGGGAAGCTTCTATAGAGCCTTGAGCAAAAACTCGGTCATTCTGCTTGTTAAAACATTGTTCAATAGAAAAAACCTAGCCAGTAAATAAAAATTTTCTGTGAGGTCACAGAATTTTTTTATTTTCTTTGCGTACCGCTTAAGAAGTTATTTTGATTTTACCACTCTATTCATTTTTAAATAATCAGTTAAATAATGACCAGTGCGTCTCTTATAGGTTGCAAGTCCTGAGTCATCTTTTAAAATAAGCGACATGGTTCTTGGTGCTATATTCATTTCCCGAGATAAAAGCTTTTGCTTTCGGACAGGATTTCTTTGAGTTATTTCTTTCACAGCTTTGATCGCCTTTTTCGTACGAATACTTCGTCGACGGTCAGATCTTTTTCTGTCACAAACAGAGGAGGTTTCGTTGTACCTATCAATAGTCCGGTACCCAAAATCGACTAGTACCAAGCGGATGGAAAGTTTCAAAAATTGCATTGGGCACCATACCTACTTTGTGTAATGCTATCACAGCAATTCGGTTCTCTTTATCACCACACTCCGTTTTAATATCACAAAAATATTTAATAAATATTCATATAAGAATGACAGATGCCAAATTCAAATGTAATATTATGTTTTTCTTAATTTGTAACAGTTTCAATAATTTAGTTAGCTTAAAAATTAGTAAAGTTTAATAGTAATAGTAGTGTAACAGTTTCTAAATTTTGTAATAAAGTGTCAAATAAACAACGCGATAAAATCCGTATATAGTAGTTTAATTTCATTGTAACAGTATTTATGGCCAGACTAAGTATAATATCTCATGCTTTGCTGATTATCAACTCATAAGCTTGAAGTTGGATAAAGAATCCCCATGAAAGTTGTCTAAGTATAATAATACAATTTTCACCCTATTATTTGTATTCTTCTCAAAGTAATCATCTTGATTTGGTTTTTAAGAGTACACTGTATTCTGTCTTAATTGCCAATTGAACCAAATTTCATCTTACTGTATATTTACTGTTAAATCTTGTTTCATACTTAAAAGTAATATTATTAGGGTTATTATAAGCTGACTGCAAATGAAGCTAAGAAGGTAAAGCAAGCAGTAAAGTGGACGGTAATGAATCCTCAAGGACGCTTGCTTTAAGATATATTGCGTCTTACGTTTAGTCTTGGTGGCTGGTATGTTTAATTTAAACACAAACTCATAATAGGTACCTCACTTGTCAGTGCAAGTGGTTTATATGAAGAAGATAATGGTGAGCACTCTTATTAAAATTTCATTAAAGCTTTCGACTTTCCAATATTTCCATTATTGTCCTAATTGTGTTATTTTAATACAACGCCTACTTTTCGAAATATACATACATATGTCATATCGCAGAAGGCACATATTTGACACAAATAGAGCAAATATTAATGATTAATTTAAAGATAAGACACAATTTTAAATTCCACTCTTTGATACAAACAGCGGATTCGGTGGAAACATAATGAATTTTGATTTTCAGTGCGCAGATTTACCTATAAAGACTTTATTATTCAATAGACTCTACCAACTGCATACCGTAAGGAGATTCTAATATAACTGTGATATCCAAAACTAAAAAAGAAATACGACGCGACAGCATTGACGCAGTTTTTATATTTGTCTTCAGAATATACTTCTGAGTAAAATCTAATACTCAGAATAAAAAGAAGTCAAGTCCGGCACATATTTCTAAAGCTTAAAAACATTACAACATACTCCGAGGCATACAAATATCTGTTTCATATTTGCCTTTATCGTTAGAAAGGGTAGTCATTTATGTTTACAAGCCTAAAAAACAGATGCTAGGCCTTCAATCCAAGACTAGACAGTTCAATGTACTATCACAGCTGCTGTATATTTACATATAAGGTTATTCTCAAAATCTCGATAGATTCGTAGAAAAGCAAACAACAAAAAAGTCTCCTATAAATTTGCCGAATAATTTCGATTAACTTACAAATAAATAATTCGGGGCGAAAATGAATTTAGATAGGTATACAAATTTATGAAAAGGAATAGATGTCAAATCGATTGATGATTCTTGTAAATTGATGTACGACATCGGTATTTAACCCGATTATATTTTTAACTATTGGAGTTAATAATATGGACACACTATACAAGAAACTTGTTTCCCACTGATTTCCCGCTAAAAGGCGATTGTAACTTTGAGGAAAGTGTAAATATAAAATATAAATAGTTTAAAAATAGTTGAACAGTAGTATATTTGAAATAAATCATGTTCAAATCCGTATACAGTAAGTTTCAATTTAATATATATAGGCAATATTTTCTTTTAAAAGACAACTCTTGTGCGGACGCCGAACTGTCTATGTTTGTGCCATGAAAACGATTTGCAAGCGCAAGCTTGTTTCTACAATTTAAATAAATAAATAAAGCTAAAATTCTATTTTAGCGAGTAATCGCTAAAATAGAAAATAACTGTATTTACATTCAGGCCAACCCTAGCTTCCTGATATGTGGTTGCGTGACATTAATAGTTATTTGTTTTCATTGATATTAAAGCAGGCCATACACGCTAGGGAGTACCTGACAGGTTTGCCTGTACAGTTCAATTATACAGGTAAACTTGAGCTGCATAGAGACCATACACGTAGCGGTAAACCTGTACAAACTCTCAGTTGATACCATGGCCCCGACAGCGGCGCTTGATCTCGACACAGTAGCGTTAATAGGTTTATTGTTTGTTTTATTAAAGAAAAGGAAATTTAAAGGAAGACACCGTGAACAGTGGTGTAAAGCATATGTACCTATATAGCGCCGCGTGAGCGTCTTTCCCCTCTAGCAATCAGCGGACAACTGACACCTGCGCACACCTGCGCAGGCGACCGCTACACACGCTCAGTTTTGCCTGCACAGTTATGCAGCTCAAGTTTACCTGTATAGTTGAACTGTACAGGCAAACCTGTCAGGTAAACCCTAGCGTGTATGGCCGGCTATCTTCAATTACATATAGAACATTCTCATGTGATAGGTATTATCAGAGACTTATTAAAACTATAGGAATATCCTATATCATATCTGCACTATCATTATTAGTATGAATACACAGTTATAATTATAATCGGGGGAAAGTATGGCTTTTTTATTGATTGTACTTATAAAAGAAAGGCAAGCAGCGGTTTATATAATACTAGATTTTGTCCGCGGCTTCGCTTACGTTGTCATACGAAAGACTGAAGTTTCTCTAGGAGAATAAGAGTGCCGGACACGCATACTTACCTCACTCATTCCCTAATCTTCAATCTATGCTAATTCTTTCCCTTAATATAGATTATGTCGACAAATCGCTATCCCTCGGTAACATAAACTTTTTTCTGGATGTCCTGTGTCCTCTTTTGTACCCCTGATAACGAGTATGCGAAAGTTCATAATGATCAATCGAGTATTTAAGGTGTGAAAGCGCAGCAAAACAAAACAGACTCACATTTGCATTTATAATATTAGTTAGGAGAGTATAGTGTATTAATGAGCATTTTGAACTTAATGTTCGATATTGGTTTTGTAATCCCAGTAATATTATTAATGTGAACATGTTTGAATATTTGTAACTCAATGATGCGTAAACCGTTAAATAGATTTGGATAAAAATTGACAAAGGGGTAATCTTTGTCCTATATTAATATTATAAAGGATTGTATCCCAGTAATCCAGTCCCGTTGATTTGTATTTTAATGTGGCGTTTTTAAACAACAAATTATTTTGGACTTATCTATAGACTGATGATGTCCGCGGCTTCGCTCACGTTAATGTAGATTCTGTCGATAATTTTCTATCCTTCGAGAATAGTACTTTTTTCTGGATGAAAGGTACCCTGTCCTGTTCTGAAACCCTGACAACGTGTATGCAAAATTTCATGATAATCGCTTAAGTTGTTAAGTCTTGAAAGCGTAACAAACTCACATTCACATTAATAATATTACTTAGGATTTATATTTTCCATATTTATCTAGCAACATTGAAGAGGAATCGTTTCTGTTGGTATATGCGTGTTATGATAAGATTGTTTTAATAACTAGCAACATTTTGTGTCGCGGAGGACGATACAAACACATAAACAACGAACACAAAAATACCCAGATTCGAAACAACTATTTGAGGCCCACATAATTTTTTGTCCCGTGTAGTGTGGAATTCAAACCCAATACACTTGGCGCAGTGGCAGCAGCAAGCCGACTGTTTAAATTGGGATTAGGGTAGAGAACGACGATGAATTTTCGTAATTACATTGTTAAGCAATATCTATATTATCGTATAGTATAACTATTTATTGAAGCCAATGTTAATATTTGCACTGTACTATAAACCATTCAATAATGTTACGAGTAGTTAACTGTTTACACAAATACCGGAAAGCACTTCAATAGCAATGCGTTTATTAATTTGTAACTAAACATAGGCAGTTAGGAGGAAAAGTAGCTTCATCACAAATTCACGATATACATAATGTTATTGTACATACATTCATACTTTCTATGCTAGGGGTAGCCAGTGGTTTAATATATTTTTCTTTTAAAAGTACAGCAAATAATAAAATATGTCCCTACCCCCGATTACATATAATTTTGTAATTATATAATATTGTCTTCTGTTTACGCGAATGTTATTCATTGAAATTAAACTACTATATACGGATTTTATCGCGTTGTTTATTTGACACTATTACAAAATTTTGAAAAAAAGAACCTCGGGGAAAGTGTAAAAATAAATCTAAATAGTATAATAGTATAAATAGTTTTAATAGTTTCAATAATTGAATTAGCTTAAAAATTTGTAAAGTTTAATAGTGATTATAGTAGTGTAACAGTTTTTCAAAATTTTGTAATAGTGTCAAATAAACAACGCGATAAAATCCGTATATAGTAGTTTAATTTCATTGTAATTATATTTTTAGGCGTAGCCTAGTGTAAGACTCTTGGACTGCCACGCAGAGGTGTCGAGCTCAATCCCAAGATG
The DNA here is from genome assembly GCA_963564715.1 of Catocala sponsa. Classification (NCBI taxonomy): domain Eukaryota; kingdom Metazoa; phylum Arthropoda; class Insecta; order Lepidoptera; family Erebidae; genus Catocala; species Catocala sponsa. Next base: position 19,510,582 of record OY751337.1, on the reverse strand, counting down.
CGCATCTCGCCCGTTTTGCACCTTAACACAAATAGCACTTTTCGAATATCAAACTGGGGACATTACAATCGTCCACATACTTATGCTACGAGACCATATAGTCAAGTTTATACATATAATAGGTGCCTACTTCATTTGCTACCATACTAATAGTTACATAAACAGTTAGCACGTTGTAACGAATAAGTACATTTCGTATCCCGCCGTACATGTTAAGCCGTCAATCCAGGCATCTGTGCAAACATCTGTGTCATTGCATTTTGAAGCCGGAAAATTACGAGCTTGATTAAACTACTGCAAGTTTCCATGCATTTATCAGCATAATATAATTAATTTTAGTGGCTATGTTTCAAATATATTAATAAAATTTATACATATGCTAAGATTTAGGGCTATTTCTTAAGGCAAAACGTGTAATACGCACGCACATTTCACAATCTATGTTTTTAGGTGCCTCGTAATAGACGTATAGAGTGTATTGCCACCAGCATATTTTAAGACTTAGGCATTAAATAGATTTGGACGGTCACGATTGGTAACAAACTATGGTACCAAAGAAACAGTAATTCTTAGTACATAAATATATGTATTACATAGTCTCACGTGTATGATTATCTTCGAACACGGTTTTTTTACATAACACCCACATATCGGTAACGTTGAGGTAAAAAGAAGTGAGCCTATGACAAGCTACCGGACACAGACTCAGTGTTACTAAGAACTTTTGCCCGTTCCAGGTATCGAACCCAAGATCTCATGCATAACAGCCACATTCACTACCGCTGCGAGACCGAGGCAGGATAAATAAAACTACTTTATTTGTATAAAAGCATTAGCAGACTATACGCCGGAACGGTACGCGTATTTGACAGCCGCTTACGTCTGAGAAAACTAGTTAAATTCCAAATATAATTTAACAGTTAAGCCTTCCCTTATTTATGATGTAATTTCAAATCCACCTTGTATATGAGCAGGCTTAACGTAACAAGTAAACATATCACTCACTGTATACAATACTATTGTATTTTACAAAGTAATTCCGAGTAGGCGAGCCTTATAAACGTACTGTGGTGCTAATGTTATGAAATTATAATTTGTCTGTTTGTTCGTTAGTCGAAGCTGGTTATTCGTCAATTTTTTTTAGTGTCATGATGGTGTGATTCGCGCATATTTGTTATATTACTTAATTCATATAGTTACATTCCCCAAACTATAAAATACAATCATCTCAGCCGAAAGACGTCCACTGCTGAACATAGGCCTCTGTCAAGGTTTTCCACACAGACCGGTCATGGGCCACCCGCATCCAATCGCTTCCAGCGACCCTTACCAGGTCGTCGGTCCATCTTGTGGGGGGCCTAAACCTACTGCTATTTCTAAAATACAATGCATTTTAGAAATCTATGCAGCAATAAATAAGATAGAATAGAATATAATAGAATAGTTTATTTCACCAAATCAATATTTACAATTTTTCTCTTAATTTACATTTACATACATTATACACATAACAATGATAGTTATAATCTTAGAGAAATGCGTGCATCTTATTTATTTCTTCGTTTCAAATCTAGTAGTAGTGTCAAATTACAGTAAAATGATGCACGATACGAACTGTGACGTAACCGCTATTTAAATGCATCTATATATTATATAAGGGAGATAGCGAGATGTCCCCAATATACGAGTACCCCCACTGTCTTAAATCTAAATTAAAATATTAACTACTCCCTTTTTTGAAACAATTTTTTTTACTGTTTTCGCAAAGAAAATTCTTTTGATTGATATGTTCTCTCGTATGTAAAAATTAAATAATAATATTAATATTCTACCACATACACACAACACCATCTAGCCCAAATTAAGCAGAGCTTGTACTATGGGTACTAGACAATGGATAAACATACATATATACTTTTTTTTTTGTAAATACATACATATTATACATATGTAGGCGGCTATCCTATTATGTAGTACATTGACTTTTAAGCATTATCCGTACTTACGTAGAATATAAATTTAATAAACCATAATAATAATGAGGGTTGCGGTTTTAACTCCTATTTCATGGCATAATAATACTTCCACTTTGTTGAAAGCAATAGCTAGAATAATATATAAGATCATTTCATAACTTTGATTGCCCGTATAGCGTAGTAATTTAAGTGGTCGCTAGTGTTGTGATTTCGATCTCCACCAGGGACACCAATTATAGTGTGATAACCCACCACTTTTGACCACATCGATGTTACAAGCCTTTTGAAGGATATCGTCTTCCTTAAGGCCAGTTTAGCGGATGTAAACAAGAAGTTGGAGGCAATGGTTTTGTGTGAGGAGGTTGACAAGTTGCGCAACTCTGTGGCTTTAAGTAGGTCACCGACGCGTAGTAACAACGTCAACTGTAACACGTGTCGAGGTGCAGGCTGCATCGATACATCGGTCGCAAGTTTCGCGTCAGCAGTTTTGTCGCCGCGGAATGTTGTAACTGCTGAGTGCGCTGCACGCGCGCCTTGCAACCCCGCCCCCATCCCCGCTGCCCCTCCCCGCATCGCCGCACGACCTAAACGCTTAGAGGCTAAGCAGGCAACTGCGAGCACACCCATTGCTCCCGCCGCGAAGTCGGTCCCTGAGATGGCAAAGAACCGGGAGGTTAATGCTGAGGATGGTTTTGTGACGGTGCATAGGAGAAAACACCGTCAGAAAACCAACAAGAAATGCTGCGGTACGACTCTTGTGGAGCCTGGTGCAAACTTGCGTGCTGCACCACCGAACACACCGGTGTACATCTCTCGCCTGCACTACACCACTAAGGCGGAGGACATCGCGGTGTATGTACGCCAGAAGTCTAAGTACATGCCAAGAGTGCAGCTGCTGGAATCGCGTCGCAACATTAACTTCAAGGCGTTCGTGGTGCGAGTCCCAACTTGCTTTTTGCATGTTTTCATGAAGGACGACTTTTGGCCGAAGGGTGTAGTGTTCCGTCGCTTCCGCGGACAAGTGCCACATGAACGCACAGCAGCAGAGTGCAAGTGAAGCATTACTAACTTTAATAAGTTGTATAAATACCAAAACAAATTGTATGTATGTTAGTCCATAAGGTATTTATCTACGCGTCTATGTCACGCGAAATAAGTGGTTATTATTATTATTATGTTTTTCTCTTTCACGGGTATTTTCCTAATGCGTTAGGGAATCCTGGCCCTTTGGGAGGCTTACACGGTGACATGGGTCCAACATGCAGAGGCCCTTCGAGTGTTTTAATTTAAAGTGAGATGGGACACTAACTGAGACACTAGCCACGGCAAGTGTAGGAGACTATTGCTACTTATGGAACCTAATTATTCTGGTCTATGAGGATGGGTGTTTAATGGTTGGTAAAATGCAAATTATAGTTAAATAACGGCGTATGCCTGATATACTGTCTCAGTACAAAGTAGGAATGGCAGACGGTGACTCGCTGACTCACTAGATGGGTCCCCTGAATAGCCGCCATAGACATACCTACAGGCTTTAAAAGTAGCAGGGGGCAACACCGGTGTAATCGGCTAGGGGTGTCGAGCGATGCAGCGCCGGTTTCACCATCACGGGTCTCGTGTAAACGGAGACGCGGAGCGGGTTTCCCCGTAGTTATGCCCTTGAAATTGACTTCTACCCCCGAGCATATAGCTCTAGCGGTCTCTCTCTGACCGGCCGACCAAGGCAAGCCAGATTTGAGAGTCCTACGAGCGCTCTTAAAATTCCACCTCAGCCAACCAGTGAAGGCAAGCCAGGGATGAGGCCCTAACCGACTCTCTGAGGCATTCAGGACCGCAGTGTCGCCACTCACATTCAGCTCGCCACAAGATGCCCTGCGGTTTGTGCGCTTTAAGTTAACCTGGTGATACATTTTTTGTTTATATCACAAGGCGAAGGTGGTAGTTTAAAAGCTAGTATACTATGCCCTCCGGTATCGCGTTAGTCTCATGACGAAATAACGGCTGTCCCAGAGGGGTTTATTATTATTATTATTTTCAGCCTGTATTGTCCCACTGCAGGGCAAAGGCCTCTCTCTCGCTTTTCCACATATACATTTTTTGTTTGTGATGTACAAGGTGAAGGTGATATTTTAAAAGCTAAATTACTATGCCCGCCAAAATCGTGTTATTATTATTATAAATTATTGTTCCGTATCTAGGTGATTTTTGTGACCGTTTTTCGAAGTCTGCGTACAGGAATTATACCTAGTGCAGAAGTTGTTTAATAAGGAAGAAAACTGTCCGCAGGTCGCTCTTCTAAAAATCAATCTATTTTCTATGGCTCTTCCGAAATGAGAGAAGTTTTATTTGAAATTGACGGTATTTCTGTAATGTCATCGAATTTAATTATTTATATTAGCAACATAGGAAAGAAATATTTCAAATGCAGTTCGTTATTTTTTTTAAATAAATGTTAATAAAACTTCGAGTGTATGCAAATGTTTTGCTTTTCAATATGAGACAGACAAGGCAGCGAGTAATTGCTAGTTTCAGTATAAAAGAGCCTACATCAACTCAAAGACGATGTATGTTTGCGAATAATTAAATTGTGGCATGTAAAGCGTGTAAAGGGGGAAACGACTACCTGAAGAGAAACAGGAAAGGGTCTGAGATTATGTGTTAATTGTCTTAGACGTAATATTATTATTGCGTTATTAAATTAATTATTGGAACGTGATAATGTGATATTTAATGTTGTATTCGGTGACTGAACGTCTATACTTGAGGCAGCTAATATTATGAATACAACTGTATAAATCAATTAACGTGACTTCCTGAATTGTATATTTGTATAATACAGCAACAAATTATATTCAAACCTTCTATTTTTCAAACCTGTCAATGGCTAGATTGAACATAATTGAAACCTTATTGGGTCTGGCCGCCGCCGCCATTGTGCCGCTGCGACTTCATAGGTTAATCATAAATTACTACAGAGTTTTTACTAGCTCCTCGATAATGGAGCTACTTCAGCAACACCATGCTGACTAAAGGACGAAAGTGCATGAAGCAGCTACAGCATATACCAGCATATAACAAAAGGAAGTACATGAATAAATGGATTAGTACCTACCTATTATTAAGAATCATATTGTAAACAATAATAATTGGCGATAATAAGGGTGGCCATGAGTTTTTTGCTAGCTCCTTCTCATAAGAGCTTTACTCCTTGAACAAACTTTCTTCAAAGCAAAATTTTTATTTCCTTATAATTGTTATGTGTCCAAGAAGTGTTACATATTTTTATGTAAATAAAGATTTTTTCTGTCGATATGTCATAATAATATGTTCATCGACCTACTGATGCTCTCATCACCTCATTATGATATATAACGTATCTGATTGCTATATCGTTTCGCCAAATGTCGCGATTTTCTTTGCCGAATCATCTAATTGTAGTGTAATTCAAATTCGTATTGAAACGAAATAGCCAATTGAACTTTATTGTAAGTAAATGTTATTATGTTTAGCAATTTACCATTTAGTTATGAGACAGTTTTAAGATGTGCCGAGTAATTTGCAAGTTTCAAAACAAACAGTTCAATGCCCGAAGCACTGTCTCCTAATAATTATGTGTATTGGCTTTAGATTATATTGGCTTTAGATTATATTGACATAGAAGTTCACTAAACTCCGCATATAAACGTGAATATCTCTGTTTATTTACATTAATATTAATATATTTTATGAATATAGTCAAGAGACTATGTAGGTAGAATATTTATAAAAACTATGGAAGATGAATAGATGTAACAATTGAGTCACAGCGGTACACCGGTGACCAGACAATGTTACAATTAACATTATGTTGGTACGGTCGGCCAAGAAAATGGTCTACCAGTTTTGACACAAGTGTCTATGAGATTCAATTATCGCTAAGGTTGACTTTTCTATCGGAGTGTAAGAGATCTTAGACAAGGAAGTGAGTTGTTGTTAGCTGTGATAATTTAAACTGGACACATGGCATGACGTAAATAAATAAATGTTCTATGGGTAATTTTTTTTTATTATTTCTTTTCAAAGTACTCTCCATCAGCCTCTATACAAAATTTAATGCGTTTAATGCGGTCCAGAGGGAAAAGCTAGTACTGGGGTGCCCCTGCCCAAAGATGAGAACAGGCCGTGAGGCCGAACCTGCGCCTTATAAAGTAGTAGGCGGTGGGCCGGCGTGAAATACTGTCTCGATCTGTTGAGCACGCCAAGCATTTTAGAAGCTAATTTAGCCTTACCCTCTAAATAGCCGTGGAACTGGACTTCGCTCGATATGTCGACAACAAGAATTCCAATATCGGTTGAGGCAGTTATGGGGATGTTCTCAAAACGACGAAATATGACCAACGGCAGCTTTTTTGCGGTGAACGCGCAGACTTGTGTTTTTGTGGGGTTAAATTGGACCAACAGAGAAAACTTCTGCCAAGCATTTCGTAGTATACCATTCGGCGTTGATGCTTCTTTGTTTCTGTAAAGGAATTGACGCCGAGTAGCCAGTTAAACTGGAAAAGCTCGCGATCAAAACCTTCCCCGGTTTCTAGATTGCTTCACTTTGGTAGGTGTTGATTCGTTTTGAAACACGCAAACCGTCGACGGACACTTCGTTTCTGGATCATATTAATAAATCCAGGACTCATCACCTGTATTGATGTCGTAAACACGCCGATACCCACCCATCGTGAAAGTATCCTCCTCACGTGCTGATGCACGTGTAGAATGTCGTGAAGGCTTCCCGATCCAATCTGCAGTATGTGTTGAATCTTCTGATATGTAAGGGTCAGTTCACACCGAGACGTGACGTGACGCGACGACACTCGAAGAGGCTAATGATTTCGCGCTGCGCTGCGCGCCGCCGCGAGACGCATCGCAACGTCGCGAGGCGCATCGTAAAATCGTAGCAGCACGACGCCTCGCTGCGCAGCGAGACCCCGCGGGCGCAGCGGAACGTGTCTACTCGCCGTGGGCGACCGTCCCGCCCGCGCCCACCCGCAGTCTACCATTTGCAAGCGCATGAGAACGACGTATATCGGCCTCAGGCTGCGTCTCGCGGCGTTGCGCTGCGTCGCACGGCATCGCGAGACGCAGCACCGCTCTGGCACGGCGCGCGTACCGGCGATGCAGCGTTGCGTCGCGATATGTCGCGCTACGCCTAATCATAGCCCGAAAATGTTACCGGCGCAGATTCATTTTTCAATGAGACACGATAATTTGAATTAGCTCAAAAAAAATGTGGAGGGAATTTTGAAATTGGAACGTACTTATTTTTACTTATAAATAATTATATTTTCAAAATAGATATAACTGGCCTGTCTCTCATACATAAAACTTTTTTTCCCAATACTTTCTGAGTGGTCTGGTAGGTACATGATAAAGAGAGCAATGGTCACTGTCATAATATTATTTCAAGGAGAAATCGACCTTGTTGTTTCATGAGGTTCAAATGAACCTCAACCGTAGAGTAGATCACATTTATGGCCGACTGTACTCTAAGACTTGACAGGTTAAAATACAATAAACCTGGTCAACATTTCTTCTTGAAGATATTAATCTGATGATATCAAGTTATACTATTGATGACTTGCACGTTAAGTGAACGTTGTGACCTAACGGCAAGATAGACGATATTTCTAATAATATTACCTGTCTTTCCATCATTATTTATTTGCGATTTTGGAAATCACATGCAAGTTATTTTCAGTATAATCTTATAATTATTGTTATTGTTTTGTTCGTAATATACATATATGCTTCAATTCTAATATAAATCTTTCAGGTCATGCGTCTTCTTATTTGATTGTTTTCACTACCTAGTTTACGTGTATTATAATAGGTATAATATTCAGCTTTATGCCACGACCGAACACAGATCAAACCGAATCGAGAAGGTAAGATATTTGATGACATATGCACCTATTATAACTCGAAAAATATCTTAAGAAATACCGCAGCCACAGAATATATATGGCAAATAAATATTTCTGCTATCGAACAAAGAAATAATGAGATACGTTCCTGAGAATTTTAAATTACATTACATTTTTCTTTCTTCAATACTAATATTGGATTTTTTATACGATAATATCGTCTTTTTTCTTTTGTAAAACCCATTTCAGGTATTCAAGTTAATATATTATTATCGTGTAAAACTCTTTTAACTTTGAATGGAAAACCATCATTTACTTTTATATAGCTTTTATATGATTGAATGAGGCATACAAACTCATGCTATTAGCAAAATTCGATTGAGACGTTTCAAACGAACAGTTTATCAAATTATTTATTGAAGCGCAGACAAGAATTAAATGGAAATATTTACACGATCACCAGATTAGAGAGACGTAATTGTTAGGTTAAATCATTTTAATAATAATAAGGTAGTGCCGTATTATACCCTGAATTATACTATAGTAAAATATGGCCAAGCAATAATCTTGAACTGTTTAAAAAAGAGCCAGCACTTCGGACTGAATCAATTTTGTACATCTTTATTACAAAACATTAAAATTTAATAACAAACTTACTTAATGAAAACTAACAATGTCTCGTTAGTCTTGTGTTTGCTATCGGTCGAGAGAGCCCAGTTAATATGTCCTAGTCAGGCAAAGTGTTATTGGATGTTGTTAGGAAATCCTCAGTACCTACTAGGTAACCAGTGATAGGTTTGCTCCTTTTTACGTGAGAGTTAATAGAAAAGCTGGCAATAGTGAATATAATATATCTCATACATCAGTCTACCTCTATATAGAACTAATAGGTAAAAGATAAATGAGATGGCAGCGCATATCAACATAGTTAGATTAATTCTAAATATACTATAACTTAACAAACTCACTTTGTATCCATAAATCAAAATTATTGCTACGTTAATACTATTCTTGTTTGGTAAATTTATCATTAATGATATATAATTAAGTAATTATCTGTTTAAGCTACAGCTCATTACAACATAATTATTTACACAAACACATTTGTCGGTCGGTCGATTTATTTATTACGAGTCAATCACAGCGGTCTGTCCAGAGACCTATGATGCAGTTGCAACCGCATTGGTTGATCGATCCATGTCGTTAATTAACGTTATAATCATCATGCATATGAATGGCGACCATTTTATAAAGTCACACTAGTAGTTTTACGTTCTATTCAAGGCAGAGCACATTGAGCCATCGCTCCTTTTTTATGTTTGTTTGTGGTAGACAAGCAGCAACCCTCTTGATGGTAAGTGGTATCCACCGCTCATGAACATGGTTGTGTTTTTCTGGGTCCACAGACCTTATTGCAAGGAAACACAACCAAGTTGCTCCCTACCGTAAACCACATAGGTGGCAAATGATTAATGGTCCATTTGATGGTAAGCAGTTACCGTAGTCTATGTGAACGGCCTTAGGGAAAAGACTGAGAGGTGACTGTGCCCTTTGCACTACGTTCTTTGGTACTTCCATTCTTTGGTAAAAGATATAGCGTCGCCTCTTCACTAAACTTCAAGTCATAAAAGATAGCTACGCGGCACTTTTCAGTTATACCCAAAGACACCTTTACGGATCTGTTATGGGCAAATTCAAGGACCTGTTTACCGGTAATCCTAAAATCATAGCTGGAGAAATGCTGGTGTGTACTATCAACTCTGCATCCCCTTCGGTATCATAAATGCGTAGGCCTATATATGTATGTACATTATCAAATTTAATATGATGTTTCCATGTATATAAAACAAGTACTGGTTTGTGGTAACGACTCTACTGATAACTATGTTTACTTCATAGAAATACGACCGTAAATATATTCGTATTCTAATTTTCTATTTATAATGTGGACAGAAAAAGTGTCATTTTTCGAGGGCGACCGATCCCAATGTCATACCCTCTTAAGGCGGGACTTTAAACAAAGGGCACTTACTCCACATACTATATACTCCTATCTACATATACTTTATATTTTCAAGTAGGGATTATTTTATTCAATTAGGTGTGAGTGTTTTTTTAGTAGAAAGTACTTCGTGCTATTTTGTTTGACTATTTTCTCGTTTATAACTTACTCTGTGACCCAGAATATAATAATATTGGAAGAGTCCAACGGTTCTCTTACTAGTAAGGAGACAGAATATAGTTGGACTGATAAAAATCTTGACTTTAAGCATGTAGTCAAACTTGCACTACGATTATTTGCATTGCAAAGGAATCGAAGCCGGTAAAAATGAAGTAAAAATAAATAGAATGAATGAATACTGTTATTAATTTTGATGAGAAATAGTTTAATGATTTACTATATAAAAATGAGTACAATTAGATATAAGTAATTGTCGCGATCCGAACAGAGTAGTGGTCGAATGTCGAGTGTCCGTCGCCGCATGCCAGCTACGACCTCTGCGCGTGCGCAAGGTTAAAAAACAACTTAGGTCGGCACGTGTAAGGCGGCGGCGGTGTGGTAGCGGATGATCGCCACAGTACTCCCCCCGGAAGACCGTGGCTACGGGCGATAATAGTCCGGAAAGCGCACTCTTCTACCGCTGGACGTCCGTTTGATGTCAGCTTTGGCCTGTTCAGCTGGAACCTGGGCAATCTGGGCATCCCTCGCGATGTACGCCGGTTTCAGCCTGTCGATGGACACCGTTACAGGCTTGTTTTTGACGTCCACGGTGAAGTACTTGGGTTGCCGGTTGACAACCTTATAGGGACCAGCGTATGGTGGTTCCAAGGCTCCTCTCACGCGGTCCTGCCGAACAAAAACGTGTGATGTTGTGTGTAAGTCGCGTGGCACGTAGAATGATGACGTGTTGTGCCAGGCAGTTTGACGTGGAGACAGCTTCGCCATGTACGCGCGAAGACGCGTCGCGTACTGTGTGACGTCAGCAGTCAGGTAGTCGTCATCAGGGCACAGGAACTGACCGGGTAGGCGAAGAGGCTCGCCGTACACCAGCTCGGCAGCAGATGCTTGGAGGTCGTCCTTCCAGGCACTGCGCATGCCTAGAAGAACCAGTGGCAAAGCTTCGGTCCACTGCGATGCAGGAGCGTGACACATGAGCGCCGCCTTGAGTTGGCGATGAAGGCGCTCAACTATGCCGTTGGCTGCTGGATGGTAGGCTGTCGTACGGAGATGGCGCGCCCCAACCAAGGCAGTGAGAGCCTTGAAAAGGTGGCACTCAAACTGGCGGCCACGATCTGTGGTCACCCGTTCAGGACAACCAAACCTGGCGATCCAGCCAGACACGAGGGCAGCAGCACAGGTCTCGGCGGTGATGTCCCGAAGCGGAAATGCCTCAGGCCATCGTGTAAACCTGTCGATCACGGTGAGGCAGTACCTATAATCATAAGACAGAGGTAATGGCCCTATGATGTCGAGGTGTATGTGGGAGAACCTCGAGGAAGGTGGAAGGAATGAGGAAAAGGGAGAAAAGGTGTGACGGGAGACTTTAGAAGTTTGGCATTTATCGCAATGCCGTGTCCACTCTCTACAATCTTTACGAATCCCTGGCCAAACAAATCTTTGTGTCACCAGTCGCACTGTAGCAGAACTGCCAGGATGGTGTAAAGTATGTAGCATCTCAAAGACTTGTTTGCGAAATTCGGGTGTTACGTACGGACGAAATGTAGATAGCGAAGTATCGCAGTAGACTGGTATGTTGCTCGACTCAGTACGTACCTTGCGCAATCTTAAGGCTGTACCGCGGGTAAGTAGCTCCTGCAGCTCCGGATTACTCTCCTGAGACCGCGCAAGAGACTGGTAATCAATTGTGCTGGCTATCTCCTCAACTCTTGACAACGCATCTGCGACGACATTATCCTGGCCAGGTATGAACCTTAAATCGGTCGTAAATTGCGCTATAAAATCGAGATACCTGTATTGTCTGGGTGAGCATTTGTCTCTGTTGAGCGAGAACGCAAATGTTAGCGGCTTGTGATCGGTAAATACAGTGAACGGCCTAGCTTCTACCATATGTCTAAAGTACTTGATGGCTTCGTACACTGCAAGTAGCTCGCGGTCGTATGGGCTATATTTCTTTTGAGAAGTACTTAATTTGCGTGAGAAGAAAGCTAAAGGATGCCAATTATTGGTCCCATCCTTGCGTTGCTGTAGTACAGCTCCAATAGCTACGTCAGAAGCGTCTGTAACTAAAGCAAGTTCAGCGGATGGATCAGGATGAGTAAGCAACGTAGCCTGCGATAGGGCAAGCTTGCAGTCATTAAAAGCTTGTGTCAGCTCTGGAGTGAGTGTGATAGGCTGTGAACCTTTGATGCGTGGTCCAGCTAGGATGTTAGTAAGCGGTGCTTGAATATGAGCGGCATGAGGAATAAAGCGACGGTAAAAATTAAGCATACCAAGGAAACGCTGTAGCTCCTTGACTGTTTTCGGCATAGCAAAGTCCTGGATAGCTTCAACCTTTGTTTCCAAAGGCTTAGTACCAGCTGCTGAAACCTGATAGCCAAGGAAAGTTATTTCAGAGAGACCAAACTTACACTTAGAAGTGTTCACCAATATTCCATATTGACTCAGGCGTTCAAATAACTGACGTAGGTGGTCCTGGTGAATTTCTGGAGAAGTGGAGAAAACCAGAATGTCATCGATGAAACCGTAGCAGAAATCCAGACCTAGAAGGACTTCATCGACGAATCTCTGAAACGTCTGAGCAGCATTCCTTAACCCGAACGTCATGTACGGGAATTCATATAAGCCGAAAGGTGTGGTGATGGCAGTTTTGGGGATATCAGCGCAATTTACAGCAATTTGATTGTATGCCTTCACCAGATCGATGGTGGAGAAGATTGTGCATCCTGAGAGCTGCGAAGAGAAGTCGTGGATGTGTCGTACAGGGTACCTGTCAGGGATGGTACGTGCGTTGAGTGCACGATAGTCACCGCATGGCCTCCATCCATCATCTTTCTTCTTCACCATGTGCAGAGCAGAAGACCATGGACTGTCCGACCGTCGTGCTGTGCCACAAGCGAGCATATCCTCGAACTCCTTTTTCGCTGCTTGACAGCGGACCGGATCGAGACGACGAGGTCTGCACGAGACTGGTGGACCTGGAGTTGTCCTAATGTGATGCAAGGTGTTATGCTTTGGAGGACAGCGAACGCCGGCAGGTCTGGTAATGGTAGGAAACTCCCGTAGAATTTTGTGGAATTCAGTCTTACCAGTGACGGTTTTGAGTGAAACGATGTCCTCAGAAATCCCGGAATGGACAGCAGCTACAGATAAGGATGTGGTACCATCGACCAAGCGCTGGTTCTTGCAGTCTACCAGAAGATTGTAGTGGCTCAAAAAATCTACGCCAATGATAGGCTTGTTCACATCCGCGATTGTAAAATCCCATATGAAATTTCGTCGCAATCCTAAGTTTTATTGTAAGCATGCAGGTCCATAAGTGTGTATGACTGTGTTATTAGCCGCTACTAAGTCAAACTTGGACCTGGTACAGGGCGTCTTAATTGCAGATCGCGGAAAAACGCAAAGGTCTGAACCAGTGTCCACTAAAAACTGCATCTTAGAATTGCGATCGATGACGAACAGACGGCCTGATGTTAAGGGACAGTCGTGAGCCGCTACTGCCGACCGCCCTTGTTGTTTTCCGAGCGATAGGTACACGGCTGTCTGCATTTACGGGCGCTGTCACCATACGTGAAATGGTAAAAACAATGCGGATGGTCGGGTGGCGGTTGTCTCGGTTTAGAACGGCTGCGAATATTATTATGCCTTTTCGAGCGAGACCTAGATCTAGAGCGAGAGCATTCGGATCGTTCTAACTTATTGGTTAGTAAAGCGACTTGCCTTGTAAGCTCAGCGATTTGGTGTGCCATGTCGTTGTGGGATGACGCCGGTGAGGTACTTGCAACCTGTGGTGTAGACGGTGCAATCTCGTATACCTTGTCGGCGAGTTCACCCAGCTTGTCCTTGTCGAGGTCCATCTGCGTCGCTATAACCGTCTGTATATTCTGCGGCAACCTGCTAGACCATAAAGTTAATAAAAAATCGGCAGGCACTGACGGACCAGCCAAACCCGATAGGTGACGTAAAAACTGCGATGGCTTCCTATCGCCGAGTTCCTCATGCATGAGGAGCTGTTTCACCCGCTTCTCCTGTGAAGCTGAGAGGCGTTTGATAAGCTCATTTTTTAATTTTAAATATTTATCGGTGGCGGGTGGGTTGGTAATCACGTCCTTCACCTCCACGGCGTATTGATGGTCTAGTTGTGCAACCAAGTAGTAAAATTTTGTTTCATCGGTGGTAATGCGGGATAAGGCAAACTGTGATTCCACTTGTGCGAACCACAACGCTGGCTCTTCTGGCCAAAACGGAGGTACACGCACACTGACACGCAACACCTCATCGCTAATTGTAGAATTCTCGCCACTTTTCACGCTCATTATGTTTGCACCAAATATAAAATAAAATCGCTCACCGCTTAAGGACCAAACCACAGTCAACGTAATCTCCGATTCCTTCGCCAGCAGATTCTTGCAACGATCAGCACACGATCACGTCGCGTCCGGGTTACGCGTTCAGATCACGTCGGGGTCACCAATTGTAGTCAAACTTGCACTACGATTATTTGCATTGACAAGGAATCGAAGCCGGTAAAAATGAAGTAAAAATAAATAGAATGAATGAATACTGTTATTAATTTTGATGAGAAATAGTTTAATGATTTACTATATAAAAATGAGTACAATTAGATATAAGTAATTGTCGCGATCCGAACAGAGTAGTGGTCGAATGTCGAGTGTCCGTCGCCGCATGCCAGCTACGACCTCTGCGCGTGCGCAAGGTTAAAAAACAACTTAGGTCGGCACGTGTAAGGCGGCGGCGGTGTGGTAGCGGATGATCGCCACAAGCATGTGCTTCTGGATTATTGGAGTACATACAAAAATAGTCTCATGCCTAAATAGAAAATATGCCTAAGAAGTGTGATACGCTTACATTTAGCCAACTATGATATTGGTCCCACGTAATCAACAATAGCTGGCGTGCCTATTGCCGTTAAATAGGTACCAAACTCTTTGCTGCTTCTAAGAATTTATTACGTACTCTCTCTCCTACTACTGGTACCCTAGTGTTGTATATATCTTGTATTAACTGAATATAAGACCCTTGCGAGTTGGCACCCCCAATCTGTCTATTTCAGTTCCCATATCCTGTCATCTAAAACTATTTGTAATTTTGACATATGGACTTTATGCCCACCCCCATGGCAATAGCCTTATAAATTATAACCTAAATGTGATCATGAACTCTACAAGGAATATTTTGACAGAAACTGTTGGTTTTACGTGAAGATACAGACAGACAACAATTTAAAAACATTATTTTCGGCTTTAGTACTATTCCTAGCAGCAATAACTTTTATCAAAGCTATTCAATATACTTTTCCTTACATCGTTACAATTTTACGATATGTACTGATAAAACACATTGATAATTGTGTCGATTAACACCTCGTAAAAAACATTAGCTCATAAACTAGAATACCTTTCGAGCGCTCGTTCAAAAGCTGCATATTTCACAAATTAATATCTTTGTCAGCCTTCGCTTGCACAGCGCATTTTATGGCGCCCTCGTAGGCGTTATATCGAAAATTATTTGATTTAATTCTACATTTTACGGCCTAATAAAATTTGTACCTTACTCGCACATCGTTGGTTATATTCAGGGAATATTTATTCAAAAGGTAGGTGGTATTGTTAGCTTGATTTAGCGTTTTTAAATGCCATCGAATGGTTTCAAATTAAGTTAATGGCTTTTATTTTCTCATATCTGTTATTTGATTAAAAATTGGTGAAATATAACCTATGCCAGGCATAACTTATAATAGTAGTCTCAAATTAATCTGTATTTAAAGTCCTTACAATAATTTCTGACTTTATGGATTGTTTATGGCACCAACTAACTACTTTGTCGAATTAGTAGCAGGTAATGGTACAAATAACCCGGTTCACTCGGGCAGTTTAGTTTTTAGGAAAACGGCGTAAGAGTAATAACACCGTTTCTGAGTTTCATACGCAGTCTACGAGTTCTGGAAGCTTGTATGCTTGAAAAACAACCTATTTCTTTTATTTCATAATTTCTTTGATATAGGGTAGATACACGCAGGTAACAAATACAGATATAGATAAATTAATTTTCTAGCGGTGAAAGGGTGGTTTTAAATCGGTTGATTAGTTTTTGAGTTAAATCGTTACAAACAAAAAAATATCAAATATTTTCTTTTTATAATATTAGTATAACCCTCTAGACCGAATTTCGGCCACAGCGGCAAATCTTAACGGAGTCTGGCCATCTGCGTAGGAGATATTATAGTGCACAAGTGTGTGCGTAAACACAAGTGCACTCTCTGTTCTCTAACTCGCATGATCCGATGGGACGGTAATCTGACACGACCGGAAAGAGATCAGGCGCAGGACCAACGGCTTTACGTGCTTTCCGAGACACGGGTGTTTCTAACACCGCCAACTTCCTAACTCCGGACTGCTATCTAAATTTCTTAACAGAAAACCCCAATAACTTTTTGTTGATCCGTCCCGGGATTTGAACCAGAGACCTCATGCACAGCAGCCGTATTCACTGTTCTGTTATTTCACTTTTTTATACATGTTTATCAGTTTCTTAGAAGCGGCTTATACGTTTTAAACAATTATTATTCCGTGAGGAGAACGTTGAAGTAACACGTGACAAGTGTTTCAAGTTCGATCCTACGACACGCACCTCTGACATGGTTAGGTGCATATCATATATGTAAGGGCTGCAACAGTCATGAATAAGATTAATTTGCATTTAATTTCCAGGTTGCCAGGGCTGCTATTGAGATTTTTTAACAGAAAAACCTAATATCTTTTTGTTGGCACGACCCGGGATTCGAACCCGAGACCTCATGCACAGCAGTCACATTCACTACCGCTACGCCACGGAGGCAGATAACAAAAAGGCATGTATAAATAGATAAAAAACTATATAATTACCGTATGTTATTTTTAAAATATCCACAAAACATTTCCCATAAGTCTTTAAACCGCTTTCAAGTACAATAAATAAATTTTGCTACGGTTAGGTGTCTATTATCATCAGAAAAACCATAACAGCGACGTCAAGTGACACTTTAACAGGGTTTTTTTAGAACAAATTATTTTTAGAGAATCTTTTTCCAGAATAAAAATTACCCAATATGTTAATCCAGCGTAATCTTCAAACGTGATTGAATAACAAACATACAGCATTAAAATCCCAAAAGGTAATATGAAGCACAGCAGCCTTTAGAGGCGGCTGAATTAATATTTAGATATCAATTTACACTGAGAAAGCTATAAGCTAAATAATAACAGCTGCCGCAGATGACGTCACTCGTATGATACCTACATATAAGTATAAAGATAAATGTATACCCTTCGACTCTCTTTTCGTCGTCGTATCGTTTATTCCTGGAGACAGTTCTCTTAACATTCTTTACTAGTATTTGCCTGAAACTTTATTCTCGTGAACTACAGTTAGCCGACCCTTTACACCGTATGTACCATAGCAGTGGTTCCACTAAACAGAGTCAAATAAAACGTGACTAATATTTTAAGTTGACCTATAATAAGCTGACCGATATAAGACTAAACTGTGAAAACCACGTCAAAATTCGTTAAGTTATTTTTGAGTGACAATGGAACAAAACAGACAGACAACTTCACGTTTTTAAAATCATTGTTCAAAGCTCAAATCAGTCTAAACATTATTTTTGTAGAATGAAAATGCTTCTCCATACGGGCTGCAACAGATTTGAGAGGAAATCTCGCTTGTTTTACCTCTCCTAAAATTAAGATACATATATGCGCATAGATTATCGTCTGTATACCTCGGAGGGATAAGCAGAGATGTATTACACACACAGTTCGGTAGCTATGTTTTAAGTAGCTTGAAATTAGAAACCAACTTGAAATTAGACTCAGAATATTTTCAGACTCAGTACAGAGCCTCAACATTTAATGACTAACAAGGCAGTCCTTGATATATTCCAAAATATATTTTGTTAAGTTTAGTGTTGAGTGCTTCTGTTAAATGACATCTCCCGCACTAGGAATTTCTGTGTCGTGGAGGACTTTACAAACATTCAAACAACGGACACAAAGAACAATTTTTGAATCACACAAACTTTTGTCCTGTATGGGGCTCGTACCCACATATCGTAGCGAGGCGACTACTTAAACTACTACGCCATCCGTGCAGTATTTGTAGTACCGTTGCTCTACACCAAGCCTCAAAAATATTAAATCCCATTCCTTATAATAGCATAACCAGCAGCGTAATAGGCTCCATATAATTACTAAATGCATAATATCATCTGCAGTCAGTAATTAGCCGCAAAGCTCTGACGTCAAGCTTGTAAGCCTTTGCTGAAAATGAACGCAGGCCTTGCTTTGTCATAAACACTGAACGAAATCTCTTTTTGACAAATTTTCTACTTTGTTTATGTCTGTTGAGGTAGAGTATATGTAACCCTCCTCGTGAACGTAAGTTTATGTCGTTGTAAGTTTAAACTTGTTTTTACGGTATTTTAATATTGTTTATATAACGAAGTCGGCATTTAATGCGACCAAATGCTAGCCTAATTCGGATAGTGTAGACTATGATCGCTTGTAATGCCAGATGTATCACTTGCTGACCCAAAGAAAAGGAACCAAGGATAAGATGAAGATAAAGATATCTTTACCTTCATCTTATCCTTGGTCCCTTTTCTCTTTTCATATGAGAGAAGTAAGTATATGAGTATCATAGTATTGTCTTCTGTTTACGCAAATGTTATTCATTGAAATTAAACTACCATATACGGATTTTATCGCGTTGTTTATTTGACACTTTATTACAAAATGTTTGAAAACTGTTACACTACTATTAGTATTAAACTTTATTAATTTTTAAGCTAATTAAATTATTGAAACTATTAAAACTATTTATACTATTACTATACTATTATACTATTTATATTTCTTTTTGTTGTGGGACAATAAATTCTACATACAAGTCGATGGTGTGGCAATGGACTCCCCAGTATCGCCTGTTGTTGCCGACATATATATGGAGGACTTTGAGGCTCGAGCTTTGCAGGCTGCCCCCATCACACCCAGGATTTATAAGAAGTTTGTAGATGATACTTTTACAATATTACCAACAGATAGTGTAAGTGTATTCCTAGAACATCTTAATTCCATTAATAACAACATCCAATTTACTATGGAATTAGAGGCAAATAATTCATTAGCTTTCTTAGATGTACTTGTCATCAGGAATCCTGATCATACTTTGAGCCACACTGTATAGGAAAAAGACCCATACAAATAGGTACTTAAACGGTGAATCTCACCACCATCCTAAAAAGTTAGCTACCGTGGGAATGTCTTTGTTTCAGAGAGCCCACGGGATCTGTGACAAGGAACACCTGGACGCCGAGCTTCAACATGTTAAGCAAGTACTGCAAGACAACAAGCTCCAACAGCCGCACCGCTGTCACAGATCCCGAGAAAAGCCAGCCACAGTCGAGCGCCAGCCTGCCATTCTGCTTTATGTAAAGGGTGTCACTGACAAGATTGGCTACATCTTGAAGCGAGCTACAATCAACACATACTTCAAGCCGCCAACGAAGATAAGTCAGTTTTTACCATCCGTCAAGTGCCAATTACCTTTACAAGATGCAGGGGTCTATAAAATAGATTGTGACTGCGGACTCTCATACATTGGTCAAACCAAGAGAAGCATAGGCACCCGCATAAAAGAACACATAGCTGATGTAAAACACAAACGCTCGTTGAAGTCTGCTGTGTGTGAACATGTGCAACAGGGGACCAACCACTACCTGAGATTTGACAAACCACAGATGCTCGCTAAAGAACACCGATTCCTACCAAGGATGCTTCGCGAGGCTATTGGAATCAAAAAACATCCTAATTTCAATAGAGAAGATGGTTGGAATGTACCACCAGCTTGGGATCCAATAATTCAAATAGTCAAACCCAAGAAGAAGCAAACCACAGCTAGACTTCATGATACTTTGAGGTCATTCTGCGTAAATAGAAACACCCATGATTAAATTATGTTCGGGTACTTTGAAATAACTACACTGGAACATTGAGACAACTGCCATCTGAGTCTCCCCGTGACCATGGCTGCTGAAAAGCAACCGAAACGTCGGGGAAAGTGTAAACACAAATGTAAATAGTATAATAGTATAGTAATAGTATAAATAGTTTTAATAGTTTCAATTATTTAATTAGCTTAAAAATTAGTAAAGTTTAATAGTAATAGTAGTGTAACAGTTTGAAAAATTTTGTAATAAAGTGTCAAATAAACAACGCGATAAAATCCGTATATAGTAGTTTAATTTCAATATATGAACATCAGTTACTTCAGTTAATGGGTGCAAGTCTTATCTCTTCGTGGTTAGGGTTTCAGTGGTGCCAGTTCGCACTAATATTGGGTAGTGTTAGAGAGGCCCATACCAGTAATACTAATGATGTATATTTGTTTTCTATTTAGTAAAGCAGTATGAAGTTTGGGTTTCTATGCGACTATTGATGGGACTCGACCTTTATTATGAAACCTAGACATATTTCATCTTACCTGACACAATGAATTTACTTACACAATAGTAAGCAATTAGCGTAGTTTAGGAATGACGTTGCCATCCAATTTGCTAAAGACGATACCTTTGGCTGTGGTCAAAGGCCATGTTTCATTAGTTGTGCAGCCAATTTTTTCCCCTTATGATTAGTAATATTCTGAACATTTTTACCACAATTAGATACCAATAATGATTAAACCCATGCTGCTAATTAAGTCTATAATAATATAAATTTACATAAACAAAACGTAATTGATAATAAAAACATGAGCATTCACAAATTTAATGCAGAACGAAATAAAAACGTACATATAATTATATATATTCGTGCAAACAAACGTATTTAAACGTAGCAATGTTAATTTGGAGCGTTACGTACTCTGTTTGCTTAATCATAATTTTGATAAACATACTACGTGATTCAACATAAACGTAACTCAGAAATACAGCTATTCAAGGGTAGACAACATCGTGAACAAAGCCTCTAAAATAATTACGGGTACAAAGATAAAACAACGGGCAACTCATTTAAGTACCTCAACATTCCACACTATTTTATCCTTCATCCACCGCCCGCGTTTAATTTAAAACTTTCTATGTGGGACTAATCTTGCCTCTCGCGTCAAGGGACCCCTGTCTCCGGTTGTCCCATTTCCAGGGTCACTGCATGGATAATGACCACGTTTTAGAATTACAATTTTACACTCACACGCGTACATAAACCCACCACCGAAATTGGACCCCTGACTTCCAGGATTTCAATTCGTAGTTGATCCGGGTTCAGGAAGGTGGGATTTTGCAGGCGGTTCTATGATGACTGGTCATTTTACGATTTAGAAGGGCAACGGGTCAGCTTTACTTATTGTCTTCAAAGGCGAATTAACGGCAATGTTTAATCCAAACGGCTAACCTAATGAACTGGAGAACAATAGCTTTATGATACTCTAATGAATTTATTAAAAATATTATGCCCGTTTTATGGATTTAGACGGTGAGTTTATCCTGGTCAACAATTTGTAATTTGTCAAGAAAAGTATGGAAATAATTTAAAAAATACTTAACTAATTTGCAACTGTTATTTACTTACTTTATGTGGTTTTGTGTTATTTTGTAATAATTTAATTTATAGCTGCGCCCACGGTCAGCTGGGAAATTATTTATCGTACATACACGTATTATAACAAACTTTAATACTATAGTAACTTTTTCTTTGGTCAACTTATTAAAGCTGATTTCAGTATATCACTGCAAACCATAATTATTTAAATTATTACACTATTGTGGTGATTAGCTTGCACAACTATATAGATTGACCAACCAAAAACCTTTTTACAATAATTGTAATAATAAAAAATAGAATTATTATAATAGCATAATCTAGCTTATACTTGAAACCCAGATAAGAAAGCTTTAATTTTAGGTTTTGAATTTGGTGTGCAGGTTGGGGCTAGTAATACTTTTTCCAACCAGAAACTTTCAGTGGAGGAACGAAGTCTGGCACTGTGTTTGCTCGATATTTATGGTACCAAGAATATATCTGGCCAAATTTCAGTATGTCACTACTCCTCTTTAGCCTTCGGGGATCAAAAGCGCGATGACAATGTATGAATGATCTAAAATGGAAGGGAGTCCATAAAACCCGAAGATTATTAAGATCAGAAATCTTTTTGCCTTATAAAGAAAATCAATTCCGCTCGGATAGATCGCAACTGCGCAACTAATAGAAAAAGGCAGATACGTCAAGACGAAATAAAATTTATTACGTTCTATAAGCCCTCGGGGAAACTATTAGTTTGATTTTCACAAAAAGAAAATGGTACGTTATCAGTGGCGCCGCACTAAGCTGACCTTACAAAAGTCAGCAGAAATTCTCTGGACAGATAAATTTGTGCACACCTACATCTCAATTGTGGGTTATTTAGACGGAAAATCTTTTAAATCGTATACGAAAGAGAAAATCAGTGACCAAATGGCCATGGTGGATGGCTCGCTTTCAATTCTTTGGATCATGAGTTGCGTAAATTTTCGAGATAAAAATTTCCTTGAGCGTAAAGATGTCATCTAATTCGAATTCAATTGCCTGTTTACAAACGTAACATTTATTTTACAAGTTTAAGTGATTGAGTGTGAGTGATTGTCTAGTTAGTCTGATATCACATTTAAAAAACTGGTTATTCAATTTAGGTTCAATACATGGGTAAGATGAAGTTTTACTAGATTTCCAAATTTAGGATAACAGCATAGAAGCTGGTCATCTATTTACATGAGCTCTTAACAAAGCTAGTGAAATAACAAATTTGTGCTTACCTACGATTATATAAAAGCTGTGTTTAATTATATAAAATCCCAATATCAAGGATTATGAGTTACTTAAAATTTGTTTTCAATTATTTATATTAAGAGACTTTGCTTGCGTAAAGGGTAATTTTAAGAATCATTGACCTAATTAGATTAAGACTTCACTGAAACAAGCCAATTATTTCAACAGAATAAAAAATAATTTTGTTTGATAAAGTTTGTCGGCCTCGATGGCGTAGTGGTTAGTGTAACCGATTGCCACGTCTGAGGTCGCGGGTTCGATTCCCGCACAAGTCAAACATTTGTGTGCATGAACATGAATGTTTGTCTTGGTCTGGGTGTTTCTATGTATGCATTTACAAAAAAAAAAATAGTATATATGTATGTTTATCCATTGTCTAGTACCCATAGTACAAGCTCTGCTTAGTTTGGGCTAGATGGTGTTGTGTGTATGTGGTAGAATATTATTTAAAAAAAAAAAAAAAAAAAAACACCTCAAAATATTATGCAAAAACTGAGTAAATACAATCCCCGTGGTATGATCCTTTAAATAAATAGTTAGTAGGTATTTATACAAATAAATAAATTAATTGAAGTGTCTGTTTGAAATGTCAAAATCACAGGTTCTTACTAAATCTATACTAATATTATAAAGCTGAAGAGTTTGTTTGTTTGTTTGTGCTCGAACGCGCTAATCTCAGGAACTACTGGTCCGATTTGAAAAATTCTTTCAGTGTTAGATAGCCCATTTATCGAGGAAGGCTATAGGCTATATATCATCACGCTAAGATCAATAGGAGCGGAGCACCAATGAAACCAATGAAGAATGTTTGAAAATCGGAGGGTTTTATTCCCTTTGAGAGCTTCCGCTGCGTGCGCTGCGTAAACAGTTAAAGTTTCGCAAAAATCATATAAGACAGAATTGTTCACCTTTAAAAGTTCTAAAAAAAAGTCTACGACGGCATATGTCTATCTTTTAAGATTGGCTCACTATAACCTTTTTTATGCTAACCAAATTTGTTCTAAAATAATGCATTATTTGCGAAGGTGTTTTTATAAACATGATATTAATCCTTATCCAAACAAATACGTTATTCATCACAAGTATTTAATTTAAAACAAAATTGCCCTGTACATAATTCGATTTCAATGAATATCTTAGGAGATATCGCAGTTTTAAAATAACATCGCAGCAAAATAATCACTCATTATAGACATACAAACGATGTTTCTCCTGGTTTATTCTGCGTGATTTTAAATTAGCACTGTATGTATATTTATAAAATTTTGTTCAATGGTTCTTATGTGGTTCGTGGATTTAACAAAGAAAGTTTCAGCTCCTTTAAAATTGTATTATAGGTGCCTACGACCCACTCTCTCTCTTATGTGACGCAGACGAAGTTGCGCGGGTCAGCTATAGATTATAAAGCTGGAGTTTATTTGTTTGTTTGTTTGAACGCACTAATCTCAGGAACTACAGGTTCGATTTCAAAAATCATTTTAATGTTGGATAGCCCATTTATTGAGGAAGGCTATAGGCTATATAACATTACGTTACGACTCACGGGGGCGGCGCAGTAACGATAAACGCGGGTGAAACCGCGGGAACATCTAGTGCACATATAAAAGTATTATATGAAAAAGTACTTTTTTAATTTTTATCTGTCTGTCTGACTGTTTGTTCTGGCTAATCTCTGAAACGGCTGAACCAATTTTTACAGGACTTTCACTGGCAGATAGCTGACGTTATAAGGAGTTACCTAGGCTACTTTTATTTTAGAAAATCAGGTTACCGCGGAAAAACTGATGACCACGTTGACGAAGTCGCGGGTAACAGCTAGTTATAAATAAAATAATTCTTAATTAGTTGCCTTAAGCACACAACAGTGCTGAACGAAGTATGACAAAGAGTAATTACTAATTTTGCTTCCTAGTTATAAGTAGATAATATTGCTGCTAGTAGCAGACAAGCCTACGGTCAAATTGAACTGATGTTGAAGCAATAACTAATGCTCATGGGCTGTAGGCTATATTGTCATGGTATGACAGAACTACCCAAGCCGCTTCCTATCTAAATATAAGCTAAATTGCCCTATGGTCAGCGGTTACCGTAACCCACACAAAGGGGAAGGGGTAAGAAAGAGAACGAGAACGGTTATTGAATGCAATTACTGTGCATGATGTTTGATTTCTGAGTTGGCCAAAGGTTTTCTGTCAAGAAATACTCAGTGGTACGGAATATGGAACTATGGCTGGTACGTGGCAATAATCTCGCCCTCTTTTACATGAACCCTAAAACCGTAGTTGGCGAAATGTGAATATATTTCGTCTCTGCCAACACCTTCGGGTAATAGACGTAAGGTTATGTACGTATGTACATTATAGCTTGGTTATATGCTACGTAGTCGTTCATGTAGTATAATAGTGCTTCTATAAGACTCAAGTAGGTACTGCTACATGCACAGACTACATGCGCAAGTTAATCATACATGCGCGCTGGCTCGCGTTCGACGTTTACATGCAAACAATCCGCGCATGTGTCTCAGCTTGCACGTTATCCACGTCGTGTACAAGACCCATTACACCGTATTTCATAACTTACTTCAATATTCTTAGCATACTCTCCTTACAATATTATGTGCCTAAGTAATAAGTTATTAAAGTAGTATCGTTTGTTCTCAGCAGGTGCCGGGAGGGAATGTCGGCAGGTAGCAACTGGGACGCCATATCTCTTTAGTTCTTAATAATAAATACAAGAATTTGAATTTATAAGCTTTTGTTCATTATATAATTCTGCACTGAAGATAGCTGTTGTAATGCTTACAACATTACAGATAATAAACATACATAGCAGTGTACATAGTTCAATACAAATAATAATATCTGTGCTAAAGTATTATAATAAAATTGCGAATTTTGTGAGTTTATATGTATGTGAAAGGTAATCGCCGGAACCGATGCACTTGTTTTATAAATTCTTTTACTTTTTAAAAGGTATGTATTATCTTCAACCCGAGTAAAGTCGTGTGGGCACCAGGTAACAAATATAAAGAGATAAAAGATTTTTTTGGATGGTGGGGTGTAATGTCTAGGACATCTGAACTCATTTTAAAATTCAGAAAACTTCTCAAGAACTTAGAAATGTATCTAGTTTGCCAAACAACAAACCTAGTCCAGTTCTACTAGTTGATTTTCCAACCATGTATCATTCAAGCATTTTTAAATCGGTTGGCAAATAAAAATAATATTCTAATTTCAAAGTGCGTTATTATGCGTAGATGATTTATTTATTTTCGGTCATGAAATCGTAAGCACTGTTGGTAAACAATAAAATTGGACTTTTAAAGCATTATTTCTGGCAGTGCTGCAAACGTTGGAATCGAAAAGCGTGCCTCAATCCATTTAAAATATCCCTTTTGTCGGCATTTATACGTACCAAACAGATTTTTTCAACAAAAAACGTTACAAACCACAGCACACGTCGTGTTTAAACGTATCCGAAACTCTCGGCCGATTCTACCCAAGTGATGTTTTAATTATACGGCCCGCCGCTTACACATTTCGGTGTGAATATGTGTTTTATTTCTCCTTGTTTCGCATTAATTACTGAGTTCACGTGTGCCCTCCTATCCAACCCTCCCCTTTCATGTACAAAAACGAAAAGTTGCCTTCGCAGTTTTAGTCGGATTTTACAAGCCCCGAAGATATTGGCATTCGACGAAATTCGAATTTCAGGCAGCAGTACCGTTCGACGTATATAGTTCCTACCTTATAAACGTAAGATGCTCAAACATGCTTAGGCTACGGTTTTTCTAGTATTTTAGTAAAAAAATGGCAAGACTAAACGATCCTGGGCGAAATCAGGTTTCGATTCGTAATAGCAACGACTGAACCGTGATAAGAAGGGCTTATAAAGATAAACTTTTGATCTTACTTCGTGATACACTCGCACGAGATATCGATTAGCAGTTAGTGAGCCAAAGTCGATGTGGCCTTGAGGATTATATTTTAGTAACGCCCAACTTCGTCCACTTTTGGTAAAAGTTAGTGTAATTTTCTCGACGATTCAGTATAAATGTAATGCTGTATTATTTCTGCTAGAATGGCATAAAAGTAAGATAAAAATAATATGTAGTTATGAATCCCTGGGCATTCATTAACATTACACCGCGATCACCAATTCATCTGTCAGAAGCTCCGCCCCGCGTTTTACCCTTAGGACTGTTTTTACAACCGCTTTCTCGTCTGAGCTTATATACGACTGTGCTATGTGTCTATTAGCTATTACTAATTAATGCGAATGTGAGTTTGTTTATTTTTACGCGTTTACGCCTTAACTACTTGACCAACCATCGGTAAATTTTGCCTACACGTTTCATCAGAAAAAGTCGCGGAAAAAAGCTAGTAAAAACATAATTTAGATTACATATAAACATTTTAAGGTCAATAACGCAAGCCAAAATAAAAAAATAAACACTTAATCTTACGTATTCTATGTACGCAGTTGATCTGTTTCGTGCAGGTACCGACATTATAAAAAGTAACTGTTCTTGACTCGAATAAGAAGATGACGTACCCACATTCTACATAGTATTAAAATGTTATATTGTAATGTGTTTATTGTGTTGATCATTGGGATATTAATTTGTGCTTGTGTTATGTGAAAGATGTGGACAAGTGTGTAATGGGATTTTGTTGTTTCACAGTTATGAGCTGTAAGTAGAACATTTTATATTCAACTGATGTTTATTTTTTTCTTTGTTATAATCTATGTTGTTTTGAAACATTTTCGTGTATTTGTGATGAATGATGATGTTGTAAATTGGAAATCAATATGTCTGCTCACCGTGATAATAGTATTTACTAGTTCAGGGGACAGTGTGGTATCTTTCCAACTGCATAGCAAACCATAAACCAAACTAAGTACTCTAAATTTTTTTTTTTTTTTATTGACTAAAGTTTGGAATAATAATACCATGGCTTAGACCACTCGCTTAAACCACTAGGGTTTTATGCTATTACTAATTAATGCGAATGTGAAATTACACTTCAGTAAGGCAAGACTTTACCTACTTACCATTGCCGTCTGTTTTAGAATCAGTACTGCTACTATGTAGTCCTAAAAACCTCATGCATAGTCGCATTAAATACTGTTGCGCTATCGACACCAAAATAGAAATAAAAGTAATTTAAGTTTTAGAAGAAACTTGTTATACAATATACTTATACTGTGCATGCTGTAGTACTGGTATATTACAGAAGCATAGCTATACTAAGTACATAATGGAATATTAGCTATGCTCGTTCTGTAGGCAGGTCCCTGCTAGATGTAATTTACCTTACATAGGACTTTTCATTTAGCAACTTGCTTCCATATTGTACTATAGCAACACGAATTGTCAATTTAAGTCCCGAAGTGAAGTAAGAATATGCATCAAGCATCATAAGTTATCAACATTTTATAATCTCGGTTCCGCACCACTAATTTTGTACCTACGGTTACAAGCAGTATTAGTTGTTGCTTGTTAGTTGCGCTAATATGTTTGTTTTAGGAGAAGGTTCTCGTTAGTTCTGCAATAGGTAACATTCGTATGCTCAGCCTCTCGATCGTAAGTCCGATTTAAAATAGTTTATTGCTTTATATTATATACAGGCAGTGTAATTCAAACCGATTTAAAAAGCAAATTTTCGCAGCATTAAGACAATAAATACATAATTATGTATGTGTTATTCAACTTATCTTTTAACCCAACAAACCAAAAGCGCATACAGTATTGGTGTCCAAAGATTGCTCACCTCGCGGCGTCATCCGATACACACACAGAACACTCAGCAAAACTTTAGTGCTCGGCTCGACCTTAATCTTGTTCTCTGGACCTCAACAGAGAACGCCCAAACCCTTACAAGAACAACAACCGACATAAAACAACGTTAATATTTTAGATAAACACATCGCCGTGATTCAGAGCTGTGTAAAATAAAAGCCCAATTTCAACGGTTCTCCCGTAAATCAGTACAATCTGAACAGGGGCTCCTCTGTCATGATTCTGTCGCAACAACAAAAGGTAAGTGTTCCAACAAAAGCTATTGAATGCGGCGACGAAGCGAAACCCCGCGGTGTTAGGGTTGCCATAATCGACGCGTCATAAAACTAATTGGCTATTACTGAGGATACGGCCAATCCACTTGTCGTAAAGCCATGATAGAAAGTCACGCGATACTCAGATAACACGCTCGACTTGCATGAATCTGAAGTGTATGAAGAATTAAGCTAAATCAATACAGGGCTACGACGGTGATATATTGGTAAAATATTAAAATAATAGTTACTATGTTAATAAATGAAATTGCTATTCTTTTGGAGATATAATGTATCTAGTGCCGATCCAAAAGAATAGCAATTTCTATAACAGGGGTGATTTCATAATTTAGGTGTTACAATATTATATATGCAGGATTACACCTGTGTATTGTTAAAAAGCTAAATAAAGAAGTTACTATAAAAAAAACAAATTTCAATAGCTATCCTTGTAAAAAAGGGCAAGATTACTCCCGTGTACCGAGCACTTTTCTAAAGTCTGTGCTGTTACTGAAAAAATAATAACTGAGAAACCCAATAACACTGCCCGACGTATCGGGTTACGGGTATCGAGCATAGGTCTTCGCGGTCGCTCCCGAGGATAAATGCAAGCTTATACCATAGTTACAAATGAAGCTGATACAATATTTATCGACCCCGATGGTCCAAGTTTAATAACAAAGCCCACTTTAAATAACCTCCTTATTCCACGAAATCAGCAAGTAAATAATTTTCAATTTGATGCCATAAATATTTATCATTACTTACTCGTGATGAAGGTTATATTTTGCCGAATTATTTAAAAATACAATGCCCCTTTGAATAAAAAATAAACCCCGCTTGAAATCAACTTACAAGCAAAGTCCAAAGTTGCACGTAGGTACCTTACAATGCCTATCCATAAACGTTTATAGCTGTATATAAAACCAAATATTATTCAGCCGTCCACCATTCTTTCAAAAATAAAAATACCGAGCGAAAACCACAAAATTCTCACGAATTCGTTCGATAACTCTATCAGTACATATAAAATAAAGTGCTTAATAAAAAACGTATCGCGTGTTCATTAGACTCGCAGCCCTGAAGCAAATCGAGCGTAGATGGTATCGGCGGGCCGGCAGGGTCATTAAAATGAAATTTGCTTTTATATTAACTTGGTAGCGATGCGCTGCTCACGTTGTGTAGCATACAGGTGTTATTTTATACATTTTGTGGAGTTATTTTTAGGTGAGACACATATTCAATAGATTTAAACGTAAGCGGTTTATTGGTCATAAATTTCGAACTTTATACTTTCCAGCTGGAAAAATATAAAAGTGATACCTTTTTAGCGAATAGGGAAGAATAGAAACCATTTTATATTTTGTTAGTAAAAATATGCTATAAGCATTTTGAATAAGTATTTGATATACATTTTAAATTTTCGAGTAAACTATAATTACGTATATCGGACATACGTGATTGAAATGCAGATAATTGCTGGAGGATATAAAGAATAACATTTTCTTTTGCATTTACCTAATTAATCGAATTCTTCGAAACATTCATTATTTATTTGTAATTGGAGTACAGATTTTATTTACTACTCTTTTAGTGTCAATTCAAGTAACTCTTGGCTTGTATGGAAATTAAAAATTTACCCAGAAACAGCAGTATTGTAGAGGAAATACGATTGTTAGTTCTTTTATTATAAACTCGTTTATGCACTCGGCTTAATGTTGATTTTGGCAATATTTTTATCCTCGGGAACAGTACCTTTTTTTCTGGATGAAAGAGGTATCCTTTATCCCTTTCCGTGCTCCTGATAAAGTGTATGAAAATTTCATGAAAATGATGATCGGTCGAGTAGTTAAAGCGTAAAAGCGAAACAAATTTATTTTTATGTGAAACACTCGTAAAATGTGTAAGAAAATAGTCTCTATTACATCACATCGTTGAATACCTAACAACAAGAGTCTCGTGAAACAAAAATCAGTAAGTGGCAAACTGTGTAGGGAAATTTTCAAGAGTGTTCCTGTTAATGAGAACATTTTCAACGAGTTCACTACTCTGGTACTTTCTATAGATAGCACTTTGAGTATAGTGGCGAGTATCGACCGAGTTACGTAACTAGATTTTTGGTGATTTGATTCGTACTAATATTCTAAGTCCTTTTTTTCTTTTTACGTGGAGAATATTCTAAGTCCTATAGTAACTTTAATCGTATGCTATGTAAATACATGGCTTCAATTTTCTCACCATTTGCAACCTCACCATGGCCTGGTTTTCAAAAGGGTAGGAAGACAGTATGGTTTTCGGATGACATGCTACGAGTCTGGCATATCTTACTTCATTCTGTTTTTGCTGGCGTAGTATGTCATTAAAATATATCCTATGTAGTCACCGATAGTATTTTTATTTTAAATTTAACAGTTAGTAAAATACCTTTATGGTGTCAGTACAGTACTAGAGATTAGCCTCTTAATATAAATAAACAATTTTTTATAGGTATAAATCATGTAACGTGAAAGTTTATGTAAACATGTGCTAAAATTAAAAATCGCCATAAATATATTATTTGCTTAGGCTATATACATCGTTGGATAAGTACAATTCGTAAAGATAAAAGGAATGGAGATGTGTAGAAAATAATCATAATTTATAAAACCACAATAATGTCAAGGATATAAAAAGTAGTATATATATAATATGTAACGGGTATTAACGCGATCATTCATAATGTTTACCTTTTATAGGCTTGACATCGCAGCACCAGTCAGCTTGTGACCACGGCCGGTGTAACCTGGTCAAAACGTCAAGCCTATAAAAGGTAAACATTATGAATGATCGCGTTAATACCCGTTACATATTATATATATATATCATGCAACGCGAAAGTTTAAAAGTTATTATAAAAACTAGTAGCCATCATTGTAGGTTCGAAACTTGCCCACGTTAATTTTCGTTCACCTCAAACACTAGGTTTATTAATCACGATACCATAATCGAAACTACAACACGCTTGATTAATTAATCTCTCATGTGGACAAACACAAAACACCAAGTATAATGTATAACAGATAGGTATATTGTTTAATGAATAGGTATATTTCTGCTTCCGTAATCCGGTAACGAATGACATCTACAAAACCGAGTTAACTAGCCTTATCGGTCTCTTACAGGACTAAAGAGACATCGTCTCATTTGTATACAGTAGTAATGCGGTGTTCACACTGGATACATCACAACCACGATAAACAAGATTCATTACATCATTAGTGTCCCTGATAAGAGTTGCGCTCTGCGTATTGCGTTTGTTCTGTACACTCCCTTATAATTACAAGAACAAATTAGTGTAGTTTCTGTTAACCCGTTGAATGTTAGCAAAAAAAAGTGAAAGGAACGTCCTTCGTGCTTATGAACACCATATGTGCATAAGACACGCGAGGATTCTTGTGGCATTACATGTCATTTAAAAGTTTAATTGTAACACCAAGACTTAGGATGTTACTCGTAAGGGGAAAAAAATTTTCAAACATCTTTACTCGATGGGAAAAAGTTCCCAACGAGTAACACTGTTATACGTTTGGGTGTTACTGGATGGGAATAAACCTAGTTGTAGCTACGAGTATATCAATGATTTCATGTACAGAAATAAAACAGATATGTTACTGATGCACGATAAGTTATTTAGGGACGACCATATTGGATCATTTTTCTATTGCTCTTCAAATGAAATCGGTTCAACGAAATCTATTGCAAAACAGTTAAAGCACCAGCTATATCAATGATACTATATACAGAAAAGAAGTAAATATGTTACCGGCACATGAAAAGTAAAGACTCAGAAACATCCCAATTGAATCGTTTTTCTATTATTCTCAAAACAAATTCGGTTCCACAAAATCCCTTGCAAAACATTCAAAGTACAATTGTTCGAATGATAGCTATGTCTTTTTCGTGAGCTCTTATGATATCTATTGCGCTACTTATGTATTTATCAAATTTTCAACATAGGTACAGGTATTGATAACAAAATTGTATGGATCAAATTTTCCACGTCCATTACTATGAAAGTGACAAACCTAGTATATAATAATATGATTGAGCTATTTATGTAATTGTTATATATGATTCCGTAAAAGTTGACGGTCTACGCATTAGCAAGTTTTAACTCAGAAACTTTAAGGAGTGGGAAGTTCATACAAATAGATCTTAATGTTCGAGCATTTTATTGAGCGTTTGACGTACCTATATATACGTAATTAGAATTCATAAATGTGATTGCTCCTTTATTTATTCATTTATTTGCTAGAAGTACGGTACAAAGATGTTATATATAATTTTAGTCCATCTTGTTTCACTGACACAGCGGTATGCAAATGTACTATATAATATATTTGTTAAAATTAACATTATACATAAATTAATTTACAAAAACGAAAGAGTATATTACATTCTAAATTAAATTTGACATTAAATGAACACGATTATAACAGGCAGGTACAATAAATATAATTAACATTCAGCACCAATCTAAATGTATGAAAAAATATTAAATGAAATAAAGTACCTAAACAATCAATTACAAATGTCATTGCACATGTTGTTATTATATATGTCTGTACTTTAATGCAAGATCATGGGTATGGGTCTTTATATGAAACGACTCTTTCAAAATGTATGAAAACAGCGTTGTATTTTTGTTTCGAGACATTTTCATGTCACTTTATGCATCTTTAAAAAAGAACTACGATGCTAGTTCATAGCATACGATGCAACGTCGCCTTTTTATAAATTTGATTCCAGATTTAATATCTTTGATCTTATAATGCAGAACGATGTTCTTCAACGCTTCTTTAGAGGGCTCTAGCCCATTCAAGTCACTGCGGTGATCAAACTAACTGAATAAAACTAGGAGCCATAGTATCTCTGAGTGATACGGAGGATCGGAGCCTTTGTCGTACTGGGAAAGATGGATAAAACATGTCTTATCGACCTCTCCTGTGGGTAGAACATTTTAAATTTAATTCGTTGTTTCATATGGTATGAAATTAGGCAGGCTTTGCGTACTGCGTTCCGTCCCGGCAAAGTCAAATGTTATTTTGACTGTAGCCATATTATCTTATCTTATGTGGGGGCCAGTCAGTGCAGACCGGCGACACTTCGACCCAGTGGGATCTTTTGTGTCGACACTCTCCCAATAACGACTGCCATACATGTTCACGGCAGCCGGGACCGACGGTTTAACGTGCTCTCCGAGGCACGGAGCAGGCGATAATTGTCAACCAATACGCACATAATTTCGAAAAGTCATATACCTTCCGAAAGTCAGAGGTGCGCGACGTGGGTTCGAACCCGAGACCCTCTGCATTGCAGTCTGTTCATCTACCCACTGAGCTATCGCTGCTCATAGCCATATTACAAACATACGTAGTCTTATATCTTTGGTTGCTTTGCTGCTGAAAAACAATCGAAACTCCGAACGAAATATCCGTATAAAGCAGTTTAATTTCAACATTTCCGCAAACGCAAGACAAAATTATGTTGTTTATTTAGAAAAATAATAGCTCCAATGTATTTACATGTATCAATATGTATGTATAGTGTATAATTGTTTATAAATCAACAAGAAACCTCATACACAATAGTTGCACTCACTAGCATTAGTAATTTTCACTACGAATCTTACTACTCCAAACTGAATTCTGAGAGTTTGAGATAGTAAGATTCCACAAAATTACACTGTAGGTTGCAGAAGATGCAAATGTACTCAAGCTGCTCAGCTCTGTCTTCACTCTATTTTCTGCGTGGCTTGTATAATACTGTGGCGTTAAATTCCTTGGCGAGGTAAATCTCACGTACCGAGGCAGATACGGCATTCCGCAATGTTAGACGCGTATTGTACGTGTTCACCTAGTTTCTTATTAAATGTTAGATTATACGAAGTCGTTATTTTGTAGGTAGGTTTGTAAAACAACGTAAGTCGATAAACTTTAGTGTGATTCTAAATTGCATTGTCATACACAATATGGATAATGCCGAACCTTTTACAATAGTAATAGTTACAGAATTGTTGTTTTGGTTGAAATGTATTACTACAGAACAACATTTTTCATTTTTCATTCATAAAATACTGTGATAAAATAGTTATTTCGTTGGCTGTACTAAAAATGTTTTAAATTTGCCAACTTATTGTTTTAAATGCCCTGCGGTCAGTAATAGATAATAGAGTAATGGTTGCGGTCAATGGTTTGTAGAGTCTACATTGACTCACGTCACGTAAACAAAATAACAGCATACAGTTCTATGAATATTATACGAGAGTTGTGTTAATACAACCACATTTCATCATCTATCTTTATTTTAGGGTCCATGTAATAGTCGGTGATAATAGAGCGTATTGCCTTTAACCCGGAACATTTCCAGACTCCATATTGATATTGAGAATCTACTAACAGATTATCGCGATACCTGACGCGATCAATGAAGCCGGTATTTCACAATCGTCTTCAAAGATAATTTTGTAGTTTCCTGTACTAGAGGCAGAAATATGACAATTTGACATTTGATATCATCTGTATGGAATTTACAAATATCATACGTATTATGATAATTTCTTATCGCCCGTATGGTGAACCACAGATAGATCAGTTATTGGGAACCGCCGTAGGATGTAGAAGTTGCTCTAGGATAGTATAGTATCCTCAGAATGGGGAGTCCCACACGCCCTGGCCCTGCCAGTGCCGTCCCCTAGCCGGCGGATAGTGCATCAAGCATTTTTCCAGGGTACCAAAAAAAAAAAAGTATAGTAGTATCCTAGTGCACCTACCCTTCGAAAGTGTAGAACGAACTTTATACCATAACTCTCCAAGGCGCGGTAAGTTGATGTTTTGGACGCATAATATGTCCTCACACAAGTCACTTACGGCTCCCCGAGGCCCGAAAGCATTTGTAAGAAAGTTTGTCTTGACATCCAATGACAAAAACACGGTATCTTAACTGTGATATTTAATTTTGTAATGAATAAGATGTGACGTGACTACGACTATAAATAAACACACGTATATATTCAGGAAGGGGTGGGCAGATATATTTTTTACTCACATTTCGCCAGATTGTGGGCTCGTCCTCTATTACCTATAAGGAAATTTTCCGTTAATCAGGCAAGAGTCTGTGCTGTGCCTTATGACAGGGTAAAAATAAGAAAACATGTTATATGATACTTTATTAGCTTGCCTCGTGTAACCTAAATATATCTGCCAATAAGGCCGATTGTTAGGTCTTATACAAGTTTTTTATTATATGTTATTTTAATTAGACACAAAACGACTTAAAGTTGAACGAAAGTCTTATTAAACATGTATAACTCTCGCCTGTAGAAGGTAGGCAGGAATCTATCATACACCAATATTCTGGCAGCTACGTTTTAGATCCTTATAGTAGAGGTTGAGCTATTCGCCATAAACATATTATCTAAACGATGCAAATATTTTATAACAATGCCACACATATCGTTATTCTTTACAACACTAAATCAAAACAACGACGTAACCATCGAAATATTTTAAAATATCGAACGTGCATTGTCAGTTAGTTGTTGCTACAACGTTCATGGTACAGAGATTTGCCTCAGCCATTGACATATTTCAACGAAATATCCCCAAATAAAACTGCGGTGTTTATTATACAAAAAGGAAAACCAAAATTTGCATGTACGTTGTCTGGTTTATTCACACGTTTATCTAGATTTTTTTGTTAGTCCATACAGCTGTCTATATTCTACAGCTATGTAATACGTCAGCATTTTTGCCCAGTCCCTGTAGAGCTTTCAAAAACACGGTCCAAAACTTCTGATAAAGAAAGCAAAGAAAAGTGAGGCCTCGAAAAAATCCTTAGAGATTTAGACATTGTCGTTTGAGACCATTGACTTTAGTCTAATGATACATTGCTTGCTCTGAAATTGACTGATATAAATGCGGTAGAATATTTTGTTTCTAGTTTTCCTGATAACCTAACAAGGTTTCTATACAGGATTAAATTAAAAATATCAATAACGTTCTCCCCATCTCCCACCCGTCTTTTCTTAACATCACACTACACAACTTGTTACACAACTTTTTACAAAATTAATTTCTATTCCAAAAAGTAGTATTATAACAATTTAAAAACAGAACGCAACCCCTCTCCGTGGTGTCTTGTTTGGTTACGTTAGTCTTAAGCCTTAATCATGCGATTAGAGCGATATTTGCATTTTTATATGAAAACATTAAATAATGAATTGTCCATTGTTTAGTACCCATAGTACAAGCTCTGCTTAGTTTGGGCTAGATGGCGATGTGTGTATGTGATATTATATTATTATTATTAATTATAAATAGAGGTAGAAAAATTGTTAATTATTATTAATAGGTATAAATACGTCACGGGTAAATGGTTGTTTGTAAAAGGATAAGAGGGGTTGTTATTATCCAAAGCGTTCCAATATTGTATTCTCTTTGAAACAAGCGTCCTGTGTGTGTATGTGAACAATATTAAAACTAATATTATGTGTGAGTGTGACTACTGCAAAAGTAATGGCAAAGCAATGTATCAAGTCAATACAAACTATGTCATGAACGCCAGAGCCCGAACGACAAAATTTAATTAAGGCTTGATATTTAAATCGCCAAATAAAACGGATAAAAGTTGTTCACAGGATAAAGTACAACATGAACAAATTAAGAATGACAGTTGTATGAATAAAATAGTCCAATTTGTTATCTTTGATATTCTGTCAGGTTAACGTTTATTTGATGTACCTATAGAAATATTATCTCTGATATGGAAAACAACTGAAATATCTGTAAGTGTATATCTATCGATACTAGATAAACACATAATTTATAATACACATAGTAAGAAGCATGTGATCGTACTTTATCGGTTTCACAAATTGGTGTGCCGTTCTACAGCTTACGGAAAAGCAAAAACAACAACTACCACAGCATTAAATTTTAACGTTATATGTAATCATTTGTATACAATTTATATTTTAGTTCAGCACCAACAAATAAATTAATCATAATTTGTTCATAAATTGAACCTTAATTAATCATACTGATTTTTAAATTGATCTTGCATCCTAAATTTGTTAAGCTGCATAGGCACTTGTACTCGAAGCGGGTAACATGCGAGGTTGAGGCTCGTGTATCCATCATATTAAGAAAGACGCGAGTCATCCGCGCAAGTAGCGTGGTTAAGTGTGTCCCCCTTGTAGTCCGTCGTAAGGCATAAACCGTGTAACTTGCAATTGCTGCCTGCGATGTGTACAATCACCTTAAATAGTTTAAACGCAACCAAGGAATGATTTTATTTGGGAAATCACATGTAATTTACAAAGCTTTATCATATTTTTTAACCCAAAGGCTAATTTCATTCCAAATTTCATCTTAATATGAAGTTAAAGTTACATAAAGTGCTCGAGACGATAACCTTATCCAAAAATCTTTCATCGCGCAACTTCATATCGCGTCCTGCAATAAACCTTAGTATAAGGTACGGTCCCATCTTGCGGCCCTTGCCTTTGAACCAACATGTGTAATGAACTCGGGTTCCCTTCATTTTCAGACCAAACATGATAGATGAGGTGCCTATCGTATCAAATTATCGGGCCCTGCCTAAACAACGTTACTTCAACCTCGCTGCGTCCCGAAACATCATTACGAGGTCGTAAGACCGTGTCGGACCATCATTCTGTGGGGATTTATGTGGATGCCTGTCATATTGGAACCAAAATAGTTAACGTTGCTTGTAGCGTTCTGTTGTGGGTCTGGCTTTGAGTTCTTTTATGTGGTTTACTGGCTTATCTTATGGTGCAGTTGTTTTAGTTTTGAATAACTCTTGGTCCATCTACAGAGCAAATATCTTGAAAACATATTTGTTTAAGGTTTTTTATATAGAACTTGGTTATGCCGGCTTGTGCATAACATTCAATCTTAAGACTATTTAATTTAAATCTAATGATTTTAAAACTCGCCTGGTTTTTTAAACGGGGTGGTACGTGTCTTCCGAAGCACGAGGATGGGAAACACCATATTGGGAATTTCTTTGTGATAATGGCAAGATCTTTTTATCGGCTCGACCTGGGATTCAATCCCGAGACACACAGCAGTCGTATTTACTACCGTGGCAACATGAGCAGTAATGAATAATTAATTATATGAACATATGTAAACCAGTCCGTTTTTATTAAAATCACGCAAAAGCAGGTCACAAAGTATTATTAAATATTATTATTCCGTTATTAAATAGTAAGCACAGAAATAATAGTGGCAAGAAAATTATATGATATTGCAACATTTTGCCTTGAGCCGAAATCTAATACAGTACGTTGGAGGCTTGACCCACATAAAATAATAATCTTGACAACGTGACTGTTCTAGTTTCTGTTTACTGGATCACAAAAATATATGTACATAGGACCAGATATTTCCTCGAAAATATATATTAGTTGAGCGACTAATATACCTCGCCGTATTACTGTACATATGAAAACAGGATAACAAATAAAATATACTGATCTACTATTTTATCTGTTTTCATATTCAGTTTACCGCCTTTGTTTAGCGGTAGTGAATGTGGTCTTAGGTTTGATTTCCGCAAAGTATTATAATGATTTTCTGTTAGGATTTTCGCAGTGGCAGAACAGAGCAAATGTGCCCAGTTGACGACTATATTCTGACCCCATAGGAACCTAAAATATAAGTTATATTATATTCGGTATAACAAAAAACTGCGTCACATTATAAGATAACTTAGTTATTACCTCTTTTGCCACTACATATGGCGTTTTTTGTAGACAACGTGCTGCTAGTATTACTAAAAAACAATTACTACACAAAAAATAATTTTTAATTACGCATACAAAGATCATCCAGAGACTGACGGTCTATAGTTTTACGAACAAAATATACATATCTTAAGTAATAAAATATACATATGTTTAGTCTATAGTTCGTGTTGTAATTAGAACAAAGTAATTTTAATTGAGTTACCTAACCGAAGAAGTTAATGATAAAATGTTGTTTAATACTTCGGAGAGAAAATTTTCATAAAATGAAATACTTCCGTCCAGATACCACTACGTGTTTCAACATACAACGTGGCTGATAATAGTAAACTGTTGTAGTTATGTAATTAAAAATAATAGATTAAGTACATACACGAGAAAATATTAATTAATTTATATTTCAAGATCGGGTATAATCTCGCTACGTATTGCGTGGAAATTAAAAATATAGCTGGGAAAATGTTGGTGTAATATACATCTATCTACCTATCCCTTTCTACCCCCTGATATAGACGTGAGACAAAGTATGTATATTTTGAAATGTCTCGATCAACACTATATTTTCAACTCTTGAATAAGGCTGACGGATTACAAGTATTGAGCTTGAAATAAAAGCCTTGCATTATTGTTATCAAAGTGATGATTACAAAAAGCCATGTACGTAAAAACATAGCACCGACTGTTGTAGCATTCACATTTGGTCAACTATGAATTTAGGACCCACGTTTTAGGGGTAGAGAAAATTGTCTACCAAATACTTGGCCAGACTCCGTGCTGTTTATTCAGAACTTCTTGAGACAAAAACATAATCACGAGATCTAACGCGCAAAAGTACTTTAATTTTATAAAAAAATCGAACAATTTCTAGTACGCAGACAATCGAGAAAATGCGCGAGCGATAAGTTTGTAGCAATAGAATTATCAAAATAAATATATTTGTATATATTATAAAAGATCAAACTATACCATATTAAAGTATTACAGGCGATTGAACCATCTTCTTATTGTATCTTAAACTTGTATCCAGTAAATAACTGTTGTGGATATTACATCACATACCTCTGACGTCTCCCCGACTTCGATCATACTTGAAAATGTATTTCAATACGTAATACTCGCGAGTGTACTGAAATATGGATTCCAATGTTATCGAACTTATCTCATATGCAAAATTATTTTGTATACATGAGAGGTTTTCATTTATTGTTGTGTTATGGCAGAATATTGCGAACAACGTCATAACAAGACTATTATTTACTTTTACATTTATTTATATATCAACTAATAGCGTTCTTCAACATAAAAGCTTGCTTAAAGTGTTTTGGGAGATGTAAAGTACGTTTTACAGAAAAGAGTTGTATTCCCATTAAAGTGAAGGTATAAAGGCGTAGATGTGTAATTCATAATAGGCGTAGGCGTAGAGGTAAGGTTGGAAGAGGAAGGCTTAGGCGACCATTCCCGGCCTAGATTAGATACAAAAATCTGGCTAATGGCCAGATTCTGCAATAAGAACACTATGAGTAGTAGTATCCTACGCCAACGAATGTGCATGTAGAATGTCATAAGAGTGAGCCAATTGAAGGAGATAGATAGCAAGTAGCACGTGAAAATTTCCGTCAAACATGTGTAACTATATATGCACGTAGGCGTAATAACAATGTGATAGTATGTGACTGCAGTGCATAAAGTCGATTCCCGGTACAGTGTCGGCATTTTCCATAAAAAAATTTCAGTAGCAGCTAAAACTATGAAACTATGTAAAGTATGAAGCTGGCAATAGGTAATTCAATTTTACGTATCTCTTATCTACACTAACATTATAAAGCTGAAGAGTTTGTTTGTTTGGTTGAACGCGCTAATCTCAGGAACTACTGGTCCAAATTGAAAAATTCTTATAGTGTAGTATAGCTCATTTATCGAGAAAGGCTATAGGCTATATAACATCACGCTACGACCCACGGGAGCGGCGCAGTAATCATAAACGCGGGTGAAACCGCGGGCACATCTAGTACCCAGATATAGGTGAGTATGTACATCAGTCTCTGTAAGATTGAAGTGCTTAAATTTGGTATTCGGGCAATTTACTTAAACTAAGAAAATGCCCCAATTAGTACTAAGCCTTTGTCTACTACATGAATATTACTCGTACAACCACAATTCGTCAGTTATGTTTTAGGTTTAACATATCTAATAGAGGTTGAGTCTATAAGTTCTACCGGACAAA
The DNA here is from genome assembly GCA_963564715.1 of Catocala sponsa. Classification (NCBI taxonomy): domain Eukaryota; kingdom Metazoa; phylum Arthropoda; class Insecta; order Lepidoptera; family Erebidae; genus Catocala; species Catocala sponsa. The sequence goes on along the minus strand of OY751337.1, from coordinate 19,468,579 downwards.
TTCCCAGACTCTGTGCTACTACAGAACATTTAATTAACTCTTTTACCGTCCCGACAAGCAAACTTAGAAGTTCACATTAACAAACATAAGCACTAACTTATGCCACAGTACATAAATATACAGTATTGTAACTCGGCCGTATCTTTGAAATAAATGCCTACAGCCGCGCGGTACGTAAACATGCGATAGGGCTGCCCACCTACAGCATTTTAATTAAATCTGCCTACTTTGAATTTCTATCTATTTTTGTGATTGTAAATATTTTTTATTTTATTTAAACAAATAAAATACTTTGTGAATGGAATAGGAAGTGTTCAATAAAAATGTATGTTGTTCACTCGTGTCAATCAGTTTTCTTTAATTATTCACTTTATTTATTAGTCCAGGCATCTCTTTTTCGGGAGGAAAAAATTTCCTTTAAAAAGACTTAAATTACGTACCTACCTACTAGTAAGCATAATCATTTTATAGTCTTACCTTTCGGAGTTTACAGGTAATCTAAAAAAAGTTATCTCTGGGTGCGTTATTGAGGAATTTATGCAACCAAAAACAGCACAATATATTCTACTTGTCATATTAAATAGGCTATACTTGTACTTATTTTTGGAAAAAAAAATCGCGCGGTTATTGTTTAAAAAACAACACACCGTCCGTTCGTCACTGCGGTGCATTCGCGACTGGTTGCGTGCCGAGCGCATGCCGACGCCGAGGCGCGTAGGTATGACTCGAGTTCCGACCGTTTGTATGAAGATAGGTTACTGTATATTAGTATTACCGTGCTTATGCTGTGGGACTAACAATAGACAAATAGTCCATCAACATTTATAATTCTTTTGTATGAAAATGCTCTGGAAAAGCTATAAATGACGTAGTCCGTAATCAAGCAAATGTTCATTCAGTTAGTCATAATGTCTCCCAAAGCGTGTATAGAATTATCGCCCGCGAATGTAAGCGATTGCATTATGTATAAACCGGTCTAATTGTATTTTGTCTTTGTGAGCGTACTTTGTAAAGGTGCAAATAAACTGGGGTATTTCTAGTCTACTCGTACCATCAGCAACGTAAATAGTTGAACAGAACAAAGTGACTGCACGGATGGCGTAGTGGTTTAAGTGGTCTCCTTGCCACTGCCTTTGCGCCAAGTGTGTGTTAAGGGTTCGAATCCGGGACAAAACTTTATGTGATCCACAAATGTTTGTTCCGATTCTGGGTGTTCTTTGTATGCGTTGTTTGAATATTCGTAAACTCGCGTGCGGGAGTTGTCTTATAATATACTCCTCTAGACCAGTGGTCGGCAAACTTGTCGTCCAAAAGAGCCAAATATAGACAATCCACAAATGAAATCTATTCAAAGAGCCATTTGTTAACTTAAGCTTTGCTTTAGCAGGAGACATTACTACGGAAAAGCGGAACAAATAAAAAATTTAGATTAAAAGTGCATTCTGTAACTTGCCTTTGTCAAATAAGTCATAATGTTGAACAGTAAATAAAATAAAATTTGGTATCATATTTATAAGATACAAGATATACATAATATTGTCTTCTGTTTACGCGAATGTTTTTCATTGAAATTAAACTACTATATACGGATTTTATCGCGTTGTTTATTTTACACTATTACAAAATTTTGAAAAACTGTTACACTACTATAATCACTATTAAACTTTACAAATTTTTAAGCTAATTAAATTATTGAAACTATTAAAACTATTTATACTATTACTATACTATTTAGATTTATTTTTACACTTTCCCCGACGTTTCGGTTGCTTTTCAGCAGCCATGGTCACGGGGAGACTAAGATGGTAGTTCTCTCAATGTTCCAGTGTAGTTATTTCAAAGTACCCGAACATAATTTAATCATGGGTGTTTCTATTTACGCAGAATGAACTCAAAGTATCATGAAGTCTAGCTGTGGTTTTACTAGTCAAACCCAAGAAGAAAACCTTTTCTTCTTTTTCTTCTTGGGTTTGACTAGTAAAACCACAGCTAGACTTCATGATACTTTGAGTACTTATGATTCAAAAATCCTAATTATTATTATGTAGTTAAAACTACGATTGTAATGAGTATCCTTTAACGGCTTTAGGAAGTAACAATAGATTTAATTTGTTGTTGACTTGTTTGAAAAATAGCGACTATCGAAATCTCGAATGTGGGTACCTATGTTGCTCGTACATAAGTCACAGTACGTAACGTTTCTATCAACGATGTTATACACACAAAAGACCGTCTTATTTGCATGAAAGTATGAGAAAATAAACCGATTAATATAAAAGCAGGACAACGGGAAACTGTGATTAAAGGTAGGTACTTATTAATATGTAATCAAAATTAATAATAATAATATAATAATAATAATAATATTCTATCACATACACACAACACCATCTAGCCCAAACTAAGCAGAGCTTGTATTATAGGTACTAGACAATGGATAAACATACATATATAATTTTTTTTTGTAAATACATACATATTATACATAGAAACACCCAGACCAAGACAAACATCCATATTCATGCACACAAATGTTTGACTTGTGCGGGAATCGAACCCGCGACTTCAGGTGTAGCAGTCGGTTACACTAACCACTACGCCATCGAGGCCGTCTAAAATAAAATTAAATTCTGATTTTTAGTATTGAGCCTATATTTTTATGAGCGGAACGGAGATTTTATTTACCTATAAAATCTCCGTTTTGTATGTATATTTTATATGCTTAGTCCGCGCTTATTGCTTGCGTCGTATATGGGCACCATACAATAAGAATTTTAATGAAAATGGTCAAGTGATCACGTTCATTGCATAACATTGAAATAGAAAACATGAATAAAACAAAATATCTATATATTAATACGTGAAGCAAAAACTTTGTACCCCTTTTTACGAAAATTGCGCAGACGGAGGAGTATGAAATTTGGCACAGTTAAAGTTTATATGGAGAAGGAGGGGCGAATACCAATATTTATATAAAATACTAGATGTTCCCGCGGTTTCACCCGCGTTTATCATTACTGCGCCGCCCCCGTGGGTCGTAGCGTGATGTTATATAGCCTATAGCCTTCCTCGATAAATAGGCTATCCAACACTAAAAGAATTTTTCAAATCGAACCAGTAGTAATCACGCAGAATAAACCAGGAGAAACATCGTTTGTACTATGTCTGTAATGGGTAATTATTTTGCTGCAATGTTATTTTAAAACTGCGATATCTCCTAAGATATTCATTGAAATCGAATGATGTACAGGGCAATTTTGTTTTAAATTAAATACTTGTGATGAATAACGTATTTATTTGGATAAGGATTAATATCATGTTTATAAAAATACCTTTGCAAATAATGCATTATTTTAGAACAAATTTCGTTAGCATAAAAATGGTTATAGTGAGCCAACCTTAAAAGATAGACATATGCTGTCGTGAACTTTTTTTTAGAACTTTTAAAGGGGAACAATTCTGTCATAAATTATTTTTGCGAAACTTTAACTGTTTACGCAGCGCACGCAGCGAAAGCTCTCAAAAGGAAAAATACCCTCCGATTTTGAAACATTCTTTATTGGTGCTCCGCTCCTATTGATCTTAGCGTGATGATATATAGCCTATAGCCTTCCTCGATAAATGGGCTATCTAACACAGAAATAATTTTTCAAATCGGGCCAGTAGTTCCCGAGATTAGCGCGTTCAAGCAAACAAACAAACAAACAAACAAACTCTTCAGCTTTATAATATTAGTATAGATGCATTCAAAATAGATTAAATTAATGAAAAAGCACTACACGCACATAACCATGCATTTGACACACGCAGTCGAAGCGCGTAACTATGGTTACATATATTAATATATAAATTAATACATATTATATCAGCAATATCTTACAGACAAACTTTGGTCGAATTTCGAGCACTAGGCGACCGCTAGTTAAAAGGAAATGGCAGTACAGTCGCATTAAAAAATTCCAAAAATTTATAATTTTTAACTTTGCGCCTTTGTTCTGTAAATCTGAAAACATTTTAAACTGGTTTGTTGCTTTATTATAATTATTACGAAATCATTTTGGTAATAACATAAGCGTTGACAATGTTCTATTGAATACTCGCAGTCAAAAATAAACTTAGTTTGGATCAATATTAGAGCCATATTCCAGTAATTCCGTTGTTTAAGATGTCAATAATGATTCACGTTACTCTATCAAAATGGATATCGTAGATAACCAGAGGATCGATCACCGAACAGTCAGATTCTGTTACACAAATCAGTGCCCGTAGGGAGGAAAAATATCATCAATATATCCGATATTTTCCGATTCATTGGGCTTGTAAGACTGGGATTACATTACGGAACCTAGAAATACATAACGAGTAGTTGGCTATATCTATGTTGGTACCAACATAGGTAGCTATTTTGTTAGTTTCTTCGCTGAGTTTTGTAAGCTTGAAGTACTTATTTGTAAAGTAGGGAAACATAAAGCAGTTAAGTAGAAATTTTACACGGTGTGTTCTAATTTTATACTCTTCAATTTCGCGTTGAACAAAATTGCTTTGTTTGTAGTTAGTTACAAGTTGGCAAAAACAATTACTGTCTCTTACCCCAAGGCTACAAGCTGCCATGTTGGTAGAGAATATACTTTGCGATGCAAGAATTTGTTTCGTGCGACCTTCAGGATAGGTAACCGAGTGGCGTTGCTCGGAGCTATTTCATTTGACGCTAGAAGCATTTTTTATTTGATTTCGTAGCAATTTTATATATACAATAGGTTTTGGAATTACATTTTGCGCTGCAGGTAAAGTGATTAGTAATGTTGTGTTGTTTAGAAGGGCGCTTTACAGGTGCTATCAAATATTTCTAAATAAATATAAATTATATAGCAACATTGCTTGGTAATAAGCGTATCGGTTACTGATTCTTAACTTATTGTATACTAGCTTTTGCCCGCGGCTTCGCTCGCGTTAATTTAGAATTTGACAATCAATTCGGGTTGTACTTTGCTTGTAATAATATATTTCAATAGCGATGGCAATGGCGAAGTCATAACCTAAATCAGTACAGAGTAACATTATAATTTAAATAAAATGGATAGATTAGAAGTTAGTTATTCGCACGTAAACCCTACAACGGCATTATATAAAACTAGGCTATCATCTACTGTGTCAACTAATAAGATACTTTTCATTCCACTAAGGGTAAATCCGCGGATAGAAGCTAGCTCAAAATAAATATAATATATTATGTCATCAGCATAGAATATTAACTATAGTAACGGCCTTACTCTCGCACATATTGTCTTTGAAAATTATCTTTTCTTTGATCATTATATAATACTAGGTTTTGCCCGCGGCTTCGCTCGGGTTAATTTGGAATTTGACAATCAATTCGAGTTGTACTCAGCTTGTAATAATATAATTCAATCATGATTGGCAAGACACGTGGCGCCATCTATTATCTTAAGAACGTTATTGTTGTTTTCCTCGGGAACAGTAATTTTTTTCGGAATGAAAGGTAGCCTATATCCGTTTCTGTACACCTGAGAATGTATATGAAAAATTTCAGAATTATCGGTTCAGTGGTTTAGACGTGAAAAGGTCACAAACTCAATTTCACTTTTATAATATTAAGTTAGGATTAGGATTAGGATTTTATGAACAACATGAATTCTTCTTTTTCTTCATAAAAGATAACTCCCGCCATAGGAATAATGCCTGTGTCTCGTGCGACTTTACAAGCTTTTAAATAATGAATACAAAGCATAATTATGCAGACTCGGTACAACTGCCTGCCGGTCATTATGAAATTTCGAATCCACGTGGTTAGGGTAAGCGAAGAAGCCAGGATACCTCTAATTACATGTAAATATCTAGCGAATTATGTTTGCAATGGCCGATGCACTCAAATGTCTTTGAATCTGGTCAGGCTGTATTTTAAACATTTACCCCGTTTAGAAGCCCTCTTAAGTAAACTAATTACCTACTCCACATATCATTTATGTTACGTATATCATTTTTATTGCTCTTGTTTCTTGATTAATTTACACAAACATACATTAACTTCTGCCTCTATATTCAATATGAGGATAGTAGAAATATATTACACCCGCGTTGCACAAGCCACATTTTTTTATTTAGGGTTGACCTTTCCAGGCTCTAATTAGAGAATCTGTAGTGCTACTGTATATTTCCTAACAGAAAAACTCAATAACAAATAACTTGACCTAGGAATCGAACCTGGCACCTCACAATTATTTATACTAATATTATAAAGCTGAAGACTTTGTTTGTTTGTTTATTTATTTGTTTGTTTGGTTGAACGCGCTAATCTCGGAAACTACTAGTTCGAATTGAAAAATCTTTTAGTGTTGCATAGCCTATTTATCAAAGAAGGTTCAGAACATCAACCTACAACCCACGGGGGCGGCGCGGTAACAATAAACGCAGGTGAAACCGCGGGCGCATCTAATACATAAATATAAGCGAAAACTTATGTCACAGTACCAACGAACTAACTGGGCGGCAATTCTTACTAATAAACTAACGCAAAAAAACGCGGGCAAGTCTGCGCTTAGAACCTTATGATCTCTAAGAACAAAAATGCCTTACAATGAGCATGATCATACTATTCAGTTATATGCTATTTATATAGGTATATAAAGAGCAAGACTTCTTCTATAAACAGTAAATCATAACAATCTTAATTGTAATCTTATTTACAAAACTTTCCTTACATTACGGGTGAATATTAAATAGTAGCAACATTAAAATAATGGCAATAACCTGAGCTCAGAAAGGATAATCAAGGCCCTGTTTTGCTTTGCAGATTCGCAAAGGCTTTTATGCATTTAACTATTTCTTTTTCAGTATTTTCAAGTAACAAGACTATATTATTTAATAAAAATGTAAAACATTGCGTTTAATATTCTACCACATACACACAGCACCATCTAGCCCAAACTAAGCAGAACTTGTACTACGGGTACTAGACAATGGAGAAACATACATATATACCTTTTTTTTTGTAAATACATACATATTATACATAGAAACACCCAGACCAAGACAAACATCCATGTTCATGCACACAAATGTTTGACTTGTACGGGAATCGAACCCGCGACCTCAGGCTTGGCAGTCAGTTACACTAACCACTACGCCATCGAGGCCGTCATTAACGAGTCGTACTAAACAGAAATTTTCTTTCTTTCTATTTTTAAACAACTCCTGCATTAAGAATAATTCCTGTATCCCGGGAGACTTTTCGAGCATTGAAACAACCTACACAAAGAACACCAAATTCACAAATATGTGAATCACACAAATGTTTATCTCGTGTGGGGATAGCACCCGGAACACTCAGCTTTGTGGTAATAGCGAGCCACCGCTTTATCTACTACGCTATCCATGCAGTCATTTATGTAAAGACAAAATTTTGCCCGTGGCTTCGCTCGCATAAATGTAGGTTAGATTAGATTTGGTTATGTTAGTAGCAGTGCTTTTATTTAGATGAAAGTTACCTTATGTCCTTTTCTGTTCCCCTGACAACGTGTATGCGAAATTTCATAATCATCGGTCGAGTAGTTAAGGCGTGAAAGCATAACAAACTCACATTCACATTTTTAATATTAATTAGGATACGCCTAGAAATAAGGGCACTTGTTTAAGTTGCATGTAATATTTTTAAGTAGGCAACAATTTCTGAACTAAAATTGAGTTAAACTTAACTAATATAATTATTGTGCTTCTCTCTTTAATATATTACCGGAGCCCCAAACGTGTGCATATAAAACGGTGCGCTAAAATCCTAAATTGTAAATTTTGATCTGAAATATTCAAGACGTAGACGATACTGTATGAGCTATTATACATATATATATTGTAACATACATAAACTTACGGCGATATCCCCGATAGACTTGGTAAAGATGTTTATATACAAATTTCGCAAGCTGTGTTTAGGCCCTACGTCCGTTACCAGGCCTACTTTGCTAGAAACTCAATAACACTTCAAGGGATCGAACCTACGATCTCATAATCGCACGCAAACATAGGCTTCGTTCAACGAGTAAAAGGTGAATTTTGATGACAAAAGTAAATTTATTTATTTATTTAAATAAATATACTATACAGTCCAACGTAATTATAATTCGCGCTAAACTTTATTCATTCGAATAAGCAAAATCTTGATTTGGAAGCAATATTTTGAATTACAAACTAATCTCGATATTATGCTAGTTCAATCAGCTATAGCCCACTTTTAAGTTTGACTTTGCAGTTTGATATTCAAATGTTTACTAAATAAATAGGTCAGATTGATTCCATGTAATCTGGGTAATTACATATATACATACATAGTCTTACGCCTATTTCCTCGAAGAGGTAGGCAGCGTTGTATGTCAAGTATTTTTAGGTACCTACATACCACGTAATAGCGTATTGACTCCACAAAGAATATCTTAACCGAAAAACCCAATAGCACTTTGCTTGACTCGGGAACCGAACTGGAGACATCAAGCATAGCCTGGTGTAATAAATATTTTTTTACTACCCGCACCTTTGCCTACTTTATTTCCATAGAAACGTATTCCGCAATAAAGAGTATTCTATGTGTCAATTTAGAACATGGTCTACATGTGTACAAAGTTACATCCAAATCTGTTCAACGGTTTACGAGTGACTAAGTACCAAATATCCATACATCTTCACAGCTTTTCACATTTATCGTATAGTAGGATTGCAGTGACCCATTTCGTATAGCTGCAGAAAGCGATATCACTTATTATAATTAACCTAATTTTCACATCAAATCGTTTTATAAATACGTCTCTGCCGAGTTTCTAGCGGCTAAATGCAGATTAATTACGTCACAAACTGTATTGTTTTTAGATTTTCTTTTCTATAACGCGAGTAATAATTTTCACCCAGTGGCCAAATCTCGAGCATAATCATTATTAAAAATTTGAATAAAACATTTATTAAATAAAAAACTATCTCATTCCAAATTACTTTATTAATAACACTATAGCTGTCAAAAGAGGAGAAAAAGGACTGAAATCTTCTGTCTTTATTTATTTAAATGATATATTACACATTGGTTACTAAAATTGTTATAATGTATATAATACACTGTTGTTTGTTGTCCCAAATAAAATAAATAAATAAATTGGTTAATTGGTATTGTATGCGATCATAGGCCGCGTACTAAAACTGTTTGTTTGTTTGCAACTGTTTTTTTTATTCTATCAAAGGGTAGTATAAAAAAGCCGTTCATTGTTTGCGTAGGATTTGTAGGACTTCGTAAGGAGGCGATGTGTTATAAGAACTGACAGCGCAATTACCCCATTCTCCGATGTTAGGTCTCTACATCAAACCAGACAAGTACGCGGGTAATTTTAGGGTTAGGAAAGGCCAAGGATACAGTCGGGATGGTGATTGCTAACGCGACCCCATCCCGCCCCACCCAGTCGGCGGAGGGACTGCTCACCCCAGGACAAGGATACAGTAACTATAAACAGGTATTTGTGACAATTTTTATTAAATTAAATTTTAAATATCACCATGCTGGCTAACATGGTTATTTACCTTAAAAGGAAAAGCTTTCCAGTTTCAGCATCCTCCTACTTAATTACGCCCATCTCCTGTACCTTACGTGGCAACGTGCGTTGCGATGCTCCTGGTAAAGCAAGTCAACATATGTATGCTACAGCATTTGCTTAGCATCAGGCAAGCAGTGCCCTTGTTTGGCACCTATGTATACAGAGGGTAGAGGTACCTAAAAACACGGCTATATCCATGAGAAGCGGTTACCCATTATTATTGGCTGTGTCGTTCGTCCACCAGCCACTAGCAGTAATAAAACAACAACTCTCGTTTCACCTCACAAAGATTTTTCCAAAGTTATAAGCTGATTGGCAATAAAATTCTAATAAATAAAATGATTGCGAAAATAATTGTCAGACCTTTCAATCGACAGTCCAATCAAGACCTGCAGGTTTTTATATTCTACGTATTTACTCGTTTATTAATATTCTTTTTCGAGGCATATTAGTAGCTCAGTTAAAATTTTAAATTTCATGAATAAAGCACGTTTTATTTTGAATTCGTCGAAAATTTTGACGACGGCGACGACGTGCCGTGTCAAATTGGGACTCTATCAGATTTATAAAATGCGTTTACATATTGTATAAAAAATTACCTGAAAGTATTTTAGGACTGTTTCGTTATTCTGTTCACATTCGGAATTTAATTGACTTTTTTAGATTCATTGTTTCGTTTGTTTGTTCAAACTCATATGTAGATACATACATAACCTAGAAGCACGTGTACATCAAATGGCCAGCTATCGTTTTAAGCGTCATATAATAATAAAGATGGCGAGCCTATTGCAATCTACCGGCCACAGTTGCAAACTGTGTGTTGTTACTAAGAATACCTATAAGAGCAAAATCCGTTAACACTGCCCAGTGCTAACGGATTTTGCTCTTATCCTGGGTATTAAACTCGAGATCTTTGAGAGACTGCGACAACAAGACATTGGTTGTAAATTGTAATTATCACTCTTAATATTATGTAGCTGTGAACTAACATTCACAGTTACATAGTATTGTATGGTTCGTGTTAATCCTAAAGTGAGCTTCGCTGAAACGGTCAAAGGCTTATAGTTCAACAAATACGCAACCGTTTAATAAAATGTCCATGCTGTCTTGCAAGCAACGGTTGGGATACAATGTATACTTTCCACAACATATATTAACAAAATGATGTTACGTATCTACAATTTTTTTTTCCTGAAAAGACTTCTGCAGTAGATATTATCCCAATCTTTTAAAGGAATTTAAAAGCTTTGAAGCAACGGATACAAATTCCTCCGACCTCGGAATAACTATTTAAAGATCACACAAATATCTGCCATGTTTGAAGATCGAATACATAAAAATCACGCGCTCTAACAATGATGAGGTGACCACCTAAATAACTATGTACCTAATTTATGCACTCAGTTAATTAAAACTATTTTTTGTGTAGGTAACAAAGGTTATACAACATGGTACCCATAGTCGAAGCGACTTTACGAGCCCTGTTTTTAGGAGTAAACCGCTCTCTCCTCTCATTATGCTCTTCTTTTATTCTAACCTTTTGACACACAACTTTTAAGCTCTGCTGTACTTTGACTTCTGGATATTACACAACTTCCACTTACTCATTATTTTGCTTAATCTTTTCTGATTCATTATATTCTTTTTCTTTCTCCTTTTCTTACTAGTATAGCACGTAATTCAGTAAGCAGTTTCAGAGCATATACCAATCTGCTCCTGTTTTCTATGATTCTTAGCAAATATTTCCTCAGTTATTATTTATTTATTCATTATTTTCTAACTCATCTAATTAAATCTTGTTTTCAATAACAAATAAGAAAACTCGTTTATTGGAATACAAGGCTTCAGTTTTCCTTCCCATTTTAATTTTAATACTTGAAGCCATTAAAATACTATGAAAATACCCACTTATTTCTGCGTGCTAGTTGAATCTTCCAATACAGCTATAACCTATATTCACGGCTTTTATCCTAGTGAAGCCCACCTGTGAAATATAGGTCGGTAAAATTTAACAGCGCTATTAACTGGCGAGCCGATACTCACGTAACCGCGGGGTCATGTCAAAACAATGTTGGAAACCACTGGAAAATGAAGATTGTATTATCTATCTGAAAAATTAATGCTTCCTTCGGTATTTTTACTGTTATAGAAGTGAAAATGGAACTGCGATGCCTTGTTTTACGATTACTGGGAGAGAAGTAATGAAGATTCGATTATCAGTATTTTATGCGAGTTATGCGATGTTATTTTTAAAGATATTCAAATTATTCGAATGTTACAGTTTTTCTAATGTACCTAGTATGCATTAAAAATCTAAAATCTATAACATTAATTATATACTGTAACACAAACAATTATTAATTGAATTTATGTATACAAACTGTAAATTTTTGCGACAGTAAACAACTTATGAATTGACATCCGAATGCGAGATGTGACAATTGTTGTTAATACTAGCCTGATGAATAATTGGTTAATACCTATTACTTACTATCATGTCTTTATTTAGCAAGAGTTAGGTAGGGATTAACACATTCAACTCTGAATTTTGATTTAGTCAATAGGTTACACAAGACTACCTACAAAAAACATATAAATTACGGTCGCGGGTCTTATTCTATCTTTGGTACAAAATTATTAGCGTGAGATTAGTAAGGCCAAAAATTAGATAAAATGGATGGCCGACTCCACATAACACTCGAAAGCAGAACTTACATATATACCTACCTCTTCCATTTCTTTCATTTCAATCTTTCTTTAATGACTTTATTCATGTTGCGATTCGGTGCGACTCCTACCCCTGGTATTGCCAAGGATAATAGGCTACGACATTGTAACATTAGGCGATACATACGTCACGTTTGTTGTATAAAAAAGCTGTGGGTTCAAATAAATCTATATTTCATACTTACGTAAGCATACATTAAATACCTCTGATACGTCATTAGTCGTTATTGATCGAAGCGGCAGTAGTCCGTATCAAGAAGCTTGATTCCTCATATCTTTGCCAAACTATTAAAACATGGAATTCTCTTCCAAAACACAATATCATGTTCCCTTTTTGCTTTGGTCCTTCGATCCTAGGTCCTTTAAGCGAGGCGTGAAAAAGCACCAACTTCGACCGTCAAAGTAGGGCCCTCGGCATCATTCAGTTATAATGAGGATATAGTGTGGAGAGCTCTGCTCGTAGATTACACTGCCTACCATCATACAAAGTTAAATCATTACGACAGGCAACGAAAAAATTGGTAGATATTTGTATGTTTGCAATATGCGCAAATATTTGTATTCTCTTAAAGGATCATGTATCATAATAACATTACAAGAGGTACTCTTTCGTTTATCCTTACGGAACATATCTTATGAAGCCGTAATACAAAGTATACTTTATTACTTACACCGTATAAACAAACATTTATATAACACCATTTCCAACATGTTGGTATTTTATACCTCTTAAGGAAATAACGCAACGCAATTATAATATTTTCGGTTAATAAGTTTAACCAGAAATTAAGATAAAACTCAAGAAACCCTTAGTTAAAGCTCGAATAGAGTCTTTAATGTTCACGTGTAGTGGGAATTATCTAAGGTTACTTGGAGAACTTTAATATGTGAACTTAGTTGGGCACAAAATGAAGTCTAATACCACATTGTACCTAAAACTAATATATTCAATTATCTTATGATACCTACCTCTTAAATTTCTTTCCTTATAGCCTGACAGTGCGCTAGCGATAGGTACTCCTGATATTGCAAGCTGTCATAAAGTCGCGTAAGTTGTAGCCATAAATTAGAATAATAATAATAATAATATTCTATCACATACACACAACACCATCAAGCCAAACTAAGCAGAGCTATGGGTACTAGACAATGGATAACCATACATACTTTTTTTTCGTAAATACATACATAGTATGTATGTGATGTGGCTGTACTTTAATAAGTAAATAAATATTGGTATTAATCTGCATCGCAAGCTATCACAAGCTACGATAATCAACTACAATCAAGCGAGCTATAGGACAGCTTGCTACCTTTGTTATATAAAAAAATAAGGCAATCATACAAAGGGTTGCGTGGCACGCAGGTATAAGGTGTAAGGAAAAGCTTGATTAGCTCGTAGGTACATGCGTCAATGTTCAACTATTGTTAACAGGCTGTAAACATGAGCTGTAATTCAACTTTGCACTGACCTGTGTTAGAAGTATTACCAATAATTATTATAATCGTTCATGTTTATAACTACGAATTTGAAATAATGTTATTTACTAAAATGCAATGATATAATATAGGTACAAAAAACGAAGATATGTTACTAGCGCATGACCATTGAAATATTCTCATTTTAAATACTTAAGTGTAGATTCGTTGAAATTTGGTCAAAGAGCATGGAATACTGCACACTGCAGACAGAAAGTTATGCGATATTTCGTCACTTGGAATTAACCAGACCAAAATCACTAGAACCTTCGTTTTAGGTACTGACTCATGTTACAATGTATAATAGCATTACACAATGTAAAGTTTATACTTAATCTCAAGCCTTCCTCATACAGGAAAAGAGAGATACTACAGACTTTATCTCGTTTCTATTTTGATATAACTCTTCTGCTTTCATCGCTCTCATCACATTTTCTATGCACGCTTATCATCAATCAATCAAACGATCGTAATCGTCCCTGTTCATAACATTTCTGACGTAGGATACCACTACAGCTTTCAAAAATATATTACAATTATATAACTACAAAAATGACAAGTAAAATAATGTATTAATTATTGTTAAGCTATTGTTAAAATTAATTAAATCGGTGAACAACGAACTTTATCTCTAGATATATCAAGAATGTCACCTTCAGTTAAGCTTATTTATTTAATAAAATTGACATTCATTTTAAATTTCGAATTCTTATAGAATATTTTTTTATTTAGTTCTATTTCTAAATACAAAGAGTAAATAAAATTGTCTCTGGTGCTTTTTATTGGTTTGCTGTGCACGATCAGCTATGCTGTAAAGACCACGTATGTAGAATTACATTCAAAATTCAAAGGAATAATATTTTACTTTCATATTTGGAGATGAATGGTAATATAAATTGGGTATATTGACTCTTTAACATAACAAATTGAGTATCAATTTGTATCAAGCTGTTACCTGCGACTTCATCCGCGTAGATTTTAACTAAAAAGTGTTTTTCTCCGAGGAACCCTATTTTTTTTCTAAAATCAAAGTAGCCTAAGTTACTCCTTATAACATCAGCTATCTGCCAGTGAAAGACCCGTCAAAATTTGTTCAGCCGTTTCGGAGATTAGCCGGAACAAACAGACAGACAGACAGACAAAAATTTTAAAAATAGATGTTTTCGTATACGTACCTTATATACTTTCATATGCATTAGATAAAATGCTGTTATTTTGACATTACAAACAGACACTTCAATTTTATTTATTTGTATAGATAATGCCATTACAGCGCGTCCACACTCTTACGATTTTTACTGATACAGCTTAGTAGTATAGAAAATACAAGCGAACTGTATTCGGTAATGACGTATTAGTGCGAACACTTGCATATGCCTTCATGTGTCTGTGAAACCTATATCAGCGAACCGACTCGTGAAAACGCAAAAGGAGGCATACTTAGGTAAAGTAAAATACACTTCAAGATACCTGATAACTTCCAAATTGGTAAATCCTAACTAATATTATAAATAGGAATGTGAGTTTGTTTCTTTGTTTGTTACGTTTGCACGCCTTAACTACTTGCCAGGGGAACAGACGGACGTAGGGTACCTTTCATCCAGGAAAAAGTACTGTTACTAACATAACCTCTCCTATTTTTTTTTTTTTTTTTTTTTGTACCCAGGAAAAATGCTTGATGCACTACCCGCCGGCTAGAAAAGTGTTCGTTCGACATGGATCGGTACCGGCATCTAATATAATGAGCACAGTTAGGTTCACCTCTGCTGTACTGAGCCACAGTAACGTTAACATAACCTCACCTAACCTAACCTACATTTACGCGAGTAAAGCCGCGGGCAAAATCTAAAGGTAATAAATTAGGCAATGATAGTTGGTTTACAAATATACGGGTTTAATATGAGGATCTACTAAAACAAACATAGAACAGATTTTTAACTTATTTATTAAATGTGTGCACAATTAACGAGTAGCTCTGAATTATTTATACAACTTATACGTAGTTACTTAATATTCAGGTTACATTTCGTTTAGTATGTCTAGGTGTGCTGATGTCTAAAATTAGCGAACTAAAATCGATGAGATTGTCTGCCGCTAGATACCGATGATTATTTTGGGTGCCATATTCGAAAGGTCACAAGGTAATTAGACTAGGCTTTGGCTCGACACACATAACTTGGCAGAAATCTGTGGTACAATTCTGGTAACATATTATTGGCTTCTTGAATAAGCCTATTACGAAGATGATTTTCCTTTTTTATATATTTTTTATCTGGCAACTTATGTGTGCTTATCAAAACATGATCATTGCCAAACAAGTACCAACATAAAAATAATTAACGTCATAATCTTGGTGTTAACACAGGCTAGCTAATTAGCTTTAGCTAGACTTTTGTATTATATTGAAGAACATAATTAAAATATAGAATCTTTTGTAAAAATATTTCAACTTGTATTGTTGAGTTCAACAAAAATTAATTTGGTTACTGGATATTTTTTTAAACATATTATAAAGACGATAGGAACGTAATTAACATGACTTTTAACTAAATTAGGTCCTACTGACGTTTATATTCATTTTACAGAAATATAAAATGTAATGAATTCTGTATTTTATAAACAGTATGTTATAAATAATGTAAATAAATTGTTGTCGGTGGTTATTCTACAAATTACAACCAAAATAATTTGTCTACTGGGTATCGAAATTAAACTTTGAAAATTTTGAAACTAGTTGCAGTAACTTAACGCAAAGTCTATTTGAACAACAATCATCCATCTTAAACATATTGAACAAATTCTAAGTTTCAAATTAATTTCACCTGTAGATTTGGTCCTGTGAGTCTGAATTTCGAAGAAAAGAGCTATCAAGTGAGAAAGTTTTTCAACTATCTTTAGAGGTCAATTGTAGCTAAGTGCATTGTAGGCGTATGTGTAAAGTTTGGAGCATTAGGTCATGAGCGATCATTTCGTATATAGCGATGGCGATATATAGCAATCGAGTTCTATACAAGGTACCCCTTTAATCACCTACTTCAGACTGGTGAAGTATGTAGTACTGTATGTATGTACTGGCTTAAATTATTATTTAGGTATATAAAATTATCTTTACAGTTTTGTCACTAAGAAAATATGAGAACCTATAAATTGTTGGCATTCCAGGCATTATTAGAAACCGGTTGTGTCTGGCCTACGGTGTGCCACTGTGACTTAATAAGATAATTCATCTCATCTAAATGTACATTGATCCAATGCATCAGACCTGTACTCCTTGACCACATGCGATCTACCGTATGATCGGTACGGGTCGTCGTACCTGCGCATTAGCGTTATTGACTGCGTAGGTACTAGAAAAATATTTAGTGTTTTTGTTGGTATTGGCCATACACCGTAGTCTGCTTTACCTCTTTCAATATTGTAGGTAATTAAATCGGCACCCATGTAACAAAAGGCGTCGTAATGTTTTGAGGTCAAGCTATGGACTAACAAATATTTAAAACTGACATAATTTCAATAGGTACTGAAAATTATATTGAACGTCGATATGTGGACTTGAAATATGTTAAAACCGTGACTTGCGGTGAGATGGGCTGATTGAATTAACGATTCTCGAAGGCTTATTCCAAATTAATCGGGCAATGTCATTGCAAATATATCTGTGTCTAGAATTTGTTACCTGCATAGCCATCGAATCTTATACTATTTATCATAGATACATTACGACACCAAAATATGACCACACATTTATATTACACGCTGATAGATGAAAGATGTGACCAGGCTTAAAGAGGCTTTTGTAATACATAGTACCCAAAATATTATAGTGATTACGCAATACTTAGATGACAATGTGACCTTTCTCACCCAATTTAAAACAATACAAGGTTCAACCAATAAGGCAATGCTTCCACACAATATATTCACAAAACAATAGAATGCAGCTGACAATTTATACCTCCAACAAAAATATATCAACATATACATTTTTATTCTTATAAACGACGGGGTACTTATTTCTAGAACCGTTTATTCCAGTGTTCAAATACGTACCTACATCTAAATATACATATAAGATAAAAATGCTAATCAGACCATATTTACAGAACTGAGAAACAGTTTTACGTACATTAATAAATATAAACTTATCTACTTGTAACCTGGAAGCACACAGAAATATAGATAGATACATTTTTTTAATTACAAATCGTTTAATATGTTACAAATGTTTTTAATACATTTTTTTTTATAAATTAAACTAAGTTAGCCATTTATAAATGTGTCTATTGTCATAGCATAATTGTAACATTTATTAGTCTAGTACTGAATTAAATAAGTATTAGAGAAATATTGTTTACATACATGTGAATACTATCATGAAATCATAGTTGGGTAGGTTCTATTGCGTCATAGATTGAATGCGTCGCAGTAGAGCATGCGAAGGAATAAAGATGAATACGTTTCTACCTTTGCAAGAACTATCGTTTTGTTGTTCAGTATACTTTTACATCACGCCTCGTATATTCTATAAAGGTTAGGCAGTCGCGATCAACACCTGTACGACCAGTTAAAATTATATAATAATTAAACAATCTCAACAATCAACAATCTTGGGTTTATATTACTTAAAATCCACTCTTATTTTAAACGAGAACAAAGAACTTAAAATTAATTAAACTCAGCTTCAATTTACAATTTCGAAATTAAGGATTCATTTTTTTTTATATAACAATACTGTATGTGGATTCCAATAATTAAAAGATCGTTCTTTCGTATGAAAAGCTCATCAGAATCGCATATCGCAATACACTCAGGTTGAAAGAGTTCCTTAATTAATAATAATTTAATACTTACATTACAAACATTTTACATTTATACATAATTTTAATGACGGCAAAATTAATATTAATTAGTATATTACATGAAAGTACTTTACGCTTGAGATAATCTGTAATTAAAACAAGATTAATATCTTAGAAACAATAATTTTCTTACGTAAAAGGAATTCATAATGTTTACGTATAAATCATTTAACGGAGTTTCATTAAATTATATCAAGTGGAATAATTACATGTTCATGTTTCGTACCGAAGTTATGATACAAAGGCTATTGTCTATGTATAAAACTGGTTTCATGTTACATTGTTGAGATTACACGAAACCTCACCGCGTTCAGACCTAGGTACTTTACAAAAATAACATTTATACACAATTAAGCATCTGGATAGTAAGAAATACATATTACTTTCTGTATATCACACGCAAAACATCCATGAAGCTGTATGGGTGTATAACGAGTGATATCAGAGATGTTGATAGCATCGCGTCTCACCGCGAATACCGGGGCATTAAAATGAAATTTGCACTCGTTCAGAGAAATAATCTTCGGTTCACATCGCCGTACTAAGTAAACAATACTAATACTGTCCGTTAAGTCTCCATTACCGTAGCGTTGCAATTTATTGTCACACAATGAAGCTTGTTGCTACCGTCTGGTCCACTCGTTCAAGTTGTTTAGGATATGTATTGTTTCTAATCAACACTATACACATATAATACAGGTGGGGTCTGTCGATTGGTTCACGTGATTGTCGTGCACGACCCATCGACGCACTTGAGTCCTGGCTCACAAGTCCCACTGAAACCTCCGCAGTCTTCGCCTACTGTCCGCGCGCATACTTTACAGCATCTGGAATGATAAAGAACGTATTAGGATTATGATAGTACAAACGTTGCTTATATTTTGCTCAGATCACAGCGATATCGGCCATTGACTGCACGCATGGCGTAGTGGTTTAAATGATTGCGTCGCCGCTGCCACAACGCCGCGTGTTGTGGATCCGACACAAAGTGTTGGACAAAAATTTGTGTAGTCTACAAATAGTTGTTCTGAAGCTGGGTGGCCTTTGTGTCTGATGTTTGAATGTTTGTGCAGTCCACAGCGACATTAAAATTAATAATAGTGCAGGAGATGTCTTTAAAAAATATTAATAACTGTGTATCAGTATTTCTCTAATTTGGAAGTAGTAAGTAGTACTATAATAAATATCGTAGATATAGTAACAAGCACTACAATGATAGGTATCATATCGACTGGTCATTCGCTGTCTCAAATTATATCCCAAGCGACCAAATCTGGTAATAAATTCTTAGGAACAGCACACAGACTGGCAATGCGCCCGGTAGATGCTAATGGGCTCGATGTACTATGTGGAACTAAAAACGTAGATGGCGAAACATTTTCAACAAGAGTACGTTGCTCAATCAGCAAAATAGCAGTGTTATTATAGGGAAATTAAATTACAAGGCAAATATATAGTTCATTTGAGACACAAGCCTAGAAATTTTGCTATATTTAAATGCATAAATGGATTTTAATTAAATATTTTATAAATGATGTTACTTCTTTAATCAAATGTGTTTTACAAATCTTACAGTTCAGCGTATACTGTTATTAATAATTCTGTTAGATTATAATATATAATAGGTATTATATCCAGGCATAAATAAACCAAAATAAAGTCTAGATGTCAATAGTATTTAATGCGCAACTGCAACGTGACACGCAAAGTTTTGTTGGGCTTTTCTCTCAATAAATTCTCAGTAGAACAGTCTCTAGAAGTGTACCTAGAAGACAACGATAGATCAGCCTCATATAACATGAAACTATATTGACAGGATGTATATGAAAATAATCTACTTAATCCGCCGTAGATATATACATACAGGATAATACAAAGATAATATTATATCTACATAATATTATGCTTCTCGATATATTCGAGTCTACGCATCCTATGAGGATAGAAACAAGTACCTATGTCTATTTACATATAAAACACAACCCTTTCGACCAATATGAACAAATGTGAGGACTGTAGATTTGCATGAACCCACCGAGTATATATTTGGGTTAACTATATAATAATCCAAAGATGCGGCAACTAACGTAAAAACGAACACTATTTTACAAAATTGAGCTACATTGTACAAGTAATGAACAAAGTATGTATATGCGAGTGATGCCTTTAATAAAATTTAAGCCATTTAGACTTGTGGAATTTGGCAATGAATATAATAAAGTGTTATTGGATTTTTCTGTCCAGACATTCACAGTAGCAACACTGAGTAATAAATAATAAAAAACGTTTATCAGTAAGAGGTGGGTAGATGGCAATTGGCTCATGGTTTACAAAATGTGGCTGGTATACACCTCTGCTAAGGGATTGCCAGGCATATAGGCGTGAAGACTATATATATTATGAGTATAACTTACATACATACATACACAGATTCACGCCTGTTTCTCAGAGTGGTAGGCAGAGACTACGAATTTCCATTTGCTACGATCCTGACACACTTTTCTGGCTTCATTCACTTTCATCACATTTCTCATACACTCTCGTCGGTTTAAGGTGCTCTTAACCTGGCCTTTGTCCAGAACGCCTCCGATCTGATCGATAAACTATATAACTTACAAAGGCTTAAAATTTCAATATGTAAACATTCTTTGGCACACATTGTTTGCCATTGTTAAAAAAATGCAACACGGTGTCTTAGCGATGATTGTCTACCTCAAGGCACTCCTGATCTTTCGTAATTATGTGCGAATTAAATAATCATTTGTCGCTTACTTTAATAACGAAGGAAAACATCATGAGGAAACTTGCAAGACTAATATAATTTGTCCGTAATGTTCTTGAAGATACGTGAAGTCTACCAACACACATTAAGCCAGGCGTGGTGGATGTATGGCCTAACCCTTCTCATACTGACTGATATTACATATTATTAGAATTAAAAGAGACTTATTACTTTTTAGCTTAACAAATCGTAACTTTTAAATACATTTTATTGTTATAAAATATAGAAATATATTTAAAAATTCAATCTATAGTTTTCTGGTTTCTTTGCCCAGTTACAGTCGTAAGCAGTGTTTGAGTAATGTACTACATTAAAGATAGCTTCACGTATAGTACGATCAATCTTCGATAGTGGATTTCAGCAACAGTACGTGATACGAGGGTTTATTCTTAACACGCTCTTATTACTTGGCTGTACCTACTCGCTTGACTTTTACTTATAGATAGAGGAAGTCGATTATAACCTATTTCTATCTGCAGTCTTAAAACTTGCTTTTATAATGTGAAGACAAAAATACGGGTAGAGCCAATTTTCTGATGAACTGGTTAAATCAACATTTAGCTGGAGCAACCAGACAGAGTGAAAACCATTTAAACACAAAATCTTTAAAAAAATACAATCATTTCACTGATACGTGATCTTAAGAAAATATTTTATTTGTATTGACAGGCTGTTCGAATACTAGAGCTCTTATGAGAGGATAAGAGGAAGTGGGCAAGAAAGTCGTGGCAACTCTTTTCATTGTGACTGTGCACTGCAGTCAAGCGTTGACCAACAGATTGATAAGTACTTAAAGCTTATAATGAGTCCTAATTTGGTAGACTGGGTCAGTTTTTT
Organism: Catocala sponsa; assembly: GCA_963564715.1. NCBI lineage: Eukaryota > Metazoa > Arthropoda > Insecta > Lepidoptera > Erebidae > Catocala > Catocala sponsa. Next base: position 19,446,311 of record OY751337.1, on the reverse strand, counting down.
TTTTTATTTTGCTCGTCAAAATGACCACACTCCACCTGATGGTAAGCAGTCGTGTGGTCTAAGAGCAGTGGCCTCCACATCGCCCCCACAGTAGCCGAGGCGATGTTGAGGTCTCTACTTTGACGGCCTGAGAAGATACTTTTTCACGCCCCGCTTAAAGAACCCAGGATTGAAGGAAGAAGGAAACACGTGCCTTGGCAGAGAATTCCATGCCTTGGTCGTTCGGCAGAGATATGAGGACCCAAACTTTTTGGTACGCGCTCTAATCGACTCTACCGTGTAAGGATGCCATCTGAGCCCAGCACGCGTTGTTCTGGATAGGAAAGGGGAGGGCGGGATAAGGTGGAATAACTCTTCAAAGCACTCCCCGTGGTATATTCTGTAGAAACATGCCAATGAGGCAATGTCTCTACGGAGTTGCAGAGGTTCCAGTGAACTCGTGACCTCTGGATCTCCGATGATACGGACAGCCCGCCGCTGTAACCGGTCGAGAGCGTCCAGCAAGTACTGCGCGGAGCCATCCCAAAGATGAGAACAGTACTCCACGCAAGGGCGCACTTGTGCCTTATACAATAGGCACAGTTGCCCAGGCGTGAAGAACCGCCTCACCCTGTTCAGAACTCCGAGTTTTCGCGACTTTACTACTTTTTTTTTACTCTCGATATAGGTTTTCTGATTTTGAAGGAGATCAATTATTTTAAAGTATAGATTACTTAAAAATAATAAAATGAAGAAATCAGAACTGCTTAAAATTCGCATTATTTTAAATATAGCCCGTGTCATTTAACACAATTCAAGACTAAAACGCAAACATCCAAACAGCTATCCATTTATAATTTTAGATGGGTATAATATAATTGTGTCAAATATAATTTTCGATATTTATAAGTAGTGTTTCAGAGATACTGAATACTGGTGGGTGCACACAGTGAAAGCATATTTTTTTAATTTTACTAGCTATTTTGGTTGCCAAAAATCTATATTAGTATTTAAGCTCTGGATAAAATGTAGAAGTTTTGCAATTCAGCTAGATTCAAACTTTTCTAAGTATGTTTACTAAAGACTAGAAATACTTGTTGCTCGGCGATGAGTGCTCGAAATTTCAAGAACAAAGTAGTAATGAAATCGCTAGTTAAACAGGCGTTCTTTATTGGAACGTACTAACTATGGGAACTTCGTGATCTTGTGGTAGCTTCGTAATGTTCAGTAAAGAAGACCGCAACGAGAATGCCCGCAACGCATCCATCCCGTCCATTACACGCGACGCTTAGTATAGACACATTTTTGAATGTATAATTAAATTTAGGTCAAATTAAAAATGAAAGTACATTATTGAATCTTAATACTAATAATTTAGGTATATAAATATATACATATATTTAAGCTACATACATACATAATTGTATACTCATACTAGAAAATATATTAACAATGTTACAATTAAAACCACATAACGCTATCTCTAATTCATAAATATCACTAAGTCATAGGCCTTAATAAACATTCACTATTTGTAAGCAAGCACCTCTAACGACAAATTTTTCTTAACTACCCGATGCAACTAAACATTTCTACACTTACCCTACCTTACTATAAACGTTGTCTGGTTATGTTATGTTATTAATTAAATTGTTAACTATTGTATTTTCTCTGTAAGTGATTTATGTAATCTTTTGAGAAAATAAATGTCTTAAACCGTAATAACAGCAGCAATAACCTAGTAGGAGACCATCAGACTGCCACGAAAAGGTCTTCAGTTCGATTCCAAGGAACCAATGTGCGTATTAAATATTTAATTTTATCGCTAGCTTTATCGGTGAAGGTAAAATCATCATCGTGAGGAAACCTGCATGTGAGTTTTCGAAGACATGTAAAGTCTACAGTCGTGGTGGACTATGGTCTAACCCTTATTATAATGAGAAGAGGCCAGTGCCCAGCAGTGTGACAATTGATATACAGGGCTAATATTATATTATTATGTATATCAATACTTTGGAAAAATAAAACAATTACCACCATTCCCAACAGATCAAAGGAAAATGGCTTTTTGATTTTATGTTTGTATTTATAAGTCGTGAGGCAACACAAGTTTACCGATGGAACTCAGTAATTGCGTTAGTCGGCCAACTTCCTTATTTTGAAGTTCACGGGCAAACTCCAGTCTAAGTGGATCAGTCCCTTAGCGAAGTAGGAAAAGTTTTTCGGTAAAAGCCGAAGGTAATTACCTGAAGATAGAGATTTTGTCTTTTAGACTAATTTGTTGTACGTATAATATCCATTGCGGATTATTACGTTGTTTATTGGTGTTTCTTTCGATCACAATGGGTATATATCATAATATTAACGTATAAAAGGAAAATGCAAAGTATTTCTTTAGTCTACTGATACTTTATCGTCTTGACCACACCAGAGGGTCTTCTTGGAGTATAGGATTGCATTTGGCAGGTAGTAATAGATTCGCCGCCAATTTCAAGGCAATTAAACTTATGTAGCTTGTGAATACAGCTATTATACATCACTGTTTTCTTTAGTTTTACACGGTATTGCGTAGTTACCTTAGGTCTAAGAAAAAAATAGTTCAGACTATAGGTAGTATAAAGGAAAGCTTCTTGTGATATCACAAAAGCGTACCTTTTTTCAGGAGTCAAAAGGCTAATGTCACTTCACAAAACTACACCAAATATCATATCGACCCATTTCGCCGTTGTTGTGTGAAAAACTACTAGGTATCTATGTTCTACTATCCTACTACTATCTAAAAACATACTTGATTATTTATATGCTTATGCTCATGTATTAGTAGCAATAGACATTATTAATGGCTATTGTCGAAATTTACCTACCGTTGTTTATCAAAAGTAATAAAATTATATTTGAGATGATTACCTTTTTTATATTCTTTGTAATGATTATTGTAGCTAAACATTTGATAAGTGTCTGTGAGTGTCAAAGGGTTATATATTCAATAATAAATATAACTCATCCCACGTTTTCCGGCATTTAAAATATAGCATGTGAAGTTTTGAAATTAATATCGAACAATATCTTAAACATTGTCTTTTGTTTAGAGGCTAAATTATAGTTTGTGGTCAAACTTTTTAAAATATTCTAAGTATCATAACCACACCAATCGTAGACGATTTTTATTGGAGTGTCAAATTCGTTAAGCATATACACTTATAAGAATTATTAAATTTAAAAAAAATGTAAAATAAACTTGGTAGTATGCAAACATAAGTGTTATCTTATACCACAGATTCTAACGATGAAGTATCTTTACAAAAATAAGTAAAGCAGAATTAACTATTTTTCAATAAAACGCCAATTAATATTATGTGGAAAAACAAAGACAACAAGAATTCCTAGTTCCTATTAGTAAAAGTTGATACAAGTTTTTGTGAAGAAAACGGATTCAAATGTCAAGAGTTATCATATCAACGCTACTGAACAGTGGCCGTCGCTGCGGCCTCTTAGACACGTTTGATGTGTTGCCAATTTGAACAGGCCATTTAAAGTGGATTCTGAGTTCGTGTAGTTATTTTTGTTCCATTGAGCCTTAAAGCTACTTATTAAAAAGTTATTCTATCTATCTTAGATTAATTATTAGGTGGAGTTTCAGCCTTGTAAAATAAGTTGAGCTATTCCAGTTTCATAAATTGGATAGCTATTTTATTCTAGAACCTCGCAAATATCATTATACCATCTCGTTCTAAAAGTCGGCTATTAGTACGTCTTGTGAGGTCATTTTATTTAAGTCTATCTTTTGTTCGACGCTTCGCTTTCGAGTGGATATCTAGTAGAATTGGTCTTATGGCTGTCTTCATTTCATTGTGAATACATTTATTCTTTTAAATTGGTTAAATGAGTACAATTTAAATAAAAACTAACTAATCTGCTATTGAATTAAAAGCATACTTATTCGTATTTAAGCTTTAATTTCCATTTAAAATCGTGTTTATTTGTCGTTTGGTGATATACAGATATAGTCTCACGCTTATACAAGGTATACTATTGGATACGCGTAAACCGAAAGAGGTAGGCAGAAGGGTAGAACACTCACATTGCTATATATTTAAACATAGCTGTATATTTAGGTCACACCTGTTGCCGCCCACTAGGCAAATTTACAGGTAGTATGCTGCTGCCGAGAATCGAAATGACACTTTGTCAGGCCCCGGAATTGAAGCCGATGTCTCATATACAGTAGTCGCATTCCCTACTGCTGCGCCTGCCGAGACATAGACATAATTATATTAGGCAATATAAATAATAGTATTTTATTCAGGTTTATCGTGTTTTTCAAGCGCTCTGCGTTCCTTTTCTTAGAATCTTGTTTCATATCATGTATAATTATGAATAACGTAGTATAGTTATAGTATTCTTTTATCTTTTATTCGTCTATCTCTTAGGAAATACGCTCAGTATTCTTCCAAATGTTTCTCTCCTCTTACTTAACGTGGTTATAGAGTACATATATTTTTGAAACACAACCGAGTAGGTTTGTGTGTATTCAATGGAACCAATGAATTTGTAATCTAATTATCGTCTCTTTGTGACACCATTACTTTTTCCTTTTTAGGTATGGAGCTACTTGAAGAGCTTTCCTTAAAATACTTGGTGACCTACTTGCCTGAAGCAGTATCACTCTTGCAAAACCGGCGTATGCGTAGCGACGGCAACGGCATACCTGGGCGTTTTTCAAAAAACCTGACCGTTACGGAACCGGAACGCTATTTTCTTAGAAATTATATCGTATATTTTTTTTTTAATTTTTGAATAGCTTATTAAATGAGCTTTTTGAAAATACCAATTGTTTTATAATTGAATAAGCAGTGAAGCCAAAAAATGAGTTTGTATAGAGCACTCAGGGCAAAAGTATCCATTCCGGCTATATATAACGTTACTCACCTGACGTTACGAAAGTACATTTTATGACTTCACATTATAATATTTTATATAAAATAGACTAAAACGTATGTTTTTAGTAAAGTTCAACTATATTTAGATACTTGGTGCAAAACTTTAAGCAATGTTCGCGTTAAAACAATAACAATTATCTTTCAAAATCACTTTACTAATCGGAACACGTTATTGTCGACACACTGCTCTGAACACTAAGTAACGGTAAATAACCAAACATGGATGCCCGAAAAAGAAACGAAAGCGATGTTAAACAGTCAAATAATGGTTCCCACATTAAAAAAATATCTGAATACTTGTTTATCTTTTAAATTTGATGAAAATCGTAGTTACTAACTGGGAATTCCGGTTTTATCAAAATTCTAGGACAGAATAAAAACTGATTTATTTATTTATTTTGATATAACAACCAATTAAAAGATATTAAAAACGTAATTTCATATTATTTTACCACAAATAAAATGATTTTAGTATGAGTATGATGAGAATATTTGGGATTATAACATTTCAAAGTTAAGAAGGTATGCATGGAACATCGTGAAATTGGGGAACATATAGTCACATTTTAATTTTAATAAATATTTTTCTCTTTTAATTTGCTTTTGTTAAATTTGCTATAGATTGCCATTTTAAACCTGATATTTTCACTTATAATTATTAAATAAGATAATTGATAAGTCAGTGGACATTAAGTTATGTCAAAGGCCAAAATATTTGAAAAATGGCCACCTGCGTTTTGCTCGGTAAATAAAAGTTTTAGACACTCATATCGGTACTTATAGTATTATATGCATACATATAATATTGCATTACAGGTTAAGGTCAGGTTTCCAATATGCAGCGATTACAGTAACACAACCTCTTTTCGATCTGCAGTGGCTAAGTATCAGAATACGAACATGGTTAGTGTAGTATGTGGATGAGTATGGAAAATGTGAAGGTGAATTTTGGAACATCTACCTTACAGGCCTAACATTGCCCCGCCAGTCTACTTGTGACCACGGCCAATGCAAACTAAAATGTCAATCCTTTAAAAAACAGTGATAAATTTGCCAATTTGTCCCATATGTGGCAATAAGCTCGCTTCATATATTAGAAGACAACTAATCATTAATATATGGTGTGTTGGTGTAAAACACCTCTGCCATTCCTTACAGGAATATACAGGCGTGAAAAATTATAATCTGGATCATCAAGACAAAATATTACATTACTGATCACATACGTGAAATGTTCAGATTTTTCACGTTTGCAAGTAAACATGTTATTCATGGAGAAGCTATCCAAATTTTGCTCAAATAGGCTCGTCTCCAATTAAGCGCGGAATTTAAAATATAGCCGGTTCATACATCAACTCAAAATTTGGGTGTAATCTCCCAGTAGCAGCTATTGCCTAGAAAGACACAGTTGAACTGATACGCAAATCTCGAATTCCATCCCAAAGCTACCTCCGACTGTTCGAATTTATTTGCCTATTAAATAGTTACTTACGGTCGATTTAATGGTGATGAAAACATGTGAGTCAACCTGCACGTCTAAGAGTTCTCCATAAAGTTCTTTAAGATATATTATGTGAAGTTTGCCAACCTGCACTGGGCCAATGTGATAGACTATGGCCTAACCTTTCTCCCCCAGAGAAAAGGCCCGCAGCCACCGGGCCAGTTTATATACTAATATTAATACACTCTGAGATAATATAAACACGGAGTGTGCACATCCCTCGCGGGGTAGCTTAACGTAAGCATCTTTTGCTAATGTGTACCAAAATACTGCTAATGGGCCCTAAAATAAACGTCGTTGTCGTCGTATTCTTGTTCATTGTTACTGATACTCTATACTGCAGTAGTGAACTATTTTCTTTTAAACACATACGAAAATCAATAGATTTAGTAGCTATAATTAGATGTTGGTATGTATTCAATGTTCATACTTGCGCTAAGCTGCTCACGGTTACGCATACACAATAGTTTACATACATTGTAGCTTAAGTACATATTAACGCCGGTAAGCATAATTATCTCTAACTTAGCAGTTGCTGTATCTAAACACAACTTATATTAAAACGAACTTTAGAAAAGTTTGGACAGTTTAGATTACACCTAATGAGTTTAAGTTCGACAGATGCTCATATCAAGAATGGTATATCAGCCCCCTATAGTTTACAAGTTATGATATTATAGTATACTAGCGGTCGCCTAGTGCTCGAAATTCGACCAAAGTTTGCCTGTAAGATATTGCTGATATAATAATATTGTTAGTTGCGGAATGCGACGTAAACAAGTAACGTCACGAATCATCCGATCGAGCGTGCTATAAAAGCTCGCTCGGCGCGCAATGACTCACTTTGACATCGAGCGGCGGACGAAACGGACGTGCTGTGTGATCGCTGTTGGGTGATATCAATTATTTCTTACTTTATTTGTTAATGCATTTCCTGAATAAGTCAATGATTATTTAAAGGTTAAAGTGCGTCTGTTATTTTTTTAAGCTGTTTCACATCCGAGTCCTAACAATATATATTGACATTATTATGTCATATATGTAACCATAGTTAGCGCTTCGACTGCGTGTGTCAAATGCATGGTTGTGTGCGTGTAGTGGTTTTTCAATAATTTAATGTATTTCTAATGCATATTTTATATAAATATTAGCATTCGTCACTTCTTCTCTGTATAAACTATAAGTGTGCGAAATTTCATACTCTTCCGTCCGCCCAATTTTCGTAAAAAGGGATCCACAGTTTTCGCTTCACGTATTAATATATAGATAACAATTTTGCTTGCCAACGTCGATATATATTCTCACGCCTATCTCCAAAGGAAGAGGTAGGTATACCTATTACACCTACAGTTTGCTAGGTGTGATTTTAGGTTGCACGAAATAGGGGGCGAGCCCATTGCCATTTACCGGGCACAGTCCTAAACGCCGCGTTGGTATTGAGAATTTCTAGACAGAAAAACTCGATAACACTTTGCCCGATCTCAAAATCGAACTCAAAACCTTTTGCACAGTAGTGGCAGTAGCCATTAGTAGTAGTACACTACCGCTGCGCTACCGAGGCAAGAATACATCTCTGCTAAGCGTCTGGGTATGCCTATACAGACATATTATGTATGTACATATGTAAATTGTGCTTTAGTAAAGCATTGGTCTTAATATTATTCAAATTTTACATAAAATAATCGTATTCTAGATAATTTAGGCTTTCATAGAAATACGTAGTTAAACCTTGAAATGGTAAGTAAATAAAGTTTTCATCTTAATTACATTTTCTAGTTATAATAATTATTAACAGTAAGTAAAATTTATATTGTTAATTATTAAATAAATGATGCGAGATTATTAGAAAAATTAACGTAGATAAAAACTGTGCTATATTCAAATGTTGTGAAATGATTGCTCGGAGGTCCTTATGGCTACTATACTGCGTTGAATGTTGTAGGTTCAATAGCCACACGGCAAAAAAAATTGATTGATCTACATATACCTACATAGTTTTTGCGAGTTTTGGGTGTATTCATTTGTGCTTTGCGTTCGCTATTTGAATATTTCTCGAATACCGCGTTAAATAAATTAATTATTTCTAGTGCGAGTGCTGGCTATTTACAAATAAATATCATTAAACTTATACAAAGGATGTAACAGCATACTTGGGGAATTGTGAGCGTTAAACACATATGTCTACCCCTTCGGGAATATAAACGTGAGCCTATGTATATATAATGTATTTGTACATATTCGAATAATATTTATATCTATAACATTATTATTATTAAAAAATACAACTTCCGCACTAGGAATAAATCTTGTGTTGCGTGGGACTTACCAAACATTCAAATAACGGTCAAAAAACACCTAGACTCAGAACAACCATTTGTGGATCACACAATGTTTTGTCCCGTGTGGGAATCGAACCCACAACACTCGGCACAGTGGCAGTGGCGAGGCGACCACTTAAACCACTATGCCATCTGTGTAGCACATTTAATTGATTGATAAAGCTATCTAAAACTATCTAAAACTATCTAAAGCTATCTAAAACTATCTAAAGCTATCTAAAACTTGCAAAAATATTATTCGTCACCGCGAAACAAGAAAGGCAGCGGGTCACGATTCTGCTGCAAGTGTGATAAGAATTCGTGCCCACAACGATTATAATTATTGGACAAATATGTTTAATATCGTCTATTGCACATCAAATAAACAAATAATTAACATAATATATACACAAATTATTTACAAGACATATTAACTAAAGAGAAAAATAAAACAATAAAATTAAAAAGCGTCATAATATTCCTCCGCATCGTCGTCAATTGGCAACGTGCCCAGAAGACTGGCAGCATTGCCCCGTTGAATGGCAATACTTATTATTGCACATATATAAATGTACAATTATTTCCATGTCGAGTTACCGAAACAAATGTATTTATGTATCTACTATAATTATTTATATGAGCATTTATTTTATTTATGTAGGTTAAACATAATACGGTGTTAAAGTAGATTATGATTAATTATTCATATGAACGTTACACAATACGTAATGTTTTATTATTTACATCGTCCTTTCTGAAACTATTTTTAGAGGGCATGGAAATAAGTCACTTCTCTTACACAAAAAGGAAACTATCTTGAAATGCCTCAATCTAGACTTCATGTTGCTATTTACTGTCTTCTTCACAGATAATTTTAATGACATTATAATATCTCTGGCTCGCATCTTACAACATAATACAACTTACTTTACGGAAACCAAGATTCAGTCTTAAGTTATATTATAAAGCCTATTTAGTTTTTATTTAGAAAAAACTACGATTCCTGAGGGTTAGATCTTTTTTGACAAAATTTTGATTAACGCAATCGAAGTTGCAGGCAAACTCTAGCTACAAATAAATTAATTAGAAAATTAACCGTTCGATACATAAGGTAAATATACAGAAAATATAAGACTTATACCTACGCAAGATCAATCATATTTGAATCAAACCTTATTACGAGCATACCAAATTATACTCTCTTTTACTCGTGATTCTACTTGACGAGTTCTGAAAAAGTAATAATAAAATATTATTCTGGGGCCTTTTTGTTGACTTACTTAATACGTAATACAGTCCTTGAAAGGCTGGCCTTGAGTCAAGAACCGCTGGCTTAATAAATTCAATTTTAATTTCAAATTGATCATATGTTGTTAGTATATTTCATTTAATAATAAGCCCTATATAAACTGTTCTACTACAGGGCACGGTCCTCATCTCAGTATGAAATTGGTTAAATCATAGTCCACCATGCTGGCCCGATGTGGGTTAGTAGACATACATCTTTGAGAAAATTATGGAGAACTCCCAGACGTGCAGATTTCCTCACTATGATTTCCTTTACTGGTAATACGAGCGATAAATAACATAATGAACAATTTAATAATCCTAACTCTTAATTAATATTATAAATGTGAATATGAGTTTATTAGTTACGCTTTTACGCCTTAACTGCTCGACCGATCACCATGAAATTTCGCAAACACATTGCCAGGGGAACAGAAAAGAAGTATCTTTTATCTCGAAAATAGTAACCTTAACTACATTTACGTGAACGTAGTCGCGGGTAAAATCTAGTACAAAATAGTTTAAGCTTTCGTCACACTACACGCGCGATATACGTTACCATCGAGGCTACATTACTTGCTCTACATGTACTCCTAACTTTATAGAACTTGACACATTTGCGGCGCGGCTCGAGGCGAAATAAACAACATACTAGTAACACTATAGTTTATCAGAAGCCAGACATCCCATACCTAAAGTTTCTCAATAATCGAATCGAGTTTCAAACTAAGAAGTGGTGACGATATTATCGTTTATAATAATATCAGGTAGACTAAGAAATTGCCGAATAGGTAATCGATTCTACTGGAACTCAATAGAGGCCGTAATAAGCACTTACTAGCAATTTCTCTTAGTGTTCGCAAAACGACTATGATCGTTTGAGCAATCATCGGCGCGCCAGTTCATAGATGAGTGATTACTAAGTAATATTGAGAGTAAGCTCAATTTTGGCTGAATGGTGACAATGTTTGCGTGTTACAGAAATGAGGTTTCCATTTGTTATGGCGACAAAGTCAAAGTCAAAGACAAAGTCAAAAAATTTTATTTCCATAAAAATCTGCAAACTATTCTTGGACACGTCAATTCACTTTTATATTAAATTAATAAAAAATATGAAAATAAATAGAAGGAACTAAAAATTTAGCATTGAAAAAAGCCTGTTCGAGAAGTAGAGCTTTCATGAGGAGAAGCAGGCAAGAAACTCGTGGCCACTCTTTTCAATCGCCAAATGTTTACATCAATACAATTCAATGTTATGTTATTTTCCTTATATGGTATAATATATGTTATAATTGTGAATCAAAATAACCTGTGAGTGGAAGCAACTCAAATAAGTACTTATCTGTCGGTATGTTTATCGCTTGCAAGTTGCCAACCCCACAAATAAGGAGATGGTGTCTTACCAGCGCACGACAAACTTCCTTAAGAAAATCCTACAAACACAGAAAGACATGTCAAGGTATTCAACCTTGAGATCTATCGCCGCTATCTTCTGAAAGTTAAAATATATTTCCAGCCACGCTAAACCAAGTTTTATTTTTAAGGCATCTTTTAAATAAACCATCATGTTTAAATGTTTATGATAAAATTAAATTGAAATTTAAAAAGTATAATTATTTTGTTAATTACTCAACCATTAATGCTGTATATTAGAACATGCAACAATGTGGCACGTATATTAAAACTCTGTAATCAAAATTTTCACTAAATTGTATCATATACCGCGAACGTTTGTCGATCAGATCGGAGGCGTTCTGAACAAAGGCCAGGTTAAGAGCACCTTGAACCGACGGGCGTGTATGAGGAATGTGATAAAACGAATGAAGCCAGAGAAGTATGTCAGGATCGTAGCAAATGGAAATCCGTAGTCTCTGCCTACCCCTCTGGGAAACAGGCGTGAATCTATGTACATATGTATGTATGTATCATATATATGCTGTGAGTTACCCAAATAAATAAATAAATAATAAATAATTTCACTCCGTAATATATATCACCTTTACAAAAAGGCCAAATCCAACAAAATAAATCTTAATACGAAAATCTTACTTATATTTTGTCATAGGAGACCTGAAGATTTATACATCGAATTTCTGTAATCTTAAAAAGATTAGATTCTCGAGATCTTTCCTATTACTTGACCAACCTTTGTCTGAAATCTTTAATACAGTTTCCCCAATTATTGTAACTGCGTTGTTTTTATTCAAAAGTTCCGTTAAATGTCTTTCGCAAACAAGAGCAACATGGATCACATTGTTTACTATTTGGTCACATTAGAAATATTTTCTGTTTCGCGGTGATCTTATAAACATTAAAACAAAGAAGACCTAGACTCGGAACATTCATTTGTGGATTATAAAAATTGAAACCACATATGGCAGTGACAAATAAATAAGCCATCCAAGCAGTGCAAAGTTTGTTTGGCTCTATTTATAAATACGCAGAAACTTAAATCTACTCTAAACTAACATAAATCTTCAATATAGAAAATTAATCTACGTATGGCTTAGTAATATCAAAGTGCCATGAGCTCTTTTTCAAACACCACAAGGCACGAAGTTGTTTTGCATTTGAAATGAGTTTGCAGATTATTGATATTTTAAAGAAAAACCGTTCTGATATTCACGATATTTTAAGCTGGTACTAAGCTAATTGAAGGAAATTGGTCTTGCGATGACGGTGAGATTTATAGGATTGCAACTAGTGGTTATAATAACCACTGCTAACGCAATCTCATGCTACTACACAGGGTAGGATTATATAGGTTGTAAGTGTAGTGCATTTGCAATAACCAATAACCTTATTGAGTTATATTGCATTACATAGTCTCAATGATTACGAATAACAAAGCATAAAATAAAAATGACTTCTCGGAATAATATAAGTAAAAATATAAATTAATAGGTTACTATGTATAAAGCATTCGTTAATAAAATGCCAACATTTTTCATCAGAGAAAGAAGAGATGTTCATTAGTAAAGGTAACCTTTAATACATTTAAGGTACCTAACTAAGTAGATGTTACATAGCAACTGTTATTTAGCATAGTAAATAGGGATTTTTATTTTCATAATTTACTAACTATAGACCGCAACTTCGTTCACGTGGTTTTTTGGTACATGGATGGCCTTATCTCATTTAGATTTTGTTCGCGGTTTTACTCGGGCTAAATTACATTTGGTCAATAAATCCCTCGGTCTTCTATACCCTTGACAGCAAACAAAAGTACACCTAGGTACTAAGGTAATAATAGATGGTAAAATAATTTAATGGTCTCCTAATTTTTTTAATGTAGGAAAGACTTACAACTGTTCTTGGTTTGAGCATTTCTCTTTATAGGCATAATACATGATATTAGGTTGTAACCAATATAGCTAGGTTAGTAAATCTAGGCGTTTTAGGCGTTATACGTACAGAACACGCAACACGTTAGCATTCTTGTAGAGATGCCGTTATTGCCAGTGGCAGTGACAACTATTCAGGCGATACAAATATGAAACTTATAATGCCAGCCCTTTAAACTGTTCCGCTGCTGTGCACGGGCCTCTTCTCAGTGTGAGAAGTGTTAGGCCATAATCCACCATGTTGGCCTAGTGCCGATTGGCAGACTTCACATATCCTCAAGAACATTATGGAGAACTCTCAGACATGCGGGAACGCCGAATGCTGATTGGCAGACTTCACATATCTTCAAGAACATTATGGAGAACTTTCAGACATGCGGCAACCTGCATGTCTGAGAGTTCTCCATAATGTTCACGATGTTTCCCTTCACCGTTAAAGCAAGCGATAATTAATTATTTAATACGCACATGACTTTAAAAAGTCAGAGATGCGCGCCTTGCGATCGAATTTGAGACCTCTGAGTGGCAGTCCAACGGTTTCCCACTAGGCTATCGCTGCTTGCGAATATGAAACTTATATTGACGAATTGCGAGTGCTATCGCTCAGCGCTATCCGTCATTCAGGACAATATAATAAGTGATTTCGTCGCCAGTAGTTAGTCGTTAGTTCTACGTAACAATGGTACCTAGTACTTAGTAGTATTTGACTAGGACATCGGTTACATTTAGATAATAACAACATTTTATTCCACTTGACCAAATTAATGACTAATATTGTAATGAAATTTTAAAATATTTTACTGCATTGTAAATTGGCACCGTAATTACTCGACCGATTATTACGAATTTTCGTATACACGTTGCCATGGGTGTAGTAAAGGATATAGCGTACATTTCATCTACAAGAAAGTACTGTTCCATTAAGCTTACTATCTTTATATTTTTATAAAAAGCTATTATCTATTTCAAAGTGCAACAAGCGCGACTAAAGGCATAACCCACGTGTCTACCCTAATCTCTACAGTTGAAAGGCACCCGCCCTCAGAAGCCGCAGTAATATTTTAACACACCGGTAAAACCCGCTCCTTCCGCCTCTCATGACGCTTGCAGGATGTGATATGGTTTGTCTATTTTCCCACTTCACACTGCATACTGGCAATAGATGTATATGAAAATTATTTTGTAGTGTAGATTGCTGTAGACTCGATCATAAGAATCATAACACAGACCAAAAAATTGTAGCACATATCCGGGTATGGATGATTTATGGGTCCGTTGTTTGAATGTTTTGTTAAGTCCGTCACGATACAGGGAATATTCTTAGAGCGTGAGTTGTAAATTAAATACATTTGGCGCCATCACATCTTCCGAGTACGGTAAGCTTTGCCAGTGCCGCTGTTGCAGCTGCGGAAAATCTCAAACAGCCCAAATACAGTAATTTAATTATTGGTAATTACGTTTTTGAGCCGTTTGAGGTGGAGGCGCTTTTTAGAGATTTTTAATTTTCTGAGCGGCTAATCGACGCTTCGCGTGATCAGACTAAGCTGGACTTTTCTTGGCTCAAAGAATCAGCATTGCTATTCAATGTGGCTATACTGCCAGTCTTCTGAGCACTTTCCCGGTCGACAGCGACGCTGAGGAATTTTACGACGCTGTTTAAATTAGCTATTTTTTACAGTCTTCTTTTTTGCTCCTTGTCATTTTGTTTTATTTATAAGTAGTTAGGTTTTTTAGTATTAGTTAAGTTGTAAATTATGATTGTTGCTTTTGTTTATGTAAATAATTCACTTAACTAAAATAAATAAAATGCATTTTAACAAAGCATACAAATACGCCTGAATGTCTCGAAGGGGTAGGTTGTTAACTATATTTTTGGGCCACACACAGTACTGTGCAAGCCTATCCTTGCCTTTCAAGCTTATTGGGATACCTACAATGGAGTAGCACACTCTTAGCACGGTCTCAGCCCGTACTCAGAGTCTACTTGGTTAACACTTTTCCCGACGTTTAGGTGGCTTTTCAGCAGCATAGCCATAGTACTACTCCATAGTATTACATTAAGCTTATGTCAGGGTAAGTGTAAATCTATATCACTACATATTATAAAACAATGCCGCTTCTGTCTGTCTGTCTGTTCGCGATAAACTCAAAAACTACTAAACGGATTTTCATGCGGTTTTCACCAATAGACAGAGTGATTCATGAAAAAGGTTTAGCATTATTTGTTAAGGTTTTGTATTACCCGTACAAAGCCGGGGCGGGTCGCTACTAAATAGTTAAAATTGTTTAAAATAGTAGTAAGGTTTAGTAGTTTAAAATTATATAATAATTGTGTTTTTTTAAATAAATAATGCGATGAAGTACGTTTTAAGTACCTAGTTTAATATTAATGTAATTTAAATCGATTCCTTACAAATGAAATCGATAATCGATATTTCAGAACGATTCAACTTACTTGTTTAGGACTAGCGAAGGGATAGTTTACAAACAGGCTAAAAGGTCATTTCTAAAGTAATTCGTCCTAGCGACAACAGTTGCTAGCAGTTTACAATTAAATACCAAAGCAGCTACAAGCTATATTTAAGAAGAGATTATAACAAGAATACTAATGAATTTATAATTAAATTAATTTACTGTACAGAACAAGATTTACAACACTCTTATTTGTTAAGGATCTTGTAATAGCCGATCAAGTTGAGTAGGAGCGCCGTACTAATAAAATTATTCTGAGATGACAAATCCGCCTGTCAAGCATAGGGATTATGGAAATATCCAGTGGCCCGTTTGCTAACAGCCTACGGTGGGACCCGACTCCGTTCAAGATATACATAATATGATAATGACGTTATATTAACATAAGATTACGAGATCTCCATAGTAAGTACCTACATTTTATTTTAAGTACTTGACATGAATTGATTATCGCTTATGTGTTTTAATGTGCTTGTAGATAATGTAATCAGCTGGCGCGGGCTACATTCACAAGTTATTCTTGCAGTTTACACGCGTGGGTTAAACCTACAGTGATCTGTTTAGCGATTTGAAGATTAAAATAACTCATGCTTCACAGTAATTTAATTAATCAAATTTTTGATATAAAGGAGACTGACCATTTGTATATGCAAGTTGGTCCAAGTGCTACCCAACACTGACACAGTGCATAATGTTCCTTAGACTAATACTAGTCTGTAACCAAAGCACATCAAAATCTATTCGAGGAGTATTTAGAAAATATTTTTGTACGGATTTTAACTGAGCAAAAATCATAATTAACTGCTTATTGGATGGGACGGCAAACCGACACGATCGGGGAGACGGACCCGCTGCTTAACGTGCTTTCCGAAGCACGGGGCTGAAACACCGCCAACTGCCTGACGTTGGGCCGTTATTGGGAATTAGAAAACCTAATAACACTTCATTGAATTAAACTACTATATACGGATTTTATCGTGTTGTTTATTTGACACTTTATTATAAAGTTTTGAAAACTATATAATATAGTAGTTTAATTTCAATGAATTACATTCGCGTAAACAGAAGATAATACTAATAACACTTTTTGACCTGACCCAGCATTGGCACCCAAGACCTCATGCATGGCAGTCACACTTACTACCTCTGCGCCACCGATGCCTGCGCCAGCTATTTATCAATCGTCATCATCGTCGTTGAGAATAATTGTCGTGAAATAAAGCAGGGCGCGTAACAACATCTTGGTGCCTAGCCTACCTTAAATACCAAACTATGTACCTACATAACATGGGCACAGCTGCCAGTTGTTCTTCGTCCATTAAAAGAAGAGCAGCAATAGTGTTTGATGCAATCTAGTCCATGATTATCCACGTCAATTAAAATATAGCTATGGTTGATTTTAGGGGACGTGTGTCTACTCTTTATGTGCGGTCGTACAAGTCGGACATTGTGGGAAAGGCATCGAATAATCTGAGAGTTCATTAAGCTGGCTGTTATATTTTTGTATAGGCAATGAATGACACAGTGATGCGTACATGTTCGCTGTAATAGCTTGGCGCCAGTTTGATTTGATAGGTTCCTACAGTGAATAGAGTCAACTCCTTCAGTGTTAACGCAGGAAATGCAGCAACATTATCGGAGGATAATGAGCCAACTTCGAAATGTTTGAGTAGTCTCCACTACTCAAACATTTTCGAAGTTGGTGCTGCTTCGGTTTAGCCTTCTTTGATTTACATAATAATCTGCCAAGTGATTGGCAACATTCAGCCGCTCCCTGGCTATATTAATGAATTCGAGGGCATAAGGGCTATTTATAATATCAACGTGGAAGGTATTTGTCAGAGCTGCAGCGATTCTGAGGTCTGTAAAAAAGTGGTTCATGGCATAAATTACAGACTTGCCAGAAGAAATGCCGAGTGGTTAAGAAATATGAAACAGAAAAGCGCACACTACTCAACGGTACACGTCACGAGTGATGTTAGACTGCGCGAAATGTGATGCAACACAGCGGCGCGTGCGCAACGTACATATGTATAGACGAGCAATACGTGCGCAAAAGAGACAGACATTACCCCATCTGAATGTAGACAATTGTTTTTGTAAGTAAATGTTTCAAAAGCACAAAATAATGTAATAAAAATTTAAAAAAATAAGACGTCTGATAGCATCTATTACTTTAAGGAAAAAAATTAAAGTAGTGGGCAACACATGGGCCAGATCCGGTCAGTCTCCTTTGAATTTGATACTTTGGTTCTGATTAATTGTTTTATTACATATAGTACCGCCAGCTATTCAGCTACGCAAGTATTTTGAGAACATGGCATGTGAATATCAGCTGGAATAGCTGGAATGTGAATTTGTTTGTTTCTTACATTTTGACGCCTTAACTACTCGACCGATCATGAAATTTCGCATACGCAATGTCAGGGAAAGAGAAAAGGACAAAGGGTATCTTTCATCCAGAAAAAAGTATTATTACTAATTTAACCTAACCTAAATTAACCTACATTTACGTGAGCGAAGCTGCGGCCAAAATGTAGTGTCTCTAATAATACTTTTCTCGACCCAGAAATGTAACATGATTGATGGGATTGCCACGAGCATGAGGCAAAAATATTTTTGTCTAATTGTTGTGTACAAAGGGCACAGAGAACAACTATTTGCGGATTGCACAAATCTCTGTACCATTTGGAGATTGGACCCACAATTCTCGACGCAGTAGTAGTGACAGCAAAGTGTGTCATTATAAACAAATAAATATTAGGCTAGTAGCAGCAATGATATGGTTCGCTGTGGTGGAGTACCAGCCTTTGACAGAAAATTAGCGTAGGAACAGAAACACTCGTACTGTGTTTTACTTCAGGGAGTAAGGCATCTGGAGGCTTGTACTTCCTTTACCCGTTTACATTTTCTTTTATACCTTTATATTTTTTCCCTAAACTCTGTTACCCGTGAGTGATACACCTGGTTTTTCGAGCGTTCATAGGCTAGAATAGTAACTTATCTTTTATCTCTTTGTGTCTTTTCCCCTAGGTCTGTTACGCGCAAGTGATACCCCTCTGGTATTTCAAGCCTTTATAGACTACAATAGTAACTGTTTCCCATCTGTTAGGCTATATGTTACTAATTTATCATCCTGGTTGTATAAAAACAACTACTCTATAATGTTCCTACAAACATTCACATCGAAAACATTAGCTTAGTTTTCAACGACTTTTAGTTGTACTGTAGTCTGGCATTATCATTGGTTTGCTGTATTGCAGGCTCGTAACTGTTCGTACTAAGTGTTCTGTGAGATGATTATTGACTAGCAACAAGTTTTACAGCTCTATTTTTATCTTTATTATTTTCCATACAGCCTGGAAAACTGCCAAACACTTAATACACTATAGACACTTAATAATATAGTGTTTATATTGCGGAGGAACATTCAAGAAGTAGTTTTGTCTTTGTATGGTATTTTGATATCTTGCAGAGCTTTCTGTTTTGAGTTTGTTTTGTTTACGGTAAACTAAACGTATTCCGTTTCGATTTTAGTTCAACTAAATTTTCAATTGATTCGAAAAGTATGGATTGATAAAATTGCATGAATTGACAAGTTTATCAAGCCATACTTTAATGACTCATAATATGTATTACAAAATGTATAATATAGTCACAATTAAGTATCTACTCATTATTATTTACACTAACTCAAATATTACAAATTAATACTGACTTCTATTTAGCTTATGCTTTATTTGTCGACAAGACCAAAGAGGTTGCAGTATATGTACGCTAAAAGTTTTAACATATTACATACATACATAGTCTCACACCTGTTTAAGACAAAAAGGATATAAATATAGATCCCTCGTAATAGGGATGAACCTATAGCCGTCCACCGGTTATTTTGCCAACGGTACTGTAGCCTAGGATAACCTAATAGAAAGAAACACTCGATAACACTTTGCTTCTTGCGACTTCAAAGCGAAACCTTCACTATTACATAAAATATCACCATATACGTATGCTGTGTAATGTAGAAAAGTACTGGTGACTGAATATTTGAGATAAAGATATTTTTAAAGATATTGTAAGTAACATCGATGTTACACATTTGAAATGTAATAGGGTAGAGTTGACTCAGATATTTAAATTTTTTTTTTGAAATCTTCTCAAATATAAATAATATACTTACACGTATTTTAAATCTGGTAATCAAGGTAAACATCAACGTACAGAAAAAAGATGCACGATATTTGTATCGTTTATTTTTTTCTGTCATTTGATATTTACGTAATCGTTTTATTAATGCAACTGCCCGAGGGAGATAGCGAGATATCCCTACTACAGCCTCACTTTTTCTTAAATCTAATTTTAAATAATAATTACTATCTTTGATATTGTTTTTATAAAAAGTTTTATTTTGATTGCTAGTTGCCCTTGCGTTTAAAATGATGTACAAAAACATAGGCAGTTGTCTATGTTTGATAATTTACATTATTTGGGTAGATGTCCTATTGTCAGAAAGTGAGTAACTAGTAGGTATGGTTAAAACTCTATTTAAAACTCACCTGCACGGGTCCCATACGACAATCCCCAATCCCGGACATCCACTCGGCTCCAGCACCTCACACTCCCTGGGATTGCAGACGCAATCCCACCCCCTCACTGCCCCGACGACCACCACCACCGCGACCATCGCCAGCCAACTGCTCCTGCTCATACTGTCACTCACATTTCACTCGAAAAACTCACTACACACTCGCACTGTCCGAAGCACATGGTTGCACATTGATTGGAGATTTCAGAATTAACTACAGTTCGTCCGCATTCTGTAACAAAGAAAAGAAGAAGATTACATAAAGGCCAAAATATTATATCAGTGTCTGTTTAAGGTCAATTCCCACACTACGAATAATGCCTGTATCACGAGGGGCAACGTTCAAACACAATCTACACCCAGACAATGAACAACTAAATAGTTCTTCCTAGTCTGGGTCACACAATTTTTTATTCCGTATGGGGATCGAAACTAAAACACTCGGCGCATTGGCGAGGCTACCACTTAGACCACAGCCACTATCAGTATATGTAGGTCTAGATACATATTTACTACGTTATACAGCTTTTTAAGAAACGTGTAGTATAATATTATTACTTATTGACGAAAAAGTATATAATCTCACTTTTATATAATTATATTGATAAATGTATATGCTGTTCCTTAAGTCACATGATACCAGAACCATAATATATTAATTATCGTGAGCGTTTAAGAACACTTCTGAAACAAAATCACGTGCCGGTTGACCTCCCAGAAATACAAACATCTTTCCGACCAGAAGGAGGAAGGATTAAAGCCAACATCTTAATATAATATAATATCAAAGATATTAAATAACAGCAAAGCGGTAAGTTCTGAAACCTTTACTCAATTCAACATAATTAAATTTTGAGCACAAACACTGAAAGTATACTTGCAATTGAATTAACCAAAGTAAACTGACGAACATTTCACAAATTTGAGTTAAAAGCTTTTTCTTTGAATCACTAACGTTTCCTTGTTCTAAGTCTGAAACAATTTATGAGGCAGTTCCTCACAATAAAAGAAAAAGAACTATAAATTAAGAATAATCATTAACGCTTGAAAATCATCAAAATTATAGATTGTACTTTGTAAAATTTCTAGGAAATGTTAATAAAAATAATATATAAGGCGAATGGGATAGTCGAAAGAAAAAGACCTAGACTCTTCACATTCAAATTCAAATACTCAATACTGGCGAGTATGCATAAAGAGTGTGATGAATATGAATAATACAAGAGATATTCCAGTATCAAGTGGAAATCCGTAATCTCTGCCTATACCTCCAGCAAACATAATACTATGTGTGTATATCATGTTTGCTACCAAAGTATAATAAAAAACGTAACAAAAAAACAATGGGTTGCACTCCGGGAGTGCCGGCAGAAGTGAAAACTTGAATATTAACGTTGTGCATTTTTGATATTTTGGAATGGTTAGGGCCTAATTTTGCACGAATTGCTTTAATTATCAGTATAAAAGTACTATCATTTATGTGGTAAAATACAATAATATATTAATTTATTGCGCTATCGTACACAAACATGACAATTCTCCCTCCGTCTTACGAATTTTCGATCAGGTCACGTGTCCTGACGCGAGTTTAACATTTTTTACCAATCACAAAAAAGTGCACATCGCCGCTAAAGAAGTTTTCACTTCAAAAACATTTGATTTACGCAAGGACCGTATACTATACACGAATTATTAATTATGAGGAAGATGTCCTTGAAAAATAACTGTACGAATGCCGCAGTGGTTTTCTTATGGTACGTTTATGAAGTCGTGGCGCGATATGCTTCGCATGCGTAACTATAGATGGCTATGTATAAATAAGGCATGGGCCTTAGAGTCAGTAAAAGCAACCGCAGTGCCCAAAATCTCGAGTTTGATTTTTGACCCGACATAGTATTATTGAGTTTTTCTGTCAATCAATTCTTAGTAGCCGAACGGAGTTTGGAACTGTGCCCAGTAAACGGCCATACGCTCAGCTCCTATTACGTAAGATCTACAACTATACCTGGGGTGATTACACTTCTGCCTCCCCGTTCAGAGATGTTAAGCGTTTGTCTATGTATGTATGTATGTATTAATAAGAATGTTTAAACAAAAGCGTATGTTTTACACGAGCGACGCTCTCGGTAGAGAGCGCAGTGAACACAGGTACATTCGCTACGACCCACATTTAATTTAGGCGATACACGTGTCGTTGCAGGCTACACGTGCCCCGCTAAGGTTAAATTTGTTAGTAAAATACTGATGCGATCAGTATATTCGGTTATATCGATTATACTATACAGGGTGCCGATATAACCTCTGGTGAATTGAGTTGAATCAACCTAAAATATTTACCGATATCAGCAAGAAACGGAGTAAGGAAGTCCTTTAGTAAAATATTAATTAATTTGCCCATAATAATAATAATAATCGTTTATTTCGGGTATAACCCATAGAATGTATCTTACTTGCTAACAAAATCAAATTAAAAATAAATTATGTTATAGAGAAATTACAAAAATTCAAAAAACATATTATGTAAATAAATAAAATAAAAATATTTAAAGCAGCTATAAACTATTGTACTTATTATTAAATTTACTAGTTTTTATATTTGAAAAGTTCAAGGAAAGTAAGTGGGTAAAGTAAAGGAAATTAGAAATGTTATTACAATATTATTTAAAAATGTTGGATATGATCTAAATACATACACTGTCCGAATAATTGCAGCTATAATGTCGTTATTACTATTGCTTACACGTATATGAAATGATATTCTAATTTTAATTATATACTTATATTATATAACCACCACGGGAGGTTGAGCATAGCATATATATAATTGGGAGTCAATCCAAATAATGCGCGATCGACCAAACTCGTCGATTATATGACAGTTCGTAAGCGCTCTAGGCGTACATGTATGTACGATGCATTACGTCGATGTACTATTAGGTGCGTATCTTATCTGAAACCGTTTAGGATGAATAGGTACTAATTTCATTATCTCAAATTTTTAATTTTCCTCTGCTTAATACGCCATACAAAAGGTGATTAAATTGGTAACCTGTATAACATTCTACTTAGTAAAATAAGTCTCGTTCTAACCACGTAAAGTAAGTATAACAATAAAAATCTAGTTGTGTATAAACATACACAACCAGATTTTTCCCGCAGCTTCGCTCACATTAATGTGAATTTTGACAACACATTTCTATCCCTCGGAAACAGCACATTTTTCTGGATGAAACCTATGTCCTTTTCTGTAGAAAATTCAACTAATTGAACTGATCTTCATTCTAATATATTAGAAATGTAGTGGTTGAGGCGACAAACAAACAAACAAACTCACATTCGCATTTATAATATTAGTTAGAATTCTACAAGTTCTGTGTAATGCCTTGGGCAAAGATGTTGGCTACATGGATACCTGTTTATGAACGGAGAATCGTTTAAAGCAGCAAACAAGGCACATAAAGCGACGCACATCGCGCTGCGTCTACATAATCTAGGCTTAAGGACTTACCTTCCCAACATCAATGATTATCGGTTAAAATGTAACACGAATTGTTATTGTCGGATTGCCTTACCGATTTAAAGAGTCCTCTGTATCCGTTATTTTAAGTCTTCCCTCTACATTGCTAATGAATACTGGATTAAAAGAGAAAAGTTGACCTATTCACTGTCCTACAGGAAACCAAGCGCAGTAGCATTGTTATTGCGTTTCATCCCGTAAGACCTTGTGCACATCACATACCTAGTTTTCTGATTCCTGTTATCCCAGATTTAATTCCTTTTTTCTAAGGTCGATAAAACGTGAATGATTTTTGGAACGAAGTTCCTTATCGCGCGTTGCGAAAGGGGGCTAGACGGAAAAAATTAAGACCAAAAGTTGTAACGACACTTTTTATGTCATTATAATTATATTGATATATGTAACCATAGTTACGCGCTTCGACTGCGTGTGTCAAATGCATGGTTGTGTGCGTGTAGTGTCTTTTCATTAATTTAATGTATTTGTAATGCACATTTTAAAAAAATATTAGCATTCGTTACTTCTTCTCTGTATAAACTATAAGTGTGCGAAATTTCATACTCCTCCGTCCGCCCAATTTTCGTAAAAAGGGATCCAAAGTTTGCGCTTCCGTATTAATATATGGATTATATCCGAGGTGATATTTACGTTAATTTAATGCATCTTAGGAATCAGTTTAATTATCTTCATATTATTTATCAAGGTTTGTCGAATGTCGATGCGTTATGTTATGAATTAAAATATAATAAGTACATTTTAAGCCGAATCGATAGACATCACAACTATCAGAAAGCTGTGTACCGGCTACCAAACACGGATGAACATCATTATTGTCTGAAAACTAGCACTTCCTTACTTTCGTAAGCTGGAAGGATAGAAATATTTTGAACGGTTAAATCAGTTGTTAAAAAATTTCACTAAAAAAATGTTTTGATATTGGTCCAAAGATTATTGACTACGTGTACAAAGAGGGATGACAGCATATTATATTTATAAACATCTACAACGAATGATTATATAAGATGTTATCCTTTCAGGACAAATGATCAAGCACCACTTTATATGCAAAACAAAATATATTCTTAACTTACACACCCACACTTAAAATTTTATAGATATAAACTACTAGCTTTTGCGCGCGGCTCCGCCCGCGTGGTACCTACATCAATAAAAAGTAGCCTATATCCTTCCCCAGGTTTTAATCTATATCTGTACTAAATTTCATCTAAATCGATTGAGTGAATTAGCCGTGAAAAGGTAACAGACAGACAGACAGATAGACAGACAGAGTTACTTTCAAATTTATAATATTAGTAAGGATTTACAAAAAATATTGTAGACAGTTTAAAGCCATATTTTCTCGTTGGAAATTGCCACCCACTTGTATAAAATAAGCCTGTTACTTTGAAAGTAAACAGCACTAAACAGGAGCCGACTAACGGGTGAGCTCGCGTAAGTAGGCACGTCTTTAATATTGTGTCCCCTAATTAAATTACATAAACTATGTTAGTTTATATGTTGACTGTGTATATATGGCGAGTAGTTTTAAGATGTTATCTCGTCTCGTTACTACACCGTCGAGTGTTGCGGGTTCGATTCTTCGAGCACTTTT
This sequence comes from Catocala sponsa, assembly GCA_963564715.1. NCBI lineage: Eukaryota > Metazoa > Arthropoda > Insecta > Lepidoptera > Erebidae > Catocala > Catocala sponsa. The sequence goes on along the minus strand of OY751337.1, from coordinate 19,420,756 downwards.
TGTAACGACACTTTTTGCTATAGTTGTAAGTTTAAGGTTATTTCTTAATATGTATGTATTGTTAATGTCCACAAGCCAATTATTACTAAAATTGAGCCTACTGATTAAGTTTATATTACATTATATTTGTCAATAATAAAAAAAAAAACTATAACTTAAAAAAAATAAAATTTTACTACAATTCCTTCATTAAATAATCGAAAGGAACTTCGTTCCATCCGGGTGTCCCTTGACACCTCTCAAGTTTTTAATTTAAATGTCTTTATTACTAGCTGTCCCCCGCGTTTTCATCAACGTTTATGATTACTGCTACGCTCCCGTGGCTCGCAGCGTGGTGTTATATAGCCTACGTTATTTCTGAATAAAGTAGCTTTCTAATGTTGATAGAATTATTATACTCGATGTAGTATTTTAAATTTATTCATAACAAACAAAAATGCAAATCTTACCGCTTTGTAATATTAGTACCTATATAAGTTTCCAAGGTGTATTACCTTGTAAACTTATATAGGTACTAATATTACAAAGCGGTAAGATTTTCTGAAGATTCTGAACATCAAAATATATTGGCTAGTTTGTTTTCTGTTATAAAAAATTTTATAGCTGCTTTTATATTAGTTAGCTGTTCTTCAAGTTTTGCTAGGAAAAAGTCGCCGCCTGCGTTTAGACGGGATATAGGCATACTTATCACCATGGTGGTATAGAAAAATCAGTAATAAAATATACTATTCTACTAACTATACATGGACTAATTGCCAATCATAAATTCAAAACATTACAAATCATAACAACTAAAGTGAACGAAACTCATGTATTTATTAAACAGTTGGTACTATAGGTACTGTGCAGACTGTAGAGAACAACAATCTAGAATCAAGTTGGTTCTCTTGAGAACCGCAGTGTACACAACAGGTCAACTAAGCCATTGATCTGTTAAAGTGCACTGTAAACTTTGTCTCCAGTACCTTTGATACTGGTGTTTGGGAAACGCCTCAACGAGTTAAATCAGTTCATGATGTGTTGCGATTCTGAGGAACTTGAATTAAACTTGCTTTGTGTAGTAGTGTTCTTTAGCATTTTGACAGCCGCGTAGCAGATCCACAGAAATTAAAATTTGACTGCATGGTTGCTACTTGCTGCAGTTGTTAAAGTGGTCACCGCTATGGTGTGCTGAGTTTTGCGGATATGGTACTTATACGAGCTGAGCAATCGGGTATTACATTGATATCTTGTCTTATGTCAGGGACGTGTATTATCGTCTATCGCTCTCATTTTTAGTCTCCGTGCTCTTACGGAGCATTACTCAACAAAATGATCTATAGTAGTATGTTCGAACTGATATCGAATCCCAAAACGTTAGTCGACTACACGAGCGTATTAGTAGGATACCGCTAGAAGTTTATTTTAAAAGATACCTCTACCTCTATTCCTGTGTCACTGACAATTTTACGCAAGACACCCAGCATCTCAACTAAGGACAAATATTTATGGATTATTTCATAGACACTTTTTTGGCACTGACGGTAAAATTTATAGACACAAGACACCTAGATTCAAAACAAATATTTAAGAATCACATATTTTTTGTATCATGATGGTACCGAATCCACAATACTCGCACTAGTAGTGGTCAGGTAACCACTGCACCTCAGTAACAAAGTACAATTATGCAAATTTAAAAGTACCCACATAGCTACTAATTCAAAAAGGTTTTATTTTATAGTCCACCACAAAATCGGACACCCACAACACTATTACTGTTGTCAAAAGCACGGTAGGATGAAGCGTCCATATTTTTTACTCGTTGTGTTCTGCTACGAAACAAGTCATTTAAAGCTAAAAGCATTCCGCATTTTAACGTTTGATATTATTTTAAGCAAAAATGAATAATAGTCATAAAACAAACGCTTTATTTATAGCAGTAACATTTGTGTGATTTAATAGGTCGTATTAAATTAAGAACTGCCACGTTCGTCTTGTGGCAATAAACATTACGACTCGGATTCGATTCCCAAATTGGATAAAGTGTTATAGGATTTTTCTGCATGGAGTCTGTAACTGTGATTCGTAATCGGCAATAGGCTCGTCCTTTATTAAGTGGCAACTTAAACCAAATCTGGTGAAATTAGGGTAAAATATATTTGTGACTGATGTCTATAGGTATAGACATCAGTATGTAGTAGTGTATGTAGTGTAGGGTATGTATCATATGCCCAAAGTGTGTAATATGTGCTACAAAATTTATAAACATATTTGCGTGTAGGTTTTATAAGCACATACTATATAATTATATACATATGTAGCTACTCCAAAAATCTACAAACACCAACATATATTTTTAAACACAGGACTACCGATTACATATTTATTATATTTATTGATAGCCGTGAGACTATGTAAGTATCTCTAAAATACTTTTATTTTCAAATATAAAATATTTAACCCATTCAATGCGGCAACAAATTTTGCTTTCACTAGCCAGAATCGGCTCATATTTAACGTAAACGCCGATCGGCGTCAGCCGCACTTGATGAAATAAAAAAACCAAAATATCTAAAAACTACTCATATCAGGCATTTCATTTGTAAATTCCAAACACATTTGTTGTTTTATTAATATAATATCTTTACATTTGGGTAAAATATAAAACAACGATACATGACGCCGATCGGCGTCCTCCGAATCTGAGTATGAAAAAATAAGACGCCGATCGGCGTCCGCCGCATTGAACGAGTTAATTAGGTGCAGGTTATTTTCCATTTACAGTAAAACCTATCTATTTAATTCAAAACCCTATTTAAAAAGTTATCTTAATAAACTACTTGACACGATGCTCGAAAAGTGTGCCAAATGGTAATATACATAAATTAATATTTTAAAATAATTATGTAATTGCAATACTTTCATGTTTTAAAATTAAAATCGTTTGACGGTAGTCGTAGCTTATTTATTGCACCGTCCAACTAATTGCAATAAATAAAAGTAAGTTAATTTCAACAAGTTTATCTAATAGAGGACTATAGGACCTGCCACGCAAAGGACTCGAATTCGATCCCAAGACGCGCATCTCTGACTTTTCGAACTTATGTGCGTATTAAATAGTAAATTAGCTTTAACTTTAAAGGAAAATATCTTGAGGAAGCCTGCATATCTGTGAGTATTCCAAAATGTTCTCCAGGATACGTGAAGTGTGCCAACCCGCACTGAGCCACCGTGGTTGGACTATGGCCTAATCCTTCTCACACCGAGAAGAGGCCCATGCCTGGCAGTAGATCAGTTTAATAAAGGGCTGATATTATAATAATATATGTATTAAAAACGAAAATAAAATAACCGCACACATATTATTTAACACATTGTATGTAATAAGTGCCTTGCTCTGGGATTATTGTTTGCTGCCATTTTATTACCCATGGGAATACATGCGAGTGTTTCACCCTCGTCCGAGTCGCTAACTGGTGACAGATACAAGACAAACGGAAAATTATAAATCAACGCCAGCAAATTGTTTCTGCTATCTGGCATAATAATATGATCAAACCGACTGTTGTTGTGGAAAAGAAAGACGTGACACAATATGAAGGCTGCTTGGTTCGAATTAGATGACTGTTTTTATGCAACGAACTAGATTTTACTTGCGGTTTAGCCTGCGTAAATATAGCTTAGGTTATGTTAGTGAAAGTACTTTTTTTTTTAATAAAAGGATCCCTATGTCGTTTTTTGTTTCCCTGATAACGTATACACGAAATGCAATGATTTTCGGTCAAGTAGTTTAGGTGTAAAAGCGTAACAATCAAACTCACATTCACATTTATAATATTACTTAGGCTTACTTGGAATTACTGGTTACATATGTCACGAGAACTGCTTCGGGAGTGCAGCGGTGGTAAATGCGACAGCTTTGCATAAGGTCCCAGTTTCTATTTCGAAGTCGGGCAAGGTATTTTCTATCTAGTAATTCTCAGAGCAGCACGGAGTCTAAAACTGCGTCCGATAGTCTGCAATATGCTCGTCTCTATTCCGCGAAATGTAGATAGAATATATATTGTCTATCTTTTTGGGATTATAGGCTTCAGACATGTATGTGTATCAAGAAAACAACCTACTTAAGTTTTGTAATATAAAAACTTTCCTTTTTGTTTTAGTGGTATAAATAATAAAAGTCTGTTTGAAAAGTGGCCTGTTGAACAAAAATGTTCTTAGGTATACGTAAAGTTTCTTTAATGTCTATCGAAGTTATATTTCTAATTAAAACGGTAGTTCTGAAGTACGATAGTTCTATAGAGAAGTTTCTGTGCGAATTGGCTTCCATTAACTTTTGTTTGCACTTTAAAGTTTTCACTGTTAACGTATATTAAAGTTTAAGTTCGATTCCTTGAATAATTATATCGAACACAAATGACTTATATAAATGAACCAGAACACATAATGGGTAGTATATTTAGGTCAGAAGCAAGTTTGTTTGTGAGACTCTGCCAAACTTTAACTATGAAATGATAACGTATCTAGTTATATATCAATGTGAACGTATGTTTGTTTGTTATGCTATCACGCCTTAAATACTCGAACGATCATCATGAAATTTTGCATACACATTTTCAGGGGTATAGACAAGGATATAGGGTACCTATCGTCTTAAAAAAAGTAAAAAAAATAGTCTTAAAGTCGTATTATAAATGAAATTTAGCTGCAGACAATGTTCGAAGCAATATATAATAATAAAAATCAATTCTCAGAACGGATAGACGACAATTAGCTTTCTGCCTTCGGCAGACTTAAACAAACGTCCGTTGCCATCTGCAAATATTATCACAACCTTCTTTAAGAATCTTTTGCCGAGCTATTCCGAGAGTTCTTTTATGTTTCGGTCTCCGCCAAAATAGACCCGAAAGTTGTAGATTGTTTGACATTTAGAAATACGGTCGCAAAAATATGGGAATGTAAGGTAGTTAAACACCTGTAGGTGGCCTTGCAGTTAGTTGTAATATATTATTTTATATTAATTACTAGCGCTTGCCCGCGGCTTCGCTCGCCTAAAAGTAGTTTAGATAAGGTTATGTTAGTAACAGTTCATTTTTAAAAATAAAGTATGGCCTATGTTACTCGGAGATAATATACCTTTTTTATGGTAAAGGATTTTCAAAATCGGTTAATTCGTTTTTGAGTTAAATCGTTACAAACAAATAAACAAAAAATTAAATCTTTCCTCTTTATAATATTAGTATAGGTAGATATATTATGGCTGTAGATATGACTCGCGTTCCGACCGTTTGTATGAAGATAGAATACCGTTAGATAATATATTATCGTGATATAAATTACTACAAAATGTATAATTATAGCTTTTACAATTATGTTTACTAGTGTTTGCCTAGTGGTCAAAATTCGATGCTAATAATTATCAAAAACATATACGAATTTATATTATTCCAAAACTTAAAAAAACTAACTGGTCTCTATTTTTTATTAATTATCCCAAAGCTCGTCAATAGCTACGACACAAAACAAAAAGGAACGGCAATTGGTTGACAAACAGTAAGGATAATGATACTATCTTCTTTTTGTTTATATTTATATAGATGTTAGTAAAATCATATCAGTTGCTATCAATGCTTCAATTAATTTGAAACTAGCTGCCACTCCCATCCACTCGCGTGGTATCTTGTAGAAAGACTATTTCAAAAGAAAATGCGCTTTTTAAGCAGCTCCTTTTGAATTCGCTTCCATCGAATTTTAGATACTCTCAGTTTAAACTGTCAGCTAATGTATGCAGGTTTCGGTTTCATTATAAGTCTATTTAGAAAGATTAGATAATTACGTTGCTCTGTTTTCTTAATATCAAGAACAAAAACAATCACTATTTTAGTATCTATATGTGTATAAGTAGTAAGTACTTAAGTAAGTTAAGTAACTTGTAATATAGTAAATAAGTAAATATAATAATACTAGTATAAGCCTAATTTAATAATTATCTGAGTTTGATCTTAACCACAAGATGAGTACATAAACAATCGATCCATCTGAAAACATTCACAACAACTCAGAACAAAGGCCGATCACCTGGCTATGAAAGTGCAAAAACAAATGTATACTCTATACAGTACAAAAGAAAGTTCAAACTACAATACAGCTCGATAACTTTTAATGTACTATCGTTCATCAGACGTTGATTTTTATAAACGGTCTGAGCGAGTTCGCAGCGATTGCTACGATACCACCAAAGCTATTATCAGTACCCACCACCCTCTTCTATAAGAAAGGAGCCATTTATTTGAGCCTCGCCAATTCCCGTCTCTGCTCTGTTTTCTTTTTCTGATAAATCGAAGGAATATTTTCACAATGCTGCTACTGATAGTTCGCTACTTGAAACTGAATGCAGAATATTTGTTCGGTTCAAAATGAATGGAAAAAGTTGGAGAGAAACGTCAATTATTATTGCTGCGCTTTTGTGATTGGAAATTGTGCAGTTGTGAACTGAGTAGTATAGAACTAAGTTTGACATTTTGGTGTGAGCACAAGTTTGATTTGATGTATGGGGAGTTACATTATGAATACCTTGCGTTGGTATGCATAATGCGTAAATCGAAACATAAAATTCCACTCTTGGATGTCATAATTAGTATATTCATAATTTGCAGGATCGATGGACGTGCACTTAAATATTATAATTAAGAGTAATTATAATATTTAAGTGCACGTCCATCGGTCCTGCAAATTATGCATTTTGTAATTATGACTGCTAATTATGTTTTATAAGAAAACGGATGGTTGTAGTAACACTGAACTTTTCAAATAGTTATGTATTATTATTACGAGTAGTCCCTCATTTTACGACCTTTACTTCTGAAATAAACTATTTAGATGCCGTTCAATAAATTATTTGATTCCCCTCCTCTATATCGCAAACAAACATTTTAGTGCAAAATCTAGCTTTTGTGTAATTTGTGATTTAGTATAGATTTTATTTATTTATTTAATGCCCATATTACAAAGACTTAAACAAATTACCCACTTTATCGTAGTCAAACGGCTACGTTAATAACTAACAACATCTGTGCGCCATATTGCTTTAGTTTTCATATTCATGACTTATTATTATAAAGATTATTAAAAAACTCGAATCAATTCACCGAAATCTTTAACAATGACTTTTATAAATTGAGCAAACAATTTTCTAATAAAGAATATTCAAATTTATTCAATTTGAGCCAAATAATAAGTTTAGGTAATACCTTTAGTACTAATAGGCCAATGTAAGGTTGCTGGAATATTAGTGAAGGACGACTGACTTCAAGGAGAAGGCCCCTTAGAATAGAAGCTTGACGCCTTGAACCTTTTGGCGGCAGATGCTTTTTATCGTTCACGTTATTACCAAAATCTTGTAGCTATAAAATGACTTTATAGTTCAACTATGCCTGAAGGTGATTTAAGACATAGTAATTGTAGAAATCTGCCTTAGATATTTCAAGTAATTATTTCATAAAACGTTATTGTGTAACGTCTTACTAATTCTGGAGCTGTCTGTTATTTGTCTCACAATTTGCGTCAACTAAAATAGATGACATTAGAGATAAGAATGTATATCTCTCTATTGCTATATCTTACTTGAATTGGCATCAAATAAATTTCGATACATAAAAACATCTGAAGAAACAGTATTTTTTTTAAATAGGACTGTGCTTTTGTTTTGTTATTAGATAATGTTTTTATATCCGTAGTTAAAATGCGCAATCTTTTAGGCTTCAGCTAGATTTTTAAACATATATGTGTTATTGACCTCTCTTTTTTTCTTTCAAACCTTAGCCTTTGCAATTTCCCGCCATTCCCGTTTGGCAAATACGTCTAGGCCTTCTGATCTGCATCCGAATCGACCTCGACCGAGCTAATAAAAAAACTTAGTTTACACTGATTCGAGTAAACTTCGTTTATTATTGACTTACTTGCCCGCGGCTTAACTCGCTCGCGTAAAAGTAGGTTAGTTTAGATTATATATTAGTAACAGTACTATTTTTCCAAAGAAAATATAACCTATGTTACATGGTAATAATACAGCTTTTGAATGGAATCAAATCTTTCCTCTTCATAAGTTGCCTTGCAAAGTCCAATATTTTACGCGCATTATTTTAGATGCTTCTTCTTCCCTGACGGGGTAAGCAGAGGTATAAGAATCTCTTTACGATCTATGTATGTTTTAGTATATTACCCATACCCTGTGCTGGTATTAAGAATTTCCTTACAGAAAAATTGAACAACACTGCCTGGCCCAGGAGTCAACCGTAGGTTCTCAAAATCGACTACAAATATAACCACAAACCTATATCACGGAACTAGGTATAATCATAACTTCACTTAAATATTTGAAGTCCAACTCGGACGAATAAAGAAACTATTCTAGCTTTTATGATTTCGATATGATCTACGAAATTGAATTGTATCAAAGATTCGGCGACATATTGAGCAATACAGCTGACTCCGCTCTAGAACGTGTCCGCTTAAGGGTTGGCCTAGTTTTGTAGCAGTATCCTGCTACATCAGGGATAGGAGTACCATAAACTAAACGTCGATATTCCAAAGGTTAAAATCGTAGAATATATTATGTAGATATGTATAAACGCGCACTATGCCATTTTGCATGGTCAACACGGTTAACAAAGAAAAATACTAATATTATCTAGTCCAGCTTTTTGCGAAGTGGCAGTTACCATATCGCTTTACATTTTATACTATTTTTATACAATAAGATGTCAAGCACAGGGCTGATACCGGGTAAGCCGGCTAATTTCTACCGACAAATTTTGACTAAAGCGGGTACTTGCATGGAAAAATATTTATATACAAAGTAGATATGAAAAATAAGCTAAGCATAACAGTACTCCGATCTATACCTATTGCTTATTTAAATAAAACTACACAAAAGCAAATATGTTAAACATCAAACACAAGAAAATCTAATTAAACCGCACATGATATGTGTCCTGGAGACAGAACATATTACACTGATATAGTATAACTCTAAACATGTTATACAATGATCATTAGTTAAGAATGTACCTAAAAACGCTTACGTATTGAATTGAAATTGCTAATAAAATAATTTCTTATTGTTTAAGCAATTTTTCATTTATAATTATTGTTATTGTTTACAACTATTTTAATTGTATACTTAACTATATACATACATATGTTTGCAGTACATGTATAAATGTTTTTTGTAGACCCTTACTTTATTAACAGTAGAATAAAAATGTAAAGTGATAGAATATTAATATTAGAAACAGCCTGAACCACAGGTCTCTGACCTAGTTCAGGTAATACAATGTAAAAACAGACTTCATAAGCAAGTCTATTGTGTCCAATATTTAAATTGTTAATGTTTTCCTTTAGATTAAATATAATTTTAATGTGAGTTTAATACAATAAGTAGCCTGTAATGTGTCTTGTAAAGACTTTTATTTATTGAATAAAATGTATTATTATTATTATTTATCTGTTGTAGTTATAATATGAGATTGTATGTTCGTTATTGTAAGCCTGCACCGAATGCAATCGTGCGTCACAGACGCTTCGCCTAACCTCATTTACCTTCTCGTTTCGCAATCAATCAGCTGCTTTAATAATGCTCTGCGTAGATGCCTTACTAATTTCCCTGTATATTGAGATTTATTACAACTGTTATATAAGGTGCTATAGTGTAATTGCTAAGCATAAGTTGTGACATAATCAACGCTTTCTCAGTTAAGATATTTGATTCAATTATCAAACAATATGCAGTGGTTAGTCGACTTTAAAATAGCATGAATTAGAATTGAATACATTTTATAACATTTTCACCAATGTAATTAGAAAACAGAGGAATAAAATAATTATTATTTATTACTAGCTATTACCTGCGTCTTCGCCCGCGTAGATTTTAATTAAAAAGTGTTTGTCTCCGCGGAACCCTATTTTTCTAAAGTCAAACTAGCCTATGTTACTCCTTATAACATCAGCTATCTGCCAGTGAAAGTCCCGTCAAAATTGGTTCAGCCGTTTTGGAGATTAGCCGGAACAGACAGACAGACAAAAAATTTTAAAATAGATGTTTTCGTATAGGTACCTTATATACTTTCATACGCATTAGATAAAAAGCTGTTATTTTGACATTACAAACAAACACTTCAATTTTATTTATCTATGTCTATTTTGAATACGTTTTACAGTTAATGGAAACTGAAAATTTCTAATCTAGTCTAATCAAGGTCAAATGTGAACTGAAATGCAATTTATGTTTACATATGTGATGTGTGACACTTAGACTTGATGGGAACTGTATTTTAAACAGATTTTATTACGAGAATCGATTATCTGATGACGTTGTATGGCAGTGGCGACGACCTTTTTTAGGTTTTCAGGACTAAATCTTCAAAATATGTTAATATATATTCGCACCACCTGACCACTTCGCATCAAATAAAATATCTTGATTTTGTAAGATTTCGTATCAACATCAACGATTACATCGTTCAACAATGGAAATAAAATCTCAATATCATGCTTTAAAATAATAATTATAAATTTTTCGAATGCAATCGAATCACTAGAACATTAAAATCATTCGAAAATTAATCGATTATCTCTAATAATCGCATAGGAACTATGCCTACATTACAATCAGTCTTTTCCAGATGAAAATATAAAATTTATCTTCGGTATCGTAAAGTTAGGTATCGTAAACATAGGTCACTGGAAAAATGAAACACGTCCAATTGAGAATGTACGTTAAGCCGTCCGTAACAGATGTCATATGCACATGTGGAAGAGCTAGTCCTGACAGTTGAATGACGTGCAGCCTAAAAAAAATGTCACAGTGGTATTAATTTTTTACTACAATCCAGTTGACTATTCCGTACAACGAAGTTTAGAAGGATAATTGGATTGAATCAGAAAGGCAAATTAAATTATTTTTGAATTATTGTTAATCGAACTATCGAGATACGATGTTAGTTCATATTAGAAATAAATATAAGACTGAGTTTATTCTATTATTCATATTATTTAATATATCGTATGTGATTTAAGAAACAAAGACAAAATCTTGAATAAACAATGTAATTGTAATGTTCGGTTCCGACACAAAAGATCCCACTGGGTCGAAGTGTCGCCGGTCTGCACTGACTGGCCCCCTCATAAGATAAGATAATGTTCGGTTAGATACTGAGTTTTGGTTAACTTATAAATGCGAATGTGAATTTGTTTGTAACGCTTTCACTCCTTAACCACTTGACTGATCATCATAAAATTCGCATACACGTTTTCAGAGGTACTGAAAAGTACGGTTACCTTTCATCCAGAAATAAGTATTCATTTCGAAGGATACCTATAATCCATTCTACTTGTACTGGCTATGTTCTTTATAATCAAAATTTTGTTTTTATATGTATCATTATTAAAGACTTAACGGTTAAAAGATATAGTTATTTAACATTGTTCTTTAAAACGGACTCCTTTGGACCCAATAATTGCTGTAATTAATTACATGCGTCTGTATGAAGTCTCTTGTAAGAGTTGTATTAAAAGAATATGTATTAAAAGAATTGTTACATAACAATAATCAGTGCTGCAAATAAAATGATTAACTTTTGACATACTCATTGCGTATACATTAGCCCAGCTGTGGATATCAGTGAATGAATTTTAGGTTTCGTTTCGGTTTAACAAGTTGATGAATTACATCAACTGTACATATATTTGTTCACGTCATCAATCAAACTCAGCAAATTATATCTTTTACCCATTCATGCCAATATCATTCGATTTAAAAATACTGTTGGTAACAAAATATATTTGTATAAACATATATGTATTTTAATATAACTAGCTAAAATTATTAAATTGCTGCATTGTACTGCAAAACCTTTTTTTTCTGGGAAAATGCGCCCGATGCATACCCTCTCACCACAAGGGGAGGCGAGAGGGTTATGTCCGGCTCTCCCGTAAAGAAGATTCAAGTAACTAGTAGTATGAAATTTTGTACCAAATAGTATTTGTTTTGTTTTTAAAATACTAGTGCCGCCCTAAGAATTGTGTATCGCGGGGGACCTTACAAAAAACGGACACAAAAAACATCCAGATCCGGTACCACCATTTCAGGATCACACAAGTTTTTGTCACGTGCGTGATTCGAACACTTGGTGCAGTAGAAGCGGCGAGGCGACCACTCAAACCTCAACGCCTATCCATGCAGTCTCTAACTGCTTAAGTATCCTTTCGTAGAACATGACATGTGACGTGTGCTTAAAATGTATTTAGAATATGATCCTATCTAGTATGCTACGTTGCACCAAAACTAAATAGCATGATTAAAGTGAACGCTACAATCATTACACAAAACAAGAATTTTCACGTAAAATCTTAATTATTTTTTTGGAATTTGTATTATAGAGGTTATATCACAGTCGTTTAGAGTAAATACAGTTAATTATCCACATCGGCTACAGCTTTAATGAAGCACATCAGCCCACTTTAATGAAGATAATCAAAAACAAAAATAAGTATTTCAAAAGCAAAAGAATAGAAAATGTTATTACATTTGCTAGTAATTTGATTCAATTAGCCGAGTATAGAGAGTAAGACATTCGTATAATTAAGTTTTGCAGGCATAAATATTCGATTTTATAATTATTATAACTTAAATAAGATTTTATTACGTATATCGTATGTGCTATACAATATGCATAACATTTCATCGAACCCCTTATTCTTGCTCAAATCTATTTAAGGTATAAGTTATTTGCTTTTGCCCGCGGCTTCGCTCGCGTAAAAGTAGGTTAGGTTATGCTAGTAATAGTACTTTTAAACAATATATAGCTTATGTTACTCGGTGATTATATAGTTTTCTAAAGGTGAAAGAAGTTTTAAATCGGTCAGGTAGTTTTTGAGTTAAATCCTTACAAGCAAAGAAACAAATCTTTCCTCATTATAATATTAGTATAGACTAGCTTTTGTCCACGGCAACGCTTACTCGATACCAGTACTTTTTACTGGATAAAAGATACTCTATGGCCTTTTGTCTATCTCTGACAAAGTGTATGAGAAATTTCATGATAATCGGTTTAGTAGTTGAGGCATTAGAGCGTAACTAACAAACAAATTCACATTCACATTTGTAATATCAATTAGGATAACGGCATATTTTCTGTCTGAATTAGCCCAATTGAGAAAGTATTACCTACAGAAACTCGTAACCTAATATCCATGTGCTGTGTATCTACGAAGGGCGAGTAAGGTTCCAGTGTTTCTAATGGAGGTGTTATTAGTTGAAGGACCGGCTGCTTTTGTCCCTTGCGTTCTCAGCACAATAATTTCTTTCATCGCATCAAATACGCGTTGCCGGTTCTTAATGAACTCAGCAACGCGTATTTCTTGCTACTTTTACTGGTAGTAATCAATATTTGTAGAATTAGGATTGATTAGTGTCATCAAGTTCCAGTGACTCACCCACCATTTAAGGCAGCGAGTTGGCCTACCGTGGTAGGTTTAGTCGGTAGTATACGGGACTTTCCATCTTTTCCCGAGCATAACCTCTCCGCTCTCCTTTTCCGCAGAGAAGAATGCGTCAATGCATTCTATCACGAGAAAAAAAAGATTAGAGTCATCATCGTTTATTGACCAGCATGTTAATAAAATCTTATATAACGCAGACTAAGTTAAAACCGAAAACTAATACTAACCAGTTCTAAGCTGGAGAATTCCCAAATGCTCGTACATTACAAGCATAAAGCAGAGAAACTTCAAACCCGTTATCATTTTAGCTTCAAGTCCGAGTTCATAAATTCCTTATTCAAAGACATGACTTACATAATACAATACAGCGACAGCTAAAGTTTAAATTAGACTGGAACTAAACAGAGAGTTGCATTACGTTTGCAAATGTACTAAATTATGTGCAATAGGACGAGCGCGTGCGGATAATGGCGTCGGTATTACGCAGCTACGTATAAATATATTACGTGTAGCAACTATAAGTGATGTTTATTCGAAAATGTTTGTTATGAAGGTATGGGTTTTCGACGAACGTTTATTGACTTTTGCGATTTGTACACATACTTAATATAGTAGGTACTATAACGAGTCTTATTCGCGATTAAATATTAAAAAAATTAAAAGCTAGTAAATACCTATTGATTACCCAACGTTTCGCGAGTATGATCCATTTATAGTACTAGACTGCCCGCGGCTTCGTTCGCGTAAATGTAGATTAGGTTAGGATATGTAAGCAACAACATCTAATAAATCGATGAACGCCGGCTGCACGCACGAAAAAGGATGACTCATTGTCCCGTTACGCTCATTGTCCCGTTACGTTCATTGTCCCGTTACGCTCATTGTAACGTTTTCATCAATGTTTTGTTATGACGTCGTCACGTTAAACTATCTTCCGTAAACCGACTTTACAGACAACCAGCTTTTTCTGGATAAAAGGTAACCTATGACTTTCTCTGTTTCCCTGACAACATGTATGCGAAATTACATGGTAATCGGTCGAGTAGTTATGGCGAGAAAACGTTAAAACTAAACAAATAAAACTCACATTCGCATTTATAATATTAGTTAGGATTATATTAATTATAAAATGTGGTGCTTTTTATTACAATGGGACCCTTGGACCTTGGTGGGGAGTTTTATTAGCGGGTTTTGGGTCAACGATAGATGACAGGAAGTCGATGATTCAGGATATCCTGAATAGCACCGCTTAACGACTTCCCATTTGATGTTATTTTTAGTTTTGCTATGGCTTCCTAATTTAATATTTATATCTTTGTTTCAGGTAAACACAAAAGTTTTTAATTCAAGCCTTTGTTATAATAAAATTATAAATCAGCGTTAATCCTGCGAGGAGGGGGTGATCATTATAATTATTTAATTCTTTAATATATATAATAGGGCAGTTGACTATATTTATTTTGATTTTGTACATTATTTTACACAAGAGCAAATAAATTAAAACATATTTTTGTGCAAATGTACCGTAACGTTGTGTACCAAATTTGGTTGCAAGATAACGGAGTAATTAATATTTTAAATTTAGATACAGGTAAATCAATGGCTAAATCTGGAGGTATAGTAGGGTATTGCTATCTCCCTCGGTCAGTTGCATCTAAGTAGCGGTGACGTCACATTTTGCATCATCAACGATCGCTACAGCTGCCAGATTTAAAACGTATGTTTGTATGTCATTTATTTTTTAATAGATTTCAAAAATTCTTTTATTTTAGCGTTTGAGTAATATAACTATTTGATTTAAATAATAAAAAATATGATATTTATTTAAACTGATGCCTGGGCATTGTAAACGCAATGAAATCAAAGAAGTAAATGGAAACGATTTACAGCTTAGTGTTAGATGAGCTACTGGCATGTTAACCACCAAAACTTATATTAAAATATTATGTTACCTGGCATTTTTCATTGGCAGTGATGGGCTACATTTCTTGTTGTCTTGGTGATAAAGCTTAACCCATTTTGTTGATCAGATATTGCCAATATTAGGAATACCAGGACACCGACCAGACATAATTCTTATTCGATTTACACAAACCAGCGTTTGCAAAATAGAAACAGAATGTTTGTCAATCACATCGGCTGAACGATTCTCGGCGAAAATTGATAGACAGATTGCCTATTTCGTGGTTGGTGGTGCCACGTAGGATAACGTTGCGCGGAAATGGGATAACCCAATCATCGTGGTCGACCTTTGGCTTTATTTATAGTTACTGTATATATCTACGGAGGTGAATACCGGTTTCTATATATAATTATTTGCCTTATATTGCCACTAGCAAGAAAATATAATATACTTTGACATCTTGTGTGTATTAAGAAAATGACTTTAGAATATTAATTGAAATGTTACTTTTATATTTAGAGACGATAAATGTTCGTTTGTTTCGATGGCCTTCTTTTTTAACCAGAGAGATATCTAGCCTTTTCAAGTGTTCTTGCAACTTACCTTAGTTAAAAATGACAATATTTTTATACTATATCATATAAACAGTTTTAATTTAACACGAATGCTACTTTTTCTTTCTCATATCCAACATTTAGACCGAAATTTTCATGAGATACAAGAATATATGTATATCTGAATGTCTTGTGAAGACTTATTGCCTAAATAAAAATAAGCAATTCATTCGCCTTTGACTTTTGTCCTCTTAATATAAATTCTTTTATCATATCTAGGCTTAATAAAGTTGCTTGCTGTATAACATTTTGATATGAACATAGAGAACGAGCAACATTTTTTTCTGTTTCACCTATAGGCAATAAGGCCTTTGAATATCTAGAGATGATATGAGTTCACGTTACGCTATCTAATAAAATTTTCTGTTAAAATAGCAGTTGCAGCACATCGCATCTCGATTGAAGTTGAACAAGGAGATTGGACTAGTATTTTCTAAGACAAAAAGTTTTAACATGCCGTAAAACATTCGTTATAAAATGGAATCTATTCAGCAGAACAAATCATAATGCAAGTATATGTCCGCAAACTTCTAGGCTCGTAATATAGTTCATTTTTTTTGGTATAAACAATGAAGAGAGTACAAACTTGTCGTCGCTTATGTTAAAAAATCAGTCGTCTTTTGACTACCAGGTTGCATTTATATCGCTATTCGAATAACGTAATAGTCAGTAAAATATATAAAAGGAAGATTACAAATGCATAGTACCTATATATCAAAATTAAGAGGTTGTCAATTCACAACGGGCTCTTGTACGAAAAGTACAGGAAAAATTTGAAAGCTATGAAACAAAATTGACAAAATGGAAAAGCAACTTTGGAAGGCGTCATTAAATAAAATTTAAACATTCAATCGCCATTCGAATAATAAATAGTGCCGACGTAGGAATCCACATTTTAATGCACAATCTTTGAGTTAATCCATATTTGTTGCGTATTAATTGCCTATAGTTTAACCTCCACTCTATAGTTAAGTATATGTTTGATATTATAAGCCTCAGGTAGATGTGTATCGTAACAGAATCTGAGAGCTTGCTATCTACCGAGCATACAGTTCGACTCCGTACTGGTTTTTATAATATCTTAATAAATTAATATTACCTTGCCCAACCCAGGAATCTATAGAAACTCTACCTCAAACAAACTTAGATCATAGCTTACAGTAAAGCGTATTCTTTATCAAAATACCTTGAATTATAAAATCTGGTTGCCGTTTTTATGTTGAGTAAACGCCTATTTGCCAAATCGAGCGTGTGGCTAAGATTACGTAGAAGACGTTTTTTGTCATACATATTATATGGGAGAGGGAAATCTGATAGTTGTTCAATCACGTAATCTTGAAGGCTACAGAAGTGCTCTAAACAATCAGAAGCGCGATTAGTGTCCCGAATACTTAGGATTATATGCACAGTGCTGACGTCACTGGAATACTAATTGGCTGGTTAAGGTGGTGGTAGACTTGAAGTGTTCTTTATTTGAATTTCAAATTAACTGTCTTAAGAGTTGACTGTTCAGACGTTAGATAGGTAGCTTGAGAAATAATGTGACGTAGGTATTTTATATGCAGATATTGAGATATTGACCCTAATAGCTCTGGTATGCGATGCGGATAACATGCGCACATTGTATGCGTCGTGTAAACGATTGACGTGAACCACTTTTGCAAGTAACGCATTTATGAGTATTAACAAAATTTTGGCCGCGGCTTTGTTCGCGTAAATGTAGATTAGTAACAGTACAGTAAATGATACGCTATGTCCTTTTCTGTTCCCTTGACAACATGTATGATGATATAATAATGATACGAAATTTCATGATGATCGGTCGAGTAGTTAAGGCGAGAAAGCGTAACAAACAAACAAACTCACATTCACATATTTTATAATATTAGTTACGATATGAACATATATCCCGTTCGAGATAATTGCACATGTAGCCCGCATCAGGCACTCACGTCATTATTGCAAGCTTACAATCGGGTTTCCAGTTATCAAATAGTTTGCCTAAGAAACAAATTTGATAAATACCAAATAAATCCTCTTATTAAGGATCAGCTGATGTTTGAAAATCGAACCAAAGAATAAAAATATGTTTAGATAAACCTCTCTTGAATATCGTTTTGGTAAATCTTTTTATTACGGGTACATTGACCCGTAATCCTTGCTGTATCATGAAGATAAATTACATACTTAGAACTCGAACGAAGAAGTATTAAGAGAATATTCTTTATGAACATTTTATTACAAGGAAAAAGCTTAAAAGGAATATGCGCTCAAATTACTCCGTACATGTTTTTTTTTACTAGGGCTATAAGACTTACGTTCTAAATTTAATATGTTAGGTTTTTATGATCAGCAACTTAAAGACTTGAATACTTGGATCGATTGTCAATACACTAAGGACGCATCATGAAAAGGTTAAGAAAAGTACCATAACCAAGACCTAACATTTTTTTCATCTGCTCGTACAAAGTTGTCGAAACATCATTCTCACGCATATATTTATTTAAAATCTTAATTGGCCACTTGGACATAAACTACTCTTACACAACAAAATATATGTGTAACGGTAAATATAGTCTCTACTTACTATACTACGATGCTGTAGATTTCAGTATTTGATATTAATCTAAAGTAAATTTATTTCGCTGCAATTGAGAGACAAGTCTTGATTAGCTGTCAAAACTTGAAAACATTTCCTCAAGAAGGTTAAGTTTATTGATTTTAACTTCATTTTCAAGATGCCAATATGTTAATCTTGTTGCTTTATATAAGATAAAAATAAAAATAAATTCAAATTTATTAATGTGCTATTGACTAAAGCATTTTACTGTTAAAATCATAAATGTAGTATGATTTTAGTTGTTCCGTTTATGTTTATCACGTGATAAATAATATCACCAGTTGTCACATAAACGACGTTCACGTTTACATTTTTATTTAGCAATATTCATTTAAAAGACCTTAACAAATCTCTTTAAAATATCGGCTTAATCTCACAGCGATCTTCGAATAGTTTGCAGCGGTTAGAATTTTACTTTGCAAAGCAGATAATTCCCGTAGTAATAAAGCAGAAATGATAGCTTACCCACATCCCAACATTATCGTCAATATATCAAGTCCTTAACGCGTAAACTAATGAGCTACTGTTGTTCACACAACTACGTATAACTGTGATTAACAGTTTATGGCGTGATATGAATAGTTACGCGGATGTTACTTGTTACGTAATTAACGTTTCGAATGCCAACATCACTACTAACGTTCTCAATTCGATTTTTTTTAAGTAGTAAACTATTTCGAAATACTGTCTGTTACAATATTTAACACTGAAGTCCTAGCTAGGCTATTAAGTAGTAGGCATGGAACATTTCACTTTTAACAGTGAAAAATCATATTAAATGATTTTTCATCAGTCACACTTGCTACTTCGCTTCACTATGCCCACTAAAAATCACTCACGGTATGAAATCACACATTGCTAAAATGGTTACTTAAACTTGAGGAATACAGTTGCATCGAGTAATCGCGGCGCCTAGCGAACGATTACAGTGCATGGTGGAAAGAGACAAACGTTATTTTGTTAATTCTTATCTATTACCGGCTCATCGCATCGCCTCGCGTGGTGACGTATTAATGCATTAGGTATGACTTTGATTAGTTCGAGAGTACATACAAATATAGCCCTTACTCTTATAACATAAGGCTCGCTTTTCTCTGCAGTAAAAAGTAGCAGCACGCAATTTCTTAGTGTTTGTTTACATTATGATTCTATAAGAAATTAAATTTTACAGCACGTGTTGCTGCTACTTGAACACGACGTTCGTTAGGTTTTCTAATTGAAGTTAGAATTACTGTTAGTTACTCGTACGTAAAAAGAAAGAGATTATTATTAGGTAGTGTAAATAAATCTTCATGTTACTTTAAAATTGTAGTGTATATAAGTTAGGTAGTAATAATTATTCTATAAATATTATTTAAATTAGAACAATGAGTGCATTGATTTGGAACTACTACTTATGAGAAACGAGCATTGCACTGTAAGGTACGAATGTAAAACAAGCTATCATAATATTTAATTCATTAGGTAGTATTCATATTTCATACTGAAGCAAATGCGAAGTTACTGCGACTGAGAATGAAAAATCATTGACTGTGATATTTCACCTGTGAAATCACTGTGAAAAAAATTCATCATTTCATCGAATTAAAATGAATAAAATGTAGCAATCATTTCCATGCCTATTAAGTAGCCTGTGTTATGGACATTTAGCCCTTAGATCCCACAGTATAAGGATTTGGTGACTGTTAGCGTTATACAAAGTTATATCTATATAATTATTAAATTCTAATTAATAGCTATGGTTACTGGAACATGATTATGTGCGTGTGTGTGTGTGTATGTGAAATTTTAGATGTTACTTTTTATGTGTTTGATATCTGTTGGATATACAATTGTACAGGTTAAAACCTCTTTTTAATCTAGTTCTTGCTAAGTGGGTAAATTGAAGGTGCTTTTTATGTCAATGTATATATTGTGTGTCTGCTTTATCATGTACCGGAAAAAATGTGTTTTCCTTATTTCATTCGTTTTTCTATTTAATATACAAATAATAGGGGTTAAAGTATCAAGTTGCCGTTGTATATTAATGGATACCTACTTTGAATTGACATAAAACCTTCGTGGTGTGAGATTTTCGAGTGAAACTTTTTTCACTTGATACCTATAAGATTTTTCTTGTGCAACATTCGATTTTCGACTTTCGATTTTTTTTTTATTTAGCTTAGACGCGAAAGATGGATACTTCGAATATCCGAGTCATTTTTGAATACGAGTTTCGACGCGGAACTAACGCGACAGAAATGGCTCGCAATATCAACGTTGCGTTTCGAGAGGAGACTGCTAATCAACGCACCGTGCGTTTTTGGTTTCAACGCTTTCGTAATGGAAACTTCGATTTGAAGAACGAACCACGTGGAAGACCGCCCACACTGGTGAATAACGCTGAATTGAAGGAGATGGTGGAAGCCGACCTGAGTCAAACTACCCAAGAATTAGCGGTATGGTTTAACGTTCCCCTACCTTCAGTATTGGCTCATTTGCATTAAAATCAATTAGATAAAAAAATATGAATAATGGCTGCCTCATGATTTGACTGATATGCAGAAAGAAATGCGTGTTGAAACTTGTGTCGCCTTGTTGACTTGGTACAGAAATAAAGAAATATTGGATCGAATTGTGACATGTGACGAAAAGTGGATTCTTTACGATAACCGTAAGCGAAAAATGCAATGGCTGGTCCCAGATCAAACGCCGCAACAGTGCCCTAAAGCAAAGCTTACCAATAAAAAAGTAATGGTAACTGTTTGGTGGTCTCTTCATGGTGTTATTCACTATAGCTTTCTCAGGTCTGGTCAAGCAATAACAGCAGATGTTTACTGAGCCGACCTTTGAACAATGATGGCGAAACTGGCAGTGAAACAGTCCCGACTCGTGAATCGATCTTCATCATTATTGCTCCATGATAACGCAAGTCCTCATACTGCACGAGAAACTGTTGTAACTCTACAGGAGCTGCAGTTAGAAACCATACGTCATTCTCCGTACTCGCCAGACCCTGCTCCAACGGACTACCATTTTTTTCGTGATTTGGACTATTTTCAACGTGATAAAAAAAAAATTCCCAGAAGGCAGTACAAAATGCTTTCACACAGTTTGTCGAATCTATATCCCCGAAGTTCTATCGTAAAGGCATAAATGAACTTCCGTTTAGATGGCAGCAATGTATAGATAATGAGGATAAATCTTTCGATAAATAAATATGGTACATCTTAGAAAAAAACGAGTTTCAATTTTTCAGTACAAATCGGCAATTTCATACTTTAACCTCTAATAAATTGTATTACAAATATGTAACAAAGACAAATACTACAAATTTTAGTTATCTATTTTATATAGAAGTCCATAATACCATACGTATTTATTATGAAATAATTATCAATTTGTATTTACTTTACGTGTAAATAAATAAACTGTTAGTAAATACTATGCTTTAAGAACTTTTCCTATTAACCTGTCAATTGTTGGAATGCCAGACATCATTGAAAACCTATTGTCTGGCCGTTGGTATACCACTGCAATTCAATGGGTTAACTACATAAATATCAAAATAATCAAAATAATAATTTTATTATTAAGATTAAGGTTACTATTACATATAACTACTTTATATTATTGCCATTTTATTAAAACTAGCGGTGGCCAAGTGGCCGAAATTCGCCCATAATTTAATTAAATTTTAAATTTGATCGTTATTAAAGTTTTATTGTCAATAACCTACTACTCTTATAATCACATTTCATTTAGTCACCTACTCCACATACATGCTACGAACCATAGTTACGAAGCATTCTACGAAGTCAACCGAACAATGCCGAAATACTAGGAATGCGATTCGACTGCTTGTGTCAAATGCATGGTTGTGTACGTGTAGTGTTTTTTCATTAATTTAATGTATTTCTAATGCATATTTTATAAAAATACTAGGATTCGCCCCTCCTTCTCCATATAAACTTTAACTGTGCCAAATTTCATACTCCTCCATCCACACAATTTTCGTAAAAAGGGGTACAAAATTTTGCTTCACGTATTAATATGTAGATTGACGACATATATTTTTTCGTTCATTATTCCATTTTCGACAAAGTATCAGGTATTGTGTGTGATCTGTTAGGAAAAATTTTGCAGCAACATGAAGTCTACGTAGTTACCACGAATTTGAAACCCACTAACAAAATCTGGATGTGGCTTTTGCCAAATTTTTCATTGCATCTCTTTTGTAACAAGCAAGTTTAATCCGACCGTATTTACGTTTCATTTTATTAATCATATTTATGCTGCATAAAAATATTTTAAACCATCCATTTATAACAACAATAATTATTCTAGTGGTAAAACGAAAATAAAAGCCAAATGCGTACGCCATCTGTCAAAATTTATTCATATTATAAATAATTGTGTTATTTAAATCGAACCATTAATAATCTGGGGTTAAATTAATATTAATGCGGGAGACGTTTCGACGATAGCGCCTCCAACCCTCGCCTCGTAAATACCTCTGTTACAAACACAATATTACACGACACGATTAAAACTTTGTTCTATAAATGGCGTCGTAAATGGCTGGCTACAAAATGTAGCTCTGTATATCTTTACTTCTTATGATATGCTAAAGGTTAATAAAAATACTTCATCTATAAAAAAATATTTTTATTTTTGTTTGTAATGATTAAACTTAAAACTACTAAATACATTTAAAAATTGTTTCACCAATAGCAAGCTAATTTATTCAAACATAGGCTAT
This sequence comes from Catocala sponsa, assembly GCA_963564715.1. Classification (NCBI taxonomy): domain Eukaryota; kingdom Metazoa; phylum Arthropoda; class Insecta; order Lepidoptera; family Erebidae; genus Catocala; species Catocala sponsa. Next base: position 19,397,396 of record OY751337.1, on the reverse strand, counting down.
GTAACACAACCTGTAATAACGCTATAAGCTACGAGAGTGAAGTAATAGTCATAAACGTGAATAAAATTTATAAAATTGTAGGTAAAATCTCACTAGGTACCGAACAAAAATAATTTACTTAGTTACATTTTTTTGTAAGAGAATGCTACTGTGCTTTTCGTCTAACAAGTATATGCTTGATAGAAATAAAGACAAAAAGAAAATCACCTATGTGTGTCAATGAACTATGACACTGATTGATGTAGTTTTGTCAGATATAGGAATTCTCTTAACATGCGTATCACCAAAGGATGAGAGATGTATTATACTAGCAATCGCTAGCGGTGTTTTTAAGTTCCAGGTAGCATAAAGAGAGCGAACCTATAGACATATAAAAAAATCTAACAGACAAATCTCATAACACTATACCCCGGGATTAAACTCAGCACATCTCGATCACACAAACTTATGTCAGGTAACCAACGACTTGGTCTACTTCTTAAATAGACAAAGGCATACAATTATTGTTACAAGAATTGTATAATTATCATAATATTACTCATAAAATGTTAGTCGTAATACAACAATCTATCTATAGTACCAATATTGCCGCATAGCACTTCGTGACCACAAACGTTATACAACTCAAACCAACCGGAAAATAAAATAAAATACAACTAAAATAAGCCATAAGGTTTATTTTTCTGAATAGTTGAATAGAGTTGCGCATTACGTAGCAGCTGTGATTACGACCTCTTATGACGTGTTATAAATAGGGTTGGCTATACTAGGCGTAATTAATACGTGTACTCGTGTTAGATGGGCAGAAAAAACAGAGAGTTCGTTACCAGCCCTAATTGTTTTAGAAATTCAGCCTTTTTAGCTACACATGCGAGGCAATTTTCGTGGAATAAGCTTAGCGGGCATTTGCACGTTCGTCGTTTTGTATTGTGTACTCAACACACGTCGTTCTCATAAAATTAGTGGGTTGAGGATTTTTAGAAACTGTTATTTCTAAACTGAAATTATTGTCACAATTTAGATAAGTAATTCCATAATCCTTATATTATAAAACTATTACATATTTTCTTCACAGTTAAAAATTATCAAAATAAGACCGTACGCTAGTGTAATAAGTAATAAGCTATAATACTTACATTTACAGATTCGATCAAGAGAGATTTATCAATACTAGCGGTCGCCTAGTGCTCGAAATTCGACCAAAGTTTGCCTGTAAGATATTACTGATGATATAATATATGTTATTATATATTGATATATGTAACCATAGTTACGCGCTTCGACTGCGTGTGTCAAATGCATGGTTGTGTGCGTGTAGTGCTTTTTCATTAATTTAATGTATTTCTAATGTATATTTTATATAGATATTAGCATTCGTCACATCTTCTCTGTATAAACTATAAGTGTGCGAAATTTCATACTCCTCCGTCCGCCCAATTTTCGTAAAAAGGGATCCAAAGTTTTCGCTTCACGTATTAATATATAGATTAAAATTATGTTGCTTTCCTTTTTAAGACTACTTCCTTTTTAAGATTCCTTTGTCCTGATGACATTACGGACTTTCAAATAACGAACAAAAATACCCAGAATCGGCACAAATATTCGTGGATCGTGTAGGTACTGAACCTCGGCCTCAACCCTCAGCCCGGCAGCAGTAAAAAGGCAACCACCTAAAACACTACGTCACCCATGCGATCAATTACGCATATAAAATTTATACAGTCTTATTAATAAGATTCAAAATATTATTTATTACCATAAAATACCAAAGATATTTTTAGAATACGTCACATAGAATTAGAACAGATATCGTTTAAAACGCTTCACCGTCTATATCATCGCACAGCATAAATTAATTTTCACTCAACATTTAACAAAAATTATCGCACTGTACATATTTCAAAGAATAAATTATTCAAGACTTTATTGAAACCATCTCTTGTAATCACAACACTATGCTTGGTTACATCGCAACGGTACTATTATCTGTTTAATGGTTTTACCAAATTGCTGATAGGCAAACTTGTTCTACAATAAATAGGGGTAATTTGTTACCCGACCCCAGCGTAGGGACCTATGAACTTGATCAGTGTGCCCTTAAAACCTTCGAGGTAGTCTTGAGGGGAAGCGAATAAGGGCAAGAGGACCCTCCGGCTGAAATATCGTTTCTCCAAAAACTGTTTTTGTTTTTTCAAACAGAATCAATCACTGGAAGTGTAATGTAAAGTAATTTTGAGGGTCTCTCTTGTTCGGTGATTAATTTCGTTTTTAATTATCTTTGCAACTGTTTCCTGACGATCTATGAGTGGAATAAAAATGTTTAATAAAGAAATTGTAGATAGTCAGTTGTAATAAAATTATATTGCATTGTTATTTAATCTTAAAAGTATTTAAATTCCGCGTTAAGATCTGAGAGCCGATTCTCATATTAAACATTGTATACTCTTTAAACTTTAGATATGTACTGACTTGTAACTAGTGGTCACGTTTGACTTTCATTTTATGACACTAAGACTAGATCGGAACTTGAACAAACCTTGAATAATTTTTATTAGGAGAATTGACTGACTGGCTGTTCTTTTGGTCCTCTGATTTTTGTTTGAAAAAGCGGGCTGTCGATTTGGAATAATGTGTATTGTAGACGAGTAGAAATATTCAAACAATAGCCACAATTACACCTAGACCTCGATACAGTAATCAAACTGTTGCGGCAACTGTATTTAAAAACAATAGATATTTTATTTAGAGAACTTTGCGCTAAAAATCTTAGTCTTTTACTTAGCAAGCGCACCTAGTTTGTATTATTTACACAAAGCCGAGGATTGTTCAGTGAATGTATTCAAACTAATGGGTAACCCCATTAGTACTGCTAGAAAATCTGCGCACTTTAAGCTTGAGAACGACATAAATAATTAGAGACAGTTAACGGCGATTTTTCTTAGAAGTTAAGCGTAGCCAATAAAGTATGTGGTGAGATGTATAACTTTCAATATAAATATGTGTATATACATAATCGTATGCCTACCGTATGGCTATGTCACCGAAAAGGTAAGGATTTAATATATCGGCATTTCGCCATCTATTTTTTTAGTTCTCACGTAATAGGGGCTATTACAGACTACGGGACATAGTTTCAAACTATGCATAGTCGCAGCATAGTTTGTTTAAAATAAAACAAAATATTTTTCGATCAGGGATTGAACCTGAAACCTCGAGAATACACGCATAATTATACCCAAGGCTAATGCCGCAATCATAAAATACATTTACGTATTAAAAGAGGAAATAACGCAATGCGTAAGATGTAATAGAGTGCCGTCGTCGTTGGTGCCACAGCGGTAGTAAATGCGACTGTGCTTGCGGTCTCGGATATGATTTAGGAATCATATTAAATACGGACAGGTAAATTGTTTATGGGGTTTTTCTGTGAAGAACTCAGAAGCAGCACGGCGGATATTTGCCCGGTAGACGACAATAGGCTCACCCGCGCTTACTTGGTATCTAAAAAGCATATCGCCTACCCCTTTAAGAATATAACCGTGAGATTATAATTATTTCTTAATTTTCTCACATTTCTTTGCCTTTATTTCCTTACGTAATGTTACAAGAAAACAGCCAGATGTACGTATTTTCAATCCTCAGTCATGAAACGGGCAAACGTATAAGGATTTCAAGTAAAAGTAATAGCGACAACCGTTTCATTATGTAGCACATTTAACCCCCTCCCCTCACCCCTCTACATCGTAATGCTGAGACTGTTTCGTTAGCCGCACAAATAATTTCCGCACAGCTGTTCGCTACTGACTTCACTCCGGCATACTTCAAGTTTTAATAACTTCACCGTGTTCCCAATCAATCTTAATTGTTTAAACAACATTTACCTAAAGCAAGTTCGTCGTTTAGATAGATACTAAATCCGATCACGTTGTTTATGAATTAAATTGATTTTGTTTGAAGCTTGATATTTTAATAAATGTAGCAGGATAATAATAATATGTATATTCAGTATTTTAAATAATAATAAGCAGAGGTGGCCGTGTGTGCCTACCTTAGGCAGAGATATATTACGCCTACGTTTTGGTACACTTGGTTTTAGTTTTCTCGTAATAAGGCGCCAAGCTTGCTGCCGTCCACCAGAAATTGTTCTAGAGTCAGCGCTATTATGAAAAAATCCTGATAGTCAAACCCAATAATACACTAACTTTCTTTTTGTCTATATAGACGTACACGTAGCTGTAGAAATACATATATACCATATACATTATGTCGTTTTAGCTACCCCAGCTACAAAGGTTACGCCGTAAACGACTACGACGTAGCTAACGAGGTCTACACCGTAGCATGTGACGCTTTTTATATAACATACCTACACTGTTTCAAAAATTAATTTTTCTAAAAGCTTGTCGTGAACAATTGCAACCGATGATTTAACTATTCTTTGAGATAAGAAGAAAGATGATTGAAGTCACTATAGAATATAACTTATTATCCATGGAACAATGTTTTATTTAAATCCAAATATTCAATTAGACAGAGTTTAAGTAAATTTATGAAGAGCATTGGTCTTACTTCGAGATTGAGCAATTGCTGACCCACCGCAGGGCATTTTGCTCAGTTAATTGAAACAGTGCGTAGCCGATGTAATTGTGCCAATTAATTTAAACATTAATAACTTTAGTGAATGCAAACTTGGTTTGAGTGATGTGTCTGGCTGACTTTTATAATATTTCATGTAAGGTAGGTCACGTTGATTAATTTGGTTATATTTTTAAGATAACAAGCAATACGATCTGCTTTATGGAAAGTTCTTACTGTTGCCTATGGTCCTTGTAAGCGACGCAAGTGGCTGATGCGGGTAAATGAAATATTATTTGATGTGTTGCTTTTGTTACAATTTTTAATTTATTCACGTCTGTTTTTTATGTATAATGCAAATAAAAGTTCAAGTAAACAATGATTTGAGATTTAGATATTTATTTAATAATAATGTCAGACACTAAAATAATTATCATTTAAATCTTATTGTAAGTTCAAAGTTCATAGCCATTTTCTGTCTAACGCTTTCTGTCTAAATGAATATACTTTTAACGAAGATGTAATGCTAAATTGAATTTAGAACAATACTCGCGCACAAAGGTCGAAGTTTATATACATACATACATAGATTCACGCCTGTTTCCCAGAGGGGTAGGCAGAGACTACGGATTTTCATTTGCTACGATCCTGACACACTTCTCTGGCTTCATTCACTTTCATCACATTCCTCATACACGCCCGTCGGTTCAAGGAGCTCTTAACCTGGCCTTTGTCCAGAACGCCTCCGATCTGATCGAGAAACGTTCGCCTAGGTTTTCCTCTTGCGACTGTTCCATTCACACTAGCCTTATAAACTTTCTTAGTCAGTCTTTCCTCGTCCATTTTTTCTACATGTCCAAACCAGCTTAACATACCCTTTTCTATTCTTGTAACTATATCCACTTTCACGCCGCATCTCTCTCTAATCGCACTATTTCTTATTCTATCTTTCAGAGTCACACCACATATGCTTCTCAACGCTCTCATTTCTATAGCATTTATTCTGCTCTCATGCTTCTTTTGCCATACCCAACTTTCACTTCCATACATAAGTGTGGGCACTAATAATCCTCTATGAACAGCCAAACGTGCCTTTTCGGATACATTTCGACTGTTCATAAAAGCGCGTAGAGCTCCATTCACTTTGTTGCCAGCAATCGTTCTCCTTTCAATATCTCCGTCATGTTTACCATCCCTTGTAAACAAAGTACCCAAATATACAAACTCTTTCACTTGCTTCACTTTTTCTCCATCAATCATAATATTATTTATATATCTCTTTTTAATGTAAGAAACAGAAACAGAAACATAATTGTAAGTAACTTAATATACTATATATTAACTTTTACTCGCTGTTTCGATTCCGTGCTTCTAAGGGCAAATAATATATAATTATCCCATAGGAACCGTTTACATTATTATGATAAAAAGTATGTGTTATACTCTAATCTATATAAAAACGTATGTCAAAAAATTGCGGTCTGTTTCTACGTTCTTACGTAAAAGAGGGACAAACTATTGAGCCGACAAAAAATGTAGCGCCTTTATAATTTAAGGAAGAAGGAGTACATCGTTTATATATGTATAAATAACGAATCATCACAATTATATTCATACATACACCTCAAGCTAATTACATTTCTTAAATTAATTTCTTTGTTCGAAACAGTAATGAAACGATGAATTAGAAGTTTGTTGCTCGCGGTTTCGCTCGCGTGGAAGTAGGTTAGGTTAGATTATATTAGTAATCGGGCACGCCACAATCGTAGCGGTAAGTCCCGTGTTTGAGAAGTGGCTAGAGAGGCGGCATGGCGCCCTCACCTTCTGGCTGACACAGGTAAGGACTGGCCATGGTTGTTTTAGCCGGTTTCTGCGTCTTATAGGCCGGCCAGAGACGCCCGGTTGTCACCACTGCGGCGACTGCCGCGAGGTTGTTGAGGACACGGCGCTGCACACTTTGGCGGTTTGCCCCGCCTGGGCATCGCAGCGCCGTGAGTTGATCGCAGCAGTCGGATTGGTTGCCCTCTCGCTCCTGGCCGTAGTTCAGTCTATGGTCCGGAGTGAGAGGTCGTGGAACGCCGTCGTCTCCTTCTGTGAGGAAGTGATTTCCATCAAGGAGGCGGCGGAGCGGGAGAGGGAGCGTTTAAACCCTCTCCCCAACCGCAGAACCGGGCGCCGGAGGGCGCGAGATGACCTCCAGCCACCCTGAGGTTTGACCTGGGGGTGGCGGGCTTTGTGGGCCTGCCCACTATCCGTTCAGCACCAGGTCCGGACAGTAGGGACTTTTTAAAGGTGGCCATTGGGCAGGTCTCTTGTGCAGTGGCCTGCCGTTTTATACGGCGGGCCGAAACCTCGGCGGGGTCGCGACCGCATGTGAAAGAGATTCGCTCGGCCCCGCCGATAGTGGTTTGTCGAGGAACACCGTGGTAGGTTTAGTCGGTATTCCGGGAGGTCTATTTTATCGTTTTAACATCTTTCTTTTACCCCGGCGAGTCCGACATAACCCCTCCGTCCGCCCCCGCGGAGGGGTATACGTCAATGCATTCCACCACGTCGAAAAAAAAAAAGATAATATTAGTAATAGTACTTTTTGAATAAAATATTGCGTATATTACTCGGTGATAATCTGATAATAAAGCTTTCTAAGGGTGAAAGAATTTTTAAAATCGGTTATGTAATTTTTGAGTTAAATCCTTGCAAAAAAACAAATAATCAAATATTTCCTCTTTATTATTTAGTAATAGAATACTAGTCTAGATAATACATTGAAACTTGTACTAGGATACTTTATGCTGTGGGACCAGTTTCTTTCAATTAAAAATACATATTTAAGTACATTTTGATGTTTTTGTACTTCGCTGTGTGTGTGTGTGTTTGTAATTTAATATGTGTGAATGTAGGTACATAATATAGTCAAGATGTTTTCTGTTTTTATGTTGTTTAGTTCAAGGAACCAATTAGTGACTCTATATGTTTACAAACAGAGTAATGAGAAGTAAGGTGAGTCACTTATTTACTTTCCATTCCTGAAAGAGTAGATAGGGATATATTTTACTCCCATTTCGATGATGATGATATGATTTATAACAATGTTGGTGGTAGAAATACGATGAAGTAAGCTAGCCCGGTAGTACTATTTTACACAAGTTACTACGGTCATAATAGTGACAGCGTTACTATCATATACCTAATTCACCCATTCCTATCCCAACTTCAATTCATTTTATCTAACGTAGATAATTCGTGAATGATACAATTTGTATTGCAAGATTCGATTACGCGTGCCGTAAAGCAGTTGTCCACCCTTGTTGCATATAATAAATTATATTGTAATTCTTGGAAATGCCTGTCGTATGAAAAAGCAGCTATTTCTAGACTTATGAACGTATTCATTGAAATTAAACTACTATATACGGATTTTATCGCGTTGTTTATTTGACACTATTACCAAATTTTGAAAAACTGTTACACTACTATAATCACTATTAAACTTTACAAATTTTTAAGCTAATTAAATTATTGAAACTATTAAAACTATTTATACTATACTCGGGGAGAGTCTCCCCGTGACCATGGCTGCTGAAAAGCAACCGAAACGTCGGGGAAAGTGTAAAAATAAATCTAAATAGTATAATAGTATAGTAATAGTATAAATAGTTTTAATAGTTTCAATAATTTAATTAGCTTAAAAATTTGTTAAGTTTAATAGTGATTATAGTAGTGTAATAGTTTTGTCAAAATTTTGTAATAGTGTCAAATAAACAACGCGATAAAATCCGTATATAGTAGTTTAATTTCAATGAATAACATTCGCGTAAACAGAAGACAATATTATACTTATGAACGTATTTTAAATTTAACTAAGTTGTTTAATATAAACTGATTGAATGCTTGCCGAGTCAACTGTTTATTATCAGTAAGATTCAGTAAAAGAGAATATTGTAAAGCACTGTATCCATAGACCTCTGTAAATACTTCAAGTTTATGTTAGGTTCCATTTGAGGATACGCACTAATAATGTTGGCTTCTATGCGTGCGTGAGATAGTATATATATATATATATATGTGTGTGCAAGCCTAAGTACTTTATATGTATATATACTATACCACAACTAAATTCAATTTTACCATGACGCCAAGAAGCCACTGCACAAATTAACTGAGTCTAGTTAGTTGTCACGTGGTCAATGTAACATGTTGGGTTGTCGGCTAACCGGCTAATAGACGGGCGGATCTGCAGGATTAACATATATGTACATAGACACAGGTTCTATAGTCAGGGGACTAGGGAAATGGAACACGAAATACGATTCGAATATTACCCTACATGGACGGTTTTGTTGGTTAAGTTTGAAATTAAGTGGTAGATATGAGGCAATGGTTTATAAAATTCATAAGTTGGGTAATGTTTGTACAATTGCGTAGTAGTTAAACAGAAGGTCCACTCAACTACTACGCAATTGCCTTAAAAATGTCGGGCGAAGAATACGACTACCACACAATCAGTATAAACATATATTAGAATATTCTTTACAATTTTATGTGTTTCACGATATGTAAACGTAATTATATTGAAAGCTGTAGACCCTAGTCTAGTTAAAAACGTCTTTAAGATTTAAAATTTTGTTTATATTACATCCATATGCAGCTATCCTTTGGTTCTTTACACACATATTTTAGAAAATAATTTATAACTCTTTTACTTTGAAAATGATTATTAATGTTTTCAGAAAATTCACTTTCCATGAAACGGAGCACCAAGCGTCAATTCGTCTACAGCAATTTATATTTGTTGCTATGTAGAAGTTATCAAAGACCCCTGCCTCATAAACGTGTTTTGTATTATACAGATAGTAAAATGTTCAACAAATGTACGTAGCATTATTTCATGTTCTGCAAACTTTTTTTCGAAACGTACGAAAAGTAGAAAAGTTAGAGTAAATCCACCTTTGTAATGAACTTTTTAACTTTCCTAATATCACGTAACATCGACGTGTATACGTCTATATTTAGGTATTTGGCACACACGCATTTATTTTTGGGAAGTGCCCAACTCACATTGAAAATAAATACGCAAGGATGGTAAATAAATTATTCGTAGCAAATTTCTTTAAATAGCCTTTTTGTTACTTGGTATTGGTTTTATAGTAAGCTAGCGTTGGTGCCTTGATAATGTACGATTTGTTTTTTTTGTTTTGTTGTTTTTGAGCCAATCTAAGGAAAATCCTTATCTACTAATATTATAAATGCGAAAATGAATTTGTTTGTTTGTTTGTTACGCTTTTACGCCTTAACTACTCAACCGATCAACATAAAATTTTGCATACACGTTGTCAGGGGTACAGAATAGGACATAGGGTACCTTTCATCCAGAAAAAAGAACTGTTGCAAACCTAACCTAACCTAACCTACATTTACGCGAGCGAAGCCGCGGGTGAAAACTAGTATTTAAATAAAAGAAACTTGTTGTATATATAATAGAAACCAAATTTGAAACCGACGCCATATCGTACGTACGTAAATATTCCGTTGTGACTTCCCACTGCTACTTAAAGATTCCTTACACAAACACGCAATAATAGTCTGCCTTAATCTAGATCAAATTTAATTAATATCCAGTTCATCAATAAGCAATCGCTATTAGCAAAACTAGCTACACTTCTTTCTAAAATCTCAACTGAAGAGTAGTGATACATTTTAACGGGTTTTGTTTAAGAAATGTACCAAATTTATATCTCAAGTACGATATAGACAGAAAGCAGCTCTAAAATATCTAATTTAAGGCAGTTAAGAATCATAATTCAAATTAACTTTATTACACTAATATAATAATAATTATGGCTCATAATCTTATTGTGATAAGAATGAATGAGACGAAATAGGTTCAACAGAATTAAACCTAAAAAGCCGCCATTTCTGCTGACACCGCCAGTAAAACACTATGAGGAATTGTTCGAACTGATCACTGCCGCCTCTATTCGCTATTCGTCCTACGGACCGCATTTTCATTCCCATCATTTAGATGGTTGGCAGTCCACAACTGTGCGTTTCACCAGGATTTTTCTGCACAACAAAACTGTGGAATAAGCTGTCGCCTGCGGTATTGCCGGACCAATACGACTTTCAACACTTCAAGAAAAGAGCGTACTCCTTCTTAAAAGGCCGGCAACGCACTTGTAACTCGCTTACCATCAGGCGATCCGTAAGCTGGTTTGTCCACTAATCCATAAAAAACAACGGGTTGCACTCCGGGAGTGCCGGCAGAAGTGAAAACTTGAATATTAACGTTGTGCATTTTTGATATTTTGGAATGGTTAGGGAATAATTTTGCACGAATTGCTTTAATTATCAGTATGAAAGTGCTATCATTTATGTGGTAAAATACAATATTCATTTATCGTACATCGTACACAAACATGACAATTCTCCCTCCGTCGTACGAATTTTCGATCAGGTCACGTGTCCTGATGCGAGTTTAACATTTTTTACCCATCACAAAAAAAGTGCACAACACCGCTAAACAAGTTTTCACTTCAGAAATGTTCAAAATGGGTACCACGTGATTGTAATATGTAGTATAATGTTGTAAAAGTAGCTACGACAACTTTTACAAATAGTTTTATCTCCCCAGCGTGACTTTAGGAAACTATCTCCACTAAGTTTAATAGGTTATAAATTAAGATGTACCGTATGTAGCTTATTATCTTCTTTTCCCCTACGGCCATTCCTAAATTGATATCAGAGGAGAGAAAATAAACACTTTAACAAGGAGATCATCGAGGCTTATTTAGGAAAATTAGTGGACTCGTCTTAGTAGGAACATCTTAATAGCTTCTTTTATGAACAAGAGTTTGAGAAAGCAATATTAAATAGTAAAGGATATTTGTTGATTAATGTCTAAAATTCACGCTTAAAATCCTCTTTATGTTGACACTAGACTTTAAGATTTATGCTGCACTATTTTGTCCCACCCAGGCAAATACATATAAAAAACATATATTCGGTATGTATAAGTTAAAAATAAACGTTAGTTAGTTTAATCCCGTTAATTTATTATAAACATAATAACTGACGAAAGTACGGGCCAAAATTTGATTTTCATTTTTGTTATTAGACAAGAAGTAGACCCAAACACAAAACAAAGATTTGTGGAACACAAAAGTAACTGTTCTATAGTCAAACCCAACACTCAGCGGGACCCGCTTATCCGCTGCGAAATTCGTGCAGTCAAACTCGCAGGTATCAATAGATTAATAGTTACATAAATTTATTTTCTTAGGCATAATCTCAGATCAGTTGCACATTATTTTAATCAGATATCTGGTAGTAGTGTGCTCTTATTAAATTGAAATAATTTAAGTATCAACCTCTTATAGCAAACCAATGTTAAATTAGTGTGATTGATATTGTATTTTGTTCCGTAACAGTGTCAGTATATTTACGTACCTACCTCGTCCATCACATCTTTTACTATATTCGAAAGAGTTGCAACGCGTAAGTGTTAATAATACCTCTACTATTAAAAATGATCATAGACAAAAGTAACTTTTTAATTGTGCAGATCATGCGCTTGTTTGTCATCTTGGCAGATTAAAATATCATAAAACTAATTAACAGCAACATACATTCAAAATCCAAGATACTCGTATCAGATTATACCCAGCTTTTACTGTCCCCTCGAGTTATGACGTACGAAATGTTCCTATAAACCATTTACAAGCATTATATGTTCCTCTGTATTGTTACAGCATGTCTAGTTGTAAAACTTCGCTTCATGGGCCTTAAATTTGTCAATAGATTAAGTCATATCTCGCGAAGTGTGTACTAAAATAACAATGTACCATATTTTAGAGACGCGAACTTTCGGGGTACTGACATCGAATATAACACCTTTTTACAGCTAAGGTCATCAAACGATGTTTGAGGAGTAGATTTAAGTAAAGTTATTTTAACATTACTTCAATCAGCTCTATAATTTTATTTAAATAAATAAATTTATGCTTGGTTTAGTATAGTAGTTTTAGTTGGCATGTTCGTCGTAAATATGCTGCGTATTATTACTTGATAAACAACTAGTATTTATTTATGAAAATAGAAGCTATCCTACAGCAACTGTGTATTTTTACATAAAATACATTTATCTATTTATTAATATAAGTAATGATTTTCTAAGTAAATATTTAGGTATGTGTAGACGAAGTAAAAAAATCAACGGGTTGCACTCCGGGAGTGCGGGCAGAAGTGAAAACTTGAATATTAACGTTGTGCATTTTTTATATTTTGGAATGGTTAGGGAATAATTTTGCACGAATTGCTTTAATTATCAGTATAAAAGTACTATCATTTATGTGGTAATATACAATATTCATTTATTGCGCTATCGTGCACAAACATGACAATTCTCTCTGTGTCTTACGAATTTTTGATCAGGTCACGTGTCCTAACGCGAGTTTAACATTTTTTACCCATCACAAAAAAGTGCACAACGCCGCTAAAGAAGTTTTCACTTCAAAAATACGTAGCCAAATGCTAAATGATAAGTAAATAAATTAATCATAAGTATTTGCCTCTTTATATCATTCTAATGTTATAATAACGATCCAGCAAACTAAATATACGTTTATTAAGTTTCTCATAACAAATTATTTTTACTCTTTTATAAAAAGGGACTTCGCCCGCGCTAGGAATGAATCTTTTGTAGCAGTAAACTTTACAAACATTCAAATACTGGACACAAAAACATTCAGACTCGGAACAGCTGTTTACATATTAAATACGGGACAAAAAACTGTGTGATCTACACACAATTTTTTGTCCCATGTGGGGATCGAACCCACAGCAGTTGGCGCAGTGGAAATGTCAAGCGACCACATAAAGCACTACGTCACGAGTGCAGTCGGAATGTTATATTATCAAGAGTTCGGTCAATACTACGATGTTATATATTCAGTTACGGATCAGATTATTTGATGTAAGCCTTAAGGGTAGGTCATTAATAAATAAGGTACGCTCCAATTTCCAGGCTCGGTTAGAAAAAGGTTCCGAAGCTGTATCCACATCATACAACATTATTAATAGTTAACCAACCTTGATATTGTTATCTATATTACATTATAATAAAGAAAAAAAGATAATTATTAAAACATTTCGATAACGTGTTATGCCCATGATGCAACAATTCTTGATGACCATGCATAGTATTATCATTTGACTGCACGGGTGGCATAGTGGTTTAAGTGGTCGCCTCGCCATTGCCATTGCAACAAGTGTTGTGGGTTCAAATCCCACACGGAACAATTTTTTTTGTGACCCGCAAATGTTTTTCTGTATCTGAGTGTTCTTTGTATCCGTTGAATATTTGTAATGTCCCCCGCGACACAGAGTACAGGAGTACCCTCCTCTCACACTAATCTATATAATTATGGGTAGTATTTAACTGCACAGCAAAAAAAGCTAATTGATCAGCAACTCATGGCCAGCAAACTTTAAAGAGATCAAACTAAGTCGACGGATCCCCGCTTCGCGGAGCTCCTATTTTTGGGTGGGTTTAAAAAAAGGAACCTAACATAACCTAACATTTCCGAGACGGAATGCAGTGATTTGAGGCGTATAGATGCATGTTATGCTGTGCATTATTTGCTGACCAATTAGTATTTTTGCTGATCATTATATTTAATCCCTATAATTATGTATATATGGTATTCAAAGAAAATCCGTTTTTTATATCATCATGTAAAGATTTTGAGACTAGCTTGACAGTCTATGATATTTGTCATGAGATCTCAATCTCATCATAATAATTTAAGATCTAGTATAAGATAAATAAAATATTTTATTTACCTTTGAGTGTCGGTGGGCAAATGGCAATCGTTCTGTAGAAAAACTAATATTCAGCCGACTTTCGGCTAGGCAATAACAAATATATTCATGTTAGGATAAAACCTAATATTATAAATGCGAATGTGACTTTGTAAGTTACACTTTGACGCCTTAACTATTCGACCAATCATCATGAAGAAGACACAGGTTACCTTTTATCGAAAAGAATACTGTTCCCGAACGAACAAATTCGCTTCAAATCTATAAGATTATGTTTTTTGTGTTTATTGTATGTACAAGACGCAAATAAATAAAAGCACATGTACAGTTTGTATGCATCATGACGACAATCGATGCGAGCTACCCGCGCAAGTTACTCGTAATATCTCGCGCATATAACCCGCGCTAGTAGCTTGGGCATGTATCCGATGCCAGGGACTTGCATTGCGTAGTCTTTAGCAACAAAAGTCAAAAAGCACTTGAATTTGTAATGAATTCAAAGTCTAATAAGCTTAACCATAAAACCAAATAGACGTTTTTATTAAAGGATGTCATGTAAGATGAATACCTAATCACATTCCGAGAGAATTTAATTACAAATGACATTATAAATGCAAAACGCGTTCGGTCGTTACAGATTTTATGCTATTGGTAGACTAAACGGAATCAGTGATATCGGTATACATTGTACGACTTCTAATGAGCAATCAAGTTTGCTTTGTATTGGTTAATTTGCACTTCTGAATCGAATTTATTTTCGCCGCGTCCGTGCTTTGTTAAACAAGGCTGGTAGCTGTAAATTTACGCTGGGTATACTCTTTTACATAGTCACGGATGTATCATTGAAGGGGCAGGCAGAGTTGTATAACACCCATATTTCTTCAACTATGACATTAGATCCCACGTAATATGAAGCGAGCTTTTTGGTATTTAAGGAGCACAGTTCCAAACTCCGTACTTGTAAGAATTTATTGACTGAAAAACGCAATAACACTTTGCCCAATCGGTTAATCTTCGAAAGAAAAAAATTCTTTTGTATATTTTTAATACTATGTTCGGTAGATTGAATTCCTTCTCCATTTTAAATTGAACAGTGAACATCCAGATGTAAATAATGGTTTGGGTATATTCCAGATCTCTCTCAAATAATGTTTATTTCCTTTCAGAACAGCATATTATTCCTATGTTACTTCTTTGTCTTGTTACAAACAAATCACACTACAAATTTGTGGAAATGGAAAAGATAGCATCGAGAAAACCGTAACTAGTTTTATTATTGAACAACGATCATTATCTAGTATTATTATCTAGTAATACTAGATAATATTTGTATACAGGCTACGTTAATATTGTGACGGATTACTTGCTAGACATACGGCCGTTTTATTACCGTTAAGAAAACTAGTCTTACTTAAGTAAATTGATATAACAAACTTGCCTTGTAATATTTATTACTGCTACTTAGCAAAATTTTAAATCTTTCTCTTCTACTTAGTCTTTAAGCATTGGTTTTGAATAAGAACCGTAAAGTGTTTTCTATTCATAGTCCACAAGATTTTGCTCGCGGCTCCTCTCGCGTTAATGTAGGTTTCATAAATAAATTTTGATTATTAAAGCACGGCACTTTTTCTGGTTGAAAGGTCATTTTCTGTACCTCTGACAACGTGTATGCAAAAAATCATAATGGTCGGTCGAGTTGTTAAGGCGTGAAAGCGTAACAAGCAAAACTCACATTCACTTTTATAATATTACTTAGATTTAAAGTTCACAATGTTATTCGAATACACGTTTTATTTTCCACGCGCAGAGATAAAAATTTTGCACGGTATCTATTCGATAAATGTTAATATGCCTACGCGGTCTACGTAAAACATTTTTCACTCTGTGGTTGAAAAGAAAAAATGCAGCTAAAAACGTTGCGTGCGGTTCAATATCTCGCTTGTATTGCTGTTAACAGTACCAGATATGCATTGACTAAACTTTTTATTTGTCGAAGTTATTTATCATTCTATTTCATAGCAGTTTAAAATTTGAATGGCGACCTTTCGAATTCGAAAGAACTCGATTCCCTATGCATCATTTTTAATTTCTTATGGTTTAAAATCGAATTTTGTTGCGAAATTCATATATCTCTTCTAGAATTGATATATGAATTTCGGAACACAATTTGAAATATCGAATCGAATATATCGAGACAGACTTTTACAGAGCGTAGGAAAATCGTATCCTGTATCCAAAAAGTACTTTTATTCTAGTTTCTACCGCTTTCGTAGAGGAGCACTAAAAGAAGGATACATTATGTATGACGTACAACATATACAACATCCTATGCAAAAAAGAGTATCCATTATTTTTGCATGACTAAGTTTGGCATGCGTGGCTATTTTGCGTTGTATACCTCTTATCCGTCCATATTAGGAGCTTTGGCGGGGCTAAAAAAACGGAGAATATCCTTGCCGCAATAGTAGCCTTTCTATTAGTAAACAGATGATCATATTTTATACATTTTCATAAATCTAATATTAGGTGGACTCGGTAGCGTAGTGGTAGTAAATGCGACTGCTTTGCATGAGGTCTCGGGCTCAATATCTGGGCCGGTCAAAGTGTTAGTTCCGTCGAGAAATTCTCAATAGCAGCATGGGACTCTGCTAGACGGTAAGGCTACTCTATTATATGCAACCTAAAATCATACTTGGCGAGTTTTAGGTATAATATACAGTTACCTACTTCTTTGGGAATATTATGTTTAAAACTAAGTATATGTGCAATATCTAGTTTTCTTATAATAATATCATACTACAAAAAGTCTCATTAAAATATGATTCAAAAATCTATTTTAAAATGTATATCGGAATTTCCACAACCGGACGTAATCGAAACCTCATATTGAAAATTCTCTTTCATAATATTAATACTTTCATAAGTACAGCACAACTTAATTATTCAGCTCTTATGCTTGGAAATTTGTTATCTCATTTCTAATGTACACAAGATATTCAGTGAGGATCAAAGTGCTCAAGTCCTAGTATATTTTGTATAACGTGGCGGCTTATGGCTTTAACTCCAATACTATAATATTCAAGGTACTTATGAAGAACCGGGCGTCACCGTAGCAGTCGTTAAAGATAATGACGGTCGATGTACAGATAGGTGACTAGAAACCTTACACTAACGGTAACTTAACACTGTTTAATTAATAAGTAGCCATACTTTGTCAAACCCTCCTTTTGAGACTATATGCTTCTAATCTGCTTTCGGTCAATGACCTTTATTCAATATACCGTTGTAGGTTTACAAGGTATATATATATATATATATATATATATATATATTTCTTTTTTTTGTCATTGCTGGCACACGAGCTAGTGGCACACGAGCAAGTGGCCCACCTGATGGAAAGTGGTAACCGCTGCTCATGGACTTCAGCAATGTCAGGATACAGCAAAGCCGCTGCCTACCGTGAAAGAAGAACTCTTTTTAAACCTCGTTTGAAGAAGGACATATCATAGCGCTCGGGAAACACCGAAGCTGGCAGTATATTCCAGAGCTTGCACGTACGTGGAAGAAATGATCGCTGAAAGCGTACCGTCTTAAAATTGAACGCTTCCAGGTGATATGGATGAACCCTGCTTCGTTGTCGAGTGGTACGGTGATAGAAAGGGGCCGCTGGTACCAAATCAAACAGTTCTGCAGAGCACTCCCCGTGAAAGAGTCGGTAGAATACGCAGAGAGACCCAAAGTCTCTCCGTTGTTGCAACGACTCCAATCTATCCGTGAGATTGGAATTATATCTCTGTAGATTTTGAAATTCGAATCTATTAATTGAGGTAAGCAAATTCTCAGTACCGGCATGTAGTAGACGGCCATAGGTATACTCGCTCTTTATTTTGTAGGATTTAAACATTTTGCTAAGAAAATCGGGGCCAATACAGCTTTAGAGTTAGAGTAGGTCTTTTGTACGGATGATATACTCGTACAGAAGTGAGCCTAAAATCTATCACAGTTAGTAAACACTCTAAAAAATAGCTATCAGATTTGGATATTTCTCCACGCTTAACATCATACCATACCGACTATGATATTTTTTTATCGGGTGCGTAACAAATATGATAGATTTTTGCAGAGTATCCACCAAACATATCGTTTCTGCAGAGTGCCTAACAATTATGATAATTTTTTGCAGAGTATCTACCAACTACATAATGATTCGTCGCAAACTACTGCAGTTATTGGTAGAGGCGAAAGTAAGAATTTTGTTTCTATATTTATGTCTAGCAGACTATCGTAATAATTGCGTTCCAACATTACTATAACCTCACAACTCCCGCTAAGCTACTTGCTCAAGTATTTACACTTACACCATAATACTGAAGAGGCTATTACACAAAACAAACAACAGCAACCATAAAACTTAAATGATACCAGATATTATCCCTATCTTAGAACTATTAACGGCACTTTCAAAGTCAGTGATGGTACTGAGATGTTTCCGCTCATTTACCTGATACTATCTCTTAGTATCCTCTTATGAAGCCCGGAATGTTATAAGCTACCCTATTTACTAAGAATGTCTTACTGTGATACTTAATCTGCAATAACTGTTATAATTAAGCCAATATTGCTACTTGAAGTACCTATCTAAGTTTAGCGCCTACACTTACGATCTGCTAATGAAGTTATGCAGAAACACTAAAGTATATGTACGGATTTGAGATGAATGTTACATAATATATCGCCATATCTGTCACTCACTAAAGGCTAATCAATGTAAGATGTATCTATCTATATATCTATACAAATAAATAAAATTAAAGTGTCTGTTTGTAATGTCAAAATAACAGCTTTTTATCTAATGCATATGAAAGTATATAAGGCACCTATACCAAAACATCTATTTTTTTTATTTTTTGTCTGTCTGTCTGTTTGTTCCGGATAATCTCCGAAACGGCTGAACCGATCTCGACGGGACTTTCACTGGCAGATAGCTGATGTTATAAGGAGTAACTTAGGCTACTTTGATTTTAGAAAAAAAATGGGGTTCCGCGGAGACAAACACTTTTAGTTAAAATCTACGCGGACGAAGTACTTTTATAAAACTGTAACGTCTTTACACATTGAAGTTATTTTAAAAACGAATTAAAATTGACTCATAATAATAGAAAATCAAATTTTTGTCTGTCTATTTGTTCGATCATCACATTAAAACTACTGGATGTAATTTAATGTTCTTTAAACTATTTTAAAGTTATAGATTCAAGCTAATATAAAAGCCATGTTTCATCTAAACCTGTTTAGCAAAGGCAGACATATATGGCGTATCGTATGAACCACGTAAATAACGTTGCGGGTAAAGTGATGAAAGTTGTGTACAAAGGCTAGTTTTCTTCAAAATCGAATTACAATATATACTCACAACTAATCACATAAAAGACATTCCATGTACTTTTGTAGTCTGTGGACTTCTCATTTAGAACTTGAAGTACACCCGGTTCCGGGTCACAACAAACACGCAAAGCTGTCTAAGCTGCTAATACCTATATTTATTATGTTCATTTTAAAAGATGGCTCCCCCGTTAGTTTTTAGGTCACGGGGAACTTTAAAAATGTAAATTAACTAGCATAGAATACATCCCGACTTGAAACAACTATTTGTGAATCAAACAAGTATTTGCCTTGTCGAAACTACGACACACAGCAGCACCAACAAAGTGTCTGCTACGCCATTTATGCAGTACGATAATGATATTCGTATCTAAAAAATAAGTGATTTTAAACCATCTGATAAACCATCTGTTCAGTTTACACAAATAGCATTACTAGTTCATAACAACAACGGGAAAAGGTAAGTTGTGCTGAATTTCACTATCAGTCACAGAATTTCTATTCCGAGCTTTCAAATATTTGTCGTTGGTGTGCACGTTAAAGACAACAATAGAAAATCTGTTTTAGCGATCACCAGTAAACGCTAGCGTTGAAACACTAACATTAAACATTACCATTTAATCTAAAGTTCAAGGGGCTGACACAGTTGCGGCCAGATAATAGCTATATAAGCGAATTTTAACACTATTTCCACCGTCAAATATTTAAATACTATTACTCAGAAGCCACATCTCTGTATGTAATGCCATAAGCTTCCTCAGAGCACTTATGGCAATCCATATGGTCGGTTAGTACTTCCATATATCTTGTAAACTGTCTAAATTAAATGTCATTTTTCTTATCGAAAGTTTGAATTCAATTAGCTTAATCTATATACTTTAATATATTTTGATTTCAGATAGCCCCTAACTGAAATTAAAAATAATATATTAAAGTCAATTCTTATCATATTGTGGAGTAATTATGGCTAGTGGGAGATTGTTGGACGGCCACGCAGCGGTCTCGAGCTCGTGCTCAAGGCACGCACCTCTTATTTTTCGAAATTGTGTGCATATAAACCTGCATATTTCGAAGGTTCCATAATGTTATCGAAGATATATAAAGTCTGTGTCAACCCGCATTGGGCAAGCATGGTTATGACCTTATTCTTTTCACGCTCAAAAGAGGCCTATGCCCAGCAGTGGAACAGTTCATATACAGGACTGATATTATTATTATCATATTACCTTTTATGAAATAATAATTGTAATAAGATTAGAATTGACCTAGATATATAATAATATATATGTATATACAGAAACCCGATCAGGAAGAAGAATGAGGAAAATCTTAATATAATAATAACATTAATACAGATCTTTTTTCTTAACTAAAAAAGGTCGATTCATATCTAGTTCGCTAGTGAAACAAGAACCGAATCCCTTGTCTATCTTGTAATAAATAAGGTCTTCATTTCTATACACCTACATGTCGATTTTGATGACTACATATCTCACTGAATTTTCTCGGATATTCCAATTTATTATCCGAGCCCTATTTATACGTGAATCAATGGTGTCAGCTTTTGTCTAAAGTTCGTGTCAAATTATGCATATACAATGCGTAGCAAATAGATGTGATCTGATTGAATTGAATATTTTATTTAAAAATAATGCGACAGCCTTCGGACAAAGGATTCGACATTTTTCTGACAAGTAATTCTCATTATGAAAAATTTTTTAAATAATCTTCATAACTACGTCTATATCTAATAGAATGCGGTAGAACGTCCAAAGTTATTCAAATGACCATGTAAAACTATGCAGTATATTTAATAATAATGTGCTCCGGACTGAATTTCAGTACCGCCACTTATCATAAAGAATACTGGCCATTTGCGTAGAAGATAATTATTATAATACAAGAGGAGATATTATAGTGCAAGAGGATATACCCAAACACCCTCCCTATTCGCCTACTCTCATTATCCGGCAATCTGACACGACCAGAGACCTAGACGTACTTGGCGAGACACTGAGTGTAACACCGTCTCCTTCTTAACACCGAGCTGGTATTGAGAGCGTCTTGACAGAAAAATCGTTTGTTAGCCTGACCTGGGAGTCTTCATGCACATCACGCTTATTACTACTAGTGCCCCGAAGCACTTATATGTATTCGATATCCAAATAAATCAAATATTTGTGATGCATTTTGATCCTCGCAGTTCTAGATTCCGTTACCGATATTCGGTCATCCGAAACTAAACTCAGAATATCATCAAACGGTTTCATGGTATTTGAGCTTTCTCGAAATCCATCTAGCAGCTTAAATAAACCTACTAGTTGCTATTCAAAATTCAGTTCCTAGAATTCACTAAAGGAATCGTGCGTAAACGTGAATAATGAATACCACTATCTTTGATTTTAATGTGAGTACATTAAGCCTCGTCATCGTTAGCTAGATTAATTTGTTGAACGTGAAGAAAAAAAATCCAGAGACCTTTGGTAAACTACATTAAGATTTTTCTTAGCTAGTACGTGTATTACGAGGGCTTTTTTTATTAATACGTTGCTTAAAAATCAAAGTTCTTAACCCAAATGTCTCTAGACGTCGGCTTGCTTTGAATAATAAAGTAATTCAATAGATCAATGGTCAGGATCTTATTTAGGATTCACTGCCAATATTGGCGTTTTATCCTTACTTCCTAGATGATATTATATATGCGAATGTGAGTTTGTTTATTTGTTACGCTTTCCACTACTCCACTCATCATTAAATGTCGCACATACGTTGTCAGGGGTTCAGAAAAGGACATGTGGTACTTCTCATCCTGAAAAAAATTACTATAACAATTTATTCACAAAATCTGGTTTAATGCGACCGTAGGCGCGGATAAAATCTAGTATTATTATAAATACCTAACAACGCTTACCGTCTTAAATTATGTAGCTATCACAAAAATTTAATTATGTAGCTATCACAAAAATTAAACTGCACGGATGACGGATTTACCTAATGGTTTAAGTGGTCGCCTCGCCGCTGTCACTGCGCTGAGTGTTGTGCGTTTGAATCCCTCAAAGAATAACAAATCGTGTGCAACAAACGGTTGATTCAAGTCTGGATGTTCTTTGTGCCTTTGTTTGAATGTTTGTAAAGTCCGCCGCGATACAGGAATTATTCCGAGCGCCTGTTGTCTCTTAAAAAATAAAACTGTATTACTCTGTTCAAACTAGGCAGCAAGGCATGATCAAGAAAATCAAACGTGATCATGACCAGTAGTCGTTGTTAGTATTCTACTAAAACACAAAGCCACACAAGTAACGTTCACACACACAAATACACACACATAAGACGATTACATACACATACACGCTCTTCACAAAGGCAAACTTAAAGCCCTGGCGTGTTCGCCACTTAACATTAACCGTCCAATATCTACCGAGTTAAATATTTAAAACCTTAGTCGCTTAACAATTTCCGTGCCTACCAACGAACAAAGTCCAAAGTCACCATAGAGCCAACTACGTCTGCCTCATTACCGCACACGTTAACGTTCCCCGCGCATAGATAGGTACTGGTGCCTCTGTCAGAAACGCAACTCACAGCCTATTGTTGCTTACAGCCTACGCAATTAACTCGCTTGATTTATTATAAAACGAGCTTTTGTTGACCTTTATGGGTGGTGAACGCACAAAATATTTAGGTTAGCTTTTAAGCGTGCGTGACTATTGCTCCGTATTAGTACAACATACCATAACGTAGAAGCTAGCTTACTTAAATGTTTCGGTTATTTAGGTTGTAAAAATTAACGGAATAATTGTGAGGGCTGTGTTTGTTTTGTTTTCATACAGTTTTCATGTAATCAAAAATATATTATAAGGACACATTTTAACAAGTCGATCACAGTTTGATCTCCATAAAAAACTGCGACTTCGTACGCATGGAATTTGGAAGTACCTATTTATATTGCTTTTCAGAAAAAGTAGCGCAAAAATAGTTTAGATATCTCTCTCTCTCTCTCTCTCTCCCTGACCCGCCTCCAACTATTTCTTGTTGTTATAGTTCTAGGTGGCCTATCAAATATTTATTATTATTCGACTCATAGGCGGCGAATCAAAATAAAACATGCACGAGATTGTAAGTTAGATCTCTAGCAAGACAACTATGAACCCCGCATTGAATTCCATGCAATATTTATTGTGTGATACGCGTACAAACATACAGAAAAAAATTCTAAAAATTATTGTTCTGGTTTAGTAGGTGTTCTGGTTCAGTAACAATTTTATTATACGTATAGATTATAATAGTATTAGTACATAAAGCACTTTATTAGAATATTTTTTAACCTGTCAGGGCTTATTTCGTAATTAGAACGGCTTAGCTGGCGGCTCTTACGATTACGCACAGGCTGGTATAACGAGTATTGTTAAAAGTATAATTTGTCATGTTTCGTGTCATCGCACAATATCGCCGTACAAGTCGTTACTAACTAAGTGCATTACCCTAATAAACGACTGTTTGCCTTGATAATTAACCACAAGCATGTGACGTACGCACGAAAGTAACGTATTACTACACTACTGTGATTTATTTGTTTTGTTATTTTTGTATAATTATATAACAATAGCTAGATTTTGCCCTTGATCGATCACGTTAATGTAGATTTTGTCAGTAAATTTTATCCCTTACAATACTTTTATTCTGAACTAGCTTTTGCCTGCGGCTCCACCCGCATATGTGTCGGTTATGGCGTAAAAAAGTAGCCAATGTCCTTCTCCATATCTCAAGCTATATCTTTGCCAAATTTCATGACGATCGATTCAGTGGTCTAAGCGTGAAGAGGTAACAGACAGACAGACACACTTTCGCATTTATAATGTTAGTATGGATGAACATTATCCTACGTCCTTTTCTGTACCCCTGACCACGTGTGTGCACAATTTCATGATGATCGGTCATGTAGTTAAGGCCTAAAATGGTAACGAACAAATAAAATCATTTTTACATTTATAATATTAGGTAGGATAATAATTATTTATTGTCAGGTTAATAGCTATAGATACATACCTTAGAGGCTTACATGCATATAACATTGAGCTTTAAAAACTAATTCTATTACATACACACGACTTGTTTACTTCGGTATTGTGTTACGCTGCGAGTTAATATTTATTTATTTATTTATCTTATGTAACCAGTAGGTTATACTGCAATGCTTATTGTTCAGTCGTTAAAGACAAATCATGTTTTTAATAGATAAGCTTCCACTATGGACAATCTCTGTATGGCAACTTAAATAAAATAATTGACGTAGGTAACCTTCGCTCAAAGCCAGAACCCACAAATTATTTATCCCTGCGAATTGAAACCGCAAGCAACGCTCACTGCTTCGATATACAGCGGTGAGATTACGACCTAAACCACTGCACTATTCGTGTAGCATTTTAGTAGATTGAGTTTGACCACTCGTGTACTGCATTCTCATATTTAGTATGTGGCTGTTCCACGTTTTAATTTATAAAATTCGATTTAGAGCAAGGTTGCCTTTAACCAAAAACTCCTTAGTTCGAGTCATCCTTCAATATCTACGGTTTCTTGAAATACAGCGTTAGTTGAAGAGGATCAGTTTACTTTACTTAAATCGAAATATCAATACATGTTAGTTGCAGCTTTAGATACTATTCGTAAATACTTACAAACATAGACTTAAAATATTCTCGCCACGCTTACATCAAACAACGACAAAGAAAGAACATTACAGCAAAAATGTGAAAAAGAATTTACTTCCAAAATTGATACCAAATAGGTTTTAATATAGATCGACTTAAAAAGTACGTTTGCATAATTCATTCGTTCTATATTTAAACCCTAAAGCAACAAAAAAGTAAACCCTTCCACATACTGCATTTGTATGACCTTGTTCAACTGACATTTTACAACCAGAACGTCAAAAAAAGGTTCCAACCGTAAACGTCAAGTTGGCAAAAACTTCCTTTGCGGTCACAACCCTTTCTGTTGACACAGCTCGGGGAATAATTGTAGAATTGGGGATGTATTTGGTGTTCCGCCGACATTAAATTAGACTCATTACTACGGTACACCGCGACCTTTCCGAGTACCTTCCAGCACCTCTCAGTGCCATTTTATTTTATACAATGTTTTATGGTTAAGTGCGGAATCTGGGCCTTGTTGCGTAGCTTTTGGTAGTTCAAACGGGACTTTGTTCAAAATTAATGTAATAGACATTGTAATAAAATGTTATTATATTACAATGAAGGCAGCCGTTAAATTAGATAATTTTGAATGTGATTATTTTACAATGAATTGGTTCATTGTATTAGTGGTAAGTCTTTAAAATCAGAAGACAAAATCGAGATTGGTGGTAGCTAAGAAACGAGAAAGAGAGCTTATCTAACTTTATTAGAACATTTATTTTTACCAGCGTGAAATTAATAGAGCAAGGATAGGCCTTCTTATGCTGCATTGGAACAACTACAGTAATACATATTTTCCAATGTTGTAGACAAAGTATCACGACCACATTTAACTACATATATATTATGTAGTAAGTCACGGTCTAGTGATGTATCGGACTTCTGAGATCTATATCAGATGAAGGCGTGGTGGTTTACGTGGTTGCCTCGTCACTGCCACTGCGCCAAGCGCTGTAGGTTCAAAGTTTTGACTAAAAACATAAAAAGTATATCCGCAAATAGTTTGTCCGAGTCTGAGTGTTCAGTGGCCGTTGTCCGAAGGTCTGTAAAGTCCTCCGCGATACAGGAATGATTACCAGTGTGACTTTTGTCTGTCTCTCTTTTAAATTAAAAAGATAAGTATATTGACATTCTTGGATAATAAATTGAGAATATAGGGCAAGTTAAAATTGTTTACAATCGGAAGTTCACAAATGACTACGTTAAGTCTCCTGCGTATTTGAAACATTTTATAAAAATAAAAGTGTAAGATCCATTCAAGTAAACCTTATCTGAATATTTACAGCGTTAACTCACCTGTCTGTTCTAATCAAGCCTATTAATTTTTAGGGGGCTTGAAAAAGTTCGCTCTTAGCAAAAAGATTTGTACATTGAACTTATTACTGTAAATCCAATTGGGATTGACAACCTGGAGGCGTTTGAATAAAATAAAAGTCATTTAATCTTTTTCTATCCGTCTACGTGTTACGGTATCACACAAGTTGATGAATTGGATTTGTATGAAGTTTCTTAGTTTGATAGGTAGGGCTGGATTTTAAGATAGAATCTGTTCTCTAAAACTTTCAATCAGATTAAATAATGCAATCCACGTAAGCGCTGTTAATTGTACATTCCGCGGACAACGTTGCCGTCAAACGCTAGTAGCTAATGGTATTAGTTTCCCTTTTCCATACAGCAATGCAACGCTACGTATCATTTTGATTGTTGGCTATTGTTTCTTAGAACCACAAGAGCAAAACCGCGATGAAAGCTAACTCTCAAAAAGGTCTATTTAAAATACAATTATGTCAAAGAAGTATTTCATAGCTTGTTACAATAACTATGTGGTAAGTTCATAAATAAGGTTATACTTTCTGTAATCCCAACCAAAATACTGACAGATGAAAATTGCTTCATTAATATACTCGTACCTATACCGCAAAATTATATTTGCATAATAATAAATTCACAAACGTGATTTGAAAATATGCAAGATACGGTTCGAGCTTATCAGTATTCCGTAAAGACCGTAAATAACCGTCACGTCTGCAATCCTCAAAGAGGATCCCATAACTAGAGATGTGCCCGTCCCATAGCGGCCCATATCGAGTGTTGCTTGACAGCCCACATTTTGTCGATGACAACTACATTTATTGAGCTCAGCTCTATCGCTGGCATTTTCGCATAGCTGTTTTTGCTACTAGAAATCTATAGATCATGTACAACTATAATATAATAAAAAGTTCATCAAGATCATGTACAAATATAATAAAAAGTTATATGTTGTGGGGTTTACACGTAACGTCCGTATATTACTTAAATAGAGATGACAGCTTTTTAGAAAAAAAATGTCGATATTAATTTATTTAAATGATAATTTAATATAGACAACGGTAATTGTAAAAAAGACTATCGTTGTATTTTTGCAATTTAGTCGTCGAGATCCGGATGTTTAGTTAACTTTTTCAAAGATTTGTATGCGAAGGTTTTATAAATAAATTTGCAATTTTTAACTAAATTTGAAGCTGAAAGTTAGGCAAAATTCCAGATAATCCTTGTTTTAAAATACTTAGTAATCTTCGGTATATTTGCTTGATACAGATAAAATATAATTTCTGTACATATATAATAATGGCAAAGTTTATACGAATTTTAACACTACGCCATAGAGGCCGACTATTATATATTTATATTTAACAAAATAAAGGGAAACATATTTTATTAGCAGCTAAAACGTAGCCAATAGTCACGCTTAGAATTACGTTAAACTAAGAATAAATGCGTTGGAAATAATAGCATTGAGAAGTATCGAGGTGTCATTAAAGAATAGAATGAATAGTTCTATGGTCATAGTTAAAGAAGACATAGCAACAAGAATGGAGATTTGCCATTAATATGATCTGGACATGTGGAAAGAAATAGTATAATATTGTACAAAGGAAACATACAATGTGAAACAAAAATTAAAATCTATCTATCTATATCTGGATAATTACAAAAATGATAAAAATCTATGACCGTATATTGGAAATATTAAAAACTAATTATGAACAGGTTTTAAAGTGATGTTAAACAAAAACAATGGCTTCCTATAATTATTGTTTGTTCATCTGTTTTGCCGCCGTCACGTGAATACCGTAGCTGGTACTGATGTGGTTTTCACGCATCGGTGGCTAGAGCTTGAACTTTAAATCTAAACTACATTTCATTTAATTCCGTTTAGCTGGACTTGAGGTGAGATGCGTATAGATTTAGTTAGACCGTAGATATATTAATATGGTACAAAGTCGCCAGTAAATGCTATTTTCTTTTATTTATTAAAAAGACACCTCCCGCACTAGGTTTAACTGCTGTGTACTTTATAAACATTCAAAGAACGAACATAAAGAATACCCAAATCCGGTAAAACGACGTCTTGTCGAACAAACAAATGTTTGTCTTGCTTGGGGATCAAATAGGTATCTACTATAGGTATCTACTCAGCGCAGCAGTGCCGAGGCGACCGCTTAGGCCACTACGCCATCCGTGCAGTCATAATACTGGTCATCGATAAGTACAAACGTAAAAAAGGGCATTTTATGTTATATCCCTTTGTTCAGTCCGGCTTGTTTAAATAACTTTATAGCAAGGAGTCAATATTGATTGTTTAGCAAAAGCTGACAAAACTCTATTGAACTGCAAAATTGTTTGTTCAAAATGTTAGCCGCGCTGTTACTATTGGTCTAAACTGAAGCAAGCTCCATTTAACAATGAACTTGTTTTGAACACGACGTTTATTGAGACGGGGAATTATAATGGTTTAAATTTGGAATTATTGTCCAATTTCACATTAGGCGTTATTGTCCAAAATCTATTGGAAATAATATTTGGAAACAAAGGCCCACCTCGACTATTGCAATAGAAAAAGTTAATAACATCGATCTCCTCTGATGGTTGACAACACCCTCGTTTGATTAGGATGTATTCCAATTGCAGTACTTATATCAAATACTAAATATGCTTTTTAAAACGTATCCTATATGTACTCGATATTTGAATATTTAAGAAAAAATATTTATCGACCTAAGATTCTTTGTTACTCATATGGATTAATTATAGATTAGTTTTACATTATATCTTACGTAAAATTAATCTATATTTGATTCAAATACCATATAATAATATATAAGAGATACGTAAACAACTTATACATACATTATAGTTGAACGTTGTACCGTACTTATCGATTCTGATATCGTGATTCGAATATTAAATCTTTATTCGAATAATAATTGAATGATACGAACATTGCAGAGCTTGAAAAAAAGGTACAAGACTTGCAGAGCAATTGCCGCTCTGCTACAATTGAAATAAGGAATGTACCCCGTAAAGAGGCTGAAACAACTAACGATCTAACTGATATTGTAGTAAAAACCTGTAATACTATACAGGCTAATGTAAATGGGTCTCAACTCCGAGACGTTTATCGTTTGCCGGGAAAGAAGGATGTAAATAGGCCGATAGTAGCCGAATTTTTAACAGTACCTCTCAAATATAAGGTGTTGGAAGCATCCCGTGCATTCAATAAAGGACGCGCATACACAGAGAAGCTGAATACGGGACACATTGGAATAAGTGGACAGCAACAACTGATATACGTCGCAGAACACTTACCTATTAGTACGAGAAAGTTATTTTTTGATGCACGTAGCTTTGCTAACACCAACGGATATAAATTTTGTTGGTCTCAAAATGGCAGGATATTTCTACGGAAGAAGGAGGGTGATAAGCCTGTTGTTATTAACTCAACATCAGATTTCAAACAGCTATCTTAATGTTAATCGCATAATATCTCTCGCTTTATGTTTACCTAGTCATATTTATTTTTACTGTAAATTTTTTACTTGTTTTTTAACTATAATATTGAAAACTTCTGGTAGTATAGCATGTTACTATTACATCACAATTAATT
Source organism: Catocala sponsa (assembly GCA_963564715.1). NCBI lineage: Eukaryota > Metazoa > Arthropoda > Insecta > Lepidoptera > Erebidae > Catocala > Catocala sponsa. The sequence goes on along the minus strand of OY751337.1, from coordinate 19,366,997 downwards.
ATAACAAAAAATGCAAAAATACACATAACTCATACTCTCACACACAAACAAACTCAATCATACATATTTATACAATGCATTATCACACACCACACAATGTCATACTCGCAAAGAATGCCACTTTTATGTAGTTACATATCAAGCCAGTATATTTTGAATACATTAATGCAACATACTATTATTATCAGGCACAAAACCAAGTCACACTTACAAACAAACTGCCTTCTACATACATTAATTTATGTTTTTTTATTATGTTTAGGTTATAATATACATCACTTTAGTAGTTTTACTTCCTATATAATCACACACACTCTGCAGTCATGTACTCAAATATACTTACACATACTTTTCACGTGTTATTGCACTGAACTTGAATATAGTAGATGGCAGTGTTCAGAGGGGCTGGTTTCACTGAGATATGGATTTATATCATTCAAATGTTAGACATAAATAGTATATCCGAAGAGATAGATACTATAGGTACAAAAAGGGCTATGCTGTGTGATCCAGAGAAATGCCTCTCTTATCTTCCTAATATTTGGAACTATATAAAAATATTACACCTTAATATACGAAGTGTTAACCGAAACATAGATGAACTTAGAATGTTCTTAATTACTATTAAAATGACTCCAGAAATATTAATCTTATCGGAATGTTGGCTGAGTAAAGCTCCCGTAGTTCCAACAATGGATGGATACTTAGTCTATCATACGCAAAAAAACCATAACCAAAATGACGGCATCATTATTTACATTAAAACAAGCCTAGCACACACAATTACAGAACCAATATTCTCTGATGCAAACTGTTTGACATGTAGGTTACAATCACATAATCTGGTAATTGTTGCACTGTACCGATCACCGAGTATCCACAATACAGACAAATTTCTAGACAGCTTAAATAATATTTTAACATCATTTGAAAATATTAGTAATATAGTGATAATGGGTGACATCAATATAAATATTTCCCCTCAGAGTCAAAACTCGCAGGCCCGTGAATATCTGACACTAAATGCTATACATGGTTTAGTACCTACACATATGCTACCCACTCGCGAAAGTAGCTGTCTGGATCATGTTTTATTAAAATCTAATCTGCAAACAACAACCTTAATCTTTAACACCAGTATAACAGATCATGCACCGGTCCTGCTTAGTATGGAAGGTAAAATACAGTCTACCAAACAAAAATTAACTCGTGTTTCTATAGATTATAAATCACTTTACGCAACTATATCAAACACCGACTTTTGTCAAGTATATAACACTACCGACGCCAACATAGCAGCCGAGATTCTGGTATCTAAAATTGGTCTAATTATTCAAAAACACTCCATAATTAAGCACATCTCCAGTAAAAATAGATTGATTAAACCTTGGATTACTCTAGGATTGCTTAGGTGCATTCGTAACAGAAATGCTATGAACTGTAAACTAAAAAATGATCCAAATAACTGCACTCTAAAAATAACTTATATTAGATACCGTAATTTTTGTAACAAATTACTAAAAAAATTAAAACTTGAATATGAAAAACAAGAATTTTGCAAAGCCAGAAATAATCCAAAAGCTACGTGGAAACTTATTAAAAACATTATAAATACAGATTGTACGGTAAACTCTACTACGGATTTGCTTAATCTAGACAAAGATAATGTAACATCGGTTAATAAAGTTAATGACTTTTTTACTAACATAGGTAGTGATCTGGCTCTACAGCATTGTACTCAAGCTTCAAACTCACTCGCAGATAATATTCCCCCGCTAAATTCTCTTACACTACTTCCAACAGACGAAACTGAAGTTGCAAATATTATATCCGGCATGCGTAGAGACGCATCTGCTGGATGGGATGGAATTACCACCACGCTACTGCAACAATGTGGCAGTACACTGATTCCAGTTATTACTTACATCTGTAATATCTCTATTTCAACTGGCAAATTCCCCAAAGTTTTTAAAAAGGCCATCGTCCACCCCATATTTAAAACCGGAAACAAAGATAGCATAAACAATTACAGGCCAATATCAGTCCTACCGGCATTATCTAAAGTTCTAGAGAAACTCCCTAATGCTCGCCTTGTCAACTACCTAGAACGACACAACATTTTAGCTCCAAATCAGTTTGGTTTTAGACATGGGAAATCCGCGGAGGACGCAGTGGCATCGCTTGTCGATGATATTGTGAGTAAGTTAGATACTCAAAACAAGTGTATTGGAGTCTTTTTGGACCTCACCAAGGCCTTTGATACCGTCTCTATTCCCCACCTCCTGAATAAACTCGAAAGGATGGGAATACGTGGACACGCACTTGAGATGTTCAAAGATTATCTGTCTGATAGAACGCAATGTGTCAAAATCGATTCTATGGTGAGTGACGAGAAGACTCTAACATTTGGAGTTCCGCAAGGTTCAATATTAGGCCCTACTCTTTTTCTGACATATATTAATGCCCTTTGCAAGCTCTCTCTTCTTAATTGCTCTATATATACATACGCCGACGATACAGCCCTCCTTGTCCACGGTCGTACCTGGCCTGCTACTTTTAGATTGGCGGAGCAGGCACTTAATAATGTAATGAGATGGTTAACTGCTAACCTATTAACCCTAAATGTCTCAAAAACAACTTATCTGACGTTCTCGATGTCATCTTCGAGCCAACCCTCTCTAGAATCTTTCCAATTTAAGGCTCATTCCTGCACAAATAACCACTTTTCTACCCTGTATGATTGCCCATGCCTGTCTAAATCGAGCTGTGTGAAATATCTCGGCGTTTATATAGACAATAAATTAAACTGGAAAACTCACATAGACAAGCTTACTGCCCGTGTGCGTAAACTAATATACGTTTTTAAAAAGTTACGTTACTCTGCAGAAAAGCAGACTTTAAAAACAGTTTATTTTGCTCTATGCCAGTCAATTCTAAGCTATTGCATATCAGTATGGGGAGGAGCCGCAAAGACTTACTTTTTGGAACTGGAACGGGCACAGAGAGCTGTACTCAGGGTTATGACCTGTAAACCATATAGATACCCGACGTTTACACTACAGGGAATGTAAAATACTTACCGTGAAGCAGCTTTTTGTATTCCATACAGTTATTAAAAAACACGCCTCTCTAAATTATGACCATAACAAACTACAACGACGACGGTCTAAGCAAATATGCCCAGTACAGAAATTCAGAACCACACTTGCGAGGAGACATTATCAGATTGTCGGGGGTCACCTCTATAACGTCATAAACAAGGCTTGCAACATATATCCTCTATGCAAATACGCCTGTAAATCTGCTGTAATCAAGTGGCTTCTGACCAAAAATTACACTGAAACTGAAGATTTATTAACCTTATCTATCTTGTAGGTAAAGGGTCACCATCTAATGTACATAGACGCACTCACATACATACGCACACACGCATACACATACACACACGCACACACACACACACACACACACACACACACACACACACACACATGCATGCACAGACACACACACCCACAACACATGTGAACACAAACACGTACGTGCGCGTACTCGCGCACAGCTATAGCAAGTACTCCCAATTGCATGTCTGCCACGTTCGTTGAACAAAAATGGGAAATTCTTTGTGAGGGCGCTGGTACCCATAACACAAGTTTAATTTTATCTTGGGTACCAGAGTTCAATGAAACAGTAATATATAGAAATTGTTTTTATAAAAAAAAAAAAAAAAAAAAAATTGTATAATGGAATATACAATTTTAATATGCACGTACGCGTTACGTCCTTCATACAATTTTTGTATCATTCAATCATTTTTCAGTGACAGTTGCGCATCGCTAATTGTTTTGCCACTGTAGAATAATATTACATATTTTCATAGTTTCATGTGAATATTTCTTATATTTACAAAATTATCAAGTTTTAAAAAGGTTTATTAATATGCTTAGTTTTTAAGTCCGGAGCAAGAAAACTAGAGGTTTTGTTTCCTACGTATGGTGTCATTTAGTACAGCTGTCTTGGTGCCGTTTCATTAGTAAATGCAACTGCGTTGCATGGCATCATGCGTTTGATTCCTGGGTTTTGAAAAGAGTTATTGGATTTACCTGATTTTACAAATGTATTATATAAATTACTACTAGCCATAAGACGAAGGCATACACTTCTTTGTCATTTTATAAAAAAATCTTAGTGGCACTAATAGTAACAAATCGGCATGACAACTAACTCAAAAGAGGAGAAGGCCTTTCTCACTAATCGCACTAAAGAAATTAATTATTTCTGCCGTAATGTTATAATGGACATAGGGTCCTATACAAAACATGATGTAATAAATATGAAACGTAATGAGCTTAGTGAGCCCCGACCAGATACTGAGAGCCGGATTCATTATTCAATTCTCCACATATAGTGCCTACTTAACATCTATAACATGATAAAAACACAATAAACCTTTCAGCATAATATAATTATTAGGTTTTATCATACGTACTAGCAAGTAATACTCGCAAGTACCTTTTTCAAGGTTCAGGGATTTATTTACTTTTTATGTCAGGTGGTTCTTAACGACAACACTTGGAATAAAATTGCACATATAGGTGTATGGTGATACACACCGTTACTACAGCATGTAATCTAAAAGTACCTGGCGAAATATATAGAAATAATTTATCTATACTAATATTATAAAGCTGAAGAGTTTGTTTGTTTGTTTGCTTGAACGCGCTAATCTCAGGAACCACTGATCCGATTTGAAAAATTCTTTCAGTGTTAAATAGCCAATTTATCGAGGAAGGCTATAGGCTATATATCATCACGCTAAGATCAATAGGAGCTGCGCACCAATGAAGAATGTTTCAAAATCGGAGGGTATTTTTTCCTTTTGACAGCTTCCGCTGCGTGCGCTGCGTAAACAGTTAAAGTTTCGCAAAAATCATGTATGACAGAATTGTTCCCCTTTAAAAGTTCTAAAAAAAAGTCCGTGATAGAATATGTCTATCTTTTAAGGTTGGCTCACTATAACCATTTTTATGCATTTTTATGCTAACCAAATTTGTTCTAAAATAATGCATTATTTGCGAAGGTATTATTATAAACATGATATTAATCCTTATCCAAATAAATACGTTATTCATCACAAGTATTTAATGTAGAACAAAATTGCCCTGTACATCATTCGATTTCAATGAATATCTTAGGAGATATCGCAGTTTTAAAATAACATTTCAGTAAAATAATTACCCATTACAGACATAGTACAAACGATGTTTCTCCTGGTTTATTCTGCGTGATTACTACTGGTTCGATTTGAAAAATTTTTTTAGTGTTGGATAGCCTATTTGTTGAGGAAGGCTATAAGCTATATAACATCACGCTACGACCCACAGGGGCGGCGCAGTAACGATAAACGCGGGTGAAACCGCGGGAACATCTAGTTAATTATAAGTACCATTTTTCTATTAGTCCTCTATAGGAAAAAATATCGGTAGAGCCCTATTCAAATTTGTTAATTATCATATCAACTTACCAAAATCATGGTTTGTCTATAAATGGATGCTGCCTTGGTTCACGTAGACTAGGTCGCCATTATCAATGAAATTTTCGGATTTAGCATTTTTTTATATTACAATACTGAATTATGCGGATTTGTTGAACTTATTTCTATAATATAGCAGTTAAATATGTAAATGTGCTTGATTTATATAATTTTGCGGCTATGTATGGTGATAACACTATACATAGCCGCATATATAAGTTAAGCTGAGGTGTATACACACTCACATAATTATGTGTACTGTCTGATCTGATATGTTTAATAGCAGATGATTAACGTGTTACGTCATCGAGCTTAGTAACTTTTAGTACTATAATATATACATTTATTTTATGTATAAGATGAGTTTATGTAAATGTTAAGCAAAATAGAACATGCAACAAAAGATGCACGAATGAAAATCTCCATATTTCCTTCGCATGTGTGAGTCGTGAGTATCAATAGCAATTTAACAATAATTACTTCCTTTTCACAAACATTGCCCATGTTTTAACCTTTTCAAATTATAAATCTTAATTTAATTACTTTTAAACACGTGTTTAAATAACGTATGAAGGTACAGATAACAAAATCCGTTATAACGTACTTCATAACAAAGTTTCTACTTAAAAAGACAAATGCCACACAAAGGATAACCTTAGCGTGTATTTTTAAACGAAATAAAAGAGCCGCTTTGAAAGCTACAGAGTTCCACGTTCGATGTTTAATTTTATTAAGACGGAACGAATACGAACGCTCTGTTTCCTTTTTCATCAGCCAACACAAAATAAAGCCGTATACAAATCAGATTACATTTCGAGTTCGTTAAACTTTCATCGAACGAGGTGCGGCGCTGATTGGAATTCTGTCTATAAAGCACACTTCTAACTCGTTGGCAAGCATTTTTGGGGTTCTGTTTTCGAAGGAGATCCTTTGTAATTGTGCTACCGATCTAATTGTGACTGGCGGTATGATTTCAACTATTTAGTACTCTCGTGCTCTTTTGTTATGCAACAATTCGGATTATTATTTATGCGATTCGATGGTTTGATTGTACTTTCTTTATACAATCAATTTGGCAAAGGAACAATAGGCTTACTTTAGCCTAAACGATTGTAGCCTTAGCCTAAACGTTTAGATGCCTATAGCATCAAAAGTATCAATCACGCTTCGACGTACTTTTAAAACAGAATCGTAATCATACGGTTAGTGTAATTGACAAATAATCATATTACAGATCCCTTGTAGACGTCCACGTCATAGCATGTTCACATGTAACTTAAACACTGCTTACTACAGAAACACAACATAAGATTGTTTGGTTGCAATTTTCTGGTCTAGCGTGAAGCTATTCCGCCACTTGAGGTACTCCAATGTAAGCGAAGTCTTAGGATTAAGTGGAAAAACTGCGTCACACATCTCAAGCACTTAATATAGTTGATGCTGTATTACTTTATCATGATCTGAACTCAGATCAGATATATTTAAATATTTAAATCAATACAACCACAAGAAGTGAACCAAATTTAGCTTCTCAGACTATAAACCAGTATTTAATTTTACACGCTGACCTAATATGAATTGGCTCATTATGACGGACTAGCTAATGACGCATAATTGCCTTGCTATTTATTGTTAATCAGCTGCCCACTTAAACATTTAACTGTAGGACAGTTCCTTACGTCACTGGAACATCTTATCAATTATAGACATCTCAGATTTAATCCTACATCGTCTTATATTAATATCTTACGTTTACGTAAATGTTATATCTTGAAATTAAACTACGGTATCCAAACTAATATTATAAATGTGGCCTTAATTACTCGATCGACAATCATGATATTACGCATACACGTTATCAAGGGTACAGAAAAGGGTATGTCCTGTACCCCTGATATCTTTTATCCAGAAAAAACTGCTGTTTCCGAGAGATTGAACATTGACATAACCTTACGTTAATATAATATTTACGCTACAAAGCCGCAGGCAAAATTCAGTATGTAATAAATCGCGAAATTTGTATAAAGACTGCTTTTTTTTAAGATGACTCCCGCACTATGAATAATTCCTGTATCGCGGGGACTTTACAAATATTGAAACAACGGACACAAAGGACATCCAGACTCGGACAACCATCTATGGATCACACAAAGTATGTCCCGTGTGGGATTCGAACCCACAACACTAGGCGCAATGGCAGCGGCGAGGCAACCACTATGCCACCTGTGCAGTCAGTAGTAGTAGATAGTAGTAGAAATGTAATGTCAATTTATATCGTCTCGTAAAGATTTCTTGAATTGGTTATTTAGAAACCGGAAGTTGATATTTTCTTCGTTTGTTTTTTAGTTCCAAATGCAAGATATTTTCAAGACCGTACGTCTCAAACTTAAATTAAAGTGCTGACTCATAGTTCTATCAATCATGTTGTTTATCGTAAACAAGAAGCACCGGCTTTATATTAATTAAACAGAAAATAAGTTTACTGAGTTAGTCGATTTAATTTGTCGGTTGCTGACATGCCATATAGTATTAAAATACAATTGTGTCTAGCCTTTGGCGGGCCGCTGCCACTCAAGATTTTAATCCAGCAATGCATGTCTTTTAAATGTCAAAATCAATGAATTTTCATTTAAATATTAGTTCGTTACCCTACTCATATTACACGCTACATTGTGATCTTTAAATAATAATACATTTTTCTGTTGCGCGTTGTATTATTTCAACTTTAATAACAGCTTTTTTTGCTTCGGTATATTCATCAAAAAATATTTTCTCATTATGCCGTTTGTCGTTCTGAGCTTTAATATCTTACTGCCAGATTAAATGAGGCTTGAGAAAATACATTTTAAAATACAAAGACTCTTTTTAAATAGGTTTCGCTAAAGTAATAAAGTAAATGAAAATACGACCTCGACTATACATTGTGTTTTTTCGGTTCGGACATTTCAACGGGTCATAAGTCGGTAATGATCTCTACGCGAGCGAGGCTTTATACATTTGCAGATTAAAATGGCATTTAAGGTTTTAAAATTATCACAGCTCTTAATTGAGAATGAATTGATACAATTATATAACTGTACAATAAAGATATATAAAAAACAAATACATATAAACTAATTAAAAGCTTTTGAATCAGTAACTTTGATTTTATCTCTTTGTTTTGTTTGTTAAAGCTTCATATAAAACCACTGAAATGATTATGATGGGATTTTTACAGTTTTGAAAGCTTTAAGCCGCGTTTTATTTCCATCCGTTCAGTAGAACCAAAGTTATGGTGTATAAATTACGTCGTGGTTGAACAGAACTGGACACGGATCGAACGAATCTTATATTATATTAGCCTTATATAATATTAAAATACTAATAGCATCTATTGTTTTACACTTCTTGTAATTAATTGTATGATTTTTCATACAAATATACAAGATTTAAATTGATTGCTCTAATCGTACGACAAGACTTATAAGACAACACGCGATCGCAAAAGACAGCAGTGGCGTAACCAAACGCACCTAGAGAAAAGCCGTTGTGCGGGAGACGGGACGGATGAAATTTTAAAATTTCAGTTTTGGCTTTTATAAAGACTCCTTACATTATTGTTTATTAAATATTTTCTATGTACAGACAACAACCTGATATAATTTTATTACACGTGGCGATGAAGAAGCGAAGCGTTGATGATATTTATTTCAGTACGATCTTTGAGATAACTATATGTATATTGTATATCATAGGCAGCTATAAAGCCATTTTTATTCTTCAGTTCAGCTATCTTCACTACAAAACAATGTTGTTTTATTGCTCGTATTCAGGATGAGTTAAGGTAAGTATCAACAGTGCACGAATGAAGTAAAAGTTTAAGTGATTAGTAGCGTAGTACCTATTGCTAAAGAGAAATGCAATATATAGATAAGTTAGTTCACACCTTATACGTTTCCTGAATCAGTTTACTGATGAAGCGTGTCGTATGAGGAGAAATCTAAGAGTATCACATTTTTTTACACATGTACATATGTGTAAATCCTTTTTTTTGTTACTGATTTATAATTTTTATTGCACATAAAATAAACAATAAATAATTAACATAATATATACACAAATTATTTACAAGAAATATTAACTGAAGAGAAAAATAAAACAATAAAATTAAAAAGTATTGTAAATACTTGCATTTTATTTAATCACATGCAATGCAGCGGTTTAGTGTAATAACTAATATATTATTACATCAAATCGAAATGGTCTAAAATTTACATATTATTATGTTCCTTACTCATTTGTCGCGATTCTCACGATAACGAAAATGTAACTAAAGCTAACCGCGATTTTATGTATCCATACTTAAAATAGGTACCTACACTTGTGCCGAAGTACGACTAGTGCCTACTCGGGAGAACTGAACTTGCCGCTTCCCCGTTATATCTAAGATAGTCGAGAGAATATATAATAAAAATAGTTTTTTTTTTAATTTGTCGAGCGTATTTTTACTTAGATTATTCTAAGAGAAGAATACGCTAAAACGTCAGAGTTCAGTAATTTCCATAGAAATAAGTACTTTAATAGTATAGTAAATGGCAAGCGTAGAATCACGATGCATATTCATTCACTAAGATCTCAATGTTACTTCATCTGCTTAATAAGTACAATATAACATAGGAACTAGCTGTAATGCCGATAGAGAAATGTAGGTATAATATATATCTCCATCATATGCGAGGATCTTCTCCTTAAGACATATAAGGCTATTAGTGAATAACATACTGTTTTATTTAATTTATTTTCAGCTGATAGTCTAAATGGCCAAATGCCAAAGGTGTCATATTTTATTATTACGCTACATAGAGTACAGCTTTAAAATATTTTTAGATATTTTATCGCACAGAAATAACATCGGGAAATGCCAAGTTTGTGTGTGGGATGATGACTTTTAGAGTTTCACATGATCCGGAACTTTTAATTTCTTTGAGTGCTCGTGATTCTTTCGTCCAGGATGTTAGTGGGAGTTTATTAACTTGACAAAGTTTATTTCAGCACTTGAACCACTAAAAATAGATGCTGCCTCGAAAGTTTCACGTGGAATCAATTAAAAACAAGTCGAACGAACGATGACTTTATTAAAGATTAATTAAACGCCACTTAAATATAGTTGGTATTAATTTTCTTTTATAGAAGGCGAATGCCACTTTTGGATAATTCCACGTCAGAGTTTTCTTTATTTTTCCAGTGCAGCGAGAGACTTAACGAACATTCAAACAACATTAACAAAACTTCCTAGAGTCGGATCAACTATACATATATTATGTGGATCACACAAATCTTTATCCCTTATGGTGTTAAATGAAATAGGTAATTAAAAAAACAATGTTTGCCCCGCATGGTAAAAATACTATTAGATACTTCATATTATGTAGACTTTTCTCATACTTTTACGAAATATGGATGTAATATACATCTATCAACCTCTTTGAGCATATACCGGGGTAAATATACGGATGTACATATGCTGTTCTCATATAGTATAGTATATATATGGTCGGCCTCTATGGCGTAGTGGTTAGTGTAACCGACTGCCACGCCTGAGGTCGCGGGTTCGATTCCCGCACAAGTCAAACATTTGTGTGCATGAACATGAATGTTTGTCTTGGTCTGGGTGTTTCTATGTATAATATGTAAGTATTTACAAAAAAAAAGTATATATGTAGGTATGTTTATCCATTGTCTAGTACCCATAGTACAAGCTCTGCTTAGTTTGGGCTAGATGGTGTAGTGTGTATGTGGTAGAATATTATTATTTTTATAGTCTGTGCCGAGCTAAATACATTTTAAGCAGCACTGACATCATTAAATAATAAATTTCTATATCCAATCTGTTTAAATCTATCATGAATTTTGATTTAAATACATAATTATTGTTATTTCTAGTTGGCTGAACGCAGTATAACATTAATTCGATATTAGTGTAAAAAGGTTTTATAAAATACGCGAGACTTATATCATGACTATAGGCAATAAAAAGTGCTTATAACCTTTGCACGAACTCTTAAAGCTTATCGTTACGCACTTAAACTTAAAAATAAGTTAATACAATAGATTTTCTGAAATAACGAATTTAAGTCCTATTTAATAAGGCTGAATAACATTTAAGTCGATTCGAACAATAACTAAGGAGATTAGCATCAAAGTAATGCAGTCAACTTGTGGATAATAAACAGCTTTGCTTTAAATCTTGAATAAAAAGTTTATTACCTTTAGACTGATTGTGTAACAGTATTCATAAGATAAACACAGTTTTTGGGTGTATTACTATACACGTGGCAGCCTTAAAAATAACTGCAAGGTCTTAACTTGGTAAGTACGTTCGGGCACTTATATGACGTATAACAAATTAAGTTTTAATAAATTGCGATTGTAGGTGCATAAAATAGTGTTATCATATACGTACATTAGCCATACTCTGCTAATCAGGCATGCAAGAAAATTCCTTGTGTACATATAAATGTCGGCATATCTCAGAGTTCTCCATAATGTTCTCGAAGATGTGTGAGATCTACCAACCCGCAAGAGACTAAAGTATTAGACTGTGATTTTACCTTTATAACATTCAGAAGAGCGCCATTCATAGCAGTGGAACAATTTATAAACAAGACCAATTAGACATCGCTACTACACATAAACTAATCTTAGGCTGATGTCTATATGACTCTTCAAATAGGTTTACTACGACTTCAATAGATTAAAGAATAAAATACAAAACTACATACTCACATATAAAGAATCGTAAATAGAGTAACTGCTAAAGTACTGTCAATATCAATAAATTGAGATGATCGACTGGCCGTAGAGAGCCGGAGTGTCTTATCACTCAAACTCGGAATCAAAAGCCCACGACGGGATATCCCGGAAGTGTTAAAATGACATGGGTCAACGATAACATCACGAGAAAACAGACTGACATTGCACAAACTCAATAACTTGGTACTTAGATGTTCTCAAGTATGTATTGGTTTCCCGAATGGGTACGCTGAGACTACAGCTTTCAATTTACTTCGATCCTGCTATATATCTCTTGTTTTATTCTTTCGCCTGCTCAGTGCATTAGGCAAGCGCTCGTCTCGCCTCTGCCACTGTGCTAGTTTTTGTGGTTTTGCATTCCACAAGAGCAATTATTTGATCATTATGTCAATAAAATGATTGTTCTGAGTCTGTATATATTTTGTGTCCGTTAATTGTGTGTTTATAAAGTCCCTCGTGGTACAGTGCTTGGTCATTAGTGCGTGAATATTCTTTTCTTTTTAGTAAAAAAAAGTATTTAACCACATTCATACAATACATGATCGTCGTTTTGGGTATTTTATATCTGACTTGAATGTCTCTGATGAAGTCAGATAAAGTTTTCGTAGATCTTCCAACTCACATCATTTACTTTGCCTTGTATACATCTCTGGCAACAATTTTCCTCGAATATTTCTATATAAGTGAACTAACTTTTGCCCGCGGCTTTGTTCGTGTAAAAGTAGGTTAGGTTATGTTTGTAACAATCTTTCTTTTGTAAATAAAATTTTGCCTATTTCACTCGGTGATAATATAGTATGCTAATGGTGAAAGAATTTTTATCTGTTCGGAATCGGTTGAGTAGGTTTTGAGTTAAATTCTTACAAACAAGCAAACAAAAATCTAAATATCTTTTCTCTTTATAATACTAGGTATTATTTAGTTTAATCCGAACTTTCGGGTAAATTTTACGGTAGGTAAGTATATGTCTATAGAACTCTTAGACTTCGCCTAAGGATCCATTAAACATAAGCGCGAAGTAAATAAAACTTCATTTTTATTTCGACACGTTTAAAACTGGCTACATCACGCTCTCAGCCGGCCGTTGAATATTTCAAATATGCCAAATACGTAATTTGGAAGAGCGGAATGTTGCCAACCTTTCATGTTAATATTAAAATATGTAAATGGTGGCATTACCATGTGCTGCCCTTCACTCCTGCATGTAAATGCAACTGTATTAATCGTGTATTGAATGGCTGTTGTTGTTTCACACGACCGGTTAGTTTTTAGTATTAAAACGAACATACTTTATCGTTATTATATAGATTTTTATCCGCAGCTTTGTTTGAGAAACTCAAAGGAAAAATAACTATCACACGGACACGAATTTTGCGGGATAAAAAGTAGCTTATGCCACTATTTCGCCGATAAACTATCTCTATACAATTATGTCTATCCGTTACGCCGTTATTGTGATAAAAAGGTCAGACCGACATTATACAGAAACATTTTATAATATTGAGTAGTGAGTAAGGATATTTTCGATCTATATACTAAAAAAGTTTTTTTTTTAAAAGACAATGCCCTTTATAGTACTGATTCTTGTATCGCGGAAACTTTACAAACATTTAAACAACGGACAAAAAGAACACCCAGACTCGAAACAATTAATTGTGGATCACACAATTTTTTGTCTTATGTGGGGCACGAATTCACAACACGCCGCAGTGTCAGGGGCGACGCGACCACTTAAACCACTACGCCATACATGCATTTAAATGTGAATTGATATACCTATACGCATAACAATATAAAATATATACAATTACATTTCAAAAAGGGCTAGCGAAATGTGGGTGTAAAACAAGGCCGCCTACCCATTAAAATATGAAAAGCGTGATAATATATTCGTGTTTATAAACATTAAAATATAGGCTTACGCATTGTACATGTTTTGTTTTAATAAAAAATACCCGTACAACTTCTTAGCAATAATACTTAAGCAGCGAGAAACTTTTACAAAATTTTTAACAACAATCTCAAAAAATGTTTATTCTGGGAACGACTATTGTGTTTCTTTGGTCTATATCACGCTAACTTCTGTCCCAGTTGAGAATCGCTACAATAACACTCGGCGCATTGAGAGTAGCTAGGCGACTATAAAAACAACTAAACCAATCGTATTGTTAGAAACAAAGATGAAAACTGTGCAAAATGTGCCCTGTGGACGGTAATAACATATGTATGTTAATTCCGGGATTTAAATCCCGGAAAGAAAGACAACGTTGTATGTGGATACAACTCTGTCTTTCTATCCAACATTTCACCAGTTATCGTTTTAGGTTCCACACGAGCCTATTGCTGTCTACCAATTACTGTTCCAGATTCTGAATGACTGAGAATTTGTTGACAGAATTATCCAGTTTCACTTTGCTAGACCCGGAAATCGTACCCGATAACTGTTGCATAGAAGTCGTATTCACTACCGCTACGCCTCTGATTACTAAATAAATTTATGTAAGATACCAATAATAATATTTTTATTACCATAAAAATTACAAATAAATCAAAATAAGTTCCAAAAATCAACAATTTGTTTTGTGTTCAAAAATATACTGAATCAATAATATTTTCTGTACTAGGCTAAGCCTGTTCCGCGAGAAAACTAATATAATTATAAGAGATCGTACAAAATTAGCTAAATTAAGTTTCCAGTTTACACATAACTAAATTCTCACTATGATTATATCAATCAGCCCGAGAGTGATTATGTCATCTTGGCTAAACTATTCCTCTCTCGTCTGTATAATTTTCGTTATTCATTTAACGACTAGGCTTATTAAATACTACTTACGCATACTGATAGAGTAAGATTTGCTTTATTAGCATGCGTAGTATGTTAGTCTGTTTATTACGGTTAGACTAGACAAGACAAGACTAAATCCCTGAACCTATTTTAATAATACTTCGTATAGGGATTCTTTCAGACACGATGTAGGATATAGATTACTTTAGACGACAAAATTAAATCAGTTCGCGGGTTACAATTAGTTATATTATAAAACATACACCTAAAAATATGTTTATACTGATCCCTTCAAGACTAAATCGTTAAATCTATTTTGATGAAAAAGCGATCGAATTATAACATGTAGTTGTACATTAAAATATATAATGTGTACCTAGTCTGATATCAGACCGTGTAGGCAAAAGTATTTTACTCCATTTCGCGATCTTTATCTTATAGTTCAACCATATTAGCAAGCCTATATAGGCTTGCTAATATGGTTAAGTTTAAACCAAAATCCTTGGCATTTATCATACCTTATTTATGTCAAATATGATACAGAAATTTAAGACTACAAAGCCTGACCTAGTGCCTAGAGCGAACAATATTAATTAAACTAAAGCGTAGAGATTATAAGACGATAGATGACAGCTGTCGTCTATCTGCTTTATGGAATAAGATATTAAAGTTTTTCACTTAGCTGTAAATAACAGCGAATTTAATTATTTTATAGAAAATAATTATTGACGAGGCCTTGTCAATAAATTTTTATCCCTTGGTAATACTTATTACTTATTTCTGTATAATTAAAGGTATGTACCCCTGAAAACGTTTTTGCGAAATTTCGTGATGATCGGTCGAGTAGTTAACGCGTGAAAGCGCAAACAAAAAACACACAGTCGCATTTATTATATTAGTTAGGATTATTGTAATAAAAAGTTTCACGGGGCATTTTCAAATATTTCAGCATCAGAAACGAGGCCAGCCATATTGGGAAGAACTACTTGCGGGTCTTTTGTGTAAGCTAGTGAAGTATTAGTCTCATATATGAAACTATTTATGCATTCGGCTACACCTACATACTCATAGCTTGAAACGAAAGTACACATCGAATGAAACCAAAACCAATGCTTATCGGGTAATTAAAATATTTCACCGTTATGATTTGATTCAAATGTATTAAAGGGTTCCATACTTTTATATATGTAAGTGTTCGTTTCACACAAGACAAAAACCTGCATATTACTGTTCCGCGTCTAGGTGTCTATTGTGTGCGTAAAATATTCGAAAAGTGCTCCATGGAAAAGCCAATAATGGGTAAAGAAACGGTTATGAGCCCGAGAGTTAAAAAAATAATCACATGATGTTACCCGTTTGGATAAGACCATATTAATATTTTGCTAAATCGAAGTAGCAGCTTTACTATGATAATTTTACAAACAGACAAAATCACTAATATTTATATAGACTTAGTGTGTGCCTTTTATAAGTATACATTATTGCAGAAGTTGGTTATAGCATAAAATGCATAATCATTTTCTGAAGCGCATGCATAAAAATTTGCCGATAAAAAGAGAGGCCTTGAGTTTAGTGCTGCTGATCTTTATTGCTTTGTGCACCAGATTTAATAAATGTATCTTATCTTATGTGGGGGCCAGTCAGTGCAGACCGGTGACACTCCGACCCAGTGGGATCTTTTGTGTCGACACTCCCAATTATGACTGCCATAGATGTTCATGGCAGCCGGGACCGATGGCTTAACGTGGTCTCCGAGGCACGGAGCAGGCGATAATAATTGTCAATCAATACGCACATAATTTTGGACGTGGGTTTGAACCCGAGACCCTCTGTATTGCAGTCTGTTGGTCTCCCCACTGAGCTATCGCTGCTCTAATGAATGTAACTATGTAACTTAATTGAATAGTATTGTGAATATTTTAATATTGTGAAGATTAGAAGCTTTAAGACCAATGTAGATATTAATAAATTTATGTGCTTACATCTTCTAACTTCGAAAAGTTAAGGATATAAACATGTAATCGGTTTCGTATCCCTTTTCTTGTAAGCCTATAGCACTAAACTATCTAAATACCAATAAAAATACGTCAATTCGACGCTTGGTTATCAAGTAAAAGAAGTACAAACCAAGAAAGACGCTTTTGTATAATATAATACTACATTTTATTATCAGCTTCATCCCTGTAAACTTTAGAAAAAGAACCGTTCCTAACCTTGAATAATATCCGGAAAAATAGTAACATGTATGACTCATAATTATGAGTCACATATGTTTCTTCACATAAAGTTAGATTATAATCTAGCTCTATGTGAAGAATTATCTCGATTCGTTGTTGCGTGAAAGGGTGACTAAACAACAAAAACACCTTTGCATGTATTATATTGTTGGCAAGAATAACTACTACATCAGCGGCGAAGCGCAGTGAATACGACTGTTGTGTTCGATTCCGATTTCCGGATCGAGCTAAATATTTTTAGGGTTCCCTGTCTAGCAACGTTCAATAATAGCACGGAGTCTGAAACTGTGCCAGGTCGACGGCAATAGTCTCCTCTCCTAATACATCTCTGCCTACTTCTTCGATGATAGAGGCGTGTTACTACGTATAAAACTAGTAAGAATTAAGTCACCATAATGCGTAAAGCTTTAGTTAACAAATGCGCACTAAAAACGAGATAAAAGAGACCAGCAGATAAATGATTAAGAAAGTAGGTTTATACAAAACGACGATTTCAGTACATTATTCTAACTTAAACAAATATTCGTTGACCTAACAGGTATAACACATTCATGTGATGCAAAACAGTATATGGGAGGCACTCAACCAAATGAGGATATAATTCAATTTTCACGTCGAAATCATTCCGTTTCCCACTCTTTCCCCCTGCGGACTTGAGATCAAAATATATGTTCAGTAAAGTAATAAAAGAATATTTAGGAGAAAATGTTTACCTTGATCCTGCGATTAAAGTCTATGTAATTTCAAAATCGTATATTGTGATACATTTCCTTTTAATTTCCACTTTCATAACTGTTTTTAGGGTCTGAGCGTAGAACAATTATTGTTTAAGAATTTTTGTCTTTCTGCACAACATTTTTTGTTTTGGTGTTACACAAAAATCAATGAAAGATGTATTATGCAGTTTTCATGGTGTATTAGATTGTTTTTAATTTTTTTTTATGCCATTGGTAGCAGACGAGCAAGTGGTCCACCTGATGGAAAGTGGTAACCGCTGCTCATGGACTTCAGCAATGTCAGGACACCGCAAAGCCGATGCCTACCGTGAAAGAAGAACTCTTTTTAAACCTCGTTTGAAGAAGGACAAAGCTTAGCTTAGCTTAAAGTTTAACTTAAAATCTTATCGTTTTTATTACAGATTACTAGTATTTTTGTTAACCTTTACAGTTAGAATAAAATACTTGTATTACGAGTGAGTTCACGTTGATAGTGCGATTCCATTCGATCCCACGATCTCTCGAATGCTAGTCGAATGTGTTATCAATAGGACTACTGCCGCTTGTTTTATTCGATTCTATTTAATTGAATCTAAAATATAATTTATAGTATGATCCACGTCAGTGAAATCGTGAGCGAAGTGATTTTCACGCGGATGAAACGGTAGGCAAATGCTAGTAATTAAAAATAACTGGAAATTTAAATAACAATGTAAATATAAAGGTAATTAATACATGAGTATTCCATTAAATAGACGACTATAAAACGAAAACATTGTAAGTAAACCAATTTAAAACTAGAGTTAATTAAAATTAGTTTTCTTTAAGTGGAGTTCTTAGAAACTCTTTTACTCTTTAGAAAATGGAATTGAAAAAGGAAAATTAGTGTAAATATTAAGTATAGACATTGGTTAATTTTATTGTATACATACTACATACCCACTTTCTCACCCAAAAATACACTAATATACGCACGCATGCACGCACGCACATAAGACACGCACAAACAAACAAAAAGTATGCTTCCACAGTCCATACATTACATTGAATACACTATCACTATCTTAATGTCGGCCTGGATAGCGTAGTGGTTAGTGTAACCGGCTGCTACGCCTGAGGTCGCGGGTTTGATTCCCGCACAAGTCAAACATTTGTGTGCATGAACATGGATGTTTGTCATGGTCCGGGTATTTCTATGTATAATATGTAGGTTTTTACAAATATATATATATATATATATATATATATATATATATATGTATGTATGTCTATCCATTCTATCATCTAGTACCCATAGTACAAGCTCTGCTTAGTTTGGGCAAGATGGTGTTGTGTGAAAAAAAATGCTAATACACCTATGTACAAAATCTAGACTTAGTGTCTCGGGGTGGAGACCTGGTGTCCTATAACACAGGCTTTGCTAGGCAGCCTAGCTTAGGCTCGAGTTAAAAATCTTCTTTCTGTTTTATTTTAATATTAAGCTATTTGTATCTTTTGTCAACATTGTAAATATTGTGGAGAGAAAAATAAACATTATTATTATTATTATTATACTGGATACATAGCCAGTTTTCTAAATGCTTCTAGGAATTTTTTATATTAGAACCAAATAACACTTTGTCCGACCCAGGAATCGATCCTATATCTAACGATCACCCGCAAACTTATGCCATGGGATCAATGAAGTTATCACGTCAAATATATAATTCAGTAACTTAATTACTTCCTATTTATGACTTTAATGATTTAGCCTCAAAACATGGTTTACGATGCATAACTCCGATATGGCAGGAGCTCCATTGAAAACCTGATATTAAATTGTTGAGTCACGGGTTTCGGGGATTTATAAATAAAAGATGTCCTTGACAGAATTACACTTATATTGTTCAAGAATGCAATTATACTAAATATACGACCCGCTCGCAGCCCGACAATCCCGTGACTGCCTGAGCAAGTGCATAACTTCATGCAACGTACATAGGTAGGTAAGTAGTATCATGTGTATACATAAACATGTGTTCCCACAAAATCTAGTGAAGTACTGTTATCGATTAAAATTCAATTTTTGGCTACTCAGAAAAGTGACACACATGCATCCAGCATGCAGATAGCATATACACTACGATTTTCACTCACTCGTAGCTATCCCAAAAAAGATCTTGTTATGCCAGGGGTACAAAGATTATACTGGTCCCCTATAAACAACACAGCCTTCATACAGGTGCCTATTAGTAACTTCAGGAATACAACACAAACTTGTTTGGCTGCAATCTCCACTAGGGTAAAGATAGTTTGAGCGAAACCTCAGACATAGTAAGCGATCCCTATGTCTGAGGTCTATCCTCCCTAGATCTGATTTCTGGTCTATCATGGTCATGATAGACCAGAAATCAGATCTAGGTTCTGAAAATCAGTTTAATGAATCCAGTGTTACACGTAGAACTCAAAAATGTATGCAATAATATAAAAGTATAGTATTACTTCATGCAATATAGAGAAGATTTAATAGAGAAAATAAGAATATGATCTTAAAATTTATAGTTATAGCGAATCTGACTTTTGAAGGTGATGGTGACGGTGAATGTCTAAATTTGGCCGGCAATTTTAATATAAGTAAGCTACTAGTGTTTCCATGCAAATATATAGATAAATCGTGTTATTATGTATCATGTATCATGAAAATATAGCTTTTTTTAATGATGATTATAAAAATATTTATTCAGACTTACGAAGCTATTTGAATAACACATAGTCATAGTTTGTATCACAAAAGCAATGCGCCATAGCCTCCGGCGCCGTAGAGCCAACTAACATGTTTAGAGCCTCAGGCAAGTACACGAGCTTGTTAGTACGATCATATTGTTATTTTTGACGTCATCTTGGTAAATGTCCTCTCCGATATCATAATTAAATACTTTGTTATACGTATTTCTTGGGCAAGATACATAGACTCAAGTCTATCTGTAGATAACTGAAAGGCTACGCAGAGATGTGTCACACAAATTTCTACAAAACTATGTTTATTAAAATCCCACTTTTAATGACGAGTCCACTGCCTACCAGTACTATTTATAGGCTTCTTACTGTTATTAAGAAAACCGTTGCTAATAGAAAAATGCGATAATATTTTCCCGATTCACAAATCAAACTCGCGAGGTCATGATCATACATGCCTAGACCAACGAATTTAGTAGAATAGAAACAGCAACAAATTAATGCTATGAGAGATTTAAAAACATGACTTACGAGATGTAAGTGTATTACTATACTACACTACTGCTTATTCTTTTAAGGATGTACTTGCGTGAGTTAATGTATTCTTAGTAACAACCTGCTTCAACTGATTCACACATCGCACAATAAGTCATGAACTTATGACGTACGAATGAAAAGGTTCGCAAGAACGTGACTTTAACGCATTGCTCCTCCAGTAATTTGAAGTTACAAATACCTATAACACGATGTTCTTTAGTATGTAACGTTCAAAAGATGTTTCCAGAATATTAATTTAGAGAAAATCTCATACAAATCGAAAATCGTTCTTTATTTTCGTTTTTTGCGACGAATTATTCATATTGTGTATACCAATATAGGTAGAATATATATAATATATGTACACATATATATATATATATATATATATATATATATACTAGCTGACCCGCGCAACTTCGTTTGCGTAATAATGTTCTAATAAGAACATGTTTTTGTTGTGTCATCAATAGTTTCCGCAGCGCATGCGATGACAGATATTTTATGACTTAGTTTTTCACACCTTGGGTTACATTATTTTAATTTTAGTAGTAATCCCTATTTTTTTTAAATTATGATGCAGCTTATGTTACTCAGTGAAGATGTAGCTTTCTCATGGTGAAAGAATTTAGGAAATCAGTTTAGTAGTTTTGGAGCCTATTCAATACAAACAAAACAATCTTCCCTCTTTATAATATTAGTGTAGATATATATATATATATAACAATACTCTGTGTAGTATTGTAGATTTTTCATTTTGATATCGTCGCGTACAATTATATTCGTACGTACATAATTGAAGGAATATTATTATATGAAAGCTTATTCGTTATGTACAAACTACGGATTTGGAAATTGTGTATTCATATAGTATAATTCGCTTGGGTATCTTTGAGCAAATATAACTGGGATGACTAAGTTGATGATACGTTGTGGAAATCTTTTGCAAAGCTTCTAGTAATCTTATCAAGTCTTAGAATACCAGAAAGTATTACAATATGTTGTGTCTGGCCAGTGGTGACCCAATTGGTAAAATGGTCATCATATCATTGAGATTCTCACAATGTCTTGGTACTTGTATATGACCAAATATCATCATCCATTACCAAAAATTCTCAAAAATCTTAAACCATTTTATGGAAGTACATTTTTAATAAACTGATAGATACTCCAATGAAAGAGTTTATTTTAAAGTGAGCGATGTAAGCTTACCGCTAGTAGAGAGTCTCGAAATTCAAAGCGAAGCTGCCTATTTCCTTGCTTGCCTTAAAATGAGGCAAATTTTAAAACAATATTAGGCTTGCCTGGAAGTCTTAATCCGATGCGCCTAATTAACAAATTTAAATGGGGCAGCCGTTGTTTGACCTCAGCTGCGCATTTATAATGCTGAATCTATTTAATCTACAATCGTTTGCGAAACTCGTATATTGCAAAACAATCTATTTTGAAATCAGAAAGTCATAGGAGCGACAATGATTGTCTTGCCTATTTCGAAAGATCAAATAAGAAGTTCAAATAAAGAATAAAAGAAAATATGAAATTGCACGATTACATTCCCGTGGGAGTGGAATTTGAAATTTGTATGAACAACAAAAAGAATAAATCGGAATATTTGTGTGTATTTTATTGTCAATAAATAAAATGTTGTGTAGCGAGTTTTTCTATTTGGAAAACATTACTAACTCACTCCCGTGCCGGGGGAAATGTAAATATTATTGGATTCGTTCTATTCGATAGCGCACCGGATTTGTACAGAATCTGTTTTCGTGACACTGAAGGCATGAGACAGATGGCCCTACGCATAACTAGGTAAATGGCATTTTATTAAAACGTCACGTCCAGGAGCGTGATTGATGAGATATTATATCGATTAAGTTTTAGTTTCATTTATACCTAATGACACTGTTTTCAATAAGATTATGAATAATGAAAATATTTCGCTATGTAGTAATATATATACACATATTATTACATATATATAATATTGAATATAGACAAAACATATAATCTAAGGAATTATACTATCCTAAATTGTGGATTATTCAATTAAACGCAGTATAGTAAAGAAACTATTATAAACGTATATATTAAAAATAGGCATTAATAAAGATAATGTCTAATTTAATAATGTTTTTGGAATTAAAATTAAAATTTAACTATGCATACTAAATTAGTTCATCCTCTTATTTAATACTTAATGTATTAAATAAGTGGTTGCTTTTATTACCTCGAATTTCTAAATCAAACAATAACCTAGAACTCTACCTTAATATAAGATTAAAGTAACTCCAGCACATCATGATCCCGGGATGGCGAGGTTTACGGTCGGAAAGGTCCCTTGCATTATTTACGACATCTTAAAATGCCATCTACTCGGTAACAACTGTTTACACTCCATACTTATACTATCTAAAACCGTCATCCCTCATTAATAAAATTTAATACCTGGTTATAAAACTTTAAATATAATAATATAATTAATTACTCCATACATTAAAATGCAATTTCCTTTTTCACTAATCATATAAACAAAATAATAAAATTACCTTTGTAAAGTTCAATACATCCGTAGTTCACAATAGGGTCGGCTCACTAAACAAACAGCACACGGTTATATAATGAACGGTAGAACTAACACGTCAGGGTCGTAATTTTCTGGAGCAACACGACCGCCCCCCACGACGCACAGAAGGTTACTGATACGCGTCAACGTCAACGCCGGCAAGCTCGCGAAAACCGGTGTGAAATGCGCAAGTCACGCGGAGCTTAACTTATCTACCTACTTTTGAAATTCAAATTGTCATTTACTCGGTCTTATTATACATACAGTATACACGCAAAGTGGGGACCGCCGTTTGGTGAGGAAAATTTCAGTTATGCGGGTCTACATGTTTTCACCGTTCGACCTCAGAATATCTATAGTGAGGTTACTTTAATAAATCACTCGGAACACTTTCATCGTTATCATATTTGGTTAGGAATATTTGAAAGTAACGCTACGCATTTTGCGATTGAGTAGTTTTCTTCGTAGCTCGTAGAGGTTTCGTAGCGGTTCTAGGTGCGTAGCAATAAATTCTCATAGTACTTTAGTGCGAGGTCATAATATTTTAGGGGTACCTAGATAACAGATTAACCTTCTATCATAGTCTACATTGCCTGTCTTAAAAGTATAATACTGTTAGAAGAAAGATATACCTACATTAAGAGTATAATATTTTTGGATTATTGGCTATTTTATTAAATATTATTTTCTTTTAACTTATATGCAACTTAGAATTTCATATGTGAACAGCGTAAGATACCTTAAAAGTCTTTAAAATTTAAGCCAGTTTATCTACGTGACATAATACACTTTTAAATATTTACTTTAGCCTCCTAATATGATAAAAACTAGCTACAGTCTAGTGGGTAGGCAGTTTGCAACAGAGAGCAAAATGCTTACAGCTATAGCTGGCAAAATATCAGTGCAAGTGCATCTGAGTGAGACTGTGTATGAATATATAATTAAAGTAGCTTTTGCCCGCGGCTTCGCTTGCGTAAAAGTAGGCTGGGTTATGTTAGTAATAAAATATAGCCTATGTTACTTGGTGATAATATAGCTTTCTAATGAAGAAAGAATATTTAAAATCGGTTGAGTAGTTTTTGTTTCCCTTACAAAGAAACAAATAAAAAATGAAATATTTTCTCTTTATAATATTATTATAGTATAAAAGTATAGATTAAATATACCTAGTAATATTAACAACACTTACCTAAGGCATAAAGTATCTTTGATATTTGTTCACTGCAAGGCATGCCGACCAATGACGTCACACAATATTATGCTAGGCACCGCATTGCACAATCAGCGCACAATAATACGGCTGCCAATTAACTTGCTTAATTAATTACTGCTGTTTATGAGACTTGGAACAAACAAATTTGATATATATATAAAGGGTACTGATTTATTAACATGCAATATGTTTCGCAGGTTTTGGAAGTGTTATCAAGTACTCAATAGTAGCACACGGTTGTGACGTATTATATGGTTTTAATTGTTATGTTATAATTGCACATTTACATTTGATTATTTCTATAATTAATAATTATCATTATTTGTTACTGTACTAATTTTACACCTTAAAATGTAATTAATCGATATTTAACTTTCCATTTGATACATTGATAAAAATATATAAATAAGGTAGGAGATTAACAAATATTCATTCTCGTTACAACTGTCAGTTAGAACGTTACTCTGCTGAAATATATACTGGTTGTGTAAAAAGTATCTCGGCGTTTCAGTGTGCAAGAACCACGACTGCGTAATAGAAGATATAGTTATATTACATAAATAATTTTCTGGTTTCTCGGTCAAACTTTTCGCGTCGGTCACTTACGCACAATGGCCCAATTGTGGAGCTAAGTAAGGATAACACACGTCCAACTAACTAAAATAATTTTCTGACAAAATTGGAGAATACTGTTGCAGCTCATTTGCGGAATGGTTCGTAGATCGCGTTCTTCTATTTCTTTATTATTTTGTACTAATGTTTAATTGCATAGTTACTGCTTTTGTATTACTACTATTATTATAATATTTTACTTTTAATTTATTTGCAGTTATGTATATACTACTTTGTCAGATGCTGTGAGCTCTTGTAAGTAAGAAAACAGACATATAACTGTACTTAGCTTTTAATTAAAATATATGTGTATTTCTTGTTAGAGATCCTTATAAATAAATAAATAAATATTGGAAAAGGTGAACCAGAACACGATGTAATAACCTATCAGCTACCAGAAAAATGCTACATAATTTTTTTATCAAAATCTCTATTAATTTTCCAATATGCAGTTAATTTGGATAATACCTGGGCATTGATCCATGCGGATCATATGTTAACTTAATTGTGGTCAAGGGCACAGGAACGATGAATCTGGTCGGCACGCATCTTATCATCTTATCTGCGTGCATTTGAGATGAATATTTATTACATTATCTCGTGGTATTTAGTGATACAATTATGAAAATATTGTTGTATGTATTATTTAAACTTCTACTACACCCATACTATACTATGTTTACAGTTGCTTACATGAGCACTGTATAAGTTATACAGGCTGCGGATTTGCAAACTTTTATCTATACTTCTATACTAATATTATAACGCTGAAAAGTTTGAGAGAAAACAAGAGGAAAACCTAGGCGAACGTTTCTCGATTAGATCGGAGGCGTTCTGGACAAAGGCCAGGATAAGAGCTCCTTGAACCGACGGGCGTGTATGAGGAATGTGATGAAAGTGAATGAAGCCAGAAAAGTGTGTCAGGATCGTAGCAAATGGAAATCCGTAGTCTCCGCCTACCCTTCTGAGAAACAGGCGTGAATCTATGTATGTATGTATGAAGAGTTTGTTTGTATGGTTAAACGCGCCAATCTTAGGAACTACTGATTCGAATTAAAAAAGTATTTTTGTTTTGGATAGCTCATTTATCGAGGAAGGCTATAGGCTTTATTATTATAACATCACGCTATAACCAATAGGAGCGAAGTATCAATAAAAATGTTGCAAAAACGGAGAAAGTCTCTTATGTTATGCAGACGATATTGCGCGGATCAGCTAGTTATTAATAATGTCCTTCAAACTGAATTTGGTCACGGCGGCCAATCTTGACGGTGACTGACGGCAAAATCCAATATCTTTTTTGTTGGTCCGACCCGGGATTCGAACCTAGAGAATCATGCATAGCAGTCGCATTCACTGCCGCTCCGCCACGAAGGCAGTACATACGTATATTCTCGCATGTGTGTTGCCGAACGGGGAAGTAGTGGCAGCAACATATTACACGAACATTTCGCCTGCTGTGTTTTTAAGTCACACCTAATAGGGGAATGACCTATAACCGTCTACCGAGCATATTCCAGTTTGCGTCGTATTAAAGCTATGTTGATTTGACAATCAACTGCTTGCAGTACCCAGTGACTTCAGAAATTCTCTTGGGACAATTCATGTACTTCGTTGGATTATAACACAAAGCAAATATTTATATGAGATATTATTTTTTTCCAAACAGACTAGTATTGTTGAATCGAGTGAGCACATATCCCGAATAATAATTACTGTGGTAACGGATATGTTATTTGTTAACCTTCAACATTGTTATGCTTTCTTATCAAAGTGACAGTTTTTTGTTTTAAATAAGAAATAAAAATATTATTAAACTATATAATAGGAATAAGATAAAAAAAAATGAATACTAATTAAACTATGGTCATAGCATGAGTAATATCAGACTAATGATCTATGTTCGGCTTAAAGAACGAAAACGGGTTTTCTTCGTTGCCACAAGGCGTTGTGGTGGATAGCATAATAGTCACGATGCGAATTACGCTATGTGGTCGTTCTGTGTATGTCACAACACGTTATAGGTGTTATAAGACCTATAATACGAATTTCGCAAAGTGAATATATTTGTACAGTGACCACAACGTGTTGTGAGCTGTTTTTTCACTCAATGAGTATTTAATTTTCTCTAAGCATAACATCTATACAGCATAACTTAAACGAGTGACGTGAACTTGTTCAAATATATACAACAAAAATACAAATGTAATTTGTCTGTGATTCGGATACATAGCAGTGTGTCAAGCACGTTCGGAAATAAAAAAATTAACGCACCGGCAGTATAAAATGTTACACAAACTACTTTGCGCTACTTTCGATCTCGATTTTACTAGCATGAAACTGGCAGCACTCATAACTTTGTCGTTAAGTAATTTAATTCTTATATAGTTTTAATTAAAATTACTTGCCTTTCGTACTACGTCGTATCGCGTCGTCGTCTCGCCTTACTAAGATTGTAAATTATAGGATAATAAGTTTTTGAAAAAGTTAATACCTCACCGACAATATTAATAAGAAGTCCGATACTCTTGCAATATTTTATAGCAGTATTTAAATCATAGGTATTTTTAGGAATGTGAAATATTGTTCATCTGTATTAAGGAAGAATTACTAAATTCTTTGATAATGGTATTTTGTAATCCTATTAATGGGTATTATAAATGTAAAAATATGTGAAGATGTTTGTTTTTTCGATGTTTGTAATGCAATCTCGTGTAAGCCGTTGAACCGATTTGCATGAAACTTGAAACAGAACCTTGATGCTTGATTTGACTGATTTATTTTGCCCGCAGTTTTACTGGCGTATAAGATTAGGTTAGGAGCAGTACTATTTCTGAATGAAAGGTATCCAACGTCCTTTTCTGTTCCCTTGGCAACGTGTATGCGAAATTTTATAATGATCGGTCGAGTAGTTAATGCGGTACATCGTAACAAGCAAACTCACATTCACATTTATAATATTAGTAAGGATGCGTTAGTTGCTCACGTGGTATTTTCACGGGCTAAGCTGCGGGCAGAAAGTAATCGTCAGTAAATTACGCTTAGATGATGCACAAAAGTTTAAAATGTATTTATTGCAAATTTTCTACAATTGTATTAAACAATTTATTTAATTATAAAACATTCAAAGTTATAAGTTCAATCTATACATATAATAAATCTGTAGAAGTGTAAATTCTGTACATTGAAAATATTAAAAAAATAAATAGCAGGGGGTGTTACTAGATCGAAACCGAACCCAAAAATGTGATTTAAAAAATTTTTGTCAGTCTGTCTGTCTATCTGTCTGTCTGTCTGTTTGTTTAAGCATCACGCAAAAACTACGAGTTCAATTACGATGAAACTTCGTATTATTATAATTTAATATCCTGGGCACCATACTGGGTACTTTTTATCCCGGAAAAGTATATAAAATAAAAAAAACATAATTTTACCGTTCAATCCCTAGCCACGGTTACTGTACCAACCGCAAATAATAAGTTTGTTGCCCTTTATGTCACCCGCAGTTCACTAACTTTGCGCTGTAAATGTAGGGCCGTAGGTCGAATTTGGCTAGAACCATGCTGGCGTAGATCTTAGCGTGAGTTGTTTTTCACATGGTCAACTTTACGTCGCTCTTTCCCGTGTGAGCAGTCCAAGGAACCTTTATGTTCATATTCCGGATGGGCTCACTGACAATGTTGTGTATGCTCTCAATTGATGTCCTGCGGTGAATATCTGTCGTCCCTGTTACAGTTATCTTTGTGAGCATTTGTTGCAATCAACGCCAGCGTCGCTATCGGTAATCCTGCTACTGTTTTTGTTGACCGTCCCGGCTATGAGGCCAGTCATAAACTAATCGCGAGCAAAGCCGCGGGGGCATATGCTATAGAAATAAACTAGGTACTATTACGAACGTAAGTTATTTAAAATATTATTCGACCGTTATGCTACTTACCAAACTAGGAATCAACTATAAATAGTTACAGATCGCGAGCGAAGTCGCGGGCAAAAGGCTAGTATCAAATAAAGATTTTATCGTTTGTATCGAAATTGGTTCCTTATTCACATCAATGTTTGTTTTTAACGATATTGATATTTCTGTGAACTACCTGCGATAAATAAGCTGTTTTTTATAACGAGAATTGCCTTCTTAAACTTCAGTAGAATTCATTCTAAGCGTCAATTTCTTGTAGCTTTTAATAACATGCAAATTAATTTGACAACATGAATCGTTATATTTTCAATTTCAACGGCATTCTATTGATATTGTATTGTACCCACTCAATAAATAAAGGCCTAGAAATATTACTTTCTGTATTTCTCGATATTTTTATGCATTGTGTTTACCTTACCTTATCTAGGTATAAGCAAAAATATATAGGCGTATAGATATCTGCAAGTTGCCAACCTGTGAAAGATATTATAAAGGGGAAATATTTAAAATTTTGTTTGTTTGTAAGGATTTAACTCAAAAACGACATAACCGATTTTAAAAATTCTTTCAAATTCTAATTACTGTTGCTAATGTAGCCTAACCAAACCAACTTTTACGCGAGCGAAGCCGCGGACAGAAGCTAGTAATTGATATAATATTTAAAAAACTTATTTGTTTAAAAATATGCATAGCCTAAGGAACCAAACAAGTTTACATAATGATAAAATTAAAGTACTACGTACTGTATAATATAAACCTGGAACAACCCAATAATTTCATTGTGATAAATCGAGGAAAGAAAGCCGCTGGCCTACCGTCCATTATCGATTTCCTCCTTCGTGCAACTTCCATCAAATATAAAGAAAACACGCCTGAAAAGTCCAAGGAAAACGTATTTCGTAGATAATTTAATTTTCTTCTTGATATTAAGGCGTTACTATATTGAGAGTATTAGCCAGTTTGGACAAAATTGGTAACTTTTCCAACATATTTTTTGAAATAAGTCATTCTATTTCGTTCATGAAAAAAGTCGGTATTTATTTATCACATCAAAGAAAATTGGTTTGGATTTACTATCACATTTAAAGAAGATTGTCCAAAAACAGAGACTGGACTGAGTTTAATACAGCGACCTAATAAATATCTATGCTGTGAGTAGTTATCGAGTGTGCTCAAGGCTTTATAAAGAGTCTGGTTCTAGTTTTTGAAATGCTTCTACGTCGTCAGAGGAAACAAGAAAACTTACTTACAGGCTTTTCACTAGAAACTTATTAAAAATATTTCATTTACTTTCCTCGCTTACCATGATACTTAGGTTTTAACTTTTATTTTTAAAGGAAGTTTCATTTCTAGTATTCATTTAACTTAAAGAATGTTCGCCGATGAAGAAATTGCATTAAGAAATTTCTATCGACTCTTTGCAACAAGAAAGTATTCTAGACAACTATGCAATTCGGTAAAATCTTACTATCGAACTTATTTATATACGAAACTATCCCCATGCTAACTAATATTATAAACGCAAATGTCAGTTTATTTGTTACGTTTTCACGCCTTATCTTCTCGACTGATCACCATGAAATTTTGCATAGGTATACGTTGGCAGAGTACAGAAACGGAAACGGAAACGGCTGATTGGTACTATATTATTTTATGTACAAAGTTTTAAAATAAATAAATAAAAAGACATAGGGTACATTTCATATAAATTAAAGGTACCCTGTCTTTTTATTTACAAATAAAGTTACTGTTCCCGAGGGATAAAAATTAATTGACAAATCCTTACTAATATTATAAACACAAGTGTGAGTTTATTTGTTTGTTACGCTTTCACTCCTTGAATACTTGACCAACCATCATGAAATTTCGCATACACGTTGTCAGGGGAACAGAAAAGGACATAGAGCATACCTTTCATCCAAAATAAAGCACTGTTACTAACCTAACCTACATTTATGCAAGCGAAGCTGTGGGCAAAATTGAGTGTCTATAACGCAAACGAAGGCGCGGACAAAAGCTAGTACGCAATAAAAGTCGAAGTTTTCTATACAGTACCATAATAAAAAAATATATATGATTACTGTACTGTGTAACCGTCAAAGTATCATTTAAGTTCGAGATTAAAAACTTTTCCAGAAAATTACCGCTAATCTTACTAATTAAGGACATGTGTGTGACCCTTGTATGTATTTAATTTTATTAATTTTTGCACATATTGGTGTTTGTTTGTAGTTCATACCAATATAGGAAAACATGCTTTTGCCCACGACGTCGTTCGCGTGATTACAGTTCGCTGGTAACATAATTTATTTCGCTACACCATATTGCCGGTTCTACTAAACAGGTATGACGTGCACACGTACTTTCAATTTAAAGCAAAACTTCAAGCTACTAAACCACTTCAAAATTTGCGTAGTGGTTTTCACGAGAAGTTAGTACTTCTCGTGAAAGTAGTAGCTTTTTTGCTTTTAAAACAAATAAATTGCTACATATTTCATATACAATAGTTTAAGTTCAATTTTTTAACCATAAAAAATCTAAAAATAATTTATTTACTTATCAAACTACATAAAGCTTATAGTATTCTTTACGCAAAATCACTTATGTATATGTTATAATGAAGGTAACGCATAATCATATCTGGCCTAATAAGAGTGTAACACCACTGCCTATCTCTTCGGAGTTGCAGGAGTGAGACTATACATTACGTAATTTTCTATGTTCTGATCACTGGGTACGCGAATCCAACTCCAACTAGATCAGTGTTTTTGAAAATAGATTCAAGCAAAATCTTTTACTGACCATTTACCATATCACCTTTTCATATAGTGTATAGTGTGCCTATGACCATAGTAAAACCGGTAAATGAAAACGGAACCTTGAAACCAATGTCCAATATTTTTTCCCGAGATAAGATAGAAGCAATAACAGCATTTTGTTTATGTTGACGGCGGCCTAAGCCCCGCGGGATCGTAGGATCTGCAAAGCCCCACTGGCTTACAAGACCTATCGTATAGACCACCAATGTAACTTGACCTACAACACACCTTCCTACTTGCGACATTCGAGCCACAGTAAAGCATGAAATAGGTATCGAGAGCTCATTTTAAATTTGTCAGAAAACTTCAAAGTAATATCCACGAGAAAACCCCGTGTGATATCTATGATATACTGTTTCGCCCGATTTCACTTTTTATAGTGAGATTTTAATTAGGCTCTAGTTTTGAAGGTACATATAATTAAACTATAAAATATGTGTCATTTTATTTGGAGTCACTTTATGTTCGAAAGGGAAACCTTTTGGACTGGAAGCGACTCTATATAAAATAATTGAAACGAGCTTACAGATTGAAATTGTATGAGATACTCGTACTATGATGATCTAAATGTAATACTTATATGTAATAACTAAATTGTTTAAAATAAAGAGTACCTGTGTCAGTTTACAGGTGAACTATTAAATATATTACAACAAAAATGGCAATGATTTAACGCATGGGATAAAAGTTTCAACATATCTATGTTGAAACTTTTATATCTCTCAACGAATAATGCTGCTCAGAATTTGATGCTCGCATAGGGTGATTGTAATGTATATTTTGTACCTACATAGTATAGTATTACAGGTCAAAATTTAAGGTTGTTAAAATTTATATTTCGACTCAAAAACAGCAGCACTTTTAATAATTACTTCAGCGTCATCTGTGTTTTTGCCGTGCTAATTATCCAATCCTTCTTACCTGGCGTCATACTTTGTACGCCATATTTATCGCAAGAAACTACAAAGCCTTGTTAACTCCGTACTTTACAAATATCAGGCTATACACTTGTGCTTCTAAGCCCTTATCAACCCAAATACCCCGACCGAAACATGAATTTCAATTTCTATATTGCTTTTCTGGCACCTTCATTTCTGTCTAGTAATGGAAATTCGACCTCTACGGGGTAACAAGGGGTAAAATATGTTTCTAGGCGACATGACTACCTCTAGTATATTACATTAGTTTATAAAACGGGTCACTATAAGGTCTATTTTAACCAATTATGACGAAGTAATTCAGTATTCTAATGATAGTATTATTGGAATAAACATAAAAATAATGATCTGCAATCGACTTTGAGGTAATTTATTTGCTAAATTGTCTTGTGCCCTCCAAAATATAATAGAGATATACTGGATACAGAAAAGCATTATTAAGCGTAATCTACAATATAATAAAAATGTAAGTCACACGATCATTATCGCGTATTAGGTCAAAAGTACTAATTGCTTAGGATGACGTAGGTAGTATTAAAACGACCCATTATAGTAAATTAGTAGCAAAATAGAGTTCAATATTGAGAATTCATTTTCACATTAATCCGAAAGATAAATTGCATGCTGTCTCACTCATGTTAGATTAGAGAAGAAAGATAGCAAGACTTTTATATAAATGTTATCTGGAGATGGTAGGACAAGCCCTTACTGTAAAAACCCAATAACACTTTACTCAACCTGGGTCGAAACCATAATCCCATTTACAGCAGTCGCATTTCTTCAATCAGAGTATCAAAAACAATAGGTATTATTGCCATTACAACGTGCGCAAAGAGCCATCTTAAAGGTAGCCACATTCTGCCCTTTCATATTCCTTACCTATGAACTATACCAATCCACTAACGTTTTAACGGTCTGACAACTATTTGTCTTGCACACTGTCCTTAAACAACATACGCTTCTACCTTTTTTACCTACAAACAAAAGAAGGAAGGACTTACTTTGTGAAAGTTTCCAAACTAAGCATGCTTACATGAAGACATTTTTCTTATTCTTAGGGCCTTTTTAGTACAATAAACTAAATAAGTTATTAAATATATGCATATAGCATTAATCATAATCAATGTCACATATTTAAACAATGTACCTAAAAATGTTTACGTGTTCAGATACAGAGAAATTGCTAGTACCTATTTGTAAAATAATTTCTAATTGTTTAAGCAATTTTTCATTTATAATTTTATTGTTATTGTTTAAAACTATTTTAATTGTTTACTTAACTATATACATATGTTTGCAGAACATTTATAAATGTTTTTGTAGACCCTTACTTCATTAACAGTAGAATAAAAATGTAATGTTAGAAACAGCCTGAAACACAGGTACCTAGTTCAGGTAATACAATCTAAAAACAGACTTCATAAACAAGTCTCTTGTGTCCAATATTAAATGTTTTCCTTTAGATTAAATATAGTTTTATTGTGAATTTAATACAATACGTAACCTGTAATGTGTTTTGTAAATCAGAAAAGGACATAGAGTATAGTTCTTGCAACTCACGATGGCGAACGGGCTATGTATGTGTGTGTAAGTGTCGCTCGCAACTGACCGCTCACGCATACTACCGCATTGTGCATGTACACGTAAAGCCCGCTCGCCTTCGTGAGTTGCAAGAACTGTACCGTCTATCCAGAAAAAAGTACTGTTTTCGAGATATAGAAACTACACTAACCCGAGCGAAGCTACAGAAAAAATCTTGTTAAGAATAATGTAAAGCCTTTTAAAGAAATAAACATCTAATTTTTGAGCACATTTCATAAAATTATTCGAGTAATGACATCTTAAATTGCGTCAGCGACCAAACTAATCCGTCGCAAATTGGAGTCATTTCCTCGAGGGCTGAGTGGGAGCTTGTTTTTTGAAGGAACGTGTAGCAACATTGGCAATTTCCTGGCCAAGCCTGGGGAACGCTCACCGCAAGGTGTACAATATCCGCTCGGACCTGGTTAAATACGTGACTAGTCATTACTATTACTTGTATTAAGGAATGTAGTGTCATCTTTCTTTTAAAGAACACTTTTATGCTCTTTGTTATATATTATGTTTTACGCTGCTTTTGTAAGTGGCACCTGTAGTGAATGCATCTGCTGTGGTGTGAAGTATCGAGTGTGATATCTGGTTTAGGGAAAGCGGCGACAATAAGCTTGTGTAGGACAAGCTTATTGTCGCCGCCACAAATCCGAGGCCATACTTGCCCAGCTAAAAGCTTTCTTTCTTTTCTTTCTTTCTTTTCTTTCTCCTAAATATATTTACATACATACATACATACATAGATTCACGGCTGTTTCCCAGAGGGGTAGGCAGAGACTACGGATTTCCATTTGCTACGATCCTGACACACTTCTCTGGCTTCATTCACTTTTATCACATTCCTAAATATATTTATTTTTAATATCCTATAATAAAATTGTATGCGTTCCAATACATTTTTAATATTCTAAAATAGTACTACAACTTAATTACTGTAGTCACGTTTATCAATGTAAATAATACTCTACTGGAAAATGAAGAATAACAAAACGTGAATCATTTTCAATAACAAAAACGCAACTACTAAGACAAATTCAAAAACAGACTTCGTAACATACATCAACTTTTTGGCTTCATGTCGTCGTATGGTAACATTGGCAATTTCCTGGCGCGGCTGATGTACGCCACTCATGCCACGGTGTACACAATATCCGCTGGATCGGGACCTACTTAAAAACGTGGCTTACATAAAAACGTTGTGCTGGTTGCTAAAACATTGCCTACATTAGTGTTACTAGATATTGTCCGCGGCATCGCTTGTTTGAAAATAGTGCTTTTTCTAAATGAAAGGTATCCTATATCCATTTATGTACCCCTGACATGTAGCAGATTTTATGGTGATCGGTTGATTAGTTTAGGCGTGAAAGCGTACCAAACTAATATTCGCATTTATAATATTAGTTAGTATTCAATATTAGATTCTGCACAAGGCTTTATCCAAGCAAATCCAAAACTCACGATATTAATTACACTCTATTCCTATAATAGAATAAGTTCCCTCGTATATATAAAGCATACATCATAGAAGTCTATTAATAAAATATTTACATATCATTTGGAAGTTGACCTTAGACAAAGAACTATTTACCCAAAAGATTTCCTAGAAACGAAATAAAAGAATAATAATATGTTTTGTTTAGCCCGAGGTGTCTTTATGTCCAAAACAGTTTGATCCAACTAGTTACTCTACCCATTTTTCAGGTATATTAGACCTTATTTTTGTTTAAATGAGAACATATTTGCCGACGATATCTGCATCGTAAAGTCGAGGTGGCGGTTTGAATTATTAATTTTGATTATGCATGCATGTTGTAGTTTGAACTAAAATGTTTGGTATAAATAGTACCTACATGACAATTTTATGTTGAAGGTTTGCTTTGCTCTTAAAGTAACCACGTATCTACCTAAAATTTGTGGTTATATTTTAGAGTCTTGATGTGCAGATAATAAATAATTTCTGACTGCATAGATGGCGCTTTGTTTTATGTACCTCGTCACTATTCCCTAACTGTGACAGCCAATGACGCTTAATGTTGTAAGTTCGAACGACAAAGCAACAAAAATTCTGTGAACAGCAAAAATTATTATATATGTGTTGTTTGTGTCCACTAATACGTTTCTGAAGCCTTCTACGACAATACTAATAATCTTATATGGAATACTACAACTCACCAATTTCTCGATATTCAAGAGCCAAAAGAAAGGAAAGAGTCTCGTAACAAAGAAAGAGTTCTAGCTATTTATAATTATGGATCTCTTATCGTGCTTATATCCGATGCAAGTTGCTGTCGTGGCCTCAGTCTAACTTCTGTCATGTGAGCTACTTGCGCGGCTGGTAGGTATGTATGGTAACTCACATGCGCAAGTAATCAGATTGCGGATGTAACCCGTGTCGTATACGAGAGCCCCAACTAAATTCATATTATATATTTATTCAGGAATCAGAATCAAAAACATTACGTGCAATTTTATTCAATAACGAACTGAACTTCCCAGATAAACTGTACGGGTACGTACCAGTAAAATATTTGACTCCCACCTGTTCCAATATGTTCGAACTTTGTTCGATATCCGAACCGAACTATTAAAACTTCGTGCGTTAGGCACAGACACAAAATAACGGAATAACTGAACAAGCACAGTAAATTTGTATATACTCCAGATAAAAAGCAGTAGAATAATTTTACATAAATGTTTGGTATTTTATCAGTTCAAGACCTAAATTATAAGTGCTTATGTTTACTAAATCCTGGACCGCTTTTAGGGGGCAGGTGTAATGGTGTACCATACTTCTGTTACGAAATTAGCAGCTCTATTAAGAATTTCTCTAAGATTTTTGGTAATATGTCAGATAGACGTGACACTTTTTACGTCACACTTTTTATGTGACCCTTTTTGTACTACCAAGATAGCAAACAAACAAACAGCCTCCCTGGTGATGAACGGTTACCGGTAGCCTATTTTCTTACTGTAGTATTTTTAGTATTCTTTCAAGGAAATAAAGTGCTATGTATAACTAAATCGAATAAAGAGGACAGATTTAATTATTGTTTGTTTGTAAGGATTTAACTCAAAAACTATTTAACCGATTTAAAAAATTCTATCACCCATTGTAACCGTGTACCATAGACAATAATTTATTTTAAATAGTTTTGTTACTAACATAACCTACTTTTGCGCGAGTGAAACCAAGGGCAAAAGCTAGTATTTAGTAAAGGTACAATAAAATTCAGCTTTGCAACCCGTCAAAGTGTGATAGTCCCCGCCTATATACCTAATTATATAGAGCTATACAACCTGTAACGCACTTGATATACATTTAAAGGCACTGGTACTATTAGGCTGCCTGTCCATTGAAACAGAGCGAGGCTGCGGAGCGAAGAAACTGAGAAATATTAACCAATAGGATTGCATACTGGAGCGGAGCGGAGATTTTATGGTTTATGGCAATTCTATTGGTTAATATTTTTCCGTTTCTTCGCTGCACAGTCTCGCTCCGCTTCAATGGACAGGTAACCTTAAGCATTTTTAACTTATTAAAAATTCCTAAAAATAAATTCCTAAACTGAAACCTTTATTAAAACTTGTGAAATTTATCGGCACAGTGGTGTGTGATATACGTCCAAACAATTAACTTTGTAGTACAAGCTATCAAAGCTTAACCTGTTTAGTGTCTAAACTAATTTCAGTCCTAAAACTCTTTAACTTTGTGACTCCGTAATTAATTTCTCGTTAGGAAATACATAAACTTTGATTGAAGTTAATATTACGTTGTAATTGTTTTAATTTTAATGTTATAATATACTAGCTTTTGTCCGCGGCTGCGCTCGCTCGGAAACAATACTTTTTCTAGATGAAAGGTACCATAATGTTTTTTTTTATATCCCTGACAACGTGTATGTGAAATTTCATAATGATCGATTGAGTAAATAAGGCGTGAAAGCGTAACAAACAAACTCACATTCACATTTAAAATATTATTTAGAATTAACCTGTTATTTGTTGGAATACTAGATATAATTGAAAACCTATTGTGTCTGGCCGCCGGTGTACCGCTGCCACGCAATAGGTTAAGAGACCCGAGCCGTGCAGTGGTATGATTAATAAACAGGGCTGATATTATTATTTATAAATATTAACACCTACATACCATCGTTGGAGTTGACAGCTCTGTAGTACACTAACATATTGCCAGATATGCTTCTGATCTTGTTTATTACACGCCGTGTCCTTGATTACAAAAGTCCGTTGCCTGCAATTACTATATTGCAATTTTCAATCATTATTCAAATGGCATACAACGTTGACAAATAAATCACCTACAATATGCGGCATTTTACTTGTTACAACATAAAACAAACATCTTTTTAATACTATCTTGCGTTACTATTATACAATTCTGGTTATTGGTTCTGGATTAATATTTTTCTTAAGGCGTCGCCCTGAAGTAATTTAAACGAAGTGTTTAAGTCATATCGAGTGCAATATATTTAAGTTGAATATAAACGACAATATTAAAGCCTGATTTAATGTTCTGAACTTTGTCTGCATAGGTTAACGCCGAAATAATACAAATTTGATGCTTCAACTGAAGTGAATATACTGTGAAAGTTAGGCGAGATTACCTACGTGAAAGTATCATCAGTGCAGAATATTAAAATAAATTGCAACATTTCAGTGAAACAGATTAATTTTATACAATTATGATGAACTCAATGGAAAATTCAATTTGTTCTAAACTAGGAAACTCTCTTTTGAAATGATTACGAGAAAACTAGTGTCCGTCTATATCCAACCGGCGGCTATGACAAATCAAATAACGCAAATGTAACCCTGTACCCATGTCACGTTTCGTCGCGTCAAGCCGTGGAAGTGTGTTTAGTCGGTTCACAAGCGGCGACATATTTATGCAGAAATGTGCAAGGGTTAAGAAAGTGAAATTCTCCTTGGTACGTGACTCGCGGCGAGTGCTAGTCGATACACTCAGCTAAGGATATTGGGTCAACAGAAGAAAAATAAAGCCAAGAGAGCTCGTTTAAATTAAATGTAAACAAATTTTTTTAAACCCTCAAGTTTTATGAAGTGAACTAGATAAAACATTGTGTGTATTTAGGAAATGTGATTTTTCTTGTGATTTACATTATGCCCATTCAGGGATAAAAGCAGCTTATTTTTATTTTTGGTAGCAACGTACAGCACCAAATAAAAAAACAACGATGAAGCAGGTTTTATAAATTTGAATATGTGACCAATTTATTGCCGTTACTTTGTCTACTAAATTATTTAGCTACATTACAAGTTCCACGCCCAATTAGTCACCACTCACACATAACAATAGATTTTCTATCATGCCTGTCACGGGACAGTGAAATTATTCAATACGGATATCAGTAGCACGATTTAGCGTAAAAATTCAAAAACTACAAGCACATCGCAACTTTTTTAAAGGTTCTATGTTCATTAGCAAAGTATTGCAAATTAATATATGGTATCTAACTAAATATTAGTACAAATTTATTATACGTAGCGTTTCAGATTATTAAGTCAAATTGTAATAAATCATGTTGATTTATAACTTTAGCTTACAGTAACCAATTTAACAGGCGTCACGAGGATTCCTCACAATATTCCAGGAATACTAATCAAAACGTCTTCCATTCATCTGCGAACACGTCAGCTTATAATAATTTCCTAGAAGGTTTTGAACATCGTCAGACATGTAATTTCATAAATTATTCAAATAGATTTTATTTATTAAAAAAAGTATATATTAATGCTTTAAGTATTTTATAAATAGATTATTAAATTATGAGAACTTGATTTTAAGCAATATTTACAATCTGTCAATAAAAAAAATATTTATAAAGCAAGTAGCTGGCGCAGGCTTCATGCGCAAGCTAATTGCGCAGGGTACATGCGCAAGGTGATCGCGTGGGCTACATGCACATGTCAATACGGTCTATTTGCACGACTTGTGTTGGTTGTATACACGATGTTTCCACCACGTCTCAACTTGCACATGCGAGCTGTATCATGTAGGTATATGAGCTAATACTGTGAGGATTCCGTTTTCCGCAAAGACAAAATTTATATAATAGTTGTTTGGGGTCTAGATGTACTTTATAGCCCTCATTATAATGTATTAAACCGAAAAGAAAAGTTTAAGTACCTTACGCGGTGCACCAGCCAAATATCTAATACATACAATATTTAAATGACTATTACCACCTTGTTCAAATGACATAATTTTTTATAACTAGTTTGGCTTACAATGTATAAAAGGCATCG
This sequence comes from Catocala sponsa, assembly GCA_963564715.1. Lineage (NCBI taxonomy): Eukaryota > Metazoa > Arthropoda > Insecta > Lepidoptera > Erebidae > Catocala > Catocala sponsa. The sequence continues at coordinate 19,325,740 of OY751337.1, read as the reverse complement.
CAGTTTGTCGAAACCTGTTATGATTCTACATATTATACTCATTGTCTCCGTGTTCTCACTTATATCTCTCAAACGGTAGCCAGTATTATATCTACATTACATAAGGTATGTTTTAGGTCCCACGACATAGAAGGTTACTCTATTGTCGACTACTGGGCGTAGTTTCAGACTCAGTGCTAGAAATTCTAGACAGAACCTCAAACTAAAACCTCTACCTTTTACACAACAGTCATATTCACTACCGCCCTTTTAAAAGTTTTCTTAATAATATAGCCTAATATCTAACTGTCTTTTCATGCATCATGATTAGTTCATCAAACTTACGGCTATTGTTGTAGGTGTCTATAGATGTAGATACGCACGCCATTGAGGCGCGGAAACTGATAACAACAGTGGATAATATGTAATTTTATAATGCTATAATACTTCGTGGTTTGTGAGTTAACCGCATATGTTAACAATTCATAATTAAATAATATTGCATTGTGGCTTGCAATTAATTATGTTTTATACTACAACGGTTTTCCAATAACTACTTATTGTCAACGTTTTAACTACAATCGAAATTTAAATCGAATGATTGAGCACGAGCCCTGGGGCTAGTGGTAATTTTATAAATACCACTGAAATTATCATTTTATACACGAATATCTGCGGTTGGACATTTAAGTGACATTTTATTTAATTTCAAGTGGTATATGTTTGTACTGCTGGCATCGTATTCTGTATAAAGACAAGTCACGAGAAAAATTTGGTGACTGTACGAATGAGCAGGCTTGCCTAGAGGAAATCCATCCTCTTTCATTTTAGTATCTCTATTACTGCGTTACAAGCTCGTCTGAGGGATGTAAAAGGGCAGCTTTTAAAGACAACCGGCGCGAGATTATTGTCACTAGTACTGAATAATTAGCTCGCCTAGGAAAACTACTACCAACTTTCAATATAAAAATAACAGAGGCACACATACATACCTACGTCTCCGATTTTACCTTTTATCCCATCTATAATATTTTGGTCTAGTTTCGACAACACTTGGTATTACAAGCTCTCAACCATATGCTACAATGACTTAGTATCAGAGGAGCTAAGAACATAATTAAAATTGTATGAATTAAATCATACCTAGCTTTTCGGGTAGTTTGAAGTTTCTTACAATAAGCAAATTATTAAATACTTGTTATTTTTTAGCTTATCACGTTTTAATTTACACTGCCCTTTTTTACTATAAAAGTTTAAGCTATAAGAGACATAAAAAGCGTAATCTTTACTGGTTAAAAACACAGATAAATATACGCAAGTTGAAGCACTTGCGCAGGTCACACACTTCGTGTAAAGGAGAGATGCCAGGTGCTTGCAGAAGTACTCCCTATAATTAACACGCGCATGTAGCCTACGCGATTAGCTTGCGCATATCGAACGCGCCAGCTCTGTAATTTACAATGTCCTGAAATATATATGTATATAAAATATAATAAACTACAATAGTACTAAAGGTACAGTATTCCCTAAAATAACCGTCTTGAATGATGACATTTATATTCCCATAAAAGAACATCCTTTCTTAAAAGCTTAATTTTATTGCTCTAAATATAACTAGGGAGCTACATCTGCGAAATAAAAATAAATATCAACCGAATCATTACTAAGAAAGTAATTTAAACTTTAGTCCTTTTTGCTTCAAAAAGTCTCAGTTCGTAAGAAGGTTCTTTAGTGTGTCCGACTGTATCGCACATTACTCGCGCGCTGACGGTACGTAATTCACTCACTGACTAGCGTAACGAACGTCGTCTTTCGTCCAAGAACCCGTGAAATTAATTAAACGAAATGCAAAGGATTATTCTACAAGAGCTGCACCAGTGATAATTTCAGTGTTGCGAGTGTTCATACGTGCTTAAGCACAGGTGATTTCTTAATTAAATTTTCTTACTGCGTTATACATATTCGCTTTATATTGTATCACCTTCGGCATTATCATGGAGTTTTACTGTGCTAATGTTTTTGAATGTGTTTAAAATCATTTGGCGTCCGTTGCACCGTCCATGTGATATGGAAAACGAGTCACGACGCCATTTTACCTAACGTCATTATTATCTATTTTAAGACGTTAGTACGAGTATGTATTTTAATCCTAACAAATATTATAAATGCAAATGTTTGTTTGTTTGTCACGCGGGTGAAATCGCGGAGCGTAGCTAGTACTGCATAACTAGCTCGCCTATTAAAAGTACTACTTACTTTAGAATAACGCAGGCTCACACACATACGTCTCCGATTTCTTACATTTCATCTCATCTCGTTATATTTTGCCTTAATATAAAAAATCAAGACCTTAATTACTCAACCGATAAACTCATGACATAAAGTACCTTTTATCCAGAAAAAAATAATAAACAGTACTTTTTTCTGGATGAAAGATGACAGGTTCTGAGGTATTATAGACGTTTATCGACAAAATCTACATTAACACGAGCGAAGCCGCAGGCAAAATCTAGTATTTGAGTAATAGACATACTAATGCCTATTTGGTAATTTTGACATACAATATATTGGTATAATTAACTAAAGTATTACATATATGAAATAGGTGTTGTAGAGCACTTAGCCAAAAATTGCGCTCATATTTGTGACTGACCGATAAGTCCTAGATTTGATCCTAGACAAATAACATAGCTAGTGTAAGATTGATAATATATTACAGCTCAGCCAACCCCTCCTGGGATAACAATTTCTACAGAAACAAAGTAACACTATATACAGACAGTGCTTTGTTTGTTAACTTGTTACGACAAGTTTCCAACCCAATGCATCTGTGCTACATAGTCATCCCTCTCAAAGTTCGCAACAGCATCCTCCACAAAAACAACAGCACGTGTTTTTACTGCCCGTCTAATCCTTGTGGACCCACACCGAACACAATCGAAACAAAATTTCAACATAAATAACTCCCAACACGCATAATTTGAACTTTTAACGAACATAATCGAAAAACAATTGGAGAGTCTTTAAAATTCGAATCCTATTTAGCCAGCGCAGCAGAACGCTCATTGAAACAGGATACAATAATGTTGAACCGATTTATTTGGGGACCATGGACATAACCGTAATTTGTACAAACTTTCGTACAGACAAATGAAAGTAATTTATGTTGAAGTTTTCGAACAACGCGATGAAATATAAATGGGCAAAATTGTGAAATTCTGTTCGGTACTCGGTCCCTTCGTCGGATCAGGCTGAAAGGGTTTAAGTGTTACCGGGGAAAGCATTTTAGCTTTTGGATTACGGCAGCTCCCCTGTATAATTTTGTTTTGGTATTCTTTGTATTGGTATATCATGTGTCCTGTTCATAAGTCTGTAGAAACTCAAGAAGTATGCTGTGTTTTATGATGCTGTGTTTTTTCGCATATTATATTGAGAGAAAAATAATAAAATATAGTACAGATTGTAGGCCCATTGTTGATAGTGTTATTATACAATATATACGTTAAAAATTTGTTTAATCTTTATTTAAAAATTGTCAATACATTTTTTATTTTTAAATATATACATATATTAATAAAAAAATACATTTAAAAATATAAATATATGCTACCTCACCGGCATCGGAAACAGGGTCCAAACTACCAGTAGTTAGGGTTCTAGAAACAGGAACCTCCTCACAATGCGTGCCGTATCTAAAAGCACTGCCTTCTGCATGAAACCATTGATCCAAGCATTGGTGATCGAGGCTCTTGGCTATTAGACCATTGACAGTAATGACTATCGGCACAATGATTGCCGAATCCACATCCCATATGTCGACAACCTCGCGAGCTAAATCGAGATATTTTTGAAGTGAAAACTTCTTTAGCAGCGTTGTGCACTTTTTTGTGATGGGTAAAAAATGTTAAGCTCGCGTCAGGACACGTGAGCTGATCGAAAATTCGTAAGACGGAGGGAGAATTGTCAAACTCGCGTCAGGACACGTGACCTGATCAAAAATTCGTAACACGGAGGGAGAATTGTCATGTTTGTGTACGATAGTGCAATAAATTAATATTGTATTTTACCACATAAATGATAGTACTTTTATACTGATAATTAAAGCAATTCGTGCAAAATTATTCCCTAACCATTCCAAAATATCAAAAATGCACAACGTTAATATTCAAGTTTTCACTTCTGCCGGCACTCCCGGAGTGCAACCCGTTGATTTTTTTTATTATTATCATTATTTTAGCTTGTATTGTCCCACTGCAGGGCAAAAGCCTCCCTCTCGCTTTTCCACATATACCTATTATGCGGTAGTTTGCATCAGTCTCTCCTGTAGCTAAAACGTTACAAACAAACTCACATTTGCATTTATAATATTACTTAGGATATGTACCTACTTCTATTAATTCATCCTGCCATCGACGTTTAGGTCTACCACTACCATTCTGTTACAAATAAAAATAGTTATTTAAACATAGTATATTATGTGCTAATTACTTAAGTGGTCGACCAGCTGCCACGGCGAGTGTAATGAGTTCGATCGGACGGAACATATTACATGTAATTTACATTACAATTACATTTGTTTCGAATTTAGGTGTCCTTTGTGTCCGTAGTACTGCAACAAAGCGATTAACATATACATAGTCTCACACCCATTTTACAGAAAGATAGGCAGGGATTACGAATAGCACTAACTACAATTTTGAACTATCACGGTTACCACTTTTACTTCAGTTTATTCTCCTCACGTTCACCTTGCACGCTCGTGAATTGCCGTTAAGTGCATCGTAAAGTAGTTTCTTAGATCGTTCATGATTTAATACAACATCAACTTATGTCAATGTTGGCAAATAATAATCTGTACACATTTTGCATTTGTCCATAATGTTATGAAACTACTACTAGATTTTGCCCGCGGTTTCGCTCGCAATAATTTAGATTTAAGTTAAGATAAGTTTTTTTAGTAGCCTATATATTATTATGATGTATAAACAATAACACAGTAAAGTTTCATCAAAATCCTTTCAGTAGTTTTTGCGTGAAAGAGTAACAAACATCCACCCATCCCCACAAACTTGCACATTTATAATATTAGTAGGAAGTAGGATTAAATGGCTAGTTAGTATTTTCATAAAATATTGCTTTGAACGTATAGTTTATAGCAGAGTGTAATCTATACTTGCTTAAGCATTTATATTATTACTAGCTTTTGCCCGCGGCTTCGCTCGCGTTAATTTAGAATTTGACGATCAATTCGGGTTGTACTCTGTTTGTAATTTTATAATTCAATCATGATTCGAAAAAAACGTGGCGCCATATATTATCATAAGAACGTTATTATTGTTTTCCTGGGGAACAGTATTTTTTTTCGCAATGAAAGGTAGCCTATGTCCGTTTCTGTACACCTGACAACGTATATGCAAAATTTCAGGATGATCGGTTCAGTGGTTTAAGCGTGAAAAGGTAACAAACAAACAAACTCATTTTCGCTTTTATAATATTAGTTAGGATTTTATATTATTTGTGGCTATATTTATATCATAACGCAGAATAGCGTCGTGTTTGAGTCTCCTGCTATTTATTTACTGACCTATAAATTAAAAATAATGTTATTTTAATATGTATATGATTCGGGACAGCAGACACAGAACTATGATCTGCGCCGTGTCTTTAGTCCAGAACAGAGAATACTATAAAACTTCGCTCGACCTCGGATATATATCCGGGACCTAATGATCGATAGCTAATAAGGCCAAAAACGAACTAATAATTATTTATTACGTAGTTATGCCGACATTTACTTACTGGCTAAACAAAAACTCTAAGCTTTATCTTGAAACCCATGTAATACAAAAAAGGAAGCCATTCTAATATCCGTACCTAAAAACAAGCAGTAAAATCCAACAAGACACAAAAACCTAATGAGAAACAAGCGCCCAAGTCCACAGTCCTTAAAAAATAAGGCTTAAAAGTCTATAAATCGTGGGCCCATCAATTTACATGCTAATACAGTGTCGGGCTGGCATAGACAAGTGAGTGACAAGGCCACAACTTTACTACCACTGGCCTACATAAACGGTCCAACGGGTATTAAGACATTCTTCTTTTTTCGGCAATTATATTAAATTTACAGCCTTCAAAGAATCATTCCAGCCAGTCTTATTAAAAAGTAACTTAAGTGAATAACTTACGAGCGTCGTTCGGTGAAGCCATTTATTTCATCTGGCTCCTCTATGGATATATTTTAAGGCAAATGAATGCAGTTGTGATTTAAATAAGAAGTTTATTGAACTAAGTCTATTTAGATTTAAGAAAGACTGATGAGTAAATTTTATCAATTTATTCAGTTAAGTGCTGCTTTAGTACAAGCTTAGTCTAACATTAAATAATACTAACTAGTCAAGCCTCAAAATCTTTAATTTAAGAGTTAAATTTATAAGCTGTGTAATCTAAAATTTGAAGATTTAGTATTACATGACAATATCCTTTGCTCACGATTCCGTCCGCGTGAATATCGTTTATTAGCACAGTTTATTTTATTAGGTATACCATGTACTATATCTTTGGTTTTACTTAACAAAATTATTAGACATTAAGAGATTCAGTTTATCGAACTGTGAAGTTTCCACGTTTAATAGCCTTTAACTGGTTTTATCATGAAGCTCGGAAAAACCAGCAAACAGACAAAAAAAAATGTTTCACATTAAAATCTCTTTTATCAGTTGATCTAAGTTATTTTTTATTAAATGTATTTCATGTACAGATGATGTGTCTGTAACATTTAAATTGTAAAAAAGTCCTTGAAAATAGAGAATATTTAAGCTAAAAATGTATTTTATTTTATAAAAGAGAACATCTATCCTTACATAATATGTATGTAGAGGTGTAGCATGTTATATTTTATCTGCAATTTAGATATCACTTTGATTCCAAATTCGTTCATAAATTTAATAGTAGGTATACTTGTATATATATCTTGGCTATAAACCGCCTACCTTTTCACCAAATAATTGGACGATTATATATATATACATATACATATATTTTAATACCATTTATAACTATACCTAAAAACAAAGTGTTTTGTGGGTTGGATCCATTATGCATAACTACGTCCAATTATAAATGTATTTTTCGATAGAATAGGTTATGTAATTGTAAGCTAGATGGGACTCGTGTGACGCCTAACGTAACTATTATAAAATAGCTAAGTAGTTTTAAATATTAAATACTTACTACGCCAAGGCTTTTCTCAAACCATAAACTAAATAGCTAGAAGGTTATCGCAATATAATGCGTAGGAACAGACGCTGAATGCACTCACACAACTTAGGCATACATAGGGCATATTTTTACATTATTATTTACGATTTATCACAAACGCAGTATTAAAAAAATATAGGTTACAAATACTCACGTGCAGCTACGAATAATCTCCTAACAAAAAATTACTAACACTTTGCCTAACCCGGTCATCAAAACCTGGACTTCTTGATCACAGGCAAACATAAGCGCATGCGTATGCCATGGCACCAAAGACGCAAAAGAAAGTCTCACTATAATATAAGATCTTATGTTTCAGTAAAAAAGTAAAATAGTAATTTTCTCGAACATAAGTTTAAAATAACATGCATTTTGGTTAGTTTTTGCTAACGGCTCTAAATGAAGTTACTTTTAAAACAAACCAAACAAATTTAACAGCAAATGCTACCATTTTAATTGCTAACATAAAGTGCCTTAAAGCAATTAATTAAAATTTGAACAAAATTTTAATTAGTCACATTACTTGTGTAAAAGCAATAAAATATTTCAAGTTCTAAAATAATAGGGGTTTAAATATGAAGTTGCCGCTTTGTATGAAGAAAATCGGTAACGTAGTGGTATTTCATACTAACTGCTTCGTAATTTTCTTTTTAATGGCTGATTCCATTTTGATTTTTATGTATAGTTGCTTATTTTTAGTCCATTATAATTTGGCTTAAATTAACAAAAACATCAACCATCATGTAATTACGGCGAATTGAAACAACGAATAGACAGGTACTAAGCGATATAACTTTAAATTCAAATTGTTTTTTTTAAATTTACACCCCGTTGGACGGACCGTATTCGATTATCAAATAGGTTGTATATATGAAATAATTTAATATTTAGCATTTTTCTAATCAATACGTAATTCAAAACTCCCATTATTGAATGACAATTTAGTTCCCAGTGTTAATGAAATAAATGTAGTCCATATACTTAGCGGATCTTTAGATAGAGGCGTTATAAGGACGACGAAATATAGTCATCGATGCACACGTCTATATAACTTAAATATAACGCGTGACGCACTTAAATAATGTCAAATATCCTGACGAGTTTGGAGACTATAAGAAGACTTTAAGTATTCTGATTTAAGAAAATGCATATGATTTTAAGGGTTGGCGATCATCTATTAGATATAAAAAACATTTAATTAAACTAATGATATTAAGCTACGAATATAAATAGCTAACTTTGCTGCGTGTGCATACTTGACACCATATTATGATTACACACACACGTTTCTGTTAATATACATAAATAATTCGTGTCTATACTTTTAAGTTTACACACAATTATGTTCAAAACGGTGCCCTAATCCCTTCTTATTCACAGTACAATAACATTTTCAACAACTCATTAATATATGAAAGTATTGAAATAATTCTGAATTATTCGAACCAAAACAATTTATGTAAAACTTTATCATATTTGTTTAGGTTCGAAAAACCTACTTACGCTACCGCGTAATGTTAATGTATTTAATTAGGTTCCTCAAAATATTTCATATATTTACTTACCGAGATTGTATTTATTTAGGCAAATAATTAGGCAAATAGATGTCGTTTACATGTAAATAGAAAACTTAAAGGAGAAACAAACCGAAGTTAAGATTGCTACACACTGATGGAAAAAATAACATGGCAAATAATAACTAGATTCACTAAAAACATAAAAAATTGTTACGTATTTTGTTGGAAGATACAAGACCAAAGCAAAAAAGGAGAGAAAAGTAAGTAGCGTCATTTATATAGGTACAATAATATCAGTCCTAATTATATTTTATCCCACTGGCAGCCAAAGTTTCACTTTAAGAAGAGAAGAAATAGAAAATGTTTCACCACACTAGTCTAATGCGAGTAGACAGACTTTACACATCTTTGAGGACATTGTCTCTGACATGCAAATTACCTTGCAATGTTTTCCTAGACTATTAAAGCGATAAAATTAGAGGTGCATGCTTTGTATTTGAGACATCTATGTGGCTGTCCAACAATCTTAATGTTAGATTATTATTGTCATTTTATTGTGGTTTGTTTACAATGTTATTTTCTTTTTTTTTTATTGCTAAACCTTTACAATCATTCAAACAACGTACACAAATAACACCCATACGAGGAACAACTAGGTATTTATGGATAACACAAATTTTGTTCCGTGTGGGGATCGGAACCATACCACTTGCCGCAAATATTTAACTATCTTATCTTATCTTATGTGGGGGCCAGTCAGTGCAGACCGGCGACACTTCGACCCAGTGGGATCTTTTGTGTCGACACTCTCCCATAACGACTGCCATAGATGTTTGTAGAGCAGGCTATAATTGTCAATCAATACGCACATAATTTCGAAAAGTCATATAACTTCCGAAAGTCAGAGGTGCGCGACGTGGGTTCGAATCCGAGACCTCTGCATTGCAGTCTGTCGGTCTCCCCACTGAGCTATCGCTGCTCAAATATTTAACTAACTAGTATGTTTAAATCTTAATGATATTTTTGATAAAGAAATAGCCAATAGTAGAATCCAATCTGAAGCTGTACCTAAGAAATCTAATCATTGCTTACAAAATGTGGGTGCGTGTGAACACTTTTAATATCTATTTTTTATGCATTAGGCTTAACTAATAAAAAAATCAAACATGGCTTTACTTTCCAAAATTAAAAAACAATCTGAATTCAATAAACTTCGTCAAAAGTTACTGAACTAAAAAGAAAAAGAAATTCGGCTGACAAACAAACGAGGAAACAGTATTCATTGTTTTGTCCTTTACCTATTTACATATAAATTTATACATTAACATTTTTCTGTTAGTATCTTGACGTATTATTTCGACTGTTCCTAGGTGTACTGTGGATCTAATAACAGTAAAGTTGCAACTGATCCAAGCCAACGCTGGTTTGTTTCAACTGATTTACATTTATATTACTTAGAGTTTTAAGCAATACTTGCACCGAGCCACAACATGTTGCTTTGGAATAATAAAGATTTAAAATAATCAAAGAGCCACTGATGTTTTTCTTTATTTGTGTTTATTTGATTGAATTGGATGTTTGATAATATTAATGCAAATAAATCAATAACCTCAGTTTAAAGTGCCCAAACCAAAAAACATTATATAATAATAATACAGTTTATAGATTATTTTCAAATATTGCAGTACATGAGTAGGCATAATATATATCTACTTATATAGTTTATACATGGTAAAATTACTGATTTACAGTATAACCTGTATGAAGGAGTGACAGTTCCGATCCCCCAATTGATTATATATACTGGGTGTAAGGGACGGCGTACTGAAAACTGAAATAGTAAATTCAGACTATTATTCTGAGTTAAAAATCGTTGGGTTTTCTTTAGAAAAAATCACAACTTTTTTCTGCAATTTTTATGTTTCTTTCTTTGAATCATAACATAATGCATAAACCATCCCTTTTATTATATAAAAATCTAAGAATATCACATTTTTCTAAAGTACAATGTAATTCAATCGTCGTGATTTAAACAGATCAGATATTTTTATGCGCACGGAACGCAGAGGTCTTTCCTGCCGACGCGAGCGGTGCGTTGTTTTGGTAGCAATCCATTGCGTACCGCGTAAATAATGTCAATCAATATTAAATCTTAATATTGCGTTTTTTTGATTAATAGAAGTTTGCGTCGAGATCAGTACTTATAGAAATACGTCTTGCTAAAGTTTTTGGTATGTATATGTATATACCATATTCCCGCAGGGTTTAGACAGAGCTGTATTTTGCCCACATTTCGCAAACTATATTTTAAGGTCCCACGAAGTAAACAACACATATCTCAAATGTGGCCATATTATTATATGTAGATCTGTCTAATTTTATATATAAATCTCGAAGGATTTAGCACACAGTAATGCATCATTGTCATTACCTTCAAATTGGAAATATCGACCCTATTACACAATGTAGTGCTAATTCATCAAATATTGTATGGCCGAAATTGAACGGATTCGTCTTAATACATCAACTTATAGAGTACTTCTACAACAATGATGTACCTAATACTAAATAAATTAAAAAAATGTTGATATTGAGTAAACCATTGAACCCCATGAAAAGCCTTACAACTAAAGTGAATCATCACGACGCTCCACACAAAATTATATAACAATAACTAAAAAACTAATCAAATCGGTACCTACTGTGTTTTAGATTTGGGATAATGTTAGCTTCATGCTATTTTGAATTTAGTGACCATAGAAATTACGTCTTCCAGAATTTTTCAACATAAATACTTTTCTTTGCAGCAGTGAATATATTAGTAACTTGTAATTTAAACCATGAAAGTGCATCCCAATTATGGACCCTATAATAATGTGCATAGGCCTACATTCACTTTGTCGGGTTTTCCATCTTTAATTTAATTAAGTATGTCAACATCGATCAAATTATTTTGAATTTTGCAATATAAGTTATTTGCTTATAAAAGCAAATAACTTTATAAAATTCTGTTGCAAGCCTTTGCTAATACCAACGAAACAACTAAACTGTATAAAAAAATTACAATGTACGGGCCGCCATAATTGTTCATGCTTATTAAAATGTAAGAGCACCGTTATGTTACCTCCGAGAGGAAAACATACATTACAGCTTCTCAACATTAAAATGCCATCAAGCATTTCACGTAGAAATATATGATATTGAGATATGACAAGAACACTTCTGTATTACTAGAATAAAATAGTAGTATCCCTTCTAGTAATATATTCTTCTTGTTTATCATAGAATTTTTATTATCAGAGAAAGTGTTAATTAAAACTAAAGTCTAAATACGCCGGCCGTAAATGACGAAAGCGTGTTATCACAATGGTTACTAGCGCTGGAGCCCCGCGTCGTTTGTTTACGCGATGCAAGACTCCACGCAAGTACCTCAACTTGCGCATGTTACTCGCGTCGTTTATTTACGCGATGCAAGACTCCACGCTAGTACCACCTCAACTTGCGCATGTTACTCGCGTCATGTTCTACAGCCATTACAACTTTTTGATGTGCTATATTGTTTAAATAATGCGTTTCGATTCTATATTGATACTCCTTTGCTATATTTACTTAAACTCTTTAAATATTGTTGTTAAGTAGGCAAAAATTGATTAATCATAAACTTTTATAAGTATAATTATAGATGGATTTATTTATTAAAATTCTTAGGCACTCCTATATTATTAACAATCTTAGAATTGAATATAACTATCAAAATGAAAAGTTTGTGAAACAACTTAGTTCTGAAAATGCGATATAGTTATTTTACATAAAATATTTATGCGTTTTTCAAAAGCAGTTGAAATAATATTAAATTTGCTAATTAACTTTTATGTAAGCATAGCAGCTGATAAGATAAACAAAATGCCAGTCTGTCTGAGTATTTGGGCATGTACGAGAGTTGAGATATTTTCAGTTTGGTAAATTAAATCGCCTGCGGTATTTCCGGACCAATACGACCTACAAACCTTCAAAAAAAGAGCGTATTCCTTTTTAAAAGGCCGGCAACGCATCTGTAACTCCTCTGGTGTTGCGGATGTCCATAGGCGGCGGTAATCGCTTACCATCAGGCGATCCGTCTGTTCGTTTGCCTCCAATATCATAATAAAAAATAAAACAATTAAAGTTTAACTTCATATCTAAAGCTTAGTATGATTTTGTTTAATAGAATCATAAGCATGATGCAATCTGATCTTGGCGAAGTAAATTGCGAACCAACTACATTCTACGCGTATTAAGATGCGAGCAAATTTTACATAGTTTGTCATCGATGTGTATTATGTTACATGCGTTAATTATGACAAAATGTATTCATTCCTATGTTGCTGTACCGTGAGTTTTATATTTCGAAGACTTTCTTTAATCTTGTAAACTTTCTCAAATAAAATAATTTTATATCGAAACCTACTTTTGCTGCTTTTACACTTCGGAACTGAGCATTACACTGGGGTCAACAGTGTAGTACCTTATATACAATATATGTAGGCGGCTTTAAAACACACATTGCGACGGATTTAAATAAAAAAATATTCTTTCTTGTAGCTGCCTATCAACGCCCGTAATAAAGCTATCTGTTCCGTGAACACAAACAGACCATTACAGTAAACAGTCGGCACCTAATTACTCGCCACAGAGCTTCAGCTGTCCCCACAGACTGCCAAAGCAAACATGGTAATATATAAGTCTTGATAAGCAGATCATTGCAATATAATAGCGGTACTTCATACGAAATGTCAGGGTGTATTTATAGTTGAATAGGACGGAAATAGGGGTGCATTTTATGACACTTTGAGATGGTGCCATCTGCCTAATGAGGAATAAATTATTACTAAGCTTATGTTGAGTTGAATGCAAACAGCCAGCATGATATTTAATGCAAACAGCCAACATGATATGAAATAAGTGTATCTGCGGTTAGCGAGAAGGATTAAGCGCTACCTCTTAAGCTCTGCTCGAGAGGGCAACCATACCGACTGCCGCGATCAACTCACGGCGCTGCGATGCCCAGGCGGGCAGTCCGCCAAAGTGTACAGCGCCGTGTCCTCAACAACGTCGCGGCAGTCGCCTTAGTGGTGACAACCAGGCGTCTCTCGCCGGCCTATGCGACACAGGAACTGGCCAAAGCAACCGTGGCCAGTCATTACCTGTGTCAGCCGGAAGGTGAGTGCGCCATGCCGCCTCTCTAGACACTCCTCAAAAACGGGTCTTACCGCCACGATTAAGGCGTGCCCGACCTAACTTAACGTAACCTAATTTTCCGCGAGCGAAGCCGCGAGCAAGAAGTAGTCTTTAAAACTTTTTAATTAACTCAGTATTGGTCGCAGGCCAAAACATATGTGTAATGTCGCGTCACATATTCAAATGACGCATTATTTAAAGAAGCAGATATTTTTTAAACCTTTTATAGGAAGTCATTTCTATGATGCCGCGGCTACACATTGGTTATATTGGCACCAATGTAGCTTATTGCGGTCAATACTCCAATGTATGGATCAATCTTTGACACAATGTGAACATTGCGTCCACCGACGCGCAAAGAGTCGGTTTTTCAACAAGTTCAAAGGTGAGAAGAATGGAAGGGGAGTGCGCGCGAGCATCTTGGACAGAATATCTCGCGCGCCACACATTGGCCATTTTAATCATCCACCACCGCCTTTTCTTTCGTTGTTTTCTTGTACGATGCAAATAATAAGCATTATGTACCTAAACCATATGCGTAAGTCAACGTAGACAATATTAAACCATTTTACCTATGATAATAAGTTAAAGACTGCTTTATTTATGTAGACCATTAAACATTAATGTACAAATTCAAATTAATTCATTTGTAGAACAATGTTAAGTAGTACAATGTTAAGTAGTAAAAGTAGGTATGTATCACAAAGTTTCGTCGTGAAATGCGTACAAATTAGAAGAGTTTACAAATATAAATATTATATTGAATATTACCCAAATGCTTAATTATTATTATTATATTATTATAAAGATGTATGAATCTAAAGGTACAATTTAATTGAACTGATGTAGGTATGTATATATTATATACTATCAAAGATATGCGGATGCGTGAAGTTATCGGGCAATGATATCTATTTTATATGAATAGGTACTGCGATACTAATATCTACTTCCTTAATCTTTATGGCTTAGTAACACAATTATCTAGTCCTCTACTTCCTTTACGCATTCAATGTACCATTAAATATAACACACACTAAACTAATATCAAGCGGATAAGCCTTTATTACTGACAACATTAACACATATAGTAACAAACAGTCCTCCTATAATATTATTAGTATTGCCAACAGCACTTCAACCTCATAAGAAAGTAGTTACTGCCAAGGGATTATTCAGGAGTCAAACAGAACTAGTAAAATTTGATGGCAAGTCAATATCAGAACATTTACTTGGAAATTCAAGGATAACAAAAGCTTTTAACAGAAATCCCTTTAATTTAAGCGTTGTAGGTACTTAAGTTAGTATAAAGTATTCGGGATTGTAATTGGAAAGTTTCAATAACCCGGCCACTTAAATTTTAAACCGAGCTTTAAAATATGCGATGAAAATGTATTTAAGTATTAATTATAATTTAAAATCGCATTAAAGCGTTTTATACACTCAAGAGAGAATTGGAAGTGAATTTATGTTTCCTTAGTACCGTAAAATTGAAGTAATCAATTATTTTATATAGATATTTCCTTCTTCTTTACCTTGAAAAAGGAGTAGCAATTACAACTATTGATTGTTTTAACAATGAAGGAAAACATAGTGAGGAAACCTACATTTCTAAGAGTTCTCCATGATGTTTTGAAGATATGTAAAGTATGCCAATCGGCTTTGGGCAGCATAGTGGACTATGGCCTAAGTCTTCTCAAACTAAAAAAGAGACGTGCCCAGCAGTGAGACAGCTTATGTAAATAGCCGATTTTATCATTATAGTCCTGAAACGCGAATAAGGGCACCACCGCATGTTGACGGGGATTATGTTTGTAAAAGCCCGCTATTAAACAACGAACATATTGTAGGCACAAGTGTCTAACATATGTTCTTATCAATATACCAACGATGATTGCCTCGCGTTATCCTCTTAGAACAAGAACTTAGAAAAAGCGGTTTTGTAATTTTAGCACAGCTGATTTTTTACGCTAACTGTGTAATGTTTAGGTGCACAACGTATACATAGTTAGTGGCAAAAATAGGATTCATTTTTAATTATTTGTAGCTGATAGGCCTTTTGGATCTGTCTATTTAAATACAGGAGTAATTACTCAACTGAACAATATGTATAAAACTTAGGCTTACTACCAAAACGAACCATAAGAAAAGTTTAGTTTTTGTTCTTAGATTACTAAGCCCTACGTTATATGTATATTAGTTGTTACTAGTATAGTATTATATTATCTATGGTTGTACGACTGTAATTTATATAGACATATTTTTTGGTTGACAGTTTATGCCTTTTTTGTAATTGCAAGCAAACAGTTTCATCCGAAAATATTACCATTAATGATAAAAATGGCTCCGCTTTTAAACTAGGCATACGTTGTTTGGCCATATAAATACACATTCACTGTAAAACATTAATCTGTGCCAAAATGACGCAGGTCTAGCAGTTCTGGGATCTTAGTCTGTTACGCTCTTATGATCATACGTCAAAATAATTTTATTTGCAGACCTAATTTTTGTTATTATTCGACCGTATATGAATGTATTGTGTATTGAGACCATGGTCCCGTAATTGAATTATATTAGAACAATGACGGGTGGCTCGCATCGATCGTTTACAATATACATACAACTTAACCACGTTGTGTAGCATAGCATTATAGTAAGCGGATTAAGTCTTTATTATTAATATAATATATTCTACGGCTATACATAACAAATTATAAGCCATTCTATGGAAATAATTAGATTTACACTAAAATATATATATATAGTCCTCTCAAATTACACTTTTAGATTTTGTGTTTTATATAATAATAATAATTATTAATACTTTTTCTCGATTAACTGTACGGTACAAAATGTCATGATGATTGGTCGAGTAGTTAAGGGTGTGAAAGCGTAACAAACAAACAAACTCACATTCGCATTTATAATTTTAGTTAATATAATTAAGGTTTGATAAACTGAATTGTCAAAACATAGTACCAATCATACTTTAAAAAAATGTAAGTAATTTTTGATATACAGCAACTCAGTTTCACCATTGCCAAGACTGCAGAAAATAGTCGAAACTCCATCAAATTCTCAAAATATTTCTATACAAAAGCAACATAACCAAATACATTAACTTCATGTGCAAAACAACTAAACCCTAAAACTACTCTCAAACAGCTAATTACTCACAAAATAAAGTAGAAAATAAATAAACCTGTAGTTAATTAAGTAAACAGCACCCAATTTTACCACCCTCTGGTGATTGGCATAAAGCCTCGTTTAGTCGTCAATAAAATAAAACCCTGCACTTAAACAGGCCTCAGTAATAAAGGTGAACCATGTAACGTAAAGTTATACATGTGTTTCTATTTAAAGGCTTTCGACTCGTAAAATGGGAAGTATATTAGAGAATTCTGCGAACTGTGAATGGATTCTTAGGATTAATTTAGACCCTTTACAACTTACACATCGCCACTTAAAGTGTTGGTTTCGTGAACACGGCTCACTGTAAAAGTCGTCTTGTGTAAAGGGCTCAAGAACGACGTGGTGCTTTAGTACCTATACATTATATGGCAAACATCGAATCTTTCTGAGTTTACGTTACGTTGACGGAAAATTTGAGATATATTTGGAGAGACGAAAGATTTTGCCGAATGATTTGTATTAAGAAATGTAGTTTTGTACAGACACTAATTAGTTCTTGGTGAAAGTTGGCAGTGCATGTGTGATACGAGCAGTTCTATTAAATTCTTACAATGCTAAGATCAGTAGCTTACGGGAGATTTGATTTTCTTTTATAGCGGTCATTTTGCTTATTTTTATTATAATAATGTCTAATAACCTGGATATATATCCAGGTTATTTTAGACTATCTTACTATTCACTAAAATCAGCTTTGCTCAGCTTTTATATGAATAATTCTTGAAAACAATCCTTGAAATGGTAAACAATGGTGAATTACACATTTGGCCAACTTATGCTTTTTAGATCCCATTTCCTCTGACTCCATGCATGGGTAATTCCTTTAGGAAATAGTCACAAACTCAAGTAATACTTCAAGCTTACTTGGGTATTGTAAAGGAGCTCACAAAAGGCTGCAATCATAACCAAAAATTTATGTCACACCACCATCTATCTAGGATGTGACTGAAGATCATAACTTTATTGCTTATATAATTTATCCAAGTTATCACAAAGATAACGCCTACAAGAACTATTTCTGTGTTTCAACACTACCTATCTCATGTATTGGTCAATTATTTATTATAGTTAACTCGTTTATCGCTATCTCAGTTTTCTTGTAAATCCAGCCCATTCCTGCGCATCTATTTATTCCGTCTATTGTGTGGGTGTTATCCCTTCAATACCAGTTGTCTTGTTTATGCCGTTCTAGAATTACATCCAGCGCCCTCCGTAGTCTATTATTAGATATCATTATGTATAACCGATGTATTTTACACAGGTTCCCAATTTTTTGGAATGGTACAAACGTTTTTTATTTGCATAATTATTATTATTGTTTCCAGTGAAAGAACTCTGTGATTTAATCAGTACAGAACGCAAAACAATATTTTTGTCATAGATATGTAATGTTACTGCCTAAAATTTAATTTATATTAGCTACACTATCCAATGGCACAAAAATACAACGTCTTAAACGTTTTTAGAATTTCGCGATATACAAAATTAAATAACGGCTCTTGATTGCATTGTTAAGTATTTAAATATTTCGCACTTTACGACCGCTTTGCATAGTTTGTGGTCATAGGTTGACTCGTACAAATCTAAATCATGAATAAAAACATAGCAACAGTACCCACAATACTGATTACCAGCCAAAAAAAGGTTATCTTATAACAAATAAGAGAAAACAGTTACATTTTCAACAATTGACCTGATACCAGCATTAGACGAATACAATACAATTTTTATTTCCCAAACTTTTATTACGAGAATAGAGAAAGTGTTAAATTCAATACGCAAACTTTTTCGTTGGTATCTTAAAGAGATACAGAAGGAAATTCCCCGAAGCGGTACTAGCGTGCT
Source organism: Catocala sponsa (assembly GCA_963564715.1). Taxonomy (NCBI): domain Eukaryota; kingdom Metazoa; phylum Arthropoda; class Insecta; order Lepidoptera; family Erebidae; genus Catocala; species Catocala sponsa. Next base: position 19,306,736 of record OY751337.1, on the reverse strand, counting down.
ATCTTTGAAGTTAGTTGAATATTTTTTGTCCAGAACCCTTTTGAACGGCAATCAAATTCGGCCGGTGCCCTCATATATTTTGTTTTATGCTGATCGTGTTCAGTATTGTAAATAAAGTAAATAATTTCACACAAAATGAAGTAGTAAAAGTCTACGTTTATAGCTAAGGTAGAGGTTATGAGTTTCTTTTTTGTGAAGTATTCGGTGAACTTGTGCTCTTGTTTTTGGCTCGTGTTTTCCGCATACTTAATGTTGTATGTTGACTTTTCCGACTCAGTTATAATATGCATGGAAGCGTAGTAGCTGTGTTATAAGCTTATTTTGCAGCTTACAACAACAAATACATATTTTATATAACACTAGGTTTTGCTCGCAGCTTCGCTCGTCCAAAAGTAATTTAGGTTAGGGTGTGTTAGTAACAGTATTTTTTAAAATATAATATGGGCTATGTTGCACAGTGATAATATAGCTTTCTAATGGCGAAATAAAATCGGTTGTGTTGTTTTTGAGTTAAATCCTTACAAACAAACAAACATACACACAAACGAAAAATCAAATATTTTCTCTTTATAATATTAGTATAGATAATAACATGACTCCACTGAATCTTTTATAAGTTTAGTTTCATGTCGGGAGACACTATACTAACACAATACATTTGTAAAAGAAAGTAAAATATACCAACTAAAAAAGAACAATATTAGGAATATTACAAATTAAAACGATTTCATTACAATACTTTAAGACGGCTAAGCAAACTTAACTTTCACATAAAAAACATCCTTGTTGGCATATAACAAGGCTAGCTGGAGAACAATGACTATCTTGGAATTGAAAGCCACCCAGTAAAAATTTTAATAGTTACTTGTTTATGCTTAAAATATAAATATATATTGTAGATACGAATAAGTACTTTATAATTAAATAATGTTACTGACCACCAAAAAAGTATTTAGGTGTATAATATAACCGTCTATTTAATATTAAGCTGAATACTTAAATTAAATAAGGGTTAGACTGTGCCTAAAATAGACTTCTTTTTTTTCGTGTGTACAGGACAACATCTGTCGGGACAGCTAGTAGTAATATAAAAGTTGAATTAGGATTCTGAGGTCTTATATTAAATCTTTTGAACACAAAATATAGTATTTACTCATTAGTTTTAGCGTATCACACAGGCTCATACGTTAAAACTAATAAGTTCCCAAACTAGAAGTTAACGCACTTAGCATTCTTAGTTCTGTACGTTAAAGGTCTTCTGTTACTACATTAACTTGTGCTTGAAGACATATAGTATTTTCTATAGCTTCCCAATCAGGAATATCTGTGTATATATAAATAAAACATTGTATATACCTAATAGATTAAGACATTTATTTATGGTTTCATGTGGCATAAGGTTGCGCTTGCATGTACATCTGAACATTATCAGATCGCGATCAAATTTTGAAATCGGATTTCTATCAAGAAATTTTTAGCAGGTCGCTTCTAAAGATTTCTTAATAAGAACCCGATTCAGTAATTTAGTAACATGGCCGATAGAGAGTAATAAGTCCCTATCATGTGGGCCCAAAATATCTAGCTGACAAAGCGACGACCAATAAAACGAGTATAAATCTCCTCTACCTCTTAAATGTACGTGTTCAATGTAATACTCTACATATAAATCTAAAATTACTTCAGTAAAGCTTCTCCCAATAATATATAGTATTACAAAGTCAGTCTGAATCTGCGAAAATAGGTCTCCTATGGGAATATTCCGGCCCTACTTCAGAACGGTTTTGTCCTAAAGAAACACAGTAGTCTAGACAGAGTTTATTCTCACTGAATAATTTTGTCGTATATTTAGAAACGGTAATTTAAAACCTTGTTCTATTAGTAGTCTTTTGAAAAACAAATATTATCAGGTACTTTTATTATAATAATAATATGAATAATATCAGCATTGTATATAAACTGTCCAACTAGTGGGCACGAGCCTCTTCTTAGAGTGAAACTGTTTTTGCCATAGTCCACCACGCTGCCTCAATGCGTGTTGGCAGACTTCATCTTCGAAAACATTATGGAGAACTCTCAGTCATGCAGGTTTCCTCACGATTTTTTTACCGTTAAAGCTAGCGGTATTTATTAAATATTTAAAACGCACATAATTCAAGAAGTTTGTCTTGGGATCAAACTTTCACTAGGCTAACAGTGATAGACCTTTTATTATCTCTCTCAACTCGTTTTTTTTTTGCATTGGATGCTAAAACTAGCATTTTTCGAGTCACGTCAAATATTCGATGAAGGCTTATTTTTAGTTTATTGATTAAATATCGGTGAGCTGATGTTAGTAAATGACAGTTTTTGCTGATACGCATATCCAACTCTCGTCTAAGAAGTTGCAAGATTAGATTCCCTCTTTATTTTTACCTAGTTATGGACCATTATTTCTTTAAATCTTACCATGGGGAAATCGAATTATAGGAAATGGATAAGTTTTGTTTCGGATCATTATCTTTTATGTTGGACGGACGTGATCTTATCAAAGTTACAAAAGGAATTAGTGTATTGGGAGCAATGCAAACTTCGGCAAAATTATATAGGAGACTTTCAGTACTAGCATTACAACAGCTATAAATTTAAATTGCCAAACACGTAACAAATTTTAATTAAGAAAAACTTGAGAGTTGACGCAAAGTTGGGATGATTTTACCTTGCGGAGAAATTATAATTATAAGAGGCTAGGGGACAGTACTGTTTCCGTCGGAGTTTATAAGCTACAGTTTAACGCGGCAGTGGATATTAAAAATCCTACACAAAATAAACATTTTAACACAATTTAAGTGAATTAGGTCACAGTAATTGTCTAGTACAATTACTGTGACCTAATTCACTTAATTTGCTATTTATGTATTTCCTTGAGATAAATGTATTTATTTAAATTAGTTATGACTGTTGCTTAAGACATGTTAACCTTATCTAATATTTTTTTTTTTTAATAAATAATTATTATATTTATACACGTAAACTCACGGTTCAATATGAGAATATTTATTTATAGGATAAGTAGAGGTGTATTCCACCAACAGTTTTACCAACGACCACAATTTTTACTAGCTAAGTGAATACACATGTTTTATAACCGTATAAAACAGCCATACTACAATGAGAGACCGTTGAATTGCCCATGCATAATCATCATAAGCATCACTATCAAATCTTGAGATTAATCCCATATCATGCAACACTGACTTTATGAGTTTATGTGCATATTAAATAGTTAATTAATTAAACATCGCGAAGATTTCGTGAGAAAACGTACAGGTGTGGGAGTTTGCCTAATGATCTGTGCAAACTCGCTTTGGGCCTGCGTGATGGAATATAGCCTAACCCTTAGCATACTATGAAGAGACCTTTGGCACTACTTGCAGTGGGACATTTTACAAACAGGGGTAAGTATTATTATGCAGTGAAAAGGTTTTTGAATCTAATTATTGGCATACCGTGACTATAAATCAGAACTGTAGACCATACTTTATTACACTTAAAATCTGTTATAACATTATTATTAATTACCTTGTCTTTGTAAATAAATGTAGAAAAGGCAGCCTTATCGATACGAACAATATCATTAAAGTAACCTTAAAAAGGATAAGAATAAAATAAAATACTTTATCAAATCAACTCAATAACACTGACTTGTTTGTATCGTCACGTCTTAAAACCTAGTCAAATTGAGCACAATATTCAAACTACAGCGAATTGGGCTTCCCAAAAATAGCCATATCTTAATCCGAGCTGGATACACGATAATAACTGTAACTGAAGTATTATAGAAACGATTGAAAGCACCTTTTATCGAACCGATTGTCCCGATAATTACGACAGACCAAATTAATAGGTACCAAATTACAACATTGTTTTCAACTGATTGGATATTGGCTTACGCAAAGTGACAAATTTATTTTTGGTTTGTTTACTGTGTTGCTGTACTGATTTTAGAATTATACACGCATAATCAGTCTATAATTGGATTACAGCAATCAGAGTGTTAGCGTCTCTAATTTATAGTACTTTTTTTTTATTTTCTGGCAACATTTCACTTCACAACCTATAAGACTTCAGTTTTATTAAGTGGCAACGTCCAGTCGCTCTTACTTTGTCCTTGCTTTCGATTGGCGGAACTTCTTTCGCGTGTTGGCGAACGTTTGAGGTTATAAAATGAGGCACGTGGGTAACGTTCGACATTCTGTCGTTGAGCGGCTTCTAGTGAACATCAAAGGAAATAGTGTTCGAGTTAAATTGGTGTTAATTTTGAGGTAATATATATTCTCATGTAATTTTTACTGTGAAGAGTTTAATTTTGTGAAGTGTTTTGATATGGAATAAATAGCTTTTCTGAACTGTTTATGGAGTCTTTCGTTTACAAGAGTTACCAGTTAATGCATTGTTATAATCCTACTCGCATAATCAATTATTACATAATTATAGTTAATCGAAATATAAAAGAGCAATACTGCAGTTCAAACTTTAGTACTGATTCAAGGAAACAAGAGAACAAAGATAGTTATCTGAGCCACGACACTACTACTTCTGCTGCATACGTAATATAGTATCAATAATTACTTACCGGGTTAACCGCAGTAACGTTGCTTATACGCCGGTTCTAGTAAGAGCATGATAGATACCATATGCAGTGGTCCGACCGCCGGCGAGAAAACGACTAACAATCAGCGATTTTCTCTCTCAAGAAACGCAAAAATAATATACATTCCGTGTAAGCGAAAGAGATGCATATATTAAAAGTTGCTCGCTGACTGTTCACACTGCCGGCGAAGACTCGCTTTACTAGTTTTGTCGCAGAGCGACAAGAGCTTTAAAAAATAAACTCGCTCAGCGATACTCGTTCAGTGATGCTCGCTCGTCGCTGCGCGCAGGTTTGCACAGGACTGAGCGACCGCGGGCGAGTGGCGCGAGTAATCGCTCGTCGCACTTGCACACTCGCTTATAGCCCGGCGACAAAACTATCGAAACTACATACTCGCTTCCCGCTGATCGTCAACTCGTTTATAGTTTCTAGTTTTACTCGTTTCTCGTTCATCGTTGGCGGTGGGACCACTGCCTTACCGGGTGAATTATATTTTTGTAACAATTATGTACCGAGGAGGGATTGCTAATTCTAAACAAAAATAATTGACTCAAAGTATGCTCAGAAATGATTTGATAAAAGGGACATGGATATTTTTTATGACTTGTGTTATATGTCTACAATTTGTTGAATTATTTATCAGCATAAGGTATCAATTACATTACATAAGACATTTTTACTCACTTGAGAGTCGTCTTTAATAATCTTTGTTATGGAGTCGACCAAGCTCTCACTTTATAGTAATGTGTGTCTCAATTGTTATTGTGTGTTTTGGTTAAAAAATGCTTATTAGAACACGCGAACATACACGAAGTCTTCAAATGCAACCAATAAAGAGCAATCGCCACCTGCTGCTTAAGACTTTAAAACCTAACTAACGAAACGTATCTATCTACCCCTTGGAGAATATAAAAGCGTAAAGGCTTACGCTATAATATATGATTGTCTATGAAATTGTATCAAACACATGCTTTGAATCAATTTATATAAGTCTCGTATCGTAAACAATATATGTATGTTGTATTTTGACAGTAGGTGTATGTTATATTACTCTTTAGATTTGCAGCTTCCTTGCAGCCAAACCTCACTAGGCTGCTAGGAAAAAAACAAGTGTCACGGATCATTAAAGAAACATCAAATACCTTAAATGTTGTTCCATACCTAGTAATGAGGCTTCAATTACTTAACGGATTACCGCAGTGTGGGATTTCAATTAACACGAGTGAGTTACTTAAAGACACTGTTTAAGTTTTAAAGCTTTCTTAATGGAAAATTCTTGTTCCAAGTTAGGCCTACACGTTTAAGTTACAACTTTCTGAATTAAACCTGTTTTAAATTATCCAAAAAAATGTTAAGTGACTAGGTGAACTCGCTTTAGAACTTCAAGTTAATTTTAAATGTTCTAAGATAATTACGAAAATCCAAGGAATTAAAAGTTTGTTGAGTCATTGTATAAAGTCTATTATTATTTTAGATTAATTCGGAGAGATAAGGATAATGTCGAATTGAAGAACTAGAGAAAGTATTACTGAGTATTTTGAACAGCTTTTGATATGTCGATCATAAAGTCAGGGGTTTGAATTCTATCCATGACATTATTAAAGTAAACCCAGAGCCGTACATAACCTGTAATTCAACTTAACCTTCCCTAACACAAGAGTATTTGTCTTTTTCTCCGCGGGCAGGGGGGTTATTACGTGTTACCACGCATATGTAGGGTCACTGTTACGCTACGGACTTATTATGTGGGATAATAGTACTGATCAAAACAGATACTTGTCGCACAAAAAATATGTATAAGAGCCATGTGTGGAATACAACCCGATGAATCGTGTCGTTCGAAGTTTAAAGAGCTTGGTTTGCTTCCGCTACCGTCTCTCTACATTTATGAAATTTGTAATTTTGTAAGGAAATATGAAGAATTATTTAAGACAGCAGACGAGATAAATCCAAGGAGTAGACGAGACCCCATAGACTTGTGATTAGTGATGTTACAAGGTTGACTAAATATAATAAAAGCTGTCTAGTGATGTGTGTACGCATATTTAATAAGATACCTTGTCACTTAAAAGGGTTAAATACTAGATTATTTAAAATACATTTATATAAATGGCTAAATGAAAATAATGTTTATTGTCTAAAAGAATTTATTGAAAATAAATTGTAACTTTGTGCCTACCAGACTATGTGTTAAATGTATTGCATGCTATGTTAAGCTAAACATGTGTAACTTATTTCACAATTGTAACATCTTCATATACCATGTTTGATGCAAATAAATATTATTATTATTCTCTTTATTACTTATTTTCCCTAATAATTACATTTTTAAATATAAATATAAAAATTATGTATATTTAAAAATATAAAAACTGAAATGACCCACCGATATCGGGTGCAGGGACCAAGCTATCGGTGGTTAGGGCTCCAGAGAAAGGAACCTCCGCACTATGCGCGCCGTGTCGAGCAATACTGCCTTCTGAATCGAGGACTTGACCCAGCTATTCAACGCGAGCCTCTTAAGATGGTGGTCGAGGCTCTTGGCAATTAACCCGTTTACCGAAACGACTATCGGTACAATGATCGCCGAGCCTACATCCCACATGTCGACAACCTCGCGAGCCAAGTCCAGATATTTAATTTGTTTATCTTTTTCAGCTTTCACGAGGTTCTCGTCATGAGGGATGGTGACATCGATGATCATTGCAAGGCGCTCTAATCGATCTATCACCACAATATCTGGCTTGTTAGCCACAACGGTTCTATCAGTGATGATAGATCGATCCCAGTACATAGTGACACGACCATTCTCGAGAACTGGATCGGGCACATACCTGTAGTACGGTATCTCTGAATCCACAAGATTGTACTTTAAGGCAAGTTGCTGATGGATTATCCTGGCCACTTGGTTGTGTCTGTGCAAATATTCGCCGTTGGCAAGACGGGAACACCCAGAGACAATATGCCTGAGAGATTCACCGGGCTGGTGACACGCCCGACATATGTCGACTGTCCCATCCTTCAGGATATGCCGCCGGTAGTTATTCGTCATAACAACTTCGTCCATTATTGCAAAGACAAAACCTTCTGTTTCGGCAAAAATATCGCCGAAACGTAGCCAGGCCACAGAAGATATTAAATCAATATCGGGCCCGTGTAAGGCCCGATAGAAGCGTCCATGCAGCTCTTTACATTTCCATACATCCCTGCGGTCATCAGTAGTGAGTACCACAGGTTTGCGCCAGTTCTCCTTAGCCAGAGCCAGCGGGGTAAGGCCATTGTCCACTGAGACTACAGCCCGATGCACACCCGAGCCGGTCTGGAGAAAATATTCTCTAAGACTGCACACCTCACGATTATGGAGGGTCTTGGCACTTAGAAAGCCACGACCCCCGCATTTCCGCGGAATGTACATCCTCATTACAGACGAGCGCGGGTGATGCATCCGGTATGCGGTCAACAGTGTACGGACCTTTCTATCCAGGGCCTCCAGTTCAGTCTGAGTCCATCTGAGTATGCCGAAGGAGTACATTAAGACCGGCATGGCCCAGCCATTATAAGCATGCACCCTATGACCACCCGACAAGTAACTTTTGAGTATCTTTGTCAGGCGGCCAAAGAAGCGATCCCGCAATGTCTGTTTCATGCCAGTCTCTGAAATGCTCAACGCCTGCGACATACCCAGATATTTGTATGTTTCGTTTGCAGAGAGAGTCCTAAGTCTTGAGGAATCCGATAGTTCCATCCCATCAGATTCCACAATCCCACCTCGCTTTACATACATTGCCGCACACTTGTCCACACCAAACTCCATTCTGATAGAATTACTAAAGTTTACAGTTACCTTTAGTAACTCTGTCAGCTGAAGATGGGTGGGGGCAAATAATTTAAGGTCATCCATGTAAAAAAGGTGAGATATGACCTGGCCTCTACTCTGCAACCGGTAGCCTAGCTCCAAATTCTCCAGTAAAGTACTAAGAGGGTTTAGAGCCAGGCAAAACCACAGTGGACTCAAACTGTCACCCTAGAATATACCCCGCTTGATCATTATAGGCATACCATCACTCTGGATCTGCCGACATCCCGGATAGCGAAGGACAGTCCTCCATTGCCCCATACACGTCTTCAAGAAAGTGCATAAAGTTGTATCTATTTTGTACAACTCCAGCACCTTCAAGAGCCATGTATGGGGCACAGAGTCATAGGCCTTCTTATAATATATCCAACATGTCGCCAAATCCCTTCGGTGACGACGTACCTGTTGGCAAATGGTCATGTCAATAAGGAGTAGCTCTTTGGTACCACGAGCCCCATTTCTACATCCATTTTGAGATATGGACATGATATGGTTAGTATTTATGTGATGTGATAATTTTGTTCTCAAAATGGATGTAAAAAGTTTGTAAACAGTCGGCAGACACGTAATAGGTCTGTAGTTTTTGGGGTCCGTGGTACACCCTGACTTAAAGAGCAGGTGGGTTATACCAGTGGTTAAAAAGTCTGGCAACGACCCCGATTCCAGAGCCAATTGGAACTGGGACGCCAATCGATCGTGAGTACTGCGTAACCACTTCAGCCAGAAGTTGTGCAATCCGTCCGGTCCCGGTGATTTCCAATTCGGGAGCGAACGGGCCGCACAAGATACATCTTCTGGCCTAATGGTTACAGGCTCCATTTGATTTATTGCCTCACACGCTCGCTTGACATCCCTGAACCAATCGTCCTCCGTGTGGCTGGTGGGCGCCGACCAAATATTACGCCAAAAATTATTTGTAATTTCAACATCTGGTCGACGTCCATCATCCACACTTGAATTGGATCGTTCCCACACTCTGTACACACACCTCTCGTTTTTTTGGAATGCACGGTTCTGGGTATATCGGTCCACTCTTTTTTTGTATCGCCTAATTCGGTTTGACCACGCATAAACCTTCTGCTTCAGGAAGTCAATGCGTTCTGTGACCCGTGAAGCATATTCGTGAAGCTCAATGCCCGTTCCCACAAATGCCCGGGTCACAAAACGCATCACTCTCGGGCGTGTATTGCCCGACCTGAAGCAGATTAGCTTGCCAATGAGTGCCCTAGATTCGGCGATACGCCGCTCAATCCTACACTGCCAGGCCGGTACGGTATTAGTTCGAGTAGCAGTTTCACTATTGTATGTAAATTTAATACCTGCTACTCGACACACCGCAACAGCCGCACAGTACAAAATTGAGTGCGTATCACCAAGATCTTCACTACTGTCTAAATAAATAGACAGTAGCGAATCCAGGGCACAAACTAGCGCCATATTTTTCTTATGCATGGGCAACCGGGGTAGGCGAGGTCTATTTTCTAAACTTGTGTACCTATATTCCCGAACAGCGCACTCCAAGGCGCTCCTTAGTTTATCGATGCACCGGGTACTTACGTGTGTATCCCTACTATCCACTTCTTCAACACCGTTTGTATGTGGTACAGGTGTTATGCAGTTTATTTGAGTTATATTTTGTGTGGTAGAAAGGATTGGAGGGTTACCACGTACATCAGAGCGAAGCCTCTCAAGTGCAGCTTCATCCAACAGGTGACAACGTTGGATTGCCCGCACTTGATCGGACAGTCGTTGTGCCGAAACGTTGACAGCTGGCTCCAAGTCCTGAAACAGAGGCAGCATACGATCACGGTAGGAAGTGAGGTTGATTCCTCCCTCTGTCGCCATAAAATATGCCCGCATCACATTTTCATTCATTGATTCTGTCCATCTCATGCGGTGCACATTACCACCGATAGCGGGGGCCCGTCCCGGGGCCGGTGGGCCTCTGGGTCCCAGGCGTGTCGGTGGCCGGCCTCTTCCTCGCCGACGTACAGGTGACGGCGACGCCGGCGGAGAGAATACTCGCCGCTTGATGAGCTCGACGCCTCTGCAGTAGCCACCGCCGCTAATGCGGGACCCGGCGACTACGAGGCGGAGCTGAGAGGCAAGTCCGGGGATCTTTCTTGTGCTTCTGCTCTGGCTTTTGCTCTAGTCAACATCGTATTAAATGATGATATAGGTGGTTTTCTTAATTTTCATTTTGACATTTGCTGTCATTTTTCTGTTTGCTGATTTCGGGTTAATTTATGGTTTATGTAGATATTTCTTGTGAAAATGATTATTGTTGTGATCTTATGGACTTTTTTAAAGAAACTATATATATTTTGATATTGTAAATTTGCAATTTTAGAAATAATTTTTGTATAAAAACGGACGATAAAAATTTTCGATGTTTGATTTCCAGTGTTGCCAGTTATTATTATTATGGCATGCTCACCCGGGGAAAGATAGAAAGCCCCGAGTCCTACCGACTAAACCTACCACGGTGTTCCTCCACAACTCCAGACGGTCTATGAGAGTATTAACCTAGCTGGAGGATTAACAAGAATGCTAGTCATTTATATCCCTAACTGCTAATAACCTTTAAAATATACAACACTACAATAATTGCGTATCGCTTAGTTATAGACTGAGCCAACCAGATGAGACAGCATGTCTGGAAAGTCTTCGTTAGAAAGGGAATTGCTCTTAGTATCCGTATTCAATAAAACGCTATAGTTCGGCGAGCAGGTATGTTTTTCCTGAAATAAAATATTGAAGTAAACGTGTGCGATATTGTCAATCTGAATTATGTCTGATTTAATAAAGCTTTGAGCACGGTATACGTAGTAGTAGTATACGGTTACTCTAGCATGTGAATGCTCGTTATACTAAAAGTATTATCTATATAATATTATTAAAACGTGAAGCAAAAACTTTGTAACCCTTTTTACGAAAATTGCGCCGACGGAGGAGTATGAAGTTTAGCACAGTTAAAGTTTATATGGAGAAGGAGGAGCGAATTTATATAAATATGTATTAAAAATACATTAAATTAATGAAAAAGCACGACACGCACACAACCATGCATTTGACACACGCAGTCGAATCGCGTTCGTAGCATATCCGCATTGTTCAGCTGATGTACTATTTATCGTAACTATCGTTATATATATCAATATATAATGACATATATCAGCAATGTCTTATAGGCAACCTTTGGGCGGATTGGAATGATATATACTATTTATATTATAATATATTTACGTAATTATATGAAAAAAAGAAAACAAAGTAGCAAGTAGGAATATCGTCAATTAAAGAGTTAAGTAAATAATAACTTGTTTGCAATAGATAGGTAAATTAACCTGTATAGATCACAAGCTAAATGAAATATGATTATAACGTTCTACACAATAAAACCTTAATAACTATCGAACTTAAAATTTAAATCAATTATGGTCGGTTTTCGACCACTAGGCGACCGCTAGTTTTATTTAATCGATCAATTTCCATAATTATGTAAATTAATAGGTGCGATAATATAAAAGCACTATTTTTTTGTACAAAAATATCTACATATTCCACCTATAAATAACTTTATGCAAATATTGACCCTTAAATTATAAATAATAAATAAAATTCTTTATTTGTTCTCTCATACAGAAATTACAGAGTATTGTATAGTATATAATTAATACATCAGTATATCAAATTATCTATGTGAGAGACTGGTATCTATACTAGGAGACCCTGTGTGACAGATTACCAGCCTCTCCAGACTCTGGACAAAGATACAGTTTTATACTAATTTATTAATCAGAGCATATTTTTCATATGTGTGTGTGAGTTAATATAGTGTGCGCATGTGTGTGTGTGTGTGGTGCGTGTGTGTGCGTGTGTGTGAGGGTGTATGTGTGTGTGTGTGTGTGTGTGGTGCGTGTGTGTGCGTGTGTGTGAGGGTGTATGTGTGTGTGTGTGTGTGCGCGCGCGCCTGTGTGCGTATGTGTGAGTGTGCGAGGTTTTATGTGTATTCATAAGCGTAATTAGCAACCTACATGAAGTAATTTTTCTGTATCATCGTAGCTCAGGGATTTGAGCCACGTTGTGAGAACTTCTTTGCATTTAAGTTTTGTTAGGGGGTTGATTTCAATTGCCTTATTGGTTTTATTGTATAGGTCCTCCTATAAAACCAAAGAAATTGTTGGAGAATCCTCTTGCCCAATGTTTTTCAGAGAAACATACATTATGTTTGAGACGCTTGTTTAGATTACATACGTATTTAATTGTAGTGTGTTGTTTAAGAATAATGTTTAAAACATAAAATTGTCTCACTGTTAGCACTTCGAAAAGCTCATATAAGTCTTTAGTGGAAATTATTACAATATAAATAATTCACTATTGGTAGTGTCTGTAAAACTACTAAAACATTATTTACAACTAATACAACCATTAAGATTAACAGATGCTTAGAATAATCGCAATATTAGGATAATTGAAATGCAGAAATATTGCAAAATAAATTAATACTGAGGAGAAATACAATCCATGCATCCAGCGTACAGCGTGAATCTTTATAATTTATTTTTATTTGTCGTTTATAATTATTAACACTCTAGGCGAATAAGGAAAATCCTTATAATCAATCTGAATATACTAAATCGCTGAACAAAATAAATGATACATTCATTTTACAGCTCATAATCATTCATAAAATATTTTCCATCTCAACAAACGCATCAAGCAAAATATATTTCGTAGCTCCAACACAATAATAGATACAGTAAAAATCTCTATCCACAATAGCGAGAATCATTCTTTCTCATAAGCCTTGTGAATCAAACAACAAATGATAAAGCTTTGTTAGCACTGAACTATACAATCCTCAGGATATCCGGTACAAGATCATTGGTTAAATATAACAAAAGCAATTGTACCGATTTCACCGTTTATTTTATTGAGTTTGTTTGGAAAATTTTGAAAATAAACGCTGTTAAGGCAACCAACAAAGCAGATTAAGTAGTACACATTAATAATAATCTTCCAAACCAATAATATTTAAATGGTTTAAGATTGAAATTGCATATGAATGGAACTAAAGTCGACCCCGCGACCTTTCAAAGGAAAGGTTTACGTCAGAGCTTAAAATGTTGTTTCAGAACTGACGTAACTCATTCCTAACGCAAGCACTTAACTGAGCTGCTTCAAGCTAAATATCACTAATATTTTTGCAGCGCAAATTACTTGTAGGTAATCTATAAAATATTAATAGTTCTACTTTGGATTCATTTTAAAGCTAAAGATATTAAGCGCCCGAAGTAAAAACTACATGAGAGGAGTCTGACAAAAATAACATCTACTTACAAATACAGAGACAACTGAAGATGGGATAGGATAGACCCACAGAAGATAGACTAATTGACCCGACTTAAATTCAGATAAGGTAGGCCAGGCCAGGTTACGAGTCATTGGTCAGAAATATGATCTATATGGTACCAAATTCGTTCGTTTACTTTGACCAGAAATATGTCACGATCGTTGTAAGTGGCAAGTTATACTCTATGTCTACTCGTCACTGTTAAACAAGTGCAAGTCTATACACTGTGGTCTAATTGAGAGGTCGCATAGTGCAGCTGATGAATAACGCATATCCTAGCAAAAACTCTAAGTTACTCTTAGAAAAATTACAGCTTTCGCACTAGGAATAATTCCTGTGACACGGGGGACTTTACAAATTGAAAAAGTGGCAAAGTCGAGGCGAACACTGAAACCACTACGCCATCCAAGCAGTACCATAACATATGACCGTCTACGAGTTGCTGACTCTAGGGCAAAGGAATTGAATAAAGGAATAAAATAAAAACGGGCGAGGAGAGGCTTATGAGTCTTCAGTATTCTTACTCACCAGGTAAAACGTAGTTACCACATTTTTTGCAGTTTCCTTTAGAAAGATGGAATTTACCCGGGGGAGATTTTTCATTTATACCGTCATCAATTAATTGGCAACGACAGATACTTTGAATTTTAAAAAAAATGCCTGCACGGATGATGTAAGGTTTTAAATAGCCGCCTCGCCACTGCCTCTACGCGGAGTGTTGTGGGTTCGAAACCCACACGAGACAAAAATTTCATGGTGTACAAATTGTTGTTTCGATTTTGGGTGTTCTTTATGTCCGTCGTTTGAATGTTTTTAAAACCCTCGCGATACAGGAATTGCACGGTGTGTGGGTAGTATTTTTAAATTAAAATTAATAATAAGAGAGCAGTAGTATACTGGATTAGTGGATACTATAGCTTACATTCATATAGTTTTATTTCGAAATACCTAGTATGTGTGTGAAAGCAGTAAAATCTTATTGTCTTCATATAATTTACTACTGATAGAGGTTATTATTATTTTACTACCGACTTAAATTTATAAGAGCTTGTACTTTAAATACTATTTGGGATTTTATCGTTCTTGCACACATTGACCTTTAGATATTGTTTTAATAAAGTTTTTTAGTTTAATACGCTTAAACTCTATTGCTAGCATGCATATAAATCTCAACTATCGAATTGATATAAGTACAGCTAAACACAAAATTCAAAGCCTGACAGGTTTTTAATGGGTTTTCGTTTTTAAGAACACGCAGACAAACCAATTTCTCTAATAAATAAATACTTATGAATCTATATAAGCTCGATACGGAATTTCTGCCACTTTCAGATTCTATTATCAGGCCAACTTTATAACATTACAATGTTGCTTTGTCTTTTGGCTAATAAATATATTGTACAACAATTTTGCAGCGACCCGCTAGCGACCAGCAATATTTTTTTTCAATTATATCTGGAATTAGCATTGATAGATAACATTCAAATAAATGTTATTTCTATTATACACTAACTGTTTCTTTTAATTTCAGCCACGTTTATGATTACTATTCTATTCCTATGGCTTGTTGCGTGATATTATACACTAATATACACTTCTGGATAAAGTGACTTTATAATGGTTAAGGAATAATTAAAATCAGTTCAGTAGTTTCAGAGTTCATCGATAACAAATACCCAAACAAATCTCTCTTTATATTATTCAGATAGATAGGTTTATATACAGTTTTGTAATTAAGTACCTCGATGCTTTTACGATTTATTACAGACGTGCGATGTCACGACGAATGTTCCCATAGTTTTTATAGAGCGCTTGAACGAGCACCGGCACCATAAAAACTTTCAACAAAGTTACACATGCATAATACGCCTGTTTTATTGCCAACGTCTCGAGCCAAACTCAATTTAATTTATTTGCAGAAAGAACAAATTACAAGTCGTATTTTAGGCTATATAGTAGCGCGATGGCATGTGAATATTTGGTACCTACGTTTCATGTGATCCTTTGTGACTGGAAACTTAATTAAATGACATAAATTTGTACACTTACACAATACGTGCAGCAATGGAGATCATTTTGAGAAGAAAGGGTACCTTGGTAAGAAAGGATTTGCTTGGTGTTCGTCAATTGGTAATTGAACGTTGTTGCAGAAGTTTTGTTTAAATTTGTTGCTTTTGTACCAACGCGTGTAACCAGTCACGGCATTTTGAGCATTACTGATATTTATTTATAATAAATAATTATTGATCACCAACAATTTTTACATTGTGTTTGATTTGTACATTGGCATTACATGTTATAAATATATGCAAGAGACCCTTATATGTACTCACGCATATAACCAGCACGGCTATATTGGGTGTGTAACTTGCGGCAGCTACATGCGTCGTACAAGCATAATTCGTGTCCCCTAATTTAATTTGCTCAATCGCGGGAATGTTTAGTTCTTGTGATTGGTATTATAGCGACATAAGTTTTCGATTGCGATAAAATAGACAGATACATTTGTGACAATAGATGACAATAGACAGAGAGACAATGAATATACTACAGCTGTTTGAACTTCTGATAGCCATCGAAGGTGTAAGCTGGGATTTTATTTTTGTTGTACATTGGCAAATATGCGGCAGAAGTATACAATTGTTTACAGAAATCGTTAACCATGTCTTGCACTAAAAGTATAAAATATAATATACCTAAAAAAGATTTAAGAGTTTATAGTTGTTATAAATAATGTTTAGTAAAACTACAACAATATCCCTCTCTGCCTTCTTTCATCGCAAACAACGAGTATTTAAAAACTAAACATCTAGATCTTATTGAAATATGGGACTTCAAACATCTTCATTACGTATTAAGCTGCAGCTAAAGCTACTTAAGCTACAAAGTATAACATTCCTAAAATACGTTTACCCGTTATTTTCTTAAATTTTGTTATGCATTAAGAGATCAATTGTATCGATGGTTCTGTAGCTTTTACAGTTATGTTTGTGACCGATTTTGTGGTTTCTTATTAGGTTTGACAAAGTGTTATTGGGCTTATCTCCTGGAAAATTCTCAATAGCGGCACTGCGGCTGGCAATGTGCCTGGCAGAATATAATAGACTTGCGTCCTATAAGGTAAGCCCTTCTAAATATAGCTAGCGAAACATTGGTATAATGCACCTATATGTACTATTTCATTATTGACTGTAGGGATGGCGAAGTAGGCAAGCGGTCGTCTTCCCACTGCCGCTGCACCGAGTCTGAGATCTGGGTACGAAGCCCGATATTTCTGGGTAAGTATAATAAATAATTCGTCTGTGCATTATATCTTTGTTGAGGACTTTCCTCAACGAAACAGTGTTAGAAAATAAAACAGCTGTGGTCTTTAAAATATCTGTAATATTGCTGCTAAACTAGTGGAGGAAACAAAAAGCTTTTTAAATATCGATCTCACCCATCTTCCGTATCTTCAACTCTATTTCGCAAAGATATTTGCGGGAAGGAGAAAACGAGAGAAAAATTGCAATTTATCTATTTAATGGTACTAAAACGCATTACAGTTAATCGGAGGCCTTCCCTGAATGTTCAGGATACGATGACCTAACGATACAAAGATCCGATTGTTTTCTATGTGACATATGTGGGGTATTTCACCTTCGTATATCGAACGATTCGGGTAAGGCCATACAGGGTGTGAGATCAAAAGGAACCCTTCGGAAAAGGGCATGGACTCGTGTCCTTACGGCAATTATTTGTTAAGTGAATTTATTGGTTTAAAGGCTTTGGGTTGTGTGGTTCTCGGCTATTGAGGAAATATATTATAATAAAGGTAGGGTGAATCAGTGACGAGACGTAAATTTGCTAGCAATTTACTATTAACTGCGAAACTTTTGCATTGCATGATATCTATTACTGTTATAAATCTGTAAAGTGGCTGTCTTTGTACATAAAAGATGTTTTAAATAAAATATATAAGTTATTCTTACCAAAAAAACTCAGTGACACATTGACCGACCCCGGGGACCAACCCAGAGACTTCATTTATGCACATTATCTATTGTAACACCATCAAAGCAGCGTCTTTTTTCCAGTCTATTATGTTAACAGAAGTACATATTAATATACTTTACTAGATGCGCCCGCGGTATCACCCGCGGTTATAGTTACTGCGCTTTCCCCGTGGGTCGTAGCGTGATAGCCTATAACCTTCTTCGATAAATAAGCTATCCAACACTAAAATATTTTTTTAATTCGAACCAGTAGTTCCTGAGATTAGCGTGCACCAAACAAACAAACAAATAAACAAACAAACAAACTCTTCAGCCTTATAATATTAGTAGGTATAGATTATTAATTGGGACGTGGGGCTTTTGGGACAGGGGCCGCGGTCCCAGAATCCACCTTTAAATTAAGACTGTTTTTACGATTAGCTGCTACTTCAATTTACATACATACAAACTTTGATTCACGCCTGTTTCCCAGAGGAGTAGGCAGAGACTACTTCAATTTCTTAATATAATATCCAACAGCGGTATCCCTGACCCGGAAATCGAACCGGAAGCTCGTTCACCACAGCAATCGCAATAATTCGCTGCGCTATCGAAGCAGTCATATTAATTGTACTTATCAACGCAATATTTTGTTTCTATTTTATAATAGTATTCAATTATCATCTACGAGATAACGAAATGAAACATTTTTATTAATATTTATATTATTCTTAAATAAATCACAACAATTTGATTTGATTTGCAAAGTAAAGTAGTTTTATGACGTCCACTAGGACCGAAAAATCAAACGATTTGGTAATGTACTACTTTTTCTAACAACGAGAAACTTTCGCCAATCCAGTAACACATTAGCGACCCTTGACAGATAGTAGACCCTAGCCTAGAAAACGTTAATCTAGGGGCTAGAGGCTAAAATATGTTGTTCTTTATATCACTAAGTTCAGTGGCTTGGTGATTGTGCCCTGTGAATTAAAAAAATACTATATTTAAGCTTCTGTTTTTCTACAACTCCTAAATTATAAAAAAAATATTGCCTGGTTAATATGCTGCTTAAAATATCATATCATAAAAGTGGGAAATTATGTCTATATTTGGAAGTTTGTTACTCAATTACGAGTAAATCGTTTAACGGATTTTAGAAGTTTTATAGATATAGAGGCTTGTTAAGTCCGCATTAGTTAAGTTAGATCCCATTTTATACCAGGTGACCATACTGTTGTATAATCGCCATAATGTACCTTTAGAAAATGCTTCTTACCACAAAAAATGCTTTTGATTTCCTGTATGATATAGGTATGTGTATTTTCAATAACATTTGATGTAATCCAGAAATCAAGTACTGGATTAATGAGACAACATATAATAAAGATAAATAAATTGTTCGATAAATTTTTCATGATACCGAAATCTCCATTTAAGTTCGCAAGTAAATAATATTTGATGCGAAAAAAATAACTTATTCATGGCACATTTGTTGAAAATGACCAATTGCCACTATTAGGGTACTAAAATATAGTGAAATAATATTATATTTTGACAATTGGAATGCATACGAAAACCAAAATGGCTACGCATCTCACAGCGTCGTCTCCACAAAGCGCGCGAACCAGCAACTATTTTATGATAGCTACCAGTGAGACAAGTTCTCCAACACAGTAGTGAAGTGGAGTCAAAACTTTGTGTATAATGATAAGCAGATAAACGCCAGCATTGTTTCGAACTTTAACTGGCATGCCGACATACCGTAAACACTAAACCGAGGACTGAATAAGGAACTAGACAAGCAGTCAGGTTGGATATCATCAACATTATATGCGAGAATACTGTGTGTAGTTGTAACAGTTATTATATTCTATGTAAATCAAAATCACTTTATTCATTTAGGTCACAAACTTATGTTTTCTCGCTGAGCTTTGTCTGTAATTTACAACTAACTAGTAACATCTTATAAGCAATATTTACACGGGGTCTAAATAGTAAACAGTCTAAGTACACACAGTACAGCCCCTTTTTATTGTCAATTTTACAATGTTGCGTATTTTTCTAACTATATTAATCACTATAATAACAATATACAATATTATGAATGCGTTAGTTTGCTTATTTGTTACGCTTTCACGCATAACTACTCAACCGATATTATCACAAAATTTCGCATACATGTTGTCAGAAAAAGAACGACGCAAGAACATAGTACAACAGATACCTTTCATCGAAAGTACTGTTCCCAAACGAAGTCGCGTGTAAAATCTAGTATAAAATGAATGTGTCAAAAGCTCCATCTAATACATTATTTTGTTGTCGTTAATTAATATCCTATCCACTATGTTACTAAATATACTAACTAACTGTAACTTCCAATTAGCTTAGCTTAAAATAATATTATACAGAGTAGTCGCTTCAAAGACATATAGCAGCGATAGCTCAGTGGGGAGACCAACAGACTGCCATGCAGAGGGTCTCGGATTCGAACCCACGCGCCACATCGCGCACCTCTGATGTTCGGAAGTTTTATATGACTTTTCGAAATTATGTGCGTATTGATTGACAATTATCGCCTGCTCCGTGCCTTGAAGAGCACGATAAGCCGTCGGTACGGCTGCCATAAACATCTATGGCAGTCGTTATTGGGAAGTCAGTGCCCTCTAATATCCTGACACTGGTCTAGCCTTAGGCTATTGTTAGTCTTCGGGTTGCGGAGGTCCGATGGCAGTCGCTCTGTGTAAAAACTGATATCCAGTCAAATCCGGTTAGACCAGAAAGCCGACCCCAAGTGACTTGGGAATAACAAAGGCTAGGGAGAAGAAGTCGCTTCAAAGACTTGATCTATGTTTGCAAGAAATTACTTCAAAAGCACATCATGATGTTTTATTTCTTATGCTCCGTGCCTACTTTCTATGCGTAAATGTGTTTACCGTAATATAGAACACATGTAATAAGAAAAATATATGATAAAATCAGGCGAGTGAATCTTTAATGTACACGTTATACCTGTATCATATATTATTAATACAGCAGATATAGCAGTAATGTTTTTTTACGAACGGTGTATTTAACATTATTAATTATTACACATGAAAAAGTGTATAATTAAAGTCATATTAAAATGTGATAAGGCTTTTACGAAGCAATAAAACGTTTAATTGGCA
This sequence comes from Catocala sponsa, assembly GCA_963564715.1. Lineage (NCBI taxonomy): Eukaryota > Metazoa > Arthropoda > Insecta > Lepidoptera > Erebidae > Catocala > Catocala sponsa. The sequence continues at coordinate 19,285,750 of OY751337.1, read as the reverse complement.
CACGTTCGATCACGTAAAACTGAAACACATGAAATGTGGGTGCGATAATAGGCCTCTGCTTACCCTTCCGAAGCTATAAGGCGTAGTATGTTTATATGTAAACAATTTAAAATGTTTTATAAAAAAACAAAATGAAATCTTTATCTATATTCAGATAAGAAAGTTATATTATATCTAGAATGATGTTGAGTGTACAAGACACTTACATTTAAAACCACTTTCACATTACGACCACCCAAATACTATATTATATACTCGTACAAAAATCAGTCAACACTCACTTGTGCTTTCCACGCATGTTTACGTACGCATTTCTTCCAGGTTTTACTTCACAAAAGTTACTGTTTGTTCCCTTAGTGGTACGTACGCCTTAAAAACTACAAACGTACACTGCGGGACAGCCTGTTTAAAATTCCACAATTGCGCTACGTACAATAAATTCAACTCGAGAGACTCCCCGGCGTAGTAAATTTAGTGCTTATTTTCTACAAATTATTTCAGTTAAGCGCTTCAGCTTCCTAGATAGGAACACAATGAAAGCGAAGCATAGTTTTTCAACCGTTCTATAGTTTTAATACTGAATTGTTCAAGCTAAGCTGTTATGATGCATGGTAGGATTTTACCGATAGTTTTATTGCTTTCCTACATTCGGATCGGCGTGCCATTTTCGGCTTTGTCATCCTCGTAAAATATCGTTTCGACTATTCAAGGCTATTCAGAACACGTGTCTAAACCTAGATTGAAAATGGCATAGAATCAATAATATACACAATATCGCGCTTTTATGTCTCTAAAGAGATAGGCAGGAGTAATTGGTAAGTTGATGTAGGATTCAAAATCTTTCATAATAGAATGCGTCGGCACGGTTTTAAACTCCATGCTACTGACGTCATTTTCTTGACAGAATATCCAATAACTACTTTGCCTGATTTCATTTGAGCATAATTATGTTTGCGGTTTTCATTGCTAAAACAATGGGTAAGGTATTTTAATAACAAACTATTCAATCTAAATATAACTTTTAACCTTTAATATCCATCGCCACCGTTATGTTAAATTAGCTTTGGAACAATTGTCATTACTGTATAAGTGTACTCATAATTGATTGTCCCATGTTTTGAGAGTTTTTAACGTCACGTTATTTTAAAATAGTTAAATAATAAATAATAATAGTTTATTCAGTTTAAGTTGGTACAAATATGAATTAATAATAGGATACAATAATTTGGACGCCTGTACTAGGTTATACCTGTATCACAGACGAAAATATGTGTTATTAAAGTTTAATAGGAAGAGCATTCTTAACAATATTTAACAAATATAGGTTGCTCCATAATAAGTTACTATTATAATCAAAATAATATTACTTATTTATATAATTTTACATTTAAATATTACCCGACATATTATTATATAATGGTTATAAAATAAACAAATATAATATATTTAATAATGGGATTTTATGCTAATGTAAGTAATTAAAATATAAATAATTAAAATATAAATAAAAGACTACCTAGTCACCCTCGTAGTCTATTGTGTTTATGTACCTATATTCCGCTTGTTTCCTGGCTGGACAATCAGTTTCATCCGTTTGGTAGTTGCTAGGCTTTTTAAAATGAGAGCATGTAGCATATTTAGGGGCACCTTCCTTCTTCGCACATTCAGTCATCGAATATCCAGCTTCGGCACAATGTCCACACGTAGGGGTAATCTCTCTGCAGTATTGCGCTGCGTGACCATACTGATGGCATTTATAACATCTTGTTACTAGCGTAAAATCTCTTACTGGGCAGGACGTCCACGTATAAATATTCTAGCTCGTGTGACTAAGGCTTTTCTTATGTTAGCGTTAGCCGGAACCTCAATAATGTAGTTGCAGGTAGCATTCCTGCCCGATTTGTGGCTTAATTTCGTTAAAGTCAAAAATTATTTTAGATCCATTGATGGAAATGTATTGGCTATATTTTGTTAAAGAGATAGCTGAATACTTCATTTTCGGACAGAGAAGCAGGTAGACCAACTACCACAATTCTTGGTTTACGCTTGGCGGGTTCGTCAGCTGTAAGACCGGACAAAGTGAGTTGAACTGCCTGCTTCAATTTTTCTGCATCTTGTTTAGATTCTGTGCTGACAATAACTCCTCCATTTCTAGTTTTGCGAACCCCACGTCATTGCAGCTTCATATCCTCTGGACGAATAATTTTCTGTACAAGAGATTTTGTTTCATCGCTCGTCTTTAATATGTCACGGGGATATATTGCCACACAGCTTAAATTATTTGGCCAAACGAAACTATTGGATCCCTTCTTAATTATGTCCGCATAAGAAACTTTTTTAGCAGTAGCTATCCTGGATGGTCTGCTTGAGCTCGGAAATTTTCACTTTTCTTTTATCTTCTGCACTGGAAACTTGAAGCGCTTTCTGTTTTAGTGATTGGTACAGGACTGCCATTTGCGAGGTGCTGTGGTCAATTTTTCGACACAGGTTTGAAATGTTCATCTTCTGGTCCGAATTGAATTTACTATCAACGGTAATGGAATAAACTTCATTCAATCATGGCATCATTAATTAAAATAACTATTACATGAAGCGCACATAAAGTAACTGAAAAAATAAAACAAAAAGATAAACACAAATAGGAAATAAAAAACAAATATGCAAATAAACAAATAAAAAATAAAAATATTAAACACTTGGCTCGATCCATTTAATAAATATATAACCTAGCGTATGCAGTGTGCGTCGCAGTGTCTGTCAAAAAAATATGTTGCTCAGCCCGAAGCTGTATTCGCATAAGCGAAACAGCGCTGATTTTCAGCAACACCTTGGTGACCGATGTACACTGGACCGCAAAGAAAAGAATAGAATATTTTAAGAATATTTTAATGTGTTTTCATTTAAACACATTAAAATATTCTTTAATTTAGTCTTGATTTCATAAAGCTAGGTCAGGTAGTTTTGAAGATATTGAAGATTTTCTAACTGACCCTTTTTCTTTGCGGTCCAGTGAATATGTAGTACGTTTAAATGAGGAGCAAATAAGCAATTTTTGTACAGCGTTTTTTATAAGAATTCAAGAAATCTTATTAAAACATAGGTAATATTGTATAATATAATTATAATTATTGATATCAAGTAAAAATGATAATATGTGTGTTTAGCATAAATAAATGAGTATAAAAATAAAAATATTTCAATATCATCATTATTTAAGTAGGTATATTAATTAATGACTATTTTAAAAGGCAGATTTTATAATTGTTTAATATTCTCTAGGATTTCAAAAGTAACCTAATTTGTTGTTTTCATTCGTAAACACTGCTGAAGCTAACTAGATAGCTTTTGGTTTATGTAGAGATGTGAGTGCGAGCGTAAGTAATCTTGTGTAATCTTCAGTTGAAAATTCGGTATCTCTTGATTAATAAAAACACGTAGAATATTTTTTTTCAAAATTTTCCATTTCCATTTAAATTCTCCAAGAAATAATTATATCTATACTATTAATATTATTGGACCATATTTTTGAAGATTACTTACCAATTTGGTCTACAAATTACTAGTATTATTATCAAGAAGAGGAAGGGTCCTTCTAGCTAAGCTAGAATTTTTCTGTTAGACGGATTCGCGTGGGTTGTATAATTGATGGAGACTGAGCCCACGATCTCAATCGCATATTCAGTACCTTAATTAGGCTATAACTGTATTAACGCAATAATATATATATTTTTAATAATGTTTATTTATTTCATCTCCACAAATTACATCATGTTATACAGTATATAGTTGACACGAACAATTGCCAGTAATTCGTAATTTGTGGGAGATCTGGAGTCTAAACTAAGCCAAAGCCTGTACTATACATAGATCTCCAGGCCCCCATTTCATAACATTGTATGGATTGTCAACATGAGGAAAGCGTACGTAAGAGTTGTGAATGAGTAAACAGGAACAAGTTTTAATGTATAATAATGACATATTTGTGAGTGTGTATGTAGATATGTGTGTGTGTAAGTATGTGTTTATGTGTGTGTGTGTGTGTGTGTGTATGTATTTGTGTGTGTGTATGGATGTATTTGTGTGTGTGTATGTATGTGTTTGTGTGTGTATGTACGTGTGTTTGTGTGTATGTATGTATGTATGTGCGTGATGTGTGTGTGTCGTTTGTGTATGGGAGTGTGTGTGTGTGAGTGTTTAAGCGATAAATAATTTTTTCAAGCAACAGTTTTGCATGTTTTAACATATTTATTTAGTAATAGGGTTCTTAATCATTGTGGGTAATATGTAGATAGTGAATGATATAATAATTGTAAATAAATGTGATATATAATATAATACCTAATGTGATATATAAAATTTAAGAGTCTAGATATAATATATCTATATGAATATATTGTAGAATTTATATACTTACCTCTAGTATTTTTCTGTTTCCGCGTAACTAAGTTTCTGCAACCATTTATAAATTCTATTTTTGCATTCAGTTTTACAATAGTTCGACAAGGGAACTATTTTATTGAACAACATACCTCCTTGGTATGAAAAAAATCTTTGTGCAAATGAGGTGTTTACGGCAGTCGGCTCACAAACCGCGTAGTTTCTTCTAGTCTGAGCTATGTGCTTTCTTCTATCCTCTGGTAAGTCATATCATTATACATTTATGGTTGTTCTAATTATACTATTACGTAATCTGAATCCTTGTGACAAATAAAACATGCCAATAAGCACACCCTATTTCTTAATTGAACTATCAAAGCGCCTAATGCAAAACCTACGTACACATTTGAACAGTGAAACACACACATCAGCATTAAACCCAAAACCACCCAAGGTCTTTAACTGTAAATCTTATTACATCAATGATAAACTGCTGCTAACATCCAACATTAACATAACGACCAAAGTTTAAGGAGGAAGTAATGTCAATATTATACATGTTTAAGAGCCACAGTGCGTACAAGCCTTACATTGAGATTATGGGAATATCACCATCTACAATGTAATGGTTGTTTCTAGAGCCAATTCTGTTCCTCGCCAACGTATTAATCGTGACTACAGCGCAACCCAGTTGCTGCAAATTGTTTACGATATAAAAATTTCCGGTAAATAAAATTTGTAAAACAGTAAACAATTCTTTTTTTGGAAAATTATCCCAGTACGAATGATAAAGCATAACCTTTGACCATCCAACAAAGGGGTTCTGAATAAATGATATATTCGTAAAGACATTAAGCATTTTTTACACATTCCTAAAGCGTACATTATGAATTTATTTCACTCGAAAACAGAAAATTTATAGCCTCCCTTATCAATTTAGGAAAATTTATCCGTACATAATTAAAGTACTTGCCCGTATTATGTTTACACATGTAACGCGTAAGTTTGGGGTGACATTTTTATATTTAAGTTAGGGCCATATAAATGGATTTCCTTTGTTACATTTTATTATTATACTACAAGGAAATTTAAATTTAATGACCATATAAATTTATTTTAAAACTACAGGTCATTAGTACACGTAAATGTATAATAATAAAGGAGAAGGAAAGTTCTGGGCCCAACAGTTAACTAGTTGAAATGTGTATGTAAAAATACATTATATTTTTGTGATTGAAATCACAAAATATAGCAGCATTCTTCTATCTAGAAAACGAGAAATTAACATTTAAGTTTTCAAAATAAAGAATCGTTAAGAACTCATTCGATTTCCTAGTAAACGAGATTAAAAAAATCGGTAAAATGATATAAAATGTAAGGAAATTGACTTAATAGTTTTTCTCAAACGATTATATCGCGGATCTAGATTTTTGCTTTTTAGTCCTGTCAATACTGATCATCGATTGACAGATGTCAGGTGTGTCAAAATTCTAAACAAACGGGTTTGTTTTTGTTCAGAGTGCACTGCGTTTATTGATTATTCTCAATTTCTAATAATTTCGGCTTTATAACGGACTATACGAGGGATTGCTATTTTGGATTACCTGGATCACTATTTTGGACGACCGATTACGCTTATCGATTGGATATTGACGACATGAATTGTGTTAATTGTGCTATAACGACTTAATAAACTAGTGAGTGAGTTTATTAATAATCGTTTATTTAAAACAAATACCATTATCAACTTATTTATGGGATGATGATAGCTGAATATATATCTACTACAGAGAGGCGGCGCGGCAGACAGAATAATGCAATTTCAAACAGTACTACAGTTTGTTGTAATACCAATTAAGTTTTCTGGGAGTCTAAACATCCCCCAACATTTATATTTATGACTTATAACAGTAACTCGACTTCTAGGCATAAGACTAAAATAATTAGAAAGTAACCTAAAGAAACCTTCCATATTGCGCCATAACCTCAGTTTTACCATATTTTTGATTTTCATATATCTTGGTTCGTGGATAGCCAAATTTTACAAAATTTTCAGCAAAGACTTGTGACATGTGGGCCCAGGCATGTATAGAGAGCTTTCTGTTTTCTTTATATAACTTTTCATGTCCACCCACATGAAGTATCTATTTATTTTAGGATATTATAATTAAAATAATATTAAAAGCTTTAGTTTTGTTGCTATAGTTATACCATTCCAGACGATTTCCCTGAAGACAAGACCAAATAAAGCTGTCGCTTTCAGCTGCCATGAAAATCTAGGACAATGGCGCAATAAAAAATTAGCGCTGTCAAATGTTCAGACATTTGTTATCATCTCTAAATATATCCCTTTAAGATGTTGAACACAGGGACGGACCGGACGTTTTTGTTTCTGCTACTTGGCAATAATAAAATAATGCATTATGTAGCGTAGTGTAGATAAAAACCGTTCTCGTTCTAGGAAAACTGATATACAGCCGTATCTGGTGAGACAGCAAATTAAACTCCAAAGCACTCGGGAATAAATCACCAAAAAAAAGATGATGATGATATTATACAGAAAAACAGACTTTTCTTCTATGCCGCTTAGATTTGTAGTATTGTCAAATGTGTCATTATGTTGCTGGCTTGCTGGACAATTTATCTAACATGGTTTTTATATACCGCACCACCATTACTTGAAGCTTCTTATTGCATGCGCGAGAAAGCAAAGCACGCACGCACGCCTTAATATTCACGTGTCATCTTGTTCAATGATTTACTTTTCTTTGTGAGAGCCCTGACATCCAAAACACACAATGGCTTTGGTTTCGGAGGTTATAACTACTGTGTAAAACTACAATTTAGAATAAATTGCATTTTTGTACTGGATATTGTATACAGGGTGTAAGTGACGGTTCACCGAAAACTGAAATACTAGCTTCGGACCATCATTCTGAGTTAGAAAACGTAGGAATTTTCCACCGGAAAATTATCGAATTTTCTTTCAAAATTTCACATTTTTCTAACTGATTATGATTACATAATGAGTAAACGACCCATTATACTAGATAATATCAATAAAAACTACATAATACCGAAAAACAGCTATGTAATCCAAACATACAAAATAAACACAGTTGAACCAATCAGCTGATCTTGCGCGGACAAGGCAATGACCAACGCAAAAAAGTTTTTTTACGCACCGGCAATAGTGTGCTGTGTAAAAACCCGCCCGCATCGTACCTACTACCACTGAACTAGGGAAGATCTATGATCAATGATCGATATCGAAAAAAGTGTATTAAACAAAGCGGGATAGGTTAATAAATAAAATAGTTGTTTTCCTTTTAAAAGTAAAGGTTACATGAACGTGTTAGCACTATTTATTATTAAATTAGTGACGTAGATTGAAAAGATTGTAATGATTAAAGTAGCCTGTAATTAAATGTTATACTACTATCACTTTACAATACCCATTTGCATTTTAAATGTAAAAAATATTAATTGTTTTGATATTTCGTATCGTAAATGTACATGTATGAGTTTATTTAATCACTTTTAATAATAATTAATGTAAAAGACCATCTAATTGTTTTAAAACAAAGCTTTTTGTACACAGCGATTCATACAATGTAATGTAATCTAGTAAATCTTTACTTAACTGTTAAAATACGAAACTGTAACAAAAATTTGTTAATAGAATTAGCCATAAACAGTTTATTAATATGTATAAGTATAAAATTAATCGATAGCCGATAACTCTCATAAAAATATTTTATGAGAGTTATCGACTATGGATTTATTTAATTAGATAGATGTATCTCATCCCTATCTAATATGACTACAACTGCAAAAGAAATTTATTTTTGAATTCTTTAGTTCGGTCGCGCTACTGTCAGGAATCGGAAGTACTTGACGTAATCTCTCGTATTCGCGAGTGTTTACTATTTTCGTTGCATTTTGTTAAGTTTTTTATTTTGTTTATAACTATTTTGTGTACTAAATTCTGTTTATTTACTGTGTTCATAACATTTTGTTAACGTTTTTGTTTTGTTTATAACTTTTTTGTGTAACTACAAAGTTGTGTTTGTACCTAATAAATAATGAGTCAGCCATTTAGTGCACGTGAATATGGACAAATGCTCATGGCATACGGGGAGGCACGAGGCAATGCTTCGTTGGCGCTTCGCATTTACATCCAGCGGTATCCTGACGCTCGTCACCCTATAGACTGTCGCGTGATTTCTCGTACGTATCAACGAGTACTGGATAATTTACCCATAGTACCGCATCAGGAGGGTTCCAGCAGGCCGATTAGAGTTTCCACTGTGCGGAGAATTCTCGATGCCGTTCACCATAATCCACACCTTGGTACGCGAACCACCGCTAAACTTCTGCGCCGTAACCACGGAACTCGCCTATCGCACTGGACTGTGCATAAAATTTTACGCAGAGATCGACAACGGCCGTACCGTATTCATAAAGTGCAAGCTCTCGTGCCTGGCGATCAAGTTCGGCGTATTGCATACTGCAGGTGGTTGATGAATCAGCAGCGGCAACATCCAAATTTTGTATCCCACATAATCTGGACTGACGAATCCACGTTTACTCGGAATGGCATGTGGAATCGACGTAACTCGCACGTTTGGGCGCGAAGTAATCCACATGCATCCCAACAAACGGGTCACCAAACGAGTTGGTCAGTAAACGTATTGTATGGTAACTATAACAACAAAATTTTAGGGCCTTACTTTTTACCGGAGCGCTTGAATGGACCCCGATACTTGGATTTTCTACAGCATGACCTGACCGTCCTAGATGAGTTACGTTCCGACCTTGCCGCAGAATGGGATCAAATGGAAGATTTGCCGCTTGCTCAATTACCTCAAATTTGGTTTCAACACGACGGTGCGCCACCGCATGTCGTGCTCAGAGTGCGCCAATATCTTGACGACACATTTCCTCGGAGATGGATTGGGCGATTCGGGCCTCACTCGTGGCCAGCCCACTCACCGGATTTAACACCGCTGGATTTTTTTTTGTGGGGCTATATTAAGGAAAAAGTGTTCGTCAGTGCACTACTGCGGACGAAATGCGAAATCGTATAACGGCAGCATTTGTAAAGTTAGAAGCTGACATTATCGCAGACCCCTCCATGATGCCTCGCCTTCACGCCGAAACAATCAATCGTGCGCAAGTTTGTGAACAAGTTGGAGGCAGCCATTTTGAACCATATCTTATAAGGCCCGCGAGATCTTAAGGTAAGGTTTAATTACTTTTACAATTTACTGTTAATTCAAAGAATTTATCGTAAATCACCCTACCTTTTTATTTTATAAACACATTTGGCTTTCTGTTTTTACCTACACAAACATTAACGAAATGTGCGTATAAGATTAATTTTATAAGACGTTATTCAATTTATTAAAAAATTTTGTAAGTACAATAATAAAATTGTACAATCCGATTATTAGTCACAACGTTTAAATTATTATTGTAGTAGATCACTAAAATAGGTGATCCGGGCTCCGTCAGATAATGTGAGCGCGCGTTGCGTTGGTGCGCGGGAAGCGCGATACGATAGCGCGGACGGACACATTGCATTGGTAGCGATACATTGCGTAGTGTAAATTACAATGTACTAGCATAAAACTTTAATCGTACGTTTCATTTTTGAATTGACATTTCCATTCAGTTGTGTACTTATGGACAAACGATTGTGCAACGTTTTCGGTACACCGTCCCTTACACCCTGTATATAAAACAAATTGTAAAAATGGTAATACATATTATTATTATTTTATTTAACGTCTCCCGCGACCAATCATTGACACGCGTCTTTATATAATTTATTATTATCATTTGTTCATAAAATTACTCTCCAACAAGCATTGTTTTTTTTTAAATTTCGGCTAAGTACTTTATCACCAGTGATCGGAGTAGGTAGATTGAAATGGGGTCATTGATCCGAAACGTATATATGAATATGGACATTCCTCCGGAATTGGTGGATTATTAAAAAAAACCGGAACTTATGTAGGAATTTTATTCTGCCAGAGTGGAAGGAGTAATTTGATGATTTGCCATCCTCAAAAAAAAGGTAGGAATTGTAATAAAATGAGCAATATTATTCTTTATTATTCTTCATATTTTTTTTAACGGCACACAGTTGTTACTGTGTTGTGAAAACGTTACTTGACCCTGGCTTGTGTACATACTGACTTCTGGAATCTGCTCTAAACCACGATTTGGCTCGAATATACGGACTCAGATTTTTCACTATTGAATTGGATCTACATATTTAAACCAAGCTTTGGTAAGTAATATTTTACTAGTTACAAGGAGTATAAAGCATGTTTGGATGTACTATAAGAATATTTTTAGTATTGTGTTTGTTCGCTTAACCTGCTGAACATACCATGAGTCTTAATATTGTTAAATCTTTAATAGAGTATGAACCAGTGAGCTTAGTGCGAAACAAAATTATGATATTCTAGTAATGTAGTCGCAATTCAGCTAACTCCACTATTAACCGACATTTTACTGGAATCCGTATATAATTTGAATGCCCTGTGTCCTCTTGCAATGTATTGGTAAAATAAATTACTATAGGCCTTATCTACTTCTCTACAAAATATTCTACGTAACAAGCCCTTTCATTTGATACCCATATTGATGGGATTGAAAAAAAAAATAAGTTGTCCGCCATCTTGTAGCGGCAGCCATTTTGGATTGACAATAATATTGAATATACATAATTGTATTGTCACCAGAATCAAAGGCGAATACCAAATTTTAGATCAATCGGTTGACAGGAAGAGGGTGAAATTTCAATGACTAAATTTGATCCACGAAAAATAAAACAAACGGAGTAAATAAACTAAATAAACTAAATAAAATGTAATTTTTTCATGTCTTTGTTTTAGGTGATATATACGAGGTTCCATCTCTAAAACAAAGTTCAGATATGGCAAACGTCAAGGCTGAAACTGTAGAAAAATGGATATCCGGTCATCCCGAACTACTTTACGATCACGCTAGTGGTACAATATACTGTTCAAAATGTGAAAGCCATTTGAAAACCATAAATAAAGGAAACGTTAAAAGACATATCGAAGGAGCAGTACACCAGGGAAAGTTTAAGCGGCCCGAAGAGGAATTTTATTTCGATCTTATAAAATTTCTCATTTTGTGCAATATTCCGTGGTCTCAGATGAAAAATACTAATTTTCAAGATTTCTTTAAAAAATATATGTGTAGTACCTGTTGTTGTACGTGTACTAATCGTACTCTGCCAGATGAATCACAGTTACGGAAAGTTTACTTGGACAAGTTTTTTAAGAATAAAATCAATTCGATTCGGCAAAATTATAAAAATGAGAAACTATGGATATCATTAGATGAAACGACAGACTTTTTAGGTCGCTATATAGTCCATTTTTTAATAAAACCATTACATCCTAGCAATTTGACTAGACCTTATTTGGTAGCATGTAAAATGCTAACTGTAGTTAATGGACAAAAAATCACGCAATTTGTGTTAGAATGTTTGGAAAACTTTTGGGAAGATTCTTTTGAATCGAAGGTAGGTAACATTCTTGTCCTCTGCACTGATAGCGTTGCATATATGCTGTCTGCAGGACGAAATTTAAAACAATACTTACCTGAAATGAAGCACGTAACATGTTTGGCGCACTCTCTTCATCGCGTATCTGAGCAAATTAGGTTAGAATATCACGATGTTAACATTTTAATAGCAAATGTTAAAAAGGTATTTTTGAAAGCCCCAAGTAGAGTCAAAATTTTAAAAGAAAAATATCCAGATTTGCCGCTAGCTCCCCAACCAGTTGTTACAAGATGGGGCACTTGGTTAGAGGCAGCATTTTATTACGCTCAAAACTTTGAAAAAATAAAAGAAGTATTATCTTGTTTAAGCAGCTCTGATGCGGTATCTATTCGAGAGCCAAAAAATATTATAGAAAAAGAAAATTTCAAAGAAGATTTAAATTACATTAAAGACAATTATTTTATAATTCATTTGTCTTTAAAAGAATTGCAAAAGCATAATTTATCGTTGACAGATTCACTTTTAGCATTTGACAACGTCAGAGATGCTATAAATCAGTGCAATTCAGAAAATATAAAAAATAAAATAGAACGTGTTATGGAACGAAACCCAGATTTAGACACACTTAGAGAATATAGTGAGGCCATTGAAAAAAATGAAGCACATAATTTAATACCTTTTTTAAAATTTGCTCCTTTGACATCGTCAGATGTAGAACGGTCTTTTTCCATTTATAAATGGACTTTAGATGTTAAAAGAAATAGGTTGAAAATAGAAAATATAGAGAAACTCATAGTTATATATTTTAATTGTAAAGATCAGGATTACCAGGATGCTGACATTGTAATCGATGAAGATTAAAAATGTGAATAAATGTAAAATGTACATATTTAACAATAAACAATGTTGATTTTTATCTTTTTTCTTTATTCTACCCCTTTTTTTTTGGTCCTAAAATCTGACTAAAATCAACCTGTTCCTTCGTATGCCCTTTACGTTTCAGAGTCGTGGTGCATCCTTAGAACAGTCTCACGACCCCAGCAGGCATTGGCCCTCTATGGGGCCCCGTCATTTATTCTACCCTTAATGCAAATTACCATGACCCCTATGAAAATATTTAAATTTAAGTGCAACAATTTATGTCTATCTATAAAAGTTCTAGCCATAAAAGGCTAAAAATAAAAAAATAAAAATTAAAGCTTCGATCGGAATTCGATTGTTTTTATTATTCAACAGATAAATAATGAATTAATTTAGTTTTGATACCTTCCTTTAAATTTTGAATTGAGTAGGAATAATATCACTACCAACATTAACAATATTTAATTGAATCCGGAAATACCGGAATTACTTTCCGGGAAAATGGCATATCCATGTTATTCTTTCTGTGTGCATTTATGATACAAGTACCAAAAATCAATCTACCTACTCCGATCACTGTTTATCACTTATACCAGTACACTAAGTCGCAAATTTAAAAGGTAAATAAATGAGTTTGTTTAGGTTTCTAATAAATCCACGATGTAATAGTGTTCTACGAACTAATCATAGGTCGCAGAACATCAGGAACGACTAACTCCTATGCTTAAAACTTATTAAGCAGAAAGCGAACGCTTATTTTTCCACTTTTACATTAAGTGAAAAATTGTGACTGATTTCATTTTACATAAATTTCCATTAGTGTCATAAAACCAAGAAATGTTTGCCGACTGTTTATAATTTTCCGTTCCGTATATAAGTAGTGTATACTATTAGTTATTTAGATTATACACTAGTAGTAGTGGATTAAACAGTCACTTCGCCACTGCCACTGCGTCAAGTGTTGTGAGTTTGATCCACATACAGAACAAAATTTTGTGTAAAAACATCCATACCTTAACATAGGCCCAAACTATTTTTTTTATTTATCTTCGGAAAGACGATTCCCACACTAGGAATAATTCCTGTGTCGCAGGGAACATTACAAACATTCAAACAATGGAACAAGGAGATTACAAACATTCAAACAATGGAACAAGGAGATTACAAACATTCAAACAATGGACACAACACCCAGAGTAGGAACAACTATTTGCGAAAGACAAAAACAATTGTCCCGTGTGGGATTAAAACCATTCCTACCCATTTAACATTCAGTGAGGTTTGTATTTTAGATATAGGGCAGTAATCGTTCCTGTTCCCTTGCATCTCAGAAGTAATGCCAAGAAACAGTTATTACATGAAGGAGCACTTACCACCTCCTATGAAGTAGCGAATTGGCTTTACCGTCACTACAGAAGAGCCCAGAAATACATTTCTTTTTTAAATAATCCCTATGTTCACACGAATGTTAAACATTAAAACTAAGCTACACTACTTTTAGATAGTTTTGAAACTATTTAAATTATTTAACTATATAGATTTACACCTTCCCTGACGTTTGAATTGCATTTAAGCAGCCATGATAACAGGGAAACTAGGGTGATGGATGTCTTAAAGTATGGTTATTTCAAAGTGTACATAATAATTTTATTATTAGTATTCCTATTTATGCAGACTTAGCTCAAAGTATCACTAAGTCTAGCTATGACTTCATGACACTGAGTTCACTATGTTGAAGCAACCTAAACGTCGGGAAAAGTGTAAATCTAAATCCTAACTATTATTATAAAAATGCGAATGTGAGATTTTTGTTTGTTACGATTTCACGCCTTAACTACTCGACAGATCATCATAAAATTTCGCATACAGAGTGTCGGGGATCAATGGTCACCTTACTGTCCGTTTATAAAACCGCTAATTGAAATATTTTTATTTTATATCTACCCTGACGCTGGCAGAATTATCGGTACCTATTTGATGGAGCTATTCGACACCGAGAAAATTTTACTCATACAGAAAAAAATACTGTTACTAATCTAACTTAACCTACATTCACGTGAGCTAAGCCGCGGACAAAATCTAGTAGCTTTATAATTGTAATAGATTCTTAGTCTAATAGTTTCAAATTTATCTAAACGCTGTTTAATTTCAAGTATTTGCAATCTTCAATGTGACTATAAATTTCAGTGAAATCATCATCCAACTAACCAATCCAATTAAGTATATTTATTATTTTTATATTCACAGCTACATGACGTGACAACAATAATACAGCAGACAACTAGCGATATAGCAAGCTCTAGTGTAACTAACAATGACATTAACGTCACAGTCTGAATTGCGCCATCGAAGTTAGTACTGCGAACAATGTGTTTTATTTGTCTAGTGCAACAGTATTGATATGCGAACTGGCACATGCTAATAAACAGTATAGTAGTTTAGTAGATATATTATTGGTTGTTTTATTGCTTTATTGGCGCAGCGGTAATGATTATGACTTTATATGCAGTCGGACAAAGTGTTATTGAGCTAGTCTGTCTAGAAATTTTCAGTAGCAATTCAGAGTCTGGAAATGTGCCCAGTAGACGAGCTCGCCCTTTATTACGTAGGGCCTAACATAACACAATAACAAAAATAAAACAGAAAATAGCCATCGCTGGCGGATCGTGGTTTCGCCAGCGATGGCTATTTTCTGTTTTATTTTTCTGTTTTTCGTTTGTAGAAGACATATTACAAACAATTAAGATTTCATAGTTATTAAAAGTGGAGACAAAAATATCACACACACACCCACAGGGGTCCACAGGAGACTCAACGGGGGTCTACGTTAGCATGACAAAAAAATGGGAGTTTACAATTTGTAAGCGGGGGTCCACGAAAATTTATTTGCTTTCGATAGTGAAGAACTAAAATGTTGGCTTGACTTCACCTATCAATGCAGCTAATATTTTAAGAAGCTCAGCGACTGTTACTTGTAATAACTTGCATATTCCATATTCAGTACAACGTGTCGAAATTTGCAAAGCGCCGCCGCTGCCGCCGCCGCCGTCCGCAACGCTTGTTCAGACGTGCAAAGGGATGAAATACGACTTGTGGTATGTGTGCTTTCAATCTTGCATGAAGTTGTTTGATTCTTTACCAATATAAATACGAATACCAAGTACAAGTACTTACAATTACAAGGGGACAGCCTCAATTGAATACAAACAAAGGGTGTAATTTCAGCTTTTCTTGGAAAATTGAAATTTATGAAGCAAAATATTAGTCAGCGCGAATTTTACCAGTTTCAAACTTGTCACAGGTAGAATGCCTTGATGAGGATATTCAGACATACGTTCAATATTTAATTGCCCTGCATGATGACTTCAAAATCAGATTTGAAGATATTCTGACGATGGAAATACCACCATGGATGATAAATCCATTTGATAAAACGGAAGTGGAGAATGTGATATTACAAGAGGAGCTACTCGAGCTTAGCATTAATGAGGAGCTGAAGGTGAATTTTAAAAGAGGGTATCAAACATTTTGGCTGCATGCAAAAATACCCGAAAAATATCCTGGACTGTGGGGAATTGCGAGAAAGCTTTTGATAGCGTTTCCCTCATCATATCTTGTCGAAAAAAATTTTAGTGTTGTTACAAACCTTTTAACAAAAAAAAAGGAACAGATTGAATATCACGGAATGAGGAGATTTGCGGTTATTCCTAACAAAACTGAAGCAAAATATTAATTATTTGCTGTCAATCTATCAAGTACATCCCTCCCATTAAAATTATGACTATTTTGTGATTGTCATTGTAGAAGTTACGTTACGTTATTAATATTTAATTTTAATTATATTACGACTATTATCACTTTATCATATTACAATGTAATATGATAACAATAATAATTAATAGTGTAATAATTACTTGTGTAATAATATTTGAATAAATACAACACAAAAATAAACTATTTTCTTTTTATTTTTACCACTCCGAATGGGGAGTTTTCTAAATGAAATAAGTGAGAATTGATTGGTTCCTTGTGCTGTAAGTACATCTTAAAAAAGTAAAGTTGGATGGAGTCACTTTTTTGATTGCCCAACTTTAATTTTTTGACATCCACTCACAGCAAAATCAATTAATTAATTAACCAATAAAATTCTCACATTTTTATCCGAAAACTATTAATTCGTGGTTGGAACTCAGCCGCAACGCAAATTACCATAGTTAGATCTAATCTTCACATTTTTTGTCGAGGTTTGGTAATATGGTAGAAATGTAGCTGCAGGGGTCCACCGGAACCAGCTAAATTTTAAAAGTGGTCTCTAAGAAAAACAGTCTGCGAGCCTCTGGATTATAAATGTATATAATTATATATACTTCACTAGCAAATAAGTTATCGACATTTAAACAACCATGTATGTTCCGTCCCCGACGTAATTTTGCCACTGACAACTTTTTGGTCGCAATACCCGTTGTCTCAGGCACGGGAGTTATAGTAAGACGAAACGTCAAAAATGTCACTTGATTCCAACTTGAAAAAAAAAATTACTTGGACCTAATCTTGCTCTTGAACACTTGGCCGCTTGGGATAATTACGCCAAGGTCTATCCGCACACAAAAGTGCCGACACGTGACCGACAGTTCCGTATCGTACAGTTCCGCGACGTGCTATTCATACATGTCAGTACCGACATGACGCGTGCAGTGGTTTTTAGTACCCTGCGGCAGTTTCACGTGCTTGTAAAATGCCTCGATATTCAAGATCACAGTTAGCAGCGATTGCTTTAATATTAGATGAAGACGAAGAAATTTATGTGAGAAGAAGGCAATGGGTTCATAACGCGTGGAGCAATAGAGAAGAAGGAGAGTTCGCCACCCTATATAAACATTTCAGGATGTACACGGACCAATTCAATCAACTTTTGGTCGTCCATCTTCGAATACTGCGTCCGTCTCAGGCAAAATATTGTCCGCTAGAAATTCACGTTGGATCACGGCGAGCGTCGGCGCAGCCCTGAGATCACTGAACGTGACTGTCACTGACAAGTACGGATGGTGTCGTACAAAATGTATGCGACAATATCATATTTCACTGACACTTATCGATACGTTACTGATCGGCACTGTGCCGGCACTGTTGTATGCGGATAGGCCTTTTTTTGCTTAAATCTTTGGAAATTGGATATTGTTGAACTTTGATTTATAATCACTACACGTAATATTGTCGTGTCTCTTCTGTGTATTATAAACACTTAAAGATCGTGAACTTGTGAACACGTGTGACCTTGTCAGCGTGCTGAGGGCACCCACCTGCGAATAAGCTGTTCTCGGTTGGGGTAAGCTTATTGACTATAATCGGATCCAATTAATTGTTCAATTATTCTAACCTAACTTGAATTACAGCCCGGCGACTGAAGGACATTTTGAGGTGAATCTTTGTTGTAACCACATGTTTTTTATATTTGTAATGTTGACGCCATGTGTCGTGGCTAGGTGCATTCACGGTTGTCACAAGATAGCTATTCCACGGCGACAACAAATTCCTAGTAGGTTTTAGCACTGAATGGTATAATGTAGATAAACAAATCACAGATTTTATTATTGTTAAAATTTAATTAATTAATTACAATCCGTAGTCTCTGCCTACCCCTCTGGGAAACAGTCATAAATGTATGTATGTTAAAAAGAATATTAAAATCACATCGTTATTGTGACAAAATTTAAAAATAATTACCAATCATTTGTTCTAGATAATTATGTTAACCTTTTTACCGCTTGTGTCGCATTTATGCGACACATATTTCCGTGCCCCTACCGCCCGTGTTGTATTTCTGCGACAAAAAACATGCATGATGTTTTTGTTCTATTTTCGTCCTATTACCTCCCTAATTATTGTAGGTATTATTTTATAGATTTGTAGCCGGGCGCTAGGGGCACGGCAATCGATATTTAGCTAAGCGCTTAAAAGGTTAAACCTATTGAGTTGCAGGGGCACACCGATGGCCAGACTCAATAGATTTTCAATTATGTCTAGTATTCTAAGACTTGACGGATAAAAGTAAAAATACCGTTGCAATATGTACTAGTACAGATAGCATCTAAATTTACATGTATACCTAGTACGTATATAAAATATGAACAAAATTCCATTTGAACGCAAGAGGCATGCAGTTGGCTTATCGTTTTAATTAGAAAATAAGTCATTACACTATTACTTTACAACGATATGAAAGTAATGTCGTGATGATTTTGTTGCATATTGTGCTAGCTACGTGCATTTGTCTAAATTCAGTAAGAACTCAAACAACTATATCTTCAGAAGATGAAGAAACTACCAGTTAGTACTAAATACTTAATACATTCCTTTATTATAATTATTGAATTTTTTGTTTAAATGAAGCTGTGCCATCATTTAGGTAGCATCAAGTGAGTGCAGTAACTCTTACTTAGTGAGTAGTTAGAGTCAGAATCTTTGAATTTAAATAGCATTCATTTTAGTTAGGAACCGTTTGTCTTTTGTTTACGTGAATATTATATATTGAAATAAAACTACTTTATTTGTCGCGTTGTTTATTTTAAAATACTTTTATTACATAATTTTGACTCTGTTCACGGAGAGACTAGTCTCCCCGTGAACATGTTGTTCTTTTAGTGTTGTATAGCCTATTAATCGAGGAAGGCTTTAGGCTATATAACATCACGCTACGACCCACGGATGCGGCGCAGTAACCATATACGCGGATGAAACCGCGGGCATAGCTAAAGCTAAAGCATAAACATGATATTACATAAATAAATAAATTACTTTTCTTTAAAGTTGCATGGGAACCAGAAGAAGAGGAGGACACCATACAACAATCAGTTGCTTTAATTGAGTATGTATCATTATATTATTTATATAACGCCTTATTTACTTATAAGAGTTAAAGTCACTCTTTACCTCTTATAAATAATTTTGTATATTATAAATGTTGTTTCTAAACATATTTTATTTTAATAAGCACGATTCATATCAATGAATGTGTTTATGTTCCCGTGAGATTCACGCTGGCAAACCGGCGATCAGAAATAATGGATAAGCTACATACTATATAACTTAATAAAGGGAATTGCTCAGTTTGTTAGGGTGCTTCGGCTTGGCGTGGACATTAATTACAGTAATAAATGCATTGCTTTTTTAATATCTAATACCCAAAACAAACTAAATATGATAATAAAGCTGCAGCAAGTTGATAAAATATGCCTTTTCTTGATATACATAATATTGCTTAGAGTCACTTAGAATTTATTATAAAAACAATATCTTCTTTATGTAATAAAGAAGAACATGTTAAGAAAAACAAGTATCTTATTAAAAATGCACGTTTATTTATATTTACCATATAAATAAACGTCCCAGAATGGAGCGCAAAAGAAGAAAAATTGCGGTAGCTATGATTGTTATCGTTTTAAATATTTATTCATGCGTCCTTTTTTACCGAAATATTTCCTGCAACGAGGTATTGTCGAATATTTTTTAATTAATTAATTATAATTATTTGTAAATATAATTTTTACTGAGCAATTTGTCCACGCAAAGCCGAAAGTAGCTATTCCCTTTTAATTACACATTTTAAGCAGGGAATCTATTGAGCCGTCCGCATGGCACAGATTTTATACTCGGTACTGCTACTGAAAATTTCGATTAAGATAATTATTCCCAGAATAACGACCTCTCACTCAGCTCATACTTATGCACACATACAGCGAGGCATTGTAGATTGTATTTAGTTGAATCGCTAGTGCACGGTTCATGCTTCTATGTGACTTGAATAATGCAGTATAGCGGTGCATAAGTGTTTTGGTGCATGTTGTGTTAAAGTTTAAAGTTGTCACAATAAATGCATACGTGGACTGCACTGATGACGTAGTTAAAGTGATCGCCTCATCATTGCCAGTACGCCAAATGTTGTAGATACGATCATCACTAAACAAAAATTTGAGTAACCCACAAATAGTTGTTCCGTATGAGTGTTCTTTATGTTCGTTGTTTCAATATTTGTAAGTTATTCTTCTCAAAGGTTCAGACTATCTTCATACCTAATCTTAGAGTCTTGGTATATTTGGTAAAATACCTATATAATTTAGCCGTGGTCAACGTTACAAACAGAGGAGATCATAATATATAGACTAAATCTTCGTCTACCGCAGAGGACCTTCGGGAGTTTTAATGTAATAACATTTTATTATGTACCTTTCGCCCCGAGTTTCGCTTCGTTGGCAGTCGTTTAATCACCTAGTTGATCCAAACCTTCTCCTGTCTCTCACCTTTCTTTTCATCTCAGGTGGCAATGTTTGATGACCTAGGATTGCATGCCTTTATAAATACGGTAATTGCTATCTATGATGTTCAAGAAAATCGCAACATTTTGCAGCGCAACATGTTCAGGGCAAAATTTGATGTAAAGTATTTTCTATATCGAAATAATTTGGCGACATACTGCGCTGACTTGCGTACCATATTACATCCAAACCCGTGCCACGATTTCGGCAAGAATGTCAAACATCCAAACATCTGAACCAGCACTTTCCTTACATTAATTGCATTTTGTTAGTGGTGTGGAGGAACAGGGTGTGATGTCCCTCCAACACAAAGGGAGGATCCTCCGACCAGGCTGGTTGATCGTGCCTGGCGGGCCGCGGCCCGACGTTTGATGTAGGGAGCTTATATATATATATTTAGTCGCTGTGTAAACTTTACTTTTGCGATACAGAATAGTATGACGTCATTTGTAGGTAGCGCCATCTGTAAGATGTAGGCGGAACTTCGTTCGTGCGTTCGTCTGTGCGGAGTCGCCACAGTGGGCTTCCCGGGTCAGGCATTGCGGGTTATTTGTTATTTTGAAATGAGTACTCCCGCACTAGGTATAATTCCTGTGTCACGGGGTACTTCACTAACATTCAAATAACTAACACAAAAAACACTCAGACATAGAACAACCACATCTGGATCATATAATATTTTTTTCCGTGTGGGGATCGACCCCACTGCTTAAACTATTACACCATCCGTACAATCAAATGTGTTATGTTTATATAAGTAGGATTAATTTTAAATTACACTTGTTACAGCATCGTTTTCACAGACGGCATGAAACGTACATGTACTGGCGCAATAATACACGATTATGTAGTGGTTACTTGTGGACATTGTTTGTAAGTAATACTTTTTTAGAATTCCACCGTTGCCAGTTGCCCGAGGAAGAACAGTTAGCAACATAAGTACTTGAACATATTATAACATTTATGACAAATTTATTTAAGTAATTATATACATACATACATAGACTCACGCCTGTTTCGCAGAGGGGTAGGTAGAGACTACGGATTTCCATTTGCTACGATTTTTTTTTACTATTTATTTAAGGAATTTTTATACATGAGTGTATATGCCAATTCCATCGTAACTTAATACATGCAGTATACAGAAATAAATGATTTTAAAACTAATAATCTGACTTCATTGATGCGAGCTAAAAACCATAAACATGTTTATCGACGCTTCGGAGAGAGGTGATGAAAGCAAACTATGAAACATGCCAATATTTAGTCTGTTTAGGTTAAGAGGCCTCATCAATGACTCCCGGGCCGTTTGTTACCGGACACATTCCGTCAACAAGTGATGCACGTCATCTAACATACCACATATCACACAGTTAGGAGATTCAGATTTATGCATCAAAAATGCAAACTTTGTCAACGGCATGTGTCCAGATCTCAAACGGAAAGCTGTTACAATATATTTTCTTTGTAGCTTAATATTATGAAATCAAGGTATGCGAGGAGGTTGACATTGCAACGTTTTATACCAAATACCCTTTTCTATGGATGTTTCATCGAAATATTCTTTCCACTTGTCATAACAATGTGTTTTGTAGTTTGATAACAACTCTGTGTAGTGTGGTGAAATACAGACATCATGTCCGTCTACTGCTGCTTTTCTTGCCAATTTGTCAACCTCCTCGTTACCTTGAAGACCGATATGTGATGGAATCCACTGCAACTTTAACCTCACACCCTGCAGATCGATTTCATGTATTTTGGCTAGTATATCATAAGCTATCGATGTACCTCTGTATCCAGAGGCGCATCGAGCTATATGATATAAAGCGCTTTTACTATCCGTGCAAATTAGTATTTGATTGCAGAGAATTGATTCAGCGTACAAAAGTGCTTGTCAAATGGCAATGAGTTCCATCGACATAACGGACAGTTCGTTAGACGTTTTTAAACAATGATTGTATGATACATTAGGATTGTAGAACGCGGCCCCGCGGCCACTAGGACATGTAGAGCCATCTGTGAATATGGTATACCAGTTAGAATATTTCATGGCTAACTCTTCAATAACATTATATTTTAAAGACAAAGGGATACAATCACGTTTAGCGCACCTTAAACTATCTAATTTATATTCTATTACATTATATACTCTAATGTTCGTTACCCAAGTTGACAGAGAAAACATCTTTGATATTGAGGTTGAATACACCATTTCGTTTTTCATTAAGTCCAAGATTTCAACTAGCAACGGTCTCTGTTTTCCGCGCCAATAACTGTTATTACTAAGGGAACTCAGTTTGGACAATAAACTTGTTGTGACATTGTTAGATTGAGATAATATCTTTAGTAAAAATTTACATGCTAAATATTGTCTATGTATGTGCAGTGGTGGAATGCAGAGCTCAAACTCCATCACGTGGATTGGTGTGCTTCTTATGAATCCACCTATGATCCTTAATGCTTGGTTCTGTATTTTTATTAATTTATATGTGTGTGTTTTGGCACTGTTATTATATAGAAATCAACCATAGTCAACTCGACTTCTGACTAATGACATATATAGTTTACGCAAATGTCTTGGGTGCACGCCCCACATCGATCATGCTAGAACTTTAATTAAGTTAAGATGCTTTTCAGTTTTTTGGCAGCATTCATTTATGTGTTTACCCCATCTTAACTGTCGAGCCAAACACCTAAATATTTATACGATCCCACTAGCTCTAAACGTTCGTTATCGACTGTAATTTGTACTTGACGGCTTTTTCGACCTTTGCTAAATAAACACAACTTGGTTTTATTGATTGACAATGAGAGGCCTAAATTATCTAGCATAATAACTACAGCGTTAAGTGCAATCTGGATACCACTAATTCTTTCTGTCAAGTTGATTTTACAACTATACAGTACGAAATCATCTGCGTACTGGCAGACAAACACGTTATTTATTTCAAGACAGATTTTTACTGTAGCTATATTAAAAAGTATAGGAGACATAGGGTCACCTTGTGCAAGCCCCCTACTAGTGTACCGCAAAAGATTATTATGTTCATCCACTTCATCCTTAATTCTTAAATGTCTTTCCGACAAAATATTCCACAGATACGAACACAATCTTTTGCCCACTACTATTTTATCAAGGTTTATTATTAATTCACTAAGAAGTATATTATTATACGCATTTTCTAGGTCCAAAAAACAGGCAAGTGTTGGCGTACTATTAGTAAATCCCATTTGTATCTGAGTGACAAGACGAACTAAATTCTCATAGCATGATTGTCCCTTCCGAAAACCCGTTGTATAACATGATAACAGCTCATTTTTCTCAATATGCCACTCTAAGCGTTTAGTTATCATGGCGTGTAAAGTTTTACAGACGCACGATATTAAAGAAATAGGGCGTAGCATAAAATTATTATTTGGCAGGTTATCTCTTTTTGTAATTGGAACTATTAGAATATTACGCCACTGCGTAGGTATCTCGCCAGTTAAGAAAATTAAATTATAAAGTTTTAATAAATGTAACTTAGCACAATTGGGTAAGTAATAGAGCATTGAATATGCTATTCCATCCTCACCTGGAGCACCATCCTTCTTCTTTAAGCAGTTCTGTAGTCCTTGAAAAGAAAAGTATTTTTCTAATAACTCGTTACTTGAGCTTATCTCTGGTGGGTACGGGCTAACATAATCAGGAGCCAGACTATTTAAAAGCTCTTTCTTTTTGTATTCAAGAACATATATCCTAGCTGATTTATATCCTTTCGACCATCTGAGCGTATTCCACATTTCCGATATAGAAATTGACTCATTAATACTGTCGCAGTAAATTTGCCTTCTAGCTCGCTGGATACCTTTGTGTCATGACTAATTTTTTCAAGTCGATTAAGGTTAAGTAGTGTGGGATTCTTCCGAAACTGGCTAAGAGCTAGCCTGCGCTGCGCGACTAGTTTGGAGAGTAATGGGTTCCAAAATTGCTGAGGTCGAAAGTTATTATTAGGGTTATTAAATTCTTTCCTCATTAAGATAAGATAAGATAAGATAAGATAATATTTATTTGCATAAACATGTGTATACATACAATTTCAGGCATGTAGGATGTTACAAGATAGGTACTTATTGTTCTTACATGTTTGCCACACCGTGGCGTACAAATGTTGTTTAATTTTATAGTAATTAATCATTGACAGAATTAATATAATAATAAAGTAAATATAGTTAAACATGTCTTAAAATCTTAATAAGGACATTAATCGAATTACAAATATGTCAAAAAATAATCAATACAATGTCAAAATAATATAAAGTTTAAAAAACAAAAAAAAAACAAAAATGAAATGTGTTGTTTAAATTAAGTAGTAATAAAAATGTTAACTAACTACTCAAATGCTATTCTTTTTTATTATTTGAATTAAAATATATATAATTATTATACATAATGAAAATGTCTTGTCATATTTTATAAAGTAGATTAGTTATAAAGAATCCTGTAGAAAATCGGTGACATTATAATACGCTTTCTCAGCCAAGAATAATTTTATTTTTTTCTTAAATGTATCGACAGGTAACTCATGCCAGCTTTCAGGTATTTTATTATAAATTACCGGGGCCATACAAAAAACTCTTTTGCGTATAAGTGCAGTTCTTGCAGTGTGTAAGCATAGCTTACATTTATTACGCCTGTTTCTTGGTACTACGTCTGCCATGCGAGGAAACAGATTAGTATTAGTCTTGACGAATATTAAGGTTTCTAGAATGTAGAGAGAAGGTAAAGTTAATATACCATATTTTTTAAAATGGGGCACGCAACTGTCGGTAGTTTGTAAGTTTAACATACTTCTTAAGCATCTTTTTTGAGCTTTAAATACGATGTCTTTATTAGTTGAGTTTCCCCAAAAGATTATTCCGTATCGGAGGTTGGACTCAACTAGTCCATAATATGCTGTAAGAAGTGCGTCTAAACTAAGTATTCGCGACAGGGAGTACAAAGCGTATGCACTACTACAAATTTTTTGATTTAGAGCTTGTATATGTGTTTTCCAATTGAGATTTCTATCAATAATTAGCCCTAGAAATTTTGTTGAGTTAACTGCGTCAATATGATTACTATTATAATTAATGTCAATATCAAATGTCAATGGCCGTTGGCTAAAATGCATAATATTTGTTTTAGATAAGTTTATTTTTAAATTATTATTGTCTAACCATTCTATAATTTTCATAAGTGTCTCAGTGGCATCATTTTTATATATCTTCTTACTTTTGCAAGGAATGACAACTGTGCTGTCGTCTGCAAACAGTGTCATAGGGTGTTCATTGGATCTAGGCAAGTCGTTTATATATATCGTAAAGAGAAGAGGTCCTAGTACACTCCCTTGTGGGACACCGAATTTCACTACCCGTTCAGTAGATGTAAATATTTCTTCTAATTTTGATTTAGGGTTTATTCTATTTATTTGCGTTATTTGTTTCCTATTTTCGAGATATGAACGAAAAATGTTTAAGACATTCCCTCTAACACCATATTTTTCCAGCTTTTGCAGTATTATGTCATGTTGGACATAATCAAAAGCCTGTGTCATGTCGCAAAAAATAGCGCAGACTGGCGTATTTTTATCCATATTTGTTATGACGCTGTGTAAAAATTCATATATGGCCATGTTAATGGTCTTATTTTGTCTAAAGCCTTTCTGTTCATTGCATAAAATATTTTTCTTTTCTAAATACGTATTGAGCTCTTTATATATAAATTTTTCAAAAATTTTTGAAAATACTGGTATTAAGGAAATTGGCCTATAGAATTCCATTAAGTTCCGATCTAGATTTTTAAAAAGAGGCTTCACTATTGAGACTTTAAGAGCATCTGGAAATACACCTTCATTAATATTTAAGTTAATTATGTGACTTAATGGCCCGCTAATTTCAGAAGCTACTGCTTTGACTACCCTCGTGGAGATGCCATCATACCCTACGCTATGTGTATTTTTTAGTGATAAAATAATTCTCCGTATATCCTGTGGCAAACATGGCGGCATAAACATAGATTCCTTTCTGCTAGATATGTGTTTTGTAACTTTATCGCCGGAACATAATATAGGATTAATCTTATCAACAAAGTAGTTATTGAATGCATTTGCAATTCTTTTAGGGTCAGTTATAATTTCATCGTTTATTTTAAGTTTATTTATATGATTCACTGGTATATTTAATTGGTTACGGTTTATTATTTGCCAGGTAGTTTTTGATTTATTATTTGCTGTTTTTATTTTATGATTATTCTGGGCCTTTTGTGTTAACTTAATAATTTTTCGATAAAGCTTAGAATAATTTGTAAACAGATTTTTGTTGTGTATAGTAGGTTGCCGTCTATACTGCCATAATAAACTACGTTTCATTTTCCTGCAAGTTTTTATACCACGCGACACCCATTTTGTTGTTTTTTTAAGATTGACCATAATATGCAGCTTAGGAAAGCACTGTTGATATAATAGTGAGAACAAATCTATGAAATTATTATAAGCTAATGTGGGGTCTGTTGTTTCATATATTTCTGAAAACGATAAGCTACCAATATAATTTTTGAATTTGTTAATATTTTCGGTTGTATACTCTCGTTCTATCTTTCTCCAGCGACTGATACTACTTACTGTGTTTATTGGACATTTGATTATCTGAGCTGTATGGTCAGACAAGGCGAGTTCCAATACAGTAACCTTACAAGATTTACTGAAATTAAGCGCAAAATTGTCGATGCACGTCCCACTCTTAAGTCGGGTAGGTTGGTGTACTGCTAGTTTCAAGTTAAAGCTTAATAATAGACATTCAAATTCCACTGACTGCTTAGTTTTTTTCATAATATCTATATTAAAGTCACCCGTTAAAACTATGTTTTTATAAATTTTTTTAATTAATTCACGCATCATTATTTCTAATATTTCAATACATTCTGCAAAGTTATTAACATTTGGCACTCTGTAAATACATACCAAAGCAGTCCTATACTTAGTCAGCTCAATTACACAGCACTCAAAAACACCGGCTTTTGACATTTTAGCAATTTTAGGGAATTTATAAATCCGCCGTGTCACTCAATTTACGAATGAAATTACTATATGCTATCTGAACATTGTCTTCTTCACGATGGTTGATAGAATAGTTATTATGAAGATCTTTAGTATACTCATTCCAATTCGCTAATTTAAAATTGCGTTTTTTATGAACGCGTATTGTATCTTTAAATTTGTACTTTAATTTAATAATTTGATGATCACTTCCGAGATTATCATTCGACACATGCCAATCACAACTAAAAGCTATATCGTTTGAGATGAACGTGGTATCTGGCGAAGTTTTGTGAATCACATTATTAACTAATTTAATCCTAGTGGGATGAATAGTATTAAGCGGCATAAAGTTCTCTAAAATTTTATCATATATTTGAGCTCCACGGGTGTCATTTTTGCTCGACCAGATAGTGTGGTGAGCATTAAAATCCCCTGCTACTATACAATTACGTGTGAATTTTGAAAAAAGTCTGTCCCAATCTGATTGTGTAGTGTGAATTGATGGTGGACAGTATACCATTATCAAATATTTTATTTGCCCACCGTTAAATAATTTAATACTTATCACTTCTATACCCGGATTAATAAGATCAATTACATTCTTCGACATTAATTGAATTGTGCACCATTAAACAAATACCACCATACCCGTTGAACAGGATTGATCCAAGTATAATTTTGGGATTAAAGAAAGAATACGCGTTGCTTGATGTGAACGTTCTGATTTATTTTACCGATGTAGGTGGCCGGTGAACAAAATAAAAATACTATAATTAGCAGCAATTACGTAGCCTTAACATTGATATGCGTTTATTATTAAGCGCTTGCGGAAACATACCCCCGGGCGTTGAAAGCCAGTCTTTTGACCACTAAGGATCCCCTGCCTCTGAATAGATTGGCAACGGACAAATCTTGCTGAATGATCTACGTAACAGACCACTAGAAGTCTTGACATCTGCAACTCTGACTATGTCGTCTGTTCCTGGATACGTAGCAACGACCCGACCCATTTTCCACTTGAGTGGAGGGAGATTGTCTTCTTTTAAAAGGACCAAAGAATTCAGTTTAAGGGAGCCCTTACATGCTCGCCATTTCATGCGAAGTTGGAGCTCTATTCTTTACTCCATCTGCTCCAAAAATGCTGTCGAAGAAGTTCAATACGCTTAAATCGAGTCAGAGAATTGATAGACTGGTCTCGATAATCAGGTGATGGCAGTGGTGTCATAGGACGCCCAATCAAAAAATGTCCTGGTGTGAGCGGCGTCAGATCCTCGGGGTTCGATGATAACGGCGTCAGTGGTCTGGAGTTTAAAATGGCTTCAACCTGAACCATCATGGTATATAGCTCTTCGTATGTAAGGTTACAAAGGCCCAGCACTCTGACTAAATGATGCTTGGTTGATTTGACACCAGCTTCCGCAAGGCCAGCGAAGTGAGGAGAGTATGCAGGGATAAAGTGGAAATTAATTCCTTCCTTAGCCATCTCCTCGGACAACGAATTGCAATTTACTTTAAGAAATTTAGAGAGGTCATTATAGGCACCAACAAACGAGGTACCATTATCAGAGTAAATATTTCTTGGCTTTCCTCTACGCGATATGAACCTCTTTAAAGCAAGAATGAAAGTATTGCTTGTTAAATCACCGACTAGTTCAAGATGAATTGATTTTGTAGAAAAACAAACAAATATAGCTATATAAACTTTAACTAATTTACAGCCACGACCTTGACGAACAGCTGACTGAATTGGACCAGCATAGTCCAAGCCTATGTTCTCAAACGGAAAACTTGCTAGAAGTCGTTGCTGTTGTAAATCACCCATGATAGGACTAACAGTTTCACCTTTAAAACGGCAACAATGAATACATTGTCGACAGCACATTCTAGCTAAATTGCGACCCCTAATGGGCCAATACGTATCTCTTATGGACACCAATAATAATTGAGGTCCAGCGTGAAATAGTCTTTTATGCTCCCAATTAAAAAGTAATTTAGTGAAGTGATGACTAGACTGAATAAGAATCGGATGTTCTTTTATTATAAGGAAAATCTGAATGTTGTGATCTACCTCGAATACGCATTATTTTATTCTCGTCTAGAAAAACGTTATACTTATTTAATTCAGTTTTCTTAGGTAACGGTTTATTATTAAGTAGCATTTTATAGTCTTTAAAAGATTGACATTGAGATAAGCATATAATTACATTTAAATCCCTTTCTAGTTCATTCACAGAAAAAGGGTCGCAAATAGGTTGTTTTCTACATGCGTCAATAAAACGTAAAACATAGGCGATTGTTCTCTGAAGTCTTAAAAGGTTTGAAAACCGTGTAAAATCAATCAATTCATCATATTTATTAAGTAAGACATGCAAGGTGACTTCTAATTTAATTTCAGGCAAAAGTTCATTATTAAATTTCATCAATTTAGAAGACCAAACAGACATTTCATTTATTAAAAATCTAGGACCGGACCACCAATCATTTAAACTAAGTAATAAATTAATATCTACTCCACGAGACAAATAATCAGCAGGGTTTTTGTCAGTTGGAACATGTATCCACTCACAGCCATTAGTCTTATCTAAAATTTCAGCAACTCTGTTGCGAACGAACGGCTGTAATTTATTTGGCAACATTTTTAGCCATCCTAAAACGATTGTGGAGTCCGTCCAAAAGAAAGTGTGCTGTGCGCTGATTCGTAATGCAGCAACAACCTTTTCATAGATGCGAACACCTACCAGAGCACAGCATAACTCTAGTCTGAGTATGGTCGTTGGCTTGAGTGGCGCAACTCGGCTCTTAGCTAACAATAAACGCACTAAAACCTGGCCCTGCTTATTTACGCTTCGGACATATAGACAAGCACCATAGGCGCTTTCAGAAGCGTCAGTAAAAATGTGGTATTCTAAAAACTCATAAGAATCGATTAAAACTCGACGTGGAATATGAATTTAATTTAATTTAGGCAGGTTAATAATAATTTCATTCCAAAGCTTGCTAATGTCCGGTGATAGCTGTTCATCCCAAGATAGTTTTAGTAACCATAACTTCTGAAGCAACATTTTCATAATAATTACACATGGAGCCAAGAATCCAAGCGGGTCAAAAACTTGGGAAACAATCGAAAGCATGTCACGTTTGGTATTATTAAAATTAAATGACTGACTAATTGGAAAACAAAGGTGATCTAACAGTGGCTGCCAACCTAGGCCTAAGGTCTTGGTTGACTCAAATCCACCAATATTCAAATCCAATGAAGACTGGGGAAAGTCAGAACCAATTACCAATTGCATGTCATTCGACTTCCACTTTCTTAGATTCATTTGCGCTGAAGCAAGCGTGGATGTAACTTTATGACGTAGCTCTTTAACCTCATTAATGTCATCTCCTCCGGTGAGCAAATCATCTACGTAAAAGTCGTTGAGGATGACTTCACCAACCTTCTTATCAACACACTCTAACCCTAATTGCCGAAGACACCTGGTTGCTAGGTAAGGAGCGCTAGCCGTGCCGTAGGTCACGGTATTAAGTTGATAAGCTTGTAATGGAGCTGACGGATTATCACGCCAAATAATTTGTTGAAGATACCTGTCATTTGGATGAACAACTATCTGCCGGTACATTTTCTCAACATCAGCAGCTAGGATGTATTTATGTTGTCTAAAACGTAACAGGATGGATAGAAGATCGTCCTGTACCACGGGTCCAATCATCTTAATATTATTAATAGAAATGTCAGTATTAGTTAAACTACTAGCATTAAAAACCACCCTTAACTTTGTTGTGGCGCTACTTTCACGCAGAACTCCGTGATGCGGAATGTAAAATGCTTGATCATCAATAGTTTTACATTTAGTCATGTGGCCTAAAGTTTCGTATTCCATCATAAATTCTTTATACATATCACAAAATTTTGATTTAGATTTAAATCTACGTTCCAAAGAAGTAAAACAATGTTTGGCTCTTGACAAAGATTCACCTAAATCGTCCGGGGAACATTTTAAAGGAATCCTAACACAAAATTGACCGTTTCCAAACGAGTTGTGTTTTTTATAAAATGCTCCTCGCATAGCTTCTCCTCTGAAGAATACGGTGACGAAGTACACACTTCTTCAAGTTGCCAAAACTTTGTAAGTTGTTGATCAACATTAAAATTTAATTCGTCATCACAGTCTGAACATATCTTTATAAAATTGCATTTAAAAGATCTAGGATAAATACTACTATTAATTGGGCCGGAGACCAGCCAACCCAATTTAGTCTCATAAAGAATTGTGTGTCTATCACCTAACTTAATTCGCTGTGATTCAAATAAATCCCAAAAGATGTCAGCACCGAGCAACATATCGATAGGAGCCGGTGAATGAAAGTTGGGATCTGCCAGACAAACATCAGATGGAATTTTAAATTTTAACAAGTTAACATGTTTACTCGGAATTTTATCTGTTATGGAAGAAAGAACAAAACAATTAATATCCGCACTAAAATTATTATTTAATGATTTAATTGACACTGAACACATTTTATTGATTAACGATTACGAGCTGTTAATACCTAAAATATAATTTTTCACAGTCTTGGCAGACAAACCTAGCTGGTTGTATAACCTCTCTGTCATGAGACACGACGTGCTGCCGCTGTCAAGCACAGCACGAGCAATATACTGCTGACCGCTAATTCCCATGACCTTGACTAGAGCAGTGGACAACAATACGTCTCCCCGTTCAACACTTGCGGAGAGTGACACGTCGGTACTAACAGTTGGCTGAGTGGAGACAGTCGCACTGCCATTCGTGTCGATACTGTTAGCAGAAGCACCAGTCGCGTCTGACTTCAAGGACTTATTAACATGAACAAGAGTATTGTGCTTGCGACGGCATATTTTACAACCAGGCTTTTTGCAGTTGTTTGCATAATGTCCCAGATTAAAACAATTGTAACAAACTTTATATTTAGGTAGCATCTGCAGACGAGCTTCATTTTTTAAAGATAAAACTGAGAATAACTGCTCAGCTTATGATCACCGTTACACATAAAACAATTCTAAGGCTTATTTAAAATACAATTATCTTGTTTACTACTGTCACTTGAAATATTTTTATTGTGATCCTGTACCAACATTGATCTAACCGTGTTCACATTTTTACCTTTATTTGAGTGTTGATTATTCGTAGAAGTTGCCAATTCTAACGTCTCTAATATCTCAGCACGGTTTTTAATAAAAGTAATAAACAATTTAAATGTAATTTTAGAATCTTTGTCAAGGCGGCCCTTATACTCTTCCCATTCACGGTAAGTTTTACTATCTAACTTTTGTGTGATAATATAAATGAGTAAAGTATCCCAATATGTAACAGGTTCGCCTAGGGATTCCAGGGCGCGTATGTTTTTGTTAATAATATCAAGTAAACCTTTCAAATTAACCGACGACTCCCTTTGAAGGGTGTCGATTTGAAATAACGCAGAAACGTGATGTTGGATAAGCAGGTGTTTGTTATCGAACCTCTCGAAGAGAAGATTCCAGGCTACCGAATAATTTGCAGCAGAAAACTGAATTGAGTTGATTACCACAGCAGCAGACCCTTCTAGGGATGACCTCAAATAATGAAACTTATTTATTTCGTCCATATCATCGTTCGAATGAATGAGCCTAACAAATGTGTCGTGAAACTCTAACCAGTTTGTAGAAGAACCACTGAATTTCGGCAACTGAATAGTCGGTAATTTAACAAACTTATGATTGCTAGAACGCGAACTTACGTCACAAATATCATTAGAATCTGCTTTCCTATCATCATCAAGCATTTTTTGAGCTTTAGATAGGGTTTTGTAATAAAGAGATTCAAACTCTTGACGTTCCAGCATCTGATTATCCAAATCTTCAGTACTACACTCCAGTAATAATTGCACCTCGTCATATTGGGCATACATTCTCTCGAGTCTATTAAAACGAAATTGCAACTCGCTTACCTCAGTAGGGCTCAAAGAGGAATCCAATGAATTTAAATAGTTCGAGAACAATGTAACCTTTCTTTTATAACTCGCTCGTTTCCTAATGAGGTCCTTATCCTCTGGCATTGCGTAAGCTGAGGTTATCAACCTGGAATGTATACAATTACTAATGTTATAGCAACGCTTAAATACAATTAAAATTATGCAGCCTGAACAACGTACAGAAGAAATAAACTAACTGTGGAGTAAATATACCTAAATAATAATTTAGAATTTATAATAAACTATACGTATGACGGTTATATTGTACTAAACTGTAATAATTATATTTTAATTACAATAACTTTTGTGCTAACTTATGCTAACTTATGTGATTACGTAACTGTCTCAGTTTCTGTTAAATTACAACACTGTAAAGCAAAATAATGCAGTTATTACATATAACTACTCTTTAACAAGTTAATAATAACAGAAATAAACAATAACTACTGATAAGTTAACAATTGTATTACAATTTATAACCACTCATAGACAAAGAAAAGTGACAATATAATATATTTAGTACTAACCTGGCTATTAACGGCTGACTTATACTAATTATACCTGTTAAATAGAGTGTTGGATGGACTAATTTATTACTAGATACGCCTTTTCGTAGCTATTATGTATCCAGAACACGGCAAATTCCAAGTCTTCTCAATGACGTAGCAGAATTGGCCGGCCACATCGCGGCGTAGACTATGATTCTTGATATCCACCATATCTCTTCAATCCTTTTATAATAATTCACTGATCGGAGCAAATATTCTTTAATTTCCCCACATCCAGGCTCGAAGGACCATGAACAGGATTAATCCAAGTATAATTTTGGGATTAAAGAAAGAATACGCGTTGCTTGATGTGAACGTTCTGATTTATTTTACCGATTTAGGTGAACAAAATAAAAATACTATAATTAGCAGCAATTACGTAGCCTTAACATTGGTATGCGTTTATTATTAAGCGCTTGCGGAAACATCCGTCATCTCGATCGTTACGATAAAGCTGGTAACCACTTACGTGTAGACTAGAATCGGGCTCTAACCAAGTCTCGCATATTAAGGCAATGTGAATTTTATCATAAGACAACATAAGTTTTAGGTCAACAAGTTTTGCTCTTAAGCTTTGTGCATTCCACTGCATAATATTTAAAATAAAATCTTTTTTCTTATTAGCCATTGGTAAACAATGCCATGAATTTTGTAAGGAAACCTTGTTTTTGTACATATTCTACTATAAATTCAATACACTCCGTCACAACAAAACTGAAAAACATCTTTACTTTTTCTTCATAACAGTAGTTAGAAAACCAAATTTCTTTTAATTTATTCATTAGTCTTGTAAAGTTTATGTTCTCTGACTTTTGCCGATGTATGTTGTCATTATTTGTTACAGAGCCAGTTTCCTCTACTAAAACACTTTCGTTTTTATCTATAAAAACTCGACTATTATTATTCTTCTTCTTGTTCAAATTTCCTTTTTTTCATTGAACCTGGGAGTTGTCGGTTGGATATTCCTCCGCTTTAGAATTAATCTCTTGCACCTCGTTGTCTAACGGTAATGTATCGAATGTGTTGCTGATAATGGTATCTCTATATGATCTTGGTAAATCTATCGTTCTATTTTCTGTTATCTCAGTCATACATTCCCTCTCTTTACTGGTCCTGCTATCTTTCTTCTGCGATTTTTTACTCTCCAACCATATTGATAAAGCTTGTCGGTACGTACAGTTCTGTGCACACATAGTTTTCCTTAACTCCTTTTCCTTGATAAACATGGGGCATGTTTTATCTAGGGCCATATGAGCTCCCTTGCAATTTACGCATTTATATTCTGTAATTTCGCAATTTGCATGATGACCGCCACATTTGGGACATATTATCTTTTTGGTAGGACAATATCTTAACAGGTGTCCAAAACTCCAACATCCTGAACATTGCGAAACCGGGAAGGTGTACGGTTCCACTTTAAATCTGCATCCATACGCATATATGTATGCCGGTAAAGTGGAGCTTTTAAAGCATAGTCGTAGGGTTCCACTGTCCACCCAGTTATTTAAATCATTTAAGCGTTTCAACCTTTTTACGGAAATAATCTCGTATTCACAATCCAGACTATCACTAATTTCTTTTTCTTCAACGTCTAGGTCCATGTCTCGTAGTACACCATAAGTTAATTTCATCTATCATTTGGCACCTGTATCCCAAAGTTTTAATTTTTTCGCAATTCAATAATTTTGTTGCACTATCTTTATTTTCGAACTGTATTAGTACCTTAAAGGGACTCTTGTATTTAATTCGTAATACATGTTCGATATTCTCAGATTTAAGCAACTTTGCCATTCCGAATGGCTTAGGTAAACAGTCTTTTGACGTTATCATGACCATCGGATCTTTATTTCCTTCCACACTTGGATTTAATGTTTTCGTATTATCTGATGTCTTCGAATAACTTCTAATCAAACGTTTTTTTACCTTTCTAGCCGTAATAAAGCCCTCGTCTTCCTCAATAATCTCATCGCTGTCCTCTCTTGTCCTCTTTTCAACATTTCTCTGTGTTATAATTGTGTAACAAACATCCTCGTTCTCGTTATGAACTTCTACACTGTCTTGTTGCTTGCTTATTGGGGCCTCTTCATCCATAACATCACTCCCACTTGAGTCACAAAAGTCCAAGTTATCTCCAACAACACTCATCGTAATAAAACATGAAAAACAAAATGCCGGGGGTAGTTGTAAAAAAGTTGCGTACTATTACGCGCTCTGACTGAATTTGGGTTTTAAAAAAAGATTTTAATTGTCCTTCGAAATTATATTAATTAGAGAAATAGAATATAAACAAGTGAACAGCTCGGAGATCGGACAGAGACTGAAGCTGGTAGGTTCCTTGGGTGGTTTCTAGGTATGGGAATATGGTTGCTATGGCTCAAAAGTGCTGAGTAAGGCGAAAGTCGAGTCTGGTAAGCGTTAGGCATAGAGAGTACCGGGTATAACACCTCCCCGGCCAAGAGTAAACTTACCCTTACAAGTAAGTTTATTGGAAAATAGGGAGATGGTAGGACAGGTAAAGAATTTTCGGGGAAGCAAAGGTTAACATAATAATAATCTAGCCGAGCTGCTACATTAAAGAACTTAACTTAGATAACTCTTATTCTAGGACGAGTAGTTTGTACTTCTATCTCGTCAGGTTCTACTGGGTTTATATCCAGTTTATTACATTTTTTACAAACTAGTTTGCGATATTGAAATACAAAGAATGAAATTATTAGAATTAATATAATTGTTGAAAGAGATAAACTAGTATGAGATATTACATTAGTTGTAAAATTATTACTTAAATCATCAAGGGTTTTATCCGTAATATCGGTAAGGCTTTTGAGATGTCTTAAGCCTTGTAAATCGATGTTTGTAATAGTGGATGTAGAAACATTAACTTTCAGTTCATTAAATTTACTTAATGTACAACACTTATCTTGTATTAAGTTAAAATCCAAATTAATTTCATTACTTCTTACATTATATGTTAATTCTGACATAGATAATAGTCTAATGTTTTTGCAGAATGCAGTACATTGTGGTTTAAGATTTAACAGACCTGTACCGTTTATAGTTATTTCAGTCATATTAGACAAACATTGAATAGACAATTTCGTAGTTCGAGATTGTACAAAAATCCATTTATTAGAGCCAAGACTTTGCCAAATGTTAACATTTCCATAAATAAATTTAGTTTCGCATTGAGACGGCAAGTCTTTTACAAATTTAGTTAATAATTCTATTTCGCATATAGGTTCCGAACTGACTGATAATATATTAGAGATGTCACATATCATTACATGTTTATCTAAAGATTTACAATGTGTTGTGTCTTTAAGAGTACAATACGCCGACTTTTCTTTATTAAGAGCAATAAAATTAGTTGTTGGTACAATCATTGCATAAGAATTAGGCGAATTGGTATTATGTGGTACAGGTAATGGTATTACTTGATAAAGATCAAAATCAGGTTGGTAAACAAGAGGTATTCTTATAACAAATATTATCTTATTACTACTGTAGTAAGGAACTATTTCAGATATTCTTAAAAGTAAGATTATATTATTTATATCTAAGCCTAACGGCAGTTCTCTAAATTTAGGTAAGTGCCTAGAGTTTATTTCTAATTCATGAAATAATTGTTTCGGCGTTATGATAGCAGGATGCAGAGTATTACTGTTAGCAGAAATTACAGAGTTAATAATATCTTCGACCTTAAATGACAAGGTAAGTAAACTTGCGTGTAATGCGTTAATTACTTCATTAATTTTATTTCTAATCATTAGTTCATTAGTAGTTACAGTTATGTTCTTTAGACTTAAGGTTAATTGGTCAATGACGTCATTCAAATAAATTTCATTTTTGGAAATAGTGTAGAGAGTATCATTGAAGTTAATGATTGCAGATTTAGAAAGAATTATATTTTGTTTCATTAAGTACGTTAATTGCTTTTCGTTTGAATATAATTTTTGAATGGCATCGTTGTACATTTCAGAGTCTTCCTCATCCATTACTCCAAATACTTTTTTCATAATTGAGCCCATTCCAGAAATCCAGGCTGATCGTTTTGACTTAGATGACATTAGATGTGATATAGCATTGTAATCGCGAGCAATATCGTCGTAAAGTGAAGAAAGAGGTTGTAGCATATTATAACATTGAAAATCTTTGATGGCCTCATTTTGGTGACACATAAACCTAGATGTTCCTAAAATAGTATTTATATTATCTAGATGTGGTTTAATAAAACTGAAATCTACTGGAATAACAAAGTAAGCGTGGTCACTAATTATTTTCATAGTACTTATAGGATTAAAATATATCCCAGGGCTTTTATCCAGTTGTTGAACGAGCTCTTGGGTGGAGAGTGACACGGGAAGGAATAGTAGAGTAGTCCTGAAAAATTTTGAATATGATAATAATGTTACCGATTACGCCGAACGAGGTGTTGCTAATTTTATTTGATCATAATGGTGTATGACATGGCGCCTATTAATGAGCAATGTTACTGTATTATTGTCGTGAACTTTAATTACCTTATAAGGCCCTTTCCATTGTGGCGATAACGCTTTTCTAAGTCTTAGGTGATTATGAAGGTATACAAGATCACCGATTTGATATCGTTTAGGTTTCGTTTGAACATCGTAGTATTTCTTTGATTTCTCCTTAGAGTTATTGATATTTTCAATTGCTTTTTGCCGTGTATGTTTAAATCGATGAATAAGCATTTTCAAGTATTCGGGATAGGTAGGATCAGATGAAGAATCATAGACGGAATCCGGAATGAAGGGTTTTTGACCAAAGAGTAGTTCGTAAGGCGTATAATTAGTAGTGCAATGAACGGTAGTATTATAAGTCAAAATGCCAGTGTAAACATAGCGATGCCAATCGTCCTGAT
The DNA here is from genome assembly GCA_963564715.1 of Catocala sponsa. Lineage (NCBI taxonomy): Eukaryota > Metazoa > Arthropoda > Insecta > Lepidoptera > Erebidae > Catocala > Catocala sponsa. Next base: position 19,246,169 of record OY751337.1, on the reverse strand, counting down.
CGTCGCTCACGAACGACTTGAGATACTCCTTTAGAGTCGAGTGACTGCGCTCAAGAGCGCCTTGCGTCTGAGGATGATATGGGCTAGACCACAACTGCTTAATTTTTAGAAAATCGCAGGTTCTTTTAAAAAGATCGGAAGTGAAATTTGTACCTTGATCAGTAAGTACAGATTTTGGTATGCCAAATAAGGATATGAAGTGAATTAAACAGTCACTAGTTTCTTCTGCAGTTGTAGATCGTATAGGGTAAGCTATAGAAAATTTTGTTAAGTCGTCCTGGAGCGTTAATATGTACTTTAGCTTTGCAGGACCCGCTTCAGGCAATGGTCCCACTATATCCAGTGCGACACGTTGAAATGGAGCTGTGGAAGTAGTAGTGATTTTCATAGGTTCGCGGTTAACTTTTCGAAGTGCTTTATTTTCTTGACAAAGCTTACATGATCTGACATAATTTTCTACATCGTTTCGCATGCCTTTCCAATGATATCTTTCCTGAATTCTTTTTAGCATTCTAATTGTTCCTAAATGACCTGCAACGGGAATGTCATGATTTTCTTTTAGAATCTTTTTTATATCACTTAAGGATGGAAAGATAATAGCGTTACGATAAATGGTTACGAATATATCTACATTATGGAATAAATATAATATGATATTATATAGTTTGGTGTGTGAATGGGATTCAAAAGGATTCTTGAAATCTGTAATGCTTATATTAGTTGGTGAATTTACAATTACTTCATTACGTAGATTCTTTAGACTAGTGTATAGATCTTCGTAAGTAGCATTATCAAAATGATTAACTTTAGTAAAGAGTAGATACACGATTTTATTTTTATATTCGAATTTTAGAAATGAATATAATACTCTTTCTTTATTGAGAATTTCCTCTCTGTTTGTTAAATCATTTAAAATATCTTCAACGTGTAGGTTACTTTCATCGAGATCAATAGATGTGGGGATAACAAGGACTTTATCAGAGCTATTAAGTATACTAGAATTGGATTCTAAGATTTTGGCATTTGACCCAAAATTTCTACTGTTCATTGTTCTTAAGAATTGGGAATAATTATCGTCGTTAATGTCAAGTATTTCTAAAGGATCATTGGTAGGGATTTGAGGATTTGGATTGATTCTAGGTGAATCGGATGTGGGAGACAGCGGAGGGTCCATGTGAGCTGTTGGAGGTAGGTTATGATTGTCATCTGTTTCAGGATTAACATGCATTTCAGGGTTAAGATTGATTTCAGGATTTGTACTTGGGATGGAGCTAGGACCCGGAGCAGCTTGGGACTCAGTTAAAGGATTTTGTGTTAAATCAGGTAAGTTTGGAGGGCTGAAATCAAGGTTGAGGTTGTCATTAAATGGACTAATGTTATCGTCGAGATTGAGGATTTCTTCGTTAATAGGATTAACAGGATAGCGGGATAATGCGTCAGCTGCTGCATTGAGTTTACCTTTCTGGTAGGCGATTTCATACTCAAACTCCTCCAATTTTAGCCGCCATCTCTGCAACTTGCTACTGGGATCTTTGTGGTTGAAGAGCCATTTTAAGGGCCTGTGATCGGTAATAATTTGAAACTTTCGCCCATAGAGATACGGACGGAAGGTTTTGCATCCAAAAATTATAGCCAGGAGTTCTTTTTCCGTGGTGCTATAATTTGATTCACTTTTGTTAAGGGTTCGAGAGGCAAAGGCTATTGGCCTATCTTTGCCAATCGATCCTTGACTTAGAACGGCACCAATTGCATGATTATAAGCATCGCAAGTTAAAATGAAAGGTGAAGAGAAATCCGGGTATATAAGCACGGGAGCAGAGGTGAGTTTGTATTTTAATTCATCAAAAGATAGCTGTTGTTGGTTCTCCCACAAGAAAGGGGTATCTTTTTTTAATAGATGAGTTGGTATGAAACGGCGGTAATAAGAGACGAGGCCAAGGAAGGACTTTATGTCCTTTGGACAATTAGGTGTTGGAAACAGGGTTACAGCCTTAACTTTTTCGGGGTTCGGTTTTACGCCATTTTCGGTTATTAGATGGCCAAGATAAGCGACTTCACGTCGGAGAAACTCACATTTATCTGGCTGGAGTTTGAGATTAAACTCTCGAAGTCTTTGGAAGATTAATGAGAGGTTTTCTATGTGTGTACTAAGATCATATGAATAGATTACGATATCGTCAAGGTATACAAAACAGCGCACACCTTGAAGGCCTGATAGAGCTGTATTCATCAATCGCTGAAAAGTAGCGGGAGCGTTTTTCAAACCAAATGGCATTCTTGTAAATTCGAAGTGACCCTGAGGCACACTGAAGGCAGTTTTGGGCGCATCTTCTTTGTCAATTTGGATCTGGTGGAATCCAGATGCAAGGTCAAGAGTGGAAAAGTATTTGCTCCGACCGAGCTGATCTAGAATTTCGGAAATTTGCGGAATTGGGTAGCTGTCACCAATGGTTACGTCGTTTAATCTCCGGTAATCAATTACTATACGCCATTTGCGTCCACCAGAAGCGTCTAACTTTTTGGGTACTATCCATATTGGAGATGACCATGGGGATGTGGAATGTCTAATAATATCTTGGCCAAGCATTTGATCAATTTGTTTATTCACTTCTTGTTTGTGTACCTCTGGGAACCGATATGATTTGACATTTATGGGATTCTGAGCGGTTGTTATTATTTTATGTTTTAATGCATCTGTATGCGAAAGTTTGTCACCAGGTATGTGAAAAATGTCTGAGAATTCGGAGCAAACATCGTTAAGAGCATTAGCTTCTTCAGTATTAAGGTGAGAAATTCTAAGAAGATTAAGGATTTCTTGCGTCCTAGCGTAGGCATTAGCCTCGTTACTTACGGTGGAAGTGAAACAATACGACTTAATCGAGGGACTTATTGGAATGAGATTTATATTTAAATTGGAAGATAAGGTCACAGGTGATTCAGAAATATTAACAACTGAAATATTTATTCTTTTGTTTTCTTTTAGAGAAACTAAGCAATTTGCAATTAGTAAATCTTCATGGATACGTTGGTCCAATACAACACCCTCTGTTATTTCAGGGTTAGCAACAGAGCATTCAATTATAGTTTCTGATCTTGGCTGAATAGTATATACGGGCTGACTAAAAATTAGATTAAACTTAGTATCTTTAATTTTTAAAATATGTTCATTGTAATCGATTGTGCAGTCAAGGTCATTTAATAAATCACTTCCAATAATTCCATCGTATGATAGGCTAATTTCGTTAACGACGTGAAATTCGTATGTTATTTTTGGATCTGGTAAAATAATTAATTGAACATTACCTACAGTTCGTAATGTGTCATCACCGGCATCTATACCCTTTAGTAGTATTTGTTTTTCTCCTAGCGAGGGCATTCTATCAATAGAAGATTGTTTAATAAGGCAGACCATTGAACCAGAGTCGATTAGGAACTTTAACGGGGAATTAGCAATATCATTTTTTATTACAATATGTGGTAGGGATCGTTTTGTGGCGTTAGACATCACCTCATAAATTTTATTATCATTTTGAATTCGGAGGTTGACATTTGAAGTAGAAGGTTTCGTTTCAGATACAGTGTCAGAAAATGAAATAGTATGTTTATTGTTATCGATTGATATCATAGAGGTAGTTCGGGAAACAGTGGGTTTAGGACTGGAAATAGTATATTTTGATTTAGTAGCGTGAGCGTAGGATTTAGCAAGTGATGTAGCAGGCTTTGCGGTTGAAACAGTGGATTCAGCGAATGATTCAGTGCATTGAGTACCAGAAACAGTGGATTTAGAACTTGAACAAGAAGCAGCGCGATTGGTACCGGAAACAGTGGTTTTAGTAACGGAAACAGCGAAATTAGAACGTATTGTGTCGGCTTTTCTTATTACATTTCCCGTGCGACACTCGTCGGGAAATTTTAGTAGTTTAAATTGTTATCAGATTGTTCGTCAGGCTGATTGTCATCGCGGTTTGTACGCGAGTACGTCTCGTTCATATATTTTACGTCACGGGGACGGTCAGTATTATTGTTACTAGGGCCAGGTTGATATTCATTAGGATTACGGTTACGGTTATTATTAAACTGGCGCTTCCTACAATTTTCGATGCTGTGCCCAATGTTTTTACAATACCTACAAATGATGGCACCTTTATTTACTGGGCCGCCACCTTGAAATTTCGGGAGTTGAGGGCGACCTTGATTCTGAGTTGAGTATCTAGTATTATCACGGCTATATTTTACGTTGTCACGATTTCGAAATGTCATTAAATGTTTTTGAGAGCTCATAAATATTTTTTCTTCTTCGCAAGCGTAATTAATGGCGTCCGATAAAGATTCAGGTTCGCGACAGCGTATTATTGTTGACACTGATGGATGAAGTCCGGTGACAAAAGTATGAAGAGCTAGGTCTTCCATTGCGCCGGCACGGCCAGCCAGTTCTCCTTTCTTTTCTGCCTTTCTCTTTGAAGTTGGCACCGTTAAATTAATTTCGGACAGTAGTTTAGATAAACAAGTTTCAATTCGTAAGGCGAACTGGTTAACCGTCTCTTTTTGTTCTTGTCTACATTCTTGTAATTCCGTGAGCAAGTATGTATAGTGTTTTCGGTCTCCATATAGATTTTGTAAAAAGTTTTCGAGTTGTTCAAAATCATCAAACTCTTTCAAAGAGCACGCGGTTTGCGCTCTGCCTTCTAACTGGCTTAGTATAAATTTGAATAAAATTGGTTTTTGAACGGCGGTGGCTAACTCTATGGCGTTTCTACAGTTGTTTAAAAATGGGTTAAGTAATTCTCGAGTGCCGTCAAATTTCGAGATAAATTTTATCAAGAAGTTTATACTTACTTCAAAAGTTTCGCCAGACGCAGAGGCATTCTCTTCCTTTAGATTTGATTGTTTACTCATATTTGAATAATATAAAAATTATAAAATACTGCCAATGGTAAAAGGTTGTTAATTATTTAACGTATGTCTCAAGGTTATAACTTGCGTTATAAGATGAGCTTAAACTGTGCACTGAACTACACCGTTATCTATTCTCTAAAGCTCGGCCACCTAATACGTGGGCGACGGGCGATAACACTGCTCACGGTAACTTGTAAGTTTATAACACAGGTTTTAATATGGAATAGAAATTAATAATCGTTATTAGGATGATAAGACGATGAAATGTGTACAAGAATTCATAAAAAATAGCAATATAAACAAAACTGGCTTGTGTTAAACTTAGTTTCTATTGTATATCATATGTGTTTTAGGCTTGAAACACGGTGAAAACTAAAGTTTTTCAATCACGGCTTAACACAGTCCAAAGATATAGAAATAAAATAACTCACAGGATCGGCAGGAACATTATTAAATAATTTCGGGTCACACAGGAGGTCCTTTCAGCTATTGTAGCGGAGACTCGGCACGACGGCGACGGTACGGCAACAGGTAAGCAAAGCAGTCCTTGGGCTACGGTGACCATGAAAAGATTTTGGTGATTGTGATAACGTTTCGTCAGCTGCATACAAGGGTAAGCACTCAAGGTCTTCTTCTTACAGGTTCTCGAGTCTTCTCTCTATTTTCGCTTATTTATTCAAAGAGGTTGGTAAGTACTTAATATTTGTTTTCGGCTGTTGAACTTGGCACAGAGGTAAACCACAGGATTTATAGCACTGCTGATAACTTCACACAAGCGATAGAATAGTTATATTTATATAAGACCACTTTTCTGGCTTACAGTCAATTTTCACTTCACAAGGTCAAGCACGATTTCGGTAATTATTCGTAATAGAACTTTAAATTTAGCACGGGAGGGAGACGTTCCCGAGGGACTTTTACTAATCCCTTTACCGCTGCCACCAAATATTACGCGCTCTGACTGAATTTGGGTTTTAAAAAAAGATTTTAATTGTCCTTCGAAATTATATTAATTAGAGAAATAGAATATAAACAAGTGAACAGCTCGGAGATCGGACAGAGACTGAAGCTGGTAGGTTCCTTGGGTGGTTTCTAGGTATGGGAATATGGTTGCTATGGCTCAAAAGTGCTGAGTAAGGCGAAAGTCGAGTCTGGTAAGCGTTAGGCATAGAGAGTACCGGGTATAACAGTACGAGCGCACTAACAGTCAACTGCGCGTGAGCTTCCCGTCACGTGTCGCGCGCAACTGATTTGCTACGATCCTGACACTGCTCTGGCTTCATTCACTTTCATCACATTCTTCATACACGCCCGTCGGTTCAAGGAGCTCTTAACCTGGCCTTTATCCAGAACGATTCCGAACTGATCGAGAAACGTTCGCCTAGGTTTTCTTCTTGCGACTGTTCTATTCACACTAGCCTTATAACCTTTCTTGGTCAGTCTTTCCTCGTCCATTCTTTCTACATGTCCAAACCAGCTTAACATACCCTTTTTTATTCTTGTAACTATATCCACTTTCATGCCGCATCTCTCTCTAATCACACTATTTCTTATTCTATCTTTCAGAGTCACACCACATATGCTTCTCAACGCTCTTATTTCTACAGCATTTATTCTGCTCTCATGCTTTTTTTGCCATACCCAACTTTCACTTCCATACATAAGTGTGGGCACTAATAGTCCTCTATGATCAGACAAACGTGCCTTTTCGGATACATTTCGACTGTTCATAAAAGCGCGTAGAGCTCCATTCACTTTGTTGCCAGCAATCGTTCTCCTTTCAATATCTCTCTCATGTTTACCATCCCTTGTAAACAAAGTACCCAAATATACAAACTCTTTCACTTGCTCCACTTTTTCTCCATCAATCATAATATAACACATCGTCACGCACTCTTCCTTTTCAAATACCATTACTTTCGTCTTGCTTACATTTATTTTCATTCCTTTACTCTCAAAAGCACCATGCATAATAATAGTTACCATCGCCTGCAACTCTTCCGCTGATGACGCAAGTATTACTTGGTCATCGGCATAAAGAAGACATTTGACAACTAACTCATTCATTCTTAATCCCCGTTCACAATCTTTTAAATCTTTCAAACAATTGTCCATGTATAGGTTAAACAGCCAAGGTGACGCTACACATCCTTGTCTAACACCTTTTTCGATGCTAAGCCATTCTGTGTAGGTCCCATTTATCCTAACACAAGCTCTGGAATCATCATAAAGAGATTTCAGAGCTCGCGTGAGGTTGCTATTCACGCCATTAAGTAATTAATGATAAAAAAATATTATTCTATGTTTTTGAACTATGATTACATCATTTTAACTATTACTGTTATAAAAAGCTGACATGTGTTATAATTTAGAAAGATAGAAGAATTCTAAATTTCCTCAATGTGTATCGACTTATGTTGTTGACTGTACCATCCTTTTACACAAAACCGGCGTTTCACCTAGTGAGTAAAAGTTCCGAAGGCTACTTATCATCTCCTTTTCCTTTCTTCTCATCTTTTATTTGTTGTTCTTTGGGTAGCTAACATGCGAGTGATAGGTATGGTATAGTAAGCCGGCATTTTATATACAATACTAGGTAGCTGTTACCTGCAACTTCGTCCGCGTAGATTTTAACTAAAAAGTGTTTGTCTCTGCGGAAACCTATTTTTTTTTAATCAAAGTAGCCTATGTTACTCCTTATATCATCAGCTATCTGCCAGTGAAAGTCCCGTCAAAATAGGTTTCGGAGATTACCAGGAACAAACAGACAGACAGACAGACAGACAGACCAAAATTTTAAAAACATATGTTTTCGTATAGGTACCTTATATACTTTCATATGCATTAGATAAAAAGCTGTTATTTTGACATTACAAACATACACTTCAATTTTATTTATTTGTATAGATTTGGGTAACTCTTATGCCCATTTATAAGCGAACTAATCATTTGTAAAAATCAAAATAGTATAAAATGGCTCCATACTATCCAAAAACCTAAATATAGATATATAGTATACATATATACATATGTATATATATAGCCGGAGGCCCAATCACCCTCTTTCCCCCTTCCTGCTCTTTCTCCATCCCACTTCCTTTCCTAAAGTGTCGGCAACGCGCAAGTGATGCCTCTGGTGTTGCAGGCGTGCACGTGTTAAGTGTTCTCAGTGTGCGAAGGAATATGCTATAGTCCACCACGCTTGCCCAATGCGGGTTGCCTGACTTCGTATATCTTCCAGACCGTTATGACAAGCTCTCAGACATGCAGGATACCTCACGATATTTTTATTCATAGTTAAAACGAGCGGTAATTAAATATTTAGCAACTAACTAAACTCTAACTATAATAAAGTGACTAAGCTTTGACTTTTAGAAGTATAATATTGGTATATGATCTAAATTAATAAAGAATTGTTGGCTATGACCTTGATCTTCTACTATTTAATCCATTTTCTAATCGATCTCTTGTAAGTGTGGCATAGGATTCCGCTGTGTTCTAGTATTATTTTACAAGAAGCTACTGCATTCTGCATTATTTTATTGTTTTTGACAGTGTTGGAATTGCAGACGGAGAACCAAATGTACCTCCAGAGCTCACAGCCTCCTTTGTAGTAATTGGCACGAGGAGCAAGTTCGAAGCTGGCTATGAACAGTATTTGCCCATAGAGCGTGTCATTACAAATCAGAACATGAAAGCATGGAATTCGGACTTAGCACTTATTCACACATTTGCGAGTATGACTGCAAATAAAATTGGAGCTGTCATTCGTCTGGCATTTGGGCCTGGAGATGGCAACTTCACAGTACTGAGCTGGGGTCGAGTTGTGGGTGGCCAGGTGAGTTTGTATAACAGAATATCCTTTACACCGAATTGCTATTACGGCGGTCAATCTGCGTAGAAGATATGCTAATGCATAGATGTGTGCAAACATAAGTAGTGAGCTGTATAAATGCATACCCATTCCAAAACTAAAATCGTATAAGCTGGTAATTGACGCCATCTAACGGAAATCGATAGAGAACTGCTAAGTAGTTTATTTATATCGTAATATATTGCGGTGCACTACTATAAAATAAAAAGAAGTAGATTTCTTAATAACTCAATTTTGATAAATTTACGTTAAACAATTTTTTATCACTATTCACTATACTTTATTAAAAAAAAGCACATATTTCATGGTAAAACAAAAAGCAAAGAATTACAAATAAATTAATAAATTTAGAGTGGGTAGTTTATTTTATACTTAAATACTTTCGATGAATCGCTATTCTGTTCGTACGCAAACATTATTATGTCCCTGTGTTTGAGTGTCTTTTAGTTTGAGATTACAATTTCTTATAAATTTCACCTATTTGCTAAAATAAGTACGCGTTGCAATATTTATAAAACAACGCGATCTAGTTCATTCATATTCATTCTAATTCGAGTGTTCACAGAATTTTGGACCTTAAGGCATCCATGCACTATTACAGGTGACTACATTCTCTATTCCCTTGCTCTCATAACTCATTGTGAAGTGCTCTCATAACTCATCCGACAAAACCGGAGCAGAATCTGCTCAGCTCAGTTTCAATGCTCAAAAAACACTCAAAGAGTGTCACTTTGAGTATTTTCTGAGCACAGAACTTAAATAGCAGTAACCAACTATTTGATGGTATTTAAGTTCCGTGCCTCAGGTAGAATGATTATAAAAAAGAACTCACAGGAATTATGATTATTTCGGAATATAAAACAACCTATGCTACTATAAGGCCAACAAATTAGCTTCTACGCAATCGATGGGTGGCTCCATAACACAACAACAAACCAGGAAAGAAATTTACATAATATTGTCTTCTGTTTACGCGAATGTTATTCATTGAAATTAAACTACTATATACGGATTTTATCGCGTTGTTTATTTGACACTTTATTACAAAATTTTGAAAAACTGTTACACTACTATTACTATTAAACTTTACTAATTTTTAAGCTAATAAAATTATTGAAACTATTAAAACTATTTATACTATTACTATACTATTATACTATTTATATTTATGTTTACACTTTCCCTGACGTTTCGGTTGCTTTTCAGCAGCCATGATCACGGGGAGACTAAGATGGCATTGTCTCAATGTTCCAGTGTAGTTATTTCAAAGTACCCGAACATAATTTAATCATGGGTGTTGTGGTGAATTACTGGATCCCAAGCTGGTGGTACATTCCAACCATCTTTAATACTGTTAAAACCCCTTAATCTTCGCTAAATGCTTGTGTGACGGGTGAATTACAAACCCCATCGATTACAAGTACACAACTTTAACCGATAGACTATCACTTAAAAATAATATTTTATTGTGAGTTGTATCATAACTCAAATTTAAATTGGTAATAACAACTAGGTGTATTATATTTGTCACGAAAACTATTTGTGTATCTATCTACCACGAATTCGAAAATAAGTAAAAATGATAATTATGTGTTAGCATTTATGAGAAAGTACGTAAAGCAAGTATGAATAGGATATCTGCAAGAGAAATAGCTCGGCAGACATTGTCCGTATTCAGAGACGTTGTAAGGGAATGCTAGGTTAAGAGTGTTCGTACCCGATAAGCACTCGCTTGTCGGCTCAAGAATGCCACTCGCGAATTAAGCAAATGGCGTATGTCAGCAAGAAAATAAGTACAATTTTCCACATAGCAAAATTGTATTTTTTTTTTGTCGCGTGTATCATATTATATGCCTGATTATTGGTTTCAGGAAGCGGAACCTGTACAAGAAATTACAGCGGAAGAATCTAATTCGTGCGAAATCGATTATAATACTAATGTAAGGTTATTCCTTTCCTATTTTTTGTGTTTTAAGAATATAAACTATGAGGGATTATTATTTAATACCTTGATTACGACAAGTATTCAACTTAATTGAGCGGAAATAAATAAACACCCATACTTGAACCGTCAATTAAATATCACATTAAAAACTTATTAGCTATAAAATAATTAATATAATAGCGAATGATAATACAAAATCTATTTTTTACCGAAATGTTAAAAGGTAAGGCTATAATATGGTGCTAGATATATAAATATGGAGATCTTTTAGACTTGAAATTGAATTTAAATTTATTTATAACCTTTTGATAAGGTAGCACAACTACGAGATTTTTGAAATGAAACTTCTTTATCGACGTATGGGAGAAATTTTGTAGCAGCGTCACGTTTTTCGGTTACGCGCCATGTTGCTTTTTTTTATCAAAGTTTAGTATAGTGACGTAAAGAATATAATGTAATATATTTATAATAATAACAACAATATATTAGTTTTGAAGTTTGGTTTGAAATAAGAATAACAATATATTAATTTGAAAGTGATAAAATAAAAAGACTTATTCAAATTTAAGTGAATTTACAAGAAAAGTGAGAGTGATTATATATTTCGTTTTATAAATTCAACACGTATGAGCATGATTTTAATATTTATTTGAGGTTAACCTCACTTTTTGATTGTAAGTATCAGTGAATGTATATAAATCTGTTAAAATTAGCAAGTATTAATAAATATGACTGTAAATCTAGTGAACATTATTAATTCTAAAAACAATAAAAAATATAAATTAAATAATAATTTAAAAATAAAACAAAACACGATTAGAAAATAAAAATATGTATACGTACATCTTTTTTAATTATTCGTTTTTAATGATTTATTTATTCATTTTTAATTTTATAAAATCGTTGCATTTCTACAAGATTAACTGTCATCATATAATTGTATTACTTTGAAAAGATAATTCCAATTATTTATTCATAACTTAAGTCATTAAATATCTGCTTTGAATTATTTTTATTAAGTTATGAAATAAATATTAATATTAAAGTTAGTTAAATAATTTTTGTTAACTAATTAACTAATTAATGTCGTAAAGAAGTTTCACTTTTTACCTGTGTACTCTGGTACACACACACATTTTTTTTAATTATTTACGCTCTTATATAATTACCTTTTTAGGTCAAATGTATTATTGTAATGAAATAATTAACATTTTTAACTCATAAGCCGTCGTTCGACACTATGCTTTTATATTTTCTCGATATGGTAGTATAATGAAACTCAATCGTCTAAAATATTATGTGACTATATTACCAAACTCACAGCAATTACACGGACTATTGAGAACGTATTACTCAGTTGCATGCTAGTTCCTTACTGCTGAGCGATCTTTCGCCGAGAGAACGAATTATTTTTCCCCTCCACAATAAAATAATCCCACTATTTAAAAATGATAGTTGGCTGTGTTGCCAATTGAATAAATAAACACTCCCGAACAGAATTATTAACAAAAATAAGAAATCATGATAGTAGTTACAGGTTAAGTTAGCATTCACTTATATGAAACATAATGTTAGCCGAATGACGTCCACTGCTGGACAAGGCATCCCTCAAGAACCACACAGACTGGTCGTGAACCGCGCGCATCCAATCGCTTCCTGCAGCCCTTAACAGAATAAAAATACAAGAATTTATTTTAATTTTTTATCTTCTTCAACAGCCGGAAGCTGATTCCTGTGAACCCAAAAAAGACGACTTCGTAGACAAGAACTACGTAAAATTTAAACGCACTGCCTTGAAAGGCTCAACCTCATTTATACCTATCCAACGAGAAGGCCAAGCTCGCCAAGAAAACTCCAAAGGCCCACATAAGAAAAAGATGCAAGAAAAGCATCCAACTACTAAAAAACTGAGCCGGTACTTAACATCGCATGAAAATACAAACCCTCAGGTAAGATTATGTTACAACTTCTACATTAGTAATAGAACCTATCCTACCTAATCATTATACTAGACGTAGCCAAATTTGATTGCATGGATGGCGTAGTGGTTTAAGTGATCGCCTCGCTGCTGCCACTGCACCGAGTGTCCTGGGTTCGCATCCCACACATGATCCACAAATGGTTGTTCCGAGTCTGGGTGTTCTTTGTCTCCGTTGGTTGAATGTTTGTAAAGAACCCCGCGACTTCCGCGAGGAAAAATTCCTAGTGCAGGAGTTGTGTTTTTGACTTCTTGAACGTCTAGGGGAAATACGTAAAAAGTAATTAAAAATTCATTGTGCAAACAAACGAACAAATGTACATATGAGCGCTCGACACTTGCCTCATTAACGAGTCAAGTGTGCAGCAGATATACATTTGTCGTTATTTTTTTTTGGATGACTCATTTTTGTGGACAGCGTATGTCCGCTCGACAGTTGATGGGTTAAATGAATATTGTAATCGCACATACTTTAAAACGAAATGTCTATTAGCAATATAATAATAAGTACTGTATAAAATTATACAATGTATTTATATTTAATTTATCTTGACTTATGTAATTATTAAACTGGAAATTGACATTGTTTATACTATTTTTTTGTACTATCTAATAACATTCGTAAATGAAATCAAAAATAAATTTATTCAAGTTCAGGGCAACACTTATGAATGTCAAAGTTACACTAATTATTTTTTTGTGAATTTACATTTACTGCCACGTTCAGCAAGGCAAGGGTGTAGGGCTCATGAGAAGAACGGGCAAGAAACTCATGGCCACTCTTTTCAATCGTCAAGTTTACAATAAAATTTTGTTCAAATCATGACTGTACGCCCACTATCTTATCTTATTTTATGTAGGGGCCAGTCAGTACAAACCGGCGACACTTCGACCCAGTGGTATCGTTTGTGTCGACACTCTCCCAATAACGACTGCCATAGATGTTCATGGCAGCTGGGACCGACGGCTTAACGTGCTCTCCGAGGCACGGAGCAGGCGATAATTGTCAATCAATACGCACATAATTTCGAAAAGTCATATAACTTCCGAAAGTCAGAGGTGCGCGACGTGGGTTCGAACCCGAGACCCTCTGCATTGCAGTCTGTTGGTCTCCCCACTGAGCTATCGCTGCGTACGCCTACTAAAGGCGAGGTATGATGTACCTTAACCTTTGTAACATCCTCTGTAATTATGTCTCATATGCATACGAATAAACTTCTACTTCAATGTCATCACATCACTTCAATCAAATCATTTCAATGTCATCAAATCACTTCAACGTCATCAAACCATTTCAACGTCATCAAACCATGTCAATGTCACCAAACCATGTCAATGTCATCTAACCATGTCAATGTCATCTAACCATGTCAGTGTCATCTAACCATGTCAATGTCATCTAACCATCTCAATGTCATCAAACCATCTCAATGTCATCAAACCATCTCAATGTCATGAAACCATCTCAATGTCATCAAACCATTCAAATCTTTTCACCAAATCATTTCACCAAATTTATTTAATTAAACCATTCCACCAAATCATTCCATCACCAAATCATTTCACCAAATCATTTCATCAAACTATTCCATCAAACCGTTCCATCAAACCGTTCCACCAAACCGTTCCACCAAACCGTTTCATCAAACCGTTACATCAAACCGTTCCATCAAACCGTTCCATCAAACCGTTCCATCAAACCGTTCCATCAAACCGTTCCATCAAACCGTTCCATCAAACCGTTCCATCATGGTGGGTCAAATCATGGGTCTTTATTTAAGGCTACTTTGACCTCTAACAATTCTCACAGAAATTTTGTTTGCACCATGATCAAATTGAAGGAACAGAACTCTTATTATCACTTGTGTGTACCTATATAAATTCACTTCTAACCTCACAATGAAACCTCATACATAATAATCAAAACATACATGTACATTATTTAAACAAATCCAAATACCAATATGGTCTTTACGAATCCAACATCGTCATTGGGTGAAATAGCTGTCAAAAACATATCGACCAAATATTTCTATCTGTATTTCACATTTCCTAACATTTATATCAATCATAATAAAATACTCATACCCATACCTCCCTCTTATTATCACATCTCTATATCTGTCCTATATCATCCATCTTATTTTATGAACTATACCTAAATGCATTCAAAAGATAACAAAAAGATTTGTAATATAGTTCAAAAACCTATACTAAAACCAAACCAATATACAATCTTATTTTAAATCATTGACTATTAATATCATTCAAAAATTATGTCAAAATTCTAAGAACTTCAATCAAATTCAATCACAATGACATGATTTAGTGTAAAATTTCATTACCTCTATTGTTTACATAAGTTACCGATGTCATGCCTGATGCCTCCCTAGTCCCTCCGATAGCATTACGTTCTCATGCATTCAGTTCTAATAATGGTGTCAAATTTTTAAAACTATACCTTTGTAAGAAAAGTAGACTTGATTATGCAGCTATAGTTAATAAATGCTCTTATACAAAATAAAATGGCTTCATAATGATTAGCAAATTATATTAGAATTATTAAATTTATAATCCAATTAACAATGAACATAAATAATACTAGTTAAATGTATAGGCTGCAACGCAGGAACTACTACAAAAGTCAGAATAATTGCCGAATATTAGTCTCTTTGACCATACTATAATTTAGGGAGATAGTTCATTGGAAAGATTACAATTTGAATCTACTATTAACCATATAATAATTATAATGTGTACTATAAAATTAAGAGTGAAACCGCGCGCATCTATAGTATGCGTAACGGGTCAGATAACATGACTGCACGTCGTCGGACACCTATTGCGACACAATAATGCAATGCACAGTTATAAAAACAATCAGAAATATAACTCAAAATGATAATGGTTTATGTTTTAATTAAGTTAATTAATATGCCTTTAAAATTATTATGATATATGTCAAATTAGAAAACCAAACCGAATTTGTATATATTTCCATGCTATCTTAGAACATAAACATGTTCAAAGACAAACAACATACCTATATGCATCTAAAAACGCATAATGGAATTAAAACGTATGATCTGTAAGAATCGGCAAATTATTATATACCCATTGTAATATAATTTCTTTAAATTGTATTTGTTTATTGTCAACAGGCATATTTGCCCAAAATCTTTTCTATGATAGTTATATTATATATAATTATCTAGTATTATGTTTCAGTTAAAATTAAAAAACTTTAAAGTAGGTATATTTAATGTGCACAAAAATAATAGTAATTGTCCGCGACAATATTTATAGAAAAATTTCAGGACCTGGAGTCATCGCGTCGTCCGATTTCATGGTCTCAAAATAAAAATATAATATCATTAGGACTGAATCGATATTATCATGCTTAGATGACTAAACATTGTAAAAGTCAGTAATGGACCATAGTAGCACGGCCTATTACATAAAGTATGGTTATCCTCATTAGAGGATAACCATATATAAATATTAATTTCAACTTCAAAAAATTACCTATGCTACGCACATATGACACTGATCATTTCAATAATGTACACTATGTAACTTGAATGTACTTGGCTCACTAACGAGACAACTAATCTGTGCTAGTCGACACACATACATGACATATGTATGAGGCGAACCTAACCTCATTTTAATTTAAGCACATTTAGCTAGATCACGAAGCATACATAAACTCTGCTAAAAAGCAAAAGGCACACAAATATAAAAAGGCATATTAATCAAAGCATACTTGGCTAAAGCATGAGGCACACATAACCTCTCCTATCAGCATGAGGCACACAACCTCTCCTATTAGCACATAGATACATAGATTCACGCCTGTTTCCTAGAGGGGTAGGCAGAGACTACGGATTTCCATTTGCTACGATCCTGACACACTTCTCTGGCTTCATTCACTTTCACCACATTCCTCATACACGCCCGTCGGTACAAGGAGCTCTTAACCTGGCCTTTGTCCAGAACGCCTCCGATCTGATCGAGAAACGTTCACCTAGGTTTTCCTCTTGCGACTGTTCTATTCACACTAGCCTTATAAACTTTCTTAGTCCTTCCTCGTCCATTCTTTCTACATGTCTAAACCAGCTTAACATACCCTTTTCTATTCTTGTCACTATATCCACTTTCATGCCTATTAGCACGAGGCACACATAACATCTTAGTAGCATGAGGCACACATAACCTCTTAGTAGCACGAGGCACACATAACCTCTTAGTAGCAAATGAGGCACACATAACCTCTTGGTAGCAAACGAGGCACACATAACCTCTTAGTAGCAAACGAGGCACACATAACCTCTTAGTAGCAAACGAGGCACACATAACCTCTTAGTAGCAAACGAGGCACACATAACTTCTCTCTTAGTAGCAAACGAGGCACACATAACCTCTTAGTAGCAAACGAGGCACACATAACCTCTTAGCAGCAAACGAGGCACACATAACCCCTTAGTAGCAAACGAGGCACACATAACCTCTTAGTAGCAAACGAGGCACACATAACCTCTTAGTAGCACACGAGGCACACATAACCTCTTAGCAGCACACGAGGCACACATAACCTCTTAATAGCACGAAGCGCACATAGCCTCCAAGTCAAGTGGCAATAGCCTCCAAGTCAAGTGGCAACAACCTTCAAGTCATGTAGCTTTATAAAACAGCAGCGCTTGTTTAACAAAGAAATTACCTCAATACTACAAAAGCTATTGCAAGTATTTTACTCGTCAATCTACGTAATAACACTGCATCCCAGCCAAAGACTGCTGAAGAGTATATCACTGTATAATCACTCAGACTAGGTAAGCGTTATACCTAAGCAAACAACGGCATTATGCTCCAGCTAAAACACTGACGAAGAGTAGCCTCGTCCAAGTATTTCACGCAAGAGCAAAATGCACTCTTAGAACTAAAAAAAAACACTATCAGGGAGTACCCTGACCAAGTATTCTCCAGATCTAATGTAATAGCTAATGTTTCAAAAAAAAAAATCATAGGTTATATCATTTTATCATCTAAGCGCTGCTAATTTACAATGCATATTTCAATTATTTACTAAAGAATTATAATGTAGGTACATAATAATATGCAATGAAATAAATTATTTACACTCGTGCGTGTAGAGTTTTCAACCAATAATAATAATAATAATCTTTATTTATTCTTAATAGGCAGGCGGACCTCTGGTTTGTCGGCATGGTTGCCTCCAGAAAGTAAACCTTACTCATTAGCTGAATATGTAGGATACACTGAGGGTATTCCCCAACAGCACTCCAGTTAAAGAGTTACTAAGTGTATTTCAAAGTAACCGTTCAGTTTTAACACTCGAAAATACACCAAGTTGTGATAATTCCTATGGGAATCGCGTATAATGTCATTGTGTGTAATTATGTGGGTAGTTTATTACATTTGTGTAGTGTATTGTAAAGTGTACTGTAAAAGTCGACACATTATGATGGCAAATGACAATAGGTTATACTAAAGTATTATACTTATCAGTTTGTTCACAGTTAAACAATCGAAATAAGTATCTACTAATTAAACTTTTAAAAACAAGAAAGAAATAACGCCATTACAAAAAGATAATTATCAAAAATGTTTGCGTATACTTACGAATCCCACTTCTGAAATATAATGAAACTCAATCGTTTAAAATATTATGTGACTATATTACCAAACTCACAGCAAATACACGGACTATTGAGAACTTCTTACTCAGTTGAATGCTAGTTCCTTACTGCTGAGCGATCTTTCGCCGAGAAAACGAGTTATTTTTCCCCTCCACAATAAAATAACCCCACTATTTAAAAATGATAGTTGGCTGTGTTGCCTATTGAATAAATAAACACTCCCGAACAGAATTATTAACAAAAATAAGAAATCATGACAATGTAATTATGGCAAATTGAAATAACGAATACGCTAAGCGTAGCTATACGACTTTAAATACAAATTGTATTAAAGGATGTTAATACGTTATTAATATATATATTATCGAGTTATATATGAATTTATAAAATAACTATTGCATTAAATGTAGGTCATAACCGGCATAATTTTATAGTCAAAGACCTAATTATTCCACATAAAACTCTTTTGTCCAAGATCTTCCATAGATGCCACGAATACAACAAGTTAAAGCTGGTCTCGGAACAATGATCTCACTAATTATGAGTTCATTTATGTGAAAGTTTGAATCTCTGTTCTTAGTATTAAAATAAGTAATCAACGCATAGACAGTGCGCGTAGTGGCAAGATGATTAGTAAAACCAGACACTGGTGCCAATTCTGTTGTCACAAAATTCTCTAAGCTTAACTAAAAATCACTAAAATTTAGTTTAGTCCTTTCAAATGACATTTCGTATTCTGAAATCATTAAAAGTGACATGACTAAAAAAATTTTAGTGATTTTTAGTTAAGTTTAGAGAATTTTGTGACAACAGAATTGGCTCTATTGTTTACTAGTTTGTTGTCTACATCGCTCTAAGTTTTAAGATTTGTTTTCAAAAATATTAATTATTAATAACAATTATCTATTGACTGTATCAGTAGCGCAGCGGTAGTAAGGGGAATACTGTGCATGAGGCCTTGGTTTCGAACAAAATGTTATTGGGGTTTCCTGACAAAATATTTAAGGAAGTGCCTCATTAATGCGTTGCGTTGCGTCGTCGCAACGGATCAACGCATTGTATGACACATCTGCGCTTAGACGCCGCCGCCGCACAACGTCGCAGCGCAAAAGGGCGACGCACGCACTGATTTCAGTGTTCGTTCCACAATGGATCGGAACACTGTCCGTCGACGCACCGGAGCTCCGACAGCGCAGCGCAGCACCATGCTCACCGCTTCGTTTCTCGTCCGTCGATCCGTTAAAACGTTGCGTGCGACGACGCAACTCATTAATGTCGCATGTCACAAAAAATATATGGAAAACGACGCAGCGTCGACGCTGCGACGACGCAACGCACTAATGAGGCATCACCCTTACAATAGCAAGATAGAGTCTGGAACTGTGCCCGATAATTAATCTGAATAGGTACGCCTCTATTACGTGGGAATTAAAACCATAGCGAAATGTCGACGTATAATACACCTCTGCTTACCCCTTATGTAGACGTGGTTTTGCAATTTATTTTCTATAGAAACAACCGGTCTCTTCTCCACGACATCGCTACCACAAAATGCATCGAAACAATCTAAACCTAACAGCAATAAACAAAGGAGACAACGTTAAGGAGGTAAAGTTATTATAATAATCACACCACATAAACGAACCTTAAGCAAGTACATACATACATAGATTCACGCCTGTTTCCCAGAGGGGTAGGCAGAGACTACGGATTTCGATTTGCTATTATAATTATTTTTTTTTTAAGAAAGTAATGACAAGGTATTTGGCATCTTTACTATGGACATGCTTTGCCCGATACTTCGTGTACTTAGATCATACTGCATAATCTCAAATACTACGTAAGATAACGGAATAAGATAAATTGTGACTTTATACTAAACTCCACGCTATTAGGTTGCAGCGTCACACGGCGGTCAGAGACAATAAGTTTTCAATTATGTCTAATGTTACTTGATTTATTATTAAATTGACAGGTTAGACTGTGAAAACTACATCAACATCTGATCAATGGTTTTTGCGTAACACCGAAACAAAGAGATGGAATAACAAACAAAAACTATAAAGTGCATTGTTTTAGGTTCTGACTCCTATGAACAGTCGATTAGAATAATTATAGTTTGACCGAAACCGCTGTACCGCGCCTTAGGAAAGCGCGGGGAGGTGGGGGCCGAGGAAAAAAGACCATAAGTTCACATGAGATCGATATTGTCGGACAGATCTTACGATATCGGTTTACAATATTTTAAAGCTTTAAGGTACGACGTAAACCCCGAAATTATTAAAATTCCCTATATAATAATTTCAGGCTATATACGCCATTAAATTATTAAACATGATAAGGAATTTATTATATCAATGTACCTTATTAGGTTCATTTAATTAATTAACTACCAGTATCTATAATACACTAGCGCTCGCCTAGTGGTCAAAATTCGACCAAAATTCCTTAGCTTGCTACTTGGTCTTTCTTTTTTATTTATTTCATAATATAAATAAGATATACCTTATATTTTATTGTAATAAAGAAAACTTGTAACTATGGTTACCTATAGGTAACCATAGTTACAAAGAATTGTACAACGCGCGATGGCAGACAAGCAATGCCGAAATACTACGAACGCGATTCGACTGCGTGTGTCGCTGCACGTATTAATATATAGATTACAGTTACTTAATTTAATATAACCGAAAAATACCTATATTTAATGAAAACAATAAGCAATGAATAAAAACTAAATCTATAATTCAAATTCAAGAAGATTGTTTAATTTTACAAATAAAAAATATATTTACTAAATTAACTACAGTTATTCGGACATAGATTCTGCTTCAAGTTCATATTCCGTTTCGCCATCGGAACTTGAATCAGACTCGTTCTGCAAATTTATTATTAATGGTTCGATAAAATATATTATTATCAAATCTACTATCGCGATCCCAGTAATTGTTTTCATTTTTTTGGACATGATCATCACATTTCTGCCATTTTGCCGCTTTAAACTCCGAAAACAATTTATAAGTTTATCTTTTCATCTAGAGAAGAGTTAATATGGTGTTGGTCTATGTTGCTTTTAATATCAGCCCAGACTAACTCTATGGGATGCAAATCTGGATGATACGGCGGTAAACGTAGAACAGTATGTCCATGAGCTTTCAGGAGTTCATCAATTCTGTACACGGGCTCTTTTTGTGTATTATCGATAAGAAGTTGCAGTTGAGCTTTTGTCATAGCTTCCAAAAATTCAACATTGTGGCGCCGTAACCAGTTCTGCATTTCAGTTTTGAGGCTTGCTATGGTTGGCTTCTTGTCAACCTGAAATCTGTCGTAAGACGCGTTGTCCATGATGACTACAGAATTCGGCAGCAATTTATCTTTTAACTTTTCATCTACCCTCTTCTAAAAATTTCATGTCTCCATGATAGTCGCCGGTCTTAGCATCTGATTTGAATATCGTCATTGCACCATCAACCAAGCCATTTCGACATCCAGCGTGAAGAATTACCAAACGCCGTCCTTTTCCGATATCAGCGTGAATTCCAGGTACGGACGATGATTGCCAACATTTGCTGGCATGGTGACTGGCGTTAATGTATGTTTCATCAAGGAAATAATTATGTTGCGGTTTTGCGTTCTGTAATTTCTGATTTGTGTCAAGTATTTTTTCCGCCACACTGTAATATTAGGCTGCTCTATAAGGAGATGTCTCTTCGATTTGCATTTTTGAAAACGGTAACCCATTGTGTGTAAAAGGTTTCTTAGAAAAAAAAATGTCTAAAAGGAATTGCCATTGCTTAATTAATTATATACACAGCCAATAATTAATTATATACATAATTATAGGTGCATGTCACAATCAGAATATAAATTATAAGTGTGTCATTTATGGAATAATAGCATTCTTTCAACAACAACAGCTAAGTTAATTTTGGAAATTTTTAGTATACTATAAATATTTAGCTTTACATATAAGCGTTTTAAATCGAATACAAGGACTAATTGCCAAATGACAAAAACAGGACGCTGGTACTTAGTGGTGCACAAGGGAGAGATTTTTCACATAAACAAATTAAAAATATTTATTGCACTTTAATTTTGAACTAACTTGATTGCTATTTTAATTAAAAGATTCCTTTTAAAGCTATTTGCTATTGCTTTTAAAATTAAAATAAATACATTATAAGTGCACTATTTTATAGAAATAAGTCTATGTTGGGTAATGAGAATTAACGATACATGGTGTACTAACAACCCTTTGCATTTCTTTTGTATTTCACCTCAAAATTCGTTTTCACAAAATTATATTCAAAACAATTCTAGAGAGCGCTCCAAAAAATTCCAGCAGTTGATTAAAAAATCTGCTGCAATGCCGTGCTTGGATCACGAAATAAAAGTGAACACTCCATAATAAAAACTCATGACTAATTGGATCTCCCATTTATTAGTAGTATTCATTGTTTTTACTTTTAATTGCTGTTTCAATCAGGTGGTATTGTATCATTTCTGGCTGCATTGTTAAGGTGGCTTCCTACGGTTCTTCCTGGTACGTACTGTGGTAAATGAGGATAGCTATGGACTGCCACGGACGTTAAAGCAATCTCATACGTCCGCGCTACGAATGAGCTTATTTCTACACATTAAGTGTGCTCTTTCGTTAGGATCCGTCAATTAATTATGCACAGGGGCACGCTACAATTTCTAATGACCACAATCCGCCTCACACATTTAATCAAATTTTCGAATTGAATGCCACGATCTATCAATGCGCATTTCGTATCTTTAAACAAATTAAAATATTCGTAACCTGACCCATCCAACTAATATTATAAATGTAAATGTTTGTGAGGATGGATGAATGTTTGTAACTCTTTCACGCGAAAACTACTAAACGGATTTCGATATAAATTTTCTGTAATATTATTTATACATCAGAATAACATATAGGCTACTAAAAAGTCTATCGTAACATAAATCTACATTAACGTGAGAGAAGCCGCGGGCAAAATGTAGTTATCTAATATGTATATTAACTTTTTTATTTTGACCTTATATTTACAACGTTTAACAAATTTAACATTATTACAAACTATTAACATTACATAGCTTAATAGTTATACACATTTCACTGAAATCTATTTACATAGATTATTTAGAAAATATGTACTACGATATTGAGAAACAAAAACATATTAAAAAATATTGTAGAATTATGAAATTAAATTTCATACATTTGATTATAAATGGATGGGACATTCGGATGCGCGGTATAAATTATTCGACGTAAATACCAATCGCTACAACGAAATGACGAGTTTTTACATGGTCCAAAATGTGGCGGATACCACACATCCCTACATACGCATTATTTTCTACCACAGACTTCCCATTGTGCACCGGTGCGGCTTGTGCGCGGTATTCGGCAAAATCACGCATCGTGGGAAACCACCTTTATATCACACATATACTCCATTGTTTGGCATAATGACACACCCGAAAAACAAAAGAAAATAAAACGAGGTACCATAATATATTGCAGTAATAGAATACATTACTATTTCACATTTATTTTATTAATAACCATGATTCGAATTTCCTCGGTTATATTACGGTGCTTCTGAAAGTCATAGGAATGCAAGTCTAGGAATATCCTAACACCAAATATACATACACACATCAAAACAAGTTTGCGTTTGTGTTTTTTATTTAAGAATAAATCATTTAAATGTAGAAAACATATTATGATGATCTTATGGTGGAGCAAATAAAACATTTCGGACCCATGGCTATATCTTGGCTTCTGATTAAACCTGGGAAACCACCCGACGATTCAAAGAGCTACAGACCGATCTCCATGCTTTGCCACACGCACAAATTATTTGAGAGACTTATTCTCAATCACCTCACGCCACTCATAGATCCTCAACTTATTGCAGAACAGGCAGATTTTAGACGGGATGTCCTGTTGTGGTCAGATTCTTAATCTCACACAGCATATCGAGGATGGGTTTGAGAAGATAAATATTACGGGTGCGGTTTTTGTGGATCTATCAGCTGTCTACGACACAGATAATATCAGGAGACTCCTTTGGAAAGTCGAAAAACTGACAGCTGACCTCAGATTTATCCAAATTCTAGGTGAGCTCCTTCAAGCCGTCGTTTTCAAGTACACTTGCTCACAGAAAAGAGTAGATGGCGCTGCTTAAAAAATGGCCTTCCTCAAGGTAGTGTGCTTGCGCCAACTCTCTTCAATATACAGGATGATTTTGAAATCATGTAATTCCTTTTAACCACGCATTCTACTGGTGGTATAGAATAACCCTGACCATATTTTTTTATTAGAATTATTATTTTGGAAAAATTTATGTACCGGTTTTTTTTGTGAAATGGTTTCAGATAGTCATATGTTAACCACACGAGGCAATTTTTATTTTTTACTAATTAAAAAGGTAACCTGGCAATAATTAATGTCGTAAATAAAAACGGGCGGTCCTTTTTATTGCCCCGTATTATTTACGACATCAGTAATTGTTGTTTTTTTTTAAATTAGTAAAATATTAAGATTGTGTCGGTTGAATATTAACATATGACTATCTCAAACTATTTCACGAAAAAAATCGATACATAATTTTCTCCATAAATATAATTCTAATAAAAAGAAAATATGGTCAGGCTTATTCTATATCAACAGTAGAATGCGTGGTTAAAAGAAATTACACGATTTCAAATTCACCCTGTATACAAACGACCAACCTACCACCACTTCTACTACAAAATTTCTGTACGCAGGCGACTTGGCGCTTACGAGTCAAACTCAGACATTTGAAGAGGCTGAAAGAAACCTTGTGGCGGCTCTTAATCAACTGGCACTATACTACGACGGCATTGGCACTGTATGTATTTCTCTACTGGGGAATACGCTTGTCTAGTTTGGCATCGGTCTGCTCATGCTGAACTTGTTGGTTGGCATGTGATTTCCGTGTAGGGGGTGTCGACGGTCGAACTCCTATTTATGTTTTTCTATGGAGCAGGCTACATCACGTCGAACATCCGGCGGAGATATTCCTGCCAGTGGGTTGACCATATTTAGTTGTGTAGGCTTTATACAGCCAGTTTTGGTACTACAAGTTTCATTAAACGCCACGTTTAATGAAACTTGAAAAACAGAAATAGGAGTTGTTCGACCGTCGACACCCCCTACACGGAAATCACATGCCGCCACATCGCCTCAAAAGCCGTAAAAGTTTTCAACACCATACTGAACCCTTGAGCGATGACTCTGCGACCGAGAGACGTAGACTGTGGGCCAAAAAGAATCCCCCACCCTCACATTATATCACACCATAGGAGTCTCTACCACCGGGTCACACCCTGCCATGGGTAGTATAAATAGAGTTCGCACCCAGTTTGGCCGCTGTGGAACGAAGCTGTGTAGGTGGGGGTTCAGAGACCCCGGCCTTGTTCAGTATGACTGTGGTGAGCTGGAGCAGACAATGGCACATTTGTTGGTATGCCCTTTTTGCCCGAGCACTTGCACAATACTTACCAACCTTACAATACCTTTGTGCGGCCACTCCTAACGCAATTAGAATGGCAGAATATTATGCAAATAATATATAGTTCAAACTAGATCCATTAACACGAAGAAGAAGAAGAATAAAATCTTCTTTTGCTTTTTTATATTAAAACGAGATCAATGATAATAAATGACCCTCATTCTTATTTCTGCCTGAAAGCTGTTTTAATCGATTTCTCTAAAACTGTTCATTTGAAAAATGCTAGGTGGACTGTCTGAAGTCTTGCGAGCAAGAATGGTGTTATTGCGTGAAGAAGGATATTCTATAAGGCAAATCGCAGCCAGAGTCACCGTTTCTCAAACCTGCGTCGTTACTACCTTGCAGAGTGCAGAGGTACTGGAGCGTGGGTAACCTGGCTAATCGACCTCGCAGTGGCCGCCCGGCTGTCCTTAGTGTGGACATCGCTACATCAGACTTCTTGCCGCCCGTGATCCAATAAATAACGCTACCAAACTAAGATTAGAGCTGCGAGCTACTACTGGACTGGATATTAGCACTCAGGCCATTCGTAATTGTTTACACCACTTTAGATTACGATCAAAGAGTTCCTAGCGAGCACCTTTGAATACCGGGAACGACAGTGACACAGATTGTAGTGGGCCAGGCAGCATCAAATTGTCTTCTCGTTGACAAAACACGGATTAGTACGCACCCTGATAACCTCCATGTCCGAATTTGGAGACGGCCTGAGAATTCCGAAAGGCAAAGAACTGTTACTGGAACCGTTCAGCAAGGTGGCAAATCGGTTTCTTTTTGGGGCGCAATAATGATTGGAGCTCGAACGCCTTTGATCCCGTACCAAGGCTCTATGACAGCTAATTTGTACAAGACAGCTATTATTGATGTCATCATCAGACCATTCAGGATAAATTTTGGTAACCAATTCGTGTTGGTCGACGATAATGTGCCGGCACATCGACCTCAATAATATTATAATTTAATAATAATAATTTATTTATTGATTACAGTGCAGTGATAAAATATGAATACAGTCCATAAAGTACTTAATATACGTAATATAATATGGGTGCCTGTACTAGGGTAAACCTGTGCCACAGGCGTTAAGGGCACTAACAATATACTACTAGGAACTAAGTTACATACAATTAGCCATACTTATATAAATATGTGCAAAAATTATCAATGAATGAGCGCTGCTCTCTAGGAGTACGAAATCACGCGGTTAGACTGGCCTGCCGGCTCTCCGGACTTAAACCCAATCGAGCACGCATGGGACGCTCTCAAGCGAGCTGTTTGGAGTCGTCAGCCACCTCCAAGAACTCTGTTAGAAATCAAGGAAGCCGCCATTCTAGAATGGAATGCCACAAGAACGATTGGAACTTGACCTACAGCATGTCCAGGATAAAAGCATATAAAAATGAATAAAATTATTTACTTTAAATCAAATCTTCGCATTTCTTTAAATTACGAATTTCACAGAGATTGAAAAACTATTTAAAAAAAAACAAAAAGAATATAGAGATTTTCATAATAAAATTGTGTGTTTTTAGATGTTAAAGCAATAAATAATGAATTCATTAATTATATTTTGACACGACAAAAAACTTTTTTTGATGCGTGTATGTGAGACAAATAAGAGGCCATGGGCTACATTAACTTATACTGAGATAAATATCGTTTTACTTCTTATTAACATGCCTCTACAAGATTGAATAATGCTATGTAAAGTGCGCATCGACATAAATCAAATCATCATGATTTTATCCGGCCCGCCGTAGTTCCGTATAATAGTATCCTTTATTTATTTATTCTTTTTAGCAAGACAAAGCTCTTGCAAAAACAAACCAAAACATAATTTTTCAAGAAACTAACGTATTATGGCCAAGTGCCACAAATTCATATGTAATCTAATATTTTAAATGTTCTGTCATTAAGTTTATTTTATATTTTAAGTCATTCGAAATGACCCTTTTTGTTAAAACTGCGCCGAGCGAAATGTGCTAAAACAGGCGGTCACAGTTAAGTGAATAAAATCAACAATTTTTGTTTAATACAAATATAAAATATACATTTACCATAACAATTAATGTGTTTACAATTACTCCGTGTAAAAAACTTAAAATGATTAATATTTTCGCCTACAAAATTAAGTAAATTTGCAACGTAAGCTAGTGTTACGTGATTTTTAGATAATAACTGTAGAAATCTATTCTATTTTACAGCTTAAACGAAACATAAATAGTTATATTACGATTTGTCTGTCCCAAATATTTAAGTTATTGGATGCCAATAAAGATACATATTTATCAAAAAAGCACTTGAAATCCTACATACAATTTTAATATGGCGGCCGCGCGCCGATTTGAATATGCGCCGCACGAGCTCTGTCATTATCTGTCTTACGTTCGGCGCAGTCTTAAGTAAAAAAGCAAGCTTCTCAAACGCCCGTCTGATATTGAATAGGTATACATGTAACATTTTTATATAGCTTGCTAAATAAAACCACCTCCACCTCATTAGTACGTCAAATTAATTAATGGCTCAATAATAGACATGTCTGGAATTATTAGAGTTATACTTAAACTAGATTACCTTGATACTAAAGTCTAAATATTATTTTTAATTTTAGAAAAACATGGGATGTACACCTTCCAACGGGCAGAGAGGATCTGAAGATAATGTTAAGGTAAAGAATCCTTTAATTTATTTGAATTAACATGTTTAGCAGCGACAGCCTAGCGGTAAACCGTTGGACTGCCACGCAGAGGGCGCGCATATCTGACTTTTCGATGTTATATGTCTATTAAATAGTTAATTATCGCTTGCTTTAACGGTGAAGGAAAATATCGTGAGGAACCCTGCATATCTGAGAGTTCTTCATAATATTCTCGAAGATAATATGTGAAGTTTGCCAAACCGCACTGGGCCAGCATGGTGGACTATGGCTTAACCCTTCTCACACTGAGAAGATGCCTGTGCCCAGCAGTGGGACATTTTAATACAGGGCTGATATTATTATACCATGTATATGAAGATTTGTCACTAAAAAAATGTAACATCGTGATGATTAAGATGAAAAGTATCGCATTTATCAAAAATATAATAGAATTAAATGCCACCTATGAGGTCGGGTTTGTTAACAATTCTCAAGCCTTGGATACTCAGTTTTAACGCACAAACTAGTTTTCGTGCCTATTTAGCTAACTTAGCAAGGAACGCACAACTTGTATCTTAAGGAGTCTGAATGCAGCTATGTTCAGTCTTCCCAATTCTGATACTTTAGTAAGAATCAATTCGATTTCGGACACAAACTGTGCTGTCTGTAAGTTTCCAAAACTGAAAACCGAAATATATTAGCCTGGCAAGACTGTACTGTTGCCGTATAATCACCCATATCAACAAAGTCTAAGTCAAAAATCATTTATTCATTTAGATCGAAAAATATCTCTTATGAACGTCACAATATATGGGTTAGCGAATTTACTGAAGCTACGTTTAAGTTAGTTACTAGGTTCAAGCAAAGGGCGTAAAGAGGAAATCTGTACAAAACTCACGGCCATTTATACATACATATATTTATACATACTAGCGGTCGCCTAGTGCTGGAAATTCGACCAAAGTTTGCCTGTAGGATATTACTGATATACGTCATTATATATTGATGTATGTTACGCACTTCGACTGCGTGTGTCAAATGCATGGTGTAGTGTTTATTCATTAATTTAATGTATTTTTAATTCATATTTTATATAAATATTAGGATTCGTCCCTACTTCTCCATATAAACTTTAACTGTGCCAAATGTTATACTCCTCCGTCCGCGTAATTTTCGTAAAAAGGGGTACAAAGTTTTTGCATCGTGTATTAATATATAGATACCTATGCATATAACCAAAAATTGACTTTCTGAAATCGGAGGGAAATATAATACAGCAACGTTTTAATTTGAGAGCAATCCCAGGTTTAATCGATGATGAGTAATAATCAGAGATCGGAATAGGTAGAGCTGTTTTATGTACTTGGCATAGGTTAGAATTATATGGATATTCCCCGAGTCCCGGGATTTGGTTTTTAAGTAGTAAAATCATAAAAAAACTATTCTCGCCTTCGGGACTAATGAAAGATTACACTTCCTTTCTGACGGGTAAATATAAGAAGGAAGGGATTAAGGATAGTGTAATAAATAGATAAACTTGATTCATTAAACCACATTTTTTTTTACGTAACAATTTCTTATTCAAGAATCAACAATCATTTAAACATATTTATTCTGAAAATGTATAAAAACATATTACCATACAAATTATTTGTTCCTCAGAAAATCAAAACATTATCAAATAGAACAATATGTATTTACAATAAAATCTTAATTAAAATAATCAATACGCTTCAACAATAATTCACTTATTTAAACAAAAAATGTCATTGGTCTGGTTTGTCATCAGCTTCACTAGAAGACTGAGTATGACCAGAGTTAAAATAAATTACCATATTTTTTTCTAAATTATCTAATTTTAATCTATTTCTTTTTACATCTAACACCCATTTATATGTAGAAAACGAGCGTTCGACATCTGTTGATGTTAGTGAAGCGAATTTATATGACAAAATTTCGTCATTCACATCATTTTTCGATAATTTTCCTTCATATTCTCTGAGGATGTCAATGTTATAGCGTGTAATTTTATAGCATGCTGTTGACGTTAAATTTACAACGTCGCTCATGTGCTTATTGGCTTACATAAACCATTTTTATACATATTGACAAAAAGAATGAAATTCAATAAAATCTCGTAGTATCAGTCTGAATCCCGTGGAATATCCATATTAACATCAATGTTTGCGGTCAATGAACCTAAATAGCTCTACCTATTCCGATCACTGGTAATAATATATTATTTGTATACATGTAGATATTATAATGTAGTTCTTTTAGTAAGTGTCTAACTGCAGACATTAGAATATGTCCGGGACCTAGGGTTGCTATTCAGCTTGATAAGAGACGGATGTCAGGTACAAGCACACTTTTTTTTTAAATCATTCTGTATTGAGTTTATATTAACATCATATAAATCTCCTCGCCAAGCTACACAGCTTGTTGGATAACTTAAAACATGTATATCCTCACATACTTAAAAGCTAAAATATAACGAAAACGAAAATACCTGGTCTATCAAGTTTGGGTTCGTTAAATAGGTATTTGAAATAGAAACTGACAATACAAATATTCTTCAACCAAAATAATATTTATGCTTGTTTATGCACTGACCAAACTGAAAAGCTAGGCAAGCTTTCTCGTCATTTAATTATACATATACTAAATAGTTTGGAAATAAGTACTGAACCGTACGAATGGAGAAACGTCCATCAAGATTCAATAAGGGCTTGTGTTCTACAACATCTTGAATAGTTCTTGATAATACTTAAGTCTCTTGCGTACAAAAACAACTTGCGGCTTGATAGTCTGTCTATATAAAAGTGATAAAGACAGAGCACCACGCACGAGCACGCGATCCTGTCCATATCCGAAAACCCTTAATCGTTTAGTCGGAGGTCAACATCACCTAATACAGAAAAAAAAACATTCTGAATGTCTTTCACTTATTCATTTATTTAAATAACTTAATGCCTTGAGATATTATGAAATGCACAAACGACTGACATACTGAGGACGGTATTTGTCTTCATTAGAAATATTATGTCTTAATCTCTAACTGGCCACCTAAGCATGGATGGCATTTTAATACTATCATAAAATGTATTTTTAATTCTTCTTAGGATGACACAAGACGAACAAAAGACATTGAAAACAAATCGTCCCAGGTAAGTATATAATTTCATATTGGAAAAGTAATATCTATGTTAGTAATTATATTCTTATTAATATTATGAACGTTAACGTTTATAAATATTATGTTTTGGTATTTATTACTCAATCTTTAGTATACGAAGGTTGAAAGAATTTGGATGCAACTTGTCTTGATACTGATAGACTATGTCTAGGTTTAACACATAGACAGAACAAATGGTTTTTAAAGTACTTGTGGTATAATCGAACCCGTAAGAGAATATTTAGTATCCGTTGATTGAGGTTTCTAACATAATAGTTCACTATTATTATTATTTGAAATTCGCAATAAAAAATCGGGGCTTTGTATAAAAATTACAATAAGCCAAACATATCCAATTTAGTATAAAAATTAGTATCAAAATAATATAACATAAGCAAAATTAAATGTTAATCTGGATTCCATCTGTGTGTTATTACTGCGCAATGCACCAATTGAAAAGTAACGCTAGGCATCTACTAAAACAGATAATATTATACGATATATTTTAATAATGTACGTGTATGTAATATCTTTATGGCTATAAAACCGCGGAGGTTATTTTTTTAAATTCATATTAAGTACATAAATTATTTTACAGGAAAATCAACCGAAAAGGAAAAAAGTGCATAATCATAAACGGGGTATTCAAAGAAAAACGAAGCCGAGTTGGGGTGCCAATTGGCGGCGACAAATGGGAACTAAGGTTACACGTCATTTTTATTCATGGTTTATTTGAAAAATCTCATCATCATCATCATGTCCTCCTCACCGTGTCCGGTGACGGCGACTCCTTCAATTTCATCTGGATTGTTGTTGCGGTGAGCGCGTATGTAACTTGCAAAACCGAACTTTGTTTTGAAAGTACGATTACAAGGCCCATAATAGAGCTGACCCGCCGAATGATATGTGTAGTTGTAATGTGGTTTGGATCGGGTCTTACGTAATTGGCGCACGGTATCAAGGTTTTGGAGTCGTTCTTCTTCATACCTATCGCCGTTTTTATGGATGGTACGCCGCCATTCTGATCTGAGACGTGCACGCTTCTCCCAGCTGTCTGCAGGTATATCGCACGCTACAAGGTTACGTTTCAGGATATCTTTGTAACGAAGATATTGTCCACCCTGTTTACGTTTCCCACAAGGCAGTTCGGAATAGAAAACTGCCTTTGGAAGCCTCTTGTCATCCATTCGTGGAACGTGGCCACTCCATTTCAGTCACTGTTTTATAATCATCATCATCATCATCATCGTCAGGCTATAATAGTCCACTGTTTTATGATGAGCGTTTCTATTCCAGATACAGCAACACGTCTCAATACCTCAGTGTTTGGAACCCGGTCATACTATTTAATCGGCAGAATATACCTCGGACACTTGAGGTGGAAAGCATCTAATTGTTTGATATTTGCTTTATAACAGCACCAAGTTTCTGAGGCATACAATAATGTGGGCAAGACAATAGATCTATACACCATAATTTTGGTTGTCAATTTATGATCGTGTGAGTTCCAAACGCGTGTTCTTAGTTTTCCAAAAGCTGCTGCTGCACTTGCTATTCGGGCACGTATTTCCGCTGCCAAGGTGTTGTCATTTTTTATGCGACTACCCAGGTACTTGAAGTGTGAGACTTCATCTAACATTGCGGATTCCAAGATGATGTTATAGGAATCTCTCTGGCATCCTCTGACAGGTTGCTGTAAGACTTGAGTCTTGCTCGTATTTATGGCCAGACTAAATCTGCGGCACGATGTGTGTAGAGATTCCACGTACGCCTGCAAAGACTCCATAGAATCGGCCATAATACAAACGTCGTCTGCATACAAGACTTCCAAGACTGAAAGTTTCGCAACATATTGTTCAGCCCTAAAGTGGGAAATATCGAAAACACTCTTATCAGTTCTTGAATTAATTTTTATAGATTCAGTACAAGTCTTCGCCGCATCTTGCATTACAGAACCGAAATATAACGAAAATAGAGTAGGTGCCAAGACACAGCCCTGTTTCACGCCACTGGTCACTGGAAATAGGTCTGAAAAGTCATTTTCGTGTCAATCTCTCACCATAATGTTGTCATGAAAACGATGTATTAAATTTAATAACTTTTCAGGACAGCCAGCTTTTTTTAACACGATCCACAGTCAGATATACTATCTACTGTAGTACGTATAGGTAAAATCACAAAGCGTGGATCCCAATCCCATATATTATTCCTACTAGATATTGCTTGCAATATTCTATACAATCCTAGCGCACCTCTGACAACTATGGAATAAATGCCAAAAAGATAATAACAAACATGACACATATGTATATTGTTGAACCGACAGAGGTCTTTGAGGCACCGCCACTTTCCATCCATCAACACGAATTTTATTATTATTTTCAAATGTGTAGAATTGCTATGTTCTGTGTAAAACATTGCATTTTGGCTAAACTACTACTAACCTAAATTAATAAACTTGGGAAAGGGATAATTTCTTTGTAATAAAATCATATTCAATTATATTCAATAAGTCTGCTACACAAATATAGAAATATTACTGGACCCATTAATATTGCGTTTTTTGTAAGACCTAGCTATTAATACTGCTTTGTTAATTCTTTATTGCATATTTTTCTACTTGTACATAAACCTGAACCTTTATTTCTACAATTTCAACTAAGTACTTTCTATCCAATATCTCTTAGTTTGCATAAACTCAAAGTTTAGAAATAAACTTGTGAGCTTATAGTTTTCAAACTGATCGCAGCCATTAGTGACATAAGTGTATAGCTAGTGTGTGTTTTAGTAATAACTTGCGTATCATATTTCAGGAAGTTAACAAACTGACAGTTGAAACCTTTGGATTCATAGGAAGCCAAGCATGCAAGAAGATGGTCGATAAAATGTTACCGCATATGCATCTAAGTAAGTTTTAATTTCATTCGCATTATAAGTCTATTATTATTTTAAAATATGCATATCCATATATATAATTATGCAGCTTAGTGGGAGACCGATAAACTGCCACGCAGAGGTCTTGAGTTCGATCCCAAGGCACGTACACGTACACATACTAACTCGAAGTTATGTCATATTATATAATTAATTATGAAGGCTGATATTATTACAATAACAATTTTTTTAAGTATCGAATTAGTAAGAAAATCCTGCAAATCCTAACAAAGATAACGGAACACAGCGCACCGTACGATGAAAGTCGTTAGTGACGTGCACAATCGTATTCGAATAATAATCGAATGCAGTTATTCACAACGCAATACATTACTAGCATATTATAATTAGGTCTAATTAGATTCTTCTTTCTTTTTTATACTTATTTTACCATTGCTTACCTTTGCTCACTAAAGTTTTAAATATCATGTGAATGATTTTTTTTTGCTCGTCAAAATGACCACACTCCACCTGATGGTAAGCAGTCGTGTGGTCTAAAAGCAGTGGCCTCCACATCGCCCTCATAGCAGCCGAGGCAATATTGAGGTCTCTACTTTGACGGCCTGAGAAGGTGCTTTTTCACGCCCCGCTTAAAGGACCGAGGATTGAAGGAAGAAGGAAACACGTGCCTTGGCAGAGAATTCCATGCCTTGGTCGTTCGGCAGAGGTTTGAGGACCCAAACTTGTTGGTACGCGCTCTAATCGACTCTACCGTATAAAGATGGCATCTGAGCCCAGCAGCCGTTGTTCTGGATAGGAAAGGGGAGGGCGGAATAAGGTGGAATAACTCTTCAGAGCACTCCCCGTGGTATATTCTGTAGAAACATGCCAATGAGGCAATGTCCCTACGGAGTTGCAGAGGTTCCAGTGAACTCGTGACCTCTGGATCTCCGATGATACAGACAGCCCGCAGCTGTAACCGGTCGAGAGCGTCCAGCAAGTACTGCGCGGAGCCATCCCAAAGATGAGAACAGTACTCCACGCAAGGGCGCACTTGTGCCTTATACAATAGGCACAATTGCCTAGGCGTGAAGAACCGCCTCACCCTGTTCAGAGCTCCGAGTTTTCGAGAAGCTTGCTTAATGACGCTCTCGATGTAGGTTTTCTGATTAAGGGAGCGGCAAAGATCCATACCTAAGATGGAGAGGCTGTCACGTATCACCAGAGGAGTGTTCTTCAGAGAAGGGAGGGAAAGGGACGGAGACTTTTTTGTTGAGAACGCGCATGCCTGGGTTTTTTTTTTATTTTTTTTTTTGCTCGTCAAAATGACCACACTCCACCTGATGGTAAGCAGTCGTGTGGTCTAAGAGCAGTGGCCTCCACATCGCCCCCACAGTAGCCGAGGCGATGTTGAGGTCTCTACTTTGACGGCCTGAGAAGATGCTTTTTCACGCCCCGCTTAAAGAACCCAGGATTGAAGGAAGAAGGAAACACGTGCCTTGGCAGAGAATTCCATGCCTTGGTCGTTCGGCAGAGATATGAGGACCCAAACTTTTTGGTACGCGCTCTAATCGACTCTACCGTGTAAGGATGGCATCTGAGCCCAGCACGCGTTGTTCTGGATAGGAAAGGGGAGGGCGGGATAAGGTGGAATAACTCTTCAGAGCACTCCTCGTGGTATATTCTGTAGAAACATGCCAATAAGGCAATGTCCCTACGGAGTTGCAGAGGTTCCAGTGAACTCGTGACCTCTGGATCTCCGATGATACGGACAGCCCGCCGCTGTAACCGGTCGAGAGCGTCCAGCAAGTACTGCGTGGAGCCATCCCAAAGATGAGAACAGTACTCCACGCAAGGGCGCACTTGTGCCTTATACAATAGGCACAGTTGCCCAGGCGTGAAGAACCGCCTCACCCTGTTCAGAACTCCGAGTTTTCGCGAAGCTTGCTTAATGACGCTCTCGATATAGGTTTTCTGATTAAGGGAGCGGCAAAGATCCATACCTAAGATGGAGAGACTGTCACGTATCACCAGTGGAGTGTTCTTCAGAGAAGGGAGGGGAAGGAACGGAGACTTTTTTGTTGAGAACGCGCATGCCTGGGTCTTCTTGGCGTTGAACTCGACCAAGTTCTTGACACCCCATTCATAGATGCGGTTCAAGGTCTGGTCAAGTTCAACGACAAGATTCTGCCTTTTCCCCTCAGCCTCAGCCTGTTTGGCCCCAGGATGTCCGAGATATCGCCCATGCACGGTACTGTCATCCGCATAACAATGTATGTTGCCGAGATTCAACATATCATTGATATGCAGAAGAAAGAGCGTAGGGGATAAGACAGAACCCTGAGGCACTTCTGCATTGACCTGCATAAATTTGGAAGCGCGACC
The DNA here is from genome assembly GCA_963564715.1 of Catocala sponsa. Classification (NCBI taxonomy): domain Eukaryota; kingdom Metazoa; phylum Arthropoda; class Insecta; order Lepidoptera; family Erebidae; genus Catocala; species Catocala sponsa. The sequence goes on along the minus strand of OY751337.1, from coordinate 19,209,191 downwards.
GTCGCAAAGGACCCGAATAAAATGCTTCTGCAGGAAACTTGCAATCCAGGTGCACAGTTGAGGGGGCAAGCCATAGGCCGGAAGCTTGGAAAGAAGAGACCGGTGCCAGACTCTGTCGAAAGCTTTGGCTATGTAAAGGCTGATAGCCAAAGACTCACCGTGCTTGTCCATAGCTTCACCCCAGAGGTGCGTGACGAACGCTAGAAGATCACCCGTTGATCGTTTAGCCCGAAAGCCGTATTGGCGATCATTGATCAACGATTGATCCTCCAGGTAGCGGACAATTTGGGTGTTTATAATCCGCTCGAACACCTTGGAGAGCACCGAGGTGATAGCTATGGGCCGATAGTTGCTTGGCTCGGAATGGTCCCCCTTTTTGGGAAACGGTTGAACGTTCGCCTCTTTCCAAGCCTCAGGCACAATGCCTGCGGCGTAAGACGTCCGGTATAGGCGCGTAAGCGTGGGAGACAACTCCGCTGCACATTTTTTAAGGACCACAGCTGGGATGCCGTCAGGTCCACTGGCTTTCCGAACATCGAGAGACTGCAGTATCGCACGAACGGTTCGTTGCCTGATACATATATCAGGCATGGTGTAGCCGCAGTTGGCAATGTTAGGCGGCTGCGAACCGCAGTCATCGATTCGGGAGTTGGCCGCAAAGAGATTTGCAAGCAGATCTGCTTTCTCCTGCAGCCGATGAGCCAGTGATCCATTCGGATACCTCAGAGGGGCAGCAAGGTCTGGCAGAAGTTGGACTGCACGGCTTTGACCAGGCGCCAATAGCTACGACTGCCCGTAGGATGCGCCATGAGTTCCTGGCCGAACCGTGCGACGCGCTGGGCATCCGCTCTTAAGTATGCCCTCTTGCAGACCTTTGTGGCTTGGTTGAACGCTGCCTTCAGGTGATCCACGTTAGGGTCGTGGAGAGTGCGAGCCCTGGTCCAAGCGCGGTACGCTGTCTGTTTGCGTTCAACAGCATCAGCGCATTCACGACCGAACCAGGGCCTTTTCCTGCCGCCGCTCGTGACATCACTGTATGGAATATAATATTCCATACCCAGGGTGATTTCACCAGCGACAGCAGTAGCGCTCTCTGATGGATCCCTGTTCTCAAAGCAGCGTTGAGCCCAAGGGATGGATGCGAAGTACTCCCGCATTCCATCCCAGTCTGCCGACGAGTAGTGCCACAGTCGTCGTCTTGCCTCCTCGGGTCGTGGGGGCGTAACAACAACAGCTGTGGCACAAACCAGACAGTGGTATGAGGTGCCCAGAGGAGCATGAATCGACACACTGTACCGGTTCGGGTTACTCGTCAGCAGCAGATCGAGCAGAGAGGGCGCCTGACCTGCAATGTCTGGTATTCGGGTGGGCTGGAGTACCAGTTGAGACAGGTCATGCGTGAGAGCGAACGCATGGGCAGTTCGTCTCGCGTGGTCTGTTTTGTGAGAACCCAACCAGGTCTCATGGTGGGCATTGAAATCTTCCAAGAACACCAACTCAGCGTTCGGAAACCGCTCCTGCGCGTCGTCTGCCGCCTGACTCAGGTAATTGAAGACTCGAGTTGTCTCAGCGTCTCCTGAATGGGATTGGTAGAGGCACATGTAGATTTGGCTGAAAGAGCCATGATCTACGTGTACCCAAAGGACAGAGAAGGAAGGGTCCTCTAGGCATTGTAGACAGCGATAGCAAATATCCGCCCTAACAAACAAGCATACCCCGGCTTTCGCGAGGAAACACTCCTCTAGCACGTAGCCGGGATATTGCAGGTAGTTCGTGTCTGCAGGACGGCGTATTTATGTCTCTGTTAGAAAAAGCATTGCCGGCCGAGCCGTCTCCAGGTGGTGATGGATGGCATTAAGGTTAGCGTGGAGTCCTCTGATGTTAATAAGGCGCAGAGCAAGTTTTGTCATATAACTGTATGGTATGGCGATAGCCGATCCGACTGACGGAAGGACCCCCGTACCCTCCCGAAAGTGGTCGCCGGGACCCACCCTCCGGTCACCATCCGGCACGACGAGCCAAATCGAGATTATGCGCGGCATGATAAGGCAACCAACCTAGTTGGTTAGCCTCGGTTGGGCCTCTGGACTATACCGCGGGCGGCCAGCAGAGCACCGTTTCTGCGGCTCTCCCTGGCCGCCGGGTAGACTTGCGCCACCCACACAATGAGTCTACGGATACTCTGCAGGTCCCTAGGTATAAGCTGCGAGAATCGTCACCTCATGCTTAGGCCTCCGGCGCTCTCATTCACCGAACGAAACACAGCAGTGAGATACTGTTGTTTCACGTCGATTTTCTGTGAGAGGGTAGTACTTCCCCGGTCGAGCCAGCCCATTCTTGCTGTAACCAGCTTGGCTCTACTACCGAAATATATAAATAATAGATAGTAGGTATATAGTTTTAATTGGACTTCAGGTTGGAAACTATTTAATGTTCAATTGAATATTGTGTAATACTTAATCTGTTGTCTGTTACTGTACCTATTAAATAAAAATATAAAAATAAAATAAAGATTGGTCAAGGATGAAGCGGCCCTATTTATGTACATATTATTCAAATATTCGGATATAAATATTTTGCCTCACTGGTTAAATACGAGTATGTATATGCCGAGTGACGTACTGCGATATGAGTAAACGCTAGCATAGAACCGTCAGGTCGGTAATATAAGCATCATATTTGTTTCATCAGTCTATTTGTCACTGACTCGCTTGGATTATAGAAATCACAAGTAGGAGTGAGCTTTAGAATGTAGCCAGAGCGTTCTCTATGGCGTATAAGTGTCGCCTTTAAAAATCTTCATTAAAACCTATAATATAAAAAAAATACAATTCATTTAAGATCCAATAAATTATTTCCTCATATACCTATGTTACATAGACCTCAATTTATTACCATGATTTATTTTTGGCGCAACGTAATAATTTATCATAAATGTTTACATTTCGTCCACTTTACGTCTGCCACTTATTTGAGATTCATATGAAAAACGTTTGGCTCATTTTCAGCTGTATTAAGTAATCGTTACACGCACACTTAAAAGAAACTGCTAAATTCTTATTACGCTCCTATTTCAGCCTTAAAAGATCACAAGCTAATATTATATTAGTTAAATATTTGCACATTATTTAATTCATGCTATCATTACTAGGACTGGGATAAAATATAATCCTTACACTTTTTTTAAATATTTCTTCCTAGCTATTTGGGCTACAAATTACTCATACTCTTGTTAACTCCTCAAACTAAATGTTTGTGTTCGAATCTAGCCAAAACTTCTCGATCGCAAGTATGGTAGCCTAACCACTGCGTTATTGCCTATTCTTTGTATCTAGTTAGTACTTAGTATAGTTTAGCTGTCTAAATAATTCATTTTTGCTTTCCCTTAAAGATAGCAGTGAAATTATTTGCTACCAAAACGACGACCATTATGTAACTGACGTAAGTATTGTATACAAATATTATTTTCTATACTTTTTTCTAAATACGGAAATAAATTCACGTATTTCACGCTAAGCTTTTGGCTGTCTAAACGTTACCAATACATATTTGTCTGAGCTTTCTAGATGTGGATTATTATCTGACAGAAATCATAATTTGTGATAGATACCTTACTAGTGTTAGTACTACAAGCCTCGGGCTTAGTGAGGAAGCCACTGCTAATAATAAAATAATGTAATATAATGAACGAATAAACAAATAAATAATTTAAATACAATTCGGCACATCACTATCTTCTACTGCTAGTTTAATTATGTCATCTATACTATCTATACTAATATTATAAAGCTGAAGAGTTTGTTTGTTTGTTTGGTTGAACGCGCTAATCTCAGGAACTACCGCATCCAATTGAAAGATTATTTTAGTGTTGGATAGCCTCTTTATCTAAGAAGGTTATAGGCTATATAACATCACGCTACGACCCACGGAGACGACGCAGTAACTATAAACGCGCGTGAAATCGCGGGCACATCTAGTTTTTATTATGAAAACAATAAAGAATAACACATCTATATATTTTTAGTCTTTACTAAAGCGTTGCTAAAATATTTCCTAGGAAGATTCAGGTGCTCCAGCAATCCGTCAAGGCGAGTTGGTAGCAATAACGGTGGGCGGTATTGTATCTGAAGGTGACCATGTGGCCGTCGGTATAAAGCTTAGCGAGTTCTGCGCCTGGATGTCTGAGAATCTGCCGTGAGTGTACTACTTATCATTTGTTGTTTAATTATAACCTAAACTACGACGGACACAATAAACACGTATAATTGATACATTGTGTTGAGATTAGACCCTGGACCAGTATATCTACTTAGAAAATGTCTATTCGAAACTTCGTGCGAACGAACATTACCTACATCGTGAAGTTTAATTTGATTTCTTTCTTACAAAGTGACATTAGTCCGTTATGTGGACCACTTATGCAGATCTTACGATAATCAAAACGTACCAAAAATTGGTCCAAAACTATGGCATTACCGTTTAACGCCACTTAAACCACTGCGTCTTTCGTCATCGTCCGTCATCATTCCACCGCATCGGTATCAAAGGTCCGACCATAATGGATGGGTCCGGCTAGTACTAGTACTTCTATACTAAATAAAAGGGACATTTGCAATAATGGCTTTGATCCACTTTAATAATATGTCGCTTATTAGCCTTGCTGCAAACATTATAAGCACTAATTAAACCACAAGCTAAAATCTCACTATTTGCACAATTCTATCAACGTAAAAAAATAACCGCTAATAAAACGAAGATCGCTTCAAATTGACTCGCTGTTTACTGTCACATAACTTTATATCCGCCTCTCTTGGAGCGTGTTTTCATGAAAAATGTCGAGCGTAGCATTCGATGTGGTAGTTACCGGCAAAAGCTGAATTTACCATGACATGAGCGGATGAATCAACTCGCTTGTGTTGAGAAACGTCAATGAAATGATACCCCATTTCGAACGATTGGTTCAAATGTGATTTTTTTGGGATTCTTTTCCTGATTTTATGTTTGTATCTAAAGGTTTGTTACAATTATATCTTCCTCGTATGGTATTTGTTAACGATACAAGTACCTGTCATGGGAATACGCAAGCTATTGCTGCGTGCTGCATACGCAAGCTTCTGCGGCCTTCATGCGTGTGTTAAATATAGTCGGTTACTAGCGTCAATCGTTTACACGATGACTAAAATCTGCATAAGTGATCAGCTTGCTCGTCACCCACGTCGTGTTTCAAGAGGCAATAATTTCTGCGTTAACTAAATGAGCTGATACGAAATACCACCATATTCTTTGACATGTTTGGTTTTTTGCACATTTCTAAGTTATTAATCAATAGACTGATTTGTGTTTAACTGCGTAGAGTTTCATTCTGAACTCTGAATCCTTGACCTCACCCAGTTATAAGTGTGATTTTTTAAATTGATTAATTCAATAAACAGTTGTAAGTGTTGTCTACGGAAGTAAAATCAACAGCAGCATGAAAACGTACCATATTATAAAAATATATTGCATTAATTTTAAATACACATAATTATGTAAATATAACCTCCTTAAAATAATAATAATATGTAATAACAATGGAAATATCAATTTCAAATTATTCCAGGCCCATGATCGACCCAGACGTCTATCATGTTCATAATGTTATTATATTGAATGCGATAAATGATTGAAATAAAACAAATTGACGTCATACGCCGATATATTATGTACTGTTCGGGTAATGTAACCGAACACCTCATACACTCATACATACCTACATGCTTGTGTGTGCTTACACGCAATAAACAATATTATATATTGACCTAGAAATTAGGCACAAGTCAGTACATCATTTACATTCGCGTCAACCGGGTTTAGATTGCAACATTTTTGTACTCATCAAACATTTCTTATAACATTAACATTCTATAGTTTAGTAGTTAACATTGTCTTATTTTAAGTGAAGTGAAATAAATTCTATTTCTGCACGTTAATCCAACTTATCATTTATAAACCCACTGTAAACTAAACACCGCCACATTTTGGTCCTTCGAGAGACCTTCGCGCGCCGCGATTTTCGTGATCTTGGTTACGTGGTTCCGTCGGGCGAACGGGTGAACTAGCATTGTGCGAAAACTATTAGTGCAGTGTGAGGATTGCAGTGTCAACATTTAACAACCAACAGAAGAGTTCAGCGAAGACGGCAAGCCCGGATCGTCGGTAAAACTCTAAACAACGAGTATACAAGTAATATTTTTCCTTTTATTATATAAAAGTAACATTTCTCTTTTTACTTAAACACTACATCACTATCATGGAAAGTGTAATGGAAAATCAGTCTATGATTTACGAGAACATCGTCAAGATTGGTGTCAATCTTAAGAAGGATAGTGCAGAGAGAAAGACATTACATTATTTTAAGAGGCGATTGAATATTCTGGAACAATACTGGTCGGATTTTCAATCAAATCATCTTAACATTAAAGAGCATGTTGATAAGACACATCCTTATTTTACTGAATTAGAGCATGCCAAAACATTTCAAGCGTACGAGTCAGTTAAAGCTTTAATTAACGAGCAATATCAACAACTCATGTCCAAGTTGGCAAATCTATCCACTAGTGGACAGGTTCATAAAATACAACACCAATAAGATGAAACTCCGAAGTCGTTTGAAGAGACATCTCAGGCAAGCTTGAAGAAGCAGGATACTTTCAGACCTGTAACGTCTGATCAAGGTACGAACAGCAAACTAGACGAGTTGATGCGAAAGCAGTACGCTAACTTTAAAGCATTTGTAAGAACAGCGGCTAACATTGAGGTTGATTCGATAGAAAGCAAATGGGAATACGAAGACGCATTAAAATCATTGCAAACAAGATGGGCTACTATATATTCCCTGCACTGGGAAATTGATATTGAATTAGATGGTACAAATCTAGATTATGAAAACCTGTTTAACAAGTATGAGAACCAATTCAATATGTTAAAAAAGGCCATAAATACGAAAAGGTCGTCAGTGGTACACAGAGAGAAATCGATCCCGAAGTTAGAAATACCAGTTTTTAGCGGTAACTACAACCAATGGGTATCCTTTAGGGATTTATTTACTGAAGCCATTCATAGCAACAACTCGCTATCAAATGGCCAGAAAATGCAATTCCTGAAAGGAAAAGTGCGGGGAGAGGCGGAAAAGCTAATCCAACATTTACAAATAAGCACCGATAACTATTTGGTGGCTTGGGAGATTCTCCATCATCGGTACAATAACAAAAAACTAATTTTCTCATCCCATATGAATATATTATTAGGTCTTCCCAGCATGCAACATCCTTCCCTTCAACAAATAGAGAAAATGCACGATACAACATTAGAGTGCTTGAACGCCATTAAAAACTTGGATGTTGATACGTCAACGTGGGACCCCATGATCGTTCATATACTGAGCCAAAAATTAGATACGGACACTTACACAGATTACATAGAATCATTAAAAAACTCTAAAGAATTACCTATCCTAAAGGAATTCTTAGACTTCCTAAAAGGGAAGTTTACAAGCCTAAAAACAGTGACATCGCGTCGTAAGGTAATTATGCCACAAAAGAATAATTATAATCAAACATCTTTTAATGCTAAAAAGTATCACTTTAAGTCATCGAACTCCAATAATTATAATAGTCAGCAAAATCAGAACTATAACCACAAGACTATTGCGAAAACAATGCACGTATCGAATTATACATGTCCGCTTTGTAATAAGCAACACGGCATTTACAATTGCAAAACTTATTTAGAAATGCCTGACGAACAAAAATTGAAAACAGCTTACAAACTAAAATTGTGTACTAATTGTTTATTTAGTCACAATGGAAATCAATGTACATCCAACAAAACATGCCATAAATGTTCCGCGTTGCATAATACTATTCTACATGACGCGTTTACCAAACTGAAACCACGTTCCTCCGAGTATCAAAATTCTAAACATACAGAGAAATCATCTGAACAATTAACAGGGACTTCGCACGCTTCCCAAGAGGAGGGTTCAGAGATCTTGCTAGCCACCGCCATGGTAAAAGTAAAGAGCTCGGAAGGAATTTATTACACACTGAGAGCCTTAATCGATCAAGGATCCCAGATTTCTTTGATAACAGAGAAAGCGGCTCAACTTTTAGGAATAAAGAGACAAAGATGTAAGGGTATTATTTATGGCGTCGGCGAAAAAGAAAACTACTGTAAAGGCATGATGGAAATTGAATGCGCTTCGATGGTCAGCAATTTTACCTTTACGTCAGAAGTTTATATTATGAACAACTTAATCAAAAATCTCCCGAATAAAACATTACCTACACCGTCGTGGTCACACATAGAAAACATAAGTTTAGCGGATCCAGAGTTTTATAAAAGTCGCTCGGTAGATTTGTTGCTTGGGGCCGACGTTTACGCAAAGATTATGATGGGTGGAATAATAAGAGGAGAGAACGATAGTCAACCTATAGCTCAACAAACACACTTAGGTTGGTTGTTGTGTGGTAATGTGAAAACATACCATTGCCACGTAGTGCTGGACAACATGGAAGAGATTAAAAAATTCTGGGAAATTGAAGAAGTTAGCGAACAATCAAACATGTCCTTAGAGGAGCAAGAGTGTATGAACTTTTACACAAAAACTACAAAAAGAAACTTAGACGGACGCTACGTTGTCCGATTACCGTTAAAGAAAGAAATGAAACATCGGCTGGGTGCATCCAAACCCATGGCATTAGCGCAGTTTAGAAATTTGGAACGTAAACTTATAAAACAGGAACATTTAAGTCAACAGTATAGAGCTTTTATGCAGGAATATTTAACATTAGGACACATGAAACAGACAAACAGTGAACTGAAAACGGATTGCTATTTACCGCACCATGGCGTCCAACGAGAGGAATCTACAACAACAAAATATAGGAAGGTTTTTAATGCGTCCGCTAAAACATTGACTGGTTATAGCTTAAATGATACTATGCATAAGGGCCTTAACCTACAACAGGATTTGCAGTCGTTGCTATTGCGCTGGAGACAGTATCCTATTGCCTTTACGGCCGATATTGAAATAATGTATCGCCAAATAAGGGTAGCTGACAGTGACCAACATTTTCAGAAAATAGTATGGCGTGAGTCGCTCGGTGTGCCTATACAGTCGTTTGAGCTTACAACCGTCACGTATGGCACTAAGGCCGCCCCCTTTCTAGCCATGATGGCTCTGAAAAAATTAGCCCAAGATGAACATGAAAAGTACCCAGACGCATACAGTGTCATAGACCGGTCGTTCTATATGGATGACCTTGTACATGGAGTTTATGATGTAAAAAGTGGTAAGAAGTTAATCGGAGAGTTAACCTTGTTATTACAGTCAGGTGGATTTAACCTTTGGAAGTGGTCATCCAATAATAAACAGCTACTGGAAGACATTACAGAACAAAATCAAGGCAAAAGTATATTCAACTTTAAAATGGAATCTATTTCAAAAACATTAGGCCTATATTGGAACGCTGACGAGAACGTATTTAAGTTCTGTGGTGAATTCGTAGAAACACAGTCTAGACTAACTAAACGCAATTTGTTGTCGGAAATATCAAAACTCTTTGATCTGTTGGGCTGGTTAACACCTTTATCCACGACGTTAAAACTACTTTTTCAAAAACTATGGAAAATTAACATGCTCTGGGATGAAGAAGTGCCCGATAGCATTTGGCAGGAGTGGTCGTAGTTAAAAGAAGATAGGCATGAAATTAAACATTTTAAAATTCCAAGGTGGATTTTAAGCCGGGAAGGAGATATTATCGAGCTGCATGGATTCTGCGACGCATCTATGGAAGCCGACACATGCGTAGTATACGCCCGCGTAAATCATCAACAAAATATTACTCTTCTTGCGGCTAAGGCTAAACTTGTACCACATAAAAAGGCTGTAACATTACCCCGTCTAGAGTTGTGCGGTGCATTGTTGTTAACAAAACTAATAAACAAAATACGGGAAAGTATGAACTGCAATACAGAAATATTTGGATGGTGCGATTCCATGGTCGTATTAGGTTGATTACAGGGTGAGCCTAATCGCTGGAAACCATTCGTGGCTAACAGAGTACAAACCATAACAAACATTATACCGACAAATAGCTGGCGTTATGTAAAATCTAGCGACAACCCGGCGGATTGTGCAAGTCGTGGCATAAATATAACGCAATTGATGGAACATTCCTTGTGGTTTCATGGGCCAACATGCCTCCCAAACTACAATAAAACAAAAGAAGACAAGCCGACATCTTATAAAACAAAAGAAGAACTCAGAATCCGTAAACAAGTAAACTTTGTACAGCAAAATAATTCAAACATAATTGATAATTTATTAGAAAAACATAACTCATTTAATAAAATAACACGCTTGTTGGCTTGGATTATTAGAGCAGTGACCCCAGTTTCGCAGCGTAAACATTTGGCGTCGTATCTCACATTGCATGAATTACGAAACGCTACAGCTGTTATTGTGAAACATGAACAAATGAAACAATTTGCAACGGAGATAGAAAAAATTTGCAATGACGACAAAATTAACATTAAAAGTCAGATATTGAATTTAAACCCTTTTATAGATCGGAACGGGATATTACGTGTGGGAGGTCGATTAAGTAACGCGAACATGAGTTACGAGGCGAAACATCCGAAAATCATATCTCATAAGAGTCGTTTGGCGGAGCTCTTAATTATAGAAGCACATCGCCTTACTCTTCATGGGGGACCACGACTGACTCTGGCCACACTAAGGCAACAGTACTGGATCACCGGGGGATACAACGCTACGAAAACACAAATTAGAAAATGCGTTATTTGCCGTAAGAACGACGTGCGAACACAACATCAGCTCATGGGAGATCTGCCTTGGGCAAGGATCAACCCTGGCGCTCCCTTTTTTCATACTGGCGTCGACTACACCGGGTTCGTAGATATAAAAATCAACAAAGGACGAGGTGTAAAAACAAATAAAGGATACATAGCGGTCTTTGTTTGTATGATCACTAAAGCTATTCACCTAGAGGTGGTTTCGGATCTTACAAGTTCTGCATTTTTGGCTGCACTGAAGAGGATGGCTGCAAGACGAGGTACGTCGCACCACTTATATAGTGACTAGGGAACGAATTTTATTGGCGCTAACAGAGTGATCCAGGAAGAGATGGAACAACTAAAACAATTTTTTTGTGACAATTTTTTGGCGGAAATTAGGGCTATGAACATTGAATGGCATTTTAATGCTCCGTCTTGGCCAAGCGCTGGCGGTTTGTGGGAGAGAGCCGTGAGAAGCCTCAAATTTCACCTAAAAAGAGTCATTGGAGAACAGAAGTTAACGTTTGAGGAATTTACTACCCTATTAGCTCAATTGGAAGCGTGTTTAAATTCACGTCCGTTGTGTTCTTTAACTGAAAACATCGAGGACTTAAATTATTTGTCGCCGGCCCACTTTTTAACAGGGAGAGCTGATTTAACAGTTATAGAAACCAAGGAAGATGCAAGAACAAGGGGGCACTTAACAAACGATATTTTTAAAAATATTTGGAGAAAGTGGAAATTGGAATATCTAAGTCAATTAACAACGAGAGAGAAGTGGCTTAGACCTCAAAGAAACATGAAAATAGGTGACCTAGTAGTTATAAGAGAAGATAACATTCCCCCAGAAAAGTGGGCTATGGGCAGAGTGGTGGAACTACACCCAGGCAATGATGGCTATGTCAGAGTAGTTACCCTAAAAACAAAGAATGGCACTCTTAAAAGACCTATAGTTAAGCTTTCAATTTTACCTATAGAAACGTCAGCAGTGGAGGACCCAACTATCAACATCTCTCCAACCCCGGACGCCGATAGGCTTCCTGATATCAGCACGAAACAAAACAAGGGTAAACAACAGTCGAAAAAACGCAGCTTATCAAACATACTCATGGCATTACTATTTTTTCTAACGCTGTCTGGAAGTGTAGACTGCAAATATAAGGTTACAAAGCTGGCAAGTAACCAATCACTGTATTTCGACCCGGTAAAGGATGTTACCATGGTCAAAGATACATGGACGTTGGTTGTATTTTATAATATGGCTCCATATTGGGACGGAATAACTACTCTAAAGAAAGCCATGACCTATCTTAATAAAACATGCATAACAATAAGCGATATCCAGTGTAATCTGATCGTTACTCCGCTAGCGCACGAGTTCATTGAATTACAATACTACAACAAACTACTTATGACGAAACAGGTGTCGGGTAACGAGCGACGTCGTCGCGGGCTCGTCAATGGAATCAGCTACGTTGCAAATACCCTATTCGGAGTACTGGACGACCGTTTCTCAGAAAAATATACTCAAGATATTGAAAGCATTAAACAAAATGAGAAACATTTATTCAAATTATGGCAAAATCAAACATCAATTGTGGAGTCAGAATATAATTTATTAAAACGGACGGAAGACTTTATGACCAAACAACACAAAATTATTAATCAGCAGTTAATAAAACTTGAAAAGACTGACAACACAATTCAACGGGAGATTGACAACCTTACCTTAGTTCAACATTTTACATTAATGTCTCTAACAGCGAATAATTTATTCCTCAACTTGAAGAGAAGTCAAGATCTTCTACTGGAAATTCTCACTGACGTACATCGTGGAGAATTTAATCTACACTTGCTGACACCGAAACAAATGCAACAAGAAATCCGCCTCATTTCTTCACAGTTATCTGCTGATGTTACTTTGCCTATTAAATCGTCTAACATTCAAAAAATTTACCATCTCTTAAAGATAAAAGCAAGATTAACAGAAAATTATTTTCTATTCGAAATTACCTTTCCCCTTGTCAACAGGGATATGTATAAGTTGTATAAAGTCATTTTCATACCACTTCAATCGGGTAACTATACGATACAGTATACACCAATATCCGAATACATTGCAACCAATTTAAAAAAGGATACTTACTTAGAACTGAGAGCGGAAGACCTATCTACATTCTGTGTCGATCAGGGAGACGAATACATATGCAACCTGAAGCAACCTATACATCACCTGAGTAGTGATAACAATTTCTGTAAGATTGACCGTCGCACTGAGAAGTGTAAAGTTACACAATCAAAGTGCCGCAATGAGTGGGTACCACTGACAAATCCCTCCATCGTATTATATCACGTCTGTGGCAATTATACTGTCAAAATAATTTGCAATGATCAAGTCGTCATAGCTTGATTGAATCATGCTGGTCTTTTGTACTTAGAAAATGGCTGCTTACTCAAAGGTCTAGATTTTACACTGCATATACCAGAACACAAGGTAAACGAAGTCAATATCTCGGCAAACGTTTATGCGCTTAAACTCAATTACCTCATTAACACAACAATGCCTTGGGATAACTTTGAGAACATTAGCGACACGATAGAGGTACGAGATGTCGATTTGCAAAATTTGCACGAGCGAATAAACGAGATGAAAAACGCCCAAATGGAGTTAGCAGAAACATTCTCTCCACATAACATACACCATTATGTGGTAAACTACTTGCTGCTTGGAGTAGCAGCTGCGGCGGTAGCTGCACTGCTGTGGCGCTGGAGACGCCGCCGTCGGGCGCAGGGCGCGGCCATAACGGAGGACATCGAACTACGGCCTGGGGTCGGGCCCGCGCCCGCGTCACGAGTCAGTGAAGTGAGTGCTAGTGCGCGATTAAATTGGGTTGAAAGACAACGTAGTGCCGAGTATAGTACAATCAGTGAAAAATTAAAAAATGTGAAGATAGGTCGTGCTCGCCAATACCGCGTAAAAATTTAGGGACTTTACATATCTAATTAAGTTATTTTATTACTGCTAAGTATAAACATCTTTTTATTACTATTTTATTAATTTACTTATCACTTTTACTTTACATTTTCAACATTATTTCACTAAACTAGATGTATCATCTCATCTCATCCTTTTCATTCTGTCGCCCCGGAGTATGTTCGGGTAATGTAACCGAACACCTCATACACTCATACATACCTACATACTTGTGTGTGCTTACACGCAATAAACAATATTATATATTGACCTAGAAATTAGGCACAAGTCAGTACATCATTTACATTCGCGTCAACCGGGTTTCGATTGCAACATTTTTGTACTCATCAAACATTTCTTATAACATTAACATTCTATAGTTTAGTAGTTAACATTGTCTTATTTTAAGTGAAGTGAAATAAATTCTATTTCTGCACGTTAATCCAACTTATCATTTATAAACCCACTGTAAACTAAACACCGCCACATGTACTGTCGTCATACTTTTAAATATTAGAAAGCAAGTAAACACTCTACCTCGCTGACTCATGCTATACTGACATATGTACGTTTCCGACGGAAAACGAGTACCGAAAAGCAAAAATACTTCAGCAATATAGTTTTCTGACTACAATGGAGGCGTCGGTTTATCACAGTGACGCCGTCAATTACAGGTTTTTGTTCAGTGTTCCATTTTCAAGCTATTATGCTTTAAAAATATTTCTCCTTTATTCTTTAATAACTTGACGATCTTCTGTTATAAAAAGTTGGTTTTTATATCATATCGTGCGTCCAACAAGGGTATAAAAACGACCGGGTAGGAAAATGGAAGATACGAGTCTATATATTGTAACCCGGTTTTGATAACTGATGGACTTGATTTTTAAGGCTTTTAAATAATCCTATTTTAAGTTGTATTTTATCAAATAATTTTTTATTTCGGTTATATACATTTATATTAAGCAGATCAAGCCTTGTTGGAGAACTGACGGACTTTCAAGATTGAGGTCTGAAATACAAATTCATGACATAGTAGTTCAGGCGTTACATGCTACATTTACTTAATTATTATTACGCGTTTTGACAGTCGTTAGCACGCGAGCAATTATTCTTATTTTCTTTTATATACCTATTAATTTGCATTTGCAAAGTTATTTGCAAGTAGTTATAATACTAGTTATAGTATGGAGTCGAGTTATTCTCAGAAGTGACTCGGATTCAGACACTGTGCCCGCTAGATGGCAATAGTTTCCCTATTACGTGGGATCTAAAAACATAGCTGACAATATGTGAATGTAATACGCTTCTACCTGCTCCTGCGGGGGTATAGGTTTACACCTATACCCCCGCAGGAGCAGGTAGTACTTACGTCTGAGCATGTGTTATGAACAATAAAATATAAGAAATACAGAAATGCGGTGATGTCCCTCCACTCAAACGGGCGATCCTCTGACTTGGCTGGGTGATTAGCGGGCCACGGCCTGATGATTGATGTCAGAAACTTGCAGCATGTAGCATTTATAATTTAGGTCCACGAGTTTCCCTGAAAGAGCGATTTAAAGAAATAGGCATACATACTGTTGCGTCGCAATATATATTTGCAAACATTATGTTTATTAAACATAATGTACACTTATATAATAAGAATAGAAACACTAGAAATAGGCATAAGTTAGTAGATCCGAATTATTGATTACATGAAGTTCACAATACATTTGCGGGACTTGGTATATGTTAATATTGTTAAGTAAAAATGTTTACACCTGTTCTCCCTAGATGGCGTTGTACCATACCGCTGAATCGCGGTATGGTTTCGTTACCGCGACTAGTATATAACGGTCAGGATTTTTGTAATAAATTGTCTACGTTCTGGGTATGTGTTGGCTTTCATTTCACCTTCGCTGCCTTTAGATTGGGGAACCAAAGTACATTGTATCGTACAGTATACGTTTTATTAATAAATTACCCATTATATGTAACTAATTTACCATTAGGTACTTCAATTTAAAAATGCCGTAAAAACACAGCTAAGTCTGAAGGGTTATTATTCAGTCAACGACTACTTAAACGACAAAAACTCTAGGAACTAGTGGCTTATTCTATACAGGATTAAAGTTTTGTATTATTTATAAGTAAATTTAGTAATGTAGAGGTACTTCGTGATTATTTGTGATATTATCAAGTATCGTGCTTCCCGTTTCGATTATTATTGAAAATAAAATTAAACATGAATGCACAACCGCATTTAGTCACGGACTGCATTTGCATTGTCACAAAGTGTAAGTGTATGCGCCCTCATGCCATCCTTCTGTCTATTACAGATTAATATTAAATAATTCTACTAAATCCTTGTTATTTCATCTTCTTTATATTATTCAGTAATTATTGTTAAAAGTTTTAAATTTGTATAGTCAGTAATATATGGTATAAGTAGGTAAGTATTGGGGGTCTCGGATCATATGAGATCCGATCCCCCCAATACTTACTCTATTCGCATAGATGTTATTATTCAATTAAGTAAAGGAAATTACTTGCAATGGTGTCTAGTAGTGTAATCAAAGCGATAATTTACGTCTCGATATGATATGTGTATATTAGAAAGGTAGTAGTTTATCCTTGTATCCTATAACATTTTGTTCATACAAATCAAATTATCTGTTCCATCTGATTAGACAACAGTTCTGATCAGATCTGTTACTAAGCTGTTAGTATGATACAGTTCTGCAACAGCTCATTTAAAAACAAATCTCTAATCAGTATTACATCATTTCTAACGAAATTATAGTATGCTAGGTGCAATTAAAAATAAAACACAGTATTAGTCTATATAATATGAAATATATTTGAACTTGTTATTTTATTTTTATAATTAAAAAACATTATTTTCTACACACCACTTATTTAAACAGAATACATTTTTTAAAGCACATATGTTGTCATGATTTATACAACTTAACATATCAGGTGTAGTTGAATATGTTTTATACAAACTTAATAAACTTGGGCAGTTTTTACTTTCTAAATTATATACATTGTTATTATTTAAGATATCTTTCAACCAGACCACTTTTTCATCACCTTTTGTAAATATACACTTATCTTTTAAAAATTCTACAATGTTTATTTTATAGTTGAAATATGGTACTGAGCCTTCACTCCAGCGTATTCCTCTGTTTCTTTCTATCCAGATTACTTGCAAACGTTCTTTTTTTGATAATTCATAAAACGGACATGGTGGCTTTATAAGCAATACTTGTATACGTCCTTTACACATTACTGCTATTTCTTTAGGAATAAATTCATTATCTTCACTTTTAAACCCTTGTACATCTACAATAACATTCATGATAATTTTCTCACAATATTGCTTAATGGCTTGTATTCGAAAAGACGATCGTTTATAATCAGACAATAAGCAGATGTATTTTCAGGAAAGTCTTCGGAACATTCTAATTCCAACCGCACATCAACAGGTCCAGTTTTAAGTGAATCGTTTTGTCTTGAGCAATCTATCACAAAAAGTGGAGCTATCTCTTTGAATTGTTTTAAGTCAAGCAACGGATCAACACCCAGGTTGTAATACGACTGACGGAAATTAGCATACATCTCGTATAATATACTGTATTTACTCTCATTAAAGTTTAGGTTAAGTGAATCGTATGGATAATATTGCGAATTAAAAAATAATTTAACATTAGATACATTACAATGATCAAATATGGAAGAACTTTTAGTTTTATTATTTTTTCTATTAGTTTGCAGACCGATGATAACATGTCTTAGTTTCTCTAGTTGAGAAGTAGTCTTAATAGACCAAGAATGTTTTGATGTTTTAGGTAATAATGGATATTCATATATATCCCAATTTCTAAACGCTATTTGTATAGAACGATCCCTCTCTAAACTCTTAAGCAATAACAATTTGTTACGATCAGAAGCTTTTATATGCGGCATACGCCATTGTATTTTGTGTATATCTAGTTCTATGTTATCACTTTTCTCCATAAGCACACAACTCAATGCAGAACTGCTTCGTTGCAAAATAAGTTCATGTCTACAATTTATAATTACTTTATTATAATCTTCTGCAAATCCTAATATTTTATTCAATGGAACGATAACACTAAAATTACCATTTTTTACTTTCGAACCATTTAAGTTCCACCCCCAAACTGTTGCTGCTTTACTTTCACCTTCATTCATAGAGACATATGATTTCAGCGTTGTCGTAATACCAGCATTCCTAATGCGATCTATTTCAACACCGTTTAATTCATACCTTATGTCTTGGAATAAATATGATATAGGATTGTTAACAAAATCGATATCCTTTTTCAATAATTTTCCTGTGGAGTCTTTCGCAAATACACTTACATGACCTTCTACATAAATTGAGCTACCAGATGGCAACAAATATAGATCCTGTTGTTGAATAGGTATTCTGATTTCATCATTTTCTTTAAAGCTATTATTATACAGATTATAACTATGGATCTCATAACTCTCAATAGAGTTGTCATTTTGTGGTAAATCTGTGATTTGAAGCATATTAAACTTTGAATCCAATATCTTGAAGAAACTTTTTATTCTCTTTGGAAATACTTTTAACTTTTATTACACTGACACGTCTCTTTTCTTTGGATATGGGTACAGAAATGTTAGGTTTTCCTGTCGCGAAGTGTGTTTTATTGTAAACAAACATAATAATTTTCCTTGACTAAAAATAAATATATTGTTGCAAAACTGAGTACACACCACATGTGCCTTTCATCACTAACTATCAAAGAATGCACATAAAATATTGTAAATTCATTATTTATATTGCTATTAAAAGGTTATTTTTTACAATTAATAAACGCTCGCTTTATAAAGTTCACATCGTTTTATTGTTTCTCCAAAATGAGTGAAGAAATTTTATACATAAATGACCACAATTATACAAGTTATCTTGCTGTTCATTATCATAATTATACCGAATATTATTTCCTAAATATTTTATTAACTCTTTAGGTGGTTTTAAGTTTCCATAACTATCGAAGTATTCAATATGTTTATTATTTTTACTATAGGCTACCCAATGAGTACCAGAATTTTTAGAAGAATCGAGATTAATCACTCCACATTCTTTCGAGAGTGGTTTAGATGGTAATTCATCTCTCATATACACACCTCGAAAAAATGGGATGTTAGTTGAATGCTTCATTATATCAATATTAGTTAGAGCTCTATTAGGTAGCCGACAATTCAGTTTTTTTTCTTCGTAACATAAATACCAAAACCTTCCTTGTAAGGCTTAAGTTGTAACCCTTTTCCAATGATTAAAGCTTCCATTTGTTTGTTGTGGCGTTCCGACTCCAACAATTGCTTCTTGGCTGTTTTATATTCATTAATTGCCTTGGCAATTCCAGCAGCACCGCCGACCAAACTTCCAGCAGCGGATAAGCCAGCAAATATTGGTACTAAAGGAAGAAATCCTCCAGTTTTGGGTATTGGTATAATTCTGGGTAATTTTATGGGTAAATCTGATGCAAATTCTTGAGCTGTTGTGTAAGCTAACTCCATCAATGCTTTTTTACAGGCAGGTTTTATTTTTTTTATGTGTTTCTTGGTATGAGAAACAACATTTTTTAATATTTTCTTTAAACCAAGTCCAGGCGTTAGTTTCTTACGTTTGTTAGATACAGAAGAAAGCATGTTTATGTCTTTATTACAAACGGTTCGTAATTTTTTCATTGCTTTATGGATAATCTTTAAATAATATTATGCAAGTGTTTGTGGCTTTAGGAACAACACCAAAATGAATAATAAGGCATCAGTATTTGCTTAAATATACGTTATGAAACTTATTATAATACATTTGATTTATCGATCCAACTATTTTCACTCGTCGGGAGTCCCAACCATTTAACATATACTTGACATCCTTTTCGTTTTAAAACTTTTTCAACTAGGTATACATCAGGATTAGATGTCTTCTGAAGTTCTTGTGCATAAAATGCTCCTAGTATAGGTCGACATCTGTTATCTTCAATTAAATAAGTCGTTGGATTCGTATCTTGTATTTTTTTAATCCTAAATATCTCTGTTGACCAGTTAGGATAATAACCTTTATCGAAACAAGCTTTGTATTTACTTATTCTAACATAATCTCCAATGCGAAATCTTTTACAACTTAGTTTTTTAGATGGAGCTAAGTCTATGTATTTTTGTAATATATTTGTTTTATTTGTATGATTTATTGAAGCTGGAGTTTGTCCCACAGTTCTATGAACAGTATTATTATATAAATGTAACGTTTTGTTCAGTGTTCCATCAAACCATTTATAATTTCCATTAATACTAAATTCTTTATACAATTTGTTCTTTAGAGTTCGTATAAATCTTTCAACAATTGAAGCCTTTTTAGTAGAATAAGTAGAATAATGATTAATGTTATACTTTTTAACAATATTTCGAAAATAATCATTATAAAACTCCTTTCCGAGATCGGTTTGCAAATTTTTTGGTACACGTCCATTTTCAATTATTATTTGAAACGCTTTTGACACTTGTAGCTTATTTTTTTGTTTTAGTGGAATCGCCCATGCATATTTAGAAAAAGCATCTATTATTACCAATATATATTTATGGCCTGCGTTTCCTTTTGATATCGCTTGCATATCCATTAAATCAGCTTGCCAAAGATCGTCAATGTCTTTGAGTATTACCTTTCTTCTCGGAAAATTAACTCTAGCGTTTTTATGAATTTCATTTATGACATCTACTTTGCTCATAATGCTTGCTTAGTTTACCTGCTATTTCTTTTATAATTGTATTTTTTTCTATGCCTCTTATTCTATCATGTAAACTTGCAACTAATTTGTTTAATTGTTCTAGTTTATTGAATATTTCATTTTTAAATCTAATAGGTTCTTTAGTACGTTCAAATTTGATTACTGTATCCATAGTCTTAATATTGTTAGGATTTGTTTCATTAACAGATGTTGATGCTTGTTTTATTTGATTGTATTCAATATTCTCATGACCTTTCATGATCGATACTCTTTATATAACTAAGTATAAATTGCGTTGCAAACATATTTATTCTTTTATAATACCAGCTTCTTTTAACTCTTCTACAATAGATATGATTTCATTGTCATGATTTGTATTGCCTGCATGTTTTGAAGCTATTAACAGTTTTAACCTATCGATTATTTTATTTGCATCATCCCAGTAAATATAATCTGTATTACTCTTATATTTTTTCAGCTTTGGCAAAGAGCCACCGGTTTTTGGCTTTAATACTTGTGCATTATTTTGTTGTAACAGTAAATGATTTCTCTATATTTCAAACCTTTATCGCCTTTTATTTGACCGTTAGGGCTAAAGTCACGTTTGTGCGCATTTGTGCTAATAAGTATATTTTTATAGACAGTTTTATCATTTTCAGTAACAAGATTGATGTCAGGTCTGTTACGCAGCAAAAGTTCTTTTAGACCAGGTGTTAATTCATAATGTTTGTCATTAACTGTGACTATAATTGATTTGGATGAACTTTGACCTTTATTTGTAAAAGAAAACGTTACTATAGCATTACCCATCATTAGATTTTTATTTTCACTACGAATCCCAAATGGTACATTCATGTTTTCATAAATTTCTATCATATCCTGTTTATTAAGAGACAGTAACGTATCATTATAGCTGTCGTTATTCATATATTTATAAGATTCTGAGTCATTATTTGAATGATTTTCTTAAAATTCTTTAAAGCTCTCATAATCCAGGGATGAGCTACATCTTCTCATCTCATCACTGTCACATTTAGACGTGTTAAATATAGGTTTATCCGGATTATTATCTTTTACTCTAATTAACTCCCCCAAAGAATCAGTTATTGGTTTGAAAACCTTCTTAAATTTCAAACTAGTTGCATCTTCTTCATTTTGTAGTAATTTAACTTTATTTTTTATACTTTCTATTGAATTTACCAATTGCTCTTTAATATTAATTTCCATGATTATTTTTAGTTAATTCCAACCGCTGCTTACGAACACTTAATTTCAAATAACATTTCCTTTATATAATGCTGGTCATATATATGTTTATAAGTAAATAAATACATCAAAACCTTGTCTGTATCTACCTTCATTTAGTGGACAGTCCTTATTAATCAATAAAAAGTCAAACCGGTCTCGCCATATTGTATAACAAAGTTTTTTAAATTGAAACCATTCCATATCCGTATTTACATGTTCATTGTATATATGTTTTAAGTTTATATCGTCTTGCTTGAAAATAATTAAAAGATTAACATTATCACGAATTAGTTGCTTAGGTATTTTGGAATACGTTTGTGATAAGTAAAAACAATCAATTTGTTTGTGTCGCCCCATTGCGAAATAATTACGAATATTTATTTGATTTTCGCATGCAACGTCATCAAAAATCATTATTGAATTTGTTAAGGCATCATTAGGGTGTAAAACATTCTTATTATCATTGTAAATAAAGAAATTTGTACAGGGTATACTATCCATTACTTTTTTTAAAAAACAGTATTTCGGTTGGAATTCTGTTTTCGAGTATAAATAAATGTTTTGAAATTTTAAACCATTTTCATGTAATATTAAATTGAGCATTATGTTAGTCTTTCCACAATTATATGGACCGCATATTATACACCTAATAGTATTAGATAAGAGTACACTATGTTTCACTTTAACATGGGATTGATTCTCTAACTTGATATTATAAACCTCTAAAGTCTTGAGTTGCTTAACGAACTTCATTGCGAAATGTAAGATAAACAAAAGTGACTATGTTTATATACTAATGTAAGGATACTGAGGTGGTTATTAAATAAAATAATGCATAATTATAGTTATATGTGTTTATTTATCAACTAAATACAAAAAATTCTATTATAATTACAATAAAACTTTATAGTGACCCCAAGGCAATGTATCAACCTGATTTGAGAGAATAAATCTTTTATCATCATTTCTGTTCATTACCTGTTTGCTTACTTGTTGTGAATACAGCTCATGTTTAATTGATCTAATTAAATTCATTTTGCATATTTTTGATTCATTATTAAATAATGTCCTATTATAATGT
The DNA here is from genome assembly GCA_963564715.1 of Catocala sponsa. Lineage (NCBI taxonomy): Eukaryota > Metazoa > Arthropoda > Insecta > Lepidoptera > Erebidae > Catocala > Catocala sponsa. The sequence goes on along the minus strand of OY751337.1, from coordinate 19,186,276 downwards.
GACATCTTTAGTCTTTTTGTCACCGAGTTTGATATACCTTTTGCTTTATTAATCTGAACTTTGGAGGCTAGCAAATAATAAAGTTTTGCTCTTAACCCAGTAAATTCATTGATTACATCTCCACCTAGTTCATCTTTGAATAGTCCAGGAATTTTTGCATTTACTTGAGGTATTAAATAAGGGTTATCTGAATCAAAATTACTCGTGTCGAAATCTTTTAAATTATTTTTTATATCTTGGTAAATGTCTTTTGTCTGAATTAAGTAAAGTAGGCTATCAGTGTCTGTGTAACAAAGCCTTACATTATTCTTATATATTTCTTTTATTTTATAATGATACTGATAAAGATGCAACTTTGCATATTCTAAAACAGTAAAACCAATATATATTGGTTTATCAAGCACAATTTTTCGGGTTTTAGCTGAATAGCTACAAAGTTTTCTGAAAATATGGATACACATTTCAAATTAGGCTTGCAAATTAGTTTTTCAGCACCAAGTTGTTTATTTGTGATATTGTCTGTATCTCTCCATTTTGTAACTAGTTTAATATCCAATTGTTTACGTTTATTTTCAATAGTTTTGCCAAATATAGAATTATTTAGAAGTTTAAAAAAATCTTTCTCAAATGTAGTTTTTGATGATTGACGTAGAGTAGTATTTAAATCTATATATTTTTTTAAATATTCTTCTTGCTTAAATGTTAGAATGCGATGTATTTTTTTCAGAATAAGCCCATGTCTCAAGCACTCTTTTAAATGAGTGAAATGAATTACATAGTTAAATTTATCATATAAATTAGCGATGAGCTTAGCAGCCTTTCCTCCAGGTGGTATAAATTTTTCTGGAGCAAAAGGTAAATCACTATGAATGTCATGTATGTTATCAGGGTATTCAAGATCTACTTCTAATATAAAGCCATAATTACTGTCATCTGATACATTCATTACGTCAAAACGACTTAATACTTTTTGATTCAAAAATCTAAATTCTTAAATAGGCATCTTTTTAGTCATTGCATAACCGTACAAATTATTACAGTCAAGATATATCAAATAGCTAGATGGTTCTAAATCATTATATTCTGGCAAATATATGTTATTAGCTTTTGCATGTCGTAGGCTGCACTGTGCCAGACCACCACGTATACCCTTTTCTAACATTTGATATATTTCTAAGTTATCAATTAAGTCTAGTTCAACATGTGTATAAAGCAACATAGCATCCCAACTCAAACTTGGTGCTGTTACATAGTATGCAGGGTCTAATTTATAATATTTTAAACTTATGTTACGAACATTTTCGAATATATCACATAATATTAGAACATCACATTTCAAATATAAATCAGTATACTCGCCAATAGTATTAACATCAAATGTATTCCACACAGTTTTTGCATGCTGATATTCTTTATCAGAAATGTGCTCCATTTTCATTGTATTATAGAAACATTCTTTAACCTCTTGTGAGACAGCTGGATGTTTACATTATCGCCCGTTATCGCCGCGTGCCACTTGAGATTTTGTTATTGTTAATTACCGGCCCACTCATAGCTCGTAGAATCAAAAAAATGGTACTACAGAATTTGTTATGATGTCAGCTACGTAGTAAAATATAAACAAGAGCTTTTTGCTGGCTCGCATGCGAGCCCCTGGCACACTAGAGGTTAATAGGCAGTGTATTTATTTCATATTTGTCCCAAGCATCAATGTAATCATAAGGATAAATTCCTTTTTTTCTTAGTAAATGCATGTTTTTATTATTAAATTCCATTGATAAATGAACAAAATCATGATCTGATAAACTTTTGCTTAAAGCATCTAAACTCGAGCTTAAAAAGTGGAATGAGTCTATGAATTTTATTTGAATAGGATGTTTACCATTCTCGTTATGTATGTATTTAGTAATAGTCAAATACTTTTCTTTAGATTTTGGTATGATTTTAATATGGCCTTCATATTTTACTAATTCTTTAATAAACAAGTGGGAATCATAATTCGATAAATTATGGAAAATGATAGGTATGAAGGAGCATACTCTATACATTAAGTTACAATGAGCATGTGCAGCACCTCTATAGTTGCCTGAAATGTGATCGTGATCACATACTTTATCATCAAATAGTAATTGTTCACAAATGTGACAAGTACTAGTATTATTATATCTGATTTGTTCTTTTTCTGTTAAAGGTTTCATTTGTTTTTTATTCGATAGTACTTTAGTTATTTTGTTCACATCTTCTATTAATCTATTAATAAATACTTTAACACAATCAGGACCTCTATATGTAACATACTTATTCTGACTTGAATCGTGTGAACAACAAATGTAATATCCAAAACATGTAGGTAGATGTTTTTTTAAATTGTGTGTTTTTCCAGAAACCCTTTCATCACAATTTAACAACAGACTTTCAAAGTCTGCATAAATTACGTAATTCATCTTTTGTTTTCTTTCATCATTTTTAAAACTGAGTTTAGTATTTTTTTCAGGTAAAACTGACAAAATTTTAGAACACATATGATATTTGTACTTTGATTCACTGCTGTAATATTGTAAACATGCTTCACATAGAAAAAAATTGCCTTTGTGATTTGTCAGTTGTCGTCTTACTAATCGTGATATATTTTTAATAAGACAATAATGGTATATTCCTTTCCTTTCTATACATAGCAAATTTACATGTGTAGAGTTTCTGTTATTTGTTAAATATAGAGGTCCGGTCACATTTTCATTCTTATTGTCTATTCCGTAAACATTTATACTTATGTTATTGTTTCTCTCAAATATTTTTATATCTTCATATGAGACGGGGAACGACATTTCCTCGATATTGAATACAGAGCTATAGTGTGGATATGAACTTGTTCGACATACATTCAACTTGCTAGGATATAAACCAGCTACAACACTCCATAAAAAACAGTGATTGTCATTATTTTGTATATTAATACAACTTCTCGTATTTTTAATTTTTAGTGGTAAATCTAAATAAGTGCCTCCTCTCAACGGACAATATTTATTAACATTAATTTCAAGGTGGCTCAATGAATGATAAGACCAACCAGATTCTTTGTGTTCGAACTCTGACATTTTACATTTTAAACGATCAATTACATTCGAGTACATATCATTAATATTCGTATTATCACAAACAATTTCATATTTCGTGTTAAATGATTTCAATTGTTGTTCATTCGTTTTGAGTAACATAAAGTAGGCAAACAATTCGAAATTTATCTTAATACATGTATTTGTTACTAAAGACATCTGCATAAGTTTCAGAATATTGTTTTCATTCTGACACAAGAATGTTTCAGGAGTGACATATTCAACATCTTGTGTAGGATTTAAACGATATGTTACGATTCTGTTTTTAAAAGCACTTGAAATTATATAAATATTTTCAAATTCAGTTCGTAGTAAACTATTACATTTATGAATATTCGTTCTCAAATGATATCGGAATTTTTGTATCGGTATTTCAATTAGACATTTATCACATTCTATTAATTCTGAATTATTATTGCATTGCCTCTGAAGAGTAGACGAGGGTGATACTGTAAAATAAAACAAAAATATGATAGGGTTACATGGTTACATATGTATATTTATTACATTTTAAATGGTTTACATATATTATTACTTTAAAGATAAGAAATGTAATGTATTAATAATTATAATAGGATTAATAATAAGTACTGACAAAATCTATAGGACAGTGTTTGAATTCTTGACGAGTTTTATTTAAAAAGTCTTTTAAATGCTGCCATGCAGGCGTCCCATCATCAGTGCGATTTTTCACTGTTACAATTGCATGCCTCCAACGATTAATGGGTGCTATACGCTCGATTTCTCCGCAATCATATATTTTCATTTCCACATAGTATCTCCCCGGCTTCTTATCATCACTTTGCCTAGACAAACCATTCGCTACGCGACGTGTGTAATACGAAAGCAGTGGTTGTGATTTTTTACCCTGAGCGTTGCTGACGATCTCCTCTTCCTTATCATCATCGCTGTCACTGCCAAATAGCTCGTGTGATGTAGGTTTCATGCAAGCCGAGATTGGGTTGATAGCAGGCTTCCTTTTCTTCTTTTTATCATCTGTATTCGATGATTGACCTTCCATCGTTATCTTCGCAGGCGCCGATGACTTAGTTGTTGTCGAAGTCTTCAAATCCTTAAATTTTTTCTGCTGCTGTTGTTGCTGCTCGACTTCGTCATCAGACGAGAAAAGATTACTTACAGTTGGCTTCGACCTGAAAAAGTAAAGAGCAATGTATAAGTCAAAAGTTATAAGTAATAGATAATGTAGGTAGATGGGTAAGTGTTTGTCTGACGAATACATGAAATGAGGTAATTAAGCGAAAATATAAAAATATTTAATTTTATCTTTTCCCTTAATTACCTAAACAGATGAAATAAGTGAATAGATTGAGTAGATAAAATTAATTACTAGAGCGAATAGGATACATTTACGAATAGAACGAATAGTAAATAATAATTTCATAAATTAACGAACAGAGTGAATAGATAAAATAGGTGAATTGAGCGAATAGATGAAATTAGTGAATAGAGCGAATAGATGAAATGAATGAATAGAGCAAATAGATGAATTAAGTGAATAGAGTTTTATTAGTGAATACATTCAATTAATTCAAATTAGATATTGTATATAATGAACAGATACAATACGATATGAAATTAATTAAATATACATATAAATTATGCTAATAATAATAATAATATTATATCACATACACACAACACCATGTGGGTACTAGACAATGGATAAACACACATATTTATACTTTTTCGTAATTACATACATATTATACATAGAAACACCCAGACCAAGACAAACATCCATGTTAATGCACACAATTGATTGACTTGTGCGGGAATCGAACCCGCGACCTCAGAAGTGGTAGTTGGTTAAATTAACCACTACGCCATCGAGGCCGACTGATGAATTATATAATAAAATTTATAAAGATTAAATTAGCATTAAAATAGACAAATCATGAACAATTTAAATTAAATTTTGATATTACTTACATTTCGAGTCCTAGTGAATTTTGCTTCGTAGTAATTTGATGAGAAAACTTAGGAGCACTGGGGCTTTCAGAAGTGATATGGTAGTCTAGTTTGTCGCAGATGGGTTTATATTGGTGTAAAATCACGTCACACATATCCTAATTTGTAAATTGCTGACATACTAAAAAATAAGTATATCGTTCAAAGCTCTGGACTTTGTACCCTTAGAAGATTTAATAATAACAATTATGTAATATAATGCGTATTATACTTGAAAGTAAAGCAGATTTCGTCAGTTGTGCTTAGGGTTGCCACCTTTATTTTGAACGAACAGGATATATTTACTATCCGAGGTAAGAAAATAAAGTAGAAGATCTGAAAATAAAGTACTATTTATGTAACTTATTTTTTGTTACCATATTTTTGTTGATGCTAGTAACACTAAAATATGGTTACTAACTATTTGCTAGATGTTTCTAACAAATAGTTATTATCAAGGAACGTCTTAACGAGATATTTACAATAGGTATAGTATATGTCTATATTAAGATAGATAAATAATTGATTTTATATATAATTTAAGGAATCTCTATAGCCTTGATTTAAGTAAACAATTAAATAAAATCTTTAAAAGTCGACATAGATAAAATAAAGTATTTTGACTTACTTCATTTGCTTAATAAAGTATAAAGTATGTTTGTCCGTAAATAACGTAACGTAAAATAACGTACAACACTTTATCTTAAAGTATGGGTGGCAACCCTAGTTGTGCTGTACCAAAGAGACTATGATTGAAGCATTAATTTTACCTCTAAGTTTGGTTGCCGTGAGTCTTTGCTTATGTTTGTACTCAATCGTCAAATTCAAGGTTCGATTACTGAGACAGAAAATGTTATTAAGTTTGTCTATTTGATTTCGATTGAAATTCACAATCAATAGTGGAATGGGGTTTATTGCAAAGTTATAAATTAATAGTATACTTAGATTAATATCATTTCTTGACTTAGCGATTAATTTTGTATATAATATTGCAAATACTTACATTTTAAAAGATACTTATTATATCACAGATTTGTATTTGACAAGTAGGTTTCATACAAAATAAATCACCTTACGAGCGAACGAAGTCGTAGGTAAAAGAAGTATATAAATAATCTTGCGTCAAAAAATAATCTAGACGAGTGTTATAATAGCAACGTTTTAAACGCTAAGAAACGCGTTCATTAAAATATATCCGATATGTAGCTATACAAGATTATAACCTGTTATTATTTCATATAAGATACTTTGAGGACCACTACAGTAGTTTTACGCTCGTCTGCATTGTAATGTACCTCACATATCATACCATGCTGATCTCTGCAAACTTGATACATACATATATGGCGACACGTGGATCTAAAATGAATCAATATTCGTATTGGGTTTCTATACAAAAACATAAACTAAATTACAGTACATTTTGAACTCTAAGCCAGTAAAAAAAAAATTTTGGTAAGTATATATGTAATGAAAATCAGAATAAAAATCACATTAAAGTTGTCTGCCTGCTGCACAATGTCGGTAAGTAAAAATATATGCACTTAATATTTTTTAAATGTTATTTAATATAAATTTAGTCTTCTAATGGGTTTACTTATGTTTGTTTCAGGAGTCCAATGATATGTTTATTACGAATTCTTCATATTCACCAATCCCAGTTGAAGAGACTCTACGTAGCAGAGTAGTGAATTATTTGGAGATAGATAGACAATTTCGTCCATTTGAATTTGAAGAAACAGCGTCTAAAAGCAATAATATCAACGACAACAATAATAAGAGACGAGGAGACGACATCATCTATTCATATATAAAAAAGCCTTCGAAAGGTCCGCGAGGCAAAATAATACGCATTCAGGTATTCGACGCTGAAGAATTCACCAATTCACCGTGTGATTGTGCTGCTAATGTTTGCGTCCAACATGTTGTCGCGAACGTATTCAACGATGATATTTATAAAAGTGTAAAGGATATCATAAATAAATTGTATAAGAAAATGTGAATATACAAAAAACAGTAATCCATGGTTTTATTTCTATCGTGTAGAAACCACTAATAATAAATAGTACCTAAACCAAATCGATATTTTGTTTGCATTTCAATACTTTGTGTCGAGTAATCTACGTCAATATAAATGGCTGCTCATGACTAATAATGTAATTGTTACATAAACTTATTCAAACCCAACATATTAAGTGGTTGAAAGTACTGATACATTTTGATTTCTAATACAAAATAAAAATACTTATTTTTAAAATAAGTTTAACATGAAAATCTCTATATGTCAGGCATAATTATTCATCATCTGTAATACTTAAACATAAACGTGTCTAAATAATATTCACTTGGTAGATTGTAACGTAGGTAAGTATGTATATTCGAAGTTCTATATAAGATGACATTGGAGAATGTTTGCGTGCATTTACCCATTCGAATTGGAATGTGCCGAATAGACAATATGTACTTTACTGTGAACTATGCTATGAATAGAATAAAACAAAACTGTTATGAATTGATGAATGGATATTATATTATTTTGATAATACACCACTATATATTTTCATCCTTATTACTTTTAATATGAAATTCGTTTCTTAATTAGTGCAACAATTAAATAAATACTACCTTTCTAATATATACATATCATATCGAGGCGTAAATTATCACTTTGAATATAACTACTAGACACCATTGCAAGTAATTTCCTTTACTTAATTGAATAATAACATCTATGCGAATAGAGTAAGTATTGGGGGGATCGGATCTCGTATGATCCGAGACCCCCAATACTTACCTACTGGTATAATAGCTGCACACCTTCTTGATATGAGTTGTAAAATACTGAAATTATATTTAATTGGCGATTTACAAGAGTGGCCATGAGTTTCTTGCAGGTTTCTTCTCATAGGCTCAACCCTTTACCTGAACCTAGCAACTAAACTAAATGCAGCTTCAGTAACTTAGTAAACTCACTAACCTATATATTTTGACATTCATAAGTGTTACTTTGTGACCTGAATGAATAAATGATTTTGACTTTGACTTGACTTTGTATATATACTAACTCACTGTGTAAACTTCTCGTGCGTTATTCAGGAATGTATAGCGGAAGCATGTATTGTGTATAGCACCACCTCTTAACATTTGTCGAAACTACTTCGTATGTTTGTAGTCGCTACAGTAATAATAATTACCTATAACATATTTTGTTCTAGGGCTGGCACAGAAACCAATCTGAATTGCTGGCATGTCATCGCGCACGAGTCTGACGAAACGGATACAGAAGAAGAGAGAAGAAAAAAACAGCCAAACAATAAAAGATACTTTGGATAATACTTATATAATAAATCTTTAACAAGAAGTTTTGAAAATCTCTATTAAAAAGCTTTTCTTTTTTTTCTGTTTTCGTGGGTTATGCTTTGATGCTTACCTCTCTGCGGGGCGAAGGAGAGGTTATGTCGGACTCACTGGGGAAAGATGGTGAGCGACATCCCGGTAATACCGACTAAACCTACCACGGTGTTCCTCGACATAACCGCAATCAGCGGGGCCGCGCGAATCGCTTTCACATGCAATCGCAACCCCGCCCGCCCGGTTTCGGTCCGCCGCGGCGCCGTATGAAACGGCAGGCCACTATACAAATAGACCTGCCCTTTGGGCATCAGTAATTTTATCAAGAACCTTCTCACACTGCCGTATCTTTAGCCAGTAGTTCCGAGTTTCATACTGCATTTGAGTTCTTTTTTTAAATTCATATATTTAAATATTGTGGGGTGACTGGTACTTTAGCTAGGCTCGAGGCCTGTATTTCAGGATACCAAGTCTCCACCCCTTATGCATTACATTTTATTATGTACTTTATAACACAAGGCTGCAGTAATAATAATTATTATCTGTATTTAAATAATTTCACATAAGTCTTTCTTAGCGTACGCGTTTGATAAACGTATGCGATGACGTACATTTCACTGCGCTAGTGCGACGTACAAGCGATAACTTCGCGACTGGGGCGCGATACGCAACGTGTGAATTGTGTTGATGCGGCGTTTACGCTGATTTTTTTACGCATATTTTGAATGGCACTTCTGAGCTGCCGTTATATCAGGCACGATTACAATTGTTCATTGCGACGCGCTAGCGACGCGTTAATAAACGCTAACTTTGCATGATACGCTGCGTGTACATTGCGATATCGTGGCGTCTGCGCTGCACATCCGCTTACGCTGTAGAAACGCTAATTTTAGAATGCTATGCCTGGCTGTTAGACTCGCTCACAATTCAATAATTAGGATCTTGAGTTCTTCGTTGGTTTAATAGGTAGTGATACGAATACTAAAGAAAGAGTTAATTGATCCATCTGTTAAGAAATTTTGAGTGTCAACTTAGAATTAAGAAGTTAGTGATATTTTATCCCTATGCCTCGAAAAGCACGTAAGGCCATTTTTTCCGCGGGTAAGTGTAGGGTTAATTTCACTTGATATTCGCTCACTCTTATAAGAGTGTAAGGAAATATCGAACGCAACTGTATTTGTGTACACATTTTTGCAATATAGTAGATCTCTATTAAAATTGGGCATTATCGTGTAAGATTGAGCGAAATTCAGTCTGCAACTATATATGGTTGTATGTTATAAGGTTTTCTACCAGAAATTCTTAACTGAACCACGTAGTTTGGGCAATATGCGTGCTAAGTAATACTAAATTTGGACTATATTCCGATAGACCTAAAGTGACGTACCGTCCGTTGGAGAGTGTAAATAATCTACCTAACCCCTCATCAACTTATAGGCTTGACAACATTAAGTTCAATATATCATCTTACTTCTTTTTTAATTTAACCCTAGAATGGGCGCGCTATGAGCATTTAGCCGCCCTCTCCAAAGAAACGTGAATAATCCATAAAACAATTGCCCGTTAAGTCTGCGCTTTTTAGTAGCTGCTTCCACTTTCGTCCGTAACTTGTGCGGAAAGGCTGAACGCCATCAGTGCACGGAGAGCCGCTAGAGGAGGACATGTACGTGTTTTTACCAACGGTCGACGCCAGGCGGCAATTTACTCACCGCGCGCCTACTCACGTAAGGAAAAATTATTACATATATTTATTGCAATATTGAAATGTAGACTATATTTTATTGTGCGTTTATTGTAAAAACTAAGAAAACCCTTATAATTTCAGGATTTAAAAGTATCGCGTGATTGTAATGAACAAGATGGAAGATCATAAAGTGTTTTGGTTAGAGGAAATATTAGATTTTAAAGATGCTAGTTTAGTTCGTAAACAAGAATGTATCTTGAAAGTGTCGATCTAGTCAGCATAGTAAACATTACACGGACACAGAACAGTCGGCATACAACGACGATACTGACAAAGAAGAACCTTCTTCAATTTATGTGCCCTTTGAAATACCATCTACTCGAGGCCAATTGACATCTATTTCAGAGAGAAGCCTTAGCCGTTCACCAGCTACCACAATATGTCATAAGCATCGATTTGGTCATCGCAAACGTACAACACAACCAGGTGATAAATCTTCAACACGTACTCAGTGATGATGATGAACCGTTAGCCCAGCAAGTTCGCCGTAGGGACAGTATTTAAAAGAGATTGCGATGGTCCTAGTTAAGCCATATATGACAAGGTATTCTATTGAGTCATGTTAAGATGTTGTAATAAGCATCATCTTCAAGGAAGGAGGGCAAATGCATTATATGTCCAACAAACTAAAATTGGCGCACTGAAAAAGGATGTTGCAGATGCTCAAAATTACTGTGCAATAACATTGCACATATTTATGTGAGGACAGTTTTGCTAAAGCATAGCCTGTAGATGTAGAAAATATGTAAAAGCCAGCCACAGTTAAGCGCCAGCCTGCTATACTACCTTATGTAAAGGGTGTCACTGACAAGATTGGCTACATCTTGAAGCGAGCTTCAATCAACACAATATATTTCAAGCCGCCAACGAAGATAAGTCAATTTTTACCATCCGTCAAGTGCCAACTACCTTTACAAGATGCAGAGGTCTATAAAATAGATTGTGACTGCGGACTCTCATACATTGGTCAAACCAAGAGAAGCATAGGCACCCGCATATAAGAACACATAGCTGATGTAAAACACAAACGCTCGTTGAAGTCTGCTGTGTGTGAACATGTGCAACAGGGGACCAACCACTACCTAAGATTTGACAAACCACAGATGCTCGCTAAAGAACACCGATTATGCTGGATATATTACCAAGGATGCTTCACGAGGCTATTGAAATCAAAAATCATCCTAATTTCAATAGAGAAGATGGTTGGAATGTACCACCAACTTGGGATCCAGTAATTCAAATAGTCAAACCCAAGAAGAAGCAAACCACAGCTAGACTTCATGATACTTTGAGCTCAGTCTGCGTAAATAGAAACACCCATGATTAAATTATGTTCGGGTACTTTGAAATATCTACACTGGAACATTGAGACAACTACCATCTTAGTCTCCCCGTGACCATGGCTGCTGAAAAGCAACCGAAACGTCGGGGAAAGTGTAAATATAAATAGTATAATAGTATAGTAATAGTACAAATAGTTTTAATAGTTTCAATAATTTAATTAGCTTAAAAACTAGTAAAGTTTAATAGTAATAGTAGTGTAACAGTTTTCAAAAGTTTGTAATAAAGTGTCAAATAAACAACGCGATAAAATCCGTATATAGTAGTTTATTTTCAATGAATAACATTCCCGTAAACAGAAGACAATATTAGAAAATATATAATTATGTTAATTTGTTTCCATTTTAACTACTATAGAATAATAATATATGATAATGTAGAATAAGTTTAAAAACTATATTTCATAAACCAAAGTTCCAGAATAGGATTTAATAAATGCAGTATTCCTACTTAAAATGGTCAATGAAAAGAGGCGGCAATATGTTTCCGACGAGCCCACTGACGTGCCGCGGTAAGACGCGCCCACTCTAGAGTTAAAAACGTAGCTCTTTTCGGTCAAGTAATTACCACATATTGTATCTGTCTTCTGCTTACCTTTTAACCTCTTGATACGACGCGACTCTCACTTTTTCCATCACTTGTTGGACAAATGCACGTCTCGGTCATTTCGTTCCTCTCATGCATCCAATTTTTCCTTCTAAGATGATTTAAGAAATGCACCACGTCGCATCAAGGAGCCCATTAACTTTCCTCCTCTCATCATATTTATCCAATTTACTATAAGTGCTCATTGTGTATTCCTTCACTATCTAAATTTAAACCATGCAAATAAGACTACTCTCCCAATAAGATTTACGGTGACAAGTTAATCCTATGAAAATCCGATTTGTCTGTTTGAATTTTTTTTTTTTGTTTTTTTTTTTTTTTGCTCGTCAAAATGACCACACTCCACCAGATGGTAAGCAGTCGTGTGGTCTAAGAGCAGTGGCCTCCACATCGCCCCCACAGTAGCCGAGGCGATGTTGAGGTCTCTACTTTGACGGCCTGAGAAGATGCTTTTTCACGCCCCGCATAAAGAACCCAGGATTGAAGGAAGAAGGAAACACGTGCCTTGGCAGAGAATTCCATGCCTTGGTCGTTCGGCAGAGATATGAGGACCCAAACTTTTTGGTACGCGCTCTAATCGACTCTACCGTGTAAGGATGGCATCTGAGCCCAGCACGCGTTGTTCTGGATAGGAAAGGGGCGGGCGGGATAAGGTGGAATAACTCTTCAGAGCACTCCCCGTGGTATATTCTGTAGAAACATGCCAATGAGGCAATGTCTCTACGGAGTTGCAGAGGTTCCAGTGAACTCGTGACCTCTGGATCTCCGATGATACGGACAGCCCGCCGCTGTAACCGGTCGAGAGCGTCCAGCAAGTACTGCGCGGAGCCATCCCAGAGATGAGAACAGTACTCCACGCAAGGGCGCACTTGTGCCTTATACAATAGGCACAGTTGCCCAGGCGTGAAGAACCGCCTCACCCTGTTCAGAACTCCGAGTTTTCGCGAAGCTTGCTTAATGACGCTCTCGATATAGGTTTTCTGATTAAGGGAGCGGCAAAGATCTATACCTAAGATGGAGAGACTGTCACGTATCACCAGTGGAGTGTTCTTCAGAGAAGGGAGGGGAAGGAACGGAGACTTTTTTGTTGAGAACGCGCATGCCTGGGTCTTCTTGGCGTTGAACTCGACCAAGTTCTTGGCACCCCATTCATAGATGCGGTCCAAGGTCCGGTCAAGTTCAACGACAAGATTCTGCCTTTTCCCCTCAACCTCAGCCTGTTTGGCCCCAGGATGTCCGAGATATCGCCCATGCACGGTACTGTCGTCCGCATAACAATGTATGTTGCCGAGATTCAACATATCATTGATATGCAGAAGAAAGAGCGTAGGGGATAAGACAGAACCCTGAGGCACTCCTGCATTGACCTGCATAAATTTGGAAGCGCGACCGTCGCAAAGGACCCGAATACGACGCTTCTGCAGGAAACTTGCAATCCAGGTGCACAGTTGAGGGGGCAAGCCATAGGCCGGAAGCATGGAAAGAAGAGATCGGTGCCAGACTCTGTCGAAAGCTTTGGCTATGTCAAGGCTGATAGCCAAAGACTCGCCGTGCTTGTCCATAGCCTCACCCCAGAGGTGCGTGACGAACGCTAGAAGATCACCCGTTGATCGTTTAGACCGAAAGCCGTATTGGCGATCATTGATCAACGATTGATCCTCCAGGTAGCGGACAATTTGGGTGTTTATAATCTGCTCGAACACCTTGGAAAGCACCGAGGTGATAGCTATGGGTCGATAGTTGCTTGGCTCGGAACGGTCCCCCTTTTTGGGAATCGGTTGAACGTTCGCTTTCTTCCAAGCCTCAGGCACAATGCCTGCGACGTAAGACGTCCGGTATAGGCGCGTAAGTGTGGGAGACAACTCCGCTGCACATTTTTTAAGAACCACAGCTGGGATGCCGTCATGTCCACTGGCTTTCCGAACATCGAGAGACTGCAGTATCGCACGAACGGTTCGTTGCCTGATACATATATCAGGCATGGTGTAGCCGCAGTTGGCAATGTTAGGCGGCTGCGAACCGCAGTCATCGATTCGGGAGTTGGCCGCAAAGAGATTAGCAAGCAGATCTGCTTTCTCCTGCGGCCGATGAGCCAGTGATCCATTCGGATACCTCAGAGGGGGCAGCATGGTCTGGCAGAAGTTGGACTGCACGGCTTTGGCCAGGCGCCAATAGCTACGACTGCCCGTAGGATGCGCCATTAGCTCCTGGCCGAACCGTGCGACGCGCTGGGCATCCGCTCTTAAGTATGCCCTCTTGCAGACCTTTGTGGCTTGGTTGAACGCTGCCTTCAGGTGATCCACGTTAGGGTCGTAGAGAGTGCGAGCCCTGGTCCAAGCGCGATACGCTGTCTGTTTGCGTTCAACAGCATCGGCGCATTCACGCCCGAACCAGGGCCTTTTCCTGCCGCCGCTCGTGACATCACTGTATGGAATATAATATTCCATACCCAGGATGATTTCACCAGCGACAGCAGTAGCGCTCTCTGATGGATCCCTGTTCTCAAAGCAGCGTTGAGCCCAAGGGATGGATGCGAAGTATTCCCGCATTCCATCCCAGTCTGCTGACGAGTAGTGCCACAGTCGTCGTCTTGCCTCCTCGGGTCGTGGGGGCGTAACAACAACAGCTGTGGCACAAACCAGACAGTGGTCTGAGGTGCCCAAAGGAGCACGAATCGACACACTGTACCGGTTCGGGTTACTCGTCAGCAGCAGATCGAGCAGAGAGGGCGCCTGACCTGCAATATCTGGTATCCGGGTGGGCTGGAGTACCAGTTGAGACAGGTCATGCGTGAGAGCGAACGCATGGACAGTTCGTCCCGTGTGGTCTGTTTTGGGAGAACCCAACCAGGTCTCATGGTGGGCATTGAAATCTCCCAAGAACACCAACTCAGCGTTCGGAAACCGCTCCTGCGCGTCGTCTGCCACCTGACTCAGGTAATTGAAGAGTCGAGTTGTCTCAGCGTCTCCTGAATGGGATCGGTAGAGGCACATGTAGATTTGGCTGAAAGAGCCATAATCTACGTGTACCCAAAGGACAGAGAAGGAAGGGTCTTCTAGGCATTGTAGACGGCGACAGCAAATATCCGCCCTAACAAACAAGCATACCCCGGCTTTCGCGAGGAAACACTCCTCTAGCACGTAGCCGGGATATTGCAGGTAGTTCGTGTCTGCAGGACGGCGTATTTGTGTCTCCGTTAGAAAAAGCATTGCCGGCCGAGCCGTCTCCAGGTGATGATGGACGGCATTAAGGTTAGCGTGGAGTCCTCTGATGTTAATAAACTCCACGACACAGGAAGCAGCAGTGGGGTTACGGTGATTGGCTGCTATTGAACGACAATGCTTTGTTCGTACTGCCATAGAGTGAAAGGAAGGGGAAGCGTGAAAAAAAAGAGGCGGCTATTCTCGCAGCAAAGTGGGGCAAGGCGCAGAGCAAGTTTTCTCATATAACTGTATGGTATGGCGATAGCCGATCCGACGGACGGAAGGACCCCCGTACCCTCCCGAAAGTGGTCGCCGGGACCCACCCTCCGGTCACCATCCGGCACGACGAGCCACCTCGAGATTATGCGCGGCATGATAAGGCAGCCAACCTAGTTGGTTAGACTCGGTTGGGCCTCTGGACTATACCGCGGGCGGCCAGCAGAGCACCGTTTCTACGGCTCTCCCTGGCCGCCGGGTCGACTCGCGCCACCCACACAATGACTCTGCGGATACTCTGCAGGTCCCTCATAAACTGCGAGAATCGTCATCTCATGCTTAGGCCTCCGGCGCTCTCATTCACCGAACGAAACACAGCAGTGAAACACTGTTGTTTCACGTCGATTTTCTGTGAGAGGGTAGTACTTCCCCGGTCGAGCCGGCCCATTCCTGCTGCTTTATATAAAATAAGCAATATAAATATTCGACGTGTATTCGTTTAAAGAAGATATAAAGCCTTAATAAGGCCTGCTTTTTATATATAGGACTAGCTAAACCTAGCCACGGTTCGGTGTGGCTCAGTCTCATATTAATTAACAGGTAACTAACTTAAAGTATTAGTATTGGTAGTATTATATTTTCCATTTCCGTAGGCACTTCGGTAGAAAAAGACGTATACAAAACATTTATGTAAAAGTGTCAAATGAATCCGTCGACTGCTATTGGAATTTTCAGACACAAACATACTGAATTTTCACAAGTTCAAAGATGTAAGATAAAATCCCGCTTGATGATAATGTTTATAGACTATTATAATTATGGAGGCATCATTTTGTGTTCAGCGAGAACATAGTTAATCACGCCTAAATATGCTCGAGGGGCTTGGCAGAGATTTAGTTCAGTCTCATTTTACTATATTATCAAGTAAAACACATTTTAGAAAACTTCCTAACAGTAGCACCAAATTCACATTACTCTATCCATGAATTGGACTCGGTATATCATGACCGGCTGCAAGCGTAAGCGCAAACTTACGCCACGGGACCAACGAGGCGTAATAATATAATAGATGTAGTATTTTCCCTTCTTTATTTATGGACCTTTCTGCCCATAGCCACGATAGTTGCATTAAGGCAGAATTTTACCTGAATTACTATACAACTTTAATAATAAACTTAATCAATTTTAGCTATAAGTATTCTTGCTACTGCTTTGATGTAGGCTCCTGAAGATAGTATAGAAATCATAAAAACTCTGCGATCGTTTCCCGAGTCAGACAGTATTTGATTTTCTATCAGTGATTTCTAAGTAACGTCACAGATTCCGAAACTCTTTTTGCTCTATTAGGAATATATAGGCGTCTCTATAAAATGCACTGTGATAAAATGAAAATGCTAAATAAAATAATTACAAGGCCTTTTAAAACTTTTTGCAATAAGCTTGTTTTACGAAATGTTAATAAACATATTTTATCAATGATTAATACTTGCAGAGGCATGTAGGTACCTATTTGCTTTATAATTCGCACGAGCAGCTTTTTAAGTTTGTATTTAATAAGAGATTTATTTGTGAATGTACACTCACACATTTAAACATCATTTTAATGTTTGTGTGTAAGTGTGTGTTATAAAAGAATTTTGTTTCTATTCAAAATGGTTGTAGTTTGCCATTAAACATTGAAAATCCTTGCATCCTTGCAGCATCTTGATAAATTATATACCTATATAAGAAACCGTATTTGCTTGTAGTTCTTGTTGTTATATTGCGACAAAAATGGCAAATTAGATGGAGAAATACTGCCGCCCTTTACGGAATATTATAATACCATGAATACTTACTACTTCAGTAAACTCACTAACCACTAAGCTGTTATTCATGGTTGTTACTTTCAATCTAAATTTTTAAATATCAGGTAACTTTGGCTTTGCGTAGCTAATAAATGATTATGGCAATAAAAGTGATAATTTACATTATCATGAACGAAGCTGCGAGCAAAAACTAGATCTTTAATAAATAAGTATCGTCCCATAGTTATTTAGAATCGTCCACAACTGCACGAAGTACCCTCCTCCAGCCATTTAAAATTGATCGTATTTTGTCCTTATTTTAAAAGTTATTTGCATTTAAGAATTATGCTAGTATTATATAAAGTTGAATAGAAGAAAAATAAAGGATTACGCCAGGTGTACAGCGACCACATAGATCACAGTCGGCGCCCGCTTAAGTTTTAATCTGCCTGCAAAGCACTGTGATTATAAAAGCGCCGTTCTTTGTAACGCACCTTTTGTTCGAGGGAAACTTTGCTAGGATTGCTTTAAATTTATTTTTTGTTATTGTATGAAATATTATATTCCATACCTATTAACAGGTTCCTTTATTAAAAATGTCTTTAATAATTCTATATGTAATACGCGTTTGCTTCCTGCATTATGTTTATTTTTGTTTACTGCTATGCTATAGTTTGTCACATTCATGGTCAAGACACAGATAAGCAAAACGTAGTGGCTTTAATAAAATTTAACAATAATTGTTTTTGAATAAATCGGGAGAAATCATATTGGAATAGAATAAAACAGATAAATATCCTCGTATCCTCGGCTTGGAGTTTAATAATTTTATATAGTTTAGTCAGACAGAATGAGTTGTCTTTGATATGCATCCTCAAGATATTCTAAGCTTATTCCATTTCAATAAAACACCAACTTTATAATTTAGGTAAACCGCAATTTATCCTAACTAGTATTATAAATGACAATGTGAGTTTGTTCGTTTATTGCGCTTGCACGCCTTAACTACTCGACCGATCATCATGAAATTTCGCATACATTTTGTCAGAGATGCACAAAAGAACATAGAGGGTACTTTTTCTCCAGAAAAAGGTACTTCTCCCAATTTATTGTCAACATCTACAGTAACACGTGCGAATACGTAAACTGTAATTATGGAAACATTAATACATGATAATTTAAACATTTTGTATTAAAATAAACTTGAATCACCATGGTAAAGTTAACAACACGCACCAAAGAGTCATCTGTTTTCAAAAGCGCATCCTCAAGGGCTCATTCTGTGTCGGTAAAAACATTGATTTCAAAACTATATAACTTTTACTAAGCATCTAAAACTATGTTAAATTGTGCATATAGAAACAAAATTGGTTAAAATAGATATGAAAGGCCATGGTAAATCCAACAGCACGTGCAAAAGCTATTACTATGTTCACAAAGAAGAATTCAAAGCTATAAATAATACATGGTACATTTCAGTGACATGTGTAGAATGTACTTCTCGTCGAGGGAACTATTCTAAGCTTCGCATCATTTCCCGTCTAGACCGATACATGGCAGATCAATACTGAGCCTTTTCTTCGCCTAGGGCGTATGTATTTGCTATAAACGCCATGCGTATAAAGTGGATGCGTATAGTATGTAGGTGTATTTCAAAGTATAGTTGGCCATCTTTTTTTACTAGTTTAGAGATGTGGGTACATTTAAGATATTTTTAAGATTAGCTCTCATCGACTAGGTAAGAGTTGTCTGTATCCAAAGGTATGTTTTTCTTCTTTTATTTTGTTGGTGTTGGTTCACTGTTTCAATAATATCTGCAATATTTTTGAAAATGATATTAGTTTTACTATTTAGGGGGATATAAAACTAAAACGATGGTTTTTAATATGTTGTCTGTCTATTCCGGTATTACGTAAAAACCTTCAAGCTAATTTACAAGCAGTTTAGTGACTTGGTTTTGTACTTAAAATCTATGACACTTTTCAATGTTAGTTAGAAGCGCATATAGGGTGCAAAGTTTACGACCGACGCGCGACGTCGCGGGTTATATTGATAGGTACTTCACGCGAGTAAAATTGCACGCAAAGATTATTAAAATATAAAATTATATTAAAGACATTTGAAATATCAACCATTTTATCTATTTGATATAATACTATCTGCCACCTAAAATATGTATCGTGATATATTGATATATCTTGCAATAACTACGTAAGAATTATTTAATTGACACGTGACAGAGTGTCTCCGTTATTTAATTTGGTTGTGTTTCTATGTTAAATTCATCCACAGTCGCTCCTTTAGCCATCTGTGTTAAAAGTCACGTCTACTCATTTCTGCATCTGTACGTTTTAAAACATCGTGTAAACTGAAAATTTGATCATAAGCAGGGTGGTCAAACAGACAAATATAGTGCGTATGTACCAAATTTTTCTTATCAATTTTATTTAGGTAATAGCACGTTAAAGGGAGCTAATTTTATTAAAAATAGTAGGTAGTCTCTAATAATAAAGACGGCTCTTTATTATTAGAGACCACTATTAGAGACTACAAAATCTTACTGCATATCCTAAATGAGCGGCTTAAATCGTACTTGTCCAAGGAAATCGCCCCCGAACAAGCTGGAAAAGGAAGAGGTACCTGTGAGCAAATATTAACGATACGCCAAATCATTTAGAAAACTAGAGAATTCAACAAGCCAACATATATATGCTTTGTAGACTTCTCGAAGGCGTTTGACTCAGTGAAGTGGCCAAAGCTGTGGGAAACACTTCTTGCAATGGGTACACCTAAGCATCTTGTACATCTCCTAAGACAGCTATATGAAGGAGGTACGGCATCAGTTAGAACAGATGATGTATTGTCAAGCCATTTCCACCCTGGTGCAGGAGTTCGACAGGGGTGTATTCTATCGCCATTACTGTTCAACATCTACACAGAACTCATAATGAGAATCACCCTCGAGAACTGGACAGGCGGAGTAACTATCGGAGGCCTCACAATTTCCAATCTACGATACGCGGATGATACAACCTTGTTCTCAACGAGCATCAGCCAAATGGAAGAACTTCTGAGTAAAATGGAGCGAATTAGTCTTGAATTTGGTCTGAAAATCAAACGCAGTAAAACAAAGGTTACGATTGTCGACCGCGCCAAAAACAATTCACCAGAGGTCATAAAAATAGCGAACTGCGATGTCGTTCAATCATACATCTACTTGGGCGCACTGATATTGAACAATGGTGGATGCGCTGACTAAATCAAGCGTCGTATGGCTATAACAAGGTCTGCCATGGATAAGCTCAAAAAGATATGGGGAAACCGGAACATCACAAAAGCCACGAAAATTTGGTTAGTCAGAGCGCTAGTGTTTCCCATATTTCTGTATGCCGCTGAGACCTGGACATTGAGAGAGAGTGAGAAAAAGAAGATAGATGCTCTAGAAATGTGGTGTTGGAAGAAAATGCTTAAGATATCTTGGACCCAGCATAGAATCAACATGTCCATTTTGCAAGATCTAGGTATCAAGCAACGCCTATCTTCTATCGTACAAGCTCGAATTCTCACATTCTTCGGGCACGTATCAAGACGTGGAGGTGTCTCCATAGAGCGCCTTGTAGTTCAAGGAAACGTCGAGGGCAAACGAGCACGTGGTAGATCGCCTATGCGCTGGACCGACCAAATTAAGGCAGCATTAGACAATGGTCCATTGTATGAGTGCACCAGAAAGGCAAAGGTGCGTGAAGAGTGGCGACGGATTGTCAAGCATGCTACACAACCTTAAAGATGACCACGACCACTCTGTCAAGAGTGAAACGACGTAGAAGAAAAGAATTAGAGACTACTATAAAAAATTTCTCCTTGCTAAAAAGGTGCTATAGATTTGTTATTTGAAGTTTATTAGATGAATACCATGTTAGCTGTTTTTAAATTATTCACGTTATGGCCAAAAATTCAAGATTAATAAATAAAAGTTATTTTTACGGATAATTATAGATGAGATAGAAATGTAGATACAAACCTTGAATTATTGAAAAGAGACTCAACATTATTACGTTAAACATATTATGTACTTCGTGAAATGTGGATGTAAAACGCTTCTGCATACCCCCGCAAATATTTACCGGCGTGAGTTAATGTAGTCAGTTAATAATAGCTCAATCGAGGCGTCGCGCGTCGGGCGTCTTGGCGGCCTTGATGGCGTAGTGGTTTGAGTAACCGACTGCCACGCCTGAGGTCGCGGGTTCGATTCCCGCACAAGTCAAATATTTGTGTGCATGAATATGGATGTTTGTCTTGGTCTGGGTGTTTCTACGTATAATATGTACGTATTTACAAAAAAAGTATAAATGTATGTTTATCCATTGTCTAGTACCCATAGTACAAGCTCTGCTTAGTTTGGGCTAGATGGTGTTGTATGTATGTGATAGAATAGAATAGAAAAAATTAACGTAATATTAATAGCCTATTGTCGTTTGTATGCGCAGCGGGATTGAGTATTTTGATTTTTGAAATCTGTACCTACAAAGCAATACAAATTTTAAAAATTAGGCTTCGTGATTAGTGCTCAATCAAATAAAATAATATTATAATAGTTAATATGGCTATGGCGAATACTGATGGCGTAGTGATTGAAATGGTTGCCTAGCCACCGCCACCACGCCGAGTGTAGTGGCTTCGATACCCACAGAGGACAATCATTTGTGTAATCCGGAAATTGTTGGTTCGAATCTGAGTGTTTTATGTGTCCGTTGTTTGAATTTTAAATTCATCGCGACACTGGAATTGTCACTAGACTGGGAGTATCCTAAAAATCAGCTATCAGCGCTTTAAAATCATCCTGTCAAATAAGATCTCTCTTTCACTTGCTACGTTGTGCGGCCACGGGTACCTACTATAGTGCAAAATGAAGTGCTCAAAACCAAAAAACATAATTTTGCATTGAGGACATCTTCAGTAAGTATATTACTACATTTTGACCACGGCTTTGCTCGTGTAAATAAATGTAGGTTAGGTTAGGAGGTTAGATTAGTAACAGTACCTTTCCTGGATAAAAGGTACCGTATGTCCTTTTTTGTTTCCCTAACAATGTGTATGCGAAATTTCATGATGATCGGTCGAGTAGTTAAAACGTGAAAGCGTAACAAACAAATAAACTCAAACATTCGCATATATAACACTAGACTTAACCCTAGTTAATGTAGATTTATGTTAAGATACATTTTTAGTAGCCTATATGTTATTCTGATGTATAAACAATAATACTTACTATAAAGTTTCATCAAAATCCTAGCTTTTGCGTGAAAGAGTAACAAACATTCTTCCATACATCCATTCTCACAAAATTTCACATTTAGGTATAATATTAGTAGGATTGGTTAGAATCTACGAAAGTAGGTATGTGTCAACTTTGGACACGGTTTTCATAATTTTTGCATTAGACTTGTTGTTTATTTATTTTGTTCTTAGTGGGTAGACGTTGGTGAAACAACACATTACGAAACAGTATCTCCTGCTCATATACCTCAAAGCGATGAAACTTTTACATGTCTCTTTAGCTTTTTATTGCACTTTACAGTTTGTAACTACTCACTCTGCAACAAGCTAAGATGGAATTGTGTGTGGAGTCTCGGTTTAACTATCTCCAAGTTGTTGCCTTTGTAGTGTGCATTGAAACTTATTTCTGATTAAAGTTTCCTTCGTATGTTTCTAATAAGCGTCTTGCTAGTACATTTTTATTATAAAAAGTAAAATGTACTGCTACAAGTGGAAAATACTGTGTATTTATAAGTTTCTTTAAGTACGCATATAAGAAACAGCGATGGCCCAGTGAAAGACCGTTAGACTGTTACGCAGGGTCTTGAGTACGACCGAAGGCGCCTTTGACTTTTCGGATTTATGTGCGTATTGAATAGTAAATTATCGTTTATTTTAACTGAAAGAAAACATCATGTTTTAAATTCCTCCATAAAGTTCTCCAAGATATGTCAAGTCTGCCAAATCCCACTTGGGCAAACGTGTGGACTATGGCCTTACCCTTCTCTAACAAAAATAGACCCGTGCCCAGCAGTGGGACAATTTATCTACACCACTGATATTATGTAATATAATACCTACACAGATACACGCCTTAATGTTCCCAAAAGGGTAGACAGAGGTGTATGACACCTACATTTTGCAAACTATAGTTCCACGTGACAGGCTGGGGACGTCTATTGCACATTAGGTACACATTGTCAGATGCGGACACATTGTCAGATTCGATATTGAGTTTCAACATCGAATCTGACAATGTGTCCGCGTCTAACAATGTGTGTGGGAGTTCTCCAAGTCGTCCAATTGTGTAAACATATTTTTATTGCCTTATTGATGTTGAGATATAGGTATAAGTGCATAAGCAACTACTACCAACGACCTGAAATAAGTTCTCCAACCGAAAAAGTATAGGGCTATAACAATATTACGTAGTTTCTAAACGTGTACCTACGATACACGTCTGCCTAACCCTTCGGGGCATACATACGTAATCCTTTGTTAGACCTGAATCTTTCGTCGACCAACATAAGCGCGTAAGTGTGTATCTATATAAAGAACACTAGCTGACCCGCGCAACTTCGTCTGCGTCACATAAGAGAATGAGTGGGCCGTAGGCACCTATAATACAATTTTAAAGGAGCTGAAACTTTCTTTGTCAAACCCACGAACCACATAAGAACCATTGAACAAAATATTATAAATATACCTACAGTGCTAATTTAAAATCACGCAGTATAAACCAGGAGAAAGATCGTTTGTATGTCTGTAATGGGTAATTATTTTACTGCCATGTTACTTTGAAACTGCGATATCTCCTAAGATATTCATTGAAATCTAATGATGTAAAGGGCAATATTGTTTTAAATTAAATACTTGTGATGAATAACGTATTTATTTGGATAAGGCTTAATATCATGTTTATAATAATACCTTCGCAAATAATGCATTATTTTAGAACAAATTTGGTTAGCATAAAAAAGGTTATAGTGAGCCAACCTTATAAGACATAGGCTGTCGCGGACTTTTTTTAGAACCACTAAAGGGAAATAATTCTGTCATATATGATTTTTGCGATACTATAACTGTTGACGCAGCGCACGCAGCGGAAGCTCTCAAAAGGAAAAAAACACCCTCCGATTTTGAACCATTCTTCATTGGTGCTCCGCTCCTATTGATCTTAGCGTGATAATATATAGCCTATAGCCTTCCTCGATAAATGGAATATCCAACACTGAAAGAATTTTTTAAATCGGACCAGTAGTTCCTGAGATTAGCGCGTTCAAGTAAACAAACAACCTCTTCAGCTTTATAATATTAGTATAGATTAGCTTGTTATACTGGAATTTGAATCTAGGCCATGATAACGTAAATAAGATCCTTTTACTATTCTTTTGGAAATTATGTACCTACTGTGTTATGTAATAATAATAATAATATAATAATATTCTATCACACACACACAACACCATCTAGCCCAAACTAAGCAGAGCTTGTACTATGGGTACTAGACAATGGATAAACATACATATATACTTTTTTTTTTGTAAATACATACATATTATACATAGAAACACCCAGACCAAGACAAACATCCATGTATTTATGTATTTCATATGTTTATGTTTTCGTCTACTTTTTATGTATATTTTAGATAATAATGTATAAAAATTATAGTAAATGGTTTAGTATTTATAATAAGCAAGTTATTAAATTACAAAATAAACGTTATTTATATTTTTTATAAAGCTCAAAAATCGTGGCTGAGCTAATTTTTGTAACAAAATGTGTTAAAAATTGCGTCTAATAAAAGTCAAACGTAATCCGATTTATGCACATTAGTCATTTATTTTCATTTAAAACTATACCATTTGTGATATGTAGGTATAACACGTAGGTATTATAAACGCAAAATGTTTCTCTGATAAATTTAAATTATCAATTGGTTGGCAAAGGTACTTAACTTACGCATTCATATGTAAGAAGGAACACATAAAACAAAACGTCTAGTATTTTGCGTTGTATGGAGTTAGCCTATTATACCTGTATATTTTATTTTACAAACTTTTAGCCCGCCGTGTGTATATAAACATGCACGACAATCCGCGGATATACAACTGTAGTTTTAGGACCACAGAAGTGTAAATAGCTAATCATAGACACATTTTTTTTTGGAAAATAAACGCTTTACAAATATCGTATATCAATTTTGGGCCTATAAACTATATCTATATATTTGATGGAGAACAAGTGGAGCAAGTGAAAGAGTTTGTATATTTGGGTACTTGTTTACAATGGATGGGTACACATGAGAAAGATATTGAAAGAAGAACGATTGTTGGCAAAATTAACAGGTTGCACTCCGGGAGTGCCGGCAGAAGTGAAAACTTGAATATTAACGTTGTGCATTTTTGATATTTTGGAATGGTTAGGGAATAATTTTGCACGAATTGCTTTACTTATTAGTATAAAAGTACTATCATTTATGTGGTAAAATACAATATTTATTTATTGCGCTATCGTACACAAACATGATAATTTTCCCTCCGTCTTACGAATTTTCGATCAGGTCACGTGTCCTGACGCGAGTTTGACAATTCTCCCTCCGTCTTACGAACTTTCGATCAGGTCACGTGTCCTGACGCGAGTTTAAAATTTTTTACCCATCACAAAAAGTGCACAACGCCGCTAAAGAAGTTTTCACTTCAATAAAGTGAATGGCGCTCTACGCGCTTTTATGAACAATCGAAATGTATCCGAAAAGGCACGTTTGGCTGTTCATAGAGGACTATTAGTGCCTACACTTATGCATAGAAGTGAATGTTGAGTATGGCAAAAGAAGCATGAGAGCAGAATAAATGCTGTAGAAATGAGAGCGCTGAGAAATATGTACATGTGGTGTGACTCTGAAAGATAGAATAAGGAATAGTGTGATTATAGTGACGAGAATAGAAAAGGGTATGTTAAGCTGGTTTGAGCATGTAGAAAGAATGGATGAGAAAAGACTGACTAAGAAAGTTTATAAGACTAGTGTGAATGGAACAGTCGCAAGGGGAAGACCTAGGCGAACGTTCTTGATCAGATCGGAGACGTGCTGGATAAAGGCTAAGAGCACCTTAAACCGGCAAGTGTGTATGAGGAATGTTATGAAAGTGAATGAAGCCAGAGAAGTGTGTCAGGATCGTAGCAAATGGAAATCCGTAGTCTCTGCCTACCCCTCTGGGAAACAGGCGTGAATCTATATATGTATAAGCTATATCTAGGTATGTAAATAATCATCTTTTATGACGGACAAACCAACAAATACCCCTTAACATTTATAATATTAATAAGGATTACAAGTAAGTATAGGGTTTGTTATACTCTATATAATAAATTTTACCTTGAATGGTTTAATTGAAGAACTAAATTTATTTGGCCACCTTCAGTTTTTATCAGATCTAATCCGAATTAATACGCCGACTTGATGTCCAACCCTGGACATTAATCCGATGTAATGAATACTAATTAAAATATATCGCTACTCGTTAAATAGTAATCCACAGATTGACAAATAACGCGATTAGAAGGTTTGACCCTCAGGCTGAACGGTGACCGTGACCATGACTGAAAAGATCATGTGTATAATTAATTAAAGATTATATTCATTTACATTTGTTTTTAAAAGTATCTCCCGCTCTATGTTTAATTCATGTGTCGTGGAGTATTTTCCAAACAATTAAATAACTAACACAAAGAACACGTAAATCAGAACAACTAAATCCACTTTAAATCAACTCGACTTCGAATGCGAACAAGACCTCGAACGATTATATGCCTTGTCCATCTGCGCGCCCCAACCTGATTTTGGAATCATATATTTATATCTATCCATTAAGTCATACAAAAATTGACTAACGCATGTCATTGTATATAATATATTTCTTAAAGTGTAGCCATAGATTACGACAACGTTTCACAAGCTATGTTTTACAGTCATAATTATATCTAGCCCAGAGCTGCTCCATTTGTATCAGTAAATTTCACTTAATCCGGTTTTCTACAAATACAAGCGCATACCATAAGATCACTAATGCCGGCCTAACTTTGCAAGGCTTTATATTATCTAAATATAACTCAACAATCGTGTAAACGTATATATGTACGTAAAAACATTATGAAGTCACATTCTCATAGCAAAACAGAACGTTCCGCATGAACGTAATAAATCGATAGCTTAGACCCGGAAACGGTGGATAGTAGTACCGCTAATACCACGGTATTGTGGTCGGATAATAATCGTTGCATTGTCGCCGGGCAGAGCTATGATCTCGGATTACCAGATCTATTCGCGAGGACTGAACCCAAGCTCATCTCAAGAGCTCCATACCGAGTGGCATCTCAACATAGCTAGCTTTATTGTTGTATAGAGGCTAGTCTGTTAATCTGTTAAGCTGCGATCGTGAGAGATACACCTAATATGGGGTATTTACAGTATAATTAGTGGACTCGGCTCCGGTCTGATTAGGTGGAAATAGATTGATGTAGAGAATAAACCGATTCAACATATAGGTAGGGAGGAATATAGATATCTACAAGAATTAATGGCGTTGATTCGATGTGGGCGTAACATTTTATTGGTGTTTTCGCTTTCTCTCCCTTATGTTTTCGTATAGTTGGACGTACGAGAATTTATTTTGGTATCAGAAACTACGTTATGTTACGTAATATTGTGTTTTTGCTGATGTTTACAGACTTTACAGTAAGATTATTTCTTCGCAGGTGCGATATCTGAGTCGAAGTCCAGATATTCAAAGTCAAATTCAAATTCATTCTCCGGAGAACCGAAATCAAATGTATCGAAATCCCTCTCTGCAGATTCAAAGTCAAAATCCCTTTCTGCAAATTTGAAGTCAAAGTCCCTCTCGTAGGTTCCAAATCAAAATCAAAGCGCCTCTCTAGAGGTTCGAAATCAACGTCTAAATCTCCCTCCACGGGCTTAATATAAAAATCGGAAACCAAAGGCCAGGTCGTCTATGGTGGCTTTTTGTTCGGAACCTATTATTGGCAATGAAATGAAATTTTTCAAAATACATAATAATATTAATGTGAAAGGATGCAAGGGCTTCAATTAACAGACAGAAGATGATTTGTAGTTAAATGAATTTTATGTGTGAATATATTTGTGTCTACAATATAATCTTTCTACAAAGAAGGCATAGTCAATTGGAGTATTCATAGACCCGTTCTGTACATAAACAATCCTTACTAATATTATAAATTCGAAAGTAACTCTGTCTGTCTTTCTGTCTGTCTGTCTATCTGTCTGTCTGTTACCTTTTCACGGCTAAACCACTCAACCGATTTCGATGAAATTTGGTACAGATATAGTTTAAAACCTGGGGAAGGACATAGGCTACTTTTTATTCAAGTAGGTACCACGCGGGCGGAGCCGCGCGCAAAAGCTAGTAAACTATAAATTGTTCACCATATTACATTTTACGAAGCCTAACCTAATTGGTAATTGTAAATTAAATTTGTTTATTATATGACAATTTATAAAAGATGCCGTCTATGATTCTCATTTAAGACGTCACTCAAATCAAAATGGCGATAGACTTAATTAAATAATACTTATTGCGTGTTCCTTTATGAACCAATTATACCGTTACCGTTTCGATAACTCGAGATAAAGCATCGGCTACCAAATTCTTGTGGCCGCTGATGTGCTGGATATCCGTACTGAATTGTGATATATAATCCAGATATCTGATTCGTCTAGGGGTATCATCCAATGACGGCTTCTTATCGAAAGCATGCATTTGTGATCCGTGTAGACCGTAAATTCTCGTCCTTCGATGAGTCTTCTGAAATGTTTTATAGCCATATAAATTCCTAGTAGTTCACTATCGTAAGTAGAGTATTTTGTTTGGGCTTCACTTAGTGATTTGGAGAAAAAAGCTATCGGCTCCCATTTTTTGTTTCTTCGCTGCTGTAGTACAGCGCCTACGCATTTGAGACTAGCATCCGTCATTAAAGCTATTTGCGCGTTGCTGTCCGGACATGCTAATGTAGTTAATTGTCGAATGTCCTGCTTGCAACATTCAAACGCGTGGTTTGCTTCGGTATTCCACTGTATAACTGTCTTATAATTTTTCTTACAATTAATTAAATATTTATTTAATGGTGCTTGATGTTTTGCTGCATGTGGAATACTGCTTCGGTAGAAGTTAATCATACCCAAAAAACGTCGTAATTCATTTATCGTTTGTGGTTTAAGGTAATTGTTTATGGCTTGATTTTTTTCCATAGTAGGAGTCAACCCTTGGCTCGTTATATGATAACCGAGGAAATCAATTTCCGACTTGGCAAATTCGCATTTGTTTGTATTTATTGTTATGCCGTGATCATGCAAGCGCTTAAACACCTCTTCTAAGTGTTCATAATGTTCCTTAATATTACTTTTTTTATCAGCGATAAATATGTCGTCTACATACACGAATACGTAGTCCAAGTCTCTGAATATGGAGTCCATAAATTTTTGGAAGGACTGTGCTGCGTTTCGTAACCTGAATGGCATTCTGATGAATTCAAAAAGTCCAAAAGGGGTTATAATCGCTGTTTTCTCTGGTTCAGCTACGGGCAGAACGTGAAAAGCTTTCTTTATGTCTATTTTGCTGAAAATTCCTTTTCCGCTTGCCACGTACGTAAAATCAAGTAGCCTTGGAAATGGGTACCTGTCTGGTACTGTTATTTTATTTAGTGCGCGGTAATCTCCACATGCTCTCCATTCGCCATTCTTCTTCTTGACTAAATGAAGTGGCGATGCCCATTGACTGCTTGACGGTCGGCAAATTCCCATATCCATCATGTCTTGGAATTCCTGTTTTGCAATTCTGTATTTATCAGGAGGTAATGGACGCGCTCGAGTAAATACTGGGAAACCTTTTGTTATTATTTGATGCGGTACTTGGTGCTTGGTAGGTAGGTTCATCGATCTAGGCTTTGTAATGTCTTCATATTTCTCTAACAATCGCTTTATTGGTTCCTGTAGAGAAGCGTTTAACGATCGGACTGATGTAATGTTTGCTCTCACTATTTTGGCAGGCGTTTTCAAACCTGTCTTTTTATCGATCAGTTTTTTTCCGTGTATATCTACTAATAATTGATAATGATCCAGAAAATCAGCTCCCAGAATTGGCATCTTGACGTCGGCAATGGTAAATGTCCATTTAAAGCTTCGGCGAAGTCCTAGGTTAAGCATTAAAGTGCGTTCCCCGTATGTATTTATAGGGCTGCCGTTGGCGGCGAATAATTTGTATTCGCATGCTTTGCTCTCGTTATTTGTGCGATTGATAACCGAAATGTTAGCACCCGTGTCGACTAAAAATCTATAACCACTGTTTGAGTCAGTTATAGTTAGACGGTTTGCTGGGTGAATAGCACAGAGACCCGTCGTTTTCTGTGCTACTTCTAGTTTTCCGACGGCCTGATATTTTTGTTCATATTCCACGAACATGGCTTCTTGCATTTATACGAATCTTGCTTGAAACGATTATGATAATAACAAATTCCATTATGCGAGCTTCTGTGGCGCGACCTTGACCGTGAGTGTGACGTATGGCGTGAATGGAATTTGCTGCGTTGCATAGGTTGATGCTCGCGTGCGCTACGTAATGCATTTATTTCTATTCGCATAGCTGCAAGTTGTGACGATATGTTTGTTATTAAATTAATGTCAACCGATGTCTCTTGAGTGGTATTCTTGTTGTAGGTCAAGTTTTCATATATTTTATCGGCTAACTCGCTCAAGTTGTCTAATGATAAATTGTTTGTAACCGATATAATCGCTGTTAGCGAAGCCGGAAGTTGTCTTAGCCACAGAAGACGAATAGTGTCGTCGTTTATATTTCCACATCCCGCTTCCTTCATTTTTCTCAAGAGCTGGGAAGGCTTTTGGTCTCCGAGGTCCATTTCTGATAGTAATCTGTGAAAACGTCGGTGTTCGCTCTCTTCGTAGCAGTTTATTAGACGTTCCTTGATGGTGGAGTACTTATTATCGCTGGGAGGATTAGTCAAAATGTCACTAACCTGATGGACTACCTCTTTTGGTAATTTAGATATTACCATATTGTATTTGTAGTCTTCGCCCTGTTTTTGTGGTGCCAAGATGGCTTCAAACTGAGCGAACCATAATCGTGGTGAGTCTGTCCAAAATTGCGGTAGTTTTTCCGTGACCGTGATTGCAGCAACAGTTTCGCAGCCTGAGTCGCCTTTTGAAGGAGTTATTGGTGGA
This sequence comes from Catocala sponsa, assembly GCA_963564715.1. Taxonomy (NCBI): domain Eukaryota; kingdom Metazoa; phylum Arthropoda; class Insecta; order Lepidoptera; family Erebidae; genus Catocala; species Catocala sponsa. Next base: position 19,154,639 of record OY751337.1, on the reverse strand, counting down.
GCCATTTTTCTTCTGACGTTATGAGGATGTGCTAATATCGTAATACTATTGTTCTCTAGATTCACCGCTGAAAACCAAATTGGGTTCCGGTCGTCCCGGTATTATATCAGCACTAGAGACCAATAGATCACGTCGGGGTCACCAATTATTGCGTGTTCCTTTATGAACTAATTAAAACGACGATGTGGTGATTGAATATTGACTGGTTTATTGTTACTTAATTAAGGCTTATATACTAAGTTATTATACATACGTAGTACGGACCTATATAGGAAAGGGAAATTATGATGTTTACTTTATTTGCATAATTAACAATATTAACTATTATGTATTACGGCACGTAGTATTTTGCTTTGCTAATAACAAGTTATATATATCACGTTTGCATGTACTATACTATACTATGATATACTATGGCTTTCGCCATAATACTCTTATGTGGATTTTGTCACCGTAATTATTTGTCATTACTTACTGTAAAACAATTTCGGTTCGACTGTGTAGATTCTACACCCAAAACAGTAGCATATTTTTGTCTACCTATCTATTTATTTTGGTATCACGTAAAATCACTAGACACTATAGATTTCAATCAGTAAAACATTTCTGTTCAGTAAAACCGACATCTAGTGCATAGATCCACGTAAATATCGGCGCAAGTGAACAAATTTGTAGCCAATACCTTTCAATCAAAATATAGAATAGAAGTCTTTATTTGCCAAGAATGTAGATTATTCTAGATAATACAATAAGATATTACAACTATATAGAAACATACATTCTGCCTGTGAGGCATACAAATAATTAATAATACAGCATTTAATTATTTTTGTAAGACAACTCCCGCACTAGAAATAAATCCTGTATCGCGGGGGACTTCACAAACATTCAAACAATGGACACAAATAACACACAGACTCGAATCAATAATTTGCGGATCACATAAATCCTTGTTCCATGTGGTAATCGAACTCACAACACTCGGTTCAGTAACAATGTCGAGGCGACCACTTAAACCACTACGCCATCCAGTATAAAAACAAAATCAAAAAATAAATATAAAAGTTTACAATGTACCTATGTGAACTTAACCATATTGTTTTATCAGCTAAGAACTCAGTTACATAATACTAACATTTTTTAAATCACATAAAGTAAAACAACCTTTTAAAAAAATTGCATGGTCTTATTTTAATACTATCAGGTAGTTTATTTATAATATTCCTACATAATATGTATATATAAGCGTCATAATAATCGTTCCGTGAGGCTTAACCTCCTGAGTGAAACTGTAGTATATTTACAACATAGAAAGAAAAAAATCCTACACCGCCATCTAATGAAATTTGCTAAAACTTTTACTTTAATTATATAGTCAAACTATCTGACCATCATACTGAACAGTGATTGGCTGAGGAAGCGGCGTAGATATTTTTTATTGTTCATTTCAAGTGGATGATGGCGTCGGTACCGGAATCACGTGGTAAGTTTATTAGGATTTGCATATGAAATACTATGTTTTTTGTAAAGATTTTGGTAATTCTTTGTTTGTTTTGATGCATTTATCCTAATTACATGATTTCCTTATGTTTGAACTCACAAAAACGAAGAAATCATCAATAAAAGCTTTATGTTGTACTAGTAATACATTGGTTCTCAACGACGAGTATGTACAAAGCATGCCCAGTGTTGTAACTGTACAACATAAGACATTTACAATTATTTTAATTTATTTTTTCTAGCTTTGCAGGATAGTCTAATTACAGACATCTTAGACGATTCAGATATTGATTTGTTGGATGAAGAAAATCCTATAGATTACGTCTATTCAGTGCAAAATCTTGACAGTAGTATCTCCGATCCTGGTTCTCTAAATTCTACGGACACAGAAGAAAGAAACCGTCCGGAATCTGAAATTTCTATTGGGCTCTTCTACTGCTGCTACGCGCGGTAGTCTTTCCATAACCAGGCGTGGGCCCCGAACGCGTGGTGGTCCATCCAGAGGCCGAGTAAGAGCCAGAGGTGGTCGAGGACAAAGCACAACATCTTTACCATCATCGACAACTACTAACAATACTTGGACCGGTAATTTCTCTCCTTCGGAAAAACCTATTTATCAGCCAAGATACATTTTATTGAATACGGATTCATGGACAGATGAAGAATTTTTTAAACAATATGTAACTGATACCAATTTTGAACATATGCTTGACGCCACAAACAGAACATATTATCTAAAACATATAAATAAACGACCTGTTACCAATCTTAAAGTTGTGTTTTACTATACAATATATAATCAACCGTTTATTCAGCAAATGTAAACCAATAATACCTTCATTTAATAAAATATTTTTGATGTTGTATATATTTTACACATTAGGTGTATAGAACTAATGTCGTATATATACTACATTGAGAAAATCTACATTTTCCAACATAAATCTATTTTTCTATTTTTTGAGAACGTTTAGTTACCTATTAAATCGATCCAGATAGATTTTATTGAAATTCCTAAAAAAAATGTGGTTCTCAGGAGGTTAAAGGCGCAGTCGATTCAACGTGCATTGCCACACGATGCTTAATCGGAGTGAATTCAAACGTGTCGCTTTAAAAACATCAAATTGGTCGAAAAAGCTCCAATCCATTCGTGTCTGCATCAGTCGATACTGAGCTTTATGACGTGTAGGCTCGTTTTTAATACGAAAAATGACGCCTACTGATAATAATTTGGATATATGCTTTTGGATGCAAATAAAGAAAAATAATTCCTTTGTATGTGTTGAGTGATGAAATAATTTCACAACAATATACAGTCATGAAATATATACAGCATCTGATTTTTATCGATAAACTATACCTAACAGGGTAAAAAGTTGCGTTTTCTTTGCAGCAGATCATCTGATTCTGGACTTATTGCCCATGTCAAACTAAGTATTATTGTGTTGTTTATTAGGCGCAGGACTGAATTACAGAACAAACCTCTGTTCTGTAATTCAGAACCTGGAAAGAGGAAAAGTTTAAAAGGTTACACGAAGCATACAGTCGGCGGTAGTATACCCAAGACGGATAAATTGCGGCTGACATACGTAAGTTATCGCGTAAGTACCCTTATGTTCACAAGGTTAAATAGTTAATAACAATTAATTATTATCGATGGCGTATTTCTTGTGCATTTACCCATGTATCAATAATTTCTGTCTTTGACCATTATTATGCTTGTCAAGAACACGATATTGGTCTATAGGGAACCATTTTCATCTGTCCCCTGATAATTAGTGTATTATTAACTGCCAAAATTATAGTAAAAATATAGTTTATGTGTTAGTGCAAAATAAATAAAATCACAAAGAAAATATTTTGGGTATTATTTATCTTTAACTTTATCTATTATTTTATAGACTGCCTGACCCAGGAATCGAAACCGGAGCTCTTCGGAGATATCTATACTTATAAGCATATTAAGTATCTAATTTTATCTCTTTATACCTTTCTCTCTCCAATCATATTTAGATTGGTTAACAGTCACTGATTGTGTAAATGGTTGTGAAACTTTCGATCCTGAAATTCCAAGCTCGATTTAAATTAAAATGAATACTCGATTCGAGACCCACGATGACGATTTCTTGACGAATCCTATCAATTTTACGAGACATTCCGACATTTGTAATTCTAATTACTACCATAAACCAATATTCAGTTTTAGCAACGATAGCTAAAACCAATAACAAAAGCTTTGGACAATATACCATACTTACGAATCACAGACGTAATATTAAAACGTACCTCCTCGGACAAAATAAGCTTGAACGCGAGTGTACAGTCGATAACAGCAAATAACCTGTCCGGCCTAGAGCGATATCTACCTAAGGCGTGTTCGAGGCAAAGCGACCGCCAGGTACAGGCGAGCACAAAAATATTCACCAAAGCATGTGTATGTAGTTTACTTTGAGAACGTTGAAAGGCGTTAGAAAATTGTTGAATATTTCTGTTAAGCTTAGTGCACAAAGTAGAACGTAATATTTTCAGTGGGTCGATTACTTGTGTATTCAACTTTATTTTCGAATGTATTTTCTTTAGTGCCAAAATTGTGCTTAGGTATATGGCATAATTCCAAGTGCTATTTTGCTTCAAGCAAGTACTTGAGTATTATCGTTTTGAATAGTGATAATGTAATTATTTAACACTGAAATGGTGGCAATCGACGAGCATGTTGGCGCTTGTGACACCAGAGCTGTCACAACAAAAGCTTATGGACCATTCCAACCAACGTTCCAACCCTTAAAAAACGAAGCAATTAAGATTTTTTTTTATACAGCCATAGTTGCAAACAGGCTTATGGCCCACCTGATGGTAAGTGGTTACCGTAACCTATGGATGCCTGCAATACTACAGGCATCATTTGCGCGTTGCCGACCCTTTGGGAAAGGAAAAAGGAAGTGGGAAGGAGAAGGAGCGGAAACGGAGAAATAGGGTGATTGAGCGTCCGGCACTCTCACTCACCGAACGAAACACAACAGTAGGAATACTGCTATTTCACGTCGATATTCTGTGAGAGGGTAGTCCTTTCCTTTCCCGGTCGAGCCGGCCTATTCACGCTGAAATCAGTGAGGCTCTACTACTGCTGCTTGCTTAAGAAGAAACTGCTCCTCCACCCTGATTATAGTACATCGTCCTTAAGAAACCTGGCAGCACTAGTCAGCACTACCCACGGTAGTCATAAAAGAAAAGGTTGCTTGCCTTCGATCTTTGCTACGTAGCGCCGACTAATCCATATTATTTATTCTGGCTACGGGATGACTAATAAGCATACGGGTTGCCTGATGGTGTACAGTTATTATTAACTGAGGACAGTGTAGTGCCCTCTCCGGCCTCTGAGGTAAGCTATTATTTCTGTTTTCCAAAATATAACTGTCACTTTTTGAAGACCGGAGATCATTTAGAATGCTTCGTAACCTAATGGGTCTTAGCAGAATGGTTGACTGGCTTTTAAGGTTTGCCAGTCAATGTAATTGTTTAAATCTTGAGTACTCACATGTACGATGCGGGAGGTTTTGTCCTATTTATCTACCAATACACAGTTTATAAAGCCGACCTCAACAGTGTATTCCAATGTAAAGGAGATTACAATACTTAATATAACCGTCGACGTCGTATGTTACACAGTTACCGTAAACTATGGTATTTGCACAGTCGCAGCGATATCGCTCGTATCGTGACGTATACAAAAAAGGCACTGTATACCTGGCAACACAACGTAAAAAGTAAAAAAGACCACTGCCTTCTTTCTGAGAGTACAACATCATGCGTAACCTTAAAAAGCTGCTTTCTATTTCAAATAAGAAGATAAAAAAAACTGTAGAATACAGTGACTTTAAAGCTCGATTAGGCTGAACTTGAAAAGGACTCTACTAAGCTATATCACTTTCAAAAATGTAGATGTAGATTAAAAATAAAATGTAATATCCCATAAAGTAAAGCTTTGCATTAAAGCGGTACTAAAATTAAACAAATTTCATCCTAACTTGGTGTTTTCAAAGCTTCATACTGGAGGTAGTATGCAAATATGCGCTGTATCAACTAGCCGGGCTTAACGCTAGGTTATAAACATTTAAGTGCGACTAACCGGCTAGACACTCAGATAGCCCGAACAGCTATCTGCTAGAAATATGCACTGTGCGAGCAAACGTACGGCTAATGTGTATACAAGAGAGCGGTTTAGTAAGAATATTTATGGAACTGTATCGAATACAACGATAAATATTTACAATTTATAATATAGCGCCTTCGACAAAGAGTAAGATAGAGATATTATTACACATTATAACGGTTATTTTCAAGGAATCCTGACTTAATAATTATTATAAATGCGAATGTGAATTTGTTTGTATGTTACGCTTTAATTACTCGACTGATCATCATGAAATTTTGCACACACGTTGTCAGGGGTACAAAAAAGGTTATATTTCTGGATGCAGGATACCTGGTAAGATATCCAGACTTTAACCTGATAATTTCTACCAAAAACAAAAATAAATTATTCCGGTATTTTATTATCTTAAGCACTAATAAAAATAATCAATTGTATTTTTTTTTCATATTATATTTGTGCAATGTTTTAGATCGATTAAGACGACGACGTTGCCAACGCATCTCTCTCCACACAACTATACTTTTGAGGTTATATCTACTACGTATCTTCGTGTAAAACCACGTTTCCATTTAATGTTCTGAATAGTTCTAAACAAACAAACCTTCATTAACATGGAAAGTAAAAGCATATAAGCGAACTCGAAAGAACAGTCAAACATTTTTTCAGATCAAAATGCTCGCTCGCCTGTGTAATGGAAACACAGTATAAACATATTGTCGTATTAAAGATCGTAACAGACACGATAACTTTGACGATTACACTAACATGCACATTAATTCATGATATTTGAATATTCTACGTATCCAATTGGGGCGTGGTCAGTACTACATAGCAGTAGGGTAGGTAGCATGAACAATGAGAGATCTTTGCATTGTAGTTGCTACAATGTCCTCTTATAGGACGTTATAGCAACCGATATACAAAACGTGGGCCTAATGTCCACGTTTTGTATATTAAATAGGAGAGCCCCTTTTTTGAATGGCAAAGCTTGACGTTGCGGTACTAAATGGGGTAGGAATGTGCCGGCTATTCTATAAAGTACTTCTGAAGAAGTAGGCAAGAGACCTTAATGATAATCAAGTCAGCGTAAAATATTACATATGTGGGATACTACTAGGTAATTTGGTTGTGGTTTTCCACACAGACCGGTCTTGGGCCACCCGCATCCAACCGCTTCCCGCGACCTTTACCAGGTCGTCGGTCCACCTTGTGGGAGGCCTACCCCTGCTGCGTATAAACAATATATTATTATATTGTTTATACGTATGCTTAGTATTAAACAATATATTTACACTTTTAATATTATATACACTTGGCAAAAAATGCTATCTGATGAAAAAAAAAATCTGTCAATAGGTTACATATTCGATGCTAGTCTGTTACAAATTGCGCTGTGCATTTAGGATACTACTATAACATAAAGTACTCGCATTCCTTAAATAAAAGGTCATAAAAGGCTACTCCGGTGGCGTACGTTCAGATGAATTTCACTCCCAAACTCTGTCTGTAGCACCTGTGTTACACGAAACGTTCAACAAAAGCACGTCCCTAAAAATGTGTTTTAATTACCAGTAAAATGTTTCTTTGTATTCTATACGACTCTAAAAATAACTGTACAAGTTGGCTACACAAAAATATTTATCTTTTCGAGTAAGCGCTTTTGTTTTGACTTAATACTTTATGTTAAACATGAGTACAAACACAGTTTTAGCGAGAGACGTTTTTGGATTGATGCTTAATGTACATGTAATTCCTTTAAATGGCATGAGTTTACTCATGGGCAGCCCATTAGTCTGCAAGGATGTTTGCACTCGCCCTCGCCACTCGTTTGGCGTGCTTGCAATATATTGCCTGGCCAGCTTTTATTGCACACCGAGATTATTTAAACGGCCGGAGGGAGAGCCTCATAATTTGAACTCTCCTCCTTGGAGCGCATTCAGTCGACTGAAACGAAAGGTTGGGCCGTGATTTTAAAGCGTGATTTAAATTGTCTGTTTTTGTCTTGTTCATGTTTTTGGGGGATTCTCGTAATTGTACTGCTGTTTCGTGTAATTTAATGGAGGCATAACACGAGATGGAAGTGTTCGTTATTGTTTAACACAAGTTTGAGACAAGCTTATAAGGAAATGTAAAAGTCAGGTCATAAAACCCAATAATGAAACTATTAAACGTTATTCTCAACATAACGAGCCTTATTCAAACGCGAAAACGACATCACAGTATAAAAATATATCATATTAACACAAACTTTTCCTATTTAATACAGCCCGGGGCAAGTTGAGAACTCTCTCCATTTACTCGCTCTTGAATTACCATTTGTGAGACTATACTCCAAAATATGGTAGAACTTTTATTTAAACGTCACAGCCAAGCTCGACTACGTCGTCCTTTGTGAAGATTACATAGCTGACAACTTCTTGTGCGGACTTTAATTCGAACATCCGGATTTTGTTAATAGTTATTGTGATAGACAAATTAGAAAATAAATAATAAAGCATTAAATATTTTTTAAACTTTGACAAGCTGGACCTAATGATGAAATCCTTAGAAATATTGTAAATAGGAAAGCGTATTTGTTGATTTGCCTTTCTTTGATGTACCTACGGAGATCTAAATGATTGAAACACGTCTTTTGAGGGTATTTCACCATGCTGGCTTAATGCATTTGCAGACTTCACACAATCTCCAAATCTCTTAAATATGATTAGATACAGTTTTCGTTTATTTTTCATGTTTAAAAAGAGCGATCATTAACTATTTCAAAGCTTAAACAAGCTGCCATTTGTCTTCGAACTCAAGACTTTTGTTGCAGTTGCAATCGAACATTTGCGCCACTAGACTATTGTTACATTTTTTTAATACTGACGATACTTAGATTTCTGAACGGATAAGCGAAGGTGTACTGCACTAACATTTCGCCAACTATATTTTAAAGTCTTACGTTGTTAATTACGTTTATACCATTTGTGTTCTACTAGACATATTATGTATATCCAGAAACCGTGCCGCTACTGTCATATCTGACACTTTGTATCATTCTAACTATATTAACTATATAAATAAAAATAAATTGCCACATGTATGACGGACTTCGATCAACAATACAACTAGATATCGGGTCACGTACAAAATCAAAGCTAAATGCTGTCCGCGTGACAATACGTGTACACAGCTACATTTGTTTACTGACAAACGGAGAGAAAAGTTTTAAAACTATTTTGAAGTTCAACCTAAAATTACAACCATGGCACCTAGTAATAAAGTCACAAATCTTCAAAATATTATCTAATAGTTAGTTTTAAGTTTTGTTTTTTATTTTATTGTTTATTATCGTTATTTCGTATCAATATACAATTAATATTTACTTGGACAATTTTTTTCCTATTTTCTATACTTTATTTAATATCTCAAAAACGGCACAAAAGTAGAGCACTATGTGTCTTGGGGAAAAATATGGCAAATAATGATAAGATATTGCCATAAAAAATTCAGACTGAAAATGGGCCAAAATCAAAAGATATTCATATTTAAAGGTTACTTCCCATACATTAAAAACAGTTTTATTCAATTTTACCACAGTGTAAGTGTAGCCTTATAACTCATGCTGCTAGAATTTGTTTCTCTTCAATATAGAAATCGAATGGCATATTCAGTTATTTTAAATTACGACTTAAAATTTTTTAATAATAGGGTATTAAAAAATTTTTAGTCCGACCTCTTGTATGGGAACGAACCACTGTGCGGCGGCCCAATCACCCCCTTTCCCCCATTCAGCTCCCTTTCCTTCCCACGTCCTTTCCTAAAGGGTCGGCAACGCGCAAGTGATACCTCTGGTGTTGCAGGCGCTCATAGGCTACGGTGAACACTTACCATCAGGTGGGCCGTATGCTTGTTTGCCACCTAAGTTGTATAAAAAAAAAACATAAAACAACATTTAGTGTGAAATCAACCTTAAATGGCAACAAATAAAGTATTTTTTCCCGTTATTGCCTTGAGAGCTACAACGTTTTGTTTCGTTTATTTTTGTTATAAAAGTTTGTGCGTGTGTTGGCGAGCCTTGGCCAAACATTTGTAGCGGTGGTTTAAAATCGGTAATTTTGCTCAAAATTTGATATTATTTGTTAGTTTAAAACTTAAAATGTAACTTATTCTTCATGTACTTACCGAAAGTAAGATACTCCGGCCGTTAAATTGCTTTTCCGGGCATTATTTTTGCAACTTTTGAATACACACTGCGGCATTGTGAGACGTGTTTACATTGGCTGTGTTTCAAGAGAACTAAACAAAATAAGAGCTCACATCTGAAGTGCGCTGTTATTTACCGAGACGTATTTTTTGCGCCGATCCGATATATATGTAGTTGTATTGTTGGTCGGAGATGACGGAGCATCACTTAATAACGGTTCGACCGATTTGGCTGTTAATTTTTTTGTTGTATCTGTAATTGTCAGGACAAGGTTTGTATGAACGAAAATTTGCGAAATATCTGCAGGAAATGCCGAAAACTTATATGGTATCTTTATATGAAAAATTTTAATGATGTTTTAATATTGAATTTAATTACGTGTAATATATTTTTGTATAGATTGACACGACAACGATTGTCGGCTCAGCTAGTAATATTATAAATGTGAGTCTGTTCGTTTCTTTTCTACGCTTGCACGTTCTAACTCGACCGATCCTCGTGAAATTGCCCATACAGTCTTCAGGGGTACAGAGTATATTGCATCCAGAAAAGGTAGGTACTTTTCCCGTGGGATACTCAGTATTAGTATACAATAAAGAATTTGAAACAATATACTTATATATTGAAATTAAACACTTTATACGGATTTTGTCACGTTGTTTATTTTACTTTAAAACACTTTTATTACATAGTTCTTTAAAACCACCTTACCATTATTGAACTTTACTACTATATTTTAAACTATTAACATTATACACTCTGTACAAACTGTAAATTTAAATATAAATAGTTTTAATCAAATTATATAGTGTAAATAGTAGTAAAGTTCAATAAACGACAAGACAAAATCCGTATATAGTGTTTAATTTCAATGTATAACATTCGCGTAAACATAAGACTATAAAATATATTTATATATTACTAGATACTTTTTATTAATATAGTATTAAAATGTGAATGAAACCGCTGGTAAGCAAACACTTCTTACCAACTCGTAGTTTCTCAAAGAGCTATCTGAGATTTTACTAAAATTTCAGCGTTCAAACGTCTCGAGTGTTAGAATGACTTTTTAAAGAATACAAGGAAAGTCAATTATGTGAAGACGGAGTAGCTATGCTTCACAAACAAGGCACTCGCAACTTCCCATCGAATGTTCGAGAAATTCTACTTTCCCACTAAGAAAATATGTACAAAGGTAGGTCTTACGTTTATATAATACACATTGCAGTAAACCCAATTACTTATATATTGGCAGACAACAAACAAATGTCAGAGTTTTATCATTATTAAAAGCGGAATAAATAAGTACACATATACATATACATATGTACTTATTATTTTCATGCTAATATTATTAATTAACGCATGATGTTATTGTAGCTTGTGGTCAAATTATAAAGACTACGCTAGCTTGATACGCTCTTATGCTTTCTAATTTAAATACACTTGAAAGTCAGTCCAAACATACCCAAACAAATGCAAAAAAAAGAAAATTTGAATTTTATTAGCAGCATGGAGACTGAAGATTGCACATATCCAGGCTCCACTGTTACTGAGAATTTTGTAACAGACAACTTTGTTTTCACTTTTCTTTTAAAAACATATTATCTCCGTTATCTCTGCGTCGCGAAAGGTTCCAAAAAAAAAAACAACGGGTACAAAGTATACCCAGTCTTCGAACAGCTATTGGGTATATATTAGGGGTCAAACAAATTTTAGTCCCGTTTGGAAATCGAACCCACAACACTTGACGCAGCGGCAGTGTTGAAGCGACCACTTAAATCACTATGAACTTACTAACTCCAAGTCACGATCCCAAACTCTAAACTTTTGCCACGGTATTAATAGGGCCCGTCAATCTATGTAATCCTAACTAATATTATAAATGCGAATGTGAGTTTGTTTGTTTCGCTTTCATGCCTTAACTAGTCGACCGACCATCATAAAATTACGCATACACGTTGTCAGGGGAACAGAAAAGGACACACATACCTTTCTTCCAGAAAAAAGTACTGTTACTAATCTAACCTAACCTAACATAATATGTACGAGAGGCAAGCGAAGTTGCGGGGAAAATTTGTATTATATAAAACATCTCTGATTTGATCAGTGAAGTTACGCAAGGTCTTTCACTTCCAAACGTTTCATTTGCAGTACTAACGTACTTTCTTGTTTAAAAACGTTTTAAAGAAAAACAAGGCTACTCATAAAATTATTCCCTAAGCTCTTTATTAAGGAACTTGAGTTACTTGTGAAAAAAAATCGACCTCGTCTAACTTAAATTGAAAAATATTTGTGTATGAAGACTTTGAGTTTAAAACAGCGGTAGCTTAATATTCAAGACATCGGATTTAGGATAAGGAATTGTAGATTCGATATCTACTTATTGCACTTTTGACATGAACCCGCTTTTTAATTATCTGGATATAAGGGTAATCATGATTTAGATCCAATTAATTAGCTTGTAATCGTTAATAAAATACCAATCTCAATCCCAGTAAGGATTTTTAGTAATGGCACGGTTTCTGGCGATGTGCCCTGTAGGCTGCAATAGTTTCATACTAGTATGAAACTTAATATGAATTCTGATAGGCCTTGTCTTACATACTTAGTTCCACATTAGTATATATCTGAAGAGATAGGCAAATATGACACTGCCAGCTATGTATTAAGTCCGTAATAATAGGCCAGGCTGCTTAAATATACCAGCTCATTTCTAGACGTCGTGCTGCTATTGAGATTATGTTTTCTATTAAGTTTTCGGTACGTCCCACTACTGGGCTTAAGCCTCTGCCTTGGACGTCCAAATCACTCTGTTCGTAGCCACTATTTTTCAAATGAATCGAGTATCCTGATATCTCCATGTAGATCCATAAAGGAGGACAATAGAAAAATATAAATAAATAAATAATAAATCGATAACAGTTAGCCCAAGTGGTCATTCAATTTGAGACCTCAAGATCGAGACTGTCACTTGTTCCCTCTGTCTAACGTTCTAGAGTACACAGAACTGGCACAATATTTATGTTAAAAGTTTGATAAACATTGTATTTCTTTGTGTTATATATAATATAAGAAAGGTAAAAGCTTTTTAGCATTTGCATAAATTTCAACCTCTCGTCGATTATATTCACTTTACTGAAATGTGCCAGAAATTTGTCCTGATTCATTATCCTTATTATGATAAGCTTAAATTTTATATGCAATATCTTTAAAGTTAATTTGTATTAATTAAAATCTCGAATGGAGCAGAAATGCCCGCTGTCCACTAATATTTTCTTCAAGTCTCTTTGTGGAGTTTTTAGTATAGGAACAAGAATTGAGAAGGGTTTGCTAAGATACCTTGAACACGTGGATATAATCCATCTACGCATGACATATTATAGTGTACAAGTGTGTGCGCAAATACAAGTGATCTATCTGTTCGCTAACTGTCATTCCAATGGGACTGAAATTCAACACGACCGGAGAAAGATCAAGCGAAGGAATAACGGCTTTACGTGCATGCCCGAGGCCTGCAACACAGCCAACTTCCTAACTCCGGACTGCTATTGAGAAATGCTTGGCAGAAAACCTTATAACCTATTTTGTTAACCTGATCCGGAATTTGGACCCGAGACCATGAAGTCTCGGATCCAAATTTGCATGAGCACCGCAGTCGCATTCACCACCACTGTTATGTGTATGAAGTCAAATGTATTTAAAAGAGCAAAAAATTTAAAACAAGTTTAAACTACTAGCTATACAAATAGGATGAAATAACTGCAACTGCACTCTGTAGATTCAATTTCGATTAAAAACAATCCACTATCATGGCGTCCGTTGGACTTATCTTTCTCTGCCAGTGAAAACGAACGTTAGAACCAGATAGTTAATACTAGAATTCCCGCTAGGAACACGTTCATTTTCCATCTCGACCTCGGTTCGATAAAATAAATTGACTGCTAGTATTTAAAGATTAACTTAATTACGTTTCTATGAAAACCATTTGGTCTGCGAATGTGCAATAGATATTATGAATTAATATATCTTTCTATATGCAGTTAAGTGAATTTTTTATGGTTTAATCTCAAACTTAGCCTGTTGGTCTTGGAATTTGATGTCACAAATTCGATTTCCGATTATGGCATAGAATTATGGCGTATATCTCCATCAAATAGAAAGAAGAGCCCATGCTGTTATGGCAAATTTCTGATATAGCGGTAGACGTAAATCCAAACTCATAGCTCATAAAATGTGTATGATACATTTATTTTGTCTAAATACCATTGGGGGCCATGTAGCATTTTTTATATATTCTAGGTGACCAACGGGCATTCGGTTCACTTGATGAGAAGCAGTTTGTAGAAGACCGCGTTACCTCATATAACTAGATGTTTTGAAACAACAGGAATATAAATCATTGTAGAAAATTAAAAAAAATAGGATCAATATTATCAATACTCGCCCATTGTTAGCATAGGCATTGTTAAGAATCTTGCAACCTTACACAAGTAGCCGAGGTCCTTTCGCAGCCATTACGTCTTGTAAAATGTCAAGATTTCGGACCTCACTCTGACCTGACACTCTCAAATCGCGTTTATAATTATAACACAAACATTTTATTCACCTCTACCATATTCTTCCAGAATATTCTGAAGCTATTCTGATGGATAGTCATGATACTCGTTAAACTAAATTGGCGGTTAATGTCTCTCAGACTGGTGGCATTTACTGGTCGGCATTCCATTCTGGTCCGTTGATTCTTGTCATTAATAAATTGGTAAACTGTGTGCGCTTCAATTTTATGCTTCGATACCTCATTGTGGTTTGCGTGTAGGAAAATATCGTGTCAATTTAATGAAGGGATAATAATTACGCAGCTGGTGATATTTTGGTTAATTTATTTGGTTACTATTTGAAGCTTCGAATTATTTTAAATATGCATAACACAAATATTATACTTGATTTCTATATGTTGACGAGTCAAGATTCATTTCCGAACGCAAGTGTGACGTCTTTACCAAGTCATGCAGGGACGCGACCGTTGGAGCGGGCGGGCATTCTAAAATCGGAGCTCGCACCTAGCGAACGTGTTTGTTCGAGAATACTTGCTAGTGATTATATTGTTAATTTATTGAAATAAACGTTGTTAAATCGTTCTTCGTGACTATTATTGCTCGAGGCTACCCGTCATGTCGGCATCCGACGAAAATACGCGCCCACTGAGTCCGGGAGCCCAGCTGTCTGCGACATATATAATGTAAAGTAGAATATTTAAAGTAGTAATTCTTATTTTAAACAGAAGAATATTATGCGATAAAAATGAATATCTACGTTATAACGTAAATGTTCTTTAAAGAAGTGAATTAAAACTTTATTAAAATTATCATACCAAACGACTAAGTAAACAAAGCCACCGTAAACAGTTCCCAAAACAACATTTTTGCCGATGCAAAAATTTAACACACAAAGAAAATATTCTGTTCAGCAACAACAACTGTGGAAGTATGTCACAGTTTTGCCCCTAGAGGCGGAAACAAATACGTTGCAGCGGAACAAAGAAAAGGTGGAAGGTAAAATCAAAACGTGGCGCGTGTATCCCCAGTCCGCGCTAAACTACTATAGCATTTAAAACGTCAGAAGACTTGAAACGGAGACGTGAGCTCGTTAATCAGTCCCCGGTGCATTTCTGCAAAAATCCAATACTTATTTGTACATGAAATGTTAGAATTCGAGCGCGCTAGTTTCTGCTTTGGGTTCTAAATGTTTACTATTTAATTTAATTGTATTTTTTCTGTTTAAAGTACACTTCTTTGTTGTAAATTGATAGTGCTTCGTTTAAATTATCATAGAAACATTTTAAACTGTATTTTCATTTTAAAAATTGGCCACGCGACGTAAAAGTTATACGTGATTTGGACAATGTTCGACTCCGCATTGAAATGTTCATACATTTCACGTATTAGTATCACAGATTATTCGAATCATAACCATTCGGTTAAATCATATTACTCATAACATTAATAGATGAACGTTAATTACAATGCGGTACATATTAATTATAATTATGCTTCTTAATACAAGTTATTCTATAACTTAGCAAGATGCCAGTTACGACAACATAAACATATTAGTCAACTATGTATATATTGTGTAAACATGTGAATATGTATTTATGTTTATATAAGTGTTAATTGTGTTTATGCAAATAAATAAATTATTATTATTATTATTCTTTCCACCATGTTTCGGATCGATTTAATAATAATATTATTGTCAATAATCAATAAATAATGACAAATAGACATTTAATTATTAAAGTCAGTATTTGAAACTTTTCTAATGACACATTTTTTCTTAGTAATTGCACATCGCTATTTTAAATAGTGTATTTCTTGCCAAATAACCCAAATGCCCAAAATTTCTGAAAAACTACAAAAGCTATCTTACAATTACAGATTTCTAATCTAGTCAGTCTAATGCAGCAATTTTTCAAAAATAATGACTACTAGTTTTAGCCCACGGCATTGCTCCCGTAGTTTTTAAAGATAGTCGTTTTAGCAGGAAAATTTTTTGCCGGAATAAATACCCTATCTTGCTCATCATTTCATAACGTATGTTTAATGACAATCTGTTACACCATTACTACGTGAGTGAGAAACAAACCAACTAAAACATTTTCCTATTTATAATAATATTTTAAAATAAGCATCGCAAATGCAAATTTAAAGTAATGGTTTATATTTTCTTCTCAATATTGACAATATCAATACCACACCGGTGGACACCTTTGTACAAAACATCAAAGGCAAAGCCAGCGATCCCACATATATGTGCCGGATATTAGAGCGAGTGCAGCGTACTCACCATCTCCGCAAGATGAAGGATCTTGGAAATTGCCAACCACACACGTCGGCACTGCGGCTAGGTACAATTTAGAAAAGGTAAAATATGTAGCTATTTTCGCACGGCTATACTAAGTGTATTTGTAAAGAGATATATATTTTTTAAAGTTATGTACATATATCTGCCCCGACTGTCCTGCGACTACCACGCTGGTCCAGTGTGAGTTGGCAGACTTTAAATATCTTTGAGAAAATAATGTAGAACTCTCAGACATACCTCCTCACAATGTATTTCATCGTGGTAGAAGCGAACGATAGTTAATTATTTAATAGGCATATAACTTTCAAAAATCATAGGTCCTTGCCTCGGGGTGGAACTCGAGATGTTTGCATGGCAGTCTAACGGTCTCCAACTAGGCTATCAATGGCTGCTTTAATACAGGGTGTAAGTGACGGTTCACCGAAAACTGAAATACTAGCTTCGGACCATCATTCTGAGTTGGAAAACGTAGGAATTTTCCACCGGAAAATTATCGAATTTTCTTTCAAAATTTCACATTTTTCTAACTGATTATGATTACATAATGAGTAAACGACCCATTATACTAGATAATATCAATAAAAACTACATAATACCGAAAAACAGCTATGTAATCCAAACATACAAAATAAACACAGTTGAACCAATCAGCTGATCTTGCGCGGACAAGGCAATGACCAACGCAAAAAAGTTTTTTTACGCACCGGCAATAGTGTGCTGTGTAAAAACCCGCCCGCATCGTACCTACTACCACTGAACTAGGGAAGATCTATGATCAATGATCGATATCGAAAAAAGTGTATTAAACAAAGCGGGATAGGTTAATAAATAAAATTGTTGTTTTCCTTTTAAAAGTAAAGGTTACATGAACGTGTTAGCACTATTTATTATTAAATTAGTCACGTAGATTGAAAAGATTGTAATGATTAAAGTAGCCTGCAATTAAATTTTATACTACTATCACTTTACAATACCCATTTGCATTTTAAATGTAAAAAAATATTAATTGTTTTGATATTTCGTATCGTAAATGTACATGTATGAGTTTATTTAATCACTTTTAATAATAATTAATGTAAAAGACCATCTAATTGTTTTAAAACAAAGCTTTTTGTACACAGCGATTCATACAATGTAATGTAATCTAGTAAATCTTTACTTAACTGTTAAAATACAAAACTGTAACAAAAATTTGTTAATAGAATTAGCCATAAACAGTTTATTACTATGTATAAGTATAAAATTAATCGATAGCCGATAACTCTCATAAAAATATTTTATGAGAGTTATCGACTATGGATTTATTTAATTAGATAGATGTATCTCATCCTTATCTAATATGACTACAACTGCAAAAGAAATTTATTTTTGAATTCTTTAGTTCGGTCGCGCTACTGTCAGGAATCGGAAGTACTTTTCGTAATCTCTCGTATTCGCGAGTGTTTACTATTTTCGTTGCATTTTGTTAAGTTTTTTATTTTGTTTATAACTATTTTGTGTACTAAATTGTGTTTATTTACTGTGTTCATAACATTTTGTTAACGTTTTTGTTTTGTTTATAACTTTTTTGTGTAACTACAAAGTTGTGTTTGTACCTAATAAATAATGAGTCAGCCATTTAGTGCACGTGAATATGGACAAATGCTCATGGCATACGGGGAGGCACGAGGCAATGCTTCGTTGGCGCTTCGCATTTACATCCAGCGGTATCCTGACGCTCGTCACCCTATGGACAGTCGTGTGATTTCTCGTACGTATCAACGAGTACTGGATAATTTACCCATAGTATAATTTACCCAGGAGGGTTCCAGCAGGCCGATTAGAGTTTCCACTGAGCGGAGAATTCTCGATGCCGTTCACCGTAATCCACACCTTGGTACGCGAACCACCGCTAAACTTCTGCGCCGTAACCACGGAACTCGCCTATCGCACTGGACTGTGCATAAAATTTTACGCAGAGATCGACAACGGACGTACCGTATTCATAAAGTGCAAGCTCTCGTGCCTGGCGATCAAGTTCGGCGTATTGCATACTGCAGGTGGTTGATGAATCAGCAGCGGCAACATCCAAATTTTGTATCCCACATAATCTGGACTGACGAATCCACGTTTACTCGGAATGGCATGTGGAATCGACGTAACTCGCACGTTTGGGCGCGAAGTAATCCACATGCATCCCAACAAACAGGTCACCAAACGCGTTGGTCAGTAAACGTATTGTATGGTAACTATAACAACAAAATTTTAGGGCCTTACTTTTTACCGGAGCGCTTGAATGGACAACGATACTTGGATTTTCTACAGCAAGACCTGACTGTCCTGGATGAGTTACGTTCCGACCTTGCCGCAGAATGGGATCAAATGGAAGATTTGCCGCTTGCTCAATTACCTCAAATTTGGTTTCAACACGACGGTGCGCCACCGCATGTCGTGATCAGAGTGCGCCAATATCTTGACGACACATTTCCTCGGAGATGGATTGGGCGATTCGGGCCTCACTCGTGGCTAGCCCGCTCACCGGATTTAACACCGCTGGATTTTTTTTTGTGGGGCTATATCAAGGAAAAAGTGTTCGTCAGTGCACTACTGCGGACGAAATGCGGAATCGTATAATGGCAGCATTTGTAAAGTTAGAAGCTGACATTATCGCAGACCCCTCCATGATGCCTCGCCTTCACGCCGAAACAATCAATCGTGCGCAAGTTTGTGAACAAGTTGGAGGCAGCCATTTTGAACCATATCTTATAAGGCCCGCGAGATCTTAAGGTAAGGTTTAATTACTTTTACAATTTACTGTTAATTCAAAGAATTTATCGTAAATCACCCTACCTTTTTATTTTATAAACACATTTGGCTTTCTGTTTTTACCTACACAAACATTAACGAAATGTGCGTATAAGATTAATTTTATAAGACGTTATTCAATTTATTAAAATTTTTTGTAAGTACAATAATAAAATTGTACAATCCGATTATTAGTCACAACGTTTAAATTATTATTGTAGTAGATCACTAAAATAGGTGATCCGGGCTCCGTCAGATAATGTGAGCGCGCGTAGCGTTGGTGCGCGGGAAGCGCGATACGATAGCGCGGACGGACACATTGCATTGGTAGCGATACATTGCGTAGTGTAAATTACAATGTACTAGCATAAAACTTTAATCGTACGTTTCATTTTTGAATTGACATTTCCATTCAGTTGTGTACTTATGGACAAACGATTGTGCAACGTTTTCGGTACACCGTCCCTTACACCCTGTATATAGAAATTCTTAGTCAAATCATGGAGTCAGGTACATGCTTGTTAGAAGAAGCATAAGGCTCCTACTGTTCTGCCTAGCACATTTCGAGACCCCAACATTCTGAAAATTCTTAGCCACCAAGAACAATCTGATGTTTGTTTGTATCCAAAAACTACTATAAATAATATAACAAGAGAAATTGTAAAACAAGTAATCTTTTAAAAGGAAAATAAGATAAGCATAATGATAAAGAATCGCTAATAGTATCTTATCTTTTTCAATACGAACAGAAAAAAATAAAATTAAGTAAATTTTGGAAGATACCATAGATAAACTTATTATAAAGTCACAAACGGTTTTCAATGATGTCTGGCAAACATTGACAGGTTCAAAACAGTTAGCATTATATATAGTTGCTTTGTTACGAACAGTTATATTAATTGCAAATTAAACCTATTCCTCGTGCTAATAAAGAAAATGGAAATAAATAAATAAACACACTTTAGATGAACGCCAAATACATACAAAGCACCAATAAATCCCAATATAGAAATGTTCACTTAACAAACGTTCGAAAAAGAGAAATCTTTTCGTTTTTCTAATTCTTCCAATTGAGAGAGCAGGAAACCCAACGTTTTTAAATTAAAAACACTAGTGTATCGCAAATTGAAGCTACACAAGCTTCGCAAAATGTTTACACTGTCACAAACAAACAGTTCACAGGGGGGTGTATAATAAAAATGTAAATTAGCAAAGCAAAGCGGTCTAGAATAGCACGTTCAATGCACGCCGGTGCTCAGTAAATCTATTCATAAATTATCACAATACCGCTTATCTGTACGTTATATATTTGGATAGAAAAGTTCGCAACTTCACCTTATTTAAATAATTATAGCTTAACCTGAACTCGTAAAGAATTATAAATTGTTTGAACTATATATTCATAACTTGGTTAACTATTTGCTAACGTGTTATTAAATATTGTTACTTATATGGAGTACATAAGAGCAGCGATAGCTCAGTGGGGAGACCAACAGACTGCAATGCAGAGGGTCTCGGGTTCGAACCCACGTCGCGCACCTCTGACTTTCGGAAGTTATATGACTTTTCGAAATCATGTGCGTATTGATTGACAATTATCGCCTGCTCCGTGCTTCGGAAAGCACGTTAAGCCGTTGGTCCCGGCTGCCATGAACATCTATGGCAGTCGTTATTGGGAGAGTGTTGACACAAAAGATCCCACTGGGTCGAATTTTCGCCGGTCTGCACTGACTGGCCCCCACATAAGATAAGATAAGATATATGGAATAGATACATACATACACTTAAGCCATAATATCCACAAAGATGCAGGCAGAGGCTCTTTCCAACTATATTCGTCACCCATGTTGTAGGTCCCACGTACTCGTAATAGAGGTCAAGGTATTGCCTGTCGGTCTAGGCTCTATAATGGTCAATTTTCTAACATGTTGTTAACTTTTCAACAACGCTTTTTAACTGAATCTGAGCTGGGTACTGTGTTAAAATTGATCTGAAATACCACATTGTTTCATTATTATATGCTTAACATGAAGCATGAAGCAAAGTTGAATGTCTGATATGAAGCATGAAGTAATAAACACTCACTGATTAGCCAAAAGATATTGTTATGTGGTAGACGTGTAAATAAGAATAAACGTGTACATTACTAAACTTATATGCAAATTGATTTTACGGGTATAGAATTAGCCCGCAATGTATTTATTGGCAAGTGATTGCTGCAATGCTTTGTCATCTAGTAGGTAGTAATAATACGATCGGTTGAATCAATCTAAGTTGTATGTTTATACGACACCGTATAGCTTGTATTGGTATGAGAACTAATGCTTTTATTGCAAGTGGATTTGCAGCAAGCAGCTAGCAACTAACACAACGGACACCGACACTCGTAACAAACAACCTCGAACCTCAGTATAATGGCAGTGACGAGGGGACTACTATGGCGATTTTGAATAATTTCTTGTCCAATGCTTAAATTGATTTAAAATATTTATGTTGGGGTAAGCAAGGTCATGACATATACGATAGTGTCACCAATGCAATCTTTAATGCTTTTCAAACTCTCAATTTCAACAATGATAATATTATTATATAAACCTAAAAGAAATTAGTTCAAGTAATAAGTCAATAAGAAGTAACTTTCGAAGTCAGGAAATTAACAAACCATATGTAACAGACGTTTGGTAACAAAGTTATTAGTGATGAAGAACAAAAGATATTGGACCAAGTTTCAGCTACGTTAGAAACAACCATCATATTATGCTCGTATCTTCGAGAGTCCAAGTAGAAAAGTATCACTTTATTTCTTCTGATATTTATGGCTACCACGTCGTCATAAAGCTTTTGTCCATTTTGAATCCATCATATTATATTTCTTCCTTAATTTACTTACGCATTTTATGAATTATATCTATAGTTATACTTACCAGATATACAGGTAATTAAACGTATATATAATAATTATTAATGTTGTTTAAACATGGTATCTCTGTCATCATAGCCATACTAGCAAGAATAGACGAACACGCAGAAATGATTAAAATCTTTATTGCTTTAATTTACAATTTCTTCTTGAATATGACAATGTACTTATAATTAATTTGTTACTTCTATGTAATAATATAATAATAATATAATATATATAATATTCTATCACATACACACAACACCATCTAGCCCAAACTAAGCAGAGCTTGTACTATGGGTACTAGACAATGGATAAACATACATATATACTTTTTTTGTAAATACGTACATATTATACATAGAAACACCCAGACCAAGACAAATATCTATTTTCATGCACACAAATGTTTGACTTGTGCGGGAATCGAACCCGCGACCTCATGCGTGGCAGTCGGTTACACTAACCACTACGCCATTAAGGCCGATATAAGATAAAACAGGTTATAATAAAATAATTTTAATGGAGATTAAACATAGCAAACCACTTTTCATATGAGTGCACGAGAGGCGTATCGCTTTGAGTTATCATCTTACCGACTACTACTACGCCAAAGATTATGGGTACAAACCCTGCAAAAAATATGGTCATCAAAAAGTTATTCTAAGACGAAAAGCACTTTGTGTCCATTATTAAAATGTCAATCTAATGTGAAAGTCTAATAATATCAACCCTATTGTCATGATTTCTTATTTTTGTTAATAATTCTGTTCGGGAGTGTTTATTTATTCAATAGGCAACACAGCCAACTATAATTTTTAAATAGTGGGGTTATTGTAGAGGGGAAAAATAACTCGTTCTCCCGGCGAAAGATCGCTCAGCAGTAAGGAACTAGCATTCAACTGAGTAAGACGTTCTCAATAGTCCGTGTAATTGCTGTGAGTTTGGTAATATAGTCACATAATATTTTAAACGATTGAGTTTCATTATATTTCAGAAGTGGGATGAGTAAGTACACGCAAACATTTTCGATAGGTAATTATCATTTTGTAATGGCGTTATTTCTTTCTTGTTTTTAAGTGTTTAATTAGTAGTTACTTATTTCGATTGTTTAACTGTGAACAAACTGATAGGTCGACTTTTACAGTACACTTTACAATACACTACACAAATGTAATAAACTACCCACATAATTACACACAATGACATTATACGCGATTCCCATAGGAATCATCACAACTTGGTGTATTTTCGAGTGTTAAAACTGAACGGTTACCTTGAAATACACTTAGTAACTCTTTAACTGGAGTGCTGTTGGGGAATACCCTCAGTGTATCCTACATATTCAGCTAATGAGTAAGGTTTACTTTCTGGAGGCAACCATGCCGACAAACCAGAGGTCCGCCTGCCTATTATAAACTACATATTAAATATAAAAAACATCCTGCTAATGAAACTATCAAAATTACTTACCTGAGATATAGAAATTTTTGCAATTGGCTACTAAGAAAAGTAAAGAGAGATTACGAAAGAAACTTATTAAACAAGGCAGCTAAAACAAATAATAAAACACTGTGGGATACAATTAGAAAGGTAACATACTCCAACAAAAATACGAACCCAGCAGCAGATCTTTTGACTTCTTCTAACCCCATTTCCTCGGTTAATAATATAAATAGCTTTTTCACATCTATTGGTAAAGACTTGGCTGATAACATTAACAAACATAACTTACCCAAAATTCCAAACATTGACTACTGCCCCTTTTCATTCGTTCTGGCCCCGACAACTGAATCTGAAGTTCGCAGTCATATATTGAGTATAAAAAAGGCCAATTCTACTGGACGTGACAACATCTCAGGCTATTTTTTAAAACGTTACCACCACATTTTAGTACCTCCACTTACATACATATTTAACCTTATGTTTACCTCCGGTGTCTACCCTAACGAATTTAAACTTGCTGAAGTTATTCCTATCCATAAGAGTGGTGACAGAGCCTGTGTCAATAACTATAGGCCTATCTCTATTTTGCCTACCATTTCTAAATTAGTAGAAAATTATTAAATAAACGCTTGATCTATATATCTTGAAACTAAACACCTCCTATCAAAATCACAGTTTGGCTTTAGAGCTAACACCTCAACTAGTGATGCTGTTCACGAATTGACAGATCATATTGTACGCAAACTTGATGAAAAGAAAAAAGTAATCGCTATATTTTTGGACTTAGCCAAGGCATTTGACACGGTCTCTGTCCCACTCCTATTGGACAAGCTGGAAAGATTGGGTATCCGTGACACACAAAATAAATTATTCACAGACTATCTTACCGGCAGATACCAAAGGGTTAGGGTTGGTGATATCGTTAGTGACGACATGCCCATTGTCTTTGGTGTGCCACAGGGCAGTGTGTTAGGCCCGACACTCTTTCTTTGCTACATTAATGACCTGTGTAATCTAAAACTAAGGAATGGAAAAGTTGTAACCTTTGCCGATGACACCGCATTGATATTTCATGGTGATACCTGGGATGATACCCTTAACATTGCACAATCTGGCTTCAATGCGGTGTCCTCATGGCTAAGAAATAACGGATTGACACTTAATGTTGGTAAAACTAAATATGTACCCTTCTCAATAAAAACAATTCCGTCAAATACACTTGGTGATCGCGCTATTATAGCTCATACCTGTCTAACATATGATTCTTGTAACTGCAATAACCTTGAAGCTACTTCCAACATAAAATATCTTGGCGTAATAATAGATAGCACTCTAAGCTTCAATTACCATTTAGATCTACTGTCATCCAGAATTCGTAAACTATTATACGTCTTTAAAAATCTACGTCACATTGCTGATAAAAAAATAATCAAAATGGTTTATGTGTCTTTATGCCAGCCTATTTTGTCTTACTGCGTCACAGTGTGGGGTGGTGCCTGTAAAACTAGTTTAATTAAGGTGGAAAGAGCACAGAGAGCAGTTCTTAAGGTTAGCCTTTCACTCCCTTTCCTACATCCAACCAGTGATCTTTACCAACTCGCTGATGTCCTGACGGTGCGCCAACTATATATCTTAAATACCATTCTTAAACAGCATTCACTTCTCCCATACAATCCCTCGATTTCAAATAAACGACTAAAATATAAAGTTTGTCCTTTAACTGGGAATCGGTGGTCAACAATGTTCTCTGGCAAGTTTTTCGGCTTTCTGGGAAAATATCTATATAATAAAGTAAATGAAAAGTTACAAATTTACTCACGTACAAAATATGATTGTAAAAGAACAATCTGTTGCTGGTTAAAATCCCTCAGCTATGAGGAAACGGAAAATCTTCTATATATTCCCTCATAATTACTGTTTCCATAAGATATTTCCTACTCCACATTCATATCTGCTACACTGCTAACAGATCTGCAAGCCTGCTAGTAGAATCTGATCCCAAGATAACTTATAACTTATTGTCGTAGGGTTAGCGCATACAGACAATTACATGCATGTACTTAAACCCACACACTCATACACACACGCCTTCACGCATACACACACACACACACACTCACACACACACACATACACACACACGCACACACACACACACGCACACACACACACACACACACACACACACACACACACACACACGCACACGTCACACTCACACAAAATACATCATACGGTACTAATTTCCTAACCACACACACTAATATCACATAAGCACATACCAAAATCACCTACTTGAACTCTGGCTGTCCGGAGTTAGGAGAGGCTGGTAATCTGTCATACAGGTGCATCCTAGTACAGATACCAGTCTCTCACGCAGATTTCACTTTATAAGAAATGTTAATCTTAGCCTAAGATATATATACTTTTTTCTGTAAATTTCTGTGTGAGAGAGGAAAATAAATGCTTTATTATTATTATTATTATTATTGGTTGAAAACTCTACACGCACGAGTGTAAATAATTAATTTCATTGCATATTATTATGTATCTACATTATAATTCTTTAGTAAATAATTGAAATATGCATTGTAAATTAGCAGCGCTTAGATGATAAAATGATATAACCTATGATATTTTTTTTAAACATTAGCATTTACATTGTATCAGGAGAATACTTGGTCAGGGTACTCCCTGATAGTTTTTTTTTTTAGTTCTAAGAGTGCATTGTGCTCTTGCGTGAAATACTTGGACGAGGCTACTCTTCGTCAGTGTTTTTGCTGGAGCATAGTGCCGTTGTTTGCTTAGGTATAACGCTTACGCTTACCTAGTCTGAGTGATTATACAGTGATATACTCTTCAGCAGTCTTTGGCTGGGATGCAGTGTTATTACGTAGATTGACGAGTAAAATACTTGCAATAGCTTTGGTAGTATTGAGGTAATTTCTTTGTTAAACAAGCGCTGCTGGTTTATAAAGCTACTTGACTTGAAGGCTGTTGCCACTTGACTTGCAGGGTGTTGCCACTTGACTTGAAGGCTATTGCCACTTGACTTGGAGGCTATGTGCGCTTCGTGCTACTAAGAGGTTATGTGTGCCTCGTGTGCTGCTAAGAGGTTATGTGTGCCTCGTATGCTACTAAGAGGTTATATGTGCCTCGTTTGCTACTAAGAGGTTATGTGTGCCTCATTTGCTACTAAGAGGTTATGTGTGCCTCGTTTGCTACTAAGAGGTTATGTGTGCCTCGTTTGATACTAAGAGAAGTTATGTGTGCCTCGTTTGATACTAAGAGAGGTTATGTGTGCCTCGTTTGCTACTAAGAGGTTATGTGTGCCTCATTTGTTACTAAGAGGTTATGTGTGCCTCGTTTGCTACTAAGAGGTTATGTGTGCCTCGTGCTACTAAGAGGTTATGTGTGCCTCGTGCTACTAAGAGGTTATGTGTGCCTCGTGCTACTAAGAGGTTATGTGTGCCTCGTGCTAATAGGCATGAAAGTGGATATAGTGACAAGAATAGAAAATGGTATGTTAAGCTGGTTTGGACATGTAGAAAGAATGGACGAGGAAGGATTAACAAAGTTTAAGACTAGTGTGAATAGTCGCAAGAGGAAAACCTAGGTGAATGTTTCTCGATCAGATCGGAGGCGTTCTGGACAAAGGCCAGGTTAAGAGCTCCTTGAACCGACGGGCGTGTATGAGATATGTGATGAAAGTGAATGAAGCCAGAGAAGTGTGTCAGGATCGTAGCAAATGGAAATCCGTTGTCTCTGCCTACCCCTCTAGGAAAACAGGCGTGAATCTATGTATCTATGTACTAATAGGAGAGGTTATGTATGCCTCATGCTTTAGCCAAGTATGCTTTGATTAATATGCCTTTTTATTTGTGTGCCTTTTGCTTTTTAGCAGAGGTTATGTGTGTATTTAGCTAAATGTGCTTAAATTAAAATGAGGTTAGGTTCGCCTCATACATATGTCATGTATGTGTGTCGACTAGCACAGATTAGTTGTCTCGTTAGTGAGCCAAGTACATTCAAGTTACATAGTGTACATTATTGAAATGATCAGTGTCATATGTGCGTAGCATAGGTAATTTTTTGAAGTTAAAATATTAGAGGATAACCATACTTTATGTAATAGGCCGTGCTACTATGGTCCATTACTGACTTTTACAATGTTTAGTCATCTAGGCATGAAAATATCGATTAAGTCCTAATGACATTATATTTTTATTTTTGAGACCATTAAATCGGACGACGCGATGACTCCAGGTCCTGATGGTGACATTTGTCTATAAATATTGTCGCGGACAATTACTATTATTTTGTGCACATTAGATATACCTCTAATGGGAAGAGCTGTATCACCACAATGTGAAATATGTGAGAAGATAGATGATATTCAACATATTTTGATGGAATGTGTTAAAAATAACAATAAAAGAGAAATTATCAAAAATCATTTAAATTTTAGTTGTATGGATGTTGGTATAATACAAAGTATACTCAGTGACCCAAGCTCTAAAAAAGCATTAATGTTTTGTGAATTGGCCAATTGTCCACATTAATTGTAATATTAGTAAGTTAATGTATGTAGATGTAAGTATTTAGTTTATATCGTTTATGTGATGCTGTAACCTGTTAATGTTATAATGGGACTGACATATAATTACTTTATATAAGTCCCCAAACAAATAAAGAAAAAAAAAATAAAAAAGATATACCTACTTTAGTTTTTATTTTTATTTTAACTGAAACATAATACCATATAATGATAATTATATAATATAACTATCATAGAAAAGATTTTGGACAATTATGCCTGTTGACAATAAACAAATACGATTCAAAGAAATTATATTACAATGGGATATTATATAATAATTTGCCGATTCTTAAAGATCATACGTTTTAATTCCATTATACGTTTTTAGATGCATATAGGTATGTTTATTTATTTATTTATTTAATTATGGCACTCCAACGACTTATTCACTAATACACTCGACATACTTTAATATTAAACATAATTATACTGAGTGAATTTGTCACTTACAGGTGTGCACAGCACTTACAAAATTCAATGTCATATACATTTTTAAAATAAAAATAAAGATATTAAAATAAAATTAAAATAAACCAAATTAAACTAGATAAAATTCAATGACGAAGAATTAAATAAATAAATTAAATTTAGTAAAATTACATATAAATTAAATCTAAATATTAAATCAAATTAACTAATAACCATTTAAAATGAAAAAATGTTGTTTGTCTTTGTCATGTTTATGTTCTAAGATAGCATGGAAATATATACAAATTCGGTTTGTTTTTCTAATTTGGCATATATCATAATAATTTTAAAGGCATATTAATTAACTTAATTAAAACATAAACCATTATCATTTTGAGTTATATTTCTGATAGTTTTTATAATTGTGCATTCCATTATTGTGTCGCAATAGGTGTCCGATGTACAGTCATGTTATCTGACCCGTTACGCATACTATAGATGCGCGCGGTTTCACTCTTAATTGTATAGTACACATTATAATTATTCGGTTAACAGTAGATTAAAATTGTAATCTTTCCAATGAAATATCTCCCTAAATTATAGTATGATCAAAGAGACATGTTCATTGTTATTTGGATTATAAATTTAATAATTCTATTATAATTTGCTAAGCATTATGAAGCCATTTTATTTTGTATAAGAGCATTTATTGACTATAGCTGCATAATCAAGTCCACTTTTCTTACAAAGGTATCGTTTAAAAATTTGACACCGTTATTAGAATGAATGCATGAGAACGTAATGCTATCGGAGGGCGGCATCAGGCATGACATCGGTAACTTATGTAAACACAATAGAGGTAATGAAATTTTACACTAAATCATGTGATTGAATTTGTTTGAAGGAGTTCTCAGAATTTTGACATAATTTTTGAATGATATTAATCACAGAAATAAATAGTAGTAGAATGGTGAAGAGGGCGTGGCGCGCGTGCCAAGCTATTGCACTATAGTGCATATGCTTCTAAACGCATTCGCATTACGCAACGCGTCTCCCGTTCGCGCGCTCCGGAGATAAAAAACATTAAATTCGTTACAAATATGGCATATTGTGCAGTTTCCAATTGTAAAAATAAAAAGTGATGCAATAAATATGGAAAAAGAAGGCATTTCATATCACCAGTAAGAATTAAAATTGAGTAAAAGTTAAGATTATCGAGATTCAAAATAAGTGTTCTACTTTTACCATGTTTGTCTAATAAGAACATCGTCGTTCATTTCTTCGTTATGTTAAATATCCATTGCTTGAATTATGCGATACTTGTTCACATAAATATGAAACCCACACGCAATGTACGTTGAGATAAGCGATATTCACAAGAAGCCAAAAACAATAACAAATCAGGGGCGTCGGGTCAAATAATTCAAATAAATAGTTGTGATTGGTCAGCGATTGCGCTAGTGATTGACGTTCGGTTTATGGTGACGTCTTAAATTTATCGATAAATAAAATGAATAATAATTCGAAGGACACTCTTGAATTAATTATTATGTCGATATCAATACGTTTGTTAATATTAATCAACTGTTTCTTTGATCTGTAGGTTTAGTCTAATGGTAGTGTGTATACGATTGCTGATTAAGTCAGGCAGAATAATGTTGTTAAGAATTTTTTCATAATTAACAATTTATTTAAACGAATGTTTGTTAGTACCCTACACCCTTGCTTTGCTGAACGTGGCAGTAAATGTAAATTCACAGACAGAATTTAGTGTAACTTTGACATTCATAAGTGTTACCTTGTAACATAACTTGAATAAATTTATTTTTGATATAATAATATACATTATATAAAGTATATTCTATAATATAGTCAAAAGTTTTGTAAGGTTTCAATACAGATTTTTAACTAAATAAATACGTTTTATTTAAATAACATTATACTTTAATCAAAGTTTACATAGTACCTAATATATTATCATCACTATTCATAATAAAACATTTTACATAAAAACAATAACATAATTTCATCTTCCACAGCTCTCAACATATCGATAATAATTCCATAGTGTCCCCTCACTATTTATACGTCACTGTAGGCGGGGCTTGCCGAAATGTGGCACGCGCGAAATGTACGCGAAGACGTGACATTCACCATTCTACTACTATTTATTTCTGTGATATTAATAGTCAATGATTTAACATAAGATTGTATATTGGTTTGGTTTTGGTATAGGTTTTCGAACGATATTAAAAATCTTTTTGTTATCTTTTGAATGCATTTAGGTATCGTTCATAAAATAAGATGGATGATATAGGACAGATATATAGATGTGATACTAAGAGTGAGGTATGGGTATGAGTATTTTATTATGATTGATATGAATGTTAGGAAATGTGAAATACAGATAGAAATATTTGTTTGATATATTTTTGACAGCTATTTGACGCAATGACGATGTTGGATTAGTAAAGACCATATTGGTATTTGGATTTGTTTAAATAATGTAGATGTATGTTTTGATTATTATGTATGAGGTTTCATTGTGCGGTTAGAATTGAATTTATGTAGGTACACACAAGTGATAATAAAAGAGTTCTGTTCCTTCAATTTGATCATGGTGCAAACGAAATTTCTGTGAAAATTCTTAGAGGTCAAAGTAGCCTTAAATAAAGACCCATGATTTGGTGAAATGATTTGGTGAAATGATTTTATGATGGCTTGATGAAATGGTTTGATGGAATGGTTGAATGGAACGGTTTGATGGAACGGTTTGATGGAACGGTTTGATGGAACGGTTTGATGGAACGGTTTGATGGAACGGTTTGATGGAACGGTTTGGTGGAACGGTTTGATGGAACGGTTTGATGGAACGGTTTGATGGAACGGTTTGATGGAACGGTTTGATGGAACGGTTTGATGGAACGGTTTGATGGAACGGTTTGATAGAACAATGGAATGGTTTGATGGAGTGGTTTGATGAAGTGGTTTGATGGAATAGTTTGATGAAATGGTCTGCTGAAATGGTCTGCTGAAATGGTTTGATGAAATGATTTGATGAAATGATTTGATGAAATGATTTGATAAAATGATTTGTTGAAATGATTTGTTGAAGTAATTTGATGGAATGGTTAGATGACATTGGGATGGTTTGATGACATTGAGATGGTTTGATGACGTTGAAGTGATTTGATTGAAGTGATGTGATGACATTGAAGTAGAAGTTTATTCGTATGCATACGAGACATAATTACAGAGGATGTTACAAAGGTTAAGATACATCATACCTCGCCTTTAGTAGGCGTACGCAGCGATAGCTCAGTGGGGAGACCAAGACTGCAATGTAGAGGGTCTCGGGTTCGAACCCACGTCGCGCACCTCTGACTTTCGGAATTTATATGACTTTTCGAAGTTTTTTTTTTTATTTTCTTTTTATTTTGCTCGTCAAAATGACCACACTCCACCTGATGGTAAGCAGTCGTGTGGTCTAAGAGCAGTGGCCTCCACATCGCCCCCACAGTAGCCGAGGCGATGTTGAGGTCTCTACTTTGACGGCCTGAGAAGATGCTTTTTCACGCCCCGCTTAAAGAACCCAGGATTGAAGGAAGAAGGAAACACGTGCCTTGGCAGAGAATTCCATGCCTTGGTCGTTCGGCAGAGATATGAGGACCCAAACTTTTTGGTACGCGCTCTAATCGACTCTACCGTGTAAGGATGGCATCTGAGCCCAGCACGCGTTCTTCTGGATAGGAAAGGGGAGGGCGGGATAAGGTGGAATAACTCTTCAGAGCACTCCCCGTGGTATATTCTGTAGAAACATGCCAATGAGGCAATGTCTCTACGGAGTTGCAGAGGTTCCAGTGAACTCGTGACCTCTGGATCTCCGATGATACGGACAGCCCGCCGCTGTAACCGGTCGAGAGCGTCCAGCAAGTACTGCGCGGAGCCATCCCAAAGATGAGAACAGTACTCCACGCAAGGGCGCACTTGTGCCTTATACAATAGGCACAGTTGCCCAGACGTGAAGAACCGCCTCACCCTGTTCAGAACTCCGAGTTTTCGCGAAGCTTGCTTAATGACGCTCTTGATATAGGTGTTCTGATTAAGGGAGCGGCAAAGATCCATACCTAAGATGGAGAGACTGTCACGTATCACCAGTGGAGTGTTCTTCAGAGAAGGGAGGGGAAGGAACGGAGACTTTTTTGTTGAGAACGCGCATGCCTGGGTCTTCTTGGCGTTGAACTCGACCAAGTTCTTGGCACCCCATTCATAGATGCGGTCCAAGGTCCGGTCAAGTTCAACGACAAGATTCTGCCTTTTCCCCTCAACCTCAGCCTGTTTGGCCCCAGGATGTCCGAGATATCGCCCATGCACGGTACTGTCATCCGCATAACAATGTATGTTGCCGAGATTCAACATATCATTGATATGCAGAAGAAAGAGCGTAGGGGATAAGACAGAACCCTGAGGCACTCCTGCATTGACCTGCATAAATTTGGAAGCGCGACCGTCGCAAAGGACCCGAATACGACGCTTCTGCAGGAAACTTGCAATCCAGGTGCACAGTTGAGGGGGCAAGCCATAGGCCGGAAGCTTGGAAAGAAGAGACCGGTGCCAGACTCTGTCGAAAGCTTTGGCTATGTCAAGGCTAATAGCCAAAGACTCGCCGTGCTTGTCCATAGCCTCACCCCAGAGGTGTGTGACGAACGCTAGAAGATCACCCGTTGATCGTTTAGACCGAAAGCCGTATTGGCGATCATTGATCAACGATTGATCCTCCAGGTAGCGGACAATTTGGGTGTTTATAATCCGCTCGAACACCTTGGAAAGCACCGAGGTGATAGCTATGGGTCGATAGTTGCTTGGCTCGGAACGGTCCCCCTTTTTGGGAATCGGTTGAACGTTCGCTTCCTTCCAAGCCTCAGGCACAATGCCTGCGACGTAAGACGTCCGGTATAGGCGCGTCAGTGTGGGAGACAACTCCGCTGCACATTTTTTAAGAACCACAGCTGGGATGCCGTCAGGTCCACTGGCTTTCCGATCATCGAGAGACTGCAGTATCGCACGAACGGTTCGTTGCCTGATACATATATCAGTCATGGTGTAGCCGCAGTTGGCAATGTTAGGCGGCTGCGAACCGCAGTCATCGATTCGGGAGTTGGCCGCAAAGAGATTTGCAAGCAGATCTGCTTTCTCCTGCGGCCGATGAGCCAGTGATCCATTCGGATACCTCAGAGGGGGCAGCATGGTCTGGCAGAAGTTGGACTCACACGGCTTTGGCCAGGCGCCAATAGCTACGACTGCCCGTAGGATGCGCCATTAGTTCCTGGCCGAACCGTGCGACGCGCTGGGCATCCGCTCTTAAGTATGCCCTCTTGCAGACCTTTGTGGCTTGGTTGAACGCTGCCTTCAGGTGATCCACGTTAGGGTCGTGGAGAGTGCGAGCCCTGGTCCAAGCGCGATACGCTGTCTGTTTGCGTTCAACAGCATCGGCGCATTCACGCCCGAACCAGGGCTTTTTCCTGCCGCCGCTCGTGACATCACTGTATGGAATATAATATTCCATACCCAGGATGATTTCACCAGCGACAGCAGTAGCGCTCTCTGATAGATCCCTGTTCTCAAAGCAGCGTTGAGCCCAAGGGATGGATGCGAAGTATTCCCGCATTCCATCCCAGTCTGCTGACGAGTAGTGCCACAGTCGTCGTCTTGCCTCCTCGGGTCGTGGGGGCGTAACAACAACAGCTGTGGCACAAACCAGACAGTGGTCTGAGGTGCCCAAAGGAGCACGAATCGACACACTGTACCGGTTCGGGTTACTCGTCAGCAGCAGATCGAGCAGAGAGGGCGCCTGACCTGCAATGTCTGGTATTCGGGTGGGCTGGAGTACCAGTTGAGACAGGTCATGCGTGAGAGCGAACGCATGGGCAGTTCGTCCCGCGTGGTCTGGTTTGGGAGAACCCAACCAGGTCTCATGGTGGGCATTGAAATCTCCCAAGAACACCAACTCAGCGTTCGGAAACCGCTCCTGCGCGTCGTCTGCCGCCTGACTCAGGTAATTGAAGAGTCGAGTTGTCTCAGCGTCTCCTGAATGGGATCGGTAGAGGCACATGTAGATTTGGCTGAAAGAGCCATGATCTACGTGTACCCAAAGGACAGAGAAGGAAGGGTCCTCTAGGCATTGTAGACGGCGACAGCAAATATCCGCCCTAACAGACAAACATACCCCGGCTTTCGCGAGGAAACACTCCTCTAGCACGTAGCCGGGATATTGCAGGTAGTTCGTGTCTGCAGGACGGCGTATTTGTGTCTCCGTTAGAAAAAGCATTACCGGCCGAGCCGTCTCCAGGTGGTGATGGACGGCATTAAGGTTAGCGTGGAGTCCTCTGATGTTAATAAACTCCACGACACAGAAAGCAGCAGTGGGGTTACGGCGATTGGCTGCTGTTGAACGACAATGCTTTGTTCGTACTGCCATAGAGTGAAAGGAAGGGGAAGCGTGAAAAAAAAGAGGCGGCTATTCTCGCAGCAAAGTGGGGCAAGGCGCAGAGCAAGTTTTGTCATATAACTGTATGGTATGGCGATAGCCGATCCGACGGACGGAAGGACCCCCGTACCCTCCCGAAAGTGGTCGCCGGGACCCACCCTCCGGTCACCATCCGGCACGACGAGCCACCTCGAGATTATGCGCGGCATGATAAGGCAGCCAGCCTAGTTGGTTAGACTCGGTTGGGCCTCTGGACTATACCGCGGGCGGCCAGCAGAGCACCGTTTCTACGGCTCTCCCTGGCCGCCGGGTCGACTCGCGCCACCCACACAATGACTCTACGGATACTCTGCAGGTCCCTCATAAGCTGCGAGAATCGTCACCTCATGCTTAGGCCTCCGGCGCTCTCATTCACCGAACGAAACACAGCAGTGAAACACTGTTGTTTCACGTCGATTTTCTGTGAGAGGGTAGTACTTCCCCGGTCGAGCCGGCCCATTCCTGCTGTAACCAGCTTGGCTCTACTACCTGAAATGTTAGTTATGTGCGTATTGATTGACAATTATCGCCTGCTCCGTGCCTCGGAGGGCACGTTAAGCCGTCGGTCCCGGCTGCCATGAACATCTATGGCAGTCGTTATTGGGAGAGTGTCGACACAAACGATCACACTGGGTCGAAGTGTCGCCGGTCTGCACTGACTGGCCCCCACATAAGATAGGATAAGATAGCAGGCGTACAGTCATGATTTGAACAAAAGAGTGGCCATGAGTTTCTTGCCCGTTCTTCTCATGAGCTCTACACCCTTGCCTTGCTGAACGTGGCAGTAAATGTAAATTCACAAAAAAAAATTGTGTAACTTTGACATTCATAAGTGTTGCCCTGAACTTGTGTTATTAGATAGTACAAATAAAACAACAATAATTAATAGACGTAATATTCATTATCAATAGGAACAATAATTATAAATATGCGAAGGAAATAAATAATATCGTAACTGTACAAAAAAAAATAGTATAAACAATGTCAATTTCCATTTAATAATTACATAAGTCAAGATAAATTAAAAATAAATACATTGTATAATTTTATACAGTACTTAATATTATATTGCTAATAGACATTTCGTTTTAAAGTATGTGTGAAATAACAATATTCATTTAATGTATAAAAGCAATTCCTCAATAGTCATTTTTTTTATTTGGTTTAAAATTCGATGATCGGGATGTTTCTCTGTTATGCATAGGGAAATGGATATATACTTTTCATTCTTGCTAACACCATATCTTGATCGTGTGATAATGAAAACTGAGTGATTTTAGTTGAGGTTGTGCTCCAGGAGTAGCATGGTATCGGATGGCCGAATGTCATGATTTCTTATTTTTGTTAATAATTCTGTTCGGGAGTTTTTATTTATTCAATTGGCAACACAGCCAACTATAATTTTTAAATAGTGGGGTTATTGTAGAGGGGAAAAATAACTCGTTCTCTCGGCGAAAGATCGCTCAGCAGTAAGGAACTAGCATTCAACTGAGTAAGACGTTCTCAATAGTCCGTGTAATTGCTGTGAGTTTGGTAATATAGTCACATAATATTTTAAACGATTGAGTTTCATTATACTATGTACAAATTATCCCACTAGTGGGCACGGCCCATTAACATAAATAATATCATGAAAATAATCAAGTATGAACTCTTTCAAGTAAAGATAAAGGTAAAATCTTGTTAAAGATCAAAAGAAAGAAGAAAGCGTTACCTGACACAAAAACAAAATAAAAATAGCGCTAATGATTACCAAATTAGAGAAAATTATAGCGCATTAAGAAAGACTAAACCAATCCTATTTTATTATAAGTTAAATTAAACATAGACAGGTGTTTATGCTATCTAGTAATAGAGATTTTTCCTAGAACCGTTTCTTTGCCAGCTAGTCTTAATTATAAAATAAATTTCTACGAAAGGTTATCTATAACTTTCATCTACCTCCAAATTATTTTGTTCCGAAACCAATTAATGTAACAAGGCAAATCATTCGGTCTGAACTAATTAATGTCATATTAAAATACAATTTTGTAAATGATTTACGTGCCCTTTGTAGGAACTCCCTTTACGACTAAAAAGTCTTCCTTCTAATTGCTTTTAAATATATATTTGACTAGCAGAGGCTGCTGATGCTTTTAATTACTTAGTGACAGTACAAACAAAACAAGGCTGATAGATATACCTACTTTTCCCACGCCTTTTTACTCAACCCATCTATCTACTAGTGGTGCATATTTAAAGATGACTGTTTATTTTAAAGAATAATAATTGGGCATTCATTTATTAGTATAGTGAGATATCACAATAAATTAGAACCACAAGTACATATTCTATATGAAAATGCTGTGATAATGACTAAAATTTACCTTTTTCCATGGATGTCGAATGTCCATGGAAAATTAATTCTGCCGTTGCGCACTAGGCCAGCGTGATTGACTATGGTATTCCATAGTACCCTTCTCACACCAAGAACAGGCCCGTGCCCACTAGTGGAATACTTTATACCTACATAGGGTTGATATCTTTATATATATAAATCTTCTGTGCGTGTGTTTGTAATTAAGCTCCTCCTAAACGGGCGGAACGATTTTGATATTTTTTTTGTATGTACTTAAGCGGATTCGAGAATGGTTTAGTTTTTTATTTTTTCATTTTTTTCGTGTTTACAGGACAACGTCTGTTGGGACAGCTAGTTATATATAAAACAACTCCAACATTGGGCGCCTTGTGTCGTCATAGACTTTCACATTAAACTGACATTTAAATAATGGACACAAACAGCTTTACAACTTAAAATAACTATTTGAAAAGCATATTTTTAGATACCTAATAAAATCAAAAATAATTATTAAAGGGCTGAAACTAGGCACTTTCGTACCTATTTTGAATTTCTAAAGACATTTTCCTTAAAATGAACCGCCTTAAAGTGTCGTTACATCATGATAGATGAGATCTTTAAGTAGACAGCAAAACATCAATCTGAAGCGGGTCGAACTGGGCAGCGATCCCTTTTCAATTATACGCTGAAGTCGCCTTGTAAGCGGCCAAGCTGTTAGCCTTGAATAACATACTGAATGTGCCGATACAGGGAGAGATGTACAATATAGGTAAATTTAATCGAAATACTGGTGAGAAGCCGTGTTAAAGTCTCTTCTACCACATGCCTGTAACCAGGTTTCAAAGTTTAAAAACAAAAATGTTACGTAAGATTCCGTAAATAGTAAATATAATTTCTATAGAGAAACCAGAGATGGAGCTTAAGAAATACTAGATGTGCCCGCGGTTTCACCCGCGTTTATGATTACTGCGCCGCCCCCGTGAGTCGTAGCGTGATGTTATATACCCTATAGGCTTCCTCGATAAATGAGCTATCTAACACTAAAAGAATTTTTTAATTCGGACCAGTAGTTCCTGAGATTAGCACGTTCAAACAAACAAACAAACAAACAAACTCTTCAGCTTTATAATATTAGTATAGATAAGATCAAATAATGTAACTTGATCATTATTATCCAACTATGCGCAAATACTATAGATCTAAAAAGAATATCGCATAATTGTCTGCTCTATGCAGCCCCATCGTTGACTTTTATTCTTTTCTTTTTTAGTATAAAGACTACATACATCCGCTCTTTAAATAATTCCTGTATCGCGGGGAACTTTGCAAACATTTAAACAAGGAACACAAACAACACTCCGTACAATCATTTGAGGATTGCATAAATTTTTATTCCTTGTGGAATTTGAACTCACAACACTCGCCGTAGTGGCGAGGCAACCACTTAAACCTTCTTGCAACCACATAAACAGTGTTAGTTCTGCCAATTGTAATCATCAATTTATTTATTATTTCTATGCAAATTATTTTCTATTCTAGTACTTAAGACTGCGCCGAGCGAAATGTGCCAAAACAAGCGGTCACGGTTAAATTAATAAAATCAACACTTTTTGTTTAATACAAATATAAAATATACATTTACCATAACAATGAATAAATTTACTCCATGTAAAAAACTTAAAATAATTAATGTTTTTGCCTACAAAATTACGTAAATTTACAAAAACGTAAGATCGTATTACGTGATTTTTAGATTATAACAATAGAAATCTATCCTATTTTACGGCTTAAACGAAACATAAATAGTTATATTACAATTTGTCCGTCCCAAATATTTAAGTTATTGGTTGACAATAAAGATACATATTTGTCAAAAAAGCACTTCAAATCCTCCATACAATTTTACTATAGCGGCCGCGCGCCGATTTGAATATGCGCCGCACGAGCTCTGTCATTATCTGTTTTACGCTCAGCGCAGTCAATAAAAAATAATTTGCATAGAAATCTGTATAATTGGAATTTCTTCCATAATATATGGAAGAAGGTTATAAGTAATGTATATACTACCTATATACTTAATACTTATAATTATGTATGTATGTCTGGATCAATGTTGAAGTGTAATGTATATATCTTGAACAAAAGGCATTAGAATTTGATGTACTCGGGTGACTGCATCCCTGCTTCACTTTATACATTATGCATTAGCTTGCGCACCACGAAAGCTTGAGGGTCGTGATTTCTTATGACAGTATCTAACATAGGGAGTGATGTATCTGCGCAATAATATCCGGGGCAGACCGCAGCTTCTAAATAATAAATCTCTTTAGGACAGTCATAATCTTTTTATGATATGATACACACTTTTAAGAGTTGGTTTATGCAAACAAAGATTATACTTTTTAATATTAGTATTTAGAATAATCCTAGCTAATAATATAAATGTGAATGTGACTTTGTTTGCTATTATTTTACACCTTAATTACTCGACCGATCATCATGAAATCTCGTATACACGTTGTGAAGCACAGAAAAGGACATAGGTTACCTTTAAACCAGAAAAAGTTATGTTCCCGATACTGGGATAGCAATTTATTGACAAAATCTAAGCGCGAGCGAAGCCGCGGGCAAAATCAAGTCAAATTATTTTTGATAAATACTATACGTTAAAATTTTAAACAACTACCTAGATAGCTTTTTCTAGTGCTAAATAAAGGATAAATATTCATAAACAGAAAGATACCTTATATAATGTCAAGGATTTTTCTTAAGATATCAAGATGTTCATGTTTTGTTATTTCATTTCTTTGAAGTATCATCTTATTTATAAATCAATAAATGTAATAACATCGTGATTGGTAATCAACGTATACTGCCGCGTCATGCGATACTTCACATTTTGGGAAATTGGCTTTTCTGTTGCCGGCACAGTTTTTTTTTTTTGTATTAAATGTTCATATCTCCATTAGTGTGCTAGAAGCGGAAAATGGTCACATCTAGTCCTTAGTTGTTGGTTCGCATGCAACGCGTTGGTGGGCAAACTCAGGTAATATCAATGTAAATTTACGAAAAGAAACGCAGCTAGAGGTGGCAACACCGATTGTATTGCCAACGTGCAACGCATTACATTCTGTGTCTTTGTTCTTGAATATAAATGCTACAATAACATGAAATCAATACTATACGCCAAAGGAATTTAATATAACAGTTTGGTTTGTTTTCTAGAGGACATAGGGCCATGATAGGTACAGTCTAAGAATAGTAACCTTTCTGCTAGACGAAATTTTCTACACATTAGAACAACGGAAATAAAGAACTTCTAGAAAGGACTTAGCCAATATGTTCCCCAAGCTGTACATTGATAAAAGATTTGTAATTAAAATACATAAAATAAATGATAAATATTGAACATCTTCTTAAAGTTCATAGCAGATATGGAGAAAAGTTCACAAAAAAAAGGATTTAAATGAAGACAATAGTTCGAATACGCTTTAAACGAATTTTATTGCCATGTAATATAAATAATAATTAAAAATAGGGTAAAATATGAAATAAGTAAGCGCATTCAGTACTCTACTCCAACATTTATTGCATCACTAACTTACTTCAAATTAATATTTCTTAATTATAATACCAAATAATAATTATAATATACTCTCCATTATACGAATTCAGTGTTAGATAATTAATTATACCAAAATCATAAAGAACTTTAACGCCTAGGCATATTTCGATTTAATTAATGGCAACACTCAAGAAATTGTCAATTGACATTATTGACAAAAACTTGTCTCACGTGCTGGTTATTGGTTGCTGTTGTTTCGTGCTTTTTTGTGCAATTACTTTGTTTCACCTTTATTTTATAGTGTCTTAGCCCTACGCGAGTGCTCCACTAGTTATAAACAATGTTCTTTGTTTTATTTTTATTGTAACACAAACATTATGGAATTATGAGGATATCGGAGTGATAAAATATCTATTTTTTCAACTTTCATAACTTTTGTCCCGATCTGCTTTGCTTGATGAACCTTTTTAATTATTTATATAGAAGCTCTAAACTGTCAATTATCATATATTGGATCGCTGTACATTCTGGGGATCAGCCTCATACATTTATTGGCCATCTCCTTTATTTTTCTTTTGTTGCTTAGCGGCATAAGTTTGAGTCAAAGGGCCGATGCAAGTCGATTGAAACGTCGCATAATAAATACGGAATAATTAAGGGTTAGGGCCAATTGTTATTGAATTTGGCCATTTTGTACCCAATTGTTTTGAATGTTTGTGATATTATGGCGGTTTAGAAACTCCTTATTATAATAGTAATACAATCTACGTAAAAAGAGCGTTGGGCGAAGACAAAACTTGCAAACGCTTTCAAAACTTAGACACTATATTAGCTGCGAAAAAAAGAACTCCACGATGCTATTTTTAGCGGTGGATCTCAGAGGTTTAAAAGTAAGGTTTATTTGTTTTTACTTTCAATCAAATAGAATTAGTAGTTGGATACGAGGCACTTTGTAAGTTATTTTTAGTTGATACGTAGACGTTCATTCTGTAACGGACGACCTATTCTTCGTTTCATCGTTCAAAAATAAAAGATGGAGGGATGATTATGTTTCAAAGGCAGCCTTTCAACGTTGTTATATGAAACGGAATAAAAAATAAAAAGATATTAATGAATTTTTAATATCTTTATTCTCGACGTCCGCGTAGAGCGCAAAATGTTTTTTTTTTTTTGGATGCAATCCTGTTTTGTCTCGTTCAGTATATCTTTTAGCATATTATACTTTTAGGAGTTACCTAGTGGAAGACTGTTGGACTGCCACGCAGAGATCTCGAGTTCGATCCTGTGGCACGTATTACTGACATTCCGAAATTATATGCATATTAACTAGTTATTTATCGCTCGCTTTAACGGTGAAGAAAAACATCGCTAGGAAACCTGCATGACTAAGAGTTCTGCATAATATTCTTGAAGATATATGGTGTTTGCCAACCCGCACTAGTCCAGCGTAGTGAATTGCGGCCTGACCCTTCTACCAATGAGGAGATGCCC
This sequence comes from Catocala sponsa, assembly GCA_963564715.1. Classification (NCBI taxonomy): domain Eukaryota; kingdom Metazoa; phylum Arthropoda; class Insecta; order Lepidoptera; family Erebidae; genus Catocala; species Catocala sponsa. The sequence continues at coordinate 19,111,873 of OY751337.1, read as the reverse complement.
GTGTCCAACCGTGGGACAGTTTACGTACAGGGCTGATGCATAGTATTATTTATTTATTTTTATTTATTTATTTATTTGTTCTATGGAAGGATGGACTATCCAAATTAACAGATAAGCAGTAGAATAGTAACAGAAAGCCAATTATTATTATTATTAGTTTAGGTTTTTCGTTGCTTAATTTTGCATTTATATTTCCTGGCAATCTGAATTAATGTTATAAATACAAATATACTATTGATGTTTGTTGGTATAGAAGACCGATATGTGGTGTTTGTCAAACAGAAACAAACGATCGTTTGACCAGGTTAAGTGGCCTTGCTTGGCTGACGTCGGCTTGAGGATTCTTGTCGGCCAGTTGTATATGATATAGTTATCCATCCCGCCAATTACGTCAGTGATTCAAGACCTGTTATTACGTAATCGTTGGATCTGCTTCAGCCGCTTTGTCAGTTTCAGAATATTCAATTCATATATCCTTTTATTCACTTTTAACTAACTCTTTGGTCTAATGACATAATTTTGCACAGCCTATCATCTCAGGTTTGGCCCTGCCTATTTCACCTTGTGTGTAACATAATGTACCGCATTAAACATAAGCAACTTATCTATTGTTTTATATATAACTAGATGTGCCCGCGGTTTCACCCGCGTTTATGATTACTGCGCCGCCCCCGTGGGTTGTAGCGTGATGTTATATAGCCTTATAGCCTTCCTCGATAAATGGGCTATTCAACACAAAAATTTTTTTCAATTCGAACCAGTAGTTCCTGAGATTAGCGCGTTCAACCAAACAAACAAACTCTTCAGCTTTATAATATTAGTATAGGTTAAAAGTAGGCGACAATCGCAATAAGTTTAAGGCCGGTTTTAGTGCTCGACCGACCGTCGGTCGCGCTTGTCGTTTGTATGAAAATTCACAAGTCGTGACAGTGCTCGACCGACCGTACGCATGCGTATATTGCTACGCATAAACAAATACTTAAAAACTAAACACAACAAATAACTTAACAATTAGCAACAAATTTAACAACAAAATAACAGGATAATAACAATAATATTAGAAAATGTGCACTCTCGTATCAACAAGTTGACAGAGAATGAAAATGACGGCTATAACCAGACTTATAACAAAATAATTCATTCACTACACAACGTACTAGCCGTACTTTTTGAATAAGCGGTATTACGCATTATGCGTTATAAATTTGAGAATCATTACAATTTTAGGTGTTTGTGATTGTACCAGTTCGGCCAGTTTGGTTGGTCAGAAGAGGACTGAACGTTACAAACTGACGATCAGTTATGCGTATCGTCAGGAACGATGGTACGCACCTACTGTCGGTCGACAACTAAAACCGGCCTAACGCACCGCACGCATAAACATACCGTAAAACATAATATATAGATTACAGAAATCATAACAATACATCTTATATTTATTGTTACATGCTATATTGACAGTGATCGACGCACATTCAGTGACATAATTATCCTTTACTTATAAATTGCTCTCTCTCTCATCCCTCACAACACAATTAGATGCTTACATTGCTTATTTGCGTTGAAGCGGCAGTGGAGTAACTTTCCCTCCGTTCTGCCGCATTGTTATCACGCTCAACAAGTCACTCCTCCGACTTACCGCTCTTCTAATACCGATATTTACTTAGCTCTCTACTTTATCGCACTGATCCGGTACCCGTTTTACAATACACCGATTTAAAATTCTGTTATATACATTTTGGTCGTCTCTTTTTCTTTGTAGCAATCTGTTGTGATTTTCTCTTTGATGTTGTACAATTATTGGTGATCCTGTACTTTTACTTTATACATACTTAGTCTCACGAGTATGTACCTGAAGGGATAGACAGAGGTGTATTAGACTAACATATTGCAAGCTGCGGTTTTAAGACCCATGTAATCGCCATTTACTATTACCGCTGGCTAGCTAGGTAAGAGTACTTGTGTTAGTGTATTTCCGTCGGTAGTGTGATATATAAGTATAATATAAACTGCCTCAGTAGCGCAGTGGCCGTGAATGCGACTGCTGTGCATGAGGTTTCGAGTTCGAATTTCACGTCGGGCAAACAAAAATTATCTTTTTCTGCCAAAAAATGGAGGTGGAGGTGTTGGAGGTGTTGAGGAAGAGAGGTGCCCTAAAAACCTCTGGATTGACAATGAGGCGCATATATCAACATACACACTAGAAATATTCGCTGTGCTTAGACTTATTGAACATTGAATCTACGACAAATATACAGATTAAAATTTTGTCGGTACAAAAGACTTTGTTATATTTAAATTAAATAATACATATTTAATCATTTAAATTAAAATAAATGTTTAATGACTACAAATTATATTATTGAGTAATAGATAATAATTTATAATACCAGCCCTATTTGTAAACTGTCCCGTTGCTGGGCACGGGCCTTCCCTCGATATAAAAGAGTTTAGCTACAGTTCATCACACTGGGCAATGCAGGCTATTAGACCCACACATTTTCGAGAATATTATGAGGCACTTACAGATATGCAGATTTCTTCACGATGTTTTCCTTCACCGCTACAGCGAGCGATAATGAAATATTTTAATAAAAACATTACTTCGAAAAGTCATTGGTGCTTGTCTTAACCTAAGGAGTTCTTAGGTTAAGACAAGCACCAATGACTTTTCAGTGAGTGAAAATAAAGCATTTTGTGCGTTCAAATGCATATAATATGCCACGTACGTTTAGCTATGACCATAAATAAATGCATTGCTAATATTAATTTCGTATCATCCAAAATGTAGACGACCAAGACAATCTTTCATTAAAATGACAGGCAGTGCGCATCTGAGAACCCAGTTTCACTTCGCCATACTTTAAACCTCAACTAAGACTCTTAGAAGTGTTAACAGCCTGGAGCAGTGTTTGAATATTGTACACTGCAATATAGAACAATGCATAAAATATGTATTCCTTGGCGCGGTCGTCTAAAACAACTGCAGGCTTTATCTCCATGGAACAGTGTCTATAATGGATGTGGCAATACATACTGTGTCCGTACTACATTTATACATAGATTACTATCGATCACGTAAATGATATGATCAGGCTACATGCTAGTTAGTCTAACGTAAAATTAATAGAGCTCAGTGTTGAATGACAACAGACACTGCTAGCCGGTGGCAAAAAGTCTAGAGAATTAATTAAAACAAGTATTCTTCTACCTATTTTGGATTAAAAGAATGTTAAAAGATTCTACTGGTTGGCGAAATTTGACCATAAAATTACTTTTGCCTTTTATGTTATTTCTGCGTTCTGCACTCCATCCCCAATCCCACATTCCACCATGCATACAAAACGCTTACAAAGGGATAGAAACGTGTTAATATATAGATTTAAGAACAAAATAGTCAATTTGTATAATAAAATAAGTTCATAATTTTTAACTTAAGTATTAATAGAAAAATAAAGTTGCTTTTTATTAAATGTTAGGTCAGTTATCGACTATTATTTTTTAAATATAATGCCTACAAAATAAGATTTGTTTTCATTGTCGAATATACTCGTAAAACGTTTTCTCTAATTTCGATCTCATTGTATTCGAAAGTATTTTTGAAGATACTGATTGCCGTCCTTATGACGTCAAAGCCATTTCTAGCAGGTCGTTTTCTCATTATTCCATGTTTTCTCTACACACTTATGCACAAACTTGTACTATAAAAGAAAATTATGTTTAGAACACGGGGCAATCGGAAGTATTCGGAACTGTTCGTTTATGCATTCACAGTCTAAGACAATGTTTTAAAGTTTAGAAAGCTCGTTGAGCACTTTATCGGAGTTAAGCAGAATGAACGAGAACTTATTGATTTTCGATTAATCGAAAATGTTGTTTGCAGTTGTGCTGAGTTTTGATACAGCAAACAGTTTATCGGTCATGCAAACTGTAATTACTAATTAGATATTAAGGCTTTAGGCCCTGTTTTTGCATTTAAGAAGCGAATCTATTTAGCTAAGTACATACAAGTAAAATATATTAATACGTGAAGCAAAATCTTTGTATCCCTTTTTACGAAAATTGCGCGGACGCAGGAGTATGAAATTTGGCACAGTTCAAGTTTATATAGAGAAGGAGGGGCGAATCCTAATATTTATATAAAATATGCATTAGAAATAAATTAAATTAATGAAAAAACACTACAAGCACACAACCATGCATTTGACACACGCAGTCGAAGCGCGTAACTATGGTTACATATATCAATATAGGTATTATAATAACATATCAACAATATCTTTCAGGCCAACTTTGGTCGAATTTCGAGCACTAGGCGACCGCTAGTACAAGTAAAATTTTGACATAAATTTTTTATAGAATATGTGGCAAAAATTAACTGGCCGTAGTTAAAACGACTCGTTTTTTGATATAGGAACCGGGCCTTAGTAAGTGTCTATTGGTTATAACTTATGAGCTTATGACATACGTTTACGTAGTCCGTTGCATCTCTGCTTCTATATCGGAGTCGGGCAATTTTATTATTGTGTACTAGATTTTCCTGCAGCGTCGCTCGCGTAAATGTAGGTTAGGTTAGGTTACTAACAGTACTTCTTTCTGGATGGAAGGTACACTATGTCCTTTTCTGTTCCCCTGACAACGTGTATGCGAAATTGCATGATGATCAGTGGAGTAGTTAATGCATGAAACCGTAACAAACAAACTTACAGTCGCATTTATAATTTTAATTAGGATTGATTAGAAAGTTTTACTAGTAGCACGTAAGCTAGATTTCGCTGGCCTGGTCCTGGTAGAAGATAATAAGGTCGCACCCTATTATGTAAGACCTAAAATATAGTTACTGAAATCTGGATGTATTACCTGTAGGTAATACGTCTGCCTAATCTTTTGTGTACATAAGTATATGTATTTAAGAGTTCCCTAAACTGACGTGCATAAAGAATATAATCAAAGTGAAGAAACAAGAAAGGTATGCCATTATCATAACAAATAGAATTCCGTAGTCTCTGCTTACCCTCCAGGTGACAGGTGTGAGTCTATGCATGTATCCCACCTATTGGATTTTGTAGTCGAGACATATCCAGTTCTTAGCCTGCTGTTTGACAGCGGCTCGCATACGAGCCTACATTTGAACCATATATTTGTTACCGCTTCGGATACGAACCATCAAATGCACGCCACTTTAAACCTTATTTTACTAACCTTAACGCCTAAAACTGATTGTTCAAGTAATTATCGTGTAAATGTCTTTATAGTTAGTCAATGAATTAGACTAGAACCCGCGGGACATTTGAGTAGGGCGAAGCTAACGAACCCTTGTAGAACATGTCCTGTAAGGAAGAAGTATGTAATACTATGTAATAGGACACAGCTAGGCTAACAAGATTATCCTATCAGACACCGCGCGCGCGCTAATGTAAACAACAACAATCCCCGCGTCCCGCGCCGCCCGGCACTCAAGGCCACTCGAGCGTTATTCGAGTGGGTCGGCAGATGTTTATAATTTAGAACGCAAAGTTATGATAACAAAGCTTGTGTTTCTTAGAAGTATATATTGTAAGCTACGATAAGTGTTATAAATCATCGCATTTACGTGTATATTTTAGTTTATACGTCTGGTTAAAGTAACCGAATTGGAAATATGAGATGATATTATTATATCTTTATTATATAGATTATTTGATTTGTCTAATAAGATATTTTACTTTTTCTATTTCCTAGTTAAATCCTCTTTATAGTAAAAAAAAAGGATTTATAATGTCTGTGAGAAAAAATAAGATATTAGCATTTGAAAGTGCGTGACGAGTACATTTTAGAGCGCGGAGAAAGTAAATATTGAAAAATTTCTAAAAAAAATTCTGACGTAGCCTTGTACGTGCTTTTCACATATTTTATAGGAATACTAATAAATAACACTATTATAGTGATTAAAACCTGAAATACGATATAATAAAGTAATAAAAAAATAAAATATCAAAAAAGGCGGGAAATCTGAGAAATGATAATAGGTTATTTTGGGCTTCAGTTTGTTATACAACAATAACAATAGTCACTATTGTTTTTATTGTGTCTAAAAATAGAAAGAATAAGCTTTCCAATAATGTATTATACTTACATACTTGCCCTATAAAAACTACAGATAACAGCGGAACAAATAACATAGACGAATGAACGTGTGGCGCAAAGTCACGTGACATTACAAAAAAATATTTAGAAAAATATTATTCAGTTGATAAATATTCATTCGAAAAGCTCAGTTCATTCTGAGAACATTGATATGCAACACAATATTTTAAATACAGGCCTTATAATAAAAAAACGGCAAACAAAACACGTCCCAACGCTTCGACCCCATATAGCGTCACCGGGGTTTTACGGGTGCAAATGTGACGACGCGATATAGCGTCACCGGGGTTTGAGCGGGGTTCGATGTCAAAGATTACTGAGTTCAAACGAACAAATTTGATTGTAAAAACACACTGACAAACTAGTTAAAACAATTATCTTATGATGAAACTGAATTTCTGTTAGCAGTATTATCATAATACAGCTAGGATACTCTCACGCAACATACATATAGGTATCCACATATACATACATACATATACACACATATTTACATACATATAATATACACATACATACACACATCCGCGCTCGCGCGAGCACACACATACACACACAAACCATGCATGCTATGATTATAAATTATTTATAAATTGGTTTTAATTGATATTTTATTTTATTTCTTCTACTAAATACAGAATAATATGTTTGTTATTTAAACAATGGTTGCTTACCTACTTGTACACGGCATAGCGTAGCCTCCTATCACAGGCAATGTTATGCCTGGTTTTTTTTTACGTGGTGGAATGCATTGACGCATACCCCTCCGCGGGAGCGGGCGGAGGGGTTATGTCGGACTCGACGGGGTAAAAGAGAAAGATGGAATAAGAATAATGTACCTACCCGAATACCGACTAAACCTACCACGGTGTTCCTCGACAAAACCTCTACGGCCACGCGAATCACTTGTACATGCGGTCGCGACCCCGCCGAGGTTTCAGCACACCATGTGAAACGGCAGGCCACTACATGACAAGATCTACCCTGAGGTCATCACTAAGAAAATCCCTACTGTGCCCTCCCTAGAGGGGAGACGGACATGACACAGAGGCGCGCATGGGAACATGCACGCCACCTCTCAGACCTGGTGCTGAACGGATGGCGGGCAGGCCCACAAAGCCCACCACCCCCAGGTCGAAACTCAGGGTGGCTGGAGGTCGTCTCGCGCCCTCCGGCGCCCGGCTCTGCGGTTGGGGAGAGGGTTTAAACACTCCCTCTCCCGCTCCGTCGCCTCCTTGATGGAAATCAAGTGAGGAAGTCACAGAAGGAGGCGACGGCGTTCCACGACCTCCCACTCCGGACCATAGACAGAACTACGGCCGGGAGCGAGAGGGCAACCGATCCGACTGCCGCGATCAACTCACGGCGCTGCGATGCCCAGGTGGGGCAAACCGCCAAAGTATGCAGCGCCGAGTCCTCAACAACGTCGCGACAGTCGCCGCAGTGGTGACAACCGGGCGTCTCTTGCCGGCTTATACGACACAGGAACCGGCCAAAACAACCATGGCCGGTCATTACCTGTGTCAGCCGGAAGGTGAGGGCGCCATGCCGCCTCTCCAGCCACTCCTCGAACACGGGACTTACCACCACGATCGTGGCGTGCCCGGCACTGGGGTGCACAAGTCGCTCCTTCCAATTGGCCACTAGGACCTGGCGGAGCTCGGACCTCGCCGCCTCAACAGCGGGAAGGCCCGATCCTTCGCCCCGAGCTTGCGCCTCCTGGCGCCAACGATATAGAGACGCCAGGAGCGCCGCTTCCAGGTCCCATGGCATCGATCCGGCGAGGAGGCTCGCAGCCTCGAACGAGATCATACGGTATCCTCTTATCAACCTGACGGCCATGGCGCGCTGTGGCGCACGAAGCGCCGAAATGTTACGGGCCGTCAGGTTGTCCGCCCAAACTGGGACCCCATATAGGGCCATGGACCGCACGAGCCCCTCGTAGAGCCTCCGGTAGGAGGTGTTTGGCCCCCCAAGGTTGGGCAGCAGGCGCGCGTGCGCGCCTGCAGCGCCCCGAAGAATGGGGGCAAACGACGAAAATGGGCTGTAAAGTCCCATCGGCTGTCGAGCAAGAGACCCAAATACTTCAGGGTTGACTCGACGCCGATGAGAACCCCTCCTACCATGATATGGACCCCTGGAGGTGGCCGGTTCCGAGGGCCGTGAAAACAATCGGCCTCGGACTTGGACAAGGCGACCTCGAGGCCCAACCGCCGGATACGATTGACGACTTGTGCGACCCCAGCGGTCGCCAGTATGGCCGCCGCCCGGTGCGACTTACCCCTCGAGCGCTCCAAGAATATTGTAACTCGATTAAGCTCAGTTAATCAAAATAAATATATTTTTTTAAGCCTGTTTTCATGCACACTTAATTTGCAAATAAATTAATTTAAAAAATTGCAAACATGCCTATTGCTGTATAGTATATAAACAGATTCAGAGTCTGTGACTCTACTGGGAATTAGTGGACAGAAAAATCGAATAACTTTCAGTCATTCCAAAAATTTACCCCGAGACATTCACTACGTCTGCACCACTGACATAGTAGTTTCATGTATTAGAAATCAATCATAACTCTATTTAATCAAGTGCCAGTGTTCTTCGCTAGGTAGATATAATATAATAGGTAATATAGTATACCTATAGTATAAATATAGTATCAAATGGCCAATTTGTACTGAAAAATTGAACCTCATTTTTTCTAAGAGGTACCATATTTATTTAATCGAAATATTTACCCTCATTATCTACACATTGCTGCCATCTAAACGGAAGTTCATTTATGCCTTTACGATAGAATACCGGGATCTAGATTCGACAAACTGTATGAAAGCATTTTGTACAGCCTCCAGAGAAGAAAATTTTTTATCATGTAGAAAGTTATCCAAATCACGAAAAAAATTGTCGAGCCGTTTCTGCCGCGTTAGTTCCGCGTCAGAACTCGTATTAAAAAAAGACTCAGATTTTCGAAGTATCCATCTTTCCCGTCTAAGCTGAATAAAAAAAACAACTGAAAGTCGAAAGTCGAATGTTGCACATTTTTTTAAGGACGAATCTTATAGGTATCATGTGAAAAAAGTTTTACTCGAAAATCTCACACCATGAAGGTTTTATGTCAATTCAAAGTATATATTACTATACAACGGCAACTTTATACTTTCACCCCTATTACTTCCAAGCTAAGAGCTCAATCAACCACTTGTAATAGAAATAAATTACATCTATACTTTTGTAGCCGATCCCTACTAGTCCATTGAAATGTTACATGAGCTTTACATTTTTTAGAGGACGCAATTTTATTTTTGGGACATGTGTGGGGGTCAATAGAAGCTTAACCCCAAGTTTGTGGGGTTGCTGCCCTTGTCCCCCGGCCGCCATCTTGGAAAAAGGGGTGCAAACACCTTTTTCGCGATATCTCGGAAACTATGCGTCCTACAAAAAATTCGTAATGACATCATTTGTAGCAAATCGCTTTGCCTACAAATATGTTTATATAATTTTTTGCCCTAAATTTAATATTAAAGAAGTTATAAGCAAAAAAGTGAAAAAAATTCTATGAAAATTTTCTTTTTTGCTCTGTAACTTTTTTTATACATTTTACAAAAAATTACCTCAGACCAATCTTGTAGATGGTCTTTTGAGAAAAATTTATATCTATAATTTTTTTAATTTCATTCCTTTAAAACGCTGTTACAGCGCTCCCAAGTTGACCGGGTTCATCAATGCTCATGAGAATCCGGTCAAAACGAAATGTTTTACTTAGTTTTATGATCTTTTTTTATTGTAAATACATTCTTAAGAAATTTTTGTTAAATCCGTACAACTTTACTTATTCATTCCTAACTGTTTTCCTTACTATACAACTTACCAAATTATTGTTTCTTGTAGTAATTACTATGAGGAGTGTACATTTTCGAGAATTTTAAGCAGATAGAAAAGGTCCGAGTTACCGTTTGGAGACAAATGAACATCTGCCTGCTACGACTATTATTATTATACGTAGCCCTCGAAGGTTTAGCTGTTTCTTCTACCTCATTTTATTCTTTTAGTTGTGCTACATATTTTGCCACGTATAGACGTATTGAAAATTGTGGATTTTATTTTCAGTTTAATAAATTAAACTGCGAGTTTTGTGTGCTGAAATTTTCATTTAGTTATAGACATTGCGACTTTTTTAAATCGTGAATCATGAGTGATTGTTTTGTATGTAAAAAAACCTTTTCGGGACATTAAAATTCGAACTGTGAAAGCTAGAGGAGTGAAAATTTTGCTTGAGCGAGCAAAATTCAAAAACGATATGGACAATGAATTATTTTTACAAAGTGTTTCTGAAGTAACTGTTCATATTCCCTGTTATCATTATTATCATCTTCAGTATCAGAAAATCTAGATACTGATTTTGATTTCTCAAACAATTGTTTTATTTGCGGCGAAGTATTCCAGGATCAGAGTGACTTGCGTCAAAGCCGTCAGAAGAAGATATGTAATGTACGTCATGAAGGTTCAAAAAAAGCATTTTGGACCTTGTTCTCAAACGTTCTGATGACATGGCAAAGAGCATTGCTGATCGCATAGCTAATGTTTCTAGCTTAGTCAATGTTGGAGCTAGGTATCGCAAGGATTGCAGCAAGCAATTGTAATCCAAAAAATGGGGTGACGAAATAAGACATGATGAGCGCAAAAATAACATTGACAATGCTATGGAGGATGTTTTTGCTTACTTGCATGAGAATAGTGAAGAGTGCCAATTTCGACTTACGAATTTAATGAAATCCATCAAAGGAGACTACATTCCAGAGAAGCGTACGGTTATTGAACGATTAAAGGCAAAAAAGATCATAAAACTAGGTTAAACATTTCGTTTGACCGGATTCTCATGAGCATTGACGAACCCGGTCAACTTTGGAGCGCTGTAACAGCGTATTAAATGAACGAAATTAAAAAAAAATTATAGATAAACATTTTCCTCAAAAGACCATCTATAAGATTGGTCTAAGGTAATTTTTTGTAAAATGTATAAAAAAAAGTTATAGAGCAAAAAGGAAAATTTTTATAGAAATTTTCTCACTTTTTTGCTTATAACTTCTTTAATTTTAAAAGGTCAAAAAGTTATATGAACATATTTGTAGGCAAAGCGATTTGCTACAAATTATGTCTTTACGAATTTTTTGTAGGACGCATAGTTTCCGAGATATCGCGAAAAAGGTGTTTGCACACAAAGGGGTGCAAACACCTTTTAAAAAAGTTCCAAGATGGCGGCCGGGGGACAAGAGCGGCAACCCCACAAACTTGGGGTTAAGCTTCTATTGACACATGTCCCAAAAATAAAATTGCGTACTCTAATAAATGCAATATTAGGTCCTTAAATTGTAACATTTCAATGGACTATACACATTTCACAAAATCTTCTATGACAAAACAAAACGTTCGTCACGTGTACAAAAGTAAAAATAAATAGATTGCTTTGAAGATGCTATCCGTGCAGTCATAATAATTGCCTAGCAGTTTGTTAAAAAGATAATGATCATATCAAGAAAGAATAACAAATTATCATAAAAAATACAATAAGTAGTTCGAACAGTTAATTTAGAGTATTTGAATTTTTATGTTTCTTGAGAAATCGTACATTGAAGGAGTACAAAATAGCTTATTTTCTGGAAACCTTGTTTCTTCGCAAAGTAATTTGATTTGTACTGTAAAAAGGCTTTACTTTTTCGTAGTATCGCCAGTAGTACCAATTTGAAACTTTCAATAAGCAAAAACTCTTGGCAAACAACAAGGAATTGGCGAACGGTGGAAAAAGTTGGCCGTCTTATTAGAATAGCATAATCAGTTTCGATAGGATAATATCGTGAGTGCCTCGCTTTTGCCAGAGCCACGCAATTCCATCCGCGAGGTTATGCAGACTCTGTCAGTAATGTTTCGCCAGGCTATCCATTTTTCAGAACAGTTTTTACTTATTTTTATTGAACTCAAAAGTAGGTAAAGCGTTGATCGCTTCCCCTTATATGTTATGATATTATCATTATTTTTATAAAGATAAACCTTTTACATGTTGATAACATAAAATTGAAATTTTATGTTTGCCATGAATGCCTTATCAAGGAAAACAACTTACATATGAATTTAAGCTTGAGAATGTTGCTTTGTTATCCAGATTAGAAAATTTATTAAGACTGCCGAGCGTAAGACAGAAAAGACAGCGCTCTTGCGGTGCATATTCAAATCGGCGCGCGGCCGCCATAGTAAAATTGTATGGAGGATTTGAAGTGCTTTTTTGATAAATATGTTTGTCTTATTGCACAACGCGAGTCCTTGTTTACAAGCTTATCCATTAACGCCTTAGCCTTTGCCGTCAACGCGCGATTACTAAGAACTTCCTTTCAGAAACGCTTTGTAAGACTAGGCATGACCTGGTTGGCATCCAGGATCACACGATGGACCGCATATTAATGCAACGTAACCAACAACGCATTTAACAACAAACATTAATAATCAACTTTATAACGTCTTCAATAATTATAGTTACCAAAGCTTCCGGTTTTGTTAGTTGCTAATGGCTTTTGATAATGGTTACTTCGGCTTTGAAAATTGTTACACTTTGTTTCGAGAATGATTTATGAAAATTGATATCCCTACTTTGTAATCCTTTCCCTTGTGTAACTGCAAATTAATCAAGCTATTGACTAAAACTACTAATTATAAGAAAATATATTGTCAATTTTAAAACTAGGTCCTTGAACAGCTTAGTTGGTATGTAAAATGCGAATGGCCTCTGAAGTCAAAGTCAAAGTCAAAAATCATTTATTCATTTAGGTCACAAAGTAACACTTATGAACGTCAAAGTATATAGGTTAGTGAGTTTACTAAGTTACTGAAGCTACATTTAGGTTAGTTGCTAGGTTCAGGCAAAGGGATGAGAAGAAACCTGCAAGAAACTCACGGCCACTCTTTTAAATCGCCAGTTAAATATAATTTCAGTATTTTACAACTCAGATTAACAAGGTGTTACAGCCATTACGCAATATACTACTGACTATAAAAAACTAAAGATAATAACAATAATAACTTAATAATATTATAGAGAGGAAATAATTTGAGCTAAGATATATTAATTAATATAAATTTAAAATAGACAGTAGGATGGCATGATGGCGCATACACTTACACTTTGTGACTATGCAAAGGCTTAAATTGACTTATAAGTAATACAGATCTTTGAATCCTGTATGCAACAAGCAACTAGCTCCATGAGTTTTTGTCATTTAAGTAGTCGTTGACTGAATAATAACCCTTCCGAATAAGTTGTTTTTTAATGGCGTTTTTAAATTTAAACAATGGTAAATTAATTATATTAATAGGTTAACCGGGGAGATGGGCCTCGTTAGCATTGGTTTGCAACCTGTCTAGGAAAAGGAAAACTCCGAAATCACACCCGGGGAGATGGGCCTCGTAAGCATTGGTTTGCAACCTGTCTAGGAGAAGGAAAACTCCGAAGTCAAACCAATTTTCAGGGAGCAGACCCGAGAATAAACCCCGATCCAAGGTGTTAACCGACCCGTGCTGATGGATTCGTGGTCAGAGGGAAAACTGGTCGTGAACGGAGGGTGCCTGTGTTGGTGGTCACAGGGCACAGGATGGATCCACCTTACCTCTGTAAAGGGCTCTGCGGAGGTGGAAAGTATTTTCCCTAACAATCGTGGGAACGCATATGGACTTTGATTTTATTAATAGGTAATTTATTTAAAAAAACGTATACTGAGTCCCGCAAATGTATTGTGAACTTTATGTAAACGATGATATGGGCCTACTAACTTATGCTTATTTCTAGTGTTTCCGTTATGGATATCACTATTCTTATTATATAAGTAAATGTTATGTTTAATAAACATAATGTTAGCAAATATATATAGTCAAATTAAAAGTTCCTTAGTAATAGTAATATTAGTTATGTTTGTTTCATTGGCTAGCACGGTCTTCTTCTTAGTGTGTGAAGGATAAGACTATGATCTGTCACGCTAGCTAAGAGTTAGTTGGAAGACACACACTAAGAACATTATAGAAAACTCTTAAATATACATTTGTTCAATGATTCCTTCTCCAAAAGCGTGCCGTGAGATTGTACTCTATATTTCTGCCTGGAAGAAGATTTGTGCTCCATTATATTCATAATTATTTCGACATAATAAAATCTCTAATCAGGTAAAGAAATTACTATATAATACAACTACGAACTTTAATTACAGCAAAAACAATCCAAAACACAAACGTCGTACGTTTGTGTATAATAATAACATCGTTATTACAAGTCAAATCGTATATACATCGTATATCTTGCCCAACAATAACTGAAACAGTCTCTGCAAGTAATTTCACTAATTTGATTCTATTTCGTTGAAAATTAATAAGGGACGTGCGTAGGCTACAAATTTCTCCCGGCAGCATGACGACTCCCTCAATTTCTTCACCAGTTCTAAATTATTGCGTCTTATTAATTATCGCGGTTAAATAATTATAACGTGCTACGAGAAAGTTTCCTCCCAAATTGCAAGACTTCGCAAGAAATAAAATAATTATACTCCGATAAAATTATCCCCCTGGTGTCAGCCACTACAGTTTTGCCACAGTTAAGTAAATAGTTCGCCGCCCACCGTCCAGTATCTTTATTAGACCAAAATAACGGCAAAATGCCATTCACGGACGCGGCTCACGTTCTTAGTATTAATTTTGGGTTTATTGAATAATACGTGACCCACATAAGCAATCTGTACACACTACACTTGATAGAGGTTCCACAAAATTGCGTCCACTCAAGTGGATTGGGTCACTTATTCTTAATAGAAGGTGTTTCCCGACCTGAAGACCTTTTGCCGAAACTCTAGTTACATAATCACTGTCCACTTTAAGTGTCTACGCACTAGAATTATTTCAGTGGAGCAATCGAGGAATCAATAAACTAACAATAATAGCGGTACCTGACCCCTTTTGAAAGGCACAGAAAACGTCTGAAACAATTTTGTGTAATGTGAAAAATTCCGATGAGGGTCTTCGAACTTCGCCCGTCGTCGTCTACTTAATGACGTTAAGCGTCCTCAAACGCGACAGGGTTAAAAGCTTGTTTCGTGAAAGCGTACCTAATGTCAAATAACAACGAGGGCTCTCTGTGAGAGATGAAAAAGTAAATTGTAAGGCTGGTGGCAGCGGCGCCCATTTACTGTGGAACTTGTGAAAATTCGCAGCAAACGGCGGGACAAGCGGCTTTTAACGACTTCTGACGATCGACAAACGTCTCCGACACCCCTCGCGCCCCACTTCACCTCCCCGCACTCCTCGCCGTTCACAATATTCGCAATGTTATATTGTTTGCTTCCTACTTAACAACCTAATAAGTTACAATAGTACAATACATTATCAAATTTTAATCGGATTTCGACTACCGATTGAATAAACATTAGTAATTTAAAACAAATGTTGTTCATAATATTAACTTCATCTGTTAATTAAACGCAAACATGCATCTATAATTAACAAAGCACGTCATTTGGATGCTTAATTTGTTACAGTAATTGAGTAAGTTCAGTCAATCGTGTGTAGGACTGTTATTTTGGTAAATAACTAACAAGTTGGCATTTGAATGTAGGATTTGCATACATATGACTGCACACACAGTCCTCAATTATAATAACGATATTATGCATCCTTAATATCTGGGATGTTGCAGACGTTTACATGTATGGCATTATTAAGTGTCGTTGCGGAGCTTTTTTTGATACGAGTTTCAACCGGATTGTTAGAGCCGGCTTTAAATTTAAATATATTGAATAATTAGTTAACATATTAAATGTCATATATTCCGATCTGGAGAGCAAGCTGCTTATTTTATCACATAACCAATGATGATTTAAGTCAACCGAGTCATTCACATAGCCTTCGCAGAACATAAGTAAAGAGGAAGCTTCGAAGCTGGGTGGATACAAACCTATACTTACTGATGGAGACGGAATTATACTCTCAGTATGAAGAACAAACCATTATTAAAGCTAACTTGACTTTTTCTACTCATATTATTTTGTTAATGCTCTATAAATTATCTAATTGACGTATAGGAAACATTAAAATAATAATAATAATAATAATATTCTACACAACACCATCTAGCCCAAACTAAGCAGAGCTTGTACTATGGGTACTAGACAATGGATAAACATACATATATACTTTTTTTTTGTAAATACATACATATTATACATAGAAACACCCAGACCAAGACAAACAACCATGTCCATGCACACAAATGTTTGACTTGTGCGGGAATCGAACCCGCAACCTCAGGCGTGGCAGTCGGTTACCCCAACCACTACGCCATCGAGGCCGACACAAAATGCAGTTTGCACAAAATGCAAAATGCAGTTTGTGTTATAAGTCAGGGCATTACAATTAATTGTTTATAATGTTTAATAATGAAGTAATATCAGCCAAGCGACGACAATTTACAAGAGATTAGATGTAGCATTTTTACAAAGATGGAGATAGTTTTTCAGAGCTATGAGGTAAAATATAATTATACATATTTTAAAATAAAGAACGCGACAAAATCCGTATAAAGGAGTTTAACATAAGACAATTATGTAAAATAATTATGGTTAAATAACAATCATATGATCTCAGAGACACGGTAGTAACAATTATTTTTTTAAAGGCAACTTCCACGCTAATAATAATTCCTGTATCGCGGGGGACTTTATAAATATTCAAACAACGGACACAAAGAACATCCAAACTTGTAACAACCATTTGTAGAATTTTTGACACAAATTTTTGTCCCGCATGGGGTGCGAACCCACAACACTCGGTGCAATGGCAGTGGTGAGGTCACTACTTGAACCACTACGCCTACGCCATCCGTGCAGTGAATTTAAAGAATGTGAAACCGCGGACACATGTAAAAATCAAATAACTAATTTATTCCATACTGACCTTCGTCCCATGAATTATGGGACCAAAAAAAAAACTAGCATAATGTCCGTGATTAATTTCTACCAACTAAGATATAAATTATTACAACTAATTAAATTGAATTGAACAAACAAAAATATTTGGCCCGTAATCGTAATTCTACTAAATCGACAACCAAAATCGATTTAAAAGGACGTTTGCAATCTAGCAAGAAACAAACAATCTGTTTTTACAGTTTCTGGCATTACCTTGCGCTGTTGTGTTTGGTGATTTCTTTATTTTGGGATAATTTTCTAACAAAAGCTTAACTAATGGATTTCGCATCTTGTGGTTGTGTATTAGATATCACGCTACTAATACGACGTAATTAAGAAACTCGTGATATTCACTCTAGGAAACAAAGGTGGATTCAACCATGGCAAGTGAATCCCGAACCTTTTACTAAACTAATTATTTGTTGATAATATATAATAGACTATATTTAATGTTTATTGCAGTAATGTCTACTTTAGGCCAAAGTTTGTATGGGATGTGGGCCCTTTCGATTGCTGACGTTTCAAGACGGCGTGCATTCAAATATTTCAATAATAGTGTGTATGCCACATGTTCAGCTAGACATACGAATATTAAAAAATCTGTTAGCGCGAAAATAAATGCAAAAGGAGCCAGTATGTTAAGCGAGTTCCAAGAAGCACGTGCAAATGAGGCATCAGTCGGTTGTTCTAAAATTTTCATACTGAGTAAATTGGCTTTCGAACATCGTATGTCTATAAAAGTATTAAATTTAGAAGTAAATGTTATTTTTTCGTTATTATAAGTTACGATATAATAATTGCGTGCGATCGTAAAGTTAGATGCCTAGGTCAGAATTGTATTGTAGCTGCTAGGAGTCAGGACTTATTGTTATACCCGGTAGACGGCAACGGGATCGCTCATTGTTACATACGGGAAAAATAAAATAGATAAAAATTAAATGAGAGTGTTTTCTACCTGCTCTCCCTGGCTATACACACTTGAATCTATTTATATCGCTCAGTAAAGTAATGTTTACATTTACAACGAAATAAACAATGCCACATCTTTATAATAAAAATTTGTTACAATATGCGAATTTAAATACAGAAATAAGAATTTAGAAACTAAAATATTTCAGTAATTACTACTTAAAAACCCATTTTCTTCGACGCCGCTCACTTTTCCAATATTAATATCAGTGTAATTTCCGCCAGCATTAGGGTCCAACCCTGTTTAAAAAATAGTTCTTTATCACTTGTCCCTTAAATTCTCTTTACTCATTCTACGTACGGAACCCGAAATGAGCGTCATCGAATTGAGTGGCTCACGTACTTTGGATCAATTTGTAGGTACGTGCCCGAGATGGCAATAGTAGTGGCATTCGTTCCCAAATTAGGGCCTTATTCTTTCAGCCTATAGTAATGATCGTCATTTAATTAAACTAATGAGGTATCTGAAAAGGTTTTATTAATTTTGGTTGTGCGTTTGCGAAGCCACTAATTGAGAGAGGGCGTTAATTGACGATTGCTTGTTCATAATGTGGATGTATCGAGTGATTTTTTTTTCTTTTTTTTTTATTGTGCTCGTCAAAATGGCCACACTCCACCTGATGGTAAGCAGTCGTGTGGTCTAAGAGCACTGGCCTCCACACCGCCCTCATAGTAGCCGAGGCGATGTTGAGGTCTCTACTTTGACGGCCTGAGAAGGTGCTTTTTCACGCCCCGCTTAAAGGACCCAGGATTGAAGGAAGAAGGAAACACGTGCCTTGGCAGAGAATTCCATGCCTTGGTCGTTCGGTAGAGGTATGCGGACCCAAACTTGTTGGTACGCGCTCTAATCGACTCTACCGTGTAAGGATGGCATCTGAGCCCAGCACGCGTTGTTCTGGATAGGAAAGGGGAGGGCAGGATAAGGTGGAATAACTCTTCAGAGTACTCCCTGTGGTATATTCTGTAGAAACATGCATTTTCGTTCGATTGTGCTATAAAATACTTGCTGGTTCCGTGTAGTGTTGCTAATGACTAAATGTTTGTATTAATGTGTTTTATATTGTTCATAGCTATTAGAATTATTGTGAAATAGGTAAATGATGAAAGAAATATGTCTACTTACAACGTTTCTTTATAAATAAATAATTTCAATTAATGAAAGCGACAGTAAATACGACTGTTGTGTCCGAGATATCGCATTCCGTTCCTAAGTCAAAGGCAAACTGCGATTGAGATTTTCCACGCACGAAGTCTGGAAACCAAGAACAGTTGTTCTTGGTAGATGGATAGACTCGTAGATAGATCAATTACGTAACACCTGAAACTACAGCGGATAGAAATATGGGCGTAATATGCTTTTATCTATCTATTCGGGTACGCCAATACAAGTGTAAGACTATGTCTGTGTAGCCTTAGTTTTCTCGAGATGACACTGGCACATTATAATTATATTTGCCGTTTATATTTATTGAAGATTTAAATATTGTATTAACCTCTTGTGAGACAGCTGGATGTTTACATTATCGCCCGTTATCGCCGCGTGCCACTTGAGATTTTGTTATTGTTAATTACCGGCCCACTCATAGCTCGTAGAATCAAAAAAATGGTACTACAGAATTTGTTATGATGTCAGCTACGTAGTAAAATATAAACAAGAGCTTTTTGCTGGCTCGCATGCGAGCCCCTGGCACACTAGAGGTTAAATTTCATTATATTATATATTTATGTAAACCGATAATTTGGCTACACTATGGAATACTGCTACAGAGTCGGCAACAAATCTGATGTAAAAAATATCAATGCGTTTTATTAATCGCGTATCAGAATGTGGCTCATATGCTGGTTTTCTAACTTCTTTGTAGAAAAAAACTAGGCCTAGATACAATGGAAACTAACTTGGAAACCGCATATCGATCAACTATGTAAGCGAATTAGTAAATCCGCCTATGTACTACATGAACTTGCTCAAATTGTAAATGTTGATACACTAATTATGTCATATCATGGTTTGGTAGCATCAATAATTAGATTTGGTATAATCTTTTGGGGAAACTCATCTGATAAAGACCTCATTTTTAAAGCTCAAAAACGATGTATCAGAGCCACGTTTGGATTACAGTCGACCGACAGTTGCGTACCATTTTTCCGTAAGCATAGTATACTAACACTGCCTTCTCTATACATACTAGAAGTAGCTAACTTTGTGAAAACAAACCCTAACAATTTTGTGTTAGCATCTGCAGCTTTTGGTCGACAGCAAAGAGACACGACTCGACTATGTATACGGAAAACTAACACCGCCCTAATGCATAAAAGCATTATGCATATGGCTGCTGTTATATATAACAAAGTACCAAAAAGTATAAAAGAATTAAATTTAAATTTATTTAAGAAAAAATTAAAAATGATTTTAAATGATAAATGTTATTATAGTATCTCGGATTTTCTATTGGATAGGTTATGACATTGAAAAGGCATAATAATTAATAATATTTTGTTATTCTTTTTTATATATATTTATAATTTTTACATAAATTTTACATTTACTATTAACATTTTGACACTCACAATTAACATTCTGACATTTAAAATTTATTGCTATAACTAGAATAATAATTATTAATCCTATTAGTTATTATATACTTTTTACAAATAATTAAGTTATCTGTGTAATATTAATGTTCCAAATAATTAAGAATAAAAAAAAAATATTTAAACGTATTAAATATAAAATTTAAGAAACGGAAAAATTCAGGGGCCTTCTGGATAGATAAATGAACAATAATCCGCCGGAGAAAATTTTTATCACATTTTTCAATTATTTATGCAATAGTTAATAAATAATTTTTTGCTGCTTGAACATGAACATTGCAAGTGTGATAATTGTTAAACTATAAATTTGAGATTTTTCTTTCTTGGAGCTATTCTCGAAAGGCTTTAGAATAGCACCACGTTGAAAAAATAAAAAATATATATATCAGTTTTTTATTGACAATTTTCGTAGTGAAAATGTTGAACTTAAATTAATAAAAGTGCAAAAGTGTCACAATTGTTGTATAATTATCTACATAAACTACATTTGTACGCCGCCAGGCAAAACATAGTGCTACTAAGAAAGCTCTGTAACATCTCTCACATTGTTATATTTACCTATGTTTACAAATAAAGTATATTCTATTCTATTCTATTCTATTCTATTCTAATGGTTTTTCTGTGATGAAAATTGTGTCTGGTTTCTTACTAATTAATAAGTTGAAAATATTACACGATTGTGCAATAATTAATACTGCCAAATAATTTTATTCTAGTTGGAAAACGCAGTCAATTCCATGGGAAGCAGCTAGTATCCATATAGTATATCCATGTAGTATAGTACATAGCCTGAATTTTCGAAGGGCTAAAGTTGAGGAAAGTTGTATGATTGTAATCAGAATTTCTTGAACCTGGAACAAACGAGCTCAAACCTTACTAGGAAAGATAAGAAACTTTCCAGTATCCAGATATAAAGTTTAAAATCTATGATTCAAAGAAAATGGCCACCGCCCAAAAGACAAAGCAATAAACATGAATCTTGATAATATGGCGACTTGTGACTTGCGGTTTAGTGGCGCGACCCTTAATGGTATTTGGTTTTACTAAACTTGCTTTGTTGTGTGTATCTTTTGAATAAACAATGAATTAACATAAAAGATAGCATGACAGTAAAGATAGAATGAGGAATGGTGTAATAAGAAAGTGCTGTGGTATGTTAGTTGCAAATGTTAAGTAAAGTTGGTTTGATTATGTAGAAAGAATGGATCAATAGTATTGAGTAAGCAAGTATATAAATTATGTATAGCAAAAGCGTATGGGAGAGTCGGAAGGGCTGCCCCTTACAACTCTCCTATACGCTTTTACACAAGAAGACCTATGTGAACATTTTCAAAAATCACACGCTTTATGAACAAAAACCAGGTTATAATCACCCTTATGCTTTACGTTGCAAAAATAATGATCTATATTAATGTTATAATGCTGAAGAGTTTGTTTCTTTGTTTCGTAGAACGCGCTAATTTCAGGAAATACTGGTTCAAATGAAAAATGTTATCGTGTTGAATAATAGGAGTAGAACATCAATAAAAATGTTATGATAACGGGGAAATCTCTCTTATGTGTCGCATACGAAGTTGCGCGAGTCATCTTGTAATTAATATATAATGGGTATTATATTTTTCTATTAATGTTGAACGATGTGACGGTATGTATATAGGAAAAACAAAAGTGAAGGTTGACTTATCGCTTAAACGCAAGCCTGACATTGCTGTGGCAGTCTGCTTATGACCACGTTCATTGCAACCTGGCCGATAAGGTTTCTATGTATGTACCGAACATGATAGTTTTAATACCCATTTCCTATATTTTTTAAAAAGAACAATTTATCTGGACTTAGATCAAGGATCGTGGATTCGTTCGCTATTTTTAATGCCTAGTACTTAAACCTTTATTATACTTTTAAATAGTAGATAACCTGCTTATATTTTTTATTCATAACCTAACATCGCCTGCGGTATATATATTGTATTATACAGCTTGACTAACATTATAAACGAGGGTTGCGATATATCTTACTCAGATGTAACAATAAAAATTATAATTCAATGTAAATATTACAATAAGAAGTTCCAACATTGGATTTCCTTTCAACAGCGCCAGATTCGAGCTATAACACGAATGACTTTGATAAGACAGCGAGGCCCTTCATTCAATCAATGAATGTACTTTATAGGATAATTAAGTCAAATATCTAAGTCCTACTTATACCCTAGATTTTGCCCGCATCTTCGCTCGAGTACATGTAGGTTACGTCAATTTCTTATACCTAAGGAATAGTTTTTATTAAAAGCTACCCGACTTCGCTGGCTCGGACATGTGGAACGAATGGGAGAGGATCGAGCTGCCAAAAGAGCATATCTCGGGCGTCCCACCGAGCGTCGTCCGGTGGGTCGTCCAAGGTACCGCTGGAAAGACGAAATAGCTAAAGACCTGAAAGAGATGAATGTGCTCGATTGGTCTGACTTGGCACAAAATAGGAAAGAATGGCGCACTTTAATGTCGGAGGCCAAGATCCACTTTGGATCGCTGAGCCAACGAAGTAAGTAAGTAAGTAAGGAATAGTACTTTTTCCTGGATGAAATACCCAGTTACCCCATGTCCTTTTCTGTACCCCGACTACGTGTATGAGAAATTTTATAATGATCGGTCGAGTAGTTAACGCGTAAAAGCGGAACAAACAAATAAACTCACGTTCTCACTTATAATATTTGGAACAAGAATACTCAAGACCCTCCTTTAATATATCCTTTGTTTAACCTATCATTCTGTACACGGGCAAATACAGAGTTACTGTAATTATTGTTAGCCTGTAAATCTATTTATTTTAAGCAATTGCTTATATTTCCTTGCAAGAATTCACAACAGTGATACTAGTATGTTTTGTGTCTAAACTATAGTACTACATTATTAATTTAACAAGTAACGTGATACAGAACCTAGTAATAGTGTCTGTCATTGCAACGAACTTAAAATTAATGAGATTCAGTTGCGCAGTCATCAGTCATGCATGCTAATGTTATAATTTATAAATCTGCATTTGTGACGACCAACAACAACAACCCGAGAATTCTTTGGCCTGTAACGCCAGCATTGCGGTTTACATCAAAACTATATATATTCTACAACTTTACTGTATTTGTTATTCTAAGCTTATGCACAATCCAAGTATCTGGCACGGGCTATTTGCGCCAGCTTCTTGCATGGGCTACATGCGCCAGCTAGTCGCATAGGCTACACACGCAAGTTACTTGCACGGGCCACATGCGCAAGCTACTTGCATAGGCTACGTTACATGGATACATGGATGAGTTAATTATACGAATTACTTAGTTTCGTGACTCGTGTCGGTCGCTTACACGATGCATACAACCCGCGCACTGTAATAGCCTTCTACTTGTTTATTAAATACGAGTGCGAGGCACACCTTATAATATTTTAACTTTTGATACATTAACATGAACCTTTTAATGTATCTACCGGCATTGTTTTCAAAGTTACTTTATAACCCTTTGGATACATAAATCCCACCATCCTTTACCTCAAGAATGTAGATAACAGTACAGTAAATATTAATTAATCAACCGGCTATCCCCATATATGAAAGTTCTAGAAATTAATGTCGTAATTACCGCTAGATGGCGTTGCAGTTCGCGGCCTAAATGTGAATATTTGGTTGAACGAGGTAGCAATTAATATTGCTTTCTGACATTATTCGCATTAATTTAACTTAACAATACAGGGTTGGCGTTTTGCGTGACTAAATGGAGGGTAGATGTGTTTAAGGGTTGGCATAGACTGAGATGGGTCACAACAATTTTATTTATACTGTGCCGTCTTCGTCAATTTGAATTTCAGTCGTATATTGTATATTCTATAGTAACGATGGGTAGTAGTTTAAAACCAGCGCCAGACATCCTTAGCGTATACAGACTCTTACTTGTATTTGTATGTCCGAAAGGATAAGCAGAGATGTACTATAGTACAAAACTGTAACTGTAGTAAAAACAGCTGCAGAAATATGGGTGTACCCACATTTCTGCAGCTGTTTTAAAGTCTCAAGCCGCATTTATAAAAACCATCCATTAGGCGCATTTCCAAATTCTGTGCTAATAAAAATGTCCTTATACAAAAATCACAAGGTTTTTACCTAATGGGATGGCAACATAACGTTATCGTCACATAAATGCAAAAAACGTAGTGAAAAACTAGGGCATGGCACCAACAGAGCCAATATCTGAAAACAAATAGGATTTAAAAATGTGTGGTTTGCTTAATCATTAAATTAATTCGCCGAAAGCTTATGAAAATACATCAAGCATCTTATCTTATGTGGGGGCCAGTCAGTGCAGACTGGCGACACTTCGACCCAGTGGGATCTTTTGTGTCGACACTCTCCCAATAACGACTGCCATAGATGTTCATGGCAGCCGGGACCAACGGCTTATCGTGCTTTCCGAGGTACGGAGCATGCGATAATTGTCAATCAATACGCACAACGCACATAATTTCGAAAAGTCATATAGCTTCCGAAATTCAGAGGTGCGCGACGTGGGTTCGAACCTGAGACCCTCTGCATTGCAGTCTGTTGGTCTCCCCACTGAGCTATCGCTGCTCTTCTACATCATGCACACTCTTACGCCAGTTTACCAGAAGGGGTAGGCAAAGGCGTATTACATTCACTTATCATCAACTACAGTTTTGTTTTAAGTCCCACGTTATTACGTGGCTCTCTATTGTTAGCGATCCTATTGGCGTCTACTGGGCACCATCCCAGAATTCGTGTTGCCACTGAGAATTTCTCGACGGGCAGTCCCAGTAACACTCACCTCAAACGCAAGAACACGTGCAAAGCCATCGTGTTCACTACACCTGCACCGCCAAGGCAGTTTGATATATAAATAATCCCATTTAAATTCGGTAACTGATCAAGAAATAAGTTTCCCGACACAAGTCCAATGTGCAAGTAACTTTATGTAAGAATCTCCAGATGTGATTAATGATTGTCTTATTCTAACGTGATTCCGGTTATAATGGGCAACTGTATTGAGAAACTTGGCAGTTATATGGTGAGCAAGTTAGGATCTGAATCCTTTATCACGCATATTAGATATTTTTATATAGGTATTATAAGTTAACGGTTATTTAATTTGTCCACTCTAGTTATTTACAGCATTTAGGTATATCTAAATACTGTTTATAAGGAGTACCCCTTACCCGCGATAACCCTTCAGAATCATACATGCGTGAGGTTTTAAAGCGTTGTAAGTTCCCACGGAATAGGGAGCGAGTCTATTACCATCTACCGGGAGCATTTCTACCCTTAGTGCTGCTGTGCTGCTACTGAGAATTTCTTCCACCAGTCGTATTCAGTACCGTAGCGTCACCAAGGCTGTAGGTATGTTATACCGGACCCCTAGCCTACAATAAAAACCTCGAAAATAAAGGTTAGTTGAAACTAGTAAATGCATTGTACCATACTAATTTAGCTGCACCGCAGAACTCTAAAAATGTTAGCGCCGCGAAGAGTTTCTGTCGGACAAGCACTAAATAGAATTGAACTAAAATCAACATTCCTCTTTTAATGAGTCGCAGTCTCTCGGCTATTTTGCGAATTCATTAAAAACAGTGGTTTCCGTCCGTAAGTTTTAGTTGCGATAAACTTCCTATGGCTTCAAATCATTAACTGTTTCCGAGTACTTTGAAAAGTTTTTTTTAGGTAGCGGATATCTGTTGTTTTTTAGAAACTTGGTAGAACAATTGATTGAAGAAAAAGTAGTTTTATTTGTAATGTTGTGGGGGAAATTGAACATAACATATTTATGAGAAAAGTTTATAAAAAAAGTTTATAAAGATAAAAAGTTTATAAAGTAAGCATAGATTTACACTCGCTTCCTCACGCATTAGGAAGTAGCCACAGAAAAGAGAAGACAACAGCCTGATATCACTGTTCCAATGGATGCAAAGATTGACTGACACGTCATTGGACAACTTTCAAAACGGTGGCCACCCATAGGTATTTAACAAATCAAGCGGGTGTTTCTTTATTATTGTGTTTTGTTTCTGAGTTGGACTGTATGCGAAAAGCGGAAGACCGGATTTCACCTAGACCTACTTTGGATTGCAATAGAACTGATCGATATCTATTCTATCGTTTCGTTCAAAACCTATAGCTATAAAACTCATGAATTCATGATTCTAAAATAAAAAGTTTGCATTCAATAACCATTGAAATCCTTTAAACGTTATTGAAAATAAATAAAATCTATTAAGTACGTAAACAAATTCAGTGCAGTCGTTACTGTTGCACTCTCGAGGGAAATCTACGGGTCGTATCGTCCAGGCACCGCTCATATTTCTGCATTACGTGTTTATGCGTTCCGTAGATTTTGCCAAATGCATCATATGGTTAGTCTATTAGCTGCTATTGATGAATATGCCTCATAAATTAGGACGAAATGAAAACTGATGGTTATTACTATTAGGCTTTTGTGTTATATGGGACTAGCGACCCATCCCAGCCACACAGGGATAGTACAAAACCTTTAAAAAATTATACACCTAAACCTCATGAATCTTTCTGTCTATTGGTGAAAGCCGCATGAAAACCCGTTCAGTAGTTTTTAAGTTTTTCGCGGACAGACTGATAGACCGACGTGGCGGGGGACTTTGGTTTATAATATAAAAAACTCAACGGGTTGCACTCCGGGAGTGCCGGCAGAAGTGAAAACTTGAATATTAACGTTGTGCATTTTTGATATTTTGGAATGGTTAGGGAATAATTTTGCACGAATTGCTTTAATGATCAGTATAAAAGTACTATCATTTATGTGGTAAAATACAATATTTATTTATCGTACACAAACATGACAGTTCTCCCTCCGTCTTACGAATTTTCGATCAGGTCACGTGTCCTGACGCGAGTGTAGCATTTTTTACCCATCACAAAAAAAGTGCACAACGATGCTAAAGAAGTTTTCACTTCCAAAAACATGGTAAAATATACAACGGAACAATAATACTAGAACAATATTTGCATATTGTTCTATTATTATATTGTTCCGTTGTATTTTTTAAAATGTTTTTTTTTCAAATTTGAATCATATCATGATACAATATAACGTTTATGGCTTGTATTGTAATATTTACGGAGAGACACTGACTCCTAAGATAGGGGTATATACGCCTAGTTTACAAGTCAGGATTAAAGTTTTTGACAATTCTGCATGTTCGCTGAGGAGCGGCTTAACTTCGCTGGGCCGCTCTTCATCGAGAATGCAGAAATAAATGCCTTGTGTAAAAATGTAAGATATTTAAATAAAATTGGGGCAGTCTTTGGAGACTGCCGATAGAAGTGAAAACTTTAATGCTTGATCATAAACACTTCTTTATAAACCAAAATTAATTCAAAAATGGAAAGCATTCGGTGACGATGTCGCGAGTTCCATGATTATTGTTCACCCAAGAAGTGCTCGACGCGCCTAAAGAAGTTTTTACTTCAAAACGTTTTTGGTGAAATAAATATTATTACTTATTATTATTATATAGTGATGTAGAGAGGATAGTGATTTTAGAGGCAGTAATGTATGGTATTAAATTGGCACAGGTCACTTCTCCGCGTGGGAAGTGTAAGGCCATAGTCCACCACGCTGGCCCAGTACAGGTTGGTAGACTACATATATCTTCAAGAAAATTTGTGAATATATGTTATGGAGAACCCTCAGAGATTAAGTAAAATCCGTTTAGCTCTCTTTTAATACTTTTTAATTACCTACATGTCAAGGATTAAGAAAGAAAGAAAGGAAAATAATTTATTAAACACACTAAAAACACAACATATTATTATATAAACAAGAAGAATAAAAATTCCAAAAAAAGATAAACAAAATAATATAAAGAAAATGTTGTGCAGTGTGTCTAAAAGGTTCCAGCTCAGCCTTTGCTACGGATAACCGCAGCACTGTTTTTCAGCCGAAACCCAAGGGCTAGCAGGGATGATTATGCGGCATACAGTTTATAAACATACTTAATACATAGAGTAAATATAATATAATGTACAATAGACAGGCAATTACATATATGTACTTTTACTGTTACTTTACCAAATTACACTATATAACATTCTGGTTCGAACCTTTTAAGGCAAACTCATATTTTGTGCTTATATAAACCAAGTGCAATAACTGCTACAGCGAGGGTCATTTAAGTTCAAATTGCGTAATAAATTAGTTAAATTCATTACACTCATATTGCTTTAAATCGAAATTCAATGCACAAAATTAAATATATAGCTATGATTAATGAATGAAACACTACCCTGGAGCATTTGTGATTATTTTGTTTCTGCTGTCGCATGTCGACGTTGACAAACATAATTATATTGTTAATCAAAGCATATCAGGTAATATTAACGCGAATAATGAGTAATTTTATTAATTACTAAATTTTGCTCGCGGCTTTGCTTACGTAAATAAAGGCTAGGTCAGGTGAAATTAGTAACACTCCTTTTTTCTGTATGAAAGATACCCTATGTCATATTCTGTATCCCTGACAACGTGTATGCGAAATTTCATGATTGTCGGTCGAGTAGTTAAAGCGTGAAAGCGAAACAAACAAACTCACAATCGCATTTATAATATTAGTTAGGATTTTACCTCGTTGGACACGTGACATAAGTTTGTGCTAATGCATAAAAGCTACTAGCGGTCATTAACTACTTTAAAGTAAACTAACATTGCGATTAATATATAATCTGTAAAAAAACGTGTTTACAAAAGGGTACTTTCTACTATTTTACTAAGTTTACCAATTATGATGATGATGAACTGAAAACTTTAACTATTTCTCTATACAGAATTAAAAATGTATATAGGTATCTTTTTTGCTCTAATGTTATTATTCAGAGCAAAAGTAGTTTGTCAGGAATTGCCACTGCCCGCATTTCTTCTTAAAATAATGATATTTTACCAATAGGTAGTACGTAATACAGACTTCAGACCATACTTACTACCTGTAATGTTCGCTTCATTACAGAATGCACGTTTAATCTTACCTCAAGGATTGTCTAACATGAAGCATATATCAAATGCCAGCTAGAATATTCTCTCTACCTAATGAATGTTTATTTAAGACTGTAATAATAGCTAGTACCGAGACGTATTCGGACTTAGATACATTCGAGAGTGTACAAGTGAATTACGTATGCTCCACGCAGAACTTATTGTCAAAATATTCAAAACGTTTGTTCAAATAATTCACAATTTACTCGTGTGCCGGTGCATGAGTTATTTTTAAATTACATTTTTGCAAACGTGCATAGCGTTTGAGTGCTCATCTTGTGGAAAGTTTTGCAAATGTTTCTATTTACTTCGTAAAGTTCCAACCGTATTATTGCATATTTGAATATGCAGTTGTGTTCTATTAAAGTTGTGTTATCGTTAGGAATAGGAAAGTTAAAGACATGTTATTTTATATGTTGTTATTAGCCCCGGTTGGGCAACGGTAGTGTATGCGACTGCTATGCATAAGGTTTCTGGATTCTGAGGTTGGGCAGGCGTCATGGTTTTTTCTGTTAATAAATTCTTAGAAACAGCACAGGGTCAAGAACTGTGCCCGGTTAGCGGCAATACGCTAGCACATCATTACATGGGACTAAAACTAAAACTGATGAATTGTCGGTGTATTATACCTATGCTTACCCCTTCGGTGTAAGGCGTCGGAACTACTGATCTATGTATTTTGAGTAAATATTTAAACACTATTCAAGCTACGATAGCCCCATTGAATTGCCACTCCCCCTGCGTGGCAATTCAATGTTCTGTAGCTTAATATCCCGGTACTTAACTTTTACTAATGACTTTTTTTAATACGCACATAGCGTATCAAATATATTTAACTATGACTATTATGGAAATACACCATAAGGATAATTGTACCTATATGTAAGAGTACAGACTATATACACAGACTATATATACAGACTATATATACAGTCTTTATACAGTATATAACAGACTAGCTGATCCGCACAACTTTGTCTTCATACTATAAGAGAATTTTACCCGTTTCTGCAACATTTTTCGTTGACGCTCTGCTCGTATTGGTCGTAGCGTGATGTTATATAGCTTATAGCCTTTCTCGATAAATGGGCTATCCAACACTAAAATATTTTTCAATTCGAATCAGTAGTTCCTAAGACTAGCGCGTTCAACCAAACAAAAAAACTCTTCAGCTTTATAATATTAGTAAAGATTCGTAGATGTCTGAAATTTGTCAATACACATTACATCAACGTGGTCGACTATAGTTTATATCCAACCATATTAAAAAGTGGCCGTCTCTAGCTACGAAACACTTAATAAAAGGACCAGCATTATGAACACTTAATCTTTATTCAAGCCATTGATCAATCAGCTAATCACTATCCACTGCTGGACATCCTAACTAATATTATGAAAGCGAAAATGAGTTTGTTTGTTTGTTTGTTACCTTTTCACGCCTAAACCACTGAACCGATCATCCTGAATTTTTGCATATACGTTGTCAGGTGTACAGAAACGGACATAGGCTACCTTTCATCCCGAAAAAATTACTGTTCCCGAGGAAAACAACAATAACGTTCTTATGATAATAGATAGCGCCACGTGTCTTTCAAATCATGATTGAATTATATTATTACAAGCAGTGTACAACGCGAATTGATTGTCAAATTCTAAATTAACGCGAGCGAAGCCACGGGCAAAAGCTAGTAAACCTTAATTGCTTAAGATGCCTTAGTCATCTGTAATTATAGGTGCCAAATCTCAAATGCTTTGCAGTGTCAAGCAAAAGAATAATACTGTATAATATTCTGGTACACATACAGTAACCAAAAGAGGTCATTGAACTTGTGGTTGTTGATTTCGAAAAGGAGAATAGTGTTGTGTAATTTAGCGAGGCATCGCAGGAGTACAAAGGAGCTTGTTACATTTCCCTCGAGATGCATATGGAAACAGCATGTATGGAGGACTAACAATGAATGCTATGACAGGCAAGATAGAAGACATTTGTTATTACATTCTAAAAATATCGTCAGTTTAAATCGGGAATAGAATAGAATATTGTAGGTATTGTTCCTTTGTGTTTTTTTAAAGATTGCTATAGCGCCATGAATATTTTTTGTGTCACGGGTGACTTTACTAATATTTAAACAATAGACTCAAATAACATCCATACTCGGAATAACTATTTGTAGATTACACAAATTTTTGTCCCGTGTGGAGATCGAACAAAGCACTCAGCGCAGTACTACCCCATCGGTGAAGCAAAATAATATTCTTATCCGGCATAGATGTAAATATATACCCACGCTTTATAATCTCGAAGGTGGATGCAATTATGCACTACTTTCACATTTCATCAGCTATTTAATTTTCACGTAGTTAGGGCTGAAATATATTTGTCTATTTTTGTTTACTATATTTCATAGAAAATATGGATTCCTCAATAATATTATTATATAACCTCCCTAATATTATCATGATATTATCTCTATAGCAGGCTGGAGTTAGGTAGTTGGCGGTATTTGACACCCCCGTGCCTCGGAAAGCCACGTAAAGCCGTTTGTCCTGCGCCTGATCTCTCTCCGGTCGTGTCGGATTACCGTCCCATCGGGTCTTGAGATTTAAGGAACAGAGAGTGCAATTGTATTTGCGCACACACTTGTGCAATATAATATATCCTGCGCAGATGGCCAGTTTTCGTTAAGACTAGCCGTGACCGAATTTCGGTCTGGAAGACATTATTATGGACATGAAATCGACTGCCCTGTATTGCACATGTTCACACTCCAAGTGGCTACTGAAATGACTTAACAGAAAAATCCAAACACACTTTGCTTGGTCCAGGATTCAAACCTGAGACCTCACAAACGGGGCTCACATAAACACAAATACCACGACACCGAGCAGTTTCAAAATATTGAACATTTGAGTTGGTACCTTACCACACCAATGAGAAAGTGAGAGAACACACATACATGAAAATTGAAACCAATTTGAATCGTAGGTACTCACACAAGCACTTTTCTCGAACATTGTTTATAGTAGAGACGCAGGTCATGCCCGCTAGTGTCTCGAGGCTATAATTATTCTGAACTCGTAATAATAAATGTCTTCTTTCTGATATTGAGTAATAAATACAGTGCAGCTTTTTAATAGACGTGAAACTGTCTAGTGCAAAGACATTATACTGAGGTCTAGCCAATAAATTATGTAGTGTTGTGTTTGTAATGTGAAAATTTACCAACATTATTTTACAAACCTTCACTTTTCAAACTAATTTGCTATAATAGTTACGCCTTTTTACGATAATAGCTATCCCGTGGAAATTGATTTTTTTAATGAATGAATGGTAGGTACTAGAGAAAATAGGTACAAAGGACAAAGGTCCTTTACACCTTTCTCATTATTACTTTATTTAGTAAACATAAATGCCTGTAGCTTCCGCATCCTCCTAGAATTAATTCCTGAATCCGGGGTATACACTGAATAGAAAATTTAAACAACGGACATGACGAAAATCCAAACTCGAAACAACCATTTGTGGATTAAACAATTTTTTATCCCTCATAGGATTCAAACCTCAAACTCCTTAAACTACTAATCCGTATTAGGATGTACCATTGTCATACGAAAGACTGAAGTTTCTCTAGGAGAATAAGAGTGCCGGACACGCATACTTACCTCACTCATTCCCTAATCTTCAATCTATGCTAATTCTTTCCCTTAAGTCTACAACGCATCAGTGAATACCCCAGGTGTTGCAAACAATCATTGGCTACGGTAACCAGATACCACAAGTCAGGCCATAATATAGTACGATTGACACCTCGTATCGTACAAAAGAAAAGAGTAATTTTTTGATCTTATGTTCGAAACCTTCTTCATCGAACAACCTTAAAATTAAGCTTGAATTTTGAATCCATCTCAATCATCTTTGTACAAACAGTACGAATATTCATTTCAAAGTAAATTAATTGTTTATATCCGCCGGCGTTATCTAAAAAAAGGTTCAAATTAATTTCCCTTGGACGACCACGTCTCGGGCGTCACGTGCAACGAAATTTGGAACTGTAATGAGAATAATAAATTTCTGGCTGGAAGATAAATCAACGTAAGTATTACGAAGAAAAAATGGCGTACCCGTGGATATGCGGACATTGTGTTTATGACCCTCAGTGTGTCGGAATTGTATTTTTATTTGTTTAAACAATGCGTGGAATTGTTTATGTGCCCGTCCGTTACAGGTCCATTATGGTGGTAATGGTTGGAACAACTTGTTGTTGTGCATAACATAGTCTCACGCTAGTACGCTTCTAAGAGGTAAGCAGAAGTATATTACCTAGACTTAAAATCATAGTTATTTTAAATTCCACATATTAAAGGGCATGCTTGCTCATTTACAAAATAGTCTGAGCAGCAGATTTTCAACGTCCATTACTATGAGATTAACACATCTAATCTTTATAATTACAAATGCGAATTTATTTGTTACTTTAAATACTCGACTGATTATCATAAAATTTTGCTTACACGTTGTCAGGGGTATAGAAAATCACATAAAATTTTCATCCAGAAAAAAAACTGTCCCCGAAGGATAACATTTTTTGACGAAATCTAGATTGATGAAAACGAAGTCGCGGGCCATAACTAAAATAATATATTTTTGAATCCTGTCTTAGTTGAATGTTTTAAACAGATGATCATGCTTCATTTTAACAAGACGACGACGCATAGAAAAATTAAGTATTAGGTATTCATAGATTGGTTTGAAATTCTTCTTTCCAACTCCTCCTATATCATCATCTCACTCCACGAGTGTCAACTCAAAACTCGGTGTTTTCTATAGCAACCACTGTTGAACTTGGCTACATAGGTGTTAGAGTGCTGGGATTGCGGGTGGGATGAGTCCCAAAAACTTTTTTAAATCTCATTGCTACTGTACTAGTGTATTCAGTGCCATTGAAGATGGATGAATTTGCTTGGAGAGACGACGATTCTCCCTCGAGGCTCACTTTAAAGATTTTTTTGACATAGATGTTTTTCATTCGTGTATCGTGGTTTTTGACAATTTATGTCTGGCATTATAACCTTGTAACAGAGATTCGGCTTTAAAAAAGCACGTAGCATAAATAAGTACTGAGACTCTAACTTACAGCTGTAAGATATAAGCGAACAAAACAAAGTACATACAAGTGTACGTGTCTCACTCAGTTCTAAGTGTATCGACAAAAGAAGATAACTTTGAAGTTGTAAGTTTTTAAAGTAGCAACTTTGTCTTGCGTCGGTTAGAATTGAGACTATTTTGGTTTTAGATATAGAACATTTAATATAACTACATAGTTGTCGCCTCGTGGGCAAAATTCGACCGAAGTTGTTATATTAATAAATAATAATCATAATTTTAGCAGTTTATACACAGACACTAATGGGCTGCTTCCCAGCGTGAGAAAATATAAATGGATATTATTTTTTATTTAAAATATAACAAAAATAATATCTATATTTTTAGCCGCCTTTACTCCTTCTCTACATAAGCTTCAACTACGACAAATCTTACACTCTCCGTGCGCGCAATATGTTTAAAAACAGAACAAAGTTATCTCTTCACGTATTAAGATCAGGGTCAGTTAGAGGAGTGTAAAGAAAAAAGTTTGCAGGTGCAGAGTATAATCTCATGTGTCGTATAAAAAGCGTTTAATCATGACGTGTGGCACGTGACTAAATTCAAAGACCCGTACATCATTGAACCATGGCTAACATCCTAACAAATTATTACTATAAATGCGAATGTGAGTTTGTTACACTTCACGCCTTAACTACTCGACCAATCATTATGAAATTTCGCATACATGTTGTCAGGGAAACAGAAAAGGACATATTCATTTCATCCAGAAAAAGTTACATTTAAGCGAACGAAGCCACGAGCGAAAACTAGTATTTCAATTATTTAAAAAGAAACTTATCAAATGTTTTACTAACAGTGCAACAAATATTGGCTGCAGAGCATCGCTTTTCCTCTGGGTGAATAGATTTAACTGTATGTTGTAAACATTTACTACCTGAATTTGGTCTCGGGAGAATTTCAATATCAACATTTTAGCACACAATGTTGATTCATTGATTTAGTACGCATACTAAATCAATGAATCAACATTGTGTGCTAAAATCTGGTTGGTAATGACCGTTGTTATGGACCAGACAGGCATAGTCACAAGCACAATAAGGTGAATCAATAAATAATAGGATGTAGACAACATTTGGTTTGGCAAACGTTACATTATTTTTATATCATGGATATTCGCCTTAATTATATCCGTTTTTATCAGGAATAGTAAACTCAAACTTATGCACTAGCAATAACAAAAACGTTACTTCAAACAATATTTCGAATAAGATTTGAAAATAAAACTCATAAATCGTTCTCATTACTTTAAATAGAAACCCAACCTAAAATACTCGGCAGAAAGTATATTTTGTTGATCCAGAGTTAGTTAATTTTCGATTAATCAGGTACCTATTTCGGGAAAACGAGATTACCTTGAAAAGATTGTCAGTCTGAAATAAGAAGAAATACTGCTGTCTGTTTATATTCTCTGCTTTAATTTAAAGCTCCGCAGTCCTTTGGTAGGGAAGCCTTATTTATTTGCATGCTTGAATTATTCAACTTCAAGATTTACTCTATAGTGGCATGATAACTGAAAGCAGTGGTCAGATAAGAATTTTATATTTTGTAATAAATCTACCTACATTGAGGTATGAATTCAATAATATTAAATATGCGCTAGATACTGGAAAATGGAGACATTACGTACGTCTATACGAACAAAACAGCACGACTGTAAGCAAATTATTTAAAGCTTAACCAAAAATGAAAAATATTATATAAACTAATAATTAGACATAACATTAATTTTAATCATTTTATAAATAGTTTCGCTTTTTCAGAAAAAACTTTGTAGATGAAAGAATATTATTTCTAATTCTATTATAACTAGATTTTATCTGCGACTGCGGTCGCCTTAAAGTAGATTTGTCAATAAATGTACATCCCTGGGTACTAGTACTTATTCTGGATGACCTTTCATCCAGAAAAATGTCCTTTTCTGTATCCCTGACGACGTGTATATACATCTATTATTTCATAATCGTTCGTAGTAGTAAGGCGTGAAAGCGTTACAAGCAAACAAACTCAAATTCCAATTTATACTATTATGTAGGATAATATATAGCATTGGCTTACTATTTTACCGCTAAATCAGTTATCAAAATCAAATAGAGAATTGTGGCAACATATTGTAGTACAAATTTTTTGTCACAAAGACGAGCTACGAGAATATTTAGTTAGGAATAAAATAAATAAATAACCCAAATGGTAGCAAAGAAACTGCAACATTTGCTTCAATCATAAACTTAAAAACGTTACATAAAAATCTGTAGCAAGGCGTGGAGCTCTACGCTCCTCTCAATCCACTCTGATTGAGTAACGAGGAGGCAACAGAGGGGTTTCAGTTCAATCAACTAAAGTTTGCGGTACGATGGCTAAGATGTTGGTTATCTTCGCTTTAACTTTCAAAATTAAACCCGAATTTTCAAATATTTGAAAATTTTCTTGAATATTTTTAAGTCTAGTATGTTAATTTACCAAAGTAGATGACTATAAATGATCTAATAGAAGATGAAAGTACCCTTACTAATCTAACAGCCACGAAAAACTAGGTAATCAAAAGCGATACCTATTTATCATCGATTTTACTTTAAATAAAAGTACTCTTACTAATAGCCAAGAGAACGTAGGCAATCAAAAGCTATACCAATTTATCATTGATTTTACTTTAAAATGTTTATCAAAGATTAGTAGAGAGTCCAATATATAGATTTAATAAAAAGTAAACATCTTTACTAAATAAATTAAAATAAACATACTTCGGCACCTTTGTTCAGCTACCATCGTTACGTTTGACAGGTGTGAACAATTAGGTCCACAGTATTTAAGCCAAACACAATTTGTGGGCGTTTCATCGCATTTAAAATACTTGCCCAAAAATAATGTTATTATGTTACGTCTTGGGTTTACGTTATGAAGCGTGTTACCTATCACGTTATTATCATATTAATGAGGATGATGGTTCATATTTCGTGATAGACCCAGCCATAATGTGCAGAGCAAGCCTGCTTATAATAGTCCCCCAAATACCTCCATATATTCTCTTCTAAATAACTGTGCACGTTTATTTTATGGTCTGTGTGACATTTTCTGGTAATATTAATAATTCGCATAACTGTAGAATTCCATAGCGCGAGAGACTTGGCGATGTTTGAACAATTGACTAACTTTGGTAAACAAAGTTTCTTGAATGGAATCTGTTCCTATTGTTTCTATCTATTGCTATGTTTATCTTGTTTATCGATAGAACCAATTCGAGGACATTCTTAAATCTGTTTTGTCAAAGTTACTTTACAAACACATGTGTTCTGAAGTTACTTTTTAAATTAAATTCTCCCGTACATAAGTCTTGTTGAGTACGCGACGCAAAAAAATACCAGCGTTGAATGGATTCGCGGGTCGCATGCCTCTCGCCTTGCATGACACGCTTCTGGAATTTAATTTAATACTTTCAGTTTTTCACAGACTTCGCTTAAACAAAACATTAGATTGGGATTCTTTTGAAAATAGGCTTTAACGTAACGGAGAAGTAGTTTTATTGTTCAGCGGGAGTGTAAACAAAGAAATGTACTACGCTACTATGTAGTAAAACTGTACTTGAAATGCTATTATACAAAAATACTTACCTATTGTAACCTATTGTAAAATCTTTAAACTGTACGTAAAAAAAAGAAAACTTGATTTGTAATATAGTTTATTTTTTATTACTGCATAACTATCTGTCAAGTATTAAGACTAAGACTAATAAGACTTGAAGAAGTCTTAATAGACATAATTAAGAAGCTGTTGTGTCTGATAATCAGAAAACATCGGCGGATAGTAAAAAGAAAATTATATACGAGTATAATATGTATTCAAGGCAAACTTCTAAAACCAAATTTGATCTATGCTATTATGTACAAATTAGTTTTTAGAGCATATTTTTAGATATATTATGACCTTAAGTTAACAAACAGTAAACAAAAGCATTGTTTTATGACATTAATTACGTGTTTACACAAACTAAACCAATTTCTTCCTTCATACTTTTTATTTTGTTTACGAAAACAATTTAAAAACGTCTCAAACTTAGAACGCGACGTTTTAATATCAAGTTTGAGAATAAACTTTATGTCTGTACCATAAACATTATGATGTCTTCAACATTTTATGAGTAGCTACATTTTAGTATTTGGCTGACGATACTCTTTCCATTTATTTTGTCCAGATTTCGTGAGGCATTAAATTAGGTTTGCGGTTGGCCGCAGATGTCTTCGCGGGAATATCCGGGGCTCCGGAAGCATATGCCCGACCCTCACGGATTTGAATAGCCCCGGCCTCTACACTCCTCGCCCCTGTGGTTTTATGCTTTCCAGATGCTTCTACGTATTATAAAATTGTTACGTATGAAATATTTTTCAGTGCAAATTGCCGCCGTGATGTTTTAACGATGACAGTTTTCTAATAGTAAGATGACTAGTTAGATTCGACATTTCTTTATAATAGAAGTTCTAGTTCTAGGATACAAGACATGTCGGCGCGTATAAGCTAGAAGGCTAGCAGGAAACTTTAAATGCATTACACGCACTAAAGGTAGCATACACAGGCTATGAGATAGACAATGAAAAGCATGGCCTTAGAAGCAAAATCATTTATTAATAAATTTCTTGTGAAGTGACGATACGGTTTTTCGAAATCGAATGTCTTGTTTCATGTTTTAGCTTCTTCCTCGTTTATTATTTATATTTGACCTTAGCATGGGAAATGCTTAAAAATAATTCTCAATATACAAATAAATCACAAACACTGTAAAACAAGTACTGACAACATTTATTACTTTTTATAGAAATATGTGTGTTTCCTTCTTCCTTCAATCCTGGGTCCTTTAAGCGGGCGTGAAAAAGCACCTTCTTAGGCCGTCAAACTAGAGACCTCAAAATAGTCTCAGCTTCTTTGAGGATGGTTTGGAGGCCACAGCTCTTGGATCACATGATCGCTTACCATCAGGCGGAATATGGCGATTTTAAAAAGTGCAGAATAAAAATATTTTAACCTTTTAATCATACATATTTGTGCTGTACAAAAATCGAGCGCACTACATATGAGGCATTGAAAGCGGGCGACCACCTTGTTGTGTGCACCAGTTGTTATATAAGAAATTGTAATATACATACATAGGCCAATATGTTCCCAAACAGACAAATCTTTGTATACGAGAACGTTGGTGTCAACTACGTTTTAGGTTCCATTTACTCATCCGGTTACTCATTCTTATGCGAACGAAACTCACGGTAAAGGTATACAAATGCACTGCAGTATATAATTATGATACGGCTAATAACTGAACTGTGATTATACCAGAATAGTTGACTAAAACTAGGTGTAGCCGAAGTCGTATAGGTTGCGTTTAGTTTTAGCCGGCTAATCCTAGTTGTAACTGAGTTTTCTTTTCTTTTTTTTCTTTATACAACTAAGGTGGCAAACAAGCATACGGTCCACCTGATGGTAAGTGGTCACCGTAGCCTATGAACGCCTGCAACACCAGAGGGATCACTAGCGCGTTGCCAACCCATTAGGAAAGGAAGTGGAAAGGAGAAGGAGCGGGATGAGAGAAAGGGTGTGATTGGGCCTCCGGCACTCTCACTCACCGAGCGAAATACAACAGTAGGAATACTGCTATTTCACGTCGATATTCTGTGAGAGGGTAGTCCTTCCCCGGTCGAGCCGGCCCATTCACGCTGAAATCAGCGAGGCTCTACTACTCTTGAGTTTTGGTTATTAGCTGTAACGTATACTCTAAGAACATATCTGTAGTGTTACTAAATTCTGAAGAACTGTTAGATTCAAAGCGAGTGATAATGCATGCCAAAGGGCCAAATCTCGTTAAAAACTGTTGAAATGCGATCTCGTCTCATTGTCATAAACATTCCAAATGGTATTCTTCTAAACCAAAATAAACGTCAAATATTTGTACCTATCCTTACTAATACTTATTATAAATGCGAATATGAGTTTGTTCGTTACGCTTTTATACCTTAACTACTCGACCGATCATCATGAAGTTTCGTATACACGTTGTCAAGGCTATAGAAAATGACATAGGCTTTCATCTAGGAAAAAGTACTATTCCATTATATAG
The DNA here is from genome assembly GCA_963564715.1 of Catocala sponsa. NCBI lineage: Eukaryota > Metazoa > Arthropoda > Insecta > Lepidoptera > Erebidae > Catocala > Catocala sponsa. The sequence goes on along the minus strand of OY751337.1, from coordinate 19,070,875 downwards.
ACATTAATTGAACTATAATCTATATTAACGCTAGAGAAGCCGCGGGTAAAATCTAGTAACAACATAAATTGCAGTTCAGGTCACAATTATTATTGTCCTATACTCGTAGATCGCAATTCTATTTCCAATAGTTTTTATTCCAAGAATTGGCACTCAGGTAACTGATAATCCAAATGATTTTAGACTCTATCATTAAATATGAAACGAGCAAAGCGTTTAAAAGTCAAAGATTATTTCATCACACAAGCAAATTCATTCCGTCTTTACTGCCTTCGACAATAATTCTCGGCAGCGTACAAAATAGCTATGTTGTATGCTCGGCACTTGGGAACTCGCAGCGAGCGTCCCTTCATTAGCAGCATTTGTTCTCCTCGTTACGACTGCTCGTACACTAGTTACGCTAGTTTGAGCAACAACCTGTTATTGTCTTTAGTTATTACCTAATTTTCAGGTACAAATTAAAAAGCGTTGAGTCTCGACAATTTGCTATTCGCTGACTTAAAACTTGCTATGTAATTCATAGCTGCAGAGGCTGAAAAAATAAATAATTAACGAAGTAAAATATAAATGGTCCTTATTTTCATGAACGTTTAAAAAAGTATTTTCGGAAACAAAAAGCTTTTCTTGGTTACGGTAGCCTATTGTTCATGCTATTTGTATTATGAAACTTGTTAAGAAATGTATGATCTAACTATGGAGTGGTCCGAGCATCGAAGAAATGTCAATTTAAATGAAAATAACCTGAAGAAAATTTATGGCAAATATTAAAAACATACCGTTTTTAATGTTTTGTTTGCCTTGAAGTTTTGGATAGATTTCACGTGGTATACCCACAGGTATTAAAAGATAATACTACTTTATAAAATTAAAATAATATAAATAAATATACTGAAATTAATAAACGTAGTAGCATTTGCTTACACTATCTAGAATGCAGGCTAATTTAGAACATCGTTCAGTTTGGAAAATGCAACAAAATGTTTTCGTTTACACGCGGCAAACCTGCATCTCGTAAAATCTATTTTAAGTCGAACTTAGGCCAACTATAATTTGTGGATAGACATTTTTATCTAGTGCTAACTCGAGACTCTACTTCGGTAAGCTTTAGAGTAATTGTTTCAACGTTAGTGTAGTCGCCAGAGATACAAATTTCTACATAGTATAAAATTCATATTGCAGCGATTCATTCTAAAAGAAAATTTATTTTTTGTTCTGTCATGGGTAGTATCGAAACTGTTGACAGATTTTCAATTTAACCATAATCATATCTCTGATTTGCATTAAGATTGTTGCGTCTCCATATTGAACTTAAAGGTCCTTACAATATACGAAGCATCCTTTATTACACAACTTATAAGTGAATCAATATAGGAATTTAAAACGACCTGCCATTCAGTAATTAAGATATATACAATTATATTGATAGTTAGAAATATAGAGGTAAGTAGGGACTCATAATAACACCTGTAATGTACTGTTTTACCGACGTCAGAAGGCCATAGTTAGTTTACCACGCTGCACAAGACCTCACATATACATAAAACATTCCAGAGAACTCTCAGACATGCAATATTCCCCACGATATCTTCACCGCTAAACCGAGCGATAATTAAGTAGGCACTTATCTTTATCTTATTGCTCTTAACGTAAACAAGGCACCAGAAGGCTTGGTTACACCTCGCAATTAGCCAGGCCTATCACTGTTATTGCTTTTCTCGGTCAAATGTCTCCTGCGACCGCTAATCTTTCCACTGAGCTCTAATGCTCCACATTTGGCGAATGCTAAGCCGTTCCTACAAAGGATGCCACAAGTATCGCCTACTAAATTGCCTACTTAGTATTTAGAGGTGCTTGAATGTGTTTGATCTCTCTGGCTTCTGTTACTGTTATAGTTCTAGCAAGGTGAATAGGTTTCGTAAATTAATATAATACATACATTTTAGATCACAATACTTAATATAATGTTAATATACATGTGCTGCTATTCTGTCTGCGGCTTGTGTCAATCCTACGGTTAAGCATACTGTGACAAAAAGTATTATACATGTGAATCTAGGACATACTCTATCTGTAAACTTTGTTCAAATCCTTTAAACGTTTTTGCGTGATGGAGTAGCAAATATTCCAACTGCCAGATATCTTCACTGACTTTCACGTTTCGTTTTTGTTATCCTTATATTAATACATACATAATTACTCTTAGTTATATAGATTTAATCAGAGTATTATATTATATATTTTATAAGTATAAGTGGCGACAGATCAATGGTTAAGTCATTAAACTTTTGATCTAAAAATAATATTATATTGTTTTTATAACATTACATGGTTACATAATTATAACCAGTATTATCGATAACCCCTTCAGTTGAGCTAAATACTTCTGTAACAATAAGACTTACGTCAGTAATGGAATGAGTAGAGATCGAATCTATCAATTGCAAGTCAACGGCATTGGGCTGCGGCCTCTTTATAGCACTACTGACGTTAACACTAAAATTGACGGCCTCATTGGTCCAGGAAAATGAAAAGTTTTATCCCTGGAAAAAGGAAAGTTGGTCGTGGAAATAAAGTTTGACTGGAGAACTTTAAAGAGCGAACCGAAATTGTGAATGCTGCAAACATAATACTTCAATAAAAATAGTTTAAACTTTGCTGTTGTTCAACTTTCACTACGCCAATATAGAATGTTCATAAACGAACAACCATAAAGTTAACGAAGAATGAAGGTATTAAAAGTAGATCAATTCTCGTCCAAAGAAATAAACTTATAATACTAATTTCAATAATTGTAAGATACCTACTTACCTATCTACGATGAATAAAAGTTATGAATATAAAATTTTATCAACAATCTGTAAGCAGGTTGCTCGTTCGCTTATTCTTATTCTATATTCTTATTCAATTTCTCATTATAAGTTAAAAACACAATATATGTATATTTAACGCAATAATAGTACTTCGGCTTGGTCTAGTTTTAGGGCACTTAGGTTCATAGTAAAGTTATATGTGACCTCATTACTGGTACAGTTATTATGTGTAATGTGGCCACCAGTTATTACGAGAAATCTTTTTAAGGCTTTACATTATTAACAAAAAAATGAATTTTATAAATGATTTTCAGAGACTCTTCTAGGGCGTAATCATAATAAACTTTAATAGTGTTTGCAATTCTATGAGTTTTCAATAAAACAAACAACAGCTTGTGATCATGGGGTGCTGGGTTTGTTTTACTTAATTATATAAATTGGCATGTCTTTGTTAATAATGATATGACTGCACGCATTGCGTAGCAGGCAAGCGGTGGCCTATTCCTCCAACAATATCGAGTGTTGTATGTTCAAATCCAACACGGAAACATTATTTGCTCTGTAGGGGATTTGAACATACAATTCTTATGATTCTGGGTGTACTTTTAATCCGTTAGTTTATTAACTAACTATCTATATTTGGACTACTACTTAATCGCTTTCTTAACTAATTGTCTGCACGAATGGTGCAATGGTCGCCACCTCGACATTGTGTTATGTGGGTTCAATTCATATGATTATTATCGGTTCCTATTAATAGTAGTAACGATTATGGGCGATGAACTTGTGGAGTGCAATAAATGTATTGAGTATTGAGTATATGTTGATGCAAAAGATATCTATAAAAAAATAATTTATATATAAAGCAAAAATCTATTGAATATAGAATATAGGATAAAAAGTAAGAAACCAATAAAAAACGCTTAAAGCAACCGAACCATTCAATAACACAGATCAGTTTAACATTGCCAGTCTGTTCTCTGAGTGAAAGTGAATCGAACACAAAGGAACTATCTCAGCTATGTCTTTATGTCTGGGACAGTTACATTGTTTATACTCAAATCATTGTTAGGGGTAAGCAACTCTGTTGGATAATAGCTTATTGCAACATTGGATGTATAGATGAGTTAACCGATTATTCAGCATGATTGGGCTGGCTCGACCGGGGAAGGACTACCCTCTCACACAATATCGACGTGAAATACCAGTATTCCTACTGTTGTGTTTCGTTCGGTGAGTGAGAGTGCCGGAGGCCCAATCACCCCCTTTTCTCCACTCCCGCTCTTTCTCCTTCCCACTTCCTTTCCTAAAGGGTCGGCAACGCGCAAGTGCTGCCTCTGATGTTGCAGGCGTCCATAGGCGTCCATATCTAGTCGAATACACGTGAAAATTTAATTAATGTTGATTTTAGATTTATAAGAATATCATTTAAGAGATATTTATAACGCTAAGATTAGAACTGAACTCTATTTTGAATAAATCTTAGAGATATTTAGAATATAACAGCGCTCACATGTTGTCTACCTGCAAATGCTGTGCATATTTGTAATTGAGGTAGCACATGCAGTTTTATAATAATTGTCAATTATATGTGAATGTCTGTGTTTACCCTGTAAATATGTCTAAATAAATAAATCAATAATAATAATAATATAATAATAATCCATTTATTTGTCAGAATATTGTAGTTACAGAGGTGTTACAAAATTTTATATGTCCATAATATTCTGCCGTTTCCGGCGTACAAATCTTAAAGTTAACATACTCAGATAACTTATCTTTAAAGTTAAGAATGCAATTAAAAATCGAGGACAATAATAAATTTGAAATAATTAGTAATAAATACATATATTATATAACATGTCAATTATTATTATAATGTCAAGTTACAATTTAAATTTCGTGTCAAATTTTTCACATAAGAAATCATTCGTCGAGTCATTTGTCCAGCAAGAAGCAAAATAATTTGTTTTTAAATGTAGTGAGGTTATATGTTTTAAATATATCGGGTAATTTGTTGTAAATGCGTATTGCCATGCAGTAAACATTCCTAGAAAAAAGTTCTATTCTTTGCTGGGGTACATATAATTTACGAATTTTTCGACTTTTTCTAATTACAGCTGCATTATGTGTCTCAAACAGGTTTATATTTTTGTGTACAAAGATACAGATTTCGAATATATATAACGATGGGAGAGGTAGTATTTTATTATTTTTAAACAGAGGAACACAACTTTCTATCGGTTGGGTTTTATTTATTGCTCTGATACATTTTTTTTGAGCTCTGAAAATATTGGTGATATCAACCGAGTTTCCCCATATTATAATACCATAGCGCAAAATTGATGATACATATCCATGATATGCATATAAAGCGGCCTCGATACCAGCTATGTGAATTATTCTGCTTAAAACAAAAATAAATCTTTGTACTTTACTACACAATTCACTTATGTGTGCTTTCCAATTACAAAACCTGTCTATCGTTATTCCTAAAAATCTAACGTTTTCAACTTCTTCAACTGTATCATTTGCATACTTTATTTGTAGTTGCGGACGTTTGCTATTATAAGTTTTGAATTGCAACATTTTCGTTTTACTGATATTGACGTGTAGGTTATTATCATTCAGCCATTGTATCATATTATTTAGTGTATTATTAATTTCATTTTCATAATTGGTAATATTGCTATCGGTAAGTTTGATACTAATTGTTGTATCGTCAGCGTATAAAATACATCATACATAATGGCTAGCTACGGCCGTTATATCATCATATTAATTGTAATCAATATATTTTGTAACATCTTTATAATTATTATTGAAGCTACCCGTGTTCGCTAAGGAATTAATTGGTTAGATTTCTCAAATATTAAACTTTATCTTAATCTCCAAAAGTTTGTAAAATTGAACACGTTTTATTAAATAATAACCAATTTATCAATTTCAATACGCTTAGTTAGAATTTGATCAAAGAACCCGAACCTTTATAACTTATCTTAAATAAATCTTGCATAAAAATCTCTTTAAAATTGTAAGTAGGTATTTACGTTGTTATTAAAACTATTGACGGAGTAATGGAGCAGGGGTTACAATAAAGGGTTTTCGTTTTAATTAAGAAGCATTCATTATTTAATCTAGCTTTTACCTTTAGTTTTACTTTAAAAGTTTGCACTCACCTGTAAAATTTAATTTACACTGACTTTTACAATGTCAAGAATATATTCAGAAATAGAACAACGACGAGGCCTTCATGCAAAGAAATGCGCTATTAATTCCTTAATTTTGACGCCATACTTCGATGATGGTTAACATATGTATACGCCAACGTCATATATTAATGATCTTTTGCCAATAGCAAAGTTATAGTGCTCTATGAAGTCGTATGCATCGTATCGCTATCATGAGTGGAACAGTCCATCGGAAAAGCCAATTTTATTTAGCGACAGTACGAATGAAACGGCTTGCCTTCTTAAACGAAACCAGCATACGAGTAATAACATTGTTATTGCGTTTCACCTGTTAAGTGAATGTTTCGGAGGTTCATACTTAGCTCTTACTGCTCAGCTTATATTTTTATGCCAACTTTATTGCCTTTTTAGGACCGGCAACACTCGAATGTTACTCTTGGCTTTGCAAGCCATCACCAGGCGAGACGTATAAGTCTTAGTAACTGATACTTTTTTGCATAAATATACGTTCGTTGGTTACGTGGCAATAAAATGTGGTTTCTTGCATCCATTCATGTTAGTACGCGATCACTAATAATGGCAAAATACACTTCACTTAAAAGTGTTTCTTGTTATTTAACACCAGAATAAATAAGATTACTGAAAAAGAATTTAAAAGTATTGCTTTTAAAATGTTATTCGCAGAGCCAGTGTTGCATAAAAACACACAAAGAAACTCATTTGTACTGTGTACTTTTTATTAGCATAAGACAGATAAAAAGGTCTTAACATTTTAATGTAAGTACAGATATCACAACGAGCATTTCTAAGGATTAGAATCATTTTGAGCTAACTTTAAATTCTATGCATCTCACATCGGTGTAGAAAATTTTATTAAAGGATTGCGATATCCAGTCTGTTGCACAAAGCCTGCAGCCTAGAAGCAACATCGGTGTTATTTTATCCTCAAAAGGAATAATTTCGTTAGTTTGGCCACAACGGAATTATTCTCCCGGGGCAAAAGTGTTTAATTCCACTTTCATTGGACAAACTCCACAAATAATGCTTAAATAAAAGCTCTGTACTTCAAATTGAATTAGTTTTGCTAACAAAATTATAGTTTAGTTATACGTCAACTCATAGTCGTTATAATCAGTTCGCAATTATTTTATATTATTTGATAATGAAACCAAAGATCTCTTAGATCTCAGTATTGTTAAAGCTTCATTAAAAATATTATGCTAAATAAGAGTGTATAATTAAAAAGTAAATAAACAAATTGAGTTATAAATACTTAATTAGTTTTTGCAGTGTGTATTTAATATTTCAATAAAATATTTATGCTTCTTTTGAGATTCACCTTTCAGACGTTTCTGTTTTATATATGATAATAAGTGAGAGGATCATTAGACTGTGAAGTTGTAAATCTCAAGGTCGATGCCACAATATTCATTTCTGAGTTTTCGAACTTCTGTGCATAGTAAATGGTTGATTATTATTATTCACTATAATTCTGAAGGACAACTTACAGTGGTCAATAATTGCATGTCTGAGAGTTTTCCATAACGTTCTCGAAAATGTGTGAAGTGTGCCAACCGTTTGCCACGCTAGCTCGAGTTCTGTGGCAAGACATTTTTCTCTTTTGAGAGTACTGCTAGCCTCACATTTATCTTAAGATACCTTTATAATAATTTAAAGACTTGAATATTACCAAAGCTTTGCTAATGTTAACAAATATCTTCATAAATGGAATTTGGATAGAATATTCCAGAAATTTCGAGCAAGTAGTAGCAGCGTGTGTTTTCTTTAGAAGTGCGGATGTAGGGATCGTCCCGACACGCGAGGCGGGTTGCTTGCACGTTAATTCTTTGAACGAACATACAAAGCGTGTTTTCGCGTTATACACTCGAAGGCTCGTCTCATGTAATGTGTTTATAGTGACATAGTTATACCGATGTAATAAGGCGAATCCTCAATAAAAATATTTATTGAGGATTCGCCTGGATGGATACAGCTTCAAAAATTATAACAGTGCTATCACACTTTTAGGTGAAACATAATAAAAGGAAAACTAATATTGTTTTCCCGTGTAAAAAGATTTCCATTTATTTATCCGTGTGTGTCAAATTCTATCAAAATTCTAAATCAAAAAAGCATTAATCTAAAATTCAAACATCTTAACTTTAGAATTTTTATCATCGTCATACAAGTTCTAAACATAAAATAGGTACTCAAAATTCTATATGTACAATATGAAGAGAATGGAATAAAAATAGTCGTGCTTTAACGGGATTGTATTTTTCTTTTTTAATTATATTCGATTAGTATGACGAATTAAAATGAAAATTTGACTGCATTGATACAAAACACGTCATGTTGCCTGCAGCATAACGTGTTTTGTATCAATGCAGTATTTATTTTCAAAAAATCAATGCATGTATTTGTCCTGTGCAGGTATATAACCTTTTATATACCTGCATAGGACAAAAAATACATGTGAACTGTATATGTGAGACTAGATATTATTTGCGACGGATCTTTCAATGTTATGCATAAATCTCGGCAAATATCATTTTATTAGAAACTAGCTTTGCCCGCCGCTTCCGTCGAGTAAAAGTAGGTTTGGTTATGTTATTAACAGTACTTTATTTTTTTAAATAAAATATTGCTTATGTTAGTCGGTGATAATATAGCTTTCTAATGGTGAAAGAATTTATTAAATCGGTTGAGTAGTTTTTGAGTTAAATCCTTACAAAAATCAAATCTTTCCTTTTATAATATTTTTATAGATGTATAGACGAAAAGTAAAGTGTCAGTTTAGTTCGTTGCGATAGAAATTTTACTATTTGCGGGACCGCAACGACGAAAAAAACGACGGGAAGCTGCGTCATGGCACAATGGCGGGCGCTTAGAATTAAGAAGTTGCTAGCTACGTCAAGTGCCTAACTACGTTGTTATGTAAGATACTTAACCGGTAAATACTTAATACAATGCTATAGGAACATCGAGGCAGACTGCGGTGAGGACAGTGAGCCAAACTTGGCAGCTACAAGTAAGACTAGCCTAAATACGACATTACAGATATATGAAGAAAGGATTCCTTTGTCCTTTAGCAGTCTTTAATGAACCATTATAGCGAATAACTTTACAGCCTACCTGTTATTATAACCTGAAACTTGACAAAGAGTTTTTCTGCTAGACAAATTTTAATAAAAGTACGGGATCTAGAAATATGCCCGGTTCAAAGCAATATGAACGCTCCCCATGACGTGGTAATTAAAAAAGAAACTAGCTAAATATGGGTACGCCTGAGCCTACATCTTCAGAGACATAATGTTTGTATATAAAACGAAAATAACGTGTAAACAAATTTCTGGTCCTCTGAAGATTTATTCTGCTGTGAATGTATGCTGTGAATATAACCACAATATTATAATGTGATTGTCAGTAGAAGACTACGTGAAGCGCGTAGGTGAAATCAAAGCAAATACACTCACTGTTTGGCTCGCCTTCGGTTTCACGCAGGGCTGACACGTATTTAAATTCAGTAGGATACTAAAGCAACCACTCAACATTTTAAATATTTGTGTGATTTATTAAGTATTAAACGATACTAAAAGTACATTTGAATATAACGTTGAAAACTAATGCGACTAAAACAAAATCATTAAGACTATAGGCAAACCAAATAAGTTTAGTATCAAATCATAGGTAATTAATCGTTATTCGAATAAAAATATAATCAGCAACAATACGTCAATGGCGATTAATTGATATTTGAATGTCAATACTACTGTTGTCGTCGTTACGTCGCCGCGTCGTCGTCTCTAAATATCAGCATCTTTAGATTTAAAGAAAGTGTTTTCAACAATTCTGTTACAGTCACACTAAGGCTAAACGAAATATTAATAACTAAAACAACTTTAATATTTTCTTCCTATACAGTATTATATGAATATTGGGTATATCTGTATGTTTGCATTAATTTTATTAGCATCGTTATATTTGTTTGCTCGATGTTTGAAAACAGTAGTTTGATTTTTTAGACAATAATGAATCCTAAAACCTAATTTTGTTACTTTTGGAGGTAACTCGTCATCCTCATTATTAATACTGCAATATCAATCGCGCATCGCTATTTAACATCTAACAATATGCTTAGCTTGTTTAACTTAATGAGGCAACCCTACCGTCGTCTGTATTTAAACAGGTCGCGTTCTTCGCGCTCAGTTTGTACGTGCTAGTGTCCTTCAGGACAGCGCCGAGTGTTTTCTTAAGGAACGCCCGCACGTAGGATACGAGTATGTGAAGAGAGAGTCACACATCCTACAACTGCAGTTCTTAAATTAATATCGTAATCGCTTTTACATTATGTTTTCAAATGACTGTTTATCTAAGTTGACTTTTAAAGAGACATTGTCTTTTGACTGCGCAGATCACATAGTGGTTTATGTATTTGCCTAGCTACTAAGTCAAGTGATGTTTCGAATCCCATATGGGACAAAATTCTGGGTATGCTTTGTAATCATTGTTTAAATTTTTGTAAAAATTCCACTTTAAAGGAAATATTTTTCTTAAGAGATTTAAGAAACATACTTCTTCTTTGTAGATTTGCATTAATTCAGTTGTTTGTAACATTTTAAACAACAAAGGTGGCATTCAATTATTTATGCCTGCCTGATGGAAAGCGTTTTCCGTAGTTCATGATCGCTTGTAATACAAGAGATATCACTAGCAAATTCCCACTCTAGGATAAAGGAATTGAAGATGAGTTGAAAGGATATACATAAATGCGTAAGTATACACATACTTATGCATTTATCAGACGTTTACGCCAGAAACAGTATTAATGCACTTACTTCTGTTTTCTGTAAGAGAGAGGTGCTTTCCCGAGCAATATGACTTACTCGTACTGTCAACACATACATAGCAACGACAAGATCTGCCACACAGATATCAAAGGATTACGGACAAAGAAAAAGAGCTCAGTCGGCACTTAAGATATGACTGATTAGATCTATTCGATAATAGTCCTTGTTATTTATGTCAATGAATAAAAAATCGTAATTTTTTATGAATGACGCTTTTATAAATAAAATTAATCTATAATCGCGAGGTGGCTGGCAGAGAGAGGTGTTATTATATCTAATGTCACAATCTATGTTTAAATCGAACTTATTTTTGTCTGCCAGGCATATTTCGAGCATATCGGTGAATATGAGCATACTGAAGATGCATAAATATCTAATTATACTTTGCTCTATCTAGAGATCGGACCCAGTACCTTACAATTAATGTCAAGGGAGTATTCGGACAGAGGGAAAGGCATTTTTATTGGGAGTTTGTTATTTTTTATTATGGCAAGTTATTTTTTTAACATCCTAGTTACTATGTTAAATTACTAAATTGACACACGGTTATGATAGCTTGCACCAAAAATAGAAAGAGACCATTGCTTTTGCTCTAATAGCATTATTACTTTAGGAGCTCTACAAACCTTACCTACTACCGAACTACTATCAGGAATATCAGTAATATATGCACTGATCTCCATAATAGCCAGCGGACCAACTTAAAATGGGTATGCTGCCATTCGTAACTTTAAACCTCATTCTCACGGCGAAATAACAACTGTCGCAGTGGGATATTATTGCAGATATTAGCAGGCACATACCAACCTCTTACTTTTTAAACTAGGGTCTACTTACAATGGTAATGCAACTAAAATATTTTATTCAAATTAGAGCGTTCAAATAAGAAATGCAATTACATGCAAGGCCCTAGTTTGTGCTAGCCCTCGTTATTGCGGTATGTATTTTTAGCAGGTGCCAGTAAAAGTAAGGAACGGTTAGAATAGAAACATATTTTTACAAGTGTCTCCATTTTAAAATAGTCTTGGTTTCTGGTGAATATTTTCAAGGGTAATAGGTACCCTTGAAAAGTATTTTTCGATGTTAGGTATACCGTAATATATGTACATACATATATTATGTCATAACCTTCTTAATTGTAATAGCGTTTTATTAGAATTATCATTTGTATGTTATAATGCTACAGGTAGAACCCTCCCCGTCTAGGTGAACTGATGAGCTGAAGGGACGTTGTGGCGTAACATAGTAGAGGCTTATATTCTGTAGTGGACTGCGATAGCAGTTTGATTGATATCAAATTGTTTCTCAGAGCGATTGCCAACGGAGGCATCATCTTCTATGCCTGAGGTGGCAATCACACATGTAATGCTAATACTGTAGAATGTGTAGGATAAGAAAACTTATTAGAGTGTATAGCTTCGTTTCCTTTTCGCGTACTACAAGTTAGCAAGGCATTGATCTATATATATACATTATATATTTTCAATGTATTGACAACGCTATAAATCAACGCTATGCGTGATGGTGCAAATTAAGTATCGTGTTATGCACAGCTGTATTTGAATATGATTCAAATATAATTATGCAAATCATTGTAAATAACCTAAGCTTAGACCAAAATCCTCAAAAATATTTGACATTAAAAAGTATCTATAAATAATAAAATTTGTTAAATTGATCAAACACGAAGTCCATCTGTAGAAATTATTAAATAAATGCGTAAATTTAGAGACTTGCGTGGGTATGCGTCCTCTGAACAACTAACACGTTCCACGAGCGCAAGTTTTAACTCGCATCACTACCTGCGTCATTGACAAGTACGAATACGTATTCCAAAATACATTTTAAATACTCACTAAAGTATATAGTCGCTCAATGTATGATAACGCCTTTTCGAATAAGAAACACGGAACCACAAAAATGTTAGTTAATAAATTATAGTATTCGGTGTTCAATTCGACACCAATAAAAAATACTTTTGTGAGCTTGTTCCCTGAATAAATTATTGAGCAGCTGACTGTTTTCTTAGGATTTTTGTATATTAATTGTATATTCACATAAAATTTATTAGTAGGTATGCTATAACCAAGTGACAGACCAAGCTATCGAGCTAAATGACCGTAAAGTGCATCCCCGTTTATCTTTCCACTTAATTTGGTACGCAAAGTGGAGACAATAGTACTTCATGATGCTCATTACCAGTGCATACAAAGTAAGGGTTCGGAGTAACGGTATTAATATATGGAAAGGATATTGAATTATTGATAAACTGCATGGATGGCGTAGTGGTTTAAGTCGTCGCTTCGCCGCTACCTGCGCCGAGTGTTGTAGGTTCTAATCCCACACGGGACATAAATTTGTGTGACCCACAAATGGTTGTTCCGAGTCTGAGTGTTCTTTTTGTCCGTTGTTTGAATGTTTGTAAAGTCCCCGCGACACAGGAATTATTCTTAGTCCTGGAGTTGTCTTTTTTACGAAAAGAAAGAAAAAAAAGATAACACACCTAAATATTTTTCACTATCCTAGTTAATATTAAGTGTATTTTTTTTATTTCTTTTTTATTTTGCTCGTCAAAATGACCACACTCCACCTGATGGTAAGCAGCCGTGTGGTCTAAGAGCAGTGGCCTCCACATCGCCCCCACAGTAGCCGAGGCGATGTTGAGGTCTCTACTTTGACGGCCTGAGAAGATGCTTTTTCACGCCCCGCTTAAAGAACCCAGGATTGAAGGAAGAAGGAAACACGTGCCTTGGCAGAGAATTCCATGCCTTGGTCGTTCGGCAGAGATATGAGGACCCAAACTTTTTGGTACGCGCTCTAATCGACTCTACCGTGTAAGGATGGCATCTGAGCCCAGCACGCGTTGTTCTGGATAGGAAAGGGGAGGGCGGGATGAGGTGGAATAACTCTTCAGAGCACTCCCCGTGATATATTCTGTAGAAACATGCCAATGAGGCAATGTCCCTACGGAGTTGCAGAGGTTCCAGTGAACTCGTGACCTCTGGATCTCCGATGATACAGACAGCCCGCCGCTGTAACCGGTCGAGAGCGTCCAGCAAGTACTGCGCGGAGCCATCCCAAAGATGAGAACAGTACTCCACGCAAGGGCGCACTTGTGCCTTATACAATAGGCACAGTTGCCCAGGCGTGAAGAACCGCCTCACCCTGTTCAGAACTCCGAGTTTTCGCGAAGCTTGCTTAATGACGCTCTCGATATAGGTTTTCTGATTAAGGGAGCGGCAAAGATCCATACCTAAGATGGAGAGACTGTCACGTATCACCAGTGGAGTGTTCTTCAGAGAAGGGAGGGGAAGGAACGGAGACTTTTTTGCTGAGAACGCGCATGCCTGGGTCTTCTTGGCGTTGAACTCGACCAAGTTCTTGGCACCCCATTCATAGATGCGGTCCAAGGTCTGGTCAAGTTCAACGACAAGATTCTGCCTTTTCACCACAACCTCAGCCTGTTTGGCCACAGGATGTCCGAGATATCGCCCATGCACGGTACTGTCGTCCGCATAACAATGTATGTTGCCGAGATTCAACATATCATTGATATGCAGAAGAAGGGATAAGACAGAACCCTGAGGCACTCCTGCATTGACCTGCATAAATTTGGAAGCGCGACCGTCGCAAAGGACCCGAATACGACGCTTCTGCAGGAAACTTGCAATCCAGGTGCACAGTTGAGGGGGCAAGCCATAGGCCGGAAGCTTGGAAAGAAGAGATCGGTGCCAGACTCTGTCGAAAGCTTTGGTTATGTCAAGGCTGATAGCCAAAGACTCGCCGTGCTTGTCCATAGCTTCACCCCAGAGGTGCGTGACGAACGCTAGAAGAGCACCCGTTGATCGTTTAGCCCGAAAGCCGTATTGGCGATCATTGATCAACGATTGATCCTCCAGGTAGCGGACAATTTGGGTGTTTATAATCCGCTCGAACACCTTGGAAAGCACCGAGGTGATAGCTATGGGACGATAGTTGCTTGGCTCGGAACGGTCCCCCTTTTTGGGAATCGGTTGAACGTTCGCCTCCTTCCAAGCCTCAGGCACAATGCCTGTGGCGTAAGACGTCCGGTATAGGCGTGTAAGCGTGGGAGACAACTCCGCTGCACATTTTTTAAGGACCACAGCTGGGATGCCGTCAGGTCCACTGGCTTTCCGAACATCGAGAGACTGCAGTATCGCACGAACGGTTCGTTGCCTGATACATATATCAGGCATGGTGTAGCCGCAGTTGGCAATGTTAGGCGGCTGCGAACCGCAGTCATCGATTCGGGAGTTGGCCGCAAAGAGATTTGCAAGCAGATCTCCTTTCTCCTGCGGCCGATGAGCCAGTGATCCATTCGGATACCTCAGAGGGGGCAGCAAGGTCTGGCAGAAGTTGGACTGCACGGCTTTGGCCAGGCGCCAATAGCTACGACTGCCCGTAGGATGCGCCATGAGTTCCTGGCCGAACCGTGCGTCGCGCTGGGCATCCGCTCTTAAGTATGCCCTCTTGCAGACCTTTGTGGCTTGGTTGAACGCTGCCTTCAGGTGATCCACGTTAGGGTCGTGGAGAGTGCGAGCCCTGGTCCAAGCGCGGTACGCTGTCTGTTTGCGTTCAACAGCATCAGCGCATTCACGACCGAACCAGGGCCTTTTCCTGCCACCGCTCGTGACATCACTGTATGGAATATAATATTCCATACCCTGGATGATTTCACCAGCGACAGCAGTAGCGCTCTCTGATGGATCCCTGTTCTCAAAGCAGCGTTGAGCCCAAGGGATGGATGCGAAGTACTCCCGCATTCCATCCCAGTCTGCCGACGAGTAGTGCCACAGTCATCGTCTTGCCTCCTCGGGTCGTGGGGGCGTAACAACAACAGCTGTGGCACAAACCAGACAGTGGTCTGAGGTGCCCAGAGGAGCACGAATTGACACACTGTACCGGTTCGGGTTACTCGTCAGCAGCAGATCGAGCAGAGAGGGCGCCTGACCTTCAATGTCTGGTATCCGGGTGGGCTGGAGTACCAGTTGAGACAGGTCATGCGTGAGAGCGAACGCATGGGCAGTTCGTCCCGCGTGGTCTGTTTTGGGAGAACCCAACCAGGTCTCATGGTGGGCATTGAAATCTCCCAAGAACACCAACTCAGCGTTCGGAAACCGCTCCTGCGCGTCGTCTGCCGCCTGACTCAGGTAATTGAAGAGTCGAGTTGTCTCAGCGTCTCCTGAATGGGATCGGTAGAGGCACATGTAGATTTTGCTGAAAGAGCCATGATCTACGTGTACCCAAAGGACAGAGAAGGAAGGGTCCTCTAGGCATTGTAGACGGCGACAGCAAATATCCACCCTAACAAACAAACATACCCCGGTTTTCGCGAGGAAACACTCCTCTAGCACGTAGCCGGGATATTGCAGGTAGTTCGTGTCTGCAGGACGGCGTATTTGTGTTTCCGTTAGAAAAAGCATTGCCGGCCGAGCCGTCTCCAGGTGGTGATGGACGGCATTAAGGTTAGCGTGGAGTCCTCTGATGTTAATAAACTCCACGACACAGGAAGCAGCAGTGGGGTTACGGCGATTGGCTGCTGTTGAACGACAATGCTTTGTTCGTACTGCCATAGAGTGAAAGGAAGGGGAAACGTGAAAAAAAAGAGGCGGCTATTCTCGCAGCAAAGTTGGCAAGGCGCAGAGCAAGTTTTGTCATATAACTGTATGGTATGGCGATAGCCGATCCGACGGACGGAAGGACCCCCGTACCCTCCCGAAAGTGGTCGCCGGGACCCACCCTCCGGTCACCATCCGGCACGACGAGCCACCTCGAGATTATGCGCGGCATGATAAGGCAGCCAACCTAGTTGGTTAGACTCGGTTAGGCCTCTGGACTATACCGCGGGCGGCCAGCAGAGCACCGTTTCTACGGCTCTCCCTGGCCGCCGGGTCGACTCGCGCCACCCACACAATGACTCTACGGATACTCTGCAGGTCCCTCATAAGCTGCGAGAATCGTCACCTCATGCATAGGCCTCCGGCGCTCTCATTCGCCGAACGAAACACAGCAGTGAAACACTGTTGTTTCACGTCGATTTTCTGTGAGAGGGTAGTACTTCCCCGGTCGAGCCGGCCCATTCCTGCTGTAACCAGCTTGGCTCTACTACTTTACTTTTTTTTACTGTATATGTTTTAATTATTGTAATATTTTATACAAAGAATTTAGACCCTTCCTAATAAAGTCTATCGATTAAACAAGAATGTATTACTAAATACTATCACGAAATATCGATATCACATTTACCTACCGAATGAACGCTAGATTAGTATAGTTGATTTTAAAGCAAATTCGGATTTAAGGAGTTAAGCAATAAGCAAAGAAAAAGATGATCAACACAATCGCATAAAAGAGATATATATGGGATTCATAACAATGCATCATGTAATTTGAATATAAGATAATAATTCATGCAAAAGAGCAGAAATAATTGACCTAAAAATACGGCATCATACAACTTCGATTTGAGAATCATTCAATACCTTCTTGCGTTACAATGAGCCATCACTTTTAAAAGGAAATTTATTTTTAAACAACTATAAATATGAAACTTTGCTATAACGAAACTCCTTTCTTGCTATTCAGAAGCATCATGGAACGTTAGGTATTCCTTATATAATCATCCATTCCGTGTAGTGCATTCCTCGTTTAAAAACATAATTTTACAATGTATTCATACCAAGCGCCTAGTTAATTTACGAGTAATATCGTATTTTCTTACAATGGTGCTACTATTGTTACAAAATACGATCTTATTTCACAAGATATCAGCCTCAATGCACTTCCAAGACACACTTTGCGAGATCAACTCGTCTCCTGGGCACAGTTTCGTAAACTAAAAGCATTTGAAGTGAAGTCTTAAATTGATATGTAATATAATAGGTATTCTAAAACGAGATAAAACAAAAGCCAGCTGGCACAGCCTCGAGACAAACGATAGATATAAGAGCTGTTACATTTAATTATTATACTGTAAGGGCTAAAGTAGGTTTAGACAAAACGACCGTCGCCTAAAGTCTAATATGTCTTTTGCTGTTGAAAGTATCGCGTGGTTTGGAGAATCGACCCCTAGATGCCTTAACTTCAGCACTATCGTGTGCAAAAGCTGTAACAAACGTTGATAATGTTGTCCGCGCTCGCTCAAGGGAATGCACGGAATAGGCCATTTTCCAGGACGGCTTCGACAACGTGACAATATTCCCAAGAATGTGCCCAATAATGGGAAATCACGATGAGCCTCGACGTCGCGTATTGATTTCAGAATACGTGCCCAGCTTTATGTGAATGGCCGTCGAGTTAATTTCTATTTTCGCCGACGAAAATGCTTTTTGAACGTGACAGTTGTGGTTACTCAGAGTTTACGAACGCGACAGAGCCTAGAGCACTTTTGAGAAGACCATTTTAATAAATTATGATTTTACAACGATGTTCTTGTTAATTGTAATGTTATTTTGTACAAACTTGACTAACAAAATTGACATCATAGCGAAATGCAATACAAATATTAAATAAACCTATGTAATTTAGAGAACTTTATTTGCTTTAGGAAAAATGCATTGCATATTCATAGCGTATCCTGAACACTTTAGAAAATTGACGGCTGAATATTCTGTTACTAGATTTTTAGCTTGAAAAGATGCCTCAATTTACAGAAGAGCAAAAACAAGATCGTTTAACTTATAACGTATAAAATATCTATCAATTCTAATGCCATCTCCAGGATGAATTTTTCAGACATCTTAAAGTAGTCGTAAGATTAGGTGAAGCCTTGATTTGTTTGATGTCACGTCATTATAGATTTTATTACGGAGATTTTGCGAATTTTAAGGCTCCAACAGACGACCTAGAATTATGCCTACAGCGACGCTTATAAAACTGTCTGTCATTAAATTGTATATCGCTACGCTACAGGTAGGGTTGTCAAATTGTTTTGCGTTTGCAATAAAATTCTTACTCAAATGTTTATTTGAGTAAGAATTTTATTTATAGCGCTTCTAGTTATCAATCAATGAGAATTTCTCGGAGCAAAATGAGTTTTCTTAAGGTATTTTATTGTATACTTCTCTTATAGGCGCACATAAATAAACAGATTAGGATGATATACTTTTTTCAGAGAAAAATTGTCCTTCCGTTTGTGTTCAAAAACTGTTCATACAATATTTGTATTATTTTGTTTTTTATTTGTGCTATTTTGTTAAACATATTACATGTGATAGAACATGTAATATGTTCAACAAAATAGCACAAGCTTCGTAAATTCTTAAAAATGTATCTTGAATAAAAAAAACACCAATAATTGGTTTCAAAGATGGTCGTAGGAATTTATTTTATGTTAGCCAAGTGTTTAAGAGAACAAAGATTGTTAATTTCACAATGATATGTATCTATTAAAACTATATAAATACTAAAAACTATTTTATGCATCAACTTTAAATTAATTACAAAATAGTTAACCAATTTGGTAACCCTAAGTGTAAATGTCTTTGTGTGCGTCAATCTTATGTATGAGTGCGTAATGCGGGCGTATTTTAATTGAGGCACAATTATGTTTGGCTGTCTTTTGTACGGTGTAGGCGAGAAGTCACGGCGACATTATCAATGGAAGAAAAGGCTCGCTTATCATTTCACTGGAGTTTTGTATGGGGTCTTGTAAGAGCGATTATGATGGCCAAAGACTTTCGTAAAATACAAGTACCAAGTTGTTTAACACTTTATTATAAAGAAGGATTTCTTATAGTTATACTGGTATATACATTGCTAAATACGATGGAAATGTTTAGTATCTAAGTAGGTACCTATCTACCATATATGTATACTGTTTATTATAAACTAGGAAGAAGTCAATCCGTAAAGAAAGACTTGAACATATGACCTCTACCAAGAATAGAAATTTCACTTTGATTCAATACAGAGTGATATTTATACTCTACGTATTCATTTGAGTTTAGAATATGCTAATAATAACATAACCACAACTATGTGCTTTCATTGCATAAATGGCGTAGTGGTCACCTCACAGCTACGCCGTGCCAAGAATTGTGGGTTTCCCACAGCTCCCAGTTGTTCCAAGTCTAGGTATTATTTGTGTCAATTGTTTGAATAATGTTCCATGTCTCTTAAAGTAAATAATTTCTAGTACGAGATTTTTACATATTATATAACACTAGAGGATGCCCGCAGCTTCGCCCGCACATGTTTTTTATTTATACATTTCTTCCCAATCCCGTGGGAATTTCGGAAAATTCCTCCTTAGTGCACCCCTACAGTACCCAAGGAACATACATGTCAAATTTCAGCTTCTTGCGACCAATAGTATCGGCTGTGCGTTGTCTGTCAGTCACTCAGTAACGGAAGAGTTTTATATATACAGATAAAATCTGACATTGTAACGAGAAAGAATGAGGAAGTATCGTACATAATGTAAATACATAATATCTGCCTGCTCTACCAAATAACAGATAGTTAGTTAGTTGTTCATCTATTTTCAGCACTTACCTTCGCAACTGGGCCATTGTACAAAAATAACCTATATGTGGAAAGTCGACTATTCATGCCACCTTTCCAAAGAACAGATATTTCCAGGCAATTCTAGTCATTACTTCGTAGAGACAGTTTCGTTTCCAAACAGAATTAAGCCACACAATACATTAGTTTAGGTGAATTGCACGCAAAACCAGCTTAAATAAATATACGATATATTTTATGTAATAAATTGGCTGTCTATAGCCTTCTTAAGCCTATTAGCTTCGGAAGACTGAACCAACAAAATTTAAATTGCTTTTTAGATGATTCTGATACGCCTCATTTATTGGTTACAGAGCAAATATTTATAAACATTCTCGTGTTTTTATATGCACACCTACACGTCTACAATTTCTTTTGGTAATAATATTCAAATATTTGCGTAATATAGACCTTGAAGTGATATATTTTATCATGAAGAACCCTCCCTTGCGAAATCGGTTTTACCATTTTGCTATACATTTCTAACCAATATCATGGTTGTATTTATAGATGATTTGATTTATTTAAACACACAAAACAGTCACTTTCAGATATCAGTTTTATTCTTCTATTCCTCCAATACTCGCTTTTTGGTATAACCGTGATCGTAAACAAGCATATGCACCACTTGATTAATGGTAAGCTAAGCGGTAACTATAACCTATCGCCGCTTGGTGTTACTCGCGTTTTACCATGTCTATAAAAAAGAAGTCAATTTTTATTTAAAAGACAACTCCCGCCCTTGTTTTAAATGCTGCATCGCAGTGAACCTTACAAATATTCAAACAACTAGCGCAAAGGGCAAGGGTTATACTGCTCGCCCAGCTAATAGCATACTGTCTCCTCAAGAAACTTGATAATCCTATTCAATGCTGGAACAAAATATAAGGTCTTTGATTGTGATCATCTGCAGAGTAGGAGGTTCTTCCAAGTTTGGCAAAACGTCAACTAGGAAATGGTTTTTGCACTTAAACCAATTTTTTGCCCATTGTAATATGCCTGATATTAAATTTTGCTCTTAAATCTCACAATCAATCACTCATCTCTTTTACCACTAAAATCCAGCAGTTTTTATCAGTATTCGCACATTCAGCAAATTGCCGACGAGGTAATCTTTATAAAGCGAGCAGCTTATATAAAAATCATCCTAGTTTTACTGACAATAAAAAGCCGGGCTTAATATTTTGCTTTAAGTGACGGTGAGACTCATATAACCAGTATATGATATTAATTAAGGAATACATAAATTTATCCTAGAAGGATCTTCAGGCGATAAATCATAAACGGATACGATCCGTTATCATGTTTTGAAACAACGCACGAAATCTTTTACATAAATCATGTCGAGCCTCATAGGTATTATATTTATTTAATTTTGGAGAGAGCTTACTCTAGTGTCATATCCTTTAAAGCCACCACATACAGACAGTGGTGGCGGAGCGATTTTGGTGGTGGTTATGTTGTATTGTTCGAATTAGTATGACACATTACACACTCGATCGCTCCGGATCATACTAATTCGATATTACTATTCGTTAGAGTTAGGGAACATACCCTTACTACGTTTCCTTATGTTTACCCTCCCTCCCCTTGGTAAACACGCGTTGTATTAGGGGTTAAAGTATGAAATTGCCGATTTGTACTGAAAAATTTAAACTCGTTTTTTTTCTAAGGTGTACCATATTTATTTAATCAAAATATTTACCAAATTTTTTATACATTGCTGTCATCTAAACGGAAGTTCATTTATGCCTTTACGGTAGAACTTCGGAGATCTAGATTCGACAAACTGTGTGAAAGCATTTTGTACTGCCTCCTGGAAATAATTTATTTTAAATCAAATCATAGGTATATAATATTTCCAAATCACGAAAAAAATGGTCCGTTGAAGCAAGGTCTGGCGAGTACGGAGGATGACGTATGGTTTCTAACTATAGCTCCTGTATAGTAACAACGGTTTTTCATGCAGCGTGAGGTCTTGCGTTATCATGGAGCAATAATGGTGAAGATCGATTCACGAGTCAAAGCTGTTTCACTGCCAGTTTTGCCTTCATTGTTTGAAGTTCGGCACAGTAAACATCTGCTGTTATTGCTTG
The DNA here is from genome assembly GCA_963564715.1 of Catocala sponsa. Lineage (NCBI taxonomy): Eukaryota > Metazoa > Arthropoda > Insecta > Lepidoptera > Erebidae > Catocala > Catocala sponsa. The sequence continues at coordinate 19,048,403 of OY751337.1, read as the reverse complement.
ACCAGACCTGAGAAATCTATAGTGAATAACACCACGAAGAGACCATCAAACAATTACCATTACCTTTTTATTGGTAAGCTTTGCTTTATGGCACTGTTCAGGCGTTTGACCTAGGGTCAGCCATTGCATTTTTCGCTTACGGTTATCGTAAAGAATCCACTTTTCGTCACATGTCACAAATCGATCCAATATTCCTTCATTTCTGTACCGATTCAACAAGGCAACCCAAGTTTCAACACGCATTTCTTTCTGCAGATCAGTCATAAGTCATGAGGCACCCATTTTTCATATTTTTTATCTTATTGATTTGATGCAAATGAGCCAATATTGTTGGTAGGGTAATGTTAAATGCCGCTAATTCCTGGGTAGTTTGACTTGGATCGGCTTTCAGCATCTCCTTCAATTCAGTGTTATTCACTTTTGTGGGCAGTCTTCCACGTGGTTCGTTCTTCAAGTCCAAGTTTCCATTACGAAAGCGCTTAAACCAAAAAAGCACGGTGCGTTCATTAGTAGTCTCCTCTCCAAACGCAGCGTTGATATTGTGAGCGGTTTCTGCCACGTTAGTTCTGCGTCAGAACTCGTATTCAAAAAAGACTCGGATTTTCGAAATATCCATTTTTCCCGTCTAAGCTAATTAAAAACAATTTAAAGTCTAAAATCAAATGTTACACATTTTTTATAAGAAAAATCTTATAGGTATCATGTAAAAAAAGTTTCACTCGAAATTCTCACACCATAAAGGTTTTATGTCAATTCAAAGTATCTATTACTATACAACGGCAACTTCATATTTTAACTCCAATGCCAAGACTTGTATATAACAAGTATTGTATGTGACAAGACCCTTCCCTACAGCTTTTAATTATTTTTGCTAACAAAATATTTGAAAAAGATAATTTGGTTTGTATTTGTCGCCATATTTGAATATAGCTCGGAAAAGCGGGTGATTTTCTTAGAGGATATTGACTACGTGACCAAAATCTAAGACCAACCCAACTCTATGACCAAGCGTGGTATTTTGAAGACCCACCTTCCCCTTTCTCTTAAACAACGACAGTAAACCAGATAGTAATCATTATTTTATAGTCATCATTTAATAGTAAGTCTATAATAATAATAAAGCCCTTTATTCAGACCAAATAAGTATATATTTACACAGTATTAAGAACTAACAACTATGAGTATGGACATACAAATATATTTTTGTAGCTAAACTAATCTTAATCTATTCTATTCTAATACTTAATTATTTTTTGTAGGTCTGTTTGTCAATCGGCAAAGGCCTCCTCCGACCTTTTCCATTCCTTTCTATCTTGGGCCAGTCTATTCCACGTTACTCCTGCTACTTACCTAACGTCATCATCCCACCTTTTCTGTGGTCTTCCCCTTTTCTTTTTCCCTTCTCTAGGGTACCATTGTGTCACAATTTTGCTCCATTTCTCTTGGCCTCTTATCATGTGCCATGCCCATTGCCATTTGAGTCTTCTGATTTTGGATGTTATGTCTATGACCTTCGTCTTTTTTCTGATGGCATGGTTTTTTATTCGGTCCGACCTTTTCACTTTCAGCATACTTCTTTCCATTGCATGTTGGCAGGTTTCCAGTTTTCTCGTCGTATTTTCTGTTAAAGCCCATGTTTGGCTGCCATACATTAAAACAGGTAGCACGCAGGTGTTGAAAAGCTTTTTCTTTACATTAATGTGAAGAGTTTTGTCTACCATGGCCTCTCTCAGACTCCAGTATCTCTTCCAACCATTTGTTATTCTTCTCGCAAATTCTTTGCTTATAGGATCTTCTTATGTTATTAGCTGTCCCAGATAGATGTATTCGTCGGTGTAATCGATTTGGTTATTTCCTAGATGTATGGTAGTTTTCTTCCCGTTTGTCATAACCTTTGTTTTCGCTGGGTTCAACTTTAAACCTATCTTCTCACTTTCATTCGCTAGTTCATGTATCATTTGTTGTATGTTTTCCGGTGTTTCAGTAAATAACACTATATCGTCTGCGAACCTCAAGTGTGTTAGGGAGGCTCCGTCAACATTGACGCCAAGGTTTTCCCAGTTAAGACCCCTAAAGATTGTTTCGAGAACCGCTGAGAATAGTTTTGGAGATAAAGGGTCTCCTTGTCTGACACCCTTTCCGACTCTAAAAGGTTTACCTTTCTTTTCTAGTTGATTCTCGCGGTACTATGACTATATACATTTTTTATTAAGCGGATATATTTTTGTTCGATTCCTTGTTCCTTTAGAAACTTCCATATCTTTTCGTGGCAGTCAGTCTAAACGAGGTATAAGGCATGCATAATAGCATAATAATTATAGTAAACATGATGCATTTGTTGCAATGTCCCTTATGATGTTTTTAATAAACCACATCTCTATTTTTCATTGGTAAAATTGTACGACATGTACTGTATATAAATTAGAAACAAATAAACATGTTATAAATATCGTAATTTCACTTCAATTACGATAGTTACTTAAATATAATATTTTCAATTGATTACAAATTCTTATATTCAAGAATGTAAAATAAATATTCAAAATAATACCTCAAGAATCTATTCTATTCTATAATAATTCGTATTATAGAATAGAATAGTTTAATTGCAAAAAATGTAAGTAATACATAATAAGTTTTAAATACATTTATATGAATCCTTGTACATTTTGCCAATACTATTTTCCCAATATTAGTCTATAATTACCTAATAAATCTTAATGTTACAATAAATAATCAACATATACCTATTAATTACATACATACATACATAGACTCACGCCTGTTTCCTAGAGGGGTAGGCAGAGACTACGGATTTCCATTTGCTACGATCCTGACATACTTCTCTGGCTTCTTTCACTTTCATAACATTCCTCATACACGCTCGCCGATTTATGGTGCTCTTAACCTGGCCTTTATCCAGAACATATTAATTAATAATAATCAAATAGAATTATCATTTGAAAAGTCTGCTATTGAATAATAACATTTATCAATTAAAATATTTGTAAAATGTTTCTTAAATATTACTGGGTATCTTATTATATACAGTAGGGGTCATAACAATTACACTTTTTTTAACAAACTAGTTTTGTATAATCCAGTTGACAATAAGTGTTAGTATTGAGATTTCATGCTGGTTGTCCTTTTTCTGATAACATGTAAAGATGGAAATAAGTGTTTATTTCTTTTAACAAATAATAATATCTCTAATATGTACAAACATAATTAACATAATTAGATATTACATAATTAAAGAAGAAATCAGTATTTTCTACAAGTAAATTTATTAGAAATGTAATTTCATATAAATACACCTCAAATATACAACTAACATAATAATTCAACCGAACTAAATTATAAAACAGTTTATTTAACGTCTAACTAAATCGTTGCAGCAACCGCCAAATTAATATCGGGGCATTAAACCCGTAGCAAGTACTGTTCAAAGTATTAAAGACCTCTAACAAATTAATTTTAATTTCGTTACCATCAACTTAAGATTAAGGAACAAAGCTTTGACAAAACTTAAATTAGAGTATACGGAAAGATAAGAATCTCTACCAGAGTCGAGCTTTACGTGAGTATCTTTAAACTCCAATGTTATATGGAAATCTTAATTAGATCATTCCAGTTTGACCAACTAATATTATTGATCACGTACTTCAGGATGTTAGAGATATCAACACAATGCGTGTTCTTTGTAAAGTTCTATCAGTTTTAGCAGTATTGTTTACCAAAACCAAAATGGTTGACACAAACCATGGAATGGAAAAACAATGCTTACCGTGTATTGGATACAAGCTTTCAGTATAGTTTGGTGTATCAAACTAAAATGTTACTTTAGACAATTCTAGTTCATAGTGAAGTTAAAGTTGACCAAAATAATCTGTTTGTTTGATTGGTAGGTAATAAGTAAATATGACACTGAAAATATTTCGCTTTTATGACATCTTGTATGCATAATTTATTTATTTTCTTTAAGGATCTCCAGCAAAAGGTTCTTTTTTTATACGATTAATATGGCAAACAATCATACGGCCCACCTAATGGTAAGTGGTCACCGTAGCCTATGGACGCCTGCAACACCAGAGGCATCACTTGTGCGTTGCCGACCTTTTAGGAATAAAAGGAAGTGGGAACGAGAAGGAGCAGGAAGGGGGAAAGAGGGTGATTGGGCCTCCGGCACTCTCACTCACCGAACGAAACACAGCAGTAGGAATACTGCTATTTCACGTTGATATTCTGTGAGAAGGTAGTCCTTCCCTGGTCAAACCGGCCCATTCATGCTGAAATCAGCGAGGCTTTACTACTCATAATTCAAGACGTTTTTGGTCTGTGTACTCCTTCAATTACAGGAGACCACATCATGCATTAAATACAGCGTCTAAATGTGGAAGTATATTATAAAAATGAGTAATGAATAATAGCGAATAATAAACATAATCTATTAGTTCAATAATTAAGGCATGAGCTTTTAATGAATAAAGTATTAGAAATATTTGTTGTGAGTTATTTTATACGCAACATTAAATAGCATTCAAAATATACTTTTTTTTCGTGGAAACAGCATTAAAAGTAGTAAAAGTAGTTAAAATAAACAAATATTATTGTAAATATCGCTATGGAAAGAAGTGGAAGCGTAGTGGGTTATGTCGCTATTTCCTTCGCACGCCTGCACTTAAATATCGGATACGTCACATAATAGTATCGTACTTCCTTTTCTCATTTTTGTCATAATTAGAAATTCTTATTCTATTATTCTTCTATAATTAATTTCTTAGTAGATTATAAAAAATAGTGTTTAATGTTTATCATTTTATATTTTGTTAATTACCGCATGATATATAATGTTTTTTTGTATTTAAAATACTTACCAAAACTGCCTGGGTAGTAAACAAAATGCAAATATTTTATTTGCCTGCACCATTGTCCTCTAGACGCTGGTTTGGCTCTTCCGTACAAAATGACAGCTATATTTTGTACCAAAGTTGTGAATGTTGAAAGATATGCCATGTTGTTTAGGAAAAATTCTAAAACTGTTATCTTTGTAGGCGGCTCCGGCATCACTGCATATGATATGATGAATACAATTACAAGATTTGATGCACGGCAATGGACTGATTATATAAAGAAAATTTGCAAAAAGCGCCGAAAATGCAATTTCACTGCCCAGGTACACATTAAAATTTTAGTAGTCCAGATGTCATAATGTCCTTAAATTATTCCGAGAGTCATTAATACCCGGTTACACAAATTAAACCGCAGCGGCGGTGTAGTATAAAAACATAATGTAAATTATAAAGCGGTTTGAACATTTTAGCAATTAAAACAAACATTTTGAAAACGAAAACCCCACTGTAAATGGGATTACATTTTGACGCGCTCAGATGCTTTACAGATTAAATTATCTTATAAACTTTATTTATTTCATGTGTTTGTTGTCGCTACAGAGTTGTAGAGGCATGACATTGTCCCAGCTATAAACACATAAAGCCTTTTAAAATAAAAGCACTAAAAGTATTTTTAAAGGTCTTTAAGAAGCTTTCGACTAATGATATCTAAGCTAAAAGAGAATTTAAAATGATACAATTTAGTAGTAATCTTAGTGCTTTATAGATGTCGTAATACCTATATAATACAATACGAAATTTATTGTTTATTTAGAGAATGTGAGGTCTAAGACAATGTGGTTTGCCGCATTGTGTCTACGAAGGAAAGAGAGGCTCTGGAATTGTACTGTGACCATCAGTTTTTGACTGATTTAGACTTTCGTTAGTAAGCTAATTAGGTATTAGGAATCCTAATAATTAAGATACATCTTATATTCAGAAACTGCCGCCGCCACTGCTGCCGCGCCGAGTGTTGCGGGTTCTTACCGCGAAGAGACAAAAAAAAATTGTGTGATTCACAAATTGTTGTTTTGAGTCTGGATGTTTTTTGTGTCCGTTGTCTGAATGTTTGTAGAGTCCCCCGCGGCACAGGAATGATTCCTAGTGCGAGAGGCGGCCTTAAAAAAAACGGAATTATTCCCTCGCGAAGAAGTTTCTTTTGAATAATGTTTTTCGTGTTTGGCTAACTAGCTTCACACCCAACCGGGCTGTGGGAAATATTGAAGTATATAATAATATGGCAACTTTATTTTTATACTTTAATACGATGCAAATTGTGTCGACACCCTTGCGCCATCACATCTTTCCAGCACAGCGGGTTGTGCTGGTGCTCCGGCTGCATCAGCGGAGACGCTCTAACAGCGTAAATATCAAAACCTTATTGGCGAGTACATATTTGAGCCGTTTGGTGTCGAAACACTGGGGCCATGGGGTCCAAGTGCTAGGTCTGTTTATAGAGACCTAGCTAAGCGGCTCATCGACGCTTCGCGTGACCAGAGGGCTGGGATTCTTTGCACAAAGAGTAAGTATTGCCATTCAACGTGGCAATGCTGCCAGTCTTCTGGGCACGTTGCCAATTGACGACGATGCGGAGGAATATTATGACGCTTTTTAATTTTGAAGTTTTATTTTTCTCGATATTTCTTGTAAATAATTTGTGTATATATTATGTTAATTATGTCATTAAAAAGCATATAATTTAATAAAAGTTCCTATATACTGATGAACATCGTCCTTGAAGCAGCGGTAATGAATGTGACTGGAATGACGTTTCAAGTTTAATTCCCTGGTTAACACACAAAATGTTATGACGTTTTCCTGTCAAAGAATTACTCAATATCAGCACAGAGTTTAGTACTGTACCCGGTAGGTGGCAATAGGCGCGTTCTACTACACGAGACCACGGTAATACTATATGTACTGTGACGAGACTTAGAACTATAGTTGTCGAAATTGGATATAAATCTGCCTATTAAATTACAGACTATGATAAGACTATATATGTATGAACTTTAATAGATACGTTTTGTCAAAAGTACGGAGTCGTCGATATGTAAGTTCGAATCGCACTTGACCTGCGTTTTAGTAGCCAATACGCCGGCTGACCGAACTGAAAATAGCACAGTACAAGTCTTTCAAAGTTAAAGTAAGTCTCGCCAATACAATATACCGAGTGTTGCTGGATCCCCCTCGAGGCCAAAATGTGATCCACCGATAGCTGTTCTTTGTTTGTAATTTCATCGTCTGTAATCCCGTTGCTATACAATGTTATACACACCGCATCAATGGTATAAAGAAACGGTGTCCATCCATATGAAAGCTTTGAACCATGTATCGCTGTAGCGGTAAGTAAAAAGATATCACATACACACATTTTGCTAGTTAAGATGTTTTAAGTTTATCGTAAAAATGGGAAAATATGTAAGAAACGAATAAATGTCATTCAATGTTTTAAACATTGCTGGCAATTTGAGTCACAAATTATATTCTTGTTATCCCTAAAATGCTTGTGTTAGAAAGGGTTAATAGATGGGATTTAAATCTGCGACGTCTTGATCGTGATCCATTGGGTTATTGCTGATTCCAATCGACCTGTGATTCTAGTATTATTAGCGGGTAGTTAATTGGGGTTAAACAAATAATGCTGTAACTACGTGCTGCGTCGAAACTATAGGTATTTTGATTTTAAGCAAAGTGTTATTGGTTTCTACTATTTGGGAATTACCTCCACTATTAATAACAATACGGAATCTGCAAATAATAATAATATTATATCACATACACACAACACCATCTAACCCAAACTAAGCAGAGCTTGTGCTATGGGTACTAGACAATGGATAAACATACATAATATATAGTTTATACATAGAAACACCCAGACTAAGACAAACATCCGTGTTCATGCACACAAATGTTTGACTTGTAGCGGGAATCGAACCCGCGACCTCAGGCATGGCAGTCGGTTACACTAACCATTACGCCATCGAGGCCGCCAAGAAATGTTGAAATGTTTGTTGCACGACGATACCTACTCTCTATTAAATGGAACTTCAAATATAGCTTACGAAATATTGGCAACAGGGCAAAAGGCATGTTTCTATAGGTGTTCAATTGGTTTAAGATTTTAACAAAAATCTGGAATAGATACATGGATGCCGACACACAGAATATTATGGGCTCGAATCCTACAAGGAGCAATGCATTATAAAATCATTTAGCTACTGCTTCAGACTAATACGGCTTTCTTTAATAAATAGAAATGACGAAAGAAGAAAAACGAGTCATAAAGATATCTCTATGAATTGTATGTGGCTACCAGAATTACATTAATTATTTAATTAATAAATAGGTAAGAGAAAATTTACTATACGTAGACATACGAGTATGTCCCCGAAAAGATAGAGGTGCATGCTCATTAGACCAGATATGATTTTCGTTCCGATTGGAGCCGTTTACTGACTCAGTTCCAAACCTTGTGCTGCTACTATGAATTTTGATAGAAAATGAAAACCTGAAAAGATTTTGCGTGACCCGGGACCCCATTTACAGCAGTCAACACCAACACTGCGCCATCAAGGGAGGCACACTAAATTGAGTGACTCACAAAAATGAATGCTCTGAGTACTATGTATGCCCCCGCTATAAATTGCTTGATGCATGCTTAAACCAAGAGTTGTCTTTTTAAAATAAAATAACAGGAAATTGTCTCATACTCGTGACTAAGTATGGCGACTGTACAGACATCATTACCACCACACTGCAACCGTGAGATAATGGAATGAAACTACTTAGCTGCTCGTGCTCGTTCAAATTTCCGACTTCATATACACTGTGAGGCACATGTGAAGACGGCTTTTTCATAAGGAAATAAACTCGGTTATAAATAAATAAAATGATTTTATTTGACAAAAGAGGGGTTGTACAATAACACTAAAACTAAGGTAAAAATAATCAGATACAACTAAAATTACTATACATAAGTGTTAGGTTGAACTCTAATACCCATGATAAGAATAAACTTGTGTTGTGGGTATCAGTGCTCTCTCAGTATGAACTAGTTGTGAAATTGATACTAAAACGACAAAATAGACGTGTTATTGAATAATATAAATAGATGCTTTTTAAAAATATACAAAATTAATAAGAGAAATCATAAAAAAAGAAATAAAAACATAAGGATTATAAGTAGTAGTAATATTCTGCACGTGTGTGTGTGTGTGCGTGTGTGTGTAAGAGTGTGTTTGTGTGTATGAGTGTGTGTTTATGTATATGTGTGCTGATGTGTGCGTGATATGATTTTAGTTTAGATGACAGACAGGTTCTTTATTAACTATTCATAGTTTTAGCCTCATTAAGTAATAATAATATTTTATTGCTTAAAAGTACAACAAATAATATGTAAACAAAATATGAGAAAGCATACATTATGATAGTTGTACAATAACATAATAAGGGACACAGCGATTCCTAAACTGAGACTTGCTCGTATTTTAGAAACCGATGACGCTCCATTTAGTATCATAAATGTACCATCACACTTCATCTCGCTTCTGTATTAGATAAAAAATACATACAATATAATTTTTTTTTTGTAGGTAGGTAAATGTCTTCACAATTTATGCTATAGTAAATAACTAAAGCTAAAACAAAAACAATGTTTATGTATTATGTATTTATTAAATGTGTCATTAGTGTTTCTGTTTTTTCATAAATCAAGGACTGTAACCAGTTTTGCAATTTATATTTTAAATTATGTTTGTTCAATTTGCATAGTGACAATTTTTTGTTAATTGTATTGTATAGTTGGGCACTCAGTGCGTTATATTGTCTCTGTGCAAAAGCAGTTCTGCATCTAACAGGGCAACAGACAGATGCGCCACGACGTCTATGTCGGATTTCATCGTAGACGAGTAATTGTGTATGACGACGAAGCAAAGCACGGAGAATAAATAACTGTCTAACAGTTAAAACCGGGCATTCCCTATATAGACTTACTGTTGAATAGAAACGTGGCTTACGCGCGTCTGTGGTTTACGCGCGATCATATTGTCTCCGATTCGATTCTTGGACAAAGAGTTATTAGACCACTTATATGTAGTGGAGGGTTAGTAACCTGAAATACAGGAACCATCCTAGTTCAGGTATCAACCCCCCATAGTATATTTTTACGAGTATGTATATTTATCAATTTTAATTCTGTTACTATGGCGAGAAAATAATCGTTATTATTATTATATTTTACTTACAGCTTGCTTACTTGAGACCTAAAGCTTACCAGGTGTAGTATTTAATTATTTACTAAGAAATTTCCTACGTTGCGGAGGCTAGTGCCGATGTAGGTGTTCCATCACACCTTCGATTAAAACTCTCGAAGGGCCTCTTCACTTTGGACCCATGTTGACGCGTAAGCTCCCCAAAGGGACGGCTATTTTCCTAACCTATTAGGGAAATACCCGTGAAAGAGAAACAATAATTTATTGGCATCAGAAAAAAGTACAATGCGGTGTATTTTACATTAAAAAGACAAGTTTAAAGTTAGCAACATCGTGGCTTTTATATTACTAACATTAAAAACGAATCCAATGATGTCCAGTTTCGGTAACATAATTAATAGATTTAAATTTTATATTCATTTAGATTCTAAATTATATTTTATTTTATTTGTGAATGACTCGTATGCGTTGGAATCGAACTTATAACTCTCGGCACATTAGTAATAAGAGAACTAGTTTTACTTACAATTAATCCAACAAAAAATTGCTACAAACCATTTCCATTTCCAAGCGAATTTCATGTAAATCGCTACAGCTTAATTGCCTCTAACTTTTTTATGTGCGGTAAGTTACAAAAAGGAATAGAAATGTTCTGGAAACCAGTACCTGCGGTAATTGCGCTCTTTATTTCGAGAAAGATTTGGTACGAGCCGAGCTAAATGCATAATGACGCCCGAAGGAGGTTTTATTCGGTGTATTGTATTTCACATATGCAATTACCAGTTGAATGTGGACGTCTCCTGGACTACTGTTTATTCGTGGAGCAGCGACTTGGGTTCGTTTATGGCCACAATAAAACGGCCAGTCATAAAACTTTAGGTTTACGCCGTTTGCTTCTGCTTTACAAACCGTACTAAACATAATGATGCTGGTGTTCCACTGAGAGGTTAATATATTACAGGATATTTTTATCAGGTATGTATATGTATATTTAATGCTGATAAACACGCCTGTCTTAAAATGTTGTGTACATAATTCGGCCATCGGCTCACGGACGACGACGTCCAGATACATTACTTTTATTATTGTGTGGTTATAGATAACTTCACAGATTAATGTTTAAACTGGATATAGTGACAGTTGACCCACCTAAACACTTTTGGTACAACGATGGCAAAGATCATTATTAAGCACTATCTTGTTGCTACGTGATCAGGCAACCATTATCTGAATGCCCTAGATAGATGTATTTGCAATACTGAAGTTAAGAGTGCCCGATGCAGACCATACAATATACAGACCCATTCCATTAAATTTTTACGCCTAACAGAATTAATAATTGAGCCCATAAAAAAGTAATTACAAAGATAAAGACAGAAAAAGAAAACCACACAATCACAGTCGATGATAATGATAACGAAACTAAACTGCCAAGCTATTAAGTACGACAACATTGAAAAATACATATTCAGAAAATATGTAAGCGATATGATATTTATAAACAACTTAGCACCCAACCATTTCTTTGAAATCAAAAATATTTGCACCAAATCTTATGCCATAGCTTTAAAATTCAGGTGGAACATTAACCGAATACCGCATAACATCTTTGTCTCGCAGACGGCATCGTATTAATGTCGCCGACAACTAAACTAAACTTGTTAGCAGGAAAATATCTGAAACAAATAAGCGATGTAACTGAAAAAAACAAATGTATACACATATAACGAAATTGAATTTCATTGAAAAGATCCGGACAAAGATTTTGCAGATTCCCCGGGGTTGGATTTAGAGAAATGCTTAAAGTGGCTTACGGTCCACGATTGCGTGCGATAGGCAAATCCCACGTTCGTCTTCTGAGCAATATAAAATGGCCCTAAATACGGACATATCGGGTGTGACTATATATCTGAGATTAGCGAAACACTTAAGTAAAGCTTGTTTTATTCCAAACTATTTAAGTACACAGGTGATATAATGATATTTCCTATGTTCTACGATTGTTTTGCAGCTTAAGGTTTCTTTGGTAGTTGAGCGCGCTGCTCGATGCCCTTTCTTTGAGACTCTGCCCGACTGATATATCTGCGCTCACACACAGTCCGCGTAAAGTTGTCAAGGCCATCTAAGACCAACAAATAACACACAAAAAAATATATTGGGGCAGTCTTTGGGGACTACCGATAGAAGTGAAAACTTTAATCCTTGATCATAAACACTTTTTTATAAATCAAAAAAAATATACTCTCATGGGAGTATTAAGGAGGTCAACATTTCGTTATTTTTGTGTAGGATTTTTTAGAATATTAACAATATATCAGAAATGGTGCATTTCTGAGATATTGTTAATATTCTAAAAAAATAATAAAGCATAGAAGTGACGATAACGCGAGTTCCATGATTTTTGTTTACCCAAGAAGTGCTCAACGTGCCTAAAAAAGTTTTCACTTCAAAAAATAATAAAGCGTGGAAGCGTGATGATGACGCGAGTTCCATGATTTTTGTTTACCCAAGAAGTGCTCAACGCGCCCAAAGAAGTTTTCACTTCAAAAAATAATAAAGCGTGGAAGCGTGACGATAACGCGAGTTCCATGATTTTTGTTCACCCAAGAAGTGCTCAACGTGCCTAAAGAAGTTTTCACTTCAAAAAATAATAAAGCGTGGAAGCGTGATGATGACGCGAGTTCCATGATTTTTGTTCACCCAAGAAGTGCTCAACGCGCCCAAAGAAGTTTTCATTTCAAAAAATAATAAAGCGTGGAAGCGTGACGATAACGCGAGTTCCATGATTTTTGTTCAAGCCTTACTATTAGAACCTCGCCATGTTACTTTTTGTATAAAATATAATTCGCATACTGTTACCAATTTTTGTAAAACTCTAATTATAGATCTTCTAATTGCGTTATCTCCGAATTGAATTATCTCCGAAACATAAACTTCCCTGGTCGACCACATCCCTAAAAACGTGATCGACTAGCACACTTTCAGCTGTTTTTTCTGTAAATATTATTTGGATCTATTCATTTGGTGAGACTGAAGTATAGCCCGTCCACTCTCATGCTGATAAGGAATCTATGCCTAATATTGGACAAACCGAAATAAACAGTGCTTATAATAATATAATCATTACTCTGATGGAAACGCATGTGTAGTAATGTATATTGTATGTGTAGTGTAGTAGTGCACTAATTTATAAACATAACAACAGGGCTAATATTAAAGTTCTAGAGTAATCACACGTTTCATAAAATCCTTAAAGAATACGTACGAGAAAGCCTAGACGTAGAAGAGATTACCCACAAGATGTAGGAAGCAACATAAAAAGGAGCGCGCTGGACTACGTAGGAAACTTAACACTGAAACTGTTTATTTCCGATTATATATCCAGATTCCAGATGTTGACTGAGTATAAGATGTAGAACACGGGAAAGCGCTACTTTTCATCAATAAATTATTGATAATAGAACAAAGTAGAGAGTGAAAAAATGAAACCCCTCTCACCAGGTAGTGGATAGTTTGCCTGGGAAAGAATAGAAAACTGTAGTAGTGATGAGCCTTAAAACTTTAATTTCTAGTTGTGCGGGCCGAGTGTAATAAGCATTTGCTCACTCGGTGCTATTACAAATAATGAGCAAAATACCAGGCCTGGTCTTAAATAAAATTATATGTTTGTTTTGCCTATAAACTATAAATCTATTTAAAAGGCTCCGCTAATTTTGAGAAATTTTTATTTTGTCTATGCATTAAACAAAATAAACATTTACTGGATATTAGTGATGTAATAAGCAACAGTCTAGAAAGTATCTTACATAATTTTGGGTATGGCGATATAAACATCAATTATTTTGGCATCAGGTCTTCTATTATACTAGCTTTAGTGCCAGAGCTAAACTTAGCACTCACTTACCTATTAATATATATAAGTTCGTTAATTCTGTTTATAAAATCGCGCTTCTCCTATTTCTGTGGTCACAGCTTTAGATTGACATCCGTTGAAACTAATTTCCATAACCCGTAGGTTTCAGTACTACGCGTTTCTTTACTTACGACCAAAACCTCAGTATGAATTTATTTAAAAAGCTCTTCACTAACAAATACTTTTCTAGAAAAATTACACAATGATGCCTTTCCAAAGAATGTAGCCAACGGGTAAGGATTATTACTTGCTGTAATGCATCCTTACCTTTTTTTCTTAATTCAACCACATTATTCTCCATGCGTCTATTTGCTTAAAGTACTCGTAACCTTGGCATTCTCCGGAACTTCTCTGATCTCGTTAGAGAACATAATATTTTGCTGAAATCCTCTGCTGTCGACTGTCTCAATATATGCTAACCATTGCTGTCGTCAAGCCAAGTAATACTATGTCAAGTGACTCAAGATTTGAGTCACTTTAATTTATTCGATTTTATAAAAGTAAGACCCGTGAATTCAGACATACTACCGCTGCAACACCAAGGCTGAAGCAAATGCATGTTATTCAAAATTGTACATATTTCAGGACACTATCCAATGGAAGAAATATTATTTATTTCAGCATTGTAATCACTTAATACGAACGAAACGAAATAATTAATTATATCCGATCAAAATTTTGAATTCAGGTCTATTGAGTAGTAATTTAAATCTATATCTATCGGCATTGGATTGCTTCCAACTACGTTGGCACCAGAGACCAGAAAACCTTATTTAATACGAGTTTCTGACAATGAATACATGAATTCAGTTATTTTAAATATTTTATTTAAGCCAATCTATTTTATTAACGTCGAGAGAATTTCAGTTTAAGGATATACAAAGATGGTAGTAGTGGACGTAACGGGCAAGCGGTCGACTCGCCGTTACCGCCAAGCTGCGTGTGTAGATTCGAATTCTACAAACGAAAAATTATTTGTATGATCCAACTCTCTCTCTCTCTCAAATTAAATATTGTATGTAATTAACATAAATTATGGTCTAAACTGAGTCTATTTGATTGTACTAAAAAGACTTTTCTCACAAAAATCACTAGTCATATTTTTCCTTTGCCACATATTAATTAGTTAAGCTTATCTGTGTGGATGAGCTTAACTAATTAATATGCCGCATATTAATTAGTTAAGCTCATCCACACATACAGCATATAAGCACGTGTATCAGTCAGTTCTTGAAATAAAAACTACCCAATAGAAAAAAACAAGTAGATACTTAATAACAAACCTCACCAGCCCCAAAAAATAACTAACGTGATAAAAACGAAGTAAAAGATTAATTATGTAGTATAATTTCAAGACTCATAAAAATAAAAACACGAATCCGAAATTACGTCGACGAATTTTCTTACTCGCTCCAATTAACATTCTTTCCACATGAGGTGGAGAAAACGCCACCTAAATTCCTTAATGTTCAGCACGAATTCTTCAAAATAATTAAAAGACTTATGATGGCCATTAATCGTTGTAATAATACCAGTCACACGTGACCCAACATTAATTAATATTAAACCGTGTATGAAATAATTTTGTATAGCATAGAAAGTGCTGGGGTATCGCTTTTGACGGTGGGTTTCCTATAAATTACGGGGCTAATATTAATCGCCTTTGCGTGTGCGTTATTTCCTAATAGCTCTGAGGTTGTAGTTTCCTAAAGAATATGTAAGTTTAATTTAGTTAAAAAATGAGTCATTTTAGGAATATATTAATAATATAATAATAATAATATTCTACCACATACACACAACACCATCTAGCCCAAACTAAGCAGAGCTTGTACTATTGGTACTAGACAATGGATAAACATACATATATTATATACTTTTTTTTTGTAAATACACACTGAATTAAAGGAATGATTCCTGTGTTGCAGGAGACTGTACAAACATTCAAACAATGGACATAAAGAACCACTCGGAACAACTATTTGTGGATCACATTCATTTATGTCCCGTGTTGGGATCGAACCCACAACACTCGTGGTGCAAAGTTGTATCACAACCATATTTTGCTATACTTCGGGTCGGTGAGTAAGAATGCGTAGTCACAGGTACCTACTCCGTGCCCCTGTTAAAAATTATATCTCATGAAACTAAAAGCTAATAAAACGTTGTCTAATTAAGACATTTATTTTTGGGCTTTCATACCTTAATTATAATTAAGGTATCATATTCACAACACACACGAGTATTCACGCTAACGCTTATGCCTTCAAAAGAAACGTAACAGAGTATTAAATTCCTGAAGAAAGTCCTTTATGATTTATTAGACTGCAAAATAATGTGAATATTTTATTTTCCTTAATCAGAACTAAATGATTCTAGAAAATACTGTTGTCTAGATTTCACTTGAAATCGACTCTTGTTTTCACTGAAAGCAAAGAAAATTGAGATTAACCTCAGTGTTATAATAATAATAATAAGTTGGAATTTCTGCGTCTAAATTTATCTGGAGTTTAACGGCAATTTCTGATTTTCAATTCACGGAATAATAACAGAAGAGAACAATGGTATTTTCTATTTACCATGAACTAGTAACAGTGGGCAAGAACATTGACAATATTTGATTGCAATCTTCTATAAAGTGGATATATAAGATATAGAAGATCGCAACCAAATAATGTCAAGTTCAGAAGTAAGGGAAACATGATTCCCGTTAAAACTATTTTGCTGGCTATGGAGCAACCCAGCTTAAAAAGTACTAATCCAATCTTGTATTTTTTCAGGGCCGTATTTTCAGTCTTCTTAATTGGCACTGTACTGACAGCAGGTGACAATAGTTCACCTTATACTCGCAGCCCAGAGACTACTTTTGAAGAGCCGACGTCGCGTTTGTCTCTTGTGGTGCTCGCAATCGTCCATAGCTTATGGTAACCGCTTAATCATTTGACGTGCCGTACGCTTGTATCTCACCTCAGCTGTATAGTTAATAATAATAATAATATAATAATAATATTCTACCACATACACACAACACCATCTAGCCCAAACTAAGCAGAACTTGTACTATGGGTACTAGACAATGGATAAACATACATATATACTTTTTTTTTGTAAATACATACATATTATACATAGAAACACCCAGACCAAGACAAACATCTATGTTCATGCACACAAATGTTTGACTTGTGCGGGAATCGAACCCGCGACCTCAGGCATGGCAGTCGGTTACACTAACCACTACGCCACCGAGGCCGGCATATTATATTATATATATATATATATATTATATTATACTATATAAATACCTTATATAGTATTCTTGTGCTTGTGAACAAGAATACTATAATTATAAGCTATTTTTAATTATACAGCTGAGGTGAGATATACACATACGTACTATTTACTTAGTTACTAATTACCTGAACTGATTGGTTTATTATGTGAGGGGCACATAATAAACCAATCAGTTCAGGTAATTATCCGAACACCAACTTGTCTAGTGTCAGTAGAGGTCGGTAACTTGTCATACAGATGTAGGTACCTAGGACAGATTACCAGTCTCTCATACAGATTCATGTTATTTGTGTGTAACAATTACATAAATACGTACTTTAAGATTTGAGTTTGAACTAATTTCTGTGTCTTCTTCTCCCTAGCCTTCGTAAGTCACTTGGGGTTGGCTTATTAGTCAAACTGGATTTGACTGGATATCAGTTTTTACGCGAAGCGACTGCCATCTGACCTCCGCAACCCGAAGGCTAACGATACCCTAAGACTAGACCAGTGTCACGATGTTAGAGGGCCCTGACTTCCAAATAACGACTGCCATAGATGTTCATGGCAGCCGGGACCGACGGCTTAACGTGCTCTCCGAGGCACGGAGCAGGCGATAATTGTCAATCAATACGCACACAATTTCGTAAAGTCATATAACTGCCGGCCTCGGTGACGTAGTGGTTAGTGTAACCGTCTGCCACGCCTGAGGTCGCGGGTTCGATTCCCGCACAAGTCAAACATTTGTGTGCATGAACATGGATATTTGTCTTGGTCTGGGTGTTTCTATGTATAATATGTATGTATTTACAAAAAAAAAAGTATATATGTATGTTTATCCATTGTCTAGTACCCATAGTACAAGCTCTGCTTAGTTTGGGCTAGATGGTGTTGTGTGTATGTGGTACAATATTATTATATTATTATATTATATTATAACTTCCGAAAATCAGAGGTGCGCGACGTGGGTTCGGGTGAGGTGGAAATAAATCAATTTCATTATTATTATTGCTGGCAGTTCAGGGTTATTTAACTTAATTAGCGCAAGTAATCTGTATCGCTTACGCCGAGACCGCAGCCTCTGATATACATATCAGAGGCTGCATTCTTGGCGTAAGCGATACAGATTACTTGCTTGATTGGGAATAATCACTTGCAGCTCGTAGATATACATATCTACGATCTGCAAGTGACATTTCTAGTGGCATAAGCGCCAATAGGCTACGGTAGGTAATTTCTTACCATCAATACGTCCTTTTTGCACATCAGGGGGAAAAGCCCGCTATTGATAATTATTTTGACGGCAAGAATTAGTTAGTTTGCCAACACGTCATGTTCTATCGTCATACTTACATACACGCCACGTTCTCCAAAGGGGTAGGCAGAAGTGTATAACAAATACATTTCGACAGTTTTGCTTTTAGATTCCACATGATAGTAGAGGAGCCTAATGCCGTCTACTCGGCTAATGAGAATCTTCAGACAGAAACATCCAATAAATATTTGTCCGATGGGCATGGAAACCGAAACCTCATTCACGGCAGTTCCATTTACCGCTGCTGCCTCACCTAAGCAGAAATATAAAACCACCCCATAATACTATTCAACTCCAAGCAACAATAGCTTTAGTACTAAGTTGTACAAAACATTACATTTTGTAGCACTTCATTTATAACAATTATCTTTCAGCTCGCGTAAATTTATCTACGAATTACAGACGCCGGCAAATAAGACCTGAAAAGAATAGTCTAGACAGTTACATAATAGGAACAGTAGTTATAAATATACATAATAAGTATGTCTGTGTAATAAAATAACGAATGTCAAAACTATTATTTAATTTCGTCGAACATTTATTTCTTCTACAATTGAAATTCGTTGAAATAATTGTAGGCCGCTACATACAAGTTCTATAATATATTTCGTAGGTTACACATATATATAGTTTTATATACTTTATTCTATTCTAAAGGCTCTACGTCGTCTCCCACGGGACTTTCAGTTCTGAAACAAAATAATATATGAAAATATTTTAGTAATAATACATACCTACGTTTTTGTTAACCTTTTAGGACATTATAAAATATTTGTTTCGACTTATTTCTGTTTTTTCAAGACTGTCAAGGCATATTTTGTTATCATGTAAAAATATTTATACTTATTTTTAAATTCTCATTACGTATGGGTATATAAACTTTCACTTATGCATATATTGCTTAACAGGTAAGCAGTGAGAGAACAGCTTGCCTTACCCTTTAGGAATATAAGGATAGACCATTTCATATGGGTACACAAAGGAGCCTCACACCCATTTTTTGTTGGTTATGTTTGTAGGTCCTAGTTAAGAAGCTTCCTTCTTACCTAGGACTCGAGTCACGACCGACACGAGGTCTCGAAATATTTTCATTTATTTGCTTTTGAGAATCCTAACAATTTTTAAACCGACCAGGGAATCAAACATAAATGCAAATTACACCCCAGGTGCAACAAAGGCATTAAGTATTAAATCGTGACAAGTATAATAAAATAATATGTGAATGAGGCAACAATACATAGATTACAGGTACACAAAACACTAGATCCGTACAACGTAAGAAAACAGAGACACATTACGCAGACAAAGACGAGTTAGTGCAAATCAAATTTTTAAATCGGTACTCCCTTTCTTCTTCTAAAATTGTTTGTTCGAAAATCATTATCCATAACACGTTTGCTATAAACTTCAGTAACCATAATTTTCAAAAATTCGAAATTTTTTTTTGTATAGGTAATTATTTTTACTTCTAAAACTATTTTGTCATAATATTGGGTACTATAATAATTGAATCTCCTAATTTTTCATGAAATAAAGTCCTTTGTCTTAAGTATTGTATTACTAGATGTTCTTGCGGTTACACTCGCGTTTATCGTTACTGCGCCGCCCCCGTGGGTCGTAGCGTGATGTTATATAGCCTATATCATAGCCTTCCTCGATAAATAGGCTATCCAACACTAAAAAAATTTTCAAATCGAACCAGTTGTTCCTGAATTTAGCGCGTTCAAACAAACAAACATACTCTTCAGCTTTATAATATTATGGTATAGATATAATGTGTATTATTCCGAATGTTCATTTATAATAAAAAAAATATTCCTGAAACATTTGCTAAAAAGTAGATTGTAGTGACAGAAACGAATCGCTGGGAATCCGACTCCACGCAGTCTTGTCTGCCCTACCCCTAGAGTGTAATTTAGAATCGCGTAGGCGCGTAGGGGCGAGGCGGCCCGCGGGCTGAGGAGCAGGAAGCTGCGAGCAAGCCGCCGCCGGTGGTCAGCGAAAGCCATCTGCGATGATTAGCATGCGTAGGACCGCTGGTGACCCGCAGCGCCAGAGCCGTGACAAAAGCCAAGCTTTGTAATACAAACTAGTTTTAAAATCATTATTAGGATAAATAAACATTAAATAATTTGAATTTAGGACTTACAACTTTTTTAAAAACGGTTTTAAGTCTTTTGTATATTATTATTGATTGTAATATTTATGACAAATAAATTTAGGACATATTGTTTTTGGGGATTTTAATTTTATGACATGTGATATTATGTGACATTAATTTCGGGCAAGTTATTATTCGGACAAATGATGATAAGAACAAAAAAATTATAGCACTTTAGATTATGCATAAAAAAGTTAAATTATAATTAAATTATAAAATTTTAAATCAAATCGACTGAATGCAACATTTGACAATACTTATGTGGTCAGTGGCAATGCTTTGCTCCCTTTAACCTATCTATAAATATATTACTTCCGGTTATTATGTATAGTAGCACAAAACAAAATGGTTACCAGATTTATAGTTTTCTCTTGTGCCCACTATAAGCCTCAGTTCATAGTGGACACTTGTACTTGCGTGGTGTGATGTGCTTAAAATAGGTATACAGTTTTCTGTTTACGTATTAAAATATACATAGATACCTATTTAGAATTGTCCATTTTATTCATTTTGCTAAGCTGGTTCACGATACTGTGTAAAATATGTGAAGTTATTATAAAAAAATCAATAAAATATCTTTATTTCGGACATTAATGTCGGTAGGTACATAAAAAAAGTCCATAGGTTGTTTAGTAGAGGGTTAGTAACAGAAAGTTATTACAGTACAGCTTTATATTAGCTTTTTTAGGTCTCAGTGGTAGAAGCCTAGAGCTTAGTGTTGAGACCACCTATACCCAAACTGTCTGTAAAGGTTTTAGTGCAAATAAATTAATCTTATTTCAAATGTGTATGTAAAGGTAAAGTATATGGATGTCATCCTAATACATGAGCAGCAGCTCTACACAGTTGAAAAGTTACGACTAACATATTGACTGACTATGACTCATGACACTAATAATAGATAGCGATGTACTCAATTACACACTACGCCATACAATCCTAAATCACACAAGCGAAGTTTGCAGTACGAGTTACTATAAATACAAATTTCCAACATCAACCTTTGGGCCACAGCTCACCAGGCCAGGTTACCCAGTCTGGTCGGATCCTCAGTATGTTTCAAATGGATATCACTGATCGTTCCTCCACACTTGTGTTTTCTTATTTATTCAGACCATGTCTGACTACTTTCGTTTGTCAATTCAGCTGACTTCTAACAAGGACTATACTGATTTCATACTAAACACTTGGTAGTAGGCCTGCGAGAATACCAGCGTTGCAGTCTATACTGCAACAATAGCTGACGCAGTTGCCTAATTTGATCTCCATGTACCGTTTTCGGGTTAATTGTATTATCTAATATTGTTTTTAAAATTATGTATATATGGAGATGCAAATAAAACATTTTTCTTTCTTTCTTTCTTTCTTATTACACACAGGTTCTTCATCTTCAATCTTATCGTATGGAGAGACACTAATCAAGTCCTTTGAGCGTTAATTAGCTCCAAGCCTTTTTATGAGATGAAGCAGATGTTGGTAGTAAAGTTAAATTAGGAATTGTATAAGGCATTTTATTTTATTTTAAAATGCAGTCTAGGCCTACAGATAATTCGTATATCAGAGGGCAATTACAATTGAAACAACCAATACCCAGAGTAACCTGCTGCGAGTCAATAAGTTTTATCACGTATGAGAATGGAATATCGCCACTTAGCTGGGACATTTAAAACACTGAATCATCCATGCAGGCAAGTAAATAATTACAAATGATTTCATTCATATGTTAAAATAAATGAGCAGCGATAGCCTAATAGTCTAGTTATCGGTAACTTGCGATCAAGAAATCGGGGGTTGAATTCCCAACCTTTACACCATCAAGGTAAATCTACTCTTAACTGAAGGGATAAGAATACTAGAAACTTAAAGCTTAAAATGTTTGTGAAAACATAGTAGAATTCCTTATGTCTTGTAAGCGCATAAACAACACATCACTGGACTCCATTTAAAAGCATGATCAACAGACATAAGCAAGAAAACAAACAATTAAAAGTAGTAAACAAGATTACCTATCACCACCGGCCTCTTTTGCCGTACGGACAATAGTGTTCCTCATCCCTGCAATGTACAATGTTGTGTAATGAAACTCCAGAATTATAAATTACTTTGGAAAAATCTTCGGAAATGTTTGCAAGTTGAGATAATGTTTCCCTTAACTTTGGCTTTTTGGGTCATATTTTCACAAACAATGAGATACTTCGGCAAGTTATTTTGAGATGTAACTTTTGTTACTAAAGTTATTATTGTGGACACTGTACCGATATTAAGTTTGCTACTCCCTAACGAATGTTAAAATGTCAACAGATACCAAACTTCTATATAAATATAACTAAATACGACTTTATTTTATATTTTGTATGGAATTGGTATTTTATTATTTACTAGCTTTTGTACGCGGGTGCGACCGCATGGTACCTACATCAATAAAAAAGTAGCCTATGACCTTTTGCAGGGCTTAAATTATCTCTATACCAAATTCTATCCAAATCGGTTGCGCGTTTTAGCCGTGAAGATATAACAGACAGAAAGAACTACTTTCGAATTTATGATATTAGTAAGAATTACTTGGTTGTTTTTAGTATGTGTAACGTCTTTATGATCCTAAAGTAAATAAAAGAATCAAACATACGACCCAATATACGATTGTCAGCAAAACCCGACATTTCCTTTTTCGTTATTTTAATATTATGCCTTTTGCAATTGATGTAGAAAATTAATTACGTAGTATTGTTTATACAAAACATTTAAATTATCTTATTTAAACTGCTGGTATATTTAAAAAAATAGCTGCTTGTTAGTCGTAATCTTAGTGCTAGTTCGTAATAATTAGTTTATATTTTTCAAAATAATAAGATACCTTTGGGTTGTGCAGGTTAGATGCTAATCACTTCGTGAAAACTTAAATTCAGCCACGTCTAGTTAGTGCAGAAAGCAGCCTCCAGCGAATTAGGAATAACGAGTAAGAAGTAGTGTTTTCTCGTACTTAGAAAACTATAAACTATATGATGCTGGTATAATTTATGCCCACATAGTTAATCTGACGGAGTCAAACATGTCATTTCTTTAAAAATTTAAGGTATATTTTCAATGATTTTCTGATAGAGGAAGAGTATCTTTGGAGGGGAAAGTCTATATGACTTACATTAATTTCATTACATACTTAACAAGGGTATAGCGAATTGCCCGCTCAAGCCTGAGATTTTCAAACTGGAGCGGGCTGAGATTTCCAATCAGGATCGAAAAGTATGTGCTAGGATTTTTCGGGCCTCTCGACGAGACTTTGTACTGTCAGTAAGAATGAATTCTCCTTTGTCTCTAGTGTTAGCAGCATATTGACTTTATTTTAAGTTTTAGTAAGACGCCAATTATACCTGTATCGCAAAGCGCAACGAATAAGGTCTGGGAATTTCAGTCACCATTCTTAACAGATCTGAATAGAGTCTTTTCATTTGCTTATAACATATTATAGTGCAGAAGTATGTGCCCTAACACAAGTGCATTCTCTATTCTCTCATTCTCGTAGTCAGATGTGACGGCAATCCGAGATAACCGGAGAGGAGCAAAACCTACCGAGACACGGAGTTGTGCAACGCCGCCAACTTCCTAACTGCGGATTACTATTGATAATTTCTTAACAGGAAAACCCAATAACTTTGGCCTACGCCTGACTCGAGATTCGATCCCAAAAGCTCATGCAAAACAATCGCCTTTATAACCGCTGCATCACCGAGGCAGTTCAAGTCAAGCGCATGGACTACTACAGTAACCGCTTACTATCATTAATCTTATGCACCAGCTTACTACCATAAAACATCGATATATGTCTATATTTAAACATTAAACACATACTAAAGCTAATCTTAAGTCAGCAACACAATACGACTCACTATTAGTTCGGTAGAATGAAGTTTAGAAGTCTAGTTATACGAGAGCGGGGGAGTCTATGCAGTAAGCAGTGACTTGTTGAGTGCGATAACAGTGCAGCAGTACGGCGGAGAAATTACTCTACTTTGGCTCCAATGCAAACACGCAATGTTAGCATCGAATGTAGTTCCGTGCAATGAGCGGACGCGATTTAGAGATTTTCTTATGTGTAACCACGTATGTTATCGTAACTCTCAGCTGCTGTCGGTATGTTGAGGAAAAATGATATAAGAAATAATTCTCGTATGGCATCGAACTAGTCTTTAATGAAAACCACGACGTCATTAAACTTACTTAACAATATTTTCGGTAGTAAAAGAAAGACGCATCGAATCCAAAAATAAATGTTTGTAAAAGCTCGCGGTCAGAACCATATACCACGAGTAAATAACGATCCTTCATATATATGATGTAATTTCTCTACTTTTAAATTTATTTATTATTCATACAGTTACTAAAGGCATATTACCAGGCAGAATGTATCTGTATAAATAACATACCAGGAATATCTATCTACTTTCACGATTTTAATATCATTACATTAAAACACTCTTAAAGTTCAGTCGCTAGAAAATGTATATAATATGAGGATTTTAACATGTGAAAATAACATGCCCTATCATTAAATACCTGTATCTATAATCTATACCACTTCCAATTTCAATATCGAGTACCCAATAACATTGGTAAGTTTATAATAAGGACAAAGTAACATCATAGGTTTTCGGTAATTATATGGCTTCTCTTCTCATAGGTACCCTTAGCCTGAACTTAGCAATGTAATTGTTACTTAAGTAAACTAATCACTTTTAAACTTTTGCGTTGCATGATATATATATATATATATATAACCTGGTCGAAACGTCAAGCCTATAAAAGGTAAACATTATGCATGATCGCGTTAATACCCGTTACATATTAAGTAAACTAATTAACGACTACACTTTGATGTTTGTAAGTCTTACTTTGTGACGTAAGTGCTTTTTGCTTTTTCTTTGCCACACATAAAATGATTACTTGTATAATAATAAATATATATTTATATACTTACGCATAATAAGGATGTTTTCCCTGCATGATGAGGGATATGGCCGTTTTGGAGCTTCTCTTGCCTAATCCTTCGCCCGCGTCATCCGCCCAAAACTCCTTACTTAGAAGGTGATCTGTAGGAAATAAATTACATTTATAGATATTTTCTCAAGTCACCTAAATTAGATATAGACTAATTACTGTAGTTTTACGGATGGCATAATGGTGTAAGTAATAGCTTTGCCACCTGAGCGCTAAGTGTTGCTCGATTGCCACATGGGGTAAAAATTTGGTGGTTGATGGATGGCTATCTACGTTATCGAACATCAAACACAGAGTTTACACAGGTTTAGAACTTTTATCTATTGGCATATTATTAAAAAGGAGGTAGATTCGATTTTAAAATAATAATAATCACAGAAGGCTTGAAATTCAAGATTATTTATTTGAAACCACATACTTACTCTTGAACGCGTTCCCAGTTCTTTTCCTGTATTCTTGCTCGACTGCGGGGAGTAGACCCGGGTATAGCAAGGGAGCTCGGTATAAATCTGCAAAAATCAATTATTAATTAAATATTATATAACTTTAAATTTCTATACACTTTAGAGTTCAAGGATATAACCATACAACCATAGTAACAAACATACAAAAAAGTGTATGTAAATAGAAATCCAATTTGACTGGACATTTTTCTTTTGTTATTGTTTAAGTAATGAAATAAGTAGTAAGTGATTATCGATTAAGTATTCGAATTATTCTTTAACTTTTCGAAATATCTTTTTGTTATTTTTATGCTTCAAGTATATAAGAAGTCGTCAAGATAATCTCTTGACGGATATAATATATTCACGTGCAATTTATATTGCACCTTATTAAAAATAATACCTGTTTTAAAGCCCCTTAATTATTATTACTTAAGGGGCTTTAAAACAGGTATTATTTTTACTGCAATCTGTGGTTGTGGTTGCTGGTGGGCTATAACAGAACAGGCAATTTTATAGAATACACGACAATATATTGCATATTATAGCTATCCATATATAATTCTGTTTTCCACGGCTGATGCATTCAAATGTTTTAGCTAGCAAGGCTATAGTTAAAAACATTATATCCACTTAGCGCAGTAAAAATATTGCCTGTTTAAGCTCCTTTAGTAAAAAAAAACAAAATATTCGAGCCAGAATATTCGCAAATCTATAAAAAGGTCATGAACAAACAATCATGGTGGACCATTATTAAAACGAATAACTTATCACAGTATAACTTTTAATGGTTGTTCTACTATTTAATTGTAATTCGAATAGTTATCATCAGCGACAACGCATAAACCGACATTCAAATGCGATACGTTGATGTATATTTTAAATCTTTAGTGAAATAAATAAATGGAATAGTTGGTAAATTACTGATTACGATGCCATATGAATTAAAAACAAAATCCTAACTAATATTATAAATGCAAAAGTGAGTTTGTTTGTTTGTTACGCTTTCACGCCTTAAATACTCGACCGATCATCATGAAATTTCGTATGCACGTTGGCAAATGGACATACTGTAACAAAGTTCCCATGGATAAAAAATTACATATGTTACATTTACGCAATCGAAGCTGTGGGCATAATCTAGTATAATATAAAAGCCTTCTTGATACGTCTTGTATTAAAAATATTTTCATAAACAACTCACTATTATGACTTATTAATTCACAGCTTGTTAAGTCCATGAATTTAAAATAACAAATTAACTTATACGTTTATTTTAATTAGTAACTCAGGGGAACATGAAACAGTGAGCTAAAATAATGGTGCCTTAGTTTTTATACAAGCATTTACGTAATTAAAATTAAAATTTATTTTAGTGTTCTAATGAAAAATTTACAATAATAATATAATAACATTCTATCACATACACACAACACCATCTAGCCCAAACTAAGCAGAGCTTGTACTATGGGCACTAGACAATGGATAAACATACAAGTACATATATACACCTACTTTTTATTTTTGTAAATACGTACGTATTATACATAGAAACCAAGACAAATATCCATGTTCATGCACACAAATGTTTGACTTGTGCGGGAACACAACCACAACGCCATCGATCTTTATTGCAGTACAATAAAGCAAAATATATAAGTAATTTTTTTAATGTACTAATTATCGTAGACTATCTTGATGGCGCAGCGGTGGTTAATACGACTGCTGTGCGTGAAGTCTCGGGTTCGATACCCGGGTCGGATAAATTGTTATTGATTTTCCTGTCAAGAAAATCTCAGTAGCAGTTTGGAACTGGGGTCGGTAGACAATAATTGACTTGCCCCGCTAATACGTGAAGCCTAATAGGCACCATCCTTAGCGAACTGTATATCATCAAACATAATATATTATGTGGTTACCTGTACAGGGATTCAGGTGAGCATCGTAACGATTTTGCTTTAAATATAAAGGCTCAAACTCATTCCCGAGCCCATCCCTATCTTATTCCACGATTAATGTACGTATAAATTACCTATCACTCCATTTAATAGCAAAGGAACCTGCGGTAAACATGTCTGAGAGAGTTAATTATGTTTTTCATAATATATTTGTAGGTGAAGATATTTTTATGTTGCTTATGTGTCAAAGAAACTGACGACTTGATGGCAAGCGGTTACCGTAGTCACTTTCAAAACTCGTGCGTTACTGATTTTGCGTGTTCTTGCAACTCACGGTGGCGAGCGGGCTATGTATATGTGTGTGTAAGTGTCGCTTGCAACTGACCGCTCTGTCAAACACGCACACTATCGCACTGTGCATGTACACGTAAAGCCCGCTCGCCTTCGTGAGTTGCAAGAACTTGTAAAAAAGTTGTCGGGCTCTATCATTACAAAATTCACAAGGAATGACGTAGTAGTTTAAGCGGTCGCCTTGCCAGTGCCACTACACCGAGTGTTGTGGGTTCGAGTCCCACACCGGACAAACTTTTGTGCGACCCACAAATGGTTGTTCCGAGTCTGGTTGGTGTTTGTAGTCCCTCGCGGTACAGATGTTTTATTCCCCGTGCGGGAGTTGGGTTTTAACTACACATATATAACTTCGAAAAGTGAGAGATGCGTGCCTAGGGCTCGATCTTGAGATCTCTGCGTGGTAGTGTTGGACGCCTACGAGGTTGTGGGTTAGTTGGATTTTAAATTCGTCTATAAAATTTTAGACGAATTTATAAGCTGTAAAACATTTAATTTCAATAAAATCATTTTTAAGTGACGCGATCGTCAAAGTCACTTTAATTGTAAGCTTTGAAATGTAAAGATTTTGAATTGGTTTAATTATTATTGCCGTACCGTTCACTGATACCCTTAACAAAAATTTACTTTTATTTAACTTTAAACCAAATGTAATTAATAAGAAAAATAATCTATGTTTCTATATTCTTTAACTAGCTGACTCGCGCAACTTCGTCTGCTTCACATAAGATAACTTGCCCCGTATTTTTCAACGTTTTTCATTAACGCTCTGCTCCTATTGGTCGTAACGTGATGTTATGTGGCCTATAGCCTTCCTCGATAAATGGACTATCCAACACTAAAATAATTTTCAATTCGAAACAATAGTTTCTAAGATTAGCGCGTTCAACCAAACGAACAAACTCTTCAGATTTATAATATTAGTATAGATAGCGGGAGCTTTACTTACATAACATTCGTTCTGCTGACGCAGGACTTTCAACATCATCGGACCGGGCGCGAAAGTAATCTGCAAACAAACAAATAATAAATAATAATAATGATATTAGAGATGTTACTATTTTTATAACACCATAGTGACAAACAAACCGACAGCATATGCATAGTAAACGATAATCATATATACCAGTCGGTGATGTATCAAATAATACAACTCGCACGCTCCTTAACCCTAAAAATTTGTCTCTATACTGCCAACCTAAAGGATCATCAGATCACCAAATCGATTATAAGTCAGTGTGTGTGAACAGCCATTTTAGGGTCCATAGTGGACAAGCCTGCACGATACACTTATAGAGTCTAAACTTCTCCTGCACTGAAAATATTTGACTAACCAAACCAATAATAATTTGGCCTACCCGGGAACCCGAGGCCTCAATAACAACAATCACATTCACTACGCGTGATACTCAGGCCAATAAGTCAAAAAAAGTTTATTACAATATTATTTAGCCTAAGTATTCAAGACGTTTGGTCAATAACACATAAATAATACAGCGTTCAGTTGCGGTCTAACCCTTTTCGAAATCCTGGAGACGAACCCCGAACTCCGTGTACCAAGAGTCTGATAAGGTTTCTATTTAGTGAAAGGACAAGAAACAAATAATTAAATTAAGCCACTATCACGCATATTTAAAAAATTTACAACTTCAGTCAGGAAACACGAAAGTCAGTTTTCTTGAATAAACATACTGTCTGTCTACTTGCATTGTAAATTTTATTAGGAGTCGAGTCGTATCAAGTGGTTAAAAGAAAAGCGAAGAAAAAGACACGGAGTCAAGAGCTACGCTTTTAAATTACAGAAGAAGTTTTTACAACACCACAACCTAGCAGTCGGTCATAATGTTTAAATAAGAACAAATAAGTATATTTGTTGATATTTAATGGTTAATTTTTTATTATGAAACATGCTCGAAGATACAGCTTTCAAATAATGTCAATAATTATTAAGTACCTACTTATCATCCAATAAAGTAGGTATAAAGTAAATATCAGCTAAACTTTACATTAGCTACCTTTTCAACATATCCCAGAAATAGATCACGGATTTGATCAAATTCAAAATTTCTAATTTAAAAAAGTTCTCTAATTATTACTCTTTGTCAAATATACTAACAGGAGTAAATTAAATATATGTACTTAGCTAGTTGAAAGCTGCTATTTAATCACTACAAAGATTACATTTATCATAGGTAAGTCAAACTTCTAAGCAATAATATAAATTCAACAAGTATGTATTCATAAATCTCATACATTTAATAAAACTACAACTTGAACTCAACTAACGGCGAACAAATTGTGTATTAAAATACATTTCACGCTTTCCGCGGACGCCGGGAAATGAAGATATTAAAAATACATAAATATTTTATGTTTTGAATTCCCTTTCATATTACAACGTTGGAAGGCTGTCTTTGAAACATAATAACGGTATCTTTTTCGTTGAATCATGAAAGCAAGTAATAAGACGGTCGAAGAGAAAATTAAGGAAATCAACGTAAAATTAACCTACATTTGCAAAGGTCTAGTTTAAAATGGATTTCTGTATTAAATAATTAATATTCTTTGTAGTTGTCAGGGAAGCCTCCTTTCAATGCTAGTACGATTTTTCCAAAAATAAAAACTCTGCATAGAAAGAGCTTTAACTAACCAAATAAACGAAAATGCGAAGGTCATTTTTTATACGAAGTTCAAGGTCTTGGCCGAAGATCGAGAAATAGTACACCGACAAGAGCGAAGCTCTTAAGTAGGTATAAAGAAGCAGAAGGTAACATTTTGTAAACATAATAAACCGCGCGAAAATCTGTTTAAAGTAATTTATTTTCGAAACTACTTTGCTACTTTAGCGCAGTCTTAGAGTTCAAAAAACTTGAAGTTTCTGAAAGCACAACACACAGTATAAAAAGTGGCAACTATACAAAACGTATAATACCTTTATACAAATTGAAGCCGTCTTTCCCGATGTCCGAAGTTTTCGCTAAAGGAGCTAGCGCGAGCAGTGCAAGAATTGATATTAATGTCTCCCGCATTTTTGTGACCGGTTTATTAAGACGAACGAGCTTCAATGACATAAGGGCCCGACAGCGGGCTTAGAGACGGTGCGACTGAAACTGCCGACTTAAGTTACGCTTCCCCTTTTTATAATTTCTATCTGATATAGGTGAGGTAGTAGAGCTCAATGGTATGAGCGAAGGAAGGAGTCGATTCGATTCTGTGCGAAGCGTGTTAAAGATAATGATGTAATACCGATATTTAAATATTAAATTCGGCATTTGACTTAAGTTTTAGGATTGTTTTAATAAACACACCCTAGGATTGTTTTAATAAATTCAAAATAATGGTCTATATGTAATAATATGTTTTTCATATGATACCTACAGCCTGTTAGATCTTCACGTATACGACACATAATTATTAATATTCATATAAAAGGTTTTAAATTCACTGACTGATAAAGAACATTTTTGGTACAAATGTAGGCTAGGTTAATGAGACCAAAATTTAAAAAAAGTTGCAGAATTGTAAAAGACATACAGTCTATTACATTCATTTTAACAACAGATGGTTTTAGTGTCTGCCGTTTTTTATGTTAAAGGAGTATTAAAAGTACATACCTACTTTTAATACTCATTTAATATAAAAATACAATTAAAACATAATATCCAAAAGTGAAGCTACTTTAAAGAAAAATGGGATTTTCATAATGCTGGCGATGAAGTGTCGCGTAGAAAGGGCCAGTCCCCGCCATATCATGCAACTGACTAGTGACTATTTCAGTGTCCCGTTTACCGGGATTTAATACATACATATTCCATCTTATTTTGTCTCAGCTTGGAAACGACTTCAATTACTATTGAATATTTATGTTTTCATTAGCTCTATAGTTATGTTATTGATCAATTTCTGTTAAATAATTCTAAGAGTCGCGTAGTCTGGTAATGCGCTCAATAGAAGTTCGACGCTCAGTAAAAGTGCAGCAGGGAAGCGATCGCCGCGACACTTCCGCTGCGCTAAATGCTGTGAGTTCGAAATAATTATTTGTATAATTCACAAATGATTATTCTAACTCTGGATGAACGTTGCTTTTGTTGATTGTGACCATTAGTGCGGGAGATGTAATATCAAACCTTAAAATAAATTTGCTTCGCCTGCGCAGCTTCTAATAACAGCGAAATGTGGGTATAGTACAGTTAGAACACCTTCTACCCCTTCGGAAAAATACAGCCGTAAGTCAACGTGATATATTAAAGGACATTTATACATTTAACAGGTTGAAAATAAAATAAACCGCAATTATAACCGAAAAAGTAACCATAAGTTCTCATTCGCATAATATGAATGATGATGAAAAAGCCCGTTCAGTCGTAGATATAAAATAAAGTCCTAACTATGTTACTACTTTTCTATATCTATGAAATCTAAGCGCAGTTTTATAATTTTTCGTAAATAAAGTTCCACTTTTTATATTGAGTTTTCATTCTCAAGGATCTAAAATCTCAGACTCGAAGATATTTTGTACCAGACAATTTCCTGACAACGTCTGCTTTGCATTTTAATCTGGTAACTAAATAAGCGGAGCATTAATTTGTGTCTGCGCCCAAAGAAAAACAAGGCTTAAGCAAGCTTGTAAGAGAAACGAGTTGCAAGTGCTTTTAATATCTTTTTAATAGTAAACACAAACAAGTAAACGCGAGTGCCTCGTTTGTTTACTGGCTAGTTTATACGGATTATACCAGAGTATGATAAGCGTTTGAATCGTGTGGATCTAAAGAGTAGTAGTAGTTTTCTGACAAAAATTCTCGGTAGTACCTAACTTAGTAACGGAGTAGCAATGTTTTAACGCTATGCTTCGAATAGCGCAAATTTTCTATCGCGCGTCTATCTGCACATGGTCATATAGGGTTACTCCATCTGGACTTTGAAAGCGATGGAATAGAGAGTGTATTTGTGTTCGGCTTCCACTTGTTTACTATAATATTACCTGCGAACATGGCTAGTCTCCGCTGAGATTGGTCGCTGTGAACGAAATTCGGTCTGAATCAACCGCCATCTAAGTACTACTCAACTTATATTTTATAACTTATTTATCTTATAAATAGCAACTGATTTAATCAGAAGATAATAATATAAATAGGCCGTTTATTTTTATATATACCATATAATGGGATCAGGCTTCGATTGATGATAACAGGCAAATATAATTGTACTATATTAAGAGTATTTGTAGAGTTTCCAGATACTCATTAGCAAGACTAGATCTTAGTCGTTCACATTTAAATCGCAATTAAGTATTTTTTGGAGTGTCGACATGCGGTTGCACACGCGGCAAGTCTAGCATAACAAGAAATTACAGGCTTTTTTTTTTAACGTGGGGGAATGCTTTGATCCATACCCCTCCGCGGGGGCGGGCGGAGGGGTTACGTCGGACTCGCCGGGGTAAAAGAAAGATGGAATGAGAAAAATGTACCTCCCGGAATACCGACTAAACCTACCACGGTGTTCCTCGACAAACCACTATCGGCGGGGCCGCGCGAATCACTTTCACATGCGGTCGCGACCCCGCCGAGGTTACGGCCCACCGTATGAAACGGCAGGCCACTACTCGAAAAGACCTACCCACTGGTAAATATTCCCTACTATCCCCCCTAGAGGGGAGATAGACACGACACAGAGGCGCGCGTGGGAACACGCACGCCGCCTCTCGGACCTGGTGCTGAACGGATGGCGGGCAGGCCCACAAAGCCCGCCACCCCCAGGTCAAACCTCATGGTGGCTGGAGGTCATCTCGCGCCCTCCGGCGCCCGGCTCTGCGGTTGGGGAGAGGGTTTAAACGCTCCCTCTCCCGCTCCGCCGCCTCCTTGATGGAAATCACTTCCTCACAGAAGGAGGCGACGGCATTCCACGACAAGAAATTACAGGCTGCGGCAACCACTAGTAAGTGTATTGCAGTCATAATCTTCTTTGGTCACTTCTTGATCTATACCAAAAGGATTATGAAGAATTTCTTCGATTTTCTAGATGCAATTTCAACATAACTAAACGGTAACTTGTAATTTCGCAAAGTTATGTGCATATTAAATAGCTAATTATTTCTAGCCATAATGGTGAAGTAAAACCAGTGTGTTTATGTATATGCAGTCGAAGGTGTATAAATTCTGCCTACTCGTGCTGCGCCAGTATAGGCCATAACCAGACTATGGTTACCATTGTACTGAGTAGAGTAAGAGGAAGAGTATACTTATAAAGATGTTTGGATCTGGATTATTATTTAAGCACGCCAAAGTAGTGGAACGGATTTGAATAAATCTTAGCACACAGTAAGACCATGTCTCGATATGCGATCCCGTGGGATATACACGGTAGAATCCACGGGCAGGAACTAGTTGAATATATAAAATACTTTCACAAGTCTACTTTCGTAATATATTTATTGGACTTTAGGTATAAATTTTTGCATTACTCATAAATATTCAAGTCCCGTACTCATATCCCAGTCGTGTACATCCCTAGTAGATTCCTGAGCCGACAGCACGGTGGGGTGCCGCGACCCACAATCTTATGTAAATGGCGTCCGAGACAAACCAAGATATTTTTATAATATAACGGTGATTGTTACGATTCTAATGCGAGCCTGCGAATGAAGGATATGAAAGGCTTTATTTACACAAAAGGTTATGCTATAAATATAAAGTTTTATCAATGCCAATGGTGTATTGGTTACATTTGCATGTCTATATAGTGACTACGCAATTACTTTTATTACAATTTATCATAGTGCTCGCTACAACTTGATTCCATAGATTGAAAGTTTAAGGATTTCTGAAAAATATATCGGAATTGGTTAAAGGTACTTGGAACAAGAATATTTAGGCGCTAGACACGTTTTGATAGAAAATTCCACGTTCAATCTTAGGATACGTGGACGTTTCAGACCATCCTACAGAATGTATTATGTGTTTCAAAGTTATGTTCATGTGGTGGCTACACTTTCTACAGCCTAAGGTATCGTAGTGCTGGAAAGGAGCATTGAAAATTTCGCTGCATTTCGGATGCACGGAACAAGGTTCTCATTTGAAGTCTATAGAGTTCAGCAACTGCAACTATATACTCTGCTTTCTTTGTAATATTAAAAAGATGTATAATAATATCAGCTCTGTATTAAACTGTCCCACTACTGGATACGAGCCTATTCTCAATGTAAGAAGGGTTAGTAGTCATAGTCCACCACGCAAGCCCAGTGCGTGTTGGCAGACTCCACATATCTTCGAGAATGACCACACCATATGTATCATGACCAATAGTCATCTGCTGCTAGAAGTAAAAAAGTAATTATATTTAGTTACTCTATTTCATCAGTCATGTCTAACTCATAAGTGTGCCAATTGTAGAACTGCACCCATTTCATTTAGATGCGAGTCCCCATAGGATAAACACAAACATAAGGCTATACAAATCCAGCGTAAAAAAATTGTGGGCCTATCGGACATATTTACTGATTTTGTCTTACAAAATCCCAATAACGTTGCCGACTCGGGAACCTGGTACCTCATAATTGGCCACACGGGACTCATAAGACAGCCATTATTTGAGTTGCATATTTTCCATCTATAATGTTTGTTTTGTAATCTTCGTTATTGGGTAAGTGATTATCCCAATAACGTTGCCGACTCGGGAACCTGGTACCTCATAATTGTCCACACGAGACTTATAAGACAGCCATAATTTGAGTTGCATATTTTCCATCTATAATATTCGTTTTGTAATCTTCGTTATTGGGTAAGTGATTCTATGTTAAAGCGCACTCAGTGATCCTAATACAATCTTGTTATCTATACAAATAAATAAAATTAATGTAATGTCAAAATAATAGCTTTTTAACTAAATATATATACGGAAGTACTTATATCAAAAACATTTTTTAAATTTTTATTTTTCTGTTTTCCCACTTAATCTTCGAAACGGCTAGACTTTCACTGGCAGATAGCTTTTTATTATAAGGAGTAACTTAAGCTACATTTATTTAAAAAATAAATTTTGAATTCCACGCGGACGAAGGAACAGCTAGTTTTAATAATAATACCATGTTGCTCTTTATATTTCCACACATACCTGTGCTTGAACTGCTAGAAACATTGTAGCTATATTCTAACAAACTAAACAAATGTATGTATTTATTCCGTAGCAATACGGCGAGACGCAAAATGAGGAAATGTGTAGCAAGTAGTGACTACAGTTGAAAATGGTTCGTGCTCCAACCGTTTACGTTTATTGTCATTACCATAAAACTGCTGTGCTCTATAGTCGAATTTTCTAGAAAATACGCAAAATGTGAGCGAATAATACCCCTAATGCGCGTTCTTTATGTTATCCTAGCATCTACTGAGGCGAAATAGGAAACAATATTAGAAACAGTACATATTAAAATGCATAAACTTTGTAAAATTACTTATCTCACGGAATGCTTAGATTAAATCTGATACGAAATTACTAATGATATATTCTAATGTGTTTCATAAAATAATATGGAAGGAAAATTTAACTTTGAACAGTTTACAAAAGCAATAAATCCATAGATGCGACAAATAAGTTATAAGTGTTTAAATTGCCTTCCAATTCCACAGAGGTATGTTATTATGCATACTACGATATGAGTGAAGTTAGTCGATGTTATTTTACTTCATAATACGACCCGCCTGGGCATCACACCGCCGTGAGTTAATCGCGGCAGTCGGACTGGTTGCGCTCTCATTCCCGGCTGTGGTTCAGTCTTTGGTCCGGAGTGAGAGGTCGTGGAACGCCGTCGCCTCCTTCTGTGAGGAAGTAATTTCCATCAAGGAGGCGGCGGAGCGGGAGAGGGAGCGCTTAAACCCTATCCCCAATCGCAGAACCGGGCGCCGGAGGGCGCGAGATGACCTTCAGCCACCCTGAGGTTTGACCTAGGGGTGGTGGGCTGGGTGGACCTGCTTGCCACCCGATCAGCACCAGGTCCGAGAAGCGGTGTGCGTGTTCCCACGCGATTCGCACGGCCTCGCCGTCTATGGTTATCTCGAGGAACACCGTGGTAGGTTTAGTCGGTATTACCAGGGTATCTTTTCCCCGATGAGTCCGACATAACCTCTCCGTCGCCCGGCGGAGAGGTATGCGTAAAAGCATTCTCCCACGTAAAAAAACCTTCATAATACGAAGAGTTAATGTTTACGCCAAGCAAGTACCATAATTTTATCGATTTCTGTCATGAAACAGATTTGCGTCTAACTTAAGCGTAAAATACCTAACCGTTCCTGTTTTTCTGTGTACTTAACATTGTACAATGGTAACCATAAATGTGAATGCTTACTTAAGATTATTATTTTGATCGTGAGATTTGCACCATACTGCGCCACGCATAGATATGAAAATTATCTGAAAATAAAGCCTACGAAATCTTAAGCTTTATTTGTAAGTAATTTTTAGTAGTACTCGTATCGTGGCTACTTTACAGCAGCAAGACAGTAATTTATTTATTTATTATTAAATTACTGTCTTGCTACTACAATGTTACAATGCCTCGCCAGTGTAGCAATTTTTTTTGTTTCTTAAAATAGACAAATGCCACACTAGGAATTAATCCTGTGCCACGGGGGACTTAACAAATATTCAAACAACGGACACAAAGAACACTCAAAACAACCATTTGTGGATCACACAAATTTTTGTCCCGTGTGGGATTCGAACCCACATCACTCGGAATATTAAGGAAGAAATTGAAAAGATAATAATCAGAAGACATGCCATGATCATAAATAAAATATACCTACTAGTATTTATTTGAAACGATCTAGACAAATTGAAAGCTTTCCTAGCACGCAACGTCACAAAATATACTAAGTTTATATTCCATTTAGATACAGTTTATTTAAAATCTAATGTAGCTTTAATATAAGTAATGAAACATCTTACCTCGTACGATATTACTTAGTTAGGTACGCCGCCTTGTAGATCTACATAAAATTGAATTACGCGCAAGTCCAACAGACCCTTATGTGCCATTCAAGAGTTGAAACTTAGTCTTCTCGGTGTCAGACCCAATTACGAGTAAATTGGATAATGCAAACTAATCTCACCGTGACCCCGACTTTAGCAATCAGTTCTATCGACTTAGTAAACCCGAGCCAAGTAAGCTAACTAGATTTTTCCTATTTCTTTGCTTTTGTTACAAAGTAATCGAATTATTTAATTTTATAACGTATTTCGATATGTTACAATGCTTTATTTTCAATACCTTTCTACGAATACAATAAGCCTAGAGGTGCGTTAACAAATGAAAGAAAAAGTCTAGAAAACCTTTTAGTAGATGACTTTAGAATATGTTTTCAATTTCAATAAAGGCCTTTTTTGAGGCGAGTAATTTGAAAACGTCTCATTTTTAAATACAAGACGAAAACAAAATGGCCGGATTTCTGACGACACTTCAGGCGGAGGCTTTCAGCAAATGAGCGACGGCCTCCAGCGCTTCAAGCAACGCGGACAAAGGAACCCTTCTCGCGTCCTCAGGTCTTACAAAAAACCAGCATAACTAGACCCACGCGGCTACAAACACTACTTAAAAACAACAACTCACTTCGTAAGGCCACGGCTCTATTTAAATTAGTCAGTTGTACAGTAAAATTCTTGGCATACCGTTGCACACTTTTGCTGGACGCAGTGCAACCAGGATAGTTACCTATTTTCAGATTTTTGTTTAGCTACACGTATTTTTTACTCGTTTTATTCTTTTATAACAGTTTTGTTCATAGTCGTTTGTTAAAAACTTACATTCAACACACAGCGATGTGTGTTCTAGAATCCTTTTAAGCCCCGTGATTAAAATGTTATAATGTGAAAAAGTTATAATTTCTACCGAAATTTTAGCATATTCTATTTCAAACCTAAGTATTCTCCTACTTCATCTTTGTAAAATATGCTATATTCATACTAATATACATTTAGTCCAACCAAACATTGCAAGGCTAAAAATATGCCTTATAGCAAGAAGCATTTAAAAAATTATGCATGAACAATAACCGACTTTTAACTTTTCTTCTAATTGACCTTTTCGTAAATTTGTTTCTTTTGGGCTTTTTCATGGACATACTATCATCCAAAGGAAGAAGATTGATGTATGTTTTACACAATAGAGACTTCTTAGTCCCCTCTTCCACCAAAAATGAAAATGGGTCATCGTAGCCCAGTAAAAGCCACATAAAACACTATGCAGGACAAGGAGACGAAGGCCTAATAGAAAAAGAGATGGTTATGTAAAAAAGATATTTCACAAAATTCACCTCCAAAATGGTTCCTATTACGTCATCACCTGACATTAACCAAACAGCTGACAGGTGTTAATATACATAAATCAGATAGATATTACTGCTATTTCAAGAACCATTTAACAAATTACAAACTTCCCAACGTTTCTAAGCACCCAAAAAACTTGTGTACAGCAAATTAAATGTATTCAAATACTGGCGCGTTAATAGCTCGTCAACGTCATCGGGTTGGAATGATTTATGTCCCGAGTACCCTTTGTACATCTACCCTTTGACGATGCCATCGCCAATTTGTATAGCTTTCGCATAGGCCACTTTTCCATTATGCAAACGAGTTAGCCTGACAGTTTGCTGGCAGAATCTGACGTACAACGTGTGGAGTGATGACTGTAAGCACAATTAAATTGATGGTTTAGAATTTCGCTTTACAGAAATTAGGCTAGGAGTCAGCAACTAAAATAGGTCCGCTGTGTTTGTACAAATTGTACCACCTTTTATAGTAGTTGCGTACTAACGAGGGTAATTTTATCCTCATTATAATACTAAGGATTAATCTGATGTTTGACACAAACATTTAAGAGATGTTGGTCAGATTCTTTTATGATTGTATAGTGAATGTTTATGAGTATTTTACCAAAACTAGCACTTTTATTTGTGTCTGTTGTTTCAATGTTTATACTGTTCCTGGCGACACAGGGATTACTCCTATGGTGGATGTTATATCTTTATACGATATAGTTACTCTAGAAAAACGTCGTAAAGAAACCCGCATGATTGAGATTATACCGAGAGTTACGATGTTTCTCTTTATCATGAAAACAAGCGATTATAATCAATATATTTTTTTAAATACTAAGGCAAACTAGCATGTGGTCCACTGGGTGGCAAACCATTACATTGTCATAGTGTAGAGTAGCATAAGGGTGTACAATGAGTCGCTGAGATGCCAACGTAAGGGGCAAAGATCACACTAGTGCTGCAACACCGTCCCATTAAAGATCCCTAAAACCTAGCACAGAAATAAAACACAATGTGGCTTGGCTGTGACTAGAGAAGACTGCAGCGAAACGACTTTGTTTCTGCCTGCCTAAGAGCTGCTCCAAACTGAATAAATCCCAGGTTAAAACAGAACGCCCCTGATCCTACAGCGCAGATTAAATAATTATAAACGCAACAAAACGTTTGCCTACTGTAGGCTCGTGTGTAGAAGTCCTATTTTTAGGATGATCGATTAAAACAACAATATCTTTCATGAAAAAGCTACTGAAATTTTTCATTTACATTATAACCGATCCTTTATAAGAAATACAAGAATTTAATAGATTTCGACTATAAATAAATTTACTTAAGTATAAAGAAGATAAAATCTTATTTTGTTCAGGTAAATTGCGTGAGCTGCCGCCTGCAAAAAGCTCGTGTGGCAAATAACTGAAAAACAAATCGGATTAAAGCTCATGTAGTCAAAATAAACTTCGTAAAATAAAGAAAATTAGTTACACCTACGACAATGTCATACGAAATTAGAGTAGGCTAGATTTTGCCCGCGATTTCGCTCGTGTTAATCTAGATTTTATCAATATCCCTCGGGAACAGTAATTTTTTTCTAAATGGAAGGCACCCTCCTTTTCTGTACCCCCGACAACGTGTATCCAAAATTTCATGACGATCGGCATGAAAGCGTAATAAACAAACAAACAAACTCACATTTGCATTTATAATATTATAGTTAGGATTTGCAAGACTATCCATATCAATCATTTAAAGGTTGCTGCAACTACAGTCGAGCCCTTAAATACAAATAAATCGCTATAAAATAACAATTGGCTCACTCACAATAATAGTCATTTAAGGCCAATACAAAACTGATCGCCGTCCAAAAGGTTCATTTTGCCTCAACTGCGTATTTATCGGCACGTAATCACGCAGGGCCGCGTGTCGTGACAAATGACGCACGCGACGTGACGCGTGACACGAGCCTACTCGACGTGACACGACATCGGCGTCACACAGGGAATCCGATACGACGTCGACGTGCTCGTAATCGAATTTCGCTCGAGTGAAATCTCTTATTTTATTGCAGCTTTATTCTAGATTTTTCGGTATTCTTATTAATTGGATGGATATGTTCAATACTATCTACATAATATAATGCATATATGTACAACACGTAGGTCACAAATGTCATCTTGAGGTATATGTCAAAATGAAAGGCAGTTAAAGGTGGGTAGATATATAAATATGTATACAGGTGAGAATATCGAAATAGTACTTTTTAGTGTTTGCCTTATATAAATACTTTTGCCCGCGGCTTCGCTCGTTTGGGTGCAATATTATTTATCTGGATGAAAGGTATCACATGCCTAAGGTAAAGGTATCCTATACCTAAGGACGGGCATAGGATACCTTACTTTTTTTACAACTGACAACGTGTATACGAAATTGCATGACGATCGAGTAATTGAGACGTGAAAGCGTAACAAACAAACAGACTAACTTTCGGATTTATAATAATAACTAGCTGACCCGCGAAATTTCGTCTGCTTCGCATAAGAGAATTTTCCCCGTTTTCGCAACATTTTTCATTGATGCTCTGCTCCTATTGGTCGTAGCGTGATGTTATATAGCCTATAGCCTTCCTCGATAAATGGCCTATCAAACACTAAAATAATTTTTCAATTCGATATCCTGAGATTAGCGCGTTCAACCAAACAAACTCTTCAGTTTTATAATATTAGTATAGATTAGTTAGGATCGACTAATACGTAAAAAATATAGTTTAACTTGATCATTATTTTGCTAACAGAATTTTCTATAAATATATTTCCAACTAAGTTTCCGTTATTAGTTGATGCTGCGGAAAAGATTAAATCATCGTTCTAAGAAGACATTGAACATCTTGCCTGAGCAGACATAAGATGGATTACTTATAAAGAATCTTATAAAAAATAAATTGAACGTCCAATGAGACAGGAGTTGAGCTGACATTCACTAATTGGAAGCTAAAAAGCAAGCATGAATTGATGCGGTTTTTATTGCCTCTCATTCATTCCGTCTCC
The DNA here is from genome assembly GCA_963564715.1 of Catocala sponsa. Taxonomy (NCBI): domain Eukaryota; kingdom Metazoa; phylum Arthropoda; class Insecta; order Lepidoptera; family Erebidae; genus Catocala; species Catocala sponsa. The sequence goes on along the minus strand of OY751337.1, from coordinate 19,005,608 downwards.
AGAAATGTTTTGAAAAAGAAACTATTTGGTATGTATGCACCTATAGCTTTATGGTTTGCCTACTTAGTTACCTACTTAGCCCGTCTAAAAGACTACGACCTAGACTTACTTATTTATAGAGAAGAAACCCAATTCCATTAAATGCAGCAATGAGTAAGCGACACATATGCATACCCCCTCGCAACAAGGGGATGCGAGAGGGCAATGTCGGGAGTAAGCGACACCCTAACTGTCCTAACTAATAGTATAAATCCGAATGTGAGTTTGTTTGTTACATCCTCATGAAATTTCGCATACACGTTATCATGGATACTGAACAGGACATAGTGTAGGAACCTTCCATCCAGGAAAAAAAAGTACTGTTCTCGAGGGTTATGAATTTATTGACAATATCTACAAAATCTAGAGAATAAATAAAAATTTACAATATCAATAGACGTAACAAAACGTCACATAGTATTAATGCTTAATACTAACCAGCGCAATATTTTGAATAGGTATACCTATGTATGTTTAGGAAAAACGAATCTGCAGTAACGCGCAGCGCACTTACTGAAACAATACACAACGGTAACTTATTTATCGAAACAATGTTCAGAGATTTAGAGGTGACGTCGCCGTACCTAAGAACTTTTATCTAAATTCCATTTCTAAAAACTATCCAGTCTTTTGATATATCTGGGTGGTATAAACGAACGTCAGCGGCATTATAAGAATATAATGTTAAGTGCATAAGTAGTTAACTCTTGTTTTGCAAATGTCCATAGATTATGATAGCTAACAATCGACTTGCATATTACGCTCGAGCAGATTGACATGGCTTGTGGTAACAAGACCTAATAGTAAATAGGTATTTAAAAATTGTCAAAATCAGGGCTCGGAATTTTTTAGATTAGAACAGAAAGGATTGCGGTTTAGTTTTCGATTACCAATATTAAACCGGTTAAATTGAAAATCTGTATATTACCATTTTTGATTCCGTTCTACAAAATTAACCGGTTAACCGGTGACAGTGGCATGACGGGCTCACTAGGGGCTCGCCGCATAAGCGACGCAAGCTATTACAAGGTAAAGCGTCTGAGTTTAATCGGTTAATTTAGCTCGCAATATCGGTTAGCGGGTACCTAAAATGTGGTTTGTGTATTAACTGGTAAACAAAATAATTTCGATTTGGTTGAAGCCATTCTTTTTATTAACCGGTTAATTAATTAACGGAATTATACAGTTCTAAGAGCAATATTAACCACTATTCCTTAACTGGTTCCTCTGGTCAAAATACATAGAAACCGAATCTTATTTCTTAGTAGACAATATAATCTACATAAGATTAAGTAGATATACATCTACATATAGGCTATGAATATACCTACCTAATTTGGTTAGTTAACCTCGAAATTGAGTTTGTCTGATACATTAATCATAGTATATTTCCCCGAAGGATTAGGCAATAGTGTGTTACGCAAGTTCCATCAGTTTTGTTTTGTTGTTATGTGTAAAATAGGCTGGGCTAGACTGTTAAAGTAGATAATACCTCCTTAGCTTATTGATACGCAATTCTCTATCAAAGTTTTTAATCCGAGCATATATAATTATGATTAACGCAAAAATTGTAAATCGTAGCAGGCACCCACAGGACAGGCTTGCCTAGTGTGGGGCCGCCGGATATATTGTAATGTTTTTTTGTTTACTGTAAATAAATATTTTTCTATTTTCTATTTTTCTAATTGATAGACGTACCTAATATTCATATATAATACAACTATGTACAAAATAGATAATCCCACATTTTTTGCATAGCAGGATCGAGATAAATGACGGCTTCTCGCCAGCTTTAACCCTTCCTTGATTCTCGTGCACGCAGGTTGGTATCAGTTTAACAGGTTCCCTGTCCGATGAATTACATATAATACATAACAATAGATTTTCTATTGTGTCTATCGCGGGACAGCGAATGGGTTAAAATAGGTAAGTAAGTAGTAAAGAGTATAAACATGTGTGATCTGATTACCTATTGATATTCGAGCCGATTGGTTGTGCTTAGCCATCTAATTTAACGTGATATTGTGCGAAGGAACTTACATACTTTGGTAATTTGTTCAACAAATTCTGTAATAGCTTGCTGTGTTCATGCTAACTGTAACGCTCTGCAAATAAATATATGTACGTGGGTCACACTAAAAGTTTTTAGAATAGGCCAGTAAGATAAGCAGCTGATTAAAAATTTATTGAAATTTTAATTAGGGATTCTTTGGGCATTTGTAGATGTGTAATGACTTCATACCTATGTCATTTGTTTTTACAAATTGGCGGTAATTTAAAAAGTCTCTATCGTACGTCGAAATGGATTTGACTAGAGAAGATTTTCGCTCAATGATTTATTACGATTCTCTTTGCGGTCTTACTCAACAACAATATTACGATAGACTCCACTTACCATTTCATTACAAAGCCCCATCTCGTGCTACTGTTTACAACTGGTTTAATGTGTTTAAACGGGGTCGAAGCAAACTAACTGATGATTCTCGAGAAGGAAGTCCTACGGCGAATACTGAAGATAACGTGAGAGCTGTGCGGCTAATGACCAAAGCTGATAGAAGCATATCAGATTTAGATTAGCTTTAGCTTTCTTACATGAACATTTAGGCGTCAAAAAGTATTGTACCAGATGGATACCCCATAATTTGACGGAAGATCAAAACGCCGTCATTTGGTTCGGGGATGCTCAATTATAACGGAGGTGACTCGAAGGTGACTAGAAGATAAAATGTTACTGCAGATTGGTACCTATGTAAGTAATTGTTTATTTTGCCAAACTTCTTGGCAGTATATGATTAGGTATAAATGAGACAAAGTTGTAGTATAGTCTGGTTATAATTATCCAAAGGTGCATCTTATATACTAACGACTACGTGTTGATCACGGATAGTAGAAACATTTAATAGATATTGAACGTGCGATAAAGATCATAAGATTGCGATGTAGATTGTAGATACAGCACAAAGATATTGTACTGTAACAGTACACCCCCCTTTAAAAAAAAAAAATATTATTATGGTAATAGTGTTTACAATATAAATTTGACCTAGACCTTACTAGTTATTTGCTGATGTATATAAATAATAATGCTATTGTACGCGGTGGAATTTGATGACGCCTGTTGTTACTAGTTATTTGCTGATGTATATAAATAATAATGCTATTGTACGCGGTGGAATTTGATGACGCCTGTTGTGGTGTGATTTGCTGACGTATGTAATTTTGACTTAGCTGTTGCACGAGTGTTTATTATTTTTTTTCGTTAAACTCTTCATTCTTCTGTCCAGTGTTTTCATTATGCCGTAAAGTAGGATCACGCCGATTGTTAAAATAATCTGTCCCATTGCAACATTTCTTGTCCACCGTAAGTCCTCCTGGATCAGGTTACGGAGTTTGTCCGCTTCGTTTTGATTGAGGCAACTGTCCGTATTGTATGTTATCTGGTCCTTAGAACTTTGATTTCCCATTTTAGATGTCTTGTTGTTACGAGTAGTTGTGAATTAATGGTATATGTTAAGATCTATGTTAATATATATACGAATAGCTTGCTTATATCAGCGATTTTTTATAGACGTACTACTGGCTTTACTTTACGTCCTGATCGTGTAGTGTACGTGTGTGAATGTCTGTAGAAATCCTTTGAATCTGGCACGTAGTTTGATTCGTCATTGATCATGAATGCTGGTTTCAATCTATCAATTGATATCACTGTCTCTTTATCCCTAATTCTAATGCAAAATGTTTTATCTGTTTTACTAATTACTGGGTAGGGTCCTTCATACGGCGGTGTCAGGGCTTTCTTAATTCTATCACACCGAACAAATACGTGTGAGCATTCTTTGAGTTCGGGATGCACAAATATAGCTTGGTTGTGGTTTTTTCTTTTCGGAATTGATGTCATTTGTGTGATGTCCTTTTGAATTTGTTTTACAAACTCTTCGTACGTTGATAACTGTGCTGCTGATGACTCAAAAAATCCTCCAGGGAGTCGTATTGGCGTTCCATATGTCATCTCTGCTGAACTATAACCTGTGTCTTCTCGCAAGCTACTCCGCAACCCGAGTAAAACTGTTGGAATTTCTTTTAACCAATTTTCGTTGGATTCTCTTGTCATTAACGCCACCTTTAAAGTTCTATGATTGTGATTAAATATCTCTTCCCTTGTGAAATCGGAAGTGGTCCGACGATGTCAATATGTAAATGTTCAAAACGTTGCGCTGTCATAAATGTACCAGGAGGTGATATCGTATGTCGTTGTATTTTTGATTTTTGGCAGGCTATACATGATCTACACCAATTATTGATATCTTTGTTCATATACGGCCATAAATACCTTTGGGTTATCATTTTTCTCGTAGTTCTTTTTCCTGGATGGCTCATACCATGAATGGTATCGAAAATTTGTTTGCGAAATTGCTTTGGTAAGTAGGGGCGGCTTTTTCCAGTAGACGTGTCGCAGGTGATGTTTATTGTGGAACCCGGAAGCGTAATGTTTTTGAATTTTAATCTTTTATTGTCACGTAATTTACTTAGTTCATTATCTGTTGATTGACATTTTTCCAATTCAGCGTAATCGATAGGTGATGGCACGTATATTTCCTCTATTCGAGATAAGGCATCGGCGGTAATATTGTCACGTCCGCTTATGTGTTGAATGTTGGTACTGTATTGTGAAATGAAATCTAACTGCCGGACCCGTCGCGGTGTATCGTTTGATGATGGTTTTTGGGAGAATGCGTATGTCAAAGGTTGGTGATCCGTAAATATTGTAAATTCTCTTCCCTCGATTAATCTGTGAAAATGTTTGACGGCCATGTATATTCCTAACAGCTCTCTGTCAAACGTAGAATATTTTTGTTGAGTTTCGCTCAATTTTTGTGAAAAAAAACCTAATGGTTCCCAATTGCGTCCGGATTTTTGTTGTAAAACTCCACCAACGCAAGTAGCACTAGCGTCGGTCATGAGCGCTAGTGATGCGTTGCGGGAAGGATGCGCTGTTAACACTGCGTTTTTCATGCTTTCCTTGCATTTTTCGTAAGCTTTGTCTGCTTCCGTTGTCCAAGGAACAGGTGAATTATCGTTCTTTTTTGAACCATGTAGATATTCGTTTAAAATTCTTTGATTTTCCGCTGCGCGTGGAATATTACTTCTGTAGAAATTGACCATGCCCAAAAATCGTCTTAATTCTTGAATTGTTTTCGGTTTGGGAAATTCCATGATTGCTTTGTAATTTTCTTCGGTAGGTTGTATTCCTTGGCTCGTTATATGATAACCTAAGAAATCTATTTCCCTTCTGAGAAATTCGCATTTTTCGAGATTAATGGTTATTCCATTCTCGTGTAAACGTTTGAAAACCGTTTCTAAATGCTGATAATGCAAATCTTCGTTGTCCGATGCGATGAGACAGTCGTCTACAAATATAAATACGAAGTTTAAATCTCTAAATAAGGAATCCATGAATCGTTGAAATGTTTGTGCCGCATTGCGTAATCCGAAAGGCATTCTTAAGTACTCAAAAAGTCCGAAAGGTGTGATGATGGCTGTTTTTTCTATATCTTTAACAGGAATACAGTGGTATGCTTTGCGTATATCTATCTTGCTTAGTATCTTCTTATTTTCTAATATGTATGTAAAGTCAGTTAATCTTGGTAGTGGGTATTTGTCCGGTACTGTCGTGCTATTGAGCATTCGATAGTCTCCGCACGGTCTCCATTCGCCATTTTTCTTTTTTACCATATGTAATGGGCTTGCCCATGGGCTATCTGACGGTCGGCAAATTCCGAGCTCTATCATATTTTGAAATTCCTTTTTGGCTATGTCGTATTTTTCTGGAGGTAATGGTCTTGCCCGAGCTGCGACGGGTGGTCCTGTAGTGATAATGTGGTGTTCAATCTTATGTTTGGGCGCATTGCGTAGAGAGGACTCTTTCGTGATGTCTTCGTATTTGTTTAAAAGTTGCGTAATACGTGAATTCGTTCCCACTGCGATAGTACGAATTGTTTGTTGTGTCGCTTTTTCTGAAGTTACATGCGTTGTCAGCTCTGTAACTTTGTCGATAAGTTTGCGACCTGCTATGTCGACTAATAGTTTATAGTGCTCTAGAAAATCTGCTCCAATTATTGGTTGTGTAACATCGGCGATTATAAAATTCCATTTATAACATCGTTGTAGTCCTAAATTCAAGGTAAGCGTCTTCTCGCCGTAAGTCCTAATTTTAGTCCCATTTGCAGCGTATAGTGTGTATTGTTCATTTTGTAAAATTGAATATCTCTGTTGCTTGCTAATGACTGAAATATTTGCGCCCGTGTCAATCAAAAACTTCATACCACTTTTTCGGTCGGTAATGGTGAGGCGATTGGATGGGTGGATTGCACAGAGTTTCGCCGTTGTCTGTGCTCTTATTCGTTTCCCTGGTTCCGTACGTAAGTCATTGGTTTCCAACCGCATGGTTTAATGCAGTTCCTTGCATATTTTCCGAATCTTTCGTGGTAGTAACAAAATCGATTTGCTCCTCTATAGTTTGTTCTCGGCCTCATAATCGGGAATTGTTGACGTTTCTTGAAATGATTGTGCGTGCTGGGTCGATAGCCATATTGACCTTGCTGAATTGCGTCAATATCTATCTGTAATTTTGCTAGCTGGGCTAAAATGCATGCTGTATTGTTGTCGTTTGAAGTGTCGTTGCTAACAGCTGATATTTCGGTTACTTTTGAATTCATTATTATTTTGTCTGCAATTTGGCTCAGTTTGTCAATTTCCATGTCTTCCGTAACTGCTAGAACCGTAGTAACTGATGTTGGTAAAAGCCTGAACCATAGTAGTTTAATTGTTTCGTCACTGATTTTTCCTCTCCCGAGGACTCGCATTTGACGTAATAACTGCGAAGGTTTTTGTTCACCGAGTTCTGTCTCTGATATTAATTTTTGAAACTGTCGCTGTTCTGTTTCTTCGTAACAATCAATTAAACGTTCCTTGATGTTTTTATATTTATCTGTAGTCGGTGGTGAAGTGATTAGGTCACTAACTTGTAGTATTTCTTCCTTGGATAATTTTGCTATTACTGTACAGTATTTGTATTCGTCTCCTTGCTTCTGTGGTGCTAATATGGCTTCTAGTTGCGTGAACCATAATCTTGGTTGGTCTTTCCAAAATTCCGGAATGCGAGATAAAACCGAGGTGCCAGCAGCTACTTCAAGTGTTCCTTGCTGATTTATGTTCGCCTTGCATGGTGATTGTGCCATGTTTCTTGCTGCGTATTCGTTCGTCGGGTCACCAATTTGCCAAACTTCTTGGCAGTATATGATTAGGTATAAATGAGACAAAGTTGTAGTATAGTCTGGTTATAATTATCCAAAGGTGCATCTTATATACTAACGACTACGTGTTGATCACGGATAGTAGAAACATTTAATAGATATTGAACGTGCGATAAAGATCATAAGATTGCGATGTAGATTGTAGATACAGCACAAAGATATTGTACTGTAACATTTATCAGTTGTCTTGGAAAATATTAGACAGCAGCGCCCAAGAAGCAGGATCCTCCTACACCACGACACCACTCCAGCTCACTCCGCCAGACGGACTATCGAAGGTATGTTGTTAGTGAGTCGTACTCCTTACAGTCCCGACCTGGCACCTTGTGACTTGTATATACTACCAACAGTACCAATAATAAAAGATAAATTAGAGAGAGAGAGAGCGTTTTAAAAAGGCGTGGCAGAGATCTCTAAAGAGTGGGCTCACTGCTTTAGTCAATGATTCTATCGCATGCGATGGTGCTTAGAAAGGAACGGAGACTACTTCGAAAAGCAAAAAATATATAAACAGGCTTCTATAATATCATTCCGTTTTTATTTTCTAATAACTTTCAGTGTGACCCCCGTAATATTTTTATTAATAACCTAAGTAAAACTTTCATTATTTTCGCAATTTTTCGTATGAAAAGGTAACTAGCAGAAGGCCAATTTGTCTCTACATTTATAAACGCATTTTGACTTAGAAGCGAACGTACCTAAATAATGGCATGTATAGTTACTTAGGTAATTGATGTACGTGGCGATATTATTTTATCTTCATCCTTTTAATATGAAATTTATTCCGTAGGTAGGTATTAGTTTCTGCCTGCAGCTTTGCTCGCGGCTCTCCCACAAGATCTCATTCCGAGACAGAAACGCGTACCCTAAGCGTTAACCCAGGACATTCTTTATTGTTTGTGTGCCAAATTCTATCTAAATTCGATTAATGATTTAAACGTGATTGAGCAGTAAACATCCAAACATCTTTACAAATTTTCCCATTTATTTTATATAATATAATATCTATTAGTTAAATATCTGTTAAATATAATTGCCTTAAGGTTATTCCAAACATATATTGAAGCGATGGTAAGTCCAGACGTCGACCTTGCGATTGTGACATTGAAGGATCGGTCTCGACTCATATCACTCACGCCTTGGCTGGAACCTGGCACCTTTATTAGTAGGTACTAATATATTACACAAATTAGTACTAATTTAGGTAATTTGGTTCTAAGTACCTACTCATATTATAAGTTTAAAAGCTTCTGAAGTATATCTTCGTATGTCTGTGACCGATTCACACGTATCATTGTATACCATTGTATCCATTCCAATGTAACTTGACACACAAATAGATAGATAAAATACTTTACCTAAGTATCTTATCTATTTATCTGAACCTAGTATTTTAATAATATACCAAGAATATCCCACAAAAGCAACCGGTCATGTTTGTATATACCTACACCATACGTACCTACATAATTAAGAATGCTCTGCTATTACTTTTTGGTTTGCATCCACAAGTACAGGTCAAATATGCAACTGGCCACGTTCCAATATAATTTAGAGGGGTACATTCGCAGCACTAATTTAGAATCCTTATACAATAAACTTTAGTTGTTTATCCAAACCAATGCCAGCCAAGCCCATAACATAGTTAAAACACAATGTAAACCTCATGTCTTCTACTTTACAACCTCATATAATCACAATCAGTAGGTATGTCCTTGCTAAATCACAAGCGAATCCGAGTCCATTTGCCGTCCTAACTGAAACTAATGCACCATATCTGTCCAACTTATTAAAGTTTACGCCTGGGAGACGTGGGCACGTGTCGAACAAAGTAACTGTGTTGTGTATTGCAACAAGCCAGAAAGGTTGACCTTATCGTGACTGTAAATTTTGATTAGGTAGGTACTTAGTGGTTGTAGGGTCAAACCTGAAAGAGCAATCTCGTCTTTATGTTGGATATCTTTATTCATTACGTTCAAGGAAATACTAGTCGCTGGACCTCAACATTTATAATCCTCGCTCGTATGCGCCGATAACTGTCGGAATACCTACGATGGACGCTACTTATGGCTCATTTATGGAGACGCGGGGCATCGCACGTCGCGTGCGGCGACGCGGCCCGCACTGAATTCAAACATATGGTGTTGTATGAGTGCGTTTACGGAAAAGCGATTTTACGCGCGTTTGCTTGAAGTAGAGTGTGCGCCGCAGCGATGCCCGCCGCGTGCGACGCGCAACGCAGCGATAGCCGCACCACTAATATTATTAACAGTATTCTATCTTCATACAAATGGTCGGTACTCGAGTCATACCTACGCGCCTCAGCGTTGGTATGCGCTTGGTTCGCAACCAGTCGCGAATGCGCCCCAGTGACGAACGGACGGTGTGATTGTTTTGTAAGCAGTAAGCGTGCGATTTGTGATGATTTGATTTTATTGAACCCTTTCTATTTCATTCACTACGAATTTCATTTTTTATAATATAATATACTGTTAGTTGCGGAATGCGACGTAAACAAGTAACGTCACGAATCATCCGACATCGAGCGGCGGACGGACCGGATGTGCTGTGTGATCGCTGTTGGGTGATATCAATTATTTTTTACTTTCAACAGGTTCATCTTCCAGACCTGACGAGGACGTCAGAGTGTCAGGAGAGGCCATGTTAGTTGCGGAATGCGACGTAAACAAGTAACGTCACGAATCATTCGATCGAGCGTGCTATAAGCGCGCTTGAAGCGCAATGACTCACTTTGACCATAGATTAGTATACTTTGACATCGAGCGGCGGACGGAACGGACGTGCTGTGTGATCGCTGTTGGGTGATATCAATAATTTTTACTTTATTTGTTAATGCATTTCTTGAATAAGTCAATGATTATTTTAAGGTTAAAGTGCCCCTGTTATTTTTTAAGCTGTTTCACATCAGATTCTTAACAATACATATAATATTTACAATCACTAAACTAGAAAGAAACTCATGTAGGTAGATAAAATTAAAATAAATAAGTCTAGGCGGACAACCCTAACGCGTGTCTACGAACCGCGCTGTTGTAGGTAATTATTTCAAGGACAGGGCCGAGTTACAATACTGTATAGATATCATTACCGTGGTCGCACGCTTGGCGACTCGCAGCGGCGGGCACCGCACCGCGCGACGCCCCGCGTGTCCGTAAACAACATCGTATATTGTCCTGTTTGTGTCTACGCGTGCGATGATGCGTGCTGCTGCACGCGCCGCCGCGCTCCATAAACGGAAAGAACGCTGGACGCGACGCCAACGCACCGCGCAACGCCCCGCGTGTCCGTAAATGAGGCATGAGTTTGTAGTAAATAAGTACATGGGTTTACGTAGGCCTTTACAAACATGTCTTAACCTGTCAATTGTTGGAATACCAGACATACCTACTTAATTGAACACCTATTGTGTTTGGCCGCCGCGCCGGTGTGTCGCTGCGACTCAATAGGTAAAAGCACTTTTATTGCATGCGCGAGATCGTGACAATGAAAAGACCATAGATTCTGTAACGCCGTGCCTCTTTTTAGCACATGCAATAATTTACCATGTAATTGTTTTTTTACCCCTAATAAATACTTACCTAAAGTAAAAATAAAATACAATGCAATACTTTAAGCTGGTAAGGCCTCTAATTAAATTCGCCTGTCCAGTCTTAGTACAAGTAAATTAAGTAAAACATTCCAGTTTATTTAAGCCATCCAAGCCTTTCAACTTATTCTATCCACGCTGTTGGTCCTATTGCTCCCGTATCAGCTAGCACTAGTGGCAAGTTCCTAATCCTATCCCCGAGCGTCTTGTTACCACCATTCTGACTAGAAATATCTAGACCGGAATATACCATAAAGTAGTAGAGTCTTAATGATTTCAGCATGAATGGGCGCCCGGCTCGACCGGGAAAGGACTACCCTCTCACAGAATATCGACATAAAATAGCAGTATTCCTACTGTTGTTTCGGTCGGTGAGTGAGAGTGCCGGAGACCCAATCACCCTCAAGTGGGAAGGAAAAGGATCTCCTTCCCACTTCCTTTTTCTCTTCTTCCTTCCCTAAAGGGTCGGCAACGCGCAATTGATGCCTCTGGTGTTGCAGGCGTCCATTACTGCTACGGTGACCATTTACCAGCAGGTGCCGTATGCTTGTTTGCCACCTTAGTTGTATAAAAAATAAATAAAAAATCTTCTTCACGTAATAACATGAGGCATATTAAGTTGTGTTGCGATTCAAGTGCAGAATGGACCGCTCTTCTGGATACCGCATCAGTGTATACAACGGGCAGAAGCTGACCCATTCGCTTTGCGATGCAGAAACATTAAAACAAATGTCAAAATTACCTACCACATGGCCTCTAAAAAGCTAAAATACAAGTTATTTTATCTTTTTAGCTCATAAAGGCTTCGTCTGGAAACTATAGATATATATTTTTAATTTAATATCGTTATCGTCATCACGGTTTAACGTGCACAGCTAACACGCAATGATTTCCACAGAAATCGATGCTGAGCTGCTTATGCCCAACAGATCTTTTCCAGTATGATTAGATCGACTGACCAGTAGTCCCTAAACAAATAGAAGACGTCCTATGCTGCTTCAATTTATTTCCTACAGGTTACCGGATCAGGAACGATGATTGCCTATTGGCAATCATCGTTCCTGATCGGGTAACCGGATGAACTGGCGATGGCCACTTAAAATTCCTAAGAATTAAATACTTTAGTTTTTTAATAATTGCCTCGTTTCGGATCTTATCACACAGAAAACTTCCAAGCATAGTATTCTTTTCTTATATAGTAGGTAAGTAACTAAGGGTCATGTCTTAGTAGCGCATGTCAACATGTACCTACGGGTCATTACCTTACCGAATATAGACATTTTAATGATCAAATAAAGTAAAGATGCCATAAGAATATGATTGTAATATGTCCAAAAACACGGGGATGTTATATCCCCGAAATTGTTCACAAGCGCGTTGGAAGATATGTTTAGGACGCTGGACTGGAAAGGAAAGGGCATTAACATCAACGGAGACTACATCTCACACCTGCGATTCGCAGATGACATAGTCTTAATGGCGGAGTCGCTAGAGCAGCTGAACCAGATGCTGGACGGCGTAGCTGCAGCCTCGCGACGTATCGGTCTTGGCATGAATTTGGATAAAACCAAAGTCATGATCAATGGCCACATTGATCCAATACCGATCGTCGTACATGGTCACCCTCTCGAAATCGTTTCCGAATACACTAACCTCGGGCAGATTCTGCAGTTAGGTAAAAACAATTTCGAGAGGGAGGCCAGGAGGAGGATCCAGCTGGGCTGGGCAGCATTTGGGAAACTACGCCGAGTCTTCTCGTCATCCATACCGCAATGCTTGAAAACGAAAGTTTTCAATCAGTGCGTGCTACCCGTCATGACCTACGGAGCCGAGACATGGACACTCACGATAGGGTTGGTCCACCAGTTCAAAGTCGCTCAGCGAGCTAGCTCGGAGTTTCTCTGAAGGATAGAATTCGTAACGAATATATCCGGACAGAGAACCAAAGTCATCGACATAGCTCAGAGAATTAGCAAGCTGAAGTGGCAGTGGGCTGGCCATATCGCGCGAAGAACCGACAACCGCTGGGGTAAGCGTGTTCTTGAGTGGAGACCGCGACTCGGCAAACGTAGTGTAGGACGCCCTCCGACCAGGTGGGATGATCTGCGAAAGACTGCAGGCAGATGCTGGATGCGGCAAGCTGAAGACAGGGCGCTATGACGCTCTTTGGGGGAGGGCTATGTCCAGCAGTGGACTATTATAGCCTGATGATGATGATGATGTCCAAAAATATACTAACCTTTGATCATCTAAAACATTTAATTTTACCTAGGTATTTATTTAGAACTTTCTTAATCATTAGGTTCGCAGGGCAGATAGAAATGTTTGATTTCTATGTCGTATAAGTCTGTCAACAGTACCAGACTTCTTGTTAACTGCAAAATGTCCTAACAAAATAGTAGTTTTTTATATACCTACTAAATGACATGGTCGCGAGAGACGTTATAAACATCTCTTTGCAAATATTTGTCGTGCGAGGAGAGACAGATTAAGACATGTATCAGAGCAAATTTTTGGTACCGTTATATCCTTTTTCTCGAGTCGCTAAACAATGCAGGACCTTAGATACAACTACTAGGTATACATAGTTTTCAGATTAGAAATTATTTTACTAGATTGTGGAAAGAAATAAAGAATTGAATTGTCTATAAAGGCAGTACTCATTAGCTTAATTTATAGAATAGAATAGAACTCGGCTGTGTACATGTAGTGCGTGTTATTGAACCGACCGTCTTGCATCCGGGTAAACGCGTTATATTTTATGGAGTCAACCATTAATGTAGGTAATTTAATATTGATCAGCTCTACTTAACTCAAACCCACAACCACAAATCAAAAGAAAACGGTAGGCAAATACATAGTTTTTTAAAGTACTCTATGTCCTACTGTCGGTTCCAAGTTCAAATCTTCTGTCATAAAGCTCACAGAGATTATACATACTGACATTTAGACACAGTACAGCGAGCAAGGATCAAGTTAAAACCGAATATCAATCACTGCATTCTACCTACTTGATGAGATCTTCCTTTATCCTCGATCTAGATCATGTCACAAACTCATAACATTCATCACGTCAATACGCACTGACGAAATGAGAAAACTTAAGCGATCGTTTGTGGTGGTATATGGCAAATCAAAAAATTAATAAAAGTCAAGTACATTGTACATACTTATATTTCCATACAAAATATCAATTTTAAGTCATTTTAAAATTACATAAATACTAAATCTAGCTTTTAAATACAAGGACATTTCTCACCTGGTGTCATAAAACTACACCAGACTCGTCAATACTTTTAAAATTTCAATACGTTAGTTCAAAAAGAAAATACTTTAATCGAAAACAAAATATTATTATAAGAGTTGTGAATTTGTTTTCTACATAATTTCTTAAAGGACTAGTTTTTTATACTGTAAATACATAACCAGACTTAAATTGATTGTGGCAACTTATAAATAAATTGGGCACATCATTGCATTACAAAACTAGAGGCTACTCTTATAAAACCCTAAATACTATTAACATACACAGATAAATATGTACTATAAGCACAAGCAGTTAGTATGAGAATCCATTGTATATAACTTCTAAATAATGTAGGTATTCATTTAATTATACAAAGCAATTATTTTGTAGTCAATAAGGCAGTGATATTTATGACTATTTAAAAAGGCTACCCAGTGACAGTTGATAAAAAAAATACGAAACACGTTCAGTAATGTGGTGAAACAGTGACGTGGCGACCGCTGTGTAATCCCTATTACAAGGAATATCTATCATCTAACACTGGGTAGACACATATTATATCCAATAATTACTATGCTACAACTATCAAAGTTCAAGTTTCTATATTGTTAAAGTATTTTAAAAATTTCTGATTCAATGCTTGACGTTAAAGACAAAAAAACCTGCATGACAAGTACGCCGACAATTAAAAATCGCAGGCTCGAAGAATGTCAATATTTATCTTGTATATCTTTCTAAAGAGATTGGTTAATTACTTTTACAAACTACATGAAGACACTACAATATTGCTTCTTTCATTAATTTAATCAAATAGAAATAAGTAAATAATATATCTCTACGCGCATATTATGCTCCATTGCAAAACATCACGAATTTAAAACTGTCTTGAACTAATGGTACCGCATTCTTCATAGTTGTAGCATAGCACATAGTATTTATTTCTTATGTATTAAGTTATATCAGGCACATAAACGCGTTTATATAAATCGGTACAAAAGGAATGTTGATGATTCTGATTCGAGATTACTTTGTTAGCACAATAAGGAACAAACGCTTAAAAACTATAAAACTAAATGTTCTACATCTAAAATATAAAACTTTATACTTCCATGTATATTTTGTGCATAATAAATCTTCAAACAGACTTAACAAATTCAAAAGCTATCCATTACATGTTTTTTTTTCACCTCTATACAAGAAATACTTTTTTAATAATGATTAAGTAAATTAATTTTTAATGTATAATAATAATATTTTTTTGTCTTCTAAATGAGTATTACTTATCACTAACTTCAGTTAATAATAAAATATTTTATATTAATACAAATTACAATTAAGAGTGAGATTATGAAACAAGCGGCTGTTGCATCTATCGGTACGTTACATAGGGTATCAAAAACTGATATCTATGACGTCATTATTTTATTAATATTATTGCAATATAATGTCGCAAAACCTTCTATATCCAACTAATAATATAGAAATAATACCAATATGGATAATATAAGATGATTTAAAACTTTGCCAACGTTGGCCACTTGTCTCACAACTCTAACCTCAAAATATTGTCAGCCATTATTCTCCTGCTGCTAACGCACAACCCAAACAGCGCTTGCATGCCACTCGAAGCACACTCGTCCTACACTAAATACAAAACGTTCTACACAATAGGGCCGTCACTTACCCCAGCACCATATTAAAATAAAAGTTATTCAAATTTTTATCAGTGGCGACCCCAACAATAGTAAGGAATAACATTTAAATATCTGCCTTCATGAACAAACACGTTTCATTTTCTAATACTTGTATATTCCAATACTAAATTCATCTCACAGCTCCCATTAAGGCTAATTGGCCAATTTGAACACATCGCTTTGGAGTACAGTTCGCTTTAGTAATATTAACCTACTTCTGTCAAACTGGTTGTAAACCACTTTCGAGTGTATTATTAGTGATCGACATTATAGGAATCGCGATGATTCATGACAAACGCTTTAAAGTTAGGCACGTGGGTGTCAACAAAAAGTAATGGACTATTTGGAGATTTGTAAATAAATCTTGTCGAAAAACACATGATTTCTCAGTCTTATTTTAGTTTTGCGCTAATTAAACTTGATAGGTTAAGGAACCTAGAAACCGAACCGATAATATCGCTGAAATATGTGCCTGCGTTATTTATACGTGAAGGTATAACTTTCTTAAGGTATTATTCGAACTTCAGTTTGAGCGATTCCAACTTTAGGCATATACTATGGCTAACACAACACTTCCTTAATACTGTTAGAAAGAAAATCAAATTGCGATGAAAACCGTAAAAGCTTTTGATTACTACTAGTAATTAAACCTGTAAATTAAATTGCTCCGAGCGGCGACCAATTTCTTTACTATAGGGGTGCCGTTCTTTTTATTTAATATGTCAACATTGGCACTAGCTAGCACCTAGCCTTACTCGTAAAACCGATCACCTATGACACGACGGTAAACAGTTAGTATACCTACAGCAATTTTGGATCTTCCTTTTCTTTGCTTTTTTTAAAGTCAATATTTCAAAGCCAACCGCACTCCTTAGACAATCACACGTTGCATAATTCTATAACAAAGTAGTAACATCATATAAATGTTATTTACAGGAAAGTGAGATTGAAGAGTTGTCCAAATACTTTAAGAAATTTGATAGATGACCAGGTGCCAAAGGGAAAAGATTTTGAGAGAAAGTTTTCGAAGCCATAGGGATAGTAAGATGAGCACTTGTGGTGTATAACAATATATAAATAATATTACAATCTGCACGACATAAACGCTAATCTATGATGCAAATAAATGCATTTTTATTATACAGTTAGTTGGCTTGTGGTCAATATAGAATTTCTAAAATAGCAACATGGAATTAACGCTGATATCGCCGAATGATTCGAATGATATCGTTACTAAAAAGCTTGTAAAGAGCGAAAGATACGATATTCAAAACTTTAGGGTCTTTTATTTCTTGTGTTATCTATACAAATAAATAAAATTGAATTGTCTGTTTGTAATGTCAAAATAACAGCTTTTTATCTAATGCATATGAAACTATATAAGGTACCTATATGAAAGAATCATTTTTTTTTAAATTTTGGTCTGTCGGTCTGTCCGTCTGTTTGTTCCGACTAATCTCCGAAACGGCTGAACCGATTTTGACGAGACTTTCACTGGCAGATAGCTGATGTTATAAGGAGTAACTTAGGCTACTTTGATTTTAGAAAAAAATAGAGTACCGCGGAGACAAACACTTTTAATCTACGCGGACGAAGTCGCAGGTAACAGCTAGTTTACACTATATTTTAATAAAAATATATTTGGGTAGAACAACTTTGCGTTGATTAGAAAACGTTGCTTTTTAGTAACGATTTTATTCGAATCGTGTGTCAATATAATAATTATTGTAGAAGATATCTGCATCGAATATTTAGTCAATGTTATTTTCATTTGTTTACATATTTGTATATAAAAGTAACCTTGCATTTATAACTTGTAACATAAAGGTGTAAAGATGACATTTTATACTCAGTAGTTTATATAAAAAATATTTATAAAGAAAAACATTTTCTTTATTTATTTTTGTTAGCTGCAGTTACGTTAACTGCAGCTAACAAAAATAAATAACGAAAATGTTTTTATTTATAAATATTTTTAATACAAGACAACGGTCTTGTATGACGACAGTTTTTCTTAATGTTGTATATTTTAGTACATTCAATAGATTACCTTGCTTGAATATTTTGGTAATTTATTTGGTTGCTCTTGTTTAATATTCGCTGCACATGCTATTACTTTCTTAGTCAAACGTTAAATGAATAATGCAATCTTATTTTAAAATACGAGATAAATTACCACGTTTCGTCTTAGATTTAAACCATGAAACAATAAACTTATGGCAGACACGTTGTCACGTAAGACTTAATTTGTGAACTAGGTCTTAAAAACGTTGTTTTATATTTATGATTATAATCATAAAAATAGTTGTTAGTAAAGAACTATTTCGCTTAAATTCAGGACTAAGCCGGATATTTAATCCATGTTTTAGAATTAGATCGTAGGCCTTTACAACCTCTGGCAATCGATCTACCGACTTAAGTACTTTCATGCTAATCATCAATTCCTAAAAAGCAGATCAATACAAAAACTTGTGAACACACCGACTGAATTATACCAGCCAATCAAAGCACTTGACCTGAGTTTAATTTTGACACGACATTGATTAGCCTTTCAGAAATCGATTGTAAGTCGTATTATCATGAAGTTATTGTACTGTTTGTAACCGTTTACAAAAAACATAATATATAAGTACTGTAACTATTAAAATACATACTTAACAGATTGCAACAAATACATAAATGCGTACAACATACATAGTGTATTCCTCACTCATGATTGGACGTTACGTGTGTGTAGGTGTGTGTGTAGGTGTGTGCGTGCGTGTGTGCGTGCGCTTTAGGCGTGCGCGCGTGACGTCAGCACGTCACACGGCGGCAGGAGAGGCTGATTGTCAGTGCCACTTCGCTTTCTGCGCGAATATGTCCGCGCGCAGGTTCTGGGCGAAGCAGATGCCCAAGATCTGTAGAGGTACAACGTTACATATTATATAAGTACTAGGCTTAAACAGTTTGAAATATATAATGCAATAAAGTAAGTTCAAATAAAATTAAAAACGGGCGTTATTATCTGCTTCTAAGTTTAAAATACAACATACTATCTAGGGTAGTTGTTTATATTTAAACTATGTTACTAAATACGCGACTGCAAAAAGCAATAAAAAAATAATCTTCATGGGAAGACAACATAAAAATTTGTTGCAAAATAAAGGTCAAATGAATAAGTATGAGAAAACGTGGGCGTAGTATTTCCCCTTGCCGCCGTCATTTCATTGTCTGTTATTTGACAATGACTCTTTCTACCAGATCTGAAATCTTTCAGTCTTATTTACATTTCAGTGGCTTTCATTTAAATTTCGATAACTAAACTTTTGCAACAAAATATTGAACACCAAAATTTAAATATTATAATAGTTTATTATACGAACCGATTTTCTAAAAACATACATTATAAATTTATATAAACTAATCTACTATTACAATCATTAAACTATAATATTGAACTAATGATTAAAAGCTTAACGCAAAACTTAATTAGCGAGAACAAAAATATAACCATTTGTTAATGTAATTTCCAAAAGAAAACGCATCTTTTACATATAGAGTAGATGAAAAAGCAATACCGAATAGTGGTACGTAGTAATGCAGCCAAATTTTGCTAGATATAGTTGTAGATACCACTTAATAGGAGACGAGCCCGTTGTCGGCAATCGGGCACAGTTACAGACTCCCGTGCTTCTATTGAGAATTTCTTAACAGAAAAAACCAATAACACATCACCTGATCCGGATATAGGCTACTTAACATCACACTGTGACCCAAATGAGAGAAACAGTAGCGATAAACCCCATTTGAATCCTGATACAGCTAGTCTAGAATATTCTGCCAATAAATATATTCTTATTTATATCATGAGATCATGACTAACAAATAAATTAGTTATTTAACCTATTGAGTTGCACACCGACAGCCAGACGCAATACATTTCAATAGGCATGATGACAGGGTTAAAATAAGGGATTCTAATTAGACCATCTTTTAGATCTGCTAAAAATAATGGACTCTTATTCTTGGTTTTAACATAACAATAAAAAATACTAAGGTTTAACGCATTAAATTTCGGGAGCGGGGCCTTGTGACGTCACAGTTTTGTAAAATTTGTACCAACCAGTGACGTAACACGAAATTTAAACGCGTTGTATCTTCGTTGTTATTAGTTTGTGGGACAAAAGGACGAACACGTGTCCAATTATTTTTTGCTTATCTAAAAGACGGACTAAAATCTTTTTTATCATCATGCCTATTATGTCGTATTCTAAGACTTGACGGATTAATCTATCTCAGACATTTTCGAGAGGTAAAAACATACATACCAAAAACATAATGCTTGTGCGTCTACAAACAAAAACTTACTTGTGCAAAAGCGGTACAAACTGCGGACGTGGCTACAATTAAAAGGTTGTGATCGAACCACTCCTCCGCGGCCTCTAAACACCCCTTGTCATATATTATCTTTGATACATCAAAAGTCTAGAACAAAAAGAAACAAAAACATCAATAATGCAACTACTTGTATAACAGTGAATACTCGTAATTACTGTGCAGCACTACGGCAAAGGGCAATACGATTCAATGGGAAAATGTGAACAGTCATGCTAATTGACTAATCACCTAACAGTCTGCAAATAAATAATAATTATATATATAAAATGTTTGTTGTCGTGTTACATAAAAGTTTAAGCGTACAACAATTCTATTTCTATAGTTGTTACTGGCCAGAGTTATATTTAATTTACCTATTTATTATATTTTTTTGTGATGTGCTATTTGGAGTTGCAAGCCTTTAAATTATAATTCTTTATTAATAAAAAAGATGACAACTGACTGACTATTCTAGATGTTAAAAATGAACTGAAAATTTTAAAAGGAATTTGTCTTTTTCATGTCGGGTATTTGCCATAATGCCATAAATGGTTGCAGTAGAAAGATAGACACCAATATTATTTTGTGTTTAACAATCTTAATTTTAATGTAAAATAAATTTCGATTTAATAATATTTTAAGTCTGTCGGAAAACCGACACACAACTAAACAAAACGACGGCAAGCACAGGACCAAAAAATATTACAGATGTCATTTATATCATAAAATATCACACAACTCCATCTTATACCTACTCGTATTTAAATTCAATATGTTACAACATCATCAATGAAAACGATTAACACGACTTTAAAATCAAAAACCTAACAATTTACAAAAGCCAGTTCACATTTTCCCATACAATAACAAAACACAAATTAAGAACACTAGAGTGGCGATAGCGTGATCAGTTTGCAGTAGCGTGGTGGACCTTGAGCGCGAGCGGTCCCAACAGCGCAGCGGCGGCGGGCGCGGCGCGGCCCGTCAGCCAGTCTTCGGCCGCCACCAGGCACCCGCGCTCGTGGATCACACCCGAGCTCACTTGCTGCCGCACCAGGAACTAACATCTTAGATATCGCTACTACAACCAGCTAGCGGTAGACTCGATAACATTCGAATGTGTTGACAACACTACACATATTTCACGAACTTATGTGCTATGTCCTTGACCATATACAACTGTATTCGAATATTATTCGAATACATATATGCACGTATCTAATTTAGTCGATAGCATTCAAATTATTTTCGTATAATATGTTGACAACACTACACATATTTCACTTTATGTATATGTGCTGTCTCCTTGATTGTATTCGAATACAGTTATGCACATATCCAATTTACTCGATAGCATTCAAATTACGAGTATTTTCGAATGTGTTGACAACACTACACATATTTCACGTACTTATGTGTAAGTGCTGTGTCCTTGACCATATACAACTGTATTCGAATACAATTGTATATGGTCAAGGACACAGCGCTTATATTACTTATTTTATTTTATTTTCAAGTAGACAATTCCCACACTGCGAATAATTGCTGTGTCGCGGGGGACTTTACAAACATTTAAACAGCAGACACAAAGAACACCCAGACTCGGAACAAGCGTTTGTGAATCACACAAAGTTTTGTCCCGTGTGGGATTCGAACCCACAACACTCGGCGCAGTGGCAGTGGCGAGGCGACCACTCAAAACAACTACGCCATTCATGCAGTCAAATTATATTTGAATGATTTGACTACTATAGCTGTATTCGAACATCATTCGAATACAATAAATTATGCACATCACTTATTCGAATGCAATATACACGTCACTAGTATTAGCAGCAGAGTTTTTTGTTTGTACTACTGGTATAATATCGTAATAAACCATCGAGATTTACATAATATAAAATATATGATAGTACAAAATGAATATGATACAAACCAAAACATGATGGTGATATACCTTAAATGCCTACTGAAATGTGCTATTATTATCTGTCCATCCAAGAAAAAAAAAAATTAATAACAATTTACTTAACTGGTTTGAAGTAATTGACAAAGTATATTACACGATCCAAAATTATCTTAATGACAACATTAATTAGGTGTTGATATTTTTTTTTCTACCAAAATGCATTTGATTGACATATTATATACTTAGTCTAGCCATACATACTGTTACAATTAATAAAAACATATTATTATATTTGAATTTGAAATCTATCATTCTTATATGAATATTTATTGTATTTTCTCATTTACGCGCCAATCGGTGTTAAATATTTTGAGATATTAAAATGAAGTGGGGTGATAAAGATGACCAAATTGCTGAGATAGCTTACATACAAAAGACCCTACCCTATAGGGTAGGATCCTTTGTATTTTAGGCTATTTGTCCCTCTTTTTAGGGGATACCCTAGACACAAAGTAGGTATAGAGCCAAATGCATTTTTTTAAACTCTCCATCCGCTTGGTATTAGTCGAATGTTTGTGTACCGAGCTATTGATAGGTACAAGTACAATGAAACCTCCTCTGTTTGTGACAGAAAAAGATCTGATCATCCACGTAGTATTCGTAAGAAAAAGGCGATCAAAGCAGTGAAGGAAAGAATTCGAAGAAATAAAATTTCTGGAGCCAGAGAAGTGTGTCAGGATCGTAGCAAATGGAAATCCGTAGTCTCTGCCTACCCCTCTGGGAAACAGGCGTGAATCTATGTATGTATGTATGTAAAATTTCTGGAATAGAATGGTCCTTTCAGCAAGACTGCGTCATAAAGCTCGATCCACCCAAGCGTGGTTGGAAACGAACGTTTCGCACTTCATCAGACCTGAAGACTTCTCTTAATCCGCTGGATTATGATTTATTGTTAGTTTTGGAAAGTATAGCATGCTCTAAACGCCTTGATAATTTGGAGTCCCTAAAACAATCCATAAGATTGGCAGTGAAGAACTTTCCTATGGAGAGAGTGCGTGTTTCTGTTGATAACTGGCCTCAGCGTTTAAAGGACTGTATTAAAGCCAATGGCGTTCATTTTGAATGAGCGTCATATATTTTTAATGTTATTAATGTATAAACTAACACACATTATAGTAATAAATGTTCTATGCAATAGAAAATATACCGGACAAGTGCGAGTCGGACTCGCCCACCGAGGGTTCCGTACAAATTTGTAGATATCTATCTACATATTATAAAAAAATGTTGACCTTGCATAAAGACCCTGTTTTTTATGATTTTCCAGATTTTTCCTATACTTGTAGTATAAGACGGTATTACTTGTCAAATTTCATAGTTCTAGGTCAACGGAAAATACCCTATAAATTTTGATTCCCTTGCGTGTCGAAATATACGTTTTTTGCGGCATAAACAGCCGTATCAATATTTTACGTTAACTGAGAAGTTTGGTTGTTTCACAGCTTCAAAAGATTGTAAACCTGAGTATATCGTTTTAATTTCAAGTCGATACCTCCACGGGTTCCCGAGATAAACGGTCTTGACAGACATACAGTCAGACGGAAAGACGAACAACAAAGTGATCCTATAAGGGTTCCGTTTTTTAGTTTATAGTTTTGAGGCACGGAACACTAAAAAGATTTTTCCTTAATGGCATAACTAGCTAATAGTTATTCAAAACTATAATAATAATATTCTACCATATACACACAACACCGTCTAGCCCAAACTGAGCAGAGCTTGTACTATGGGTACTAGACAATGTTATTTTTTTTTTGTAAATGCCTACATCCATATTATATATAGAAACACCCAGACCAAGACAAACATCAATGTTCGTGCACACAAATGTTTGACTTGTGCGGGAATCGAACCCGCGACCTCAGGCGTGGCAGTCGGTTACACTGACCACTGCGCCATCGAGTGTGGCAACAGTGGCGAAGCGATCACTTACGCCACTACAAATGTGCAGTGTTGGCAATTTTTACGTAACAGTCCATCGTCCATTGTTATAGAAACGTAATAACTAACTTAGCTATAATAAAGATGTTGTACTCACATAAGTAGGTTTCCTCACATCATACCCGCACTGTTTATTACGGATAATGTCCTGAGGTTTGCTCCGACAACAGCTGAAGGGCACCCCGCACGCTTCACGCGACCCCACGGCGCCGCTCGAACAGTTGAAGTACGCGTTGCGATCCCAATCCCGTGGACCCTCTACACCGCAGCATTGTAACTGGAAACAAAACAATATAGTTCTTATAAAGGATGCTGATATAATCACCTGCATCATACTTCAGAATAGTGTACTACGGGTTTAAATAATGTATATAACAGTGATTTTATAATTGTACCTCTAAAAATCACGAGATAAAGTAATTATTATTCATCCAAAAAGGACGCCTATATTGTGTACCTAAGAAGCGCATCTAATGTCAATCATTCTATGTTGACCCGGTGCATCGTACTTGTGTCCCTTGATTACATGCGACATGCGACCTACCGTATTGGTCGTAGAAAATTAATGAATATTTTTTAATTAATATATGATGTACTATCGACTTGAGCGACGGATGACCACTCCTAAGTTTAAAATCGCTTAGCAAGCCCTTGCTACCCTTACCCGTGACACGTCCCTTTCTTTGTTTGAGTTTTATTTCACTTTACATTTGTTTATTGATTCTAAGGCGATACAAACTCAACTGGTCAACATGTGCAATCGATTTTTTTTCTGAAATGGTCAACCGTCGCTCAAGTCGATACTACATATCTACTTTAATATCTTGATTTACCTTTTTCAATGTGGCAGGTGATTTATTCGGCAACCGGTATTAAATAGGTTATAACTGCCATTGTTCTGCCCTGTCCAGTTGGTAGTTCACAAAGGTATGGAATTTGACCACAGTGCCAAATAGGTAGTTTTTGTGGTTTTCATTTCGCAAATGTAACTAAAACGCTAGCTATCGGATCCTAGCATATACAAAACACGTTCAAAATAATACTAACCACGAAGATGATTAAATCATCTATGATCGAATATAAACAAAAAAGAAGTTCACGCCTAGGTAGTTTAAACCGGTGCCTGTAGTTAAAACCGTCATTAATTTTACAGTAAGTACTTAGTAACAGAACAATAACTTAGCTGTTTCTATCTGCGTAACTTTTTTTTTACCTGAGCGGAGGGTTATGTCGGACTCACCCGGGAAAAGATGGAAACATCCCGATAATACCGACTAAACCTATAATGGTGTTCCTTCTCACAATCTTTGGCCGGGATCACTCGCCCATTCATCCTGCAGAATCTATGCATACCTACCTACCCTTATCTTTAATTCAATACAAAACGTCAAGTATTGATCACTAACAAAAGCCTTGATTGATTTCTTTTTTGTGACGGCATGTCATTGCATTTATTTTTGATTGACATTGACATATTTATTTGATATGTTGTAAATTCTACGATATCGCCATTTTATATTGTAATTATTCACGGATAGCGGCAATATCATTGCATATTATCGGAATTTGATATGGATTAACTCATTTGTTCAGCTGTAACTAAGCAAGGTGATTTGATTGTAATCCGATATACTTAAATGACTAACTGTAAGAACATCCCAGTAGTTTAGGTGGGGTTCGATTCCCTAATATAAAGCTAATATTATAAAGAGGAAAGATTGGATTTTCTGTTTGTAAGGATTTAACTCAAAAACTACTTAATCGATTTTAAGAATTCTTTAACCAATGCTATATTATCACTGAGTAACAAAGGCTATATTTTATTTTTTCAAAGTACTGTTAACAACATAACCTACTTTTACGCGAGCGAAGCCGCGGTCAAAGGCTAGTCTATTGAGAAATTCTGAGTTTGCTTAATCAGAATCACATACTAGACTAGCTTTTGCCCGCTTTTGTCTATTGACGACTACTGGGAACGGTAGATAGCTATATATAGGTACTCTCTGACAACGTATGATCTAAATCTATGTAGCGAAATGTGTAAGAGACTTCTATCTCTATCCCTTCGGGATATATGCGTGAGATTACTATTTTGTTTAACTACTTTTTACAAAATGGTGTTCATTTAATTTAAACAATGTAGTGTTTAGCTAATTTTAAAAATTACAATGTTTATTTAAATCTAGCAATAGTCTAAGTGATTTATGTATGTTATCCTTAGGGTTACCAGCCGTACTATAATATATAGTATTTTACTATATTTCGAGTCTGCGTACTATATACTGTTGAAGAAATATATAGTATGCTAAAATACTATATTTCAACAACGAAAACAACAAACCAAAACCTTTATTCAAAAAACTATCGACGCTGCTTTACTGCTGATGCGAAAGCATATATTCGCACATAATCAGTTTCGAACCTGTTCGTGATGTCAAATTAACAAAGTACATATTTAAAAAACAGTAGATAACAAATAAATATTTTCCATAAAATACTATATTTTTAAAAATGTACTATATTTTGTTATAGCTTATTTTAAAATACTATATTTCGTCGAAAATATGTTGGCAACCATAGTTATCCTATATATATGCGATTTATGTATGCTGCTATATGTATGAATCCAGGGAATTCACTAACTTATATGGATGTAAATAGTTACATCCATATATGTTAATGAATTTCCTAAGTAATAATAATAGAAGTTATTTTCATAAACAGTTACTTACCCAGTCTTCTTGTATCCAATCAATCAAATTCTGTTGATCAGGGTCCTCTCTGTAATGTGTGATGAACGTTTGAAAGCCAATTGTTGCTTGTTGTTTTATCTATAACATAACAATTAAGACAACATTTAATTAAACATATAAAGCATACACTAACGCATATTACTAATGTAGACATACACATACTACTTTCAGATTTTGTGATTAAATCGATTCTATATCACCTCAACAACAGAAATTGGTTAAAAAGAATATAGTTCACCGATAGACGCAATATACCCAATAACCGTTTCTAAATAAATAATAAATGACTACTCGTGAAGTCTTGGATTCGAACCCTGGGTGGGGCAACAAAAGAAAACATTAGACAGGAAACAAAAAAATATTAGTTTTTCTGTCAAATAATTCTCAATAAGTATCAGCGGAGTTAAGAAATTGTCGGTGTCGCACTACCCGTGAACCTCGGTAAGCTAATATTATAATACGCCCTGCGCATGATCTCTCTCCGGTCATGTCGGATTGCCGTCCCATCGGACTATAAGAGTGAATGAATAGAGTGGACTAGTGTTTGCGCACACACTTGTGCACTAGAATAACTGCTGCGCAAATTGCCAATCTTCAATAAGACAGCCCGCTGTAATTCAATATAGAGAGAGGACCATACATACATAATATAAAAGAATATATTACCCAGTCTTTGAATACGAAGAACAGTATTCCTGTTGTCATCTCGGCCAGCAGAAGTAAAGCCAGGAACACCGCATACTGTAAGCAAAAGAAAAATAAATTAGCTAAATAATTTCACGGACGGAGTGATCACATCGCCACCCACAAGAAATGAGAGACAAAAAAAATTAAGGTCGCAATAGTTTTAATTTAGAACGCGACAACAGATTACATATAAATTCACAGAGATATTAATAAGTATAATTTTGACATACAGAAATTATTATCTTGTATCTACATACGTAGTTTTAAGTGTATACCCCGATGGGTGTACCTAAGTTAAAAGTGTATTACACATCCATTTTGACAGGTATGGTTTGGATCTCACGTGTGGGGTGTTTATACTGTCGTTTACAGGGCACAGTTTCAGACAACGTGCTACTACTGAGAAATTCTCTACCAAAAAACCTTTAAGATAAAAATCCGGGTTATTATTTATGTTATTAGGGTCCATGTCCAAAAGAGCATCGAAGCCGAGACTTTTGCACAGTAATCGCATTTACTTCCGCTGCGCCCCGAGACAGCTTTACAATTTTTTTCAATATATTTTCCTTATAATTCTAACGTCTTTGACCTGATTTTGACAGCGCGGACGCAGTCCTTAAAACAATGACTGATTAAAAATCCAGTATGTTTAGATTAGCAAAGTTACATTTAGGTAATATATACCTATTTGCTAATTACCCGCACAAATAATAGTATTATTGTTCATTATCAGCTAAAACAATAGTAGATGTATTGTCGTTTAAGTTAACCCGCCGTGACGATTACGACACGCCCTTGAACAAGGCCCAGCGTATACTGTAATATGGCTACTAATACTGACACGTGCAATCAATCCTACATTGTAAATAGTTTTTTTTATTGCCATGTAATCGGCAAACAAGCATACAGCCCGCCTGATGGTAAGCGGCTACCGCAGCCTATGAATCAGAGGCATCACTCACACGTTGCCGATCCCGAGACATTTGTTCTTAATTAAGTCTCATGCACAGAAATTTCACTAGCTACAGTACGATTCAAACGGAAACATAATAGTGCACAATTTGCACACTACTACTTGGCGGTAGAATATGTGGCACTGCGGTGATACCCACCTAAAAGGCTCATGCAAGAGACCTACCACCGGTAAATGATAGAAGATTGCATATTTGTTAAGGAGTTTCTAAACAGGCAATATTTTACTGCAATGTCGCTGCAACGAGTTTAACTATAGCCCGGCCAGAAGATAAAGCGAGATCACAGCGTGTCGGCCCCCTTGTTTACTTCTAATATATTCTTTTATTTATTTTTACATGCTACCAACAGCTTAGTAGTCGTTTCAAACGAATTGTGTGAATTTATTTTTCTTTCAAAATTTCATTACCAGCACGGAATCAAGAACTGTAGCCGACAATAGGCTCGCTCATTTTCGTGAGATGTAAAACCGTAGGTACTTACCGCCCTTTCAAGAATATAGGCGTGAGACTATTTGTTTGTAAAAGACATATTATCAGGCTTGCTCTCTTCGGAAGTCCTAGTCATAGGTACTACTAACTAGGACGCATGATACTTGTATACATGTAAAGGTACCTACTTTTTACCAATGTAAAAAAATGAGGTTTAATTTGCTTAAAGAATTAACAAAAGTGATGCGTCTTGCTATCGCACATAGGTACCTACTAGACATAAAAAGTGCAGTTCTTAAAAAAAACGAACTGCCAATTGAAAAAGGAAATACAAACAGCACCAATTCTGATTACCTAGTTTCTGCTGAAACGATCAAACAGTGAATATATGTTTTGTGACATCATTTTCATTTTAAATTCCATCAGCTTGCACGTACCGTCGCATGATTTTATAAATTGTGATTCATGGAACGAATTAGCAGGATTGACTGGTTGCTAATTCAAACTACTTGAGACACAAGTGATAGAACAAATAAGTATAAGGTAAACGTTCGACTGCACGGATGGCGCAGTTTTAAGTGGTCACCTCTGCCACTGAGTGCTGTGGGTTCGATCCCCACACGGGACAAAAAATTGTGAGATCCACAAATAGTTGTTCCGAATCTGGACGTTCTTTATGTCCGTTGATTATATGTTTGTAAAGTTCCCCGCGACACAGGAATTATTGCTAGTGCGGGAGAAGTCTTTTAAAAAAACACAATTTAAAATATTGTGCCCGAAGATAAAATTTTAAGAGATAGGTTAGCCACTGACAATCTCCTGCGAGTGTTGTGGATTCAATCCCCACATGAGACAAAAAATTGTTCGTTGCCCTTAACTATACCTACTGGTTCTTTCAATAAATAACTATTATGGTTATTATTATTATTTTCTATTGCTTAAATAAATATATGTACTGAAGGCGGTGAATGTTTGCCATTTTTATTAGCATAACCATTGTTTAATAAAAACATGATATGTATAATGATTATGAAATGGGAGTATTGGGTCATGCACCTATCGCCCATAATAATAATAAAATGCATTTATCGATAAGTCGGTATATGAAAAAATAACCAATATCAGAGTTAGTTATTTTTTTAATGTTTGACATATAAATACTGTTTGTGATACTAACTTCTATCCCTCGAGAACAGTACTATTTTCTGGATGGTTATATCCCTATGTCCTTTGTACAACGTATATGCGAAATTTCAAGATGATAGGTCGAGTAGTCAAAGCGTTACAAACAAAGAAACAAATTAATCTTACATTCGCATTTTATAATAGTTAGGATTCCATTCGATGTTTTCTACCCGCAACATCTTTGGCGATAAACACCTTTTTAAATTAACTATACATTTCTCCGGGTGATAGCCATATCCTCGTGTATTATTTAAATCGATCCATCTGTTTGCCGGTTCAAACGTACCCAACTACATTACACTCGGATTTATAACATCATAGTATAGATAACCATCATATGGCAATGCTTACGTCTTCTTTGTTTAGCTATAACTTAGATAAATTACTCTAGATATAAAGGTTATACTCACACACGCGAGCAGGCAGGTGTTCTCACGCAGAGCTCCCACACAACCCGTGAACCCGATTATGAACGTGATCGTGCCTGCAATCACATCATTACAAACATTAACTACACAGTACAAAATAGTATATGAACATGATAGCAATAATGTGAACTTTATCTTTTCAATACATCGATCAAATATACCATAGATGCACGATCGTCGCTCGAAAAACGGCCCCAACAAAAGTGTGCATAAATCAGTCATATGCGCTATATTATGACCTGTCCCATTCACTCTTGCGGGCGCTGCCCGTAAGCGAGAGCGAATCGACACCACTACTACGGTGGAGACCGTACCATATACTTAGTACGCTTGCGTATCGCGAGTAACACACTTAGGACGCTTTACATTGACGCGTTTTAACTAAAACTACTACAAAATGTTTCTCAGTGGGCGTTCAATGGTTATTCCGGTTTATTACCTGGATTGCATAATAAATGCAGACACTTATAAGTAAGTAGTACTGGTCAGTGCCACATATTGACGCGGTTTTTGTATGAGAATGTGCATCTATGGTATATTTGATCGAAGTTTCAATACATTTGTTTAAGTCATAATCATTAGTTATATTACCCCATACTCTGCTAATACATTGTAAGTTACAAAGGAATAATTCAATGTCGCGGAAACTATGCAAACAATTAAGCACGGTCACAAATTACAACTCGAACTTAGAATGATTATTTGTGTAACAGATAATATATTTTACTCCTGAAATCTAACCTTAGGGCACTATCAGTGGCTAATTAAACCACTGCGCTATCGGCGCAGACAAATGGCTGTTATATGTAATCTCATTTCTCGCTCCCTTTGTTATTCTTTTCTTTTGTCTGCAGCCTGATCGATAAGACGCCATATTTGTAATGGATAGGTATATCGCGAATCGTATTTATTATACTCATTGCACAACTTATGTAAACCACCTTTTAACAAAAACATTTTACCATAACTAGAGGTTTATGGTATTAATTTTTTATATGTCTGTACCAAGGATAACCAAGGTTATGCTAAACCATATTTTTATGTGTTCTTTGGCTGTGCTTTGACGTTTATTAATATTATAAAATGCAGAAGAACGCGGTGCTCGCACTAAATAAGAGATCATTTTAAAATTTATGATAACTGATACTGCATACCACGTCTGCATTCGTCATTCAATCCTCCATTAAACTTTATTGAATAAAGATTATTGCATTGCGTCTGTGGTTGCAAATTAGGCTAGATTTTATGAGTATTTTTAATGGAGATGAATGGCATAGCAAGTATCCACTTATGTCTGCGGTCTCCCCAACCACACTGTTTCTACTGAAAATAGGAACAGACCGACTCAGGATGTACTTAGTAGAATGCAGTTAAACAATCTTGTAATGTGTTTCTGCTACCCCTAATCGTCAATCAATCCTGGAAAAGCCCAACTTTTACATAGTTGGGCTAGTCCAGGATACATGCTAAGAAGAATACAGACAAACAACTTTGTGTTGTGTTTTTGCTAGTTGCTGTTCAGCCAGAAACAAACCAATGCTACTTTGTCATATGCTATGACAGCACACAGACTTTCTTTTTGAAGGAGTGGTAACTCAGAGTCATGTCATGTATGTTATTAATATGTAAGGATACATTACAATCATATCATAAGGATATATATTCACAATGATTAATATAATTTATAGGTAAATGTGACAAGAATAATTTTATAACATTGTTTTTGAAGATAACCCAAACTGGTATAAATTATGAATATTATAGATATGACACCCACTTTTGGCCAGCAATGTTTAGTCCTACATAACAAGAAATGAATCTATTCTTATTTACCAGGCACTTTTAACACCTATGTAGCCCACATAAAATATTAATTAGTTTGCTCTACATGGAAACTGAATCGGAGATGTAGGATTTAGTAGGCACTCATCTATACATATAATAAAATCGTAGGAAAGTCAAAACTGTACATTGAATATTTTTTAAAAGAATACTTGGGGCGTGATCTACAATCGATGTCGAAGCCAAAAATATAGTTTTTAGAATTTTTGTCTGTTTGTCTGTATGTATGTCCTGGCTAAACTCAAAAAGTACTGCACGGATTTACTTCAAATTTTGCATGAATATTACTAACAGGTCGGGTCAACATATAGGCTACATATTATCACGCTATCACCTACGGGGGAGGAGCTATGAATCTTTATTTTTCTTACGCATTATGTGACAGCGTGTAATCTAACGACGCATATTAAAATGTTATTTTTGAGTAAGCCATGCTATTATCTAGCTTTACACTATAAAAACTACGGCATTTAACTAACTTGGGCAGAGAAATATAGTTGGTTTCCGCGGCGACAAACACTTTTTAGTTAAAATCTACGCGGACGAAGTCGCAGATAACAGCTAGTATTTATTAACTCACTGGACCAATGACAGTCTACTTGTAACAGTCTTATTAATAAAACTACCACATAATTTTTGGTCTCCAATAAGTTTTATGGTATACCTACCTCGATAGTATGTACTATATAATATACTTGTTAAAGCTTATGAATATACTCACAAATAGATCTAATGAGGATTCCCTCTATTATTTAATAACATTGACCATGATACTCACCCACACATATTAATATGAATGCTGGATCTAAAGCGATGTTGGTGAGACGTGACAAATTGTTGAATGTGTCTTTTTCTGACCATGCCCAGATGCCCACAGCTAACACAATCAGACCAAGAAACTGAAAATGTGAAAAATTATTTGAAACATTATTAAAAGTTTGAAATATAGTAATTGTTATTTTCTTGTCATATTTAGCAAAAATCCCAGCAATATAAAATTATTCAATTACTGCCTTCAGACTTTATTTGTTTTGTTATTAATACAGATGTCAATAAAAAAGATAATATATTGAAATGGGTCTGTATGGATTATCTTTGGCTATTACTAAGCCATATTTGGTTACTAAATAGGACAATGAACAAAGGAATTACTGTACAGGATAACCAGAGGTAAAAAATAATCGTCTTTGGTCTCATTCAGGTTTAACTGCCTTACAAAGAATGTACATCTCTTTCAATTCCACTCTCTGCATGATTGTCATCTTATCAGCATTTGACTATCTACTCCTGAGTCAAGCTCTCTCCATGGGCATAGCCAAAAATTAGTAAATTCATTTACTTAGTATATTGAGGTGAAATATTATGGTTTTATTATATTTAATTATTTTGAAGGGATAACTGTCTTGGGCTTGCATATTTCCACCACTACCTGGGTATACCAATAAATTTCTCCAAAACAAAATCACAGTATTAAATTCTTATATTTACTTATTATAAATGCTGCTAGCAAATATGACACAATTTATTTATAAAAAAAGACAAATAAATTATAATATATCTG
Organism: Catocala sponsa; assembly: GCA_963564715.1. Lineage (NCBI taxonomy): Eukaryota > Metazoa > Arthropoda > Insecta > Lepidoptera > Erebidae > Catocala > Catocala sponsa. The sequence continues at coordinate 18,971,580 of OY751337.1, read as the reverse complement.
CATATCAATACACTAAATAATAAAAAGAACTAAATGACTAATGAACTCCTGGAATGTGTTTGTAATAAAATGAAATCATGAATAGGTACCTATAAGTACTAACATTATAAAGAAAGAATCAATATAAGATTTATTTTATCAATCTGATAAGATTGTTCAAATATGAAAGTTAATTTTTTTTCATTCAAAAGCTATTGATGTAGCTTTTATGATGATAAGCATATTGTTATTGTGTAAAATTAAATGACTGGCATTCAATCTGTCTGTTTTCATTGCCTCTTGAGATAAAACAAATAATTCTTGAGATGATATATTTTGTTTAGGTAGGTAATTTTGTTGTTGTATGCAATTCAAGGCTACAGCTTTAATAATTGCTTCTTGTGATCGAATCTCAGCAACATTGAGCAGGATGTAGGCAGTTATAGTACAGTTATAGCAATTATATATCTCACATACTAAGACGAGCATAAGATGACCCCAATTCACTAAGAATACGGTCAGGCGAGATGAAACTAAAACACCAATGATTGATTGCTAGTTTATGAGACACTAATCGGAAAGTATCAACTGTATACGAGCTTTTAAAATCATAATAAAAAATCTACTGTCTACATTACATTCAGCGATGCGTGACGAGCCACAAATATAAAAGAACCTTGACAATCAGCTTGGGTTAAAATGTCATAATGTTAATTAATATGTAAATTATGAACTTATAAAGACAAATAAAACACCTCCACTCACCCAGAACAAAACATTTACACCAAAAATAACATATTTCAAGCAACAGCTGACTTCGCTTGTGTCACGTCGATATTTCCTAATGCTAGGCATTTTATTTATTATCACATAGTCATGTCACCGTAGTAGTAAACAAGGAATGCACTACATTGAACAGAAACAGAACTAAAATCTAATAAAATTAGCAACTAGGCCACACATCGGCCAAATTAACGAGAGCGAGCTCGAGAGCGAGCGGAGTGAGCGGAGTGAACGACCGTCAACCGTCAAACAAAAGAAAGGAAGTATTATGCCACTAAATTGAATAGTATCCATATGAAACACGAGGCGCCTACATTGAACGTCGAAATATGTTTACTGTCCTCGCATTATGAACTAATGGTTCTGTATAATGCCAAACAAACCAGACGTCTTTATTTAGAAGCATTATACTTCGATGAAGTTACGTTCGGAAACTTTATGCATTCGATTTTGATATAATATGTAAATATATTTTCACAGTATAATATTATAGCCAACCACACTTTAAATAAATCATATAATAATTTCAGTGCCATTTTCTACACATTTATTATAATACATAATTATTCTCTTTGCATGTTGAGGAGCAGATGTAACGTTTAAATCTCTTCTGAAGAAGAAGAAGAAGAAGAGAATGTTTAAATGAATCGCGCTAAAATTTAAATCGTACAGAGCGTTAGAGCTAGAGCAGTGGGTGTCTAAGTTGTTTGGTCAAGGACCAAAAAGACAAAGTGTGTTATACTTATAAGTAAAGGGAATTTCCCAGTTTGTTATGGTGCTTCGGCTTGGCGTGGACATTAAATAGTAATAAATGCATTGATTTTTTAATATCTAATACCCAAAACAAACTAAATATAATAATAAAGCTGCAGCAAGTTGTTCAAATATGCCTTTTCTTGATATACATAATATTGCAATATTGTCACTTATAATTGACTGAAAATGAGCATTTTATTGATTGAATAATATCTATGTTTATTATAAAAACGATACCTTATTAATGTAATAAAGAAGAACATGTTAAGAAAAACAAGTATCTTATTAAAAATGCACGTTTATATAAATGCTAACCCAGAATGGAGCGCAAAAGAAAAAAAATGGCGGTGCCTATGATTGTTATCAGTTTACATATTTATTTATGCGTTCTTAAATATTTCCTGCAACGAGGTATTATTTAATATTTTTTAATTAATTAATTATAATTATTTGTAAATAGATTTTTTACTGAGCAATTTGTCCAAGCAAAGTCGAAAGTAGTTCCCTTTATGTGAAAAGAAAAACAACAAAAACAAAGAAAAACAACAAAAACGCGAATTCCCTGGCATTCTCTTACACTACACAACTGGTTTACTGCAGTAATATTTTAAACGTGATATTTTACTTTCATAGCATCCAAAATCTGCAGCCTAAACTATTGGCAAGTAATAATTAATTACACTCGTTTTGATAATAGAACTAATGAGTAATGCAATAAATATGAAAAGAGCTTAGGTACGTGAAAGATTTATCTATCTTTCAAACAATTACGCTTTTGCCAGAGATTTTAATGAACCGATTTTGTTTTGAGATCAATAGAAACATGTCCCGGACGAACGTATTTGGGTCTTTACTTAGCGTGCGCTAGTTATGTAAAAGCTCACTTACAGAAAAGAAGCAGATTTGTATCTGCCTCTGCCTGTTATCTGTATCTATACTAATTTTATAAAGCTGAAGAGTTTCTTTGTTTGTTGGATAGCCTATTTATCGAGGAAGGCTATTATATAACATCACGTTACGACCCACGGGGGCGGTGCCGGCGCAGTAACAATAAACGCGGGTGAAACCGCGGGAACATCTAGTATTAAATAATTGGTTTACTACTAACTATTATACAATATAAGGTCATAATATAGACTATTATTATTTTAAGGAAATTGAATTGAAGACAAATAAGTACAATTTGAATTAGCAGCTAAAGTCCTTTACTGTTAGGCCTAGAGCGCACTGCCTTGCGTTTTTTTTAACGCATAATCTGTGAAGTAAATAATGTCATAGAAGTGCGCGCATTGCGGTGAAATAAACGCAATGGGTAAAGTCGTCGTTGGCCTCCCGCTGCAAATTTACGGTGAATCTACCGCACATATTTTTGTATCGCATAGAGATCTCAAGAAGTGCCGCGTTATCTACGGTGCCGCGCAATGCGGTGAAAAAAATGCACTGAGACACTCAGTCAGTTGCTGTTGGGAACTTGAGTCGCGAGTCGCGACACAGATATGTTTACCTGGCGTTTCTCCGGTGATTTCGAAAAACTTTTTTGGATACGAACGTAGATCGTTATATCTTACGAAAAAATACTCTTTATAGGCGTTAAGGTCATCTAGGAATGAACCCAATACCGTTTGGGTACCCTTTTTTACGCAATACCTAATAAATATATACAGATAGCAACTCTTGTATCGTAGTCCATTACGATGACGTGTATGCACCACAGTTGGAGTTCGAATCATAACACGTGCGTTTTTTTCGCTGCAGTGCGCGGCCCCGTGAATGCGTTTTTTCTACCGCACGGTAGAATAAACGCACCGCGTTCTACCGCAAGGCAGTGCGCGCTAGGCCTTATTGGAAATATGTTTCTAATGTAGGTAAGTAGGTATGATACCTACACTTTGAGTGCTAAATAAATTACCTACGCAGTGCTGCAAAACAGTGATGTTGCGAATATTCGCATCCGCAATCGCGGAGCTTCCGCATCGATTTGGACATCTGCATCCGCATCCGCATCCGCAATAATCAGCGCGGATCTTAATGCGGAACCAGATATAGCGTAAGTTACACATTAATTAACATTATAAGAAATAAATCAGGTGTTCAGTAGAACGTGTTTAATTTATGAACCTTTGCAAAACAGGCTTGAACCTGCGAAGGCAGTGATATTAAATACTTTTTATTAAATAAGATGAACAATTTTTATCAACATCCGCATCCGCATCTGCGGAGCTTCCGCATTGATTTGTACATCCGTATCCGCAACAGTGAGATTGCAAATATCCGTATCCGCATCCGCATCCGCGGATATCAAAAAATCTGTACCAGCAACATCCCTGTAGCAAAACACATGAAGGCATTTTTAAGATTTTGCACTTAAGCATGTAACTGCAGAAAGCACATTGGCTCAGACTAAATGAATTAGAAAGCAAACATTTAGTTAAGTTGTATCCTCTAGTAACATAATTATTAATTCAATGAGATATGTGTAGAGACAGCAGCAATCGGACAAGGATAGAATTGGGTGTAGGTAAAGTGAAGCATGATTATTGCTTGCGTTGCAGCAAATTGTGTTGGAACACAATTTTTTATTTATCAACGTTCAAGAGAGACAATATTTATAACGTAAATAGTAGATAAGTAAAGGCAAATGCTCCTTAAGCGTAATTACCTCGGTTGACTTTACATGAACATTGGGTCTCAGAAGTCCTTGTTAATTAAGTATGTCGTCCTTAGACCGTGTAGGCACCATGCAATAGAGAGAGAGAGAGACCTAGCGAATCCATATATACATATATATATATATATGTATATATGGATTCGCTAGGTATATACGTATATATATATATATATATATATATATATATATATATATATATATATATATATATATATATATATATATATATATATAGTCAAAGTCAAAAATCATTTATTCATTTAGGTCACAAAGTAACGCTTATGAACGTCAAAGTATATAGGTTAGTGAGTTTACTAAGTTACTGAAGCTACATTTAGGTTAGTTGCTAGGTTCAGGCAAAGGGTAGAGCCTATGAGGAGAAACCTGCAAGGAACTCACGGCCACTCTTTTAAATATATATATATATGTATATATATATATATATAATATGTACGTATTTACACAAAAATACTATATACGTATGTTTAGCCATTGTCTAGTACCCATAGTGCAAAGCTCTGCTTAGTTTGGGCTAGATGGTGTTGTGTGTATGTGGTAGAATATTATTATTATACATAGGTATATATCTTCGTGAAGATACCTGCAAGTAAGTGATTATGTTCTCGAAAGTGCTTATGTAAAGCCTGCATGTAACCAGTATGATGAACCATTGTCTTTAACTCTAAAACTAAAACATGTTCACGCCTGTCAGTAGGACAAGTAGATATATAATGGTGTAAATTCTTATTATTATTAATATCGTTACACAACAACCAAATCCAGCTCAGAGCAGATAGTCCGTTTTCGGAACTCAATATCATTGTATCGATGCCAGTGAAGAAACATACTATTGCAATTAAAAATACTATGTCTTTATTTACAAAAAAGGATGAAATAAAATAACAAACATCACAAAACTATTATTCTTTATAGTAATTTATTTATATACATAATTAATATTCACTACCTACGATAGATATTAATTTTTGCATCTGACTCCGTCGGCCGTGTTATGCAGGATCCAATCGATATAGTTGCTGACTTTCGTATACACACCTGAAAAAGATCTCATATAAAACACGAGCGACAATTTCTTAAAATTTTGCGAGGCACTGTCTTTTAGAGAATATCTCAATAGGTATGTGAATTAAAAAAAAAATATTATTTTATTATTTTCCACCAAGCATAAATTTACAATTTCGCACAATGTGATATTTCCACTAGGTAGCAAAGAAAATATAACAAGTAGCGTTAATACGCTACTTGTTATATACCACATAATTGTGGGGTGGACAGGAGCCTAAACTAGGGAAACTCTGTATTTCAGGTCTAAAATCTAGTAATTAGCAGGCAAATATATTTGTTTTGATTTCCTGTGGAGAATGAACGGATTTCACGGTTTTTAAGAAGACCCTATACAGTCAGCAGTCGATACGTGGTATGTCTCTCTTGCATTTGCAGCGCTGTGACTCGTATATCTTCAAAGCGCAAGCATCAGTTGCGTCAGATTCACAGGTGTTAAAAGATTATTCTAGGCCTTTACAATACGCTTAGAGCAATTTAGAGTTACCATTTTCCATCAAACGAGCCCAATGCTTGTTGCTTTAGACGCTTTAGTGCTAAAAATAAAAGGTGACGTGCTGCCGATGGCTAAAAAGTTGGACTAAATTATATTTTGGTATCTGCACAATTTAACCAAATTTATGGCTACTAACCTACTAGCTAGCTGGTTACGTACCAGCTATCGTTTGGCTATAACTTAAATACGCTTAGCTATGTGTCTTTAACACCAGGACGGTAATTCAACGAAGCTTGTAAACTAGTAATTTCTACTATGTATAATAAGCATCATTATGTATTTATATAAATGTGGTCGACTACAGTGCAGCGCAGGGCTACGTTAGCACATTTTCAGTTTATGTGGTACCCTAGTACGAATTCCACGGCGTTCAACACAAGGTATTTCTATATACACCTCTTTATCACAAATCGTTGTAGGTAATTTGCTAAACTCATTACCAGATTGTTGACTAAATAGATTATCCAACTCAATTAATCTAATCAAAATTTTAACTTGAATCAATCAATGTATACAATAGCACAACAATAGTAATGTATTTGGCAACGTCTGGCCTTTCCTTTATATTCAATGTTTAATTTTAGACAATACACAAAAGATTGCTTCATTTTACAATGTAATTTTACTTGGATGAACTTTGGAAAGGACAATTTAAAATTAATGTAATTACGAAATATCAATATGAACACATTGTTTGAGAGTCCTTTGATAGGTAATATTTATTTATTTTGGTTATCTTAAAGAAGGATCCATCTTAATGGGATTATTTTCAGGCGGAATGGATAATGTCTGCTTTAATATCCAGTGTTACAATGATAGCAAGGTTGTTTATCTACATAGTATTACACACAGTAAATATGTGCTTAGTGGTGCGGCATTCGAAATTGTATCCCAATAAGTATAATATCCACCATTTTCATGCATATCGTATGCCGCTGAATTGAAATTAATTATAGTTTATCGAAACATGTAATTGAGTGTAATTACTCGTAGGTATGTACTTGAAGAAACTCACACAAATATGCATTTTTTGTGATTATGAGATCTGATATAAATGTCATCAGTCCTATATCAATGCTAGCAGAGTGGGTCAGTGGGCAAAATACTTACCAGGATACCTGGGATCCGCACATCCAATACCCCACGACACGACACCTGTATTAAAACAATTATAACATTAAAGTTTATAGACTACCGTGACTTCGTCCTGACCGTAAAGTTGTATTTATTTAAACCACAAGTTGCGATAGAATCATCAAATAGCGAAGCAATAGATATACCTGTAGTTTAACGAATAAAGGGTACTCCCTCTTTGAGATATTCAAAACAATTGGTTGATTCATATCAGTGATCACGCTGATTCTTCTGAATAATATCATAATTTTATCACCATATTCAAACAATATTAACCTAATTCGATCAACTACTAAGTTATCGCAAGGTACAAAGCGGTTAAGGTATTATTATTACAAGGATGATAACGGGAAAACCTATGAGTGCTAAGTAATTACTTATATTATTGTTAGTTTGACGCACTATAAATCAAAACTTTAAATGACTTATGAAATTAAGATCACTTTACCTGCTTGTACATATCTTCCTTCAGGTTGAAAAACTAATAGAGGTCCGCCACTGTCACCCTGATGAATAATATTTTTATTAAATTACATTTCATTACCCCAATTAGATGGTTTATTTATTATCGTTTTTCTATTGCTCATTTATCCAGTATTTTGGATAACTTAATCAAAAGTATACATTTAATACTTACTTTTTTAGACCTAAACATACATACATAGATTCACGCCTGTTTCCCAGAGGGGTAGGCAGAGACTACGGATTTCCATTTGCTACGATCCTGACACACTTCTCTGGCTTCATTCACTTTCATCACATGCCTCATACACGCCCGTCGGTTCAAGGAGCTCTTAACCTGGCCTTTGCCCCGAACGCCTCCGATCTGATCGAGAAACGTTCGCCTAGGTTTTCCTCTTGCGACTGTTCCATTCACACTAGCCTTATAAACTTTCTTAGTCAGTCTTTCCTCGTCCATTCTTTCTACATGTCCAAACCAGCTAAACATACCCTTTTCTATACTTGTCACTATATCTACTTTCATGCCGCATCTCTCTCTAATCAAAAACAAACAAACAAACTGATTTAAACAAACTGCATTTTAATTAATTCCCAGGAATTAATTTAATTGAAGTTTATATTATGTTTATTACGCTTATGTTTGGACTACTGAACCTTTTTTTTCTGATAGGAATGACTAATATCAGAAAATAATCTGCAATTCCGTCAATCGTCATTTTATTTATTATACCCCTTTACCAGAAGCGTGAAAGTAACTCCGGAGAGCCCTGTGCATGCTGCTGTCAAATATTAATAACTATAATATCAAATATTTTCTACTAAAATTCCTTAATTTATTCCCACAAGTAAGATATGATAATTAGATGCATTTGATTCAATAGTTACCAAGAATAAACGATGAATAATACAAATACCCTACACATAATTAAAATACGAACCTGGCAGCCGTCCTTTCCTTTAGAGAAAGCGCACATCATGGTAGGCTTTAAATGCTGCGCCAGAGCTGACATCATGCAGTCTTCGTCGGAAAGAATCCGAAGGCTCGCTTTTAGAAGCACCTTTGATGACGATTTTTCAACGCCCACGCGCCCCCATCCAACAATCGTGCCCACTCTGTTTGTGAAGGTTTCGCCTACAAGTAGTAAAAAAAGATGCTGTTATTAACTAACAATGCAAACACCGCGTTTATACATTATATTTTGACACGCTTTCTTAACTTGATCTGTATGTAAGTATGTATTTAAATATGTACGGATGTAATGACATTTTTCAATCGTATTTCCTCTGCTATTGAATTGAAAAACTTACAAGTTTTCAGAATTAGTAGAAGTTACTAGGAGCGCTCTGTAGCATAAACGGTTTGAAAGATATTTATCAATGAAGTGTTAGATTCGTCTTAAGTCGTCGTTCGTCTGCATGCAGTAACATTCGGCATATTATTTTAGTGTCAAATAAATAAGATCTTCGTCAACGATGTTTTATACCATGGCCACGGCAGAGGCCATTCCTTCGAGTAATTTAGCAGTTGGCTTTTGTGTTATTACGTTCAATAGTTAGTAACTTGTTTTAAATATAAACTAGCAACAATTAACAAACAAAAATTCAACAATCCTTCAAGTCTAATTTATACAATGTTAACGAAATTTAAAATAGGATACAAGATATTTGACGTAAGATGTTCTGTGAACAATTCGATGGCCCCGGCGAATAAACGTGTAATGGCTCACGCAGGGAAAAATTATTTTTCATATTTAATTCTCTTTTCTACAGCCCGCCCAGCACCTGTCTAATTTTTTCAAAAGATTTTGTCCAAAAATGCCGCAGTAATAAGCAGCGAAACCTTTATTCTATGAAGAAATACCTAAGCTTAAAAATCACACGAAAAAAATTACTACCAATGGTTGCAGTTTTTAATTTTCTATAAATTTTACAAGAATAAACGTGTCTAAACATTGAAACGATTAACCAATTACAATGTTTAGTGATCATTTTGTACAGAGCGTTTTACACGTTTATTCGTGTAAAAAAATTGTTGCTTTTGTTGGTTAAAGTATTGTACCAGAAATAAAAATGCGTGTTTTTTTGATTTTGCATCTAATTCATCTAATACAAATAATATTTTCGTTTTAATTCTAAGTTTAATACTATTTTAAAAAATGTTATAAAGGAATAATTGTGTTGTTATTTGATTCCGTTTATGTTTTATGCTTCAGTTTTTTTTTTATTTGGGCGAATGCTTTGACGCATACCTGTCCGCGGGGCGACAGAGAGGTTATGTCGGGCTCACCGGGGGAAAGATACCCCGGTAATACCGATGAAACCTACCAGAGTGTTCCTCGACATAACCATAGACGGCGGGGCCGCACAAATCGCTTTCACATGCAATCGCGACACCACCATGGTTTCGGCCCGCTATGTGAAACGACAGGCCAATACATAAAAAATACTTCCTCTACTATCTCCTTGTGGGGGGACAAAGACACAACATAAGGCGCGCGTGGGAACACAGACCTGGTGCTGATCGGGTGGCGAGCAGGGCCACGAAGCCCACCGCCTCCAGGTCAAACCTCAGGGTGGCTAGAGGTTATCTCGCGCCCTCCGCCGCCTCCTTGATGGTAATTAGTTTCTCTCAGAAGGAGGCGACGGCGTTCCACGATCTCTCACTCCAAAGCATAGACTGAACCACGGCCGGGAGCGAGAGAGCAACCAATCCGACTGCCGCAAGCAACTAACGGCGGCGCTGAGATACTCAGGCGCGGCAATCCACCAAAGTGTGCAGCGCCACTACCGTGTCCTCAGCAACATCGCGGCAGTCGACGCAGTGATGACATCCAGGTCTCTCCTGCAGGCGTATGCAACACAGGAACAGGCCAAAATAACCGTGGCCAGTCATTACTTGTGTCAGCCGGAACGTGAGGGCGCCATGCCACGGAACTTACCGCCACGAAAAACGGAACTTACCGCTACGATCGTGGCGTGCCCGGCACTGGAGTGCACAAGTCGTTCCTTCCATTCGTTCACCAGGACCTGGCGGAGCTCGGATCATGCCGCCTCTAGAGCGGGAAGAGGAGGTCCTTCGCCCCGAGCTACTGCTTCCTGGCGCCAACGGTACAGCGACGCCATTAGCGCCGCCAGGTCCCATGCCAGGTCCCATGGCATCGATCCGAGATCATGCGCTATCCTCTAATCAACCTGACGGCCATGGCGCGTTGTGGCGCACGAAGTGTTGAAATGTTACGCCGTCAGATGGCCCGCCCTATCTGGGACTCCGTAGAGGGCCATGGACTGCACGACCCTCTCGTAGAGCCTCAGGCAGGAGGTGTTTGGCCCCCCAAGGTTGGGCAGCAGGCGCGCGACCGCACCTGCAGCGCCCCGAAGACGGGGTGCCAAGCGACGGAAGTGAGCTGCAAAGTCCCATTGGCTTTCGAGCAAAAGACCTAAATTCTTTAGGGTTGACTCGACTCCCATGCGGACCCCTCCTACCATGAAATGGGCCCCTGGAAGTGGTCGGTTCCGAGGGCCGTGAAAACAAACGACCTCGGACTTAGACAGCGCCACTCCGAGGCCTCACCGCCGGATACGACCAACGACTTGTGTGGTCGCCCGTATGGCCGCCGCCCGCTGCGACTTACCTCTCGCCGTGACAAATGTGTCATCGGCGTAACAAACGACGCTGATGCCACAGAGGAGCGCACCTCGCAGCACCCAGTCGTAACCGATGTTCCACAGGAGCGGACACAGAACCGATCCACCGCATGACATCTCTCGCCGACTCCAACCGTCGTGATCCGGGTAGACTACTACCCTCTCGGACAAATATGCCCTGACAATGCGGCGGACGTAGTTCGGCACTCGATGGAAAATGAGTGTCTCCCTTATACAACTCCAGGGCTTACCCTGGAGTTGTATAAGAGAGGCACTCATTTTCAGGCATCGCAAATACCTTTAACACCTTAGTGTTACCCCCGGGACACCGCATCCTCCGCCAGGCTCCTCATCAATTATGTTTACGTATTTTTTAAGAGAATTAATAATTTGCGTTTTATTTTTGGAAGAGGTAGGTGTAAATCTATCGTTATGTTAGAAAGTTCAAGTACTTACTTATCTTTAAATAAATGAATATTAGGTTCTAGCAAGCTCTTTAATTTAATCCTTGAGATCTCATTCTAATAACTTACATAGTATTTTTAGTAAAAGTGTATTACACATCATAAAAAATAAATATTTGACACTAATAAAATTGTAATCTATTTTTGCATGTATTAAGTGTTATTCTTTATTACGAGAATAAACGTGTAAATGTATATTACGCGATCATGAAAGTTTATAATTTTCTTTAACAATAGTCTAACACTGTCTTATTTTCATGGAAGATTTACATTTCAACATAAATAAAAACATTAGGTATATCTCAAACAATTTGAGCAATAATATTATACCTATCACAAGAATAAAAAAATAAAATGGATTTTCATGATTTGTCTGAAAACTACAAACATCTTAGTTCAAATTATTATACAAGTCAAGAAGTTAATTTTTTTATCTTTAATTTCTCTCTACATTATATTTACCTTTTCTCAACCATAATCGCTTAAATTAAATTATAACGTTTTTATTTTTCCCTGTTAAATTGACTTTTTCACTTACATGTTTATTCTATGGGGCTATTGATTTGTGCATAAGTTGATGAGAAGATTGTTTTTAGAATTTGTATGGCTCATAAATAATGTGTCAAACAAATTCTAAAACAATCTTATGGAAAGATATAATAATAATATCTTGTCTTTTTAAAATTTTTGTAATTAGGTAATACACGAGGAAACAGTTAAACAATGACATAGGATATAAACCTGCGTCGTGTTAAAGCTCACTGTTATCTTAACAATCTCAAAATAAATAAGTATACGCAGCTGCTGCCTGACAGAAGATATTAATTGACAAAGGCTTCAAACATTGACTTATGCGACAAAAATTGTGATATCTACCTAGTCAACTGTTCCATATCTTAATATTATTTATTCCAATGTTTGTAAAGTCTCTTGCAACAAAGTACTACTCCTGAGAACAGCAAATGTAGACGTCTTTAAAATAAACATAAAAGACTAATAATTAAAATTGAACGTACCCACTTCAGGTAAACAAATTGGTACAATATTGTCACTGAACTGGATTGGCAAGTTCAATGTAGCGATAGCAATATCATTTTCATCTCGAACAGCAGTCGATGTAAACGCCTCGTGTATCACAACTGCTGATATATTCCGTTTGTCTACAGCCTTCAAGTCGTCCATAGAGTCCAGTCCTACTAAAACTTCCATCAATTTGAAATTATCCCTGAAATCAACATAAAGATAAGCTGCAATATAGTACAAAATACACGCTAAAAAAGAAATAAGATATGTCTTAAGCAGAAACTAAAGACACCTTATATCATATTCTTTATAACAAGCACGTGTCAGTGGCAACTACAGAGGCAATAGTAATATGATAATGTAATATGAATATCTGTCGAACTAAGGCTTAGCGCGCACTGCGGTACAGCGAGTTGCGGTTGCGGTTTTAAAACCGGTACGGCAAAATTCTGAAATGGTTTGGCGCGCGCACTGCGGCTAAACAGCCGCAAGTTTTGCCATTCGTATCTCAGCTTTCGTAGCGTTGAGATAAGTACCTATATACATTTACCGTACCTATATACTTTTACTTAATCTCGCTGTTAACTACAATGCTGGTAGTGTATTCATAAATAAAACAAATCCCTTTTTCTTTTATTATTATTAAGTAAGTAATATGCGAAACAATCATAGGAATATCACCACTTCTTATGGCAAAATAAAAATAATTTACTTAGCAAATGGAGATTAATTAGTTACGCTTAAAGATTAAAAAAAAAACATTTGAATGCCATTCATTCGTCCTACGACAGGAGATTCGGTATCATCCCAATATGTTATGTCGGCGTCAGCATGTTCAGATACTCGTATGTTGGCTGGATTCTGTTGTGTATTATTTTCCATATCCATATCGGTAATCATATAGTAGCGTTGCATAATTATTGGAATCATTAGAAAAGTACCCTTGATTAATTTCAATAGACACCATGCTTGTACCTATTGCTTGATTTGAAGCTTGAGCTTGCTGTGGAGGAGGCTGAGATGAGGCATAATTATTGGGGCTAGGAGTTGGAGACATAACATAATCCGGAGCCAGTGACTCCGATGTTGATGGTGGTGAAAGAGTATAATTAGACATAACAGAAGACATTCTTCGGCATGAGTCTTGAGTGTATGGGATCCTGTCCTAACGATTAGGTTCTGAAGCTGAACGATACTGGGTTTGCGGTCTTTGGAACTCCGGTGAACGGTAACGTTTGGCAATGTTCAATATACTTAAAATTTCAACTTTTGCGACGTGCTTTCGGTCGTCATAAATTTTTTTTAGTAGGGTAGTAACATGTGCGTGAAACTAATGTCTTCATCATAGGTTTTTTTTGTCGTATGATGTCTAAAAGTTATTCACTTTTGTCTGTTTCACGAGCCTGAGATGTTTTGCGGGCTAGCTTCCTATTTTCGCGTTCGACACTATTATTACTGTTTTCTTCAGAATCATCCACTGATATGTTTGAGGTGGTTTCTCTCTCCAATGGTCGAGAAGCTAAAAACGAAAGGGCTTGAAAGTGAACATACGACCTTCTTTTGTATATCTTTGTCCTGATTTGCCCTTCTTCTGAATTGCAAGTTCTTTTGCAAAAGAAGCTTTCAGGTTTCGCCATTTATTTTAAATTTGTGTTCCTGTAATAAAAAAGAGACAAAATGTTACTACTCGTAGGTATTTTAGAGTAGTAATTTGATTGTATGGTTAACCGTGATCGAAAATATAATTCGAAGTTCATGTAAATACAGTCTACCTATTCTGAATCTCTGTTTATTATTTGTTATAGGTACTTCGCATCCGGGAACAGGATCAACTCACTTTATTATGAATATCTCATTGGTGCAACTATAATCCGGGAGATAGTGGAAGATACATGTAAAAAATTGTGAGAGTGTTTACAACCAATATACATGCAAAAACCTGATGAAGATACTTGGAATACCATTGCAAAAATTTTTTATAAGCGCACAAATTTTCCCAACTGCTTAGGTAGCGTTGACGGGAAGCACATTAGGTGTGCAAAACCTGATAACGCCGGTACTCAATATTTTAATTACAAACAGTACCACTTAATAGTATTGATGGCGGTAGCCGATGCAAATTATTATTTTATATCAGTGGGTGTTGGAGCTTATGGTGGGAATAGTGACTCACAGATTTTCAATAATTGTAATTTCGCAAAAAAACTTGAAAGGAATTAGTTAAACCTTCCATAGGCAAAAACATTAACTAATGATGAAGATAGAAAAGTGATGCTACTAGTTTTTGTTGGAGTCGAGGCGTTTGCGCAATCGAAACATGTTATGAGACCATTTCCAAGACGGAATCTCACAGTAATTCAGAGTTTTTAACTATAGGGTTACACGAGCGCGAAGAATGGTAGAGTGCACTTTCGGGATACTCACCAATAAATTGAGAATTTTGCACCGCGCTGTAGATGTTAAAATATTGTGATAAAATCGTAAAAGCTTGTTGTATGTTACACAATTACGTACGAAAACACGATGGAGTCAGACCTAGAGACGAATTGTATGGGACTGAGTTAATTAGCTTCCGTTGAAAGCCTGTCAGGTCAACCATGAACAGCCTTCAGAAAAGGGATTATTTTGCAAATTATTTTACTTCAAATAGAGGTTCTGTCCCGTGGCAATATGATAAAATATAATTTGTTGGCGTAACAAACGTGACAAGATTTCATTTTTTTGCGCGTCTCTATAACGTTTCGATCATTATCGTGTTTATGTTTTTTTCTCGATATATGATAAATAAAATAATAACAGTTGTGTTCTAAAACTTCTAAATAAACACATATAGAAAACATATTTTAATTTTAGGGGCGTAATAAAAATGAAATGTTGCCGATTGTTGGTAGTTCTACTGTAATAAACTCTGTTTTCTGTACCTAAAAGGTTATATATTAGAAATAAAAAATTTTTACCAAATTTTTTTTTTCTCCAGTTGACAGCTCACTTCAGTTTTCTATAATCTTCTCATAGATCTGGTCCCACATCTTTGATTTTAAACCTCTATCTGCATATCCTTTAGTACTTTTATCCCAAAGTACGGGTCGACTTTGTATTTCCACGATCAGTGCGTCAATATTTACATCGGCGATTGCTTGGGCCGCCGCCCGCGTCGTCGCACGGAGCGCTCGGCGATAACATTCTCTCGTGGCTGCTCGAGCACTACTAATTGCGACGCGCTCCGGTTTTTCTGCCGCAGTGCGCGAGGTTTGACACAAGTTCATAAGATGCAAAAAAAGGGTTAGCTTCAGAAACAGGCCGATCCAAACGGCGTTGGTGCTGGTTGAAATATGTTGGGGGTGGGTTTTCCAACCCCCCGGATCCATCCCCAACCCGCGCACTCGCGTAGTTAATTTTTTAGGCATTTTTATAAACACGTGAAATGGAACGGCTTTTTGATGACACCAACGTCATTTATTTCGTCTTTCTTTAATAAAATGTGATACAAAAACCTATTTTTAATTATTTAAATATGTAACAAAACATTTATTGTCAAATGATCATTTTATTTCACCAAACTTGGTAAAAGATATTATTTTTACGTGAAATGAATCGTAAATTTTTTCGCGCTAGAATCAGCAATGACACGACACATGACACGAATTACATGACAGCCATTTCATAAAATTTTAGACAATATCGAATTAACCTACCCCGACTCTCCCTAGTACTTTATGCCCTACCCCTAGAGTGGTTATAAAAAGCCGGAGGCGCGGAGGGAGGGCAGCCTCCGCCAGCTGTAACAAAGCGCAGTTGTAAGTTGCTTCCAAAACAACAGATTTGCAAAACAGAATATAAAATGTCACAATTTTGAGGTTAAGTATGTATGAACAACTTTAAATATTTTTTTTCTCGGGAAGTAGACATTTGCGCGCGATGGGGGTAATTGGAGGGGGTTCAGCACTCCCTCCCCCTTCCCCCTCAAACACCCTCAACCCTCAATTAAATCAGCCCGTTTCTAAAGCAATCCCCAAAAAAACCGTACGGCGCCGCACCGCAACAAATCTGTGGCAAATCACAGATTTTTTAGCCGCATGCGGTTGAACATAGATTCGGTTGAACAACCGCAGTGCGCACACAACCACTGTGGTTAATACAACACGGATTTTTGTGGGAGCAAACCGCACCGGTTTTTGCCGCAGTGCGCGCAGCCTCTTAGAGTGCTTGCGCTTGGCGCCGTTACTCAATGGACGCGAATATTACTTATATCTTTATCTTTCAAATTCTGATAACTAATGGCCTATTTAAACTAGAATGTTAATAATAATTGTAGTCCAGTATGAATACTATGAACCATTTTTTACCGATGGATAGTGGTATAGTTGTTTCACGATTTGATGAGGAGTCGGGAGTTGATGATACTTATTTATGCTAGTAAATAATGATACTATATGATATTTTCTCTATCTGAATATATTTTTTTTAAATCTACATAAGATTTTGTAGCAATAAATATAATAACACTTACACTTTCATTTTATTTGCATTGCAAATCGGAGAAAAACGGAGGTACAGAATCAAATCTAATTGCCAATTGTAAGAGTTAGTTCTACTACAACTACCTAAGTATGCCAATGCAATGCTTTCGCATAGAACTTCAGTAAATGTTCTCCGACCAAATTCATCTCTATCTGAAGAAGGTATTGGTCAAGAATCCTAACTAATATTATAAATGCGAATGTGAAATGAGTTTGTTTGTTTGTTACGCTTTCACGCATTAACTACTTAACCGATCATCATGAAATTATATACACACGTTGTTAGTGGAATATAAAAGATCATAGAGTACTTTTCACCCAGATACAAGCGAGAAACGGCAATGAATTGCCGTAAATCTTAGAGTTCGAAAAAATGGTTCAAGTAATATGAGGTCAGAGGTCATAGTCATTCCAGGGTATATCGACTATGCTGAGTCGAATGGCGTTAACCGCGAGTCTCTAGTTCTTACGTTTCTTGAGTTGAAATTTTTATAACAGACAGACGGACGGACAAAGCTGTTATACATATAAGAGTTTTTTCGAACTCTAAAAAGTACTAATACTAACCTAACCTAGATATACGCGAAGCCGCGGGCAAAATCTAGTATAATTACTTACATAATATACCTAATAATATCAGCCTTGTATGAGTATGAGCACGTATGAGCCCGTGCACAGTGTATCAAGAATACTTAACCTATAAATAAAATGTAGGTATAAAATCGTGTTTCGAATTTGTCTGTTTGCTTTTACGTTCGCATACACTAATGTCCACAATGGCTGCACTAATTTGGAAAATATTTCGTCATTTAGATTGGAGATAAATTAAAAGATATATCGATTAAATACAGCGTTCAGGTATATTAATGATACATGTTCACACATCTAATCGACGCGGACTACCTATCAAGTAGAATACCATACATAATTAAAAACCTATTGCACCTGGCCGCCAATGTGCCGCTGAGACCTAATAGGTTATTCTTATTATAACGTTGTGATCGTTATGACCATTCAATGTCTCAATTTAGATATATTGCGTCTTAGAAACAAATAATTTAAAAATACTTGAGTATAACCTTGATGTAACAAGAAAAGTGTTTGTACGAAAATTTCATACAATCTCTCAATTAAATAAAAATGTAAGTAAGTGAAACTAAATTCGTTTTGAATTAATTACTACACGATTTAAATTTTGATTGATACATTGTGATTACGATTCTATAACAGTATTTCCGGCGACGGTCTTGATATCGTACCTAACTGAAATTTTCTTTTATTTTACGATGAAATACATACCATTTAAATTGCTTATTATACTTACAAATTATAAGTATATATTTTCAGAATAATTTTATTCTTATATATTTATAGTTATTTAATAAAGTATTGAACAATAATAATAATAATAGCCTAGCATATCCCATGTATTAGAAATAGTCCTACTCCTGCTGCGGCTAGTGCCGCTGTAGGTGATCCATCACACCTTTGAATAAAAATCTCGAAGGGCCTCTTCACGTTGGACCTATGTCTCCGTGTAAGCCTCCCAAAGGACCAGGTATTTTCTAATATAATATGTTAGAAAATACCTGTGATAAGAAAAACATAATAATAATGATATTCTAATATTCTATCACATAGTTTAGTTCACACATTAATTTCCAGTTACCGTTGCTATAACGAGATCTAGATGTTTTATATAGCATTTATTAGATCGAATTATCTTATAATATATTATTATAGGTACACTTATTGTTATTATTAGAGCAGCGATAGCTCAGTGGGGAGACCAACAGACTGCAATGCAGAGGGTCTCGGGTTCGAACCCACGTCGCGCACCTCTGACTTTCGGAAGTTATATGACTTTTCGAAATGATGTGCGTATTGATTGACAATTATCCCCTGCTCCGTGCCTCGGAAAGCACGTTAAGGCGTTGGTCCCGGCTGCCATGAACATCTATGGCAGTCGTTATTGGGAGAGTGTCGACACAAAAGATCCCACTGGGTCGAAGTGTCGTCGGTCTGCACTGACTGACCCCCACATAAGATAAGATAAGATTTTGTTATTATGCTTACCATTTGAAACAATGCCCAGCACTGAGTACATGTTTAGTCGTGATCATCGCACCGCCACAGTGCATGCGATCATTCTTCAAAATCGCAACCGTCCATGGAAAGGAGTGCGGCTCAGCCCGCCTTCCTCCCACAATCCTCATCGATACCACACTGTCGGATGGCTTCCCACATTCTGCTCCAGGCACAAAAACATATTATAATATAAATGTTGTAATTGTTCAGTCAGCCTTAGATCCACCTTGAGTAATAATTAATTAAGTATAAACAGTTCTTTCCAAATACCTACCTCTGCCAGCTTTTAAAGGAAATTCAGAACTTGTTTGTGAATTTTCGTCTTAAATTACTGATATGGCACAAGACCCAATGTAAAATGTCTATAATCACTTTCGATATAGATAAACGTATCGATATCCTAAATTGTTGCAGTTATTTTACAAATACCTATCAGATTTGTCTCTTTTTTAATACTCCTAGTAAAACGTTTATTAGATACGTAAGTGACCCTTTACTAGAGCACATTCTGTAGCTAACTTTCTATAAAAATCACATAATTAGGAACATTGATGTCTTGTCGAATACTTATAACCATCTGTAATGGTCTCTCTAAAGATTTAGGCATGTGTATAGCTCTATTGTTCAATATAACAATATATGCACGAAATCAGACTGAAATCCGATGTATGAAATCTATGTGATTTACTCATAATTCAAAGGTTAAACTAGTTCAGTTGTCAACAGTCTTTTTGACATTGCAAATAATCTCCTACAAAATACAGTTTTATTCAAAGTGGCAAAAGCGTATCCATATTCTGTTTACAACAATATTATTATTATATTACCAAACTGTTTCATACGTAGTGATACGCCAATTTGCTTCTCTGATGCTTCTCTGTTCAGCACAGATTTGTGATGTTAGAATTTTTATTTATGGACTTATTATTTTCTGATATGCCTATATTTATGGCCAAATAATAAGGATCAATTCAGATCAGGCGGAAAAATGCTCGAGCATTTTCAAGTGGTAATAAATATCAACTTTATTCCATTTAGATAACGCTAAAAATAGTATGCAACTGTTTATTGGATAAGATTTTAATGTTGCTTACTATTTTTAGGTATATCTAAATGGAATAAGATTGATATTGAATTACCACTTAAAATATGCTCGAGCATTTTTCCGCCTGACTTGAATTGACCCTAACGGTCAATGACGTAGTTGATTTCCTATGTAGCATTACGACGGCTATTGCCAAGGCCTATTTTCAAGTAGGTACACTTCAAAAGTACTTTACAATAATTTTTCTCTATACATTAAATTAATAATTGCCAAACACTGCGAACAGTGCTTAAAAACTGCGAATTTTACAAATAGTAATATTAATTAAAGGTTTTCTAATTAATAAGACCATTGTGTATTTGGATGTTATCTTTTTAAAAATTATATTGTTCTTATCTAGGTTTTCGGGCAAAGCAAGTCATTCACAGTGAATAACTTATTAATGAGAAAAGAAAATACATATATTCCGGGGATCAAAATGAGTGCAACGCTGTTGTTCCTTCATGTGAACCTACATAATATATCACTATGAATAGCACGATGAGCCGAAAGCCTTAAATTTCAAAAACTTGATTTAAGCTCTGTAGATTCAGAGAATTCGTGAAAGTATTAAAAAAAAAGGTTTATAATGACGAAAATGTTTGAGTCAGATAATTGGGTGAGTTGAGCTAACTGTTCTGCTTCAATCGGAACGGGTTCCAGTGACACGTTTGTCGACGTCTCGAGAATAACAATGGTGCGGTGTGCACGTGTTGCACATGCAAGACCAACCGCATCAACAATTCTAAAACATTGATTGATCACCATATTGATTGTATAGCCTAAGGAGGAAATGAGATAGTTACCTTAAATGTTCATGGCCACAAACAGGTAAATGGTCAATTTTAAAAGAAAGTAGCACTAAACATTTCCATCCAAAAATGTTAACTCGTCAACCGAGTAAAATCAGCCCACGATTTATTGTAAGACTGAACTAATTTACACATTTCGTCTCAGTCTTACGTATTAGTTCTACGATACTCATGACATTTTTCTCCTCATTAGTTTCAAAATGATATACTTGAATAGTTATAAATGGGTATCAATTCACTTACGACAATCGAATCCGCACACCAGCACCACCTAAAACATGATCACTATGTGATAACGCGAGATATTTGAACATAATTGCATCGATAATTTTATTATACAGTTGTATTAATATACAGACCTGACCGAACCCGAATAATAAGTAAATAGTGCTCAGTACTGTGAACATTTCAGTATGTATGTTGGACACTGCACTCACTCATAGCCACTTCCACCGCACTGTTTTCCGCAACTGATGTTTGCTTATTTACGCTCTACACGGATTTAAAACGCAGAAATTATCCACGCGATAATATCCTTGTAAATTGAACACACTGAAGGTTATAAATTTTATCGTGAACATTAGAACAACAATTTCTGTCATAATTAAATCAAAATGCCACCCATTATTGTTGATTTATTTTAGGGTCTTACAGAAAGGCGTTGATTTCTTTTTAGCTATTCAAAAATATGTTATCATGCGTCGTAAATAATGCCACGTCGTATTCTCGTTTCAATTTGTTTCTGCGACCAATTTACCTATTTTCTTATCGCCAAATCAATACACGTTCTGCCCGAACCAACAATGTGAGATTTTTCACAATACAGCTGTAAGCATCTACGATGAATATATTACTTATAATCTAGAACGCGGTATGGTTGGGCAATAAATTAGACAAGTATTATATTTCGTTTAATATTACAACTGCCTCCATTTTTATTGTCCTTAAAAAATGGTTTAATCTAAACTATACACAATAAGCGCCTTCTTTAGATTCTTGCTTGATCCAGGCTATGTATTTCGATACTACAGTGTAGACACCTGTAAATGATAATTAAATTATTACAACAAAATTATTGTCGGCAGCAGTAGAGTGTGCAACAATATATCATAATTGTGTTTACCTGGATAATCTGGCATGGCGCAATCTATACCCCAGGAAACGATTCCTAGATAGAAAACAACATATATTAGGTATGCCGCATTATAATAATGAAACACATACCTGTTAACATATTTAGAAATAACAATACATACCAACTTGATACCATTTCTTATTATGTGTTTTTCGGTGAGTAGAAAATAAAGGTCCACCACTATCACCCTGAAAAATATTATACAATTTACATATTATAGCCAAGTAAAACAAAGCAAAAGTCACAAATACTAAAAATATAAAGGTAAAGGCACCTGACATGCATCCTTTCCAAGGCTATATGCGCACATCATGGTATCGCTAACGAGATTATCCCTGTATATAGCCGATTTCCTGCACTTCTCATTGGTCACAATCTGCACCTTAGTCTCCAATAAATATCTTGAGGATGTCAAAGCCCCTTGTCTAGTCTTACCCCATCCAGCAACAGTCAAAGGCAAATTTTTAAAATCTAATGCTGGAACATAAATCAATAATAAGTAACTAGTGAGACAAAACTCCGATCCAAAATTAGGAATATATATAAATTTTGTATTTAAGAAATTAATAGGGCGTTTACTTTTTTAACCCTTTCGCTGTCCCGTAATAGACATAATAAAACATCCATTGTTATAATCATATGTGATTCATCGGGGAGGAAACCTGTTAATTTATTAAAATGACTTTGAATAATATGAAAAGATTAAAAATACTCAAGATTAAAAATTTTGGAGAAAGGATAGTGAAAAAAAATCGCTTACTCTCATCTGGCAGACATATGGGTCGAACTTTATCAGAGAATCGCAGTTTTTTGTCAAGAGTGAGTACAGCTATATCATTGATATCCCTCACAGCGTTGGATGTGAAGTGAGGATGTTTAATACCGTTTGCCACGTGCATCGTTACGTATGAGGAGTCCAAGCGATCGTGCATACCTACGTATACAGCCAGGTCACGATAATGGACGCTAAGAAAACAACACAAATTTAATGATAGTTTAGAGGGAAATAAGTGTAATGAGCAAATGAGACTGCTACTTTGTAAAAATTTAATCAGTGCCAGAAACAGACGTTAATAAATTTACTTAAAGCCGGGACACATGCCTATACATATTTGGAAAACGTTATTTTTTATAAATTTAGCCTAGCTAAATTTAATAGGAAAGACAGTTAAACACTGACCCAAAAGTAATACAATGACCTGCAGTCAGTATATGCATATCCGTTATGATGGCTCCTCCACAATGCAGCTTGGGGCCCAGCATGAGGGAAACAAGCCAAGGGTATTCGTGAGGCTGGACCGTCGTACCTCCCACGATACGACGGTTATGTCCGGCGACACCACATTCTAGAAAAAAGTTTTAAAATAAAGAGAATACATACTCTTAAATTTAAATTTCAACTAGCTTATAATTGTTTTAACCAATCTAGCGTATTACACCCTAGGCTGGCTTACGTCTGGTAATAGAAGACCACTTTTTCATTTAGTGAAAAATATGAGATGCCGAACTCCTTAATTTTATGAATTATTATAAAATATTTAGCGTCGCAGTCATGAACCTGACTAAAGAGATAAGGAATATCTTCGTCAAACGTACTGGAGACGCATTAAAGCCACATAAATAAATTATGGAATCTGAAAAAAACGTATATTCAAAATTTCTCACACCGAGAATAGGCCCGTGCCCAGCACAGGGGCAGATTAAAAACAGAGCTGATTAATATATATGTAGTTGGTTTTGCCACCTAATATATCATTAGGCGCTATTTATTCGTCTTGCGATCTTTTAATACATAAAAATATAATCATTTGTTAAAGTTTAGAAGAATTTGATTAAAACAGTTCTGATGTTTAGGACAAAAAATGGTGCCAGTAATTATCCTTGCAGGATACCTAATTCTATCTACTAAAATATACAAAATAAAATCCTAAAATCACTCACCGCATGAGGCATTAACTCGCTGTTCTCCATTTACCTGAAATAATATTATTTATATATACTGTGTCCGTTGTTCATAGAATAGTTTTAATAATAAATTCTATATAATATTAAAGCGTTCAATTTATACGGATCAAGGTACATTATAACGATATTGACGGTACTCACCAAACTGATTATGACGCAAAGTACGGACCATATCTGTATCATTTTATGGGCGTACTTAGTAGGTAAAGAGATTTCAAAAATTCCTTCATCATCAGCATCGAAATGATTTCTTCGCCAATAAATTGTAATACGAATACATAAGAAATTAATTAAATTTCTGTTTGTATATCGAAGATCATTCGTGCGTGGATTATACTCAGAATTTAATTACGTTTTCATATTTCATTTTAATACACGTGTGCCAGGACATCGGTTTCTACCTACAACTAAATAACAATCAATTGTTATGATTTTTTGTATATATAAACAATATATTAACAAGATCAATTCATTAAGAAAGTATGTATTTAAAACAAAACGATATCTAATAAAACGTAAACAGATAAATTTAGATAGCGAATGAAGGTGAAAACATACTTTAATTATATTTAAATAACAATATTATGTAATTACTGTTACGGTAATTATATGTCGAAATGTAATGCTACAATAATAGAATACCTATAGGTTGTACATCAATGTACTGTTTATATAATTAAACCTTTTAATGAAATATACATATGACGTGCCCTATTTATAAAGATTTTGTGATTGTAATATGAAGAACATTACATATTTATGAATTTTATATTTTCAAAACAACAGAAGCAGGAAAAATGCAATCACAATTGCGGTTTTTTACTAAATCAGTCATACCCGTTTGTAATCGCATGTATTTGTCATGCGTCCTAAATATTACAAAACCAACTAGAGTTGAGTTTCCTTGAAAACAATACATTACTTAAATGCAGAAGACACCTTGAACGAACCGCGTATATAAAATAATGGAGTCTCGACAAAACAATCATTAGTGAAAACGCAGCCAGCCTAGGACAAAGTAAAATAAATAAAACAATACAATGACTGCCAGTGACACGCGTTATAAAGAATCTGATGCAAGTCGAAAAACCAATTATAACAAGATGAACAAAACATTTGACAATAGCAACAAAGGCGATTCTCTAGTCACTAACTATATAGGCACTGATTACACGTATAAACATGAAATTGTGTGGAAAAATGCTATAGGATTTTTGATTTTACATTTATTCGGTTTATGGGGGACAATTTTGATGTTTACTGGCGGAATTTCTCTTAAAGCTTTTGTCTGGAGTAAGTTGTTGATCATAGATGTATGTAATTAGATTTGTTAATATTATTTTTTATATTTAATGTTAATTTGAAAACAAGTTTATTATTATTGTAATTAGAATGTATTATTGATATTTTATTTAAAATTTCAGCACTTTTTGTTACGTTTTTGGCTACGGAAGGAGTAACTATTGGTGCCCACAGATTTTACACGCACAAGTCTTTCAAGGCTAAGCCATTTTTAAGAGCAGTTTTTATTTTTCTGCAAACTATAGCTGGACAGGTATACTTCATTTCTTTTATATTTATAGCAATAGGTCACTTATTTCAATACTAATTAGTAGATGTGAGTCAACCAACTGTCCAAACCCTCTCATTCGGGTAGCTATCAAGTGTTGCCCTGATATGGGTTTTTCATTTCTATCTGTGAACTTCGAATATTATATTAATTTTAAGTTAACGAATTATAATTTTACAGAATTCTATGTTCATATGGTGTCGCGATCACCGCCTTCATCATCGCTACTCAGACACAGATGGCGACCCTCACAACGCCAAGCGTGGATTCTTCTTTAGCCATATCGGATGGCTCATGACCAAAAAGCATCCTTACGTGATAGAACTTGGCAAAAAGATCGATATGAGCGATCTACAGGCTGACTGGATGGTTATGATGCAAAAAAAGTATTTAATTTTGTACTTTATTAAAACATTAATGTCGAAATGTATCCTCCTTCAATGTTTAATATCTAATTGCATTTGGTATCCGGTATTAAGTATAATGTATATGCATTACTAATATAATTGTTACTTCTTTGGCTCAATGCGACACGTGCTCAAATACCAAATTTATAAATAGAAAAGCGTGTACACTAACTCGAAAATAATTTAATATATAATATATGTAATTAGTGTCGAGTGCCTACTCAACATGAAATATATGTTATTGTTCTTGTTAAAGCAAAAAAAATACTTTACGACGTAATGTACATATCATAAAGAACTGAATGACGTTTTGTTCCAGATACTACTATTATTTATATTTCTTACTCGCTGTTTTCATTCCTGTGTGGGTGCCAGTTCACTACTTTGGAGATGACTGGTGGAATTCTCTGCTTGTGTGCTATGTAGCCCGATACATTTTACAATTGAACGGAACCTGGCTTGTCAATAGCGCTGCACATCTCTACGGAACCCGTCCTTACGATAAGTACGTATGCAATAGTTGTTAAGTTATTATTGTAGTCGTTCTTCAAGGAAAGTTATGACAATTTTATCAAACGAATACAGTCTTCCCTAATACTTTTAGCGCAACTAGTAGAATTTGATAAAAATTTTAAGAAAAAAAGAATTTTGAAAGCAGCTTCTATAAATTAATCTATTATGTTGTGTCCTTTGGTTTTTTACAATTATCACTTCTTAAGTATAAATAAATATACAATTTATAACGTTTATTGCCGAATTCGGAAATTAAAACTGTGTCATATTGATTACGACAAAATATAATTACTTATATTTGGCGGCACTAACAATTTGCATTGATTGCTTTGCGCAGAAATCTACAACCGGTAGAATCTTGGTTCGTATCGTTTATAAGTTTGGGTGAGGGCTGGCACAACTACCACCACACCTTCCCTTGGGACTACAAAGCTGCTGAACTGTCCATGCACTTTAACCAATCTGCCAGTATCATAAGGTTTTTCGAGAGAATTGGACTTGCGTACGATTTGAAAACTGCGTCACCTGAATTGGTAAGTTTCATCCATCTAAAATATTTTATTTATGTTGAGTGTCGATTTGATATCCATATTGGTTTTTCAATAATTCCCAATTCTTATTTTCTATGCCCACTTATATCAAACGCAATTTCAATTTTATGATATAGCAGTATTGTAGTAGTTTTGGTAAGTCATACAATTCATTTTCAACAAATAGCAATAATATTAACCGCAATTTACTCCTCACTACAGGTAGGCAACCGTATAAAAAGAACTGGCGATGGTAGCCACTACGAACTGGGCACTGAAGAAGCTCGGTCAGCAGTGACGGCATTTGGACCCCTTCATCCAATTAACCCTTCATACAACACCGCACTCAAGGCACCAGCTGCTATCTTAAAACCTGGAGGACTGCCCCTCTACCACGAAAAGGATATTCTCAACGTTGAAGTGGCGAAAAGGAATACTACTCAAGCTTAAATTGTGTCACGAATACTCTATGTATAGTTAGTTCAATAGTAGCTGTATATTGTAGTTATATTTTTGTGATTATTATATAAGTTAGTGTTAAAAAACCATCTTCTTAGTGATGGGATGTGAAGTCATGTAGATACGTTGTCAATGTGATATATTTTAGCTGCAGCTTAAATAATAAAGTCTGATTATAAAATTCATTGTTCTGATTTTTATATATCCTATAAATTTTAGTCCTTAAAGGTATTAATGATAGTACCTAATGCTGTAATGTATATATATGTCTACACACTGTAGCATTTAAGTAATTAAAGGTTGCTTCTTGAACCAACTATAATGAATTTAGTTAATAGTAGCGCAACGCAAGTACGAAACAGCGCGTTACATAGTGTATGTGGCTTTCGCCTTTAAAGATGGTAACTTGGGCCCTGATCAATATATAAATGACGAAAAATATCAAGACAAATAACATTTGTCTTAATATTTTTCGTCATTTATTATTTTGTTAAAAACGTGACATCTAGCAAAAATAGTATTTTAAAATTTTAATCAGACTAAAAGTTTAACTTAGAAATAAAACAAATACCTATTAATAATTCGTTTTAATGTTTCTTTGCTTCAAATACATAATTCTTGAAACTTGGGAATACATGGAATGAATATGTCATTCATTGATTGATAAATTAATTCGATCAATGTTAGTCGTGTAACAATTAACATACAAAGCGTGAAAAGTTCAAGTTCATGTAGTTGCTCAATACAAATAAAACAATGCTTCTGTGATTGCGCTGACAGACGACTAAAATATCGCGGTATTTGTAATTACAAAAGGAGATCTGTTTTGAGATTACAAAGTCAAAATGTGATGTAGAATTTAATTTATTAACATACGCATGATTAAAAAAATATATAAACGTAAAAAGTTCACTAATGAACCTTTTTTATGTTTATTTATTTTCGTAATCTGGACTTATTACCATATTACGAACCCGACTGTCGATATATTTTTATTCATGCTTTTGTGGCATTTATCTTTCCGTTTGCAGCTAAAAGCAACTACCTGCACTGCACTAGTTTACCTACTAGCTTTTTTTATTTGCGTACATAGGCGACTAATTATGCTTGTGATAAATATTTATCACAAGCATAATTAGGGCACAGGTTTAATACTAACGTATAATAAATTCATACTAGCACAATCTTTCAGCTATGTGTAAATGTAGTAATTCGCGTTACTTCTGGACCTCTTGAAAAGATTCTATATGGCAATAAAATGATTTTATTTCATGCGTATTTTATAAAGTTAGCAGATATTTAAGTTATTTTTTTACTTATTTATTTTTTTACATTGGCAATATTGCAATAATATCACTGCATTTCTGAATCATTTATTAGATTGCAATAGATCGCAATATCAAAATCAGGCGTTTTTCGATTTCGATCTATGCTGTATCGAGCTTGTCACACACAAAAAGCGAAGACGTAGAGTGATGTAATGTATAATGACAATCAATAATAATATGTGTGAGTCTGTGAAGAGGCCCGTTTATTCACCAACAGTAGTGGAACACTCACAACACGGCTGATAATATTATATATATGTATTTGGATTAGAGAGATAGATCACTACAGCTTTCTTCGATGATAAAAGCAGGGTAGATTAGATGTCCAGTTTAAATCTATTTTCTTGTTACACACTACATAAGATCACAAGCCAATAAATAAAATTGCATTATCAAGAAATATACGTTTATATTATTATAATTTCACAATAAATTGTTTATTCAAGAACTCCTTGCTCCTCAATCGAATAGGAAATAGGAAACGTTCTGTAGACAATTATACGTTGTTATCTTGCAATGAGCACAGTGCCAGGCTTTTATGGAGTTGCTGTGATGATGGGATTTATTTATTTGATTCACCAACAGTTATATAATAATATAGTAATTAATTTACACGTAATACAAGTTATAGATTAAGTTATAGGGTATGTTTTGGCTGGTAGCATAAACTGGGACGAGTTGACAGTATTATCCTATATTATTTATTCTAGCGTTCGCCCAGTAGTCGAAGTTTGACCATAATCATTATTTTAAATTTGAGAAATACATGTATGAGTTTACATATCTTCGATATTATTTTTCCTAACCTCTTACTCTCCTACTCATGTTCATCAATAGCTACTAAACAGAGGAGAAAATGTACTGAATCATTTTTGTGTTTGCCTTTTTATGTATCGACTAGATGTGCCCGCGATTACACTCGCGTTTATGGCTACTGCGCGTCCCCCGTGGGTTGCAGCGTGATGTTATATAGCATATAGCCTTCCTCGATAAATAGGCTATCCAACACTAAAATAATTTTTCAATTCGAACTTGTAGTTCCTGAGATCAGCGCGTTCAAACAAACAAACAAACTCTTCAGCTTTATAATATTAGTATAGATTAATGACTGGTCCTACTGCCAGCGACTGCGGCCGTATGGATCGCACGGAATATCAGGATATGGATAATCTGTGCGCCAGGTTTCGTCCAAATCCGTTCAACAGTTTATGCGTGATTCAGTTATAACGAACCGTTCGTGCGATACTACAGTCTCTCGATGTTCGGAAAGCCAGTGGACCTGACGGCATCCCAGCTGTGGTTCTTAAAAAATGTGCAGCGGAGTTGTCTCCCACACTTACGCGCCTATACCGGACGTCTTATGTCGCAGGCATTGTGCCTGAGGCTTGGAAGGAGGCGAACGTTCAACCGATTCCCAAAAAGGGGGACCTTTCCGAGCCAAGCAACTATCGACCCATAGCTATCACCTCGGTGCTTTCCAAGGTGTTCGAGCGGATTATAAACACCCAAATTGTCCGCTACCTGGAGGACCAATCGTTGATCAATGATCGCCAATACGGCTTTCGGTCTAAACGATCAACGGGTGATCTTCTAGCGTTCGTCACGCACCTCTGGGGTGAGGCTATGGACAAGCACGGCGAGTCTTTGGCTATCAGCCTTGACATAGCCAAAGCTTTCGACAGAGTCTGGCACCGGTCTCTTCTTTCCAAGCTTCCGGCCTATGGCTTGCCCCCTCAACTGTGCAACTGGATTGCAAGTTTCCTGCAGAAGCGTCGTTTTCGGGTCCTTTGCGACGGTCGCGCTTCCAAATTTATGCAGGTCAATGCAGGAGTGCCTCAGGGGTCTGTCTTATCCCCTACGCTCTTTCTTCTGCATATCAATGATATGTTGAATCTCGGCAACATACATTGTTATGCGGACGACAGTACCGTGCATGGGCGATATCTCGGACATCCTGGGGCCAAATAGGCTGAGGTTGAGGGGAAAAGGCAGAATCTTGTCGTTGAACTTAACCAGACCTTGGACCGCATCTATGAATGGGGTGCCAAGAACTTGGTGGAGTTCAACGCCAAGAAGACCCAAGCATGCGCGTTCTCAACAAAAAAGTCTCCGTTCCTTCCCCTCCCTTCTCTGAAGAACACTCCACTGGTAATACGTGACAGCCTCTCCATCTTAGGTATGGATCTTTGCCGCTCCCTTAATCCCAAAACCTACATCGAGAGCGTCATTAAGCAAGCTTCGCGAAAACTCGGAGTTCTGAACAGGGTGAGGCGGTTTATCGCGCCTGGGCAACTGTGCCTATTGTATAAGGCACAAGTGCGCCCTTGCGTGGAGTACTGTTCTCATCTTTGGGATGGCTCCGCGCAGTACTTGCTGGACGCTCTCGACCGGTTACAGCGGCGGGCTGTCCGTATTATCGGAGATCCAGAGGTCACGAGTTCACTGGAACCTCTGCAACTCCGTAGGGACATTGCCTCATTGGCATGTTTTGTACAGAATATACCACGGGGAGTGCTCTGAAGAGTTATTCCACCTTATCCCGCCCTCCCCTTTCCTATCCAGAACAACGCGTGCTGGGCTCAGATGCCATCCTTACACGGTAGAGTCGATTAGAGCGCGTACCAAAAAGTTTGGGTCCTCATACCTCTGCCGAACGACCAAGGCATGGAATTCTCTGCCAAGGCACGTGTTTCCGTCTTCCTTCAATCCTGGGTCCTTTAAGCGGGGCGTGAAAAAGCACCTTCTCAGGCCGTCAAAGTAGAGACCTCAACATCGCCTCGGCTACTATGAGGGCGGTGTGGAGGCCACTGCTCTTAGACCACACGACTGCTTACCATCAGGTGGAGTGTGGTCATTTTGACGAGCACGATAAAAAAAAAAAAAAAAAATCTGAACCTCTTAAGAACTTTACAACTTGAAACACATTTGATCATAGATTAGATTACTGATTAATATTGAAGTTAATAAACAACCTATCGTCTGAGTCGGGTATCAAATCTGAGATCTTACTTATTACCAATAACCTATACGGAAAGTTACGCCGTAGCTTCACCCGGAGGTTCTGCTGGTATAGCGAGAGCCAAATGTGCCTGCTCACAGGAGCATTCACTGGCCATTTTGGCACCAAAGACTTCCTGTGCAGATTGAGATTGACACACGATTCGATCTGCAGAGCCTGTGGTGAACAGGACGAGTCCATATCGCACCTACTGTGTGAATGCGAAGCGTTGGCTGGACTTAGGATGGGTCTGATGGGATTGGCATATCCAAACCCTGAAGACTTCAGGCTTCTCCCTCTGAATTGTACACTGCAGCTAATGCACTACATTCATAAGGAGATAGCTAAGGGATGAATCTTGGGGCTGACACAAAAGATCCCACTGGGTCGAAGTGTCGCCGGTCAGTACAGACTGGCCCCCACACACAAGATAAGATAAGATACGCCGTAAAGTCAACGAGTATTATCTATATATAGATAAAATTTATTAAATTTATAAAATATGGAAATAAAATTAGTATAGACTAATATTATAAAGAGGAAAGATTTGATTGTTTGTTTGTAGTGATTTAACTCAAAAACTACTCAACAGATTTTATAAATTATTTCACCATTAGATGCTTCACCGAGCTATCACCGAGTAACATAGTCTATATCTTATTTAACAAAACGTAACCTAGCCTACTTTTACGCGAACGAAGCCGCGGGCTAAAGTTAGTCATCATTATATATTTTCAAGATTAAGATTAACCAATCTGCAAATAATGTAATCGCATGTATTTGTCATGCGTCCTAAATATTACAAAACCAACTAGAATTCAGTTTCCTTGAAAACAATACATTACTTAAATGCAGAAGACACCTTGAACGAACCGCGTATATAAAATAATGGAGTCACGACAAAACAATCATTAGTGAAAACGCAGCCAGCCTAGGACAAAGTAAAATAAATAAAACAATACAATGACTGCCAGTGACACGCGTTATAAAGAATCTGATGCAAGTCGAAAAACCAATTATAACAAGATGAACAAAACATTTGACAATAGCAACAAAGGCGATTCTCTAGTCACTAACTATATAGGCACTGATTACACGTATAAACATGAAATTGTGTGGAAAAATGCTATAGGATTTTTGATTTTACATTTATTCGGTTTATGGGGGACAATTTTGATGTTTACTGGCGGAATTTCTCTTAAAGCTTTTGTCTGGAGTAAGTTGTTGATCATAGATGTATGTAATTAGATTTGTTAATATTATTTTTTATACTTAATGTTAATTTGAAAACAAGTTTATTATTATTGTAATTAGAATGTATTATTGATATTTTATTTAAAATTTCAGCACTTTTTGTTACGTTTTTGGCTACGGAAGGAGTAACTATTGGTGCCCACAGATTTTACACGCACAAGTCTTTCAAGGCTAAGCCATTTTTAAGAGCAGTTTTTATTTTTCTGCAAACTATAGCTGGACAGGTATACTTCATTTCTTTTATATTTATAGCAATAGGTCACTTATTTCAATATTAATTAGTAGATGTGAGTCAACCAACTGTCCAAAACCTCTCATTCGGGTAGCTATCAAGTGTTGCCCTGATATGGGTTTTTCATTTCTATCTGTGAACTTCGAATATTATATTAATTTTAAGTTAACGAATTATAATTTTACAGAATTCTATGTTCATATGGTGTCGCGATCACCGCCTTCATCATCGCTACTCAGACACAGATGGCGACCCTCACAACGCCAAGCGTGGATTCTTCTTTAGCCATATCGGTTGGCTCATGACCAAAAAGCATCCTTACGTGATAGAGCTTGGCAAAAAGATCGATATGAGCGATCTGCAGGCTGATTGTATGGTTATGATGCAAAAAAAGTATTTAATTTTGTACTTTATTAAAACATTAATGTCGAAAAGTATCCTCCTTCAATGTTTAATATCTAATTGTATTTGGTATCCCGTATTAAGTATAATGTATATGCATTACTAATATAATTGTTACTTCTTTAGCTCAATGCGACACGTGCTCAAATACCAAATTTATAAATAGAAAAGCATGTACACTAACTCGAAAATAATTTAATATATAATATATGTATTTAGTGTCGAGAGCCTACTTAACATCAAATATAATATGTTATGGTTCTTGTTAAAGCAAAAAAAATTACCTTACGACGTAATGTAATTTACATATCCTAAAGAATTGAATGACGTTTTGTTCCAGATACTACTATTATTTATATTTCTTACTCGCTGTTTTCATTCCTGTGTGGGTGCCAGTTCACTACTTTGGAGATGACTGGTGGAATTCACTGCTTGTGTGCTATGTAGCCCGATACATTTTACAATTGAACGGAACCTGGCTTGTCAATAGCGCTGCACATCTCTACGGAACCCGTCCTTACGATAAGTACGTATGCAATAGTTGTTAAGTTAATATTATAGTCGTTCTTCAAGGAAAGTAATGACAATTTTATCAAACGAATACAGTCTTCCCTAATACTTTGAGCACAACTAGTAGAATTTGATAGAAATTTGAAGGAAGAAAGAATTCTGAAAGTAGCTTCTATAAATTAATCTATTATGTTGTGTCCTTTGGTTTTCTACAATTATCACTTCTTAAGTATAAATAAATATACAATTTATAACGTTTATTGCCGAATTCGGAAATTAAAACTGTGTCATATTGATTACGACAAAATATAATTACTTATATTTGGCGGCACTAACAATTTGCATTGATTGCTTTGCGCAGAAATCTACAACCGGTAGAATCTTGGTTCGTATCGTTTATAAGTTTGGGTGAGGGCTGGCACAACTACCACCACACCTTCCCTTGGGACTACAAAGCTGCTGAACTGTCCATGCACTTTAACCAATCTGCCAGTATCATAAGGTTTTTCGAGAGAATTGGACTTGCGTACGATTTGAAAACTGCGTCACCTGAATTGGTAAGTTTCATCCATCTAAAATATTTTATTTATGTTGAGTGTCGATTTGATATCCATATTGGTTTTTCAATAATTCCTAATTCTTATTTTCTATGCCCACTTATATCAAACGCAATTTCAATTTTATATAGCAGTATTGTAGTAGTTTTGGTAAGTCATACAATTCATTTTCAACAAATAGCAATAATATTAACCGCAATTTACTCCTCACTACAGGTAGGCAACCGTATAAAAAGAACTGGCGATGGTAGCCACTACGAACTGGGCACTGAAGAAGCTCGGTCAGCAGTGACGGCATTTGGACCCCTTCATCCAATTAACCCTTCATACAACACCGCACTCAAGGCACCAGCTGCTATCTTAAAACCTGGAGGACTGCCCCTCTACCACGAAAAGGATATTCTCAACGTTGAAGTGGCGAAAAGGAATACTACTCAAGCTTAAATTGTTTCACGAATACTCTATGTATAGTTAGTTCAA
This sequence comes from Catocala sponsa, assembly GCA_963564715.1. Taxonomy (NCBI): domain Eukaryota; kingdom Metazoa; phylum Arthropoda; class Insecta; order Lepidoptera; family Erebidae; genus Catocala; species Catocala sponsa. The sequence continues at coordinate 18,936,243 of OY751337.1, read as the reverse complement.
TAGTAGCTGTATATTGTAGTTATATTTTTGTGATTATTATATAAGTTAGTGTTAAAAAACCATCTTCTTAGTGATGGGATGTGAAGTCATGTAGATACGTTGTCAATGTGATATATTTTAGCTGCAGCTTAAATAATAAAGTCTGATTATAAAATTCATTGTTCTGATTTTTATATATCCTATAAAGTTTAGTCCTTAAAGGTATTAATGATAGTACCTAATGCTGTAATGTATATATATGTCTACACACTGTAGCATTTAAATTTTAAGTAATTAAAGCTGCTTCTTGAATCAACTATCATGAATTTAGTTTGTATTTAAAACGCTACTATTTGTAGCGCAACGCAAGTACGAAACAGCGCGTTAGGCGCGGTGCGGCACGGTACAGCTCGGGCGCCTTACGGTGGCTTCGGGCGCCTGAGAGCTGCTTCGGGCGGTTTCGGGCTGCCTCGGCAGTCGTAAGCATACCTAAGGACGCCAAGGCTGTCTTCGGGTAGCTCAGGTGGCATTTTCGTGGCAGACATGTCGCAGAACAGTAATAACGTTCACCGCGCGCGCCTCGATTAGCTTGGCAACACCCAGAGGAAAATAAAAGGCAACAGCTCCATAATTACACGTATAGGTTCGTTTAGTTTTCATTATGTAAGGACGGAGCAAAGCAACCAAGGCTTCAAAATTTTCATTATTCATCCTATAGTAATCGTAAAATTTGCGAACGTCATGTCGTAAATCATTAAAACAAGTTATGAAATTCACCGAAAGTATCTGTTTATATCTGTTTTCTTGTTACACACTACATAAGGTCACAAGCAAATAAATAAAATTGTATTTTTAAGAAATATACGTTTATATTATTATAATTTCATAATAATTTATTTATTGAAGAACTCCTTGCTCCTCAATCGAATAGGAAACAGGAAACGTTCTGTAGACAATTATACGTTGTTATCTAGTGTGCATTGCAATGAGCACAGTGCTAGGCTTTTATGGAGTTGCTGTGATGATGGGATTTATTTATTTGATTCACCAACAGTTATATATAATAATTAATTTACACGTAATACAAGTTATAGGGTACGTTTTGGCTGGTAGCATAAACTGGGATGAGTTGGCAACATGCAAGTTACACCTCTGGGGCAATAGTATGCCAGGCTAAATAGGCACTTATTTTCTTCTATGCTCTTTTGTGATATTATTTAACTATGTAGTATCCTCACAGTACAGTACTATCCTATATTATTTATGCTAGCGTTCGCCCAGTAGTTTGACCATAATCATTATTTTAAATTTGAGAAATACATGTATGAGTTTACATATCTTCGATATTATTTTCCCTAACCTCTTACTCTCCCACTCATGTTCATCAATAGCTACTAAACAGAGGAGAAAATATACTGAATCATTTTTGTTTTTCCCTTTTTATGTATCGACTAGATGTGCCGGCGGTTTCACTCGCGTTTATGGCGTCCCCCGTGGGGTCGCAGCGTGATGTTATATAGCCTATATAGCCTTCCTCGATAAATAGGCTATCCAACACTAAAAGAATTTTTCCAATTCGAACCAGTAGTTCCTGAGATTAGCGCGTTCAAACAAACAAACAAACTCTTCAGCTTTATAATATTAGTATAGATTAATGACTGGTCCTACTGCCAGCGACTGCGGCCGCATGGATCGCACGGAATATCAGGATATGGATAATCTGTGCGCCAGGTTTCGTCCAAATCCGTTCAACAAATTATGCGTGATTCAGTTATAAGCATCTGAACCTCTTAAGAACTTTACAACTTAAAAATACGTTTGATCATAGATTAGATTACTGATTAATATTGAAGTTAATAAACAACCTGTCGTCTGAGTCGGGTATCAAATCTGAGATCTTACTTATTGCCAATAACCTAAACGCAAAGTTACGCCGTGAAGCCAATGAGTATTATCTATATATAGATATATTTTTTTATCAAATATAAAAATAAAATTAGTATAGACTAATATTATAAAGAGGAAAGATTTGATTGTTTGTTTGTAGTGATTTAACTCAAAAACTACTCAACCGATTTTATAAATTATTTCACCATTAGATGCTACACCGAGCTATCACCGAGTAACATAGCCTATATCTTATTTTACAAAACATAACCTAGCCTACTTTTACGCGAACGAAGCCGCGGGCAAAAGCTAGTCATCATTATATATTTTCAAGATCAAGATTAACCATTAATCAATCTGCAAGTACCTAATTTGCTTACAATAAAAAGACTTGTGTAGACATCAACATATGTTTTACAAAATTAGCATACAAAGCGAGTTCAAGTGTATTCATTGCTCAAACACTACATTTAAGTAATGGGCTTCTAAGAAAGACAGAACGATTTCAGAAATAAAAATAATTATATTCGTAGGTTGCTTATAATCTTAGTTAAAGGTAAAAATTAATAAAAAGTTCTGGTTAAAAGTATTCAAGTTAAATATATTGAAAAGTACTAAGTAGGAGTACTAGTATAAATAACTTTGACGTTATTATATTCATATTTTCGGTGAAATATGTTTATATATGAGCTAATGAAACTGATTAGTATACCTAAGTGATTTACCTACTGTTGTCAGTTGGGAAATCTGTCAGACGTCGTCGTCGAGAAAGGTTTTATCAGAGGTCCGATTCACTCCAATAATAAACGAATGTTAACTACAATGCAATTTATTTATTTCTTCATATTTTCATAATATTTTCGTTTTCTTTTTTATTTACCTCCGTTTGTGATATTTATGGCACTGAAACTAGATCGGCATTATTTTTAAAACAGTTTTTATTTCTAAAAGTGATCCACTGATTTTACCAATTTAAATGCAAATTATACAAATCTATGTCAAAAATATACAGCTCTAAGAAACTTTTTGTTTTTCAATAAAAATATAATTATTATAATCTAATAAAATATGTAAATAGAAGATCGATGCGTTAGTTTTAATAATGTACTTACATATTGAAATTCACGTCATTGACACATTGAAACAAAGAAACAACTTTGTATGCGCACCCTTGCAAATACAATACATACAACTCAACTGATCCAAACAAAAATGCAATGCCTACTCAACTTAAAAGCCACCAACCACTTTCTTTTTACAATTTCAAGATTGCTCCCTTAGTAAAAGTTGTTTAATTAAAAACATGTACTCAGTTTAAAAGGAGGCTAATTACTTAAAAATAGCCAGCATGAAAACAGCGTATCATATTAAAATATTGTAATAGAGGAACAGTAGAATATCGTATATTTGAAATGATGAAACATTGGGCGCTTTTTGTATAGAATGTCCTTATACTATCAAATTATACTAATTTAATTTTATCTCGCTCTGTAAATACCGGCAAAGATTTAATTGTTCTTATTACGGTATAAAGTATTTTAAGATATCTTTGGATTTATATTCAACTGAATAACGTGAAAAAGATTCAAAGAGAGTGAATGAAGCAAAAGATTTGCTACGATCTTAGCAAGTGGAAGTAAGGGACATACTGCTTACATTTCCGGTAAACAAGCATGAGTCAATGTATGAATATGAAAGCGTCAATATAAAAAAATATTTTGTGATATCACGACCCTTGAATCAGGCCCTTATTATATAAAAAAATATTTTCCAATTATCTCAACCGCAGTAATGCAAAATTTCGTAATCGTTACTTTGTAATCTTTTAAGATTAGATGTTGCTGTTGAGGGTTGTGGTTTACAACAGTTATCTAAGTCAGAACTTGTAGATTTTAGAATTTTCTGGACAATACTATGTTTTACCTTACAATAATATACTAATATAAATAGTAGTCTATAGTATGACCATATCTGTCTAGGTGTACAGTGTATAATCAAAGGAACTTAGTCTTTATATAGCTCTATATATTGTCATTCCCCGTGCCACAGAAAGCACGTAAGGGCGATGATCCTGCGCCTGATCTCTTTCCGGTCGTGACGAATTGCCGTCCCATCGGATTATGAGAATTAGAGAACAGAGAGTGCATTTGTGTTTACACACTAGTGCACTATAATATCTCCTGCGCAGATGGCCAGTCTCCGCTACAATTGGCCGCCGTGGCCGAAATTCGGCCTAGAGGACATTATATTGTCATTATATCGCGTGATATTTGTGTAATCAAGAAATTATGATTACATTGAGGCATTCTTATAGAGAGTCGATATGCAACATCTGTGATAAATATGTTTTTTTTCTTCAGACAAAATATTACCATGTTTATGCGCTTCAATAAATTACGTAGCCTAATAGCCCTATATGCTATTTTTACATAGCCTGCCATTTTAATATTATTTACGCCTGTATGTCTGCCCACATTTCGCCACGTGTCTCAGGTCCGCACTATCATGTAATTTTCCAGACCGTGCTGCTATTGACGGTTTTTTAAAAGAAATACACAACAGCACTTCGCTTGACCATGACGCTTGTCCTGCGATCTTGTTTTTATGATTCTAACTACTCAGGTTTAATATGGACAACTAATATAAATTAGTTGTGTATACATAGGCATATGTGTTGTATTTTTATTGAAACCAACATAAAGACTTTACTCCAAATATATGTTAACGAGCAAGTGATAATGTCAGATATCAAAAATAATATATTTAAATGCGTATTAAGATAACTTTCAAACTTTCACGTTACATAATGTTGTACGTTATTATTATTACCAGCCCGGCGATTAAACGGTTGTGCTTTAATGCAGGTCAACCACAAATATAAGGCGCATTGTTAATTTAAGTTTTTCTCGATACAAATAGTAAAAGATTCTCATAATAATTTCGATCAGCAGTTACTATAAATAAATTAGGTCCTCCTCGACCGAATTTCAGCCATGGTGGCCAATCTTAAAAGTAACTGGCCATCTGCGCACGAAATAAAATAGTGCACAAGTGCGGGAGCAAATACAAGTGTACTCTCTGTTCCGTAACTGTTTTAATCAGATGGAAATCCAACACAACAGATCAGGCGTAGGACGTTTATCCTGCTATATAAACGAATAACGGGTTTACGTGCTTTCCGAAGTACGGAGGTGCGTAACACCGCCAACTGTCTACCTCCGGGCTGCTACTGCGAATTTCTTGGCAAAAAACCCAATAAAACTTTATTGGCCCGGCCTCTTCGAACTCGAGACCTTATGGACGGCAGTCGCATACTCTACCGCTACGACACTGAGGCAGTCACTAATATGGCAGTGTGCAGGTACGAGTAGTCTTCAATGATAACAAACTTTAAATTACAAACATTATCCTGTATCTTATTAATGTTGTACAAAACTTTAGGCATAATATTTCTTATGCATCTTAATTTTAAACTACATTTGATACGCTATTGATTATTTAAAGAAACAACAAATGATAAAAAGAATACGTTCCCATATTGGACAGTTGATTGTCATTGATTAGTTGGAGAGAGTAACAGAAAAATCAAAAGGATTGCATTTCATTTCTATAAAATATGCTGAGATAGCTTTTTTTAAAGTCAACTGCCGCTGAAATAAGTCGTATGTCGCAGGGGACTTTATAGACATTTGAGCAACCATAACGAAAACTCAGACTCGGAACAACTACTTGTAGTTCACACACTCGTTTGTCCCGTGTGGGGATCGAACACACAACACTGATTCATTAGCAGTGGCGAGGCAAAAACTTAAACCACTGCACCATCCGTGCAGTCAAAACCTTTGCGAAAATATTTGATGAACTTTACGGTTAGGTATATGAACTTAATTAGTCTTGGGTATGACCCAAGACTAATTAGCTTCGTGGCCATGGACCACTATGTACTATCTATATAATTGTTACTTAAAGCTGTCTCCATGGGTGCATTCTATACTGATGTCATATCAGTTAACGAAGGTTTAGACGTACTACTTTCAACTCCAAGAAAGCTTAACAATTTATTTGCCACTTTATCTATAAAAAATGAATCCATGTCTCCCTTGGTCACGCCTTTACCGATTTAATTCATCCGGTATTTTTTAAGTTTTCTTTTACTTTGTAGAAGGTTCTTATGGAAAGAAAAGTTAAGAAAAATGCGCAGAAAATTTGATAATTTCAGAAAACTGAACGACTACTTTAACGTCATTAGTTTGACAGCTCGTCTAAGACAGTTTCACGTCTGTCGGGGCAGCTAGTTAAACATAAATGTGAAAATCTCAAGTTTATTTTGCCGTGCACATCGCACATTATATTTAATAGCAATAAATAACATATAAACTTTACTTCCGTTTCAATTACCGTGTTATGTTTATTGTTACAGGACGTAATATATCGTTAGATATTAAAAACATTATATGAAAATAATCCATGTGTTTAGGCCGATCTATCATAAATATGTATATAAATCAATTATGTTTCTTCATAATATACAATTTTCTCCAACTAAACATAGCCTCATCTTACCAGTTCGTAAGAACGCATCCAATGAACGTGCCTGAAGATACACGAAATAAAAGAGTTATGCTTAAATCGTAAGAAGGTAACCCGGACTCTCTCTCCCTACCCATTCGCCGAGAAACAGACGCAAGTCTATATTTGATATCGAATTAGTTAGCGGAAATCCATTGTAATAAAAACTAAGAACAGACGAACTCACTACGCTCTCTCGGATTGCTCACCCCAACTATTGCAATAAAAAAGGTTAACTATTTCTATTGCAATAGTTAAATTCCCTTTACGCGGCAGTCACTATCCAGAGGAGCTCAGTATTCCGACTGCCACGTCATGGGATCCGGGCGTACTCCAACTTCGTCGTCACTTCGACACGTGTTCGTGGTTCCCAATAATTTTATATAGTTTATTTATAACTAAGTATATATTAAGTGTAATATTAAGTATACATAAGTATCATTAAAGAATTAGAAGACTAATCGAAACGTAACACAGCACTTTTATAAAAAAGAGCTGTAATGTTTCTAGCCAATTTGAGTTTTAATGCATCTTACAGTTTAACTCTAACATAATAATTATCGTCATCATCATCATTATAAATAGGTACTTCAACTTGTAAAAAATGCTTATGACATTATTTACGCCCTAATGAAGCACGATTGTTCTAAAGCGAAACGCCTGATAAGTATTATACACTAGGTTTAAGATAATAAAACGTACGCACACTACTACTACTTTAGTATACCACAATGTATAAATATAATTCGCTTCTTATTTATAACGTTGACAACTCCAGTACAAAATTATAAGTAACGCTATTTATGATCTAGCAGTCACATGAAACCTACATTTGCCTAGATATAGCATTAACATTTGAGACTATGTTAATGTCTATAGAAAACCGTCCATAAGTTAAATTGTTCAGTATTTCTTTCAATATTGCCAAGGTGTAACTACCCAGTAGTACCAACAATCTCAAACATAACTTAATGTCATAAATGCGAATGTGAGTTTGTTTGTTAAGCTTTCACATCTTAACTACTCGACCGATCATCATTAAATTTTGTATACATTTTGTCAGGAGTACAGAAAAGACATAAGGTTCCTTTCATAAATTGTAACTTAGTGCCTACCAGACTTGTCTTAAATGTATTCCATGCAAAATGTATGTTAAGCATAGAGGACTATTAGTGCCTACACTTATGCATGGAAGTGAAAGTTGGGTGTGGCAAAAGAAGCATGAGAGCAGAATAAATGCTGTAGAAATGAGAGCGCTGAGAAATATATGTGGTGTGACTCTGAAAGATAGAATAAGGAATAGTGTGATTAGAGAGGAATGCGGCATGAAAGTGGATATAGTGACGAGAATAGAAAAGGGTATGTTAAGCTATGAAAATGAACATAGTGACGAGAATAGAAAAGGGTATGTTAAGCTATGAAAGTGGACATAGTGACGAGAATAGAAAAGGGTATGTTAAGCTGGTTTGGGCATGTCGAAAGAATGGACGAAAAAAAACTGACTAAGAAAGTTTATGAGGCTAGTGTGAATGGAACAGTCGCAAGAGGAAGACCTAGGCGAACGTTTCTTGATCAGATTGGAGACCTTCTGGATAAAGGCCAGGTTAAGAGCACCTTAAACCGGCGAGCATGTATGAGAAATGAATGTGTCAGGATCGTAGCAAATGGAAATCCGTAGTCTCTGCCTACCCCTCTAGGAAACAGGCGTGAACCTATGTATGTATATATGTATGTTAAGCAAAACGTGTAACATATTTTCACAATTGTAACATCTTTATATTATACCATGTTTGATGCAAATAAATATTATTATTTTGTTTTTCTTATCACAGGTATTTTCTAACATATTATATTAGGAAAATACCTGGTCCTTTGGGAGGCTTATATGGAGACATAGGTCCAACGTGAAGAGGGGCCTCTTCACTTCGAAAGTTTTTATCAAAGGTGGAGGATGGAGCACCTACAGCGACACTAGCCGCAGTAGGCGTAGGACTTCAGAATTGGTACGTAAGGATTCTAATATTTATGGACTATGGGGACGGGTGTTTGATGGACCGGTATATTGGTAACTATGGATGAAAAACGGCGTCTGCCCTGAATACTCTAATAGCATCAATCGGATGGGCAGACGGTGACTCGTCAACTCACTAAATGGACCCCCTGAATAGCCACCATAGGTATACAAGCCAGCAGCAGAGGGCAACACCAGCGGTGCGGCGCTAGTTTCACCATCACGGGTCTCGTGCCGGTTTCCCCATAGTTATGCCCTTGAAAATGACACTTCCCCCAAGCATGTAGCTCTAGCAGCCTCTCTCTGACCGGCGGACCAAGGCAAGCCAGACTTTAGAATCCTACGGGCGCTCTTGAAGTTCCACCCCAGCCAACCAGTAACGGCAAGCCGAGGACGAGGTCTTAACCTACTTTCTGAGGCATTCAGGACAGCAGTATCGCTACTCACATTCAGCTCGCCACAAGCTGCCCTGCGGTTTGTGCGCTTTTATTTAACCTGGCGATACATTTTTTGTTTATATTACAAGGCAAAGGTGTTATTTTAAAAGCTAGTGTACTGTGCCCTCCGTTATCGCGTTAGTCTTATGATGAGATAAGGACTGTCCCAGAGGGGTTATTATTATGTCATCTAGAAAAAAATACTGTTGCCGTGGAATAGAAATTTATTGACATAACCTATATTAACGTGAGTGAAGTCACGGGCAAAATGTAATAATAAATAATGAAGACCATATTATCAAGAGTGTTACAGAGAAGCATGATCGGACCAACGATGTTTAAAAATAAGTTTTTATATGTACAAAAATCAATACACAACTGTATTGAGTGAACATAGTTTAAAAAGTAAATTTAACAATTCGTTACAGTCGCTTAATTACAGAGAAACAGAATAACTTATAACCAGCTAGTAATTACTTTTAGCGATAAGACCGGTCGGGGTATACTGGCTATAAACTATAGTTTACTTCAACTGTATTTTCAAATTTACAACTAAATACACCTATACTGCCGTCACAAGGCAAAAACAATTTAATTTATCAAACAATGGAACTATCTTATTTTTTTTACTGTTTCAGATATTATGTATTGTTTTGGCAAATAAATTTTATTATTATTATTATTATTTCGAAATTAAGACTTTTATATATTTGGAATCAGTATAAAATACGCATCTACCAGTATTTTTACATTAGACATAATTTTTTTGCCAGATATGTCATTTTCCCTTTATGACGGCAGTATAATAGATAGGTACCTACACATAAAAATAATAGACATGATAAACATACATTTATTATAAAACAATTTAATCAAATTATCAATTTATTTTATTATAGAAAATATCAATTATGACCTCAATAATAATTATTATTAGGTACCATTAAAAGATTCATTAAAATTAAATCGAAGCGATTTAATTTTTATTTCTTACATTAAAAACACAGACAATCTCTTCGTATATATTCGTATATCCATTCCAAGTGGTCGATGACTCTGGTAAATAGAGGACTTGATGTCACTTCACATGATGACGTAGACACAACACCAATCAGTCGAAACGCCGCGATGGATGACCAACGGGTCATTACTGGACAACCCACGTTGGTCTGTAAAAAAACAAGCAAAAGGTGTATAGCTGTTATCTCTGCTTGCTACAGATTATGATACTACGACAGGGCCAGTCAAGTATTACTCTTATATACTATTCTGTTAACAAGCAAGCAATTGGCTCGCCTGATTGTAAGGGATTACAGGATACTAGCAACACTGCAAGTAACACTCGTGTATTGCACCCTTAGAAAACTCGATGAACTGCCAGCGCATGAGTTAACGATCATACTGGTACTCCGGTGATAGTACAACGCAACCTCAAGCAGACTGAAAACAGTGGTGTAGCGTAGTGGAAACGGTAGGGGTCGCCCGCCCCGGGCGGCACTTTTAGGGGGCGGCAAAATTTAATAATAATATCTTGTAAATATTTGAACTGTACAATACAGAATAATCATGATTGTTCTTGCCGAAAAGTTCTTTAGTATGACTGTATATTATAATATTTTAAATTGAAATACTTAAATTACATGGCGACAAAATTCTCTTCCGCCCCGGGCTGCTGACACCCGCGCTACGCCACTGTAGCGTATGTTTAACATACGGATCAGAAATACATTTACCTTACAGATTAGGCTTTTAACTCCTAAAGGTCCAAGACATCCTTTGTCATTACTTCCTATTTTATTGACGTCATCTTTTACACATGTTGCTGATGGTAAAGTGGGCAATACGGCTACTTGTGGAGTACAACTTATATTATTCTGTGACCATCCCACTGTCCAAGAGACACGCTCGCTGTCTCGAGATGCTGAAAATACGACTAATTTAAAACGCCAACAGTGTTATAGTATATTCGTTGCTTAATTTTTATACCCTCAAGGTCCGCATTTTTGGTGAACATAAGGTGTTTAACAATATTGATAGGAATAGTCGGCCTCGATGGCGTAGTAGTTAGTGTAACTGACTGCCACGCCTGAGGTCGCGGGTTCGATTCCCGCACGATTCAAACATTTGTGTGCATGAACATGAATGTTTGTCTTGGTCTGGGTGTTTCTATGTATAATATGTATGTATTTACAAAAAAAAAGTATATATGTATGTATGTTTATCCATTGTCTAGTACCCATAGTACAAGCTCTGCTTAGTTTGGGCTAGATGGTGTTGTGTGAATGTGGTAGAATATTATATTATTATTATTATAATAATGATAAACGAGGAAATTCTTTATACATTAAAATCATTTACACAGGGTAGTAAAAATTACACAATCTACATCAACACAATATACAATAATATTATAAATTAATACAATCTACAATAATAAATCCTTCAGGTAGGTACAATACTTTTTTCAGAATTAAAGGTACCCTATGTGCATTTTTGTACCCCTGACAACATGTATACGAAATCTTATGATGATTGGTCGCGTAGTTGAGGCGTGAAAGCATAACAAACAAAGTCACATTCTCATTTACCTATTATGTTAGTTAGAATCAGTAACTGAATTATTAAAATTTTTTTTGGGAATACTTTTGTATGTGTGTTACTTAAACATGCGACAATATCTAAACAGATTTGTATGTAACTACGTACACAGATAGACCATGTCCAGGACTAACATATAGGATACTAGATTGTGCCCTCGGCATCGCTCGCGTAAATGTAGGTTATGTTAGGTAAAATTAGTAAAAGTACCTGTATTCCTGCATGAAAAGTACCCTATGTCTTTTCTGTACCTCTGACAACGTGTAGGGGAAATTTCATGACGATCGGTCAAGTAGTTACGTCGTGAAAGCGTAACAATTAAACGAAAAAACTCATATTCGCATTTATAATATTAGTTTGGATTAGGATTTCTTATGCAGACATACACATGCCTGCGGACAGGCACACGCCCGTAGAATAAACGCGGGTAAAAACGCGAGCAAAAGCTGGTTTTTAATCATTCATTATTTATTATCTAGAAACCGCATAGGCTTTTTCGACAGTAATAAGCCATCCATAATGAGTCGAGAGTACAAATATGTATACTGACCAAAACCAGGTAAGCAGATTGGAGATATATATCTAGTAAAAGCGACTACGTGTTTCAGTTTGATCAATGCCAAGTCATTGTCCAAACTAGTTGGTGAGTATCCAGGGTGTAGAATGGTGGACTCGACGCTTATGTTCAGAGATGAACCACCGACGGCGCAACGGTCATGTGCGCCAAGAGTTATTATTATGCGATCTGGTGTTAATCTGGAATGGAAAAATAATTAGTTATTTGTCTGGTTGGCGCAGCGGTAATAGATACAACCGCTGTGCTTGAGCTGGGCTCGATTCCCTGTTCGGATTCATGTGCTGCTGATTTTTCTAAGATATTCTCGATACCAGCACAAAGTGCCGGCTTTGTACTGGTTATAATAATGTACTCCAAACCGAAGTTCGATCACGGCGGCCAATTTTAACGGAGACTGGCCATCTGCGCAGGAGATATTATAGTGCACAAGTATGTGCGCAAACACAAGTGCACTCTCTGTTCCCTAACCCTCATGATCCGATGGGACGGTAATCCGACACGACCGGAGAGAGACCAGGCGCAGGACCAACGGCTTTACGTGCTTTCCGAGGCACGGGTGTGTGTGGTCTTACACCGCCAACTTCGGGATTGTATTGAGATTTCTTAACAGAAAACCCAATAACTTTTTGTTGGCCTGATACGGGATTCGAACCCGAGACCTCATGCTATAGTCGCATTTACTACCGCTGCGCCACGGAGGCAGTTGTGATGGTTACGGAAATAGGCTCGCCCGTATTACGTAGGAACCATAAAACCATACCCAGCAAAACGATACACCACGCTTCCACATTTAGAGATATAAAGACTTATATCCTTAGAAGTGCAGGCGCGGTGTATTGTCAGACGTAAGTATGTCAATAATTATATATGTAATATTATATATTGATTTATTTTGGAGAGACCACGAATAACACAAATTATGTATGCGACGCGGTCTACAGCCGCCCAAAATATATTATTATGAATCAGAACATATGATATATTAAAAAACCGTTATCTTTGTTTCTGTCCGCAAAGTGTGAAAAGTAGTAGATGGATTAACTTGAAATTTTGACATAACTTAGCATTTCAAAAACTACAAAAAATAAGAATAAAAGCAATTATATATACTTTAAAGCCCGAAGAGCCAAAGGACACCGACAATTACAATATCTACAAACTGAACAATTGAACATGTTATAAGCATTCAACAATAGTAGTATAAAGTTTCAAAATTATACATAAGAGTGTTTTAAAAGATAAAAGACGCGATAAAATCCGTATAAGGAAGTTTAATTTCAATGTGTAACATTCACGAAAACGTAATACAATATTATGGGCGGGTTTAGCTAATATAATATACATTTCTGTACGTGTGTTGACAGTGAACTCCTCCTAAACAGCTGGACCGATTTGAATGAAACTTTTTGTATGTGTTCAAGTGGATTCGAGGATGGTTTAGATATGTTTTTTTTTGTTTTTTTTTTATCTTTTATACAGGACAACGTCTGTCGGGACAGCTAGTATAATATACATTTCTTACCCGTATATAGGCGAAGCAGCTGTAAGTACATGTCGATCAGATATAAGTGATCCTGCTAACACTTTTGGGCCAATGTTTACCGCAGCCAACCACGGGTACTCGTGTGGCACTACCGACTGTTCCTTCGGGTCGCGGCCAGTTCTCGAATAGCTGGATTGTGATCCAGACATGCCACATCCTTTGGAATAAGACAAGATGTATAACAGACTGGATTTAACCCACGGCATCGCTCGCTCTAATCTAGATTTTGCCAATAAATTGATATCTTTATACTTTTTCTGGATGGAAGGTACTCTTTTCACAGAAAAGGACATATCATTTTCCGGACCCCTGACAACGTGTATGCAAAATTCTATTATCTTCGATCGAGTAGTTACGGCGTAAATGTTTGGAATTATACAGTCTACATCAGTAAACTTTCTGACTTTTCAAACCTTGCATGCGGCTGAGCTAATTTCTCCTGCAAGACACGGTATTTGAGCGCCTACTGAACTTTATGGTCTAATGTTAATCCTAAGAAACCAGTAGATTGTACGATGACGGTGACGGTCAAAAGTGTAGAAGCACCTTCTACTATGAAGACAATATGCGCAATCATACACACGATCGTTAACTTATTAATTGTCAATCAAACAGAACATCATGATAAGTATTATCCTTTATTTATACTTAACTTATAAGCGACCGAATTTTATGATTGTAGAAGGATTGAGGTTCTTAATGTTATCTTAGAGTGTAAGTCCCTATAGCCAGATAATGCTATGTCTAAAATGACTCACGCTGTTTCGAGTCTTACAAAATCTGCAAATATATATCCTTTTTAATATATAAATAGCATAAATATAAATAGGCGGTTACCGTAGGCCATAACCTATAAACTCCCTAACGCCATAGCGCTTGCCACACGACAGATAAACTAGGAAGAGGAGGAGAAGGAGGTGGTCTACTAATAACGTCTCCTGGTCAAGACCGGAAACCTTATCAGCATTTTCTTATAAAAATAGTAGTTAGTCCAAGATTCGTCTATGCGAAATTTGTTTAAAACCATACATTCTTACATTTAGAATATTCATATTATATTAGAATATAGTTTGAATCCAGTACTTACAACATCACCATGTTCACCACAGTCCGCGTCGACACCTATGGTATGTTAATATGTACCACATATATGGTTAGAAAAATGAAGAAAACAAGGCTACTAAGACGACGAAGAAACATCGTGGATGAACAAATGAGCCACATAACATTCTGGTTGGTGCTTTAAATACATACATCTTGAAATTCAGAACTTTTTGGTCCAACAACGGTTGATACAAAACTTAAATGTTAATTAGCTAATTTAGATTAAATCATGCGTGGGATCATTAAATAATTATATTAAACTAGCTTTTGCGCGCGGCTCCGCCCGCGTGGTACCTACATCAATAAATAGTGTCTTTCCCCAGGTTTTAAACTATATCTGTACCAAATTTCATTTAAATCGGTTGAGTGGTTAAGCCGTGAAAAGGTAACAGACAAACAGACAGAGTTACTTTCTCATTTATAATATTAGTAAGGATTAATAATGGGGAAGCTGAGATCATAGTAAATTTTAATGTTATTATTATCTAATAATAAAACATAATACGGGAGACGTTTATAAAATATATAATAAATAATAGTATCTTATATGCCATATAAAACTGATGTGCTGGCTATACAAAAATGCAAAATGGCAAACATTGCTCTTTGAGCAAATTTATTTTGCAGCCTCACCCCATGAAGTAATGCAACACTTGACTACTTCAGATGGGCGTGATTCCGTGTAAAGTAAATTCAGTGGTTCAGAGGTTTTTGACTGTAATGTTGTAACTTTTTGTTGTTGAAACACTACAAATACAAAGATACGCTGCACACCTAATGAATATGAACAATGAGCTAGCAGCACATTATTGTAAGCAGTGGCCATAAGTGCAGTAGCGTCTCAATGTATATATCATATTCACCTGCACGGTGAGGCATATGTATACCCTTAACTACGTAATATGTCAAAGCAAATAACAACGCGTCTATTACACGAAATTCATTATTCTGATACATGTTGTTAAATTTACAGGCCACATATTTGAACGTCGAAATTAAAATACCTACGGGTAAAATGTCAATGTTTAAAATATCGAAAATTGTAATATCTAATATCTATTTTACTAAAAATATACAATCGTGTGTGCGTTTTGTCTTCATGGTAGAAGGTCATAAGTGCGACGCATTTGTAAACAATATCTTTGGGGGATTATTCCTGCACTCTTGACCGCGACTGGTCATAACTGCATTACAAAGTCGTTTGATTATTTTACTTGCTACGTGCACTAACAGAGTCCAACTATTACATCGATCTCTCTATATGATAAGTAGAAGATTCTTTTATACTTATATTATGATTATATTGTATGCTCAAGCGGCGGAACACTGCTGAACTGTAAGGTAATTGTGTAACATTCTCAGTATCTGTGATTCAAAATAAAACAATTTGAATTTGATACTTACGACATAAACAGACTCTTTGAAATCCAAATATTCCTATATTTAGGAACGGCATCTGCAATATAATAAATATACACCTATATATAACAAAAATATGCACATTCGTATAGTAACGCCGTTATAGCCTTGAAAGTTAAGCAGTCAACTGCTGTGATTGGCTAGCTAAGGCTTCATTCACATGTAGGTACCACATTCACACCACATCGACGCGACAAAATAATAATAATAATAATAATGTATGTATGTATGTAGTTATTCCATCCCACCTTTGATTAAAACTCTCGAAGGGCCTCTTCACGTTGGACCTATGTCTCCGTGTAAGCCTCCCAAAGGGCCGGGTATTTTCCTAACGTATTAGGAATATACCCGTGAAAGAGAAACATATAATAATAATAATAAATTCTTTATTGTAACAAAAAGGTATATACAATCAAACAAAAGGCGATCAAGCAGTGGTTACGTGTGAATAGTGTCGCTGCAGCTTTGTGCAGTTGCGTTGTGGTTCCTACAAAATGTGGATGTGGTTGAGTTGTCGTTAGTAGTTGCGAAGTGGTTGCGACGACGCAATGACGCTCACGAGTGCAGACAGACAGCTCCAGTCAGCCATTTAAAAATCGAGTGTACGTGCGAACATCTGACGTCCAACTAATTGTCTATAGGGGCAAGCCTGTTGGTGTCTACCGGGTACGTCTCCAGACTCTGAGCTGCTATTAAGAATTTCCTCAAGAGAAAAACAGAACCAACGAATTCACATTCCATTTTACTCGGTAGGAAAAAATAACAACGTTGCAGTAATTTTTTTACGGACTACGTAAAATGGAGCTCGAGACTAATCAAATAAAATTTGCTTTAACGACTCAGTCATATTTTGTACAGCAGGATAATAAATGTAAAATGTATAACTATGTATAAGACGTATTATATATTTCTTGAAATAACGTACATGTGTAATAAAGTAATAAAAGCATTAGTTCCGAAGTCATAAAATTACTGTTATTATGAAATTACATATTATTATTAGTATTTTACGGTAGTTCGTATTTTAACATTTATTTTAACGTGTAATTATAGGGTTGTCCATCGGAGAAATATAAATTAGTTTTATTTCACCATACCCAATGCGAATTGGAGAACGCTTTGAATTTTTGAAAAACAGAATTTGTTGACCAGTTTGTCGAGTTAAAGCCGACGATAGAAACCACACAAATTGAGATACTTTAAAATACAAGCTCCATAAGGGGCTTTTCATGATACGATGAAAAGTCACAAATATTGCCAGTTTTCATAAGATTCTGTAGTACAGCCAGCCAAGAAAGTGGTCTCCCTATTTTGACAAAAGTTTCTGTGAGATCTAATTAACGCTAAGGTTGACTTTTCTAACTTTATACATGGCATGTAGTAAATATGATACATATTTAAGAGAGAAATGGTCACTGTCATAATATTAGTGCAAAGAAAAACGACCTTGTTGTTTCATGACGTTCAAATGAACCTCAACCGTAGGGTGCTTGACCACATTTTTGGTCGAATGTACTACAGAATCTTATGAAAACTGGAAACATTGGTGACTTTTCATCATACCATGAAACACCACTATCTTATCATATATAAAATAAATCTACATATATGTATAATTAGCCAAGTAAACACACTATACGTTATATAGTTGTAAATTTAGATAATCCTTATTTGGTCCCTTTGGCAATAAAAATAAATATGTTTATTATGGGACTAGCTGTGTCCTGCAATTTCACCCGCACCGCTTCTACTACTCGTAGCGTATAACATTACAAAATAAATAGGCTAAAAATTACAGAAATAATTTCCTACAAGGTCCAATGATAAGCGCGTTTAAACAAACAATCTCTTCAGCTTCATAATGGCCTTTATGGGTTTGCAACAAGAATGATGTGATGACGTCTAAAATTCATTTTAAGGGTACTATTTTACTATTTCAACACGAAATCCCGAATACTAATGGAATCGAGGCACGTTCTTCCAGGCAACGTGAACGTTAGCGATTTGCATATGTATTTGCTTTCGAATGATATTCGAATACCGTTAATCCAAATATATATTATTCGATCGATCTCTCTAGCCTTTATTATTCCCAAGTCACTTGGGGTCGGCTTCCTAGTCTAACCGGATTTGACTGGATATCAGTTTTTACACGGAGCGACTGCCATCTGACCGCCGCAACCCGAAGGCTAACGATACCCTAAGACTAGACCAGTATCAGGATATTAGAGGGGACTGAATTCCCAATAACGACTGCCATAGATGTTCATGGCAGCCGGGACCGACGGCTTAACGTGCTCTCCGAGGCACGGAACAGGCGATAATCAAATTGTCGATCAATACGCACAAATTTCGAAAAGTCATATAACTTCCGTAAGTCAGATGCGCGACGTGGGTTCGAACCCGAGACCCTCTGCATTGCAGTCTGTTGGTCTAACTACAGGTTTTACCTACAACAGACACGAAACTCTATATCATTATGATGACTCTGTGAAAATGTGATAATGATATAAATAAATTCTATTCTATTCTGTCGTTGGAAAAATTAACAACGTAGAGCACGCACTTTTATTTTATTTTATTTTATTGTAAGGTTCGCCAACAGATTTTACATTTTAAACTTATGATCTAACATAGGTAAATAATATATTCTTGAACATTATGCAAACCTAATTATAGGCAAACTCGACATGCATTAAGATTGCACTATCGATCAGATACTCTAAACAAAAAGAAAAACAACTAACAGCAAAATTAATGTAACTAAGAAGAAAACAACTTAATGAAACTATCACAACTGTTGCGACTTTATATAAGGCTTTTTAATAAGACATTAAGGACATTGATAGGACCGACCTTTTCACATTTATAAAAGGTATTGTGCTCATGACAGATTCTGGGAATCACACTATCGTAACCAATATTTGTTTTATAATGATAAATGGCAAAAGAACGGCAGTTAACTAACCTGTGACCAGACTGCCGAATAATTATAAGTGAATTATTATATTCTGCTATTGCTAGTACTTTTAAATCGTAATACGAGTTACACTTAATAAGCAAAAGTGATTGCTTAATTTACCGCAAGGAATCAGTTTGCATTGCGATCAATTGTGACATCCCAGACTTGATACACGGGTCAGAAAATTTGTCAGTGATATTGAGGCTTACCGTCTATTTAATAGCACTTTAACATTGGCATATTTCTACAGAATATACCACGGGGAGTGCTCTGAAGAGTTATTTCACCTTATCCCGCCCTCCCCTTTCCTATCCAGAACAACGCGTGCTGGGCTCAGATGCCATCCTTACACAGTAGAGTCGACTAGTACGCTACCAACAAGTTTGGGTCCTCATACCTCTGCCGAACGACCAAGGTATAGAATTCTCTGCCAAGGCACGTGTTTCCTTCTTCCTTCAATCCTGGGTCCTTCAAGCGGGGCGTGAAAAAGCACCTTCTCAGGCCGTCAAAGTAGAGACCTCAACATCGCCTCGGCTACTATGAGGACGGTGTGGAGGCTACTGCTCTTAGACCACACGACTGCTTACCATCAGGTGGAGTGTGGTCATTTTGACGAGCATAATAAAAAAAAAAACATCTCTGACGTAATTTAAGTTAATAAATCTTTGGGAAATTTCTTCAAGGATACAGCCATAATGGTGTGTGTATATAAAAGAGATTTAAGTTGCCGTTAACCTAACTCTTGCAGCAATACTTTTTTAATGGCCCACTTGAATACAATGTTTTTTTAATAATTATATATTTGTTTGTATTTAGGTCACTATGGTTTGCCTTAAATTAACAAAAGCATTTACCATTATGTAATTATGGCGAAATGAAACAAAAAATACAGGCAGACACTAAGCGATTTAACTTTAAATACATATTGTACGAAAGGTTATTTACATTTAAAATTAATTAAATACGTTATTAATAATAGATATAGTCTATTCTCGAAAAATAAATGAAAATGACTATTGCTTTTTGTACAGAAATTAGGACATAAATTACTGTAATTACATAGTTAAGGCTGCCTGTCCATTAAAGTGGAGCGAGGATGCGGAGCGAAGAAACGGAGAAATATTAACCAATAGGAGAAATATTAATCTCGGGTTCGAATCCCGGCTCGGGCCAACAAAAATTTATTGCATTTTTCTATTAAGAAATCTCAATAGCAGCCCGGATTTAGGCAGTTGACGATGTTAGGCACCCCTATGCCTCGCAGAGCACGTATAGCCGTTGGTCCTACGCCCGATCTCTCCGGTCGTGTCGGATTACCGTCCCATCGGATCATGAGAGTTAGGGAACAGAGAGTGCACTTGTGTTTGCGCACACACTTGTGCACTATACTATCTCTTGCGCAGATGGCCAGTCTCCGTTAAGATTGACCGCCGTGGCCGAAATTCGATCTGGAGGACATTATTATTATCTATACATTATTATAAAGCTGAAGAGTTTGTTTGTTTGTTTGTTTAAACGCGCTAATCTCAGAAACTACTGGTTCGATTTGAAAAATTCTTTTAGTGTTGGATAGCCTATTTATCGAGAAAGGCTATAGGCTATATAACATCACCCTTTGAGCTACGGGGGCGGCGCAGTAACGATAAACGCAGGTGAAACCGCGGGACCATCTATTATTATTATAAAGCTGAAGAGTTTGTTTGGTTGAACACGGTAATCTTAGGCACTACTGGTTCGAAATGAAAAATTATTTAGTGTCGGATAGCCCATTTATTGAGGAAGGCTATAGGCTATATAACATCACGCTACGACCAATAGGAGCTCGGCATCAATGAAAAATGTTTCAAATACGGGAAATATCTTTTACGTGAAGCAGACAAAATTGCGCGGGTCAGCTGGTACACATATAAAATACATTATTAATATTAGCAATTTAAACAAATCTTACTACGTTTTGTAGATTAACACACAACACTATACTAATAATTAACATTGTACTAATCTCTCTATAGTGAAACAGTGAAAGCCAATTTACGAAATGAAAAACAAATAGATTCCGAATCCCTTAAATAGAAATGCGGGTACAGTTTTAAAATTCATTAATGTCAATTCTAATTTAATATGTAGCATTTCGATAACAAACATCGACCTATTTGTTCTACTACAAAGGTGGCAAAAATACCAACGGCCCGCCTGATGGTAAGTAGATATCGTAACAGAACAACGAAATATCGGGTATGAGTTGCCTGTTGCTAGTCAAAAAGGAGAGTCGTTATGCTATCAGTGCAGAGAAAAAGTCCTAAATTCTGGAACATACTAAAAGCACACCGCTTCTTAAAAAATTTTGAAATTCTAGTCATTATGAGAACACTAAATAGTAGATAGGGTAATTTGATGTTGCCATGGCCTTGTAATGCTGGGCAAAGATCACTTAATCCGTGTTGACAACACATTGCCTCCCTAAACAGCTTAAAAACTACTTACAGAAGAAAAACTGCAGGTGTTTTGATTAGATCGGCTGTACGGTAAGATTACTTATCCAGTTTGAGAAATGATTTTAAACGAAATAAATATATGAGCCACAAGTATTAAGTACTCTTACGCATATTTCCTGCAAGAATCTTTGCCTCAGGACCTCTTAAGGGAAGTGGGGTGGTTTGCCACTTCAGTTAAATAGCAAACAAAAATGTGTATATCAATTAATACTACTAGTGCAATATTCGTTTACAATCTGCTGCGTTGTGGTAAGTAGATTTTCAGCCGAATTACTGCAGATGAGAGCTCAGGAAGTATTCTTGACATAATCATTTCAAATAGATCAATACAGTACAATAGTGATACACTACCATAATTATACCTAAAGTAGTAACCATACAAACGAAGCTTATTTTTATTTATTGGCAAAACATAGGATACTATTACTACAGCAATTTTAAACATGATAGTATTCGAGGAATACAAACACAACAAGCATAATTTATACACTTTGCTTTACGTTATTTATGATACTAATTTAGGGTTGAAACCTTTTTGTAATACGATACTGGTTATTCGCAATATGACATCAATAAATTATTCTATTTTATTACTTAATGTTGTTCAAAAATATATAATAGGTAGGTTTTAACCGCGGCTGTGCTTCCTTGAGAATTGATATAAAACTATCATATAAAATTCGTTTTCGCTGTCATGAATACATAAGTTGCCAGTTTTCGTACTTCTGCTTACAGACTATTTCTATGCAAAAAGTTGATCTATTGATCCGTTGCTGCAACTAATCAGCAAACACCTTATTCGCATTTAAAATATTGGTAAGGATAATACGTACTTCGTTGCTTCTCAGGAATTGACAGAGGCTTTCCACTAGCTACGATCATGATATACCTGTTTTGCATCATAAATTTTTATTACGTACTCAAATCAAAGACTGCTCTCTGTTTAGAAAACACTTAATTTTGCGACTTGTCTAAATGTCGCTAGATTTTTCAAACGATTTATTAAGAATATTATTCGCCTGATGGCCAAGATTCGGCCAATCACTCACGCGCATTACCTTTCATTCCATATTTAATTCATCTTCTTAGAATAGCCTAAGAAGATGAATTAAAGATGGAATGAAAGGTAAAAAAAGTAAAAGATAAACATACCCATCATTTTTGCCCTCGTTTGCCAATGTCTTACCTTTTTATTTACACTAGCCTTATGTACCGCCTTCGTCTACATTTTTAGTCCAAGCCGTCCACATACTGCAATCATTTAAATTTTTTTTTCATATCTTTTAGCTTTTATCGAACTTGATTTATTTATTTTTATAATAGAATGTATTATAGAAACTACATGCAACTATATCCTGCTTAATACATATATCCAGTATCACATCTTGCTTTCAACTCCATAAATCACAAAAAACATTTAAAGAAATAAGTATTTATTTTTATATATTAATAGTGTAAATACATCTTGTTTACAATAAATAATGAATTTAAAATAATATTCAAGAACAAAAACATCCAGATTTGGCGGTACTCCAGATCCAGTACAGGTATTTGGTGACCCTGGTGTACACTCCTGGATAACCTACTCGGCCACATCCGATGCCCCAGGATACCACACCTGCACCAATTTATATAAGTTAATATATTAATCAATGAGATCGACAAAAGGAAGGTAGCTGTGGGAATACAAATTTATATAGACTGCTTGACTTGACAATTAACTGTAAAAATTTTCAGCAAAAGAAATATTCATTATCCTAGTAGAGGACGTCCACTGCTGGACATAGGCCTTTCCCCAAGTTTTCCAAACAGACATATCTTGGGCTGCTTTGTGGACAGTCTACCCATGCTGTGTTTTCCGATACAGGACCGCCACTCCGTTGTTTTTACCCCAAAGTCCATCGGTTCTGCAAGCTATGTGCCCTATCCAATACCACTTAAGCTTAGCTAATGAAAATATTAATAACACTATGTAGCATTATTAATGTTATGCTTCCGACGCGATGTCTATTGCATGTTTAAGGACGTAACCCACGTACTTATTACTTATAGTGTTCTCAATGCTTTCGAACTACTTTATGCATTGACTTTTCCCTCGTTTGTAGTTTACAACGTCGTAAAATACATAAAAATAATTTAATTCTTAATATACTAACATGAGAAAAGCTAGAGTTTCTAGTAGCTATGCTGCGTAGAGCAGCGATAGCTCAGTGGGGAGAGCAACAGACTGCAATGCAGAGGGTCTCGGGTTCGAACCCTCGTCGCGCACCTCTGACTTTCGGAAGCTTTATGACTTTTCGAAATTATGTGCGTATTGATTAACAATTATCGTGTGCTCCGTGCCTCGGAAAGCACGTTAAGCCGTTGGTCCCGGCTGCCATGAACATCTATGGCAGTCGTTATTGAGAGAGTGTCGACACAAAAGATCCCACTGGGTCGAAGTGTCACCGTTCTGCACTGACTGGCTCCCACATAAGATAAGATAAGCTATGCTACGTAAATAATATATAAACCGTAGGCTATGTTAAAGTTTAGGCAAGATAAGAGTCTTACGCCTTTTACCAGCGTCTTATACAAGAGTCATTAGCTAAACTATGTGATGGTTAATTATGATTAAACAGTACCGTAACTAATATCTTCACATCGGTAAATACAATGCAATAGAAGGTAAATAGGTTGTGCAAATAATGTATATACAAAGAAGTAGATTGACTGACCTAACTGTTCGTGACGTTTGTCACTTCTCTCAGCAGACAATGGACCACCGCTGTCGCCCTGTAAAGTACAATACATGTAACCTTTCAATATTAAATACTATGATATACTTAGTAATTTCATAAAGTCTGTCAATAACTTTTAATGTAATTAGTGATACACTATTTTATAATTATTTGAAAATTATAGGTATATGAATTGAAAGGTAATTAAATGTACAATACAATTTTAATTACATTATTCGAAATTCCCGCCCCCATTTTGAATACATGCCCATAATCGACGCGGCCAGTCATCGATCGCAGCACGCACCACATTCATATCTATTTCTGCCACTGCTTTAACCAGAGAGACTTTCTCCTTCAAATGTTGTCATAGCTTGTAGTCCAGTGGGTTTAAACCTGGACTAGAAGAGGGCCAGCACTCATGCCCGATTTCACGGACGATAATCCAGTTTTGCGTACTTCGTGCCTTATGAGCTGGTGCAGAGTCCTGTCGGAATATCCAATGTCTGTTTTTGAACATTTTTTGAGAAAGAGGTTCCACTATGTTTGTTAGGATGGTATTTTGGTACACCACGGTACTGGTTTCACACCATTTTCACAGAAAAACACCTCAGTTAAGCCTGAATATGAGACTTCAAGCCAAACCATGAATGACGAAGGATAATGTCCTCACTAGACACTCGAAAAACACGCACTCGCTTCTTCAATACTGCGGGCATATACCTTATCATTTTGTTTCTTATAACTTTCTTCGACGGTAAAAATTTTTTCATCTGGAAACATAATTTCTCGGTAATTTTACCGCGTACTGCCCGTAACAAAGCGCGGGCTCTTTTCAGGCAAATGTCCGGTCTTTTTACGATAAGCTCGTAGTCCCAGATCTTCATTTAACACTCTTTTGATCGAAGTTCTGCTCAGCCCCATCTGAAGAGCTAAGATTTTTTGTTAACGCACGGGATTTCGTTGGATTCGCGCCTTCACTACTGTGATTACAGCTGGTGGCCTAACTGTACGAGGTCGGCCGCTCTTCTTACGATCTTTGAAGTTTGAATCTTCAGTGTATCGTTTGATACTGTGATAAACAAACCGTAGAGCTATTTTAAATTTTTGCAGAATACTGAAAATCTCTGTTGGCGCGTAAAAGCGCTGCAACGCGATAACTGCGACTCTATCTTCCTTCTTTGACTACTCCATATTTAAATATGAATAAAAATTAATTTTCGGCAAGCGTTAACGTTCTATTTTTGAAATTAGTCGAACTATATCTGGCCAGTATTCGAAAATTAAAAATAATAAGGTTTTGACAGAACCTATGACCCGACTAGGTATTCAGATAACTAACTTTATTTTTATAAATCATACTAAGGTATGATTTATAAAAACAACAAGAATGGAACAGCCATCAGATGAGATGGCACTAGTGGTATGGCAATGTGATAATGCAGCAGTGAACCGAACGTGTGAAGAAGACATGAATGAACATGGAGATAAAAATAGAGGAAGGCAAATGAAAACGTTTTTGGTTCCCTTTTTTACTTTTAACCCGTCTAATAGATAACAATTAATGCCCTAGGGACGGACTTCGGATACTTGCAACGCAAGAGAAATCATTTGCGTATCATGGCATAGTTAAATAAGCAATCTATATATAAACTTATGTTGATAGCATAGTAATATACATACCCTTAGTGAATTTCTGCACGAGATAGAGCCCAAGTAGGGATACTCTGTTTGCCCGCACTAGAATTATCTGTATCACGATGAACTTCGCAATCATGCAAATTACAGTCACAAAAAAACACCTAGTCTCAAGCACACATATTTGTGAACCACACAAGCTGTCCCTTGTGTGGATTTACAAAAGCATAGTGTATAGTGCGTCATAAATGCAGTGATAAACATTAATTACCTGACAGGTATCTTTCTTCCCTTCGTTAAGATACCCAGCACACAACATTGTATCGCTGATCATTTTCGATGTGTATTTGCCTTCCTTACACGCCTTGTTACTTAGAACTGGTAATTCCACTTCCCTGAGGTAACAAGAGTGGTTTTTTCCTTCGCCTATTGTACCCCAACCAGCTGCCACAGCTTGTACTCCTTCGTAAGTTGTTTCTGGCAAAATAAAATGGTATTAACCAGACAGAATTATAGGATCGGCCATTTTTTAGAATTTAAATCAAAAAATTCGTTACGCATAATAAGTTAACATAATACATTCAGAAGTCTGGAAGTAGCTGTATGTCATAGATAAAAGATGCACGATACACATTGTTACGTAATTATTTAAGTGCGAGGGAGATAACAATGCACTCCTACGTGAGCGGCTTTTTCTCAAATATTAATTACGGGTATATTTTTCTACAAATTATGATGATGTTTTTACAACTAGATTTCTTATGTATCCTATTTGCTTGTGCGTATAAAATAACATACAAAACCAAACATAGACAATTAAGTATTTTGAGGCAACTATCGATCAAAATATTTTACCAATAACCGCCTTGGTGACTCAGTGGTAATAGATCCTACTACTGTGCACGATAACATAGATCAAAAGTCGATAAAAAATATTATTGTGTCAAAAATATTATTGTGTCAGAAATCTTTTTAATTTCCGGCTTTGGAAAATATTTTTAGATTTTTAGTAAAACTCTTAGTAGTAGCATGAAATCTGGAAATAGATACATATAAACAATAGTTGACAAAATGTGATTCAACTGCATATCGTGTACGTAAGTTTATAGAACTTAAATGAAGGTTTTAACGTCGCGGTAAGTAAAAAAACAAAAAGTGTTTGGCAAATGCTGTTGATTTATTTGAACACCTTTTTAGTAACCATGGTCACGAGATGCTTAAATATAAATAGTTGAGTCCGCCGGGATGAGAGCACTATGGGCCCGCACCCATGGGTCTCTCAGCCCTCGTCCTCGATTCAAATATGAGGCAAATATATAATCTGTAACAATTGTTATATTTTAATAAACTTAGCTATATCTATCTACTAATATTTTATTGTTATATATATAATAATATGAGCCCTGTATTAAACTGTTCCACAGCTGGGCACGGTCCTTTTTCTAAGTGTGAGAAGGGTTAGGCCATTGTCCATCACGCTGGCCCAGTGCGGGTTGGCAGACTTCACATATATTTGAGAACATTATTGAGAACTCTTAGACATGCAGGTTTCCTCACGATGTTTTCCTTCACCGTTTTCTTTCTGTATATTATATCGATCAGTATTCAAGTAATATATATTTTATTCAATGGGTTAACACGATTCAAAATTGATGATTATTGTAATTTTGGTTTACATTTTGAAATAGTGCAGATTGTATGGGATCTTGGGGATTCCATTTAAATCAATATTAAAAGAATATTTTCTCTATAGTAATATGTAAAAGACGTTAGGCAGACGGATGCTCTATAACTTGAGACATACTTTTAATTAAAGAAATGCGCAAAAAGGAACCTAAGCGTGTTTCGTATAGTATAAAAATATCAACATAATATTATTTGATCAACAAGTTCAATCCCTAGTAATATTTTATTCTAATGATTAAGGATATCGATATTTACTTTCTAAATCATATATTTGAACCTACTCACCATCTCTATGTTATTTAGTACCGTTACTTACGATTAATATAAGATTAGCATCGCTTTATACTTCATTATTATGTAAATGGGTATTATACTAATATTAGCACAAGTTTATTATATTGTTGATTCTCGGATATACTCTAAAACGCTATATAACCAACGAATACTATGTTAATTTTTAGAACAAACATACTATATAAACAAATATTGCATAGATATTCGTTGGTAAAGTCATTTTTTATTTTATAACGTAACATAAATCTGTAGCGCTTCTAAATAAATAGTAAAATTATGTTTTGTTTATCTATACCTACACTTATATTAGAAAGAGGCAAGATTTGTATTTTTCGTATGTTTGTATATATTTTGTTTGTATTGAATAAACTCACAAACTACTGGACCGATTTTAACCGTACTTTTAACATTAGAAAACTATTTTAACCAGGATTAACATTATATAAGCTATTATATATAACACGACGCTAAGTGCTACGGGAGCGGAGCAGTAATCAAACGTGGATGAAACAGCAAGGTACGGCTAGTCACGTAATCCTTACTAATATTATAAATGCGAAAATGAGTTTGTTTGTTTGTTACGCTTTCACGCCTTAACTACTCAACCGATCAACATGAAATTTTGCATACACATCAGGGGTACAGAATAGGACATAGGGTACCTTTCATCCAGAAAAAAGAACTGTTGCAAACCTAACCTAACTTAACCTACATTTACGCGAGCGAAGCCGCGGGTGAAAACTAGTATAAATATAATGCCTGCTACTCTGAATCACCTTCATTAAAGTTTCGATAAAAGTAATAGTTAGAATATTAATATGACATAATAACGATTAAAAATGTAACTACCATATCAGAAAACAAACATAAATTGGTACCTACTCAAAAAAAGAAGATAATCGGCTTAGGCACAGATTAAAAACTTAAAAGTCGATCCCGCGTGACGTGCATTCATGGAAGTCTCGTAGCGTAAGCGGGTGACCAAAGTTTATGTACTGCTGGCATATTTGAAACGTGGCATTTGTGGCGCAGGGCTGTCACTTTAATTTGTGTTTATTAATTATTTATTATTGTGTATATGTGTGTTCTATTACAATTATTTACATGTTATTGTGAAAGATTTCGTGATTTTGGAAATAAAGTATGTTGTCTTTCTTTCTTTCTTTCTTTTTTAGCAACAGCAGTGATAGCCTAGTGGTAAACCGTTGGACTTCCACGCAGAGGTCTCGAGTTCGATCCCAAGGCGCGCATCTCTGAATTTTCGAAGTTATGTGCGTATTAAGTAGTTAATTATCGCTCGCTTTAACGATGAAAGAAAACATCATAAAGCAACCTGCATGTCTTAGAGTTCTCCATAATGTTCTCGAAGATATGTGAAGTCTGCCAATCCGTACTAGGCCAGCGTGGTAGATTATGGCCTAACCCTTCTCACACTATGAGGCCCGTGCCCAGCAGTGGGACAGTTTAATACAGGGCTGGTATTATTATTAAACATTATATAATCGGCTTAGCAGATAGTCTGCGTCTGTAGCGCAACGCTACCGCCAATTATCCAAAACTGGTAAGCAGAGGTGTAATACAACCACATTTGGCAAAGTACAGGTTAAGGTCCCACGTAATAGGCAGTGAGGCTATTAACAAATACCGGGCCTAGTACCAGCCTCCATAGTGCAACTAAGAATTGCTTAACAGAACCCGGAAAGCAAAACAGATACATCAAGCACATCATTCGCTTTCATCGCCTACCGGGGCAATAGTTTAAGTGCAAGTAGAATTCATCTTACCATCATTCCATGGTAAGCAAACAGGCTTCACCGTGTCAGAAAGACGTACAATTCTGTTCAATTTCAACAGAGCTATATCGTGATTAAAGTTGTCGAAGCTAAAGTTATTGGCGATGACTTGGACCACGAAGTGCGTCACCGGACGATGTGTATTGTTACAACGGTTATGCTCACCCAGTGTTACTTTTATCATGAACCACATGAACCTGTGGAAATAGAAATTGTTTAAATAATAAAACAGGCAGTAGCGTTGTGCGGTAATACAAAAAAAATAAATGACATCATCATAAGAAAAAGAAAGGTAGAAGAAACATTTGTTGCCACAGGGAGACATAACTAAAATATATAAAATTGTGCCAGGCACTTGCTTATAGAACTAAATTAACATAACTAACTGATCGAGGCCCTCGGCATCGAAAACGAGGAGAGGAGCAATATTTGTACGACGAAGATAAGCGCCGGTAGTCCGAGGGGTTGCGATCAAGAGGTCTAGGGTTGAAACCCCATTCATTCAGCCTTACGAACCGACGCCATGATGATGAACCCATTTCTAACATAAGCAATTTTGCTGAGTTGGACGGTTTAAAAGGAATAAGAAGTTGTAAACTTAATTGAAAGAAAGTCTTGAAATAATTTTAGTGTAATCTCCCGCGAAGGCCCAGAGCTGAAGACTGTTTTTCTTCCGTAATGCCGATTCTGATTGTTTAGCAGAAGTAAACAATTCATTTTGTACTACCACACGACATTAATTCAGTGTTTGTAACTAATGTTTTATAATATTGTCTTCTGTTTACGCGAATGCTATTCATTGAAATTAAACTACTATATACGGATTTTATCGCGTTGTTTATTTGACACTATTACAAAATTTTTTTTTTTTAAATTTTGTAATAGTGTCAAATAAACAACGCGACTTATGTTTTAATTTACTCATAGTCCAGTATTGGTTTTCTTAGGTTTTGCTTTGATCATTTACTTTCGTAGTAATAGTCAATACTTTTCTTATAAATTTATAATAAAAGACAACTATCGATATACGAGTTATTCGCACTAGGAATAACTCGTATATCGCGGAGGACTTTACCATTTGTGGATTACACAAAGTTTTGTTTGCCCGTGTAGGATTCGAACCCACAACACCAGGCACAGTGGCAGTGGCGAGGCGACCGCTTAAACCACTACGCCATCTGTGTAGTTCTTACAAATGTGACTTACGTCTTTACGCAATGCGCAGCGGTGAGCACGAATCTATCATTGATAAGTGAGCCACCACAGTAGAACTTCTGATGGTAGGACAGACGTGCGACCCAGGGGAACTCGTTCACCGCTGTTTCTACGCCGCCCACTATCCGGGATGCCTCATTGCGTTCACCACAACCTTAAAAGTGATAAAACCTTCCTACACATCAATCTAAAGCCAATAAAAAACAATGACCTCACACGTAAACCCTGATACAAAGAAATAAAAAAATTAATGATTTGCACTCCAGGAGTGCCGGCAGAAGTGAAAACTTGAATATTAACGTTGTGCATTTTTGATATTTTGGAATGGTTAATTTTGCACGAATTGCTTTAATTAACAGTATAAAAGTACTATCATTTATGTGGTAAAATACAATATTTATTTATTGCGCTATCGTACACAAACATGACAATTCTCCCTCCGTCTTACGAATTTTCGATCAGGTCACGTGTCCTGACGCGAGTTTGACAATTCTCCCTCCGTCTTACGAATTTTCGATTAGGTCACATGTCCTGACGCGAGTTTAACATTTTTTATCCATCACAAAAAAGTGCACAATGCCGCTAAAGAAGTTTTCACTTAAAAAAAAACATAAAATAAATATACCTAACCTAAAAGCATTTGGGGGCTGTTCAAGTATTACGTAAGCAGATTTATTACAATTATTTACTACCCTATCCCCCTTGTCAGCAAAAGTAAGCAAAGCTTTTATAAGCCTAACTTTCATATCAGTGTGCGTGTTTACTTTTTTATGGATCTTCTCGATGTGACGAATTAGTGACTTGACGGAAGCATGATAAAGACCACACGTTTGGCATGTTCGATTTGATAGCTTCAATTTTACCGTCAGACAAAAATAATCGTAGGGCATTTGCAGGAAATCTTTGAGTGAAGCATTTAAGCGTAGAGCTAAATTGACTGCAAGATTGAGAAATTGCCATCTATCATCTAAAACCAAGTCATCAACTGTTTGTTTAACTTTTACTGGTGGTGGAAGAAACCTATTGTCTAGTTATCTAAATAGGCCATTTCTTGGTCGACAGCATTCTAAGTTTCTACATTTTACAATTTGAAGCAAGTATAGCCAATACTTGCTTCAACTATTATAATATAATTAACGCACATGTTCTGACCACGATTTAATGTCTGGGAAATCAGGAAGATCTTGTTCGCCCGGCCCAACATAGTTTGCAGTAACATGATAGCCATAAATTTCTATTGAACTCCATGCTTCAACTAACACATCTCCTGCAAACTCGAAATTGGACTGCTGACGTAATCACCATCTAGACCCCCCCACCCCCATGTCATCAAAAATAAGCAAAGCAAAGACCCTCCCGCCCCCATATAGTGCTTACGTAATACTTGAATGGCCCCTTGTACAAAAGAATAAGTAATACTATTAAAATAATCACGAACACCTCAATCAATAAAATCTTGGAAGCGTAATTAAATAAAAACCAAACCCCTAAAACCAGTTATATGTAGAGTCAAACTTTTTAAAGAAAGTGTGGTGATAATATAGTTTAATAGATAAATATTTGAATGTTGATAGAGCTTTCACGGTCACTAAAGGTTGAGTTGACATCATTTTGCGTTAATGACTCATAACCTTATCTGACCAATAACAGAAGAATTTGATATTACCCACATCCTTAACTGAGGCTACAGTTGTGATTCATACACTAAGCGAGAGCGACGACCGCATTTATCACCATGCAATAATGTCTTTTAAGAAGAATATAGTCTTCCAAACGTCTACCAATATCTAAATATATAAGTTTAATCTACACCAAACCATTAACAGGTATTTAGAAAAATATATGAAATATATAATGGCCTTATCGCCAGGCAATCTACGAAAGTACATTTGGCATGTAAACGGCTACACGATTTTTTGATTATTTAGCATATAGATGTCGTGAATACTGTAACATTTAGGTGTCTATAGAAATTATAGTTACCTAAACCTATGTATATTTTCACTACGCGTTATCCTAAGTACAATATGTATGTGTACAAGGACAATATGCTAACAAAATACCGGTATTACAAATAGAGGTTATTTCGCCCAGTATATTGTATCGCACCTTGAACTCTATCGATGACGCATGCGTTAAACTCGACACAGTTACCGAACATAACTTTTTACAGTTAGAAAACCTTACAAGGAAACAAAACAAGATTATAATTATAGTACCTTTGCTACATAGATACGTCGTCAATTTGATAATATTCATATAAAAAAACAATGGTTGCATATGCTTTACCTCTCAGCTGCAAGTATTCGTATAGGCATCTATACGAATACTTGCAGCTGAGAGGTAAAGCATAATAAAAAGTATTTAAAGGAAAGTGGACTTTACTTTTCTTTAAATCGTTTTACGGATTTAGGTTTTTAAATGGGCAGTCTATATATAATAATATTCTATCACATACACACAACACCATCTAGCCCAAACTAAGCAGAGCTTGTACTATGGGTACTAGACAATGCATAAACATACAGATAAACTTTTTTTTTGTAAATACGTACACATTATCCATAAAGTCACCCAGACCAAGACAAACATCCATGTCTATGTACACAAATGTTTGACTTGAGCGGGAATCGAACCCGCGACCTTAGGCAGTCAGTTACACTAACCACTATGCCATCGAGGCCGTCAAAATAAGTAAAAGGATATTGGTAAACAAAAATAAGCCCCTCATAAAATGGGTCCTTTATTTCCCAACTACAGATATATAATAAACAGTCAGTGTTTTTAGCAATCTAGCTTGTAGCTTCATCACTAGATCGCACACCAGAATAAAAACTATATTTTGTGTTTATCCGGACCATGGTCTATCTGTATGCCAACTTTCATACAAAATTGTTGAACTGCCTAAATCTAGCATCTCACCTAAATGTAACTTCAGTAACCTCTAAAGTTTGACGTTCATAAGTGTTACTTTGTGACCTAAAGAAGTAAATGATCGTTGACTTGACTAACTTACGGCAACTGCACTTGCGTCCATATTCATCGGTAATTGGATCTGTAGTTATCTCTGCCTGTTTCGTGGTCTTCTCATTTTGTTCTGTAGTCCATTCCGATGTTGTACTGGTATCGTTTTCTGTGTTTACCTTTAATAATTCCATGATAATAATTGTAGAACTGTTGCAAGATAAAGAGAAAAGAAACGCGAACATTCTCTGAACGGATTATAGACATTCTGAAGAAAGGTTTAATTAAAAATACATGCTCAAACCCGACGAACGAATGAGATGTATTATTACACTATATAACTATTTCCATTGACTTGCCCCATTAATGAGAGATCGAATGAAAGAGGGATTGAATTAAGCGAAAAATATATGACAGGATCTGCTTACCCCGCCCCGTCATAAAACAGTCAGTGTATGCACAGTAATTAACTATGAATATTACCTATGAATAATTATATACCGCACTCAAAAATTTACTGAATTTTGAGGTCAGTGACTTTAAGTTGCTTGATATGTTTTCTGTTACGTGCATAGAAACGATAAAACTATATTTTCATCTAGTATGAAAGGTACTTCATTTGTATTTGCTAATTATTATTAAGCATTTTATACTTCTTTAGAAGATATTAAAATATTATTGGTTTTACCTCAGGGAGCAAATATGGCATGCTCTACAGATTTCAGTAACTAGTATCTATATGATTTAATAGCAAACAAAGTAAAGCATACTGAAGGCAGGCTAAAAGTAGGTTTTGGGTACTAACTTTTGAAAAGATTACTTTTGGGCTTGCAATCAAGCTTTGTGTCATGGGGGGCTTTCCAAACATATTGATAGCCTCAAAGTACACCCAGACTCAAAAAAATGATTTGTGAATCATGCAAATAAAATCGCGTATGGAATTCGACCCCATAATGCTGTGGCAGCGTTAAATCAAGCGTTCAATCAAGAGCAAAATTTTAGCAACGAAATTTAGATATTGGGACTGTATGAATTTACCATCTATGAATGTATTTTTATTATGTTTAACCTCCATGATGCAAACATATAATACCTAATCGACTATCGGGGTAAGAATTTCAGAAACAATTAAAATTCATTTTTGTTTTAAGAACGTTTGTTCTCTCAGCTTTTAAATAATAAATCTGACTGGATGAATTATATCCCTGACTTAATTTGCCACTTGATTGTAACAAGGTATAGAGGATGGTCATTGGTGTATACGGAGGGCCAGGTGACTGCTGCCTATTCCATAGTATCAGGTTTCTAGTCTAAATTTTACAGTTATATGTAGGCTATCGCTGTTTGGAGTCCGACCTCAGCGAAATAGGCATATATAATACCTACTTATAGAGACAATGCAGTTGACAGAAAAAAAATTACTCTAAGTACTCTTCAATACTTGAATAATCTTCGGAATGTATCGGCTCACTATTAAGATTAGCTCCTTATAACATCAGAATTAATCTGTAAACTGCTGAACTGCCAGACATCAATGAAAAGCTATTGTCTGGCCGCTGGCAGGCCGCTGCAGCTTAAAACATTAACATTACAATGTACTATAAATTACACTCACCTCTATACATTTCATCATGCCAACACTTATAACAATAAGTAACACAATCTTCCACATGTTGCACATCGGTATTTACATTTATCAATTAATCACCTTACAATTCGCACAGATGCGACCAGGTTTAGACGTGAGCCTACAACGGGACACTGAGGATAGAATGGGGACGTTGCACTCGTCGAACAGGCGTAATAAACTTGAACCTGTACCATTCTGTGTACCAACATATTTACATCATCTATAGTATCAGATTCCATAGAAACGAGACTAGATGTAGCCTAAATCAAGATTACATACATTGCTGTAACGCCAAGTATAAACAAACAGTGTTATCCTTGTGAAAACGCAATGGATATGTAATATGCAAAATTTGCATTTTAACTGGCTTCGGCTTCAAACGCTAATAATATTGTTCCGCTATAAATGAATTTGTTATTTAGATGCAGAAAGTAAATTATAGTTATTAAAACGTCTATCTAATAAATCAAATCTATAAAGTCTCGCTACTATACCAATATTTTTTTAAAGGTTTATACAACTATTAATTTTGTAACATCCTATGAGCTAAACTTAAAACGTTATTGATCTAATCAAATAATGTATAGCTGTCTTCAAGGTATTATTAGTATTTAGCAAAAAAGAAATAATAAAATCAAACAACTTATTCTATATTAATGTTTATTGCTTTTAGCTGTCATAAGATATGATGTATGTGCCGTTCTGTTTAAATGTAAACTAAATTAATTTTAATTTAATTACCTACATCTATTCCTCTTAACAAATATAAGAAATATTCACCACAGGACACTTTCAATAATGCACTAATTCATTCAACTTTAAAGAAAAATTAAATTAGTTAGCTAATTTAACATTTCTTTAAATATTCTTTGTCTCTCTAATCGAAAAATAGGTGGAAGTGCTTTTTAGACATACATAATTATGTACTTTAAGTATCACATAAGATATTGTACCACTTTTTATACATATATTCTAATAAGGTTTATTTTGTAAAAGAGTCCCATTATACAGCATACAAATTCATCTCTTCTTTTATCTATATTAAGTTCAAATTAATTTAGGAACTTACATAAAATATCGATAGCGACCTAAAAAGGTTGCATTATTTTACAATGTTACACTATTTATAAATCTTAGGCACCATTGATCCCTATTTGTACCAGTGAACAGATACCTGCAATTTTATTTCTCATGCCTTATTGGTAACGTCATTTGGCGATGTATTCTGCTGTACAAGTGTCCAAAAAAACTATAGTCAACTAACATAGAAAATTTCGCATACAATACAGCAGATATTTCCAATGTTAGTTCCAGAAACACTAGCATGTGGCGCTCGAAATTTGCACATAATTTATTCTGTCATTTGGATGGGTCAGCCAGTCCAGTGATATTAATAGAGGTAATTATGAACCTCACTCTATACTTACATATATTATGGTATTATCACATATGCTTAAAGTTTTACAGCTTAAATCTGATTATTAATAAAAATAATGGTTGAGAAATGGAAGCACCCACTGCCTGTAACTGCTTAAAGTCAAACTTTGCAATAGAAAGAGGTGAATTGGCAATATCGAATTCCCATCAACATTAGCTGCCTAGCCATTTAAAGATCTCTTGCGTGTAGATTGTGTGTAATACAAGGTTAAATTGCCAGATGTTCATTAATTATTGAAATATTGCGTAAATGCTGCTTCAGGAGTGGACGTAGATGCATCTTTGCCTACGCTTCGCCTGATAAAAACCGAGATCTTGATATTATCAACCATTTTCTAAAGCAATCATAGTGACATGTTTCTATTCTCTATCATTATTAACAAAGGATTGTCACCAAATATTTATGTCTTATTTCGCTATATGGAAATATGATTTAAAGCATCTCAGTATCTGCAGTAGCATCCATCTTCTGTATTGTCTTTTATCCAGTCTAAATACTTTGTGACTCTGGTATATACGCCCGGATATCCGATTCTAGCACAGCCATATCCCCATGAAACGATACCTGAAAAAAAATAGCCATTCAATTACATACTAGCTGAATTTTTCGACTTAGTGGCTCTTAATATATGCAGAAACTTACCTATTAACTCATACATGTGGTCGTCATTCTCAGCGACAAGTGGACCACCACTGTCACCCTGAAAACAAAACTCGAATTACTAAAAAATAATGGGCATATCTACCAAAAATGATACCATGTAAAACAACTTTTTCGGGCGACACAAGGCAAGATTTGCAAGACTAGGTGAAATCAGCTGCGTTCACTGGACATTATATAAAGCCCAGGCCCAATGAGTATTGGTATTATTCAAAATAAAAAACGTAAAGCTACATTTTACTATGCTGCATTTGGCATTGGCAACAAGTGAGTGACATCGATATAATCCATCGCCTACATTTACCGCTTACCTACAGGCAAACCTCGCTGACCGTGTTTGATTAAAAATGCTTTTCTCTAAAAACATGTCATTAATACTTACAGTGCAAGCATCCTTATGTGCCGTCTCCGGGAACCCAGCACACATCATCACCTCTCTGATCTTGGAAGCATTGTATTTGGTGTTGCGGCACGCTTCATTGCTTAAAACCGGTAGTTCGGCTTCTAAGAGCGTGCACGACCATTTACCGGTCTCGTTTTTAGCTCCCCAGCCAGCCACTGTCGCCGTGGTCCCCGTGTAAAGTTTATCTGAAAAAGCACTTTAGTAAAGTCACAAAACTAAACCGCGATAAAATTTCTCAAAATTTGCTTGAAGGACCAGACTGCACTTTTTAGTTACAAATATAACATTGATTGAAGTATTCCAGAAAATGTATTTTTACTACCATTTCTGATATAATTATGAACAAAACACCGTTCTATGCCCCGATTTCATAGCCTGATAATCGCCTATGTATTCATACTCATTATAACAGATTATTAAGTTAATTGAGACCACATATTGGCAGTTTATTCGATATACATATCGTAATCATTTCTAACAAAAAACAAATTACAATGATTTACAGATTTTTTGCTTTATATACCTACTATTTAAGGCGCCAGGTCATGAACTTTTATATCGTTTTGGCTTTTCAAACAATATGAATCTGCTCCTGGGTTAAGTATCTTATTACTAAGCCCAGGAGCAGGTCTTGAGAAGTAGCAAGTTTTCCAGTTTTGCGAAAGCGCATCCAGACAAGGATTTAAGGATCAAATGCACAAAAATAAAATTAATAAAAAGTTACACTGTCAATATTTATTTCAACTCTAATTTATTTAACTTCCCTGTCATTACTCAATTACAAGTTATAAAAACACCAAAAAGAGTCAGTGTCGTTAAAAATCGTTGACGATGTTATAAAATGAGGAAAACTTTCGTGGAGACAAATGTGCCTTAAATTAACGATTTAGTATTAAGCAATAAATGTATTAGGGTCCCAAGGGCCCTAAATTATTAGCAATAAAACATTGTACGTGAAATAACGCGGGGTCCTTCAGATTTATTAAAGATCACCACAAAAAATATTACAGTAGTTTTTGTTGTCTTCGTTTTTCGGTACAAACCATGTCCCTTTCGGATAATAAGAGATTTATATTTCGTAATGTTGGTAAGCAAAATAAAAAGTTGGTCTTATACATATTTAAGCTGCTCAACTTAAATATGTAAAAGATTACTCAAATTAATTCTAAAAATAACCTATATATCTGCTTCGATTCTAACTTTTACCTAAATGTCGATATATAAAATTTCAATTTTAATATATTTTTGAAGCAGTAAAGTTATGAATTTTATTTTTACAGAAATTTATATTACATGTTAATAAATTTTAAATATTCCGACAAACTTATTAATTCTCATGCATCGATCCTAATCGTTCGATTATGCATTGAATTTCGGCATCATTTGTTTTTACGACGTAATAATAAGTAATTCGATTTTAATTAAAGGCGAGAATATATTTTGGAAAAGAACATCGGCAAAGAAAGAGTAAATTCACACTAATCCAGTCTGCAATACTACATAATGTTAGAAATCCGAAGTTTTTTGTTTGTTATAATTTCACAGGCAAACTAATTTTAATGCAATTTAGTATGGCAATAGCTTGAACTTTTAGGAAAGCATAAACTAAATCTAATAAAAGTTACTACACACCACAGCCTATATATACTTAAAGGTGCTGTCATATTTAAGGAGTTCGCAGATAAGACAAATACGAAACCGATAGTCATGTGACAAATCTGAACATCTACAAGTCCTTTTCTTAAATCTTCTTCTTCTTTTCGTGTGGTTAGTGGTCAACCTGTTATCAAGAGTTGTTCAAGCCGCCCGTAGGCCTCTGACATGGCTTAACGACTGCTATCAATTTGACAACAACCGGGACCGATTTTTCTTAAATGTTATTTTGCTAATACCATAAATATATTTTCAGACAGATCTATTGACTTAGACTTCGACAAACCTAGTAATGGAACTTGCAGATATTAATGGAGCATAGGAATTTGTCCAGAAATATCCATGTAGAAATAAAGATAGATACTCTCTGAAATTGACCTGATATCTTACGAGGCTGCTTTAGGAGAAAAATAAGTCTATTTAACTTAGTAAAAATAATTTAAAACGATTTTAGAAAGCTGGCCGTTTTTACGTATATATGTCGTATCATATTATTATCTCTTTACTTCTTAGGCTTAGACTTAGTGACTACTTACTTCTTAGACTTAGCTACTCATGAGAATAGTCAAGTCACTTGTAGTGCCTTGACACGTACACGTTGACATATTAACTATTATATATTTTTATTATATATTAGTTACTAACCTTTATTAGTAGGTAGACACACAGGGCGCACAGCATGGGAGAACTCAACAGGACTGCTGAGTCTCAACAGTGCTATGTCATTGGTCAGCTCGGTCAGAGTGAAGCTATGAGCGATCACCTTTACTACGGCTCGGGTCGCAGCAATCTGCGAACGGTCGCAGCGGTCGTGTTCTCCAAACGTTACTTTGAACATGAACCACATGAAACTGGAACATTTGAAGTGTAGTTGATTTCAAAAATACTAAACAAGATGACAATCAACATTATACAATAGATTTCCCGCTAAATGTTGTACAGAAATCATTGTTTAGGGATTGAATGACTTGCTCCAAGGTAAGTTAGAATTAAATTGTATAGCTGCATCGGTTTTTATATTGTATAACATAGGTAGTTTTATCTCACTCTCCATAAGCAAAATGGGAACATTTGTATGTTAAACCAAAATCTTATCCTCATGTCAAAGTGAAAGTAATACCACGGTAAGATTCGTATTCCAAAGGCTTCTACTTTATCAACTTATCACTCCAGCAAAGAACTTACCCTTTCATACAATGAGCCGCGGTTACAACGTATTTATCGTTGATCAGTGAGGCAGCACAGCCGAACGACTTCTGATAAATGACTCGGGCGAGCCAGGGGAAGGCGTTCACACTCGAATCCATGCCACCCACCACTCGTCCTTCCTCGTTTCGTTCGCCACAAGCTAACAAATGACAAAATACGTTTAGTATATCAGTAAGCGGATTTGGCACCCACACATACATGAGAGTGAAGGTCTATAAAATCCCAACAAAACGGTTTGATTATCTTGCATCTCCAAAGTTACCATTTAAGATGCAAACAATTAATTTATCCATTGTTTTTTATTGAATTATATAGTATAATCATAAATCACCTAGACAGAAAAAACTACGTTGTGTCAGAAGATAGAAGACCGGCAGTCGTTCAATAGTTTTGACCATTATTATTGATAACTTCACAGGCATCAGGAGTGTAATTTGAAGTACCTTGCAAAATCATAAGTTCTCAAACTCTATACTTTACCTTAAACTCACCAAAACCTGACTTTTTACAAGTGTCAGATGCCGTCGTTGCAAGCAAGCATAAACTATGGTAACCGCGGACAACAGGGGCTAGAAAGTACCGACTAGTCAAGCGGTTAGCCGGTACTTTTCTCTTCAGCCTTGCCCTTTAGCATTACCTACATTATTTT
Source organism: Catocala sponsa (assembly GCA_963564715.1). NCBI lineage: Eukaryota > Metazoa > Arthropoda > Insecta > Lepidoptera > Erebidae > Catocala > Catocala sponsa. The sequence goes on along the minus strand of OY751337.1, from coordinate 18,894,710 downwards.
AGCAGGATCGGTAGCAGACATCATAATATATTAGCGTTAGCTAGACTGTGGTTCTAGGGTTGCAGCTGTTATTCGCGACCTTGATGATATTGTCTTAAAAATAAGTCTGTCTTACCCGAGTTAGTAAACGATTTCTATAAATACAAAATTTAATCAGCGGTTTAACCGTATCAAGAATACTTATAGTCATATTATATTATAGATGCGAAAATATATATTTTCATAATATATTTTCGCATCTATAATATTAGTAGGTATGAAAGTATTGATGACATTATTTTACATTGGATTCTGTTGCAACACTCACGAGACGTTTAAATGTAGAATTACCAAAACTTTAGTTCGGGGTATTTTATTACTTGTCTTACGAGCGTTCCAGGTATAAAACCACTAACAAAATTGTTTAAAGTTTGGCCTAAAGTGTGAAATTCATTCGTCGTGTAATTGTATCCATAAACCGACAAACAAATACTTATACTTTATTTGATCGATGCTAATAAATGAAGAAGAATGAAGCATTTAAAAAATCTTCTCCCTAGCCATTATTATTCCCAAGTTACATGGGGTCGGCTTTTCTGGTCTAACCGGATTTGACTGGATATCAGTTTTTACACGGAGCGGCTGCCACCTGACCTCCGCAACCCGAAGGCTAGACTAGCTAAGGCTAGACCAGTGTCAGGATATTATAGGGTACTGACTTTCCAATAACGACTGCCATAGATGTTCATGGCAGTCGGGACCGACGGCTTAACGTGCTCGCCGAGGCACGGAGCAGGCGATAATTATCAATCAATACGCACATAATTTCGAAAAGTCATATAAGTTCCGAAAGTCAGAGGTGCGCGACGTGGGTTCGAACCCGAGACCCTCTGCATTGCAGTCTGTTCGTCTCCCCACTGGGCTATCGCTGCTGTTCAAAAATAAAGGAGTATTATGTTTGATAGTCCCCGAAGGCGTAGGTAGAAGATTACGCTCACATTTCACCAGCTGATTTTAGGTTCCATGTTGTAGAGGCGAGCCTAAGGTTATAAAATTTGCTATTTTCAAGATCTGGAATTTTCCAGTAGAGTACCGCCTACCAGACACAGTTCCAGGTATTTGGTTCCGATAAAATTTTATAAAACATCCCTACGTCAGCTCAATTCAAATTCAAGCCAAACACCAAAATATTTCTGTTAGACTCATATCTGACATACTCCATCAATAAATGGTGTAAGTCCTCCACAACTCCACATTCCTCGCAATAATTAATTATTAATTAGGTATACCTATCAGAGAACAGAAAAGCATATCGATCGCTATCCATTGTAATCCCGTGTTACGTATCCTGAAATAACGGAGTCATTGCTAGTGCGAGGGAAAAACATCAAGATCTATTTTAGAAGAACGACACACATTAGACAAGTAGATGTTACACACACTACATCCTTAGATACCTACTACTAGGCGGGCCGTACGTTTCTTTGGCACCTTTGCCATATAAAGAAATGTCAGTTCTGAAGACTGATTGTTGATTGATAAAATAGATTAGGTAGGTACTCTTTAGTGATAAATAACTACAGATTGCGCGTTTATATACTCTGCCATATAGCTAATTACTTTAAAATATACTGTAACTTGTTATAGTAAAATGTAGTACACATTCTAAATTGTATCAAACAGAAATGTCCTTATTATTATTTAATTCCAATATATAACATTTGCAGAAACATAAGACAACATTATATAATGCAGCTGTGCTTTTAGAAATACTATCTGTAAAATGTTTTTTATGCCTAGAATCGAATTTACACACTTCGATTCTCGAAACTAGTGATATTTTATACTTTCTTGTAAAAAATAACTTCTAAATAAAACTCAAACAAGGAAAACAAATCTTTAAATAATCAACCTCAAAAACTCATTGGTTCAGTTTCGTACAAAAACTCACTTATAATAAATTCTAAAATCAATTTCAAATGAGGTAGCTAATGTCCAGACCTCAAAATAAAATTCCAACAATTTTCTAATAAAACTCAAAATTTGTGTGACCTTTATTGCATTATTATCATAATAAATATTCGGCACAAAACTTTAATATTGTGACAAGCACTGGTCTCCCACACACGCCGCTTTCTTATGGATTCTGATACCATAAGCACAGCCGTTCGGACATTGTTCGTAATACAATAAAATCGTGCAATATTTATTTCAACTAAATTTAATGTTCATAAATTCCCACATGCTTAATAATAAATGTCCAGTCTCATCTAACTTAATGCCGTAAGGGAGAGAGAATGAAGATAAGTATATAAACATGGTCAGGAGTAAATAAATTTTGATATAATACCTACGTTTGAAAAGATTATCGTGACACTTTAAAATATAAGTATAAATAATAATTTGAGCCTGAGTAAGAACCAGCAAATTCTATTTCACGTAACGCCGATGTATAATTAAGTATATATTTTGAAAGTTCTCTATATTCCTTAAAGTAAGGACTATGGTGTCAATTGTGCTACGTCAGCGATTGGACTGACGTTTATCCTTGAAAATTATATAGTGGAAATCTAAGATGGTTACTAGCATTAGTAATAATATTTTTATAAATGTGAAATCGTTTTGGAAATCTAAGGCTTTAGGAAAAGAAGTATAATAATGTGTTACAGCATCAGGCAATATGTAACATACATTTTTGCTCATTAGGAACTAGCAGTAAGTATATCAGTTCTACGTAATGCGAAAACACGTGGTAACAAATAAGCATACGGCGCGCCTGATGGTATCAGCTGTCATAACTTGGGTATCCATATTTTGGGTATAGCATTCTAAGCATGATTGCTGGTCGGTTGGACTGTATATACGTGAATCGCTGCGGTGCCATCTCGCACGGAATGATACAGCAGTGAGTCGCGTGTATGCGGTCCAGCCGACTAGATAACTAACTACTAAATCATAATAATAGTTAGTTTATAGTTTGTTTATTATTGTCACACTAACATAGTTTGTAAGTTATACTAACAATTTAATTATTTTTTTTTTTATTATTATGAGTCCTCCTAGTTACTTGAATAAATTAAATTTATTATTATTATTATAGATTACGCTAACTGGTCATTTCGATTTCTAAAAAAATGCTTAGCTTTTCTAGCATGGCAGAAGAAAAACGAAGATCAAAATGTGTCTTTAATTATGAGTGAAAAAACAAAAAGAACAAGTGCCATATCTTGAGAGTACAAACCACATAAAACATACACTTCAGACCCGGCTAAGTATCTGTATACACCAAACGTAACTGTTGCGCTTGAAAATTAGAGGTGAAGTGTTGTTAGAGCTTGGAGTTTAATATTGAAGAACAATATTTGGACTGTTCAAGTACTCTTAAAGTTGGAATAAGACTTTAAGTACCACTCGTGGGTCTCACTAAAAGGAGAACACGATGCTATATGTCAGGAGGACATTGTAACCAGTAGTCTTACTTCTTAGAACATAATGCAGTTACAAAAAAACCAGCAAGCTACTAATACACTAAGCTCTTGTGGGACAAAGTATATTCCAGTCCACAAATACAGACGATATACAAATGTTCTGCTACCACATTCAACATTTTATTTCCGAAATTTAGTCTATAAATAGAACCAACCAAAATGTTAGTTGCTTAAGGCAAATATCTATGTGATCAAATTTTGAACCAAATATTTTTTTGAATAAAATACAAAAGCAATATACATGTAGTCATCCAAAATTATTCAGAACACGTAAAGTATAAATGCTACACCCACGTCATAAATAATATAGATTTAAGAGGCGGTGTACAGATTTATTTCTTACAAATATTTATTTATACTGAACTGAAGTTAAAACCTCTTGTAATACGAATACCTAATGTTGGTATAATGATTTTTATAATTTGATTTTGAATATGTCTTTCTAACGAACAAAGTATAATTTATGAAGTGCGTAACTAAGAGTCTTACGCTGGTGTCCAAATATATATTACACATTATTAATATAACAATATTCTTGTCTTAGGTCCCAATAAAAAATATTATTGTATAATATTATTGAAGTAAATCGATTATGTGCAGATTTGAAGAATATTTCATACAATTATAGCATGAAATATTCTTCAAATCTGCACATAATCGATTTACTTCAAAAATTGCCTATGTACCTATGATTTTTTATTTATTTATGTATATTAACATCTCACAAATCTCCTAAATAATAATAAATTAATTAAAAATCATAGGTACACTGGCATTTGTATAAACTGTCTCACTGCTGGACACAGGCCTCTTCTAAGTATGAAAAGGGCACTTAGTTAATATTGAACTCGTAGTTAAGTGTAGCCGTGAGTTTCTTGCAGGTATCTTATCATAGACTAGACCCGCGCGACTTCGTCTTCACATTAAAGAGTTTTCCTCGTTTATGCAACATTTTTCATTGATACTCCGCTTCTATTAGTCGTAGCGTGATGTTATGTAGCCTATAGCCGTCCTCGTTAAACGGGCTATCCAACACTAAAATAATTTTTCAATTCGAACCAGTACTTCCTAAGCGCGTTCAACCAAACAAATAAACTCTTCAGCTTTATAATATTAGTATAGATAACTTTAAATTCAGTCGATTTAATATACTAAGTAACCTTTGGAGTTCGTAAGTTTTATTTTGTTTCCTAAAACAATAAGCGACTTTTATTTTAGCTTATTAAATTAATTATGATAACATCTCTTTAAAATTATGATAAAATCTCTTTAAAATGTTGTTTCTTATCATTTAAAGAAACGTCGTTTTCAACAGTGGGACAGTTTATAAACATGGTTGATATTCGGTATTTACCATCTTCCTTGCCTTCAACAATTTTGCTACATTTAATCGCGTGATGCATGTAGGTATCTGGTGAATATGCGTATATTATACATGTCTACTACTCCTATTACAAAACTAGCGTATGAAGAGTGCCATGAATGCAAGTTTATGTCATTTCAGGATTGAGCTAATATTTAAGCGCCTCAAAACTTAATAATTCATAAGTAAAAAAATTATAAGGATTAAAATTAAATTACAATATATTATGGATTTACATTTTAAAAGCATTCTTATTTAATTCCCGCAGATTTTTTGTTAAAAGGTTTCGGAAATTTTTGTCGAGTAATTTTTAACGACCAAATATTTAATATTGTCTTACGTTTACGCGAATGTTATACATTTATACGAATTTTATCGCGTTGTTTATCTTTATATATATAATTCTTCTGTACGTGTGTTGACAGTGAACTCCTCCTAAACGGCTGGACCGATTTGAATGAAACTTTTTGTGTGTGTTCAAGTGGATTCGAGGATGGTTTAGATATGCTTCTATTTTCTTTTTTTTTCTCTTTTGTACAGGACAACGTCTGTCGGGACAGCTAGTTTTTTATAAAATACTAGTATTACATTATTTTGAAACTTTAAACTACTATTGTTAAGCACTTTACTTTTATTTAAGTTATTAAATTGTAAAACTATTTAGATTTAAGTCTACACATTCCTCGACGTTTCGGTAGCTTTCCAGCCATGTTCACGGGGAGATGAACATGGTGTTTTTCTCAATGTTCTCAAATGTAGTTATTTTAAAGTACCCAAATATAATTGTGACTGTGGACTCTCATACATTAGTCAAACCAAGAGAAGCATAGGCACCCGCATAATAGAACACATAGCTGATGTAGAACACCAATACTCGTTGAAGTCTGCTGTGTGTTAACACGTGCAACAGACCACTATTTGCGATTTGACAAACCACAGGTCCTTGCAAAAGAGCACCGATTCCTATCAGGGATGCTTCGCGACGCTATTAAAATCAAACAACATTCTAATTTCAATAGAGCACGTGGTTGGAATTTTGGAATGTACCACCAGCTTGAGACTGACTTAACTCAAATAATCAAACCCAAGAAGAAGCAAAACACAGCTAGACTTCATGATACTTTGAGCTCATTCTGCGTTAATAGAAACACCAAAGATTAAATTATATCCGGGTACTTTGAAATAACTACACTTGAGAACATTGAGACAACCAACATCTTAGTCACTCCGTGAACATGGCTAAAAACCGAAACGTCGGGGAAAGTGTAAAATTAAATCAAAATAGTTTTTATAATTTAAATAGCTTAAATAGACGTAACTAGTGACTAAAGAATAGTAGTTTAAAGTTTCAAAATTATGTAATAATAGTGTTTTATAAAAAAATATACAACAACCAAACATTATCATAATTCATAACATACATTTATACTAAAAGGACAGATGTTCCCACTAAAATATAATGGATTAGCAAAAGTTATTGCTGAGTCACATCATGCTTATTACAGTTTATTTTTGCAATATATCAGTAGTTATACTATATATTATAAGAAATTAAATTCTTTGCAAATATATTTACTCGGCATTTCTTTTCTCTGGCTATCAATATTAATTAAATATTTTATTTCCCGAAATAGATAATCATATATATAATATATATATATATATATATATATATATATATATATATATATATATATATATATATATATATATATATATATATATATATATAACGCCGCTCGATGGTTTTATTTTACCATATATTATTATGCCCAATAGACTTTGTTATGCCCAAAATTATTAGTCTACATAAAATTTACGTTTAAATTTTAGCTATATTTTGCATATTAATTCTTTGCCTGTTGAACCATGTATTTAAATTATTAATCTATGTACAACAACTGATATAAAATAACGCTGATCGTATTTACTTAGATAAAAATTGATTGACGACAAACATTTAAATATTGTTTTTTAGAGAGCCTGGCATATTTCGCTGGAATCAAATATTGTATCCTCTATATTCTGTATAATATAATAAATATATATCTACGACACACTTACCGCAATCTTCACATGCCGGTATTCCCCTCTTAAAGCGATGAGCCGGAGATTGGAGCAAATTTTCTGATAGCACCAGGCCGTCCTATTGAAATAATATAACATTATTTTACGTTACGCTTATACTGTTAATGTACATTTGTTAAAATTTATTAATATATCTATAGGGTTTGAAATATTAGAACAGCTCAATGACAAATATACCTAATGTATCGTTTCTACGTTCTAACAATATAACTCTAATATCACATTGGTGGATAAATATAGTCAGTATTTTAAAAAATATCTGAATATTGTAGAGATGTTGTCAGTTAAATGTGTTTAAAACACAATTTCATAATCTATTTAACATTTATGACCTGGGCTACAATTTGTAAAGTAGGTAACACTCCAAATTGTTTAAATAGCGTATAAATTAATTTAAGTGATGCTATAAAATACACATCTTAGCTTAATAATTATAATATTCAATATACATTACTAAAATATTTAAAATTTTGTAAGCTTTATTTTGTTTAAACATACTTTTAGGGCTAGAAAATATTAGCTAATGCTTGACCCAATATGTTTCTAAGTAATTAGGAACAAGATAATCCAAAATCTTTTACATTCACCTATTTAACAAAGTCAATCAGAAACTATATAACATTGGCACACGCAAAACTACTTAAATTATGTAAATTAGGACTACAACGTTATCTAATTACAAAAACCGATCCATATCGGTTGCGTGGGAGGCACTACCGTTCAGAATATTAACAACTAAACATTGTCATCTAGTACAGTTATTCTACCTACCTTACTTAGAGTATGCGGAGTGCCACCAGCTAACGCACATAGAAAACAGAGCACCACACACCACAACATAGCTGAGATATTTTTATCAAACACACAACACATCTCTACTGATTTTTGTAACTTAATATTAATACTCTCTTTAGAAAGTTGCATGTGTTTGAGGTTCAATGTTTTTGATACACTAAGTCATGTCTTCGATCTCAACGCACTTTATGGGTACAGAGACTTTAAAATGTTGCAACCACGCACTCAATATTAAATGTAGAATTTAGATTTTAAGCTCGAATCGAAGTTGTGGATAGCTGTCCGTTATATTCGGCAAGCAAGGATGAAGTAGCCAATCCTCTATAGAAATGGTTATAATAGATCGCTGTTTTGGTTAATATTCTAAAGTGTGGAAGCGTCATTTTAGCGTTCCGAGGGCTTTGCGAATGAGCGCTTTATTTGGCAATGACCTCCGCGGTCATTGACACCTGCTCACGTCTACCGCTAAACACGTAATGAAATTGAGCCTTATTGGAAAGGAAATAGAGGACCTGTTACCTGCACATTGCAGATGCAATTATGTCGCACTACAGACTAATAAATAGGTATCTGGGCTCGGTCCCTTCGTATCGATATACATAATTGCATTCGATTATACATACTTTTAAAAGAGTGCCGATTCTTTAATTACTGTGTTGAAATAAAATGTCCCTTTTACTGTGTTGAAATAAAATGTCCCTTGAATAAATTATAATACCTAATTATTTGGTTAAAATTTGGAAAATGTTGGGAACCTTCAAGCGTTGTGACATATTGTCATAATGTTCACTTTCTTATGTTTTGTAACATGTTACACTTTTAATGTCACACTTATGGATTCAGGGACCGATCACTATAATATATTATTATAATCTTAATTAAGCAGTATTATTAAGGACAACTACATAGCTCTATGTACAGAGTATAGCTCTCTTTCATTTTTCATAATGAATCCTACAATCCCACTTAAATTATTATTAGAGACGGTAGTACGCCTCTTGTATTGTTACATTATATACCTACTATCATAATTTACTTTTTTTAAGCTAATGTATTACACATAGATAATAAAGTTTCTATTATGTAGTATCCCCAATAATCAGATTTATTTTGGGTACATTTTAGTTCTAGTTTTGATCGCAATTAAATTTCTGATATACGATTTTTAGCATTACTTAGGTGTAATTATATAAGAAGATGGTATTAAAAATGTTTTGCCTTATAATATATAGGATTTATCTGTACCAGTACCTAGTATTATCAAATGTAAGTAATATAATTTATGATTATTTTTTGACATTTAAATAAACGTTGATAATGTATATTCTTTTGAGGTTGCTAAACCAATCGAATACAGAAAACCAGATATTTTTCGATGATTGCAATTTAGAGCGTTTTACATATTTTAAATGCTAATGAGAAAACGAATATTTGTTAATCTTGCATTGTGGCACTTTTTTATAGAATGGAGGCGAAAATGCATTCCTGTGTTGTTCATTACCTTATCTCAATATTTCCTCAAAATTACTGTCACGTTGGTCTTGTTGCAAAAATCTGTTAGTATGTTTCTCATTTGAGGTATGGGTTCAGTTCCTGGCTTGTGCAGTGTTACGTCTTTTAGGCAATCATAAGTAGCAGCGTGGAATCTGGGAATATGTTTTATGTTAGGCCTTAGGTAATAGGCCTTTTTTTTATGAGCCTAATCACGACTGGCTAAGTATGGTGTAATGCACTTTTATACATCTTTAGGTCTACAGGCGTGAGACTCTATAATGTATATACCAAATCATAAACTTGATATTAAAATATTATTTTGATTTTATTGGGGTTGCCCACAGTAAATGTATTGGAAACTGATAAACCATAACATTTTATGAAAATACGATTCGACACATATTTTGTCAGTGCATTATCGTAAATTTTGATGGCTATACCTTGCGAAGAAAAATATAAAGCAAGGATGATAATTATGCATTTGTCTTATCTTAACGTTGGCACCTCAAGGAAAAATATTGGGCAAATACAGGCATCGTGATTCTGGACAATATATTTTATATTTATATTTTAAAAAAAACAACTCCCGCACTAGGAGCAGTTCCTGTGTCGCGGTGGACTTTACAAACATTCAAACAACGGACACAAAGAACACCCGGACTCCGAAAAACTATTTGTGGATCACACAAAATTTTGTCTCGTGTGGGATTCGAAACCACAACATTCAGCGCAATGGCAGTAGCGAGGCGACCACTTAAACCCTTACGCCATCCGTGCAGTCAAACAAATTGAGAGAATATCTAAATTTTGTCTTTTCGTAAAACAATAATGTAGATTTCTGTCAAATTTGCGGCACCGACAGACTTTATCCTGCCCCGACGAACTGATTGCAGCACTACATACCGGATCCAATTGTGAATCTATATATAATAAATATTATGTGGTGTCGTGGGACACCAGGTAGGAACGAAGTTCCTTCGGCTAATGTAGAATCGACACAAATTGCAAAAAAAATCGTGCGTGTATGCGACTGTCGCGCCTGCGCACGTCTCATTTAACGGTTTTATTCCACGCACTTTTTCCACGGATTTTTTCTTACGGTTTTACTATCACATTTTTTTCAGTTCGGTCGCGCAGCAAAATCCCTATCCCCTCCAAGCCTGCCGTAAGGAACTTCGTTCCAATAATAATTTCTTTATTGATACCAAATAAATGACAATACACACATATACAACTTCTTAACCAATAACTGTATGTATACAATAATCAATGAACCCTAACGTCTAAACTAGGCCGAGCCTGTGTCTTAGACGTTAGTTTCGTTCCGTAATACATTTAACATACATGTGTACTATTAATATTAAAACTAAAGGTACGTAATAAAAATGAGGGTAAAATATATAATATAATAAAGTAAAGTTGGTAGGTAACTCATATATTTTGAAGTTAGAAATAGAATCATTAGTGTCGTACCTACAACAACATTGATGAAATAAAATTACTGTGTATGTGAACTAAGGCAATTTTTTAATTATATTCCTTTTAAATATTTACTTGTGTTCTATGATTTCATCTCAAACAGACAAAAACTTTTATCAAAATAGTCCATCAATTTAGTAATTCAGTGACATAGACACATACAGAAGAATTATATACATTAAAGATATCGTATTTTATGTTATAGGACTTGTTACCGTAATATAAATTCCAAGTAAAAGTGTTTATTCAAAGATACTTGAAGCCTGGCGATTGACCTCTGGTTACTTGTATTGTTGATTCAAAATGTACCCAGAGTCAGAAAAAGAATTTGTCAATCACACAAATAATTGCTCGTGTGGGATTCGAACATTACGGCACTCAGCGTAGTAGCGCCGCCAGCAGCGAAACTCTTAAATAGTTAAATATCAATAGCCTGTCAATTATTGGAATGCTAGACATAATTAAAAACCTATTTCTGCAAGAGCCCGTGGTGATCAAGCCTTCGTTATTTTATAAAACCTGAAAGTACATAATACAGGTAAAAACGATTTCCGACTATGAAGTTTGGATTACGGTTGCTTTGAAAGGTAACAGGTAGCAAAGGTGTATAAAATTGCACCTCAAATTCTTTAAAGTATATCAAGTCGTCCATTGTCAGACACTTAGTACATTTGCAACTCCCTGTCAGACACCCTTGAATTATAATCTATACTAATATTATAAGGCAGTGGTCCGACCGCCAACGATGAACGAGAAACGAGTAAAACTAGAAACTGTAAACGAGTTGACGATCAGCGGAAAGCGAGTGTGTAGTTTCGACAGTTTTGTCGCTGTGCTATAAGCGAGTGTGCAAGTGCGACGAGCGATTACTCGCGCCACTCGCCCGCGGTCGCTCAGTCCTGTGCAAACCTGCGCGCGGCGACGAGCGAGCATCACTGAACGAGTATCGCTGAGTGAGTTTATTTTTGAAAGCTCTTGTCGCTCAGCGACAAAACTAGTAAAGCGAGTCGTCACCGGTAGTGTGAACAGTCAGCGAGCAACTTTTAATATATGCATCTCTTTCGTTTACACGGAATGTATATTAATTGTGCGTTTCTTGAGAGAAAATCGCCGATAGTTAGTCGTTTTCTCGCCGTGCGGCGGACGGACCACTGCATAAAGCTGAAGAGTTTGCTTGATTGTTTGTTTGTTTGAACGCGCTAATCTCAGGAAGTACTGGTTCAAATTGAAAAATTATTTTAGTGTTGGATAGCCTATTTATCGAGGAAGGCTATAGGCTATATAACATCACGCTACGACCCACGGAGGCGGCGCAGTAACGATAAAGGCGGGTGAAACCGCGGGCACATCTAGTAAATTATAATTATACTTACGTCATTCGTCATTTCATGTAACGCGTACTAGCCCGCGCTTCCTGCGTAGTATACGAGCAACTTTATAGTTAAATATCTGTCTGTATACACAAATATTTAATACTAGTTTTCACCCGCGGCTTCGCTCGCGTAAATGTAGGTTAGGTTTGCAACAGTTATTTTTTCTGGATAAAAGGTACCCTATGTCCTATTCTGTACCCCTGACAACGTGTATGCAAAATTTCATGTTGCTCGGTTGAGTAGTTAAGGCGTGAAAGCATAACAAACAAACAAACTCATTTTCGCATTTATAATATTAGTTACGATTACGATTACAATTGTTGACAAAATTCTCGCGTAAATGTAGGTTAAATTAGGTTAGTAATAGTACTTTTTTGCGGATGAAAGGTTTGCAATAGACAATCAGCTTATCGCTAGGCATTGTGGTACCCGAGATATTGAGGTGGCTGTGCCAGGGTGAGCACTCATCTTGGCACAACCACCAATACCCCCTTATATCTTTTAAACGGGTGCTCGTACAATGCTGATATTGTGTGATCAACGTCGACTAATTATCGACTAATTATTGATATAGTTGGATCTTCGTTCGGTGCTGCGGTTTTGGAAATATAAGGTGTCTGTGCCAAGATGAGCGCTCATTTTGCCACAGCAACCAATACCCCCTTGTATGTTTCAATGTATCAAACGGCAGCGGCGGACCGACCAATTCTGCTATTTTACGACCAAATTCTACTAATTCACTGGGTAAATAGATTTCCAGTTTGCGATAGTATCTGTGCCAGGATGAGCCATACGATATCGATTTAAATCCATACCGATCCTGGAATAACTACGGCATTGTCTTGCAAAAATTTTGATTTGTTTCAAAGCTTGAGCCGTGGATGATTATTATACTTAAAATAAATAAAAATATTTAGTTTTCATCCGATCTTAAGGATTCCAGGTTAGCACTATGCGACTTTTAAATATGACTATAACCTAATCTTACGCCTTGCACATGTTCCCACCTACGTATACCTATACGTGAAAACAAAAACTAAATAAATAAAAATAGGCTGATAGTAAAAGTAATTTTCCAAAAGAAGTGAACTACCATTTAATATTGGTCATTTTGAAAGTGTCAACTATCATTTACATAAAATAAACGAACCTCAACTCGCCATTATTTGCCAAAACAGACATCTTGACACACTTTTATATTTGTAAAAGTTAAATGGAGTGTCTAAAAACGTATGTAGATTCATCAGCTGTAGTAGTAGATAGATAGATATTGATATTTGTTCACCTGTTGAAATACAATTCAAATTGAAATATTATCTTACTTAAAAAAGATGGCAGATTGAGGTAATAGAATATTGGTCCCCCAATAAATAAAGTGTTTCAGTTTCAGGCTTTATACAATTCAAACATGTGTACGATCCTGACATTTGAGTGTAGCTTATCGCGTATATCTTGAATACTAATATAAATAAACTTAATATTGGTATATTTAACACACAAGCGGTAGATCAGTGTGGAGACCAACAGACTGCAATGCAGAGGGTCTCGTGTTCGAACCCACGTCACGCACCTCTGACTTTCGGAAGTTATATGACTTTTCGAAATTATGTGCGTATTGATGGACAATTATCGTCTGCTCCGTGCCTCGGAGAGCACGTTAAGTTGTGGGTCCCGGCTGCCATGAACATCTATGGCAGTCGTTATTGGAAAGTCAGTGCCCCTTAATATCCTGACACTGGTCTAGCCTTAGAGTATTGTTAGCCTTCGGGTTGCGGAGGTCAGATGGCAGTCGCTCCGTGTAAAAACTGATATCCAGTCAAATCCGGTTAGACTAGAAAGCCGAAAGGGAATAATAAAGGCTAGGGAGGAGAAGACTCGATCAATCATCATGCAATTTTGCAAATACGTTGTTGCAGGAGTAGAGAAAAGGACATAGGTTACCTTTCATCCAAAAAAAGTACTGTTCCCTTTTCTGAACCCCTCACACCGTGTATACGTTGTACGTGTATACGTTGTCAGGGGTATAGAAAAGGGACAAGGTGGACAAATATCTGTAGGGTACAGAAAAGGACATATAAAACTTTTCATTAAGATAAAGAACTTTCCCGAAGAAAAAAAAACATTTACGCGAGCGGAGCCGCGAGCAAATCTTGTAATATGTTTGGGGAAATATGTAGATCGACAAACGATATGTAGCACGTCTGACAATCTCATATAAGATTAGAATGATATTTCTGTGAACTCGTTGGACACACTGCATATTCGAAGGTTCGAAGTCACTAGGTACCTATCAAGTTCGAGAAGACAAATACGTATAAGACGTATTCATTATAACAAACAAGTTAGTTGCGCGCTTATTGAACATACCTACAGCTGATAAGAACACAATTTACAAAGTACCGTAATTTCGGATTGATCGAAGTTATTTCTTATATAGTTAGTCAAGTTACACGATTCTCATTCAAAAGTAATTACTTTTGATTGAGAATCGTGTTCAAACATGTACAGCAATTGCTGCAGCATAAGGAAATGTCGGATAATGGGAGTTTCGCTTCATTGTATCACCAAAATTGAGTGCCAACAAGATACCTAGAAGCTCTTGGCAATCAGTTATTGGCATGAATCAATAACATATATTTATTACCCGATTTTATCCGCGGCTTTGCTTCGTAAATATAGGGTATGTAAATTTTCTATCCCGCGGGAACAGTACTTTTTGTTACGTCTTACACGTTGTCAGGAGTAGAGAAAAGGATATCCTTTTCTCTACTCCTGACAACGTGTTTGCGAAATTTTATTATGATCGATCGTGTAGTTAGTTGACAAACAAACTCACATTCGCATTAAGAATATTGATTATTGTATAAATTTAGTCAAGTTACTTGATTTTCTACCAGAAGCTAGTAGGTACAGGTGAAGCAATTACCGCAACGTTAAGAAGCTACATGGTGGCTTTAATCTATCACCAAAACTGCGCGTCAACAAGATACCCAAAAGTTCTTGGCAATCAGTTATTGGCGTGGATACATATCAATAACATTTATTTATGTTAAATGTTATAGTAGGTACATAAGTTTATCCTTGTTCTAGGGCTAATTTACAATACAATGGCTGATGTGTAGTGTCCTCCTAACTAGATTTTTTATTAAGGAGTAAGAGCTCCTTTCCCCCATGTAAAGTGAGTTACGCAGTATATTTACATTATTTTTGACGTTTAAGATTAGTGCTATTTACTATTATACTTAGAATTAGCAGATAATTATGTTAGTACCGCGCGGGTTGTGAAGACTTAAAAATGACTTAATTGCAATAATCTGTTTTAATTCCAGGGTAAACAAGGCGAAGTGACGAGCAAAACACCTTTGACACTGTCAAATAAAATTGAAAAGCAACAAAATGCCTTCGTGGGTGCGGGTAAAGTGCACCAATCATAAATTATTTATTACTGAAAAATGATACAGATGTTGAACATTATAAAAGGAAAACATATATGAGATAGTTGACTTGCAACAAAAAGTGGATTGCAAACCTCAGCATTAAACGTCAATTAGTCAGACGAGACACTGTTGACAACTACATCAACTGGACTCTTAATCAATCTGCTATCTAAAACTAAAAGACGAGTGGGTAGACCACAAGGACGGTAGCTTACTGATAAGGCTGTCGTCCCAAACCCCGTAAAAGGCCCTCGAGAGAACGAAAGTTGCCGTGTTTCTACATTACACATGATGAGAATAATGAGCGGCCTTACGTGCTTGGTACACAATAAACCTAGAGGATTAATAAAAAAAAAAAATCGGTAATTTAATAGCTAAAAAAACACCTAAATAGTAAATATTATACCTATAAATGTGTCATCCATACATGGTTAACTTAGGTCTTGAATCTACATATACCTACGACTGGATTTCCAGTCTATTAGCTTAATAGTTTGCTAATACACTAACAATAAAACAATATCGTTATTATTATCATCAGCCTCTATATAGCATAAATGTTCCCAAACTATAAGTAATGCATATAATGCTCTCCACCTTAGATATAGCTTAGATGGTAAAACATGGATTCAATTACTACCCAGAATTTGATCCCTATTAGCAATACTACCTATTAGTCTAGTCAACAAGTGCTTTTTTGGTCAACTTTTTTCAGCAGTCTCGGAAAAATATGAACGAGGTGTCATTCGATTCGGAATGGCATGTAGATTTTTGAAAAAAGTCAAGTTCCGCTCGCAAAAATTGCAAAAGATATATACAATAAACTAAAAAAACAAGAGGTTTAGTTTTTTGCAAATATCTCAAAAACTAATTGAGATTTTTCAAATCTAAATAAGATTCAAAAAGAGGAGGAAATTTCCTAAAAAAACTCTTGACCCCCGGCATTTTAGGATCAATACTTATAATTTACCCAGAGGGATGAAAATACGGCCATAAACGGGTACTCTGGCTTGCGCAAACCACGCCTACTTCGGACACTTACTTTATCAATAAAAAATATTTAAACGTATTAAATATAAAATTTAAGAAACGAAAATATTCAGGGGCCTACTGGATAGATAAATGAACAATAATGGGACAGAAAAATTCTTTTTCGCAAGTTTCAATTAGTTATGCAGTAGTTATAAATGTTTTGCTGCTTGAACATGAACATTGCAAGTGTGATAATTGTTAATCTAAAAATTTTAGATATTTTTCCTTTCTTAGAGCTATTCTTAAAAGGCATTAGAATAGATCTCGGTAGAAAAAATTAAAAACAAAATCAGGTATCAGTTTTTTAATAACAATTTTCGTAGTTGCAAAATATTAAACTTAAAATAATCATTTTGAATCTTCTTTTACATTTGAAAAATCTCAATTAGTTTTTGAGATATTTGCAAAAACCTAAACCCTCTTTTTGTTTTTAGTTAATTGTTTATAACTTTTGCAATTTTTGCAATCGGAACTTTTTCAAAAATCATCTACATGCCATTCCGAATCGAATGACACCTCGTTCATATTTTTGCGAGACTGCTGAAAAAAGTTGACCAAAAAAGCACTTGTTGACTAGACTATAGGTCTCCCCGTGAACGTGGCTGCTGAAAAGCAACGAAACGTCGAGGCAAAGTGTAAACTTAAATATAAATAGTTTTAATTAATTTATATAGTTTAAATTCAATAAAGTTCAATAATAGTAGTGTTAGAGTTTCATAATTATGTAATAAAAGTGTTTTATTATAAACAACGCGATAAAATCCTGATAAAGTAGTTTAATTTATTTACAGTATTAACATTCGCGTAAACATAAGACAATATGAAGTATATGATTTTTTTCAAAAAACCAACTATTTCGATTGGATTTCACTAATAGGCAGAGTGATTCATAAGGAAGCTTCAGGTGAATAATTTGCTAAGGTTTTGTAATACCTGTGTGGAGCCTGGGCGGGTCGCGAGTCAAATATAAACAATAAAGTGTTCCACTAGAGAAGCTTTTAGATAATGTATAGGATGATATGCCAAAGATCAAAAGCAACTGACGCCTAGAAAACCTCATGGTTGATCCTCGAGCACTTCTTGTGTCAAAATAGGATGTTCAGAATGGCCGATGCTTTTAACTATTTTTGAGCAAGCCAGACTAAATATTAAAAGATTGCAATCACATAATATTGCCGACTCTTGGTTTAAGAGCATTTAGGTATTTATTCATTTTTCATTAAATGATTTGTGCCAATTATACTAAAATTGCATTAATAAAGAAGAGTGAATGCCTAATGCGTGCTATGAAAATACGTCACTGGAACAAACAATAGAAGAATTAATTTCGAATGGTTTTATATATCAGCAGGGGTCATTGTCTCATTTCTACACAGACATGATAGAATTAAAACATCTATTATTTAAGTTTGAGGTACTTTATTGGTTCAAAATTCGTACAAAATTATAGATAATATTTTATCAACTACATTTTACATCTGTATGTTTATGGCAAAAGGCGTACTTATGACATATTCCCATGGCTTATACTCGTCTAGTAAGTACCTACATTTAAAATTAACTTTAAATCTACTTTTCTATTTTATATGTTCTTACACTACAAAATATTTTTTAATTTCGATAAAATAAATTACAATAAATATATTCTTATAATTTAATTTGCAATAAATTCAAGTCATAATAAAAATAATTTGTAATTTCTTCTTCCAAATATTTGGTCATAAATTACTAATATTTACCATTACACGCTAAAATTACGACTACTAATAAAATAGAGAATATATCAACTCCATCTATTGTTGTACAACGAAATCTTCATTTTGTCAAAAGCAACATAGATGGCGCTTTTATAAAACTATCCTAACATCGCAGAAAGTAAATGCAAATTCGATAATCTATACTGATATTAGTGTATAATTAACACACTCTACTCTAATCAGTGCAGTAACATCCATCTTGAGTATTATCACGTATCCAATCCAAGTATTTGGTCACTCTAGTGTAAACACCAGGATAGCCCACTCTTGCACATCCATTACCCCATGACACCACACCTGCAAATTTAATTTTCATTAGAAAGTGCATATAAATGTTCACCTGCAGATATATGATATATTTATTACCTACTTAATAAATATTACAAAATAATTCAGTAGTTTCTAATAATGCAAACATGACTAGCAATTTGCCTGTAAGCAGCTTGAGAGAACATTAAATATACCTAAGCACTTATTTCATACTTATTACTTATGAGTTTTAGAAATAGCTCTTACTTTCTAAACTTTCAGGCTACTATAGGTCATCAATATATGATAGTTAAATTTGTACGAATTAGATTATACTGTAACTTAAAACTCAAGGTTTATAAAAAGCTTTCACACAAAAAAATATTTTTACACAAATTTATTTATCAAAGAACCGCTTTTGGCTTTCTATGTTATTCGAAATAAGGCTTTTTACGATACTGGTATCCAATACGTCGTCGGACGAAACTAAAGTAACAATTCATTTATTTTGACATCGAATAGACAAGTCAACGCGAGTATTTTCTATCATATTTTACATTTAAAAAGATCCTTTCTATGCAAGTACCTAAATAGCTAATTCCACGCACATCAGATTTACATAATGTATTATTACCATAACAGTATTGTCTCCAGCAGACAGCCTAGTACCTACTATACATAAATTACAATATTTTGAATATATCTTTATTTATTACCAATCAGTTCGTAGCGTTTGTCGTTCTTTCTCTCCGTTATAAGAGGACCGCCGCTGTCTCCCTGAAACATAATGTTACAAAGTTAAGTTTGAGCTCCTTAAAAAGTTTGCAAAATTGGTAGCGCCAACCTTCGAACTAGTATTTGTATAATGAAAGATTTGATGGACACTGAAATCTCAGTCACAAATTATACCCAAAACCGGAATAACTCTCTGCGACATGGCGAAACTTTAATAGCTCAATAATTGTAGTCTGTCCGGGATTCGAACCCGTAAACAGCGATGCAATCATAATTAATTTAAAAAGGTTACCACTTTCACAATACACCAAACAAGCATTGCGTGCTGTCAAACTACATACTTTTACTTGAATGTGTAATGATAAGGTCGAGTTTGAAGCCTCAGTAAAATGTGACAGAAAATTTGCAGAAACTTTGTACTCCAAAGTGATCCTTAAAAAAAATCGCTAGAATGAACTATAAATTATGGGTAGTATTTAACTGCACAGCAAAAAAATACTAATTGCGCAGCAAAAAAAAGCTAATTGATCAGCAACTCATGGCCAGCAAACTTTAAAGAGATCAAACTAAGTCGACGGCGCCCCGCTTCGCGGGGCTCCTGTTTTTGAGTGGGTTTAAAAAAGGAAGCTAACATAACCTAACACTTCCGAGACAGAATGCAGTGATTTGAGGCGTATATATGCTCGTTATGCTGTGCAATATTTGCTGACCAATTAGTATTTTTGCTGATCATTATATTTAATCCCATAAATTATTATTGTGTCCCAAGGAGTTGAAAGTCGAAAATCTGTCAGAAGCCAAAATATCTTAATAAAATTTACTGATACATAGACAGACGTGAATCATTTAGTGAGAAAAGCATCACCTTTAATCTTAAATAAAATTTAGGAGCCATCAGATATTTTTCTAAATATCCTCTAGCAAAGTATACAGTTGTATACAAAACAAAACCCTGTCCGATCAATTAAAATAAAATCAATAAAACCTTGCGTACAAAACTCAACTTTATGTAATTATGCGTTTATCTTCAGATTTAAAATTAAATAAAAAGAATACATAGGTACATAGTCTCACGCCTGTATCCGCGAAAGAATAGGCATGGGTGTATTATTACACCCACGTTTTACCAGCTATGTTTAAACCCCGATAATAGGCATAGGCGTAGGTCCTTACATACGCCTATGCCTACCTTTTTTATGCCTAAATTAAAAGGTTTGATTTTGGGTTATCATAACTGTATTCTTCATAGGATATCGATATCGTATTTTGTTTAATAAATTAATAACATAAAAGTTCTGGTTTGCATGTGTATGTGATCTATTTTATCACTGATTAACCATATTAATCGAAAATATCGATAAAAATTTAAATCCTTGTTTGCATCCCTAGCTATTATTATTGTTTCTTAGGTATAATACGGGCAAACAATTTCGTACTCAGTTTTGCGCTAAAACCACTTTCGTTCGGACTGCCGCCATTGAATATTTTGACTGTTAGATAATATTATGACGTATTCAAACCCTAAATACTTTAACATGTTGATGTGTTTAGTTAGGAGCGAGTGTAATTATGCAGCTGCGCGTACGGAGTACGAGGAACGGTTCTCTAGACCACAAGGTCTAGCAGTCCCGTCGAAACGCGCTTTTCAACGGCTTCACAACCGTGAGTTACCATTGAACTTCCATAGCTCTATGTGGTTCCAGAATGATGGCGCGCTCCTCATTTCTTACGTGTGTGATGCGTGATTACCTAAATTCCCAGTTTCTTAACAAGTGGATAGGACGTGCAGGACCAATCTCGTGACCGCCGCGATCCCTAGACCATTAGACTTTTACTTGTGGGGACACGTAAAACAAATCGTATATGCTAAAATTTGTGACTAGGATATACAAATGCGAGCTCAGATTATGACGGCTTTCGAAGAAATAAAATCAAATCAAACTGTGTTGCATAGTGTTCGTAATGCCTTAAGAAAAAGGTGCTACATGTATGTTGATGTTGGAGGTGGACATGTGGAGCACGACCGACGGAGTTTACAACAAGTTGATATTATTATTAACTAAATGTATGTACTTAGATATGATAAACCAAATTAAAAAACTCTATACCTAACGTTTTAAACACTAACGTACTCATAAACAGAAAGATTTCCTTATGCGTTGTTTTTAAATATCAGCTGATGCGTACAATAGGTTACTGTGCTATAGCGGCTCATGTTAAACGCGGCGAGTGAATTATATCAAAGAATTAGGTAAATCTACCGACTTCGAGAGGCGTCTTTATAGACAACGCGCAGCGCGGCGGCGCACAGTGGGTCGAACCTGCTATATGAGGGACATAAGATTTTTTGATAAATTTTTATAAAAGTTGACACCTTTGTACTTATAACAAGCTACTGTATAACACCTTTAACGATCGGACAGGGTTTATTATACACACTGTATACAAACAAAAAGCCACTAAATAAGAAGACACAGTAAATATTTTGGATTAACAGGTCATTGATAAAATTTGGAATGTGCATAAACACTGCAAATAAATAATTGTTTCTCACCTGGCAAGAATCTCTCTGTCCGGTTTTCGGGTATCCAGCACACAACATGTTATCCGTGATCATAGATGCGGTGTATTTGGTGTTCCGACATTCCTGATTGCTGAGGACAGGCACTTCGACTTCTTGAAGAGTACATGACACCTTGCCCTCCTCAGTCAGAGTTCCCCAACCTGAGGCAACTGCTTTTACGCCGACGTAGAGGTCGTCTGTGGATGTTAAGTAGAAGATTAAAAACCTGTCTTTTCTTTGGAAAATTAAGAGAATAAAATGGAATGTTATGTCTGTAAATGCCCATGGACCTTAAATGTACAAAAATGTTATTGCCATGGAAGAAGCCTAATTATATACACCAAGTTGGTCACTGCTAAATCGGTTCATTCATAAATTACACGAACATTGAAAATTTGCCAAATACAAAATGCTAAGCAGCAAACTTTATATATTGACAGGATAAGCTTGCTTTTTGGGCTGACTATTTATAAAAGTAATAAATCTTCGGGAATGCTCTATTTGATCATGGTCACCATGCAAAAGCGTGAGAATATAAGTGAAGCACGCCATTCAGTCTGATTCTCGGCTATCATTCTTGCATTGCGTTTTGCAGAGCTAAGTACCAAAAGCTATTGGCATTTCATCCTTCGAAATCCTATGCTACATTACTTCGTCGAATAGTAAGGGTTCATATGAGAACGCGTATACTGAAACGGATCTTAAACAAAACTAATGACCGAATCTATTCTTTTCGCAGAATGTTTTCCCTAATATACTTTGGCATATCTAGTTTGGCATAATAATACTTTGCCATTATTGTCTTTGGCATACTTTTTATGTTGACATAATTATTTTAGTGTCAACCCGAAAAATAGGTTCATGTTGCCGCGGGGTGGCCCTTGGGCCACCTCAAGCGGCCAGTTGTAAGAATATACAATTCAACTTTATAATAATTATGCGTAAGCTGTTATGCGTAAATATAGTTAGAACAAACAAAAGTATGCCAATATAATTATATTTACCGTATTAAAATTTTTTGCGAATGGATAGGGAACCCCTAATGACACTTCAGCTAGCTAATCTTCTAGCTATATGTCGATCACTATAGTTCACTGGCAGCGTTTAACCCATCAGAGATCATCGTCGGTCAAGTCTTTTCGAGCTATTTAAAACATTCAACGACAAGTTGCGGTGTTCAATTCATAAGTCGAGTTCATATTGTATTGCATCAAGTAGACCATCGATACAATATTTGTAAATGGAAACATACAACGTGAAACCAAACCGACCGGCAACTGATTTATGGTGAGGTTCATTTCAGGTCTCCAAGTCCGATACTTTGTTACCGATATGGTGCGCTCTTCTACTTATAGCATTTTTCATAGAACATACATAATAGGACGCACTGGTGGTGGGCTTATATTAAAATAGATTTTTTATTCCTATTATTATTTCGACAATCAAGAGTTATTCCACCTTATCCCGCCCTCCCCTTTCCTATCCAGAACAACGTGTGCTGGGCTCAGATGCCATCCTTACACGGTAGAGTTGATTAGAGCACGTACCAAGAAGTTTGGGTCCTCATACCTCTGCCGAACGACCAAGGCATGGAATTCTCTGCCAAGGCACGTGTTTCCTTCTTCCTTCAATCCTGGGTCCTTTAAGCGGGGCGTGAAAAAGCACCTTCTCAGGCCGTCAAAGTAGAGACCTCAACATCGCCTTGGCTGCTATAAGGGCGGTGTGGATACCACTGCTCTTAGACCACACGACTGCTTACTATCAGGTGGAGTGTGGTCATTTTGACGAGCAAAATAAAAAAAAAATAAAAATCAGCACATTTTACTTACCACTGATATCAGGTAAGCAGATTGGCTTAATGGTCTCAGAGATGGGAACTCTTTCGTTAAGCCTGAGCAGCGCTATGTCATTGTCGAAGTTAGTCAGTGTAAACTTGTTGACGGTGGCTCGGAGTACGAAGCGTGTCTCCGGTCTGATCGTCGCGTTACATCGGTTGTGTTCACCAAATGTCACTTTTATCATGAACCACATGAACCTGGAATGTTACAAAAAGGATTTGTTGATTATTTTGTCTATTTTTATTTATATGTTCATAATACAGGCGTGATATAGTTTGATCCAATTATTATCGAAGCGTTAACGCTTGCACTATCGTGAGTTTCTAAAGCTACAGCCTGTTGAACAAAATCGTGTAAGTTTCTCTGTCCGGAAACAATCAACAGCCACACATCTCTGGAACGCTGCCAGGTTGCTTAGGGTTTAACGAAGCTAATACAGTGTGGGTGTAATACACCTTTCTGCAATGCAAATATCTGTTTTTTTTTAATTACGAAGTATAATAAAAAAAATACATTGAAATTAAACTACTATATACGCATTTTATCGCGTTGTTTATTTGACACTTTATTACAAAATTTTGATAAACTGTTACACTACTATAATACTATTAAACTTTACAAATGTTTAAGCTAATTAAATTATTGAAACTATTAAAACTATTTATACTATTACTATACTATTATACTATTTATATTTATGTTTACACTTTCCCCGACGTTTCGGTTGCTTTTCAGCAGCCATGGTCACGGGGAGACTAAGATAGTAGTTGTCTCAATGTTCCAGTGTAGTTATTTCAAAGTACCCGAACATAATTTAATCATGGGTGTTTCTATTTACGCAGAATGAGCTCAAAGTATCATGAAGTCTACCTGTGGTTTGCTTCTTCTTGGGTCTGACTATTTGAATTACTGGAACCCAAGCTGGTGGTACATTCCAACCATCTTCTCTACTGAAATTAGGATGTTTCTTGATGTCAATAGCCTCGCGAAGCATCCTTAGTAGGAATCGGTGTTCTTTAGCGAGCATCTGTGGTTTGTCAAATCTCAGGTAGTGGTTGGTCCCCTGTTGCACATGTTCACACACAGCAGACTTCAACGAGCGTTGGTGTTTTACATCAGATATGTGTTCTTTTATGCGGGTGCCTATGCTTCTCTTGGTTTGGCCAATGTATGAGAGTCCGCAGTCACAATCTATTTTATAGACCCCTGCATCTTGTAATATAGTAGTTTAATTTCAATGAATAACATTCGCGTAAACAGTATACGACAATATTATAAAAAAATACACTATAGACAATATTATAAATAAAATATAATATAGACAATATTATAAAAAAATACACTTTAGTTTCAAAAATAAAACACGTCGTCTTAATTAAAAATATACATATCTACTACCTACTACTACGACTATCCAGAATATTACAAAGTGAGAACATTAGTTGGCGAGAATGGACTCTATCAAAATACAATCACCATTCTTTGCGGTCATCTTAAGGTTAAAATATAATATTTTGCATTCGCTTCTCATATAAACAAAGACGTAAATTCTTTTGAAATTAATGATTCCAAATTTAATGTTTCAAAAAAGAATAAGGGTGACGCATTCGGTCCACACTTCAAAGGATCACTCAGGCAAATCTTTATGATTGGAACAAACAAACAAGTTTAAGTGCATAGCCATTGTTTTTCAACTGCGTAGTACCTTAAAGGATATCTAAAATGTTGGTGTTCGTTTATTTAATTAAAAATTATACGATTGATGTGATATTAATCATTTAAAATGTTTATTAAATTATCTGCGACGTATTGAGAATTTTACATGAATCGCCACGAAAATCAATCGTAAACTGCAATAATAAATAAATAAAGAAAGCCTCGTTTTATTGATTTCCAGCATCTTTCATACGATTTTTTAATAAGATACAGCGTAGCTTCACATTTTCGCGTTTGTTTTTCGTCAGGGACAATAAAAAGGTGAGCAAGCTTGATTCATCATTCCAATAAGTTACATATGAAAAGTGGAGAATATTGCCAACATTAATTCGTATATTATACGCTATGCGAGCTAATCTTGTGTAACAGACTGCATCGTTTAGTCGTCAATTGTTCGATGCCTATAACGAAGTCAAGTTTGTGTCGACATTCAGCGAAAGTGACACTCACTGTTTTGGCGGGCCACGGTCATGAATACTATTAATGTCCCTCATTTACGCTTTCACTTGCGTACATTTGTCCCCGGCTACTGTCATCCAACAAAGGCTTTGTGAACCAAAGTATATGCAAATAGACACCTTTTGAACCCCCGATACTGCGCATTAGCGTCTGTCTAAAAGTGTGCTTCATACCTACAAAGATTAAGCTGTCGACCTAAGTGCCTAAAATGGTCATTTATCGAGGATAATGAACTTTAAGTTCGGAGCCTGCTCCTGGGCCGGTTTCAAGGTGAACGTTCTTATTGATACTGATTGGTATTCACAATTTCGTAGCACGAATTTATTTCGAACTTGTTTGTTAATTCTCAGGTTATCGGTCCCGTTTACGATGATTAACGATATCATCTGCACTTTGATACAATTCTTTGATGTTAATCATAAAATACATAAAGAGCAATCAGAACATCGACCATTGCATTAGCATACGAATAGTAATAAAACGCAAATTTTATTAGATACCTATATAAACACAGGATAAATAACAAAAGGTGTCTGTATACCGTATATTCAGCGGTGATTGCCCAATAATATTTAATCTCGTTAATTAGTCATTAACCTACTTCTATAGTGTGCCATTAGGTTTTAACTATTCCTATTGTTGATGTGAAACAAATTTTTGACGTCATGAAGCCGCCCATATTAACCTTAATTATAGGAGTGTTAGTGATAATTCGATCGTTCAAAGAAGTACGGAAATTTTCCTTTGGAGCGATGCGTAAGATGTGGTAGGCTGTGATTCGTGTCAATATCCTATGAAGTGCTTTGTTCAAACACTTCAAGTTCGCCTACAAACACGTTTACGCTTCTGTGCCTGAGAAACACATCAATGCTGACATAAAATAATTTATCTAGCAAGCAGCGAGGCTTAAAGTGTTTGGGCAAGGAAATAACAAATGGAGCTAGAAATTTAAATAAACTTCGCATTTATCTTTTTAGAGCTATATACATAACAAAATGCAATATAATATATAACGTACATAAATTTGTTTAAATGTTTATTTCTGTTTCTAAAAAGTATCTCTGCGTGGTAAAATCGCTGCATCACGGCGAAATCTCACTCAGAAAACAGTTATCTGCGAGTCACACATTTTTTGTTTTGAATCCGCAACGCGGTGACCATTGGTAATGAGCAAATCGATTGCTTTCAATTCACCAAACGTACATTATAAATTACAATCATCTGCTCTGCTATTCTTTAGAAGTTGTTAAGCTCAAACGAAAATCTAACTATAACAGTAACCTTTATTTAAATAAATTTTAGTTCATCAGTTTTAGCGTCAATTATATTATATTATATTTATTATATTAATAATGCTTTACGAATGCGATATTTAAATTACATTCGTAAACCATATTATAAAATCATAAATACATGGTGGCCTCGATGGCGTAGTGGTTGGTGTAACCGACTGCCACGCCTGAGGTTGCGGGTTCGATTCCCGCACAAGTCAAACATTTGTGTGCATGGACATGGATGTTTGTCTTGGTCTGGGTGTTTCTATGTATAATATGTATGTATTTACAAAAAAAAAGTATATATGTATGTTTATCCATTGTCTAGTACCCATAGTACAAGCTCTGCTTAGTTTGGGCTAGATGGTGTTGTGTGTATGTGGTAGAATATTATATTATTATTATAATGGGGTAAGAAACACAAAGAGATAGACAAAGACTGGAAGTAATATTATGTTAGATCGTTTGAAAAATATCTATCAATTGAAAGTGTAACACGAGAAATAATTTTTTAACACAGTATGAGTAAAGAGCAATTAGCATTACACGATAACTACTGTTTGACTACACTGAAATAAATAAGGCATTATTCCAGGACAAGGTAAAATCACCACTCGAACCCAAAAAAGCCAGTACCGCAAGATGGACGTCAAATAAACTTGTGTTTTGTTCCTTAGCAGGAAGTATCCGTAGAGAGTCAATTAGCTTTTGAAGAAAGCGCTCTGCTATCAGGAGCAGGCAAGGCTGTGACTCGATTTTTGCACAGCGGACAATGCGACAATAATCTATACATATGTTCCAACTTGTGTTCCAACTCAATATCAATAAAGACATTAGAACTCGTAAAAGAGCTTCCCGAAAAAAATCTATTAGAGGAATTCCTCTGTGGCTTTTTGAGAAAATAAGAGAGTTATAGTGTGTACCTTACGCTATGACTAAAATGTATAATGTTAATGTTTTATTGTCAATGAAGCTAATGATTACCATACTCCACAAAATATGATAATCGCTTGCCTCGTAAATTATAAGCCAGTTAGTTATATATGAACACTATCATTCAATACCAAAGATATGATTGTTTGCAATAATCCATTCGAAATAAATCAATGTTTATAGTCGTGCACTGACGTGCACAAAATGAATACAACGTGAAAAATGAACACACGAAATCGTAGCTAGTGACCTAGCTACAATTTTGTGTGTTCATTTTAAAACAATTTCACTAATCAAGCAATTTTCACTGATCTTCAAATATTTTGCTATTCTAGCCAAAGCAAATAGATAAATTATCAAATTTAAATAAATGTATAAGTATTCAAATCAGGCGTGTAGAGTTGCAGTAACATCTGGTTATTCATAGACTTTCCAAATCCTTGTCTTAAGATTAGTTAAGGCTTTGAGAATTCGTTAATCTATATAGTCTTCACCAAAATTGAGTTTTGTTTTTCATTATTCAAAGAAAATTTGCGGTATTAGGTCATTTCAAGTAAGAAGCTGCTTAATAACTCTACTTTTGATAATATCTTCAAATAGTTGCAGTAAATCATTTATATAACTTTCTTTGCCATAAGCTATCAATATAGTCTATATGGACAGCTCATTTATGTTCGCGACATTCATGGTTTTAAATATTTAGTTAATATTGTCTTTTGTTTACTCTAATGTTATTCATTGAAATTAAACTACTTTATACGAATTTTATCGCGTTGTTTATTTAATACATAATTTTTCAGCTGTAATAATATTTTGTTGTTTGTAGATCAGTCATAACAATTGACTTACAGTGATGCCCAATTACTGTCCTACCTGTGGTTTTCCTCCCCTAGCTTATATAAAATTGCTATATCTAGTAAGGCAAACCACAGATAGATCGCTTGTAAGGAACTATCACTAGACCACCATTTATATTTAGAACAGTTTAACTGCAGCGACTCGAGGCTCTCGGTAATTTAATGTTATAGTCGCGCACTTTCCTCTAGTAAGCGGTTACAGAGTTATTAATTTATGAAGGCAGGCACACCTGGCTCAGCTCGCTTGCCTCTATAGGCACAATGTCGAAGAAATTTCTAGATTATAGTTTAGTACATAAACATTTGTACTAGTGCTTAGTATTTATTCTGTCTCTATTATCACGCATTTATCTGTACAATTGCCATATTCTTCTAACTGTGACTATGTCTAATCATTGTTAAGTTAGTTCAATCAAAAAAGCTGACAAGCTCAATCAATTTTTTATAGATGTTACATATATAAAAAATTTAGATTAGTACTTATAATATCTATATAAAGTCTAACAAAAACTGTGTCCGTAGGTTGGCGATATTATTGAAGCTCTAACTAGGAACGACTACGAGAGACGAGAAGCAAAAAAATGTATTAATATTTCTTATAGAATCTGTCTTTCTTTTTATCTGTCTGTTACGCCATCACACAAAAGACACGGAATGAATTAGATACAGTTTTCACTGTGTTACTTAATTTTTTGTATCTTCGTTTCACTTACA
This sequence comes from Catocala sponsa, assembly GCA_963564715.1. Taxonomy (NCBI): domain Eukaryota; kingdom Metazoa; phylum Arthropoda; class Insecta; order Lepidoptera; family Erebidae; genus Catocala; species Catocala sponsa. Next base: position 18,865,087 of record OY751337.1, on the reverse strand, counting down.
ATCTAAGCCACATTTCTCTTTTACTCCCACGCTGGGCATAATTCCTGTGCTGCGGAGAGCCTTACAAACATTCAAACAAGGGACGCATGGAATACCCGGACTCAGGCCTACTATTTGTGGATCATACAATTCCGTCTTTGGCAGTGACGAGGTGATCACCTAAACCACTTCGCTATCTGTGCAGATAGCACACAGTTGAATACTGTTGAATACTTCACATACAGTTGAATAGTTCACATAAATTAAGTATACATAATATATGGTTATCCCAAGGAGGGTGTTAGAGCGGCAAATATTCCTACACCAATACTTATTTAGTTCTGTCTCTATATTTAAATAAATAATATAAATGGTTTATAAGATCAAAGCGCAATAAACTCATTTTATTAGATAAATGTTGACATTTTCCGGATGAAATATTTATGTGATACATGTAGGCGCTAGAATTTATTTTATCTAAACCGGTATTATAAAAGCTAAAAATACGAATCTTAATTCGTATTATAAAAGTAGTATACCTATTTTCAAACAATGAGCATACATTTATCTTTTCAGCAATGGCTGAAAAGATAAATGTATGCTCATTGTCCAAGAAGGTCTCAAGTCTTGAAAAGTTGCGTACATATTATGTATATACATCAAAATAGGCAACGTCACAAATAACAAACTAGCTATTTTTAATTACTTTTCTAGACCTTAAAATAACTATGAAAAACAAAATTTCAATGCTAGATAGGTTGTTACGAACGAGGAAATATTATTAATAATTGAAAATAATTAAAGGCATTGGTTCTTGATTTGATTACTAAGTTTTAGTAAAATGAATGAGAAATTATTTCAAATACGTTTCTGTCGCCATCTGTTGGTTGAAGTGATTATTATTTCTACCAAATTTCTTTCAGGTTCAGGTTCAGGCAACAATAATCATATATAATCATAATTTTTTTATTCTACCTAGGTGTGGTACATTATAAAAAATAGTTCGCATTTCATAAGATCCATGCACTCGTATATCGCACAGTGAACTTCAAAATGGCTATTTGTTGTTTCGTTTCAAGTAGTCAGAAAATTAACCTTTTCTTGACTCAAAATTACCGTTGTGATGCAAATTCTGGTCACGTTACCAGTTGAGAGCGATGCTGAGGAATTCTATGACGTTTAAGCGAAACGTGTAATCATTTCGTATATTTTTTAAAGTACATTTTTCCTTTTAATTTTTTGTTTTCTTATATAGCCTATTTTTTTGATTGGTACTTAGCGTAATTTAATGTAGCGAACTTTAATTGTTGCGAAATATGTGTAATGGTATTTTAATCTGTATAAATTACGATTTAACGATCAAAATTAATAATCAACCTTATCCAAAATGTTAAGATGTCTTCATAGTGGTCACAATGTTAGGTATAAGTGCTCTTAATAGACAAGAATTTTGAAACAAATTTTCGCATATGAAGACAATAAAGATTTATGGAGACATTTCTCTACAATCATCTGTGAAAAATGAGAAGAATGTTTAACCAGACCCATTCTCAAATCTAGAATAACCTTATTGAGAAAGTGCCTCTATAATATAGCACTCAAATAAGGTTGCAGTCAAGTATTGTGTTATCCTTTCTTGCTGTACATACATGGATACCCCCTGGGGTTCTATAGCTTCTCGAAGAGGCGGTAGACAGCTATCTCTCCGATGCGCTGACAAGTCATTGACTTCTCTCATACAACACCAGCAATTTGCGACTAATATCTTTAGTCCTTAGGAACAGTTAGTAAGTGTCCTTCCATACATAGGCTTCGATAACCCTTTAACATCAGGCAGGCCGTATGCTTGCTTGCCGTCTTAATAGTACTTACTTTTTTTTGTGTGTGTTAGTTGTTGACCTCAGATGGTCTTTACAACTTTACGCGGATATGGGTGAGCGCAGAAGGCTCACACCCCGTCTTAACAGTACAAAAGCCCCTCACCCTTTAACACAATGCGCAGCAGTCAGGACGTATCTGTCATTGATGAGCATGCCGCCGCAGTAGAATCGTTTGAAGTACGTCAGGCGAGCCATCCACGGGAACTCGTTGACGTTGGTCTCTTCACCGCCTACAATACGGGACACCTCGTTCCTCTCGCCGCATTCTGAAAATGTCCATAAAGGTATAATGTTAATGAGACAGGTTTATTGAATTACACATCATATGTTAATTGATACTTTGCCTGAGTCTTGATGAGGCAAAGTCATTAGAATCTATATTGACTGTTGAAGATAAAGGTAAAACCTTTTGATACGAACCAGTCATGTTGTCGGGTTGATTATAAAGCTTTGATAATTTTAGTCAATTTTTTTTTCGTTCTTTTATTCCAATTGCAAGGAACTTTTTTGTTTACTCTTTTTTAACATGATAATTACATCTGCAATCATACCCTCTTAATATGAGCATGAATTTAAAAAAGTAGGTACCTATCTTATTAAGATATCCAACTCAGAATGTTTATTTTAAAGCCTACTCTGTCTGAGTCTCTGATATAAAAAATGTATGTGTCACGAAGGATTTTCTCATTACATGAACATTGGAACGACAAATATAACGAATACCAAAGAATGATATATCTAATTCTGGTACTTACTAAAAATACTGGTTCAATTCCATCAGAACATCTCTATGGAATTAAACCAGTAAATTCAAGATGATCTCAGTGCAGATAAAACTCATTAATATTCGTCCATATTTTCAGAAGTAGGAGTATATATATACTTTCTTAATTAAGCTGCTTGACGTTTAAACATAGAGCAGCTTAATTAAGAAAGTATTTTCATAGAAGATCGCAGCCACATGATCTCGTTTTGTATATCTGCGGCGTATGATATATAGTTTCCAGAACATTATAAATTAACCCTGGGCTATGAACCGGGCGCATAGTGATCTATTCTCCTTTGTGCAGACCTGTAACCATCTGTGAAGTTCTATAGTGTCGGCAAAACACGTGTAATGCTTCTAGTGTTACCTCCTAGGTGACTTGAATTATTACATGCCAGCTCAGTGGTAACACAAATCAAAAATTACTTACAAGCAAAGACTTGCACTTGCAACAAAAAATATAAAGAAAGACTTTGACCTACACTGAATATGGTACACATAATTACTTTTTTTATAACTTCATAATAATACTCATATTCACTTTATAGGACATTCTATGTAGGTAAGCGAAAGTAATTCTACCTAAAAATGGTCTTACGACTAATCACTCAAAATGATAGACAAAAATAATCAGCGCTAAGTAATTTTAATGCTTACTACATTAATAGGAAATCGGTAATGATATGGTACATGAGATTATAAATTACTAAGCCCAATTTGGCAATGTTTTTGTGAGACACTATTTAAAGAAGGATCTTTCTAATCATACAGGACAGGTAGATAGGTATCTACCTATGCTATAATATAAAAGCACTATTGGTACTTTTATTTTTATAGCATAGGTATAATCGGAAATTTAATTGTTTAGGCTGCTTCGATGGCGTAGTGGTTAGTGTAACCGACTGCCACGCCTGAAGGCCGGGCGCGGGTTCGAGACCCGCACAAGACAAACATTTGTATGCATGGATGTTTGTCTTGGTCTGGGTGTTTCTATGTATAATATGTATGTATTTACAAAAAAGAAGTATATATGTACCTATGTTTATCCATTGTCTAGTACCCATAGTACAAGCTCAAGCTAGATGGTGTTGTATGTGATAGAATATTATATTATTTAATGTCCTTCAGACCGCATCTTGGTTACGCGTCCAGACACAATTCCGAATGGGAGGGCAATCCGATGCCACTGAAGATAAATCAGTTAAGTATCACTTTATCAGACACAAAACCAAAGGCTTTACGTGCTTTCCGAAGCACGGAGTGTGCATCACCACACAAATAAACTTTCTAAATCGAGGCTAAGATTGAGAATTTTTTGACAGCAAATTCTAAATATTTTTTTATTCAGCTTTTCAAATTACTGATGTAAAGTAATTATAATTTTTCCTTAAAACAGAGTTGTTGAGCAGTAACTAAACATGCTTGGCGTAACTTAACGATGCAAAAGAACCTACCAGTGACTCAAAGATTTCTAAAGAAAAGATGCCTTTTTCCTTAAGCGTAAAAGTTCATTAAAGATTAAGTATGTGTCAGTAATTACTAATTAGTCAATTAGTTAAAAGACTCAATAAGCAATTCAAATGTTATGTATATGTAATGATCACAGTGATTTGCTCATTACACACATTAGCTAAAAATATAATTAGCTACATAAGTACGTATGTTGATTATAAATATTTTACAATCGATGTCTAGTACCTAGCCATAAATTGTAATGAGGTCAAAGAATGACCCTAGTTGCAATACAGGCGTCTCAGGTAGCAATATGCATTAGTATATTCGAATGTATTGGTAATAATATAAATTAACACGTGCGCTGCGTCCTTGACCATGCAACGTTATGTATCGCGATACTTATGTACGTTGTTTGTTGCACGATGTGCACGACGTTATTCGAATATCCCTCGAATACATTTTTGAGCATCACTAGTCTCAAACAAACTCTGTCCCATCCTCGATATTCCCCATTCTCACCCGCACTCTCCCATCACAAGTATGCTTGTATTCACCAGGATTTCTCACTTAATGATTCTCCGGAGCTGGTTAATACCGTCATTCTACCTATTTCAATACACCAGTAAATTTTCTATCCGTCCAAGTGCCAATGTAGCCGTTTCTTGTCGCCTTTCTACGTTAAGCAGCGCCTTGGGTTATGGCCTTGGCCTTGGCATTGCGTTCAGCGACGCCAAGATAGCACAGCTATATTCCAGATTGTATTTTGGCGGTTATTTTTATCCTGATGGTAATTTGACGGTTATACCGTAGGTAGTAGAGCCTCGATGGTTTCAGCATGAATGGGCTGGCTCGACCGGGGAAGAACTACCCTCTCACAGAATATCGACGTGAAATAGCTATACCCTCTGAATATAAATTATTAGAATGCCAGACATCATTGAAAACCTATTGTGACTGGCCGTCGGTGTACCGCTGCAATTTAATAGATGAAATGCAATAGGAAAACAAAAGCTATACTAACTGCAATTGCATGTTGTCCTGGGCTGGTTGTTCTCCATCAACGGTGGCCTGTTGCCCCATACGCCGCCAAAAATGTTCTTCGTGAAGATTCCACGTGAGTCACGCACTTCACCCTGTATGCAAAATTAAGGCGTAGGTAAGATAAAGGAAAGAAAATTTCTTTAACATTAATGTCATTTGAGACAGAGGATATAAAGAGCGGTGGCTTGTAAAAAATAAACCTAATATTGTACCTATGTATTAATTAAAACGTACAAAACAATTACTTAAGCATTCTTTATGTATTTTAATATTTGATAACAACAATCGACTGCGCAGATAGCGCAGAGGCTTAAATATTCGCCTCGCCACTGCGTCTTTGCAAGTTCAGTGGGTCCGATCAAGAAAATAAACGTTTGTGTTGTTTTAATATTTATGATATCCCCTACGACACAAGGATTATCTTTTTAAAAGAAATTTTGAATATGTGTATTACTGCTGCAAAGCTGATAATTAATTAAAGAGTTTTACATATAATTAATATATATACAAATATTGCCGGCATGTCACTCATGCCACCTCGTAAAGATACGTTTAAGTTTCTAAATGTCTATTGACACAAAAATGACCATTCTGCTGGTAAAAAATAAAGGCGCCACGATTTGGTATCTTGCTCTCAATTTATACAGTTATTTACCGTTTCAATACTTTAGTAAAGATTTATATCAGAAGGAAATAATTAGAAAACATTGTGATGTATCGTTATATTACGAGCAGATAGACCGTATTTACTAATTTAAAACGCTTTAATTAATTATACAATATTAGCATTTCATTGTTGTCAATCAATAAATCTTGTTCATCTTTTGCGTATAAAGGTTTACTTTTAAACAGGAAATAAGAATACATGTTAGATATATACTAAATAAATTCCGTTACAAATAGCTATTAAAACAACGGGACAGTATATTTTTTATGTAAATGACAAATTAATTTGGACATCAAATCGGCTAATAAAATCAAAGGAACACGTAATAAGATCATTCAAACGAAAATAAATATAGTGCTACCAACCTCAGAACAAGTGAAAGTCAATGCCACAACCACCAAAATAAATAAACACTTCAACATTCTGAATTTGATTTTATAAATAAACAAAAAAGAAAAATGAAAATTCAAATATCGAAATCAGATTTTGGCGCTCGGCTGGCGCATGGTCTGAAGGTGAGGTTGTCGCGCGCGCTCACAAACGGACACACACTGAGATGCGCTCCGTCCACCGTATTCAAACAACGGACGTGTTTTGGATACGTCATACCCCACTAGTCCAATAGCATCGACATGTCTTATTTTATAAGATAGAAAATAAATCAGGCGCAATGTCAGAAGGGCAATTTATTATGACCGCAATTAGGGCAAGGGTCGTTACGAAGGCGGAACTCATTAATCTAATCGTAAATTATGATTATCGTTAACATAAATGTCTTAATATTTTTAGATAAGAGGTATGTAATCCTGACAGCTGAGGTCAGGCACCTTTTCTTATTAAGATCACAATGTTTAGATAGTTGGATATCCTTATTTGTAAAACAATGTCATGAACCTCTTGAACAAAAGGCGCAATAACTTGAGGCAGTTTCAAATCCACGTGCGCTGTTATTCGTTGGCAGTTTTGTCATCATTACAGAAGTTCTTTACACAGTAGCCACGGAATACATATTATTAACTTTATAAAGCTTATTTATAAATACGGTTTAGGAACAGATAATTTTTTACTATAATCCATATTTATTCCTCTAAAGCTTTTAAAATAAATACTTATTTTAAATGTTACCATGCAACGTAAATGTCTAAAATAACATTTGAGTTTTATCTAGACTTGTGCTGATGTTAAATATTCTTAAGTTCAGTAAATCAATTACAGATTCGGAGACTAATATCGGCATTATTATTGGAGCAACTATTCGTGCTATCGATTTTAGACGATCATACAGTACGACTCAATATCGCAGGTAGATATTTGTATCGATGGCGCCATGTCTAAGTAGTGCAAAAAGTGCATAACATATTCTGACTAAATTAAAATTTGTTTTCTTGGAAGGTGAAGGATTAGTTCGGGTATTCATAAAACAGCAATATTTTGTTGATTGAGTTATAATTTTTATAGTTTAAGGTCGTATTTTGAATTTATTTATATCTACCTAAATTATAACTTTGACGAAGATACCGACATTTTCGATTTCCACTTCAAAATTAAAACACATAAAAAAGATTATTAAACCGCTGATAGAAGGACGATTATATAACAGCGACATTTAAAAATATATGAGGTTTATTTTGAGACCATATTTTAATATATAAAATGTACAGATTTTGCGATGTATTGATTTTGAGATGTTCGTTTTTTGAGAAGTATACTTTATGATAAGTAGGTACACTGATTACTAAGTGCACGTACCTACACCAATTACCAAGTCTACGTTTTTCGGTGAGAGCACGTTTTGCGAAGTGTTTTTAGGTGAAAACATTTTGCCAAGTGTATATTCTACGACGTAGCCTTAATATTAATGCAGTCGTCATCAATTTCGCTAATAACAGATACAAACATAAGAGAACGAGAGCCAATAATAGTAATTTACGTCGATTTGATTGATTGACAGACAGACGAAGCCTGAAGCTCTGAAAGTGTGTAACGGGAATTTTGTGTCTATAATAATACAAAATGAGCAAAAAATGAGCACAAGTGGTCACATCTTATAAATATAAATTCGTCGTTAAATTTAAAAACTACACAGGCAAGATGCTACATAGCTACTAGCTACATAGATTTTTTAATCATAAATATATAATTTTCTTTTTTTTGTAATGTGAATTACACACGTTTTTTTACTTGCAACAAATATGTTGGTACATACTCAAATTTATCATTTAGTAGCTAATGCTGCTAAATTTGAGTGTAAAAATATATATTTTAAAAAATAAACGATTTCGTTTTTAATTATTTTAAATTCAAAATGTCATGAAGCAACGGAAACAAAGAACACTCAGACCACAATTATTTGTCCGTGGGAGAACCGAAACCCAGAACAATTGGCGCACGTGAACTCAAACTTACAGGGATAGAAACCAGTTGCTTTTGAAGAAGCTAATTATATTTTTTACAGAATAATGTCCATAAAAGTGTCAGAATATGGTGTCAGGTGGATCGTGGCGGCGTTTTGGCGGCAACCGGTCGCGCAGCGAAAGTGACACTTTCCAACTCACAGCGTCACAATACTGGCTGTCTTTTTGCACATTCACTCGCACTGTGTACATCTAAAGAGCTTTAATTATGTTAGCATTTGCAAATGGATGCGATATAACTTAACAGTCACGTGTTCGCTACGTTTAAGAATGCTGGCCATCATATACAATGAGGTCCTTTACCAATAGGGCTTCTTAAACTGATAAAAATAGAATATACTGGCACCTTGACATCGCATATATTATATTTTTTAAATATTAACTACGGCTGCTCTTGTTTGAAGCGCAATTAAAGCTATGAAGCGAGCTTTGAAGGTGTGATGGCATGTTTCTGATAGTCGAATAGGCACAAATTTATCTCATTCATATCGGATGCAACGTCATAGATTCCGAATATATTGATAGTTTTAGGTACAGTTCCAGTCTATGTACTACTACTGACAGAAACTTATAATCGCTTAAGCTGAACTGCGTAATCGATTTTATTATAACCTCTTTGAGCCACTTCAAGAAACATTAATATATTATATATTACATTACAAGACAAGTATTATTTATTCCAAATTTCAAGTCTGCCTAGCATTAGTACTTACTGACATAAACTGCTGTGACTGACAGACGAACAGACGGCCAAAGGAAGCCGCATCATAATGGTTCCGTATTTAATATTTTCGAACAAAAACCTAAACCCTATGCTGAAGATCGTGCGAAATGGAGGAGACTTAGCGGGAAAGCGGATCCTGGGTTCGGTCAGCTACATAAGTCGCTGAACATTATACCTACAATTTTGTATCAGTATTTTATGAATTTAAATCTATTTATGATTCTCCAATGGTAATAAATTGTGACTAAAATAACTATCCTTTAGCTGCTAATGCTGTAAAAAATTAGAAATTGCTACTATTGTGAATAATAGACAACTTCAAAATCTCGGGAGTGTTAATCGACTTATGAGGTTGACTGTTCCAACGCCAACGCCGCGGATGCAACCGGAATAACCGCTAAGATGAAGAAGAAGATGAAGAACAGAACCCTAAAAGAGAAGGCGTGTAGTCGGCTCGAAAGTCCGAATACCACTGAAAGAATTAAAAAACAGACGATTTGGATTTATACATTTTATAATTTTAGTTAAACGTTGTTTCAGTTGTGACGCAGTAAACTCAGTAATTTAACTTCATACAAAGGGTCGATTTGATGCCATCACACATAAGCGCGCAGCCACAAGGCCTATATAATAAGCTAGTTTCACAGTGTAGTCGGCCGCGAGTGTCAAGCGATGTTAGTAACTGCATTTTGGGTTAAATTGTTTATTACATCAAAATTTCTGCGGTTTTTAAATCATGACACGTGCACTTATATTAGGTAAGTAATTTATGGTTGTTTAAATTAACTTACTACTGATTGTGAACGGCAAAATGAGAGAAATATATTTTTCAAATATATGGAAAATTTATTTGATAATCTTTATGATAAGTTCTTGTTGTCTTAGAGCTAATCTTTGTCAAAATTAATTAATGTGTACCCAAGACTACAGAAGGTTGACTGAGTCTGTTTCGAAGAGATTAATGAAAACACTATGTGGGTCTGTGTGTCTGTCTGTTAGTGACAGTTTGTTAGTGACAGGCATAACTCCGGAACCACTGGACCGATTGACTTGTAACTTGGTGTGCAGACACCTTGGGGTCATACCTCGGTCGAGTTTGAATATATACCCTGTGGGTCAAAAGACCCCCAAGATATAGGGGTCATTTCTTTCGTTACTTTTACATTTAAGACGAAGAGCTTGAATCCTGGGTTTTACACCCATCTCATTTACGCTTGTAAGTATATATGTAGGTACTTAAAAAGAATATGACGCGTATGGTTTCAAAAATAATTTTACAATGACTACCTCGGTGGCGCAGCGGACACTCCGCTGCTATGAATAAGGTATCGAGTTCGATACCTAATTCGGACAAAGTGTTATATTTTGACAGCAAAATTTAATAGATTTTCTGTCAACATTTTCCCAGTAGCGGCACGGCGGCGTCTAGATTTGTGCTAGATAAAACAACAATAGACTTGCCTTCTATTACGTAGAACATCAATTCACAACCTGTGAAAAGTAGGTATAGTACAGAGTAGGAGGGCGAGGTCGGCCTTCCTCTTTGGGAATATAGGTGTAATAGTATAAATCCTAGGTATGTATATAATAAGTGCCATCCCTAGCGGTCGGAGTGAGTGTACATAATTTAAATATCAAAATCCACTGTTTTTTTTTTGTTTTTACTGTACCTATACCTAACGCGACATGGCCGAAACGTCAAGCACTCAAAAAGGTTTAACCCAGAAAGGAGTTTAAACTCAGCCCACCGAATATTGTTTCTTTTTTATATTAAACTGTCTTCGTAAGTATATCTAATCTCTGTTTCACGGGCACGCTATGTTCCGAGTCCCGTACCACTCGATCATCAAATTATTATAATAACTAGATGTTCCCGCGGTTTCATCCGCGTTTATCGTTACCGCCCCGTGGGTCGTAGCGTGATGTTATATAGCCTTCCTCGATAAATAGGCTATCCAACACTAAAAGAATCTTTCAAATCGAACCAGTAGTTCCTGAGATTAGCGCGTTCGAACAAACAAACAAACTCTTCAGCTTTATAATATTAGTACAGATAAATCATTGGCAGATAAACCTAACGACTGCGCCATCTGAACAGTAAACAATAATGTAATAAGAAACCTACTTCATTAGGTACTTTATGAAATTCTCAGCTATGATTATAAAACAATTATATGTATTCACAATCTGAAAGCCGTTTTCCTATATTCCTAATACATGTATAGGTACTTACACTGGCATCAACGAAAGTATACGCCAAGATTCATCTATTTGTTGGGTCCACGTAATAGTAATCGAACCTATTGCCATCTATAAGTCTCAATGTCTGTCCTCGTTCTGTCATTGCGTGTTTTCTAATAGAAAAACCCAATGAATCTCATCCCAATCTGGAGCCTGAAGGGTCCACGCAAACATAACCTCATACTAAGGTATGCCACGGGACGAACGTTTCAGTCTATCGCCACATTAGCGCCGTGAGTTGTTATTTACCCATCCTAAATGTCTTTGTACTCTTTGACATCAATACCTACAAGATTATCCAAAATAAAAACAATATGAGTTTAACCTTAATTTACGTTTACAACTGCGTCAGAACACAAATAGGTATCACGACTTAGTCATAAAATCTTGGACCTAACGTCTCAGGTTATGATAAAAATAAAATCATTAAGTGTTTTTTAATTGTTTAATGTATAAGAGCACCTCTGTAAAGGGTAGTAACGTTATAATAAAATGTCAACATCATAAGCAATAAATATACATTATATTTTACATTACTTAAACATTAAAGCGACGCGCGATAGTTACCGAAAAACAAATAAGTAATTCAACAATTTATATTTTGTATTCGAATCTGAAATAGTCATTGCGGCTTATTTGAATAACATCGAGAATTTCAACTGAATAACTATTATATTAAAACCTACTTCTGTTTTCTTAGTTGATCAACAATTAAAGAAGTCCAATATTTACTCGAATGTATTAAATCTGTCAATTGCTGCAAATGCCAAACATACCTAACTGAAAACAATAATATTTTATCTTGCCGTCGACACAAAATTTCAAAGCGTGAACTAATAGAAATAATTTAAAATATTATTGCTTTTAATAACAATCGCGCATTACTGTAGAAGTTTGTGAAACAATACTTTCCGAATAAAAAATTCCTATAAGTAGTAATGTAATAACTTAACTAAGTCATTATTATAACAATTTATCGTGATAGGGATCACAGTTGCAGCCTAAAGAGCATTCTTAAGAGCTAAATGTATCATACAATTTATCAAACAACGTATTATTTTGTTATTTATGTTAAGATAACGTACATAATTATCATGAATGTCAAATGAAAGGATTAGTGATTTCATTACTATTTTAATGATTTTAGATGAATATTAACTTGAAAATTTTTCCAATATGCCTAATGCCATTTGACTTTTGTCGATACGTAGAAAATTTACCTATCGTATTTTATACAAAATAAATTTGTATCTTTAAATTGCGAGATTAATTCCAATTTAGTTTGAAGTTACAAAAATAACATTCCTATACTTATACAGAATAGCATAATGTCCACATTAAGTGCAAGAGTAACACATTGTACACTTTTTGGTACTTAATTACATCATAAATAAAGAAATTGATTATATACATTAAATAAACTCTTATATTTCTTTTCATCAAGTAAGTGCCTGACGAATTACAACTTTTAAAAAAGCATACAAGGTCAGCTTACTGAAAAGAAATGTATAATGATTAAAATAATTAGTACAATGCGAATAAATTATTTATCATTATGTACAAAACATATAATGAACACTTAGGTAGTACTGACAATGTCTTTCTTAATTTCTAATGGTAATCTGCACCACCGGCCTGTCCGAAGATAACATTATTTAAACTATTTAAAAGTAACACGCAGTTAATTCGTACAATAAGTATTAAATAACATGCTAATCTATCTGCTATTTCTTTGTCACGATTTGGCACGTAACTTGACAAACTTTAATAATAATAACAAATATTTACTAAAATAGGCAGTGAAATGAAATGTAGGTCTTACCTATGCTCTTTGAGTGAAATAAATGAACTGTTAAATGTTAGTTATTATTATGTAGAACAATTTTAATGAGCTGTGGCAAACTATTCATAATCTGGTATATGACATTATCTGGTAAAGTTAATAAATAATTTTGATTGTTCTAGCTTTTTAAGAATTAGATCGTTACCTATGAAAAAACGGTGTGTTTATACATCCAAATTTTTTGCTCCTATTCAAAATTCAGTGCTTATATAAAAAAATATTTTTATTACTATAGTGGACATATAAATAACATGTATTATTGATGTGACATCAATTATTTTTATACAATTTGTTTAGTGTTAAATTCAGATTTTTTGTTTAGTGCCTTTCCGTATTCAGTGCCTACTTCAATTGATGCAGTTCTTAATCATTTATCACAAACTACACTTGGCTTATAGTCACGAAACTATGCATGTAAAATATTATCAAAATTGAAAATAGCGTTAAAAAATATTAATGAAACAGTTTGTATGAAAAACACAACGTTACCCACTGCCTTCCTACAAAGCGACAATATAGGTAGATAGGACCCAACATATTATGTATGACTCTTATACTAAAGAAGTGAACTCCTACAATAAAGTTTTATTTACACTAAGTATTACACAGAGTGTCAATAACCGAGTGTTACCTACTTCTGTTTGTTAATCTACCTACTTTGCTTGTCGCTAATATTTTTTATTTGTAATACTTATAGCTTTAACTCGTAATATTGTTTTGACTTGAATGTGAGAAAATAACATTTCCCTATATTTATTAAAAATATTACAAAAGCTACCATTATGTTTCCTCCTCAGTTTATTGGCCGAATAACAAACTTCTAGTTATTGGGCACAAGGTCTTGTTTGATGTTGTTTTCTTTTACCCATTGACAATGAATTGTCTTATTATGTCAATTTTGAAATTTAATTCGCATCATCATTATCTATTGTCGAAAGGAAATTTCGCAATAACGGTATTATATTATTCTCATAACACACTGCTAATAAGTCTAAATAATAATATTATGTAAGGTCTAAGTAATTGTCATACAGGTACGGATATATAGGTACCTAAGGTGTAGGTTTTATAAGCCACTCGTATTGCTCCACATGTCATCAAGCTAGAACATTATAAAGAACTTTTAAAAGGCATTTCCTTCACTATCTTTCCTTTATTTAGTTTAACTTTGCCAAGGAAAAGATAATTTTCTTTTACTGTATAGGTAATAGGTATTCTAGAGCCTCAATCTCAATACTACATCATCATGGATATATAGTTCTAATAAGTACCTACATAATTACCTAGAAAATCTTTTATGTATAGTATATTAATAGCGTATACAAGTGTGACATTTAACAAACTAAGAGTATTATTTCAGATTTGGCTCTCAATAACATTATTAAACGTAAAAAACATTAGGTACTCATTTACATTTGAACATATTTTAATTGGCACTGGGCACTAATATCATAAAATATTCAATAATATGTACAAACATAAGAAATTATTGTATTTATTTAACTAGACTTATGCTAAATTAATGTAAGTAAAAATACTTCCAAATAAAATGAAATTGTATCAACCAGTTTCGGTCTTTTCGAAAATATTAACTGTGACTATATTACAAACTTATTGAGCGATCAAGGATAGATAATAATTAAAAGGAGCCTAAAACAAAGGGCTAGTATATGCTGAAACAAGGAGCCCAATCCGAAAAATAGTCAAGGAATATGGCTCAATTTCCCTAAGAAGAAGAATAAAATTCTGTATAAACTGTATCAATCTTTAATGGCCATATTTTAGATTTTTCAATCACAATTGATATTTTGCCAAATGCCAAGAGCTAATTAATTATTATTTAGTTTGTTTTCTTAATTTATTATTAAATATTTGATATAACCACCCGATCTTTATCAAAATTTCGGTACATATGTTTTTTAAATTAGTTGTATACTTATACAATAAAAATACATATATACTTACACCTACTCAGATCTTTACGAATATCGTACATTTTATTTCACAAAATAATTCGGATTGACACGTACACCATTTTTACACAGAGATATTTTATATTCTATCTTCAATGAATCAGTTGCAAAGACAGGAGTCCCTCAGATTAGCTTTGAGCCATGGCAAATATCGCGTGATCCTTGTATAGACACCTGGGTAGCCGGGTCGGCCACAGCCTACACCCCAAGATACGATTCCTGAAAAATAAATTACTATGTTATTTTTATTAGATCGAAATTATTCTTCGAAGTTAATTCGAATTTTAAATATGCGACATCTATCGATGCTAACACAGACACATAAATGATGATAGTGCTAAAAGATGGCGCTGATATAAAGAATTCGTAGCCTTACATCTTCGGGTTTATACTACGAACCTACTGTTGTGAAGGCTTTCTAGAGATCTTTTCCTGTCGCTAGGAAAAAAGTTATCTCTACCATCTATTTTTATTGCACTGGCAACGTGAGGACGAATTTTATAGGGTCGACATTACTGACACGCCTCATGCTAAGCACACATACACAGGATAGAAGGCAATAGGAATAAACCCTTAACCTAAACTCACATAACAGTCACTTCGCTATTCACATTGATAATAGGTATCTAATAGTTGACATTGTTTAAATGAAGATTTATATTTTTATTTTTACTGAACATTTTTTTCTGATAAAATCTACTAATCATCTATGAAACTAGCGATCTCATATTACAATCCGCATAGTAACACAACACATCGGTAGCAACAGACTCCTTGCGATAACTCCTTCGTTTTTGCTTTATTTAAGCAGTCAAAAAAATAAGTGCCGAAGTAAATGATGAAACATCTATGTCTTTTTTAATTAGTCATACATAATTAATAAATTTCTTTTACATTTTACAGCTTTGCATTAAGCAGAATAAGAAATCCATATCAATGGACTGGCTAACTGCTGGGGCAAGCGAATCCTAAAATACCGTCTACCAGCTAGCTAGAATACCCTTCAGCCAAATAAATCGGCGACTTGGTGGCTAGGATAGATGGAACGTGAAAGAGCGTGTTTTGTGATAAAAAAATTTAATGCGTTATGTCTTGTAGTTGACTGCGGTGCTGGTCATAGAGTACGCTATATGTGAGCTTCCTAATAGAGGGGCTTCTTCTATTTCGTCTCGATACAAATATCACACTTATTTTGTCGAATTAATGGCGCTGCCTGCGCTAGGCACCGTCCATCGCTCGATGGTACCAAAGTTACTTTACTTTTATCTCTAGAATAAGCAGCGATAGCCTAGTAGGACACCGGTGGACTGCTAATAAGCAGCGATAGCCTAGTGGGAGACCGGTGGACTGCTAATAAGCAGCGATAGTTTAGTGGAAGACCGGTGGACTGCTAATAGGCAGCGATAGCCTAGTGGGAGACCGGTGGACTGCTAATAAGCAGCGATAGCTTAGTGGAAGACCGGTGGACTGCTAATAAGCAGCGATAGCCTAGTGGGAGACCGGTGGACTGATAATAAGGAGCGATAGCTTAGTGGAAGACCGGTGGACTGCTAATAGGCAGCGATAGCCAAGTGGGAGACCGGTGGACTGCTAATAAGCAGCGATAGCTTAGTAGGAGACCGGTGGACTGCTAATAAGCAGCGATAGCCTAGCAGGAGACCGGTGGACTGCTAATAAGCAGCGATAGCCTAGTAGGAGACCGGTGGACTGCTAATAGGCAGCGATAGCTTAGTGGAAGACCGGTGGACTGCTAATAAGCAGTGATAGCCTAGTGGGAGACCGGTGGACTGCTAATAAGCAGCGATAGCTTAGTGGGAGACCGTTGGACTGCTAATAAGCAGCGATAGCCTAGTAGGAGACCGGTGGACTGCTAATAAGCAGCGATAGCCTAGTGGGAGACCGGTGGACTGCTACGTAGAGGTCTCGAGTTCGATCCAAGGGCGCGCATCTCTGACTTATCGTAGTTATGTGCGTATTAAATAGTTAATTATCGCCTGCTTTAACGGTGAAGGAAAATATTGTGGGGAAACCAGCATGTCTAAGAGTTCTACATAATGTTCTCTAAGAAATGTGAAGTCTGCCAACCCGCACTGAGCCAGCGTGGTGGACTATGGCCTTACCCTTCTTACAAAGAGGAGAGGCCCGTGCCTAGCAGTGGCATAATTTAAAACAGGGCTGTTATTATTATTCATATTTATTATAAGCAAAAGAAAGCACGACTGCAGCAGTCAGTTGGTACTCCGATAAAATGAAATACATAATTTATAATTATGATCAAATTTTTTTGCCATTCGTTGTTTAACAATGGAGATCCAATCATTACTGAAGCGTAATCATGAGTTTGAAGTATACGAAAATTGCCTTTATCAAAACTGAATTTGTTACGTACCGACAATTTGGAATTTATCACCCTGTTGTAAGAGCAATGGCCCACCACTGTCTCCCTGACAGGAATCTGTGGAGGCTCTGCCAGCACATAACTGTAAATAAAGATAAGACGAAAATTAAAAAAGGTAAAATTGTTTTGAATATAATAAAATTAAAATATACATATATGTGTGGATTGCCTCGTTGACGCCATCGTATAAGTTTGCGTGCCATCCGGATGTCCGGCATTCGATATCCGCTATTAGGTAGAGATTTTACGTTTTTAGTTCTGTGAAAATTACAGCTGACTTCCATTTGAGTGTTTAAAAGGTAAAGGAGCTCTTTGAATGAAGCCTGTTGAGAGCCTGTTTTGACAGGAAATAAAGTGTAATCCCTCTTGTTCCCTCTCTATTGTTTAATTTTACTCGTATATAAGATAAGCTAAGCATACTGAAGGAAAGCTAATGCTAGACTAAAAACAATAAGTAATTTTAGTAAAGCAAGCCGGGCTTTTGGGCGTATATAAGGTACCACCACTATTAGTAATAGGGTTTCGTACACTTCAGATAAGGTACCTTAAAATTAATAATAGATACGTGAATATAAATTAATAAATTCACAAAGTTTTAACAACCACGTAGCAAAACTCCTTATAGAATGTTGCACGATTATGACGTCATTATTTGTTAATTTACCAAGGATCTTTCTATGTTGAGGCTCCGAATACACACATTATACCGAAATACTACATAAAGGGCCTTGCGGGTAACTGGTCTCCGTCGATGTGACGTCATACAAGTTTGGGATTTTCGGAACTTTCGGCACGTTATTGTGTCGTACTAAGCTTACAATTTCTCTTCATTAACCCAATAACAATTTATTAAATACCATAACCATTTATAAGAGACTCGGTATTCTAATACGAGTTAAGAGTTACACAGTAAGTACCCACAGAAGAAACTCACCATGTTATTAGTGATACGTGAGGCTCTGTACTTCATACCCCGGCACTGGTTGAGGGACAGGATTGGCACACGAACTTCCTGCACGATAGCAGGCAGTTGTCCTCCTTCGGACGTTCTACCCCAGCCCACCACGATACCCTCTTTGCCAGATGGATCAGCAGCTAAAATAAAACAGGATTATATTAGAACGCATTCATTATTGAACATAAATCTTCAACACCTGAAAGAGCATGTAAAGCCATTGGTTGCGGCTGTCATTAACTTCTTTGAAGGTCTGTGTTTTATCATCGTACTTATGCAGCAAGATAATGTTTCAATGATCATTACACATATGCAAACTCTGTCATATTTTGTTAGGTTTATTTTGGTGAATACAAAATTTGATTTGATTTGACATATGTGCAGGCTTTGGAATAAACTAATTGTCGCAGCGTAACCGAGTGCTAAGACGTGTCCTTCTTTAAACAAAGTTTAAAGAGAGTACTACTATTCCGGTTTGCCGCGACTAAGCTTTGTACTTTCTAACATTGCTAAATTCTGTAGTCGGCAGTTACCACATACCACCACTAAAAGTATATAAGGATTGAGAATCCTAAGCCGAGACGAGTTGACGAAAAATTCCATAACTAATAGGATACGTTACCTGTGTACATCTGTGTATTCAGCCAACACTTAAGCCCAAAAATGTTATAGACACCCGTGCCTTCACTAGACGAGGTATTCTATATCCATTCTGACAGCAAGGTTTTAGAATATCTGCATTGTTTAGGTTAAAGAAGTATGGCAGTAATACCGAGGTAAACTGATATTCAACTGAATCTGAATCTAGTTACACTACAAAGCCGATTCCAATATGTACTTATACTTGACACGATACTTGAAGAATTTTAATTCGTTACGTTTAAATTATTTTTTGATATCTGTTGTGCAACTGATGGCACTGCGCTTTGCTTAAAGTGCATATTCCCAAAATCTGCAATTTTCTAGCAATTTCAAGTAAATAAGCGTCACTTTTCATAGTCATAAATATAAGTACTACTCTGATTATCAAAACTTATAATCATGATATTAGGTCATATTTATTAAATTTGTCTTTACAACTAGCACGTATAAAATATTCAAATTGTAAAATTGTGCTTACAGGCAGGCGGTAAACAAACGGGCTTAATAATCCTGGAGAAGTTGACAGGCTTTCGGAGCTTGAGTAGTGCTATGTCGTTGTTGTACGAGTCAGGGTCGAAGCTTCGGTGGCGTACGATGGCTGTCACAGCGCGCATGATGGCCGCGCTCTCGGTGGTGATGGTCTGGTCGTGGTCACCCAGAATCACACGGATCTTTGAACGTTTCAGCCTAAAATTGGATAAAAGGGTTTACATGAATGGTCAGTTTCATAACTATCAAGTAAAAGTTATCCGAAAGATAAATCGCATGCTATGATAATCGCACTCTTGTTAGGATGAAGAAAAGAGATGGCGTGACTTTTATCTCATAGATAAATGCTCTTTGGAGGGCATGGAACAAGAGACTACTAGAACTAAGACTCGCACTTTTATCTCTCTTTCCACCCTGACGGACGTTGGACGTTGGCAGTATCATCGATACCTATTCGATGAAGACACGCACAAAATACAACTGGCGAACAGTGGGTGTTATAAATATCTGTCTACCTCATCAGTGATATAGGCTTGGGAATATGTATGCAATTAAAAAATTCCCGGTGGACGGCAATAATAAAATATATCACGTTGAGCCTGAAATATAGCTAGCGAATAGTGCTTAGTGAATAGTGCTCTAACTCATAATACACTTTTCACTCCTACTGCAGAGAATTACAGGCATATTGTACTGTGAGTATAGAACATGCCATGCTAATAAATTTTTAGCATGGCATGTTTTATTAATAATAACACCGACTAGATAAATGGAATAAATCCGCAGCGCTAGCTTAGTGACGTCTAATGCAGATTTCTCGATATTGAACCCACGACCCGCACCTCTGACTTTCCTAAGTTATTTGCGTATTAAATAGTTAAATACAGCTCGCTTCATAGGTAAAGCCAAATATAGTGAGAAAACCTGCGTATCTGAGGATGCAATTCTCAAAGATATGTAAGTAAAGTCTGGCTACCAGCACTGTGGCACAATAGTGGGACAGCTTATAAGTACTTTCCTCTTATCTGCCACTTAACAAATATCCATATAAAATTAAAGATACTGGTACATTTGTAACATAAAAGAAGCAACAAAATCTATATTTGCCTAGCTATGTAAAATGTCAATCCTGGGTTCTTTAAGCGGGGCGTGAAAAAGCATCTTCTCAGGCCGTCAAAGTAGAGACCTCAACATCGCCTCGGCTACTGTGGGGGCAGTGTGGAGGCCACTGCTCTTAGACCACACGACTGCTTACCATCAGGTGGAGTGTGGTCATTTTGACGTGCAAAATATAAAAAATAAAAAAAATGTCGAGCTATCGTATCATACATAATATTTATTACTTAAAAAGATTGTTGAAAATTAAACCAACTATTTATTACCAACCAGCGACAGGCAATTAGCTCTCTACTAATGAACATATCTATTGCTAACGATATTTGCTTAGATTTACCATTAAACATAAATATGCGAATAGCTCACCGGAAAATATCGAGTAGGTATTTGAATAGCAAATAGACAAAATGAATTATCGCAATGCAACATTGCGTGTTAAGCGCTGCGCAAACGCATAAGCGCCTCCTTCCACATAGCGACGATAGTTATGTAACGTTCAGTTTTACTTGCATTTATTTGACATTTTCCTTATAAAACTGGCATACGAGGTTACGTATTAATCGTTATGTAGAACAAATCGTTGCAATCCAACGGTTAAAATAAATATTAGCACTTTAAACAATAAACATATTCCATTGAGCAGTCACGCAGGTGTTATGTGACGTACAAACGCATGTCTAATGCGATTATCGACGTAAGCGAGACAGGCGAAGCGATGAGTTTTTGATAAAATAATACATTCTACAGAGGTTTCTTTCTAGCATTATAATAAAGGTAATCACCAAGGTTATTAAAAAAAATTACCTCATTGAATCATCATCCAATCTCAAAATAGGTATATGAACATTACCCTCGGTTGCCATTAACTTTAAATGACAGCACTAATCAGACATAAAATTACCCTACTTTTAACAAATTCAAATTAATTAACATATTAGACAAAAATATATGGTCTATATCTAGGCCCTTTCATGAATAGATATCTCTAAACTGAATTCCTCTCATTGTTTATCTACGTTAATGAAATCATTCTTACTTCGATTTTTAGACAGTGCACCGCGGTTAACATTTAGATTAACAGTGCAACTACTTTAGCACGCTATAAACTAAAATCTAGGGAATTACTCACTTTATTTACTCTACTAACATAATGTGAATATAGCATGTGCATCGCTGTCACCTGTAACACACTGATCACGACCAAAACAGCATTAAAAACACTTCTTAAATAACTTGAAGCACGTGGCTATTTTACACCTCAGGTAGTATTAACCAGGAATGATATTTCACGTATGTATGGCCAGTGCCGGCTTTACCAGAGGCGCTTTGTGCGCTTCAGAGTAAGAAAAATCAATTAGAAGCAAGCAAATGGGGCACCTTAATTAGATCTCTAAAACCTGCCCTAAACCTGCACTGTCGACAGCCCTAATACGCGAGAAAGTACGTAACCTGTACGACTAGCCCGCGCATGTAGTCCGCGCGAGTGAGTCGTGCATGTAGCCTGCGCCAGTTACTTTCAACGCATACAAGCAGTCACTATTTACAACACAACTATTTGGCACAATACTGTTTAAAAAGCATATTCTTTAAACCAGCAGTCTCGCTAATGCTCATTAATACATATTAACGACTGTCAACAAAGCTAGACAGGTGACAGAAAGTACAAGCGGTTTGCCGGTAATTTTATCCTCGCCTGTCTTACCCCACAACCACCCGCGTGACTATTTCATGTTTCTTGTAGTGCGAACATTAACTGACTAAATTAACTAGATTCTGGTTATATTATCCGATACACATATTATATACTAGCGGACCAGACAGCCGTTGTCCTGCTCGAATCTACGCAGCGCCACGTACCAGGATCCAATCGAATCTTAACCATCCAGAGGCCTACCTAAATACACACAAAAAAGATCATCGAAATCGGACTAGACATGATATACGTACATATAAAGATAATTGTGGAGTACTCACTTCCTGACACAATGCGCCGCGGTGAGGACATACTCCTTAGTGAGCAGCGAGGCTCCACAGTGGAACTGGCCGTCGTACACAAGCCTCGCCATCCACGGGTATCGGTTGGTGCCGGCTGGCATCCCGCCCACAATACGGTTCTCCTGGTTCGACCCACCGCACTCTAGAAAGTGAACGCAGTTTGTTGAACCATGATTGCCGTACTTGCAGATTTCCTGTTTCACTCAACTGTACGACCGCGATCTTGTTGCTACTTATTCATGTACAGTCTGAAGGGGCGCTCCAATGTGTTTTTGTGACAAAAGATGTGGAATGAAAGAGAAAGCGGTTTTCCGTTTTTCGGATACAATAGAGGCTCTAATTGTACAAAAAAATATTATTATAGTATTGGAAACAAAATTAAGGAGCGAATGAAAAAATTTTACTCAATTTACTTATGAATTTTGATCGTTTCGGCAAACAGGAAAAGGTAAAAATAAGTTCATATCTATACCTATGTCTTATTATGTTGGACTAGTATTTATTCTGATGTCTTATTAAACATAAATATTATAAGTGTTAAACATAAAACAACCAGTATTATAAAGTTAGAATTAAAAATAAAGGTGCTACACGTACGGATTAAGTGAGATTAAAGTAACAAGCGTGAAGGTAAAATTTCTACAAAGTGCAATTTAAATATATCTAGAAAGAGTGAGTAACATACACAACTATTTAATTACACTACATACATAGTTACATAAATTAACTTTATTTAATGCATACGCTTAAAAATAGGTACTCAATAATAGGTACTCATTAATTACTACCTGATGATAAAATCGTAGCCCTAATTATTTAAATATCATGTAAGATATGTGCCAAATTAATTTTATATAAATTAATTGCTTAGGCTTACCTAAGAAATTAATTTGGCACATAATATCTTAACGTGATTGCCAAGACACGGGGATACAGCAACGCAAATTTTCTAGCTACGAACTACTGAAGAAAACTTCTACCCAAAAAATCTCCATAACTTTTCATTGTACCAAATCAGGCATTCAAACAATCAAATTCAAAACCAAATCCTGGTTGAACGTAATTTTAGATCATTCGAATTACATGACGAATGTAGATACCTCCTTTATTCCAATATCTAGTTGTTCCCGCGATTTCACCCGCGTTTATCGTTACTACGCTGCCCCGTAGGGCGTAGCGTGATGTTATACAACCTATAACCTTCCTCGGTATATAGGCTGCCCGACACTAAAAGAATTTTTCAAATCGAACCAGTAGTTCCTGAGATTAGCGCGTTTAGACAAACAAATAAACAAACTCTTCAGCTTTATAATATTAGTATAGATGCGCAGCTAACAATTTTGCGTTTGGCTGTACATGGACAGGAACAGGAAATAACAGTGTAGCGCATGGAACGAGTTGGAGCTGTTACTGTTATAGTAGTGAATATAGCTTGGCCGATCCGTTCAGATGGAGACTATTACACTTTCACTGTGATGTGAGGTTCAACGAACAACCGAGTGTACTTACGAACAGCTGTTCACGTAAACATTACACATTCGTTATGTTTTATGATGGTGTTTCGTATTATTTAAAGTGTTCTTTTTTTCTAGATGTTCTTGTGAATATACATATACAAAATTTTATCAGGTTTGTAATACTGATCTTAAGTCATTCATACAGGACAAAGAAATTCGTATTTGAAATTTACTTACATAAATATTTGTCAACCAATTTAATGAAAACTATAATTATATAACTCAAGCTCATATTATTATATTTTTTAAACCGGTCAAAGCAGACGTTTTGTCGATGGGTTTCTGTTTCTGCACACCATCGAAATAAAAATAATAAATATAGGTACATTGTTAAAAATTAGCGCGCAGCAACGCATCGACAAAAAGTCTACTTACGATTTTAGTAATAGGAGATATAACTTAATCAAACAACCCATTCTTAACAACGTATAGGTACGAAACAACAACTGTCTACTATTATACTAGAATTTTAAGTTAATTTTGTCACATATTCTAGTAAAAATTTGTGACAATTTAACTATTGAAATTTAACTAATATATACGGATTTTATCGCGTTGTTTATTTGACACTTTATTACAAAATTTAGAACAAAATTTAGAAACTGTTACACTACTATTACTATTAAACTTTACTAATTTTTAATCTAATTTAATTATTGAAACTATTAAAACTATTACTATACTATTATACTATTTATATTTGTGTTTATACTTTCCCCGACGTTTCGGTTGCTTTTCAGCAGCTATGGTCACGGGGAGACTAAGATGGTATGTAATAAAATCCGTATATAGTAGTTTAATTTCAATGAATAACATTCGCGTAAACAGAAGACAATATTATACAATTTAACTATATATATAGTTAAACAAACTCGTTTTCATATATTAAAACCCATCATAAGAGATGATGGTAGAGGTCTGGTCTGTTGACAGCACATCGCCTCCATAATACACAAGTTTGTTTAGACGCGATATTCTGTAGGCTGGTACCTTCTTCCCTAACTAACCTCCTCTGGGATCTTAGGATCGAACTCGAGACCTCAGCATGGCAGTGCAACCGTTTCCCACTTAGCTAACCTGCTCCATTACGACCGAAATCTGACACGAGGATTGCGCTCTGCATCCAATTGTGTTTAGTAACAATATATCTCCTATACTGAATACGTCTACCATCTCATTAGTATTACTAGAGTAGCGAACCCCATTAGTAACAAGTACACAACTAATACTAATTAGGTAGGTGGTTAGAAAGGATTTACTAACAAACGAGCTTTCTTAACTACAATCATTAAGGTTACATTTAACTGCAGTTCAGATAAAATAACGTTAATTGAAAACCGCGTAATAAGTAATAGAACTAATGTGTTCATTTGTAAATTTAATTACATACATGCGTAATCTCACACTTATACTCCGTAGGGCTAACCCTACGGGGTTAATACGGGGGTAATATTGTGGGTGTGATACAACTCTGCCTAAGCAGAGTTGTATCACACCCACATTTAAAGGTATAATTTTAAGCCCTACAATCTACATTATAGGAGGCCAGCCAATTGCCGTTTATAGGACGTAGTTTCAGATTTCTCTTGATTCTGAGATTTTTGCCAGAAAGATTCAATAACACTTTTCCGGAAACAGGAATCGAACTCAAGGACCCATACACAGCAACAGCCACAATGACTACCGCTGCGCCATCAAGACAGTCGGAAAAGTTAAATACGATATTATTTTTATGCATTATAAATAATACAAAGAGATACAAACTATACAAAGCTTGAGTCGAAGTTTACGTACATTAATTCATGTATGTTAGTCGGAAAGGGTAAGCAGAAATGTATTATAGTTATGTTTAAACTCCCACAGTTGAAGACTATTGCCGTCAACCGAGTACATTTCCATGCTGCTCAACATTTCCTGACGGTAGCCAACTTCATAGCCCTTTTTTCAACTCGGGCCGAGGATGATACTGGAAACATTACGAATGGCCGTAACTATTGCAGGTAGAGTTAACACTCGGGACCAAGATGGCAGGCATTTATTTTAAATGAATAAAATCTCTAGATTGTCCCCGATCTGTTCAGCAAGTATTATGAAAATACATAGGAATTTATAGGAAAGGTACATAATTAATTATAAAAAGGTGAGAGTGAGAGGTGGTAGAAGAGTAAGTAGTATGCATATAAATTGCATTTGGGCAATGAGATAATGATACTTCATTCCTCCTTCTAAAGTACGTATGCGTCTATTTTCGCTCGACCTAATGCGTAGCCTCGTAGTTTACAACAGTATGCCTAACATTAGGGCGAGCCTTTTGCCAAAAAGCGTTACCTGACTCCATTCTGCAAGGACCACCAAAAAATATCATTAATTTAAAAAACATTAAATTGCATTTATAGCAAGGCTGGGTCTATCGTTTAAATTTCTTACTTCACCACACTTAAAAAACGCTTCATTGGTATGTTTAGGTACACATCAAACTTTAGCTTCCTTGGATGAGGATGTGATGATGACGCATACTTACAGTCACAAGCTTGTCATTGTTATAAGTACAATTATGTATGTATGTCTAACTAAAACTAAATAATTACAGTGAGGTAATATTATAATGTAAAACTTTGTAAAAAAATGAATGGGAAAATAGCAAACAAACATACGTGCTACCTGAATTTTATTTTTTTAATATTATTAATACCTACGGCTTTTTTAGAGTTGTATATTTCGAATGGTAGAATAATGACAAATTCTTGCACAAAAACGTTGTGTAAGTCCCCAGCCGGTCTGGAAATCCCAGATTTAATCGAAAATGCCATTGAGCCCTACCACACTGAGTCACATGTATAAGAAAATGTTGAGAATATATATTATAATAACATTATTATAAAGCGATACACATACTACGCGTATACATAGTAATTATTCATATATATATTACATTACAACTTTACACAAAAGTAACATTTAGTAATGGAATATTCACATGCACATTTATCTACATAAACCCTGATAACCATAATTTGTTTTACTTGGGTTCGTATTTCTACGGGTGCTGTACACAGATATAACTTACCGATTTTTCTAGGGAGTGGGTTTGCCTTGCCGCACTCTATAATGTGAATGTGAACAATTAGATTTGCAAGAAAACCTTACAATTTACTGTGATACTAATAGTAGCAAGGAAAGGTGCTGACTACTCATCTTACAGTGCATTCACACTCTAATGGATTCACAAATTACTTTTCCGATACGATTGTTGTAGCATATAAGAACATAACACGCAGTCTTCTTATTTAAAAAGCACGCCAAAATCCAATGCAGTTCACTTTATTTCCTGATACGATCGTTGTAGCTTATGGAAGTGTACAGACATATATTATGTAAGTTTATACATATGCAAGTGTTCATATTTAAAATACATCAAAACCGAACGCAGAACTCTTTTTTCAGATTCGTATCGGAAAATAGATTCTTGAAACTGCAAGAGTGTGAATGCACACTTACTTATAATAATTGTTGTTCAACAGTCATGATCTATATAGTGTCTCCTCTTTCACGTATAATTTTGCAAGAAGTAGAAAAAAGTAAGCGTCTTGAACAACGATACTGATAAAGTATATCTACGTTCACACGATGGACTTTACATAAATTATATCTTAAAATTAATCTCTTTCACAAATGATTTTGGTGTCTATAATGAAATTTCGGATTTGCTTTAAAAGCATGTTTTATAGCAGTAATAGCACAGACCACTGGAGCCGCTAGCTGCAAGGACAAGAAAACCAGTTGATCTCTTGTCCTATTCTACTCTATCCAATTATGTCCGTCTTTAGACGATATAAATATGAACAGCTCAATACAACGTAGGGTACAGATACACATGTACAAACAACTACATGATTGACACATTTTTCGTATTGTATTGAGCTGATTTTCTGGTCTTATGCTTTGTGGTCAAAGTCCTAACAAATTACGAATTTCTTTTTTTCTGAACTTGAATGCTTTGGTCGCATCCACCCGTGTGAACGTAGTAGGGTAAGAAACTAAAATAGAAAAGTAGAAACTGCATCCATTGCTCCTAGTGTGGTGAACTAAACTACTTAATTATGCATTTTTTCAAGTGGCACACGCATAAACATAACAAATTTAACATGTTACATTTAAGCGCTGCGGTGAACCAAAGTGTGATGAAAAATATTCTAAAGTTTCACTTTTTTTTCTTTTTTGGATATTTTTATCA
This sequence comes from Catocala sponsa, assembly GCA_963564715.1. Classification (NCBI taxonomy): domain Eukaryota; kingdom Metazoa; phylum Arthropoda; class Insecta; order Lepidoptera; family Erebidae; genus Catocala; species Catocala sponsa. Next base: position 18,836,758 of record OY751337.1, on the reverse strand, counting down.
CTAATTAATCAGATTTTATCTTGTCTGGCATTCCAAATTTACCAGTAATATAGTGATTTCTTTTTTAGCAGCAGAATTACACAGCCAGTCTCTTCGTAAATACATTTTACTTATATGTATTTGTTACCAAGCAGAATTTATATTTATTGCAGCCGCACACTGTGCTTCTAATAGCTGTGATTGGTGGTCAAGACAAGTCACTAGACGACAGACAATGTACGACACGACGACAATCACTAGTCATGGACACCAGTGGCTATAAATATACGGTCACCAGGCATTGCCACTGGTGGCTAGGTGCTACAGCACAGTAAAGCCACCAGTAGGCTGTCTTGACCACCGATCGCAGTCACTAGTGGCCCAGCATTTAAACTCTGCATATCTGCTATGTAAGAATTACTTTACATACTCTCATTGCTTTTTAACTCTAGAAACACCTGCATGAGTGTTTCTGCGTGTTATGTGCGAAGGAAGAAATAATCTTACAGATTTTTTCCCGTAAGTAATATGTTGTATTTCAGTAATTTTGATAATTACTTTGTACAACTGCTTAATTGGAAATTGAGAACAATTCTTAACCGTTATGTATTGTGCGGCTACTTACCACAAGAGCATTGTTTGACCTCGTTGTCATCATCGTCATCCTCAACGCTTTGCTCTTCTAAGATTGGCACCTCCAGACCAAAGATAGCGTCGAACAAAAACCTCTGAGTTCTGTTGCCTGATGATACCTGAAAACATTATAAGTAAGCTTTTAAGAGTTTAGTATTTCTTCGTAACGTTCTATGAACAACAAATTACCATTACCACGAAAGAAGGGCAATCTAACAAACACAATTTCACTATACTGTATTTAGTAAGGATATTGAGGATTTTCCTTATTATCAAAAACTATTTATAAAGTAATAGAACTAATCACTGTGAAAAAGTATACCTAACAACATATAGTACAAACATTGTATTGAAGGTCGAGGATGAAGGAAGGATCACAGAGAATCATTTATAAGTAGATCCTAAATACATATTACACACGAGCCGTCGGATCGGATCAGATAACATCAAATCTAAATCAAAAACCTCTTTCAATCAGTCACGCCACGTCAATTCAAATTCTAGCTAAGGAAAGTGCCATTGCAATTATTCAAAACAATACGCTACCAGAATTAATGCAGTCAAATATTTGACATTGCTTAGCTTATCACCATGTGCTAAGTCATTATGTACAGAACATTTAAAGTTGTCAAACAGATCGCATGTCTCAATCGGAAGTAGGTAATCGTGCTAAATTACATATACGCCGCATGCAAATTGGCATGTTAGCTTTTATGTTTTATTACATCATAAGCACTCAAAGCTGATGGTTCCGTCGGAAATGCACTTATGTAAGTTTTGTTTACCATTTGAGCGTTGGCAACGCGGTTTACTTTCGCGGCGCGCACGCCATCGTTGCGTAATCTCCATGTTAATTGGCAACTAATGTCAATGTTGCTTTCACAATCTTAACAGCCATGTTCCGGTATGTTATTATCCTTTTTTATTCTATTTTAATTTCAGCCTCACTTCACTTTCTCATCTCACGACTAACTCATGACGGGTAATTTGTAGTGCGTTAGGAAACGATTAGTGGTTGTAGATTAAATAACAATCTCATATTAGTCATATTGCATCAAAAGAAATCAATTCACTTACAAATATGGCAATATAATTTTCGTAAACGATAACAGAACCATGTAGGAAATCCCCGGACAATTTGGGCCGAAGTGTGTCATTTCAGCCAAGTAAGGTATCCATCAACCGTAATTTACCAATGTCATACAAGTGTCTCGAAGGCGAATGTGCAATAATAGTTACGTACTTTCCCTCGTGTGACCCACTCATGTAATCGTTGTGACGAAAGACTTGTCCACACTGTTATCTAACAATGTATTGTGACGTAACGTCTGCTTATGAGGCTAAGGTTGGCGATACGCCGTGTGCACCGTCGCTTATAAGGTCATCAATACCATATAGGAAGTTAGATAATAATATGTATTGAGAATGTAACTTTTATCTAACAACTAGAGAAGTGTGACTCACTATAATGTACAAACTAAGTATACCAATGAAGAAATATTGAAACAGGTTTATCAGCCTAGCGCTGCATCTTAGCCCAGATGCAATCAATGTACGGTACAGTTCTAATCAATAGATACAGCCAGATCTTCGATACAAAGCACTGTCCCCGTCCAACAAATGAATAAGGCCAAGGTATACATTGAAAATAAATAAAATCTAGAAATCATATTCCACATTTGAGTCTGAAAGTACCGTGACCCGGTTAGTGATTAATAGAACCAGATGTCGTAATTGGCCATGACAACGATTACTTGATAATTGTATCAAGTCTGAAGTTCAAGGTTTGAGGGTCGAGGTGTAACTATAGAAAGACAATGACACATTGACACGACTCACCGAATTAAGAGTTCAAAGTCGTTTTATGAGTCTTGAGTCCTAATAAAGCGTCGTGAAAAGAACTCTGCATGTAGAACAGGATCTTTGTTGAGGCGATATCAAAAAAGAAAACAAAAGGACGTTTTGGCCGATTTGTTTGGTTTGTTCAATCGTTTTTATGGTTTTACTAATTCGCTTACTTGTTTTAAGCAAACCATAAATCTTGATAATAAACTACAGTTTATGTACCAAACCTACAAGTTATAAAAATTTAGACCATCGTTTTGTTAACCAAACCTTATTACTTTAAGTCTAGTCCTTAGGTTACCATGTACAAACCATGTACAAACATATAAATTATACTAGCCACGTGCAAAGTATTTTAAGCCAATACTCTTCTTTAAAATACTGTGTATGTATCCAACGGTCTACCTAATCATCCCTAGAAAGAATTTAGTATCCATCAACCAATACACACAAATAGTAATGCTTATTTTCGTTTAACAGAATTAATAAAAAGAAGAAATAGTAATAATAAATAGTAAAGCTTTTCAAAACACATCCTAACAATACCTATTTAAAATTATGACAAGAGCAATTATAGGTACCGCGAGTGTCCATAGAAATGTTCTTAAGTATTTGTTAACATCTTTAACAAAACATTGCCTCCTTTTGAAGTACAACTAACACATAACAAGTAAACTGTGAAGTACTATTTACTTTGGTTTCATTCACATAACTGCGCCTTGAGAGTTTTCACAGCCAGTTGACGTGTCACCAGATGCCAAAACTTTCAGAGATTTAATTGTGTAAATGTATGTAGATATTAACGTCGAGGAAAAGTTCCTACATAATAACTTCATATATGATATTATGTGTGATGTAAAGTCTCAATGACTTAGCTTAGATTTCTCTAATAAAATTAGGTTGACCAATTTGCGCAACATAAAGCCAAAAGAAACATATATTACAGCGATCTCCAAGTATGCAAATTGTTAAGGGTATTGTCTTCACTTTTAGTAGAATCATTTTCTAAGCGGTTTATTTATGTACTAAGTCTTAAAGCCTCGATGTATGAAATATGGTACATTTTTGTGCATTCAAGAAACATTGTTGAATTTTGGACAATCAGACATTAATACATGATTGTGTATATAAAAATATGTTTCTAAATTCTAAAGCTTCCTTTCCTAAAGGGTCGGCAACGCGCAAGTGATGCCTCTGGTGTTTCAGGCTTCCATAGACTACGGTGACCACAGGTGGGCCGGGCCGTATGGTTGTTTGCCACCTTAGATGTATAAAAAAAAGCAATCTCTTTATAAAATGCGTAGTTTTTATCACAGGTTTCATAAACAGATAAAGTTAGGTCTTTACCACAATAGTTTTGCTGGACATAAAATAAAATATCCATTGACCATTCAAGTTCAAAACCATGTCAATCACTATCCAATTCATTTCGGCTCAAGAACATCACTGACAAAAACAAGAAATCACAATGAAAAGTTAAATCGGCGTCACCGAAACGCTCAGTTACACTTGAATGCGTCCATTTTCACTTGATTCGCTTTTATTGTGTGTTATATTTGTGAATTCGTAAGGTCAACAAGTAAACTACTTTCCAAAGTATGATTGCAGCGCCTTTCACGAGGTAATTGTTGGCTGTGCTCTCGGTTTTGTTATCCGGAGCCGTTTATCAACGTAAGAAAGTAACGCTGGGCGATATATTTCAAACTGAATTTACAAGCTGTAAACAAGGTAAAGTACCTAGAAATTACATTATCTTTACGCTTTAGATCTGAAATCTAAAGATAAGGGTTGTGGTATTATTATATGGGATCTTAAAGTAAAATATTGAGTTATTATGAAACTTAATACTTGTATTATTAAACTAAGAAATAAAAATAATCAGAATTTTTCCTATTAACACGATTACCATATAATAAACATCAAAGAAGCTAAGACAATGTTGATTGAAAGATTTTGAAAGAAGTCTCTGGATATAGTGTGCACTCGCCCTAGCCTCACTTAGATTTTTATTTTCGGCTTTAACTAGATACAAAGAGCTATGGTATTAATGAGTATTTATTTATGTACTTAACTACTATTAACTCCCGCCGTAGAAGTAACTCCTGTGATGCAGTAGACTTTACAAAAAATTAAACAACAGAGACAAAGAACATCCAGGCTTGGACAACCATTTGTGGATCACACAAATGTTTGTCCCGTGTGGGACCCACAACACTCGGCGTAGTGGCAGTGGCAATTCGCCCACTTGAACCACTACGCCATCCGTATGTATTGCCATTACCGGATCGAGCATTGTTTTTAGATTTTATGTCAAGATATTCTTATCAGCGGCACGAAGTCTGGAACTATGTCCGGTAGACTACCGTCTACTAAGCACAAGTTTAGTCTATGAGCTCCTTATAAAAATTGTATACCCATAGGCTCGCCCTTATGAGGTGAAACCTAAGACCATAAATTAACCGATAAAATGTGAGCGTAATACACTTCTGTCTACGGCTTCGGGGACTAGGTACATAACATTATACCTACTCTATTATCTTCTTTCATGTTTTATTCTTCTTCACATAAATGAAGGCTAATAAGCTGCGATTCAAAAAGTATAAATTAATGTCAAATAGGTACGCGACAAATAAATGCACTTATACAATGTTGTTAATGGTTTTATACCTGGAACACTCACAAGGCAAGTAATAAAATACACCGAACCACAGATAATATAATAATACTATACTAGTAACCGAACTAAAGTTTTGGTAATTCCACAAACACATTACGTGAGTGTGAACAGAATCCGATGCAATGTAATGTCATCAATACTTCCATACCTACTAATATAGATGCGAAAATTTATATGAATATACCTGCTTAATACGGTTAACTCGCTGAATCTATTATGACGAAATTTTGTATTTATGGAAATTGTTTACAAACTCGGGTAAGACAGGCTCCTTTTTAAGGCAATATCATCGAGGTCGCGAATAACAGCTGCAACATTAGAACCACTGTTTAGCTCAAACTAATTTATATTATTATAGTCTGCTACCGATCCCGCTAAAATAATGTAAGTATAATATAATATTTATAATATTTTCTACCACATACACACAACACCATCTAGCCCAAACTAAGCAGAGCTTGTACTATGGGTACTTGATAATGGATAAACATACATATTATAATTTTTTCTTTGTAAATACGTACATATTATACATAGAAACACCCAGACCAAGACAAACATCCATGTTCATGCACACAAATGTTTGACTTGTGCGGGAATCGAACCCAAGACAAACATCCATGTTCATGCACACAAATGTTTGACTTGTGCGGGAATCGAACCCGCGACCGGCGACCGCGACGCAGTCGGTTACACTAACCACTACGTCATCGAGGCCGTCAAAGGTCAAAAATTGTAAGTAATGCTGAAAGAAAAGTACCGGCTAACCGCTTGACTAGTCGGTACATTCTGGCCCCTGTTACCGTGGTTGCTAATCTGTGTCTGTGTATAAACACTTCTTTTTAAACCTGCTGTAGCTGTTATGACATTTAACAGTCACACATGAATACCACAATATCATAACAGCATGGAATTTCCCAGATTATAATAAAATCACATTAATTCAATTTGGATTAAGGTTAATATCGAATAAATACCTATAATTACCAAGATGTTGACACTGATTAAATTACCAAATTAATTAAACTAAATTCTTAATTATATAGCTTTAGATAATACCTACTCTAATCAAAGCAGGTGATGTTAATAGGCAAGGTGGACTGAATAGCCTAGTGGATAGACTACTAGCAATGTTGTCTATGTATTTAGAGATGTAGGTAGATATATTAAATGCATGCCAAAAGTATGATCCACATCTTATAAAATTGTCAAAGGATTGTCAACAACAGTTCAATCAGTGAACCTATAGTAAAACATCGAGCGAGACGAACAAATATTATCATGGGTGCGGCATGGACATCAAGTGTATGTTTTTATACAGCGAGACTGGATTCTAACTGCCTGCCATCTAACCCTTTTCATACTGAGATGTTTTTAAACAAAACTGATAGGTACTAAGCTGTTATTTAAAACTCATTTTTGCTTACAAAAGATCTATAGTCAAAATATCATAAACAAAATTCTTGTTATTCATGTACCTATGACTATGTTGTATATAATGACTGATTTTGGTATTATTTATATGCAACGAGTTTCTGCTCGCCGCTCCGCTCGCGTAAACCCTAAGACAGATAGACTATACCGTGAACCCTGTCACACGGACAGAGTCCACGACATAGTCTATCTGTGTGTCAACTGGCATCCAAATCTGTTCAACTGTAGGTATACGCGTGAATAAGTAACAAACACCAAACATTCAAAAATCTTCACAAAAATTCACACTTATTATATCAGTAGGTTCCATGCTACTTTGTCTATGATGATATGGGTGGACGACCGCATATCTATCTAATCTGAAGGCGTTTCATGCTACGCTTTCTTGTGTTTCCACAACGGTCGTTGATTTGGACCCACGTTTTCACGGTTTCACGTTTTACTACTTCAAACTGCTGACTTCAAGAACTGACTGAAATGTTTGTTTTTAGTTAAAGAAACATCTCTTGCCAGCTAGCTAGGGTGTCGCCCGGTGTCGAGCGTAACATGTGGAACAAATAAATTTTATTAAGAGAATAAATATACCTAATTATTGTTGTCGATCCATTACAAAAAATAATCTGCAATAATTTACGTGTTTTCAGTCGTGAGACTCAATTTGGTAATTATTACCCGGAATTGTTGGCTTTGTAGTGTCACTTGCATTTGCATTGCCATTCAACGACCCTTCAACACTTTATCCCACTATTTTATCATTTAGTGTAGGGATGTTTTTGGCAACCGCAACGTAGAATACGATTGCATCATATTTTTATCATTATATGTGTCAACTAACTTCATAGTGGACATGATTAATACAAAATGTTTTTTTCATAAAAATATCATTCACATTTCACACACATATACCTAACCTACACATCATTTCAAACACTTTTTATGCGAGAATATTATACGTGTATAATATAATGCTTGAATTCTTTGTTATGTTAAACCGAGGCAGAATTAAGCTTATAATAATAAGAGGTATCATTAAGCTACTTTTTTTTCCTACAGATGGAATTCGAACAAGCGTATTACACATTATATAACAAAGACTACTGAGACGTAATCGGCGAAAGTAGTGCGCTTCCGCAGTATCACTATCACTATCGAAGGTATTTTTACATAATTATGTACTACCAGTCCTCGTATTTTTGTAGGAATAATAAAATATGTAAGTACCTATATTAACAACATAAACCAGATACATAATGAATATACATGAATAATATTAAAAATTACAAGTTTTCCAATCGTTTTATCATATCCATGCAATCTAAGTGAAGGTGCAATATTACACGTAGGTATAAGACGCAAGCATGTAGCTAGCGCGATACACGATGGATAGAAGCAACCCGCGCAAATCTATGTATTAAGTTCAGAAACGCTCATAAAAGCCAAGACAATAAAATCAATTTAATTTATTCCACCTTATAATTTAACTGTATACTGAAGCTTTACACTTTAAATTATAATCACTTTAAAAAATAGTTGTTACATCGTACTCAAGGGAGTTAAACTACCTATGTGCCCTAAATATAACAATTAGGTATATCAGCCCTGTATTAAACTGTCCCATTGCTGAGCACTCTCAGTGTGAGAAGGGTTAGGCCATAGTCCAGCACGCAAGCCCATTGTGGGTTGGCAGACTTCACATATCTTCCAGAAAATTATGGAGAACGCTCAGACATGCAGGTTTCGTTACGATGTTTTCCTTAGCCGTTAAAGCGAAAACTAACTATTTAACAAGCAAATAACTTCGGATAATCAGAGATGCGCGCGTTGTGATCGAACTCGAGACCCCATTGGGACACTGTTGGACTGCCACGCAGAGGCCAGTCCAATTGTCTCCCACTAGGCTATCGCTGCAATGTGCCCTATACTGTGCTAATAGTTAGCTAATAACAATAAGCAACCATAATTCGTCAATGCATTGTTTACGACATGGTAACTCAAAATTGTGCATCTTGCATGTTGTTTTCCCAGTTAGGTACTCGATATTAATCTTTTCGTGTTCTTAAATTTCTTGTTGGTTTTCATTTTTACATAGAAAACGAACGGAATGAAACGATAGTGGTAAGTAAGTAATTGTAAGTTAGACGTAAAGTGTTGTAGCTCTAACGATACCTACCTATCAGCATTCTAAAAATACTGAACATAATAGCCAGGAAGGAAGTTAATACGACTGCACCTTCGGTTCAACTGCCGCAACTAGTAAAGACTGGTTTTAGAAAATGAGGAAAATCTAACGTCCTATGTTTAGCTAGATACCTGCGAGTTTTTGCCAGGTGTCAGTGTAGATTATTTATTATATATCTTTAAATTGTATTAATGCAAAATCTACTGTCAACTTTGTCATGTACTGAAAATAAAATGATGTATTAGTATATATACTTTTTTTATTATATTATTAAACTGACTCATAACTTAAGTTTGTCCTCATTTCACACCATCTTAAGTATAACGAACATAGTTGTAACGATAACCGAAGATGAATTAAATTATTATAGAATTATAATAATTTTCACGTCCAAGAAACGTTTATCTTTAATACCTACAAGGTAAGAAAAATATGTATATTGATGGGTTCATCTAACATTTTTAGTTTGGGTCAATGATATTATATATTTGTACCTAAATAAAGCAGATATTTTACAAGCCCACGCAAAGGTAAAACGCAAAGCATCCAACAGCCTTTTTCTAGGCTCAGAACAAAATTGATTAAATAAAATCCCTTGCAAAACATCTAAAGATGCGACATAACTACATTATTTGATGAAGATTTATTTAGGTACTTAAAGAAACAATAACAGATGAATATTTCATTGACCCAAACTAGGATGTCTGTATCCTGAGCGCCTTTAGTGCCTTTGTATAGGTATCTTTATCTAAGCCAGGCTTGACGATTTTTATGGAATTATTTATATTAAAGGATTGTTTTATAATTCCTCTAGAATTTAATAAGCTATAAAATTTTATAAGCTCACTAACCCATGTCCTACTTCAAAAACAAAACCATTTCTACACGTGCTTAACTACAAGAAACACCTTTACCTCGATAATAATTTAAACAACAATAGGTTTGTCACTATTACAGGCGCAGGTCATAAATGAATGGTTAATAATATAGTTTACTTCTCAAAGATACCTTTTTACTGCCATCCTTTTTAAAATATTTTATTTATAGACATTAAGATAATTACTGGGAAGCCTCCCGAACTTTCAAACAATGGACACAAAGAAAATCTGGAGTCGTAACAACTATTTGTAGATAACACAATTTTACATCAAACCAACATTCGGCGATCACGTAACAGACTACGCCTTGAAGTCAATAAATGGAAAATATAAAATGATTATACAGTATTTAAATAATACCTAAACAACTCTTGTAACTGACCTCAATTATCCTATAACTAGGTAGGTATTACCGTTCTTTAATTATATTCCTATCGATATCCAAACAATGCATTCAGTCGACGTTAGTCATTACTCATTAGCAAGTTAGTAAACATTGATAAATCATACGATTTACGTAGGCGCTACGCACAGCGAGCAAGAAATGCAATACTTAATAAAAGACCGCTAATGAAAGTAAAAGTGCACGCATAAGTCAATGCACCAGAGCACATGCATCTAATGACCGATAGCATCCATGACCGCGCGACGATTACATCTAACGGCTATAAGATGGACCTCGTACTTACATGGTTGTGAAGGACAGCGGCATCCGGTGAACTGATCTCCCTGGCAGACGAATTCAATACAAGGAACACGTATATTATGGTCACAATACTCCATTGGCACATTTTGGGTATCCTGGTTCGAAAGCTTGCCGTTATCATTGGTGCGCACCGCTATTTATTTGCGCGGCATCTCCGCGCTCGGCGCGTTCACTGGCAAATTCGGCGTCAGCGATTCAAAGGCATTATTTCGCAAACCGACCGCCCATGAAACGCCGGCCGAGTGTCGGCCGCGGCCGCGCGGATTCCACCGAGTGCCGCCGAGCTGGGGTCTTCGGCCACCACCAAGTGTACTTTCTCTCCACGCCAAAAACCTATTGCGGAGATCCAGCCCCCACTAGCGCCCTCACCACGCTGCATTAATATTACTTAGCACGTGCATTTTGCAGTTTTATTTACAACCGCTAAGGTCTACAGACTTAAGCTACACATAGTCTGTAACAAAGTTACAAAACAGAAATTAGACTAATTAATAGGTTCAGATTCCCGAAACATTATGCCATTTGGAAAAATAATCTAGCCTTTTTGTAGTAATAGACTACACCAAATAACTCATAAAAAAACCTTAATACAAAGGCTTTAATTTTACTTAATAATTATTATGAACACATAGGGAAGCACTGTATGTCAATTGTCAATGCCAAGACTAAGTGCCAAGAAAAGAAAAAGAACCTATTTTTACTTATCTCATTGTTAAACTCGCATCAATCAACTACCTGCATTCCGCAAGTAAAAGCTACAAAAACAAAAACGCTTCGCAGACAATAAAAATAAAAACGTAACGTCTGTGGGAATGTGCCGCGGATAACGCTGGATTTTCCACACTGATAAATGAAAGTGAAATCAACGGTCGCGTCGTTTCCGCACCACAATCGACGCGCCTGCGCAGGCCTACCACCGACGTAATCGTGAGTAACGTGACGTAGTTGTAACAACTGTGGGTATTCCGTGCTTGGAGTAGAGGCGGGATGCTTCGTGAGCTTTCAATATCGTGCATGCAGTTATATTCTAACTATATGTATGGAGACCTCTGACATTTAACGTTCGCTTAATTAGCTTTATTTGTGTTTTGTGTAGTTGTTTACCAATGTATGTACCGTTGTTCCAGTGGTATAAGTTTATGCTTGCATTCGAGTGCGATTTAGAAGTTCCGGGTTCCATGCCCAGGGCGTGAAAATTGTTATTGAAATTTTTTTTAATTTTGTTAGGAAATTTTTCAATATCAGCACTAAATCTGACAATGAGCTAGATATTTGTCAGTAGGCTCTCTATTATGTGAGACTAAAAAACACATTTGAAAAAATGTGGACGTAGGTTATTACCTACGTCCACATTTGTCCACACACATGATAGATGAGGATGATGAGGATAAAGACGTGAAAGTATTGTGATTGTGATGGGTATATGTTTAATAAATAAACAACGTAGTATCGTACCTATAACATATAAGCATAGGTCAGCGCTTACCTATGCATTACGGTGGATTAGGTTTTGATGGGTAGGCAGTGTTAATGGACCTTTCTGTTAGAAAAAAATTAGTAGCAGCATATTAGTAGTAGTCTGAAAATGTTTTTTGATGTTTTAAACCTATACGCTTACCCCTTATCACATGGAAACTAAACAACCGCTAATGATATGTTGAAATCTTACGGTGTCTGAAAGACAGATTGATATAAAAATTAACAGACATGCGCATGTCAACTGCTGTGATCGTCTGACCAAATTAGCCACAGCCAATTAAATCACTTGAGGTAAGTATGATATTGACACATCGTTGATTAGCTTTTCAGTAACAGGGTATAAATGACTTAGTCGTCTAGCAGTAGGTATATCTGTACGATTTTACATATAGCAATCAAAGAATTTATTGCGAACATATAACATTTTACATGTCAAACTAAAATGTTACTCCGACATCAATCAAAATCCACTTCAGTGGCGGCGCAGCGGTGCGACTGTTACGCCTAAGATTTCGAGTTCAATTTCTAGATCGGACAAAGTGTTGTGTTCTGCTGATAAGAAATTATTTGTCACGAAGTCTGGAACCGTGTCCAGTCAACGGCATTAGGTTTGCCCTTCTATTACCTGGATCTTATAACTGGCGGAATTAAACCTCGCATATAACCAGCAACACGGCAGTCTTTTATTTTAGTCGTTCCTTCTTCTTAGCTATGATCCACGTATCAATATTACGGAAAGCAGGTTTTCGCCTCGGTATCTCTTCGACATATCAGGTTTGTCACACAAAAAATGATGCAAATTAATTGTCAATAGTTTCCAGTAAGATGTAATTATTAATTAGGTATTAGATAGGTACTTTAATTGGATAGATATTTTGCCCGGTCTCAGTTTAAGCTTGTGTTGTGTCAAAACTTTTGTGGTTGAGGGGATGTTTATAAGCATTTGACTGATATATAAGACCAATTGTAGGAACAATCTTGCATTACAGAATATTGTATCGTACCTACAGTTATCAAGCCCTTGCCGTAGTACAGTGTTGTGGCCGGGTTTTTATAGTAGATATAAATAATATTTTCATATAATTATTAATAATTATGTAAATTTAGGTTAAGGTTTTTTAGGTAATTTATGTATGGGCCTATGCAGCCCGTAATAAATGATTTGAAAATTACTATACCTTGGTCGCAACACCTATGAGCCCATTTAGGACAAGACTTTATAACGGGCACGCGCATGCGCGCAGCTAAAAGCTTAAGCTGGCGTCTGTCTGAATATTTCAGTTTATCTGGGTTTCAGCTCGGATTCAGACGTCAGCTGATACCCAGGTAGCCTTATGAAAAAAATAAATGATAGGCATAAGCTTGGCAGGTGAATTTCATTCTAATTATGACGACACTGGCTCTCAGAGCTTTAATTGAATTATATGAAATTGTAATATTGTGGTCAAATATTTCAACTATGCAATATCTAAGCACCATAGGTAGTTCTTTACTAGACTATCTAGTTACATAGTTTCACTTCCATGTAAAAAGATAATATAATTTTATTATTATGTTTATCATATCACAGGTATTTTCTAACATATTATATTAGGAAAGTACCTGGCCCTTTGGGAGGCTTACACAGAGACATGGTCCAACGTGAAGAGGCCCTTCGAGAGTTTTAATCAAAGGTGGGATACCTATAGACCACATATTAGAATCCATACGTAGCAATAGTCCACGCCTGCTGCGGCTAGTGCCGCTGTAGGTTTTCCATCCCATTAAAAGGTTTATAAGCTGTGATTCAGTTTAATAAAAACAACGTAGAAAACAAGCTTAATACTAGTATTAAGCTTGTTTTATTTTTTATCACCACCTATACCCAAATGGCTAGCCATTTGGATATAGGTGGTGATAAAAAATTGCCAGTATAGTCGTCGTATAATACTTATCAAAGAATTTAACTAAGAATAAATATGTGTGGGTACGCGGCGGCCGTGTTTATATGCTTAAACCAAATCCACCGAACCAGTATTTGTTCGTAACCATTATATTCTCCGTAAATTAATATACCTAGTTGTTAAAATAATGTTTCGTAGATATATGAGTAGTATATTTCCACAAACAACGATAACTGCACTTTTAAAAAAAATTTGCGTTTTTAGTTTCGTTCCATAGCTTTACCTATACGATATCGTTCTATTTAATTTGTGGCGTATGTATATACGCATTATCAACATATAAGTTTATTAGGAACCTGGAATCGAACGGAGCATAATACGTCTAGCCGCGCCGAAACCAAGCGACGCGCGAAGGCGATCGAACGGAGCATCATACATCTAGCCGCGACGAAACCAGCTTACGAACTAGCCATAGATAAGAATAAGTCCTAAAGTATAGATAGCCATCTCTTGATTTGTTATACAATTGCGCCATCTAGTTCCAAAACCCAAAATTACCAAGAGCATGACAGATACATCTGCCTATAGATAGGTATATAATTATCATCTATCTATAGGTATGTATACGTAGGTATATATTATATATACACATTACATTATCTTTGGCGAATAATTTCAATTTCTTAATAATAGAAATGATTTAAAACGGAATTAAAACTGCTTAACTTTGAATATACATTTTCTAATAAAGGATCTTGGAAGGAAACAACTGTGACTGAGTATAATGCTTTATTTTTCATTTCTTTTTGTACCGTATGTAATAATTATGCGCTAATTGTTTTATAGGGCCACTTTCGTCATACACGGTATTTTTGCCACATAACAAATTATTAATCTGCTTACACCAGTCATGTAATATTAATAAAATACATTTCCTTATAATAAATTTTCGTAGTTTTTCTGCATGTTGGTTGCAATTTATAAAATCTAGTGACACAAGCAAAGTGGTTACCAGTTCTATATAATTAGTTAATTGCATGGATTCACAATTTGTTTATAAAAGTTCTAATATTATGTGCTCCACATTTAATAAGAATTCCAGCAAACATGTACTGGGATAATGAAGAATACACACACGCGAATTTTTTTTCAAAGTTATGAATTTTAGGAATGTTTCTTCACTTTGCCCTCCCAATACATTTTTACAATTTGAACAATTTTTTTATAAATTATATTTATCAACCAGCCACCACAGTATGCCGATGCTGCACATCTCTCAATCACACTTGGAATTTGGCTTTTTAATAATGTCTACATTTGGCAATTCTATATTAACATGGTTGAAATTTATGTCTATAGACTTAAGTAGCGGCCTGGATATATTTTCGTTCAAAAAATATTTTAGATTTTGTAGGCAATGACTACCATCACTTTCCCAATTATAACCTACTGATTTAGGCGAAACCATATTATTAATTAAAAGTGTTTTATATGATGTCTCAAAAGATGTCGAACTTGGCATAATATTTCACTGCCCATGAGCACGTATGGCGCCAAAGAAATTCTCAAGCGGATCTTGATTGAAATTGCGCAGCAATATAGAGCGTAAACCTAAACTGTGAAGCCTTTTAGTTATTTGCTGGAATGCTTCTATTATTTTTATCCAGCTAGAAACAGATGGTACCACCCTTGCTCGGCATGCTTTTTAAAACTGGTAAGCTTTTATGCCATAATTTGTGATGTGGCGATTTTGGCGTGACTGCTTACCTGTACACTTTTTCTTTTACTATTTTATTATAATTTCCATTGACCGAGTCAAATATACGGTCAAAAAATAATAATATTTCAGCTGTGTCCGTGCTATCCTGAGGAAACCGGCCAATTTCTAAAAAGTAAATAAAAATTAGATACACGTACTGAGACATATTACTTGTAAGAAATTAGTAATGATGAAATAATAGGTTTATCTGCTGTGAACCCCATGGCAACACTAACAGTTTTACTAAATACTTGTGTGCTGTATTTTACCTTCATCTTAGGGATGAGATGGGGTATTACATGACGCGCAGTCAATTTAGGGACTAGTCGGAGTCCCTTATATCCAGGGCCATTTTTATATAAAGCCTCTAGATGAGTCCATTTCGCTATGCGTTTCTTTCCGTCGAGAACATATTCTAGATTTTTCGTTATAAGGTTTTTTTTATACCTTTCATGAGATGCGGCGGATCAAAAATAGGGTAAATTATATTGTATTGAATTTCAAAAAATCCTCCTTTAAATTCTTTATTATTTTTTATGTATCTACGCTCTGATGTACTTAATTAATAAATTTATGGCTGACATATTAGTCGAGCCTTGGTCACATGTTACTGACAATACTCTTAGTCCAGTTTCTATTACATTCTTCAATATTAATTGTATTTGTTTTTTTAAGCTTATTGAACTGGTAGTTTCAGCACAAAAGCTGAATGCGACTGGTTGCTTATATTTTTTAAATATTCCTCTGACCATGAAAACAAACACATGGTCATCAAAACACTTTTTTGTTCAGTCCCATCACAAAATCCTTTTATTCGGTCGTTTTGTTTGTCATACGACACATTAGCAGCAATAGCCATCTCATCAAATATTATAGCTATAGCTGGATGGAACTAGCGACGCGCATTTTATATACATATTAGGACAGGGCCGAGTTACAATACTGTATAGATATATCATTACCGTGGCCGCACGCTTGGCGACTCGCCGCGGGCGCAGCGGCGCGGCGTTCACCGCGACGCGCGACGCCTCGCGTCTCCGTAAACAACATCGTATATATGTGAGGAATGTGCGTAAAATGTTAAGCAATGTGCTTTTATAAAACTAGAGTTATTTCAAAAAGTTAGTGAGCCGCCAGCCTGATATCAGAATGACGGGTGTAGGTATTTTTAATCTGAGCAAATTGCTTAGTATCTAAGTACGAAAACATTAGCGTAGCAATGTTCCGGCAATGTGCTCGAACATACCAAAAGTAAATTCAGATGCGGCAAAAGGTTTAAAATTAATTATGAAAATATAAATTTTAAATTGGAATGCCTGCGAATTTTATAATGGCAATCACGACGAAATGTATAAAGGAAAATAACGACAAGGGTTTCATGTCATCATTTGTTTATACTATATATGTATACGCAATCAGTTTACATTAGCAATTATACATTCATCATCATCATCATCATCATGTCAGCCAAAAGACGTCCACTGCTGGACATAGGCCTCCCCCAAGGTTTTCCACACAGACCGGTCTTGGGCCACCCGCATCCAACCATCCAATTATACATTAAGTAAGGTAAATTTAATAGTCTCACCACATTTATACACGAGAAATACATAAATTCGGCAGTCTGGAATTGAAGCCCGTACCTATAAATAATCAGTCCACTTCAAATAAGTTGTGAAATTATACTCCGTCTAATAATAATAAATTAAGTATATTAAGAGTAATTATTGCCAAAATCATAATTATTGTAATAATAAATGTAAGGTAATGTTATAGCAAATAAAAAGTAAAAATATCTTTAATCATGATTTATCTACATTACTGAAATCTGAAAAATAAATTATTTTTGTCCATACACAAGGCAATGCGGTACCATACTTTTCGGACTTCTTCTTGTTCTATTGCTTAAGTCATCAAAACATATCCATTTGTTTTGTCTATAGCTCTGTGCTCTGTAGTGACCTATACTGTTGAGATCGTTTTTTGGACTCAAAGGCAAATATTCGATGATTCCTATAATGTCATATTCTTTTGATTCTAAGTTAATTTTTAGTGGAATCTCATCTCAACACCTTGATTCAGTTTAACTTAACTCAAAGCTTATAATATTATGTAGAATATAAGTGAAAGTTCTTATTCGATTGCAGTTATTGCGACGGCACGTGACCATTTTATTTTCTTCTAGCATAGATGCAGCAACTTCAGAAATGTCGGTTTTATTGGTATCTAGTGGTAGAAAAGATATCTTTCTTTCTAATTTATTTATAGGGCAAAATTCATTTGTGAAAGTTTCTTTGACATCTGCACTGTAGA
Organism: Catocala sponsa; assembly: GCA_963564715.1. Classification (NCBI taxonomy): domain Eukaryota; kingdom Metazoa; phylum Arthropoda; class Insecta; order Lepidoptera; family Erebidae; genus Catocala; species Catocala sponsa. The sequence continues at coordinate 18,818,993 of OY751337.1, read as the reverse complement.
TGACCTCATTCACTATATTCTCAAAAATGTATGTAGCACTGAAATGACAAGATAATTCGGTACATAGTGCCTTTATTTTGTTTTCTTTCAAAGTTATAATTTTGTAATAGCCGGACTCGGTTTTTGTAAATCTCTAATTTTGGCTTTTGGTCATCAAGCATGTCTTTTATGATATTACAAAAATTATTGGTAGTGTTACTGAAAACAATCGTGCTCACAGCGAATCCATCCGCGCAAGCAGCTGTCAAAACTTGAGCTGCGGAAACAAAGGCACAGGTATTCGTTAATATAAAATTTTCTATACCGGTTCTGGTTCTAATACCGTTTTGTAACAAGGGAACATATTTAATTACTTTTCCTTTTTAGTTTTTTTGCCGTGTCCAAGACCTCCCCAATTTGAGACTCCCCAATGTAAGACTGATTTTCTGTGAATATCGAATCATCAGAGACTTATTTTTTCTTCCCAATTGCTTTGTATACTTTCTGTCTATCCTTTTCTATTTCCTTAACTACAGACTGTTCTTTAGTGATCACCGTTTTGATTTTTCCAGCAATAAACTCAGAATGCTTCATAATGAATTTATCGACACGCAGGCGATTACTTTTAGTCGACATAGGGAACAGAAGTCTTTTCAATGTTTTAAAACTACTTTCCACATTTGAAGAGGACGGGTTTCTTATAGTTTCATATATAGGTATCATTATGTTAGACCACAAAGGCAGTTGGAAAATCAACCTTGATAGATTTGGTATCAGAGAAGGCATAAAGTACAAATTTTCATTAGAGCTCATCTCATCGTCATCAGTTAAAGAAATCATTAAATTTTCTTTATCAATTAGGCGAGTGTACCATGAAGGAACATTGGATTTTGTGTCTATATCACCAACCTCCAAATAAGCTGAATCGATAACTTCCGGTTTTTCACAATTTTCATCTATTCAGCTCACTTCCGTGTTCGTTAATAAACTTTTAAGACGCGACTTGGCTTCTGCACATCTGGTTTCATTGCCATCGTATTTATTCAGGCAGACAGTTATCAAATCAGAAATTACATCTTTTAAAATGTTATGATTTTCTATGGACCTAACAAACACGAGACATCGGAAATAAAAAGTCTTAACTCTCTCATCGACGTTTTTAAGACATGATAAATTGCACAGTATTTTTATCAAGTGACTAACGTCAATTCGGATAAACGTGTCACCTGGCGTACAAATTTGCGCTTCTAGTTTATTATAAGAGTTAGCTACATATTCCGCTGTAGATTTGAAAGAAGTGAAAGACTTAACAGCTGCTCCGACTAGCGCCGGTGAATGATCCAGAACAACTTCATTGGGACGTTTCTTATTATGCTTCCATGTTTGTATCCATCGAAATATTGTGTCCGTATTATGTTTCAGATAACATTTGCATTATTGATACACTTCTACTATTATTTACATCATACATAACACCGGAATACAAAAATATATGATTGGTATTTGTCATATCTTTTGTAGGACCAACTTTTTTTAGTAGACTTCCGGTAGCATCGAAACTAAGAATAACCTGTTTTGACAAGAATATTCCTTATAATGTTAATCTTGAGCCGATGACCAATAATAAACATACAATGGAAATAGAGATATATGCCTTATAATATCATCGTATGGACTAATCTTGGTTATAGTCCATAACGCCAAAACAGGATTTTCATGATAATGTTCACTGCACTCCCATATTTTATTTGTCTCAAACAAGCTGTGGTTGGTATGTGTGGAGGCTCTGCATCACCAACATTCATAGAGGAATCTATCAATTCATTACGTACTATTATCGGCGATTTAAACTTCAACTCACAGGCAAGTTCATTTCTTTTTAATGGTGATAGTTTGATTTTCCTTCGAGGGTTGTGAGTAAATTTTGGATCATAATACATAATGGTACCCTTACAATGAGCGATGTTGTCCGTGAGCCAGTTGATTACAATTTTTATTTCAGCATTGCATTCAGTACATTGCCCAAGGCACATTACTGTTTCTCCATATTTTATGAAATGATTTTGGAATGCAAAATTACAAGGAATTTTTGTTTTGCTCCAAGTTTCCTCTCGTAATAATGTGCCCATCCATGCTTTGGTAGTACATATATTATTTATTCTAGTATTTAATTCTAGATGTTATGTAATTGATTTCGCATTGTAAGTTTCGATTGTATTTGTCGCCATTTATATACGACTAAATTAAATTTAAATACCTTATAATGAGTAGAATCTTCATCTTCTTGGGAACTACCAACGGCGCTGGTTTCATCTTGACTCGTTAGTTCCTTACCACAATCGTCCGAGTTCTCAATATCAATAAACAATCTTTTTAAATAAAAGTAAAACCGACTTCATTAAAAAAACATCAGCATTAAAAAACGAACAATAAATAGACAATTTTTGTCTAAATCTCTTAACTATTAATTTAAATAAAGTATTATTATATCTGCTATGTACCTACTGGTCTGTTTGAAGTCGGTGCCAAGCCCAAAAATAATAAGAAAGATGTATTAACACCTATTTGTTGATATGTGAAAATTTAAATTTAAACGATAAATAATTCTAATGAAAATCACTACAAAGTCCTAATAATTCTAGTAAGTTACTCTCTTTAGGTGATTTAGGCACTGAGTTTGATGAGAAAACCTTAGTCCCATCAGCTAATACAGAACGTCTGCGGGAGTTGACATAGCAGATATAATAATACTTTATTTAAATTAATAGTTAAGAGATTTAGACAAAAATTGTCTATTTATTGTTCGTTTTTTAATGCTGATGTTTTTTTAATGAAGTCGGTTTTACTTTTATTTAAAAAGATTGTTTATTGATATTGAGAACTCGGACAATTCTATTCATTTCGTGATACATGTTATGAGAGAGCTATAAAGTACAAATGCCTGGATTTTAAGAGGCAAAATACAATCCAGACATGTAAGCCGTAAAGTATACTACATATGTGTACATTTTAATTGATAAAAGCATTACTGTAACTGCATAGTAGGCAGAAGAACAGTAGGCTGCTGTGCACATATATAATGTCCATCATATGGTATTTATGTTGGGCAAGGTTTCAAAATAATGTAGCATCTGCACCACACCTCGATAGTACGTTTAGTCATAATGAAGGTAATGTAGTGGAGACTAATAAACTAATACCAAAATATACTATTGTTAAGCCTTTGTTTCTTGGACTATTAATTAAGCTTTAACAATAAATGAATAGTAACTAGTTATTTGATAGGCGCTTGCTTTGCAGAGCTGAGCCTGAGCTCAGTAAAGTAACTAGTGAGCTCAGTAAAGTAACTAGTGAGCTCTGTAAACCAGCTATATAAAGTTATTTTAGGTTTTTAGACAGAAACAAGTATAATTAATACATTCATTCTGAAAAAAATGCGTTGTGCCAAAGTATCACCAGAGCAATTCTATTCATTTTGGATGCCTTATATATCTGAAACCCAACTAGATAGCATGTTGAAATTACACAAGGTTATAGAATACTAATAGTTCTTCGTAAAATATACAGTTTTATTTTTGTCCATGCGAGGCCGAAGTTGTATGGGTTTGATGCATATCTCCTTTAGATCTAAGCAGCCCTTTCGAAAAAATTATACCAGCACCACTCATGCTAGTAAGAAACAAAGCTGACTCTCAGACCAGGACATTCAGGAGGGGGGGGGGAGGTGTCTAGGGAGTTTTGCACATTTATGGCAGCAAAAGGGGGCTGGCCATTGGATTTTGAAGTTAATAACTGGTTGCCGCATCCCCTTTTTAAAGAAACCTCCCCTACAATATCCAGACAGCCAGGTGATAAGAAAGTTTAGAGTCGAAGGATATGACAGATAATTTGTCAGTTGAAACATCTACATGTACTGGAAACTCTAACAACAATAAATCATGGTTTTCTCTGTCACAAATTGCTGGTGAAAAACTCAGATGGAGTCTTGCGCCCCATATTCGACCTCGGAGGTCTAAACTCATTTGTAGCAGTCAAACATTTTCAACTAATTTCACAAATAGATGTAACAAACTTCTTGCAGACCAACGATTGGTTAGTGAAAATAGATATACATAAGGCCTATTTTCATTTACCAATTGCAGAGACTCACCGGAGGTTTCTCCGGGTAGTTTACAACAACAAATTACTACAGTTAACAGCTCTACCATTTGGTCTTGCCTCAGCTCCAAAAATGTTTGCCACTGTATCCAATTGGATCGCGGAGATCCTAAGAGCACAGGATTTCCGTATATTAGTTTACCTAAACAACTACCTACTTGTCAATCAAGATCCAAATGTACTAACTTCTCAAGTTGCGGAGACTCTGAGAACACTAGAAACCTTGGGATGGTATGTCAATTACGACAAGTTCGTTCTGGAGCCCTCTCAAGAGATAGAGTATATTGGTCTGGTATGGAACACCCAACAGAAGAAAATAAAACTGCCCGCAAAGAAGATCCTAAAACTGATAATTGCCAAGATGTTAAGCTGTGGAAACAGTTCTCTAAAAGAAATGCGGAGTTTATTAGGTATACTCAACTTTGCAAATTACACAATATCCAAAGGGAGACTGCATTGCCGCCGAATGCAACTTTTTCTGAAACAGTTCAAACAAAACAGACTCAGAGAGAGAAAAAGACTTCCGTTGCCTGTGCAACAAGATCTAAAATGGTGGTTAGAGACTGTGGAACACAGCACATTATCTATACTAATATTATAAAGCTGAAGAGTTTGTTTGTTTGTTTGTTTACTTGAACGCGCTAATCTCAGGAACTACTGGTCCGATTTGAAAAATTCTTTCGGTGTTAGATAGCCCATTTATCGAGGAAGGCTATAGGCTATATAACATCACGCTACGACCTACGGGGGCGGCGCAGTAACGATAAACGCGGGTGAAACCGCGGGAACATCTAGTCAATAATAAAACAAGCAGTTACTCACTTCTTAACTACAGATGCAGCGGATGCAGGCTGGGGAGCCCAATTAAACAACAATTTTCTATCAGGGAAGTGGTCCCTGAATCAAAAACTTTGGCACTCCAACATGAAGGAGAGGTATGCTGTATTTGCAGCTATAAACAGTCAGCGGATGACTCTAAAGAATGCACACATTTTGATACAGTCCGACAACAGAACCCTTGTGGCATACGTCAGAAACGAGGGGGGGAGGGGGCAAGTTCTCTAGGACTACTAAAATTGACCACCCGTCTTCTGCAGTTAAAGATAACTCTATCAGCCACCTATCTCCCGGGGAGACTAAATGGAATTGCAGACCTCCTGTCGAGGGGTCGCAAGGTACCAGAGTGGCATCTCCTACCCCAAGCCACGGAGGCAATATTCAGAAAGTAGGGTGTCCCCGACGTCGATTTGTTCGCATCAAAAGAGTCGGCCGTCGTACCAAGGTACGTAACTTTGGATTCGAGAGATGGCTCCGCTCTTTTTTGCGACGCCTTCAGTCAAAAGTGGGACTGTCAGCTGGGCTGGGCATTCACCCCACCCAGCTTAATACCAAGAGTTCTAGCCCATCTCAACAGTGCGAAGGAAGTTTACATCCTAGTAGCACCAGAGTGGACCAAATGCTACTGGCTACCGGACGTGCGCGCACGAGCCTTAGCAGAGCCACTTCCGATAAAGAACCTGCGGAAGGTTTTAATAGATCGGACGACAGGAAGCAGCCCTCCACAAGCGGACAAGTTGTCTCTTCTAGCCTGGAAAATTGGGGGTGGGCCGACCAAATTGCCAGCTGGTCCATGGCAGAACACAATTTGTTAAAAAGTAGCTGGCAAACATCTACTTTGAGCACATATAATGCTCCAATTAAAAAGTGGTTAGCCTGGTGTAACAATCACAATGTGAATGCTATATCACCTGAAGGGCAACAAGTTGCACAATTTTTAGCAAAGTTATTTATAGAGGACAAGCTGGGTTACAGGACAATATTACTACACAAGTCGGCTATTTCCACTTCTTGTGCCACATATGGAATATCATTTCAAAAAATTTCTTTATACATCAGGTATTAAAAGCGATCTCACTAGCTAAACCAGAAATTAATAGTGCCAATATGGGACACAAAGATTTTGATTGGATACTGCCATAATTATTATCATTGTGGTATTGCTTGGGTGTAGTAATTACTACCGATTGTTTGTTTGTCTCAGTTTCACTTCTTACCGCTAAACATGCCAGGTAGGTAACTCTGTAATTGGCATAAGTATATATAACCTGTTATAGGTAGTACTAGCAATAAAGTCTACGACAATCCTAGTGTATCGTATCTGGTGCTACTAGGATGTAAACTCCCTTCGCACTGTTGAGATGGGCGTTGTTCAATATTGCTAGTGCTATCTAGGTACTTTCTTATTCATGTGTTTAGAAAACAAGCTGTCGGAGTTTCTAATAAATAAATAAATACTAGCCTCGGGTCGTACAATCCATGACCTTACATTACCTACTGGACATTAGTCCACAAAATGCCATTTGTAACGACAGAGAGATTAGGTTATGGCCTAAATTTGGGTCCAAAACTGACTCAGGCACACAGACAGTCAGGATGGTTGTTGCGGAAACATCCAATCCACCAATTTTGCCCAGTCAAACACATCAAAGACCTTATAGAACAGTGTAATGCTAGAAGAAAATTAAATAGCAATATAACAAGTTTATTCATATCCCTATCAGGACAGCTAAAACCTACTTCCAAGAACAATGATTGCCGGTTGGATACGTTCCATTTTTAAAGAGGCAAGGATTGATGCCCCACCTGGCAGCATTAGGTCAACCGTAGCCTTAAAAAGCTGGCTAGAAAATAGACCTGTTCAGGAGATATTGGACAGGGGTAACTGGAAGAGAATGGAAACTTTTAAAAAATTCTACTGTCGGCCAGTAGATAGAAATATTATCAGTGATTTGTTATGTAACTGCTCATATTTAAGACTTGAGTTTAATCAATGGATCTCATAAAACTTTAATAATTATGCTTTGTCTTAGGTTAAACTGTTAAAATTTTATATTGAATTTCGATTTTCTTTAATTTCAAGATGTTTGATTTGATAAGTATAGAATATTAATATTTGTAAGCTTAGAAATACTTAGAATACTATAACTTATTTGTTGAAGTATAAAGTTATTGTTTTTATAAACAGTTTATCATTTATTTTCATCATAGCGTTTGTACCAGCAGATAGCAAACAGGTCTTCACATCAACGCTGTGTTTTAGGAAAACACATAATATGACTGTTTTGCACTCCAACAAAATTACAAAACAAATAGGTATTATGTGTGGAATAAAACAACGTTGCAGCAAAGCTCTGGTTCTTGCTGGTGATCTGAAGACTATGAATTGACAGTTGTCACTAGCGCCCACCTAACCACCTAACCTAACCTAAACGATAGAAGAGGACGCCTGCTGGTGAGAGAGAGGTGAGAGTGAAGATGGCTGGTGTACCTTAATGAATCGAGTAATAACATTTACCAAAAAAAATGTACCTAAATTGTACTATTTAGTACCTCTGTTAAAAAAAATTGTACCTCCTTTAGAAAGAAACCACAGCTATAGATACACCCGCCATATTGACGTCAATATGGCGGGTGTTCTATATTTTATTAGTAATGGTTACATTACTAATAAAATATAATGACACCAAAAAAATGTACCTAAATTGTACTATTTAGTACCTCTGTTAAAAAAATTTTTACCTCTAGAAGGAAACCATAGCTAAATTTAGGTACACCAGCCGTATTGACGTCAATATGGCGTGTGTTCTATATTTTATTAGTAATGGTTACATTACTAATAAAATATGACACCAAAAAAAAACTATTTAGTACCTCGGTTAAAAAAATTGTACCTCCTTTAGAAGGAAACCACAGCTAAATTTACGTAGGTACACCAGCTTTTTTTAATGCGGGGAAATGTGCAATTCACATTCCCGAACGTCGGTTTTGGGGCGGGCGATGGGGATAAGTAGGGATCCAGGCCAAGATGGAAATTTGGGCTGAACCGACTAAAACCATCGCGGTGTTCCTCACACCTTTATGGCGGCGCCGTGCGGATCGCTCTCGCACTCAAATCGCGACCCCGCCAAAGGTGACCATCAGCAGAATGGCCGGTCACTACCCATATTTTACATCGAAATAATTAGGTATAGAAAGTTGCTACCTAATTGCTACTAATCGTCATATAATTGCTACCCCCGTTGTTTTATAATTATACTACTTTTAAAGGTGACGCGCCATTCTGACAGGATGGCTGGTCACCTATCCAGTGAGAACAAACTGCGGAAATGAATCGAATTTTTTTAAACCAATAGTTGCTACTAGATTGCTACCTTCATATACATCGTTTTGGACTTCATAGCTTTTAAGAATAAAAAGTTATTATCAATTTACTATTTTGATGCCTAAATGCCTGTATAATTAAATGAGCAAATTTTAAATCAAATACATAGGTTATAAGCAGGCTACTGGCTAGTACCAATGGGGAAATTGTAAAAAAAATACAAAAAATACTTTCGAAAGCTTTTTATTTTGAAAATAAGGAAATGAAGCATGTCATCAAATCACGGTTAGTTCACAAATATTTCAAATCGTTATTTCAGTCAACTTACCTTAGACGAAAAGAACTTCGCAGATCGTTTAGACGGGGCGTCCCCGAAGTTCATCATGGAAATAAAATTAAAATTATTAGAAAAGAAAAATTAAGACCATAACCACCAAACGAATGCATGATCTTATATCGTCCCGCAGAGCCCAATGATAACTTTATAGCTCAGTTGTCTCACTTTTCCACAATTAGTTTTATGGTGAAATAAAATCTTATTTTCATTCATTGTCCCAGATTAGGTATAACGCTTTGCCGCTTAGTCTCCACAGAATGTCTACCGGTCACAAAATGTCCCATATTTCAGAATGCTCCTTTGACAAAATTTGTGGTTTGGAATTTTTGTACAGAGGTAATCCTCCGAATACTATGGCACACCCTGCGCGAATTCAATTCCCACTATTTATTTTTCTGATAAGATGGCAGGCACATTTGCAACTGGTAGATATTTAGTAAACTGGACATACCTACTATCACAAAGCCGTTATTAATGTCCAAAATCTTGAATAAATAAATGAGTAGACACCTAATCAATAACAGCAACAAATTACCAAGATAGGTAAAGTACCCATTTAATCACATTAATATTTAAAATTCAAACGATACAGACTTCACGAACTTTGATATATTATATTGCCGGAAGGGACTAATAAGGGTCAGCGCCGACGGACAGAGTGGCGGCGAAGAGACTAATCAGTAACAATTTAGTAGTCATATTCTGAAGCACTTTAGGTTGAATTTAAATTGTTACTGAATTGGTCTCTTCGCCGCCACTCCGTCCGTCGACGCCGACCCTTAAAGATCTAGTTCTCTAGGCCAAACAACGTAAAATATGGAATTGTAGGACCTACGAAGATACCATAATTACCTGCCTATGTATCAAGCAAACAAGTCTGGTCTATTCTAACCTCACTAGTGTGTCAGTCTTTAATTCTAACTTGCTAGGTAGATAGGTACTTCATTTCATCCATTTTAGATTAAATACTTGTTTACTTAACCAAATACAAGTAAAAATACAAATAAAAGTACCTAGGCGTTTTGGCTATCACGTATTAAGTTTTCATTGCCGATCTATATCGCTAGCAGCGATGAACTGTTGCTAGTAGAATACCTAGTTGAAAAATTAGTCAAGGCGATTCAATGTTGTCAGCTCGTAAAAAAATGTAGACCATAACTAAGGGTGTTACCAGACTAATCGATCGATCGTCCATCGACGATCGATCGATGGTAGAATGGATTAGTCGACGTCGATCGATCTAGTAGAAACTATCGATCGACGTCGACTAACCCATTTTACCATCGATCGATGATCGATCAAATGGTCTGGTACACTAACGTTTACCTGCAGTAGGTACCTACGCAAGTTCTCCGAATAGGTACCAATCAAGTAACTAGGTACCTACCTAAATATAGAGGTAAATTAGTCGGGACTATAGTTTCAAAGGTCCGTGTTATGTAATTTATAGTGATCATATTATGTAAATCTGTAGATAGGTAATTATGAGCGGCGACTTGAAATTATAGGACACTAATGAACATGTCCTAGTGACAACGATGATGGAGGGTCCTATTATTCTACACTCATTCCTCTAATTTCGTAGATTTGCCCACAATATAATCCAAAGGAACCACACCAGCAATGCGTGACTAATCATAAAATATTTCTGGCATTTGCTAGTTGATTATGTATACCTTCGTAAATAGGTACCTATGCAATCGATACACAAACTATCCCGCATTCAGTAGGTAGTCGATTCGTAATAATCCCATAGATAAATATCGGCGCCCAGAGAAATAAAATCTTACGTGGGTGAAGTAAAATCTTAAATGTCTTTCCATTGGATTATTATTGTTATTATTACCTACGTTGACTACGCAAAAATGCTCTTCACTCAGTAGGTACACTTTATTATTCGAAAATTAGACTAAATTACAAAGGATATAAGTAGGTACCTAAACATCTAATCAGAATGGAAGTTATCGATACATAAGACTTTTTAGATAGGTAGACTAGGTACCTACTAAACAAAGTAAAAGTGAAATAAGTAACCTAAACTAGGTAGGTACCTAGGTACTACTTACAGATTACTAAACACAAATCTAGAGCACTTTTAACTTTGCCTGGATAATGGAACTTGAATAGGTATCTATGTAAATGGAATTACAAGTAAACAAACTGTAGGTAGTCAGCATCTAGAGTTGTAAGTTTTCAAAGCTCTTCTACTACCTACAAAAGTCAAATACTTCCACATCTAGTAGAATTTCTAGCTCGGAATGTCAAATGATTATTTTACCCCCGATAATTATGACAATTCTAATGTCATTCCATGAACTTGGTATTGATGTTTCTTATGAACAAATATCTTATGTAGATAGTAGAACTTCCCAGTTATTACCAAGTTGTACTTACTACCTAAGAAATACAAATAAATGTAAGAATACCTACTATGTACATACCTTTCTATTTCTACGTGCCTTCGTCTTGTGTGAATCAGAACTATCGCTTATGGTATCTTCTTGAATAGAATGTGCCTATTTTTAAAACGGAGGCATGTATACACGCGCTGATGTCAATAAGTATGCTTGGTGTACCGTTATAATATCTAACGGTCGGTTAACCGTTAGAGTAGGTATTTAATGTTGGTAGATCTAGATACTCAAAACGGTTTCTTTCTGACATCACCACTCACAAAAATAAAACAAAATAGAATACTAGGGTCGAAATAACAACAATATACAACATTGCTAATTAAATCATAAATCCTTTTTATTATATTTCTTATCTATATCAATACCTAATAAATAAAAATGCCAGCAGCACTATTATAGCAAGTCAAGGCTTACTACATAGTATCTACATAGGTCTTATGCAGATGATGCTGACAATAAAAAAATAAAAAGAAGGAATATTTACAGATCTAAAGAAACAACCCTACTATTTTGTATTAAAGTTTATTTTACATTACATTAGCCTACAAGTCTAATCCTATGTTTCATATAACAACTATTTGAGAACTTAATACTGAGTAAGGTCAGGAAATTAAAATAATCATGATTCAATCTTCATTATCTATGTCAACTAAACTCGGATCTCGTTCATCTAGCGTCTATATGAGGGATTCTTACAGAATTATCCTAAATTGTACTTAAGTCGTAAAAAAAGTAACTAATTCTCATTTTACATTACTATATCCTTAAAAGTATGTCACGGTAAGTACCTAAGTACTACAATAAATAGAAGACCATCTTACAAATCAGTACACATATTTAAGTAATCTAATCATTAATCTTCTAAAAGATAAAGAGTCAAGAGCTCCAGCTACATCTATTGGTTTCCTGACGCCTTCTCCTAGGTGGTCTCGCGGGTGGACCATGAAGTGTGTAACTAGTGCTCCGGAGCGTACTGCCTACACTAGCACGGTAAACACTGCTTTACTAGTGTACTTAGCACGAAACCTAGAGATTGAAAAAATCTTTAATGAGACATATAAAAGTTACAACAAATACTAACAAATAAAGGCTACCTTCATAGCATTAATCACTGGAACTAACAGTAGTATTCATTACGAAACATATCCGAGACTATCATTTCCTATACTTAATTAATGCTATGTAGTGCTTATAACCTGGTCAATAGTCAGAATTCAGTCTAATAAAAAAAACTGATCAACACATCTTCCTAATGGTGTTAGATAGTGGGAATGTTAAAGTCAATGAATTCTTGTGTGAAGTTAGAAGTGAATGATATCCATATGGAAATCATACTTACATTTAGAATCTGCCGCCCCCTCTGCCACCCTGGCCACCACCATAGTTGTTGCTTCCATAGCCGCCGCCGCCGCCACCGCCACCACCCTGGTTCATGTTGTAGGGCTGGGCTCGGTTATTACCATATTGTTGGTTTCTGGTTGGACCCCCACTGTAACCTTGTTGGTTATAGTTACCAAAATCTTGGTTACCCCAGCCGCCACGGCCATTACCACCCCCATAGCCACCACCCTGGTTACCACCCCATCCTCCTTGATTGTTATCCCAAGGATTGGAATTATTCCATCCTCCTTGATTGTTGCCATATCCTCCTGGAAAATTGCAATAATACTATGGGGTTAGATTTGACATTAAATAATTTAAAACAACAATGCTTGCATAGAGGATACGTACCACCACTGCCCCAGCTGTCATTTCTGCCTTGGCCTTGTCTACCACCTCCTCTCTGCTCAGCACCATCCTTAGGTAGAGCTTTCTTGACATCCAACTGCTTGCCGTTGATCTTATGTGGGCCATTCACTATTAGACCAAATTAAGAAAATGAATTGCGATTCTAGCAAACAATAAGTGATTATAATACAATTGATAAGATAAAATAAATGTACATTGACTTGCGTACCAGATCTACCATGGTTGTGATAGTCAGGTATAGCTAAAATCAATAAATTAATATCCACAATCAAGAGAAGCCAGACCATGACACTTGAGTTCAGCTCTGGGGCAAAATTGTGGGACAGAAAGAAAAAATAATAAACACTTACAGCAAACTTTGTCAACAGGGTCATAGTCATCAAATTCTACGAAGCCAAAGCCACGCTTCTTTCCTGTGCTCTTATCTGTGACAATGCTGACATTCTGAACATTGCCATAGCTAGAGAAGTACTCTCTAAGCTGTGCATCATCATGATCATCCTTAATGCCACCAATGAAAAGTTTCTTCACAGTAGCACCGGCTTCAGGATTTTTGATATCCTGCCTCGCAACAGCACGCTTTGTTTCCACAACACTGTTGAAGATAAATTACATGAAGAACAATAACTAGAATTTATACCAATAAAACATATTTCCCGTCACCTAATTCCCACGAAAATAATGTACGTGTTGACCCCACAGAAAATGCCATGTGTATAAATTGCACGAGACATTCACCAAGTAGTGTCGTTCAGTATCTGCAGTATAAAACGATATGAAAACGAAGGACAAGCTTTCATATAGCTGGACTGCAGGACCTATGATTCATTAAATGTTATAAATAACTTACCGGCCATCGATACGGTGTGGTCTGTTGTTTTGCGCATCGTCAACCATGTGCGCCTTGGAATACGTGATAAAGCCGAAGCCACGCGACCTCTTTGTCTTGGGGTCCTTCATTACGACGACATCCACGATTTCTCCCCATTTCTCAAAATGTGACTTCAATGATTCATCTGTGGTTCTATAGTTCAGGCCACCGATGAAAATTTTACGGTGAACCTCGGGCTCATCCTGAAAGTAGGGCGCGGCGTCAACAAAATGGCGGATGGCTTGATGCCGATGGCATCGCCAGCATCACAAAATATCAGACCATGACTCGCAAAATATAATATAAAACGAAGAGATAATATTATAATTTAAAGGGGGCAAATAAAAATAACTACTAAAAAAATCAAGGCAAACAATACAGGTATCAATTACACAAGAAATACTTACAAATCCATCATCTCCATTTTGCTGCGGCCTCATCTTGATAAATTTAACAATTAACAACTAAACTAATCACAAAATTTAGTTAAAGTAGTCTTCTTGTACTGAACGCACGAGCAAGATCGGCAATGCAATGTAAGGTAAGCACAACCGCTCTCGATCGACGCCACGCCAAAAAGAAGGAAAAGGAAACGATTCTCCGATACAAATACAAAAATGATTGTACCTATTTGGAACATGGTCTTTTCAGATTTATGCGACGTGTTTATAACTGTAACAATATAGCATAAAATTATATTATTTATTTTAGAAATATACATGCTTATGAATATATTATAATTATATTAATTATGTTATTTTATATTTAAAATAGCGACAGCCTAGGTGGAAACCGTTGGACTGCCACGCAGAGGACTCGAGTCTCAAGTTCGAGAACCCAAGGCGCGCATTTCTGACTTTTCGAAATTAAATGCTTATTAAATAGTTACTTATCGCTTGGTCTAACGGTGAAGGAAAACATCCTGAGGAAACATGCATGTCTGAGAGTTCTCCATAATGTTTCCGAAGATATGTGAAGTCTGCCAACCCGCATTAGGCCAGCGTGGTGGACTATGGCCTAACCCTTCTCACAGTGAGAAGAGGCCCGAGACCAGCAGTGGGACAGTTTAATACAGGGCTGATATTATTATTATTATTAAATTTAAAACAACGACTAGTTACCTCTAAAAATAGACAACATCATAATTAGTTGCTTTCTAAAAAAATATTCAAGTAGTCAGATGACTCTATAGAATTTTATGTTATGATTGCTGAATTTTTGTGCCTACATAACATCAATATTGCACGATCCACGTTTTTAGTATAGTTTTTCCTGTATTATCCAAATTAATTCACATTCCTAAATAATTGCGATGGAAACTTTTTTAGGATGACATTCGATTTAATGCACCTTTTACAAGCAACTGTATCACTGTACTATATTAGAATGTAAATTTACATTCTAATATATTATACTTAATGTATGTAGCATTTAAATGTTTAACAAAATAAAGCCTGTCACAGACGGCCCGCTGTAATATTTATTAATATACTGTGCTATATGTTTTATTAATTTATGTTAGAATACATATCTATGCGGTCATCGCTGCTTGTGCAAGTTTTTACTAGATGATTATGAAAATAACGTTCTGGTTGTATTCAATAGATATATTATTATTGGATTTAATTGATTCTTCGGTGCTGACTTTAATATAATAACAATAATAAACATTTATTTCGGATATTAACTCCATATTTTGTTAGTAACAATTACTTTAAAACTATGTTAGTATAAATTATTAAAAAATCAATTCATGCATGCTATGCGTTTTGCTTTGCCATATACAAAAATAAGAAATTTAAATATCATAATTAATTTTGTAATATTGACATATAAAATAATTATTAATAATTTTAATTTCATAGTATTAAATAATGCATTTTGGGCTTCAAGATCGACAGGATAAGGTGCCAAGTACTTTCAATCAAACGCTAATAACACGACGCCATCGTTCCATAAATACTGAACAGTAAGTGTGACCTGTGCGGGTGACGTAAGGTGGCAGGGATAAATGCTAGCACGTAGCCGCACGTAGCGCACTAGTGCGTTCATGGACAAAACATATAACCTGTGTTTTTAATATATATCAAAATATACGTTAAAGTATTGCTATACCGTAATGTCGTGCTATCCCGAGATTTTTCTTGCCATGTCTGTTTACATATTTTTATGACGTGACATAAATATTGTGGCGTATGTATACACGCACAAGCAACATATAAGTTAATGAGGAACCTGGAATCGAACGGAGCATCATACTTCTAGCTGCGCCGAAACTAAGCGACGCGCGAAGTTGGTCCTTGTTTTTATACGTGGCAGTCACAGAGTACTTTTTTATATAAGGTGGCAGTATTTAAGGCTGGCCGCATACATACGTTTTCCGAATTCGATTTCCTAACACGTAATCTCGATTCGGAATTCCGTTAGACTAGCACACACGTTAGTTTTTTTTCATTCGGAATGTATACTGTCAGTACGGATAGTGATAGCGTAGTGAACGCACGTCAATGGAGGACGATGATTTATTAGCAATTGCATTTCAATAGTAAACAATTATAACAATATTTAACAGTTATCAACAATAATAAAACAAACATATTTAAACGAAATTATGTGAATAGTATGAACTATACTTCTTTAAATACCTGCTCCCAAGCCAAATCTATACTAATATAAAAAAACTGAAGAGTTTGTTTGTTTTTTTTAACGCGCTAATCTCAGGAACTATTAGTCCGAATTGAAAAATTATTTTAGTGTTGGATAGCCTATTTATCGAGGAAGGCTATAGGCTATATAACATTACGCTACGACCCAAGGGGGCGGCGCAGTAACGATAAACGCGGCTGAAACCGCGGGAACGTCTAGTCTTTTATATCTCTGTTGTGGTAGTCCTTGTCATGTATATTCCACAAGCAAGGGTATTTTTCAATAGACAATATTACGTACGATGCGCGCGGCGCGGGCGCGGTTCCGAATGAGAATTTCCGAATGTGTGCGCCGACACAAACAAAATGTATGCAAGGGCTGCATTCCGCATGACGTTATTAGGTTTTTTCCGAATGGTTTCTCCGAACGCACGGGTTTGCATTCGAAACGTACATACGGAATCTTTTCCGTTCGGAGAGAAAGCGGACGTGTGCGGCAGTTAATGTATTTTATATTGATTCCATGCATTCGGAGCTCCGAATATGGAAAACGAATTCGGAAATCGAATTTGGAAAACGTATGTATGTGGCCAGCCTAAACGTCGCCGTCGCGGCGCTCCGCACGCACACACGCTCAAGATTTACTTGTCGCTGATTGGTGTAAATGATTATTGTGCATATTAGTGTGAGCGTCACTTGTAAGAACAATAAATGGGATATAAGGAGGCTTAAAAATTGTAAATATATTTTCAATTGAATTAGTCTACGTGTTTCACTATAACCCTAACGGTTACGAACTACGGACCTGGCTTATGCCCGCCGGCTGATAATGTGTTAAAATATACATTAGAGCGCGGTGTGTAGTCACTTTCAAGATAATATTAAAAATATATCGTAATATGCCTATTTATAACGAATATTAATAAGCTCCGTCTGTGACGGGCTTAAAGTCAATAATCTTGCTTTAGCTACGAATATGCATAGGGAGATAGTGTATGTAAATCGAAGAGAATGATGAAATTATTAATGATGCCGTGATAATAAATTTATTAAATAATATTAAGAGCCAGGACTACGCTAGGACGACACACGACATAGCGAAGTGCAGTACAGATGATTCTTACCTTAATACTTAAGTAGTTACAGGAATGTTATGAAACGAAAAGTTGTATAGGTATGTATTTGAAATAAAAGTCATTAAAATTGTGGTTCTTAGCCATAATTTACAGATAAATAATAAAACTCTGAAGTAGGTACGTCAATTTGCTAATTATTAATTAGAACTTATATTAATTCATTAGTTAAGTGTAATTTATCACGGAATCACATTATCGTTAAGGGTACTGATTTTCTATGAACTGGAATGTTCTAATCTTTTGTGATGCAGTTCATCGCGACGTATTTATGAATAACTAACTAACAACATTTCCAAAGACTAACAACATAACTGATGGAACTTTATGAGCCATTAATAACAGGTACTCATCGGACAATCTTGGAACATTGGTTTTAATATAAATATCTTAAGCTTCATACATACAACGAATTTCGACTGCAATATGTGACTTTGAAATACGCATTATAGAACGATCTGGTTGTAGAACGATCTGTTATAACCCCATACTAAACCCTGACTTGATGACTTGGCCTTCAGTCATACATCTCAGTATTTGTGCTAGGTCAGCAGTTTGACCATTGACGAGACAGCCAGTCCGTATTATAGTCAGTCTATTCTCAGCTCTCGCGAACTTCGGTTGCCTAAGGGTCCTTTCCTCTCTTTGTACGTTTTTCAATAAATAGTTTAGTTCATTATAATTTTTAAAACGACCTCGGATAATGACCTCATAACAGATTGCTTTGAAACAAAAAATGCTGCTGTATTGCTCTGCCATGTTTACTGTTGTTGCCTTATGCAGCATAAAAGCATCCTCAAATACTCCTTTTTGGACAAAATGCAGCCACGGTAGGTAGTTCAGTTGTGTACGATTCATTAACAGCAAGTAATCGACATGGACTGAATTACAAAATTTCGTGACGAACATATATTAAAGTATACTTTGCATCAGTGTTACAGCCTTTTATGATGTTAACGTCCATATCTAAGCGCCACTTTAACTTAATTGTCTGTCCCAAATCATTGAAGTGAAACTTCTTTATCGACGTATGGGAGAAATTTTGTAGCAGTGTAAAAAAATAAAAAAGTCATGTTTTTCGGTTACGCGCCATGTTGCTTTTTTATCAAAGTTTAGTATAGTGACGTAAAGAATATAATGTAATATATTATAATAATAACAACAATATATTAGTTTTGAAGTTTGGTTTGAAATAAGAATAACAATATATTAATTTGAAAGTGATAAAATAAAAAGACTTATTCAAATTTAAGTGAATTTACAAGAAAAGTGAGAGTGATTATATATTTCGTTTTATAAATTCAACACGTATGAGCATGATTTTAATATTTATTTGAGGTTAACCTCACTTTTTGATTGTAAGTATCAGTGAATATATATAAATCTGTTAAAATTAGCAAGTATTAATAAATATGACTGTAAATCTAGTGAACATTATTAATTCTAAAAACAATAAAAAATATAAATTAAATAATAATTGAAAAAAAATTGTTTTTCTTAAGGCTTAAGCCTTATCTACCCCATTTTCGTGAAGTTGCAAATAGTAGAAAAATGATATGTCGTAAAGAAGTTTCACTTCTTACCTGTGTACTCTGGTACACACACACATTTTTATTCTTTTAAAAAGTTTAATTACACTATTTTAAACGAGTCGTATCGCTTATTTTAGAAAGACAAATTTTAAAGCAATTAATCAATATATATTTCAAATAGACAGACAAGTGAGGAACGCGAGGTTATGTTTTTACTATTTATACGATAGTAGAGATAAGAGATGAGACTAGAAATTATTGTTTATAAATGCGATAGAAAGTACGCCAAGAACATTGAGTATCAACATTTTTGGCAATCCGGGGAAGTTAATTCTTCATCAAGTGTGGTACTGTAAAGCGCGTTACAAATGGCGAAGATATTAAGATGAAATATCGCTCATACTTTTTGTATAAACCATCACAGACGACTAAGATGTTATATTTTTTCACATTACGTTAAAGATACTTTCTAAGTATATCAAGCAGTATGTAAACTAAGACTTGATGTTAAAATACCGATTGATGCAAATGTGTCATCTTAAGATGCGAAATATATATTAATATACAAAATGATATATTTTATATGTTAATCCTAATCCTATCCTAATCCTAACTATCCTAATCCCAACTATCCTAATCCTAACTATCCTAATCCTAACTAATATTATAAAAGCGAAAATGTGTTTGTTTGTTTGTTACCTTTTCACGCCTAAGCCACTGAATCGTCCATCCTGAAATTTTGCATATACGTTGTCAAGTGTACAGAAACGGACATAGACTACCTTTCATCCCGAAATAAATTACTGTTCCCGAGGAAAACAACAATAACGTTCTTATGATAATAGATGGCGCCACGTGTTACGAATCATGATTTAATTATATTATTACTAGCTGTTACCTGCGACTTCGTCCGCGTAGATTTCAACTAAACAGTGTTTGTCACCGCGGTATCCTATTTTTTTTCTAAAATCAAAGTAGCCTATGTTACTCCTTATAACATCAGCTATCTGCCAGTGAAAGTCCCGTCAAAATTGGTTCAACCGTTTAGGAGATTACCCGGAACAAACAGACAGACAGACAGACAAAAATTTAAAAAACAGATATTTTTCTATAGGTACCTTATATACTTTCATATGCATTAGATAAAATGCTGTTATTTTGACATTACAAACAGACAATTCAATTTTATTTATTTGTATAGACAAGCAGAGTACAACCCGAATTGATTGTCAAATTCTAAATTAACGCGAGCGAAGCCGCGGGCAAAGACTAGTATAATTATGTATATTTCGCAAAGTCCTTATGCAGCCTATACTTAATTTCTAAAATAATTGACGGGCACGTATACGGAGTCCGGTCAGTTGCACATGGTCAGTTGCACTTAGTTGTGGGAGTATGCTTGAGACCAAGGCTTGTATAGTGCATATTATAAAGAAGGGTGTGTATGAAATGCCCGTATTTCACAGAATGTTTGAGAAACTATTTTTTCCATACACAGTTTTATTTCTGTGCCTCCTGTGATGAGTGATATAAGTCAAGTTGTACCTCTTTTGTAATTTTTACATGGAAATGTGCAAAGTGATATAACTGGCAGGATTTTTGCAAAAATATCGTGAATATAGATATATTTCAAGTAGTAACCTCTATACGTAAAGGCTGCACACATTATTTTTTGTGTTTCATGATATAAGTGTAATATATTATATTTATGTGCACATTTAATTTTTCATCTTACACAAAGACAACTTATAAGTGCAATATAATTTAACTGTAGTTGTATCATTTATCACGTTATAGAGGATGGACTTATAGATTTTTAAACAATTACTTTAAATCTATAATATTGACCATAAAATGTAAATGAATAGTGAAAGTGAATGTTTTATCTACAAAAATAAGTACTCAAGTTAATCCTAGCCCACTTAGAACGCGAACTAGGTTTTTTAAAATCTTGTTTTTGTTTTCCTGTAAAGTGTTGATTTTTGACTTGTATCACTTGTCACAGGAGGCACAGATTTGATTCATAAAAAATAGATTGGCGGTGCTAGGATCAACTGGACTGCCTGTGACGCGGTCTGCAAGGCGTTTTTCGGTTGAAATGTTTTCGCGCATATTTGATTTTATCCTATATCAAATTGTTAATAGCGAGAAAAGCTTTCTTTGATTTCTTAAAACATAATTATATTATGTGTAACTTTTTTAATAGGAAATCATCTTTTTAATTCAATTCATCGCGGCCTTTTATAAACTTAATTTGATTATCTACGCAAATTGTTCGACACTTAGAGTTCGCGGCTGAAAGCATATCAAATCTAAAGTCAGAATTATCGTCTGATGAGATATTTAATAAGGCTAATAGTAAGGCCATAGTATTCATATTAGATCACTCTGTATAAGAAATCGCTCACCTGCGTGTGAACTACTGGTGAATGTAATTATTACCGTAACTTAACCATGTGTGTGATATCTTATGATACTATAATATTTTATATCCAAATTTCTAACATAAAAGTATATCTTAAATATCTTAGTCGACTGTGACGCCCTTTAGTGTATCACACTTGAAGCAAGACCAATTTCTAGGTTTACATCTGAATGTATCTACAAATTCGAAGATAGGTAGCAAATTACTTTAAACTGTTACGGTTAAGGTAAGTTTAGCGATTTAAAATATCTTGTCATTGAGATTCTGTTATCCCTGAAATAATATTATGGCTATAGTTGCCCTCCATAGCTAAAATATTATGAATAAATAATTATACTTTCAACTGCTTTCAACTGTTTCGTACATCTTTATCCAGCCAGTCAATAGTCATTCATTCGTTGATTTTGTTTGATTCTATTTCTGTTTGTCATTCTCATTGTCAAGCAAGTCAATCAATTTAATTTTTGTTTAGTAAATTGCATTTCGTATTTTGCGGTAACTATTTATTTCTGAATTTACCTGAATTTGGCATGCAAGTACGTAGGAAATAATATAATTACTGCTTAATTCTATAAAACTTGGTCTGTAAATCTTTAATTGTGGCGGAAGACATGAAACCCAGCGGAGGTGGTGACGACTACGTAAGTAAATGATACATACATTAGGTATATTATTTTTAATATTTTACTTTATTTTTTCATATTCATGAAATTTATAATTTTGTGTTATTACTTACAAATCCTGATGAGATCTCGCTTGTTATATTTACATGTATATTATTAATATGTTTGCCTGCACTTTGAGATTGTGTTTGACATTCGTCACCGTGGCATTAAACTATTTTTCAATGTTACAGTTTATCTATTAGTTCTGTAGTTAATATTAAAACGGCTATTTCGTTGACTGTCAGCTAAATTGGTAAAAGTATTGTAGACCGTACTAGTACTACGTAGACTACAATAAACTATGTATTATCTCATGATACCGTGAAACTGGTCAATGCCCTTAGGTAACACAAAATAATAGAAATTATCTCGTTTACCGACATCTTATTGTCTTCTACATCAAACAAAGCAAAATTGCTTACTTTTGAGATATGTCACTATAATTTCTTTTTGTCATCTCATTAGTTAAATAGACTTTTAAGTATAATGACATTGTAACATTCTATTATATCTAATTACAATTACAAAATAATTTAACCTATTGCAGTGCTACACTGGTGGTTAGACACAATTATTTGTGTTTAAGACACAATTGTCTAACACTAAACACACAACTACAGTTGAAACCGGATATAACAACATCATTTAGACAGATAGGTTATTACGACCGAATGGCAAGGTCCCGGCCGGCAATTAAGTAATCAGACCACCTATAACAACATCGGATACAGCAACATATCGCTTAAACGACGAAACTTGACCAATTATTTACTTGTTGCAGCAAAATAAAACAATACGAATAATTTAATTATTAAAAACTAGTTTTCACCCGCGGCTTCGCTCGCGTAAATGTAGGTTAGGTAAGGTTAGATTTGCAACAGTTATTTTTCTGCATAAAAGGTACCCTATGTCCTATTCTGTATCCCTGACAATGTGTATGCAAAATTTCATGTTAATCGGTTGAGTAGTTAAGGCGTGAAACCGTAACATACAAACAAACAAACTCATTTTCACATTTATAATATTAGTTAGGATTTAACTTATTCCAAACTATGAAGGAATATTTGAAGCTGAGTACAGCTTATAGGCTAGACTTAGTGTATATATATATGTATATATTATATAAGTGTTTTTAGAAAAACATTTCCTTTTTCGACATTTTATTTGAAAACAAGTTCTAAAGCATAACCTTTACCCTTACTACATAATTGTACATATTTAAACATTCTAAACATACATATGACAATTAATATGACTACAGAAATGTGTCTATAACTTTTGTCAATAGTTATTTTCTAAATTATATGCATGTGGTGTTTACCTAAGTAAGTTGTGCACTTAGATTAAGCATAATACAATGTTCTGTTTTATTTATTTATTGTCGGAAAGCTTACAGACAAATAATACATATATGGTATAAGATTGTTCAGAATACATGCTGACAACAAGCTTCCACAGATATACAATATTTATAATAGAGCTTTTATTGGAACTATAAACTAATTATGTTTTTGCTTACAATTAATTAAGTTAGGTTACACAGGCAAATTCAAAACGATAATAGCTGCTGTTAAACCAATAAATAAATAAATATTGTTTATAACAACTATCAGACATAACATCCAAAGTTTTATGGTCCCTTCAATGTCATTATATCCGGTTTTGACTGTATATACATTTTAATACAGTATATGGTTTATTCAATGCAAAATGAAAAGAAAACTGTTTCTTTTAATGCACAGTATTAAAGCTGATTATATGCGAGGTGATGATTACCTGTTGTGTGTGCATTTTATGTCATTACTATTAGCATACAATTCACTTGTATGTTATCACTTATCAGTAATGTAGCCTACAAATATTTGCAAAACTAAGACTAAACTTTATAAGAATAAAGAATTTTTTTAAAGTCAATGTTGTTTTGCTCCTAACAAATGCAACATTGGTGACTACTCAGTCATACTAATAATAGAAAATTATAGAGATTTGGCAATTCTCTTTAACAAAATATACCACATCCAACTTACCTACCACAACAAACATTCCATCAGGAGAAATTAAATTAAACCAAGAAGTCACCAGCTTGTATGTTTTTACTCTACTGAAGCATGAGCACCAAGAGTCAAGGATTCTTAACAATCCATATATTATGAAAGAAGTACTGTGCAACATTGTCCCTTACTATCTTCATAGGCAAGTGTTGGTATGTGTAACCAGCCATCTTTATGTCAGTCATTTAAGCATGTTGGCCCAATAGTGCGGCTAAGTAAGGAAAACACACATCTAATTGTTAGAGAGATAATACAGTGTGACTGGTTAAACATTGTACATTAAAGACATGATAATTCATGGTTAGACGTAACATAAAAAAGAAATAAAAATAAAACTGTATAACCTACAAAGAAAACCTTTATGAAAATTTGTATAAAATATCCATAAAATGTGGACACTGCACTGCGCACACAGCTGTCGAAGCAAGACATGAAAAGGACGGGCGGGGGTGCAAATTCGGTAGAGTGTGGGGTGCGGTAGTTGGGGATGGGGGCGGAGGTTTTGTTTAGCTTTGGTATATGCGCAAGAGGCAAGAGTGTCCGCACATTAAGTTTTTATTGGATAACTAGGTCAAATTTTAAGTACCTATTTTTTAGATATTCGAGTCCAGAATCGAGTAGGTACTGAATACCCTCCTTCAATATGTCCCGTCTTTTACCAATCGGCCTGTATATATTTGGTAACTATATGCCAGTTTACTTCAATACTTAACTCTATATGCAACATGCATGTTCATACATGGATGTTTGTCTTAGTTTGGGTGTTTCTATGTATAATATATAATATGTTTATATGTATGTAATATATGTTTGTTAGCTACTAAACTAAAACTCATTAGAAATTGTTTAAGCTTTTTTCGGATAAAAACTGAACAGGCTAGAAGATAAACATATTTAAATATTCAGAGATCATTATTTAGGTTTTTAAAGTATTGTTTTTGTTCAGACACAGCTTTGATACAGTTTAAAAATACTATTGATATTATAGAGGCAGTCTTGCCACTTCACTATACAGTAACGGGTTTAAACACCACAGTACTTTAAAAAAAAAAGAATAGCCATTCAACCCAAAAAAATTCAATTAGCTTTGGTAAATTGTTTTATATTTGCCAGACTTGATTTGAAAAAGGAAATATGTGTTAGCATATTGTACCATGAACAAATAGGCAAATCTTACTCAATAGCTCATTGATATTTATATCTATAGGCAGGCAACCAGGCAACTATTAACTGGTTATCAAATGTAGTGAAGACATTATTCAAGCCTTGTAGGTTGTGTAGACATTTCAGCTGTATAAATGTTATTCTCATAGATGGCCAACTAATAAGTTATATACAATAAACATGTTCTTTTTAAATACTTACTTTCCTTCTTATTCTAACATAGAAATGAAACATAAAGTGATTATTGTGTAAACTGAATGATAATTTCAAGTTGAGTCACACATGCCTCATTCTGTGAAGGTGAACTCAACCTACAGGCTACAGTATACGAGTGAGGCTGGCGCTTCAAAACAATCTTAGTTAATATAGTACCTGAGGTAGACGTGGGAATAGTGATCTATTCAAAATTATCCTTGTTTATAATGTCACATTTAAATAGTGCTAGTGGATAGTATACATAAACACAATGAACAGGCGTAAGATGTGTGAATGAGGTACAAAGAAACTGTACATCATTAAATCATACAGTAGTTAAAGTATAATAGAAAAAAGATGTTAGTGAGAATAGAAAACTGGCATTGTTAATTTATCAAATGGATATACCTACTTACGGAAAATTTACAGCGCTAGACATCATGTTAAATTGTGAATGAAACTGTGGTGGTCTGCTGACATGTAAATTAATCAGGTGTGAGACAAAGCCAAAATTAAATTAATGTTGTACTTTTTAATAGATTAATTATCAGCGACAGCTTAGTGGGAGACTGTTGGACTCCCACACAGAGGCCTTGAGTTAGATCCCAAGACGCATAGCTCTGACTTTCGAAGTTATGTGCATAATAAATAGTTAATTATAGTCACTATAACGGTGAATAAAATATCTTGAAGAAACTTGCACGTTTGAGAATTCCCCATAGAGTTCTCGAAGACGTGTTAAGTCTGCCAAACCCTACTGGTTTGGAAGGCTATGGCGTAACCCTACACACAGGATAGCCAGGCTAATATTATTTTGATCTATTTTGCAGGAGGAACCAGAGCATCTACGGAAGCTTTTTATCGGTGGCCTTGATTATCGCACTAATGACTCCTCGTTAAAAGAATTTTACGAGCAATGGGGCGAAATAGTGGATGTCGTAGTAATGAAGGACCCCCAGACAAAACGGTCAAGGGGGTTCGGTTTCATCACATATTCCCGGGCGCACATGGTAGACGATGCTCAGAAAAACAGGCCACACAAAATAGATGGAAGGTGAGCACTAACTGTAACATTATATTACTAAGTACAACACTTTTATATTCCATCTAGAGGTAGAAGACCTAATATACAAATTCAAGGTAAGTAGGATATTTTTGTTAAGTGTATTTCAATCAAACCAACGGCCTTTTAGACTGACATGCTGTCATAAATATTACTTATTTTTTTTAATTTACTCTAGTTGATTTACCAATCGCTAGTATTCTTGTTAACACCTTTAGTTAAGCTGATATAGTTGTGTTTGAAGAGGTTTTGCACTGGGGGGAGTGCAATGGGTAGGATAAATACAACTTTTAATAGTGTAATTAGTTTAGAATTCCACATACTTATCCATTTTCAGGGTTGTGGAGCCTAAACGGGCAGTGCCAAGGGAAGAAATAAAAAGGCCAGACGCCGCGGCTACAGTAAAGAAGCTGTTTGTTGGAGGTCTTAAACAGGAGATCGAAGAGGACGACTTAAAAGAGTACTTTAGCTCTTACGGAAATATCATATCAGTGAGCTTAGTGACTGAGAAAGATACAGGGAAGAAGAGAGGATTTGGATTTGTTGAGTTTGATGACTATGATCCAGTTGATAGAATATGTTGTAAGTCTAAGTGATTATGTTCTTTTAGATATTTCCAGCGGTCGCCAGGCCATCACTTAAACCACTATATTCCTCAACGGTTAGGCAGAGGTGTATAACGATTTATACCCTTTTTTTGCCACATACCTTTCGGTCCCAAGTAATAAGACTCGACACTATTATTTTCTCCCATGTGAAAATTTCCGATCAAAAACCTCAGATCTAGTAATCGAAAACGCCGGAGGCCTTAATATATTATGCTTTTGCGCAATTTCTAACACTTATGCACCTGGGCTAACTTACTATAAAATATTGAGAGAATAGATTTTATTCAATATGTTGTATTATAATTTTCAGTACAACCGAATCACAAAGTGAAGGGTCATCGGCTGGATGTTAAGAAGGCGTTATCGAAGTCTGAGATGGCGGGCGGCGGCGGCGGCGGCGGCGGCGGCGGCAGCGGTGGCGGTGGTCGGCGCGGGGGCGGACGCGGCGGCGGTGGTGGATGGGGCAATAGGCAAAACCAAGATTGGGGTAATTCAGGTTGGTTAAGTTTTAAAAGACAAAATAAATGTTTTTGAGACATTTCTATTTAATATAATAATAATGTTTTATTTACGAAATAGTGTTTGTAGTAAAAAATATATTTAATTATACATCTTCTATAGGTCTTATTTTTTGCATGTAATTTTTTATACACCTTGTCTGAGTGTAAGTTCAAATACTTGAGGAATTTATGCCTATTTTGAAGTTACTTAAATTTCTGTTAAAATTTATTTTATAAATAAATAATAAATAAAATTTATTGTGACAAATAATTCGTTTTACAGAAAAATATGTTCAGAATCTTTTAAGCAAATAATGCTTGTAGTAGAAAACTCTGTTCCTCCATATTTGACATAGCGTGATGATAATTAACACAATAGTTTGAAATGATGAAATTAACTCTAGAATACATTATATTAAATACAAACTTATACTTTAAAATATGTGTGGTGTATGTGTCTGTCTATGACAAAACAGGACAGACAGGATGTATAGACAGGGCGCTATGGCGCTCTTTGGGGGAGGGCTATGTCCAGCAGTGAACTATTATAGCCTGATGATGATGATGTATGTGTGTATGTATGTGCGTGTGTGTGTGTGTATGTGTGTGGATATATAGATCATTCCGTGTGTTGTAATAATGTTTCTTTGCAGTCATAATATTTTTTTGTACCTTTTTATTTATTCTTTTATATACTCGAGCTGATCGCTTATTATATTATATACATCGAAATTATGTCTTTGTTGATGGTATATTTGCTATATTATACTTTCTCCTTTTTGAGTTTATATTATATATTTTATGTTTACATATCTTTTCATACTACTATGTATTTATTAAATTTCACAATTATGGTTCTACAAGAAAACTTATACGCAACTAAAACTAAACTACTAAAAACACTGAAGCCTGATTTCAATACAAACGATTATCAGAATCATCAACCCAGCGGGCGCTAACCACAAGTCTATAAACATGTATATTATGCTTGTTATATTTATTACGACTAAAAGATTTTCATCGAATATTTCTAATATTATATATTAGATGGCGGCGGCTACAATTCAGGGTATGGACAAGGAGGCTGGGGCAACCAGAACCCCTGGGACTCAAACAACTCCGGAGGAAACTGGGGGAACCAAGGTTACGGGGACCAAGGAGGATGGAATCAATCCTCAAATAACTTCGGCAGTGGATACCAGCAGGGCTACGGGGGCGGGCCTATGAGGCCGAGCTATAATACGACGCGAGCTCAACCTTACAATAACTCAGGTATTGATTGATTATGGATTTAGAATAAGTTCTCAAAAACTTTGCAAACTAGGTGGCCGCGTCTGATATGACGATTGTTTTGCTTTTGATTTCGTGGTACTTTTGTGATTTAAGCTATTGACTATATTTGATATCTTAGAGCCGCCGAATCTACGTCATTGTAGCACAGTTTTTGACAGTAAATGTGTAATATGAATATGAAGGTAAACAACTAAACAATGTATGCTAACTCTCTAATTTCTTAGCTCTAATCTATTTCTATTTCGGATCGGATCTGTTCGCTTACAAATATGCCTAAAATAGTGGTAAATGACTCACCTACAAGCAAAAAGGACCCAATTTTAAAAAAGAAAGTACCTATGCATATATTTTACCCGCACATTTATACATTGTAAAAAAATCAACTGTACTACTTGCTTTTGATTTCGTGGTACTTTTGTGATTTAAGCTATTGACTATATTTGATATCTTAGAGCCGCCGAATCTACGTCATTGTAGCACAGTTTTTGACAGTAAATGTGTAATATGAATATGAAGGTAAACAACTAAACAATGTATGCTTACTCTCTAATTTCTCAGCTCTAATCTATTTCTATTTCGGATCGGATCTGTATGCCTAAAATAGTGGTAAATGACTCGCCTACAAGCAAAAAGGACCCAATCTTAAAAAAGAAAGTACCTATGCATATATTTTACCCGCACATTTATACATTGTAAAAAAATCAACTGTATTAAAATTACGTAGGTTTGGCGGCCCTGGCCACTTGTACTAATATTACGGCGTAGTACCTACCTTGTATATAGCAAAAAGTACGCATTCTTAGTCGTCGTCTCGTATACCCCTGGTACCACCTTAAAATGTCTTAAATCCTTACTAATATTATAAATTCGAAAGTAACTCTGTCTGTCTATCTGTCTGTTACCTTTTCACGGCTAAACGACTCAACCAATGTAGATGAAATTTGGTACAGATATAGTTTAAAACCTGGGGAAGGACATAGGCTACTTTTTATTGATGTAGGTACTACGCGGGAGGAGCCGCGCGATAGTAAACAATAAATGATCCAAATAATCAACACCTGTGCCAGGTCATCTGTATGCTATGATATTTCTTTAAACGTATAATTTTATTTTGTTGCTCCTTTGGAACGTGAAGATGAAGAAGTCGGAGGTCAGAGGCTCAATTGCACTTTGTCATTAATAGGTTTAACCAATTTATACAACGAATGTGTGGCTGCCCAACACAATCGACCACATATTATTATGCAGTTTGAACATAATTAAACTAAGGTCCAATCTACATCATGTGTTTTTAAGGTTATGTCCAGTCTCCGTCTTGGGTCAGAAATAATTCTTACTGTCTCGTTCAGCCGCTAATTTATTGTGGCCTTCAGAGTTTGAACAAGATTTATTAGGACAATTGTCTATTTTTGATTTTGTACAATACTTTACACACAAAAGTATATAGTAATCAAATAAATCTTATCATATGACAGTAAAACAGTATCAAAATTGGTTGCAAATTAAATGTCTAATTATAATATTTAATTTTAATGTAAGATGAAGTCACTGTGTATCTCGCTAGCTCCCTCAGACAGCTGCATTTAAATTGCGTTGTGCATTCTTTTTCTGTCGTTTGACAATCACCTATATCACCATACACATTTGAAATGCTTGTATCTTCTTTATTTTTAAATAGGTTTAAAAAATGTTAGGTAGTGTAACCACTTGATTTAAATCACAAAAATTGTGAGGCACTACTATTTCTATTATTTATAATACTTATTGTAATATATTCTGGCAATACTAGTTCCCATTGTACTAAAATGTAAAGCTATTTCTAATGGGTTGATTCAGTTGGTGTTGCAGTGTGCAGTGTGGTCTAATCTGTGTATGTAACTTAAGTTATATCCATAACTTATGATGACTTAATAGTTAGAAACAAATCATTAACCAATGGTGAAATATTCTAATATCTAACATTTTTGCGATTTTACTTTATTGCATATTCTATCTACATTTATAAGTATCCCTAACCTGAAATATTTGATTGAAATAATTATCACCATCGTTTCCTACTATTTTTCAAATACAAGTAACTTTTAATTCAATTATTAAAAACAATAGGAATAAACCTTTTTTTCGCGTCCTGTAACATCGTGTTTTTGTAATTATTACATATTGATACTAAATCGTTGAAATGAAACTTTCTGATTGTTGTAATTTAAAGTGATTTTACTTACTAGTTAGATACTGTACGGATGGCGTAGTGGATTAAGTGGTCGCCTCGCCCCTGCCATTGCGCCGAGTGTTGTGGGTTCGAATGCCACACGGGACAAAAATTTGTGTGATCCGCAAATGGTTGATCCGAATGTAGGCGTTCCTTGTGTCCGTTGTTTGTGAAGTATAGTCCTCCACGACACAGGAATTAAACCTAGTGTGAAAGTTGTGTTTTTAAAAACAAAGAAAATGGTTAAATTCCATGCTATTCAAAATTAGGTAATGGAGGGGGTTACGGCGGCGGCAACGGTGGCGGCAATAACGGGGGTGGCGGCGGCGGTGGCTACAATAACATGGGCAATGCGCCACAGGCCGCTAACCAACGTCGGTTTTAAACCACCACTATCCTCTTGTAAGTATTATTTTGATTTGTTCCTCTACTTATGCTATATAGTGCTCCCAATCCACAGTTACACTTAGTTGACAAACATTTTGAAATGTTTTTAGAACTAGATTTTTGCATACTCACCCTGTACATAAAACAATCACTCAGATGCAACAAAAAGCAAAGTCACGACTATTAAATGTATTTTTAGATTTTAGGATATTATCAATAATTAATTTACTATATTACATATTTATAATTGGCATAATATTTGAACTAGGATCATAACTAAGTTATTTAAAAATTAACACCTTGTTACAAAAAATGCTACAACATTCAAACTATAACTATTGGCCACAAATGTAACAATATAATCAGGTTTCTAAATGTTATTCAACATAAAATAACTGTGCTTTGGGAGTACCACTTTGTATACTGTTCCTAATAATTAATACATTCACTTTATAATTACAGCTTATAGAATATTTCTTATACATTCATAATATAATCTGACCAAAACATAAACAAATATTAATATACAATTGTTCAACACCAATAGTTTTACATATAATTTGGCATAAACACAATTGGCAATAAAAATTTGAACAATACAACATTTTACATTAAAATTCTTTGTCACTGTCTTACGAATTCCGTGGTGTTGACATTTGAACTGTGTTTGGTGTGTACTTACTAAGGTTTTTTAATGCGTAGGTCTCAAGTTGCGCTTAGTTGAAGCTAGGCAGGCAGACGATAGAGTAGAGACGAGGTAGGCCACCAGTCAGCTAGCTAGTGAGGGACAAGCGGCCTTAGTGAAGCGACTGCATTACATAGCCATTTTACAATTTTTTTTTCCTCCTTCAAATAAGGTTTGTTCACAATAAGGTACTATGTAGGCACTAGTTTCATTTTTCTATTAATTGTTAGTCATTAGCACCGAATCACAGTTTTTACAATTCCAATTATCACATTTTTAATTCCTTACCGCACGGCTATGTGTTAGTCAGGTGATGCAATTTAAATTTATAACTTTGTCCATGTCCTTTGGGACTATACTGTAAAAGCTGTGGCATAAGATTACTGTTTTTGAGTTTTTAGTCAATAAGTGAGGAGATTTATATTATTTCTGTTAATAATTTAATGTTATTGTAGTTTATAATGTTATTTTATCAATTCGTTTTCAATTAGATAGAGATAGCTATAACATTCCAAAAGTGATTAAATTATTTTCAAATGATGATGTTGTGTTACAGAATAAAAATAACATTGTGTGTATATGACTAGCCTGACTTATAAAATATATTCCAAAATGATGTCTTGATGTTTAGCAATAGGACGTGAACTTGATTGATTTGTGAAAAACAATAAAATATATAATAGGTGTTTCCGTCTTGACATTGTAGCCTAGTCAATGAAAAAAAAAAGAAATATATAGCAAATTTTATTATAGGTATTCTATCTAATTCGACTGTATGAATTATATAAGCATTATAATAGTAATCAATATACGTGTTTTAAAAAGATAATTTTTACTTCCTAAAGTTAAGTTATAGTAGAGTTATGTATGTTTTATTTGTGTGCAAAAATTAAATAAATACTGTTTTCCATGGACTGTTCTACACGTGGCGAGCCTTCCTCCGTGGAATAGGCCATGGTAAGTTGACTCTATCCGAATGAAAATAAAACTATTAAATATTCAATATCTCTTTTATTTCAACATCCTTTTTATTTATTACATTCTATATAAATACTTTATTTACACTATATTAATTATAAATAATATTACGCAAGCAAACTATTTCAACTTGCAACTAAACAATTAATTATTATATCCACAAATTTATTCACTTATAATTATTATGTACTATGGTTCTAATTTTAAAAGGCATATTATGTCCTTTTTACTTTTATTACAGACATTTCAAATAATATAGCCCAAAAAAATATGCAGGCCCGTTTTGATTGAGCATAATCTATACTAATATAATAAAGCTGAAGAGTTTGTTTGTTTGGTTGAACGCGCTAATCTCAAGAACTACTGGTTCGAATTGAAAAATTATTTTAGTGTTGGATAGTCAATTTATCGAGGAAGATTATAGGCTATATAACATCACGTTAAGACCCACGGGGTCGGCGCAGTAAATATAAACGCGGGTAAAACCGCGGGCGCATCTAGTGTATTATATCGGTGACGCAGCGGCAGTGAATGCGACTGCTGTAAATGAGGTTTCGGTTTCGATTTGGGCAAAGAGCGTTATTGGGGTTTTCAGTCGAGAATTTCTCAGTAGCAGAACGCTGACTGAAAATGTGCTCGATGCATGGCAATACGCTGTACGTATACGTACGTAGAATTTAAAATCCATATCTGGCAAATGTGTGTGGAATCCACCTCTGACTGAGATATAGACTTCAGACAATGTAAAGATTTATACATCCATATAATTCTTTCGATTTATTCGCATTGCCATCCAAATTACAAAAGTCTGTATGTTTGTAAAATATAAAAGAAACGACGCAACTCATAGCGTACACCAGTGGCGTCTGGCGGCAATCGGAAACCTGATGAGTTTTAGGAGTAGGTACTATCGGCTCCAGCGACGGATGACCATTTCAGAAAAATTTTCGCTTGCACATGTTGATCAGTTGACTTTGTATCGCCTTAAAATCAGTAAACAAATGTAAAGTGTAAAAAAACTCAAACAAAGAAAGGGGCGTGTCACGGGTACGGGTACCAAGTGTTGGCCTGCTATGTGATTTTAACCTAAGGAGTGGTCATCCGTCGCTGGAGTCGATAGTACCTAAGTCTATTGAGATTAACGTAAGAGGCAAGTATACATTGTGCGCCTTTTAGTTAAAACTAGGCTACATAGGATACCTATTGGTGCCGTCATAGGCGGTAATATTATAGACTACTTAAACAAGTCAAAGATTTAGGAAAACGTTTGAGAACTATTTGAGCTCCAAAAAGCCGTGCATCTTCAACCATTATATAACACTATTATGGCTGCTAATTATTGGTACTTAGCTACTTTTGCTTAAATCATAGCAGCAGACAAGCTAAAAAATCGTGACCATCAGTATGGCGGGTCACTACCCATATTTTACATCGAAATAATAAAGTTGCTACCTAGTTACTTCTAGTTTCTACTAATCGTCATATAATTGCTACCCCCGTTTTTTTTAAAGTATACTACTTTTAAAGGCGACGCGCCATTCTAACATCAGGATGGCTGGTCACCTATCCAGTGAGAACAAATTGCGCAAATTAATCAAGTTTTTTTTAACTAATAGTTGCTACTAGATTGCTACCGTTATATACACGGTTATTTTGGGACTCATAGCTTTAAAGTTATTATCAATTTACTATTTTGATGCCTAAACGCCTGTAAAATTAAAAGAGCATTATTTGGAATCAAATACAAAACAGGTATTTTATAAGCAGGCGCATTTTATTAGAAGCAACTAGGTTTTTTCACAAACAAAAAAACAATTTCGATGTAAAATATGGGTAGTGACCCGCCATTCTGATGGTCACAAAAAATCGTAAGCATACACAAATAATTATATGATTAGGTAACAAAACGAATATTTTATAGATATTGTATTTATACCTTCCAAATAGACTAGATTTTACCGACCGACCCTACTGATCGAATAAGTAGGACCTACATAAAAAATCACAATAATCAATATTAACATTGATATCTAAGTATCTAACACATAATAACTAATATTATTTAAATTTAACATAAGTAATTACGTATACTTTTACATTTATAAGCTATAAATTTTAATGTCTCAAATTAAGAATAAAATAAAAGTTTTTAGGTATAGTGACCGTCACGTAAAAAGAACGCTGGCCGTAACCTGCGCACTGAGCGATCTATCGATCAAATTAACGGTATGAAGGCGCGAGACGGGGGGACGCGGACGGTCCGGGCAGTAAAGTAAGTTCTTTGTATGAAACTCCCTACTGTAACGCACACTAATCGGAATCGTAACGTAATCGCCTCGCCTCGCTCGGGACAAGCTCACGAACCGCGGTGCGGTGCGTGGTCAACCTACAGTCCCCGCGCTTACAGCTCGTCGTCCACGCGCTTACGTCTCTCCCTGCATTACCTAGTATAGTGATGTAACGAATGTTAGAATTTTCACATTCGCAAATGCGAATGCGAATAATCATCTTCAATATTCGCGAATACAAATGCGAATGTTGAATTTCAATTAAAGCGCGCGCAAAATATCATACAGGTTTGACATTTCATATCAGCCATGTTTAAACCGAACATAGCCGAGGTTAACCGTTTCAAGTTGAATGAATGAAGCAATTAACATGAAGTTCATTCGAAAATATTCGTCATGATTTGCGGTTAGTTTAATTGTATCTGCTAAATAAGTAAAAACCTTACACAATAAATTGTAACAAGACTTATTAGACCTAGATATTATTATTACCTAATTTGATTAAACCTCTCAAGTTCTTTTTTCACAAAATATATTATTATTTAGAATTAGGTATTTTTAAAGTAAGCATCGAAATTATATTTTTTGTTTATTTGTGATTTTGTTTATATTTTAATTAGACAAACAAGAAGAAGAGAGACAGTAGTTCTAATTTAGTTGCCTACGTCAAGACTGTTCCATAATAACTTGTTATTCAAAGATTATAAGTAAATAAAAATTATAAAGTTATATTAGTTGTATTATCATTCCATATCCATCCAATCTATATATAATTTCCTTTTAGTTTGTCTAATACATTCGCATCATTTCTTGCGAATACGAATGCGAATGCGAATGGCAAAAAATAATATGCGAATATTCGCGAATGCGAACATTCGTTACATCACTATTACCTACCTAGGTACTGTTGCCGAACGTGCTGTCATTCACAATTCACAACAAAGACTACAATATAATATACCTACGGGATTCACAAGACAACTACCTACCAGTCGTGTTGCAAGCGTGTTTTATTAAATTTGTAAGTTAGATTTCAAACAAAAAATAATGAGGAAAAGGGATAAACTGAATGAAGGAGTGAGAAAATATTCTTATTAATATGATTTAAGTGAGCGCGGCGTCGCCCAGCCATAGCCGAGTCGACGTACTTGAGCAGCTGATCCGCTTTGGTTTCGTGACTGTTTAGTGTTTATTCTAGTATAGGCTAGTAAATAATGCGAGTATAGAAAGGAAATAGCCATTGGAACTTCCTGAAGGTGAATGTAACTTATTTTTGTTTACATAAGTTTAACGTAAGTAGGTACTGTAAGCCGCATACTACCAGTGTATCATAGGTATTAAGTGTACCTACCTATGTGTATGTAAAATTACTATATTAAGTCCTCTTCGGGCCATGAATTACTCGTATTTCATTACAAAAAATCATGGCGATCCGTTTTTCTATTGCTACGTGAAAGGATGACAAACCAACATGCAACACACACTTGCAAAGAATTATTTACCTTATATACTCGCATTACCTAGTATCTATATTGGATCTCGCGTTGGATGATATATCTCCGCGCGTTGTATCTCAGTAAGTAGGTAGATACTTGTCAGTATTATAAGGTCCAATTTCCAGTGGATCATGTTCAGGGGCGTAGCTACCGCCGTATTTGCCGTATCAATTATACGGGGCCCCCGGGCCACGGGGGCCCCCAAAGTGTGTAAGGAAAAAGAATAAAAACTTTCTAATTTATTTTATTTTACAAATGACAAAATTCTATAAAGCAATTCCTTTTTTTCCCGCCTTAAGCGTGCGTTCAAAAGTTGGCAACACTACATCGTTATGGCGGGCTGCGGGACTTCCCCGTTTTACTTACTTCATCTTCAACTCAGCGGGGAATCCCCGGGAATCCTTCATCGATATCGCGATGTACGTGTACGTTGTTGTACTTTGCATTGGATGTTAAACCACGGAGTGCAGTGCACTGTTTATTTACGCGCTTTATATAAATGTGCATTACATTGTAATTCAGTACAAACAATATTGTTCTTCTGGTTTAGCAGTATTAGTAACGATTTGTAAAAGAAATGAGTGAAAGAAAAAGAGATTATCCCAGCGGCGCTGAGAAAAGAAAAATTAAACAGAAAAGGGACGAGGTTATAAAAAAAGTGCCCAAAATTTCTTCATTTTTTCAGAGACAAGATACTGTGAGTGATTTAGATTGGAAAGGTAAGTACTACACTACTACCCAACCCATTTATTAGGGGCCCGTAGTGATAAACAAGGAAATCTTTTAATTTCGGTCTGTCCATCTGTCCGTCACAAAAAGTTGTCTCCCCCCTCGATTTTCACAATTATACTGTTTTTAGGGTTCCGTGCCTTAATTAAAAAAAACAAAATTCTAACTTATCTATAGGATCGATTTGTTTTGTTGTTTGTTTATCAGTCCGTATCGTATCGTTAATTGCGTGTTGAGAACTTCAGATGTGCAGACTCGCTTTCGGGTTCTCGTTTTGTATGGCCACTACACTACGCGCTGCGTTTAAATAGCACGCAGGTGTATAGTAATGCACGGACGGGCTGCAGGTGATTTTGTATCTACTAATAGGTACGAGCACAATCCGCGTAGAATCTGTGTGCGTCTGAACTGAACACTCTCTAACTGTGACCCTTAGTAACGTTATTTATTTATATATAACTCTTTTTAGTTTAGTATCAAAGCATTCGTATTTATTTTTTAACAATTACTCGTTTATTTTTAGATTCTTCTGAAGCATGTTCTTCGTCACATATCCATCCGGAAATAGAAGAAAGCCAAGCACATACTTTATCGGATGTCCATCCAGAAATCGAGGAACCCCAAGTCAACGATTCTGATATATCTGCAGATAATGCAGATTGTAATATAATTTCATCAGATAGAGGAAATTTTGGTGACAATTTAACTGAATGCGAACGAAAAATAATTTTTAAATTGGGTCCATTTAAACCACAAGGACCATTTCCAAAAGTTTCAGAAAATAACCGACCTTTTTCAGCTTATTATTATTCATATTTCAATCAGGCAGGCATAAAAATTATAAGACCATGGTTATGTTATTCTAACGTTTTAAACAAACCGTACTGTCACTTCTGTTGGTTATTAGCAGATCGTCAAAACAAATCGTACTCCTCTGCTTGGGTTAACGGTGTTTCGGTTAGAAGCAATTTCACACAAACTATTCTTGACCATGAAAAGTCAAGCAGCATATTAGTGCCTCACTCTCTTATAATAATTGGTTGCAAGGAAATACCATCGATACTCTATTGAAAAGTGAAATCGATAGTAAAATTACATTCTGGAGAGATGTACTGCATCGTATAATTAATGTTATAATTACTTTAGTATCTTGTAATCTACCTTTGAGGGGGCATGATTCTGATTCTGGCAATTTTATGGCAATTTCACGTCTGCTATCTAACTATGATGCAACTTTAAAAGAACTTTTTCTAAAACCGAAAGGTGAAATAAATTATTTAAGCCCTACGATTCAAAACGAAATTATTAGTTTGCTTGGTACTAACGTTAGGAACAGTATTATCTCAGAAATTAAAAAAGCTCCATTTCTGACAATAATTCTGGATACAACACAAGACTTGTCAAAAATTGACCAACTATCTGTAGTTTTTCGATATATCTCGGTTACAGAAAATGATGATAATGTGCCTAAAGAAATAAAAATCTGTGAGTCCTTTTTAGGATTCATAGCAGTAACCGATTGCAGTGCTGCAGGTCTGAAAACTGTCATTTTAAATTTGACTAAAGAATATGGAATTGATTTGACTAAATGTAGAGGACAGGGATACGATGGAGCAAATGTTATGTCGGGTGTGTATGGAGGATTACAAACCCTAATAAAAGAGCATGCTCCAAATGCCGATTATGTTCATTGTGCTGCGCACGCTTTAAACTTGGTTTTGAACGATGCTGCGAGACATGTTCGTGAAGTATCGACATTTTTCGATAATTTAGAAAAAATATATACTTTTTTTGGCAATAGTATAAAACGCTGGGCTATGCTAAGTGACGATTCATCTGAAAAATATTTGATTACCCTTAAAAAGGTATGTCCTACCAGATGGTCTTCTAGGAACGACGCTTTATTAGCAGTAAAGAAAAATTTTTTACTAATCATGAAAACTTTGTACCAACTAAATTTAATTTCAAATAAAAAAGATGAACGTGAAGAATGTAAAAGTATAATTAATATTTTAGAGAGTTTTGATTTCTTAGTGCTCGTTACATTTTTTTCTTCACTATTTGAAATTATTAATCCTGTTTCTAAAGCTCTACAGCATGAAAATAATGACTTACAGAAATCTAGTATTTTATTAAGTAATCTTTTAAATAGACTGTGCCAGTTAAGAAATCAGAATTCATTTAATAGTTTGCTAAATGAATCCAAAGATTTAGCAAAAAAGTGGGGGGTAACAACTGTTTTTAAAAACAGTAGGCGAAAGATAACGAAGCGTTTTTTTGATGAGTTATCACAAGATGAGAGAATTTCCGACCCGGAATCCTATTTCAAAGTCAATGTATACTATTGCTGTTTAGATATATTAATTTCTCAAACTAAAGAAAGATTTCAGAGCCTTTGCAACCTGAGTAGTATATTCGAAATATTACAACCGGAGAAACTCCTATCTTCTTCAAGCGAAGAGATATTAAACGCTTCCGGAAAACTGTCTGCTAAATACAGTAAAGACATCTCACTTAATCTTTGTGACCAATTAAAGGCTCTAAAAACATGCTTAAATTCTGAAATTAAAAAAATTTATTCCATTAAAGAACTCATTGAATTATTGCTAGTAAAATTCAATAGTCTTGCATCCAGTTTTCCCGAGGTAATCACAGCATGCTTTTTATTCTTGACCCTTCCAGTTACAACCGCAACGGCAGAAAGAAGTTTTTCAAAATTAAAACTAATAAAAAATTACTTAAGAACTTCGATGGGACAAGAACGGCTGTCAGACATCTCACTATTGTCCATAGAGGCAGAAACTTTAGAAAAACTAAAATCATCATCAGCCATAAATGATTTAATAAATCAGTTTGCCGATAAAAAGGCAAGGAGAGTGAATATTTAAAATTCGATTTTTATTTGTAAAATGGGTAAATTATGTGATAAATAAATATTACTTC
Source organism: Catocala sponsa (assembly GCA_963564715.1). NCBI lineage: Eukaryota > Metazoa > Arthropoda > Insecta > Lepidoptera > Erebidae > Catocala > Catocala sponsa. Next base: position 18,778,334 of record OY751337.1, on the reverse strand, counting down.
TCACAATATTTTTTTTCTTTTGTGAAAAATCTTTACCTCCATATAAGGGCCTCCAAAAAAATTTTTATACGGGGCCCCGACAAGGCACGCTACGCCACTGATCATGTTTATTATCTACTGCTAAAAACCAAAGTCTAGGTAGGTAATGCTAATAGATACAGTGCTTGGATGGTTTCTTTAACGACTCAACGTTATTGAGGAGTATTCCGCTTTCGGCACCAATTTTTTCGCCACCTATGGTTTCGGCACCTAAGCTATTCCACTTTCAGCACCAATAGGTATTTTTGCTTGGTGCCGAATGTCGAATAAAATACCTATTGGTGCTGAAAGTGGAATAGCTTAGGTGCCGAAAAAATTGGTGCCAAAAGCGGAATACTCCGTTATTGACAACACAAGTGATAATGTACCTACTGGCTTATCAAGCAGATTGCCGCTCGTAGGTACCTACATAACTAGTACTAGTACCTACCTCTCGCTTTGCAAGAGGCTTTGCCAAAGGGTTGCACAATTCATTCGGCGAAAGCTTTTTACCGTTACTAGACTGTATGAATTAGTTTTACTTAGACTGTGACGTGTTTATAATACGAATATTAGATTATTAATTATTGTCGTTGATTGCTGGCGGGTGCGGCATGGGCAGGCAAGGACACGGTGACGTGCAATACGATGGCGTCAGCACTGTGGGAAATAAACCTGATGCAGCCGCCAGATTCCTGCGAAATCAATATATTTCTGTTAAGGATACGAATTAATTTAGAACTATATTACCGATCGTCCCACTAGTTGGACTACGGTGGTGGGACGAGCTGGAATGAATTTTATGCCATAATAAGGAACAATACCTACTGCATCCTTGTTAAGCAGAATTAGAGGTAGCAACAACATTCTGCAAACATTGTCATGTAAATATGATGCATCAATATTAAGGCATTTTGTCGGAGTATGGGTGTGTCAACTAGATGTATATTACTAACCCTTTTTTACGTGGGGCTATGCTTTGACGCATACCCCTCCGCGGGGGCGGGCGGAAGGGCTATGTCGGGCTCACCGGGGTAAAAGAGAGATGATAATGATAATAAGAATGGATGGACCTCCCGGTAATACCGACTAAACCTACCACGGTGTTTCTCGTCAAAACCGCAATCGGCGGGGCCGCGCAAATCATTTTCACATGCAGTCGCGACCCTGCCGGGGTTTCGGCCCACCATATGAAACGGCAAGCCACTACACGATAAGACCTATAACCTACCCTTTGATCACCACTACTTTTAAAATCCCTACTGTCCCTCCCCTAGAGGGGAGACGGACACGACACAGAGGCGAGCGTGGGAACACGCACGCCGTCTCTCGGACCTGGTGCTGATCCGTGGTGCTGATGAAACCCGCCACCCCCAGGTCAAACCTCAGGGTGGCTGAAGGTCATCTCGCGCCATTTCGGTTCTGCGATTGGGGAGAGGGTTAGAGCGTTCCCTCTCTCGCTCCGCTGACTCCTTGTCGGGAATTACTTCCTCACAGAAGGAGGCGACGGCGTTCCACGATTTCTCACTCCGGCCCATGGACTGAACCACGGCCGGGAGCGAGAGGGCTACCATATCGACTGGCGCGATCAACTCACGGCGCTGCGATGCCTAGGCGGGGCAGTCCGTCAAAGTGTGTTACTAACCCTAGTTTTAAAGTCTTACTAACAAGTGGATCGCCGTTATCTCTAAATAAATGAAATTTATTATTATTATTATTATCTCAGTAAATAATATTTAGACCAGCACCAGGGTTCAAACTCGCGTCGTGAGAATATTGAGACCGCGCGTGCGATGCAACAGCTTTATATTTTTTTCTTTTTTATTCAACTAAGGTGGCAAACAAGCATACGGGCCCACCTGATGGTAAGTGGTCACTGTAGCCTATGGACGCCTGCGACACCAGAGGCATCACTTGCGCGTTGCCGACCCTTTAGGAAAGGAAGTGGGAAGGAGAAGGAGCGGGATGGAGGAAAGGTAGTGATTGGGCCTCCGGCACTCTCACTCACCGAACGAAACAAAACAGTAGGAATACTGCTATTTGACGTCGATATTCCGTGAGAGGGTAGTCCTTTCCCGGTCGAGCCAGCCCATTTATGCTGAAATCAGCGAGGCTGTACTGACATACTTACTTTATCATACTTACTTTTTAGCTGTAACATGCACCAACTTGACCGGGTAGAAGTTAGACGCAAGACGCTACTTTGTAACCTAATTTACCGGTCCAAATAACCAGACAATATGTTATTTTGAATTATCAAATTATGAGCGATATTAGTTGTTAAGTAGTCATAACGATAAAAAGTGAAAAATGCTATCTTTAATTAGTATGTACATCTTTTCCTATATTTTTAATAGGTATTTGATTTTATACAATAATTGTTATTGGATTTTATTATTATTTTTATTTTTGTCTCATGTGAAAGCTTTTTGATTTTATACAATTGTTGCTGGATTTTATATGATATTTGAATATTGTTGTTATCTGTAAAGAAGCTGACTGCTTCAAACATTTTAATATTGATTGTAATAAATGTGATTACTGTGTCGTACCTTAAGTAATTGCGCGACGAGGCTCGGCCAAAGGAATCTGCATTGCTTTAGCAGTTGAAGTAACTGTCATCACTTACCTAAGATACGATACAGGCCCAGTGCTAGAGAGATAGACAATCCGATGATATTGTGTTCTACTTTCTTTTGTCGTAGCTAAACTTAATCTGTGATTTGAAATTATTAGATTCCTACCTATCTACCTACTACGAAAAATTGTACAACGAAATATTACTAAACATTGTATTTTTAACATTGTAAAAACAATAAATATATGTATATTTGCGTTATTATCTAGCTAGACATAAAAAAATACTTAACTTATCTGTGATTTTATCCTCAAGATTTAAATAAGTAAGGTCTTCTTTTATTATTCCCAACTCACTTGGGGTCAGCTTTCTAGTCTAACCGGATTTGACTGAATATCAGTTTTTACACGGAGCGACTGCCATCTGACCTCCGCAACCCGAAGGCTAACGATACTCTAAGGCTAGACCAGTGTCAGGATATTAGAGGGCACTGACTTCCCAATAACGACTGCCATAGATGTTCATGGCAGCCGAGACCGACGGCTTAATTGTCAATCAATACGCACATCATTTCGAAAAGTCATATAACTTCCGAAAGTCAGAGGTGCGCGACGTGGGTTCTAACCCGAGACCCTCTGCATTGCAGTCTGTTGGTCTCTCCACTGAGCTAACGCTGCTAAAATATAAATAATTAGGTAAGGTATGTAATTATGTAATATACCTTGTGTATTTTTTTTTAATTATGCTCATTTCGTTATTTATTTTCCTGACAACCACATTTCCTTTGTTCGCGTCTGTACTAACGAAAGAAACATATTATACTGCTCATTTAAGATGGTTAGCCTGATATATGGTGCGGTCGCTTTTACGTAGCCTTTATAATTTGGTCGGCTTATAGAAGAATTGCTGACACATTCTTTTTGTTGATATAACTTTCATAATAGTCGTAATTTGAAGCTGAAATCAACAGGATTGTTTATTGATGGAACATTTTAATTAGTTCATAGTATTCCATGTTTCCTAGTTTTAGGGGAACTGCGTTTTCGATCATTTAAATCAAACCATATAAAATGTAATTAAATTTCTTTGTATCTTCATATTGCGTAGAGTCACTTAAATCTGAATTTATTGTCTTTATAAAGGTACACCATACAACATTTTATTTGATTGTAAGTGTACTGGTTTACTTGCAAATCCGTTTTTTTCTGAATTTCGGCACCATTTAATTATATTGAGGTTCATAAAACAAATTAAAACTAATATTTGAACAAATTTGAACTAATTAAGGTCTATTATTGGTGTCTTTTTCAAACTTCTACGTTGAGCCGTTTTTGTGATCTGAGCAATCCTAAAACGTTACCGCAGCAAAATCTTAAATAACTTATGAACCACCACACACAAATTTTGCTGTTTACAAACATTTAGGCGCTATTCAGTGCGACTTACGCGGATGTCCGCCACGGACAGTAAAATTTTCAATTTCAATGCTTTATTGCTCTCCATATGTAATTACATGTTGTTACACAAAATAATATAAAAGACCAAATATGGACCCTGTCGGGCACGGCAACATAGATAGAAGAGAAAAAAATCATAGATAATATAATACTAGTAAAATATATTAAGCATGTACAGCGCGTTCAATGCTACGCGGAGCTCTCCGCGAGAAATCCCGTCCGTGATTAGTACATTTTGCTGTCCGTCGTGGACATCCGCGTAGGTCATCCGCGTCGCACTGAATAGCGCCTTATTATTACGCAACAAAAGCTATCTATTCATGCATTTATTGCCGGGCTGAAACGATTTAAAAAAAATGTTGGCAGGATAATGTTTCAAACATACAGCAAAATCTGTTTTCTCGAATAACTTTACAACTACAACTTGAAAAAATTGTGCTATTAGTGAACAAATTACTCTTTACGATGAACTAATTATTTGTTATAATCTCACCTCTCTAAAGCATAACATTTTGCTGCGGTAACGCACACCAATAAGTAATCATCACACAATAACGCAAATCTAGATTTTTCTACTAGGCAATTTTCATAGCAAGGCGTTGCTAGTAGTTAGACGGCAATAGGTCCCTTCCATGTTACGATTTATTTAAACATAATTGGCAATTGCCTCTGCCCACGGATTTCACAGATGATTAATAAATAATTTTAATAGCGAACCTGTATTGTTGATCGAGCTGCGCCTTTTCAATTCGTTTGTCTTTAGCTCTTCGGTTTTGAAACCAAATCTTCACTTGTGTTTCGCTTAACGACAGCGCTGATGCTAATTCACACCTGAAATGTAATAATTTATTGCTGTAAGTAAACAACTTAAATAAAACATAAAAATTGCACATTCGCGCAGCTAGGGACATTAATTTTTGGGACAGCCGCCTAGATAGCTTATTAAAGGTAATATGTGGATACCGGGGCGTTGACATAAGACAATCTGGTGTCACGGTATTTGTGGTCGCACTCCTCCGAAACCGCTCGACTGATTTATATGATTTTTTTATGTATATTTGGTAGATATGAGAATAGATCGTACCTAAAGTATATCTCATACCACTAAGACAATTTATATGGCAGTATAACGTTTGCCGGGTCAGCTAGTAATTTGTACATAAATACATAATTTTCTATAGAATAGTAAACGAAAATTGACAGTAAATTTTATTTCGCTAATGTTCACCCAGTTATTGACAATTAGTCGGAGTCACATGAAATGTTTTTTTGGAGGATTAGCTCTGCCGATAATACCATTGTCCAGGCTAGTATGTTATGTAGGTTTTCTAAGGTGGCCGATTAATACGCACCTCGACTTTTCGATGTTATGCACGTTATAATAGTTAAATCACAATAAATCACCGAAGCAGACGTCCCTTATTCTGGAACCCTAACACTTCATTATGAAGAGGTATCTTATAGTTCACAAATGCAGCAGATGCCTATTATTTTTCGAAAAGGTAGTTATTACATACAAACCTTCTAGCTCTGGCCACGTATTCTCCTCTCGCATACTCAAGTTCGAGTCGTAGTGTCTGGTGGGCAGAGAAGGTGGTGCGCTGTCGACGGGGCCGGCTTTCCTTGCGTCGTCTCCGAGCCACTGTAGATATAGGTATAAGACAAACATCGTAAATTTGGATAAATTTTATGCAAAATGAAACTCATTACTGATGGGGATCGCTCATTGGTCCGAAGAATTCTCCGGAGCATTGAAAGAGTAGGGATGCGATTTTTATAAAGCCAGTTTTGTACTAAGCCGGTTCATGTGGTGAACGATTTTGCCTAACAAAGAACTGGAGTCGTAACATGTACCTATAATATGAGTTTGCGATTCCAACGCTATGCAATTCACAACTGACTCTTATTGAAACAGTTGTGTCCTAAAATGGATCGCAATAAGAGCTGGTGGTAGGCCTCCAGTTCAGTTTAGGCCATAAAATAAATCGCAATAAGAGATGGGGGTACACGTGGCATTATTTAGCCAACAAGATAGCAATAATAATATGTATTTAGTGCTGTACACAGTTAGGTACCTACTGTTGTTTCCGAAACATGGTAATGTATGCTAGAGATTGAAATCATCAATGTACCAACCTACTTAGATCGTGCAAACATCATAAAGTGTGCAATTTAATTAAATTAACAATTAAATAGTGTACAATATGAGTGAGTGATATAATAGGCACTATATTTGTATGTCATGTTGGCACTGTGTTCACCTAAGGCCCAGGAAGGTAACCATATAAACGTCGTAGGGCACATACGAGTATATAACTTAAATAATTTGTAAAAATATGAATTCTGTTATCTCGCAATGAGCAGTGTTACATTTCAACCTATTCTCACATTTCGAGAAGCTCCGATATAAACATACATAAGTACATAGTCTCGGTAATATAATCTAACAGTATTTTATCTTCATACAAACGGTCGGAACGCGAGTCATACCTGCGCGCCTAGAAGTCGGTATACGCTCGGTACATAACCAGTCGCGAAAGTATAGGTATAGTGTCTTATCTATAGTCGCGAATGCGCCGCAGTGATGATCGGATGGTGTGATGGTTTTGTAAACAGTGAGCGTGCGATTTGTAAATATTGATGGAAATAAGTACAAATACTTACATAATAATTATGGCAAAGTGCAATTGCAAACAAAAGTATTTTAGGAGATAGTTGCCCCTAATGGGCAATACTCACGTGAAATCGGGGCGTCAATCCTTTTACCTAAAAGGATAGACACCGCTATTTAAAAAAAAACACACTTAATAAAATTTAAAACCGTCACTCGTAATCGATAATCAAACTTTATACCTAATTGTAAAAATCAAAAAAATAAAATCAACTTACCTGTGAAGTGAAAAGTTACACGCTTTCAAAAAACAGTCGAATTCTTTCGCGTCGTCCGTGAACGAGTTCAGCTAATTTATTTGGAGTATTCCGCTTTCGGCACCAATTTTTTCGGCACCTATGGTTTATTTTTGCTTGGTGCTGAATGTGGAATAAAATACCTATTGGTGCTGAAAGTGGAATAGCTTAGGTGCCGAAACCATAGATGCCGAAAAAATTTGTGCCGCAAGCGGAATACTCCATTTATTTTACTAATATCCAATGCACTCAACATCCAATGCACGCATATCGAGGGCGGAGGGTCCAACCTTTAAATATAAGTAATAACTGCGATCGTGTTGTGCTCGAGATTCTCAATATACGTAAGTTTCGGGGCATATATACTCCTTTTTTTTTCCGTGGGGAAATGCTCCTTATGCATACCCCCTCGCCACAAGGGGATGCGAGAGGGCAATATCGAGCTCACCCGTGACTTCGGGCCTACCGACTAAAACCACCACGTGTGCCACCTCGCTGCTTTGTGAGGTGGGTGAGTCACTGGAACTATAACTACATTAGGGACCCACCCAGCAGGGCCCAATACAGAAAATAAAAACGGTCTGCGGGCGACGGCTCCTGGGCAACGCCTCGGCACAGAGGGCGTCGCTCCGACTCAATGGTTGGCGGGCAGGAGATCCCCGTTCTCCCACCCGCGACTTTTACTACGGCGGCATAAGGCGCGCGTAGACGCGCCTGCGCCGCCCGGTACGCCGGCGGCGGCACGGATCCGCAGAAGGATGCTACCGCTACCCACTTCCTCTCGCTGTCGACCATGGCTCTGATCACAGCCGGCAGCGAGAGGTCCACACCCATAACGTCCTGCACGGTTGTTCACGGCGCTGCACCGCCCAAGCAGGACATTGCTCGAGCGTGTGCTGCGCCGTGTCCTCCTCACACTCGCAGTGGTGGCAGATGGGACTCGGTTCCCTCCTAGCGACCTTGTGCAGGTAATTGCCAAAGCAACCGTGCCCTGACAATACCTGCACCAGCCGGAAGGAAAGGGTCCCATGCTGCCGCCCTGCCCACCGCTCTAACACTGGGTGGAGGGCCCCAACGGTTCTGAAACCGGCCAGGGGCACCTCCAGCCGCGCCTTCCACCGTTCTATCATGCCCTGGTGGGTTCGATTTCGCGCGCGCTCAATCTCTGTCAGTAGAGGACGAGAACCTGTCTCCTCCCGCACCGCCTCACACACTGCGAACACTTTGGCGCGCACTTCAGCCTCCAAATCCCACGGGGGTGTCCCGGCCAACGCGCAAGCTGCGTCGGCCGACACCGTGCGGTATCCACGTATTATCCTGACCGCTATGACTCTCTGCGGTCTCCGCAAGAGAGTCTTGCACTGAGCGGTCAGGGAGTCCGCCCACACCGGTGCGCCGTAAAGCGCCATTGACCGGATAACCCCCGGGTAGAGTCGCCGGCAACCGACACTGGGCCCGCCCAAGATTGGCAATAGCCGCTCAAGGCCGGACGCAGTGCCGAGAAGTTTCGGGACGAGCTGTCTGAAGTGCTCGTCGAAGCGCCACCTTCCATCCAGGACCAGACCTAAGTACTTCATCTGGGCCTGGATGGGCACGCGCGTTGAGCCCACCATTAGCGATGCGCCGTGGGGTGGACTGCGACGGGGCCCATGAAAGACCAGGGCCTCCGTCTTGTTAAGAGCCACCCGTAAACCCAGCGCCTATATACGCCCGACCACCTGGGAAACCCCCACGGTGGCCAAACGGGCCGCCTCCTCAAAGTTATCCCCACGGGCTGTGATAAGGGTGTCGTCAGCGTAGCTGATAACGCTTAGCCCGGGGGTTAAAGCACCACGTAGGGCCCAGTCGTACCCCATGTCCCACAGGAGCGGACCAAGAACCGATCCCTGCGGGACACCGCACGACATGGGCCGCCGCCAAACTTCGCCACGAACTTCGAGGAGGACACTCCTACCTCTCAGGTAGTCTGTCACCAGCCGCTCCAGGTAAAAAGGCACTCCGTGAGGCATATATACTCCTAGGGTAACTATCCCACTTTTACCCTACTTAATTGTACCCAAAGACATTTAACCTACACATTTATAAACATATATATCTACGTTAACCTTCATAATTATTCTATAAACACAAATATACCTATGTCTCTAAAACACCTACTTATATCCTATTATATCCTTTACCCGTAACTTGCGACAAAATCTTCGTAGTCCTAACCACTAAATACTGAACAAAAAAGACGCTAATAAGGATTCCTTGCAATTCCTGTGTAGTGATCGCTGGAACCATGAGAATATTGTGCTTGTAAGAGCTCCGGTTCCGTGCCATATTGTCCCCGGAAGCGTACCGGAGCAATGAAACCCTGCGTGCGCGCCGAGGGTGAATCACGATTATTAAATCAATCATAATTTTGCTATACGATACAGGTGGCAAATTAAGCATGAACGGGTTTGTAAGTGGGGCCCGTATGTATTATATATTTTGGGCCCGTATATATTTTGTTATAATGAGATTTTAAATAATAGGTATTGTCTTCTGTTTACGCGAATGTTATTAATTGAAATTAAACTACTATATACGGATTTAAAGGTATACACGTCGGGGAAAGTGTAAACTTAAATATAAATAGTATTAATAATTTAATTAGCTTAAAAATTAGTAAAGTTTAATAATAGTAGTGTAACAGTTTCTAAATTATGTAATAAAGTGTCAAATAAACAACGCGATAACATCCGTGTATAGTAGTTTAATTTCAAAGAGATTTTAAATATTATGTAGGTAAATCCTAGTTATAAGTGTAGAATTAATTGAAATTAAACTGCTATATACGGATTTAAAGGTATAAACGTCGGGGAAAGTGTAAACTTAAATATAAATAGTTTTAATAATTTAATTAGCTTAAAAATTAGTAAAGTTTAATAATAGTAGTGTAACAGTTTCTAAATTATGTAATAAAGTGTCAAATAAACAACTCGATAACATCCGTGTATAGTAGTTTAATTTCAAAGAGATTTTAAATATTATGTAGGTAAATCCTAGTTATAAGTGTAGAACCTTTAGGTTCTAATCTAATCCTATTTTAAGAACAGACTTTGTTCAGATTACAAAATTAGGTCGTTCTTGCATAAATTAGATTCAGTACATAGATACTTTAACCGCTTTTACAGTGAGGTGTTTGGTAATATTGTACGTACTTAACTACATATGTATAGCCTACAAGACTTGTAAATACATGAAAGAGTAATAACACGGCACAATCTCACGGGCAACCAAAACTTATTACCTAGATTTTTTTTATTCCAAATAGGTCATACCCACTTAAACAAATATCATAAGCGAGGCATAATTGCCAATTGCCAATTAGTCCAGTCTCTAACAATAAATGAGCTAAAACTACTTAATTTTCTATGCTCAGTTAAACAGCGTTTGGTTTTGATAATGCTAGTTCGAAATGTCTATGTACTAGGTAGTTATCTAGTAATTAGGTATAGAGATTATCTGAACTACTTATCACAGTCTTGTTTTTTTCGGAAAAAGGAACCTTACATGAAGAACTTTATATATACGAAGATTATGAAGCAAAGTAGGTGCCAGTTGTCTATTAATGTCAGATATCTATACAAATAAATAAAGTTTAAGGGTCTGTTTGTAATGTGAAAATAACAGCTTTTTATCTAATGCATATGAAAGTATATAAGGTACCTATACGAAAACATCTATTTTTTTAATTTTTGTTTGTCTGTCTGTTTGTTCCGGCTAATCTTCGAAACGGATGAACCGATTTTGAAGGGACTTTTACTGGCAGATAGCTGATGTTATAAGGAGAAACTTAAGCTACTTAGATTTTAGAAAAAAATAGGGCTCCGCGGAGACAAACACTTTTTAGTTAAAATCTACGCGGACGAAGTCGCAGGTAACAGCTAGTCCTAACTAATATTATAAATGCAAATGTAGCATAACTACTCGACCGATCATCACGAAATTTCGCAGACATGTTTTATGATACAGAGGGATACATACACATAGGGTGACATAGGGATACAGAGAACATAGGCAGATAAAAAAGGGTTACTAACAGTACTTTTTCTGAGTGAAAGGTATTTCACTCAGAAAATGTACTATTAATAAATTTTTTTTTGTTTATTAGATGGGGGAATGCATTGACGCATACCTCACACCTAAACTAACCTACATTTACGCGAGCAAAGCGTCGGCCAAAATCTAGTAAGTTTAAAATGGTCAATGTAGCGACAATAGGCGTAAGTACCCCAAGTAGTAACATATGTTTTAACTTGGGACAATTTAACCCTTGTCCACTCATTTAAAACAGCGTGCGAGAGAACTGGGATTGAGGCGCTTCACGACATACGGTGCGACGATGTATAGGTGTGTGTTACAATCATGTCCGGTCAATTAATGATTGATTCACGAACCGCTGCTCTGCCTTCCGGATCCTGTGATTTGTAATAAGCCGTGTTCATGTCCGTGGTACTTTACTTTTTCTAGTCTTTATAATTAATATTCTTACTTTAGTCTTCCGCTTTGCTACGGAGGGAAGTGTCACTATTTTTCTAACTCCTCCTGGTATCTACAATCCTAGTTAAATTCGTTGCTGGTCTCAAAAGGGTTTAGCTTTCCCCGGGACTTCCCGAGTGGCAAAAGTTGGTGTCACTGCTTTCACCACCGCAAACCTGGTAACACAGGTGTTAGAGTGGTGTAAATGGGATTAGTAATAAATAATCAAATATAAATATTTATACATAGCAGCGATAGCTCAGTGGGGAGACCAACAGACTGCAATGCAGAGGGTCTCGGGTTCGAATCCACGTCGCGCACCTTTGACTTTCGGAAGTTATATGACTTTTCGAAATTATGTGCGTATTGATTGATAATTACATATCGCCTGCTCCGTGTCTCGGAGAGCACGTTAAGCCGTCGGTCCCGACTGCCATGAACATCTATGGCAGTCGTTATTGGGAAGTCAGTGCCCTCTAATATCCTGACACTGGTCTAGCCTTAGGGTATCGTTAGCCTTCGGGTTGCGGAGGTCAGATGGCAGTCGTTCCGTGTAAAAACTGATATCCAGCCAAATCCGGTTAGACTAGAAAGGCGATCCCAAATGACTTGGGAATAATAAAGGCTAGGGAGAAGAAGAATTAAATATAAATATTTAACAAGGCATAAAGTACTTTATGTAATTTGACGTATTGTAGTCTCGTTACGACTGCCTCGGTGGCGCAGCGCCCAGCGGTAATGTATGCTGCTATGCTACTGCGGTGCCTAAGTTCACGGGTTCGGGGTCGTGCAGTCTGTTATTGATTTTACCTAATTGCGAATACCGACTGGATAATTAAGTTTAGTTTAATTTCGAGTATAGGATTTACAATAACAATATATGTATTTCTAGCTGCTTTATATTAATGTCACTGCTGATAATACTGCCATTACAAGGAAAAAGATGTATCTACCAGTATTGTTATATTTAATATAAAAACACTGGCAGATGCGTCTTTTTTACTGATCCCAAATACGCAAAATCTCATTTTTAATAAAAATTTTAGATACCGTATTTTTTCCTTATGACGGCTTAAGTACATGTAATTTTAAATAATTAAACATTAAGTAAGTAATAATATTTAATTAAGTAGATGAGTAGGTACTCGAAGAAAATCCTATTTAGAAATTTAAAAGGTAAGCATAATTCTACATAATATCTATAGAACACATTTATATATCTACCCCGTGTCGTTACTTAGAATTTGCTGAGAAAATACCCAACAGCATTTCAGCAGGATCTCACAAAGACTGTTAGTAGGTAAATGTAAAAAAGATGGATCTTTGAAACACTGAGGCAAACCTATTATACCTATATTCAGTTTACACGCAAATATAAGTGCACTATCAGTTCCCTAACTCTCATAATCCAATGTAACAGCAATCTGTAATGACCGGAGAGAGACCAGGCGAAGGACCAACTGTATCTAGTAGACAATGACCTAGGTAATGATACTATCCGGTTTAATGTCAACCGACACTGGTGAACCGTCAATTCAATGCTTCAAGGTCTCGTCTATACAAATATATACGCATAAGGCACAATATTTACGCACACACACACATGCACATCCTCACACAAACACGAACACACACACACACACATCCACACTATCAAAATCAACCGACTCACCGCAAACATTAAAACAATGTGTACGTAAATGTAAGCAGAGCACTGTAACCCGGGATGAGACCTGGTGACCTGAAACACAAGCGTCGGTCTAGCTTGAGCACCAGTCTCCCACAATATTGTAAACTATTTACTGTTACAATGTTTAAATATTGTGGTGAGAAAAAAAATATTATCTAGTAGTACACACAGCGACTCATCAACCTAGAGTGTTTGGACTTTAAACTTGAACGCTGCGAATCGTGCGAGAGAGTGCGTTATATTTTTGTTACGTTCTATCCTTAACATTACATCGACACCACCATGCACTGTCCCTTCTGACAATTCTCTATTTTGTATGTAGCGTAGTTATGCGTACGAGTATATAATAATAATGTCCTCCAGACCGAATTTCGGCCACGGCGGCCCATCCTAACGGAGACTGGCCATCTGCGTATATAGGGTGTCTAACTTAATGTGTAGCCGTGTGTACCTACCATTATTGACAACGGCGCGGCGGCGGCGTTTAGTAAAGGATAGGTCACTATATAGGTACTTATCTATATATCAAGATGAACATAAGTATAAGTAGACTAGATGTTCCCGCGTTTATCATTACTGCGCCGCCCCCGTGGGTCGTAGCGTGATGTTATATAGCCTATAGACTTCCTAGATAAATAGGCAATCCAATACTAAAATAATTTTTCAAATTGAACCAGTAGTTACTGAGATTAGTGCGTTCAAATAAACAAACAAACTCTTCAGCTTTATATATAACCTAGCTATTCATAGACATTTCATAAAGTATATACACTTTCTATTGTTATTGTTTTTTTAGTTTCAGCTAATAAAGAGATCATTGTAAGTATAGAGGGTCTCAAACCAATTTTTGTTAGCGAGAATGCTCGCGTTATTTCTATTATAAAGGAAAGATAAAAGGTTCGCATGACCCCTTATCGTTAGAGGCGTATGCGTGCAAGATTGTTCTCATTTCGTTTGTTTCCATTATTAAAGGAATCATTATTGTTGGTACAAACTAATGGAGAGATATCAAAATACAATTTAATAAGTACATTTTGATAAATGTTGTAGTCTTGGTAGAACATTGAACATTAATTCTAAGCAGCATTTTAAACAATGATTTACCAGTGATTCGATTTGATTAGGTACATAGATAATAAACAATATCACGAGATTTTTGATAATCAATATCTGTATAAAAAACAGGGGTACCTAATTATCTACTTAGTTATGTCTAAAGCCATTGAAATGGAGTAGACTAAATGTAGTGCTTCTAAATCCCCATTTCGAGGCTCTGGTAAAAGGAGCCTCGATTCAGAAACAAAACATAAATAAAAATCAGGAATTTCTTCCACAGTAGTCAGGATCGAAAAACATTTTGGCGTAACTCATATACATAATATATGTTCGTTCTAAAACATATAAACTACAGCCAAATCTCTCTTACGGGAAGGTTGTACGCATAGTAGTGGGACTGTCTATAAACTAGATAAAATTACATATTATGATTATCATTCTCATGTAGAGATGAGGAGGCGATATTTGTTTGTTCTTAAAAGCGATCGCATCAGATTTGTATTAAACGCCCATAAGCTGCAGTTAAACGCGTGCATAATCTGATGTACATAACAAATTAGTTGATTGAGTAGTAAACGTGGAGTGCAAAAAAGGGTGGTCGTGGCTGAGAGTCGTCAGCTGTTCTCCCCAGTCCCCCGCCATAAGTACGTATGTAATTGGAGCACAATGCCTGCATTATCTGACTGAGTGTTGTCACATTCAATCGTCATGCGGTTAATCGAGTCGAAAGTAAGTACCGTTTTAATACGCGGTTGTTAGTAAGGAGCTTATTAACAGTTTAAAAGATAATAGGAATAAAATTATCCAATAATTATAATAATATTATAATGATTGTCTAATCATTGTGATAACATTATTATTGATATTAGTAATTGTTCAGGGTTTTGTTGCTTGAACGTTATTATGGGTTGTTGTAAATTCGTCACAAAGTAAATTCGGCACATTTTGAAAAATCCATACATTGAAAGTCAATTCGTCACAGCTACATGAAGGTTATTGTAAATTCGTCACAAATCCTGATTTTACATCATTTTTGCTTAAAGTAGCGATAGCAAGCAAAGTACTTAATTGATTTTAAGAAAGAAAGAAAAGAAGAAAGGAGTCGTATTTTATTTCTAAACAACACGAAAGCTTTCACAGTATTATGTAAATTATGTATATTTTTTAAGAGAATACATCAATACATATTTAATAAAGATTAATTAATACAAGTGACAGCCCTGCACCACAAATGCCACGTTTCAAATGTGCCACCAGTACACATTAATTGTTAGGTTATTATATTTATTTATATAGTTGTAGGCAAGTCAGCAACTCGTGATCTGTGATTTTTTTATAGGTGTTATGTTAAATTAAAAAAATATATGATTATTAGGTACTGTGATTTAATTGGGATTAAATATAATGACCATCAAAAATACTAATTGCACAGCAAAATATGCTTACTGAAATATATCATAACGAGCACCTATACGCCTCAAATCACTGCATTCCGTCTCGGAAGGGTTAGGTTATGTTAGGTTCCTTCTTAAACCGACCCAAAAATAGGAGCCCCGCGAAGCAGGGCTGCGTCGACTTAGTTTGATCTCTTTAAAATATTTTAGTAAGCATATTTTGCTGTGCAATGAGAACTGTGATTTTTATATAGATGTCAGGTAAATTATTAAATTTACTGATTATGAAAAATATACAACATTTTTATTCTACTAGTTGTTTAATTTGTTTGCTATCGGTGCGTGTTTTACCATATTGGACATAAATTAGAGTTGTGACGAATTTACACATACTTTTTTTCGTGACGAATTTACTTTGTAACGAATTTACAACAACCCATTATTATAAGGATTGTTTTTGGAATATACCTAATTATTATAAGGATCGAATTGGGAATACCTTTCGCACGGGTTTACCTAAGTTTTAACGTTTTAATGCTATGAAAAGTTATACATTTATAAGTAATTTGAAAGATCCTAACAGACAAAGTAACTCAATACAAAAATATTGGAGAATGCTCAGAAACCGAAATATAAGAATTAAAGAAATATCTTTGATTTATATCACGGATTTATATCTACTACACAAATATTAGTAAGTATTATTGTGCACGATTAAAAAAAGATTGTGTTTAATCAACAATGCTAACAATACTCATTCATCGAGTGTTAGGGTTGCACCCCTTAATATTCATTAGCTATCCCCTAATTACGGGATTATTCGACCGTTCACCAACTTTGAGATGAGAGTTCCACACCTGACTTGTTCATGTTTTGTTTTGAATGCTTTCCGAACAGATATTGATATCACGAAGACAACGCTTCAGTACATTTCAATTGCACACAATACAGAAATATCGTAGTGAAATTGTTTTCTTATAATAGCTGGTTTTTCCTCGCTATTCCACCTGCAGAAGTGCAGTGATGCGGAAAAGAAAATGTTGGCGTTTCAACTTTTCAAGCAGTTTATGTTTGTTGCGATTGTAATGTAAGTAGGTACTTTGACTACCTATAAAATAAAAATGAATCAGTCTGAGTTAGCGTAGGTGGTCCTCAAAGACAAAGACAACAGTCTTCAAACGTGACGCGTATTTCGGTAGTATACGTAACATTTAGGTAGTACTTTACTGTAGACTGCGATAGGCTGAGTTCTGACTGCACGAATGGAGTAGCGCGCAAACGGTCGCCGCGGCCGCTGCTGCTGCAAGTGTTCTGGGTTCGAAATCTACAACAGACAATTATTTGCGTGATCATGATCACACAGGTATAATCAATTGTTCTGAGCCTGGGTGAAAATATTTTGTGTCCATTAGGTAGAAAAAGGAATTTCTTAATTTTTTAATTTCTTAATTTTCATAAGTACAAGTTTCATTTACGTGTAGGTATAGGTACCAATTCTTAGCGGAGTATCACTCTTGTGATCCATATGTTGCTGGTAAGTTTCTGACGTAATCGGATAATCCTATTGAATCTACCTTCCTACTAAGATTTTTTGGACACAAGTGTTCCATATACCTGGCCGATTCGTAAACGAACCACTCTTTTTACGCGACTTAATGAGGCAGTAAAATAAGAAATTAAAGAATTTTGTAATCATTTTAATTAGATAAGATCAAAACAAAATCAATTTAAACATTATCAAAATTGTATTTGTAAAAAGTTACTAGCACTAGTTAAATGAAAATAATACGTACATAGACTCAAGCCGAACAGCAGCGATAGCCTAGTGGGAAACCGATGGACTGCGACGCAGAGGTCTCGAGTTCGATCCCAAGGCACGCATCTCTGACTTTTCGACGTTATGTGCGTATTAAATAGTTAATTATTTCTCGCTTTAACGATGAAGGAAAACATCGTACCCTTCTCACACTTAGGAGAGGCCCGTGCCCAGCAGTGGGACAGTTTAATACAGGGCTGATATTAGACAAGCCTGTATATCCCCAAAGGGGTAGGCATAGTTGTATTGCATGCACTTTTTGACAAGTATGATTTTAGATCCCACGTTATAGGAGGCGAATATAAAAGGCCTTCGCGATAGCACCGAATTGCGTGCGATTCGAGATAAAGAGAGATAGGTCACGTGGCATAAGTATGTGCTTATATTTATAAGCACATACTTATATGGGACCTTCAAACAAAGGGGTTAAAACAAAAACATTGATGCATGGAACCAACATAAACAATTAAAATAAATGCATAGTAAATTAAATTTATAGATACGATTAGTACATTTAACTGCCTCCGTGGCACAGCGGTAGTGAATGCGACTTCTGTGCATGAGGTCTCGGGTTCGAATCCCGGGGCGGGCCAACAAAAACTTATTGGGTTTTTCAGTTAAGAAATCTCAATAGCTACCCGCAGTTGGCGGTGTTAGACACCCCCGTGCCTCGGAAAGCACGTAAAGCCGTTAGTCCTGCGCCTGATCTCTCTCCGGTCGTGTCGGATTACCGTCCGATCGGATCATGAGAGTTAGGGAACAGAGAGTGCACTTGTGTTTGCGCACACACTTGTGCACTATAATATTTCCTGCGTAGTTGGCCAGTCTCCGTTAAGACTGGCCGCCGCGCCATGGCCGAAATTCGGTCTGGAGAATATTATTACATTAATTAAAAGCTTTATTTACCTAAACAATAACAAAACATTCCAAACACACTCAAATTAAATTACATAATTAACTTATAAACTGTCCCAAATTAAATAATAATCGTTTTCAAATAAATCGTACCTAATAAATTGTAACATAGAGAGGCGTGTTTATCCAAGAATCGATTGTCGCATTTGTGCCAGGCTGATGGGCACCGCACCACAATCCATACTCAATGCGTAGCTCGGCCAAATGCGATGTGAAACGAGGACGATACAAATTGCGACTAATATAAATCGAAATGTTATATTGCCAGACAGCGGATTGGAACACGTGCGTATTCCCACAGTCCATGGATGTACGCAAAACACAAATCTCTTCAACAATAAAGTTTGGAGTGTCCGCGGTGGATAAAAATCGTTTTCGATTTTTCAGAATTTTATTTAGTTCACTTTTTTAGTTATTTTTTTACGATAAAGTTAGCATGCATGATCATACGGCCCGAATCATGGGAAAAGGTTACAATGGCTTGTGCGTGCTATAACAAGCGGGGTATACGATTGAATTGCCACGCAGATAGATAGATACTAAGTTTCGAACTCGTATGTGCGTCTATACGCACTTTTATAATGATCGCTTGCTGTAACGGTAAAGGAAAGATTGTGAGGAAACCCGCATGTCTGAGAGTTCTCCAAACTGTTCCTGAAGATATGTGAAGTCTACAAACTCGTATTAAGCCAAACCCTTTTAACACTGAAAAGAGGCCCGTACCCAGCAATGGGCAGTCTATATACAGAGCAAATTTTTGGGAAAAATAAAAGAAATGGCGGAGGAAAGTATGTGATCTTCCTGAACACTTAGATGTCGGCCGAAATGCAGTAATGTCCGTAGAATGGTAGCTATACTACTACGTTGGTTTCTGGAATACGATGATCGTGAGAGTAGTGGCAGAGTGATGAACATCAACAACTGGGATATATTTTTTATTCAGAGTTCGAAGGTATCGAAGGGTCAAATCTTATATGTAGGTAAGATTTAAAGCAATTCTTGTTGAATGTCTAATATGTTGAATATGGAAACTATTTAATATCTATCCGTAGATAAGTAGTGATTAGCTAAGAATTTTAATATTCGGGTAACGGGGTTGGTCTTGATGAGTTTTTAAAGTCATCTTAAGATCAAACTTTAATAGCGAAAGGCGATCACAAGACATTGTAAAATGTTTTATTATCAAAGCCTGCTTGGCTGACAAGTTATGTTAAGTGTTTGCTGATAAAGCCATACGTCGTAGGAACTCCACTATGACGAAAAAAATTTTATACTAATATATGTATATAACTGATATTAAGGGCTGGTCGATAAAGTCTTGACTGATAAAATAATAAATACAATTTATAACGCGCAAATTGTTCAATAAAATGAAAATTGTTATAACGTTGAGCTGTAATAGGGATACAGACTTTATATATTCTTATTTCTTAAAACTAATTCATCTCTGTAAATTCTATGTACACACCTAAAAGTTACATGTTTTCGAGGCTTTACGGAGTTGGTTGCTCTCGCTATAGTTTCCTTCTGAGAAACAGTAAGAGTGACACTCCACGGAAAGCCTTTCATAAGTTTAATGAACACTATGAGTTATGACCTTATGACACACCCTTAATTATTTTCTTTTCGTAATTATTTTGTGAACCGGTAATATGCTTAGACTGGAAGTTATCAGGTCGCTAGCTATTTTTATAACGATATAAATTAATTGAGCAGATTTATAAATCAATTATAATTATTGCTAAAAGTAATAATGTTGTAAGTATAATAAAAAGTAGGTAATTTAAAAGTGACAATTTAAATATCGCCGCCGTATGTCTTAAGTGGGTGCTTGCCTAAAGGCAACTCCTTCACTAGGTATAAAGCCTGTATCGCAGGGGACTTTAAAAACGTTCAAACAACATCCAGATTTAGAATTTGTGGTTCACAGATGTTTTTGTCTCGTATGGGGATCGAACCTATACATTCGGAGCTCTACGTGACAGTGACGTGGCGACCACTTAAACCACTATGCCATTTGTGCACCCAATCAGTCAATCGTTGTTCATTGTAGGTACCTTTCAATCAGCACTACTATTGTGATAAAACAACTATTTCGTTCATATTATCGTTTCTAATAGGTACCTATTTATAACGAGCATAGGCTGAAACGTGCGCGATCCACATACAAACATTGTGTTTACCAATAGGTATATAGCGAATCATATAATCAGTTTCATGGACTGTTATTTCGCAATAGTTATTAGAGTTGAACAATGGATTTTATAGCGTAACGGAACAGTGCCGACAATTTTAACACGAGAACGAGTTCGAATGGGTGCCGGCACATCTCTATTTGGGGGCAGCGAGTCGTGGTGTGGTAATCGCATCAGAGCCTCTGTCGACGGCAGGCGCTGCCACCCATCCCTCCTCCCTCCCTCCTCTCTTCAGACATTTCACCAACGCTTTTTCAGCGACGCGACAAACCATTATGATTCTATTTTCATGGTAATAAGACTCCCCACAGAAAAAGACTTTCACACTAATAAGTTTAAATGAAAATTGTCCCATTGTTGAGCAAACAAAACGGGATTTTGTCGTGTACTTTGTCATTCTGGCGAAATACCTACCGAGGCTTCAGTTATGTTTGTTAAATATAACTGCGTAGCTTTGTGAATAGAAATAAATAACGCCATTGAATTTGTTACGTTTACTTTGCTGTATTAAATCGTTTGAGGTTTAAAGTGTAATAACTATTATGAAGTAGGCACCTATGTTATGTGCCAAGTCATTCAGTAATCAATGAAAATAGAAAAAGAACGATACAAAAATATTATTTCGATCTAGCGACAATAGCACAAATACGCCAATTAAATATATAAAAAAGTGATTCTAGTGGTTATGGCCCTTTTGCGGTATAAATTTTGCAGTGGTTAAATATAATACACCTTTTCCCGGAAGCAGATCCTTCTAAATCGCGGTAATCGGATATCCTAAGCGTGCCAACTGGGAATCGCGAGATATCCAAAGGAACGTTAAGATATTCTTTGGGAGTCTTGTCGCATTATACTCGCGAGCCCTGTTCAGAGAAGCTTTAGCTTTAAAAGTGCAAATAGACGATCCAACATGGTGCGGCCAAACTAACGTACGCACGGTACGGTGCGCTCTTCATACCCCTGCTCCACACCACGAAGCGTCATAATTATATTGCCGGTGCCGCAGCAAGTTCAATGTGACACCATCGTAACGGCAGGCACTGTGGCGCAATATGGTTCGACAGCAGACTGCCGCGCCTTCGTGATTCGGCCGCTCTACGTTCGATCGTCTATTTGTACTGTTATGTAGTTAAGTATTGGGATCCTCGGCGTGGAAATCTCAAATAAAGTCCAGTTTGTGAGTCACTTGGAGGACAAAGCTAAATTAGCGAGTAAAAAGGTGGGTGTACTGAACAGAGCGAGGCGGTACTTTACACCAGGTCAACGTCTTGTGCTTTACAAAGCACAAGTCCGGCCGCACGTGGAGTACTGCTCACATCTCTGGGTAGGGGCCCCCAAATACCAGCTCGACCCACTTGACTCCCTACAAAGATGGGCAGTTCGAATCGTCGATGATCCCAATCTCACGGATAGATTGGAGTCGTTGGAGCAACGAAGGGACTTTGGGTCTCTCTGCGTGTTCTACCGACTCTTTCACGGGGAGTGCTCTGAAGAACTGTTTGATTTGGTACCAGCGGCCCCTTTCTACCACCGTACCACTCAACACCGAAGCAGGGTTCATCCATATCACCTGGAAGCGTTCAATTCTAAGACGGTACGCTTTCAGCGATCATTTCTCCCACGTACGTGCAAGCTCTGGAATGAACTGCCAGCTTCGGTGTTTCCCGAGCGCTATGATATGTCCTTCTTCAAACGAGGTTTAAAGAGAGTTCTTATTTCACGGTAGGCAGCGGCTTTGCTGTGTCCTGACATTGCTGAAGTCCATGAGCAGCGGTTACCACTTTCCATCAGGTGGGCCACTTGCTCGTCTGCGACCAATAGCAATAATAAAAAAAAAAAACATTTTGATATGGCTTACAGCTATAACAACCATCTGCCTTCTTCGGGTCGCATTGACGATGGTATAATATGTAGCCCGTTAAGTCGCTTCTTATGACACATAATCGTAGTGTTATAGAGTTGTTTGTAAACTGTAATATGATGATATAATGCGTAGATAGTAGAGATGCGCCAAGCATTGAATATATCAATGGCGCCGAGTAATAATTTTACCGAGTAACTGAGTACTCGACAGTAGTAAGTATTTATTTTGCATATACGTTATCTATATATTAATACGTGAAGCAAAAACTTTGTACCTACCCCTTTTTACGAAAATTGCGCGGACGGAGAAGTATGAAATTTGGCACAGTTAAAGTTTATATGGAGAAGGAGTGACGAATCCTAATATTTATATAAAATAGGCATTAGAAATACATTAAATTAATGAAAAAACACTACACGCACACAACCATGCATTTGACACACGCAGTCGAAGCGCGTAACTATGGTTACATATATCAATATATAATGACATATTATATCAGCAATATCTTACAGGCAAACTGGTCGACTTTCGAGCACTAGGCGACCGCTAGTATTCATTAATATGTTGGGTGAAATTTGTGGTTACATTAGAAACATATTAAATCCTACGGATGATAATTTGAATTCTATGTAATTACTATCAAAAAGAATTTGCTTTACGCTGCAAATAAAGGAGCTTAATGAAAATTCGGGTTAGGGTCAGATAGTTCTTTATTGGAGTGTGCATTTTCACAGTTGTATATGAATCGAAATGCATAGTACCTAGGCTACAACATAACTTAGGTGTACTTACCTACATACATTAGTCAAAGCATGCACAGCCATGGACTGCTTATTTTAAACGCCGCGCCGCGCCGTCTCTCGCAATAGGATTAATCCTATATCACGGGAGACTTTACAAATATTGAAACAACGGGCACAACACCCAGACTCGAAACAACTATGTATTTGTAGAACACAAATTTATTTTCTACTCGGGACTGTGGTCCGAACCCACAACAATCGGCGCAGTGGCTGTGGGTTGTGTGATGTACGTTAACATTATTCTTTGTTTGTTGCCGATTTGAGCAATGAGCTTTACAAGATTTTTTGCAAAATATAGGTCTATTTAACTATTTAAAAATAAATGCCTAAAAGAGGCAAATTCTACAAATTAAATAAATACCTACCTACATTTATCTAACCTTTTGAGAAGAACCATGTTGTTAAATTAAAGAAAAATACAAATTTACGCGGACGACCCGATATTTGAATACGATAAGAATTTTTACTTTCATTAAATCCATAAAGAGATGTCCGGCAAAGAGTTGTGTGAAAGGATTAGGGAAGAAGGCTCTCTACAACGACGCAAAAGGCTTATCTATGGACACCCTCTATTATATTAAAATATTTTTCTAGTGATATTTTATTTATACGAGTAAGCTGCAGACGTAAAAGATATCTTTGATCTCTGTGATATTCAGTAGAAAATACCATTTCGAGCTATTTTATTAAATAACGGTGTATTTTTGTATAGAGATGACCGTCTTAAGTTGTTCAAACAACTAAGAATATTTATTATTTTTGAAAATAAACTACTTACTTCGTAAGGATTTTATTATTTTAACCTATTTATTTTCCCGACGTTTCGTTTGCTTTTTAAGTTTTTAGCAGCCGTGGTCACAGGGAGACTCGTTAAAGTAAATCAATTCAGCTTTGTGTGAATCTATGTAACAACGAGTAATAACGTTCCTACTCATTAATCTATACCTACTAATATTATAAAGCTGAAGAGTTTGTTTGTTTGAACGCGCTAACCTCAGGAACTACTGGTTCGATTTGAAAAATTGTTTTAGTGTTGGATAGGCTATTTATCGAGGAAGGCTATAGGCTATATAACATCACGCTACAACCCACGGGGGCGGCGCAGTAACGATAACCGCGGGTGAAACCGCGGGAACATATAGTAGCTTATGAGAATAATATTTCGTTAAAATAGGGACTTATAGGCATCCTAACTAACATTATGAATGCGAATGTGAATTTGTTTGTTATGCTTTAACGCTTTAACTACTCTACTAGAATAATTATACATACACATTGTCAGGGGTATAGAAAAGGACATAGAGAAGGTACCTTTCATCCAGAAAAAAGTACTATTTCCGAGGGAAATTTATTGTCAAAATCTACATTAGCGCGAGCAAAGCTGTGGACAAAATGTAGTAACATTATACAGGTGTCCCAGAATATGTGAATCAAATTGTAATGGGAGATTCCTTAGGTAAGGACCTTTCAAATGCGCTAAATAAAAATGACCGCCGCGTCCACTAACTAAAAGCGGCAAGTGCTATGAGACCGCATATAACTTAACCGCTTTTTAGATTTTTTGCGAACGGTATACCTGTTAAGGTAGCCAGCAAGGTAGATGTAGGTGACATATCCTTTTTAAAGATGTAATCAGATTGAAAAAATACAGCATCTAATCTCTATGGTAAGAAACCCTATGTTGTCAATCTTTACTCACTTAAAAATATGTCAGAACTCGTTTCTTGATATAAGAACCGGGCCTTAGTTGAAAATGTTTTGTGGCTGAGTTAGGAGCGAGTTTGCGAATGCGTCAAGCGATTACTCGCGCCGATCATCAGTTGATCAATTATGCACCAAGCAAGTGTCCCTCGGTAACTGTTCAGCCGCTAAGTTAGTTATGGAAGTTAGGTATGGATATTTGCTGCTCCCTTAATCAGAAAACCTATATCGAGAACGTCATTAAGCAAGCTTCGCGAAAACTCGGAGTTCTGAACAGGGTGAGGCGGTTCTTCACGCCTGGGCAACTGTGCCTATTGTATAAGGCACAAGTGCGCCCTTGCGTGGAGTACTGTTCTCATCTTTGGGATGGCTCCGCGCAGTACTTGCTGGACGCTCTCGACCGGTTACAGCGGCGGGCTGTCACGAGTTCACTGGAACCTCTGCAACTCCGTAGAGACATTGCCTCATTGGCATGTTTCTACAGAATATACCACGGGGAGTGCTCTGAAGAGTTATTCCACCTTATCCCGCCCTCCCCTTTCCTATCCAGAACAACGCGTGCTGGGCTCAGATGCCATCCTTACACGGTAGAGTCGATTAGAGCGCGTACCAAAAAGTTTGGGTCCTCATATCTCTGCCGAACGACCAAGGTATGGAATTCTCTGCCAAGGCACGTGTTTCCTTCTTCCTTCAATCCTGGGTTCTTTAAGCGGGGCGTGAAAAAGCATCTTCTCAGGCCGTCAAAGTAGAGACCTCAACATCGCCTCGGCTACTGTCGGGGCGATGTGGAGGCCACTGCTCTTAGACCACACAACTGCTTACCATCAGGTGGAGTGTGGTCATTTTGACGAGCAAAATAAAAAATAAAAAAAATAAAAAAAAGTGAATAATCACTTCGCAATATTCTTATCTAGTGGAGAGTCCTCATCGGTATTGTAAATAACCATAATATAATAATATCAGCTCTGTGTATATTAAACTGTCCCACTGCTAGGCATGAGCCTTTTCTCAGTGTGTTAAAGGTTAGGCCATAGTCCATCACGCTAGCAAGAGTTTGCATATCTTCGAGAACGTTATGGAGAATTCTTATGGATGCTGGTTTTCTCGCAATGTTTTACTTCACCATTAAAGCGAGCGATGATCAACTATTTAATCCTGACTAATATTATAAAAGCGAAAATTAGTTTGTTTGTTTGTTTGTTACCTTTTCACGTCTACACCACTGAACCGATCATCCTGATATTTTGTATATACGTTGTCAGGTGTACAGAAACGAACATAGGCTACGTTTCATCCCGAAAAAAATAACTGTTCCCGAGGAAAACAACAAAAACATTCTTATGATAATAGATGGCGCCACGTTTCTTTCGAATCATGATTGAATTATATAATTACAAGCAAACAAACCGAATTGATTGTCAAATTCTAAATTAACGCGAGCGAAGCCGCGGGCAAAAGCTAGTATACACATAATTTTCACTTACAGTCACAGTTGTGTGTATTGTTGTCGAACCCGAGACCTCTGCGTGGCGGTATCCCACTAAGCTATCGCTGCTATCAAATATGTATACAGGTTGATTTTGAAATCGTGTAATTCCTTTTAACCACGCCATTCTACTGGTGGTATAGAATAACCCTGACCATATTTTTTTTTTATTAGAACTACTTTTTTGGAAAATTTAATGTACCGTTTTTGTCGTGAAATGGTGTCAGATAGTCATATACAACTATTTAGATTTAATTTTACACTTTCCCCAACGTTTCGGTTGCTTTTCAGCAGCCATGGTCACGGGGAGATTAAGATGGTAGTTGTCTCAATGTTTCAGTGTAGTTATTTCAAAGTACCCGAACATAATTTAATCATTGGAGTTTCTATTTACGCAGAATGAGTTCAAAATATCATGAAGTCTAGCTGTGGTTTGCTTCTTCTTAGGTTTGTCTATTTGAATTACTCCCAAGCTGGTGGTACATTCCTACCATCTTCTCTATTGAAATTAGGATGCTTTTTGATTTCAATAGCCTCGCGAAGCATCCTTGGTAGTTCGGTGTTCTTTAGCGAGAATCTGTGGTTTGTCAAATCTCAGGTAGTGGTCGGTTTCCTGTTGCACATGTTCACAGACAGCAGACTTCAACGAGCGTTGCTTTGTATTGCCCAGTATTAACTTTTTTCTAACTACTATGTGAATGTTGTGGCAACCCTTAAGTAGGGTAGTGTTTGGCATTACCTTACGTAAAGGTTCCCACAATATTAACTACGAGTACTAGCCGTAAGAAAATGTAATGGTAAACCGTGTTAGTTGTCCTAAATAAATAAATACAAATAAATTATTATAATGTATTCAAATAGCAATTATTTGAAAAAAGTCATTGGTATAAGCATATAACAAATACCTAACATTTTATCAATAAGTATCTACTAAATACACTACGTTTCTACCAAGTAAGTTGTATTGTTTCTGATGTGAAATGATAACGGCATTGAATGACCAAGAATGTCAATCAATGCTGCAAAAGAGGGCGACGCACGGGTAGTAGGTACCTACCTTCGATCTCCCGCCCATTCTTCAATATTCTATTAGACCTACACACATGTATTTTGGCATTTCTTATCCTTATAATCTTCTTGTCTTTATAATTATCTCTACAAGCAACTTAGCAAGTTTTAATAGTCAATGAATTAGGTACGATCAATATCAAAGAAAGTAATAAATTCTCCTTTGAATCAATTGTCTTTGATATAATATGAAACGAATTATTATAGGTGATGGAATTTAGCACGCGTATCGTACGCGTATCTTAAAATTATTCTATCTTTGATTCCATGATTCTATTAGCAAAAGTGACAACCCGAACGTCATTTGTGTCGAACTTGACCCCTTTTTAAATGAATGTTTTTAGAGTTTAAAATATAATCTCTAAAAACATAAATACTTATTTATGTACGCTTAATAGTGTCACAAAAATAAATATTCAACTTGACCTTTCTAAACATCGCTTAGACTGTTAAGAAAAATTGCAGTTTATTGAGTAATTAACCCGTGCGACCATAAATTAGGAACATAATATTTGATGATTATTACTTGTAACAAAATAAAGCATAATGTTGGTTCCTTTTTGTGCAAAACTAAAGATATTACTAGATACGACTCCATTATAAGCTAACGCGAAACTTATTTATTGTTCTTATCATAAACATGAAGGGGCTTCTATGTTTTTCTTCAACTTTTGCTATGTACCTACCTACCCAATATTCATAGTTATATTATTATAAAATAAAATAAAAGTTTAAGTAGTTGTACACAATTGTGGATAATTGCGGACACAGCTAGAAAGATATATTAGTCAGTGTTTTAATCTAATTTGATTAATACTTATACATTGAGACATCGATCACATAGGTACCTACACCTACTATTAGTGATTTAATAAGTACATAGGTAGTATAAGTACCTATTGGATGTCAACTTAATAAATAAATGATAATAACATTTTAAGTTAGGTATACACTCCTTTTTACTATATTATAATATCAAGGGAGTTCTTTTTTAATTGGTGCATTTTTCTAATTAAAGTTCTATAAACGCTTGTCATTTAGACAACAAGTAGCTACCCACTAAACTTAGTGGGTAGCTACGTTTTACAACTAAACTAGGACGGCTACTTATATAATTAAGTTCCAAAAAATTAAGCAACTTACAGAAGGCAGCAAGACCAGCTCCAAAGGCTAGCTGCTGGTGAGGCAAAAGCATTGGTCGTGGACACAGCGGCAGCGGCGGCGGCGACGGCCACATTGGCGGACCCCTGACCGCCACGTCCACAGGACCTTCACTTTCGCCTATCTCCACATCGGAGGACGACTCGCTCTCAAACACATTCTCAACAACACTATTATTTTTAGGCTCTTCAAGATGCCCGTATATTCTAGCAAAGAACTTCCGCGGGGATGAAGGCCGCGGTGCTTGCACCGAACTCGCGTCCGTTTGATTATCATCAACTTCTTCGCTCATCGTTTTAATTAGCACACGTGTTATTCGGTTTCGAGAGGTGCGTGAATTGAGAGTGTCAGGTGTATGCTTCCCCAAAGAACTCGGCCCCGCCCCTTGCTCTCTCCCTTTTCATCCCGAGGAGGAATAAAGGGGAAAGGGTATTTTGCAACCAATAACTGCGCTCATTTCATGGAAGCCCGCCCCTACAGGCGGGGTTGAAAGTGGGATAAAGTTGTTTCGTAACTTTCTACAAACAAGTTGTAATAAATGTGTTCTTATTTTATTAATTGTTATCAAATCGGTAGGTTGGTCTTTTGGTAATTATTATGTTAATATATGTCTAAGAAAATTGTTTACAAGTTCTGGGATTAGGACTATTGCATAAAACTAGATAGGTACTACACCTACGTATTATTTAAGTTGAATTGGAAAGGCGCCTATTCATGTTTCATACGTACGATATTACTTACCAAATTAAGTGCACATGAATTAGGATGGTTTCCACTAAAAGTCTCGCTGAATAGACACGAGAAAGGTCATTTTGTGTCATACTCACGCCTTTTTGACACTGTTCAAGATATAATAATAATAGTTTTTATCGAAAACCTAAAGATATAAGATATAGACCATAGTATACTTATCTATACTAATATTATAAAGTGGAACGATTTCTTTGTTTATTAGTACCTAACCGATTAAGTCTGAAATTAACAGAACCTATTTCAATTTGAAAATTACAATACCAGAAGTAACATAGGCTATATTATTATACCTAACATCACGCTACGAACAACGGGAGCTGAGTAGTAATCATAAACGTGGAGGAATTTAACTACAATCTTTGTTGTTAAGTTGAGAGCACAAAGAACATAAAACTAAACACATTGAATGATTATTTTCTTAGAAAATTAAATGATCGATTTTTCGTAAAAGAATATTCTACAGGTACCTACCTAACCCGACTCATCATACTTTTTTACCCATGATTTCCGTGCAGTTTTGTAAGTAATATTTTCCTATTTACTAAATCGTTTATTTGATTAAGGATATGATTGGTCAAGCCTGAAAAGTGTTTCAACTCGTCAAGCGATTTTTTATCACCCATTTTTGTTTAAATTCGTCAAATATCTACTAATTACCTAAGTTTCGTTTCGTCAAAACATGTAAAGGTTCTGATTGGACCAGTCTACGATAAGTACTAACTCGTCAAGACTATTATTAGTTCTGATTCGTCAAATCTATTAAAAAGCAACTTGCAATTAATTTCTAACCTACCTATAAAATACTTATCATGTCTCCGCACTTCCTATTTCATACAAAAATAGATTTTTATGTTGTCATTATTGGTTATCTAATATGCGGTTAGAATTGTTTTGCTTTGTCAATTTCTTGCATGCGCTGACAATTCATTATAGTGGCAATGAAGACAGTTAGACTAATAACGTTATAATTTATTATTTAAAGAAATAAATAGAAAGATTATTTTAAATAACAATATCTTATTATCATATTATCAAAAACATAACTGTAGGTATCTAAAAACTACATGTCTATCTAGCACACATACTTCTCGCAGTAGGTACAACAGGTAGGTATACTGGCCCATTTGAAACAAGTCACAGTTTGGATTTGACTCCAAGAGAGCGTTGAATGCAGTGTCCTGTACCCTGGGAATCGGTGATTTAAAATGTGCTAGACTGTGACTTGTAGGTGTTGTAAATAGCTTGTGACTTCAACCACGTCTATATTATTGGGTACAAACAATCAACATACGTTTTGATGAATCTCGGTGGCTAATATAGGGTTTTTCAACAAGAACTTTGTTTTTCAATATGGTCACACCGGAACTACATGACAGTTTTGACATTTAGTTTTTTTCATATCTTTATTAGAAGCTTTAGCTCAGTCATATTAGGGATTTAGAGGTTTCGCCTCGGAATGAGAGATAATAAGCTGTAAACTCGTGTACACCTTCATTTTGGTATTAAATAAAAAGGGTTGAAGACTACACGTTTTAAAGACATAATACTTAATTATTTTCCTACTTTAAATCTTCTTTACATAAATTTAAGATTTTAGGTAAGTACAATAAGTATTTTATCTAATGAGTTTTTATTACACAAAGTAGGTATTACATACATACATAGATTTACGCCTGTTTCCCAGAAGGGTAGGCAGAGACTACAGATTTTCATTTGCTACGATCCTGACACACTTCTCTGGCTTCATTCACTTTCATCACGCTCGCCGGTTTAAGGTGCTCTTAACCTGGGTCTTTGTCCAGAACGTCTCCAATCTGATCGAAGACGTTCGTTCGAACGTAGGTATTATTAAATAAAAATATAAGATATCTGCAAAATATTGTTAAATATAATGTATTAACTAATAAATAGTACAAATTATTTATTGTTAATAATATTTCAGTAATTTAATAACTTTATACTCACTGAGATTCACGGTTGAATTTGCATTACAGTGAGTATGGTTGGCTGTGGACTTTCCGCCCTCTATTTCAAAAATTAACTACTTGGGCAATTGTTATAATGAATTCAATTTCACTCGAAAATCGCATTAAAATAATAAAAATTCAATATGAAAATGGTGGATCTGTAAAAGTTACATTTCGTAAAATTCGGGATATTTTCGATCAACATAATCGTCCTTCTGAGACCGCTATTAAGAATTTGGTCAATAGACCCACCACTTTGGCAAAAAGTGATTCAAAACTTTGATGAAAGAATCGACATCTGTAACCGTGGTCGTGGTGGACATTTATCAGATATCATTTTTCGTTCATAATTGCCAAACCTTACTTTTTATAATACAATAAAAATTTGAAGCATTGTCATCCAAAATTGTTTTATTTTGATTTACAAAACAAAGTTCTTGTTGAAAAACACTGTATATACCTATGTGAATGCTTGTCATTCCCGACTTACTAGACGGCTAGAACGGCGGTTCTTATACGAGATAATTTTGCTATTGACATTATTGATACGTATGATTGTCGGCTGCCTTTCCATGTATTGAGGTTACTTCATCAATGTTCCGTAGAAAGAAATGTCAGAGATAGCACGATGCGATATACTGACAATATTTATTACGAAATAGTTTTTTTTTTATTCATGCATACCTACATAGTACATAGTCTTATGCTTAGCAGGTATGTGTAAAGGGGTAATCAGAGGTATATAAGTATACAACTATGTTTAGGTTTAGTCAACTATAGTTTTCGGTCCCACGTAATAGAGGGCAAACGTATAGCAGTAACCGTGCATAATTCCAGATTTCGTGCTGGTATAGAGAATTTCTGGACATAAAATTCAATAACAAATTCGTCCGAAAACCTGGGGATTAAATGCAAATCAATCTCATTCATTACTGTTGCACGCCTTTACATTATATTACTTGTTATTTACCTATATGATTTGCACCTAACCATGTCAGACGTGCGTGTCGTAGGATCAAACTTGAAACACTTGTTACGTGTCAGATCAACGTTCTCCTCACGTAATAATAATTGTTCAAAACGTATAAGCCGCTTCTAAGAAATTGATAAACATGTATAAAATACTGAAATAACGGAACGATGAATGCGGATGCTGTGCATGAGGTCCCGGATTCAAATCTCGGCTCGGGCCAACAAAAAGTTATTGGGGTTTTCTGTTAAGAAATCTAGATAGCAGTCCGGAGCTAAGCAGTTGACGGTGTTAGACACTCCTGTGTCTCGGTATGCACGTAAAGCTGTTTGTTCTGCGCCTGATTTCTCTCTGGTCGTGTCGGATTACCGTCGCATAGGATCATGAGACATAAGAAACAGTGAGTGCGTTTGTGTTTGCGCACACAATTGTGCACTATAATATTTGCTGCGCAAATGGCCAGTCTCTGTTAAGATTGGCCGCCGTCCGTGACTGAAATTCGATCTGGAGGACATAACATTAATAAATTGCGTAACATTTTGTCTTAAATACCGTCTTAGACATTGTGGCCTCGTGTTGTGTGTTCTTCTCTTATCTTCGGATAGTATCATGTGTGGGAATCAAATCCGTGAAATTCTCCCCTTTAGTAGTGCCAAGGTAACCACTTACTTAGGTATACCACACGCCGATACCACATTTATAATTTTTAGATAAGTATAGGTATGTAAATATAGAATTTAGATAGGTAGGTACTTGAAGAAACATAATTTGAAAGTATGAATTACTCCTTGGATACACTAAAAAAAAGTGCCTATTTATTCTTATTCTCTTTGATGCGTTCAAAACAATGACATTTGTAGAAATGTTTGTCAAATAATAAAAAGGAATGCATGCACCGCCGATACATTTGCCGGCAAATTCATTCAATGTTTAACTATTCGGTGTACAGCGCGATAATGAACCGGAATGCTGCGGTGATAAGCGTCACGTGTATACTCTTGTGTCTCACTTTCAACTACACATTTCCTTTGCATAGAGACAGCTCCAAGTGGAATGTGGACTCGTATGGCAACCGTGAGTACTAAATATATAATATCTTAATAGTATATTACACAGCACATGTACCTATACAGAACTAGTTACCGTCGTTTTGCTATAATCTACCTACATGATTTAGGTACATTAAATCAGTGTCGCCAGTGATGATAGGATACGCTACCTATTTAGATTAGGTAAGCTCCATAAATATTCCTTTTTTTATTTAAAATTCTATTATGCAAGTGCAATTCTTTATTAAACGGTATTAATAACACAACTAAGCGTCGAATATAATCGTTGTGTTGTGGTCCTAGGCCTAGATATCACTTGAATATCTTTGCCTGCGGTAGCCTAGTTAGTCTTCATTATACCAAGCAGTGCCGGATTAAGCAAGTGCAAGCCCGTAGCAAATTCCTTCGGGTAAGAGTGCTTGCATACGTCAGACTTTTTGTAGAACTGATTATTGGGCCGACTAAAATTTTACACATTTATACGAGCGAATTTTTGTAGAACTTGTGCGTTTACCGTATGAAATTTTTATTTACGCCAAGGAAATAGTCGGTTACCGATTGTCTGACGTGGATTGTCTTAGTAGGAAAAGTTGTAACATTTCACGTTTTTGTGACATTAAGTAAATTCAATATACCATATCTTACCACACAAGTTTCACTCAAAAAATTACGCTCAGGCAGAGATGAGTGGGTTTAAATATGCGGGGTCCCCTTTCGCGCGGGGCCCGTAGCAATTGCTACTCTTGCTACGTGGTTAATCCGGCACTGATACCAAGTAGGTAACTAATTCCACTGTTTATCTTACAGCACACTTCTCTTTAAGCACACTGTGTCATAAAGATATAGGAAGCTCAGATATAAATTAACGCATATCCAGATATGATGATTCCCATTTACATTCTACACCTTTTGTTGCGCCTGTCATTGATTATGATATAATCTTCTAGGTCTTTTCTATGTAAAAAGTCTTTTAACTAGCAATATAGCCCTGTAGATACAACGCGTGAAATTCGTTACATCGATAAAGTGCAGGTGTACCGAGAATATTTAATATATTTTCGTTATTTTTCTATAGCATTTCATTACTGATGTCTGATAAGATTCGTTATATAAGTGTGTTTCTATACCTACAGTGTCGCGGCATTGTGATAAAACAAGCCACCACGACAAGATTATTCACCGAACTAAGAAAATGGCAAGCAATTTGGAAAGTGCCCTGAAGAGAATCAAAGACTCTACTCAAGACTTCTCCAAAAACATTCAAGCTCGCTTTAATACCGTTAAGAACGCCTTCACTGAGGAAGATCTTCGACAGTACGAACAACTAGTTATAATGAAAAAGAATCCATATTTAGATCTGAAAGATATAGAATTTAAATATAGTCCTACTGACAAAAATGTCAGGCAAAGTATAAAATTTGACGCAGGGCCTATGCCACAGAATTTTGTCGGTGATCCTAATATTTGGGAAACGATGGAAGAAGGTCTTAACGTGGAAATTACCAATAGAGGTTTAACAGGATTTGCAATACCGGCTAAAATTATGAAAACTGCTAATTTTGAAAAAAATAAATTAAAACTATATAATAATAATTTTAATAGTTCTGAAGACGGTACTTCACAGAATGTGAAATTGGATAAAGGTTCTGATGTTTTAGGTAGTCTTCGTGATGATATTATGAATTTGCTCTGAAAGTAGATTATATTTAATAATATTATTTATCTTGCTTTATTCATGTTTCTGTTACTGTGAAGTACATGATCAACATACGAATCTCAGATGGTAGGTCGCCATGCCATAGATTATTCGACAGGAAGGTAAGTATGCCATTGACAGTGGTTGTGGTTTATTGATAGTGGTATTTATTTATATTTTATAACATCTACGATTATTATTGGACTCGTTGAGCTTAGGCACAAGGAGTACAATAAAAATTGTAGTCGAATCGAAAAATAACGTTTTTTTATTAAAATAACTAAGATTATAATGTTAATCGAAAAATACGATTTTTTTTAATTAAAATAACTAAGACTATAAATGCGAATGTGAGTTTGTTTGTTTGCTTGTTACGCTTTCACGCCTTACTTACTCAAATGATCTACATAAAATTTCGCATGCGCGTTGTCAGGGGAATAGAAAAGGACATAAGGTATCTTTTATTTTTAACCTAACCTACATTTACGCGGTCATAATCTAGTATTATATATGTTCTAACCGATAGCCAAAGATAGTAAATTATGCCGTGCCTGACAAAGCACAAGCTATATTATATTAATCCATAAGTATATATAGCTGACGTTTTAGTAGGTATACCTTGTACTTATATGTTAGTTTTATGATAGAAGTCGAGAGTTACTCAGACGTACCACAACCACACCACATCGATCGACGCGACAAAAGGTGATCAAGCAGTGGTTACGTGTGAATAGTGTCGCTGCAGCTTTGTGCAGTTGTGTTGTGGTTCCTACAAAATGTGGATGTGGTTGAGTTATCGTTAGTAGTTGCGATATGGTTGCGACGACGCGACGCAATGACGCTCACGACAGTGCAGACAGCCAGTTCGACACCGGTTTTCGTCGACGCAGCGGTGTCTGCGATGTGGTCGGACGCTAGTTCGGGGTGTCGCTGGTGGTTGTGTTGTCGTTGCGATGTGGTTGGTATCACCCACTAGGTCGATAATTACGGCAAAATGTGGTCAGTGTAAATTCTACTATTAATTTTCAATACAAAATTGCGCCCGCCCTCGTGGTGTGATTGTGGTTGTGGTACATGTGAAACAAGCTTTAAGCCCTATTTAGTATTTGCTCTAAAATGTAGGTATTAATAAACTTAAACGTCTAACAGAAGTTGTATAGAATTCAGCTTTAGAAATTACAAAGCGGGCATTATAATTTAATGACCCGCCTTCATTTATTTTTGTTTGTTTTAAAAGAAACAACTGCACTAGAAATAAATCCTTTGTTTGTTGTTGAACTTTATAAGCATTCAAACAATGGACATAAAGAACATCCGGACTTGGCTCAGCTCTTTGTATAACACAAAATTTTGTCCCGTGTGGGGACCGAACCCACCACACTCTGCGGCAGTGGTGATGGTGTAGTGGTGTAAACACCACTACACCATACGTGCAATCACTTTTTAAATTATCTTATCATCAAACTCCAGTCTCCGCTACATTTTCACATGATGTGTCTACTATGATTTGATCTTTTATAAACTTGAGGTAGGTACTTACACAATTCCAGGGATATTAATTAATTATACCATGAATGGTCTTGTGATTTTTTGTGACGACTCTAGGTGAAATTAATAATTGTGCAGTTCGTAGGTAATCGATGTGTTAGAGATATTTTGTTATCTAATGAGTTGTTTATTTATGTAACAATAATAATGTCCTCCAGACCGAATTTCACGCCGGCCAATCTTAACGGAGACTGGCCATCTGCGCAGGAGATATTATTATAGTGCACAAGTGTTCATGTGTTCACCTCATGATCCGATGGGACGGTTAATCCAACACGACCGGAGAGAGATCAGGCGCAGGACCTACGGCTTTACGTGCTTACCGAGGCACGGGGGTGTCTATCACCACATACTTCCTAACTCCGGTCTAGTATTGAGATTTCTTAACAGAAAACCCAATAACTTTTTGTTGGCCCGACCCGAGATTCGAACCCGAGACCTCATGTACAGCAGTCGCATTCACAACCATTGCGCCACGGAGGCAGTTTGTTATGTAACTATACATGAAGGCTATAAATAAATAATTATATAAACATGAAATACACCGCAATGTTTCTTAACGCAATCGCAATACTAAGTATAGTATTTGCGATTGCGTTAAGAAACATTGCGGTGCGGAGTAAAAGATAAAAAAGACGCATCAAGATTGTTAACCTTTAGTTAAATACCTAATCAAATGGTTGGACCATTTGGTTAGGTATTTAACTAAAGGTAAACAATCTTGATGCGTCTTTTTTATCTTTTTATCTAAAAACGTAATTTAAAAATAAAATGCTGCTAAAGAAAAATATAAATACAACAATATTGATTACTAAATCAATTGAACCGTTAGTTTAAGCAGTAGTTTATTTGTTTAATATGTGTTAATGTAAAAAGTCACATCAAGATTGTTTACCTTTAGCTAAATACCTACAGCTACCTAACCAAATGGATACTCCAGACAATAATAATTTTGAACGAAAATCTACACGTCAGCAGTCAGCTGCTTACTGAAGTCATCTGTCATTATTGTCAATCTGACATGTAATCAGTGCAATGTAGCTGTGCAGACTGCAGTGCAGTTCATAGATTAGTATACCTGTTAGTCATAGGGTGCAGTTCCTTTCGAGTTTCGGTAAAAATCGTGTTCCATTATTAATTCAGTGTTGTCATTAAATTTATACTCTATCTATCACATAACGGTTGATAATAGAATCACCTCTATAAATTGACATCTGTACTCGTCCGTCCCGTGGACAATTGGTATTTATTTCGTTTAACAAACGTTAGCTACTAGGTACATATAATCTTGTATATTTACAGTTTATTCTTTCAATTGGTTTTAATTTTAGTGTACTATAAGTGTGTTTTATGCCGTGAGTATTTAGATTTGAGCTGTTATTTTATCTTATCTAATATTGAATAATATAATTAAATATTATTAATAAAGCTTTATTATTGCTGTTATTTTAGTTTACTTACAACTTATTAAATTATTTCTTGCAGATTTTTATACAATGGAGCTACAGTGCAGGGCGCAGAACTATGAGTGGGGCAAATTGGGACATGATAGCATGGTAGCTAAATTACTATCTAGTGCTCATCCGGATTTTGCGATTGATCCAACTAAACCATACGCAGAGCTGTGGATAGGCACCCATCCAAATGGACCATCTTTAATTATAGAAAGAAATGTTTTTCTCTCTGATTATATCAAAGATAATTTGGATGCCATAGGACCAGCTGTGAGAAAAAGTTTTGGTGTCTCTGTACCATTTCTTTTAAAAGTGTTATCTATAAGAAAAGCTTTGTCTGTGCAAGCGCATCCCAAAAAGGTAAGATTCAACATTTATGGTATTGTTTTTTTTTTGTAATTTGCTAGTAGTATTAAAGGGTAACTTATAATTCAGCCTTAAGATAATTTTATTATAAACATTTAAATACACTGTGATAGGCTACTTTATTGTAGGTTCAAATCTCACATGGAACAAAAATTTGTGTGATTCGCAAATGATTGTTTCGAGATGATTGTTTGTGTCTATTGTTTAAATATTTATAAAGTCCGCCACAACACAGGATTTATTCTTAGTGTGGGTGTTGTCTTTATTAAATTGAAAGTAAACCTAGTTTGACTGTTATTATTTTAGTTTATCCTAATAATTTTATGAGTCACACAGACATAATATATTCTCTTGCTTGACTTGTGCCTGTTTCTCAGAAGTATATCCAGGGACTATAATAATTAAACTATGATGAATTACACTTTGAAAGACACATTATCAACCAAACTTTTGACTAAGCACCAAGCACAGCAGCTTAATTGGTGCAAGCTTAATTCTCACATAAAACTGTAAAATTTTATGACCAACAAGAACATATTCTAAGCAGCGATAGCTCAGTGGGGAGTCCAACTGACTGCAATACAGAGGATCTCGGGTTCAAACCTACGTTGCACACCTCTGACTTTCGGAAGTTATATGACTTTTCGAAATGATGTGCGTATTGATTAACAATTATCACATGCTCCATGCCTCGGAGAGCATGTTAAGCCGTCAGTCTTGGCTGCCATGAACATCTATGGCAGTAGTTATTGGGAAGTCAGTGCCCTCTAATATCCTGACACTGGTCTAGCCTTAGGGTATTGTTAGCGTTCGGGTTGCGGAGGTCAGGTGGTAGCCGCTCTGTGTAAAAACTGATATCCAGTCAAATCCAGTTAGACTAGAAAGCCGACCCCAAGTGAATTGGGAATAATAATGGCTAGGGAGAAGAAGAACTTATTCAAAGAGTATTTTTCATGTCTGTTGTTTCAATATTTGTAAGGTTCTCTGTAATACAGGATTCTGTATTATAGGGTACTTTACATAAAAGTGCATATTATCGTTTATATATATTTTTAAGACATGATGTAATTTTTTTCTAGTTTGCTAAGCCTTATTTGCTTTATTTGAGTAGAGCTATTTGTTTAGACAGTTTTATCTTGAGCCACTCACAATGGATCATGTATCAAATCCAGTTTTATCTTTTATGTTATCATTTGTTTTATCTATGACTTTGTTGTGTTTTGTCTGTCTTCTAGCTATTGTAGTTTAATGGCATAGTTATCAAAGTTTATTGTCATGTAACAGACATAAAATGTCTCTTAGAGTCACACTGTATTGACACAAATGTATTTTGTATGTTTTATTTACAAATGTAAACATTGTCCAATACCATATTGCATACTATATGCTCAAGCAATTTATATGAAATATATAAAGGCAAAGTAATTAAAATAATAAATAAGTATGATTTTCATGTTGGTCCCTTCCTATTAAATAAAAGAAACACAAAAGTGCCTCAGTGGTTTGAATACTGAGCCATCCAGCAACAATGATTGGATTTTTTCTGGTAATAAATCTCAATAGCAGCCAGAGTTAGGGAGTTGGTAGTGTTATATACCCCTTGCCTTGGAATTTCTAATGTGTGAATTCTGTGTCTCATCATTTGAAAACCAGACACAAAATTAAACTAACACTATATGGGTCCCAATGGTTTGAACATTGGCTAAGGGGTTAGGCTGTAAAGAGCAATTAAGATAAAAACATTATTCTTAATATTTCAGGAGCATGCAGAGGAACTGCACAAAAGCTTTCCAGACATGTATAAGGATCCTAACCATAAACCAGAACTTGCCATAGCACTGACGCCGTTTGAAGCTCTTTGTGGCTTTAGACCTCTGTCGCAAATCCAGAGGTTTCTTAAAGGTTTGTACTAAGTATATAATATATTTGGATGAGTGAAGGCTTCCTACAGATAAATACATATATATTTTTGGCACTAATGTAGATGTCGCGAGAAGCACTCATACAAGTTAATTTTAAAACTGAATAATTTTAAAGATCATGAGTGGCTTTAGAAAATGTGTCATGATATTGATGATATTAGAAGTATTCTATTGCAAGTTTTAGTTTTGAAGAAATAGAAAATGTTTAATAATTTAAATTGGAATGAAATGGAGGTGGAAAAGGCACATAATAAAATCAGAATTACACATACATATATTATCCAAAATAATATTGCATAGTTTTACCCATTGTGAACTTAATTGTAATAAAAATTAAA
The DNA here is from genome assembly GCA_963564715.1 of Catocala sponsa. Taxonomy (NCBI): domain Eukaryota; kingdom Metazoa; phylum Arthropoda; class Insecta; order Lepidoptera; family Erebidae; genus Catocala; species Catocala sponsa. The sequence continues at coordinate 18,737,647 of OY751337.1, read as the reverse complement.
CGGCCAACATTATCACAATATAATAAGACCATATAAGATGTCAACTGGGATATAATAAGCATATTTGACAACATTAGATCTGTATTTAATTATCTTCTGCTACTACATTATATCTAATTTGCATTCCAACATATTCCAGAACTGCCTGAACTAGCGGCCATGTTATCAAAGAACAGTGTGGATAACCTGCTTGCTCATCAGGGACAGGGCGACAGTGGCACGGTTCTCAAGCCTGTGTTCCACTCTCTCATGAGTTGCGACAAAACCCTTGTGGCTAGCACATTGCTGTCTTTATTGGATAGATTGGACAAAGAGGGTAAGTACCTAACATTTTACTATGGTAGTAATATGTCAACAATCTAAATAGCATAGCCATGTTAAGATGTGCTCTATAATACGATGCGATAAAAAAAAAAACAAAATATATATATACAGGTTGTCCCGAAACTCAACGATAACCTGGTACCGGGCGAGAGGCCAAGGTATACCAGTTATGAAAAAAATAAGAAAAAAATACCATGCCACTTAGTCAAGCGATAATAGACATTTTTCAAAAAGTTGAAAATTTGACACCCGTGGTCGCATTTTTAAGTACTGTGATCACAATTTTCACAATTTTACAGTGATTTTTTTAATAATGTAATTCAAATAATAGTGCTATTAATCGAAACCACAAATCAAAGTAATAAACATTGTTAACTAAATAAAATTTTAACTTTGACACTCCATATTAGAAAAAAAATGTACAACACTACCCTTGGCAAGTTATTTCAAAAGATGGCTCATTTAGTCTAAATTTCAAAATGGTACAACACTTGCCACTTTTCTTACCAATGAAAGTGATACTTCGTATTTTTGCGAAAGGATCCCTCATTTACAAAAAATTACCTGATACCTGATTACCTGATATTGAAAATGTGAAATTTAATATGTTTGTATAAATGATAGAACTATAATATATTACATTTGCATGCCATTTGAAATGGCTAAATGGGCTTGTACTCTTGTAAATAATCTATAACATCAATTAATGTAGCCTGTTTATAGCAAATATTTATTATATATAAATATTTCTTATTCTTACTCTTTTGTTTAAATAGATAGTAGTTATGCTGTCTGTCAACAACTGTCTGTCTCTTAGTTAACAATGTTTATTACTTTGATTTGTGGTTGCGATTAACCGGTACCGGTTATCGTTGAATTTCGGGACACCTGTATATATTCTGGCTAGCCAGCTACTTGTACATATTACAGTTCAAAAGATATGTAGATAAGTAAGACAGACTGATATTATAGTAAGCTTTGTAATTGGGTCCGATTGCCATTATTTATTATTTAGGATAAAGAATAATGAAAAATTCAAGATCCTATTAAATGCGGCGCTTACACAAATCACACATCTTATTTTATCAATTTTTTCTTTTTTCTGTCACTGCCTTGAATCTATTTATTGTCTATTTCAAGCAAGGCTAGACATGTTTCAAACTTAAAAGCTTTTTTAGGTAACCGCAGATAGAATATTTATTGAACTCTTAAATATACTTAACTTCAAACTTTATAACTTCAAAGTTATAAATATACGTCCTTTTATTTATTTTAAAAGTCTAGAAAAATAGTTAGCGGTTTAAGAAGCCTGGAACTTTTTATAAGTTATGAGACTATATTCACCACTGATAATACAGTGGAACGAAGGAACAATGCTTAAACGACAAAGAAAAAGGAGACCCGCAATTCCAAGAGTTCTATATGATTACAGATGAATCAACGCAAGTATCACTGCTATATCCGCTGCTGAAGAGGCTGCATGCTGACTTCCCCGGCGATGTGGGGTGTTTGTCGCCGTACTTTATGAACTACATGTTGCTTAATCCTGGTCAAGCCATCTTCCTCCAGCCAAACTTGCCGCATGCTTATTTAAGTGGAGGTATTGTATACCCATTAGTATGGATATTAATTATCAGAATTTTTGAACATGTATAATATTGGTATATTATACATGTTCAAAATTTCTGATAATTAGGTCACCTTATTCAAAGAAATTTTGGAAAAGGGGTTTTAACCTCAAGAAAGAAAAGAAGCTGAATAAAAGAAAATCGCGACCCAAGCTTTCTTTTTAAATATCCTCACCTGTATTGCCGTAGGCGTATACTGTGACATGTCTACTACAATCTACCGAACACATGTAGAGATTCCGGGCTACTATTGAAAATGTCCTTTCAGAAAATCTACATAAACGTTAGTTCGTGATCAGGCCAAGTTATGCCATAGCTAATGAGGCATTTTCTCGTTACTCGGTCCAAAGGTGATAAAAATATTATCGAGATATTTTAAAGATTGTCGGCCGAATAACTCAAGTAGTGGCAAATCAAGTCTTATGTCTAACAGTTCGATGCTCATATACTGTATACATATGTTAAAACTAAGCTATAATTTGTCTCAGATTGTGTGGAATGCATGGCATGCTCGGACAACGTGGTCCGCGCAGGGCTCACTCCCAAACACATCGACGTGCCGACGCTGGTAGACATGTTGGACTATAGCAGCTACTCACACGACCAGTTGTTGTTCACCCCGCAGTTCGAGGACGCTAACAGTTGTGTGTGGAGGCCACCCGTGCCGGACTTCGCTGTTGTTAAGATTAAGGTGAGAGATTATTTAGGAAGAAACATTGGTATATGTACATATATAGGTTATGTTTACAGTTTCATAGGCGAAGAGGAAGCGCTTATCTTTACCATCGAGAGTGACGTTTTGGTGCCCGGAATTTAATTATGGAATGCCTGAGAAATTAGAAACCATACTTACTAATATTATAAATGCGAATGTAGCTCTGTCTGTCTATTACACTTTCAGACTAAACAACTAAACTTATTTTGATGAAATTTGGCAAGAATATAGATTGTATCCTAGGGAAGGACATAGTCTACCTTTTATCCCGGTGATATATCTACTTGAACTCGTGGTATTCACGCGGGCTGAAACTAGCTGTCTATAAAACTAAGCTGGCATGATTGATGTATTATAGCGTAGTTGCCCTACTTTCGCAACTATGCAAACTATTGAATAGTAGCAAATAATTTTATAATAGGGTTATAATATCTTAGGGAAAAATCAGTTACAATAACATGTAATCTGGGTAAAACTTCTACACAATTTTTTGTTTTATTATGTTCTAAACCACAAAATGGCGGTTTGCCACAACAATAATTCACATAGCGGCCACGATTAGGATAAATAATACCTACATTATACCAACATTTTAATTCGTTAGGTGGGTAATGGCGACTCGTACAACACTATCAATCGTCCGAGCCCCAGCCTCATCATCGTGACGTCAGGGTCGGGTGAGCTCTGTGACACAGAGCCGATACAGGCCCGACCAGGCACCGTCGTATTCCTCAAGGCAAGCAGACAACTCACCCTCACTCCGGCCGAAGGAAGCCATCTTGAAGCTTACCAGGCTATCTGTAATGTTTGACAAGAAAAAGTAGGCGCCAACTAGGGGCTAAAATCTTTGTAATTTTATACTTTGTTACCTAATCATATAATAATATGCGGGAGTCGTTTTAAAACATACATAACTACGAACCCGACAGGTGTTGTCATGCCCGAAAGTTCTCTCACAACTCGATCACAAAGTCACCTGGGTCTAATTGTAAATCCAAACAATCCAGGAGTCCATTGTAGAATTTGCATTAAATTCGATACAGCCGTTTATTAGCAATTCGGTGACATACACATATACAGAAAAAAATATACAGAAGATTAGGCAACTAAAAGATTGTGTGAACGAAGACTAACGAATATTTCCCTTCGGTACTGTTCAAACAGTTAGTAATCAGGAGCACAGGATCAATTATTGGGCAAACCCTATCGATTATGCCTATTGCTGAGGCTCGAGCACCCCTAAGTTTTATGGAGTCGGCGCCAGTGATAGATAGGACTACGTTTGTTTTAGTCTGTACAGTCCTAATTAAAATGGCTATGATTTTTTTTCTTTTTAATATAGTTAGTAGAATTATATTGATGGCAACTTAGAATGATCACGGCACGTTCGGTGATAGCGATCATTAGACGTCACACTGGCGTAATCATTTTCATCAGCATCTTTACCACAGAATTCAAAATTCAAATTTATTTATTCGCTAAACATAATTGACAATGTTGTTAAAAAAATAGTCATAATTATGTACATCATGTTTCGCCTGCAAATATTATACAATGTTCTTATTCATTAATTAATTGTTACAATTTCACAAACTTATATCACTATCAGATTAGACAGGTACAGATGATCTGCTCAATATAAAGGACAAAAACAGATCTATAAAGAGAGAGCGCAGATAGCGCGCGATTTCCAAAATACCATGTTCAAAAATGGAATATATTTGAACGCCATCGCTGCGCGCAACGTGATCATACCAATTTGTCCATAAGTGAACTGTATATATGCGATACATATTATTTAATATAATTATGCATTTCAAATAAAAGGTTTAACTGTAAGCTAGATAATGGCATATTTTAACTCGAATATAGAAAAAGCTTTATTCCTTGCCAAACATAAAGAAAACAAAATGTATAACATAGTTGCAATAAAAAATAAGAATAAATATTGGCAACAAGTAAAAAGGTTGCGCTCAGCAGTGCAGTTTTGGTGCAGTTATATAAAAGTAACATCACAAAGCTGTTCTCTGTGACAAGCTTAAACTATTTTAAATTATATGGAGGGAAAATAACATGGATTTTTACATGTTGATATTTTATTTTTGTATTAATAATTTCGTTTTTATTATCAACGTAAAAATTGTTAGTCAATTTTGTACGGCTATGAATTTGTAGTATTATTGAAGGCAATATATTTTATAAAATACATTACGTATGGTATAAAGCAAAAAAGATTCCTAGTAGACTAAGATAGAATAAATTATTTTTACAGCACACCATTAAATTTTTATCTTAGAAATGATTACTCGGTAATTGTAAAAATGTATAACAATTTGAACAATGATACCGTTATACCATCTTTTGTAGTAATATTAATGTAATAATACTTTACGAGTGAATGAAACAAAGCTATACATTGTATATAGGTGTGTCTCGTTCCCTACGTAACAATAATAGTACTACTATAAGATATGACGGGCCCTACTATAAAAGGCGCGTGAATATTTGTTCGCGTAGACATATACAGGCAAATTTAAACATTAGAAATCGTAACTAAAATAGTAAACCTTAGGCGTAAGAATGGTGTGCCTTTTATATTTATGTAATATACTAATAAACGTTTATTTGATCTTAACTGTTTTCATGGGTACCCAACAAAACTTAAATAAAAAACCTCTCTTCGAGTACAACATCTTGTCCCCGAGCCCCCAGGCAGATATTACCTATATTAGCTCACTCTCTTAAATCACTAAGGCTGGCCCCATACATACGTTTTCCGTATTCGATTTCCGAATTCGTTTTCCATATTCGGAGCTCCGAATGCATAGAAACAATATAAAATACACTAACTGCCGCACACGTCCGCTTTTTCTCCGAACAGAAAAAATTTCGTATGTACGTTTCGAATGCAAACCCGTGCGTTCGGAGAAACCATTCGGAAAAAACCTAATGACGTCATGCGGAATGCAGCCCTTGCATACATTTTGTTTGTGTCGGCGCACACGTTCGGAAATTCTCTTTCGGAACCGCGCCCGCGCCGCGCGCATCATACGTACGTAAACGATAGTTATAATGTGTGAGGTAGAAACATTAATATTGTCTATTGAAAAATACCCTTGCTTGTGGAATATACATGACAAGGACTACCACAACAGAGATATAAAAGACTAGATGTTCCCGCGGTTTCAGCCGCGTTTATCGTTACTGCGCCGCCCCCTTGGGTCGTAGCGTGATGTTATATAGCCTATAGCCTTCCTCGATAAATAGGCTATCCAACACTAAAATAATTTTTCAATTCGGACCAGTAGTTCCTGAGATTAGCGCGTTCAAACGAACAAACAAACTCTTCAGCTTTATTATATTAGTATAGATTTGGCCTGGGAGCAGGTATTTAAAGAGGTATGGTTCACACTATTCACGTAATTTCGTTTAAATATGTTTGTTTTATGTAATGTTGTTTTATTATTGTTGATAACAGCTGTTAAATATTGTTATAATTGTTTACTATTGAAATGCAATTGCTAATAAATCATCGTCCTCCATCGACGTGCGTTCACTACGCTATCACTATCCGAACTGACAGTATACATTCCGAATGAAAAAAAACTAACGTGTGCGCTAGTCTCACGGAATTCCGAATCGAGATTATGTGTTAGGAAATCGAATACGGAAAACGTATGTATGCGGCCAGCCTAAATCAAAGACTGGTATGCCAGTAGTGCTGACAAACCGGCGCTGGCCTAGACAGGTAAGTGGACTAGTTTAAATTCTGTTATCACGTAAGTAGACCGACGTGATTGCATGATATATTAAGAATATGATCTGAACAGTTCAGCTGCCCTGACTACTCTCGTGACGCACTTGTGTAGGAGGAAATCGGCATGTACTAATTTCTTTTGCTTTAGGTCGGACGTTATTTTGCCACGTGTATAGATCCCGCATCATGTAATGTACCTATTAGTAGTCTTAAAAATTCATATAAACCACTGTGCAATCCGCGAAATTAATATAACCATAAAAATTATAATAATATTCTATCACATACACACAACACCATCTAGCCCAAACTAAGCAGAGCTTGTACTATAGCTACTAGACAATGGATAAACATACATATTATATACTTTCTTTTTGTGAATACATACATATACATAGAAACATCCAGACCAAGACAAACATCCATGTTCATGCACACAGATGTTTGACTTGTGCGGGAATCGAACCCGCGACCTCATGCTTTGCAGTCGGTTACACTAACCACTACGCCATCGAGGTCGACTACATTAATTAACGTTATAGTTAAAACTGCGACACCACTTGTCTTAAAACTTTAGCGGTTTTGGTCATCTTCCTTCCATTTTGATACAATACCGTTAATAGAACTCTATCTACTAAACCTACAAATAAGTAACAGTAAAAAGTCGAACGGGAAACAAAAATTAGGTACAATTTGTAAAGCAAACGTCCGCATTTGTGTTTTATTGAAACTACGGGTACGTTAGTACTACCTATATTTATTCTGTGCTACGGGCAAGAAAACAACAAGACTCAAAACAAATGCTTGTGGATTTCACAATTCTTTGCCCCATGTATGATTGAAGCCACAACATTCAGATCACAGATAGTAGCGAGGCGATCTTAAACCACTGCGCGATCCGATAACTGGTTTGCTATATTAATACATACAAAATTCTAATACAGAATACAAAATCAAAATTTATTTTAAATTATGTATTTAACCTTTTTGTTGACAAGTAAATTTACCGTCTGTCGTGAATAGTTTTGTTAGCAATAGCCGATGAAAGACTGAACTAATTTCACGGTACATAACCATCGGTCTGTCACCAACGGTTTGCTCAACGTAAAGTGCTATCAATCTGTAGCCTATTATTACATCTTGCAAGAAAGTATTGCTGTTCATTTTTAGAGTTATAACTTCAAACAAATGTTGTAAATTTCTTTAAAAACAACTTCTGTTGGCGTAGTAATAATTATTATGTTGTGCGGGGCTTTAAAATCATTGAAACTACATAATATAAAGAAAAGTAGATTCGCAACTAATATATTTTGTAAACTACACGATTTTTTGCCCCTATCCTATAAATACCTACTGCTATTTATGCATTCAATTCTTTTCCATGTGCTGTAGACTGTTAATATAACTTATTCTATAAAAGACATCCTCCGCACAAGAAATAATTCCTTACCAAAAAATGCCCGTCCAAACTTTACAGAAATTTAAACAACGGACACAAAAACTATTTGGTGATCACACAAATATGTATCCCGTATGGCAATTAAGCCCACAACACTCGGCGCAATGGACTGGCGAGGCGACTTAAAGCACTACTACATACATATATTATCATAGTCTTATATATACATATTAGACTAGTATACCTTTTAAGAAACTCCATACAAGAAGTCCTGAAACCCGCTGCCCTATCTAAGATAAATCGTATAATTAATGTCTTCATTTCAAGTTTCTTAAGCAGCAAACAAGGTCCACACACTTACCAACTAGTTTATAATTAGGCACTATTTAGGTAACTAAGTAAATCGACTAAAGGTTTTGGATGCACAATTCTAGACACGAATAAATACAGCGATACTTTCCTTTTACAGTGAAGATTATACCTTATGAAGATGTGGAGTACGAGCTAACCGTACGGAGTTATTTACTCTCGATGCCTGACGACCGCCGCAGTATGTTAAGTACTGCACGTGACATTTTTAGGACTCCATCCATTTCTATAGCATGGCTTGTTTGGAATTCTCGTAACATTGGCGATAATTCTGTTTACATTATATAAGGAGATAAGTTCAATCGTAGATAATTAGTGCTTTTATGGAATAATAGTTGCCACCCGCGGTTTCGCCAGCTGAATCTCATATAAACGCATACCGGATAAATCCATCCAGATAAAGCCGTTTAACGAGTTCTGAGTGATTGAGTAACAAACATCCGAACATCTGCTTAAATAGTCACTTCTTACATATATAAGATAGCGTCACGCCTGTGTCTTTATTTTGCAGGATTAGACATAGGTACCTATATAATTCTACATTCATATTTTTTTATTATGTTATTTCTTGAATGCTAATACATTATTGTTTAAAAGTTACTTTTAAACAATAATTTACGACAATAAACAAGCTTGTATGCAGACTGTATGATAGTTCAGCATAGATAGTTGGTATCTACTTTGTCTTTTTTTTAAAGACAGCTCAGCACTATGTGTTATTCCTGTATCGCGGCGAATTTTACGGAACCAAACTTAAACTCGGAACAACTGTACATATGTAAGGAGCCCTTATATTTTTGTCCCATGTGGGATTCGAACCCACTACACTCTTTGTAGTGACAGTGGCGTAACTTCTTTAGAAGATGTGTGGAAAACCCCGTTCAGTGACAATTTTGTATTGCTGTGGTAAGTTCCTCTGAGCTCTTGAGATGTTGTGCTGCCGAATATGGGATCAGTGAACTGACTGTCTTACTCTGGTAGCCAAAGCCTCGTTTTTGCGGGAAAAAGTACAAAAATGTAAGCATGGAATAAAATCATGCCGTGTCACAAAGTATGACTTTCTGTCTTATGTCAGACACATATGTAAAACATTTTCATCTCAAAATTTTGAAATTTTTGTGTTTTTTGTCGAAATTACTATCTAAAGCATTTCGAGTATTCGTTAGGTACCTTAGTTATTACATACCTACTATCTTCTTAATTAACAGTTTAAATTTTCAAGGTCTTTATAATTTACTTCTAATGTTTTTCTTTTCTTTTATATATTGCTAATTAAATATACTTATGTATTTTTATTATTTACTTATGTAGGTATAGAAAAAACGTTTGTCCTTAACCACATTGCAACAAGGACGGATTAAAACTATGTTGAAATTCGATCGACAGCTGTCTTTCACAATAATATAATTGTGTATTTCCACGAGAATAGAACGAAAATGGAAGTGTACTTATCGACCCATGTCGCTATTTTGACATAATGACATTTATCGATAAACTATTATGTAGGTACGTACTGGTTGTTTTTACACCTAAACGTTTGATCTAGTTCTGTATGATTGAATAGAATAACTCATGCGATATACAAGGAGGTACATTTTCGGTTCGGTGTCGTTCAAGCGTTTTTATAATTACGCTGATAAATAAAACCCAGCTTAGTGCAAAAGGTTTTGCACACATAGGATAGGTACGTTTTCAAAACTTCCAAGCCTCGTATAGAAAAATATTTTTCATGCAACATTATACCATTATTAAGTACTTAGTAGTACGCACAAGAAGGCTTATGCTGCATATCTGGATCATAGAAACAGCTGTTATGACTAAAACTTCTCTGTTGGTTGCACAGAAACGACTTTATAGCGAAACACTGATTATTGATGCAACAATAGCAGCAAATTTTCGGACACTTGCTAATTTCAGGTATGGTACCTACATGGCATGTTGTTGGGTAGTGTTAATAAAGGTCAGTAACATTATAAAAAGCTATATAAGCAACAGTTCAACATATTCACGAATCAATAACAAAATCAGAGAAGTGGAACAAACGTAATTATTTTCACATTTTATACATATTAGGATATACCTACTTTAGATAAAATAAAGACTTAAAAGTCGCCGTCAATCAAACGCAATGAGTCAATTGCTAATAAAATTTAATTTAGTAGGATTTGCTACATCTCTGTTTCAAATAGGCATAACAATATTATTTGCAAGAGATTATTGGATAGGTACTAAGTACCTTAATTTACACTGCAATATAATGCCATTAGTTACGATCAAATAGGCCGAGTCACCATCATTAATGGGACGGTTTCTTAAGATATTTCTTCATCTTGATTCGCAAAGATTGTTTTGAATGTAACGCAACTGACTGAACGTTGCGTTTGAGACATCTCAACTGTCTTATCTTAATTCATGTAAAACTTCATTTAATTTTTAGTCAGTGATGACCGTTTCGTCTGTAAATACAAGAGCTTAAATCCACACGCATGGATTTTCGGCATTTGGATAAGATTACGAAGCTGTTTATTACTTTATATTATACTAGCTTTTGCCCGCGGCTTCGATCGCGTTAATTTAGAATTTGACAATCAATTCGGGTTGGACTCTGCTTGTAATAATATAATTCAATCATGATTCGAAAGACACGTGGCGCCATCTATTATCATAAGAACGTTATTGTTGTTTTCCTCGAGAACAGTAATTTTTTTCGGGATGAAAGGTAGCCTATGTCCGTTTCTGTACACCGCCTCGCCATTGCCACTGCACTGAGGGTTATGGGTTCAATGGGACAAATTGTGTGATTCATAAATTGCTGTTCTGATTCTGGTGTTCTTTGTGTCCGTTGTTTGAATGCGTGTAAAAGACATCTCCTGCAATGTCTCGCGCACTAGGGCATTTTATAAAATAATGTAAGAAGAAGAAAGAGAGGTAAAGGTAGCCAACAAGGACACGACTGCATAGAAACGGTTACCATAGCCGATTGCCGCTTGTAATATAATAAATATTAGTCATACACCAACTTTTGGGAAAAGTAATTCAAGATTGGATGAAAGAAAGTAACGGGTGAGATCGGTGTGTGATCGGGATCTCTTACTTACCAGGCGAAACATATATAGTTTCGGTGCGAGTTTCCTGTACATGGGTTAGTGTTTTCCCGGGTCATTGATACCATTAAAAATTATTGCTTTCATAATATTACTTTTATCAAATCTCTCAAATTATTTCACCGCGACTCATTGTACTTACCAAGAGGTCTCTAATTAAATGGAAAGGGTTAAAGTAACGTGACATTAATTGAAGAAAATGTGTCATAACAAGTTAAGCTGGTGCCGTATAAAGGCATAAATACACGTTGCTATTAAGCAATTAATATATTTGCAATTGCGTCACGACGCACCTGTGGAATCAAAGCGAGCGGTCTGGTTGACCCCCGGCGAATGCTCGTGGGTTAATTGCGGTACTGGACAGTACTTTACGTTGAACTGACTAACATTTATCTTATGGAATGTTTTATACAAGATTGTCGGTGTAAGCTGGTGCAAGCTTTACTTACCTATAATGATAATTATTATTGTTTTAAAAAGTTGTTCATTGACACTTACAAATATTAGCAATAATATTTTCCAGACAAACAAAGGTGTTTTGTTGAACTCTGGAACCCAAGGTAAGACCTAACTTGTGTTTTGGGTACCAGCGCTCCTTAGTAACAAGCCATATATGGCATGTTACTGTATCATAGATATGTGACGGTTTGTGTGTATGTGTGTGTGTTGTGATGTATTTTAGCGAATGCATATATATGTATAGACGTACATATAATTTACTCTTGTTTAAATACAATTTATGTCCTATCATAATTTTTTATATGTAACCACTTTTAAACTTTGTATTTTTTTCTACGGACTATATAACATGTACCTATGCTGCAGTGGGTTTAATACTCAACCTATCATTGTCAATTCGCCGAGTATGGTAAAACCTTTATGCCTTCGAGACATTTGTTGCAGTTGTTGTTACTTTTACTAGGTAGGTACTTATCTAGTAGAATAAAACAATCGCCACATGTATACGAGCATCACGATAAGTTATGTAAGTTAAAAATAAAGCTATTGTACTAAGATTTATTACATACTTTGCTGATCTAATCTTTAGTTAATTAAACAACATACGTAGTTCATAGGTCAGGTTGGTTGATTTTGCTGTTGCTGTTAGCCAATCCAACAAATATTACGAAGCTTATGTAATATTTTTCTTTTAAAGTCATATACCGTTTTATGGGCCGTCCCTATGTCGTAAAGGACTTTAGAGATATGCAGTCAGTAGAGAAAGAATACTTAGATTTGAAACGACTATATGTAGATCATCCTCGATGATGGTCGGCCTCGATGGCGTAGTGGTTAGTGTAACCGACTGCCACGCATGAGGTCGCGGGTTCGATTCCTGCACAAGTCAAACATTTGTGTGCATGAACATGGATGTTTGTCTTGATCTGGGTGTTTCTATGGATAATATGTACGTATTTACAAAAAAAAAATATATATGTATGTTTATTCATTGTCTAGTACCCATAATACAAGTAAGCTCTGCTTAGTTTGGGCTAGATGGTGTTGTGTGTAAGTGATAGAAAATATTAGGTATATTATTATATCATACAAACTTTTGTCCATTAAGACGATCGAACACACTCGGGGCCCTGGCGCCAACGAGGCTACTTCAACCATTGCCAGTTCCGTGGATTGTAAAAGTATGATTTAGTGAATTATTTTGGAAATGGGACTGGCCTGGATATATTTGTCGCAAAATGGGCCTAACTTACAACAATATGGACTCTTCAAGGTGGCAAGCCACATTGTGGCACGCTCAGACGAAGATTACAAGATTAGCTACACTCCTTTAAAAAGATTGGTCCTTAGCAGCTTTGGATAGAGATGGAAGAAGAGTGGGAAGGGAGAGATTTGTCCTGAAATAGGACTTAACGAGCTTATATATATAAGAGCAGCGATAGCTCAGTGGGGAGACCAACATACTGTAGTGCAGAGGGTCTCGGGTTCGAACCCACGTCGCGCACCTCTGGCTTTCGGAAGTTATATGACTTTTCGAAATTATGTGCGTAGTGATTGACAATTATCGCCTGCTCCGTGCCTCGGAAAGCACGTTAAGCCGTTGGTCCCGGCTGCCATGAATATCTATGGCAGTCGTTATTGGGAGAGTGTAGACACAAAAGATCCCACTGGGTCGAAGTGTCGCCGATCTGCACTAAGATCCACATAAGATAAGATATAACGAGCTTATAAAAAAGTGAGTTTAATATATTATTAGTTAACTAAAAAATAAATTTAATGATTGGTCATAAAGTGACAAAATAATGGTTACGCAAGAGTGTGAAAGCTTGTGCGTCTTTACCGATTGTAAGATCTCCGATTTGATGCTGGTCAGACCAAGAATTTTACCATTTCTTACTTCATAGTGGTAAGACGTAGTTGTTGTATGTTTAATACTTAATACTTTTACTTGATAAGTTATATTGGAAATATTATATATATATCAAAGCATTCTGCATTATTTTCGTTCTTCTTTAATGATGCTGTTGTATTGCTGCATTTTCATAATTCTGTCAAGTCTTATAATACCACCACCGTACCAGACATAACTAAAACCCTATTGTGGGTGGCCACCGGTGTATCGCTGTGACTCAATAGGTTTAATTACCAATCAGTTGCATCACGCCATCATTTCAAATATACCCGCTTTAAGCTAATTGAAAACGTTAAGAAATAGTTTTAGTACCTACCATTTACTGCCCATATTAATAGTTAGGTACCTCCTAACTATTAATATGGGCAGTAAATGGAGCCAGATAAGTAAGACAGTATGTTTAATGAAATGCAGCATGCGCTTGTAATTTAGCGTTGACACTATTTACGAAGTTCGCATACTCGTGTAGTACGTGAGCGAGAGGTGGGCGAGCCACCGACTGCGTCTGCGCGGCGCTTGTGACAACGTTGATATGCGCACACGCACCGCATCCGGCCCAACTGTCGCGTGTCGTAAGCTCCAATGCACATTACTCGATGTATTTATCTGACCGCCGCCCATTCTATTTTCGGAAATATTTGCAAGTACCAAGAACACGTAGGAATGTTTAAAACCTACCTGGAAAATCAAACATTCATTAAATGAAACTTCTAGTATATAAAAACACAAAAAGCCGTTGTTAAATCTCATCTCAATATGTGCAAGCATGTAATTAGTAATCAGACAAAATGGTATGCCTGTAAAATAAATTCCAAATAGCAGCACAGGTTCTGGTACTGTACCCAGTAGACGATAATAGGTTAGCCTCCTATTACTCGATCCCTAAAATCATAGTGGGTATTATACACCTATGTCTATTCCTTCGACTATAAGATGTGTCGTCTAAGAAAGTATGCACTATAAGGCAGGACCAAAAAGTATCTCGTAAGGTCGTTAAAATAAGTACTGCCAAGCCACTTTCACAATAACAGCAATTAGGATGGTGGCCTTCACTAATAGACTCTACTGACTGCTTACCATGACAGCGTGGACTCAATTTGTCAGGCATAAAACATTATAAAATATGTTATTGCTTATGTTATATATCCTACAGCTATTTTAACAATTATTGTCAATGATAAAACAAACACGCTTATGGTAGAAATAAGCCGTTACTGTAATCTATCAATTCGCTAGTATCATCCTTACTAATATTATATTATAGTCCAAAGTAACTCTGTCTGTCTGTCTGTCTGTTACCTTTTCACGGCTAAAACACTCAACTGATTTAGATGAAATTTGGTACAGATATAGTTTAAAATCTGGGGAAGGACATAGGCTACTTTTTATTGATGTAGGTACCACGCGCGGCTCCGCCCGCGCATCGTCAGGTGTCTAGCACATGAGACAAGCTATGTAGTTCCCTTACTGTTTATATAGTATCGTCTTAGGCAGCTCTATAAATCCAACGTACTCTAGAAATACTACACAGTGGTGCCAATTCTGTTGTCACAAAATTCTCTAAACTTAACTAAAAATCACAAAAAATTTGTTTAGTCCTTTAACGATTTCAGAATACGAAATGTCGTTTGAGAAGACTAAACTAAATTTTAGTGATTTTTAGTTAAGCTTAGAGAATTTTGTGACAACAGAGTTGGCACCAATATCTTTGCCTGCGATTTTCTATAGGGCTACTGGCACGTTCGAAAGTAACTTTCTTTAAGCTCTAACTACCTTATATTTAAATATAAGGTTTTCTGTTCCGATGTTTTCCTGTTGCTAAATAGTGTTTCAAATATTACTTAATGACTTCAAGTACCTACATGTTTTTTATGGATCTTCGGTCGAACAGCTTGCACGTTTAATTACTGAGATAATAGTTGAAAATATACCTAAACTAAATTTTACAAATAAATACATTAATTTTAAAGTACATATTTTAAATAAATGTAGCATGAGCATTTAGCCCATGTGGCTGTCTTGCCCACTGCTTACTAAATAGCAGAGCATTAGCGCATTTCAAAAATCGAATGTATCTCCTTACTTAGGTATATTGCAAATCACAATAGTAAATAAGACTAGATATATTTCGCAATAGGTAAGACATTCGTCAATATGACTAGAACTAGATCGTAATAAGTGTCCACAAGCGCGAGGTGTTGCTACTATGGAATGTTGTCCATCAATCACCTCAGTGGGTATGTACTCCTTGCCCCAAGTACTCGCGCAATACAATCCACGACTCCCGATATCTGTCGGTACGATCTTACGAGAACATTTGCGACACGTACGTGTTGGCGGGTCCTTATCCGAACGCCATTCTTATTATTGCACACGTTTAGTTTCATTTGGATATTATTATTTATCTACATCGAACTTAAATAGTAAAGCATTGGGTTTTTTGGATGAATTTATTTGTAATATCAGGCAGTATTTAACTGGTCGGAATGAGCTTCTTCTTAGTTTTATGTCATGTTTATATATTGAAAATAAACTACTTTATACGGATCTTATCCCGTTGTTTATTTAACACTATTACATAATTTTGAAAACTGTTGCACTACGAAGTGCTATTAAACTTTACTATTTTTTAAGCTAATTAAATTATTAAAACTATATTTAAGTTTACACTTTCCCTGACGTTCGGTTGCTTTTCAGCAGCCATGGTCACAGGGAGACTATTATTAGAAGGAGCAAACCACAGCTTTTAATTAGCTTAAAAATTAGCAAAGTTTAATAGTAGTAGTAGTGTACCAGTTTTCAAAATCTATACTAATATTATAAAGCTGAAGAGTTTGTTTGTTTGTTTGGTTGAACGCGCTAATCTCAGTAACTACTGGTTCGAATTGAAAAAATATTTTAGTGTTGGATAGCCTATTTATCGAGGAAGGCTAGTTAGTTAGTTAGTTAGTTGGACGTATGTTATCCGCACTTAGCCCCACAATTGGGCCATTGTGCGTAAGTAACCGACGCGAAATATTGTTCGGCTACTCATACCACCCCAGCTCCATCCAGAAAGACAATAGGGGACCGATGTTGCGCAGTACCTCCTTCATCGTTTCTGGACTGTTTAGAAATTTCGCCCGTTGGTTGCTCACGCTTTTACAATGTATGAGCACATGAGCCGGTGTCTCCTAGGTCTCCATGCAGCCTCTACATATGTACTGTCAGTGATGCCGATTGCCGAGGAAGGCTATAGGCATCACGCTACGACCCACGGGGGCGGCGCAGTAACGATAAACGCGGGTGAAACCGCGGGCACATCTAGTTATGTAATAAAGTGTTAAATAAACAACGCGATAAAACCCGTATAAAGTAGTTTAATTCCAATGAATAACATTCGCGTAAACAGAAGACAATATTATGTTTATATTCAAACATGTATACACTTACGTTCGAATATAAACATGACATATTCGCTGCCATAACACTTGTTATCATCATACGATCATAGTCAAGTTTCGACTCTGATTGCACGGATAACGCTAATGGTTTACCTAAATGGTCACTTCGCCACTGCTATAGCGTTATGTGTTTTAAGTTTGATCTCCAACATAGTTTTTTTTTTTATAGCATAGGGTTAAGCGATTACCGCCGCCCATGGACACCCGCAACCCCAAAGGAGTTACAAGTGCGTTGCCAGCCCTTTAAAAAGGAATGCAGGAGGGAAAGGACAAAGGAAAAGATAGGAAAAGGATCGGGGTAACTGGGCCTCCGGCTCTCTCACTCACCGATACGAAACGCAACAGTACTGGTACCGTTACTTCACGCCGGTATTCTGTGAGAGGGTAGTACTACCCCGGTCGATCCGGCCCATTCATGCTGAAACCAGCGAGGATCTACTACCTACTAAATAATAGTCACCTTGCCCAGTAGGCATTATTAGGTCCCTAAATACGTATATCACAGCTGGACAAATGAGAGTGTCATATAAAGTATCCAATAATTTTATTAATAATAATTATAATAATTTATTATAATAATTTATTATAATAATTTATTATAATAATTTTATTATAATAACTTTCCCAATTTTTAAAATGCTTTAAAAATTAGGAAAAATTATTTTAATGATTTGTCAAAAACGAAAGGAATATGGTGCAAAGCAATCCAGGGTGAGCTTCCTCGTTCGCCATGGTTCGATGTACGAGGATTAAGTAGGAGGTATATTAAGTTAGCTTTAAGGTTACGTTCGGGACACTATCCATCAGCAAAGTTTGCATTCTTGATGAAAAAAATCAATTCACCTAATTGTACGACTTGCAATAGAGTTGAGGATGTGCAACATTTGCTGATGGATTGTGTCAAGAACAAGCGAGAGAGAGAGTCATTCATCAATGAATGTAATCTAAATGTGGTTGACGTTGGACTTATCCACACAATCTTAGCTAATCCTAAGTCTGATATAGCAAAGAAATTGTGCAATTTAATTACATTCATTGATTAGAAAATAAGTCTAAGTGTTATTTGGTTTTTTATTTTTACTTTGTAATATTTTTTTAGCAAGAGTGCTTAATGTTTATATTTAAGGATAAGGCATGATGGAGTCTACGTATTCTTTAGAATAAAAACTCCAAAATAAATAAAGATTAAAAAAAAAAAGTATCTACTTATGGATATTATTACCTAGGTTAGAAACTTTTATATATTCACTACTACTATTCTACTTTTATATATTCCCATCTGCTTACTCCTGTAATGGAACCTACGTGTTATTTTTATTCGCGAGTAAAGTTACATAATTTACTGTCAACCTCTGTTGTATTAGGATCCATAGAATGCTTATTTAAGTCTAGCCTTTCTGTAGTAAATTGATTAAGTTTACCCAGGTAACCTTTAACATTTTATAACACAACGTTTATCAAATGCATTTGAGGATAAGTTATTTGTTGTATTATTTGCAAACGCATTTCACAATTGCTGGAACGTAATAAAGAACAGCTTCTTAACTAAAACGATACCATTCAATTTATTTACACACATTTTGTTGAGAAAGTAAACACGTCAAGGGCAAAAATATAAGGCATAGGCACGCAATATAAATCATAGTTAGTCAAGAAGAAAGTTTATATAGCAAATAGCAGCGATAGCTCAGTGGGGAGACCAACATACTGCGATGCAGATGGTCTCGAGTTCAAACCCACGTCGCGCACCTCTGACTTTCGGAGCTTATATACTTTTCGCAATTATGTGCGTATTGATTGACAATTATCGCCTGCTCCGTGCCTCGGTGAGCACGTTAAGCCGTCGGTTCCGGCTGCCATGAACATCTATGGCAGTCGTTATTGGGAAGTCAGTGCCTTCTAATATCCTGAGACTGGTCTAGCCTTAGGGTATCGTTAGCTTTCGGGTTGCGGAGGTCAGATGGCAGTCGCTCCGTGTAAAAACTGATATCTAGTCAAATCCGGTTAGACTAGAAAGCCGACCCCAATTGACTCGGGAATAATAAAGGCTAGGGAGAAGAAGTCAAGAAGAAAGTTTATACTTTTGTCATTGCCTATTTTAAATACGTCAATCTTGACGTCTGAACAATTTAAACTTTCATTTGTGTTTAAAACTATGATTAAAGATGGTTGAAGTAAGTCGTATCATCAGGCTGGAATCTCACTGTTAGTTTTGTGTGATTCATTAATCAACAATTACGGCAAGTCTGTCTAACAGACAGAAGTATTTGCTGTTCAGCATTTTCGTAATCATTTTACGTGATAAGTCGATCCGTTTCCAGGGACTGGAATGAATATGAGTCGCGCTATAGTGAACGACTAAGCCGATTTTTTTTTTTTTATTATTTGTCATACATCGTAACGGTGTCTGTCGCAACAATGTTGAATCGACTTTATACTTATTACTTGTTTTTGTCCAAAGCTTTGCTCGATGAAAGGTACCCTATGCCCTTTTCCCTATGTCATTTTCTCTAGGTACCCCTGACAACGTGTATGCAAAATTTCATAATGATTGGTCTAATAGTTAAGGAGTGAAAGCGTAACAAACAAACTCACATTCGCATTTATTATGTTATAGTTAGGACTAGTACGGCGGAGAACGTAAAAACGCTTACGTACTTGTCTGAAAGAGATTTACATACATATGCTTCGATGTACAATGTACCTATATCCATATTTCGTAGGATATGGTTTATGGCCGGAGGCGAGTCTATTGCCATTTACTAGTCAAAGTTTCAGACTCGTACTGCTACTGTAAATTTCCAACCAAAAAAAACAAATAACACTTTGCCCGACATGACAGTCAAACCCAGGGCCAGGCAAGCTAGTCGCGTTAGCCTGTCAAGTCTTGGAATACTAAACGTAATTAAAAACCTATTATATCTGGCCGCTGGTGTGCCGCTGTGACTCATAAGGTTAACCTTTTGTTTGTTTTTTAAAGAGACGCACTAGGAATAAATCCTGTGTCGCGGGGGACTTTACAAACATTCAAACAACGGACACAAAGAACACCCAGATTCGGAACAACCATTTGTGGATCACAGTCTTGCCCCGTGTGGGATTCGAACCCACAAGGCTCGGCGCAGCGGCAGTGGCGAGGCGACCACTTAAACCACTACGCCATCCGTGCACTCAAAGTAACATTACGCTAGGTACCAAAGTTATATGTATATAAATATACTAAATCATCTCAAATGCTTTATCTAAATAACTAATAGTACAACATTCTCTTTGAATGATACATAAACCACACATATTACGTCAGACGTGTTTGTGGTAGAAATCAGTAATGTTCCGGTTTAAGAAGTACTTTAAATGTACCTTGTTTGTGCTCTAACTGTGATTAATTGGTTCAAAACGCATTTTGTATAGAGCAGACGCATTTGAGTGACGTGTAGTGTGATAAGTTCATGGGCTGGCGACTTCCTCCTTGCATTCTATTGAAAAGCTGACTGTTAATTAGATGTTGGTTATAATTAATGATCAAAGTCTATTATTATATGGTAGTTTATCTCTTTTGCTTTGTTGGTCACATGTTGGTAAAAAATTTGCGCTTACTGTTCATAGTGAGGTCTGAGGTCCGATGTACGGACCAGGTAATATTATGATGATTTTTATAAAGGAATGGATGTACGCGGGGAAAGGAATTTATATAATAAAATCAGGCCTGTATTAAACTGTCTCACTACTGGGCATGGGCATTTTACCAGTATGAGAAGACTATAGTCCACCATGCTGGCCCTGTGCGGTTGGATAGACTTCATATATCTTCGAGAATATTATGCAGAACTTTCAGAGATGCAACATTTCCTCACGATGTTTTCCTTCATCGTTAAAGCGAGCGATAATCAACTATTTAATACACACATAACAATGAAAAGGTTAACGATCAGTCTAACGATCTTCAACTAGGCTACCTATTGCTGCTTTTTAAGGAGTTAATATTGGGATAAAAACAAATGTAGGCAAAGGGTATATTTGAGGCTTGGACTCTCGTATTCAATGGACGAAACACAATAATGAATTTAATACATAATCTTACGCTTATATTATCGAAGGCTGAGGCTACATTAGTCCGCGACACGACCTGCGATACAGAAGCGATAAAAACAAATAGTTCATATTCACGTTTATGGCTACACCGTACGCCATATATCGCTATTAATCTTTGATTTGTTTATGCGATAGAAACAGCATTAGTGTAATCACGGCATCGGCTACATCAACTTGTCAGCGAAATTGAAGCGAATTCATTAAAAATTTTCGCTTATAATGTAGCCATACCATGTTTATATCATTTCGCTTTCACAGTCGCATCGCGAATCGCTGCCTACTGTAGCCTCAGCCGAAGAGTTAGCATCAGGCCTGCTCATAAGAATTTCTTTTGAGAAAAGCCCAATAAAACCTTTGCTAACCCGGGAATCGAAGCCGAGCTCATGCACAGCAATCGCATTTACTTTCGCTGCGCCATCGAACCAGTAATAATTAAGATTAAAAGGTAGGTATACGTGTAAATAAGTGTGCCGGAAGATAATATAATGTAATCTAGAAAGTGGTTAGAATCACGTGTGATCACGTGTGTTGTTCGGGTTTGCCCGACTAGTTTCATACCGAACCGGGGATCTTAGTCGTGAGTGTGATGTTATGGCGCGACGGGCCTCAAACGATTTCTAGATTGCATTTTATACATTTTGCAATAGTGCAACTGTTTAGAACTATGCTTGGCGATTTCAGTAGGAATATCATAAAAATGTCGAGCCAAAACTTTGTGCCAACGAAATATTAAGAATATATCTTTCTTTTTTTTTCTTTTTTTATTGCCGTTTTTTTCTTTATTTTTGTTTGCTCGTCTAAATGACCACACTCCGCCTGATGGTAAGCAGTCGTGTGATCTAAGAGCAGTGGCCTCCACACCGCCCTCATAGCAGCCGGGGCGATGTTGAGGTCTCTACTTTGACGGCCTGAGAAGGTGCTTTTTCACGCCCCGCTTAAAGGACCCAGGATTGAAGGAAGAAGGAAATACGTGCCTTGGCAGAGAATTCCATGCCTTGGTCGTTCGGCAGAGGTATGTGGACCCAAACTTTTTGGTACGCGCTCTAATCGACTCTACCGTGTGCCGTTGTTGGCAGACGACTTGAATGGCGTTGTAGGTGGTAGTGGTCGCCTAGCCATTGCCACAATTGCACCAATAAATTGTGATTCGTAAGTAGTTGTTCCGATCTGGTGTTCTTTGAATATTTGTGTAGTCCTCCGCGACACAGGAATTATTACTAGAGCGGGAGTAGTCTTAAAAAAAAGTATTATGCCGTTGTTCGGACCACTCATGGTAGGGTTTAGGATGATCAAAACGTTACATCATGTCGTCATGGTACGAATAGCGCGAACAAACAGCACATATTATGGTATTTACGATTTCTGGAAAGTCACAATACGTTAGATGTGACACAACAACATATCGATTTATTCATAAAGCTGTTATGAAAGACGAAAGAACAGAAGAAAAACGTTACTCGGTTACTATGGTCGCGTTACTAAAGCATTCACGCGAGAATGGGAATATACAATACTTATTCATAATTGCTACTTTGTGACTAAATTAATGAATGATTTTTGACTTTGAATATTACAACTCTGGTATTCTTGCAATACTTTTTAATCTAACATTGAGTAATGCGACAGTATTGGCTGTATTTCATACCATGCTGTCAGAAAATAAGACTAAGAGAAAAGGAAGGAAAATACTCTATTCATGCTATAATATTTTGCTTTTCAACATTTGTGTCTACCAATACTATTAAAACTATTCGCACTAATGAAATTAATTCGGAGTCAGTTGGCCTCACATTAGAAGAATCTGGTAAAACACTCACGGCCACATTTTTAATCGCTGGTCACCCAACCGTAATTTACCAAATATAGATGTTCTCAATGCTAAATTATAGAGACTGAATAAATTTACTATGGTGTAGGACGGAGCTATTTTTTCGGTGTAGGCACCGTTGCACCACAAACTAATTATTCTATATTTTCTTCAGATTTGTTGTGTCACAAATCCTAATCCTAACTAGTTAATATTATAAAAGCGAATGTGAGTTTGTTTGTTACGCTTTCACGCCTTAACTACTCGACCAATCGTAATGGAATTTTGCATACACGTCGCCAGGCAAACAGTAAACATTTACGCGAGCGAAGCCGCTGGCAAAATCTAGTTATTCTATATTTTCTCTAAAGATTTTATGTGATACAAATTACTGGTATTTTTGTTACTCCAAGGCAAGCTATATTAGCTAGTGTTAAAAGTCAGTTCAAATCGGTAGGCCGATGAGTAGGATTCGGTTACACGATTTCTCGACCGCAATTCCGATGCCTTATCCAATAGGCTACCATCTTTACAATTGTTTTGCATCAAGTATATAATTATATTAATTATATATCGTTTATTATTTTTTATAGATGTCTCGGTGAGACGGCGCCATATTAGGTATAGTTAAACTCTGAATGACCAATATAGCACATTGAAAAATAAACTTTAAACAAAATTTATTCAATGCGAGGCAATAAATCGACAAATTTTCTATGAATTTGGACCTACCAGCTCGGTGAATGATTCCCTTGCTTTGCTAACAAAGCATACAATAATTCTTAACGCTCACAATGAACAAACCAAACAAGGTTCATTCAAAATAGCGACCACAATCATTATCGCGTATTGACAAACCCCTAATGATTAATTACATAGTGAAGGTCTCTTATAGCGTAGGTAAACTTGACAGTATGATGACATGGTCCGGTTCTTGACTTATAGTACAGTGTCATGGTACCACACCGTTTATGATTTATGACGTAATATGATTGTAGGCTGTATCGATATGTAAATCACGGTATTACACATTGTAATACGCGATTGATATGAATAATCTCTTTGGCGTGTGGTCTTGATGAAAACAGAACACCCTTATTTCTTAACTAAATTTTGCCTTAATATAGATTTTGTCAACCTGTCATCAATCTCTCGAGACAAGTATTTTTTTTGGGTAAAGGTGTCCTATGTCCTTTTTATACCCCTAACATCGTGCATGCGAAATTTTACGATGATCGGTCGAGTACATAAGGCGTGAAAGCGTAACAAACTAACAAATAAACATACTCACATTCGCAATTATAATATTAGTGGTAGTCAGAATAATGATTTCGACTTGCTACGATCTCGGCATACCACTCTTGTTTCATTCGATTTCATTATATTCTTTATGCGCGCTTGACCGTTTACCCGAACAATACAATTTTTGTTAGCGGTTGCAGCCAAATCACAGTGGAACATAGCGTAGTGGTTAGTGTAACTGACTGCCACGCATGAGGTCGCGGGTTCGATTCCCGCACAAGTCGAACATTTGTGTGCATGAACATTGATGTTTGTCTTGGTCTGGGTGTTTCTATGTATAATAATTATGTATGTATTTACAAAAAAATAAAAAAGTATATATGTATGTTTATCCATTGTCTAGTAGCCATAGTACAAGCTCTGCTTAGTTTGGGCTAGATGGTGTTGTGTGTATGTGATAGAATATTATATTAATGTGATATATAGAGATCCTGGGAGAAAGATAAGTCACTAGGATTAACTTTATGGGATAAGCAGTGCGGCGATACTCTTTGTACACACGGTTCCTAAAAAGCAGATTGACACTATTCGTTAACAGACAGTCAAAGACTTATCAACTGTTGGTATCGTAGATAGGTTTCTCTGTCTACGGTTGGTATTGAGTGACTGAATGGGCAACTGCCAATCAAATTACTTCATATAAGTTTGATATTGTCACGTGATTGTTTAGCGTCTCTGAAACCGAGTGTGTTGAAAAAACTCGTTTGCTTGCCATTAGACTCATATGATTGTTTGCAACCAAAGTATTATAAAAAGAAGTTATGTTGACCAATTAAAAAATGTACAACGATTATTTTTAATTAAACATGATTATTATAATGAGATTAGACAAATACTATATTATCTACCAAGACTCAATGTCATTGTAACTTGCTAAAACATGTTATAATAAAATTGTCGTGGAGCACGTGTAAAAGCAGATTAACTACGTTTCATAAATTTATCATTTATATGTATAACTGATATTAAATATTTTATTCGATTCACTTGACGATTGGCTTTGTAAATCAACGATTAAAATTATCCCCAGGATTGAGCAGATGTGATTTTAGGTATGTCAGTTTCGGTTATTTATCTTTTGGGGCTCTCGTAATAGCGATACTAGTCCGCAGTCCGAGGACAGCTCCAGGCGTCATCGTCATACAGTTTATGAATTTTTATAAAGAAACATTTGATATTTTGCCCAATAGATCAACACAGATGGTTTAACTGGTCACTTATCTTTTTGCCACACGCCTAGTTTTTTTTTGTAGTTCTGTGCCGAGTTTGGCTTCGATCCTCACACGGTTAATGCCCGTGTACCCACAAACTTGGCGCGTATGCAAGTCCTAACATTTGGAAGAAGCAGTGGTTTGGAAAGGACGATAGGAGGACGAATAAAAGTGAAGTGAAGTGAACCTTCGCGTGATTTTCAATTGAGCCACAAGACTTAGGTGCGCTTTACTAAAACCATTTATAACAAGAAATACAGAATTCATTAATTTTCCTTTAGCAGGTGCTATGAAGCCAAACTACGTACATATTTCATGAATATATTAGCTGGCGCTTTGTTGTATGCGCTGCTATATAATCTATAGCAGTTAGAACTCTGATTGTGAGTGTTGCAATGAATAGTTAATGCTGAATAGCTAATGTATAATTAAGTACCTACTCATTGTAGGTCGGTATATGTAATACCTGTGATTGCTTCATGGTATCTTCTACCTAGTTCATAAATCTTTCATGACTTGCACGGCACGTTTGATCTGTATTTATTTATAAATAATTCAATAGGCTTTGTCAATGTAAGCTTAGAAAATTTTCATGATTTGCACGGTACTGCTGAGGAGAATATCGAAACAAATATACCCATTAAAACTGTCCCGATAATCAAACCCCTGACGCCACGTTCGGTAACAAACATAACACTTTTAAAAAGGCATATTATTTTCCAAAAGTTTATTTCGTACCGCCAGTCTACCAAACTAAATGCAAAACGAGATTTTAGTGACGTATTGTTGATATTTAAAACCATAAATGTTTGGTGCAAATTCTTGACTGCCATTTTATTTCATAATCATATTAATATTGATCTAAGCTAAAACTATACCTAACCCTAGGGCTTAGTGTGTTTGTAAAGCACAAAACCACCAGTTGAGCAAATACATGACGTTACGAATGTGGTGCGTACAGCGCACATGTTCTAACCTAGAGCATAAATTAAATTAGCTACAGATAGATGGCCGACTCCAGTACTCACAAAAGCAACTCGAAGTTGTCGGATCGGGAGTTATCCGACAACTTCTTTGAACTCCGGAATTGAGAAAAGCAGCAAATTTCAGCTGATTCATTATTATCAAATACTTACATATTTACATTACGTGTGAACAAAATCCATCCACGATACCACTCGAATTGTATCCAAAAGATCGAATCGTAATTAAATGATTTTCTATAAACATTAACTATATAAACATATGTGCAAATTAAACCATATAATGATCGCAATTTTTATTTAATTCAACCCTCCTTCTCCATTATCATATAATGAGCACCTATAGCATAAATATAAGAAAATTGATTCTTATTACCTTTACTTATATTATAAAGAGGAAACATTCGATTTTTTGTTTGTTTGTTGGTAACGATTTATTTTAAAAACTACGCAACCGATTTTATTAATTCTTTCACCATTAGGATGCTATATTGTCACCAAGTAACATAAGCTATATTATTAAAAAAAGTACTGTTACTCACATAAACTAACCTAACTTTTACGCAAGCGAAGTCACGAGCAAAGCTAGTATTCTATAAAAATTATTTTGTGCACGCGTTGAATTCTAAGTGCGTCGGTTTTCGTTGCGTTAAGGCGTTCTGTGTGTATATGTTTTGTGCTTGGTATATGGTTCAAATCTTTTAGGTCACTGTATGTATCGCGTATTGCTACTTGCATTGCACAACGCGTCTAGACCGAACCACATGACTTATTGTTGTAGCGCCGCTATGTCGAAACATTTGATTTATGGAGATGCACAGAATAACACAAATATACAACTGTTTCTGTCCACTATGGTCATAAATTTTATATTTTACTAATAATTATACATGTGACAGTTTGTGAGGATGTATGGATGGGTGGAATGTTGGATGTTTGTTACTCTTTCACGCAATATCTACTGAACCAATTGTAATGAAACTTGGTATGTAGATAGCTGAGCACATAGGCTTTTTACCCCGATATGTCCACGTCATCGGGAATTACGCGGGTGACACCGCGGAGCGTAGCTAGTTTACAATATTTATAAAATTTGTATATATGTAATTACAAATATAATTTGCCATTTTGTGCTTGTCTTGGTAAAATATTTTGATTGTAGTAAATGTTATAGATATTTTCCAGTTTGTAAAGATTTATTGCAATTTTAAAATATAGAATATCAAAAACTGATGTGTAGCGAAATATACA
Organism: Catocala sponsa; assembly: GCA_963564715.1. Classification (NCBI taxonomy): domain Eukaryota; kingdom Metazoa; phylum Arthropoda; class Insecta; order Lepidoptera; family Erebidae; genus Catocala; species Catocala sponsa. The sequence goes on along the minus strand of OY751337.1, from coordinate 18,709,891 downwards.
TAATATAAATATGCTATCATATATAACATGTAGGTAGGTATATAATAGATCTTTAGGAACGTAAGTCCATTTTATTAGTACATCTTAAAGAATCAGGCAGATTAGAATCAATTCGTCTACATTATAAACTTAATATTAATAGAAGAACTTATTGTTCTGCGTCGGCGACAATGCTAGACTGCATTCTACTCTTGAGATGCGATTTGCAATAACACAGCTCGATATCTATCTATACAACGATTTACTGATCAAAGAATTGGATAAGCTATTTTGCATACAACTATCCTATTTACTTTTATACGTTTTTTCCTTATTATTCTATTTTTGTTTATTTATTAGTGGCTAAATTTTGCTCGCGGGTACGCTCGTATAAATGTAGGATAGAATAGTAACAGTCCTTTTTCTGGATGAAACGTACTCTATGTCCTTTTCTGTTCCCCCGACAACATGTACACACACACATATGTGAAATTTTATGATGATCGGTCGAGTTGTTAAGGCGTGAAAGCATAGCAAACAAACAAACTCATATTAAGTTAGGATGGAATCATGAATGAAATTGTCGGCCTCGATGGCGTAATGGTTAGTGTAACCAACTGCCACGTCTGAGGTTGCGGGTCCGATTCCCGCACAAGTCAAACATCTGTGTGCATGAACATGGATGTTTGTCTTGGTCTGGGTGTTTCTATGTAAAATATATATGTATTTACAAAAAAAAAGGAAAAGTATATATGTATGTTTATCCATTGTCTAGTACCCATAGTACAAGCTTATAAGCTTTGGGCTAGATGGTGTTTTGTGTATGTGGTAGAATATTAATATTATAATATTATACTCCAATAATAATATTTAGACTCAAACTACTGAACTTTTGATAACAGTCGGTGCAACGTGGTCGCAACGTCCAGCACAAAAAAGTTAAACAATATGCATGATTGGCTTACTAATGAATGTATATGTATTTTCATGACGTTAATCTTCTAAAACGCCATGAAATATTCACTTATAAATTTAATTTTTTTATTAGTAGATACTGTAGATAGATGACGTTTATAAGGCTAGTGTGAATGGAACAGTCGCAAGAGGAAAACCTAGGCGAACGTTTCTCGATCAGATCGGAGGCGTTCTGGACAAAGGCCAGGTTAAGAGCTCCTTGAACCGACGGGCGTGTATGAGGAATGTGATGAAAGTGAATGAAGCCAGAGAAGTGTGTCAGGATCGTAGCAAATGGAAATCCGTAGTCTCTGCCTACCCCTCTGGGAAACAGGCGTAAATCTATGTATGTATGTAGATAGATATAAGATACCTAAGCAATATTACTTGCTAAAGTAACTTATACTAAGTAAACCACATAGAAAGAATAACGTAATATTTCTAAAAGTAACCGCCAAGGTTGTCATTTTAAGTCAACGGTAGATTAAATCGTATGAACAATTGTGTAAGATGGAATTTATCAAATAAATGAATCGACACGCACCGCGCGACCCTGACAGCGCTCGGCGCGGGCGTCACAATTTGACAGATGCGGTTATAAACCATTCATGCGCAGATCAATATCGAAACATCTCAACCTAAAGGGAATTAGAATTAATATAATATACCTAGGTGCGCCGACGCACGAATTGACCCTATTGCATTCTTATTACAAATAAATTACCTTTACAATTTAATATTTTTGGCATGATGATCTTTTTATTGGTATGCGAGAAACAATTTAAAGTACTCAATTGGATTATAGTTAAACGCACCAATATCATGATTGCTTTTTAATTCAAATTAATTGGCATGCATTCTTCGTCAATCGTTAATTCTAACTACAGACAGTCTTGTTGGTCACATACATAGTATAATTTGACCAGTTATGATGGCATGCTTGTAAGTAAACGGGTTCGATCCCTATCAAAGGATTTTCTGTTAAGAAATTTTGAGAAACATTAAGTTGTCTCGAAATGAGATCGGTCTCTGCTTGGTAAATAGCAGTAATTTCACTACCTATTGCATAGGACCTCAAACATAACCACTCAAAGGTTAATGTTAAAGACTCACCCCTTTGAGATCGCACTGACTTTAATAATAATAATATTCTATCACATACGCACAACACCATCTAGCCCAAAGTAAGCAGAACTTGTACTATGGGTACTAGACAATGGATAAACATACATATATAATTATTTTTATTTTTTGTATATACGTACATATTATATATAGAAACACCCAGACCAAGACAAACATTCACGTTCATGCATAAAAATGTTTGACTTGTGCGGGAATCGAACCTGCGACCTCAGGCGTAGCAGTCGGTTACACTAACCACTACGCCATCGAGGCCGACAAATGTATGAATGTTAGCAATAATTAATTATTAATATTATTAGTGTTTCACAATGATTAATGCTTGTGTATTTTCTATTTGAACCTATATCTACCTATATTTCGGATTGGGATAAGTATGCCTTAACACTGAGTTGTCACTGCATCTATCTAAGATTTGAATATCTATTTCTTCTTTTCTTAAGACGAATTCTCGTAGTAAAAACTGTACAAATAGAGTTTTGATTTAATCTAAGCATCGTAATATATATCACTAATAGTGTTCTCTTATTAAAATAAAGCCGTTAAATATGAACGCAATTTCTTTTATTTTATTTTTGCATTTCAGATTATTTTTTGTTTGGTCATATTTTATTATGACGTTTAGACTTCTGTTCAATCTATCAAGATAATTTGTCTCTAATATTAATAAAACCATCGACTTAAGTACATTCCTATCTCAATTATAGAAATGTATCATCATCCACCGAAAATTAAATTGAATATATCAAACAGCGTTTTTCCCAAATAAACGTCTATTATTCTATAATCTATTCAAACATCCCAAACAGGTTGTATTTGACAAGCATATGGTATGAAATTGAAAGTGAACGTTACGGTCCCAAGTGCTTGTAGCACATTAGATTGGTGATTGGGTCTAGCCCGTCAGTTGTTCATAATTCTGTGTATTTATAGACACGTGCGTATACCTACGTATATAGTATAGTTTGCCTTTCAAATAATCCAACAACGATTTTGTGAGAAGCAAATTTAACGGCTGTATTTATTACTAGAATTATCGACCATAATGTTTTACCGCAAATTGAACTGAATTGGTTTTCAGTCGGTTCATGAATGGCCAGTGATATGATTAATACGAATTGAAAAAACTAATCGGAAGTTTTTTAAATAAAGTTTTTATAATTTGGGACATTCACTTCGTCGCTTAAAAGCGTCGACTAACGGTTAAAATTCAATCCTAACCAAAATCTTTAGACATAAAATTAAACATACGTTATGCAACAAATTAATTTTAATCTTAAAAATGTAGGATCAGATTGGCTTTCGATAGTTAAAGTTAAAATAAAGAATATTATTCAATTTGCCATAAAGGCAATCATATGACATAAGGAATTAATAATATTCTATAATATATTCTACCACATACACACAACACCATCTAGCCCAAACTAAGCAGAGCTTGTACTATGGGTGCTAGACAATGGATAAACATACATATATACTTTTGTTTTTTTAATTCATACATATTATACATAGAAATACCCAGACCAAGACAAACATCCATGTTCATGCACACAAATGTTTGACTTGTGCGGAAATCGAACCCGCGACCTCAGGCGTGGCAGTCGGTTACACTAACCACTACGCCATCGAGGCCGTCAATTAAAAGTGATAATAATAAACTATTTTATTATCACTCCTAATTCTGTATGTCATATGATGTTACATCTAAGGGCCAATAATTGTCATAATACAAACTGTTCAATATAGAGTTGAGATGTAGTGTCATAAATATAACTAATGGTATATTCCAAAATTAAAATACTTATAAATTCCGTTTCAGTTTACTTTTCACGTTTATTAGACTAGATCGGCACTCTATTCTGAACACATTTAAATACTCGAATTAGCCATCTATATAATAATGTAATTCTGTGAGTGTAACTACCCATCGGAATTGCTATTTATATTAAAAACTAGCTGTTACCTGCGACTTCGTCCGCGTAGATTTTAACTAAAAAGTGTTTGTCTCGGCGGAACCCTATTTTTTTTCTAAAATCAAAGTAGCCTATGTTACTCCGTCTAACATCAGCTATCTGCCAGTGAAAATCCCGTCAAAATCGGTTCAGCCGTTTCGGAGATCACCCAGAACAAACAGACAGACAAAAATTTAAAAAACAGATGTTTTCGTATAGGTACCTTATATAGGTACTTTCATATGCATAAGATAAAAAGCTGTTATTTTGACATTACAAACAGACACTTCAATTTTATTTATTTGTATAGATTATCAGATCCCATAGCTGGAGAAGGCAGAAGTATATCACATCCACATAATAGACACTTCATATCCTACAGTTGTCTAAGGCGATACTAGAATCCTTCCACCTGAGATAAAAACGTTGTTCAGCCTGAATCGAACCTGGGATCACATGACCGGTCACAAGGCAAAATCTTACGCCACAAGATCAACAAGGTATTCAATTATTCTACTCGTAATAAACAAATAACTTACTCAAATAGTCTTACAACAATTAATCAATACATTTGTTCCATTCAACGAACTGCACGCGAGAACAATTTTTCAAACGCAGCACATTACCATTGAAGTTGGTCATTAATAAGTTGAATATTAACTTATTAGGCAATTAGTCAGTCTAAGGCCATATGGTAGCATTCTTACGTTCATACCTCCATGGTCCGGGACCACTCCGTGACCCGTCCACTTACGAAATGTACCACTTGTGTGACGCCCACGTACGCCAGCGCATGGGCCGCGCAGTGACAATCGTATAACGTGTGTTATACTAATGGTTTATAAGTGAAATTCGTTTATTACTTTGTAGACACCAGCCAGACTATTAATCAGTCTGGCCAGAAAAAATTATCGTCGATAAAGCTGTTTCTTTTTTATTTATAATAAATAGCTTGAGACCTTGTTTGTAATAGAGTCAAATAAACAGATTTTTTTACATTTTTACTGGCATTGTAGTTTGTGTCCTTTGTTTTATTTTATCGATTTATAATCATGATAAATTGGATTTGTTGGTAAAAATAAAACGATACTAAGTAGGTGACAGTTAAAGCGGTTTTCATATGATGCATAGGTACTTGTCGTAGCTATTTAGTCTTGGAAAACTAAAATGTTATTTAATTTGCACATTACGATATGCTCAGGTATAAGTAGTCCTAACCGTTTGAATTGACTTTATTTCAGCAAATAGTATATATATGCGTATTTAGTCGTATGTATCCTTAACATCTCTGTCGCAGATAATATAATACTATATATATCTCGATATAAAGGTAGAGGTATGTACTTTGAGATAATCATGTAGGTATCTTATAAATACCTACATAATGTGTTTATTTCAAGATTAATTATTGTAATATTTTCCGCTATGGATGAAAGATCTATGTTTGCAATTTGGTACATCCGCAGCTTATACCATAAGTACCCACCTAGGAACTTAACTTTTTAAAACAAAACAATATATCTGCCTTGAAACTGAATATAAAATCCTTTTAGGCAGTTATTTTAAGAACTTCCGCGATTCAAAAGAGTAAAATCTGAGTTAAAATTACTCCATTAATCAACGACCTTAATAAGAACGGAAACGGTCTGTATTTGGTCATTGGACGGAGTGCGAAATAATTGCAAAACAAAGTGCAATAATCTTTTGAAGTACAACTCTTGAAGCATTAATTATGACCTACTGCCGAATATTGGCAATGTTTACCAACAAAAATGCACGGACCAGATTTAATAAACAGGTAAAATATTGCTTTTTTAATCAGCTCTGACCTTTAAGTATTCTTTAAGGTCTAGATCAGTTCATTTTTTATGTAGATACTAGCTGTCCCGACAGACTTTGTCCAGTACACAAGAAAAAAGAAAATTATAAAAAAAGCAAATCTAAACCAATCTCGAATCCACTTGAACACACACTTCATCAAAATCAGACGCACAGAAGATTTATATATATAAAGATATCGATAATTGTGACATTCATCCGAATTTAAATTCAATAAAGATTGTTGACTTTTCATTGAATTTGCATGTCATAAAACAAAAAAACATGTTTATTTACTTTTTTAGATTCAGATTTATTAGATTCAGTAGGACATTCTTTCATAAAAAACGGTATGTCTCACGCTTTCCTGTGGTATGGGATTTCATAAACATTGAAATAATTGATTAAAAACACCTGGGTGCTCTTTGTATCCATCCTTTTTTCAATTATAGGCCACGTAAAAACTATAAGTGGATCGCATAATTTCTATTCTGTATTGGGTTCGAATCCACTACATTACGTGGCGAAGTTACTGTTTAAACCACTGCGGCATCCACCACTTCATTTTATTTGTCTGTAAATATTACACTGGGCATTTTGAAAGAAGGTGATATGCCTATTAACACCAATACAAATAAGTGTTAGTTCAAACCCAATCTATACTAATATTATAAAGCTGAAGAGTTTGTTTGTTTGTTTACTTGAACGCGCTAATCTCAGAAACTACTGGTCCGATTTGAAAAATTCTTTCAGTGTTAGATAGCCCATTTATCGAGGAAGGCTAAAGGCTATATATCATCACGCTAAGATCAATAGGAGCTGAGCACCAATGAAGAATGTTTCAGAATCGAAGGGTATTTTTTCCTTTTGAGAGCTTCCGCTGCGTGCGCTGCGTAAACAGTTAAAGTATCGCAAAAATGATGTATGACAGAATTGTTCCCCTTTAAAAGTTCTAAAAAAAAGTCCGCGACAGCATATGTCTATCTTTTAAGGTTGGCTCACTATAACCATTTTTATGCTAACCAAATTTGTTCTAAAATAATGCATTATTTGCGAAGGTATTATTATAAATATGATATTAATCCTTATCCAAATAAATACGTTATTCATCACAAGTATTTAATTTAAAACAAAATTGCCTTTACATCATTCGATTTCAATGAATAGCTTAGGAGATATCGCAGTTTTAAAATAACATTCCAGCAAAATAATTACCCATTACAGACGTAGTACAAACGATGTTTCTCCTAGTTTATTCTGCGTGATTACTACTGGTTCGATTAGAAAAATTATTTTAGTGTTGGATAGCCTATTTATCGAGGTAGGTTATAAGCTATATAATATCACGCTACGACCCACGGGGGCGGCGCAGTAACGATAAACGCGGGTGAAACCGCGGGAACATCTAGTACAGGATAAAACAGCGCGGCAGTTAGCGCCATGGTCAGCGCTTACTGCCGCCGCGCACATGTAAACACAAAAGTATTATGAACTAAAACCACAAAAACTAATACGGTGTTAGGCTGCAAATGACGTCACAAATAGACACCGTTGCTAGCCGAAAGCGAAAGCTTGCTAAACATTTGATATATTACATTAAACTAGTTACGTTCATGTACGCTATGAATCTGAATCATAATCCTAATCCTAACTATCCTAATCCTAATCCTAACTAATATTATAAAAGCGAAAATGAGTTCGTTTGTTTGTTTGTTACCTTTTCACGCCTAAACCACTGAACCGATCTCCTGAAATGTTGCATATACGTTATCAGGTGTACAGAAACGAACATAGGCTACCTTTCATCCCGAAAAAAATTACTGTTCCCGAGGAAAACAACAATAACGTTCTGATGATAATAGATGGCGCCACATGTGTTTCGAATCATGATTGAATTATATTATTACAAGCAGAGTACAACCCGAATTGATTGTCAAATTCTAAATTAACGCAAGCAAGGCCGCGGGCAAAATCTAGTAATAAATAAATGCTAGTAATGACGCGACGTAATTGTTTAAACCACATTTCCAAGCGATTAATGCTTAAAACACATTTAAAGAGGATTATATCTACTTTAAGCATAATAAGCTTGTGTTATATTAAAAGCATGCGGTACAATTTTATTAAAGACGAGTACCATATGATACATATAATTCATATGTAACTAAGAGTATACATATTGAGAAAAAAATGTATATAATAAAAATAGATTACATTCGAGTCCACAGCACTGCCGATGCGTGTTTTGTAAGATGGTCACCATTGCGCCAATCGTGCAGTTTATTAAATACACATGTTTAAAAAGAATAAAGAAAAAGATTACCTACAGGATAAGAATTTGAGTTGTAAATGTTTAGTGTTCTTGTCTTAGAAGTGGTTTCAAGTCGGTAGTGTAATAGGGATCGAACCCATAATCTCTCGATTGAAAGTATACATTAGGCTACCGCCGCTAAATGTTATTGAATGGTATGAGAATTTTAGTTCCACTGATAGCACAAAGTCTGAAGCATCTATAGTTTGGTAGACGTCAATTAAAATCCGGCCAGCCAAATTATTTCCCTCTTTTCTTTTTTTCTTTCTTGATATCATTAGGTATCACACAAAGAGCTCGGTTATTGTTCTATAAATTGAACTAATGGGCATTGACAAACTTCAAATATTTTTGAGAACATTTTGTACAATTCGGAGACAGGCAGTTTTCTTTAGATCTTTTTCTTCCGCTGTTTAGGACGAAAGAGGCACATAATTAAGAAAGTCAGAGACGCGTGCCAAAGATTGAACTCGAGACTCTCTACGTAGCAATCCAACGAATAACGATCATCCCATGAAGTTGTAGCGTATTACCGCCTTTCTGTATTACGTTTGCCAAACCTTTCATTGTACTCTGACGTTGATGTCTATAATATTGTACAATGATGTTCGGATATAAAATTGCATAAATGTAGGTCACATTTAATTGACACGATAATGTACTATTGCAGATATTATATTTGTAATGCGCTCATCTCGCACTTCGTGTTCGCTGTTACGACATAAGATTATTTAGCGCGTAATATCGTCACGCCTGCAGCGTCCAAGGAGTAAGCAGAGGCACCACATTTACATTTTACCAGTTACCTATATATAACATAAATATAATGTTTACTTATGCAATGTCCTTACACTAAACAACACTGTTTATTTATTGTAAAGTCATACATCAGAATTGATCTGAAATGCAATTTATATTCACATGTGACGTATTTGAATTTTGGAGTAAAACGTTTGTCATATGTCTGACTCTGAGTAGATAGGAACTCTATTTTGAGTACATAATTTTACGAGAAATGGCCTTCTGATTCACGAACATTGAACGCCTAATATTATAAATGCCAATGTGAGTTTGTTTGTTACGCTTTCACAATTACATTCGATTAGATGCCGTGACCAAAATCGTGTCTTTGAAGACATTATACTTACTGTGAGTTTTTGGCTTGGGTAAGCCAATAGCTTCTGGTAAAACCACGTGCCTGTATCATTGCACTTTTCGGTTAGACAATTCTTAGTACTAGTTCAGTAAAAGAAGCTCCGTAGTTACAGCAAAACTTACGCTACGTCTAATATATGCATCTTATAATAATAATTAATATATCCCTTTAGACCTTAAAATAAGCACAATGCAATGTAGGTATTTACCTATATATATAAGCATAATAGTATATTACAACTAGGTAAATAGCATATACATATACATCACGCCTGTATATTTCTAAAAGGATAAGTAGAGTGTATATAAAATGTGAGTGTATTACAATTTGTCGGCTACTATGTACATAAGTAGCTGACAAATGGGTATCCCACCGAATAGGAAGCGAGCCAAGCTTTCTAGCAAGCACATTTCTAGCCTCTGTTCTGCTTCTGAGAATTTACTAACAGAATCATCAATAACATTTTGCCTGTACCGAGAATTAAGCCCACAGGCAAACTTAAGCCACGAGACCAATGAGTTTCTTATCTGTTCTAATTTTAAAAAACTACTAAGAATTTGGGTTACAAAGTATTCTTGTTAACCCTTCCACCTAATCTAAAGTACCTACTTGCTAGGAGCGGGTTCACGTCGTTAATGCTATGGGTGAGATTCGAACCTGCGACTCGACCGCAAGTCCGATGCGTTAATTATTGAGCTGCTACCATAATAAGTCTAGATAAATAACAACGCTAATTTCAAAATTTTTGTTAATTAATTACAGTAAACGCTAGACTCCAATTTTGAAGGCAACAGAAAGGCTTAGAACGTCGACGCCATCCCCCCTAACAGATGCGTTCACGCGACCTTCGCAGTCATGTGACTCCGAAGCTTCACCTATTGATCTACTTTTCACGTGCTCACTTAGTACGCAACTGAGTGCCCTTCAACGAGCAGCTAATCGCTGTAAGGAATCTCTCTTACTTGACGCACATTACAGATAAGAATTGGTCTTACACAAAACGAATGATTCACTATCAAGTCAACGTACAAACAACGTTGACTACCGAACTATATAAAATGTTAGTTTGGACCGTGGGTGTATGAGAATGTACAGCCGATTAAGGTTGAAGTCGAGTTCTTAAAGTGCTATTGATTTTGATTGATTTTGTATTCTTCACACTTTACTTAAATCTCATTAGGATCTAAATATTTGTTTCGAATCTAAATAGTTTTTGTATGTTTGTGAAGTCCACCAAGACTCAGAAATAATAATTTCTGCCAGTGAGGGAGTAATATTCTAGAAAAGAAAAATCGATGACAAACCGACTGGTAAGGGTTGCGGCGACTTATATACCATGTCTACCAATTTCTTTCCTTTATCCCACCTTTAAGTATTTTACTAGGGTCGGCGCGCGATATTCAATTGCCACTTTTTGTGTACAAAATAGCCAGGCGATAAAGAAAGAAAAGGCAAAGCACCACAGAGTTTCCACAGAACTCCAAAGAGGAACAAAAATAGTTACGTATACGCGTTACGTTTTCTATACATGAATGTACGAGTCTAAACATAAGAAAGGCATAGTAAGTTATACTAAAAACTTGTATATACCACAGAAAAAGTTTCTCTTTTAGGCGTACACACTGCTACACGCAACACATTATTGTTTCTTTTACAGTTATAAAGTAGATCGTCTGTCAACCAGACAATACATTTTAGCCTTTAGATAAGAGAAATCCGGTGGCTAGAGCTTAATGTTAATCACTTACCGGCTAACTCGTTCTTGTTGGCATTTATTACGTGACATTGAGTACTATTTAATAACCTTTATTATACTTCTAATTCTTTATTATCTTAGAAGTAATACGGTGAGATATGATCTTGAATAAAGCCTTCGGTTTCGCTAGTTAGTTGTATTTTACAAGATTTTTATCTTACACTTGGGCAATATCTCGGGACATTAATTTTTTGGTAGACGTTTTGTGTCATGTACGTCGTCAGTTGTTCAAGCAATTGATATTTGTCATTAATCATTTGGGTAACAAGTGTGGACTAGTGTAAATGTCATGTAGTGTGGGTGGGAATTAATGTGTAGGTAACCAATGAAGATCATATTTTGTAGAAAGTTTGTGAAAGGTGTGTATCATTTAGCATATAGAAGGAGTATTATACTTCGAAGTCAAAGTTTATAAGTTAGTGAGATTACTGAAGTTAATTCTTACGACTTATCCAAGTTACCAGCATATGAATTAGATAAAATACAATTTTGACCCTGAATTATCTTAGCTTTAGTATGATAATAATCGTTAGTTTATTGTTCATTGTTGCTGTATTGGTGTATTGTAACCTGTAATAGCAATGTGTGCTGGATAAATAAATAAATTTTGTTTTGCTTTAACGGTAAAGAAGAACATCGTGAAAACTGCGTGTCTGAAAGTTCTCTAAAAAGTTTTTGAAGAAATATTTGATGTCACCCAACTAGGCCGGTCTAGCACAGTGTACTAAGGCCAAAGCGTCCATCATCTTGTGTGGAGGCTTGTGTATAGGATGAAACAGTTTATAAAGATAACTGTTATATTTATGGCATAGAAACACATCTGTATATTTTCGACGTACACATTTCGCCAGCCGATTTGAGCGCACGTAAAAGAGGCCGAGCATAGTGCCTTCTAACGCTCATAAATCAAATAGAAAAAAAAAACACTTTGAAAATCAAACGGAAATCTAATAATCGGTTAGAGGAAGCTTTTACACCACATATGTTACTAGGTAATGAAACAGTGAACTGTTCAGCAGATTACCTATATTGTGTATATTATATATACCTAAAAATTGAATAAGCGTTGATATGTGAAACAAAATTTTGTAGTTGGGCTGGTCAATATTGTACTGCCAGAACCACTCACCGCATATTTCAATATACCCTTGGCTATTATATTAATTATCAAATTCATATTATTAAAATCACCACCGCGTTTATGATTACTGGTCCGCTCCCGTGACTCGTAAGGTGATGTATAAGTATAGCCTATGGTATCCTGGATACAGTTTAAAAGATTTCTAATTGTAAAAGAATTTCTAATAACAGTCTAATAGTTTTAAGTTTATATATTACAAATAAATAAATAAATCTTTCCTCTTTATAATATTAATATAGATTATGGATTCGTGTCTGAAATAAATATAAATAAATTGACACTAATGCTAGCGACATCATAGTCATTCATCAGGCATACAAAACTTTACTACTTTAGATTTACATTAACGATCATTTACACGGAATTTATAGCGGATTATTTAAAAAGAAATGGCTGACGACTAGGAATATTTAGCGTACCCAGTTTAATTGTTTTTATAATAGTTGGAAAGTAGAATTACACCATGTCAATTAAATGGCGATAAATCCTTATAAAATATTGACTTGTTAAGAACTACGTATTAGAGATGATATCTCAACTGAATTGTTTGTAACACAAGTTAGAGTGCATGCTCTATAACTCGCTCAATCTGAGCCAGACGATTACTGGAACTATCGTTCCAGTAATCGTCTGGCTCAGACTCAGAGGTGTCCCTCTCCTCTGAGTACAATATTAAGCAGCATGTTTTAAATATTAAAATGTTGAGTGCAAAATTCCCAGCTTACATGATGGTAATACATAAATTATTATATAAATATGAGACGTTTTGACTGCACGTAGTGGTTTAAGTAGTCGCCTCGCCACGGGCACCACGCCGGATTTCGTGGGTTCGAATCCTACACGGGAAAAAAAATTGTGTCATTCGCAAATTATTGTTCAGAGTCTGCGTGTTCCTTGTGTCCGTTGTTTGAATGTTTGTAAGGTCCCCGCGACACAAGAATTTTCGCGAGTAGTCTTTTTAAAATAATGTTTTAGCTACGAACAGTCAAATTACGACAAATTTTTCATAGAATTATTGTGTCAAAAATTAACTGTTTATAGGTAAAACGATTTTTTTATTGATTGAAACTGGCCATAATTTAGTTACTATCATGTAATCTAACGCGTGATACAAACCACCTAGTAGAGAAGTCTCCTCTAGTACATAGTACATACGAGTAACTCCATGGTATAAAATAGTTTAATTTCAATGTGTATCATTTGCGTAAGTGTAAAACGACAGCAATACCCATTTATTAAATAAGTAAAACTTTTTGTATCTGTTACTAGGCTTAAGCACAAAAACGGTTTAATAGTACCTACATATTATATTCTTACTCTCTCTGAGTAAGAATATATAATAGGAAGCATTTTAATTATTTTAACAGACTAACAAAAACCTAGTGAATACCTAATGTAAGAAGAAAAAGTGACCATGAAAGTGATAAATATTTGTTTCATGCGACAAATATGGAGAGATATTATAGATAGCTTTAGTTTTATTATGTACGGGCAACCATGTACTATGTACTGACACTTGTACCTACTTAACCGATTCTAAAAATAGTTTCATTAATATAGTTATATTAGTGAAACTATTTTATTATTATTTTTAAATCATACACGTAATTATTATTAGGGATAATTTAGAGTTCTGAACTATCCCTAATAATAACTACATACGTGTATGATTTAATGACATAGCAGGCTAGTGAAGTAACATAATATTTCATAAAATATATACGTAGTTTCTTAAAAAATACGCTGAAAGCTGAACGGGGTTCAAGTAGCAACATTTTATTTGAAAGCTAACCAATTGAATAAAAAGAGAAATTTGATATACTACTAACTAACTACACAACAATATATTTTAATTATCCTAAAACAATGTCGCAATTTATAATAGCATGTTTTGCTTAAAAATAATTTATATTTCTGCTGAAAGATGAATTCCTATGTTAGGGTTAAGTTCTGTGTCTCTCGTATTTATAAATATTGAAACAACTCCTACAAATACATATCCAGAGTCGGAACAATTTCCTGTCCGCGTAACGTCCAACACATATTGTCTCTTGTAGGAATCGAAGCTACAACACACGGTGCATTAGCAGTGGGGAGGGGACATCTTTATCCACAGCGTCCGTGTATTTAAAAAGAGAAAGTATTTTAGACACTGTACTTGATCCAAGTGACCTTGTAGATATTACCAGAAATGTCGTGTAATAAAACTAATAAATCACAAAATATTCCGCTGTGTTAGTAAACTGTGACAATTATTAACGAATGCCAGTTTATTGCCCCTAATCATAATGGATACGCTCTATTTTTTATCCATTCACAGTCTTGCCGGTATTTACCGGTAAATGATTACAATGTTAAACCAATCATTGTTACATTAGCACAGATCAAAACAAATCTAACTCTTATACAAATAATCTGTTGGTGTCCGCAATAGTTCGTGAGTTCTCTTTAATATTATATCATCATTGTAGTAAATTTGCACAACGATTTACTTTCCATTTCACGGTTGTATGATTATTATTAGCTGCTAAGAAAATACCTAAACTATGTTGGACTAGTTTACGTAAACATTAAAGTTGACTATAGGTACATTCTGTATTTTGCGCTAAGTCTATTTGTTTTAGGTATTCAATTTGAATTGGTGAGACATTACTCATTATAATGCTACGTACGTAGGTATACATCTATACGTATAAAGGCAAAACCGAATGATTTGGTTCTAATAAATAATAATCTTTAATTTCAAATAAACATAAAATATACATTATAATTTGTTGGACCTAAACTAGGCTTCTGCACACATATTCCTTTTATTATAGCGAGTGATCAAAATATTGTGTGAATTAGACGTGAAAATGGTGGTCCAAAGCTAATACAGTAATTATTTTATTGATAGTACGTTTAAATCCTAACTATGATATTATAAATACGAATGTGAGTTTGTTTGTTTGTAACGCTTTCACGCCTTAACTACTCAACCGATCATCGTGAAATTTCTCATATATGTTGTCAGGGGTACCGAAAAGGATCTTTAACCAGAAAAAAGAACTGTTCTCGATCGATAGCAATTTATTGGCATAATCTAAATTAACGCGAGTGAAGCCGCGGGCAAAATCTAGTTACAGATAAAAACATCCAGTTTCCTATTTAATTTTATAAAACGAGACAGGATATTTTTGTTTACATTTTTAATGAATTTGAGATAACTAGTCATAAACAGCTATCTCGAATAAGCAGAACTAAATGGTACTCTGTGTAAATAGACCGCTTAGTTGCACAAGGTCTATTATTAGTGAGATTAGAATATAAAATAGCTACAGTATCGGTATCCAATTTGTATTATGACTGTACCAATTCAGATATTTTGCACACTTGATACAACGTTGAATGAATATATTGCAAAGATATGGATTCAAAACACAGCGATAAATAGAGATAAGTATAAGCGTTAACCTCGCTAATATCGAAGCACCGATGACATGCAAGTTTTATCCTCACACGGGATATTATCCCGTGTGACTATTAAGTTGGAATAACTATTAAGTTGGAATATGTAATCCAAAAATAGTCGTGGTGAGTTTAGGTGTTATTTGTATGCGTTGTTTTAAGCTTTGTGCTTAGCTTAAGCGGTGGACAGAGGAATATTAAACCCACTTTCGCCAACTATGTTTTAGTAACAGACAACTCTCCATGCTCCATGCCACTAACAGCATTTTCTAACAACAATACTCAATATCACTTTTGACCGAACCGGTGATCGAACCCACGGCCTTACACATACATGCAGTCACATAGTTATGCCATGGAATCATACAAGCAGTCTAATTGATGTTTCAACATGTATTAACATTGCATTGTCTCAGTCACGTGAGTTTTTCGTTTTTATTATAAAAATACTATAAAAAAACATTAGGTTACTTGTGTTTTCTACTCATTATCTGTGAAGAGAACGTTTTCTTGCTACTAGATAAACAGCATTCACTTCGTTTGGATATTCCGGACGATGCGAACACCAATTACGTAAAGTAAACGAATGCAAATGAGGGAGAATGTAAAAATACCAACATGTTTATTATAATAGATATTTTCGATTTGAAATATAAATGCTTAAGAGATAAGCCTCCGGCTATTGGTTTTAGCTGCTAGTAATATAAATATATGTATATGTATCAAATGTTTACTTTTAATAATTCATTTAATTTGATTCCAGCCTCGGTATTCTGGCGGCATTAGTTTGCGTTTAAGTTCGGTTCGATTCTCGTGTCAAGCGAATTGTTAATAGGTTTTTAGAGTTCAAAAAATCTCTTATACAACAGCTTTGTCCGTCCGTCTGTCTGTTATACAACTTTCAACTCAAGAACCATAAGAGCTAGAGACTCGCGGTCAACGCCATTCGACTCAGCATAGTCGATATACCGCCGAAATGACTATAACCATTGACCTCTGACCTCAAGGTCACGTGATACTATTTTTTTTTCAAACTCTAAGGTTTACGGCAATTCATTGCCATTTCTCAATTGTTTGCAAATGTGCTATGTAAACAACAATAGGAGTGTTCCTTTATTATTTAAAATCGTATACGTAAATAGCGTAATAATCAGGGCAGAATTCAGTGTTTACGATATCTATCTGCATAGATGAGAATTTTTATTATTATATCTACTGCACAGAGCATCTTGTTATCAGTAATTATTATTCTACTAAATTATCTTACTTTGTAATTCAAGTGGACTGACTGAACCACTTGAATTACAAAATAAGATAATTTACTTACATTCTTTGTATATAAATGTGTTTATTTGAACTATGCATATTCAAAATTAGAATGTTGATATCAATGCATTTATGTTAAATTAAATTTGATAAAATTATAATAAAATAGTTTAGTTTAATGCAATAAGTTTACTGCTTTGTTGACCTACTGAGTTTACTGATGATTGTGATACTTTATTCAATTCAGCGTCAAAACTCTTACCTAACATTCTTCAAAAAGCAGAGATCGTTGGATGCTTTGCACAGGCATGGCAAATTCCTTCGTTTTAAATACTGTCGAACCTCACTATATGTATTTAACTTTGTAAATCAATGGTTTATAATATATGTATGTAGATTTCTCTAAGGGCGTACCTTAGATAGCAAGCTTTTCTTAAAATGGCACTTCAAGAGAGTGCGCTACTTTCAAGCTGCTTTTTACATTTATGTAAAAAAACGTCGATACTTAATAGAATGTTAATTTAATTACGAATTCTGTGCAGTTTCTTGTACATATAGATACGTGTATATATACACTTATCAGTATTAACAGCACAGTATTTGGATAATTTCGTTTGTTTCGTATGTATAAGTTCCCTTTACTTACTGTAAAGTTAGATTCAAGTTTAAGCAAACAAGAAATACAGTTAAAATCTGAGAAACATGTCATTAAGTCAACTCTCGAAAGATCTTAGCAAATCTGTTACATTTTCTTAACTTTCGTTCTCAATTCGGATGAGTCGGACACAAATGACGTAAACCTTGTCACAGTTAGTTGGCGATGTTGAACCGCGACTTGAAATACTCTTCTTGCTAAAAAGTCAAACACTCGTGAAATTAGATGTCAACTCGATGCAATCAGCTGTCAACTATTGTTCACAACATGTCGGTTCTTTGAATAAATCACCTAATTTATTTTTTATACGATTGCAGTACGGACACAAATGTTCTGTATTTTTTGGATCGATACAATATGTTTTATGAAATTGATTTTAATGTGAATAGGAAATTAAATAAAGCCGCTACGTGCTCTAAAAACGCTGGCGTAATTTGACTGCTTTTGTATATCATTGGTTACGGCTGAAAATGTCCTATCTGGCCTAATAGGACAATGTGCGGTAAAGCTACCTAATATATAATAGGCTATGGCCAGCATTAACGCAATGCATCACAAACATCGATAACCTAGAATAATGATGGTAAATCACGATAGGATTAACGGCACGTACCTCTAAGCTTTTTATTAATTTTTATCTTCACTTTAACAGTAAAGAGAATATCGCAACACAACTCGCATATATGCGATTTCGCCATACAGTATTTGAAGGTGTCTACGAACCCACATTAAGCCTATTCAGTCTAACTATAATGTTATCAAAACTGTCTGAAGTCTGGTAGACGATTGGCTAACATCCTAACTTCCTATCCTAACTAATATTATAAAAGCGAAAATGAGTTTGTTTGTTCGTTACCTTTTCACGCCTAAACCACTGAACCGATCATCCTGAAATTTTGCATATACGTTGCCCGAAAAAAATTCCTGTTCCCGAGGAAAACAATAATAACGTTCTTATGATAATAGATCGCGCCACGTGTCTTTCGAATCATGATTGAATTATATTATTACAAGCAGAGTACAACTCGAATTAATTGTCAAATTCTAAATTAACGCGAGCGAAGCCGCGGGCAAAAGCTAGTAGTAGATAAAGTAATGTTCTCGAAGTTGGAAGAAATCTGTCAATATGTATTAAGCGAATGTGGTGGTGATGGTAGTAATAGCCTAGCGGGAAACCGTTGGACTGCCACGCAAAGGTCTTGAGTTCGATCCCAAGGCGCGCATATCTCACTTTTCGTAATTAAGTG
This sequence comes from Catocala sponsa, assembly GCA_963564715.1. Classification (NCBI taxonomy): domain Eukaryota; kingdom Metazoa; phylum Arthropoda; class Insecta; order Lepidoptera; family Erebidae; genus Catocala; species Catocala sponsa. The sequence continues at coordinate 18,691,063 of OY751337.1, read as the reverse complement.
CGTATTAAAATAGTTAACTATCAATCGTTTTAACGGTGGAGGAAAACATCGTGAGGAAACCTGCATATCTGAGAGTTTTCCATAATGTTCTCGAAGATAATATGTAAAGTCTGCCAACCTGTACTGGGCCAGCGTGGTAGACTATGGCGTAACCCTTCTCATACTGAGAAGAGGCTCGTGCCCAGCAGTGGGACAGTTTAATAGGGCTGATTTGGTGATTTGGTGGACTATGTTAAGCTCCTGATATTCTGGTTAGTATCAAAAAACATTTAGCCGGCACGCCACGTAATATTCTCAAAGATTTGTAACGTCTGACAACCTGAATTTCTAGCTCACAAGGTGTGTTATGACCACACTGCACTGGCCAAATATAGCAGTAGAGTTAAATAAGACTAATTTTAGTATTATCTAAACATTACATCAACGCCAAGTGTCTCTTAAAATAGGATTTTAATGCAAACACGTAATATAATTGCATCTCGCGAGCTAGTTTGCATCATAACTAGTTTGGCTAAAACAAATACATAATTATAATAATTACGTGCCTGAAACTATGTGGGTGTTCAATGCGAGTTTTTAGTGCAATACGTTGTGCACTGCTTAAGGTCTAATCATATAGTTTATCTAATTTATTAACTTATTATTGTGAATAAATACTCTCAAAAGCATTGCAAATGTGTCTATTATGTTGCTTATTTGGACTCTAATGTGTTTCCTTAAAGGGAATATGACAAATCGGAGAATTATTATTGTCTAGTTTTTGCTCGTGGCTTCCCTTCGTAATTCTCACATAAACACATATCGGGATAAAATTTCTTTGTCCTTATTCGGGACTGAACTCGACAAGCATCGCCTTTACAAACTCACTCATTTATTATATTAGTAGAATACCTGAATTGTATACTTTATAATTATTTATTAAACTATGTACTTAAATGTTTATTTCAGATTTATAAAAAAGATATTCCTGTCAGCTATCTGATTAACAATCGATGCTTAGACAACTATTGCTATCAATTCGATTTATCAGATACGTGGGCATATAAGGAATCTAATAATGCAAATGAATAAACTTAAGTAACGTTATAAGCAACCATGTAATGGTCCATAACGCATACTATAAATACTATGCGTTTTTAGTCAATAAATAATTTGGATTATAGAAAAAAATAAAGAAATATTTATTAATCTATACTAATATTATAAATAGGAAAGATTAGATTTTTAGTTTGTAAGGATTTACCTAACTCAAAAACAACTCAACCGATTTAAAAAATTCTTTAACCATCAGAAAGTTCACCGAGTAATAAAGGCTACATTTTGTTTTAAAAAAGAAAGTATGTACCGTTACTAACATATAAACCTTTTTTTTTTTTTACCCAGGAAATTCCTTTATGGATACCCCCTCCCCCGGGGGGGGGAGGGTGGTTTTGTAAGACTCTCCGCCCCTGAAGGGGGTCGGTATACACACTAAAAACCTGGGGTGAGCAGTCCCTCCACCGACGGGGTGGAGCGGGATGGGGTCGCGTTAGCAATCACCATCCCGCCCCGGCGGTTGGCCCGGCTGATGGTAACCGGGCCTCAGCACCTGTGGAGGGGTGGCCTTGCTCACCAAGGCCACCCCCCAGACGTGTGGGGCCGTGCAAGCCGGTACAGAGTCCCCCGACTCTGTACCAGTGACCCCACTATACAGGAGCGAGAAGGCGGGCAAATCGCCTCCTCCTCGCTCCCGTCCGACTAACATATTAACCTAACCTAACCTACTTTTACGCAAGCGAAGCCGCTGGCAAAAGCTAGTCTAGAATACGACTCATAAAAGATATTAACAGAATGAACAAAGCCAGATATATACACCTAAGCAAGCGCGCGAATCTTAATCTTAATAACTAACGCCAAATTTAATAATATTTGTTTAGCTTCGTCAAGATTCAGTAAAAAGTAGTATTATATATTAAAAAGAAACACACATTCTTTACAGCTCATAAACACTTGGCTACAAGTATTACGAATTTATCTGCTCGATATATTGCCGCAGGATATTAGCTAAATAGTATCAGCCCATTAAGTGTCACACCTTAGTACTAACTCAACAGATCTAGGCAAGCTAGTGTCCAAACTCGAGCACCATATGTAAGGCATTACTGCCGACCTAGTACTAACGGTTTGATTTACGAAACTTATTGTGGCTGTCTACTTTATTGACTGTAATGGATGTTAATTTAGTTTAGTTTGTAAACGATCGCTCTATTGGATTGGTGACGTAAGCGCCGGCCTTATTACCGAACTTGAGGTCACGGATTTTAGGAATATGTAGTCAAATGGCAAAAACGGAATCTTTATATTTATACTTTGGAGCCTTACCATTGACGGGACACGGGCAGAAGGAGAGATAATAGCTATCTCTCCTTCTGCCCGTGCAGCAGTCTTTAACGTGCTGCTATCTTATTATCGCGCGACAATGCATATGCCTCATAAACGGCACTGTCAGCAGCTAGACACAATTATTTTTCATTTATTACTCCAGCAATTGCCGTATTAAGAGGTTGTGCTAAGGCCCCTGTTCGTGTGTACGACACAACCAGTTTATTTAGAATCTATTGCAGTGTATAGATGAAATTTGGAAGGTAGGCAGTTGTTTCCTATGAATTGCTATATAATAGTGGAGCGGAATAACGAAATGTTAGAAGTCAAACTGCCTACATGAGACTGAAGAATCTTACACACACACAAACACACCCTGACAAACTTACACACACCTATGCTTACTTACACATATTTTCATAGCTGCTTACACGAACACCTATTACCTATTATTATGATTTAACTGTAAAGTAAATGTAATACTGCGAGGGACCTGGTACCCAAAACACAAGTTAAATCTTACATTGGGTACCAGAGTACAACAAATTCTGTATTAACTTGTTTTGATTTATTATGTACTGTGTTCATGCTAAATGTAACTTTTTGAAAAAATAAATATTATTATTATTATTATTTATTTTGAAATTTCCAAATTAAAAAAAAATATCTCAACGTATATTGGTTAAAAAATACAGTGTAGTTATATTTACGGTTAGGTTAGTTGGTTGAAATTAGCGACTGCAGAAATAGTGTTTTTGCCAGAGTAAAAAAAACTACTTCTGCTGTTAATAAAACGAATCAACACTAAAATTAAAATTTTATGAATTGTATATTGTTTTCGGTAGAAACGCATCCCGGCGATTACATAATTATACTCATACTTACCTATTTTATTATATTACACATGTGTCACAGTTGGCCTCTTATTTATTTTCAGATTGACAAATATGTTCGGTGATTTGCTCTGCAAGAAAACTATTAACAGCCGTTTGTTTTTTAGAAACTCAATACTTAATTACTATTATTTTCGGTATAGGATCAGCACCTTGTGTGTTATCGGTATAGTTCTACGATTTTATTCTCTCGGGTATCAAGCGTTTAAAGTAAAATATGACTTCAAACTACATAGCAAATATGGTGTATTTAATTTAACAGAAAGACTTTAACGGCTTTATTTCCAAACACATCTCATTTACGACAACTGCGACCTTCATATGATAGTCCATATATGGATTAAAGTCCAATAAATTAAATCGGGACCAACTGGCTAAATGGGCTGGCGTATCAATACGTTTCATCATTATCGCTTTACTGGCGTATTAACGCTTTTTCAATTAGGTTCTGCGACAAGAATTTTAAGAACGCTCATTTTTTTCTTGCCTTGTTTTGCTTATTACCGTAGTCTATTTAGTTCCTTAAATGAGCAAATACATTAACAATTTAATACACAACCTGTGCGGTGAATGAGACACTGGTATTGTGGCGGTTTGACCAAATTGCTAGAGTTTGTGCAAAAGCAAATAAAACAATGATCAACATTTCTAATCCGATTTATATCTGCGATTGTGGCTATTTAATTGAGACATTTTGTCGCGTACGCTATAGATTACGTGTGAACACGGTTCTAAGAAAAAATGGTTTCGCAATTCATTTAGTTAGCCTCATCGATAAATTACAAGTGGACATGAATTTATAGTTACTTGCGCAATAGAGGCTTAACTTCATTTTCATTTATTAGTCGTAACTGATCACAAGAAGGTCGCATACCGAGTAATCAACTTGAACATGTCTGTTTCCGATCGGATGTTGATGTCATTTTAAAAACAAAACCTTGCAGTAATTCAGTTTGAATTTAAACAACATTAACGTATGCAACTCACGAATTTATTCCAATTATACAAGTATTTGTGTATTCATCTGTAGGATGCAACATTTCCAAAGATGTATTTATGGTTGTGCTTAAACGTGCCTTTCCATTTATTTCATTCGTCTTACCAAAACTGTCGGTGTTTTGTGAATTAGCGAATACAAAGACAAAGGGGTTAAGACAAAAGTTGAAGTAGTTTTCGACAACGGACAACCCCGGTCGACGGCGGTGGCGCTAGGCACTTAAATCATCTTGCATAACTACCGACCGTTCGTCATCTAGTATTTGTACATTACGCGATTTCACAACTCAGACATGCTCTTACCCAAACTGATTACGGAAAACAACCCAATAAATATGAACCGGAACACAGCTAGTCATTAATGCGCGTCACATTACTTGATTTTATTTTATGTTGTAAAAAATGAACGAAATTACACGCCAATGAATTGATTTTGTAACTCAGAATTATAAAATTTACATATTTGTTGCCCACCTAATAAAAACGTAGCATAACAGGAAATATAAATAAAACTCTTTTATCGTGAATTTTAGAGTCTATAGATTTAAAAAGTTTAGGTTCCTTCTAAATATGAATTAGTGTTATTGTTTCGAATTATAATCTATGCAAATGCGACTAGATCTAAACCAGTTTAACACAAAACATTATAGTCCATATAATATTCGCACTTGACACGTATCAAGCGACATGACATACATACCGACAACTTTAATTGGTTTCCAGATAAACATAATTAAACGAATTATAATGTAGGTAATGTATTGACGAATTATGCAATTGCGCAATGCAACATGTCGACTTTGAGAATGTTTAGGACTAGCTTGATATTAGAGAGCAGAATTTATGTTACAACCATGACGTCTATCCGAAATTGTACCTATATTATTTTAATGGAATAAACTTACTAAACCAGCAAAGCTTAAAGTATACTCAAATTAGAAAACCAGTACGTTATTGCAGGGACAGTTTAATCGTTTTTATAGTGTCCTGTTCTGTATGAAAACGATGAGTGCAGCGCATTTTATTGCTACACAGAACAAAAGAATATGCGATTAAAACACATATGCATAATGGTTTTAAGGCTAGGTGCTTCTAGATATCGCAGTTTCAGTTGTGCAGCTAATATTCAATCGGCGTGTTGTCTATTTTAATCGTTGAGGTATGTAGATGGTTCAAACTGGATAATACCTATGAGCTGTCCTTAAATTTGGATCAGAAACCAGATATTCTATACTGTTTAAATCGTTTAGTTATTTTGTGGATTCTTAATATTAGTTACCGAATACTTTAAATAGAACTGTTTACCTTCATTATGTAATAAATGTTTACGATCTGATTACAAACATATATATCTATGATTAACTTGTTGAGGTGTAATTAACCGGTCGGTACATAATATCTTTCAATAAAACGCATTCTGATGGACTTATTTGTAAAACTAGACTGTTATATTTTATTGCTATAACTTAATAACTCTGGCAGATATAGTATGGTATTAATATGACTATTGATTATGTTAAAACTTAGTAACTTTTATGATTTTAATAAAAAGTGTTTGTATAACATTATATTTTCTCATCATAATCATGCATAGCCTACTAGACATAAACGGACTAACATTTTTCGTTTGCCTAGCTTTATTAGTGTTCATTCTCATCTGTTTTCACCGTTTTAAGTGTCTTATACATTGCCCGCTTTTTGTGCAGGTACTCAAGCGTCTAGGCTTTGGGCGCTAATGTCACTTACAATATCTGTTGCTCATGATTGCCATATAGCAATCTCGGCAATTTTGGCAATTTATTTATGTCTTATTAAAAGTGCTCGACAATATGAATTGTGTAGTATTTCTATATCCGTAGAAATGTTTGTTTAATTAATATTAATAACTAACAGAATGGTTTTGATTATAATTTAGTAATACAAGTTTTTTATGCAGGAAATGGACCTCCGTAAAGTAACCTAGTGTCGGATTAAATTCGATTTTCCATGCCCGTGTCACTTAATAGGCTTGTATTTTTCTATCTGGTTTAGTTCGGTTTTATCCCTGCAGTAGGCTGCGTGCGTGGTAGTTCTTACCACTCCTACTACTTTACTTAAGTAGTACATCTGATGCAATGCAAATTGCAAATAAAGAAACCATTTTTGGTAGCATACGTGAAATTTTATATTTAATATCGCAAATGTTTTATGCCTCATATGTTATCGTATTTTTAACTCTAGTGCAAGTACCACGTTAACTGAGAAAAATATATTAAAATGTGCATTAATATATTTTTCTCAGTTAACGTGGTATGTGCGGATTGGTATGTCCTTGTGAATAATTGGTAATCGAGCGAAGAAAATTACGTGTAACTGACTTAGTGATAAACTGACTGATGATCTGCAGAACTGTATCTGATGTCCTTACTATGTAGCTTCACGTAATACTGCATGTAACAAGTTTAAGCAGCAGGTCTCATAAATATTAAGTCTGAAAATATAATATTACGTAAGATAAATATTGCAAACATTGAACGAAATCCTTCACCGACTATTACAAGTTACAACCAATTATAGTTTCCAAAGCTTAATTTAGAACCTTCCATATACGGTGGCAGCAAATCAGATTAAAAATATACCGAACAATCATTACATACTTACAGACTTACAATATTCTTGAGAAAAGATAAGTTATCCTTTTAGCAGTGCTAGCACTGCTAAAAGGATAACCTTACCGATGTTTACCGGTGGATAATTTTTGGTTACAACGTTATTTAAAAAGAAAATAACTCTTGTAGATGAATGATAACTGTGTTCCTTAAGCGATTTTATAAACAGACAAAGGACACCCAGCTTTAGAACACTTAGTTAGCGCTTCGCTGATGCAGATAGTGAACGCAACTGCAGCCTACGGCTCGTACAAAGGACACCCAGCTTTAGAACACTTAGTTAGCGCTTCGCTGATGCAGATAGTGAACGCAACTGCAGCCTACGGCTCGTACAAAGGACACCCAGCTTTAGAACACTTTGTTAGCGCTTCGCTGATGCAGATAGTGAACGCAACTGCAGCCTACGGCTCGTACAAAGGACACCCAGCTTTAGAACACTTTGTTAGCGCTTCGCTGATGCAGATAGTGAACGCAACTGCAGCCTACGGCTCGTACAAAGGACACCCAGCTTTAGAACACTTAGTTAGCGCTTCGCTGATGCAAATAGTGAACGCAACTGCAGCCTACGGCTCGTACAAAGGACACCCAGCTTTAGAACACTTTGTTAGCACTTCGCTGATGCAGATAGTGAACGCAACTGCAGCCTACGGCTCGTACAAAGGACACCCAGCTTTAGAACACTTTGTTAGCGCTTCGCTGATGCAGATAGTGAACGCAACTGCAGCCTACGGCTCGTACAAAGGACACCCAGCTTTAGAACACTTTGTTAGCGCTTCGCTGATGCAGATAGTGAACGCAACTGCAGCCTACGGCTCGTACAAAGGACACCCAGCTTTAGAACACTTAGTTAGCGCTTCGCTGATGCAGATAGTGAACGCAACTGCAGCCTACGGCTCGTACAAAGGACACCCAGCTTTAGAACACTTAGTTAGCGCTTCGCTGATGCAGATAGTGAACGCAACTGCAGCCTACGGCTCGTATAAAGGACACCCAGCTTTAGAACACTTAGTTAGCGCTTCGCTGATGCAGATAGTGAACGCAACTGCAGCCTACGGCTCGTACAAAGGACACCCAGCTTTAGAACACTTAGTTAGCGCTTCGCTGATGCAGATAGTGAACGCAACTGCAGCCTACGGCTCGTACAAAGGACACCCAGCTTTAGAACACTTAGTTAGCGCTTCGCTGATGCAGATAGTGAACGCAACTGCAGCCTACGGCTCGTACAAAGGACACCCAGCTTTAGAACACTTTGTTAGCGCTTCGCTGATGCAGATAGTGAACGCAACTGCAGCCTACGGCTCGTACAAAGGACACCCAGCTTTAGAACACTTTGTTAGCGCTTCGCTGATGCAGATAGTGAACGCAACTGCAGTCTACGGCTCGTACAAAGGACACCCAGCTTTAGAACACTTAGTTAGCGCTTCGCTGATGCAGATAGTGAACGCAACTGCAGCCTACGGCTCGTACAAAGGACACCCAGCTTTAGAACACTTTGTTAGCGCTTCGCTGATGCAGATAGTGAACGCAACTGCAGCCTACGGCTCGTACAAAGGACACCCAGCTTTAGAACACTTTGTTAGCGCTTCGCTGATGCAGATAGTGAACGCAACTGCAGCCTACGGCTCGTACAAAGGACACCCAGCTTTAGAACACTTTGTTAGCGCTTCGCTGATGCAGATAGTGAACGCAACTGCAGCCTACGGCTCGTACAAAGGACACCCAGCTTTAGAACACTTTGTTAGCGCTTCGCTGATGCAGATAGTGAACGCAACTGCAGCCTACGGCTCGTACAAAGGACACCCAGCTTTAGAACACTTAGTTAGCGCTTCGCTGATGCAGATAGTGAACGCAACTGCAGCCTACGGCTCGTACAAAGGACACCCAGCTTTAGAACACTTAGTTAGCGCTTCGCTGATGCAGATAGTGAACGCAACTGCAGCCTACGGCTCGTACAAAGGACACCCAGCTTTAGAACACTTTGTTAGTGCTTCGCTGATGCAGATAGTGAACGCAACTGCAGCCTACGGCTCGTACAAAGGACACCCAGCTTTAGAACACTTAGTTAGCGCTTCGCTGATGCAGATAGTGAACGCAACTGCAGCCTACGGCTCGTACAAAGGACACCCAGCTTTAGAACACTTTGTTAGCGCTTCGCTGATGCAGATAGTGAACGCAACTGCAGCCTACGGCTCGTACAAAGGACACCCAGCTTTAGAACACTTAGTTAGCGCTTCGCTGATGCAGATAGTGAACGCAACTGCAGCCTACGGCTCGTACAAAGGACACCCAGCTTTAGAACACTTTGTTAGCGCTTCGCTGATGCAGATAGTGAACGCAACTGCAGCCTACGGCTCGTACAAAGGACACCCAGCTTTAGAACACTTTGTTAGCGCTTCGCTGATGCAGATAGTGAACGCAACTGCAGCCTACGGCTCGTACAAAGGACACCCAGCTTTAGAACACTTTGTTAGCGCTTCGCTGATGCAGATAGTGAACGCAACTGCAGCCTACGGCTCGTACAAAGGACACCCAGCTTTAGAACACTTTGTTAGCGCTTCGCTGATGCAGATAGTGAACGCAACTGCAGCCTACGGCTCGTACAAAGGACACCCAGCTTTAGAACACTTTGTTAGCGCTTCGCTGATGCAGATAGTGAACGCAACTGCAGCCTACGGCTCGTACAAAGGACACCCAGCTTTAGAACACTTTGTTAGCGCTTCGCTGATGCAGATAGTGAACGCAACTGCAGCCTACGGCTCGTACAAAGCTTTGTTAGATTCTTCATTAAGGCAGTTTTGGCATTAGCACGAAGTTTACGTTTGATCTATGACAATAAGCGCGCCCTCTATCAAGTTGAAAGTTAACTAGCGAAATTAATGTGTAATATATTTTTACCTACATGCGTATAATTTTTTATCCTCAAAAGTATGGTAGCCAGGTATTTATAATGTGTTTATACTGCACGGATGGCGTAGTGGTTTAAGTGGACGCCTCGCCACTGCCGCCGCTCCGAGCGTTACGGTGTGTGTCGATCCCCATACGGGACACAAATTTGTGTGATTCACAATTAGTTATTCCGAGTCTAAGCGTTCTTTGTGTCCGTGCTTTAAATGTTTGTAAAGTCCCCGGAGAGGCATGATGACAAAAATAAAATGTTTGCTCCGTCTTTTAGATTAGGAAGAAATATTGGACACGTATTTTTCTTTTGTCCCACAAACTAATAACAACAAAGATATAACGCGTTTAAAACTTCTTGAAAAGTTGTCACTTAACATCCCTACAAAATCTTTAAGGAAACACACACCTCTTAGTATTCCAGCAGCAAATAGTAATTATAGACAAAGTTCATTTTTGTGGCGAGCTTGTCGCACTTTTAACGACGTCAGTGACAAGCATGATATTGACATTTTTTGTACAAGCATAAGAAATGCAAGAACACTTTTAAGTAAAGATTTCTTTTTGTAATTAATTTAGGCTTTAGGTATATAAATTCTGGTTACCATTTCCGCACTCTCATTCTTATTTTGTTAGTATATGTCTATTTTTGTCTTAGCTTTTACTTACATAATTTCTATTCGTGTGAATCTGTAAGTGGCTCAATGTTATTATCTTGTTTGTTTACTTGTAAATTACAGCTGTTGATTCACCATATAATTAAATAAATAAATAAATAAATAAATTTTGTGTTACGTCACTTGTAGGTACAAATTTTACAAAAGAGTGACGTCACACGCCCCGTATCCCAATTAAATGCGTTATATCTTAATAAATTTTTATTGTTTTGTTAAAACAAAAAATAGGTGTAGAATATTTTTTGCTAATCTAAAAGATGGACAAATAGGTATCACTTATTTTTAACCCTGTCATCATGCCCAGTACTAGAGCGGGTGAAGCATATATACACATAAAAAAATCGAAAAATTAAATGTCTTCTGAGATTTAGTCGAATGAAATTGGACATATGCAACACGATCTCAGAGACCCGGAGCATTAAGGGCTCACTACATTATTAATACGCATCTTGCTCTTGGCACTGGCAACTCAAAATGTAGTTCAATGTAAAATTTAAGGCAAAAGTAAATGTAAACGGGTATGATGTAAGAAATAAGCAATATTATACCATTATGTGAAAATATGTTTCATTAAAGTTAATGTCACGTTTCAGTAATGTCTTTTTCAAAAGTTCAAGGACTTTGTGGATGACTTAAGAGTTTGCGTGGTCATTTGCCACTGAGATTTTCTTTTTTAATATTTTTTTTTTTTCAATGTCCACAACGGACTATGAATAATTCCTGTGTCACAGGGGACTTTACAAACATTTAAACAACGGACACAAAGAACAGCCAGACTCGGAACAACCATTTGCACAGATTTTTTTAATTTTTGTCCCTTGTGGGGATCGAACTCACAACACTCGGCGCGGCGGCGGTGACTAGGCGACCACCTAAACAACTACGCCATCCGTGCAGTCAATTGTTCCAAGTTTGAATCTTGCACGCGGCACAAAATTTAACAGTAGATAAAGTTATTTCGAGTATGAATGTTCTTTATAGCGTTTGTTTGTTTGTTAAAGATTCGCTTAAACGAGATGGGTGTAAAAACCCAGGATTCAACCTCTTCGTCTTCCATTTAAAATACATGTGACCTTGTGACCCCTATATCTCGGGGGTCTTTTGACCCACAGAGCCGATATTCAAACTCGACGGACGTTATGACCCCACGGTGTCTGTACACCAAGTTACAAGTCAATCGGTCCAGTGGTTCCGGCGTTATGCCTGTCACTAACAGACAAACACACAGACCCACATAGTGTTTTCACTAACCTCTGAAGAAGCCTCAGAAATGAATAACTACTAGTGTATCCAGTAGTAGCAATTCGATAATATTTAAGTACACATAACGTAAACTCTTGTAAATAAGTATCAAAACTAAAAAGAAAAAGGAATTCGGATGACAAAGTGTAGAAAACGGTAATGAAGTGTTTTTACCTTTTCTTTCGGGTATATAGCAGTGGGACAATTATATATAATAATGTATTTACATAAGCTTTCCCAAAAATAATAATTCGACGTTAGCAAATATAACATAACTAGATTTCGCCCGCGGCTTCGCTCGCGTAAATGTAGGTTAGGTTAGGTTAGGTTTGCAACATTTATTTTTTCTGGATGAAAGGTATCCTATGTCCTATTCTGTACCCCTGACAACGAGTATGCAAAATTTCATGTTGATTGGTTGAGTAGTTAAGGCGTGAAAGCGTAACAAAAAAACAAATAAACAAACTCCATTTCGCATTTATAATATTAGTTAGGATTAGGATATTTATAAAATCTTATTTGTAGCTCAACTTATATAGATTGCGGAAGTAGTCTTCGATTATAAAAGTAATTTTTACCTTATTATATAGTTGTTTATCATGCCTGAAGTAAGATTTGAAAGATGAGCATATTCACTAACCCACATATGGTCAGAAAGGTAGAGCATCGCCTAACGCTGGTAATATTGAGAACCGGGAGAAGCCCGTGTCCAGCAGTAAGTCATTTTATAAATAGTACTTACATTATAAAAAAAAAATCGAACATCATGTATACAGCTTTACTTAGAGGTTACATGTATATTTAGGTCACATGAATTTTAAATGAGCAATGCCACACTATTACTTATTAGGCTATAAAATTTAGTGAAGTTATTAGAACATGATTAAAGATTCGTGCAAAATGAAATAAAAATAATGAGTGAGCCACTAATTGGCTAAAGAAAGCCAATGTCAGCAACAGTTGATTTAGAAGTATTGCCCGCGGACTGCAGGTGGCAAATATTGGAACAGCCGCGCCCATATGTTTGAAATTTAATCAAATTCTAGATAAACATAATCAACATATTCTGAACTCTAAAGGTATTTATGATTCACGTTAAATATCACATTCAGATACTTCGTTATTAACAGTCCTTACCAATTATATAATCGACTAACTTTTGTCCACGGCTTCGCTCGCGTAAAAGTAGGTTAAGTTAGTTTATGTTAGTACGGGCTGGAGAGGTGCCGCCTCTCCAGCCTATCCGCCCTCACCTTCCGGCAGACACAGGTTATGACTGGCCACGGTTGTTTTGGCTTGTTCCTGTTTCTGTCCAGTTCCTGTGTCGCATAGGCCGGCAGGAGAAGCCCTCATCTACAAATTTGATGTTTCCACTCGCTACTCGCTACAACGGACACAAAGAACACCCAGACACGGAACAACTATTTGTGGATCACACACAGTTTTGTCCCGCGTGGGACCCACAACACTCGGCGCGGCAGCAGTCGATTATTATATTATTGAAGTGAAAACTTCTTTAGCGGCGTTGTGCACTTTTTTGTGATGGGTAAAAAATGATAAACTTGCGTCAGGACACGTGACCTGATCGAAAATTCGTAAGACGGAGGGAGAATTGTCATGTTTGTGTACGATAGCGCAATAAATGAGTATTGTATTTTACCACATAAATGATAGTACTTTTATATTGATAATTAAAGCAATTCGTGCAAAATTATTCCCTAACCATTCCAAAATATCAAAAATGCACAACGTTAATATTCAAGTTTTGCAAGTGCAACCCGTTGTTTTTTAATTATTATAGTTGTTGTATAAACGTTAGTCGCCAACTCCAGTATACTTGCCTCTCTTATTTGCGTGCACAACAAATGAATTAAATGTGTCATATATTCTGTCAGTTACATATGTATATGAATACGAAGTACTTCTCGACAAAAAGCTAGAGATATGTTGGTATTCCGGAAAACCACAACAGTTATTTTAGGCAATTATAAAAATATTTCATATGCCGTTATAAATATTATTTTATATGGAAACGTGCTGTACCGTACACGTGCTTACTATTCCAGTATTTAATAACGATTCAAAGATTTACAATAAATCATTATTGAGTTGGAATTCTTTAAATTTGTATGTCTATACATATCGAATCTGATGTTATTTTTATCTTTAATCGGAATGCCGGTAGAGCCATTTATCATAAGGCATATTACGTGTACCTCTGTGCAAAACTTTCTTCTTTAGTACAGTTGGCATAATAATAAGGATGTTGCTACATACGTATAAGAGTATTTGAACAGTAATAAAAATACATTTTGTGGTTTAAACATTTTCTGTATTCTATGCCAGACTGTCGATACAAAGACCGGCTGTTTAACATTCCCACGTCGTAGGAGTTGAAATACATGCAACTGTAATTTTGCAACATGTGCACTTATTTTAGCTCTTTCAGTGCACTACAATAAATATTTCTAAATATTTTAAGTAAGGTTTCTGAGTGGTATACGTTGCCTGTTGTTGCCATCAATTTGCTCATGGTACAAATAAGCCTTTACGGGCAATGCAACTAAGTAAGTAACACTGTTTTAGATGTCCAAAATTTACGCCGGGATAAATAATGTTATTTGGATACATACCTACTTACCGTTTGATTGAAGCTCCAGCTTCAATCAAACTGCAACAGCTCAGCTGGGTCTATCAGGATTTTTAAATAAGCGATTTCGTACTTTCACACTATCATCTAAGTGACTTCTTTATATGGGTTAAACAACGCGCGAGTAATAACTCTAGTCCTACGACTTAACCAAGAAAAAGCTATTGTAAGACAACATAATATATTATAAAGTAATCAATAATTTAAGGTACTTGCACTTATTAACGCACAATGTAGCATTCGAATAGACACACAAACAAAATTGACACACATTTATTTAATAAATGTTACATTTTGTGCTACAACAGTAAGTTAAAGAATTGTAATAGACCCTGTGCTTAACGAAAACTTAGTTGATTAGCCAAAAAGTCAATTGATTTTATATCACCACACAATTTATTAACAATACTTTACGACCACACCTTGCAGTTATACTCTGTAATCACTAACAAGCTATCTAACAATTTCTGTAATCATACTTAACAGTACGAATTACCATACATCCGCTATCATACTTGCTAAATGTAGATCAAACATTATCGAAATTAGCGGTGTGATTGTACTGATTGAACAAAATTGATTAATGTCGGCTGGGAGTCTCGCGGGCAGTCCCGGGGCGGGGTTGCGACACCAATATCAGATACACTCGACACTCTAATAAGAGCGCGACCTCGAACTACATTATACTCGAACTAAAATCGTGTGTGAGCTATTTGAATTACACATGCGAGCTTTCAATGAAGGCTGTTCGGAAGATGTGTGGGGCGAACCAGTACCTACATTGTACGGTATAGAATATATTAGCTGCTAGCCGCGGCTTTGTTTGCTCTGTATGCCAAATATATTATTTAAACACAATCAACGGTATGTTGGGCTTCTTAAAGCTACAAATTGCAAAAGAATTACAAGCTCCAATAATGAATTTGATTATATTACTAGTCTATATTTTTTTAAATTAATTAATTGCTTATTTTTCGTTTCTTCTATTAACGTCGTAAAATAATATTCTAATTTTGTTGCTGCTTTCCGATGTAGAGGGGATAAGTTAACTGTGTCACTACTTTATTTTAAAATAATTATTTTTATTATAATATATTTGATATAGAGATATGTCCATTCTATTACATATTATGTGACGAAATGAGTTCTTCGAGATACATACCTACATGGAGTATGTCTCTTAAAGATTAATTTCGTTGTTAATTTTAGTCATCCCACGTTCATCAAGAAAACATACAAACACATTTATATATATATTGTATTAGAGCTAAGATTAAGATTATACGGTCAGTGAAGAGTCGTGACCGGGTGCGGCAGCCATCTTCGTTTATTGCACAGTTTTATTACGCTATATCGATACAATATCGATAGTTTGGCAATCCTTACGCACTGTGTCGAATTTACGAAAACAATGGTTAGTGAAGACATCGATATGTAACGTCTACACTTGTACTTTCATTTGCCCCTTGTTTGTTTAGTCGCCAAGGTCGATATTGTGTTGTCTCGAGCTTGTATGCTTGACAGTTTCAATGGCAGCCGTCTAATCTGTCGCTGTTCACGAACTAATCAAGTGAATTCGATGTAATAGATACACGAGATTGACCAACTTGTCAATGTATGTTAGTTTAAGCGAGTTATCGATATCGGGTTAAAAATGCGTGTGGTCTAGTTAGTTGCTGGATTGACATCTGGTACTACGTAAGTGAGTGAGTTTGTTAGAAGAGAGATTTGTAGATGGCCTTTAGGATGTCATGGAGGAGTCCACCCTACTGAACCTGGAATATTATTTTGGAGAGCTACCTCCTCCTTAAAAACCACGGTTGGAATGTTGAATCTTAGTAGTTGTGATTCCATTTATGAACCGAATACCTACATCATTTTACAGATTATTGTACCGAGTCTACTCACTTTTGTGTTCTTTGTGGCCTTTGCAAACGTTATAATGTGACGATAGGATGATACTTAGATATAGGCATTGTCCCTAATATGATCAAAATCAGTTTAGTTTGATCTTAGTTGATAATTGAATAGTAAAGCTAGTCTTAAACAAATATCTTTAGGTAATAATAATTGTTTCATGCCTTTTTCGAAATCATTTTATGGTTTTAAACAAGTTTAGTGGCGAAATAACTACTTTCGCAATACGTACGTGAAGTCAAGTTTTGCTCTACCAGTGTAATAATAATAATATTGACAACCGATTAAAGCCAGCCAATGTCCTTCTTCGGGATTCAAACAATCGCTACATTAAAAGTTAAAATCAATTATGCTGTTAAAAAGGCAACATAACAAATAATGTTACTTTCAAATTTAAAAGAAAGCTAGCCGTTACTCGCGCCTAAGTTCGAATTTTGTTTCTTGCATATGCTCTTTCCTAAGGATTAGGTTATCTCCGTACTAAATATAATGACGACGATGACAAATGATAATTATAGGTATATTATTTGAAATACTAAAGGTTCTTCAGTCTAGGTTAAGCCTGTATGACACAAATACCTATATATATTCAAACATAGACTTAAATCATACTTAATCTTCACACATGCACTGTATGAAGATTAAGTAAGAAAATATGAGTATTCGCATTTAGCGCTATTCGTTGGGGGCATGTTTACATATTTGTGAAATTTCAACTTATATCTTGGAGAACTAGCCTTTGCCCGCGGCTTTACTTGCTCAGGAATACGACTTACTTTCTGGATCAGAAGGTAACATATATCCTGATCTGTACCACTAACAACGTATATGCGAAATTTGATGGCGATCGGTCGAGTAGTTACAGCGTATAAGCGTAACAAACAAACAAACTCGCATTCATATTTATAATGTTAGGATATGCAGCTTTTAAAACCGAAATTTAACACTTTGAATGTCATGTAGCAGACACAATAGAAAATGTATTGTTCGCGGTCATTTGTGACCGGCATGGCGTTCAATGTGTTAAGCCTAGTCGACAACACATACATTTATAACTGTCCTTCTGATTGTCCTTTCATAACTATTGTTATAAATACAACTTTCTTCTCTATAAAAAGACAACTTTTGCACTTGCGCTAATCCCTGCATCGCGTGGGGCTTTATAAAACAACGAACAGGAATAACACTGAGACTCAAAACTCGGTCTTGTAAATCACACTCGTTACTGTTGATGTCAGTATGTCAGCTTATATCTAAGTTACTGCGTGAAAGGGCTGCTAAAATGCACCGGGACTCCAGATTACTTTATACGAGTACGATTGGATACAAGGATAATATTAAAAAATGTATGAACAGTGTAAGAATCAAAGTATTGCTAGTCAGCTTGTTACCACGGTCCGTGTAACCTGGTCGAAACGTCAAGCCTAAAAGAGATAAACATTATGCATGATCGCGTTAATACCCGTTACGTATTATATATATAACAAAATATTGCTTTTACGACTACACTGCATTCTTTCTCTAATTTTACTCATGACAAGTAAGCGCATACCTAATTTATTACTTTTCCTTTATTTTTCCATCCGTTTCATTGGCTAAGTCTTCATTTTGTTTAATTGCAGAGACCTAGTCGTATAAAGTAAGTTGGATCTACCGGGAGTAAAGTGGAAGTAGAGTAAAAGGACAAGGAAAAGCGCTCGGAACGTACCGTGCAAAAGGAACATACTATAACATTTCTTGATTAAACAAATTGACCCAGCTAAGGTGTCGAATGGTAGTGGATTTTCAAACAGTGAGAAACGTCATTTTGTGGTGTTCAATTACACTGTTTAATTTGCTGATATATGTCTTTTAAAATGTCTTGAAGTTTTTTATTTAAAGAAAAGACAACTTCCGGTGCTCTACTGTATCGCGGGGGACTTTACAAACATTTAAACAACGGACACAAAGAACACCCAGACTCCGAACAACTATTTGTGGATCCCACAAATTTTTGTCCCGTGTGGGGTTCGAACCCACAATACTCGGCGCGGCGGCAGTGGCGAGGCGACCACTTAAACCACTACGCCATCGGTGCAGTCATATTATTACATTCATTTATTTCTTTAAAAAGATTAAATGCTTTTATAACGAGATGGGTGTAAAAACCCAGGATTCAACCTCTTCGTCTTAAATGTACATCCTGTGACTTTGTGACTCCTATATCTCGGGGGTCTTTTGACCCACAGGGCTTCGACCGAGGTATGACCCCAAGGTGTCTGCACACCAAGTTACAAGTCAATCGGTTCAGTGGTTCCGGAGTTATGCCTGTCACTAACAGACAGACACACAGACCCACGTAGTGTTTTCATTAACCTCTGAAGAAGGCTCAGAGGTTAAAAAGGAATTATTCCTATTTCGCCAAGACAAGAAAGCGCCTTCTCGTTGCGCCCACTACTCCGAAATCCCTATAACTATCACACTAAATGATTACTTCAGCCTTGACTTTATATCCTACGGTACCCCCTACAGGTCACCTCATTCATAAACATGAATCTAAACTTGCTAGACCAAACTTAGAGCGACAAGCTAATAATAAGACATTTTCACTCTAGCTAGATTTATAAAGCTTGCATACTTGATTTAATCTGATAATATCTACCTATTGTTGTTACAAAAGCCACCTTTATCGGATTATCTAGAAGAAACAATGATATCTTGCATCACTGTCTGTCTAAGCGAAGAGGCTCTGGTAAAACTAGCTTATGATGAGTAGTATGTATGAAAGTACCTATTCAATTACATACTTATAGCTTTTAGCACTTTATAACTTAAGCTGACTTGGATTAATTACTAAAAGTCATAGCACGGCGGGGTCGCGATTGCATGTCAAAGTGATTCGCGCGGCCCCACCGACTCTGGTTATGTCAAGGAACACCGTGGTGGGTCTCGTCGGTATTATCGGAATATCTTTCTCACAGTGAGTCCGTGATAACCTCTACATCGCGTCGCCCCGTGGAGAGGAATGCGTCAATGCATTTCACTACGTTAAAAATAAACTAAATGTCATAAAAATGGCTACTACCATATACAGTAGGTATAAGGAATAGATTTTGCAATAAACGAACACTTAAGTATGTAAAACACATGGGTCATTTTTGAAATAACAAACTAACTTTCTTTGTATTATAATCTGTGTTCACGTTGTGAATATTTTATGATAAATTTTAAAATATTATCATAACAATTTCGTTAACAAGCGTGACGTAATCATTTCTTTAATAAATTACGGTAATCTAAAATAAATAACATAAAATTGTAATTAATTGAGATGCAAATTAATGTAAATTTTGTATTAATTAAATAATTTAGTCGGTGACATTTTACGCATGGTTCAACCTACCGCGAGGAGGAATAAACATTGACACACAATCTTCCTTATATATTGTTAGATAATAATACATAATACATAAACTTATGCCAATATATACACACAGGCAGAAATATGTGATACACACACATTTTAAGGCCCAACAGTTATGTTTAAGGCACACGTAATAAGGCCGAGCCTTAATTACCGCACGATTTACCGGTGCAGGAATACATCGTGAGAAAACCTGCATGCCTGTGAGTTATTATAAAGCTCTCGAAGGTATGTGATGTCAGCCAACCCGCACTGGACCTGCGCGGTATATGGCATATGGCCTCACCTTTCTCACAATAAGAGGAGGCCCGTGCCCAGCAGTGGGGCAGTTTATATACAAGGCTAATATTATTGACATACATAGGTACCTATATAATAATACCACCCTTGTATTAAACTGTCTGAAATGGACCTTAGCCAAGCTAGCCCAGTGCGGGTTGATAGACTTTACCTATCTTTATAATAATAATAATAAATTTTTATTCAATAAGTAAATAAAAGTCTTTACAAAACACATTAAAGCCTACTTATTGTATTAAATTCACATTAAAACTATATTTAATCTAAAGGAAAACATTTTACAATTTAATAATTGGACACAAAAAATCTTGTTTATAAAGTCTGTTTTTACATTTTATTACCTGAACTAGGTCAGACCTGTGTTTCAGGCACAAAACAAAACATTATGAAGAACTCTTAGTCACGCAGGTTTCCTCACGATGTTTTCCTTCACCGTTAAAGCGAATGATAATTAACTATTTAATACGCACATAACTTTGGAAACTCAGAGATGCGGGCCTTGGGATCGAACTCGAGACCTCTGTGTTGCAGTCCAACGGTTTCACTAGGCTTTCGCTGCTTTACATGGGTATATAGACGATATAAACGAATTACTTTAAATCCGCCAAAAAGATTACAATGTACAGCATCTTTATGTTTTTTTATTTGCCACCGCGATTATTGCAATACATGAATATCTAATCGTCTTACATAATCTTTCTTCTTAATTAACAAACCAGCTTTACCATCTCCGAGTCATTGATGTTGATATTTTGTTAATCATCCAATTATCTTCAATGTTATATAATGTCAGGATTGTCAGGTAACTAAGAGTAAGACCCGATCCTCACAAACTATAAATTCGCTCACTTAGTTACGTTCTCGATCTAATTTCGCGTTGTTCAAAAACATTTTTGCAACCTATTATGCCTTGCACGCTGTAACATAAAGGCACCAAAGGCACCTTTTGTGACCGCACTCGTAGGGATGAAGAATGTATCTAATTTTAAATTCACGCGGAACACAAAATATAACCTATAAATATTAGTATCCGAGTTAAGGTGTTTTGGCATATTTCAACATCTACAGATAGTAATTCCGAGTTCAGCTGGTTTCAACATCTGTACTCCTTGCTTCTAAACATAGAATAGATAATAGTTGGTTATTTCTCCTGTGAGCTCAGGGTATATGTTTAGCGCAGTGTAGTCGCTTTCGAAATCCGCCAAAGCATTTTCAAATATACGTCGAATATTTATCAACTATAAGAACCAACTTAATGTTATTTTCTGTGTATTAAAAACGAGCTAAAAATAAGCCAAATAATAGATTTAATTAAGGAAGGTACTAAACGATCTCTCTGTGTTCCAGCGAATGTCTTGGAATCTAGGTATACATTCCTTATTAGTGACATGACATGTATATCTTTCTATCATCTTAACAGGTTCCCTGTCCGATGAATTACATATGATACATAACAATTGATTTTGCATTGTGTCTATTACGGGACAGTGAATGGGTTAATACGGCAAAAACATAGTAGCAACATTGTCAGGTTAGCGCTGCTTGCGTACTACAGGGACATTGGTAGCCACCTTTTGTGATAGGCATGGTTAACTTATGTGCATTTCTTTCTTCACCCCAAATTGCAGTTAGCACCTGCCATGGATTGTCTACTGACTAAATAATTAAACAAATTATAATATTACTATTATAAATGTCATCATATGAGACTTTTAAAGCATGACTGTAAAGTTATGTATAACGAACAGCGCAATACTGCAATGTAGATCTAGTTTTATTTTCCTTTCAAAAATCTCAGCGAACAAAAGGCAATATTATCTCGACAGACGTACACGGTAATTGACCTAGATTAATAACGAATGGGACACAATGGCCAAGTGAACATATTATGCACGTGCGATATGTCAGTTGTAAATACATGTCTGCATGTCGAACGCAGTAATTGCTCGAACATTGTACGGCATTTGCAAGCGATTTTATCTGAGAATTCAACAAGTCTAAATGATTTAAGTAGATAATTGTAATGTATAATATTTGTGTGATAAAGTTGTACATTGTATTACTTATGAGAATAAGGCTACCTATGTTGTTATAGCACGAGATGAAAATCAGATCATAATGTTTTAGATATAATAGTTTACAGATGGCTGAAGTATAAGTAACACTAACACTCGCTAGTTCGAGAAGAGTACTTTTTTCTAAATAAAAAGTACACTTTATGCTTTTTTGAACTTCTTACAATGTTCCTGCAAAATTTTATGATGATCGGTCGAATAGTTCAAGCGTGAAAGCGTAAGAAACATACTTATATTCGCATTTATAATATTAGTTAGGATATCTATAGCGTTCGTTTGCATCATCCACATTGTCTCAACTTGTTATTATAACACCTTCAGACGAACGCACACATACAGATGAAATCCAGTTTCATAACTAATGTCTTCTTTAAAATAAGGTGTAATACCTACTTCATCATTGAAAGTTTAAATTTGAGAAACGATTACTGAGCTGAAATCTAAACACTATTCAATAGCCACGTCATCACTTATTGTTTAAAAACACAATGACACTGCCCACCCCGAGACTAAAAAACGGTAACTCAAGATTGTAACCCACTCATACTTACCCCAACAACAATATTGTATCAACAACGAATGCGTGTTGGCCGAACCATCATTCATAAATCTACAGTGATATGATATAGATAAAATGTGAAATGTGAATAGTCTATCAAAATGTTTATAGAGAAGCGCTGCCTACATTGATTACGTTGATTGATTACTATATTGATTTCTACATAATTGATCAAAAGGAAATTGATGTCTTGTAATTTTACACAACAAGGTGTGAAATAAGAAAGGCGTTTGTCCCTTTAGCAGCGATTAGAGGAAAGCGAGTGCAACAAAAACTAGTCACGATTTAGTAAGTAACAAGACGCTAGTAGGTATGTTATTAAGATTGTTTTGTCACTGAGCTATGAGTGAGCATACGATTAGGTACTTCAATCAATTATAATGTCGGTTGCCAGCTTATCTTTAACTTGTATGCATAAACAATATTAGCGAGTGTCTATATGCCAAGTATTCTTATTGCTTAGCGAGAATAACTTTTCTTTTTGTGGCGAGACTGGTACCTTAGCTAGGCTCGAGGCTTGTATTTCAGGATACCAGGTCTCCACCCCTTATGCATTACAGTTAAATATATGCATAAGGGGTGGAGAATATACTATAGCGAAAGGCTGCAAAAAAATTTTTTTTTTTTAAAATAATTATTGAATACACATCCAGGCATTAAATCTACAATTAGTAATGCGTTTATGTGAATGTGTGTGTTTGTTTGTGTGTATGTGAATGTGTGGAATATGTTACGCTATGTTAAATTCGATTAATTAGGAAGTTTTCGGTGTCCTCGTAATTAAGATTTTGGTGCCAACAGGATATTGTCTTTTTGCATCTGTTTTTAGTTAGTTTGTATATATTTAGTATTTTATTGCATTTGTTATAGAGGAACCCACCCAAATGTCAGAAAACCCGATTAGAATAAATTGTCTTGAGATGCACTTGGAGTTTGCCCACTGGATTATTTCGCCTTTTACCACACGACAACGAAAGATCATAAGTTATTAGTAAAAGTTGGTTTAATAAAGTATTTAAAATAAGCAACTGACTTACTGTTAAAACTTTAGATTCTTTGTATAACTGCGTTGTGGCGAAGAGATATGGTCGGAAGTACGAGACTTTGAGAATGGCTCTTTATATTCTTTCGAGATCTATTAGTGTGCAGTAGGTTAGGTTAGTATTGATTGGGCAAGTAGATTGACATCAATAGTTCTTCGGCAGCCACATTTCTTAAAGTTTTAATCACATATATCAGTTTCCTCAATCATTTATTAGTGCGTTGATATGTTCTTGAAATCTTAAGTGTCTTTCGGTTATTATTCCCAGTTACTTTGCACTTTTTGTTTTGGTAAGATTACAACACTGACATGTTTTATTGTGCGGATTTGGGCAAGAGTGAGCTATAACAGAGACTTGTGTATCGGGATCAGTTATTACTGTTGTTTTTAAGAGAAAATGTGATATAATGAGATTTTTCTACAATGAGCGTCAATACGTTACTTCTTAACCACCCGTGTATTATCTTAAAACCTGATTGAGCACATCTGTAGACTTCGTTTCAGGTATTTGTGCTGAACAAGAGGGCTGAATCATCTGTAAAAGAGATAACTTTCCTTTCGGGAGCGTGAGCGCACCTAGATCATTAATATATATAAGAAAAAGCGTCGGTTCAAGAACGCTGCCCTACGGCGTGTCATAACTAAGTGTGGATTCATCGCTAATGTAATTATCTAACTTAGCTAACTAAGTGTGTAAACTGTATGCCGCGGCTATATAAATCATTCGTACTTTTCATTAATTGGTCGCTAATCGCTTACTCTTCAGCAGTGAGACGGATCCCTACTGCAATCATTCCGTCAAGTTACTTGTAACATTAACGCGATAAGATCTCATTCTCTTACCTAAAATTAAAGGTTTTTAAAAATGTTCGATATTTAAAATTTTACTTATTTGATTCGGTTTTTCCTCATTCCATTTTGATATAGTTTCTGCATCCGCCTTCGTCCTCGTTAATCCCTTAGAAACACATACCAAGTTTAGAACCGTCCTATATATCAATCCATCGTAGAACCCATCCTATGTCTAACATATTACTATAATCTATCAGTGTGCCAAATTTTACTAAAATCTGTTTAACAGTTTGTGATTGAATAACAAATCGCCAAACATCTTTACGGACTTAGATACAAGATTATGACGATGTTTCTGTGGCTTTTAGTGTGTTTCAATCAGTACAAGTTAAAACTCAAAACAAAAACATATAGCCATAATACGTATTTACAACATTTTATTCCTATATTAATTTCTTAAAAAAACTATATTCAGTTTATATCAGTTACTTCCAAATTTAGAGCCTAATTCTTACAGTGAGTGGATTTCTCAAAGCACGACCTTCTGCAAGAATGAAAAATAATAAAATATCTATAGTTTATATAATCACCAATCATTTCCATCGGAAACAACGCTAGCAATATGAATGATGATTAACTTTAACCAATTAAATGTGTGGTGTCTTCAATTATTACAATTGATTTGAACGAAAAGATGAGTTGGTAATTTGTTAGTGTAAGTTACAAATAGGGCTGCCTACGCTTAAATTCTCTGTTCTGTGCTGCCTACCTACTGAACTTGAAAGATACACTATTGAACGTCGTGTTACCCCGAAGAAGCATCATAACATTTAACTGCACGTATGGCCCAGATAAGTGACCATATCGCCACAGCCGAAGCACCTAGTGTAGTGAGTACGATAACTATATGGCACTAAAATTTTACTATGTTGTTCAATGGTAATACACCTGCTATACAAGGCCTTTTCCTAAAGCAGAAGCATTTTTTTAGAAATCTATAAGTCTGGACAGGTTGGCACTGATAAACTGGTTGCTCGCCTGTTTTTGGAATTATTGCTATAGCTTTAGCGATTAGTGGAATTCTCATTTTATCATGAGGAAGAAATCATAAACTGATCAGAGACTATTATCACTACAATTTGGAAATAATTCATGGTGAAGATAATAATATGCTTATTTTTATCAAAAATATATGAAATAATGCTTATTTTTATCAAAAATATCAAGTAATTTTCAATTTATTCACCTAGTATACAATTAGATTCATTATACATATCTAGTTTGATCAATTTTCGCTTGACTTGTCACTCGAAGTCGACACAGCTATCTTTTGATCATGCAAATTTATGTACCAAGCAGATATTTAGCTTACTACATTGCCAGTCCGCAGAGTGATTGCGGTGTGGTTTGAACCAACAATTTGACAAAACAAAGTGAGATCTATAAATAAGTGTTGCGATCCTTGATTCACGTTTTACGTTAAACTAACTACCTATATTTAAAAAAAAACAATTCTAATACAGGGAAGGTCGGTCGGTTGCCAGTCATTGTGCTACTTTTTTTGCAGAATTTCTTAACAAAAACCTGATAACAATTTGTCCGTCCTCGAAATCGTAGTATTCGCGCTGCATCGCTGGGTAAAAATATCTGCAGCTTTTAGCGCATTGATAATGTGGTTACCATCGGTAGAGAATAGAGTTACCACCTACATAAGACTACTTCTATCTGCACTAGAGATATATTTGAAAGTTGGCAGTCCTAGCCACACGAGTGTGAACGGATGTTACCGATTGGTTCCACCTCACAATCTACGAACAGGCGATCACATGACTTGACGTAACACTATAATTCGCATTATGTTTAGGAAATTCATTAGAATGTGAATAGTTGAATACAAAAACGATTCAATTAATGGTTTTGTAACCATGTTTGTGAATTATATCATAATGGTAAGTGAATTTGATTATAGCATATAACATTGTTAATCAAATGTACTCGTGAAACAGAGTCATTTTTGACTGCACAGATAGTTAGGCTTAATGGTTTAAGTTGTTATCTATCACTGTCACTACGCCAAGTGTTGATTCGATTCCCAAAAGGAACAAAAAATTGTGTGATCGACAAATTGTTGTCTGTTGTTTAACCGTTTATAAAATACCTCGCGACACAGGAATTATTCCTAGAACGACAATTCAAGTGAAATATAATGTAGTTATTATGCTCGCCCGGTTAAGGTGTTTCAAGCTGGCTAGACTGATTGAAAGCAGTTAGGTCCTGGCCACATCACAACTGTGCAGCGTCATAACCGTGAACCATGAACCGTGAACAGTGCGCCATCATCTCCAGTCTAGTCAATGAAATACATAGAACAATATCGACTTTATTTGCCATTTTATTCGAATCCCACCAAATTACTGGTAGCCCTAATATTCAGATCCAGTTTATGCTTTCCTGAGTTTCCTTATAATAGTATCCTTATATAGTACTAAGAAAATGACCCATAGAAAATTGGTCCATACCAGACAAGATAAATAAAGTGCATCGGCTTTTGCCAGTCAACTCAACAATTGCAATAGAAAAAGGTTGGCAATACTACTTTGTTGTTAGTTCGAAGTGTCGCGAACCTCCGGGTGTTGCCTAATTTGCAACATTACGCTTCGAATTTCGAAAATCGGTATTATTTTACGCTTACAACAGCACGGAAAATGTAATTAATATTCTAACGTTTTACTTCAACTCTGAGGTCAATATGAAAGGGTAAGAGGTCAGGCAAAATATTAACATAATTGCAAGAGTTCATTAATTACAATTAATTCCAGGTTTACGTAAAATGTTACACTCTGAAAAACAAATATACTGCTAATAGTATTACTATATGTTCCTTTCATTATTGCAAATCATTATTTTTTGGTTGTTTTATTTTAAAAAAGGAACGCAGATTTGTACGCCTATTGAAAAGACAAAATTACATCATGTATGACGTGATGGCTATGATTTTGTGTGTTTGTGTCATCTAAAGACTAGTTCTCCTAACCGTACCATTAAAACCGTCAGTCAAAGTATACATAGATAGAATCTACGATGTAAAAGAAATAGCGGTAGAACTCGTAAGAGTAAACTATTTCTATACTTACATAAATCTTTTATCTCGGTACTACGGTTTTACGTTCTGGGAAAATGACTATGGATATAACGATATACACATAGTCATGTGGTGTACTTACAATTGTAACTGTACCTACTTAAATTTCAATAAAGTAAACTTCGTTTAACATGTACGCAGCGGCTAGTCTAGACGTCAAATTACTTGTGTAAGTTTTTGGTAACTAGTAAACATTTACATTTTAAACACACACAGGCTACAAAATATTTAAGTTTGATAGCCTATAAGCACAGATAAATATAGAAAATTCTAGAAGCTTGTTATGTGTCAACACAACACGAAAACAATATTTATTGTCTTCACCAAAATCCACTTATATAACAACTAGTGGTCCTCCGCGTTTCATCCACGTTTCTGATTACTGCTCCGCTCCCGTGTCTTGTGGCGTGATGATATGTAGCCTACCCATTCTTACAAATTTAACTATCAAATGCAAAAATAATTTTCAGAACTGACTCGTAGTGCCAGGGATTAACGCGCTCAAACAAAAAAACGAACACTCTTTAAGATGTCTTATACTATAAAGTATAGATATGGCAAAATAAAAATATGAAAATTAAGTCACAGTAAACCTAACAAACATCTTAAATAAATTTATAAGAAAAATTATAATTAAATTATTATAAGAAAATTATAAGAAAAATTATTATAAATTATAATTATATAAAAAATGTTAACTTATTACTATTCTATGGTGAATAAAATATAATTCAATAAACTATCTCGTAATTAATATGTATATCTAATATTTATCTACATCGATACCTTTTACGCACGCACATTTAACATCAATTTACATATTTTTACGTCTTTTTGAATAAAAAGAAGATTAAAATGAAATTCACATATATATTACAGACCTCAAGTAGCTATATTTAAGATCGAATTACTTTAGAAAACCACAGTCAAACTGGTTAACAACGACCTGGTCTCGAGTATTTCATATTATTATTAATTAAATGTGGGACGATGCCCGTCTCGTCGGCTGGTTGACCCGCGCAAAAACAGCCGATGACTGCTTGCAATCAGTCTGAGTATTACAGATGACTTGAAGCAGGTCAGGTTTATATAAAATAGGGCAAAGGCTTTTTGCTGGAGTAATTTAAACAAATTATACAAACCATTCTCATGTAATTTAGTGGCATGGGATATGGCGTAATATGCAAATGTAGACATGCCGAGCACGAAGAGGCGCCAAACTGCTATGAATTTCAATATACAGTCAGCCTATCCGGCAAACGCCTGACCTAGTTTCCATGTTCCTCCATAATTTGATTACTGCCTTTGCTTATGATGTCCTCCTACCGATCTCGCACTAGACGCTATAGAAAGCATCTAATACCACGGCTTAGATCTTCCCATCGCCCTCAGTCTTCTTGACACACAATTGGTAGCTGCATAGGCATTAATAACTCGTGATTTAGACCGAATTATATTTTCTGTATATTTTTCGCTTGTTTGCATTCACTGCTTAATAGAATGTTTAGACAACGCCATATACAAGAAACCTCTGATACTTTCACTTTCTAATATCCTGCATAATATAATAAAGTTACTGTAATATAATATTATAGGTATCCATATTTGGCAAAACACACCACACATAATATATGATTGGAGAAGGCGTATAAAAGCACGTGATTTGATGTGAAAGTTCACGAATTCGCATACATAACCGAGAATTATCGATGCACACAATTTAATAGGAACTCTTAGAATACGGTTATTCGTTTCTTCACATTGTCTTTTTGTCACAGGGTAACTATTCAGAAATAGTTGGCCTGTTTTGAAGTGTGAGCGATTGCTTATTGCCAAAGAGTTCACTTCAAATTTAATTTAGTGAAAATTCTCAGCATATTCATGATCTGATAAAAAATATTTATTTCTTTCTTTCTATTTTTTGCCCAACATTTAGGCCCATATTACGACAGCCCCAAAATATATTTAAAATGTTTGTCACAATTTAACATGGCAATTAAGTTGGTTTCAATTATGTACATAAACAAGATGTACAGCAGTTTCGAAACTGACACAGATAACAGCTAACCGATAATTTAGCGCAACTGGTAAGGACTCGATTTGAATAAAAACTGTTAGAAGACAGTTGCATCTGCTGTTACGAAAACATCCACCGTTGCATGCTCGGTTCGCGTTGGACAAATAAATCGAGTGACTGATCACTCGTGTCGTAATCAATACCATGGCGAGCGATGAATTATTCGCTCCGCTCACATAACTATTGGTCTATTGTTATCCACGTTTAATGAGATTATGGATGTGTTGTGAAACTTTGTTCAATGATCCGTATTCGATAGCTACGTGCGCGCCACCGGCGTGTTGCAGAATCCTTAACTTGGCATGAAATTAATTTAAATAGGATATCAGTTTGAGATTGAATACATTGGTTTAAATTTAGCAATTTATCGGTTCTGTACTAGGAGGTAAATTTTCAGTGATTTATTTGTACATGAAGTCACTGTTGCTTACTTTTTAAAACCATGATGGCAAGCATAGGGTCTGCTTGATGATATATTATTATATATAGCGTTGCCTCTTGATGCCAATGGCTCGCACCATATTATTACACTAGCTATCCCTTACGGTTTTACCTACTTTATGCACGTAGCGTGATGTTATATAGCTTATAACTTTCTTCAAGTATAGGGTGAATTTTATAGAGATGGTAGATCAGAGATGAGTGGGTCCAAATAAGAAAACAGACAAATTCATCTGCCTAATTGTATTATTATTATAGATCAGATGTCACCAAAAATACGGACGAATTATACAGCAACACTACTACTACCTAAACTTAGAGAAAACGCTCGTAACATTACGTCTCTTTGAGTTATGTAATAGTTTGACACAATGACAATTCATATCATGATGGTAAAAATGTATGTATATCAATTTATATGTATTGTCTAAATCTAGTATTGTTATTTATATTATTTGAATTATTTAACCCCGTTATACCAATTTACCACCAACTATTTACATTAAACACAATAAAAAAATGGTTGATGATTAAATAAATACTAATTTGTGTATTTTTAATAATCCGTAATATTTTTTTGACCCGACACAGACTCCTGGTACATGAGGTGCAACGGATATTGGGTATCGGGTCTCGGGCTCGACTCCCGAGTCAGGCAACACACTATTGGGTTCTCCTGATACCAAATTTTAGTTTTTTGTTAACGGCTATAAGCTCGCCCCGATTATATGGGACCTAAAGTCTTACAAATATGGCTAATATGGTAATAAACCTTAACCTACTTCTTGGGGACATACGTGAGGCTGTGTATGTATATTATAATATACGAGCGGTCGCCTAGTGCTCGAAATGCGACCAAAGTTTGCCTGTAAGATATTTATAATATAATATAATAATATATGGTATTGATATATATTATTATTTATATTGTTGATATTATGTCATTATATATTGATATACGTAACCATAGTTACGCGCTTCGACTGCGTGTGTCAAATGCATGGTTGTGTGCGTGTAGTCGCAGTGCTTTTTCATTAATTGAATCTACTTCTAATGCATATTTTATATTAATATTAGGATTCGCCCCTCCTTCTCCATATAAACTTTAACCGTGCCAAATTTCATACTCCTCCATCCGCGTAATTTTCGTAAAAAGGGGTACAAAGTTTTTGCTTCACGTGTTAATATAAAGATATAATCACTTAGATAGAGAGTTACACTTAAAGCAAGTCGTAACAGACAATTTCAATGGCCGTGGGAACATACACAAGGATCGACAAAAATGATTAAATAACCTCCAATCACTTACCCAAAACGGTGATTGGTATTCTCTGTGCTTGTTAATTGTACCGGTCCATAGTCTAGTCCATGTTTGGCGTTACACAATTACGTGATATTTAAACGATTGATAACCAATTAACTAATGGCTGTCTACAATCATTTTAGTGATATATTAAAGGAGATTTAATTAATTGTTTACTGTCTACACTATTAGCTCTTTATATAAGAACGCTTCTCTTATCGGTGAATATCAGTAACTTTCTTCACTTACTATTCTTAATGCAAAAAAAAATATTTAAAAAAATATTCTAAATGTGTCGTTGCCTTTCTTTTTAATCCACGTGATAAAGTGTAGAGCGTGACTAAGTAGGATTACGTGACAGTAGACTGCACTATAAGATAAAATTGATTTGCATAAATAATTAATTAGAATTAGGTATCTCTACAGTTTTACAGTCTGTTACATATTCGGTGTAGCATGCACACATATAATATCTATAATCTTTTAAATATCAGATTTTTCAAAACTTCACGTCTGATCTTGCAGTGGCCTGGTCATTAAACTTTTATTTTCTCTTGCATTTCGAATGTAGCACTTAATTGTGTGAACCACAAACAGTTCCGAATCTGTGTGTTTTTTATGACCGTTATTTGAATATTTGTAAAATCCCCCGCGATACACAATTAATTGCTAGTGTTTGTATTGTGCTGAAAATGCAAATAAGTTTACCTACCTAAAACAGACAGCCTGATGATAAGAGATTACTAGGCACATACAATACTACATATAATAATATCAGCCCTGTATTAAACTGTCGCACTACTGGGCAAGGGCTCCTTTTCAGTGTAAGAAGGTTTAGGACATAGTCCCCCACGCTGGCCCATTGCGGGTGTACAACCTTCTCATTTCAAGATCATTGTTGAGAACTCTCAGAAATGCAGGTTTCTTCACGGTGTTTTCTTTTACTGAACCTCAATTTAATATTTAAACTTCGAAAAGTCAGAGATGCGCGCCTTAGAGTTAAACTCTATCTACAAAACTAGAAGTACTATAACTTTTCATCGCAATAAATTCACATCTAGCATCTTTCGTAAAATAACCATAGAGATGATAAAGTCAACAAAAGTACTGTTATTAAATAATTATATTAATTTATGTTTGAATATTTCTATCTGTTTGCCGTTTATGTCGATTTATAAAGATGATATAAATTAGCAAAGAAAGACAACATTGTTGTAAATACGTTATTATCATGTATCATATTAAGTAAACGCTATGTGTACTTGTAATGAGCACACGTATGAGAAATTTTGTATAATTTACTATTTTATGACTGTAATAAGTCGTAAAATAGTAAATTATACAAAATCGACATATATATCAACATATATATATATATATATATATATATATATATATATATATTATATATGCTGTTAAAATAGCAAGAAAATAACTAAATACATAAACTACAAAGTACGGTCGTGACACGATCTATCGTCCATTGCGCGGACAAACTATAGTTTGTACACTGGGCGACATAGTCCGCCATACTATCTACTGATTGACCATGCGTGCGTAAAGCAACAATACGCTGCTTGACTACCTGGACTCCGTGCCAGGTTTTATTACGCAATGCACAGGACCACGACACCTTGGGTTTTTGTCTCCATTAAAGTGGACGTACTTTTTATACAATTATATTGCTATGTGAACCCTACCTAGATAATAAATTCCAATGAGATTTACTTTTTAGATTTATTGTGCATTGCGTATGTTTTTATTTTCTCACATAATGAGTGGTTCTATTGCATAATAACAAACATTAATTTGCAGACAACTTTTATGGCTGTTTTGCATCACTTAAATTACTCAATGAGCAAAACTTGTTGTAACAAATTGCATCCCGTACACAAATGAACATCGAGCATAAATAACGATATATTATATGCGTTCGCTTTTGGTTATTTTGAATGCTCGATCGCATAATAATAATAATAATAATAATAATATGGCGCTAAATTATATTGTAGATGGTACTTACTTTGCTTAATTAATTATTATTATTATAGTAAGGACTAGTAAGGATTTTTGGTACAGCAGAAGGTGATCTGCCTTATTTGAAACAATGGGTCCAGATATCATAGAGTTAAATGTACCTAGCTAGTATTAAAAACTTCTCTACCTTTCTTTTCGAAGACAAACAAGCGCGATACTAATGTTTTGATTTGTTAAGTTAATATAGGAAATTAAAAAGTATTATGAGAAAGAGATGAGATCCATCTTGTAGCCTATGCAAGTTGTCCACCAAATAGATGATATCTAATTAAATAAAAATTGATATCCTCTTGTATCGCAGAGTCTAATTAAATATGGTGAATGCTTGCAAAATGTACCCCGGTTTTAGACTGTACGAATAGCGGAGTGTATATTTACTACATCTTAAACATATAATATCGAAAAAGCTTTTGCAATAAAATATAATTTCAATATGTATGGATATTGCAGATGATTTACGATATTGAAATAACATTTTGTCATACGCCGTCGCGTCATGTGATTATCTCAAACCATATAAAACACATGCCACTCATTAATTTGTTAGAAATAACTTGAAACATTGTAAAATTAAATACTAGTTTCCTGCCGCAATGTCACTCGCATATTATCTCATTAAAATATCTTCTGTTGGGATACAAGCAGACTATTAGTATAAGAATTTTTAGCAGTTAGTATCAGTAATTGATAAGTCTATGCGCTAAATAAATGGAAACAAATTTAAACTTAGTATATACTTTTATAAAACAACATTGAAACTAATGAAATTTATACGGATTTTATCGCGTTCTTTATTTTTATAAAAACTATTATTACATAATTTTGAAATTTTAAACTACTATTGTTAAATACTTTTACTAGTTACTGTTTACTTCTATTTAAGCTATTTAAATTATAAAACTATTTACTTAGATTTAATTTTCCACTTTCCCCTACGTTTCGGTTGCTTTTCAGCAGCCATGTTTACGGGGAGACTAAGATGGTGGTTGGGAGACAACCGTAAACAGTAACTAGTAAAAGTGTTTAACAATAGTAGTTTAAAGTTTCAAAACTATGTAATAATAGTGTTTTATTAAAAATAAACCACGCGATAAAATCCGTATAAATTTGTTTAATTTCAATGTTTAACATTCGCGTAAACGTAAGACAATATTATATAAAACGACATTTTAAAATATATATCTTATCATAGAAAATGTTTTATATTTCTTATAATATCTTTGGTTTATATTATAGAAAAAAGTGCGGTGGAAGTTAACGGTTAAAAATATTTGAGCGTTAATAGCGATAGTCTCTAAAACATTAACGATAAAACACACAGTTTAATCCTTACATTTAATTGGAAGAAAAATAAATATATACATTTGGATATTTTAATGTATTGTAACTTAATTATTATTAAGAGAGAGAGGTGCAGCAGTTAAAGTGGCGAGAAATAACTGGTGTCACCTGCGACAAAAAGATGCCTGTCAAACTGAAAGGTTTGATTTATAAGACCATAATAAGGCCAGTCCTTATGTATGGCAGCGAAACATGGGCTGCAACCCAAAAGAACGTGCATGCCCTCCAAGTTGCTGAAATGAAGATGCTGAGGTGGATGTGCGGCGTAACCAGGCTCGATAAAATCCGCAACGAGTACATGCGAGGAAGCCTCGGTGTACGGTACGCGACATCGCCGACAAGATGCAAAAGAGTAGACTAAGATGGTATGGTCACGTAAAAAGAAGGCCACCAGACTACGTCGGAAATTTGGCACTTCAGCTTGACCTCCCCGGTCGCAGACCTATAGGCAGACCCAAGACAAGGTGGAAAGATGTAGTGCTAAAGGACAAGAGGGAATGTAATGTTACTGACGATGATGTCGAAGACAGAGCAAAGTGGAGGAGAAAAATAAGGAAAGCTGACCCCACCACCATGTGGGATACATAGCTAGGAAGAGAGAGAGAGAGAGAGGTGCAGGAGTTGCTTGACATTCTCTCAAACGCGGAGCATAATTCTCATTCATTTCAATTTATTAAGGCACAGTAATGAGACATCATTACGTTTTAGTATAACTAGAATGTTGGCACTATGTTAATCCTCTTGTTGTCGCATACGTCTACTCCAATTTCAGCTTAAAGATGTAAACACTAAAGTCCACACTAACAGATTGCTAAGTTTAATAACGTTTATGTGCATCCTTTTGTCTCATATCATATCTCTGATTACGATTAAATAATACACGCAATATTAAATATCAACATGAACAACTTTCTGTGTGTAAACGTAAATCTAATGTATGTTGGTTAACGTAGAAGTTTTCGCAAACATTGATGCTTAAATTGATTGATGAGTCAATGTTATTGGTAATTATAGGAGGTTCTGCTTAGAATTCACATGATTGTTGCCCCATACATTTTCACCACACCTTTTTTAAACGCAATACTATATAGGCATTTGAAAATCTTCATGCGCAATAAAATTCGGTAACAGATAATACTTTATATGAACATTTGTTTCGAGATGCAGAATTGCATCATGAACTCGTTAATGTAAATGCCAATATAACGAACTAATGAACCAATAATCTTTCACCTAAGTTTGTAAGTGGTATGGTAGGTGCCAATGGCTAAAATAGTTGACTTACAATCAAATAATTTCACAACACACTAACCACCATGATTATTCACGTGATGTTACCATTTGCAACTATCATGACCGAAGCATAGGTAAAATACAAATAGTTTCAAATAGCCAAACGTTGTTTTTTTTAATAAGCTTCTATAAAATTAGCACCGTAATAGCGATCAACCTCTGGTATTTTAACAAACATACAGTTAACATTTACAACGCACATAGTCTTAGAACAATCATACAAATTATTATCTAATGTGAGATTCGAACTGAAAACACGCGGAAATCTATGCAATCAGTGTTGGTTAACTAATGTTTAGCTAAAGTGAATCATGTGCTCTCGGCCAAGATAGAAAGAGACTACGCTACAATCTACCTACCAGCATATACAAAAGTATCACGTGCAAAATTAATTTAAAAATTTGCGCGTGATGAAATTTCGTAACGCTCTATATTTTCCTGTATTCCTATTTCTATCATATTTTCCCGCAACTGTATGTTACTTCTCCATTATTTGGGTCTTGTAGGCTTGCAAGTAACTTGAGGTCAATGTAACACTGTATTCCGAATTTTCTTCTTGAAGTTACATGATACGCCATTTCAAAGAAGAGTAATATAAAGTTCACATCTTTTCGAAATATTTATGTATCCAACTATAAATATGTCATAGCTGGCGAAATGTGACTGTTAGATATGCACGTCAACCTACCCGTTCGGAGCTACATATGTAGAGGTGTCTATATAAGTGACAAAGATTTACAAGAACATAATAGAAAAAGATTTTCCTTGTTCTTATATGAGCATGACTGAATTAAATTGAACTGTAATACGTCACAAAGGTGGTGGCATCACAGCGTCCTTCTGCGGCGGCGGGCATGGCGAGGGCGCGTCGCGTCGGGCACTTTCATCGCGCGAGGCTTTCCGCAGGCTTCGACGCTCAGCCACGCGCGCACCGCTTCAGTGCCAACAACGCCGCACCACCGCAAGCACGTACCGATACAAATACAATTTATACCAATAATACAAATATAAATTATGACTCAAACCTAAATACTAAATACTGTGATCGAGTTCTGTGCCCTATGGTATAAGTGTTGTGTTCGGACATTATTTGGACAGTGAGGAGTAAACAATGATGTTATCAAGGTAATTTAGCTTTTGTATTTTAAATAATATATTTTAAAACATTTTTATTTATACCTGACTTTATATATTTTTGAATATTAATAATTTAATATTATTTTTGAAAATATACAAATCTTTGGATTTAAAACAAGGTACTTTATTTTCTATCAAAGCTATTACACACAGCTTCCAATCCTCAATCTAATTAAATCTGAAAGGATGTAAAATAATTAATTTTCTTCAGCGCGTACTCGTTGATGTCTTTTGTACTGAAGTATCGTAGCTGCTACGAAGCACCGCGCTACGTGCGATAACGTAGCACGCGAAATAGTAGGCCTGTTAACAAACAATGATTATTTAAAACAATGCATAATATCCTGCTTTGTAATGGTATTTATGTATTTACTTGTTTATTGCTTTACAAAAACAAAATTTCCTGATTTTAGAAAAATCTAGTCTAACAGCACCTACTTGGTTACTTTACTTTAAATAATCATTATTTTATAAATATTTTTAAAGTGTATTTCTATAAAAATATTTATGCAACAATGTTTTTAGGCGAAATATTTGCAAATAATATTTTAATTATTACAGTATAATACATTTCTGAAACGGTCTCAAAAGTAAAGAAGCGTAATAAAAAACGTGCAATACATATTCAACATAACGTCACTTGGTTAACACGCTAAGACAGTATTTTATTATTTTACTCTATTTTAAATTGGTATACATACCTTTTTATAGATATTTTTATTGTTTTATGTCTAGGGCATAAGCAAGTTAGCTCAAAATCGATTACAAATGTACATAATTACATACATCGAGTAAATGAAAACTTGGTAAAAAGGTAGCGAACTAGCGCATGAAACTAAGCAATAGAAACACCATTTGTAAAATCGGAAAATAAATATTTAACTAACAATTATATTACATCATATTACATTATACAAATAAATTAAATAATAAAGTATTTTACATTAGTTAATTACACTTATATACATGACGTAATGACATAGTTTTGATACAGTAGCTGTATATATTAGATGTTTTACTCAACAATTACGTTTACATATATTTGCATAGGTATGCATACATAGGTAGTATATATTAACATTAATCAATTTAAAATAATATAGAATTACGGTATATTAAATGGCATAATAATTTAAAGCTAATTTAAAACTTCGACACTTTTAGTAAATAAAAAATTTAAGTTCAATTAAAACGATGTGAAACGAACTTGATATAATATGAATAATTAAACTCTTAAATTCTTAACATTTTTAGACATATATTTAACTAAAAAGAAAATATATAAATGAAATTAGCTCAAAATAATATAAGTAGATATAATATGCATAGACATTTGATTATGGTAGATACATTTAGGTTATTAGTAGGTAAGTTCGTATAATGGACCCTGAAAGATAAATACATTTTGGAACTTACACTTAAAATTACATAGATAGAATAAAAGCAAAATTTATTCTGTATATCAACCTGCTTGTAGGAGATTAGCTAAATAGC
Organism: Catocala sponsa; assembly: GCA_963564715.1. NCBI lineage: Eukaryota > Metazoa > Arthropoda > Insecta > Lepidoptera > Erebidae > Catocala > Catocala sponsa. The sequence goes on along the minus strand of OY751337.1, from coordinate 18,652,348 downwards.
TAACATATGTACACATCTGCATAGATGATATTATATGCCACAAGTATATATGGAAACACAAGTACCCACTTATAGTCGGATCGCACCTCAATCCAGCCCGACAATAGAGAGATTAGGCTTTACATGCATGCTGATACACAGGAATAAAATATTATCATCTTACCTACACGTGTTGTTACTGATAATTTCCTCTCAAAACAGCCTAGTAACCCTTTGCCAATCCCGGAAATTAACAACAACATCAAAAGTTACGAGCTAACTAAACAAAAAATAAATATCTTATAAATAAATATAAATTTAAAATATCACTAAATTAAGATACTTTAAAATATGTTAAAAACAGTGAATAATAAATTAGTACTAATTGCATTAGTATATGATCTCGACGATCGGCTTCGTCCGCACTATTTTACCAAATACAGCGTGGCTAGTTAAAAACCAGCCTGTAATGGACATATGGGTGACAGTATAACATACATTATTCATAGACTGATATAATTAAAATCAGTGCAATGAATCAATCAAATCCTGCAAACGGACTTTTTGCGCTTACATAACATTAAGTAAAAAGCTTGATACGTGTTCTAGTGGCAACTTAGATAAAGCGTGTTCTATTTGAAACAATCAACTAAAATACATATAACGTTTTAATTAGTGTTTATTGCGTGATACCTGCTTTAGTAAAAAAGGGAGAAATTACTCTCACTTACAAAGTAGGTGATAGATAATTCCTCAGCTCCAATATCACAAGATTTGTGCCGCGGTTATTAAAAACAAATATTCCATTTATAAAACTAGACAGTTAAATATATCCAAAAGTGTAAATATAATATATAATATTAAGGTGAAACAGATTAATTAGCAGCACAATTATTGTTATTATTTTGGATTATATACGCCTTGTAAAATAATTTCCGTGTTCCGAGCAATTGATTCAAGAATTTATATATAAATATAATATTATTCGACACATTGTATTTGAATTATTCAGATTGATTAATCATCAATCCATCAGCCTATCGCAGTCCACGACTGGACATAAACCTCAACCAACTTGGAGAGCTTGCAATCACACAAAAGAAACCCAACTTAATCCCGTCCCTATATTCAGTATTGCGACAGCTACTTTACAAGATAATACGTTTTATTAGCAACCGACCACACGCTTATTGTACAACAAACTCCCAATTACGTCACATTGGTCGCCCACACTCCCGCGCATATAAAATGTTCTAAAAACGCCGAGAACAGGTGAAACAGTCGAGCGCAGTAACTCAACGCTTCGGTAATAAACCTGTAACACTTGTTAAGTTCCCGGTAATGCAGTTTGACAAGTCTCGAAAACAATAAAAAAATACGCCGAGGTTCAATGATCCCTGCGGCCGCGTTAATTTGATACACTTTTGGGATACCACGTGTGCCAGATTATTTTTTAATATTTTGTTTTATTCTTACTGCTTTGTTGCTATGGTAACGTAAGTGCGAACTTCTGAGCCGCCGATCGTGACCAAAGTTCCTTTTCTCTTTTATCGCATAAAAATAATGACAGGATGTCAATTTGAAAAAAGCTCATGTTGGATGTAATTGACCTGACCGGAGTTACCAGTAGCAATAGTGATTTATACATACCTGATTCACGCCTGTTTCGCAAAGGGGTAGGCAGAGACTACGGATTTCCATTTGCTACGATCCTGACACACTTCTCTGGCTTCATTCACTTTCATCACATTCCTCGTACACGACCGTTGATTCAAGAAGCTCTTAACTTGGCCTTTGTCCAGAACGCCTCCGATCTGATCGAGAAACGTTCGCCTAGGTTTTCCTCTTGCGACTGTTCCATTCACACTAGCCTTATAAACTTGCTTAGTCAATCTTTCCTCGTCCATTTTTCTATATGTCCAAACCAGCTTAACATACCCTTTTCTATTCTTATCACTATATCCACTTTCATGCCGCATCTCTCTAATCACACTATTCCTTATTCTATCTTTCAGAGTCACACCACATATACTTCTCCACGCTCTCATTTCTACAGCATTTATTCTGCTCTCATGCTTATTTTGCCATACCCAACTTTCACTGCCATACATAAGTGTGGGTACTAATAGTCCTCTATGAAAAGCCAAACGTGCCTTTTCGGATACATTTCGACTGTTCATGAAAGCGCGTAGAGCTCCATTCACTTTTATGCCAGCAATCGTTCTCCTTTCAATATCTCCCTCATGTTTACCATGCCTTGTAAACAAAGTACCCAAATATACAAACTCTTTCACTTGCTCCACTTTTTCTCCATCAATCATAATATTACACATCGTCACGCACTCTTCCTTTTCAAATACCATTACTTTCGTCTTGCTTACATTTATTTTCATTCCTTTACTCTCAAAAGCACCATGCATAATAGTTACCATCGCCTGCAACTCTTCCGCTGATGACGCAAGTATTACTTGGTCATCGGCATAAAGAAGACATTTGACAAGTAACACATTAATTCTTAATCCCCATTCTCAATCTTTTAAATCTTTCAAACAATTGTCCATGTATAGGTTAGGTATAGGTTTTATTTTATAATTCTAAAATATGCAAGATGGCACTTAAAAACACAACCTATGACAATTTTTCTCCTGTGCCAGATTCGAACTCGCAACCACGGAAGTTGCCATAAATAATGAAGTAGCCACACAACCAAACAAAATGTATCGCACACCGAACATTCAAGTTTTTGTAATAAGACGGATAGAATCAAATACGGTGGTAGGCTGAAGTGACGTCACAAGTACCGATCCTAGTCGAAAGCGAAAGCTCGCTCAACATTTGATATATTACATTAAACTAGTTACGTTCACGTACGCTATGAAGCTATGAATATGAGTAATGATCGTTGAAACGCGTGTACTCATTTACTACTCCGTGAACTTGCATAATATGTTGTTATGTATATATGACTTAGGTTAGTAGTATGCTCTTCATATCAGTGAAGGGCGAAAGGCCGTGGACACACCGTTGTAAGACCTTAACCGAAATGCAGTATCCAAATAGTTATATGTAATCGTCTATCATCTTAAGCGTAAACGACAAAACTGTCAATTACAAGGCCCCAATGACAATGTTGTCTCTTACCAAAGGCTAGCTGGTAAGAGATATGTATTATCATGCGGTCATACCACACATGACTGACATCAGAGTCGTCTGATATCATCCATGTTTTACAGAGGGTCAGTTTATAATAGCCCACTGAAGACAGATTTAACGAATTAAAAACCTATTCGGTAGAGGATTATTTAAGAAATGTTCTTTTAGATGTCTGACATTGAGCAACCCCTAATTTATTTTTTAGAAATACTCAATATCGCCTATCTAGTCCATGACTAGTTACAATCCTCATTTATGCTTACATTTACGCTAACTGTATTGCATACCCATTCTTATGTCATCAAATTATTCAAATTATCATAAAAAAATATTTCTCAACGTGACGAAATTCTTACGGCTTGTACGTACGTAGTAAAGTCTTTAATATAAACGCTCTCTCAAGGTCAGGGTCTAATGTAACAGAAGCGCATAACATTTACTCTCTACACGACTTCGTAACGGTAATTTAAACTATGCTTTGCATGTTTTACGCTTTAATTAATATATGCGAGTTATATGATTTTGGAAATTTTACTGTAAACGTGCATTATCTATACTAATATTATAAACAGGAAAGATTTGTTATTTTGTTTGTAAGGGTTTAATTCACAAACTACTCAACTATTATTTTCTTAAAATTAAAAAAACGTATTTCACCGTTGGAAAGCTATATTATCAGTGAGTAAAATAGGCCACATTTTTTTTAAAAGATTTTTACTAACGTAACCTTACCTACTTTTACGCGACCGAAGCCGCGAGCAAAAGCTAATCCCTAATTAAAATAAATATGATTCATATGTAGAGTACATATGAAATTCAAATCTGGATGTATTTAGGTTGTTTTGGAAAAACATGTTACATTCTCTACGAGCACGGCACAGGTATTGTCCCTAATTCAATATAATACTAGCTAAATCCAACCCCTTCGCTTTACTCATCTAATATTTTTAATTGCCTGTTTCTCCGAGATCTTTGGGATATAAATTATAAAAAAATATTCTTATATACAATATTTTTTCTTATATAAAAAGGATTAATTATGTATAAAAGAGAATTCTATCTAGATTCCAGTAGTGACTTAATTCAAGAGTGGTATAGCTATTCATCTCAATATTTTCTTTAAATAGCGCTATAGGTAAAATACTCCTCAGCGCGTTTATTATGCGCATAATATTTTCGTCGCTTCTTTTCAACGTAAAGAAACGACAAACAAAGACAGTTTCGCAATTATAATATTAGATTAAATAATACTGACCCTATCACTTAAAAAAGATTACGAATTGATCGCCTAGAACCGGATGAAATCTCAAATTCGATACTTTCTATACATCGATAAATCTGCATTTGTAATTAGATTTTTTTTTCTAAACATTATAAGTTTCTGGTTTGACCTGGAAATGTTTCTTAATGAAAATTATACTATTACGTGTTAATTCATTCTATCACAGTTTCTTGTAACTGTCAATGTTACGGTCTGTTTGCATCGGATTTACCACGGAGGTAAATATTATCATGCCAGTTTAATAATAATTGTTTTCTGACCTCTCATAATGAAGTATTGATTTCTTCTATAGTAATATATCACCATATTTAAATGTTTTTACCGTTGGGGCACTACGCCTTCCTCAGATGGTAATAGAGAACACAATTAATGGCGAATGCAGTTTTTACCGTTCATATGTAAAATAAAACGATAATATTTGATTCTGGTAAATATATAGTTGGTTTTTAGATTAGTAACTTCAGTTTGGGGTCAAGTTAATTGTTCTATATGTTCCTTCGGTTGATGAGAAATATATTTCTGTGTTATATTAAATTATAATTATAATCTATCGAGAATGCTAACGCGGTGATTTTGGCGAGTAGTTGCCTTTAAAAATATACAGAATATCATAGTTGCTGAAATATATGCAAAATGTTAGAATATCCAAAATTATGTAACAATTGAAATTTTCTTTTAAACAGCGAGACTCCTTTTGTTCAACACTAAATAATTATATCTTCAATTTCCTTGAGTGGTAACCATTCTATGTCATTTAGACCTTTCCCTGTTAAGTTTACCTTTCATCGAGAAAAGTGCTTTCCCTTTCAAATGCTAGCCCATGTTAGTGAAGGGTGAGAGTTGATCACGTAATTCTCACTTGTAGATGACCGCTTGCGCAACTAGGATACAACAACAAATGTAAAAGTTTATATAGTTTGTTTTGTTTCGATATTTTTATTTATGCGTGTGATATATTTATTTTACTTGGTTTTTGATTTGAATAATTAATTATAACAGGAGAAAGAGTTTCCCTTTGTTATACCTCTCAATTCTGCACACATATTGGCGAAGGACTCTTCTTGCCCTACGCGACCCATTGCTTTCCAAGGTGTTCGAGCGGATTATAAGCACCCAAATTGTCCGCTACCTGGAGGATCAATCGTTGATCAATGATCGCCAATACGGCTTTCGGGCTAAACGATCAACGGGTGATCTTCTAGCGTTCGTCACGCACCTCTGGGGTGAGGCTATGGACAAGCACGGCGAGTCTTTGGCTATCAGCCTTGACATAGCCAAAGCTTTCGATAGAGTTTGGCACCGGTCTCTTCTTTCCAAGCTTCCGGCCTATGGCTTGCCCCCTCAACTGTGCACCTGGATTGCAAGTTTCCTGCAGAAACGTCGTATTCGGGTCCTTTGCGACGGTCGCGCTTCCAAATTTATGCGGGTCAATGCAGGAGTGCCTCAGGGGTCTGTCTTATCCCCTACGCTCTTTCTTCTGCATATCAATGATATGTTTAATCTCGGCAACATACATTGTTCTGCGGACGACAGTACCGTGCATGGGCGATATCTCGGACGTCCTGGGGCCAAACAGGCTGAGGTTGAGGGGAAAAGGCAGAATCTTGTCGTTGAACTTGACCAGACCTTGGACCTCATCTATGAATGGGGTGCCAAGAACTTGGTCGAGTTCAACGCCAAGAAGACCCAGGCATGCGCGTTCTCAACAAAAAAGTCTCCGTTCCTTCCCCTCCCTTCTCTGAAGAACACTCCACTGGTGATACGTGACAGCCTCTTTATCTTAGGTATGGATCTTTGCCACTCCCTTAATCCAAAAACCTACATCGAGAGCGTCATTAAGCAAGCTTCGCGAAAACTCGGAGTTCTGAACAGGGTGAGGCGGTTCTTCGCGCCTGGGCAGCTGTGCCTATTGTATAAGGCACAAGTGCGCCCTTGCGTGGAGTACTGTTCTCATCTTTGGGATGGCTCCGCGCAGTACTTGCTGGACGCTCTTGACAGGTTACAGCGGCGGGCTGTCCATATCAACGGAGATCCAGAGGTCACGAGTTCACTGTAACCTCTGCAACTCCGTAGGGACATTGCCTCATTGGCATGTTTCTACAAAATATACCACGGGGAGTGCTCTGAAGAGTTATTCCACCTTATCCCGCCCTCCCCTTTCCTATCCAGAACAACGCGTGCTGGGCTCAGATGCCATCCTTACACAGTAGAGTCGACTAGAGCGCGTACCAACACGTTTGGGTCCTCATACCTCTGCCGAACGACCAAGGCATGGAATTCTCTGCCAAGGCACGTGTTTCCTTCTTCCTTCGATCCTGGGTCCTTCAAGCGGGGCGCGAAAAAGCACCTTCTCAGGCCGTCAAAGTAGAGACCTCCACATCGCCTCAGCTGCTATGAGGGCGGTGTGGAGGCCACTGCTCTTAGACCACACGACTGCTTACCATCAGAATTGTGGTCATTTTGACGAGCAAAATAAAAAAAATAAAAAAGAAAAGCCATTGAACTCTTTCGCGACCCAGTCTCTGCCAAATAGAACCAACCGTGAGTTTTACTCTTCTTCCTATCTCCTGGTTTGTTTCCCCATGTTGCTTTTATTTTAAAACTGAGCCTATTGAACTTTATCGGGAACGTTTCAGACGCATGTACTCCTTATAAAAATCCTAAATAAAGTTGACCGACCCGGCGAATCGACAGAATTCGCAAACTAATATCACGGGTAGTTAAAAAATTTCAACAACATACAGCGTTTGCAAAACATGTTTATGTATATATAACGTTTATGTTTTAACCGTTCAACGATTACGGAGATGCCAATCTTTCAACTCTATAAATAATATATGCATAATTACATATACATATATGTTTTAATAACTTAACTGTTTATGTGTGTCGAATTGCTGTTCGTTATATATAATTATGAGTTATTGCCAATTTTATTATAATATATCAATAGCATTTATGATGAGTTTGCAAATTGCGAATTAAGATTTATGAGTGAAAGCTACAATTTTATTTAAATATAACACAAATCATTATTTAATTTGGCCGAATACAGAATGGATAATGTCAGGAACGTTATTCTGTTTCTCAGGGAAAAGCGACATATTATACAAAAGGCTATGATAAAAATAAAGTATATAATCTGCCACTTCTCATATAAAATTGAACTATAAATACATGAACCAGTTAATTAATTTCTAAGTATTATTAGATTAATTCAGTGTCATACAAATAATTAAAATTATTGTTGGTAAATCTAATATATAAATAATCTTGTCTTAAATGTCAAAGGTATTCAGTCCTTTTAAACATAGACACACATTACATAAATTTTTCCTTTACATAACATCGATACGATTGATTCACGCAATCACGAATTGTTCAATACGTTCGAGTATGCTACAAAAAATGTTTGTTTTATATAAATGTTTATTTAAAATCTGCTAGTCATGGTTGTCACGCAAGATGCGCCGGCGCCGATACCGCGACGCCCGCGCCGGTCACTGGGCCAACAGCTTGCGTAACGTTAGGACAAAAAGATGATATTGTTGTCCCGTTTGATGTTATTAAGTTTTTATGATTATTGAATGGTCTATGAATATTTATGGAAATTAACAGTAGTCGGGTAAAGGTATGCTTGTCATTATAATATATTTCGTCGTATGGTTTACATGAATACTTTTTTATATTAATAATATTATAAAGTTGAAGCTTTTTTATACGTAAATGTCAGCTCCACCATAGATATCACATTACGATGTGCATCGGTCATTGACATTATATCTCTATTCCTAAGATAGCAAACTTGTTTTTAAAATGTTAATATACACATGCATGTTAAAGATTTGAATACACTTTGGAGATGCTATATTTAATTTATCGCCTCGTCGGTTCAGTTTACTGCCAATCTTAGAATCGATTCTAACCGGGGTCATAATGAAACTGTATATTATGCAAGACCTAAGAAGCTGGTAAAATTTAGTCATGGCTCATATACGTACATCGATTCATGCATAAGCGTATGTCACCTATATTTTGCCAAGTATATTTTAATTGTTATGTGATAGAGAGCGAGTTTATTGCGGCGTTTGTCAATGGCGCAGTAGCAGTGAATTTGACTGAAAAGAAAGAGAAAGAAATAAAGAAAACATTCTTTATTGCCACAAAGACTATATACATAGGTTATTATTATAAAATAGTAAAATAAAATACAATTAAACGCAATTATATAAATAGTTTACATTAAAAGATGACATACAAGAAGAGAGAATACATAGTTATTGTGCCATCAAATGGTCTCCATTCAGCTTTGATGTTGCGATAATACTGACGTGTTATCGCATACAACAATTACACATAATACATTCAGGTGTCCCAGAAGTTGACGTCAAGCCGGAATCAGGTAACAAGCTTATAAGTTATAATAGCTATAAATATCTGTAGTAACAGGAGTGAAAAGGCCGTCACAAGGTGTAGATTTTTTTGATGTTATTTTTTAAATATATGTCCTATAATTTTTTAAATACGTAACTTAGATTTTTGTTTAATATTTTCTGATAGTTATGATAACTTAGCCTGTTTCCGGCTTGACGTCGACTTCTGGGACAGCCTGTATAAACATCAAAGAACACGAAAACAAACTCCGTTTCGATGACCGGGTCGAGTATAGCACTTTGCTTTAAGTTTATCTAACAATATTCCCAGTAAAAGCTTATAGTCCAGATATGTTCACGGTGAACGTCAATAGGTTTGCCCAGTATTCTATGGAATCTAATAGTATAACTAGCGAAATGTAGTCGAATACACTTGTGCTTACCCCTTCAGGGAATTAGGCGTGAGACTATGTATGTATACCCAAACCTGCTTGGTCTAGCTGACCCAAAAATTGTACCCAGGAGCCTACGATTAATATTACATAGAAGTTTATGCATCGCATAGCAAAAAATAATGTTTTGTAAATACATATCAAATTTTTAATTTAATTATTAGCACCGTATATTATGTAGTATAGTCTCAATTTGTGAAATGATTATTCAATTGTCATGCATACCTGTTATTGGATACTTACCAAATTAATATTCTATTATTTGTAAAATGTCGTTATTATGTATTGTATGATAATTATTTTGTTGATGTGCTTAAAAGTCAATAAATAAATATGGACGTTTAATTTAAAACGACTACATAATCATCATCATACTAATTCCAATCGAATAGGTAACTATCGCTTAAAATTTATAATCAGGATAACCTTAACCTGGCTCGTAATGTAAAAGATACCTATTTAGTTATCCTTTTCAATTAGGAACTTGAACTAAATGTTGATTATCAACTATTAAACATACTAAATGATTTCCGTCAGCATTTACATATAGCATAGCAATACTTGGTCTTGTTTTAAACTATGTTTTTATAAATTTAAATTAGTAAGACACATTTTTGTAGGACACGGTATGAGATCATTCACAATTAAATTGAGGGCGAAAGGATGTGGTCTACATATGTCATGCGCATATCATTAGACCATCTGTATAACCATTTAAGTAACACAAAAATGACAATACGCCAAAGATATTTTTGATAGCAAATTCTTAGTAATAAAAGTACCCGCTAGATAGCTACAATATCGCCCATATTTAACGCGACTCAAAATATACCTGCCAAAATTTGAATGTTCCAATCCCTTAGAGTTCTGCAATAATGTATTAATTATGTCTACCCTTTATAATTAAATATTAGATTTAGCTCGCGGCCGTAAAAGTAGGTTAGGTTATGTTAGTAACACTCTTTTTGATTTGCCTATGTTACTCGCTGATAATATAGCTTTCTTTAAGTAGTTTTTGAGTTAAATCCTTACAATTAAACAAACAAACATACAAAACTACAAATCTTTCCTCTTTATTATATTAGTATAGATGTCTGGCTCTTTGGGAATATGCAAGGGTGAATCAATGTAAGAAATTTTTTGATGTGCTGGGACATATCGACTCAATGACAATAATAAAATATTTGATATCATCTTTTTTGCTATTTTTTTAGCGAGATCATCTTTTTTGCTATAATATGTTGTTTGCACATGTAACGTTTAACGTAATTTTCATCAAGTTAGTCGTAATATTACGCGTTAGCAATATAGTAAGTGAGAGGATTAACAGTAAATTATGGCATTTAGTGAGGCGAGGTCGTCGAGTGCCGACTCACGACACGACAAACGGAAACGGTCACTTTTTACAAATCACCACGCATTAGCCTCATAGTACGTACATTGTAATTACATTTGCATAATTAACTTTAGAGTTTACGTCAATTACTGCTTTGGTAGCGCAGCGGGGGTGTATGCGGCTGCTGTGCATGTGGTTTCGGGTTTGATGCCTGAGTTCCGCAAAATGTTGTTGGATTCTTCTGTCAAAAATTATCAGTACCAGCACAGAATTTGGACCTGTATCCGGCAATCGGCCTGCACTTTGTTACCTTGGATTTTAAACCATAGCTGGCGAAATGTAGGTATTACTCATCTCCGTCAACATATTATAATGTTTACAAGTAAGATATTAGTCAACATTCTAATTGGTCAAACCTCTAAATAATATACTTGTATAATGTGTAAACAAAGTAAGTTTCTGATTTAGGTTAAACACTTATGAAGTTAATTGGGGGTGGTAGCATCGCAAAAATATGCTGTAAAATAACACCAGCTGAGCAAGTAAATAGCAAATAGATGAGAAAATTGATACTTAAGTACTTTTCAATCTCTAAAATAATTACGTATATCGTATAAATTTGCATAATTGGTGATTTGAACGATGACTCGATAATTCAATTAACGAAGCACTAACATGTAATGTAAATGTGATCAGCCAATACTTCGCCTCGAGGCAGAAAGGCGAAGAAAGTTTCCAATCACTTATCAAAATCAAGACATTCTAAACAATCACGAATGCACACTGATATGTGTGCATTCGTGATTGTCTAGAATGTCGAATACTTACATATAATTAATCTTCCCTTCTCATAGCAGTTGAAATATTTATATTTAGGACTGATATTATTCTACCCTTTATTATTACATATATCAATAGATATTAACTACAAAAAACACATTTTAAAATATAAAATGTATGAAGGCCCAGAGGAATCGGGAACAGGGCTAAAAGCTACTGGTGGTTAAGGGTCCATTCACACAGACCGGCTCGGAGAGGAGAGCAGATTTTTATCACGTTGGAAACAGAGTTTTGAGTAATTGTAGTAAAGTTTATTTGTGCATGTGCACTTCTTTTGTCATTAAGAATGCTTATAAATGCATTAAGAATGCAATAAGAGGAGCCGATCGGCTCCGATTGTGTGCTCTTTGTCGCTATATCGGTCTATATGAAATAGTTGGCGGCTCCGCTCCGGCCAATTGCAAGCGTATACGATCCGGTCTGTGTGAAAAGAAAAAAGCGGGCCGATGCTCTCCGAGCCGGTCTGTGTGAACGGACCCTAAGGCTCTAGAGAGGAACCTTCTCACGATACGTGCTGTGTCAAGCTATATCATTATTAAGTTCACAGCGAAATCTTCATATAAAAATTCTGATGCCGTATGTTTGTGTCCGCAAAACTCAAAAAGTAGTAGATGGATTAACTTAAAATTTTTACATACTGTCTCATTTATATATAACAGTGCTTTTATATACTTTTTGTCTTGTAAATTTGTATGGAAACAGGTAATTAAATTAGCTTAAGTCGCAGCGAAGCGAGACCGGGTTAAGCTAGTAAGTATCTATACGTATTGACAACTATACGGATAATATTTAAAGTATTGTTTGGTAAAGTGACTTAACGATTTATAAAATGATCAATCATTTTTACATCGTCACTTCAACAATCATCAGTGTTAGACACGGTATATAATATTGCAAATATACCTTTATTACTTACATAGCGCATCCTACGTATAAATTTATCATTATTTAAGTTCCTGCCAATATGTAACAGAAGCAGACTAGTCTGTTACTTTATAAGATTAAATATCCAAAGGGAAATAAATCGCATTCATATTTAGTAGTGGTCGCCCAGTGTTTGAAATACGACCATAGTTAATCAAGAAGTTTTATTTTTAAGTTATCTCTTAGTTCCTTCTGAACATAACTTTAACTATACCAAATCTCACACTAAAAAGATATACAACGTGTTCTGTTCACGTATTAATATATGTACCTTCTCGAATGATCTAATTTCAGGCTACTTGCCTTTTGGTTTAATAACATACAACACTTAAAGAATTGTAATTGTTCACTAAAATAAGTTTTAAGAATTTATTTCTCAAGACTCGTTCCTTGTTAATCGTATTCCATACAGTCTATCCCAAATTGAACATTCAAGAAATTAAGAATATATAAATTAAATATTCAATACATATAATGTTGAATTAACGCACATAAAACTTGTAAGCCCATTTAAGGCTTGAATACTTAAATACTCAAGCATATATGCTTATATGAAGACTGCAACGTTTTTAAAAACTGGTAGTACCAATATGAGCCAGGTGCGGTCCCAAAACATGTATTTAACTCACTATTTTTGTCGTACATGTTTCTTATGACTAAATAAAATTCTAGCGAGATACGTAACGTTTACATACGTAGATATACTAAGTGTGCCAATTTAATCACGTGCCATACTTCAGTGTAATGTAGTATGAGCTTAAATAATATATACAAAGTTGTTTCCATAATTGTGTTGCTAATTTATTAAATACTAGCTATCCCTCAGATGTCCTCCATGTCTTTGTCTGTACCCCTGATAACGTGTATGCGACATTTCATGATGATTGGTCCAGTGGTTTAGGCGTGAAAGCCTAACAAACAAACAAACTCACATTCACTTTTATAATTTTTAACTCATGCCGAAGGGATGCAGATAGGATGCGCATTTAATTGCATATTGACCCAATGCTTCGTACCTATGCCACAAATAATATAATACTATGCCAGTACCTGTGCCCAGTGACCGCACACGAGCTTTCGTATGATTCATACGGGTCGAACCCAACATTTATCTGGATTGTTTCCATATAAAACGATAAATGAATACTTTATGGAAAATTGGGTGCTTTTTGCTAATATCGCTAGTAGGTACCATCGTGGTCTGATTCACCTCTACCAATATTGTAGGAGATAAAATCGGTAACCGCATATTTATGTTCTACACACTCGAGCCTATCTCTATCGATTGACCAGTTTTTCTCGAATCTATTGAAACACCATATAGGTAACTGAATCTTAATTAAAAAATATAATTGCTGACTAGTTTTTTTGTTAGAAATTCTTTCATATCTGTGTCAATAAATGTAATTACACAACTTTTAAATAGATAACATATCACGTCTGTATCTGTATCTATTGAAAAAACAGTTGTAACATACATATTGCCAGTTAATATTAACACCTATGGAATATTAAGAGAGCCGTTGACCTTCTTTTTACCACAAACTCAATGCTATTAATACGAATTTATAAACATATGTACATAGTATATTAAATAAAATTAGACGTTACTTCACGGCAATCCATTGTAATATAATATATTTTTCCCCCATAAAATGATTATTCCCCCAACTATTGCAATAGAAAAAGGTTGACAATACCGAACTCCTTTGGTAAGGGACAGCCGCGTCGTGAGATCCGGGCGTATTCCAACTTACAGTATTCGACTTCGAATACAAATTATGCGTCGACACGTGTCGCCTCAGCGCGAGGTACACTCAAGACAGTTTATTTGCAGGTTTCATTCTCACTCGTTGACAAATTAATTTATTTTATTAAATGCATAGTCACATCTTTATTAGTAAAATAACATTTGCAATATATTCATATTATTAATTTTAGAACTAACTATAATTAATCTAATATATATTTACAAACATATTAAAACAGATAACATAATTACAAAAAAGACTAATAATTATATATATTAAATATTTACAAAAATGATTTAGGCATCCTAGAATTCGTCAGCATCGCTGTCAACTGGTATCGTGCCCAGAAGACTGGCAGCATTGCTATGTTGAATGGTAATGCTGATTCTTTGGGCCGAGAAAAAACAGCCTTCTGATCACGCGAAACGTCAATCAGGCGTTTTGCGATTTCTCTGTACAAAATACAAGCGCTTGGACTCCATGAACCAAAGGTTTCCACCCCAAACGGCTGAAAAATGTAATTTCCGACTTAATTACTATATTTGCACCGTTTATGCATAATCTCATGCCTATATACAAACTTAAGCAAAAGTATACTACAACGACTTTGCGCCAGATATGCTTTCAGGTTCCACTTAGTAGAGGGTGAACCTATTGACGTCTTCTGGACACAGTTCCAGATTCCGTACTGCTACTGAGAATCTCTTGACAGAAAAAGGCAATAATATTGTACCCAACCGGGGATTCGAACTGGGGGCTTCACGTACAGCAGTCGGATGCTGCTGCGCCATCGAGCTAGAGAGAATGAATTGTCAGAAAAACGCTATAACATATTATCCGAACTTAACATTAAGTTTATGATAAACCTATTAACTCCACTAAATAACCCAACCAGGCATACAATAAATTAATTTACTTTTTATTTTATGGCAAACCATATTCATAGTTTCAATAACTATTACACAAATGCACCTACTTGGTAAAAAAATAAAGAAAAAGTATTTATGATGAAACATTTGCAATAGGCTTGCACCAGGATTAGGCGATGCTCTACTTAGTCTTTATTGCAAAATAATAAGTAAAGTTTTGAAACAAATTCCATTTACCTCTTACTTAAAGGCGTGCTTATTGAATCGACGGCTAGTTATTGCCACATTACCGTTACACATTAAAAGTTTCATTTAAGAACACATTCAATCTTAATTAAGAAATAACTAAATAATACCAAGAATTGTAGCGAGTACGATGACGACATCAGTTAGTAAAATTGATGAATCTAGCTCACTTACGCTTTTTACAATTCTCTATAAAATTTCGGCGACATCGCGAGCAATTTACATTTACAACCAATGTCAATTATATCGCGATATCTCTGTGGTTTGCCGAGAATAACTAACGACATTTAAAAAATGAAAGGCATCTCTGAAAAACGACCTGAATGCTTAATGTGCGCTTGCCCACAGAAATTTCAGACAAAAAAGAAAAAAGGTTAAAGCGGCATGTGACGCATGCCGAGTATTGGCTAGTAATTAGACGAGCTAATGCTCGACATTTGTTAGGATTTGTTTATATTCATACGACCCCTAACGACATTTTAGTAAGTGTACTCGCTTCATGTTGCATTATCGAACCGCAATACTGAATTTAGTCTTTTCCTTACTTGTCCTTTTTTAGTATACAACGAACTCAGTAAAAAGTCGTTTAGTGACTGCTTTCAGAATGTATTCATTATCTAATAAAAAATAAAAGACAAAATAAGAAAACCAATACGTTAAGGTGGTTCTCTACATTATTATATTGTCCCTAACTTTGTAGCTAATAGTTTTCTTTTTAATATAATAATAAATACAAAAAAAGGAATGTATAGCGTACTAGTGTACGCTATACATTCCTTTTTTGTATTTTATATTTAACTTTTTTTATATTGGGCTATAAGTTTTACCTTACAGTAAAATATATTCCTTAATAATCGGTTACCGGAATAGGTCTCATAAAAAATAAAACAAACCAACCACCCTCAACAACCAATAACATTTACGTCTCTGAGAAGTCTCTCGATTAGTCGCTTTAACTGATGTTAACCATCATACCTTGAAGGCATAACTCGTTAATACGAACACCATTTGTCTAGTTAATGACAGAAAACCGGCACAGCATTACATATACTTAATATTTAGTCCAAACGCACTGAGGCCATTAACATTAAACTTGTTACTAAGGGATACGTAATTTTAATGTAAAAACAAGTTGAAGTTTATGTGAAAGTAGATATGATTAGGTTATACTATGTTGCCGCACTTATGATCATAAATGGCGACTATTTAAAAGATGTTACACCTCTTTGTTGATTACACATGAAGTTGTTGAGTCCCGGCTTACATGAGCAATTTTGACAGTCCATATCCTTAGTAAATGCCCTTAATTATACCAAAATCTGGTCAGTAAATACTGCCAAGACTTCCTGATGGTCTGTCTCTTGTTACGTAATAGTAGAGAGCGTCTGACTGCAAGTACTGCTTACTATTAAATCGTCTAGTCGGTCCAGAAAAACAAGAATTGAAGAGTAAAAAGTGTATATTCAACACTTTCACATACATTTAAATAGTTATTCAATCTACAAAGATTTACTATAAATCTCTTAAAGAATTAGCAGAGGTATATTAAATCCAAATTCCGTCCATTGAGCAAAATGCCCGACTTCAGTCTAATACTGAGTATTTTGCCAGATCGAAAGTCAAACCCGGTACCTTGATTTCAGCTGCAAAGTCGTGTTACCAACGCCTCTATAAACAGTTACAATAATATGTATAACTAAATAAATAAAATAAGTTATTTGTGTATGACAAACAGTAGGTATTCACAAAAAAGGTTTTACTTTTAATGGTATTGAGCATCTTCATTCCATTAAAACAGTTTTGCGTAATACGCTTATTTTAATAACAAAGCAGTTAACAGTCTGTTTGTCAACAAATACTACAGTTGTTCGAATCTTTCATCACATAATAGGAATTTTCCTAACAAATATTTAACATGCTATGTTATTAAGTAGGTATGGAGCGTGTTGCAACTTGGAAGGTACAAGGACGTTATTTTATGTTAAACGCTTGAGTTCGAACTTGGAAGGTACAAGGACGTTATTTTATGTTAAACGCTTGAGAATCGAATCACGATGCAATCTTAGTTTTGTCAATTGTGTCGCTATTTTAACTTAGTATTTACCTTTCTTTATTATCTAATATATGTATTATAGTACGTCATAATATAGATAAAGGAGTCCCACACCAATATTACCTCAATTGTTGCACCAATATTACAATAAATGTTTAGGTCTGACTTAAAAGGGCTACTATAACCGTCTACCGAGAAAAGTTTCGCACTAAGATATTGGCTTTTCTCATTAACTGTTATTAATATTATTACTACGTATGTGTTTTAACAGATACTTAGATTTGTACCGTATATATATACAGGGATGTAGAGGTAGCATATTACACGTGACTAGCCGTCGTAAATGCCAACCCTTTTGCCGTCTACCGAGCATATTTCAAGACTCCGTGCCCCCACTGATAATTTCCTAATGAAAAACTCTCGACCAGTAGTAGTTATGCCATGAAACCAACGAGGCATTAAATGTGCTTTATTCTTATAATGATTTAGTACATATCCGTAAAAAACAATAAACTTGAAGACAATTTATGTCATTGACAAAATACAGGCAACACACCTACACTCGGCAAAATCACTAATATTACATTCCACTAGAATCTACCACACAACATGTAGGACACGTGCATATAAAATAGTTGACTAACGTAAATGCTATTACAACAAACACATAAAACTACGATCGATGTCGTAAAGTAATAACCCCAAACTAATAAAATAATTAATTAAAAATAAAATGTAAATTATCAATTCAAACGTATGTAAGCTACTGTGTAATGACAACGTTATTCAATAAAACAGTGATGCGGTTATGAAAACTCAAAGACGGTCAGATCGACCCAGTTACAGACCACTGCGCCCGCGTCGGCCGCAGCGACGCGACGCCGACGCCGTATCCAATTGCATTACCTCTATCAATTGCATCGATACCAATGACTACTGAATAGCAACTGATTTCAGATCAAGAAATATAGGTAAACAGAATTTTGGCAAAGCAACAAAAAATATGAGGAAAATGTTGATTATTTGTTCACTGGCGTTTGCAAAGAGAGTAAAAATAAAGGCGACAAAAACGAACCAATAATCTCTATCTTACAGCCATTTCAAAGATCTTCATTTGTGTTAAGTCAAATAGTTCATTTTTATGTGGCCACAGCAATCACATTTTCAGTGGCCTTTTTATGATCTGGCTTGAAAGAACCATATTATGGACACATGATAAAAGCCAATGACTATATGAATTCTGCTTTTGTTCTTAATTAAAAAATGTATTAATTAGTCGACGACTAGACAAAACTTAAAGATTCAGGTGCGCGACTACTCACACTTATTCTGGTGTATCAAAAAGACAATTGTATTTCTTTATAAATTTAATATTTTTATAACTTTAGAATTACTTACAATAGAGCACCTTTACTTAAACTTATGCTATGTTTAACTTTCTTGTCTACAGTACGATAGCGCTAGCGCTATTATGCGCGGGCGCATGGGCGCTGGCACCAGCAGCACCGCTACAGGCGGTGGGAGACAGCGGCGACTGCGCGCTGTACCTCAACGGGCCTGGACGCACTTCCGCTTATGACTACAGCATCAACCTGCTTAAAGGCAACTTGTAAGTAACATATTACCCTCTCAAAGAAAAGTCCATAGTACATCTTTAGCTCTATGAATAGTTTCTCGCCAATTGCATATAGACCAGCTACCCTCAATCATGCGCAGCTTTACTTTATATAGATAGGTACTATTATTTAATATATTTCAACTATCATAGATTTAACGACAGCTTTTTCCCTGGTCATTGAATTATTTTTAATTTCTCGATGTTGTCAAGTCAAATAGATATTTTAATATTTTGTTTCTTTTGTATAAAAGATTAAAAGATTATTGGGTCACAAATTATAGGTATTCTTGGTAACCCCTTCAGCCAAGCTAGAATGCTTGACTTAGGACTGCGCTCACGTCGTTAGTGCTAGTATAGGGTTCAAACCAGTTGCACATTCGTTGTTGTAACTGTGAAGTCCAATATGTCTAGTATTTTAATAAATTATTTTTTGTTTGTTTTGTAGATTAGAAGCAATTTTGGTTAAAATTAATATAATTTTTGTTAACTCCTCCAGTCACACTAGAATGCTTGTGTTATGAGTGGTTTCACGTCGGTAGTGCAATGGATAAGATTCAAACCCACGGTCACGGACTCTGGATCACAGTCTTATGCCTTATCCATAAGGCTACCGCGGTTTTAAATTTATTAGAGACCTCTCAATATTCCAAAAATATCACAGTTGTCGAAGGCCCAGCAAAATATAACAGTTTAATTATAATAATATACATAATATTTGAATGTATCATGTTATTTGCTATGCACGAAAGTAATTTGACAGCTAAATTGATACTTTAGCAAAATAAGACGCCTTCCAGCGATATCATAATGTATGACACATTTCCTCATTTATATTAGATACGTGTTGTAAATCATTTGCCGTAAAGTAAGCACGGCACTTTACCTAATAAACCTATTATTAGTTTGTCTCCTACAAGTAAGACGTATTGGTTATATAATATGAATTATATAATTTCATAATTATGCAATAGAATCATATTGTAGTCAGAGTAAATAAATCGATATCAAGCATCATTATTTTAAACATCGTGTCAATCAAAATGCATTTTATTGTCTGTGTACAGGAATGCAGTTTTAATTTAGTTATTCTTTGAACTTTGACTTATTTTAGCAAACATTTAGTATTATCTAGTAGGTATGCTGCCGTCATAAGGGGAAAAGAAGTATCCGTCAAAAAAATTACATTTTATATAAATATACTGGCAGATGCGTCTTTTTTTACTGATACATAAATATAAGATTCAATTTCGAAAATGACCTTGAATTCCTAATGACTGCAGTATGATACCTTGATGGCACAGCGATAATATAATCAATGACTCACTTCATCACTTGTTAAGATCCTTATCGCTTTTCTATCACCAGGTTGTTAAAAAGATTTTTTAAGTAATCATAATTAATGACTCACTAAAACTTTAATAAAACGAACATGATAAATTCAATGCTGCGTTGCACTTAATTCAGATCAACCCGAGACCGCACAATCGTCTGCCACTTGCAACCACAACACTATCAAAGCAGCATTACCTGTTCCCATTTCTATATTGACAACACCTTGTTTCAAAGAAATAGTATTCGAACAATAAAGAATTAAGCAATACATGAATGCTCTGATATCTTCGAACCTTTAGAATGCTTGAAGGTTGAGATGTATCGAATTGCATTTACAAGGCTGATGTCTTGAGCATGCGTCCACTGTCACGCTTTCACACGATCTGACTTACTCAAGTTGCGTTCATCGACTTTACCCTTGTATCACACAACTAAAGCAAAAAAATTTACTAGACAACATATAATATGACGCTTCTTGCCTAAGTAGCGAGTATATTTGCGGCCGTAATCTAGAGTTCGATTCTCAGATCGCACAATTTTTCTTTAAAGCACAAAAAACATAAGAGTCTTTGCGATCATCTCTTATAGTATTACTAGATTTTGCCCGCGGCTTCACTCGCGTAAATGTAGATTAGATTAGGTTAGTAACAATATTTTTTCTGGATGAAAGGTATGCTGTGGCCATTTCTATACTCCTGACAAAGTGTATGAATAAAAATCGTGATAAACAAACAAGTAAACTCGCATACACATTTATAATGAATGACGTGTCACGTTCTCGTATACGTAATTTTTAATGAGTTCTATCTATTTAATTGCTTTCTAGTAAACTTGTTAACCCATCCAGCTAAGCTAAAATGTTTGTATCAGCAATGGACTTACATACGTCGATAATGCAATGAAAGAGATTCAAACCCTTATGACCTATCCATCGCATGCTAAGATATAAATAATGATACGGCCTCTGGACAACAATAGGAGTAACTTCATCCGTACTTTTAAATAACTTAATAGTACCTGAATTAATTATAGACATTAAAAATCAGATAGTTTCAGTTGTGTAAAACGTTTAATAAAATTAATTGCAAGTTCTCTTCAAGCTTATCAACATTCATTTGACATGTCAATGTCCAATTGATATCAACAAATAAACTTCAGAGGCATTAATTAAGTAAAATATTAAACACAAACATATGTAAATAACAGATGTGTATAATTCATTATAACAACAAAATGTTTATAAATCTTTTGGTCTATGATTATAATCCATGTATGTTTTGACACCGTCCTAAAGTTGTCCGAAAGAGTCAAAACTTTAAATGTTACTTTGCTATGTAATCGAGATTCATTCAAGACAAAAATATATTTATTTTTTTTAAAAGCTGTTGCTTGCTAGCCCTTCCTATCTTAACAAAATACTGCGTGAAACAGATAACTGTGTCTCGAGGCACACTACATTTTAATTAAACCGAAGCTGGCCAATATAGTCTTTGTAATTTACCGTTTAAGATAAAATCATTGCAGATTCTGGTGTTCCGTTTTATATTTATATTATAAAATGGACGAATTCGGTAACGATTAATTATTCGATGTGTTTTTTATAGTTACAACGAAATAGAAATCGAAAAATTCAGTAGGATAGTAGCATAAGAAGTGTAAATAATTGGAAAAGCAACAGCGCCATATGTTTTTTTTAGAGCATATAGAGCAGTTCTTGACAATGAAGTTTAAATAAGGCAATTTTAGACGCCGGTTCCACCAGGCGGATCTACGCCTATATGCCGTGTTTTCCGTAGTATTTACGTCGTCATATTGTTAGCCGTACTCAAAATAGAGCACGGTCCAATGTCACTTGGAAGCGCGGGAGTGCGCTCAACATCATTACCATCGCGTTACCTCACGCGCATGCGCCCGTGCAAACTTGACACACTTCTACAACACACATCACACTCACTTTGATCTTTCTCCGTGATCACAGTAATGACATTTGTGTGTTATGCGGCTGAACGGATGGCGTAGTGGTTTACGTAGTCACTTCGGGACTACAACTGCGCTGAGTGTTGTGGATTCGATCTCCATACGGCATAAAAAAAATGTGTAGTTGTTCGAGACTGGGTGTACTTTGTGTCCTTTGTTTGAATGTTTATAAAATCACTCGCAACACGAGTTATTACTATCTTTATAAGATAATAAATTTCACACAGTTTATACTTAATACAACGTTTTTAAATGCATAATAATAATTTGATTGTGTTTTATAGTATGTAATTAGACGTTACTTTTAAACTTAAACTCAATATCTAAAATAGAATTACTCGTATCTAGTAAAGCTACTACGGCAACCTGAAAAGAATTTTCTCTCGAAATAAGTGTTGTTTTATGTAAGTTGAGATTTTAGCAGAGTCGTAATAAAATTTGTTCAAATTGATGTGTCAATACTTAATTGAAAATAATATGATGTGTAACAACATCAGACCTCAACATCGCCTCGGCTGCTATGAGGGCGGTGTGGAGGCCACTGCTCTTAGACCACACGACTGCTTACCATCAGGTGGAGTGTGGTCATTTTGACGAACAAAATAAAAAAAAAATAAAAAAACAGCATAGCTTCTTAGTCACAACGTTTAAGATATTGCAATAAAAGAACTCCGTGTGAATCCACAAAACTAGAAAGAATTAATTGCACTGAAAGCCAATAAACACCGTGAGAATAACTGTTTAAAAAATGGTTTTGCGACCACTAGGTATTTAGATAGTCTGTACTTAATTGATATTTTACTGCCTCTTTTAATTATTTTAACCGCTTTTAATGCAACTTAATTGTTATTGAGCCTACGGTCATTAATTCTCCGAGTACATTATTAACACAGTAAATATATAAGCTTTAGCTTTGCTATATGTTTATCGAAGAAGGCTATAAGCTATATAACATCACGCTACGACCCACGGGGGCGGCGCAGTAACTATAAACGCAGGTGAAACCGCGGGAACATCTAGTAATATTATAAAGCTGAAGAGTTTGTTTGTTTGAAAGCGGTAATCTCAGGAACTACTGGTTCGATTAAAAAATTCTTTTAGTGTTGGATAGCCTATTTATCGAGGAAGGAGGAAGGCTATATAACATCACGCGACGACCCACGGGGGCGGCGCAGTAACTATAAACATCTAATTTTACTATAAAATATATAAGCTTTAGCTTTAGCAAATATATAAGCTTTAGCTTATATATTTACTGTGATATTAAAATGCGTTGCCCAAATGTTATTATCTGCCTTTCCATATTGGACGGTAATGAAAAAAGTGATCACGTCTTTACATTCGCTGGGAACGGACTGTATATTGCCAATGACATTAACATTCCTTGAACAAAAATTCACTTGATTTACAATTGGTTGATTACGAGTCTTGGTTCTCTTCGTATGCGTTCCATAAATGCCTGCGACAGTAAAAGAATCCATAGTATCTTTAGAAAATGCCTCATATATATATTTTAGTTACTGTTTTAGCTTTAACTATATTTGTTATGCCCTAGGGTCTTACGACCATCTCATAGGCAACGCTTTAAGTTAAAGTGACAAGTGTCCAGAACCAATATAGGGCAGTATTATTTAATTTAATAATAAAATTAACAAAATTCATAAAGCCCATTTGTATAGTACCGACCATCGTAGTATTAAACTGACCTGGCAGTCATAGCTGTCTTTGTAGAATTAAAGACAAGTCACGGAATTGAAATAATCTTTGCCACGCCTTACTTAACAAACATTGGAACAACGACGATGGCAAACAACACCATTACAGTAGCACTTCACATGGCGTATTTGTGCCAATATTTGCGTCATCAATCCACACAAAATTCCACCGTTTCTTCTATATTGGTCGAGCATGTCCAATATTTGAACAAACACACCATATAAAGTCCCAATCTGTATCAAGTATGATTTATAAACACAAGAAGTAATGTTACACAACTATTCCGAAAGTAAAGCAGAAGCTAAACAGATATAACAGTCTTTGTTACATTGTAAACGTTCCATTCACAGATTTGACCTCTATTACGTAACTCGACATAACATAGGTCCACAATGCTTTCATCTCCAAGTTAGCTAACTGGACGGATCGCTCACATTTACTTTCAAAATCCTTTCGCTTAATTCGTCGGTACTTTTACCACGATTACCTCGAGTAATAGTATGTATATCTTCATCCGTAGCTGTAGTTTATCTTGATGTTACGGGCGCCGTAATCTTACCAAAATGAACAAGTCAACGCATTAATTTGTGTGTATTATTGTTGCGTACTATAAATATACACCTATTTACTGTCGCAGATAAGCCTCAATGGCGTAGTGGTTAGTGTAACCGACTGCCATGGCTGAGTTCGCGGGTTCGATTCCCGCACAAGTCAAATATTTGATGAACATGGATGTTTGTCTTGGGCTGGGTTATTCTATGTATAATATGTATGTATTTATAAAAAAAGAATATAATATGTATGTTTATCCATTGTCTAGTACGCATAGTACAAGCGCTGCTTAGTTTGGGCTAGATGGTGTTGTGTATATGTGATAGAATATTATATTATTATTATTAAAAATAAACTATGAGGTATAAATAAAGTAGATAGGCTGCCGTATCTATTGCAGGGAATAAATGAAAGTACGAATATTTTTTTATTACCAGCTATCGTTTTAGGTCCTACGTAATAGACGGCGAAGCCTATTGCCGACCGAGCTGCTAAGGATTCTTTGACAGAACAACGAATAACATTTTACCCGACTCAGGAATCGAACCCGAGACCTCATGCACAGCAGTCGCAATAATTACTATGCGTGTATGTTTCGAACTGACCTTATGTACCTATCTATTTTTTATCATTACTATCTTGTTACATCATAAGTTGATACAACCTATTTTTGCGCCGTTTTCGTTATATTCAATACTAAAAAAGTTTTAATTTCGTCTTATCTTAAAAAAGCTGATGCATTATAATAAATATACCGTTTTACAGTCAAAGACCTTTGACTTCTACCTTTTTAGTAAAATGTGTTAACTAATCGAATAAATGTTGTGGCAGCGTCAACAAGTAGATGTATATTTACTTTTCTCATTAGCATATAAAATTACAAAATTAAAAGATGTGCAAGTCAAGTTTACTCACCATCGTTGATATGTATATGTTAATATTTATTATCTATTAAGTCTATTGATATTGCATATTAGCATGGATTCACACAGCACGGGTCACTGAACTATTATGCGCCAACAATACAGACGACTACAAAATGTACAGCTATCGCCAAATATTTTAAATTTATTGCTGTCGAAATCCTAACTAATATTATAAATGCGAATGTCAGTTTGTTTGTTAAGCTTTCACACCTTAATTACTCGATTGATCATCACGAAATTTGGCATTCACGTTGTCTAGGATACAGAAAAAGTAAAAAGTACCTTTCATTTAGATAAAAAGTACTGTCGCCGATCGAGTGAAGCCGTGGTCAAAAGCTAGAACGTAATAAAATAAATAAAATTTAATAGTGTGGAATACAATCTACCTACCTACCTATCAACGAAGAGAATGATTTTACTTTATTTATTACTAGTTTTCACCCGCGGCTTCGCTCGCGTAAATGTAGGTTAGGTTTGCAACAGTTATTTTTTCTGGATGAAAGGTACCCTATGTCCTATTCTTTACCCCTGACAACGTGTATGCAAAATTTCATGTTGATCGGTTGAGTAGTTAAGGCGTGAAAGCGTAACAAACAAACAAACTCATTTTCGCATTTATAATATTATAGTTAGGATAATCAGTTGCGCTATAAACAAGCTATCTACCTGCAAGGGCTTCATGTGCAAGCTACTTGCACGAGCTACCTAACTTGTGCATACAAGTTAATCTTGCGGGGCACTTGCGAGGAGGTATCATAATTTTAAGTTTTTTATTTTTTAACATGTAGTTTTAGATATAATTTTGGGATTATTTTTCTAATATACATACATGATTGATTACTATGTAATTCTATTTTAAAAATTACCTTTCTTGACGTTGATTATTATCCAGATTGTTTATTTATTTATATGGATTTATTGCATGCACAATTTTTCAAGCAAATATTCAGTTAATAATCAATATAATTAAATAAATAAATTGTCATGTATTAGATTGAGTTTACAAACTATTAGTAGTTTTCTTATCCCTTCAGCTAAACTAGAATGCTTCTGATTGGAATGGTCTTATGTTGGTAGTGCAATTTAAACACACGCTCTCCTATTCACGATCCAATGAGTTGGCCTTTCACAAAATAACAAATAAAGACATATGCAACTGTAGTCTATGCACTTTTGAAGTTGATGGTACGGTCAACAGCCATCCGGTTAACGGTGCGACCTGTTCCATACAAACCTAGTGCCCCTCTCTCATCGTTTGTCAAACACTCAGTCACGTTTGTCTTCACAGTCGAACATTAAGTTATATGCTCATAACGGTGTGTAAACTAATACTCGCTAAACATAAGATACCGATGATAACTGCTATGAAAACGGTTCAGTTATTTATGTGAATTCCGGCTAACCACATTCGAGAAACAGATGGAAGTGTTCAATAAATCGGAATATAGTATTCGAGTAAACTAATATCTATGTATAAATATAGATATAAATAATATCGATTTATCGACAACTACTATCGAGAATAATATCTATTAATTATTAAAACTAAGAGGCTATTTGTATGGTATAAAACCTTAATCGATTAATTTAAATCTTTCTGTCTGTCGATATGTGCGGCCTAATCATTGAAACCGCTAAACAAAAGACCAGTCCTCGTAACCGAATGTATTCAAAATAGAGTTCCGATCCCATTGAGTATTTGTATATCTGCCGCATGTGAGTTTCAGCATCGAGTGCCATCAAAAATTATGTTGATCTTTGTTAAAAATTCTCAGTTAGTATTTTAAAAGTGTGTCTGGTAGACTCATTCTCTATCATAAGGGAACCATAGGTAGAGATGTAAGTGCACTGATTCTTAGTATTTCCTACCGAAAAACGTAATAACATATTACTATTTATTTTTCTTTAAAGACAACTGCCGCACTATGTACAAATCATATGCCGCGGGCAATTTTACAAATATTCAAACGATCAGTACAAAGAACACCCAGGCTCGGAACAACTATTTATGGTTCACACAAATTCTCGTGTCAAATTCTCGTGTCAAATTCTCGTGTCAAATTCTCGTGTCAGATTCTCGTGTCAAATTCTCGTGTGATCGAACCCCCAGTACACGGCGCAATGGTAGTGGCGAGGCGACCACTTAAACCACTAAGCCATTCGTGCAATCAACTTGATTAGTACACCGAACCTTATACCAATGATCCCACGCGAGATTCTGAAACAATGAATGGATGTGAATTATCTTATTAAATATAATTTATTAGTCTTCGAGTAAAACAATGGATATAAGAAAGTTTGCTCACATTGTGAAATTGTGTGGACCAGACGTTTTCGAGCTATATTTAAAATAATGGCAAAAGATTGTGTGTAGGTATTACAGGTGAATTAAGCTTGATTTATATAACCACTAGCTTTTGCGCGGGGCTCCGCCCACATGGTACCTACATCAATAAAATGTAGCTTATGTTCTTGCCTAGGTTTTAAACTATATCTATACCTAATTTCATCAAAATCAGTTTAGTGGTTTGGAAAACCGATCTTATTCGCTGCTGGCCACTGGGAAATTTCTGGCAAAAAGACATAATTAGTCATTACCTTGCATGGCAATTGAACCCTCAACCTTACAATCGGCTGTTGTGCAGAAGCATATCTTTATACAACTGTACACGATTCACTGGAGCTGGTGGACTAACATTGCTTAATTAGGTTTCACTAATTTATTTAAAATGCAAATCGTTGCTAATGTTAAACAAACTCTTGGCATCAGTATTTCAAGAATTTATTTAACTATGTGACAGACGATAAAATTCTAATCATTTAAATAGGAACATGGGGTATACAGGAAAAAATTTCAAAAAGGCTCAAGAATCTAAATAATCTTTGCAATAAAACTGGTTAGGTATAAAAAGCAACACTGTAAAAGTACCTCAGCACGCGACTATACATAAGGGTCCATTTGTTGCACCCAGAATATTCTAGTCCAACACGATATGCCACCGCTTTCTGCGATAATTCCTCCTTCGTTCATATATGATGACATTCGGTCTTATTCTTAAAAATATCTTAGTAAAGGCGGAATACGATGTGTAGTTAAAATTCTTAGTATTTCCAATAAATGTTTTGTAAAAAATCTTCATTAATTTTCTGTAAACCTTTATTATATACAGCATCGTAATAAGGCGAGCTAGTATTTTTATGCATTAATGTGAACAATACTTTTAAGACATTTTACATTTAACGACGTTATAACCCTCTTGTAAGTGTTTTGAATATGGCCGTTTGATTATACTAGTCACAGTTATCCCTTACCACAAGCTCCGCTTGTTCACATGGAAACAAATTACAAGACTTCTAGGTTCGAGACAAATTTGTATGAATCACATACATTTTAGGTTCCGGGCGATATGCCTTCAGCATTAGTAATAACGTGATAATGACTAAAACCACTCCGCCTACGTGTAGCTAAATAGTAGCACACACACAGTAAATAAACACACATACAAAGTTTACTCTTTTAACAGTAGTAGCCATAAATGTTCGAAACGACGAAACCAAACATAGAAATAAGGTTAAAGAAATACAAAGACCAGCTTAAACAGTCGTCAAATAATATAATCGCTATGTAAATGTTTTCGCATCACGACGCAAAATAGCGTAACAACCAGTTGCTGCAACAACGATTTGGAAAAAGTTAAACGTGAGAATCGAAGCCTCCTCGACTAAACTATTTCGTGGACGTGAGAACGGGATGTTTAGTAATGTCGAAGTTGATAAATTGTCTGTTGTTACACATGTTGCAGAACCTGATAAAATAATTGCAATGGGTCTTCACAATTTCACATTCATATAGAAATTTAAGCTAGAAGTTTTAATGAGAAATGTTAGAAAGGATTGAGAGTAATCGAGATTGCTGAACTTAAAGCAGTTCTATATATATACAGTAGATACTACACTAAGTTTAACGTTCTATTAACGTTTTATTACTCTGGTTACAGATTGGTAAGATAAGATTTTACTCCTAAGTGATACCTGTCGATGCTTTCTATATGCCTACATATAAGTAAAAAAAATATTATTAACTTCAAGTACAGAAAGAGACACCCAATTCTCGACATCGATTTTTCGTTACAAAGCGTCTTTGAAATTATTTGCTTTGGAACAAAGTATCATACATCTAGACTCTATAATATCACTTGACATTTACCCGAGTTTAACATTTTAACTGTCTTTAAAATAACAAGAGTCGCCTCTAAAAGTAAAAGTAAAAGCGTAAATTAAGCATAACGAATTGAAAAAGGGTGACATGAGGGCACGACAAGATAAACTTCACTCTTCTTAGGCTCCCTTCTCCATACTACGTCAATGAGATTCAGACTGGGCGGATTTGACAGAAACTAGGGATTTTCTTTTGCCTCCTCTCTACAATATCTCGTTTGCTGTGTTCACCCTCATGACATTTTTCATACACTTAATCTGGCCTTTTCCAGAATTGCCGCCTATGTCTACTCCTACCGATTATCCCTTGCGAAAGTGCGTTAATCAAAAAAGTATACAAAGTACTTTCTTGTTTAACCTTTTATTATTAATTGTGCAGAAAAGACAAGAGGCAGAGATGGTTTGGCATAAATGGCTGCTAACCACATTAGCATACCTTTCTTAATTCTTATTACTCTTTCCACACCACAACGCTCTCTTATACCATACCATTCCTCATTATATCATTTTGAAGACACCTATACCTACATCTAAAGTTTATTCTACATATCTTCATGTTGTTCGCAAGTTGGTATAACAAAAGTGCCATACAAACTTGCTGACTTATAATAAATAGCTTTCAACGAAGACCACACACGGGCAATACCAATATTATGTTCTAAACATAAAATATTAACTTACACAGCTTAGTCATATAAAAATACAATGAAAGTTATTTTCTAATAAATGCAGGACTGTAGTGAGATGTAACATGTTTTACTTTTATCGCATATTTATGCAAAACGAGTCGGTCATGTGACTCGACAACCGGAACAAATTTAAAAAATACATAAAAATGTAGGACTTGCGATTTATACATATAATAGCGGTTAGGCTAAAGAATGGTTCTGTATAATTACCTAATATTATATTTATTATTCATGAAACCGTTGACTTCTATGTTTAAAAACATGTTATATAAAGAAAGGATGAGTTCAAAGTTGAGGCTCTGATTATATACCTAATTTATTATTAGATTTTGCCTGCAGCTTCGTTAGCGTATATGGAGATTAGTTCCGTAACAGTACTTTATTCTGGATGAAAGGTATATCCTTTATCCCTATGGCCTTTTCTATTCCTCTGACAACGCGTATCCGAAATTTCATGATAATCGGTCGAACAGTTAAGGCGTAAAAGCGTAACAAACAAACAAACTCACATTCGCATTTATAAAATTAGTTAGGATTTGGAAATGATCTTTCCTTGATGTTTTCTAGACTGCCACGATGGCACAGCGGTAGTAAATGCGTAAGTTGTGTATGATGGCTCTGTTTAGATTGATAGCACAAAATCTAACATGGCACTGATTAAAATTATAGGTAGCCAATCGGACATAGCGCTAATAATGACCGAAATATCTAGTCAGCTTACACGAGAGACCAAAAATCCAAAAATACAACATTTCTAACATTGATTATATATTAAGCGTTGGTACCCAAAACCACAAATAAATATGGCACGCAAAGCTTTTAAGATTTGTAGATTCGTATCTATATTATCGTAAATAACTTTAGATACGTATTAACGTCGTGGCCCACTTCGACAAATATGAATATGCGATTAATTTGTATATGAACAAATTATATCTAAGTTTTAGTATTGTCATAAATTCATACATAATGCGTGTCACGTGACATTATGCATATATTATACAATTAGGATCTGTATGACTAATTTATAAAATAGATAAGCAGTTTTCTATTTAATGCTAAAGCAGAAGTTGTTTTGTTTTATAATAGTGTTTTGCATAATATAACACACTTTGTACAACATTAACAAATGAAAACAATTTCCGTTTCACCCTTTCAACTTGTCAAAAGCTGCAATTATAGATGATAAGCAAAACTGTACTCTGCTTTTCTTTTTTCTTTCTCTGTGTACACGCATCCATCTCCCTCTCGCCATATTTCATTAACTTAAATACTGCCCAATTCTACAGTAAAAGAAAAAAAAAATTCAACAAGCCTCTTTTTCTGGAAAACATTGCTTCGTTGCTTTTTGTAATAGTCGATATTGAAATAATATAAATATTTTACTGATAAAATGACTCCAAATTATAATAAAAAACATCGTGAATAAATTTATTTTATTATAATTGCTTTATAATATAGTTTAAAGTTAAGGAAAATGACTATGGTTAATGAACCATAGTCATTTTCCGAAACCAATATACAGCATTAACAAAACTTTTGCAAGTCACACAGAACTCTAAAATGCTAGATCCACTTTACTCATAACGTATGCTAATAATTAAGATTATTATACAACGAGCCAATTCAAATCCTTTTCCTCACTTTTGTTTACAACGAACTTCCCACAAGTAGGACTTACGTAACACGCTATTTGTTCTGTATCTAGAAAGATAATGGCTTCAGTATCAGCCGTGCCATCACTTAAGTTACCAAACGTTAGAATCACGTGAAAACACTTAAAACTAAGTTGGATAACAGCGATTACTATCATGTTAAGTAACTGATGGCCTTAGATGTCCAATGCTGTTATTACATGTAGGCCACGAGTTAATTATTGCTCATGAAGATGTGTGAAAATGAACGTTGATAATTAATAGATTCTTGTCGCTCCAATGGCGTAAGTATAAGCTTAAGTGATTCAATGTGACTGCCGATAGATGATGTAGTAGCGGAATTAGACCATATTGCTAGGTATCCCTACCGGGTGGGAGTGTTAGGCACATCGCTTCTTCATGTATACCTAAACATAACTGAAAACATATAAGTGTAAAGGAGAGATTTATTTGTATATATCTATACAAATAAATAAAATTGAAGTGTCTGTTTGTAATGTCAAAATAACAGCTTTTTATCTAATGCATATGACAGTATATAGGATACCTATAAGAAAATATCTATTTTTAAAATTTTTGTCTGTCTGTCTGTCTGTTTGTTCCGGCTAATCTCCGAAACGGCTGAATAGATTTTGACGGGACTTTCACTGGCAGATAGATGATGTTATAAGGAGTAACATAGGCTACTTTGATTTTAGAAAAAAAATAGGGTTCCGCGGAGACAAACACTTTTTAGTTAAAATCTACACGGACGAAGTCGCAGGTAACAGCTAGTAAATAATAATGAAAAATGACAGATTATAAAATCTTATATCCGACACTATATTACGTATTTGATGATGATGGCAATGAGGTTTTTCTGTGCTACTTACCTTTCCTCTACTCATCTGTCTGTGATATGGCATGCAGTTAATGTGCATTAGCATGGGACACCACAACTTTATGTAATTAACATGGTAGTTCTTACTTTGACGCAATTAAGCGATACTTTTCCTAGCCTCGCTTGAACCTAAGAATAAAAAGAAGGCAATACGTATACTGATTATAAACACCAGGTTCTTGTAATAAATAAAACCCATCATATTTATTTTAATATGCAGAACCGAATACCGATATCATAAACTTTGGAAAACAACTTTACAAACAATAACATCGCCATATAAAACATAAAGATTACACAAACGATTATTGCATCAACATATAAGGCTTGAATGCCAATAAATGCCATTACTGTTTACTCTTCAATTATTTAAACGATACTTAACAGTGCTCGTCAAGTGCTTATAAATATTAAAGCATAATGTAATAAACCATGTTTTTTGTTTCAGCGGTTACGAGGGCCAAAGCAATTGCATCACTTACGAAGCTATTAATCAAGCTTATCTTGAAGCCAGAAACAGAATCTGTAAGTATTTTGGAGTTTAAATATCTTAAATGACTATTTGTATGCGTCAGTCTTGAATAACATCATAGCTCGCTCGTTAAAGCCAGTAAGCCTCAACTGGCCTACATTACATTGGGATAATCGCATTCTTAATAAAACAGCGACTCAACACGAAATTTGGAAGTTCGGCAATTTCAACTCTAATTGTATGACCATTCTATTCTAATATTATAATTGTGTTAAGTAATTGCAATATAGTTCAAATTTGTTTTACCCAAAATTCTCAGATAAGTCTTTATATTATTAAGAGTGCGATATGTGCGTGCATATCGCTGAATGTTATCATCGTCATGTCATCGGTATATGTGTCAACAAATCTTTATAATTACAGTTGTAAGTTTTTAATATAATATAATATTATCAGCCCTGTATTAAACTGTCCCACTGCTGGGCACGGACCTCTTCTCACTGTGAAAAGGGTTAGGCCGTAGTCCACCACGCTGGCCTAGTGCGGCTTGGTAGACTTCACATATCTTTGAGAACATTATGGAGAACTCTCAAACATGCAGGTTTCCTCATGATGTTTTCCTTCACTGTTAAAGTTAATACGCATATAACTTCGAAAAGTCAGAGATGCGCGCCTTGGTTTTGAACTCGAGACCTCTGCGTGGCAGTCCAACGGTTTCCCACTAGGCTATCGCTGCTTTTTCAATATGTAAATTAAATAATTAATATGGACTATTCTAATATTGCTATATTTTAATGCTGCAGTTAAATCAAGTGTTACTGTAATGTGATTACTGAACTAATTAAGTTATAGGAGTTATCTTATTAAGTCAAAGAGTTAAAAGAGATCAATGTATTTGAACTTGACACAGATCACGGTTAATTTAAAGTATGTAACGAAACTTACTGGCTTAAACGAGATTTAATCATTCAGACCCTACGTGTTAAATCATGATCAGCGTAATGCATGTAATTGTAACTGCCTCTAGCAAAAAAGAGTTCTTAGTTAAGTTGGTTTTAATGACTAGACTATGTGACAAACTTTACAAAGACTTTCATATTCTAAGATAACTAATGAGATGTGGCAATACAAATAGTCTGTTATGACATAACATACGTATTAATGTACGTAATAATTATATATATATATATATATATATATATATAATATATAATATAATATATAATATATATATATAATATATATATTCTACCACATACACACAACACCATCTAGCCCAAACTAAGCAGAGCTTGTACTATGGGTACTAGACAATGGATAAACATACATATATACTTTTTTTTTTTAAATACATACATATTATACATAGAAACACCCAGACCAAGACAAACACCCATGTTCATGCACACAAATGTTTGACTTGTGTGGGAATCGAACCCGCGACCTCGGGCGTGGCAGTCGGTTACACCAACCACTACGCCATCGAGGCCGACTTATATGTTATATACGTATATTATATACGTAGTAATGTATGTGACCTAAAATTTAAAGTACACGCGCCTAATATTGCCGTATCATCAAGTGCATGAAGCGGAAGACTTGTCATCTCGTTACATCTGCAACACACAATTATTGTCAGAATGTTTCGTCATATCACAAATATCATCTGTCTGTCAACAAAAGTGATATTACAAGCTTTCTTCTTTTATAAGCCGTATTATTTCCGAATTGTTACTTTTTGTTAGGGCTGTAATGCGTTTAAATTTTCGCGTTCATTTTACAAAACTGTAAAAAGACTGTGTCTTAACATTCTGTACATTCGTTTTTTTAAAAAGAACTTTATGTTAGACCTGTACAACTGACCATTTTTATTTTGTTTTTATATTCAGCTTTAAATCTAAACCAGGTGTCATCTTATTCCGTTCAGTAGGACCGGAGATAGTGTGCCTCTTAACTAATGTTATAAATACGATTCTGAGTTTGTTTGTTTATTACGCTATCGCGCCTTTACTACTTGACCGATCATCATGAAATTGCGCATACGTGTACTCAGGGGTACAGAAAAGGACATATCTTTCATACAGAAAAATGGACTGTTGCCTAGCGAAGCCGTGGGCAAAAGCTAGTATAATAAAATAAAAGGCACGATAAGAATTAAATGATCATTTTTTTCACAGTGGTCTCACAACCTAAAGGAGACTGGAAAACAGAAGACTACGCAAGCGTTGGGGAACTGATCCTAGACATCTCCATCAACCTGGCTCGGAGGTAAGTCTGTCCACTATGTTAATATATACCTACGCTTATACTTAGAGATTAGATAGAGGTGCACAACACCTAGAATTCACTATAGGTATATGTTCAGACTAGATGTTCCCGCGGTTTCACCCGCGTTTATCGTTACTGCGCCGCCCCCGTGGGTCGTAGCGTGATGTTATATAGCCTATAGCCTTCCTCGATAAATAGGCTATCCAACACAAAAATAATTTTTCAATTCGAACCAGTAGTTACTGAGATTAGCGCGTTCAAACAAACAAACAAATTCTACAGCTTTATAATATTAGTATAGATAAAAGGGACGAGCCTATTGCTGTCTATTGGGTAATTAATGTCCAAGCTATATTACGCTTAGAGCACCATTAACAAAACAAAACACAGCAAAATGGTTCATGGTAACCCTTTGCAGAAAGAAAAACAAAATCTTTTGGATACCATCTTTTGGAAGGTGGTATTGACGTACAGTTAAACGGTTGCAGTATAAATAATTTCGGTGACCATGAAGACATTTCAGTATGCCCTACCACACATAGATTCCATGTTGTACTAATGTTCAAATAGACAAACTTAAAAAAATATATGTCCCGGGCCTCGAACCCTCAAACGTAACAAGCAGCCTCAAAATATGCACAGACTTATTTCACGAGACCAACGAGGCAGTCTACCTACAGTAACTACTTTCTACTGATAATGTCAATAAAAGCAAACTAGTAAGATTGATACGCCTCCCGACCTTTAGAAGAATGTCGTCGTAAACGAAGTTATTACTAGGCTAGTTTGAACTGTCTCTGTAACGCCTTCACCTGAACCTGTCCTAAGGCTATTTGGCATTTTGTAGAACATTACACTTCCAAAGTCATTAAATATATAATGATCTTTTTTCAAGTAAACTTTCATTCGACATTCACCTACTGAACTTACGACCTTCTAAGATTACGTGATCGGTTTATCCTTACACGAGTTTTTAATTGGAAACAATGTATGTGATTGTACAAGGCTAGTCTTCTTTGAAACTCACTCTTTCGATTCTTTCATGGTCGAATCACGACGCGGAATGGGTTCTAACCAATAGTTCTATTGTAATAATTGACTGCAAGCATGGCACAGCACTTTGTCGACACACGCACATATACATCTCTGTGATCTATAGGTCATTTTTTCGGGACTGAGTATTTTTTGTGTATTCTAGGTATAACGTAACTTGATTATTGTTCATGTGGAAGATGGCATTAAAACTTGAATTTAAAGAAATTTTACCCAAAAGTTTAGACCTTCATTTCACCAGCTATTTAGTTCCGCATAGTAAATAGTTATCCACTAACACTATTCCCTACGACCCAAAATCAAGCTATTGCAGGCATTGTACTGCTACTGTGAATTTTCTTAGAGAAAATACTCTACTAGGTTCTATTCCAGAATTTATTAAGAATTTTAAGATTTTATAGACAGAAAATTCGATTACCGAACAGTTTGCCGGACCCTGTCATCGAAATTGAGAACTGACGATGAGCAGCAGTGCACCCGTAACAAAGAACCACTGAGACAATTCGAAAAGAATATAATGAATAAATTACTCGTAATTAACTTTATACCACGACCAAGGCAAGACCTAATTCGAGGAGATCTCGTATCGAATCGCACGTTGCTCATGTGTCAACACACAATCAAACAAGCGGTAAAATGATCGTTCAATTTGAAACCACGACCACAATATTTGCACTTGCGTAACCGAGCACGACTTTACAATAGATATTGCGTAACATGTTTATTCAAATGCAAAATTAATTTGTGCCGAGTCTTGGAGTTCTTTGTATACTTTCTATCGATGTTTGTATCGTGAGATCCCTATGTCACGAAGTAACTGATGTTTTAATGAAAGGAAAATCCTGTATTAGTAATATAGTCCTTACTATTAATAGTACCCACGAGCCCATCGCTGTCTACCAAAAATAAAGGGTAGACTGGAACGGAAGTCACACAAATCTGCATGAAGACTAAAATAGACCTAAGTGTGATACATTGGTATCACGCTTATGCCTATATTCGCGTTCACGTTGGCTGAGAAAATTAAACTAATACAGAACCCTCACAATTGCCTATTACAGCAGAGAGGGAAACTAACATTCCCAAAGGCTGGAATCGAAGTCTCGAGAATACGGTGTCACATATATAGGTGACAACTACAGTTTGTCACTCGACAAGCTTATAATTAACGAACACAAAATACAGACTTAGATAATTTGTAAATAATACAAATAATTGTCTAGTGTGGGATCCATTCCAACCTATAACACTTGGCGCAGCAGCAGCGATGAGGCGTGGCCACCCCGCTATCCGTGTAGTCAAATTGCATATTATTCTTGTATAATTTATATTTATACTCAAGGCAAACATCCAATAATTATGCAGTAGGAATACAGAACGGTTTTAAAGCTAGTCCTTGATCTTACCGCTGGTGATCGCCTACGAGGTGGACTGACCTTTGCAATGAATGAGACTGTGCAAATGTCATCTCGTCTCATTATCGCTATTGTAACTGGAGTACCTGAGTCACCGTAATCTGCGCATGCGTCACTACGGAAGTGCCCGAAGTCAACCGAGTAAAGCCGATGGGCATTCACTTCCTTGTGATAATAAAGAGCGGTCTAAGAGATTATGAATGGAAGTCTTTATAAAGATACGATTGTACGTTACACTTCAGATTAATAGTATCTGCAAGGCCAGTAGATAAAACTATTACTTGGATGTCTTTTGTTTTCTTTGTTAGGATTACAAAGTTGTGCTAAAAACGAGTCGACGGCGGCGGCGGCGCGGCGGTTCAAAAGATAAAATTTCCATAGCATATCGAAAATATACCATGATGTCAAAAAGTGTAGAGCTTGACCGATATACCGCGATTTTTCAAACATTGTGTAATAAAATATAATTATCTACTATCAACAAAATGCTCAATAGAAAACATTATTCTATTTGCTATTTGCTAACAAATCTGTTATTTACAAACATAATCACCATAAAATTCTTGTTAACTCTAAATTACCGAAATTACAATGATTAAGTAAATAAATTTAAGACACAGACCTAATTGTAATTTAGTGCACATTTATTTAAATTAGTGAAATACCAAACATATTCACGCAACTTTATTTCACGTAACATACGTTCAAAATGTTGTCTGTAATTGAGAAGCATATTATGAATAGTTTTAGCAGCTTTATTACATTCGTTAATTGCATTACAACATCAAAATGTTGCAAATGTGCGAAGATACCAATACAAGGTTATATGAAGTAGACGAGAGATGTTATCTGACTGCGTTGAGTAAAGAAGTGTAATGCTGATGAGCTGTGGCTGTTGAGAAACTACGCGATGAAATGGTCGTGTTAATTCTGATTAATGAGGTTTTATGATTATCAGCGGTTAATAGCGATTAAGGTTACAGTAGAGGCTTACTTCTGTGCGAGTTTCTTGAATCGTTTGAAGCGATTGCGGCCGCAATTCACTGCCGGATCTCGGTAGAGATTATGGAGACGTAATGGAAGTTACTTCTTGTGTCACTTATTTCTGTCGATAGAATGTGAACATAGGATTCGTATTGAATATCTATACTATAATATTATAAAGCTGAAGTCTTTGTAAGTTTGTTTGTTTGGTTGAACGCACTAAACTCAGGCACTACTGCTTCGAATTGAAAAAATCTTTAAGTGTTCGATAGCCCATTTATCGAGGAAGGCTATAGGCTATATATAACATCACGCTACGATCAATAGGAGCGGAGCATCAATGAAAAATGTTGCAAAATCGGTAAAAATTTTCTTATGTGAAGCAGATGAAGTTGCGATAGTCAGCTAGTATGTTTGTATGATAAACAGGCACACTGATTGATTAGCGTGATACGAAAGCCCTACTAAACCTCAAGAACGCACAGAGTTTTCTATGTCACTTCATTGTTCGACGTAGGCTTATCCTAAAGCACACCACTAAGCCTTTCGAGCTATATCATATAACGAATAAGGATCATTATCTTCTCAGTCACGGGAACCACAATTTAATATCTTAAACGATCTACGCAAGCATTTCGAACAACTAATATTGTCTTAGGTTTACACGAATACTCTACATTGAAATTAAACTACTTTATACGGATTTTGTCGCGTTGTTTATTTTAAAACACTTTAATTACATAGTGTCATAGTTCAAAATTATGTAATAATAGTGTTTTGAAATAAACATGGCGACAAAATCCGTATAAAGTAGGTTAATTTAAATTAACTTACAACCCTAAAGATGCTCCAAAATGTTCTTGAAAATGTGCCGTTTATTAACTCGCATAGAACTAACAAGACGGTCTACAACCTTACTACCCTCATTACTAAAGAATTTCTAAACAGTTTAAACACCTAAGTTGATTTTTTAACGATAACATACGAACAAAATCTTGCTAACCAACGCGAAAATTTTCAAAACCACTTTTATCAAGATTTTTGAAACGTTCCAAAAAAACTGTATTTCGTAATTTGTAACGTTTTAATAGCTCGATGCAATTAATTTAGGTTTGATATATGTTGCAATATATCAGCTAATTGGGACTTGATTTATATTATACACTTATCATTACGTATCATCTCGAAGGTCGCATGCACAAAGAATTTGATTTCAACTGCCTCTCTTGTCACGATTGACGGATCTAGGTCGGTCCGTGATATCAGCATTGTTTCAATATAACTTGTCTCGCTTTTGAATAGATAATCATATAATTGCTCGTATAACATTACTTATGTATACCAATATTTATTATTTAGATAAGTTTGTGTTTTAAATGTGAAAGTCGACTTTCACTGCAGCTCGAGTGAGAATTATCGCCTAAAAGTTATCTATGTTTGCTTGGTTTGATCTAAAAGTAAAAGTAAAATAGAATAGTCTATGTACATATAATACAGGATTACGTACTTATATGTTCACTAATATAATTTCAGTTTGGTGTTATGCCAAAGTCGTGATTAGACTGATTATACGGCGTCGTAGTTTTTACTTCTTTCGTTTTATTATAAATGTAGTTTGCTTTTTACATAAATACCTAGACAGTCTAGACTCACGCTTATGTCTTAAAGGAGTAGGTAGAGACTTTTTACGATCTTCCCTCTTGGTCTATTGACTTTCATCACGTTTTTATGCATGCACTTCGGTTTAGGAAACTTCTGTTATCTGTTCTTAACTGTAATCTGGCCTTTCTTCAGGACATCTCGAATTTAGCCAGAGCACGTTGTTTGTTCTCCTTCGCTCCACTTTTAATTTAAGTCAGGTAGTGGGCATAATGCGATTTCTCCCGTGCTTTATAAACATACAACAATTAACAACCTGATTGAGAAAAATTCCCTGTGGACAACACATTTTTTGCTCGAAAAAGGGAATCACGCTCACATGGATGATAGGATATTACTACAAACAGGACTTTATTTTATGACGTTGTCATTTGATATCAGTTGGTGTGAGAAAACCAGGGCGAATTCTAATTTCTCTGACCAAAAGAGATACGTTACGTTGTAGAAAAAAGTTAGATTTAGTGTACCTTAAATATACGAGCATGCATGCAGAATGTGATGTGAATGAAAGATGTCTTAAAGGCTTTTTAAAATCATAATACGTACCAAGAGGCATACCATAATTTCTGCCAAACTATATCTTTACACGTGCCTACATGTTGTTATATCGTTATTCAGCCCGCATTCCCGTCACGGTGGCCAATCTTGAAATAGACTGGCCATCTGCGCAGAAGTGATTATAGTCCACAAGTGAATACAGTCTTTGTTTCCTATCATAATCCGATGAGATTGACAAGGGAGAGATCAAGCACAGGGCTAAATAAAGACTTTACGTACTTTCCGAGGCACAGAGGGATGTATCATCAGCTACTTCTGTAATGCCGGTATGCTCTTGATAATTTCTTGACTGAAAAACCTTATAATTTTATTTGGCTTGTCCCGAGGTTCAAACACTAGACCACAGCATGCGTTTCACAGCCATTCATAGCGTCACTAAGGCATTCAATATATGTAGGTAATACAAACATATGTTACGTTTATAGTTTCAAGTAATTTCTCAACATCATTGTTTTCTTCTTAATTTTATTGTTCGCCGGTGTACAAACCAATATAAAAACGTAAAAGGCCTAAATAACAAAAGAATATAACTTTATTGTATGTTGTGTTTTCATAATTCGTGTAATAATAATAAAGTAACAGCAATTATGATTCGCTTCGAGATACTGGAACACTTACGTAAGTAAATGGACTGCCAGAGGCTGCATTTTTATACAGATGATTCAATTGATTGCGTGAATGGCGCTATATTTACGATCATCTCAACAATAGGCCGGGTATTGCATGCCGAAGACTACACTGTGTGTGAACTTCAGATATAGCTGTGACTGAGATCTCTGTGCATAAGGTTTTAATTAATGTCTGTGTTTTAATTGGGAGCGAAAAGAGGAGTAGTTCTAATGAGGGTGTAAAACTATGAAAAGATACAGAGTAATGACAAAATAGTTTTATGTTGTGATAATAAAATATTGTTTAAACAATAAAGCAGATTAAAATCGTAATATTTTACATATGCTTTTATGTTGCGTGAGTGATGTTATGTGATTGTAAGTTTATTGTAATGTTAAACCCAAGAGTGAGACATGTGTGGCATTATAAATAGTAAGTAGGGTGTAAGTAGGGTAAGTGATCGTACTGTCAGTGCAGTGAATGGCGGTGCTGGCAGTACTGCAATGTCAACCTACATGCAGCGACGAAGATCTACAGGGTAGGGTCATAGTAAAATGAGTACCTCCATTGTTCGAGGGCTGTTGCAGCTTGGAGATGGGTTTTTATTTTGTCTTACTACGGTTTTCCGATGATTATCTACATATATCAGACATTGTAACTGTCAATACAACCAATCAGTTGGAGGCTGGTAAAAATACAAATATACGCTGTCATTTGTCGTTTGCTAGAATGCAGGACATAACTGAACAACTATTGTATCTGGTCGCCGGCGGGCCACTGTAGCTTAAGATGTAAAAAGATTGGTAGAAATGTTAAGAAAGAGTTTGTAAGGTGAACAAATCTTAATCCATCGTACCCACAAGTAAAGTGCGATTGTGACATACCAACACACGTTTCTATACAATGCTTTATATGGCTTGTCAGTGAACTAAAACATCTTGTGACCCAAACTTACACGCGTATTCCAAATAATCCTATGCTAATGGAGCCAAAATACAAGAAGAAAAGCCTTGTGGGCGCACTAATGTGTATTTTATCGTGTAACTTCTTTAAGTTTACTGTTATGTATTGAAAAGGTATGCATATTGATATATTAAAGTAATCTTTAAGGGAAATAACGGTGAAATATTCTTTCATTACGTAATTTATTGTGAATTTTGCTTTGTCGTGATGAAACTCCCAACAACACGCGTTACGTAAGAAAATAATAGAAGAGTTTATGTTTATTGGAAGAGTCCAAGTTTCATTTACAAGAATAATTGGTTTAAGTGTTAGTAGGCTTATTGTTTAGTCGTGAGTAGATATAACTATCTGGCACCAAATTATTATCTTACGTAAGGTTCACTATACATTTTTTAAATAAACCTAATTAAATCTTCTATGCATCGCTAACTATGGTTTCGTTTTATACTAACGCACACAATAATCCTGATAGAAAAACGTAGAGTGCTTTAATCTAAAGCAATTACAGAAGATCACAGCCAAATACCATAGTCTTGTTTCTTTCCTTGCCCCTCTAGCATAAAGCCTTTAAGGAGACGCTATACATAAAGCTACGCTAAACTACGTACTATGATAATGTATCAGATCATTTAATAAAAAACAAAATATCTTCTGTGCGCTTTAAACATTAGCTTCGTTGAAATAAAGGACTTATTCCAATGAAGCTAATATCTTCGGTCTTCGGTCGTCTAGTAAAACTTTTATTTACCTAACTTTAAATAATCTTTATAATAACATATGTAATGTATCGAATATTTAATATCTGCTTCACACAAGCAAGCTAGCCCACTTATGCAAACCCCATAAAATAAATTCTCGACACCCACTAATGGCAGATTGATGCGTGAACATTCAAAATTTATTAGTAAGTAGATACTTCTGAATCTAAATAAGATGCGACTTAATCAGAGGCCAATGACCAGTTCTGTTTTAATATACTTACATTGTGGATATATCTGGTTTTATGGGACTTTATAATGGTTTATGTTTAACTTATCATCAGATATAGTAAAATATAACATATAGTCTATAAGATATAGTCAAAAATAGTAAATTATCACCAAATTGCACAGCAAAATATATTTAATGAGATCAAATTTAGTCGACGGAGCCCCGCCAGGCGGGGCCCCTATTTTTGGGTGCGTTTAAGAAGGAACCTAACATAACCTAACCCTTCCGAGATGGAATGCAGTGATTTGAGGCGTATAGGTGCTCGTTATGATATATTTTAGTAAGCATATTTTGCTGCGCAATTACAATTTTTGG
This sequence comes from Catocala sponsa, assembly GCA_963564715.1. Classification (NCBI taxonomy): domain Eukaryota; kingdom Metazoa; phylum Arthropoda; class Insecta; order Lepidoptera; family Erebidae; genus Catocala; species Catocala sponsa. The sequence goes on along the minus strand of OY751337.1, from coordinate 18,608,241 downwards.
TGGTCATTATATTTAATCCCCTTTATAATTGCATCTCACCTTTTTTTCTTAGTCATGTATACCATATCTTAGACAATATACTGCCTACTTTGCACATTAGTAAAGTGAATGCCGCTGCAGAAAATATAACGGATTCTAATCTCTGACTTGATACTTAATCCTTAGTAAGACTAGCCTATGATAATACATTTAATAGCTCCTTAAGCCTTAGAGAAGTCAAAATACAATTAAAGCAATTTGAGACGACGCGACGGTAGCGTAAAATAATACCGCGGCTAATGTACCGTTAAATTTAATAAACATGTACGAAATACTCGTGCAAAACTGATCATAGCTGATGGCCTAGAGCATATTGTCTAACATTAAATCCAATTAAAAACTTGTACATGGATGCCTTGAACTACATACGGATGTAACTAACCTTTATGTTAAAACATAGGTACACACACGCCCTTTCATTATTAGTTAATTTAAAATATATCAATAATATTTAACATTTCAAATTATATTTATTGTTTGATCCTTCTTACCTTCGTATGGTAAATAACTGAGCAAGAATCTTGTTGGCATTGCGTTCCAGTTTTTATATTGTGAGGTGAACTTTTCTTTGTATTGGTTTTAAGAATAATGTTTTCTAAAACATAAAATTAATGAAAATTATTTATGAATCGAATATTCAAAATCTAAGTAAACTGAACGTCTTTTTATACTTGTATGATAATATTTGTGTCATAAAAGCAAAGTTGCACGGATTAAGTACATGCAGACTCTGCACAGTTTTTGTCTGTCCCACAAAAATTTATGCTGTTTGGGGTCGAACTCAGGACACTAACACCTTCTAACACTCACTAACGGTTTCTAAGGTTTTAACGTAATCTAGATCTTTTGCATCTGTTATTTGTATGTTTGCATAAGCTCCCTGAAAAATGGTTTTTCATCCACATTCTTACGACAGTTACGTCTCAACAAAGCTACATATACCTCCAAACCTTGACAAAACGGTTTCCCTATTTTAAATCAGCATTTGACATTTAAAGTCTTTATCCTTCAAGTCTTTATCCTTAATGTGTAATGCATGCAATTGATTTGCATCACCTAATAAATGACAAAAGCAATTAATATAGCGGAACTTATATGATCTCATTCCCTAAATCTTAAGTGTCCGATTAATTTTGATACATTACATATATTTGATGGACTGAAATAAATCAATGAACAAACATTTGTTGGTAATAAACCTTGACATTTAGTGTATCCGTTACAGAATTGAAGGCAGTAAATGCTTTAAAGTGTAACATTTGAACATGTATAATTGTGTATAGCAATGAACGCTTATTGATATGGCTATTATTAATTGCAGTTACTTTTTATTGCTATTCACGAATTGAGTATAATCAAATTAAATATTAGTTAAGCAGACCGAAGAGCGTGCATAAAGAGATGTGTAAATGAAGCAAAAGAGATATACCAAGTTCGTGCTTCGTCTTAACCTAGCTTTTAAGTATCTTTGTCAGCATCATTCACTAGAAATGCTACTATCCAAGTACTGTATTTGGTCAAAATGTTACCTGGACTCATGTTAGGTCCTGGTCCTATTCTAGTACACCATACGTTCTTATAGTGTATTTCAATTTTAAAGCTTTATATAAATCCTTTTTTCTAAATATTGCCATATATTTAAAGATGCCTGTAAATTACGAGATTATATTGTAACATAAAAAGAACTGCTATAATAACATCACGCCAGTTCCGTTTAGATTCCGTGTAGAGGTTATAGGATGAGTGGGTCATGATATCCTCAACCAAGCTATGGAGGACTTCTAGTATTTTAGAATACAGGTCTAAGGTAGACACAATTTTATGCTGACACAAATTAAAATTTGTAATAGAGACGATAGCATACGTCTTAATGACAACTCCAACTCCTACAAAACTTCAGTTGAAGACATCGTAACATAACCCTTGGCAACTAGTCAAAATGTACGTTGGTCAGGACCATGATGTTAGCCCATAACAATCGTCACAGTATTTACCCACCTTTAGTTATCCACTTTCAGTTACCAGGGAACTACTTCTTTTTGTTTTAATAATGCGTTATTATCTTCTTTAACAGATACGGCCTCACTTATGAAGAGATCGAGAAAGGTCTACCTCTGATCGACACATCTCGTACTCTGATCCGAGAAGTCTGCCCACCGGTGTTCTCCCACGTGGAATGCAGAGCTGGCAAGTACAGACGTATGGACGGCCTCTGCAACAACCTGCAACACCCAACATGGGGTGCGACCATGGCTCCTTTCCAAAGGTAAATATCTTCACTAATATATAAGTTAAATAAGTTGAGATTCCTGACATCAGCATCAATAAAATAATGAACAGAAGAACAGAGAGTTTTCTTAACTACAATATTTAATAGTCAAAATAGTACTACAATAGTCGAATGGATGAATCCACCACTCTCCAGTGCCTAATAATGCCAACTATTATTATAGGTAGTAGAAGAATGTTGGCAATACTGAAATGGCGTGCCTCTTTAAGTGCCCAGGTATTTACCTAATGTCTCACATTGAATGTTCTGCTCAGTATGTAAAAATATCTCATTCTCTTCTCTTCTCTCTCATTCTATTCATCCCACATGAGGGTGGGATCAGTCCTCGTTGCTTTTTTACAGTTCATACACAAAAATATGTATTACAAATAAGAATATTAAAACTACTACTACTAACGACTAGCGAGGTTAAGCAACGTTGGGTGCGGTCAGTCTATAGATGGGTGACCGCTTCGTGGTATTTCATCTAAGCGTCTCCGTGCTTCGGAGGGCACGTAAAAAAGTCGGTCTCGGTTGTTGCCAAATTGACATTTGACAGCAGTCGTTAAGCCATGTCAGAGGCCTACGGGCGGCTTGAACAGCTCTTGATAACAGGTTGGCCACTAACCACATGAAAAAGAAGAAAAAAGACTAAAATGCAAAAACAAAAATCAGAATAGCTCACATGTTATACATACAGGAACTTAGCAACTTGACCAGTGAAAGTTTACTCTAAGCTGAACTTGCAAAACCAGGTGAAACATACCAACGTTACAACCTCTTGACATATGTTTCCTTTTCGCAGATTAATAGGTCCGCTTTTCGCCGACGGTATCAACGCCCCACGTATCGCTCACCACGGTCGTGACCTGCCACTTTCTCGAGTGGTGTCTCGTACCATGCATCCTGATGAAGGCTTCCACGACCACGCTGGAACTGTGATGGTCATCGCGTGGGGACAGTTCATGGATCACGATTACACGCTCACTGGTACCCCTCTTGGTAAGTGTGTAAAATTAATTAATGTTTCTAATAGCCATAAAGTTGACATACCTACCTATTAGTAATTGCAACTGCGCTTGCGTAGATTTATATAAAAGCTTCCTATTATATTAATCATTTTTTAGATTTGGTTTAGTAGTTCCATAAATTTAAAAAGCAAACTCCGGTTTGATTTTAACACCATACTCCATGCACCCCAAAACCAGTCCTATGGCAATGTAAGCATAACAACAACACTTCAAGTGATTTGCTATAATCGATTATTTATTTCATCGACAATGAAAATGTTCTATATGTATTAGTACCCTACGGTAGTAGCTTGATGCTAAAGCCGTTCTCAATAAAAAGGCTGCAGATGCAAAAATAATGATCAAATCTAAATAGTACTTCTATACCTCTAGAGATTCATTAGCGCGTTCAAACAATAGTACTTCTATACCTCTAGAGATTCATTAGCGCGTTCAAACAAGCAATCTTTATAACGTAACATATTGATTTAAATAAATATTTCATTAATTTGTTTCCTTTTTAGACCCGATCAACCGTAACGATCCCGAAGAGTGTTGCAAGCGCCCACCTCACCTGAAGCACCCATACTGTAACGAGATCCGCATCCCTGACGACGACTACTTCTACCGTCTGTTCGGAGTCACGTGTATCGACTTCGTGAGAGGATTCCCATCGCCAAGACCCGGCTGCCGTCTGGGTAAATAATTCTACATACACATTTAATATAATTCAGATATTTATTTATTTATTTATTTAGGGATAACAAACAGCAGCGTATTAAACATTACTAATAATAATAATTAATAATTGTATAATTGCCTGCGCGGATGGCGTAGTGGTTTAAGTGGTCGTGTCGCAGCTGCCACCGCGCCGAATGTTGTGAGTTCGATCCCCACACGGGACAAAAATTTTACTGATTTACAAAGTGTTGTTTGAAGTCTGAGCGTTCTAAGTGTCCGTTGTCTAAATTTTTGTAAAATCCACCGCAACATAAAAAATATTTTCACAGCGAGATTTGTGTAATTATACAAATAATAATTATATAAACGTAAATTTATAGAAATTTTTTAGGATCGTAACATTCTAACGTAACTCGTATAAATATGTTTAATAATTTACAAGATTAAATTATATTGAAATCAATATCACTGCTTAAAACATTGAGATGTAACGCAATATAATTGAGCAACCTTACTTGGTCGCTGTGTGGTCACTTTACGGCATTTCAAATATTGAATGGAAATACTCACTTTGAGATTCAATAACACTACATACTAGCTACAGCAATGGACTAGATTTTGCCTCCGAGTACGTCCATATGGTATTTAGTTGTTAACACGTTCCCTGTCCGATGAACCACTTATGGTACATAACAATTGATTTTCTTAACAATTGACTGTGAATGGGTTAAGTACGTTTTATCCTACACCAGGGAAATTTCAAAAAATCGTACACCGGAGAAAGCCTCTCTATGCAAAATTTTTGCTGTCTAGGTACAAGAGTTTCTTTCTTTTTTTACATTCGTCGGCCTCGATGGCGTAGTGGTTAGTGTAACCGACTGCCACGCCTAAGGGCGCGGGTTTGATTCCCGCACAAGTCAAACATTTGTGTGCATGAACATGGATGTTTGTCTTGGTCTGGGTGTTTCTATGTATAATATGTATGTATTTACAAAACAAAAGTATATATGTATGTTTATCCATTGTCTAGTAGCTATAGTACAGGCTCTGCTTAGTTTGGGCTAGATGGTGTTGTGTGTATGTGATAGAATATTATTATCATTATTATCATACATACATAGATTTACACCTGTATATCCCCGAAGATTAGGCAGAGGTGTACTACACTCAGCCTTCGCTGGCTATGATTAAGGTCCTACGTAATAGAACGAACTGCCGTCTACCGGGCACAGTTCTAGGCTCTGAGAATTTCTTGACAAACCGACCGGAATCGAGTTCGAAACCATAGCAGCCACATTTACAAACACTGTCCCTGCGAGGCAGTAATCTTATCATATGAAAAAAAAACTTGTCTGCCATGATTTTATCGCTATACGCACGTGTCTGTGTTCATTTGATATTAAGTGTTGTTTTAAGATGGCTGTACAGCGTGAATGATCATTGCTTTTCTTAAATGTGTCGAAACTCCTTCACTTTCATTTCTTGATGCTATAACCCATGTATTACAAAGGAAACCGCATACAAATGGTGTTATTAAGGCTCGCATTATGAACGGACTGGCGAATACAGCGTTTTGGACATACATCATGACCTCAGTGACCCACAATAGTTTTTAATGTTAGGTTAGACCGCAATCTCAGTGTTGGCCGTCGTCTGCCAAGCCAGTAGCGAAAGTGTGTATGTTATTGCATCATGCAGTACTAAATGTTATCTAAGGGCAAGTCATCTCTACAAATATGAGTAGGTACTTTATTATTAAAACACCGCTAAGTTGGAGAAACAACGAGGAGAAAAGTTAAGGTAGAAATGCCAGATGATACTCGGCTCATTTATCAGATTAGACCTTTTAGATAACATATAGTATGATGATATCTTTCTTTTATTGTAGGCACATTGTCGGCTGTTTATAAACATTTATAACAATTAACTCGGAAATTAATTGATCAATTACTCAATATATTAAGTAGACACTGGATACAATTCTAATAAACTGAAAATGGTTTATAACGTTTCCAATCTACTTCAGATTCCTGTTACTATCGCTCTTCCGGAAGCTGAGGATATGATTAGATGGCGCTTGAGTATATGAGTACTCATACATTATTATAATATGTAATAATGTTTATAGATAACATATGTACCTAGACATGATGATCCTCGATACTCCGGGACGGGCTACAAAAGGAATTATTTAAAACATTGATATTATTCATAAATAATCCGACATCAGATCAAAGAAAGCGATAAAAAGAAAGAAAAGATCATGAATCTAAAAAGATTTGTTTTTAACGACAAAACTCACTAATCAAGGCAATGAAAAGCACAGTAAAAGTGGTAAAAAATCGTAGGGGTTAATTATTCAAAATTGCAAATGGATGACAATCAAATAAAAACATTCATTAATATGCATCAGATTATGCTTTCAAATATGCCAAGGAATAACTTAGAAACCAGTTGGCGCCTAAATATCCGATAGACATCTAAATATAACCACATTCGGCCTAAACCGGAAAATGATTATTGCAGAATACGTAACATCGGTCGTTTCACAATGCAAAAGCGAATAACGCATTTTGCCAAGCAATCTGTAGAAAGACTTATTGTTCCATTGGATAAGGAAAACTAGTGGTCGTAAGATCGCGATTTTATACTCGGTGTGAAAAATTCTACTAGCATATACTTTAAAATATTCTCAGTAGCAGGTCTCTGGTTGTGCTCGATTGAAGGCAATAAACTTAATCCCGATTTCTGAAAAGCAGATCAACACAAAATTTTGTTACCAAACTATCGTAGGCATATCAACTGCTGTGATTGGTTGACTGAATTTGCAACGATCGTTTAAACAGTCTTTGATTAGCATTTCACAGACCGGTGATTAGTCGTTTACATAGGACCACTGTTCTCTATCTGTTACGTTTTAAATACGAGTACCAATCTACATTTTAATGTGATATATGGCACCTGGCCCAGCAATATCCTGAGGTTTTACTACATTAAACGATGTTACAAGATATAATCTCTCAATAATAATATGAAACTGTTATTAAATAGTTTACAACACATACTAGCCCATTATAGGCCATAATAATTATCGTATCTGGCCTGTAATTAACGATATAAATGCATAGATAAACTATTACGGGTATACAATATGTATCTAATGCTTTAGTATTAATAAGTACCCACGTATATCCGTAAGTACTTATTAATTCTATGGATAATGCATATACGATAATTATTGACTAACACAATTAATGTGAAATTCATCTTGTACCTCTTTGTTCTTCAGTTTTAGTAATACAATCTAGCTAACGCCAATTCATGCAGTCTATTTACGACTGTCACCGATACTGACAGGTGACAAACAGTAAGGTCAGGGGTTAGATGGTACATTTCTCGCAGGTTTTATCGCACAAACCATCGCACGAATGTTTTAGTGCGGTAGTTAGCAGACTGTCTGTATAAACTTTGCTACTGTTAATAGTTAGTATCGACATAATTATACTTGTCGACGACTATAACAAAAACTTGTCTCGTAATATCAAGATATTAACGATGGATTGAGCCAATCAAGTGCAATGTCTGTAGGTGATGGATGAATTGCGCCGTTCGATAATTCGATTATCTATAATTGCATTTAATTGCATATATTATAATAATTTACTAGTCACGATATTTACGAGAAATGATAAGACCTGCTTTGACAAGCAAGGGCAGAAACATGGACTAAATAGTCCATGTTTGTCTGAATTATAATATATAGTCTGAATTATAAACATCGCATTAGGTTAGATTTACATTCGTTTTTTACACCAGGGCTCTCTACAACAATATATTATAGTTTAATAAGAATTATATTCATTTTTCACCGTTTTCACTTAACCCGTCAATTGATGGAATGCCAGACATAATTAAAAACCTATTGTGTTTGGCCACCGGTGTACCGGCCGACAGTGTTACTTCTGAGAATTCCTTGACATAAACCCCAATAACAGTTTGCCCGATTAGGGTATCGAACCCAGCACCGTAAACGTATTCCCACGGGACCAACGAGACAGTAAATCAAAAAAATATGCTCATGCAAAATATTTATGTTGCAGGTTCAAGAAATCCGTTCAACACATTGACTGGAACCATCGATGGTAACACCGTATATGGTGTTCATGAAAAATTCGCCAGGTAAGTCCATATTTCATTACGAGCTGGTTGGTTCGCCTACATCAGCGCCATCCAATACAAAATCATGTCTAGGAATTTAATGACATTAAATTAATTGACTGCTCGGATGCCACACTGGCATCTCCACTGCCAATGCGCGAATCCCCACAAACGATACATATTTGTGTAATTCACAAATAGCCGTTTAATAACACGTGCTAGATAGCATAGGTTATTGAGTTTTGGATTTAAAATAAAAATAAATGATAACTACATAAACATATGTCTTCTTCTCAGAAAATTAAAATCATTTTACTCTTGTATATTAAGTACTAGCTTTTACCTGCGACTTCGTCCGCGTAGATTTTAACTAAAAAGTGTTTGCCTCCGCGGAACCCTGTTTTTTTATCTAAAATCAAAGTAGCCTAAGTTACTCCGTATAACATCAGCTATCTGCCAGTAAAAGTCCTGTCAAAATCGGTTCAGCTGTTTCGGAGATTAGCCGGAACAAACAGACAGACAGACAAAAATTTTAAAAATATATGTTTTCGTATAGCGTACCTTATATACTTTCATATGCATTAGATAAAAAGCTGTTATTTTGACATTACAAACAGACACTTCAATTTTATTTATTTGTATAGATATAGATTAGTTCAGTACTTTGCAGCTCGAATAAAGTTAGGCTAAAGATTCAATCGATATAATAAAAATATAGGCAGACTTTTTGAAAATCTTTTCCAATCAAAACCACTAAACGTCTATCAATATGTTAATACAGGAAGCTGCGTACTGGTTTCGGTGGTCTTTTACGCATGAATCCGGTATTTAAAGAATATGGACTCAAGGACTTACTGCCGCTGAAACTCGACATCCCCGATGAAGGATGCACTAGGCCCAACAAGAATATGTACTGCTTCGAAGCTGGTAAGTAATGTTACATTATATTAGCTGAGACCAAGCATAATTCAAACACACTATAAGACTTAACGATTCTATTAAAACTGTAGTCGTTATTTCTATAAATTATTTAAGTCGGCTCCCATCTCCGTGAAACAGGAATTATTTCTAGTGCGGCAGTTGTCTATAAAGAAGATAAAATAAGGAGAGTCCGGTGCTCGAGTCGAAAAATACCTTCACTCTAAAGAAGATCATAGCCAAACAAGCATATATTTTGTTCCTGAGATGAGTAGGGTCTTTATGAGAAACGGTATGCTACCTTAAACGGTATGCTGATTTAATCTTTACGTCTTACACTGGCAACACGACAACCATTTTAAATGCAAATGGAACGTGCAAGCATGCCAGCATAGCATTTACCTATCTTTGAAGAATTAAACAGATGTCTATCATATCGGGCCCATTTCAGACATACTCTGTTTTCATTTTGCAGAAAATTTCTTAACAGAAAAACCTACATACACTACATTAAAATTAAAACTGTGTGACTGACAATTTGCAGCTACGCGTTTACGTTACTAAAAGAACAAGAAAGTCAATCAGTATTCTAATGTTATAAGCTTATTTCAGGTGAAATTCGTGTGAATGAACAGCTGGTGTTAACCGTGATGCACACTCTTATGGCTCGTGAACATAACCGTGTTGCTAAAGCTCTGGCCGAAGTCAACCCTCACTGGGACGACGAAACCTTGTACCAAGAAGCCAGACGCATCAACATTGCTGAAATCCAACACATCACTTACAATGAGTTCTTGCCTATTCTGCTCGGTAAAGACGTTATGGAGAAATTCGGTTTAGTGCTTGAGAAAGAGGTAATAAACAAATACCTATAGATAATAATGTAATCGTTGTTGTATTTGGAGTAGAGGGCTTTAATATATATTATAAAAGTAAATATAGTGTAATTACTAACAATTATAACCAAGAACAGAGTTTGCCCCACAAAGTATCGAGCCAATGACTGATTGAAAAAATAATTATAAACTTTCTACAACCATGGTAACTCAACTAATTTATTTTAGGGATACTGGGACGGCTACGACCCTGAAGTAAATCCTGATGTCATTGCCTCCTTTGCTGCCGCTGCCTACCGATTCGGACATTCATTGCTGCCTACTGCTGTAGAAAGGTGGTCCAAAGCACACAAATTCATTGGTAAGAATTTTTATGTAAAAATATGTTCACATGGAACCGTTCAAATTGTATCTAAATACAGATGACAAAAGAAATCAATTTTTTTTTTATACTAAAAAAAATTGTTATAATTTTTTATTAATTCCAGCCTCCAAGAGACTGTCGGACCTTATTCGTAGACCGTTCGACTTATACAGAGCCGGCGTGCTTGACGAATACGTCATGGGTCTAATGAACCAAGTTGCTCAAGCTATGGATGACTCCATCACACAAGAAGTCACAAACCATCTGTTCAAGAAAGTCGGCTCTAGATTCGGAATGGACCTCGTATCATTCAACATGCAGAGAGGTCGTGAATTTGGTCTACCTGGATACATGGAGTTCAGAAAGTTCTGCGGTCTTCCTCATGCTGATACCTTCCAAGACTTGTTCGGATCTATGCCTAACCAGACTGTCCAAAAATATGAAACCATCTTTGATCATCCTATCGATGTAGATCTTTGGTCTGGTGGTGTGTCTGAACGACCATTGCCTGGCTCTATGTTGGGACCTACTTTCGCGTGTATCATCGCTACTCAATTCTCTTACTCCAGACGTGGTGACAGATTCTGGTGAGTAACTGCCTCTAGTTAATTATTTGTTTCTATAGCTTTCGTTTTAATGCTCCTTTATCTGTACCTAACTACAAATCACACTACAAGTAAACGACAAATAATGTACCTTTTCAGGTTCGAATTGCCCAACCAACCCTCATCGTTCACACCGGAACAGCTAGTTGAGATCAGAAAAGCTCGATTGTCGCGTGTGATTTGTGACAACACTGATATTATCGACACTGTGCAGCTTTACCCCATGGTCTTGCCTGACCACGAACTGTAAGTACACGCTTATATTTAAACTATAATGGATTTTCCATTAGAATTTATGTATTCATTCTACATGGTTTACAAAGTATTCAGTTCATTTACTTGAGCACTGAATATGACCAGTTAAATGCAAGCGTCACAACATTGTTCATTGTAGAAATCTTTGGGCGTTTATTTAGAACACCGATTGAAAAGACTGGCTGACTAGCCGTATAAGGTGTCTTTAGAAATTATTGCTGTCTTTACAACGATCCGGTCAATCGAAAAGTCGGCTAAGAATTTTGCACTAGTATACCGAAAATCACAACTGCTAAAGAAATAATACTAAGATCAACGGCTTATAATAACACAGATCTCTCGAAGTTTTTAACGAACTCGAGGTCCTTTATATTATTTTTAGCAAAATTCATTTTATTTTACCAGGAACCCTCGTGTACCATGCAGAAGTGGTATCATTCCACAAATGGACTTCAGCAAGTGGGCTGAACCTGCGCCTTTCCATGGTGGCGCCGCCAAACAGTTCGTGAGTAGCTTCACATACAATAATCCGTACTTGGGCAAGAAGTAGTCGCACCATATAGAGTATTCACGTAGAGTAATGTTTTAGTCAACGGTTATTGTACTATGTTCAATTTCTCAAGCCAAATAGTCTTTTGAAGAATTTGAAGATTATTGTTGCGACAAACTTGGATGTAGACATATTTGGCTTGAAATTTTAACACCGACCTCATTTGAATTTGTTTAATATTTTCATTTTGATGTAATTGTTTGTATAATGTTTAGTATTCTTCACGTAGAGGTCTCTGTTAAAATGTTGTTCTAGAGTAGTAATAGTGTACATATAATGAGATACGTAGAGTTAACGATAGCTTTGATGAGACAGCGGTCAATATTTCAGCAACAAATAAACATCTTCAAGATTAATGCAGTCTTGTCAAAGCCATCGGAGTGTATTTTCAAGTCATGGTTTATTAAAAAAAACCTAGTTACATTTGCTCGTTGGCCACATCTTGAAAAGATGTTGGTCCATAGTTCGCCTAATGTATCTACCTAGTTAAAATGGCCAAGTGCAATGAAACATTCATGCATGTTAGAATTATAAGACAACTATTTATAAATAGAATAAGAATTTTGTACAAAATATATGTAGGAGATATGGCTAAAGTGCTTTTAATTGCCATATACGTTAAGTTGCTTTAGTTTTGATATTCAGGCATGTTAACATTTTGCATATATTTTTTGTCATTTTATATTGAGCTGGGGGTTGGTACATACAATGTAGAAGCATCATATACTGCGACTTCAAGTTTCATTTCACCCATTTATTAGTTATGTCACCTCCAGTATTATCACAGTAGCCGTAAGTAATGTAACGTAGATAAGTAGATTTGTTTCTTGCTTATCTTTGTACGCATTATAAAGTTTGTATATTCTAGCGACATAAATACAGTTAAAAATTTGAGAGAAATTGTTTCTTTACCACACAAAGCTTAAAAATATTCGTGGTTATTTAATTATTATTAACTAAAATAATTACCAAGATTTATTTGACATCGTCCAGAAAGTGCAAACCTTATAAAAGTAATTTGTTATCTACACAAACATCACTTTCATTGAGAGAAGTCAAATTAAATTAAAAACTATATGGCAAGACATCTGTACTAAAACTTTCCGATGTACTTACCTTAACTACACGACGATACATAAACTTCTCGTAATCGATAATGGTGTTCATGTATATACTCATATTGTTGTTTTTTATTTATTACTTTCATCTCAGTTAATGTTTTATATATCTATAAGGACCACACATGGTTATATTGTAGTAAATAGTGTAAATACAAGTACAATATAATAAATATTAGCATATATAGCACTGGTTTTATTTCCCACACAAATACCTTTATAAAAATATATGAAGTATAAAACGGTAAGTATTATTGAGATACCAAAGAAAAATCTTGAAATTTAATCTAACTGTCTACTTAATTCTCAGATGACCCATGCAACCATCATTGAGAATAATGTCACGAAACACGAAGAACTTATCAAAGACGGAAAAGACTGCAATCAAACGGAAATCACAGAGACTGCTACACCTAACCCAGAATTGATCTTATTGCAAGCACAAAATGAGAATTACACTGTCAGTAACAGCACCGATACAACAACACGTAATATAACTATAAGTCATGTTCAAGAAAACCAAACCAAAAGCAATGAAGTAAACGATAAGGATACAGTACTAAAATACGTTTATAAAAAAGGCGACAAGGTTGCTTTAGATGCAAAAGATAAAGGACACTTTAAAAACAGCCTGAAACGACGAAAACGTTCGCCACTAAGCCCTATGCCAAGGAAATTTCAACATCCAGCTCTTATTGTCAATTATGAAACATCTCACGCCCCAGCTGCTACCGCAAACTGGTCTCCTCCTATACAGTCAGCAAACATTATAAAAGAGGCTGACTTAGCTAACTTTAATCTTGAAACACTCCATGATAACGTAAACATTAAAAACGAGATAAATAAAGACAGACGAATGAAAAAAGATTTCAATGATATCGCGAATGATAACACAGACAGTAACGAAAACAAAAGAGAATATAAACAAAACGATAGTACAGAAAATTCCAGTAGTGAGAGTACTGAGAGTGAGGAGAGTGGTGAGCAGAAAGATTATAAAAGGAACCAAAATTACTCTAAATTTAATCAAAACAGCGCTGAAAGCTTAGAAAATGACTCTAATATTAAAGCTAAATATTCATCCCCAAGCGACGCTAGCAGAGAAAGTTCTGAAATTTATACCAATAAGAACTCTGATGCTAAAAGCTCTGAAAGTGAAGAAAGCAGTAAACGAAGTGATTACACGAGCAATGAAAAACTTCGTGACCAAAGCCAGGAAACTGATAGAAATGCAAGGTACAGCCATGGTGCTAAACCTTATGAAACTCACCATGATGGTAGTTCTGAACGTAAAAAAGACAATATCCGCAGTGAAAACCTAGAATCCTCTAAAGAGAATAGCAACGAATATACTGAAAGATACAATCAAGGGTCTCATGAAGATCGACATGATAATAGCCGAGTACATAGCAAACAAAGCTACCGCAGTAAAAATCAGGAAGCATCTAATGAAAATAGTAGTGAAAGTTACGAGAAACAATCTACTTTGCCACAGGATACTGAGAGTTATAAAAGTGATTTAAAAAAATCCAATAACATATCTTCGCCATCTATTCAGGATATCGACTTAGGTGATTTTAGTAATGAAAGAGTTCATGTAAATAAAAACGGTAAAATTGAAGCCACAAATGATAACCAAGAAAATAGTGATCCTAATTCAGCCGTTGAAATACTGTCTCCTGATGCAATAAACCCGGTAACCAATAGTCCTGACACTCCTGACGTATTACAACTAGTAACAAGCATACATGCGCCCTTAAAAGACTATGCTGATAAATTAATTCACATAAATGATGGAGAAGTACGACCTGTTGTAGAAATACATGCAGAACAAAATGATTCAAGTGAGGAAAATAGTAAAGATAATTTGGGTAATACTGAGAGCCTGGAAACTATTTTAGGTACACAGGAATCTCAAAATGACCACGATAGTGATCAAAATAGCAAAATTATTGCTCAAAAAGAAGCTGAAGACGGAGATGTAAAACAGCAATTCGAACGAATACCTCTTAATTATAATCACGGAAAGAAAACACAAAAGATAGATAGTCAAACGCAAAGTGCTGATTCTCCTAAAGAAGGAGACGTGCCTAAAGTTGAAGATGTTCCAAAAGAAGAAGATATTGCCGTGACGAAACCTGACGGTACAATTGACGTATTTGCCCCAGAAGATGTGAAATATGATGACAAATTGAATATTAAATTTGATGATTTGCATATTCAATTACCCGAAATACGATTACCCGAAGATATATTAGCGTATACTAAATCATATTCACCTTATAAAGACGAAGATAATGACGAAGAAGACAAGAAAATACCTTATCATTATAGCAGCGACAGAAGTACACATGATAGATACGGATCTCAAAAACAAAAATCTAATAAAAAAGGTGAAGATGATAGAGATTATGAAGATGTGCCCGTTTATTATGGATATTACAAGGATGACGATGAGAAGAATCAAGAATATCAAAAGAAGAAAGCGGAGGAAGAAAGTGATGAAAATGAAGATGACGATTTGTACGAGAAATTCGTCAGAGAAAGATTTGGAAAACGAGGTACCTTTCAGAAAAGATCTGAGCGATTGGAAGAACGCCCCCTTAATCCACAACTTACTCAAACTTTACAAAATATTCTCAAAAAGACTGCATCCATTGATGAACAAGCAAAGAAAAGCGGGGATCCCAACGCTGGTTACATGTGGACTCTTGAATATGGAGAAAACTTGTAACAGAGTAAAAAATAATTAAAAGATATCAAAAATCATTATATCCGTAGTATTACATAGGCTGATAGTTGTAAGTTTTGGGTAAATATGTAGGTATTGTTACACTCGGTAATAAATATATTTTTATGATGTGACGTCATCCTATTTAAAATAATAATTATTACATAATTGCGGACGGCATTTGTGGTTTTGGTCTCAAATTGTTTATAATTTATTAAGTTTTATTCTATAATACGATATTAGATTTATAAAATACCTATTATTGTTACATCATCTTACTCATATTTATGAGATAATGTAAATATGACGTGTAAATATTAATTTTAATAAATGATGATTGATTTTTCTTATTCGAATATTTTAATATTAACCTGCACGAACTTGCCTATGAGTAGCGCCTTGTTATTTTAAACATCCGGTATCGCATGTCCGCTTTGATACTGAATGGAAGGAAGTGGCTGACCTTTTTTTTCTTTTTTTACCCAGGAAAATCCTTTATGGATACCCCCTCCCCCGGGGGGGGAGGGTGGTTATGTGAGACTCTCCGCCCCTGAAGGGGGTCGGTATACACACTAAAAACCTGGGGTGAGCAGTCCCTCCGCCGACGGGGTGGGGCGGGATGGGGTCGCGTTAGCAATCACCATCCCGCCCTGGCGGTTGGCCCAGCTGATGGTAACCGGGCCTCAGCACCTGTGGAGGGGTGGCCTTGCTCACCAAGGCCACCCCCCAGACGTGTGGGGCCGTGCAAGCTGGTACAGAGTCCCCCGACTCTGTACCAGTGACCCCACTATACAGGAGCGAGAAGGCGGGCAAATCGCCTCCAGCGTGTGGAGCGCCGTGTCTTCCGGCGCCCCACACTTGTGGCAGGCCGGGATCGCCTCCCGTCTCGCGATCTGGTGCAAATACTTTCCGAAGCATCCATGCCCGGAAAGCACCTGCACCAGTCGGAAGGTCAGCGAACCGAATCGCCGCCCTATCCACCGCCAGAGGACCGGGCGAATGGCCTCCACCGTCCACTGACCTGGGACCGGTGGAGCCAGGTCTTCCATCCACCGCCTCAACAGGGCGGCCCGCGCCTGTCGCCGCATGCGTGCGACCTCCTCCCACCCCAGGGGCTCCCCGCAGGACCTCCTCGCCGCTACGAAGTGGTAAACTTCGGCGAGGATCTCCGCTTGTAGCTCCCAGGGGGGGTCACTGGCCAGCATGCACGCCGCCGTCCACGACACCGTCCGGTAACCGCGTATGGCCCTCGTCGCGACGACCCGCTGCGGACGTCGCAGCAGGGTCTTATTGTCGCGACTGAGGGCGTCCGCCCAGACCGGCGCCCCGTAAAGGGCCATACTCCGGATCACTCCGGAGTACAGTCGGCGACAAGTGGCGCTCGGGCCACCCACGTTGGGCAGCAGCCTCCCTAGGGCGTCCGCCGCTCCCAGGACTTTTGGGGCCAGCTGGGTGAAGTGTGCCCCAAAAGTCCACCTCCCGTCCAGGACGAGACCCAAGTACCTCATTTGGGTCCCAACCCGGACCGGGACCCCGTCCAGGATCACTCGCGTACCTGGACGAGGTCCCCCCCGAGGCCCATGGAACACTAGGGCCTCGGTCTTGGAGAGGGCAACCTCCAATCCCAGGGCGCGGATACGGTCGACCACTAAGGCAGCTCCCACCTCGGCCAACCGCACCGCCTCCCCGAGATCCCTCCCTTTGACTACGACCAGGGTGTCATCGGCGTAGCACGCCACCCGCATACTTGCGGGAAGCGTGCCCCGAAGCACCCAGTCGTAGCCAACATTCCACAGGAGCGGTCCCAGCACCGACCCCTGTGGAACCCCGCAGGATACGCGACGGCGCCTCAAACCGTCGCATCCCTCCACCAGGACCTCACGGTCCTGGAGGTAGTCGGCCAACAGCCTCCGCAAATACAGGGGCACTCCGTGATACCGGAGCGCCTCTTGTACTGTTCCATGCGGGAGGCTGTTGAAGGCGTTGGCAATGTCCAGCGAGATAGCCAACGCCTTGTTCCCCCCACCGACCGCTTCCTGCGTCCAATCTTTGAGCCAGAGCAGGGCGTCTATCGTGGACCGCCCCGCTCTGAACCCATACTGGGCCTGCGATAGCGCCGGCCCAGTCCCCTCTAAGTGCTGGATGACACGGGAAGCCACCACTCTCTCTAGCAGCTTTCCCATGTCATCAATCAACACGATTGGCCTGTATGCGGAAGGCGAGGTTGTGTCTCGCCCCTCCTTCCGCAACAGGCACAATCGGCCGTCCTTCCACAGCTTCGGGAACCGTCCAGACGTGAGAAAGTGGCTGACCTATGCTAACTAATTTCAACATGTGAATAATACAATAAAATATTATAATAGGTATACTTATGCCTCAAGGCTTTGATCTAAGATAGTCAAATCTAAGTACTTTGATTTTGATTAAGGAATGATTTTACGAATGCTCAGATAAAATAAGGGGCCATCCATAAATTACGTCAAACTAATTTCATGATTTTGTTACCCTCCCCCTTCGATCAAATATACCATAGATGCACATTCTCATACAAAAACCGCTTCAATATGTGGCACTGACCAGTACTACTTACTTATAAGTGTCTGCATTTATTAGGCAATCCAGGAAATAAACCGGAAAAACCATTGAACGCCTATTGAGAAACATTTTGTAATAGTTTAGTTAAAACGCGTCAATGTAAAGCGTCCTAAGTGTGTTACTCGCGATACGCAAGCGTACTAAGTATATGGTACGGTCTCCACCGTAGTAGTGGTGTTGATTCGCTCTCGCTTACGGGCGGCGCACGCAAGAGTGAGTGGGACATGTGCATAATATAACGCATACGACTGATTTATGCACAGTTTTGTTGAGGCCGTTTTTCGAGCGACGATCGTGCATCTATGGTATATTTGATCGATGCCCTCACCCGTCCTTGTCACAGCTGGTAACATAATTTGTGAGACTGCCCTCTCCTTTTTTGATAGCACATATTATTTTGCAATTTTACCCCTAGAAAAATTAAATTTAAACAGCAATTCCAAAATTAATTCTATTTCCATTTAAGACAATAGAAACATTTTTCCGTAAAATAAATGCATAATGTAACGCTGCACAATGTGTTTTTGAATTAAACTATTGATTTGCATTTTGTACTGACTTTTGGTCATGCTTAAATGCAACTTACGCGAATTTCACATAACGCAAGTTTTCACAGTACGTATCCTTTGCATTTCCTTTCCACCCCGTGCCACACAATGTCACACTGCGTCGATCCCCTCTCCCCTCACGTTGACGTAATTTATGCATGACCCCTTACAGCACTGGCTCTAATATGGAACTGAACTTTGCATAAAGCTATGCCAGCTTTCAAAACCCTGCTCTATGCTAATATACATTCCCATGAGAGTTCACCTAGCAGCAGAGTAATCTTACGTAGCTTTTTTCACTATTGCAAATACGCTGATACATACAATTAAACTGATAGTAAGAATGGAATTATTCTTCGATAAACCCTACGTCAGACGTAGTCAACATTTCCAAGATTAAACTGAAGACAAAGGATTTTCCTAATTCTAGCCTGTCTTGGAATACAGATGGGATCATATGACGTCGGCTTTATAAACTACCAGCCTACGGCAGCTTTGATTCGTATTCACACTGCTCATTAAAACCTCTGAACGAAGCTGTGCACGCAGCAATTTAACCCAACTGACACAACTCGAGAATTTTACTTATTCTGGATTTCGCTCTGACATAGGTAATATTATATGACACCATAAACTTAATCAGCTAGGTAAGTTGGTTTTGGTTAATGTAGAGATTTAGATATTAAGAGCCTGTTCCTAATCAGGTCCTGCTCAGCCTGAGCCTGAGCAAATAGCATTTATCTAGAAGATAAAAGTCTCTCCGTCTCTCTTCTTTAAACTAACAAGAGTGAGACAGCATGCGATTTATCTTCCGGATAACTTTACTTGATATGTAGTTGTGAAACTGGCCCATTCCACAACAAATCTTTAGCACGGTAGACACCTACCCACTTGATAACGACACTTTTCAGTACCCATCGCTGTTGATTTAAATTAAGTATTGTTTTTATACAATGGTTAACCGTTTCACTGCCGCGCAAAGGATTTCGATTATAGGTAAACCCATCTCATATTCACTAAAGCGCCTCTGCCGCATTTATTAGCATAATAATATAATGATGTAGTATTTCAACGTTATGAAAATCACGATTCACGAAATGATTTGGCTCGTGGCTACTAATATAAATCGTATGTAAGATTATTGTTATAAAATATTAAATAATGTTAACAAAGAAATTGCAATGTACAATCGGCCAAAACTCCGCTGTTCCACCTCTAGGTCGAAAATCGCTTGTACATAACGCTGACGCACAGTGCAAGCCTCGCCCCTTAAAACTCGTTTCATGCAATATAACTTTAACTATATATATTTAGCAAAAGTGGATGTCGTTGTGGCGTCAGTTCATTTATTGAATACTAGCTGTTACCTGCGACTTCGTCCGCGTAGATTTTAAGTAAAAAATGTTTGTCGCCGCGGAACCCAACTATATTTCTCTGCCCAAGTTACTTAAATGGCGTAGTTTTTATAGTGTAAAGCTAGATAATAGCATGGCTTACTCAAAAACAACATTTAAATATGCGTCGTTAGATTACACGCTGTCACAGAATGCGTAAGAAAAATAAAGATCCACAGCTCCTCCCCCGTAGGTGATAGCGTGATAATATGTAGCCTATATGTTGACCCGACCTGTTAGTAATATTCATGCAAAATTTGAAGTAAATCCATGCAGTACTTTTTGATTTTAGCCCGGACATACATACAGACAAACAGACAAAAATTCTAAAAACTATATTTTTGGCTTCGATATCGATTGTAGATCACGCCCCAAGTATTCTTTAAAAAAAATATTCAATGTACAGTTTTGAATTTCTACGATTTTATTATATGTATAGATTGTTTTACTTTTCGGTGCCTCGTATTAGCAACATGTATGTAACTATGGTTAAGTATTAAATAGGTAGTCTCTGTGCATTAAATTAATGATAACTGTTATATTTCTATTACAAGTAAATTCAGTATTTGACTCATGTGTATGGATTTATAATTTATTTAAATAACGCATTTTGATATACTGTTTAATAAATAAATTATTTTTTTATTAAATAATAAAGCATTTTGCCAAGATACAAAATGAAATTAAAAACAATTACTTTTATTCTTGGGCCAAAATCAAATTCTCAAAAGAGATTTTCTGAATAAATTAATATTTTTTAAGATGACGTAGAAGTTGTTGCTAATTAGTAGCTTTTTTTAGGTTCATTTTAAGTTAATTAAAGCTAAAGACAGGTCTTTGTTAAAGTATTCAAAATAAATACATATCATTTGGCCGACTATTTTAAAACAGACAGGTCACGTATTCTCCCGTCCAGTAACTAAAAGCACGTTAAGTGCTGTGGAACGCATATGGGCGTAACGTCGTTTTAGTTAGCGGACGGCAGTATTGTGTTCTCAGCTGCTTAGGTTTACATTGATCATAAAATATTAGTAGCGCCCAAATGACTTATTCTGCATATCTGTTGTGTATGTAATTGTGTAGATAAACAATACGTTTAAAAATTGTAAGGGATGTTTTGATTGGTTAAGGTGAAATATGGGCGGGGTTACATTTCTTAAGCTTGTTCAAACGATTCGGTTTGCAAATTGGCACAGCGCGGATTTGGCGGATAGTACATAATATATATAGGCATAGGATGGTCTATCTCAGAATCTTCCATCGTGGCTAGTTTATAATAAAGTTATAAACTACCCACTACTATCAACATAAGTTTATTAGGAACCTGGAATCGAATGGAGCATCATAAGTCTAGCCGCGCCAAAACCAAGCGACGCGCGAAGGCGATCGAACGGAGCATCATACGTCTAGCCGCGACGATGCCAACTGACGAACTAACGACGCGCGAAGAGGCCATCTGTTTTTATAGTGGCAGTATTTATGCGCACGCACACACTCCCAAGAACTCCTCGTAAATGTTAGAATTTTGTTTACTCGCCGCTGATTGGTGTAAATGATTATTGTACACATTAGTGCTAGCGTTACTTGTATGAACAATAAATGGGATATAAGAAGGCGTAAATAGTGAAAATATATTCTCAGTTGAATCAGTCTACGTGTTTCATTATAACCCTAACAGTTACCAGCTACGGACCTGGCTTATGCCCGCCGGCTGGTAATTAATGCGTTAAAAAGTATTGGTATTATTCAATTTACTTTAATTCACGAAATAACAACGTATTATTCACTGATTAACAATTACGGACTGACTAATCTATACTAATATTATAAAGCTGAAGAGTTTGTTTGTTTGCTTGAACGCGCTAATCTCAGGAACTACTGGACCGATTTGAAAAATTCTTTCAGTGTTAGATAGCCCATTTATCAAGAAAGGCTATAGGCTATAGCCTATATATCATCACGCTAAGATCTATAGGAGCGGAGCACCAATGAAGAATGTTTAAAATTCGGAGGGTTTTTTTTCCTTTTGAGAGCTTCCGCTGCGTGCGCTGCGTAAACTGTTAGTGTCGCAAAAATCATGTGTGACAGAATTGTTCCCCTTTAAAAGTTCTAAAAAAAAGTCCGCGACAGCATAATAATATGTCTATCTTTTAAGGTTGGCTCACTATAGCCATTTTTATTCTAACCAAATTTGTTCTAAAATAATGCATTATTTGCGAAGGTGTTTTTATAAACACTATATTAATCCTTATCCAAATAAATACGTTATTCGTATTTAATTTAAAACAAAATTGCCCTTTACATCATTCGATTTCAATGAATATCTTAGGAGATATCGCAGTTTTAAAATAACATACGCAGCAAAATAATGATCAAGTACTGCGCGCGCATTTATGATGGCAAGGCTGGCCGAAAACTCTGCGAGATACCATGCCGCGCGGCACAGACGCATGGTCATGGTCGGCTCCTTACGGAACGGTACACGGAACATAACGCCATCACGCTACGACCCATGGGGGCGGCGCAGTAACGATAAACGCGGGTAAAACCGCGGGAACATCTAGTAAATCATATTTTGTAAATAAATTATATTTACGTTTAGTTACTTGTAGCTTAGTCTTAAAATATTACGTATAATTTAATAAAATTTACTTAGATTTTACATTGATATATAAATTGAAAAATAGTAATAATATAATTTTGCAAGCTTAAATAATCTAAATGTAAGCTTTCTTTTTATTTGTTTAAAAACTAAACGTAGCCACTCTGTCATAAGTCAAAATTATAACCTAAATTTCTTTCTTCAAAAATAGATACAGTAATCGTGATTTGGAAAAGTAATAATTATTCACATATAGACCATTACAAAACTAACCAACACAAAGTAAATAAATATTTGGTCATAATGTCGGAAGAAATCCAAAAGAAAATGCAGAAGGAGCTCGAATTACTAGGAGGTATACAAAAAGAGTACCGTAAGGCGGTCGCTCAGAAACAACAATTAGATAGCCAGCTAAATGAAAATAAAGCAGTAAAAGAAGAACTAGCATTGTTGAAGAAAGATGCCGAGGTCTACAAGTTAATTGGTCCTGTATTAGTAAAACAGGATTTAGAGGAAGCTACCCAAAATGTCGCAAAACGTATGGAGTACATCGGCAAAGAGACAAAAAGAGCAGACGATCACATATCCGCGCTAGAAAACAAACAGGAAGCTCACCAGGAGAATCTGAACAAGCTAAAGAATGATCTTAATAAACTTAAAATAAAGGCTTGAGGAACAGTGAAATGTAGGCCCTATCCAGTGTCGGTACCGTAGTGTACCCTATGCTTCAGTTTGCAATTAATAACTACTTTTGCATTATATAACTGTATTTAAGTAATTTTACTCTAAAATAATATTAAAAAGCTATTAATTCAACCACTATTTTATTGTCATTTGTTGTTGAAAGGCAAGAAATACCCTGATGGATGTGACATTGTAAACCTTACAACCTTCTCTGCCTAAGCTACACATGCATCAAAATTAGATTCAAGAGTCATAGATGGTATAAATATCAATCATAGGTTCTAATCACTCAAATATACTGACATCAATATTTAGCCCCAGTGTTTAGTTCAATTGAAGTCATTAGCGGGAATACCAGTATTGTGATGTCTGGAATTAATAATTTACAATAAAAATATTTGGAGGTTTTGCATTGCATGCTTTTCTTATATTTAGTGCTTTTACCATTATGCTCTTCTACCCACTAGTTTTACCGTCCCACAGGAGTGTAACTAAAAATGTACCTATATAAATATAACATTAGAAGTGTAGTAGACACAATGTTCCTTGGGTTGCCAAGGAACATTGTGTCTACTATGGTGTTGACCATTCATAGATAAGTTAAGAACTAGTGTTATGTATAAATTGAACTGCACTCCAAAGGGATAACCTCTGGAGTGCATTAACAAGATAAAAAGTGTACTTTGTATTGAATCCAGAACATTTCTATCTGTGGCTGTGCCTTTCATATAAATTTTATCAACAGTTTTCCCCCTATTGAGTAATAAACAACAACCTTTACATTTATATTAGTATGACACCAGCTTTTTACCTGCAACTTTTTGCCTACATATATTGTGTACTAATATAATAATATTCTATCACATACATACAACACCATCTAGCCCAAACTAAGCAGAGCTTGTACTATGGGTACTAGACAATGGATAAACATAAATATATTCTATTATTTTTTTTGTAAATACATACATATTATACATAGAAACACCCAGACCAAGACAAACATCCATGTTCATGCACACAAATGTTTGACTTGTGCGGGAATCGAACCCGCGACCTCAGGCGTGACAGTCGGTCACACTAACCACTACGCCATCGCCATACTACTACACATATTGTATACTATAAAGAGAAAAGATTAGTTGGATTGTTTGCAACTGATGAACTCTTTAACTATTGCACTGATTTTAATAAATCTTTCACCATTAGGGAACTAGGTACTTTAGCCCGATGTAACATAGGCATCATCAACATTACGCTACCAGCCATGGGACAGCAGTAATCATAAACTGGACGTGTTCTGCATCTTCAGTTAAATAAAAAAGTTGAAACATGGCTTAATGAAATTGGCTTTTCTTTGCCTCGAAGCAGTTCATACTTTAAACATAATAATATTATGAATAGTTGCCTTGTGTGCATGCAAAAAGTGAATTAAGAGCTGTATAAATCTGGTGGTCTGGTCACTATGATTTACACTAAGAAGGAATCCCGAAAAAAATTATAAAATCCAAGGAATCAGTCTAAAATATTTTATAAATCTTCAGATCTAGAAACACTAAATAAAAATGCATATAAATACATAATAAACGCCTATGTTCATTATACAGGTGTCGATTTAATAACCTGCAATACTTCAGTATGCAGTGTAGTATGTGTTTAAATAATATACAATAAAATGAAATGCTTTATTTTATTTGTTATGAATTTTTCAATATAATCCAGTAATCCGAACATTCCAATAATCCAGCACCCTCTGGTTGTTAATGGTGCCGGATTAGTGAGATTCTATGGTACTCAAAATTATTTGCATAAATCTATTGCCGAAGAAACACGAGATAATGTAAGTAGTATTCATCTCAAAAAGACACACTAAAATGCACATCTAATTGTACATTCACATAGTGCATCGGTTCAACATGGCTCGTCGCCAGGGTATCATAGGCATTGACTGCATATTAGTCTATAATTATAGAGTATTTTGATAAAAGAATTACTACTAAATGAATATTGATAATAAGATGGTGCTGTGAGAAGTTTTCTTTATAGGTTCCATTAAAACAAGAATTCGTTATCTTATATAATTTTTATTGTTGTATATCAGCAAAAAATAATACACATGGCACTTTATTCTTGTTGTACCCACTACTAAATATATTTTCTACAGCCATACACTTAATCAATGTACTTATTATTAATAATTATTATAATTCTATTTCACCTTAGAGCGCCACTTTTGTTTTGTCTTATCACATTTAAGTGTTTAGGAATATACTTATAGGTAAGTACAACTAACATTTAAATAAAATTTTGAATACTGGACCTCAAAAATATATCATTTTAACAAGGAATATTTTCTTACATCTACACAGTTGTATATGGAAAATATGGCAAATAACTGCCAAAAATAAATTACTTATTCAAATATTGGTCCCAAAGCAGAGGAACATTCATCTCTTGGCCCACATTATACATCAGGGCTGTCTCGAGTCTTTAATTTAAGTCTTTTCGATGTAGAGAGACTTACAAACAATGTTATAATAATATAACCCCAAATATTTAATGCAAAATACACATCACTCCTATACTACACAGGTATAAACTCTAGTTATAATCTTTAAAAATATAACTATAGCATTTATAAATAGCTGGAATAAAATATACTCTTTTTAAAAACTATTTCTAAATAAACCATTTTCAATTCCTTTACTTAATCCTGCTTTGAACACATGGCACACTACAGAATGGCATCTCTTGCTTCACTACGAAGCGACCGCTAAGCAAACTTTTCCCGCACATTCGACCTGAACATATAAAACAATCTGCGTGCCAGTGCATGTTGCCCCACGACACTCCTTGTTGCTCGGGTCCGATGACGCCACCGCAGGCGCGACAACGTTCCGCATAGAACTGGTCGTAGCACTGCAGACATATTGGAAGGCCGGTCTTATCATCTGGAACATATTTCTTCCCACCAAGCGGCGCGTCGCAATGATAGCAACAGAAATGTTGCACGTGAAATGCCCTTCCTTCAGCGGCCGTGTAAGGACGGGTGAAAATCAGCTCGTCACATCCAGCACAACGCGGAATCTCCAAAACGTTAGCCAAGTCTCTAGCACAAAATATGTCACCCTTGTAGTAGAAATACACGAGGTCTGCCAAGAGTTCACCACATTTGCTGCAAGTGAAGCATTGTGGATGCCAAATAGCCTCTTGTCCTGCTCTCTCAGCCTTCACGGCGACCTCGCCGGCAAACATTGATTTCTCGCAACGTTGACAAGGCACACCTTCATTATAAAGTTTCCTGTTAAATTCTACTTCAGCTGGATTTAGCGTCAAGTCTCCGAGCTGATCAATAATCTGATCTGTATTTTCGCCATAGTTCTGCAGCTGAGCCAAATATTCGGAATTTTCTGTTGCTGGCATATTGTCAACCAGCTGGTTGTTCCATTCTGGGTTAGAGGGTGGTGGAACAGCGCCAGGATATGTGCTATAGTTAGGTAACGGCGGTGGAGGCAGTTCATCATCAGTGTGGCTACGAAGATACTCCCTCAACGGTGCAGTTTGCTGTGGTTCTACCCGATTAATCGGTTTTGTAACAGTTGAGTACTGAGGATTAATCTTTGTTGAACATAGAGTGCCGCTGTGTTCAGGAGTAACTGGTTCGTGTTTCCAGCTCCATATTTCTCCATTAGGTGCGAATATAGTACCCTTTTGTATCCTACTATCCATAAGCTTAGCTGTGTTCATAACATTATTGTTGCTCGATGACCATAAATCTGGCATAATTTGAGCTCCGAGTGCCTTACTCGAGAATTCATTAGTTTCCTCTTTAAATTGAGGATTATTATTGTACTCTTCACGGAAAAGTTTGATTGGTTGTAAGTAGACATCATTTGCAACTGGAATGTTCAAGTCATCCAAGTTTTTAAACAGTTTGTCGTAAACCGGTCCATGTTCAACTGCACTCTTGATTCTATCTGACTCAATGCGCATTATATGTAATTTATCCTTCACTATGCGACTCAGTATCGGACTAGATTTGTAATCCGGGAGATTCGCAGCGCTGCTGACGACATTCCCTTGCGAATCCAGAACCAACTTTTTGTCTGAAGCGTTTTTCGGCACAATATTATATTTGACTCCTCGAGAAACGTTTGATATCTTTAACGGCAGCGCGTATGACTTTGGTGCAGAGTGAGTCTTGCTGTTCTCGATGGAGATCACGTCGGCATTTTGCAGTGGACCGACTCTGACCACGTTGCCCATGCCCACGACATGGTCTTTGATGCGAGTGATGTATTCCTGGAAAACAAAACAATGATTTTAGATTTCATAATTATGTCTATAAGACGACTGGCGCATTTGGGATTATGGCTATGAAGCGAGGTGATTAACAGATATTAAAAGAACATTCAGACTCGAAACAACTATTTGTGGATCACACAAATATTCGGAATCCAAATCATAAAACTTGGTCAGGTGAACTCTTAAACTACCCATTCATAAATATAGGATTATGGTTATAAAATGCAGCGAAACGATAGAGTGACACTTCTATCTTCGTTATCTCGACTGTTGACCTACATGTGACGCAACTCTCCACCGCAAATAGTGCATATAGCACAGCCCTTTGCCTCTACTGCTTATCATGATTTATATCTGTGACTTTCCTACAGGGTATGATGAAATGCAAGTAATGTAATGTAAGCAAGAAATAATGCTCCCAAAATATATGCGTGAGTTTATACTTTTATATCTCTAAAGAGATCTTACATATCTATAATATATATTTAAAACACCGATGTATGGTTATGTATAATTTTCCAGTTTAACTTAAGGGCTAAGTGAATCTATTCTGTCTAATGGGCCAGACCATATGTTGCTGCTAAGAATTTCCTGAGAGCAATGTCCAGTAACGTTATACTTAAATTAATTCTAACATAATGGACTGCTCCGCTAAAAATAAAAATTTTATCTACTGCCAAAGATGATATCTTTGGCAGTAGATAAAATTTTTATTTTTGCCCAAAGGCCTCTGATTAGCAACCTAGTCAAAGTTTAAGTATTGTAGTTTAGTTGTGCTAGCCCAAACTGGAGCACAGGGATTAAGACAATAGCTCCTACAAAAGCTTTCTACCATACTACATAGTATTGTGTTCCTACAATGAGTAGGGATGATATTTTAAGGAAGCACGGTTTTATCAGCAATGAACTAATAATTTCTGCCCTTGCGCTGACAGCACAAAGCATACTTCCGCCAAAGGTCGTAAACACGTTAACGGCACCTTCGATGCAAGGCTATGGACCCTTGCTAGTAACTGCTTACCATCAGGCGGGCTATATACTTGTTTATTGGCAGAATAAAAATACTTCAATGGGAGAATGAGTCACTACATAACATTCATTCCACATTAAGAATGAAATAACACTACATGGTGGTACACTTGTTTTTTCAGTCAAAGAATGGGACACCGCATAACACAAATTTCTCATTAAGATTGAAGTAGTACCAGGTACATATGTATATAGTGGTTCAGGGTGGTGTACTTACAGTGTGCTCTGATTTCTCGAAGTCAGTAGCGTGTTGCCTGACGGCGGGCGCCACGTCGTGCGGCGGCAGCTGCGTGCGGAGCTGCGCGCGACGCTTGCGCGCCGCCTCCGAGCCCGACACCGGCGCCAGCGAGCCCAGGCATGACATGTACTCCGATACCTGACAGTGATACACCTTCATTAGACACCAGCTTAAACGGAATGCCATCAAATAGGCGTTTACTAACTTCTTCAACTTATGTTATTTATTTCATAACTTCTATGATAAATGGATACAATTTTGCGATAGTCATGGTCACTTAAAGTCTTTAATTCAAATGTTTAGCTTTTTCGAATAATTATTGATCGATCGAATAACTTTAATCATTATTTAGATGCATTACTAGTGGATTGATTATTTATTAAGGTCATATAACTTATATTATATATTTAAACTAAAGTACAGCCGAATATCAATTGAATTCTCAGTGACAAAACATAGTACCTAAACATATTCTCAGTCCGCAAACATTGAAAAAGAAATTCATTGATACGATGGCACACAACTTATGTACTCTCTTACATAACTATGTATTATATATATTATGTATGCTGCAATATTTGATTACCAGTGTGAAGTAGCAAAAGCTACCTAACAAAACGAAATTCTAATAAATTGAGGCATAAAACAATATGTTAAGCATTTGATATTTTTAATAGTAGCAATCAGACGTCGCTATTTTGTAGTGGGCAATGTAGTGTCGTAAATAAACAGGTCTCAATAGCATCATATTTAAGCATTTGATAAGCTCCAAGCTCTTGGAATCTGTACCTAAGTAGGTGTAATATATGTAAAGTATAATTTTATTTAGAATATGTAACTGAAATCTATCTTTACTTACATACAGAAAAGCATGATTTTAATATTTCTAACATACACGGGGACATGAAAATTAGTATGCTATTGGTTGCGTCAGTTGGGTGTCATTTAGTCCAAAGGTAATAATTATTTCTCTAATCTAATCATATCACTTACGCAATACATCAATATCCAAGACGTACAGATCATCTTGATAAATTTGACGATAAAGGCCGGATCTTTTCCAAAAAAAGAATATTAAAAGTAATCTTATTCAACTAATATGTCTTGATACTTGATAACAAATAAATAATTTATCAAATGTTAAAGATAATATCGATAACAATAACACTGTTTTATGTATTAGTCACTCTGTTTTGATATCAGTAATAATTGTTTTTAAGTACTGCAGGTCAATGTAGTGGAGCTCTTAGGAAAACATTCTGCTTTGATACGAGAGAAGGCCGCTACGTGACTTATGTCGCCTTATTTGTTTACAATGCTAGTAAATTCACCAAACGATTTCTTACCGGCCTGTCTTCGAGATAATCACTTTAATATTCATCATATCAATCAATAATTTTATCGCATGCTTAATTTGCATGCCTCTTTGGTGACATGCAGGCTCTGAACTCAATCTGCTTGTGACCACGGCCAGTGCAACCTAACCGAAACTTCAAGCTGTCCAAAAAAGAATATAAATACCTAGCACGATTACGTTAATTGCAGTTTTCTGCTATCTTGACGCTTTTTCTTCCTTAAATACGGTAAACATTAACTTAATGCTTAACGAATACCGTAAAAAGGGTGCCAAAAGTCACTTCGCGGCCTTATCTGCTACTTCTAATATTATTATAATGCACTTCGTAACATTGTGCTCGCAGCAGATGGCCAAATTGTTTTGTTCGCGCAGCGTCACACACTTTTGTAAAGTTACCAAAACGCGAGCGATACCATTGTGGCATTAGTCTTTACGCCATAGTAAATACTTACTAAAATGCAAGCCGTAGGTATGCTCGGATATTATTTAAGTATCATAATCAAATAAGTAACTTACCAGTTCAGTGGATGCATTTGGAGGCACCCAGTCAAGTTTGACGGGTTTGTCAGTAACTCCTCGGATCTTGATCAGGGGTACTGTAAAACGAATATTAGGTACATAAGTATATCAACATTTTAATCAATATAATTCTTATTATGAACTTATAACATACAAATGACATAATAATAATACAGATCGTGCATCTCATCATATATAACATAATTTAATTAAAGGCATAGTGAAACTCAGCCTCTTCGAAACTGCATGAGGATAAAACAAACATAATATATACCTATTTACACACACGTGTATGACTGAAGGCATGGGCAGATAGGTATTTTACCTACATTTCTTGGGTTATTTTAGGCTTTATGTAATAGAAGACGAAGTTATTTTCGAAAACTAGGCACATTCCTAAGACACTGTGCTGGTACTAGATAGAAAACCTAATGCCTTCTCCAAAAATCTAACTTACATGCGAATAGCTTGAAATATGATTAATTGATTATTTACTTTTTTTTTATGAGATAGTAGGCAAACGAGCAGACGGATCGCCTGATGGTAAGCGATTACCGCCGCCCATGGACACCCGCAACACCAGAGGAGTTACAAATGCATTGCCGGCCTTTTAAAAAGGAGTACGCTCTTTTCTCTTTTCTTTCTTTACTGTATTATAAGAAATATACATATATTAGGTTAGGTTGCCATACATATTATTATATTGGCCGTCATAGTACCTTTATACAAGGCAAAAGGCTCACAGCAAGATTGCAAAAGCTATAGAGGCATTGCTTGCTCAGCGTCGTCGGTAAATTGTATGCGAAATTGTTAATTGAAAGGATTGTGAAAGTAACCGACGAGAAAATATGGGATGCACAAACGGGATTTCGAAAGGGTATGCGATGTACGGATCAGGTCTTTTCCTTACGGAGCATAGCCGAGAAAGTTTTGGCCAAAGGTCAAACGGTCTATTGCGCATTTGTGGATCTGGAAAAGGCTTATGATAAAGTGGTGAGGAATGAACTTTGGTCGGTATTGTCCATGTATGGAGTGAATAGCAACCTCACACGAGCTCTGAAATCTCTTTATGATGATTCCAGAGCTTGTGTTAGGATAAATGGGACCTACACAGAATGGTTTAGCATCGAAAAAAGTGTTAGACAAGGATGTGTAGCGTCACCTTGGCAGTTTAACCTATACGTGGACAATTGTTTAAAAGATTTAAAAGATTGTGAATGGGGATTAAGAATTAATGTGTTACTTGTCAAATGTCTTATTTATGCCGATGACCAAGTAATACTTGGGTCATCAGCGGAAGAGTTGCAGGCGATGGTAACTATTATGCATGGTGCTTTTGAGAGTAAAGGAATGAAAATAAATGTAAGCAAGACGAAAGTAACAGTATTTGAAAAGGAAGAGTGCGTGACGATGTGTAATATTATGATTGATGGAGAAAAAGTGGAGCAAGTGAAAGAGTTTGTGTAATTAGGTACTTTGTTCACAAGGGATTGTAAACATAAGGGAGATATTGAAAGGAGAACGATTGCTGGCAAAAAAGTGAATGGAGCTCTAAGCGCTTTTATGAACAGTCGAAATGTATCCGAAAAGGCACGTTTGGCTGTTCATAGAGGACTATTAGTGCCCACACTTATGTATGGAAGTGAAAGTTGGGTATGGCAAAAGAAGCATGAGAGCAGAATAAATGCTGTAGAAATGAGAGCGCTGAGAAGCATATGTGGTTTGAATCTGAAAGGTAGAATAAGGAATAGTGTGATTAGAGAGAGATGCGGCATGAAAGTGGACAAGAATAGAAAAGGGTATGTTAAGGTGGTTTGGACATGTAGAAAGAATGGACGAGGAAAGACTGACCAAGAAAGTTTATAAGGCTAGTGTGAATATGTATGGGTATGTATGGGTTGGGTAAGCTGCATTCATATTAAATTAATCAATTTTATCCAGCTAACATATTCATAAACATAAAAATGCAGGCTTCCACATGCATGTGTCTGCAAAAGTTGAAAAGCTGTCAATGGATCGACTTGAAATTTTTACACAATGTTATACTTTTATTCTGAAGTTTCTATTGGGACAAGCAATATTCCTAGAATACTTTTATTTACTTATAACTAATATAAGACTGAGTCACCGCAAAGCCTGACCTGTGCATTACAATAATATTAATATTCATTTTAACTGATGCAGCCCATAAACCTGCTTACTTAGCAATCCATACAGACATCCCTTCTGATACCGAGCTACAGATGTGCATACTATACATACTCAGTGAAAGAAAGTGAAACGTTTGCTGAGGCTTTCCAACTACAAACTCTGCTTAAAGGTATGCATTATATTGATTAAAATTATTATTAATTAAAAAGACATCTAGGAATAATCCCTGTTTTGAGGATGACTTTACATTCAAACAATGGTCACCAAAAATAACTAGACTATATTTTTGGACTACACAAATCTGTGCCCTGTGGCCTAGCATGGGGATCAGCCGGCCGCCCGGGGTGAAATAAAAATTTTGCAGCTCTCTTATTTATGTATTTCAATTTAAATAATAACAATAATAAAGATATTTATTTAATCTTTGCGGTCGAACCACGTGGTCAGAAGCCTTATCTAATACAATACATGTAAATGACTATAATATACAGAAATTCTAAAGAAATTTTCAGTAAGAATAGTCATCATTATTATGTATTGTACATCTGCCCATTCCTCTTGATTGTAATGAAATGGTTCAAAGATATTATTATATGTAATTGTGAAATTTTGCCATCCCCTAAAAGTGGCGCCCAGGGCGGACCGCCCTTGCTGTCCCACTATGTTACGCCACTGCCTGTGCCCCACATCCACCCCCATCAAACCCACTACACTGAGGGTGATGAGACCACTTATATCACTAACTACCCCATCTATGCAGTCAATGATAATTTGAATACATACTATCAATAATCAAAATACTATAAAATTTATATATTTCTATGTAAAAAGAAATCCAATTATAATCAGGATAGTAGGACACAACTGATAGCTATACATTCAACAGTAATTTCCTGCTAATGTTTGATAACAAAAACAAAGTTATAACTCACATGAAGCCTTCTTTGGTCTGGCTGTGCCTAACAGTTCAAACTGAGCCCATCCGGACAGATCATCATCCTGAACATCATGGACATCCTTGCTGCAGTGACATGAGCGGCATACCTTTCTCCAAAAATGAAGGTCCAAACCAGGGCAAGATGGTCCTGTATGGTCAAAAATATGTAATTATATATCAATACAAAATTAATAATTTAGTTAGTTGTTACTTTGTTTAGTATGAAGTAACAATATACTTGTTTGATCTATCTATAGATGGAATGCCAGGAATAATTGATAAGCACTTGTGACTGGCCATGGATGGACAGCTTCTGCTGCAGATGTGAAACCATAAATTTATATTCTGGTTTAAAAAGAAAGACATTGACAGACCTTAAATAAATAAAGAAATATAAAAGCATCTCAAATATTTTTTATTTATTTTGTTGCCTTAAATAATTTTCTATAATCTGTATTAGTGATTCTACTAAATTATATTAAAAGTACAATGATCAACCATTTCCTGAAATTTAATAATCCATGATTCACTAGCTAGGAAAACTTGTATTACCTATATTTATAAATCTTCCGGGTAGTATATTATTGTTGCTAAAAACAATCTTTGTAATAATAAGTTCTATGTGACATTGAGTCACCTCAAACATAAATTAATTTATTACTTGTTTGAGTTAAACAAATAATTTAGTCTTGTCAAAGTGACTCAATGATATTACTCAAATTATAATTAAGTAATGCAAGTCTTATTAGATTTAAACTAAGGAATAAAGGAATATTTGTGGTATAGGAGAAAAGTCGTCTCTCTATAGCAAAATGTCAAACTGCAAACAGTTTATAAGTATAAATAGTAGCCTAGAAAACAACGTGAATAATAATTACAATTTGATAACGTTCGCATTGTTGTCGCATGACGTCATTCTAGTAATAAAATACTTCCGGGGTTTGATTGAGAATACGTTTACTATAATAACTAACATTTGAATTTGAAACGATATAAAATATTTCAAAAATTGAACATTATGTGAAGAATAAACAAACAAAAACTTACCGCAAGAATTGCAAGGCGCACCGGCACCACTATCATGCCCAAGTCTAGCTTTACTTAGCTTCTCTCTTTGACTTTCTAGCTTTGAAAGCCAAGCCGGCGCCTCCGGCGTCTCCACACATGACCCACTCATCTTCTAAAAGAAGTATTTCATGTTATCAATCAGTTATCGCAATCCGGGTAACCACATCTCTTCAAACTTTTGTTTGGTAAGTTTTATGAGTTCATAAAGTTGGTTCCTTACCTTTTTATCTTGTATAGAAGACATGATGCCGTGGTTATATGTTTTGATTAAGTCACATTTATTCCTATGCAGCGCGGAGTTAATTTAAATAAAATATATTGAATCACAAAAGGAAACAAGATAAATAATGTACAGATAAATATTAAATAATGATGTGACGTAGTTGTACTGAGCTGCCAGTTACGAATTATAAATTTACCCTAAATGTTGCGCAAAAATGGGCAGATATTTGAAATCTTTAGGGCCATTATTTTTACTACAATTGTATTTTGCCTATCTGATCTTATATTAAACTAGCTGTTACCTGTGACTTCGTCCGCGTAGATTTTAACTAAAAAGTGTTGGTCTCCGCGGAACCCTATTTTTTTCTAAAATCAATGTAGCCTATGTTACTCCTTATAATATCAGCTATCTGCCAGTGAAAGTCCCGTCAAAATCGGTTCAGCCGTTTCGGAGATTAGCCCGAACAAACAGACAGACAGACAGACAAAAATTTAAAAATATGTTTTCGTATAGGTTCCTTATATACTGAAATATGCATTAGATAAAAAGCTGTTATTTTGACATTACAAACAGACACTTCAATTTTATTTGTTTGTATAGATAGTTAAATAAAGCTCACTATTTAGGATGTGTTCGTGAAAGTCAAGCTTAGTTTATTGTAAGTACCTAATAACTAAGGTTGGCCATGGGCAAAATAATAATAATGCATAGGTACTTGTACACTATTAATATGCACAAGACGTGCTCTATTATTATATTATTGCCTATCTCTAATAGTCCAATGGGACTATAATTCCATCAAACTAGTCATGATAATTACTTGAAAATAAAACATAATCAATTTTGTTGTATTCACACATGATCATGCACAACAGTCGCATTCACAACCGCTGTTTATTGTACACAATGAAGCTGACTATATTTCTGAAAATTTTAATCATCCAATACCTTAGTTATATCATATACTTATACGTAGACTGAGAATGTCCTTAATGACTATGAGCGTGCAATGAATCAAGAATGTGATGAATTACCAAGAGCATCGTTGAAATAGAATAGTTGATATTTCTACTTAGGTTTATTTTATTTTATACGCAACCACAAATAGCTTTCAAGAGAAAACTTTTAGTGGAACAGCATCAGAATTTGTTGAAAATGAATTAAGAAGAAATTAATGTGTGCATCTTGGTATCTCGCTAGCGTACTCTACTCAAAAAACATTAAGTCACAACTATGTAACTACTTCGTCCTTTTTGATAAAAATGCTTATAATTTAATATTTACTCTGAGTCTGGAGTGGTTTATAATATCTTATTAATTTACCAATGGCACGTGGTACTAGCCAGGGACCAGGTAAAAAACTTAAGGTGCTGTTTAATAGGTACAAAAGTTTTTCAGGGTTTGGTCTGTTTTATAATCAATGTTGCCCACATAATCAAATAAGCGATTTTCCCATATTGTGATGACATCATAATTTTGCATATAAATGAACGCACCAACTTCATCCGTCAACTCACTTACATTTTTAATCTGTATCTCTTCCGTAATGTACCCATCCATCTTTCAATGCGTTTCCTATTCCAATTCGATGTAAAATTTTGGAAAAATTGTTTCTTCTATAAATAGTTTGTCAGTGTTTCAATTCTCTGCTGATAAATATAGTGATTGTAATTCAAAAGGAGTGATAAAAACTTTTTATACGGTATTGTTTTTTGACATACGTTAAGGTTTTACAATGAGTCATAGGTTTGCCTTTATTTATCAATAATATTCTGTTCCGTAGATGTCATCAGGAAGGCCGATCAAGTGCGTGGTTGTCGGTGATGGCACTGTTGGTAAAACTTGTATGTTAATATCATACACTACAGACAGTTTTCCGGGTGAATATGTGCCCACAGTGTAAGTTGTGATCAAGTCTACTCGTGTGAGATTATTGTATGTTGTCTTTGTAATAGACAGCGAAGTTATTTTCTTTGTCAATTTCTAGATTTGACAATTATTCGGCGCCAATGGTCGTGGATGGCGTAGCAGTGTCTCTAGGTTTATGGGATACTGCAGGACAAGAAGACTATGACAGACTTAGACCATTAAGTTATCCACAAACAGATGTCTTCCTTATATGCTTCAGTGTTACAAGGTGAGTTCAGTTAATTCTGCTCTAAACAATGTGTTATTATTATATATAAACATTGTATAGATTTAGGCTTCTAAATCTATACAATGTTTAAAATACACTTAAAGCACATAAAATATATCCCAGCTGCTTAGCTGGGATATATTTTATGTTCTTTCAACCTCCAACATACTATTGAGGTTTATACAAACTTATTGATTTTGAAATAACTAATTATCATAGTAAGTTGTATGGATTAGAATATTTAGATTACTTATTAAAACTCAGCTTCCTTTGCCTAGTAGAAGACCATACTAATATGTTACTGAAAAAAGTTGTTCATAATAAAACAGAGAATGTCCATTTTCCCAGTTATTTTAAAAATGGAGTTAAGTGCTTAGTAATAGCATATATTGTAGGTATGTGCACTTTGTAACATAAACCTGTCAACATGTTTATCCTTCTGCAATAATAAATTCTATTTTCAGCCCTTCATCTTATGAAAATGTAACTTCAAAGTGGTATCCTGAAATAAAACATCACTGCCCTGATGCTCCCATAATATTGGTTGGTGAGTAACAAAATTATATTAGTTTATTTTGTTGCTATTAAGGATAATATGTCTAGAAAATATTATACTGGTATAGATCTAGGCTCTTGGGATCAAGAATCACTCCTCCACAAAATATAGTTTTGTCAAGGAGTATAATATACTTACTAAAGTAACATTTTGTTCCTTATTCAAAAGTTCCAGTCATACATTGAACCCTCTCTAACAGTCTGTGTACACACAATACAGTGTGTGACTCCCACCAAAAATTAACAAAGTTAAAGTATGGAGCTACTATTTTTGATGAAACATCTAGTATGTACCATAAGTAATGATTTTATGTAAAATTTCCATTGCCATATACAAATGTCTACTGGCGTATGAATTTGTTGTTTTCATATAGAAAATCTAACAAATTTATTTTCCACATACATTATCTTGCAATTGAAAATTTGATATTGATTAATAGTGCTCGTGTAAAATATCCTAATAGTCCTCTGTTTACTATCAAATTTGGAACTTGAAACTATTATTAATATATCAGACAGCTGTAAATAATTATATTTTGGCCCCTGCTACTACAAATACTATTAACAGTAGTAATCCTGTTGATCTGATAGCCAATTTATTACAATCATCTGTACAAATTGTAGCATAATGTGTAATTACATACATTTATATAAGATTTAATGATTATATTTATGTATTTAAAATATATTATCCTAGCATATTTCCTGTTAATTAATTTATTTCCTATTGTATTTGTTAATGACATTGATAAAGGTAAAACATAACTACCTAATTTATCCTGCAATTAAAATTATTTAATGCATGACTAATATTATATTATTTATTAATTGAATCTAAACGCACTTAAACAAATTAAATGAGTTTCATAACTTATTTCTATTTTATTTCTTATCATACAAAAGTACATATACATAGTTGTCGGCCTTGATGGCATAGTGGATAGTGTAACCGACTGCCACACCTGAGGTTGTGGGTTCGATTCTCACACAAGTCAAACATTTCTGTGCATGAACATGGATGTTTGTCTTGGTCTGGGTATTTCTACATATAATATGTATGTTTATCCATTGTCTAGTACCCATAGTACAAGCTTTGCTTAGTTTGGGCTAGGTGGCGATGTGTGTATGTAGTAGAATATTATATTATTATACATACTACATACATGTCCAATGCAAATCTAACTCTTTTATGAACTATTATTACAATTTAATCTGCCTTATTAGCATTATGAATATCCAATTTTGAAAAGGAGACTTGAGTGCTTTATTTAACTGAAAAATATAAGCACAGTATACATAAATACCTGATATATACTGTTGCTATGCTTTGATTCTTCTGCAGCAAAAATAGGGCCCCTAAAGTAGTTCCAAATCCTGGTCCTGGTCCTTGTATCCTTTTTTTATGGTTTTTAGAGTATGAAAAAACTCTTATACAACAGCTTTGTCCGTCCGTCTGTCTGTTATACAACTTTTAACTCAAGAACCGTAAGAGCTAGAGACTCGCGGTCAACGCCATTCGACTCAGCATAGTCGATATACCCCCGAAATGACTATGATCTTTGAACCTCAAGGTCACGTGGTATCATCTTTGCATATTACTTGAATAAGTTTTTCGAACTCTAAGATTTATGGCAATTCATTGACGTTTCTCACTTGTTTGCTTTTAAACTAAGACAAGCTTAATAAATGAATTCAATTAATTTCATTCATTCTTTCAAAATCTACTAGGATAATTAATAGGGCTCTCCTTGTCAGCTAGACTGTGAAGAAAATAAAATAAGATCTGCAATATTATGTCTTTGATTGTCTTTTTATAACTTGTGTATCAATTGCAGGTACAAAGATTGACTTGAGAGATGACCGTGAAACTCTCAGCTTATTGTCTGAACAAGGCATGTCTCCTTTGAAGAGGGAACAGGGGCAGAAGTTGGCAAACAAAATTAGAGCTGTGAAATATATGGAATGTTCTGCACTCACTCAGCGTGGACTCAAACAGGTAGGTTGAGACCAAAAGTACATTTTTAAAGCTAAACCTATTACCAGATATTACGGCTCTGGATTATGTCGGATGTTGGTGTTCATTTTCAAAATAACAGTACATATGCACCACCTTAGCTCATGGCTAAAACTTTTAAATAGTGATTAATCTCATTAACTTACATCAGTAATGGTCTAGTCTAATTAATCACAATTTAGAACAGTAGAAAACTAATCGTAAATTTTATTTAAGTTTTAAAGACTTCTCTGACAACATACTACATGATTCAACCCCAGTAAACGAGTCCATTCCAATATTCGCAATTTGATGAAGGTCTATGAAATTATAGTACTAGATATTTCTAGTACTAACTATATAGCTGACTGCTTGCATAAATA
Organism: Catocala sponsa; assembly: GCA_963564715.1. NCBI lineage: Eukaryota > Metazoa > Arthropoda > Insecta > Lepidoptera > Erebidae > Catocala > Catocala sponsa. The sequence goes on along the minus strand of OY751337.1, from coordinate 18,567,989 downwards.
TTTCTCTTAACCTTCGTATGTTTATATTTTCGTAATACCTTAATATTTTACAAAAAAAAATGCATTCGTAGCCGATAAACAATCGGTTTTAAGCGTTAAAGTTAGTAAAATAAGGTTTAAAGTGGCGTGCACTTAGTGGCTCGTATCTGAGCCTCAAACACAGGGTACAAATATAGCGCCTTGTATGCGAGCACTGTCTGTGTCTTCTCCCTGGCCTTTATTATTCCCAAGTCACTTGGGGTCGACTTTCTAGTCTAACCAGATTTGACTGGATATCAGTTTTTACACGGAGCGGCTGCCACCTGACCTACGCAAACCGAAGGCTAACGATACCCTAAGACTAGACCAGTGTCAGGATATTAGAGGGCACTGACTTCCCAATAACGACTGCCATAGATGTTCATGGCAGCCGGGAACGACGGCTTAACGTGCTCTCCGAAGCACGGAGCAGGCGATAATTGTCAATCAATACACACATAATTTCGAAAATTCATATAATTTCCGAAAGTCAGAGGTGCGCGACGTGGGTTCGAACCCGAGACCCTCTGCATTGCAGTCTGTTGGTCTCCCCACTGAGCTATAGCACTGTCTGTGTATACTATAATAATCATGGAAAAATTAGGAAACATTCGGAATGTGTTATGGCTTTTCTTCACATGTTGTGATTAAGTATCATGAAATCAATCACGCATTTCGCTATGTACGTGAAACGCATCATGGGTATTTTTATTACACGAATTTTGCGATGTGGACATCTGAGTAACAAGACATTCAGCTGTTTTTATTAGATAGCACGCGCATTTTAGTTTTTGGACTTTTAAACATATTGATAAATACCTACTAAGATGTGTGACATGCAGTTAGCAGAAAGGTATTCACCTGAACCAATGTGCCCCCCATAATGTCTTTGAAATTCTGTTCTTAGTATCTGCTTAATTGGTTCCATGACTTAAGATAGAGAATTGTATGTATTAAGTTGAAATGAAGTTTTAGATTATAGTCTGAGGTCTGGAAGTGTTAAACTCGTCCTCATTAGGTATATACATCGATTGGTATATTTGATCGAAGGGTTTATGGGACCTAAACAAAGCTGTCACAGTGTGCATTAGTTAAATCTTAAAACTATAAATTGTGCAAAATATTTTCCCATTCTGATTCATCACAGTAGTATGTGTTTATTAATGGTAATTACGAGCTGTTTTGGATTATTAATTGACTGAATCATAATTCATAACCAAGGCTGTCATGCTTTCATGTTTTTGGCAGCCAGAATGTTTGTGGTAGGGACTTCAGCTATTAAACATGTATGTTACAATATTTAATTGGCCGACTTGAATCACTATTGGAACGTGAGTCTCAAAATTACGAGTTTTCTCTATTTAACCTATGTTCTTGTGAAATTAAATGTCTCGCCAAAAAAGTCACAGTTATAATATCAGGGGTCTAATAACAAAGGCGGCAAAGTCCCCTAAAATGTGAAACGTCGATTTTAATTTTATTGGTTGTGGCAACATCTTTTTTACCAGAACACGTTGAGAGATTCGAACAAATCCGGCCTAATCCAATAGATTTCTACGCATAAACGAAACGTTTTATAACAAAATCGGGAAAGTCCCCGGCCGACATAACAAAATTAGTAATGTCCATTTCAACCAATCAGAGATGAGCTGTTTCCATGGCCGCTTGTAATGAATTGTAATGAATTCTAACAAATATGGCAAAGTCCGTAACCATTAATAACAAAACCGGTAAAGTCCTTGCTTTACTAACAAATGTGGCAAAGTCCATAACATTATTTAAGTTTCTTGATTAATTGGCGTGTTTTAGGATGAAATTAGAGCTTAAATTAAACGGTATTACAATTTAACTTCTATAAATACATTACAGCAGTAAATATGTGATATCCTTGAAACGTTATTCGTTTATTGTAAGTGACTTAAAATTTCTTCAACTGGACTTTACTGCCTTTGTTATTAGACCCCTGATATATACTCCACTTTCATTTTTATCTCCGTAAAGATATACATAAATACATTTATACTAATCGTGCTTCTAAGGCTTACACTTTCTTATTACGATTTAAAAACCAGTTTTCATATGAAAACATTCAAAATGTTTTGAAATAAATTATAATAAATAATATCTTAACCTAAATGTTAAGAAATTTTTGTATCTTATATAAGTGCACTATGGGACTGACACATCCTCTACTGTACAAACTACAAAAGGCTAATAAATAGAGCAAAAAGATATCGTCGTTCATATAATAATCGTTTTAGGTCTTATTATTAGATAATCTAAGAATGGCAATCGTTACAACGTTGACCTTTTCATTCTTAGTCAATTCCAGTTTGCGTATGTTTATTTATATTCTAGCTTTGAATAAAATGCGATCATATAATTATCATATTAATAATCTACTCAACGACACAAGACTACCTCTTTGTCCCGTGTCATAACAGTTTTTGCTGAGTATACCATACAATAGGACCATTATATTAAGTTGGTAAAATGAAGGAGTAGCATACCTATGCCTATATCGCCGATGTCTGTCTAATTTGTAATTTTGTATGTTTTGTAATTGCGCAGGTATTTGACGAAGCTGTGCGTGCAGTATTAAGACCCGAACCACAGAAGAGACACCAGAGGAAGTGTTTAATTATGTAAATAAGAAACTCCATGACAAATTCGACAATTACACATGCAGGAATCTCTCAACGACAGTAATAATGTGTTTCTATGCCAATATGTACTTCCGACATCACTCACCACTCTTTATTGAACTTGAACAAAATTACAGTCATTGTATGCCGATAAGTGCCATAAAACACATTCTTCATACTGCATAGTCATTTTATATTATATACAAACTCGTATCAGGATCATCACACAATTATTTAAGTTATATTTTCTGCTTATATTTAAGCATATGAAAATGCCAAAGATTTTATGAATAGATGTAAGACTCAGTATATAATTTAGTATGTTTTAGTAGAACGCACCTATGGATAGAAACAAATTGTTACTGTTATGTAAAATGACTACAATGTTATTTTTGTATATGCAACTGGACCTCAATATTCGAAGTTTTGAAATATATTCTTATGCAACTTGTGAATAACGACTGACCGTAGATGCTAGTTTCTATAACATACTCAATTTAATCTCGAATTAGTTGCAGACGTTACGCATTTATTATCCAGTGAATGATGTATTTGTTAAGCGGTATTTTATTTAGATATGTATAATTAATATCCATGCTTATAATAACTTGTAGGGTTTGTGCTTTATTCTCTTTGAATAAAGTCTTATTGATCGATGCTGATCCCTGATAAGCTAACAATTTCTAAAGGCAATAACTTTAAAAGTTTATTACATTTGATAGAAATGTGTTACATACGTAATATTATAAACTGAGAAATACCCTATCGGCAGCTGACATGACTGTTGTAAGCTTTAGTGATGGTGAAATTTAGTCTATCTGCGTTATTTTACTGATATTTTCTATTCTCCATTAATTCTAATTTAATTATTTTATTTCGAATAATGTTTGTGATTAGACAAAGTGTGTTTATAGTGATTTATTAGGGCGAAATATTTTTGTATGTGAAAATCTTAGACGTAAGGATTATAATGCATTTAAAAAGTACTAAATTCTTAACGAAAAGGGAGCACGACTTACATAGTTGCTCATTCGTAAACATGAACAAGGAAATGATATATGAGCTGGTGGACTACTCTTACGAGCCTCATAAGTGACGGCTAGAAGCAAAATGTTTCTAAACAAAAAGAAAGTGTGCGTGTTGATGATTATGCACCGTCGATTTATTGATATTATTTGTAGACTGCTTTGATTTACATGTAAAGCTTCAAAAATTATTCGTGTATATACCTATTTATGTAAGAGCTAAATGAAACTTGTGTATTATGCACTTCATAAATTATTGAACTTTAACATGGTGTTGTCATTTCAATTACCTGCCCTTGACGGTATCAGTTGCACATAATCCTGGATATATTTCAGTATAGGTACCTACCCAGAATTGATTACACTATATATGATAAAAATAAACCCTTCTGACAGAACAGATTAGTTTGTGTTTGAAACAAACAAGTCTAATGGCTTATCTATTGAGCTTGTTATCGAAGAGGTCGTGGGTTTAGTACTCGGCCCATACACTACCTACTGTCGTGAACCGCGTATCATCAAGTAATATTTTTCGATAGTTTGTGGGGTTGGCATAAATCCTAGTAATTTGTAACTAAGCACCTATTAAATCAATGGGATCATAAGTAGAGATAACATAATAAGTTTATATATAATTATTTTGCCCTTACCGCCCTATCTATTACTTATGATACAACCGACTTGATGACAAGGCAAGACTTAAGGCATATTGTTATAAGTATGTAGTGTAATTGCAATGATTATCCTTGAAATTGAGATACATCTGTTTAAATCCATCTCGTCTAGAGATATTTGAATCCTATCTATTTGACAACATGATTCGTCTCAAAAATTGCACTTTTTTATTGAGTATAATTGTCTAGGATTACAATGTATGAAAATAATCCATCTGAATTTATTTGATTTTATTTGTTTACCAAGACAGTAAGTTTCTATCCCGGGTGGGCAGTGTCATAAGGTCTTATATTGAAGAAATACTGTGCGGCAACAACGAAAAGTACTTGACTGTATCGTTGGTCCAGCAGTGATATTAGGTAGGTATGTAGTTAAGTATGACTAGCGTGACGTCGAGTTTTGATTCCACGTTCGGGCAGAATCTGAGAGAGGTGTTCTATCAAACTCCCAAATAGCACTACAGCAGGTAATGGTCTTAGTGGTATAATAACGCTTATTTCGCATTTCAACAACACTTTAAGTCGTCGACTACAGTTGCAATGAATACTTACCTACAATTTAGCGTCAGAATGGCTGACTACCTATAGCGAAAGGCTCTGAAAGTATATTCAATAATTGCTATCCAATTGCTTATATTTGTTACATTTCTTCAATAATTGCTACATAAAATACATTCAGAGAAATATGAACATTTTTTTGACCAGCCATTCTGATGTTAGGATGAATGGTGCCTCCGTGTTCAGCATGAAGGACGCAGAATTGCTAAAAGTTTGCTGTATCAATAATTGCTTACTAATTGCTATTTTCACGAATTGTAAGTTTCGGCTTCGTACATACATTACCTAGGTGAAAAGATACAGCTTTTATTCAAATTTGTACGAAGAAGTGTCTAATAATTTGAAAAGCAAAGGATTTATTTACTAGGTACCTACTTCTCTTGTTCAAATCTTGAATTTTAATTATTAAAATTATAATGATGACTAACCTACCCACAATAACACAATATTAATAGATAACTGTGCCACTAGATATGCAAAAATATCTGGGGTGGGTGACCCACACGGAGTAATCGTGAACGCCTGCAAGATTTGAACAAGAGAATGTAGTCAATAAATCTGTTGCCTTTCCAAATGATTAGGCACTTCTTCGTACAAATTTGAAATAAAGCTACCTATATCTTTTTACCTAATGTAAGTATGTACGAAGCCCAAACTTAAATTCGTGAAAGTAGCAATTAGTAAACAATTAGGTATTGATACAGCAAACTTTTGGCAATTCTGCGTCCTTCATGCTGAACACGGAGGCACCATCCATCCTGACGTCAGAATGGCTGGTCAAAAAAATATTTATATTTCTCTGAATGTATTTTATGTAGCAATTATTGAAGAAATGTAGCATAATTATATAAGTAATTGGATAGCAATTCTTGAATATTCTGCCAGAGCCATTCGCTATAGGCAACCAGCTATTCTGACGCTAACGAATACTATTAGGTACCTACTTATGAGTACCTACCTACATAATGGAATTAATTTATTTTCCAGGAGTTTTTCTTATATTCCACTGCTGGGCAAAAGCCTCTTCCTATGACTTCCAAATCACTTTGTTCGAAGGTGGGAATGGGTGGAATATCTTTGAACAGAGTGATTGCCAGTCCGTTTAAATCTGCCCAACTGGTCACGATTTAAGCCCAGCTCTCTGGGTGCATACGGTAGACGTGTCCGTAAATTCTATAAGCCACAAAATATTATGATAAATACAGCCGTTAATCTGACACGTCTTAGAATACCAGACATATTATAAAATCTATTGTCTGGCAACCTGCGGACCGCTGCAACTCAATTTGACTTTGACCCTATGTGAGCTATTATCTATACATGAGAATCCATATAGAAACTGTGACATAGCTGTAAAATGTAGAGATGACATAGGCATATGACCTGAACAAGATCTATTTATGAGAGTCGAAATTGTAATGAAACACCTCATTACTATATAATTAATTTATTTCATTTAACACGTTTACATGTCACTGAAACATTGATTATAAACAAATACCTACACACGGATCAACATTTAAATTAGGATAGGTTTTAACAGAGCGCTTAGCACAATTTGCAAAAACAGCAATCCCTTTATGTATAAGTAATTATTATTATTATGATTATATTTCTGTAAAAATGTCATGGAAAACGTTATGGTTTCAAATCGCCGCTCAGAAAACAATTTGTGACTAGAAGACTATGATCATTGTATAAAATATTAACATCAATTTTATTTTAGAACTAGGAATATAAAATTGTAATCAAAATATGTATATTATAGACTGTAATGTAACTAAAATGTACCATGACAGCCAGTAAATGGAAGAGTAAGTAGATACATTTTTCACATGAATATAGCCTAAAATAACACCAATTGTAATTAATTACTAAGTTATAAACATAGAATATTAAATGCAACAAATAGGAAACCTATAATAAATTATTTATATAAAATTAGTCATGTTGAGTTTGAATTTCCTTAGATTCAACAATAGCACACATGCCATGACTCCACTTGCATTATCATGAGATCTTTATAGGTTTCAATATCTATATAGAATTAACTCATCTATAAAACATGAAAATCTAATTTACATGTAAAATACTGATTACAAACTTCAGTGTTTAAATGAATTATCCATTTACGAAATCTACAAAATATATCTTAATGAGAAAATATTTTTATATAACAATTCAACAGTATCACTAGATATTGTCCAAACAAACTCTTTGCAAATGGCTCTAAACAAATGTTTTACTTAATTCTTAGTTTACTGGTAGGTATCCTATGACGCTAAGCTCAGTAAATTGTACAGCCTATTGTAGGTAATAGGATGATAGATAATATGACAATCAGAAATTAGAAGCTTTTTTGACTTTATGAAGACATTTTCACAATTTTGAATGTTAAAAATCCATTGATGGATTATAAAACATTGATAATGATTATTGTGCATTTACATTATATACAGCATTTTACAATTATAATAATTATACTTTTTGTCTACTAACACTAATTAGTAGTATTTTTGTGTTTTTATAATTTTTGTGATACAGATAAAAACAATTACTTAAATCTTAAACATCTAAGTAATGAAAACATTAAATATCATAATTATTGGAAGTTATGTAAATATATCTATTAAACTGGACACAAAAAGATATTATGAAACAAATTGATAGACAGAATCCCGTATATAAAATATTATAATCCACAAATAGGTAAAATCTTATTTTTAAAAATTACTTGTAGCATATTATAATGGTTATAGTTTTTATATATTTTTTGTTTTAATTCACAACAAAATTTTTGAGTATACATTTTCTGAAAAAGCTTGCAATTTCAAGCATCTACCAAACTTAAGTGCCTTCACTGCTTGGTAAGAATTCTTCTTCCTGATATCACATAGCTCTATAAGGACCTTGAGACTTCAAATATTGGATTACTAGTGATGGCCCTGAAGACACTACTTCTGGTGGGATGGCCGTCAGTGGGCAATTCTCAATGCTCATTATTTGTAAACTTACACACAATGCCAGTTCAAATGGTAAATTGCATAAGTTGGGATTATCATTTAAATACAGTGACTCCAGATTCTCTAATGTACCTATTTCCTCTGGTAAATACTGCAAGTTATTCTCTCCCACACTCAGGAATGTAAGATTGGTTAAATGGCCAATAGATCGAGGGAGGGAAGTCAATTGGTTTGACTGAACAATCAGTTTCTGTAGATCATGTAAGAATCCAATTTCATTTGGCAGCACTTCTAATTTATTTTCTTCCAAATCCAAAACCCTGAGTTTTCTCAAGCTTCCAATGCTAGGAGGTATGCGCTTTAGGCAATTGTTTGATAATATTAAGATTTCTAAGTTTTGCAAGCACTGTATATCATCCGGCAATTTTGCCAGCTGATTTGTTCCTAAGTTGAGCTCCACCATATTCAACCATGTTCCAATATCAAGTGGTAGTGATGTCAGTAGGTTTTCCTTCATGTTTAGTTTGGTTAAATTTTTTGCCCTTGAGAAAATGCCATAAGGAATTTTGTCAATCTGATTATGTTCCAGATTGATGGAGAACACATTAGTGAATTGAGCTGGTCCTCCTGATGGATAGCTCTGGAATGAGTTGCGGGACAGAGTGATGCTTGTCAGCTCATTCAAACTAGCTAGGAGCCCTTCTGGCAGTTGAGATATTGAGTTGCCTTCAACATTAAATTCATCCATATGTTTGCAGTTGCTCAATGTAGCTGGGATAGCAGTTAACCTGTTGTATCTGAGGCCCAAGCGGCTAATAGCATGGAGATTACCAATAGTTTCTGGTATATCTAAAAGCTCATTGTGCTGAAGGTCTAGTGTTGATAAATTTACACAATTACCAATCTCCTTCGGTAAGTGCTCTAAGTGGTTGTGGGATACATCAAATGTCACTAGATTTACCAAATTGCCAATCCCGGATGATAATTCCTTGATTTTGTTTTCCCTTAAGCTCAGCATTGTCAAATTAGTAAGATTGGCTATTCCATCACCAACCACTCTAATTCTATTGAACCTCAAAAATAATGTAGTCAAGGATGTAAGTTTATACACCACTTCTGGTATATCATTAAGCTTGTTATGCCTCAAGTCTAACACTTTCAAACATCTCAGGTTGGCTAACGAGTCTGGCAGACTTGTTAAGGAGTTTTCATTCAAAGCTAGAGTCTGTAAATTTGTCAGACATCCAAATTCAGCAGGCAATGCAACCAACTTGTTGCCATACAAATAAAATTCAACCAAATGTGTTAAATCTCTGACATTTGGTGGGAGAGATGTTATAGAAGATTTACTGAGATCCAGTCGTTTCACACCTTCGTCACGACATCTCATGAATTCTTTTATTACATCTAAATCAGCTTGAATGGGTTTATTCTTCTTTGCGGTAGGTTTTGGTTTATTAGACTCCGGATGCTTGACTGTAACAACTTTCGGCCGTGCACCCTCGGTGTTGGTCAATGATGCAGTAGATAACTTCTTTTCCCTCATGCTGTGATATTTTTCTCTCGGGCTTACGGTACCAATGGAATCCAACGCTTCAGAATTATCTCTCGAAGAATTATCGAGATTCATTCCGTAGTATTCAAATCACTGACACTGTTAGTGACGATCTATTACCTACTTGAAGATTATTTACTAAAATACACTTGACATGGTTTTGTCATCTCATCGCATTAGAAACAAATCAATACCTATTTCAGAGTGGCATGAAATGAGCGATTTCCTGAATTCTTCCACGCTTACAAACAAGCACACTTATAAATTTAGCACTAATTACGCATCCGTCAATAAAAATGTTGACTATTATTGTCACAATAAGCAATACACCCAAAATTAATGATTTTTATGAAAACACAATTCTGTAACAAAAATGGAACAGAATCCTATTCAGATTTCAGGGTTGACAGATTATTTCAGGCAAGTACAGATTGTATTGAAATCGATTAAATTATAGTCGAATCTAAAATGCATTTTTTTATAATTACATTTCATGCATATGTATGTTAAATGCAATTTTTAAACTCTATCGTAATAGGACTAGCGTATTGCTATGTACCAGAAATATTGTCTGAATCTGTGCTGCTACTTTTTAACATTGACTTAGTATTAAGAAAAACATATACATGTTTTTGGCGACCTGAGAGTAGGTACTACAATATGTTTGCATTGACCGATTTGCGTTTATCGAGACTTCCCGATATGTTTTAAACGTAAGCGTAAATGTTACTTAAAAAAGAGTAACTTTTTCACATATATTTTATAGTCGAGTAAAATTATACTGTTTATTATGTGTTAAAAGACTCAAGTTCAAAGTAAGCTGTCATCATAAAATAAAATGCTAAGCCTAACAGGTATACTAATCTATGGCCTAAACCTATCAATGTCAAAAACAGAAAGGTTATTGGTTATGAGTTTTGTAACTTGGATCTCATTACTGTGTTTTTAAACAATTGTACTGAATAAGTTGCTTGTTTTCTATATTAAATAAAGGCTAATCAAAAATAATAAACATGGATAAAAGTAAGGAAAAAGAAGAACAAAGTATCATGGATAAATCCATGAGATCTGTCTTCGGTAAGTATGAAACCAACTAACGCAAAACTATTTGTACTTCCAAATGTAACTAATTAAAACTAATTCTCAACAAAACGTATCTATTTTAGTTGGTAATATACCGTACGAAGCAACAGAGGAAAAACTGAAGGATATATTCAGTGAAGTCGGCCCTGTTCTTTCTTTCAAGCTTGTATTTGATCGAGAGACCGGTAAACCGAAAGGGTATGGATTCTGCGAGTATAAGGATCAGGAGACAGCGCTCAGTGCTATGCGTAATCTTAACGGATATGAGATTGGTGGACGTTCGCTTAGAGTGGATAATGCTTGTACAGAGAAGTCTAGAATGGAGATGCAAGCATTGATGCAAGGACCACAGGTAAAGTTTATGTGCAATATATATTTTACTTTTAGAATTATGAAGACTCATATAACTTCTGAAGGTGTAGGCTATCTTTTCGGTCAGGCAATACTTTTTTAGGTTCCCTATTTATTTGCATAAAATTATGTCATAATTTAACATGGCCTACTTTTACTTAACTTAATAATAGTTACGCAAAATATTCATTTGGCATAACTGTCTAGGCGCAATTTTTTAAGCATAATTATTATAAGCATAATAATTGTTAAGCATACTATTCTAAGGTATAAAGGAGACCGACCACCTTATATGGGACCCTGGCCTGGGCATGAACAATTTTATATTGTAATTAGAATATTAACTTTGAATAGCCTAAACTAAGTAGAAAACATTATTCTTTAAAGTTTAGTATCAAGTTTGTTAAATAATAAAATAAAACACATTGTTTAAAATAAATATTGTTTTCATGTGTCACCATCACCTTCATAAGTTATTACAATATTTTTCAAAAACTGGGCTGGTGGAATGACATTTTCATATCTTGCCCAGCTTAGGTACCATATTACAGACATTATGTGAGCACAGCAACCAACAGTCCTTCGGCCGACTATGCAGTTGCAGTAATACTGCCTTATTGCTGTGTGTTTTATTTTGATATAATCTATACTTGTTTGTTTGTTTGCTTGAACGCGCTAATCTCAGGAACTACTGGTCCCATTTGAAAAATTCTTTCAGTGTTAGATAGCTCATTTATCGAGAAAGGCTATAGGCATTATCATTATGCTAAGATCAATAGGACCAATGAAGAATGTTTCAAAATCGGAGGGTTTTTTCCTTTATAGAGCTTCGTGCGTGTTCGTGCTTCGCTGCGTGCGCTGCGTATACAGTTACAGTTTCGCAAAAATCATGTATGACAGAATTGATCCCCTTTAAAACTTTTAAAAAAAGTCCGCGACAGCATATGTCTATCTTTTAACGTTGGCTCACTATAACCTTTTTTATGCTAACCAAATTTGTTTTAAAATAATGCATTATTTGCGAATGTGGTTTTATAAACATGATATAAATCCTTATCCAAATAAATACGTTATTCATCACAAGTATTTAATTTAAAACAAAATTGCCCTTTACATCTTTCGATTTCAATTTATATCTTAGGAGATATCGCAGTTTTAAACTAACATACGCAGCAAAATAATGATCAAATACTGCGCGCGCGTTTGTGATGGGCAAGGCCGGCCGAAAACTCTGCGAGATACCATGCCGCGCGGCTCCGAGGCGTGGTCATGGTCGGCTCCTTACGGAACGGTACAAGGAACATTATGCCGGGGGCGGCGCAGTAACGATAGACGCGGATGAAACCGCGGGAACATCTAGTATATAAATAAAATAAGTCAAATTTTACTACTGGATGGTAACCAATATTTACTATATATTAAAACAAAACTTTTAACATTTTAATTTGTTTATAAAGCGATTGTCCACGTGCAAGCTGAATATGGACGGTCTCCTTTGGAAGTTTTGTAAATTTTGTGTTTACATTTAATAAAATACTTTTCATATATAAAATAAACATGTTGGCGGTTTAGGTCCCAGCGCCACCCCCGCCGCACCGTAACCTATTGTTACACTATGGTACCAAAGTTATATTTATGCCTTATAAGCAGAAATCGAAATAGGTAGAGCTGTTTTATGTACTTGGCATAGGTTAGAATAATATGGATATTCCCCGAGTCCCGGGATTTGGTTTTTAAGTAGTAAAATCATAAAAAACTATTCTCGCCTTCGGGACTAATGAAAGATTACACTTCCTTTCTGACGGGTAAATATAAGAAGGAAGGGATTAAGGATAGTGTAATAAATAGATAAACTTGATTCATTAAACCACATTTCTTTTTACGTAACAATTTCTTATTCAAGAATCAACAATCATTTAAACATATTTATTCTGAAGTTGTACAAAAACATATACCATACAAATTATTTGTTCCTCAGAAAATCAAAACATTATCAAATAGAACAATATGTATTTACAATAAAATCTTAAATAAAATAATCAATACGCTTCAACAATAATTCACTTATTTAAACAAAAAATGTCATTGGTCTGGTTTGTCATCAGCTTCACTAGAAGACTGAGTATGACCAGAGTTAAAATAAATTACCATAATTTTTTCTAAATTATCTAATTTAATCTATTTCTTTTTACATCTAACACCCATTTATATGTGGAAAACGAGCGTTCGACATCTGTTGATGTTAGTGAAGCGAATTTATATGACAAAATTTCGTCATTCACATCATTTTTCGATAATTTTCCTTCATATTCTCTGAGGATGTCAATGTTATAACGTGTAATTTTATTCGTGCTGTTGACGTAAAATTTACAACGTCGCTCATGTGCTTATTGGCTTACATAAACCATTTTTATACATATTGACAAAAAGAATGAAATTCAATAAAATCTCGTAGTATCAGTCGGAATCCCGTGGAATATCCATATTAACATCAATGTTTTCGGTCAATGAACCTAAATAGCTCTACCTATTCCGATCACTGCTTATAAGTTATAACTATGCTTTTTGTCCTAATTTTGATTGGCATAAACCAATCAAAATTACGGCAAAAAGCATTAGCCTAAATTATATTTATGCCTACTGGAATAGTATGCAGGGATGTTGCGAATATTTGCATCCGCATTCCTAATTGCGGAGCTTCCGCATTGATTTGGACATCTGCATCCGCTTCCGCATCCACAATAAACAACGCGGATGTTAATGCAGATCCAGAAATAGCGCAGGTTGCGATAAGAAAGAAAATGGGTGGGCCGATGAATGGCGCGATGATTCTTCAAGTGAATATGAGAATCAAGAAACACTAGAAAATGGTATAGCTACATAATGAACCTTTGCAAACTTGAACCTGCAGAAGTGATATTAGATACTTTTTATTAAATAAAATGAACAATTTTCATCAACATCCGCATCCGCAATTGCGGAGGTTCCGCATCGATTTGGACATTCGCATCTGCATCCCCATTTGCGGATATGAGCCTTTAAATATCCGTATCCTCATCCGCATCCGCGGATGTCAAAACATCTACATCCGCAACATCCCTGATAGTATGCAAAAAAATAATTATGTTAAGGTATTATTATGACAAAAAAAAAATGACCAACTCATTATGCCAAATTAAACAAAGACAAAAGAAAATTGTTGGAACAAAGGATTTTACTTTTTTACACTTACTAGGTTCCTAACATATATTCCTATGCACTCTTCTTGTCACATCAGATCAGAGAGTATTCTAGTATAAATAATGTGATTATACAATCATATTATTTACTATTACTACAGAGTACTTACCTGCTGTTATTATTACTTTTTCAGGTAGAGAACCCATATGGTGAGCCTTGTGAGCCTGAGAAAGCTCCTGAAGCCATCAGTAAGGCGGTGGCTACACTTCCACCAGAACAAATGTTTGAGCTGATGAAACAGATGAAGCTCTGTATACAGGTACAGGTTAAATTAATGTGCAGTATTGACATGAAGACTTCACTTAAATTTTTAAACAAAATTAAAGAAGTGACTTATGTTCTAATTAATGAAAATCAAAATCTTATTCACTTATTGTTCAATTATTATCATTGTTTTTGTATCAGTTTGTTAAAGTATGATTTATATATTTATTTTTATAATATTTACAATAGGCACCTTACTCCTCCTCAACTATTATTTTAATTTTGTAAATGTTTGGTTATCTTTTAGAACAACCCAAATGAAGCCAGGAATATGCTGTTACAAAATCCACAGCTGGCTTATGCGTTACTGCAGGCTCAAGTCATCATGAGAATTGTGGACCCAGCGACTGCTGTTGTAAGTATTATTTGATCTATTATGTAAGAAGGGTACACTAAGGTGTATAACAACCACATTTAATCAACTATGGATTTGAGCCCACATAATAAGGGCCATCACCATTGGCCACAGCATCTTTTCTGTAGATGTTTGTTGCAGTGCTTGTGGGTTTATGGGTTGCCATATTGCCATTAATGGCAATGTCCTATTGCTAGCCCTATTTCAGCATGGCATTTCTTGCCGCACCGAACATATATTAGCGCAAAGCTTATAACCAGTGACTGCGACTCCTGTGTTGTTATTTGCACCATTTCAGGCATGGGCGGAGTGACCTCTCCACAGGAGCTGCACGCCTGGGACACAAATTAGAGAACACAGACTTGCCCAGCATCCATGTTCCCTTCTCGGCCTCCTCGACTGTACCCTCAGGAATGACAAGTCATTACATGTGGAGCCAATTTCGTTGCAGGAGAAGCCAACTTGTTCGGGTTGGACCCTCCTGTCGCCTACGGTTCTCCAGATCCGTTGCTTCATCCGCCGACTTACACCATACCGAATCCCATTTCATCTCTGTACTCGCCGTTAAGGTCTTGAGCTATAATCCTGGGCATGTTATACCACATGGAAATTGCTCCCTGACCAAATTCAGCCACCCACTCACTTCGACCTTTTGTAGTGATAGATGTCCGCCTCCGCGAGTAGGACGTGCTGATTAGGAATTACCCCAGTAGAGATGATTAAAGATGGCTCTATCTCCCTGGCGCCGAGTTAACGGCTCGTATGACACCACCGAGGCCGATGGCAGGCAGAATAAGGGCCAAGTCTATTACTATTTACGCTGCACATTTCTAGAATTTTACTTTAGAAGAACCCAGTAACATTTGGCTTGTAGCCCAGTATGTCCCACTGTAAGTCAAAGGCCTGCAAGGAATTTTGTCTCCTAATTTAAGTCTATGTCTAGTCTATGTTTATGAGATCAATCATCGAATTTGTATAATAATTAATCTTCGAATATTTATTGTTTAAGCTGGCATTGATAATTTACCTCAGTTAGCTGATACTTTAGAAACACAATTTTACAAAAAAAACTTAAATTCGACTGCTATTTTAAATGCCTAATACCTGTTTGCCAACACCATTGCTCACATGTATGTTATTGAATTTTGCAGAGTATGTTGCACCCAAGCAATCCTGTGCCTCCAGTGATGCAGCCTGGAGACAAACCACCACCACCACCATCTTCTTACAATCCTCCTCCATGTAAGACTATTATTTAATTTTGAAAACTGTTTTGTTCTATTTGGATTGCTACACTGCAAAATAAAAGTGCCCCCGTGGGTCGTAGTGTGATGTCATATAGCTTATAGCCTTTCTCGATAAATGAGCTATCCAACACTAAAATAATTTTCAAATTGAACCAGTAGTTCCTGAGATTAGCGCGTTCAAACAAACAAACAAACTCTTCAGCTTTATAATATTAGTATAGATTTAATTCTCATTTAAATTTAATTTAATGACAAGCATGAATTAGAATTAGTAAATCTATACTAATACATATTATACAGCTGGAGATTTTGTTTGTTTGGTTGGTTGAACACGCTAAATAAATATTTTTCAATTTGAACCAGTAGTTCTTGAGATAAGAATTACTTATTCAAATTGAAAAATATTTTAGTGTTGGATAGCCCATTTATTGAGAAAGGTTATAGGCTATAAATAACATCACGCTACGACCAATAGGAGCGTAGTATCAATGAAAAATCTTGCAAAAACGGGAATATTTCTCTTATTAACTATACCTACCTTATTAATTTTTATTGTAAAGTAAATAGTATGTGTATGTTTTATTAATATTTGCATGTCTACAAGGCAGAACAAAGAGTTCTAATTTGAATAAACTGTAAGACCAATGTATTAACCTTTGTTCAGCAAATAAAGTGATTATTATTATTATACATGTGAAGCAGACAAAGTTGCGCGGGTCAGCTAGTTTTAGAATATTTATTTTATTTGTACCAAGGGGTCCTTCTAAGACAAACAAAACAATTGGTATAACTTGATAGTAGGATCTTTATTTGTGATACATAAGATGCATACAGTTGTTTTAACATGTTAATGTTTGTTTTAACCTTATATTCTTCTTAGTGTATTTAAGAGAGAGAACAGGTCAGTACCAACTTTACAGAGTTATATTTTTAAAAGACTCATTTGGGCTATTGGTTTCATTTCCAGCTCAACAGCAGCAAGTGCCTCCAATGCTGAATACACCTGTTCCGCCGCCGGTTCAATATACTCGTAAGTAATGATAAATTTACTTGTAACCCCAAAGATGGATAGAAACATCGTAAGATTCGGTAGGATCAGGCTAGCACTAGGCGTCCAATCATGCCATGTCTTCGACGTTCCTACGAAATGTGAAAAAATTTTCAGAACGACAATATAATATTCATTCATCGCCTGCGCCTTATTCACAACACAAGAACTGTCATGAGAACAGTGTATATAGCAGTTAATTTATAATTCGCCTAAGTTTAACACACACAGTAGTCGCTGATCCAATATTACAAGGTTCTATGTTACATTTTTGAAAAAAATGAGTTTGAATATTGCGTGGTTCTATATGTCGTTCCTTTTTGTTTAGACTAATATAGTAAGAGATTGAAACACTTACCTCACAATATTAAATCGCAAATAGTACTAAGTTACTTTTTAAGTTATTTTTACTGATATTTAAATTTTAAACCTCATTTCCCCAAAAGTAAAAAAAATTACATAGAACCTTGTAATAGTGAGCCAGCGAGGTGTCATGTATACAAGGCGTGCAGCAGTTTATTTATAATTTTCTTAACCATGCTCAACGCCTGTGCTAGTTAAAAGCTTTTATTTTTTCATTATTATTTTGCGACCCTTTGATCGCGAGTCTGATTGGCCATTGTGGCAGACATTCGTCGAGACTTGATCATATAATTTTGTGTGGTGTAGCGCGTCCAGCGATGGGCGACGTGGACCTGCGCGGAGGGCGTGCGGCGACCACCGTTGCGCCGGCGCTACTGGACCAGGACATGCGCAGTCTGCCGCCCGTCACCCCGCACGTCCCGCACGTGCCGCACCCCGTGCCGCCCCCGCAACAACACCACGCTGCCGATGGGTACTGCACTTATATACTCTTGACTGCTATCTAATACTGTCTATACTGCTTACTAATATTGTACGTACCTTATACATATATATTTACAGTCCTTTACTGTATACGGTGAAACGAATGCTTCCATTATTCGCTGTAACATAAAGCCGATATAATTAAAATTGTATAGATAGTCTATTTATGAAAATAAAAGCTTTTGTGCGCGGCTCCACCCGTGTGGTGCCTACATCAATAAAAAGTAGCCTATGCCCTTCTCCAGATTGGCATCTCTGTACCAAATTTAATCCATATCGGTTGAGTGATTTAGCCTTAAAAAGGTAACAGACAGACAGATTTATATTCGAATTTATAATATTAGTAAGGATTGCTAGCCTTTAAAATATAATTCGTGTTGTAATTACAATTCACAATTTTTCTCAAGTACTACTCCTACAACGGAGGCCGTACAAGTACACTCCGAAATGTAAGTTCTCTTTCGTCGTCACTATGAAATACATTTTATTTTTGTCCTTGCTTCATGTTAACTATTTATTTTATCTTATAGTTTTCAAGCATGTTGTCACGTCAAGCTGTTTCACAAATTTTTTTTTATTTGATTCCTCATTTTTTCTCTTCTGTATAAAAAGCGTATATTAGCTACACAATTTTATTTTATTGTAGTGTTTGAAATTACATTTAAATAGATATGTATAGAACGGTTCCTTATGCATTTTCATAAAATTTTAAAACACAATATAACGGGGTATACTTTTGTTTTTCCTAATTATATTTACGCACTAGCTGTTACCTGCGACTTCGTCCGCGTAGATTTTAACTAAAAAGTGTTTGTCTCCGAAGAACCCTATTTCTTTCTAAAATCAATGTAGCCTAAGTTACTCCTTCTCCTCCTCCTCCGTCAAAATCGGTTCAGCCGTTTCGGAGATTAGCCGGCACAAACAGACAGACAGACAAAAATTAAAAAATAGATGTTTTCGTATAGGTACGTTATATACTTTCATATGCATTAGATAAAAATCTGTTATTTTGACATTACAAAGAGACACTTCAATTTTATTTATTTGTGTAGGTAGATAACCTTTAACGCATAATTTTTTTAAGCATAATCTTAAAGTTAAATTGTATATTATCACAACTGGCCGCTTGGGGTGCGCCAAGGACCAACCTGCGGCAACCTGAACCTTTTTTTCGGGTTTTCACTAAGATAATTATGTCAATATAAACTGTATGCCAAAGACAATTATTATAGCAAAGTATTAATAGCCAAAAACAATATACCAAACTAGTTATGCCAAAGTATATTAGGGAAAAATATTATGCGAAAAGAAGGAATCCTATATCGAACACATTTCACTCTCATATTTGTTTAATGATGATCATGTATAAAATCGTGATAAATATCAAACTTATTATTCTAATAAAAAAGGATTTGCTGACGCTGGCTATCTATCATACACAATTACTTATTGCAAAAGCGAATGTTCATGATATTTGCATATTTTTTATGCATTTTGCATGATTTCATCGTTATTGCTTTTAAATTTTTCGATAAATATGATCATAATTTAACCTTTTTCCAAACAATCAATCTGAAAAGTATGTTCGTCATGTTATGGACTATTTTTATTTCGATTTATTCGTCATTTTAACTTAGTGTTAGAGTTTAGCAAGTCTAGAAATAATATTCACTTATTTAACACTACTGAATATCTATATTTAATTTACTACTAGATTTTAACTAAAAAGTGTTTGTCGCCGCGGAACCCAACTATATTTCTCTGCCCAAGTTACTTAAATGGCGTAGTTTTTATAGTGTAAAGCTAGATAATAGCATGGCTTACTCAAAAACAACATTTAAATATGCGTCGTTAGATTACACGCTGTCACAGAATGCGTAAGAAAAATATAGATTCACAGCTCCTCCCCCGTAGGTGATAGCGTGATAATATGTAGCCTATATGTTGACCCGACCTGTTAGTAATATTCATGCAAAATTTGAAGTAAATCCATGCAGTACTTTTTGAGTTTAGCCCGGACATACATACAGACAAACAGACAAAAATTCTAAAAACTATATTTTTGGCTTCGATATCGATTGTAGATCACGCCCCAAGTAGTCTTTTAAAAAAATATTCAATGTACAGTTTTGACTTTCCTACGATTTTATTATATGTATAGATACTATAGAGTCGGAATTTACGTACCTATTCCGTGGAATAGTACAAAGTGGGATTAAGATGATATTGATTTCACTCTAATGAATTGTCTAAAAAGTCTAAAATCTATATCACTATATTTTGGGATTACCAATTCCGGCGCTAATTAACCCATTCAATGCGGCAACAAATTTTGCTTTCACTAGCCAGAATCTGCTCATATTTAACGTAAACGCCGATCGGCGTCAGCCGCACTTGATGAAATAAAAAAAACAAAATATATAAAAACTACTCATATCAGGCATTTCATTAGTAAATTCCAAACACATTTGTTGTTTTATTAATATAATATCTTTAAATTTGGGTAAAATATAAAACAACTATACATGACGCCGATCGGCGTCCTCCGTATTTGAGTATGAAAAAATAAGACGCCGATCGGTGTCCGCCGCATTAAATGGGTTAATATAAAATATACGGATCAAAATGATATCACTAAAGAAGTATTTTACATTGTTTAATTATGTTTATTGCTTTCTTTCTTGCTTTTTAATTACCTACCAAGGTTCTGCAATGTTAAAAGTAGTTTAAATTCAATGCGTAACATACGCGTAAATGTAAGACGAGAACTTGTTCCTACTTTACGTGTTTTAAGTTCGTTGTTTTTGTTTTAATGTTCGCTCTAGTGCGGACGATATGTAAAAGTAACCTTTATAGTAATAAGTTGTTTTGTATAACAGTGGTTTCCCTCGCGATCCTCGACTGGCGAGCATGCAGTCCCAGTCGTTCAGCTCGGATCCGCGCGTCAGGCCGAACGACCCGCGCAATCAGTCCAAGATGCCACAGCGTAAGTTTTGTATTATATTTTATACATTTAGGTGCCGTGGTTTCTATTATAGTCCAAAGATAATTATTAAATCTTGCTAGCAAGGCGACACCAATGACCATTCGTCATTGTTTTCGATGTTGCGTTCCCAAGGTTGTGTGAAGCGGTTTGCAGAGAAAGTCTACACCAAGTTAATGTTGAAAGTGGCAGGTACTAGAATCCTAAATACAAGTTACAAATAACTTGTATTTAGGATTCATTTTTTATTGATTGTCGTGTAAGGTAACAATGGCTACCAAGTTACAAATAACTTGTATTTAGGATTCATTTTTTATTTATTGTCGTGTAACGTAACAATGGCATCCGTTGCTCATGGATTGAGTTGCTTCCCGGGTTAGTCCGAATAACCTAAGATTCTTAAACCTGAGTGGTTAGTGCCGCCTAAGTACCAACTGAAAATCGCAGCCGAATTTGTGCTCCTACAGTAAAAAGGTTATCCAAGAGCTCCAAATAGAACTTTGCTGTTAGCAGAGGGCCTTTTCTTTGGTCTTGTGTGATAAATAATTGTTTTTTCGACATCTGACATATATGTCAGAAGTCGGTGATGTTGCCTATGCAATTCAAGCCTAAATAGCTCACCACATCGTGAATAATATGTTTAACTCAAGTTTAGATTTGTTTGAATAATACTTTTATTCTCTCATCGGCGTACGGACGCGACTCGCCGGCATAATGATTTTATCATTAATTCTCGATATGTTTTTTTTTTTCTATCACACACCTGTTACACACAACACCATCTAGCCCAAACTAAACAGAGCTTGTACTATGGGTAAACATACATATATACTTCTTTTTTTATAATACTTACATATTATACATACATAGAAACACCCAGACCAAGAAAAACATCCATGATCATGAACACAAATGTTTGCTTGTGCGGGAATCGAACCCGCGACCTCAAGCGTGACAGTCGGTTACACTAACCACTACGCCATCGAGACCGAGGTTATGATGACGTATTAAAATTTATAGAGATTATGACCGTAATTGCGAATGTGGCTATTTTCTATTTACCAGCTATCAACGGTGTTTATTAGAGTAATTCATAATACATACCTATAATGTTTAAATATTTTGTGAACAGCACAAATGCCGCCCGGTATGCCGAGCGCGGCGCAGGCTAGAACTATTCAAGGCATTCCATCGGGCGCTTCTGATCAAGAGAAGGTAAGTGTTATTTAAATTGTAATAAAGAAAATATAGTTATTTAATAGATTACACTATTTAATTAGACTACATACACTTCCTTATTACCGTGACGTGTTATAGGTTTGATGCCAATACGGAACAAAAATTGGGTAATTTATAGTTGTCGTATCCCGGCAATATTCTTTGTGAGCGTTATTTCTATGTCTAGTCTGTAAATACCTACGACATTAGAATTACACACAATGTTGCAGTTGTCTTTATTAACATGTTCATAGCTTTATTATAACACGCCTAATCAATTGCTCTACTAAGGATTTCTTCACAGTAAAATCCAATAATACTTATCATGATTCGGAAATCAAAATCCAGACCTCGAGCACACAGTGTCTTATGATGTGTCGATTTATCGCGGTGTACCACGATACATCAACACATAAGTAACATTGATAGGTTCATAAACACATATCGTGTTAGGGTCCGGCAAATATTATTAATCTTCTAAGGTTTGTACGAAAGTTATCTTTTAAACATAGCATGAGCCTTCGTTCAAAATGTAGCACATGGCCTTTCTTAGCTTATAAGCTACCTACGTACCTTAGGGCCACTTGTACGACAACTCACAAAATACGTTTAGCACTAAAGAGATTTAAAACATCGTGCTGTCGCAGTCACCTTCACACGGATGACTGCGACAGCACGATGTTTTAAATCTATTTAGTGCTAAACGTATTTTGCGAGTTGTCGTGCAAGTGGCTCTCAGTTTAGTAGGCTTAGGAGTCTAAATTAATACGAAAAGGTACTATCACATTACGCATAATCTACTTAGTGTCTACACAGTATCTGGAAATATAACCAGCATGGTTACTTTCTGCGGGCTACATTTCCAGATAGATTATTTTTTATTTTTTTTATTTTGCTCGTCAAAATGACCACACTCCACATGATGGTAAGCAGTCGTGTGGTCTAAGAGCAGTGGCCTCCACATAGGGTTGCCAACCGTACTATAATATATAGTATTTTACTATATTTCGAGTCTGCGTACTATATACTGTTGAAGAAATATATAGTATGCTAAAATACTATATTTCAACAACGAAAAACAACAAACCAAAACCTTTATTCAAAAAAACTATCGACGCTCCTTTACTGCTGATGCGAAAGCTATAAAAAACAGTAGGTAATAAAAATATTAAAAAAACAGTAGATAACAAATAAATGTTTTATATAATACTATATTTTTATAAATGTACTATATTTTGTTATACCTTATTTAAAAAAATACTATATTTCTTCGAAAATATGTTGGCAACCCTACCTCCACACCGCCCTCACTTTGCGCCACACCATCCAGTCTAACCCGGCCACCTTCTTTAGGTCATCGATATATCTAGCAGTGAGTAAATAATACGTAATTATAATAACAACAATTTCTTTCTGTTTCGCAGGCCGCGCTGATCATGCAAGTATTGCAGCTATCTGACGAACAGATCGCGTTACTGCCGCCTGAACAGCGAGCCAGTATCCTCATGCTTAAGGAACAAATCGCTAAGAGCACTCAACAACGTTAACTTATCCAGTGGCGTAGCGTAGACTTATATAGACGTGGGCAAAGTCGCATCAGCGAGGCCCCTTTTCTTTCGATCCCAAAATCTACCCAATAAATCTATCTTACTAAACATGCTTTGACACGACATACCTACATATGATAGTAAAAAAATATAAATGCGCGTTGGGAGAATATTGAAAAGCATATAGATTTGAAAAAAGGTTTTATTTTGTAACTTAAGTGATTACATTTTTACAAAAGTAATGTTCTTCGGCTTTTTGCTTTACAGAAGTCTAGTAAGGATTTTATTTTAAGTCTGGTGGCTTCGCATTTAAAGAGGACTCGCGAGGCCCCTTAAGTGTGAGGCCGTGGGCGAGGGCCCACTTCGCCCACGCCTAGCTACGCCACTGAACTTATCAATAGCTCACTTGTAGCTATGCGTTTGAGTACATAAATACATTTTTAATTGTCAATGTCATAACATAAATAACTTATAACCATAGGAAGGAGTAATAATCCAAAATTGATTAGATACCTATATATTTTTTTCAATCATCTCTATATCATTCGAATACAATTACGCGTCATCAATACGATGCGCGTAAATTTATTCGAATGATTTTCGAATATAGCTTTCTTGTACCTATTCTAGCTATATTGTATTGTCAAAGACGGGATCTTATGTTTAGTGCGTATATATACATACATTCTGCACATAACGAGCTGATTGCATTTGTATAAAAACTGTTTCTGATAACTATTCAATAAATGTTTTGGTTTAAATATTCCGTGAACTGTATGACTGACGCAGATATACTTTGATTACGAATGTAATTACATAGATTTCATTGAATAAAAATATTTTATAAATATAAGCCTTTGTTTTGATATAATCTTGTGGTAATAATAATAACACTAATAACAAACGTGGTTCTTACGTAATAGTTTCGTTGGGGATCGAATATTTTATATGCATTCAACCCATTCTTTTCACCTTAATATTGTCTGACTGCACGGTTGTAAAGGTTTAAGCGCCATCCCCACACAGGACTAAAATGTGTTGTCCACGAATAGTTATTCCGAGTCTAGGTGTTCTTTGTGTCCATTGTTCGAATGTTTGTAAAGTCCCCGCGATTCAGGATACATTCCAAACAGAGTTCTTTTAAAAAATCCATATGTATTAAAGGCAGGAAAAATCTTTAAATATTTCTCTTTCCCAAAACGACATACGTATAGTATTTCCTGTTAATTTATAAAATTTATTATCATCTTTTAACCCTCTACCCGTCGCATGGACTTTTGTGACACAGATTGCGGCATAGGGTTGCTAATTACCCCGAACGATTAACGCCATCATAAACACTTTTGAAAGGTACCTTTTTTATGGTTACATATATTTTGTTCTTATCTTTGTTTAAGGCAACTCCCGCACTTGTAGTTTATATTAATTTAACATTAAATATTTATAATCAGACATTAATAAAGTACTGCTATTTAAAAAACTAATGAAATGCGAGTTTGAAATTACAAAAAAATTATAAACCAGACCTAACAACATTAATTTCATATTTGTAATTTGGGTACACCTGGTATGATCGAGAAATATTTTGCGTACAAAAATGACAGATTAAAATTGGACACCGAATCGCAGATTTTGAAATTATTGCCTTGTTTAAGAATAGATAAACAGTGTACTTATAGGTACTATCCATTCTTATCATCTAAAATAGCAGGTATCAACAACCATCGTATGTAGATACTGGAAGGTATAAAATAAAATTGATGTTTTGGTAATCCCAGTGTTATATTGTGTCTGATGAGAAAACATGAGGAAAATCTGAAGAAGAAAAATAAAAATAATATGATATAAATATTGGGCTCTATAGACTCACGCGACGGGTTGAATGGTTACGTAAAGTGATGATAAAAACTGCGAGTTTTGTAGGTCAAATCAATCATCTTATCGCGTACGTGATGCGATTAACGTAATAAAACATTTTAAAATATAACAATAAATGTCATGTCGGAGAGCGGATATTCCTGAGTAGCTAGTTACTCCGTGGCTTGTAGTAGAGCCGTTCGCGTTACTCTCCGATCTTGTAGTATAAGGTGAGTGTTAACATAGGAAACAGTACCTATTTTGTTTCTTTGAAATGGATCAAAGACATCTACTTGTTTTAGATACCTATTAATAATACTCGTCATTATTCGTGCTTTGCCCTATGTAGGTACCTACCTAAGTAAATTACATAATAATTGTAGTGTTTTTAAAAACACTTTGCATTTAAGTACCTAGGTATTTTAATATGATTTCGGCTGAAATCAACAAAATTGTACCATCAACTCAAAAACTAGAAGAATAGGAAATCGTTCTCGGACAAATTAACAATAGGTCTATCAGTTATGAATGTTATGATATAGCATCGTACCTATCATATAAAAACTGTCATTTTTAATAGTTTACAATTGACTTATTTAGTTTGTAATAGAATTAGTAATGTAGTTACGGCGTTAAATATTCTAAATACATGTAGTAAATATGGGTAGGTATTTCTTTTGGAGGTAACGCTTGATAAAAGTCATTATCTAACATTTTTAAGATTCTGTAGTCTAAAGAAATAATAAATAGAAATGATTAGTACATATCCCATGTCAATTAATTAACCGCTCTTGCATTTAGCGAAACCTGAGAAGTAGGCTGATATTTTCTAAACCTAAATACAAAGAAATGTGGAGACCAATTAGGTACAATAAATCCTGGTACCAGTTTTACTCAATACAAAATTTTGTTATGAATAAATAAATACTGTAATTTCAATAGCTCGCTTTTTTGGTTTTCAATTTACAACGCCTATTGTGCCATCATCGACAATCACTATATCATGCCAGGACAGGGCAGAAAACAATTTAAATAAGAGCATAATATTATAAAGTTTAGGGTTAGGTGTATTACCTTACCTACACCCAGTTGTTAAAAGGTTAAGGTCAAAAATGACGCAAATGGCTTTGAGAAAAAATGGTACGGCCGTACATCCCTTAGTTTGTTTGCCTGTGTCGCCTTTGGCGCGACTGGCCTCCAGATCATTGATGTGTCAAAATCAAACTATATAGTGTCATTTAATTGGCTGTTGCAGCATAGATTAATATGTATTTAGCGGTATTTCGGGTATGTTTCAGTCAGCCAATCACAATGACTGACACGCGTTTGATATGTTATCAAATCTTTTGTGTTATGTACCTTTTGGAAACTGGGTATAATCTCTGATATATGTATACATGATCGATAGTATCATGGTATTAATAATTACTATTATAATACTTAATTAACCACAGATTAATGTATACTAATTAACCATTTACTATGATTGATAGACACCTAATAACAAACAAAAATGTTACCCAACTTGGCATATAGGTACTTACGTTATGATATGTATGGGTAGCTTTGAAATGAAGATAGATGGATGCGTAGGTATTTTATTTTGAATAGACATCGACAATTATTGCAAAGTACCTACTTCTCTAAAAATTATAGATAGCCCAATTGATAAGACTTGCGATCGAGAGAACGTGGGTTCGAATGCTATCCATTATAAATACTACCGACGCCGCGCCGCCGCGTCGACGTGAAACTGCTCTTAATACAAGTAGGTCCGTTAGCTTGCCTGGGAAGGGTTAGCATGAATACTAATAATTGGTACCAAAATCAAATTAGTAGATAATTTGTTAAAAAATAATAAACCAAAAAAAATATAGGTAGACACACTGTATCGCAGCTTATAAATAATCGTTATACTTTGGAATGTAACTTCTGTTAAAAGTACTAAAATCTCATTCTACCGTAAATCAGTCTTATGATATAGGTACATGCCAAAGTAACTGCAGATAATAGGTATACATAGTTTTATAATTTTTGAGCGCCACTATTACTGCGTTAACGTTTCGTTACGTCCTCGCCATAGATTAGGTCCTCGCAAAGAGTATGGTCCTCGCCTCTTCTGCTATAATCAGCTAAAATAAACATCAGGGCTCGAAATGTCAAACCCGTCAAACTAACCTGTTTATCCTGTTTGATGCATTTGGTGCATGGCGTTCAAACATAAAAGATTATTTTATATAAATTTAATAATTTTTATAAACTTATTTAAGACCTACATATTATGTAAATAAATGCATTTATGGTGTCTATCTAAAAAATTTACACGCTTGACCTTTTAACTTTTGACGTTAAAATACCTACTGTACGTGACTTTGCGAGTTCATTCCCTCACGGTTTACCTATACCTAACCGCTAACGTAAGTAACGTATTGTGCAAAATCATTCAGTTGATTCATTCGCTGCGCAGCGAACACTAAAATCGAACGTGTTTACTATTTTTGTACGTATTTTGTTACAATTTGCGCATAATATTTCGTGTAGTTATAAATAAACGTGCTTGTAACTCGTGATTGGTGTGATTTTGGCACCGAATTTAAACTTTATATCTACGTCAATATTATAATTTAGTCTTACAAGTGGTTTCGCGATGTTATAGACATTTACTTTCTTCTTATTGTTGTTAACAATTCATATTTTCCTTTTAGCCAAACAAAATGAAGTGGGCCGCGATTTTGTTCGCGTGTTTGTGTTTTCTGAATTCTTATGCGGAGTGTAAGTGGAAGCAACACTATGAGAGAACCCAGGATACCCAGGAATATAGAGGACATTGGCGGGAAACTGCTAATGAGATGTCCACAACAGCGCGGCAAAGGCAGGATCCGCCAGACCATACGAAGTTGATATCAATGGCTAGATATGTACTACACAATTCAGGTATGTAACGTATATCTTACTATAAATATTAATTACTGTAATAAATAAAAAACGGAAAGGATAGGCAATATGTTCTAAATACGTGCTGTATGTAAGTCTGCATGAACAGTTCAATATGAATCAATCAATGCTAATATGCTTTGTTGTACTACTAATGTATTGTTAAAATCAACTAACTCACAAGTGATAGAAATATATTATGCTCTTCAAATAGTTGGGATTACCCCAATTATTAATAAATAATCATACTACGCAATAATAATCATACAACGTACATTAAACAGTCCCAATATGTATATAGAAAAAATAATAACATTACTGTATATATTATTTTTAAGTAAAATTTAACAGTCTCACTATGGAACATTCTGTATATGCGTATTATGAACACTGACACGGTAATACAAACACTGACTTCATACAAAAGACAGCCAATGCGGTGATGACGTGAGCAATGCTTGGTTCAACATTCGTATTTTGAATTTACCTTTAATATGTAAAAATTTAATATTATATTACGCAGTGTATAAAATTTTTGTTCATTGAATTATAAGTTTGTAAGATATTTTACTATGCATGAATAGACGTAGTTATGTCGCAGTCGATGATATGATGCACGGTAAAACTCGAACGAGTTTGTGTTTGCATCACAAAAAGAAAATTTAATTGTAACTTTTATTACTTATGTTGCGAATAAAAAATTCATTAGGTAAATTTTAATAACTAATTGCGTGATAACGCGAGAGTAAAGGTAACCCACCTGAACATAAAAAAAAATTAATAAATTTACTTAACCTATTGAGGTGCAGTGACACACTCGATAGGTTTTTAATTATATCATATTTGGTTTTTTAAGACTTGACAGGCAAAACGGATTTCACTGCGGTTTATTTAAAAAATACTTATTTTTTGTAAAATCTATGTTAACACGTTACATGCTTACGTAGGTAACTGTTGTTATTTTGAGTAGTCATACTTACTTACCTACATACTTAAATATAATTATATGCGCCTGGGTAATTCTTGTAAGTAAAAGTGTTTATGTATGTCAATGAATAATTGTTCATAATTTATTTTTTGTACAGATTGGGCGTCGTTGGCGACAATATCAGTGTTGCCCGCAATTGAAGGATTTCCGTTCTCAAATGTAAAATCTATAGTGGACGGATCTCTTGCAAATTCTACTGGCATTCCATATTTCTATATGTCGCCATTGGACTTTAGCGCAAAGGATTTAATGGTAAATATTGACAGGAATAATAATTTTTGTTTTGATAGATGCACGTCGTTTGTGTCGCATTAGGGCTCAGTGGTTGGAGTGGTAACTCCGCCACATGTAAGGCGTTCCGCTTTCAACTAAACACAACATTTATTGCGAGACCTTATTTTGTATGTTTCTTGAACTAAGTCCATATTGATTATTTCAAAATAAAACAAAAAGTAACCAAGAACATCATCGGATTGGCGACCAGCTATTTGTCCCGAATCTTATCTTAGTATAATGTCATTAAATAGTTGGTAGCGCCACTATAATTCATGAATTTAGTTCTTTTATGGAGAATTTGTAACTTCTGATCTATGTTCTTACTATTTGGATGCTGATTTTATTTTACATCATTGTACCTACAACATAATTTGATAAGTGATCATTGAACAGTGTTTTCCCAAGGTATCTAGTAAATATCTATGTGAAGATCAGCACTGACCCGTTTTCAATCTTAGTTTACTGTTTTCAAAAATAGTATAGGTATTAAATGTAGTCTGTAACTTACAGTACCTACTCATTATGGTTAAATTTAATAATTAATTAATATAATCGTCGTCGTCAGAACTACTCTTAATTTTGTATCGGATCGAATTAAATTTTGAGCGTTAATAAACACAGTTTGCGTATTTACCCAGGCATTAGGTAAATAGCAGGCTGTAGATATATAGCCCTAATTGACGCGTTATTTCCGTAGCCACTAATTAACGGAAATACACAAGAACTATTAGGTATTGTTTGCTAAGTACCTACCTAAATAAAATAAATTTAATGAACTTATTATCGACAGAAAAACAGCCGCGCGACTGTTCTGGTATCGCTCGAGGAAACGAGGTACTGTGAGAACCACAAAATGGATCCCGAAGACCCCAGGTGTACTCGCTTGATGTTGTCAGGCAAGATGAAGAAGGTACGTAGTTCAACTCATAAGCGTTAAGAATTGAATTTACCTGCATTACGTCCAATCAACAACATAAATCGAAACACACTAACAAAATTTCTTCAGCCTCTACTATCTTTCAACATTTTATCAAAATTTAGTTTTTATAGCAGTAATAGTTAAAATATAGTTGACTAGATGTAGCCCGCGACTCCGCTCGTGTTAATGTAGATATTGTTAATAAATATCTACCTATCCCTCGTGAAATTTACTTTCTTCGCTTGGATTAAAAGTAATCTATATCCTTTTCTCTACCCCTACAACGTGTACTTACCTATGCAAAATTGCTTGATGACTGGGTACACAAACAAACTGACGTACATTAATAATATTGTAGTTAGGATACAATAATTGCAGTTCGAAAATACAGAATAAAATGTGTTTCAAATTTGTGAAATGTTCGGCTACTTATGTTGCTGACTATTCAACCTACGCCAAGTGATATATTACTAATACGTAATAATAATACGTGTCAATCTTTAAATAGTTCAAGTCAAAGTTCAATCATTTATGAACGTAAGAGAATATTTAAAGATTGACAAGTGATAGTCTACTGTGTACTCTATTTTTAGCAAGCAATATAGTACCTATTAGATACTTGCCAAAATTAGATCTTGTTTGACGCTTGTTTATGTTGGCTTGGATAAATAAACATACTAGTCGTTAAATTTAAGCGAAATTAAAATTTTATTTTCACTATATGTTGTTAGTTAACAGCTGGTATGGCACTCATATTTTGCTAGCTATGTATTTTAGATAAGAACCACGCAATAGGGAGCGAACCTTTAGCTATTTACCAGGCACATTTTCAGAGTTAGTTGCTGGAGAAATCGTAACAGGTCATGCCATTTACGCTTTACTGGACTCTGAGTTGGTGCTTGGAGACTCTTAGTCTTGGTTTAGATATAAGAATTAAAAGCAATTTGTGTTCTTTTAAATGTTAAAAGATTAGTCGTAAATATTGATTGAGCCAAACGGGGTTAAAGGCCAAAAGTACCAACATTACATAATTTATTAACCAAAGGAATGTTATTATCAAAAAGTACCACGTGTTTGCAAATGATAAAAAGTTTATAAGTAAACAATGGATATTTACATACCTACGGTATAATATTTATATATAAAGCGAGTGATAGCTTATTACAAGATAATAATATAATCGACTCACCTATGATTGAGAATCTATACTAATATTATAAAGCTGAAGAGTTTGTTTGTTTGTTTATTTGTTTGTTTACTTAAACGCGCTAATCTCAGGAACTACTGGCCCGATTTGAAAAATTCTTTCAGTGTTAGATTGCCCATTTATCGAGGAAGGCTATAGGCTATATATCATCACGCTAAGATCAATAGGAGCGGAGCACCAATGAAGAATGTTTCAAAATCGGAGAGTATTTTTTCCTTTTGTGAGCTTCCGCTGCGTGCGCTGCGTAAACAGTTAAAGTTTCGCAAAAATCATGTATGACAGAATTGTTTCCCTTTAAAAGTTCTAAAAAAAAGTCCGCGACAGCATATGTCTATCTTTTAAGGTTGGCTCACTATAACCATTTTTATGCTAACGAAATTTGTTCTAAAATAATGCATTATTTGCGAAGGTATTTTTATAAACATGATATTAATCCTTATCCAAATAAATACGTTATTCATCACAAGTATTTAATTTAAAATAAAATTGCCCTTTACATCATTCGATTTCAATGAATATCTTAGGAGATATAGCAGTTTTAAAATAACATCGCAGCAAAATAATTACCCATTACAGACATAGTACAAACGATGTTTCTCCTGGTTTATTCTGCGTGATTACTACTGGTTCGATTTGAAAAATTCTTTTAGTGTTGGATAGCCTATTTATCGAGGAAGGCTATAGGCTATATAACATCACGCTACGACCCACGGGGGCGGCGCAGTAACGATAAACGCGGGTGAAACCGCGGGAACATCTAGTGTTAAATAATAATGTTATTATTACCAATTTTATCCAAGTAATAACAATATGACTTGCATATTGATAAATACTGAAACAGGAATGGCCGAACTCATAACGCTCTACGAGTTATATTACATATTACTCATTGCTGGATATTCTACGTTTAAAAAATCACACAACTCTCCCGCCTTTTTTTAACAAAATCGATATTCAAATTGATGCTTTTAATACAGCCAAGCCGTTAAAATATTTACTACCTATATTTAATATTATTATTAAATTATTTATCCACAGAACCTCGAATTCCCTGTTCTGTGATAATATCAATCTTTTAAATAATAGCTAATATAGGTACTTAAATTAATAGGTATTTGATTTAATAATAAGTAAGAAGGTAGGTACCTAGGTATGCAAATGATAAAGAGTATATTTATTGATATGAAAGGATGACGTCACAATTTGATAATTTGAAACGTCTTCTTAATAAAATGAGCACTTGTTCACAAGATCTAGTTGTTTCTAGCGCTAAATGGTCTTTGTGTACTAATGAGATGTGTTTTGTGTTAGTTGAGGGAGGGCACACCGCAGTACACGTTCGCAAAGGCCGCTTTGTTCGAGAGGCATCCGGCTATGGCTGATTTCCCTCCAGGTATGTATCCATAATATCATGATATGATCCTTTAAAATACGTTATATGCTCGTATGACCTATTTTATTCCAAACGAGCAAGTAAAGGCGTTACATCCACGCGTTTTATGCTCGTCGATTGAGTACCTATACTTTTATTTTTTCTATGTTTTGACTAGGGTTACCAACCGTACTATAATATATAGTATTTTACTATATTTCGGGTCTGCGTACTATATACTGTTGAAGAAATATATAGTATGCCAAAATACTATATTTCAACAACGAAAAACAACAAACCAAAACCTTTATTCAAAAAAACTATCGACGCTCCTTTACTACTGATGCGAAAGCATATTATATCCGTAGGTACATAATCCGTTTCGAACCTGTCCGTGATGTCAAATTAACAAGGTCGAACATATTTAAAAAAACCGTAGATAACAAATAAATGTTTTCCATAAAATACTATATTTTTATAAATGTAGGTACTATATTTTGTTATAGCTTATTTTAAAAATACTATATTTCGTCCAAAATATTTTGGCAACCCTAGTTTTGCCTGACACGTTGAGGTCGACGCCGGACACTTCTAGAGTGGACACGGCTCATCAGGCTCACTCGTATATATGTAATACGCCAGTGAAAATTTTCTAATAGAAAAATCTTAACAAGAATATTTCCGACTCAGGTGTTCGACCGGGTGCTTAATTAATTAAGATTGCAAGTAAGCAAAAATCAGTCAGATATTGGGCCATTGAGCACGGTAATGCATTGGGCTAGGTGATGTATCTCAGCCAGACGTCTAAATGTTTCCTTGTTCTATTAATGGACAGTACCTATTTTCTTATGTCGTAGAATTGCGACAATTGTCCTGTACCTATGTGAGTAAACGATTAACAACAAATAATCATTGTTCATACATGTTTTGTGCACAGAGATAAGATACGTCGCATTTAAATAATTATTCAAACAGGTATATCACTCAATGCCCAGGATTCTATTATTATTGCATTATTAGTATTACTTAGTATGTATCCATCAAGCTAGTTTTTATTTTAATACGGTCGGATATGTTGTATGTATGTATATCATGTTTCTACAGAATATACCACGAGGAGTGCTCTGAAGAGTTATTCCACCTTATCCCGCCCTCCCCTTTCCTATCCAGAACAACGCGTGCTGGGCTCAGATGCCATCCTTACACGGTAGAGTCGATTAGAGCGCGTACCAAAAAGTCTGGGTCCTCATATCTCTGCCGAACGACCAAGTCATGGAATTCTCTGCCAAGGCACGTGTTTCCTTCTTCCTTCAATCATGGGTTCTTTAAGCGGGGCGTGAAAAAGCATCTTCTCAGGCCGTCAAAGTAGAGATCTCAACATCGCCTCGGCTACTGTGGGGGCGATGTGGAGACCACTGCTCTTAGACCACACGACTGCTTACCATCAGGTGGAGTGTGGTCATTTTGACGAGCAAAATAAAAAAAAATAATAATTTAAAAAGTAAAAGTTTAATTTAAAAAGTAACAAAACCGAATTTTACTTTAATAATTTGTGTTAGGTACCAACCTACCTACTCGTAACCTCATAAAGACCCAGTGTAGCTGCAGTATTCTTTAAAAACGATATATACAAAATAAAGTCAATATCTTGTACGTGTTGTTCTAAATAAGATCTCTAAGTAGGTACTGCAATGTAGAACTAATGTGTTGTGGATAATAATATACCAGCACAGTACATATATTTATGTACTGTGATACCAGTGTAGGGCGTAGTCAACTAATATTTTGTAATCAGATTACTAACTACGATTAAAAGTAGTTAACTACATGTAGTTATGATTACATGTAACTTAACTACAGTAATCAAGCTACATGAAGTAGTTGTTAATTTGATTACTGCAATCTAGTAGTTATAAGTTATAACTACTGATTGTTTGAGTTCTAAGAACATATGTTTTGCAATTAAATAAATATGTGATGTGTTATAATTATAATTATCAATTAATTAAAACTGAATCTGGCTCTAAAATTAAATGTAAAACTGGAATTGGCTGTTTAAAAAAAACTTCTGTTTATTTTACGTATGTTTATGTTTATGAATAGTTGAATACAAGGTTTGAAGTCCTACATATGTACCTATATTCATTATTATTATTGCGTTGGTTGTTAAGTTATCAAAAAATTAACTTTACTCAGCAAAGATCAACATAATTTAAATTATTTACGAATTATTGTTGTACCTGTTGTAAATGATAATTGACATTACTCAGAATTTATCATTTCATTAACGTATTAATGTCAGAAAGCAAGAAAATAACAAAAAAGACGTCTTTCATGAATTGTCAATAAGGTCGTAAATAGCATGCACTTGTTTTTTGTAAGCACTATCGATCGCTGATCACTTTCCGATAGTCATTTGTTTAATAGACGTTCATTTGTTTTGTAGACAAATTATTTAATTACCTCTCCTCGTGGTACAACTAGTTGGACATAATTCCACCGTTGTACTACGGGTCATAATCATAAATAGCGCAAAAAAAATGTTACAACAGTTGAGCCATGATGGGTAACTTTACTTCCCTGTGGTACAACCAGTTGAACATCGCAGTTGTACCTACCACGGGTCGGGAGCGGCGCACGCTTGCTGTTTTTTAATAAGCAACATTTTATTAAGTGTGTAGTTATAAAAAGTTATCACGTAATCATGATTGCAACTACAATTAGTAGTTAGTAATCAAAATGTTTAACTACTTTTTACGATTACTTCATGTAATTAATCAGTTATTATGATTACTAACTAATATATGTAATCGCAGTTAGATTACAGTCATATTGCCCTACACTGCTATATACCTACTTGTCTGTATGTTAATGAAATATTGTACTGTAAACATAATTATTTAAATATATCATTTCGTAAGTGAGTTATTTAGAATTTTATATTCTTGAGTTTGAATATAGCGAATGTGATTATCACCAATAGATACTACATATAGGTATCGATAAGATTTTATAAAGTTTACCTAAACCATTTCGTCATTGGTGCATTTGTTAGTATTCTAATAGCAATAGAATCCATCCAGAGATTATTGTATAACAATTACTGGTTCATTAAATTATAAAATCAGTCAATATAATTATGTTCTTTACGACTTAATATTTTCATCTATTAACTTACGTATGAACATTTTAAAATACACGTAGGTACCTACTAAACTATACGAGTTTGCGCATCGTCAAGTGTTAGAACTGAGGCTAATTTGAGGCCTTAGCAACATGTCTAAAAGCATAATTTATATTGTCCTGTTCTCGCACCTCTCGTACCTCTCGTACCATAACAAATTTTTTATGATGGTATATTCCTTACCCGATGAAGCTCTCAACAAATACATTAATAATACATTTTCCAGATCACAATTGGTTCGTCGCCAAGCTGAAGATCGCTCAAATCGCCATGATCGACTGGTACGGCGGAGCCAAATACATCCCAGTCCGAGATTACCTTGCTTACAACTACACTGGCACGGAAATGTTGGAGTATCACAACAGACATATACAGAGAGCTGTACTTCCTTGAATAAAAGGCGATATACTTAATAATATACTGTAATCCTAAGCTAAAAAGCGATAACGATTAAGATAGGTTTATTGCATAGTTTTGTACAACTTAGGTATTGCTTTGAAGATATACCTAGTTAGATTTGGGTAGACTGTTGGGAACTTGGGACTATCCCTATTGTACCCATATCGGATGTGCAATAGAAAACATTTTAATTAGCAAATAATAAAATAGAACCTTTTTGTAAACCTCTTACATATTTTATTATAAACACATTATTTAGTAACCATTTTCTATTAAATTTGTTCCAAATAAGTTTTAGTATTTAGGTACATGGGTGAGGTAAACGGATTATTTTGATTTGATTAGCTTCAATGAAAAGGAAACATATTTCAAACGACACTATCACCATTGTAGTCATCTGTTTCTTAGAATAGGTACGAAGAATTATTAGTATTTAGTAAAAAATAAGTAAGTGGCGGTGGCGGATGCAATCAATATTATTTAATGATCTAAAATGTAAAACCTTTAAAAGTATCATAAATAATCTGAATGTTTTTTTTTGAGATATCGCTATTTAGCTAAGGAGCAGTGTTGGTTATATAAACTCATAAGGATTGCTATTATAAATTTACTGTGTGTGAGGGGGTATGTGAACTAGTCTTTCGGTAATAATAAAATTGTCGTCACCTTAAAGGTCCATTTACAGTAGGCAAGTTCCTTGAAGCAAATGTCGTGCTATTTTTGTATTTTTTGAAAAACGTAGGGATGACATGAAACTTGCATCAAAAAACAAGTCGTCTAAATGGGCTTAATACATTTTTATATATTTTTTATAAACAAGTTTAGTTGGTGATGAAGTCTGTTAAAGTTAGTTTTAATTTATTTTTATTGGTATGAGTAACAACTGGTAATTTTTTTAACACGACAACAAAATCTTGTAACCTTCTTATATGAGAACTAACTTAGTTTTATCTGTTTATGGGATTATTGTATTTTTGTCTTACTTGTAATAAAAACGCACAATGTAGAATAATTGCTAATTTGTAATAATTTTCAAACGAGTTTATCTTACTTCTGTAAGAGTATAAATATTAAACCTGTGATAAAGTGAACAATATATGTATCATATTTTAATAAATAAAATGCCAAATATTATCGTTTTTATAAAATAAAAATACAACATTAACAATACATAAATAGTTTTATTATCAGTATATGTGTTTATGTACATTTTTATACATCAGAATATTGTTTGGAATGAAACATTTGGTTATTATATTGCATTGAGGATTACGAACTAGGATTACATAAGATCACACATGGAACTTCCTGAATGGTAAGGAAAAAGTATATTACTCCCACATTTCGGGGAAAATGTTGTCTATGGTTAGTCCTTGACGGTACTTTGTTGAGAAATATTGCCAACTACTAATTGAGAGTTTTTCGATCAACATTCAGCAATTAGCAAGTCTTTTCGTAGTTCTTCTCGCACCTCAACGTTTGGATAAGTCAACAAACTAATCATAATGTATTGAAAGATATATCTTATATCGACGACCAGACGTATGGAGGTGCGTCTACAGCTATTAAAAAAACTTACAAAAGATCCTCGGATCATAACATTACCCAACATGGGACTTCTTAATCGACAAACAATTGGGCGCATGCGTTTCCCACTAGATCAACAAGTACATTTTAAAATTAGTTATAATACGTACAAATAATAAAAGTGAACATTACAAACCATTATGTAAACTTACAAATGTTAAAGCTATTATAAAATTAAACGTACAATCACATAAAAGGTGAAACGAGTGGCAATCAACTTCGCGGCATTAGGCTGCTTTCATATTCGCTATAGTCGTGTGCGCAATAGATTTTTTGTCGGTATGCGTTAAAAATCAGGTAAATAACCCCCAGTTTCTGGATTAAGATAAGTAGCAAGTCTCAACTGAGTATTCTCAAATATTTTTTATAGTATCGAATTTCATCAAACTGCTATCAACTGAGCATTAACTTAAGTATATGATGTTCAAATAACTTACTCAATTGTTACAGATTCTGGAAACTTTATAGAGAAACAAAATAAATTGTTCAAGTAATACCTAAGAATAAAATCGTTCTCGACATATAATTCTCAATTCAGAAACCGGTGATTGTGTATCTTTTACTTATATTATATATTTCGTATTTTTTGTCGTAGTCCACAGTGTGAAGCCAGCCTTATACATACAACATTTATTTTCCTTGTAGCGTACATTTCCAATTAAAGTAGTGACTATCAAACCGCCTTTATGCATTACCGCAATGTTTGCATAAATAAGAAGAATTGCACATAATACGATAAAAGGCGATATTCAATAGGAACTAGTAATGAAACAAGCGAGAAAATCCATGAGTGGAGAATTTTAATTTCTGAATAAGAAGTCTTTTGTCAAAATACTAGCGACATATTTAATATCTCTGCTTCTCTTAACCTTTTAAACACTTAGCTAAATATCGATTGCCGTGCCCCTAGCGCCCGGCTACAAATTGATAAAATAATACCTACAATAATCAGGAAGGTGCAGAAATATAGAATTTTAAGTAAATGTTAAAAATCATATCTCAAATTCAAACCATTATTCAATAATGGTTTTAGTTGTACCACGCAGTTAATAGAACGAAAATAAAACAAAAGTATCGTGCATGTTCTCTGTCGCAGAAATACGACACGGGCGGTAGAGGCACGGACATATGTGTCGCATTTATGCGACACAAGCGGTAAAAAGGTTAACAGACAATCCTACAACACTTTGCCCGACCCAGGAAACTTATGCCATTTCATTTGAGAAATCAAAGAAGGCATTTTTTTGATTATCTACTCTATCAATTTGGCAAACAAGCTTACTAAGCCTGATGGTATGTGATTACCATAGTCCATGATCGTTTGCAATAAAAGAGGTATAGCTCGCGTATTGCCGACCATAGACAAAAGGTTATTGGTGACATGAAATGATAAATAACAAGTAAATGATTTAGGTATTTCTATTTGTCAGGGGCAACGAAAGTTATAATGTTTTGAGCTTTTATTATGTTCATTTCTGATTATCAAATATAATCTTATAGAGCACCGTTAATAAATTATGCTAAACTAATATTAGTTTGGAGTAAATTGACATTATTTATGCTAAAATATACAAAACTTTCTGTGCATATCATTCTGGAGATATCGTTGTTCAATATACAGAGTTTGTTTTATAGTTTTACGCCTGTAGTTTGTTGGGGTATAGGCAGAGGTGGTCTTAATAATAATGGTCTTAGCCTTTGCCCGAGTGACTAGGAATCAGCTGCCTAGTCTAACTAGATCCGGCTGAGCATCGACTTTTCAGGGGACAAT
Source organism: Catocala sponsa (assembly GCA_963564715.1). NCBI lineage: Eukaryota > Metazoa > Arthropoda > Insecta > Lepidoptera > Erebidae > Catocala > Catocala sponsa. The sequence goes on along the minus strand of OY751337.1, from coordinate 18,527,875 downwards.
AATTATTGCCAAAAGGGTAACAATATACTAATGTCAGACCAAACTTCAAATTACTTGTGGGTACTGCAAATCGAGTGAACCTGCAGTCGTCATTACGTCACGGGCCCGTCTAATTAGGGCTTAATAATACGACTTATTATCGAAAGAACAGATCAATTATTCATTTACCCGAATGATGACCTGTCTTAAAAAATTCACACTTGACTATTATGATGCCAATTTCAAGACGTATAAAAACCAACGTATCTCCACTTTAGTCGAGTTACATAGTCAGAACTCATTGCACAACCTTGATACACTAAAATCGACTAACTTTACAATAGCTGGACTTTCCCGTGACAATGTACGCACGATGCGATGGGGCGTACTGTGTTGCCGCTATTGCTATACGCGTGATGAACTAACGCGTTCACGGGAGCCTCGTTCACTCTCTTTACCTCTAAAGGCATCGCCATTATCTGTTAAAAAATATATAAAATGTTGAAGAACTCAAAATAAATTTCTGTTACGATATTACCTATACGGGTTAACAATCATGCTATAAGGTTTTAAAAACCGAATATTGTTTCCGCATCACCATAAACCTGGACTATGTTGATAGCCATTGAGTTAAACGTACTACTTACTAAAAGGAGACAATTAAATTATTTGTAAACACTACAATGTATAACTGTTTTTTGTCCCAAATAAATAAATAAACTCGACTAGATTTATTTAAAGGACACAAAACAAAACATAGTGCATAGAGTATAAAACTATTAGATTTTTCGTAACATGCGTTAGGGTGCATGATTTCTAACTCACTTAGTCTGGACCATGTGTTTACTGTAACTTCTCGTTAAATGTAGTCGCCTCTAACACATTTTTTAATTTTTTTTTGCAGCAGCACCCACTCTAGTAATCCGTTCTGATTGTTTGAATGGTTGATGGTTGTTAATGACGGAGGACTTTAAAGATATTCAAACAACGGCCACAAAGAACACTCAGACTCGGAATAACTATTTAAAGATCACACAAAGTTTTGTCTCACGTGGGGCTCGAACCAAACCATTGCGCCGAGTGCGACTGGACCACTAAAACCAGGCCATCCGTGCAGTTAACTAACTCAATGGTCATAGCAATATAATACAAGTAATTACTCACATTTTCAGCATTCTTTTCGCCATCAGTTATAGTAGGCAGTGTATGCAAATGACTAATATCTTGTTTCTCAACTGAACTGCTTATATTCTCCGACAACTTCAAGTTGACTGATGACATATCTATTATGTTCGTCGAATGTGGCATCGTAGCGTTGAAATTGAGGTTCCCAATCGGTCGATTGAACATTTTACTCGTACCTGTGTATTCCGATATGGTTATATTCTCAAGCCACTTTTCATGAAGACTGTATAAGTTTTTGTATGTGCATAACATCATATCTCTTGCGCGACATCTTTCGTCAAGTAATTGTTTTATTGCTTGTTGTAAATTATCAGTCTTTTCGGTTAACAGTTTCTTGCATTGCGCTAGTTCTTCTACCATTAAGCTGAAAACATAAGTACCTAGTTGATTATGATCGTGCTTATATAGCGACTTAACACAGACACAGGTGTTACGACAAATGTCAAGAGATGGCGCTGTACACAATTACACACTTCGCTATACAATCCAGAATCGCGTAAGCTAAGTTTACACAACGAGTCACTATATATACAAGTTCGCGACATCAATCAATCGACTGCGGCCCGCCAGGCACGATCGCCCAGCCTGGTCGGTAGATCCTCCCTTTGTGTTGGAAGGATATCACACCACGTTCCTCCATACTTATATGTATACAACCTAGGTAGTTCGGTAGGAAATGACTGCTGTGCATAAGCATTTTTCTGGCAAAAATTCTCAATCAACAGCAAGGAGTTTGGAACTGTGCCAAGTAAACGGTAAAATTCCCCTTTATTACGCTGCTGTTATGGTTGTAGGTCCCCTACAAATATAGCAGGCGATGTGGGTGCAATACAACCGTGTCTACCTTTGGGTATATATGCATGAGATGTATGTTTATAAGATCTAAAATATGTTTCTTAGAGATTAGTATGACGTCATCCTATTCACCTGAAGTATATTGAAACAGACATATTGTTAACGCTTGAGACGGTCGTGATCCTCGTTCTTTGCATCTTATTAACTTTCACACTACGTTTCGTAACAAAGGACCGTGGCACACTTTGAGAGCAAGTATGAAACAATAATATCTAGAGAACAACTTCGTAGCTATACAAACGCTCGGCTATAGTTATGAATATGAACATACTCGTAAAAGGGTTTCTAAACGGTCATTAATTTTACTGCAGTAGAATTCCCCGCAAAGTTGCCAAAAGTAAAACTCATACTGTGCAATGCGAGGCAAGCAATGCAATTTTCCGTATGGCTATGAAGCCAGACAATTATGTTTCGTTAGTCCGACGTATTAAAATGTTTCAGAGCTGGTCGATACCAGCGATAACCTAGAGGGAGACCGTTGCAACGCCGAGGTCGAGTTCGATCCCGGAGCATGCATCTTTTTTATTTATTTTTTTATTTTTTTTATTTTGCTCGTCAAATTGACCACACTCCACCTGATGGTAAGCAGTCGTGTGGTCTAAGAGCAGTGGCCTCCACATCGCCCCCACAGTAGCCGAGGCGATGTTGAGGTCTCTACTTTGACGGCCTGAGAAGATGCTTTTTCACGCCCCGTTTAAAGAACCCAGGATTGAAGGAAGAAGGAAACACGTGCCTTGGCAGAGAATTCCATGCCTTGGTCGTTCGGCAGAGATATGAGGACCCAAACTTTTTGGTACGCGCTCTAATCGACTCTACCGTGTAAGGATGGCATCTGAGCCCAGCACGCGTTGTTCTGGATAGGAAAGGGGAGGGCGGGATAAAGTGGGATAACTCTTCAGAGCACTCCCCGTGGTATATTCTGTAGAAACATGCCAATGAGGCAATGTCCCTACGGAGTTGCAGAGGTTCCAGTGAACTCGTGACCTCTGGATCTCCGATGATACGGACAGCCCGCCGCTGTAACCGGTCGAGAGCGTCCAGCAAGTACTGCGCGGAGCCATCCCAAAGATGAGAACAGTACTCCACGCAAGGGCGCACTTGTGCCTTATACAATAGGCACAGTTGCCCAGGCGTGAAGAACCGCCTCACCCTGTTCAGAACTCTGAGTTTTCGCGAAGCTTGCTTAATGACGCTCTCGATATAGGTTTTCTGATTAAGGGAGCGGCAAAGATACATACCTAAGATGGAGAGACTGTCACGTATCACCAGTGGAGTGTTTTTCAGAGAAGGGAGGGGAAGGAACGGAGACTTTTTTGTTGAGAACGCGCATGCCTGGGTCTTCTTGGCGTTGAACTCGACCAAGTTCTTGGCACCCCATTCATAAATGTGGTCCAAGGTCTGGTCAAGTTCAACGACAAGATTCTGCCTTTTCCCCTCAACCTCAGCCTGTTTGGCCCCAGGATGTCCGAGATATCGCCCATGCACGGTACTGTCGTCCGCATAACAATGTATGTTGCCGAGATTCAACATATCATTGATATGCAGAAGAAAGAGCGTAGGGGATAAGACAGAACCCTGAGGCACTCCTGCATTAACCTGCATAAATTTGGAAGCGCGACCGTCGCAAAGGACCCGAATACGACGCTTCTGCAGGAAACTTGCAATCCAGGTGCACAGTTGAGGGGGCAAGCCATAGGCCGGAAGCTTGGAAAGAAGAGACCGGTGCCAGACTCTGTCGAAAGCTTTGGCTATGTCAAGGCTGATAGCCAAAGACTCGCCGTGCTTGTCCATAGCTTCACCCCAGAGGTGCGTGACGAACGCTAGAAGATCACCCGTTGATCGTTTAGCCCGAAAGCCGTATTGGCGATCATTGATCAACGATTGATCCTCCAGGTAGCGGACAATTTGGGTGTTTATAATCCGCTCGAACACCTTAGAGAGCACCGAGGTGATAGCTATGGGACGATAGTTGCTTGGCTCGGAACGGTCCCCCTTTTTGGGAATCGGTTGAACGTTCGCCTCCTTCCAAGCCTCAGGCATAATGCCTGCGGCGTAAGACGTCCGGTATAGGCGCGTAAGCGTGGGAGACAACTCCGCTGCACATTTTTTAAGGACCACAGCTGGGATGCCGTCAGGTCCACTGGCTTTCCGAACATCGAGAGACTGCAGTATCGCACGAACGGTTCGTTGCTTGATACATATATCAGGCATGGTGTAGCCGCAGTTGGCAATGTTAGGCGGCTGCGAACCGCAGTCATCGATTCGGGAGTTGGCCGCAAAGAGATTTGCAAGCAGATCTGCTTTCTCCTGCGGCCGATGAGCCAGTGATCCATTCGGATACCTCAGAGGGGGCAGCAAGGTCTGGCAGAAGTTGGACTGCAAGGCTTTGGCCAGGCGACTGCCCGTAGGATGCGCCATGAGTTCCTGGCCGAACCGTACGACGCGCTGGGCATCCGCTCTTAAGTATGTCCTCTTGCAGACCTTTGTGGCTTGGTTGAACGCTGCCTTCAGGTGATCCACGTTAGGGTCGTGGAGAGTGCGAGCCCTGGTCCAAGCGCGGTACGCTGTCTGTTTGCGTTCAACAGCATCAGCGCATTCACGACCGAACCAGGGCCTATTCCTGCCGCCGCTCGTGACATCACTGTATGGAATATAATATTCCATACCCAGGATGATTTCACCAGCGACAGCAGTAGCGCTCTCTGATGGATACCTGTTCTCAAAGCAGCGTTGAGCCCAAGGGATGGATGCGAAGTACTCCCGCATTCCATCCCAGTCTGCCGACGAGTAGTGCCACAGTCGTCGTCTTGCCTCCTCGGGTCGTGGGGGCGTAACAACAACAGCTGTGGCACAAACCAGACAGTGGTCTGAGGTACCCAGAGGAGCACGAATCGACACACTGTACAGATTGGGGTTACTCGTCAGCAGCAGATCGAGCAGAGAGGGCGACTGACCTGCAATGTCTGGTATCCGGGTGGGCTGGAGTACCAGTTGAGACAGGTCATGCGTGAGAGCGAACGCACGGGCAGTTCGTCCCGCGTGGTCTGTTTTGGGAGAACCCAACCAGGTCTCATGGTGGGCATTGAAATCTCCCAAGAACACCAACTCAGCGTTCGGAAACCGCTCCTGCGCGTCGTCTGCCGCCTGACTCAGGTAATTGAAGAGTCGAGTTGTCTCAGCGTCTCCTGAATGGGATCGGTAGAGGCACATGTAGATTTGGCTGAAAGAGCCATGATCTACGTGTACCCAAAGGACAGAGAAGGAAGGGTCCTCTAGGCATTGTAGACGGCGACAGCAAATATCCGCCCTAACAAACAAGCATACCCCGGCTTTCGCGAGGAAACACTCATCTAGCACGTAGCCGGGATATTGCAGGTAGTTCGTGTCTGCAGGACGGCGTATTTGTGTCTCCGTTAGAAAAAGCATTGCCGGCCGAGCCGTCTCCAGGTGGTGATGGACGGCATTAAGGTTAGCGTGGAGTCCTCTGATGTTAATAAACTCCACGACACAGGAAGCAGCAGTGGGGTTACGGCGATTGGCTGCTGTTGAACGACAATGCTTTGTTCGTACTGCCATAGAGTGAAAGGAAGGGGAAACGTGAAAAAAAAGAGGCGGCTATTCTCGCAGCAAAGTGGGGCAAGGCGCAGAGCAAGTTTTGTCATATAACTGTATGGTATGGCGATAGCCGATCCGACGGACGGAAGGACCCCCGTACCTTCCCGAAAGTGGTCGCCGGGACCCACCCTCCGGTCACCATCCGGCACGACGAGCCACCTCGAGATTATGCGCGGCATGATAAGGCAGCCAACCTAGTTGGTTAGACTCGGTTGGGCCTCTGGACTATACCGCGGGCAGCCAGCAGAGCACCGTTTCTACGGCTCTCCCTGGCCGCCGGCCGGGTCGAATCGCGCCACCCACACAATGACTCTACGGATACTCTGCAGGTCCCTCATAAGCTGCGAGAATCGTCACCTCATGCTTAGGCCTCCGGCGCTCTCATTCACCGAACGAAACACAGCAGTGAAACACTGTTGTTTCACGTCGATTTTCTGTGAGAGGGTAGTACTTCCCCGGTCGAGCCGGCCCATTCCTGCTGTAACCAGCTTGGCTCTACTACCTATAACTTGGCTCTACTACCTATACATGCATCTATGATTTTTTGAAGTTATGTCCATATAAATTAGTAAGTTACAGCCTGCTTTAACAGTGAAGGATAACATCGTGAGAAAACCTGCATGTCTGAGAGTTCTCCTTAATTTTGTCAAAGATATGTGAAATCTGCCAACCTGCACTAGGCCAGCGTAGTGGACTATGGCCTAGTCCTTCTCACACTAAGAAGAGGCAATTGCCCAGCAGTTGGACAGTTTTTTATACAGGACTGATATTATTAGAGATGTCCGAACTATAGCTAAAATATTGCAGCCACATTTTGCAGTAAAAATAGTGTCCGCTTAAAAGCCCCTTAACCAGTCAATTGTTGAAATGCCAGACATAATTAAAAACCTATTGCATTAGGCCTCCGTTGGTGTGCCGTTGCGACTCAATAGGTTAATTAATTGCTTGCAATATGAAGGTACCTTCTGCAAGCATTCCGTTAAAGGCATGACGCAAAATCTTTTTTTGGGACATGGTCCTGTATTGTGAATTATTGTACATAAAAATGTATATTTGAGTGAATAATATGTATTGTTGGCTATTATTATACAATTATAATTTATAAGTCATATTTTTGTTTTATTAACTGCTTTAGTAACTATATCAACAAATGTATTTTGTTTCCTTATTTGTATGAACAAGTGGAACAGCACTTGTAAAATTTCCATTGTGTCATTCTTTTCATAATGAAAAGTGTATGCGAATTTATGCCTTGGAGAGTCAAGTGACATGGTATCCAGGAACATCAATGGACACGCAAAGATAACCAACAGTGTCATGGTCAAGACCACAGATGGATGAGAGTTCACAAAAAATCGGTAGCCGTCGTGCCTCAGAGAGCACGTAAAGCCGCTTATTTCAACTATCGTGAATATCTGCTACAGTTGATATAAACAAGTCTTTTCGTCAAAAAATTTTTCAATTACATACATGGCTTCACCCCTTTTTTCTTAAATGGGTAGGTGGAAATGTATAACATCCATATTTTGCCACCTATAGTTTTGTATCCTACATCATCAGACAGGTTAAGTGCTGATTATGATATTTTTTGGCAGAAAAGCTCAATTACCTGATCTGAAAATCGAACCCGAGACTTTATACAGCAGTCGTATTTACTGCCCACCACCACCGAGGCAATGTTTACAATGAGTACAAGTAAATTTATTTTATGGTAACGTCGCGCGTCGTCCCTTTGCTTTGCGAGATTTAAATGTTAGTGGCTCTGTGAATAACAGTACATCAACAAAGTAAATAGGCTTGGAAAAACGCGGACGCGATAAAAAATATTTACCTGCTTGCTAGAAACTTGCTGCGCCATACTTCACACTGACCTGCTAACCACTCAGTTTGCTCCTAATAAAAATAAATATTATATGAGATTAACTTGTCAGTTTTAATATATTGGTTAGATATTAAAAATGTATTCGGTGTCGGTTGAATAGTTACGTGTGCTTATCTCACCCATGCTAGTAATATTGTAAAAGAACTAAATCAGTAATAATATAATGTAAGATGTATGTTACAGTACAGCATTTTTGTTGTAGTCATTTATTTTCCTTTTAATATACCTATTTGAAACAAGTTCAATTCTAATTTACATAATAATATGAAATAAGTTCCAATTCTATTTCTTAATTTTATTTTATATTATTATTATTATGCTGTAAATTGTTGTCAAGAACATTCTAAGGACTAAGCTACTATCACTAATTACTATATACATATAACTTATCCTTATTCCATGTCAACTGTTTACACACCTGATGTGTAGATAAATGTTGGGCTGAGCTGAGTAAAGCATTTGCCAAATGTTTCTTATCTTCATTCAGAGATTGCACTTGTATTTCAAGATCCTCACCCATTGAAGCCACCAACATTGTCTTAAGTTCTTTATTGACCTACAGAGAACACAGATTTACATTAAACTGGAATATTAAAAACACATATGGTTAAGAAAGTTGTTTCTAATTGTTATCATTATAAACAGGAGACAACAACAAATCTCTATTTCAAATGCTGAGGATGCGTTTCACATCTACATTTTGCTAAATATACAGTCATGATTTGTATCATGAATGTGTATACAGTGCCTTGCACGCTATATGCACCTACACACAGCATATTATATGTATGTATGCATATAATACTACTGAAACTGGAAAATTGCCTGACAAGAGACACCTTCGCCACTGTATAGTAGGCAAGGATAATAAATATAATCATTTCACAACTTTGGAATTAAAACACATTCACCGACACTATTGGACATTGGACATTGCTTATTATTATCTCCATATAATCATGATTTTAGATTATTCAGATTTAGAAACTTAAATATGATATAAACTGCTATTGAAGGTTCTTTGGAATCAAGATTTATGTCAGTTAACTTAATAAATATTAGAAATTAAGAACCACGGCCAGATATGCTAGAAAGTACACTGCTGGATAATTTCAATGTATATGTAGAGTCCACTGTATTAAACATTTTAATGACACGGAACAGCAATTGGTTTGTATAAGATTACAACCTTTTTTAGACATAATATAAAAATCACTGAAACTATTTAGAGCACAATTTCTACTTTCACATACAAAATCACTACTCTACAAAATATTTAATTAACTGTTGTGAATAAACAAATGCACATAAAAATTATGGCAGCAGTATTCATGATATTTTAATAATAAATTAAGTACGATTATTTTCAATTATATTAAGCTTGTTATGATATATGTTAGATAATCCACAATCAACTAGAAAAATCCTATTATTTTCAAATAATAAAATATTTTCCTAGACATTATGGACAAGACAATGTTTTATTAACCATGTTTGTGGGGATGACTTCCAGTATTTTCATATTATATCAAACGGTCATAACATTGTAATATAATTATTATATGCAATTCAATAGCTTAATAAAATATATTATAGTATATTAATTTTATTTTTATAAATGACTTGCAACCATACAATGATTTGCTAGAACTTATTGATATATTAATAATAACAGGAAGTAATTGACACATTATTGTTCTCAAGGAGAAATTAATATTCATAACTCACCTGAACTTGTTGTTTCAGTTGTTCTTTAAGAGATTCATTTTCTTGAGACAAATTATCAATTTTCTTTTGCATTTCAATCGTCTCAGGACTTGGTTTGTCAGCCTCTCTACCTACTTTATCACTTGTCGAGTTCAGCTTTGGCCGAGGCTTGTACTCACTCAAATTTGTATCCATTTGTGACATTTGGGTTATTAATGTATTAATGTCCATGTTATTTCTTGACTTTTTCGAACCTTTGTGAACAGGTCTTGGCGTCATAGGCTTCACAGCTGCTGGATAAGGCTCATATGGAACAAATTTCGGTGTCTTCATATTAATTGACTTTTTCTTTTCAGATCTTACTACATTGGTAGCGTAAACTTGTACCAAACGTGCCGGCAGAAGACTATCTTTCCTACTAGAACTAATGTTGATTTTTGGGTCAACAGTTTGTACCCTCTCAGATGTACTCTCGTCCGACTCCATCCCATCACCCGCCGTACGTGTTTTGTTCATTATTTCTACAACACAAAAATTAAGTGTATAATTATCTGATAAAGATAATTGATACACAATCAGCTACTTAGCAATTGTACACGAATGCAAATTGAAATAGGTTGACATTAGAAACGCATACTTGTGTGATAAGGATATCGGTTATCCATGTTTATGAGAAAGGAATACAAGGAAAACAAAAATTAAGAAGGATGACAGATAATATGTATCATAAATTCAGCATCTACCGCGTATAATCCTTTCCCTTTTATTTACACTTTCTAGTTTGAAGTGTTTGTAACTTTGTAGGTACTTTAATTTTTATAACTGTCAAATTACGCATATGACAAATGTCAAAATGATACAAATATTCAAGCCGCTACATTATATAAAATTATTTCCAACTAGATGCGCCCGCGGTTTCACCTGCGATTATAATTACTACGCCGCCTCCGTGGATCGTAGTGTGATGTTATATAGCCTATAGCCTTCCTCGATAAATGAGCTATCCAACACTAAAATAATTTTTCAATTCGGTTTAGTAGTTCCTGAGATTAGCGCGTTCAAACAAACAAACAAACTCTTCAGCTTTATAATATTAGTATGTATAGATTATTAAAATAATAATTAGCTATTTAAAAATAAAACAATCATTCATATTGTATGTATAAGTAGCGAAAATAAAATATAAATTATTGATGAATGAACAAATTAGCAAGATATAAAATTATGTGGCAGTTTTACAATCAACGACATTACACAAAAAAAGAAACAGGTTTAGTCGATTTGAAATCACGGAAACAATGATAATATAATTATTGTTATAAGGTGTGAAGATTTAGTTGATAATTTTTAGTAATAATAAGTAGAGCAATACATATAGAAAGAACTTAGGCACCTACGTGAATGAGATATCTAATCTATCTATGAATTGCAAGGAATTTTGTATTGAGACCAATAGAAAAACATCCCAAACGGGACGTATTTGAGTCTTCCTTCACTTTGCGTGCGTTGTTGGTACCATATCGGGTTCTTCTCTATTAGAAAAAAACAGATTTAGAAGATATAATTATATAATTAGGTACCTACCTACCAATAAGTAGTAGGCTAAATGAACTGTGCCGGCATCATATTTATTTCATTTCTGTATGTATAATATTATCATCATCATCAAGTACCCAACCCAAATGGGCCAGTCTGAAATAATAATAACTACCTATTTAAGTACATAGCCAATGTCAGATTTTTATGCTTGTTAACTATAGCAGTCGAAAAGACTTTTCAAGGTCTAAATACGGTTGTCTCATATCTTTTCTTTTATTTCAAAACGTTTTTGTCGCATCATTGGAATTGCGGAGAAGCCGTCAACAGCCTAGGATACCACGGAGTGTCCATTGTTGTGCAGCTGAAGGGCAAGGCATATGTTACGACACGCTCACCTTAATGACAATCTGTCGTGCTCTTGTAATCGCTGCCGTACCAGCTCTATTAGAACCCAATGACTTGATATGCGACAATGGGAACTAATGGAAAGAGACCCGATGGTATGTCTTTGTTATCTTGTACAATGGGTAAGGCTTTGATGTGGAACGTGGCACATGCGTAGACACTTGCGCCATTACATTTCCAAACACGGTGGGCTGTACCGGCGCTGTTACTGCAGATGCAGAAAACCTCACACGGCCATAACCTTTGGAAATGGTAATTTCATGAGATTCCTGCGTTCTTTCATCGATATGTGTAAGCGTCTAATCGACGCTTTGTGTAACCAGAAGGTTGAACTTTAATTGATTCCAAGACCTTGCCTTTCCTTTTTTTTTCATGTTGTAGGTATATTATATCTATTATTTTCTTGAAATGTTTAATACTGTTTATATCTGTAAATATTAAAACAAAAGTATTTATTTATTTAATACCACATACAGCCATTATTACAGGTAATACTTAACCTAATGCAATGGATGCAGAATTTACTTAATATGTACAAATTATATTTACTTAATATACCTATACACCCTAATACTATATATTCCTTAATACTAATTATTTCCTATTATTGTAAACATAAAAAGGAATATGTAGCCTGTGTGAAGTCACTCAGTGAACACGAAAATATGTCTACACTTTTGGACACAGCATAGAGTACATGCAGCGCACGCGTCAGCGGCGCAAGCTGGAGTAGGTTAGTGCCACGGGCAGTAATCTTCGAAGAAAAAATACTGGGCTTATGTCTATGGGCTCAATAGTTGATTTTGACAGTTACCGCACCCCCTTCCTTCAGTGATTTCCCCTTTGAGACCATGCCGCCATTTTGCCCTGATCGTATACAAGATTGTCTATGGTGTACGTCAATGTGTCAGTGCGTCCTCCTCTACCGCCATTACTGTTTTTGTTTTGATCGAGTGAAGTTTTACGTTGATTTATTTCCGTAACTTATCCTCTCAAGCTTAAACCGTAATATTGCATTGCAGCATGTTTAACAGGTGTTGTGTTGTGGGTTGTGATAGTAGACGGAAATCCGTCAAGCTATTTCAATTCCCAAAGACTGAGATAGGACTCCTTACTCAACTTCTGAAGTGTGTGTCTGGTGGTGAGCAGAAAAGCATTAATGAGCTTCGCAAAATGTATGTTTGCGAGAAACATTTTGAGAAGCGATTTATCACGGCAAAATCTCGTCTTCGCATGGGAGCTTATCCCACGTTATTCACTGCTAACGAGATTGCTAGTGGACTGCCCGATGTGCCTAAAGTAACTTGGGATACCGGTAAGTGAGATTTATTGTGACACATATAAAGTCGAATCTGGATTTACAACGGAATATCAATTTAATTAGTGCAAGAAAAAAGCTGATGCCATGACTAAATAAAAAAATGTGTTGACCCATTAATATCTATTTTAAAAGAACCGAATATCCACAGCCCGTACTAAACTTACACTTAAAACTGCTATCAAATATGTATTCATAGTCACATTATGAAAATCATTTATTCAAGTCAACCTTACTTTAATATCATTGATTAGGAATTAGTGTACAATTTGATTTTATTTGCATGTACAATGTATGTTTTTTAAATGTATATCAGTGGTTGTACACAATCAATTATACACAAAATTAAATAATGGTAACATATGTATTACTATTATTTATTAGTATTTAAAATTTTTACTGAGTTTAAGTAACAGCTAGTGACTGTTATGGATGAAGCCACAACACTATTTCTTTCATAAACTGTGTCTACAAATATTAGATATAAATAAATATAAATATTAGATATTGTAAATATTAGATTATATGAACATGTATACATGTAAAATTGTTAGCTGTATGAATCCATCACATAATAATTATAATAGACATATTTGAATAAACAAATTGATATTAATTTGTATACTTTTATTATACAATGAGTTGTTGCAACTTTATAAGTTTAATAATTGCCATATTTTTCTAAGTTCAATTTATGCATTGATTTCAGAAAACTACAACCCTAATATTGACCATGGTTATTACAAAATTCAACATTATGACCATAATTATTGCAAAGGAGATAAGACTATCACTGGTAAGTTTTAAAGTCATTTACATTATACATATACATACATCACAGAATATGTGTATCACTATCAATCAACCAGCCTTTCACAGTCCACTGCTGGACATAGGCCTCTCCCAATTGGGAGGCTTTGGCCTACTATACCACACTGGCCAGATGGGTTGGTATAGGATTTTATTTCAAGTTTTCCCTCTCTTTGCAATGATAATATTTGCATGGCGTATATCCCTTACTTGCCTCTTACGAAACCCATGGGATGAAATGTAGTGGTGACACTCTGTATTCTTAATCCGTCACCACATGGACATCTACTGTAGCCATCACAAATTGAAATTAATATTGTTAAGTTACTTCTTGTGTCATAATCACCTTTTGATTTTAGTTTCAGAAACAAATATTGAAGCTTCTCACTCACACTCACAAGAGACTATCACATCAATAACTACTGGTAAGAAAAGAACATTATTGACTTTAAAATATAAAATTAACCTGAACTTAAGTCATAACCATGTTAGTGATTAAAGTATGTCAAACAACAAGGTTATTAGTATTTTATGAAACATAACTGATCACAATATGTTGATGAATAAAATTTGCATATAATTATGTAATATTATCTTGCTAATAATTTGCCCACACAAAGAAAGTGAAGCACAAAAGATTTGCCAGGATTGTAACAGGTGCAAATCTGTATGTATAATTTCCCAATTATGTTTCTTTTTTGCAATTCATGCACATTTTCTCTTTATCCACATCAAGTAATTTAACAAGATATGATTAAATAGCATAAATATTTTACTTTCAGATGTTGAGGAACCATTACCATCCACTTCAGGTCTTGGGCATACTTCATCTACATCAGGTAAAAGACTTTTTTGTTCATCCTATTTATTAAAATACAATTTGTTCCTATTATTTTACTATTTTGTTTTGTAACACAATATTTTCTGTTTCAGCATTACAATTTTATAACATCTATACTATTTTCATTTTTATTAGGGAAAAAATTAAATCTGCCACTGTTACTAATAGATGAAAGCCCTTATGGTTTATAACTGAGAAATAAGTACAACAAACAAACAAACATGTATAAAGATCAATGTTTTTGTTGCAGTTGTTGAATATCCGGTCATAACAACTCCAAGGCAATATAGATCTCGAAAACGATTAGTGCATAATACTACTAATTTGACACCAAATTGTAGAAAATTGTACATTGAATACAGAAAGTCCAGAAAACAGTTAGAGTTTTCCAAAAGAGCTAGAAAGGCTATATCGTTTTCGAAAGAAAAATCTTTCCGATATTTAACAGAAAAGATGACACCTATGGCAAGAAAAATTTTGTGGATGCAGATCAAACAATCTGAGAAAAAGCAAAAAGGAAGACGCTTTACAAGAGAGGAGAAATTGATTTCACTCTCTATTATGAAGCAGAGTCCAAAGTGCTACAGTTTTCTACAAAAAATATTTATTTTGCCAAGCAAGCAGACTCTGAACAAATTTATTTCAGAGATAAATATTGAAGCCGGAATCAATACTCATATTTTCGCAGCAATAAAACGAGAGGTAAACTGTTTTCTCTTTATGTTAAAACTATTGAGTCACTGTATATGTTTAACATTGGAACTCTTAACATACAAATATATTTCTTTTTATTGGTTCATACATGGGACAAAAATCGCAAATATTGCTCCATCTTATTTGATGAAGTAGCCCTAGAATCAGGATTATCATATAATAAAAATATGGACTACATAGACGGATTTGTGGAATTGCAAAATAAATGCAGTGATTTTGCAGACCATGCTCTGGTGTTTATGCTGCGTGGAGCAGTATGCAATAGGGCATCCAGTATCGGAAGGTTTTCAATTCCGGAGTTAATCTACGATATTGGGCTCTCAACTCCGGAATTCCGGAATTCCGGAATTCCGGAACTGGATCCGTAAAACAAAAATACCTCGAGTAACTTTTAATCATTTTAATATCAGTCTTTAACTCAGTTTTGATACGACATTGCCAGTTAACAATATTATTAAAATTAGGAAAGTCTAAACTTTTTAAAAACTTAAAAATTAACAATTTGAGAGCCTTAAAATATTAGTGAAAAATAACATAATTAAATTAACACAATAAATATCACGCTTTTGAGTATTTTAGACATTACTAGGTAGTTAAAATCAAAATATTAAAATGAGCACGTAAGTCTCTCCTCAGATTTATCATGTTTAACAACAATCTTGACATGACATAATCAGTTCACAAATCACATCACAATCATTAAAATTAAACAAGTCTAACTAAACTTCTTAAAACAAATCAACAAATTAAGGGCTCAACACCAACAGCAAATATTATTATTAAAATTATCACAAGAAACACTTAAATATATGAGAACTCACTATCAAGAAAAGCGGTCTACTCTATGTGCTACGCTGTTCTTGATAATGAGTTCTCAAGAGAATTAACGAATCTAACATTTTGTCAGAGAGTGAGCTTCGTATTCGGTTACAAAAGTAACCAGCGCTTGAAAATACCCGTTCACTCTCCACACTCGTAGGAAGTATAATATTTAAATAATTATATGCTTGTGTCAGATATACACCTCGCTCTCCACCATTATCATACATTGCTTTTTCAAATTTGACAAATCCAGAAAGGTCAAAATGTTTAGTTGTATATTTTCGGGGCTTTGTCTGACATTTATGTAGCTCTTTATCAAGCTGTTCTTGTAGTGTTAAATCATCAACTGCAACGTCAACATCAGAAGCAGAAGACGAAGAGTCATCTTGATTTTCTGCATGCTCAGTGGTAGTTGTAGTGTAGGGCTTGTAATTAAGCTGGCGTAGCAGAGTAACAATAATCTCGCAAATTTCGTCGCTTTTTGGTTTTATAAAAGTTTCATCATCTGCTTGTCTAAAGAAGTCGTTAGAATTGTGCAGATAGTGCAAAACACCTGCAAGTAGAAGTCGCCTTTGCTTGATACGATTTTTCAAGTTTGTAGCCAGCCTAGCACTTAAAAAATTATTCTGTTCGTCGAGTTTTTTAAGCATGAATCGCAAAGCCGTATCAGCTGTATAAAGAGTCGCATCACGTCGGCACAATGTGAGAACAGACAGTTTTATGACATTCAAGCTATGATGAATGTTGTTCAGTGTTTGAATGTCATCATCTGAAAAGGAAACCTCAGATTTCCAATCTATTAGTGCCTTCAGAACGGAATCTTTTATTTTCAAAAATACTCCGATCATGTCCGACATGCTTGACCAGCGCGTGCGACAATCTAGCTGCAGTTGTATGTCTTTACCGTGTTCCGCATTGACGTATTGTCGTAACAAATCAGCTTTTAAAGGTGACTTTCTTACAGACCGTACGAGGCGCCGAACTTTTTCTATAAGTTCCTTGTATGTTTTTGGTTCAACCCGAGCAGTGGGAGCTTCAATTTCTAAACGACTGTCATTCGTTGGTGGTGGTGTGGAATCTGCGTCCTCGTCGCTTACAGATTCGCTGTCTTCATCTGAATCCATTGTCTCGTGAATGGATACCGGCTGGAGTTCTCTTTCTTCGTTCGTATCTTTATATAGCGTGTCAATTACCGCGAGCTGAATACCGTGGGCGAGACATAATTGGTGATAGCCGTTGCAGTATGTCCCCATTTTCGTCATCACGCTCGCACCGTCGGTTGTAAGGCTAACGACGTCCTCATCCAAAGACACGCCGAATTTAGCGAGATGGTCTCGCAACATACTATATGCTGCAAAAGCTGACATTGATCCAGTAATTTTAACGAGGCCCAGATTCTTGAAATTGAACCCACCGAAACCGTTGCTGTGCAAATTTATGTTCATGTATCTTTTGTTTCGCAAGGATGTCCACTCGTCCAAAGTCAGTGCGAATCTGTGGCCTTCTGTTTTTAATTTCTGTATTTTGTGTTTTATGTCTGCTTTGACTTCTTCAGCTTGAGTAAATATTATTTTTGCTATTGTACTCGGCGATTTAGGTAGATCGTGGCCACTTTTTTTGAACATCTTTTGGAGATCTTGACTCTCAACAAAAAAACGGAAAGAACAACCGTCCAGTGCTGCCATTCGCGATATGATCACCTCCATTTTTTCATTAGACTTGGAACTGAAGAAATCTGTCATCATTTTCCTTTTCTTAGTTTCTGTAGTCAGTATCGGTTGTCTTTGGTTTGAAGTTCCTGCAGTAACATCAGTCATGCCCAATGCCGGTGTAGAGTTGTCGTCACTTTCCTTCAAATCTACATTTATTGCATGTTTTGCTCTCATATGCGTGTGTAAGCCAGTAGTAGCACCACCAACTGTTTTCAAGATCTTTTTGCAAATTTTGCATTTTGCAGATTGCCCGTCACTTGCACGAAGAAAATGAGTCCATAAATTGGTTGTTGTCCTTTTATTGGTGAATTCTTTGTACTGACATTCCTTTTCATTCGACGACGACCTTAAAGTGAAAAAAAAAAAACATGTAAATCGGGCACTTTACCCATAAATCCCATAATACATTTCTGTGCAATTGTACAGTAGACAGATACTTGCAGATACTCGTATTAATGCAAGTATCTGTCTACTATACTTACCTAATCAGTACATACGCAGGAGGTAGATACCTAAGCGTACGTAACAACTGAGGGCGTCCTTATCTCGCACGAAATATTGTCGTTTTTCGTAGTTGCTGAAATTGCCTAAATTTGCTATACATTGTATGCATTTATATACTTTATGTACAGTACAGAATAGACAAACAGCCTCAATTAATTCCTTTTTGCATAATCAGTTGCACTGTGAAACAAAACTCGTGGTAACTTCGTGCGAGACTAGGGAGCTCTCAAGTTTACCATGATATATTCGAAGATTTGCTGACATAACATAAAAAATAGAGACAAACACGTCTTTTAAACTAGCTAGTCTTACAATTAGCGCGGTGTAGGTAGGTATTGTGAATAGTAGAGAACGAATAAATGGTCCACTGGCCAGCTTGATGTATTTATGTACAATAATCGCAAGAATAGATGTTGATAGAAGTTACTATTACTACATAATATCACAGAATAAGAAATAGTAGAAGTACACATACACGCTGAAAACTTAACACTTAGATTAAACCGAATTATGTTAAAAACTACTTACATTTTGTCATAAATTGCCTTTTCGTAAATGTGGTCACTGGTGCGCAGCGCTCTCCTCCCGTCAAACACTCGTGGGCAACTAATCGCGCGACCGGCGCGACTGACTAGCCGCTGGGGGAGAAGGATGCGCGGGGGCGGTGCCGGTGCGGTACCATAGGGTAGTCTAGTGACTCGATAATACACGCGCAGGAACAATTGCGCGTAAAACGATGAGTTGAAGAATTAAACACATTCTTAAATTAAAAATAATGAATATCGAAATACGATAAATTGAGCTCAATTCCGGAGTTGAAATATCAGAAAAACCGTCCGGAATTCCGGAGTTACGAAATTCCGGAATTCCGGAATGGATGCCCTAGTATGCAAGTGGCAACAACCAGTTGCCTTTTATTTTTGTAAAGGGGCAACTGCAGCCATTCATTTAAAAATAATTATTAAAAAAATAATTGAAGCAGTCATTCAGACTGATTTAATACCTGTTGCATTGGTCTCTGATCAAGGCACTGCATTCCAAGCAGCACTCAAAAGCCTCTTGGAGGAATGTAAAAGAGCTCAAATCCTTTCTGGTGATGTCATTGGTATGTATTTGTGTTGTCAAAGCATTTGAATGGAAATAATATCATTGAAATATATCCAGTTAATCTTGTTACATTTATTTCGGTAAAATAATTGATTTATTTTGTTTTAGATGATGTAATAATCATTAATAAGCATCGGCTGAGTGTGGTATATGACCCACCTCACCTTCTTAAAGGTCTACGTAACAATTTCCTGAATAAACATATAAAATTTGACAACAAATTATGCAAATGGAGTGACATAGTAGAAGTTTATAAAACTGATTGCAAACACGCCCAAATGCGATTACTACATAAATTAAACGACGAACACGTTATTCCTGAAAAAATTAAGAAGATGAAGGTACAAATTATTTTATCATATGTTGTTAACATCTTGCATTATATACTAGATACAACAACGTATTATATACTAAATATATGGAGACAAAAAATTATTCACATTCATATAAGTATATTAAATTTTATTCTAGATAACATAGTTATTAAATTTTGTCTTGGAATATTGTAAATTTTATGTTGTATTGTGTTTTAGGTGAAAAATTGTGCACGGGTCTTCAGTAAAACCATGGCTGCTACATTATCTTACACAGCTCAATTTTGTAAGTATTTTAGTAACTGTGTTGAAATTTGATTACTATAATAAAATTTCATAAACTGCAATTATAGAATATTCTGATTATCATTGCAGCTAACTACTCTGATGGGACAACAGTGAGCCCTACATTAAAGAACACAGCAGAAGTGGTGTCGTTCTTCGATGATTTATTTGATTCTGTCAATGGTGCATGTCCAGCCGGGAAAAAAAACAAAGGCAAAGCATTACGAACTGTGGTGACAAAAACTTCACCACATCATGAATTTTGGAAACAATCCATAATAAAATTACAGAACATGCGGTATTATGATAAAGGTAAAGAGATATATGTACCTTCTCAAAAAAATTGGATAATAACCCTAAGAAGTTATATCAGACTGTGGCAGTTTTTCGATAGCAAAAATATAAAAATTATACGCCCGCGATACTTTAATTCCGATCCCTTGGAGAACTTTTTTGGTCAAGTGCGGGCGTATAATTACAGATATAATAATCCTGATTGTCATTCGTTTAAATGCACCTTTAGATCATTGTTAATAATTAGGTTTATTAAATTTCACTCTGAGAGTTTTAATTGTGAAGAGGATTCAGCTGAACAGTTACTTAAGTTACAGTCATTATTTGGCACGGGAAACAATCAAAGAGAATTGAATGCAGATAATGCTTTTGAGGATGACTTGTTTCCCATCTCATCAGCTGAATCCTCTGTTGCTCAGGGATTTAATCCAGAAATTTTCCGTTTGGAAGCAAACATGGAAAGATTAAATGTGCACTCGCAAGCTTATACAGCAGGGTGGGTTATTAGAAAAATATTAAAAAATATTAAATGCTGCACTTGTGAATCGATTTTAACGACAAACGAGACACACACGATTCACAAGTGGATATCTATTAGAGAATATAAATCCATTGTGAATAATCACAAACTGACCTATCCTTCGGAACAATCTGTTAGACTGTTCCGTTACATCACAAAGGAAACCATTGCATATTTGGAAAAACAACCCCATAAAAATAACATTTTAAAAGAAATTAAGAATATCATAAAGTCCAAATATTCAATGGATTTCCTAGCTTGTGAAACACATAATATTCATGAATATTTTCTGGATTATACCTTAACATTAACAATATTCAATTGGTGCAATACAATTAATAAAATTTTAAAAGGTACAGATATCTCTAGGATAGATTCGAATAAATTGCCTCCAATGCAATTAAAAGCATTTGTAAAATATAGAAAAAAGTTGAGAAATAAAAGAATGAATAAATAGTACTTTGTTTTTATTTTTACTTATTCCCTTCTCTAATATACAAATTAATATTCAAAATATTAAGTTAATCGTTCAAAATCCTCGAATCCAGCATCTAACATGCTACCGAAATATTGAATTTATCCAAAAAGACACATATACAAAGAAACAAAAGATTAAAAAAAACTCCGCATGTTATTTTTCTATACATTATCTGTGCTTGTCAAAATCAACTATTGAGGTTCGTAAGGCAATTTTTTTATCTATGAAGATTGCCATCTGATGCGTAGCATCTCTACTTAATCTGTGGTTAGTGCGCAGGGTCTGTCAACTCTGTTCTACAAAATTTTGATTAGAGGGCTGTTAGACACGACAAAGATAAAGATAGTGGAAAACAAAGAACAGCGATATAATTCCTGCTGTAATGATACCACTGAAAAAATACACTTAAGTTTAAAGATGTTTTTATTTTAATTTATTACAAATACAATGTAAAAAATCTTGGAAATAATTATGAATTATATTTTGATAATTAAACAATAGAGCAAAGTATCTTAATCGCAGTATAAAAAAGATAAATTCAATATATATATTTACAATTAATTTTGTGACATTTACTGGCAACACTTCAAGAAAAATGTCTGCCATCGCTTGTTACTGTTTATCTTGTAATTTCGATTTATTTTGGATAAATAAACTAGTTTTAATTTCTTCTGCATTAAAAACATTGAGTCAAGCACCCTGTTCCTCCTTTGTACTGTTTTGGTGAAATCAAGTGTTATTTTGTGAGATATAGCCCTAATTGAGAAAGTGACTTTTACATTGTTTTTGTTGTTTTACAATATGAGTTTTACATAGTAAGATTTGTATGTATGGCTCTATTCACAAATAAACCTTTTATAATAAAGTTATGTACATATTTATTGAACTCTCTAAACTGTATTTTTCTATTAAGTTTTTCTTTCAATATGTGAACGCTAATTTTATTAATAACCAGATTTCTATACAATAACATAACAAATCTAAATCGGCATACACATTAACTTCAGGGAACTACTTCGAAAAATACAGTGCTTCCAATTTTGAACCCTTAATAATGACAAACAAATAGATGTACATACCCATATATATATATATATAAATACCTACACACCAGCAATTTTGAATTTCCCGCGCTAATACAAACATGACATTTACGATAGTTTTATGCGGGCTGAAAATAGATGGCGCAAGACGCTAAGGAAAAATATAATAGCTAAAGCCGCTTGTCTTCTCACTTCAAGCCTATTGTAACCCACCATACTATATCATACATATAGAATTCAGTGACGCGCTGCAACGGGATTCCCTCCATTTGATACTGGTGTTGATGTGGGTTACGCGCACGGCTGAATGTAAGCACGGAGCACTTGGCTACATTAAAATATAGCTTATTTTCGAGGCTCCATTTTATAACCCTATTTATATCCCGCTGCAGTATTTTATGATAGATACCTATATAACACTGAATTTTGCCAGTAACACATTTCTGAAGCCAACTTTAGCAAATGACTAGACTTATGAAAAAATGTAGACATACAAAGTCATATCCGATATGGTAACTTTTCAGACTGGATGGATCTGTTGGTGAACACTTGTAGTTGACCCGTGTTTTATTACTACTTGATTAATTTTATTTTTACTTTAGGCACTGCCTTGCGGTGGAACGCGATGCGTTTATTCTACCGTGTGGTAAGGAAAAACGCATTCACGGGGCCGCCCACTGCAGCGAAAAAAACGCATGTTTTATCGTTCGAACTCCAACTGTGGTGCATACCTACACGTCACCGTTATGGACTACGATACAAGAGTTGCTATCTGTATATATTTATTATTGCGTAAAAAAAGGGTACCCAAACGGTATTGATTTCGTCCCTTGACGGCCTTAACGGCCCGTTCACGACCTCGCCGCTGTGAGCGGCAGCTTAGTGCGGGGCGGCGAGCGCGGTGAGATCAAATGAATTAAAATATTTGAAGCACGCCACGAGACGCTGCTCATAGCGAAAACGTGCGCGGTTTTCTCCGAGCGAATCGCTACAGCGGTGCGCGGTGTGGGGAGCGGCGGAAACAAAAGTACAAGCGAATGAGTGCGACGCCACGAAACAGAGCGGCGCGGACAGCGGTGAAGGAGGGACGAATTCAGCTTGGACGATTTAGATAACGCTATGATTTTGGGTATATTTCGACTATCAAAATGCGTCCACCTCGGCCGCTGCCGCTAACCGCTACTGAGGGTACCTGGGTGAATCAACTAATTTTGTTCTAATCAGTGTCCATTTCAATAGAAATTTAAATATGATCTTAATTGTTAAATGTCAAATTGGATATCCTTTTTTATTTGTTTTCCTACATTATGCTATTAGTTATAATAAAAAAACACCTAAATATATATTTTAAATTTAAACAAAACATTGCAAAACTTCATTCCTAGTTCGGTCACAAAGTGACCATGTGTACTTATCTTTTAAGCCATACTGAGTACACATTGCGGAATCGATTTTTGAGTATTTCTTTTACTAGTTTACATCATTTAGCCTCGATTGAATTCAGTTGACAAAATAAGAAAGCTTAAATGATTTATTAGGATCACCAAATACATTACGTTACAAGTTTTCTATCATTCCTAGTTTTGCACATAATTGAGCTTAATTTAATTTGTTCGCATAATACTACGTTTCCGTTGCATCCCGCACGGGCCCCGCACTCCACTGTAGTCGGTTAGAGGGAACGTACGTCTGTGATTAATATTGCGGATACGAAGAAATTAATGTAATTAGTTTGTAATTATTACATTGTCTAAATATTTATCATTCCTGTTTAATCCTGTCAGGTAAGTACTATTAAATATACGGTTAACCTATTGTTGCTTGTTGTGAGAATTCATAGCCACGATTACCTACTAATTAGAATCCTAACTTACGAGCAAAGTTTCAAGAAATATCAATAATTTTTTATGGATTCGTCATTTCTAGTCACGTCATTACCAGTTTTTGAATGAAAACTGGAATGACGACAGTGTGTAAGGAATGACGAAAATGCTTTGTTTAATATATTAGATTTCATAATAATTAGATATTTAGATTTGTTATTTACAGCTATTGCTTATATAGCCAGTGATTGAATTTCTAAATTAATCAAATAATACACTCGCTACCTATACGATGTACCCGTGTTACCTATTTTATGAAATGCGCATTAGTTACAGGTTGCAAAATAAATAAAAGCATACTAAATTCAATCTTTCTCAAGAACAAAAGTTAGCAAAACGACGAAAATATGCAGACGACGGTATAAAAAGACGAAAGCATAGGGTCAGGCCGTTAGTCTTCTCCCTAGCCTTTATTATTCCCAAGTCGCTTGGGGTCGGCTTTCTAGTCTAACTGGTTTGACTGGATATCAGTTTTTACACAGAGCGACTACCATCTGACCTCCGCAACCCTAAGGCTAACGATGCCCTAAGGCCAGGTCAGGCCATTAGTATCAATGAAAAATCGCCGCGAGATATAATAACAGCAAAGAAAGAAATGGAAAGAGGCATCAAAAAAATACAGACAAAAGAAGATAGAGGAGATATTGAAAGACGAACAGTTCCGCAACTAGTTCTTATTGCGTGTACAGAAACCAATACAATTAATAAAATAAAAAACGTTAAAGAGAAACAAATAATCTACTACAGTCACCAAAAGCTAATGTTAAAATAAGATGAATCCGCTATCGTGAACCGAGGATACGTAACATGCTTCTTAAAGAAATTAAAAACTTAAAGAAGGGAAATGCAATGATAAGAAAAATAATGAGTCGGCAAAAAGCAAAGTAAAAGAAACAAGTGCCAAATGAAGATTATACAGAATTAAACAAAGAAAGAACCCAGTGAAGACAGCTAAAACAAGCTAAAGAAACATTATGACTGTGGTACAATTAAGAAATTGATCAAAGATTTTTACACGGATGACTGAATAGAGCACTATCAAGGCAGCAGTAACAAATAATTTTAACAAAAATAAAGGAAAACGTCAGAAACGTTATTTGTGCAATCCTTTTAAAGATCTTTATAGAAAGTTTTTGGCTACGCATAATAATGTTGTATTCAGTTATCCATATTTCAAAGACCTTTTTGGGTTTTATTTCATAAAAGTAAAGATAAAGACACCTGTGCATGTGCAATCCATTGCAATATTGATTTACTTTTAAAGTGCTTACACAAGAAATCCATAACCGCGGCGAAGAATTCAAAAGATATCATTGCAGCCCTATGTTGTTCGCGTCGTAAAGAAAATTGTTTGAAACGTGATTGTGACTCATGTAAAATTAAAACGCTCACATATCATAAATAGGTTAGATCAATCAAATCAATCAATCAATCAGCCCACCGCAGTCCACTGCTGGACATAGGCCTCTCCCATTTTACGCCACAATATAGGTTAGATAAAATAATATATTTGGATAAATAAATAAATAAGTTAAAGAGCAGGAGATTCAAGACAAAGCTAACCAAATGCCCACAAATTTAAAACCGTTTATTGCTACCCATGCTGTGCATCAAGTGCTTTGGGCAAAGGATTGGGATAAACTAACTTTTAGAAAACTAAGTTGTTTTAAATGTGGGCCTAGCGAAGTAACAGTTCAAAGTATTTG
The DNA here is from genome assembly GCA_963564715.1 of Catocala sponsa. NCBI lineage: Eukaryota > Metazoa > Arthropoda > Insecta > Lepidoptera > Erebidae > Catocala > Catocala sponsa. Next base: position 18,502,357 of record OY751337.1, on the reverse strand, counting down.
TGAAAACTGATTGAAAATATAGATTTGCTCTTTTTATTTAATAAAGAATTTATCAAATTAGGATTTAATGCAGTTTTTTTATCTTTTGAACATATCATCATTACTGGTGCACAAGGATCATTCCTCATACTTCAAAAATAATTCCTAGGCTACTATCGTCATTCCTGGTGCGGCTTATTTATTAATTTTACAGATAAATCCTAAAATCTTTTTATAAAAGTAGGTGCCTTACAAAGGAACATTATTTTATTACTTTATCTTTGGTTTGCAAGTAAAATGAATCTTTTTTAATAAGTTTTTCGGGTGTGACAAATATTATAAGGGAGTAGAATCTTGCCGAGTTGATCCACCCACCTACGTGGCGTGCACAACGCTTCGCCGCCTCGCTCGCCGCTAAGACCGAAGTCGTGACCGGGCCGTTAGGCCTATAAAGGGCATTTTTTCGTAAAATATAACGATCTACGTTCGTATCCAAAAGTTTTTCGCCATCACCGGAGAAACGCCCAGGTAACGACATATCTGTGTCGCGTCCCAACAGTAACTGAATGAGTGTCTCAGTGCGTTTTTTTCACCGCAGTGCGGCGACACTTCTTGAGATCTGTATGCGATACAAAAATATGTCCGGTAGATTCACCGCAAATTTGCAGCGGGAAACCAACGACGACTTTACCCATTGCGTTTATTTCACCGCAATGCGCGCACTTCTATGTCACTATATACTTCACAGATTATGCGTTAAAAAAAGCGAAGCAGTGTGCGCTAGGCATTAATGTATAAAAAAATTGTAAAATAGTATTCGACTCCATTCATTCTCGCGAACTCTGCTTGTAAAATTTTATTACCTTTTTTAGATAGCCTTGTATATTCAACTTAAAAGTTAAAAACTTAAGTTTTAATTTGCAAGGTTTATATGGTTAATATAACTACTTATAAGCAACTGAGGACAGTTTTAAGTGTAAGTTTTGTATGGGATTGTGTATCTAGGGTTTTTATATATCAATGGCGCTAGGCCAGTCTTGATAGTATACATATTGGGGAACAATCTTGATACTTAGAGTGATAATATTGGTGTTGCAGGAACAATTAATTATCATGTGCGTAAAAATGTGCTAGTATTATAAATAAATACAAATAAAACTAATTGATACTTGAATATTAAAATCATTTATTGCAATAAATTAAAATACCTACTACAGCAAAACCATTATTTAAGGATTGAGGGTAGCATCTAATTCTCCATTTTCTATTAGTTCCTTGATAATATCCAATCCCCCAACTAATTCTCCTTTGACATATAGTTGAGGATAAGTAGGCCAGTCTGAGTATACTTTAAGGCCTTGGCGTACTTCTTCATCAGTCAATATGTCAAAAGTATCGTACTGGACTCTGGAAAATTAAGAAAATAATAATGTGAAATGCATGTTTAAATAAAACGTCTTATAATATATACAGCTGGTCTTAACTTGATTTAGGATCTACATCATTGGAGTGTGAGGCCAGAGAACCTCCTAGTGTGCCTGACGGCTGCTGCTCCCTTCTACACTTCTTGTGGGATGGAATAGCAGACGTTGGGCCGGTACACCACGGGCAACTCTGTCAATAATGTCTTTTCGGGGGCATTACTACTCGTGGCTAATACTCTGGCACGCATAGAGACCTCGAGGCATTTGTCTCGGGGTTATCGGCCCGCGAGGGCCGAGTTTGGGGGTCTCTCCACGTATTCCTCTGATCAGCAGAGGAATACGTGGATGTGAGACGGGGAGGATAGAAGAAGAAAACCTCTTTAATAAATCACCACAGGGGCCGTAAGGCCGGGACGGATTGCGTAGGCGTCTTGCACAGTTGGGTGGATCGGTCCAGCATGGACCCCATCCGGCCGAACAGGGAGGATAGAGGGAGACAACCTCTCTAAAAATCACTAGTTAGAGCTCTGTCGCCACGGCCAAGCTGCTGGCTGACGGCGGGCGTCTGTTCGTGGGCTAGAGCTCCGTCAGGGTCCACATCCTGGCCGCTCGACCCATGAGATGTTTTAGGTGTGGGGGAGCTGGGCACGCTCGTATTAAGTGCCCTAGCCCCAAGGACCGCAGCGACGCCTGTTATCGCTGCCGCCAGCCTGGGCACCTCGCTGGAGCGTGCAAGGCTACCCTGCACTGCCCGGCGTGCGCGGTAGCTGGTCGAGCAGCTGCCCACTTCCGTGGCGGCAAGGGGTGCAGATTTCGAGGCCTTTCTCACCAACTTGGGAGGCCTCGATACGGCGGATAACATCTAGTCGCATCCTTGTGATGGGGGACTTTAACGCAAAGTCTACTGCGTCCCTCCACACGAATGTCCGAGGAAGGGCGGATGCGGCGGGCCTCTGTTTGCTGAACAGGGGCGCCGCCAACACCTGCGTGCGACGGCAGGGGGTGGGGGTCGATAGTGGACCTTTCGTTTGCTGCCCCTGCCCTTGCTGCACGCGTAAGGGGATGGCGTGTCCTAGAGGAGGTAGAGATCCTTTCGGACCATCTGTATATACGTCTCCGCCGGGACCCTATCAGGGGTCATCGCCCGTTGGCGGGAAGAGTTCCTCGCTATCCGCGGTGAGCTGTGAAGAGGCTGAACCGGGACCTACTGGAAGAGGCAGCTATAGTTCAGCTATAGTTAAGTTGCTTGGCTGTCTCCTGCACCCCCGTCTGTGGAGGTAGACGCCGGGGCTGTTTGCTCTCCCGACAGCATCCAAGCTGTTTGCGACGCGGCCATGCCCCTAGTGCGACACCGGACCTCGACGGCGGTCTACTGGTGGTTCCAGGAGCTGGCGGACCTCCGTGCGACCTGCATTCGTGCCCAGAGGTTATACACACACAGCCGAGGCCGCCGCCACCGCGATGAGCAAGAGGAGGGCCGACTGTATTACGCGTATCGCGCAGCGAAAGCGTCTCTGCAATCGGCCATCTGCCGCGTCAAGGAACGAGCGAAAAGTGAGTTGTTGGAGGATCTAGACCATGACCCCTGGGGGCGCCCATATCGCGCGGCGCTGAACAAGCTCCGTGCGCCCCCCCTTTCCCCCTCTTACGGAGACCCTCCAGCCCAACTTCCTCTCCGAGGTGGTCGAGGAGTTATTTCCTGACCGGGCAAAGCACGTGCCCCCGACTATGGCCGACATCAGGAGGTGGCCCTCAGTGCGCCCCCGGTTACAGATGCGTAATAGGGGTGGTTGTCTTGCGGATCCGCTCAAACCCCAGGGCCTGACGGTGTGCCGGCGCGAGCTCTCGCGCTGGCCCTCGATCACCTGGATGTCTACCTCAGGGAACTTTTCGACGCGAGCCTGGTGTCGGGACGATTGCCTGAGTGCTGGAAGGAGGGGAAGTTAGTACTGCTGGCCAAGCCGGGACGGTCTCCAGAGTCGGCCGCGACGTACAGGGCCATAGTGCTGTTGGACGAGGCAGGAAAGATGTTTGAGAAAATTCTCGCTGCCCGCATCGTCCGGCACCTGAGCACGGTCGGTTCCGACCTGTCAAATGCTCAGTTCGGATTCCGGGAAGGACGTTCGACGGTTGGGGCCATTATACGCCCAAAGGCCGCGGCCGAGGAGGCGGTCGCCGTCGGCGGTGTCTTTAGACATCTACAACGCGTTTAACAGTCTGCCATACAGCTGTGAGGGCGCTCCAATATCACGGAGTACCTTTTTACCTGGAGCGGCTGGTGGCAGACTATCTGAGAGGCAGGAGTGTCCTCCTCGAGGTTCGAGGCGAGGTTTGGCGGCGGCCCATGTCGTGCAGGGATCGGTTCTTGGTCCGCTCCTGTGGAACATGGGGTACGACTGGGCCCTACGCGCTGTCCTCACCCCCGGGCTGAGTGTCATCAGTTACGCTGATCTCTCGTCACAGCTCGTGGGGGGTACCTTCGAGGAGGCGGCCCGTTTGGCCACCGTGGGGGTTGCCCAGGTGGTCGGGCGTATAGAGGCGCTGGGTTTACGGGTGGCTATTAGCAAGACGGAGGCCCTGGTCTTTCATGGGCCCCGTCGCAGTCCACTCCGCGGCGCCTCGATAATGGTGGGCTCGACGCGCGTTCTCGTCCAGGCCCACATGAAATATCTGTGCTCGGTTCTGGACGGAAGGTGGCACTTCGACGAGCATTTCAGACAGCTCGCTCCGAAGCTTCTCGGCACTGCGTCCGCCCTTGGGCGGCTATTGCAAAATTTGGGCGGGTCCCGTGCTGGTTGCCGGCGACTCTATACGGGGGTTTTGCGGTCGATGGCGTTTTACGGCGCACTGGTATGGTCGGACTCCCCGACCGCTCAGTGCAGGACTCTTCTGCGGAGACCGCAGAGAGTCATAGCGGTCAGGGTCATACGAGGTTACCACACGGTGTTAGCTGACGCAGCTTGCATGTTGGCGGGACACCACCGTAGGATTTAGAGGCTGAAGTGCTCGCCAAAGTCTTTACAGTGTGTGAGGAGGTGCGGGATGAGACGGATTGTCGTCTCCTAACAGCAGTGATAAAGAACACGCGATCGAGCCCACCAGGGCATGATTGGCGAGTGGAAGGCGGGGCTGGGGGCGCCCCTGGCCGGTTCCAAAACCGTTGGGGCCCTCCAGCCGGTATTGGAGCGGTGGGCAGGGCGGCAGCATGGGACCCTTTCCTTCCGGCTGGTGCAGGTGTTGTCAGGGCACGGTTGCTTTGGCAAATACCTGCACGCGGTCGCTAGGAGGGAACCGAGTCCCATCTTCCACCACTGCGAGCGTGAAGAGGACACGGCACGGCGCAGCACACGTTCGAGCAATGTGCAGCTTGGGCGGTGCAGCGCCGTGAACTCACTGCGGTTGTGAGTGAAGACCTCTCGCTGCCAGCCGTGATCAAAGCCATGCTCGCCAGCGAGAGGATGTGGGCAGCGGTCGCAACCTCCTGCGAGATGACGTCGCGGCAGAGCGGATCCGTGAGGAAAGTATCCTTACGGATCCGAGCCGTCGCCGGCGAACCGGGCGGCGTAAGCGCGCGTTCGCGCGCCTCATGCCGCCATAATTAAGGCCGCGGGCGGGAGAACGGGGATCTTCCGTCCGCCAGCCATTGAGTCGGTCCGACGCCCTCTGTAGTGCCAGGGCGTCGGCGTCACCCAGGAGTTGTAGTCTGCTAGGGCGGTCGCTGAGGTAGTCTCTTTTCCAGCGGCCCATCCAGGGGCCCATCTTAGTCCAGGGAACAGTACTACATTTTGATATATAATGTATGATACATGTTCGGTTGGTTACTATGCAAGGCAGTGAGTAGACACACCATGGGGTTTTGGTCCGTAGGCCCGAAGTACGGGAGAGCCGGACATAACCCTCTCGCCTCCTCTTGTGGCGAAATGGTATGCATCATTATATTATTATAATTACTCTTAATATATTTTAACGGGGACATATAGTTAAATCAGTGTTGCATGAGTAACTGCCAATAATTCCATTGAATCAATTATATATAAACTCATTAAATTATATTGCTATCAAATTTCAATTTGTATTGGTTCTTATAGTCAAGAAGAGAGATAGATGACTTTAAAGAGTCATAAAAATATGCATATAAAAACATTATTGCAATCTGAATTTTAAATGATTATGTAGGGGTGGGACAAATTAAATGTGGCAAGTTTGAAACAAACACCAGCATTTCACAACCAGTAACTTTCAGAATAATGTATAGCATGTGTTAAATAATTTAATTATGAAATGGAAACCTTCACTAAGTTTGTCAAAGGTAACTTTAACATAGTATTTATAGGATTCATGAGAATATTACGTTCCAATATTGACTTTAACAGTTGACTGATTACACTAAATTTGCCATCATAAATTATTATTGTCTGAATATATTACAGATATGAGTATATTACAGATATAAGACTGAATATATTTAAGATATAAGAGTGCGAAAAAAATATTTACCCTGTTCCATTCATAATCTGAATTAATGTTTTGCTAAATCCACATCTGGGTTGATCACGGTTGCCCTTCATGAATATCATAACATTATGTCTATTAATCAAAGCTTTCAGTCTATCTTCTAGTTTTTGTGGAGCAGCAACATCACCAGCGGAACTCTTTAAACTGTGAGATTTAACTTTGGAAGATATTTGGGCAGCATCAGCACCATCAACTCTGTCTATTTGTGTACCATTCTTAAATAAGATTACGGTAGGAACGGAATCAATCTGGAAATTAAACACTTTTTTAATATATTGATTCTACCAATTAATTATTGGTTTCCTTCTCATTGCTTGTAACTTCGTAAGTATGATTTTACTGGAAGTGATTTCACTTTTTTATATTTTAATTGAGTTAATTAACAAGATGGTTTTACCTTAAATTGCAATGAGATTTCAGATAATTTTTCAGCATCACAAACTGCTGCTTTACTGCCACTGGCCTGTATTTCAGGAAGCTTAAGCAGCTCCTTTAATACTTCAGTCACTTGCTTACATTGTTCTGCCCAGTCTGCAGAGAAATGTACTACTGTTAGTACAGGTGCCCTGAAAATTACAATTTTATTTGATTAATGATAAAGAAAAGAAAAAGCCATTGTTATCACATACATTTGATAAATTATAAAAATTTCATCACTTTTATACTTTCAGGCTGCATGATTTATGTAAATGGGAATTAATTCTTTTAGTCAGGTTGAACTGGCGAAGCAAATTGTCTGCTTGAGACTAGTTTGCCAGGTTTCGAAAAGTCAATCATTTCAAGAAGGTATGAAAATACCTAGCAATTGCAGGTGAATTGCAAGTACAATAATAATGGGTTATGGCTAACCAATATGTTTTATTCCACCCAATGTTTACATGTGTTCAGGCCCTGATGTGGCGAGATTGAATCATAGATATATTTGCATTAAATTTTAGGCATTTTGAGTGAAAAGTCCAGTCAAAAGTCATAAATCATAATACATTAATCTAAAATTTATTTGTAGTCATTTAGCATTTGTAAGCATTCATTTCTAGAATTTTTGGTTTCTTTGATCTCATATTTTCTGTTTTATATACTTAATTTATTATAAGATATGGGCGACCAACTAATTATTACAAAATTTATCAATGACAAAATAATTGTTGTCATATTACTATACTTCATATTGATCAGATTAAACAAAATCGTGGCATAATTAAAAACCTAATCGCTTTATCATGGTGACCTTAAGAGAAGGTGAACTACATTTGATAAATTATTATTGAAAATAATTACGCAGTTTAATAATGAGATTTTCACACGTGTCGTCAAATCTCTAAGGACTTTAAAAATAAATAAAATTTCAAGGAAAATGTTATATAGAAGTTATTTTTTTCGCATTCAAATAAATAAATACTAAGTACACATAAGGCCAAGACAAAAACATATAAGGATGTGGTATATGATTGTGATGGTACCCTGCACTACAAATTCTTATATAAGAAGTATTCTTACCTTATAAAATTTTCAAAATTTGCTACTGTGTCCAAATTGGTGATCGTCATGACGAAGAGGAAATAAGGTTAGACCAATAACACTTCACTTTCTAACTAAATTATTTTTTTTATTTCCACCAATTACAAACTATTGTATGACTATGATGGCTAATTTATAAGACACAACACGCCTGTGTTTTATCGTAATTATGAATAAAATACAAGTTCCAAAATAATCTAGAAAACCGCTGTCTCCCAGCGACCCAGCTAAATGTAATTTAATAGTGATGTATCTGACATATCAAAAATATGAGAATGATACTTAGACGATTTGGATTACTGACTAAAACATCAAGTGAATCAAGAAACAGAAAAAATACCTACAGTAAATGGTAATTGAAATGGACATCCCTAGACTTATGATTTTGACAGCAGTTACTGTAGGATTTGAGATTTGAGGTTATCTTTTACAAATTATGCTGAAAAATATTGGAACACAATAATTCAGCCGATTTTCTTACTATAATAAAAGCTAAATATATATTTATTAAACAATGGCTACTGTATCAAGTGCACCGGCGCCTGGTATGCACCAAATTGATTTATCCAAGCTAAATATACAGCAGTTGGCTCAACTGAAAGCGCAATTAGATCAAGTAAGTCACGATACATCAATTATAATAATCGTAATGTATTTGTAATTTTAACTTAATGTTGCATGATAAAAATATCTTCAGTAATGAAATTATTTTAAATAATCTCAATTTATAGTTATGATCAATTTATCTTTTTAATTTTTAGGAGATAAATGTATTTCAAGACTCTCTACAAACTTTGAAGATAGCTCAAGGGAAGTTCATGGAATCTGGTGAATGTGTTGAGAAGATGACACCAGAATCTAAAGGCAAAACTATATTGGTACCTTTGACAGGATCTATGTATGTGCCTGGAGCCATATCAGACACAGAAAATGTACTCATTGATATTGGAACTGGATATTATGCACAAAAAGTAAGTTTTATTGTAGAAATAATATTTTTTTATCTGTGTATTTTTATCAACATTAGAGCATGCTGTGTTTCTTTTTTTCTGTGCATTTTTATGTAGGTACATGTATATATTATAGTTATGTCTGTCATCTACAGTTATCTGTAACTTTTAAAAGTGTTTAATATACTAATTTTCTAATAAAATGGAAAATTACATATATCTTAGACAAAGTACATGAACTTTTCTTTTAGGTTAACAGTATAGGTGTTAGTTTTATTAGGAGTTATAAAATATAATTTGTGTTTGTGTGTATAGTAATATAAATAATAAATAGACTTTTATTTTATTGCTATGCTTTTAATATGTATAATTAAATCATAACAAGAAACAAATTAAATATATAATTCAAAAATCTTTGTAAAATTTTAACTATTAATAAATGCTTGCTGGTCTGAAGGTACTATTTTAATTATGTTTCAGGATATTGCTGGAGCTAAAGACTATTTCAAGAGGAAGGTAGCCTTTGTAACGGAACAAATGGAAAAGATTAGAATATTGGGCGTGGAGAAGTCCAAGGTCCACAAAGCCATCTGTACCATGCTGGAACTAAAGCTACAAGCACAGATGCAGGCGACCAAGCCATCCACATCATAACATTTAATGTTTGCTAAGACATAACACGCTTTACCTCTAGCCACGGTAGATTTTATTGCGCCGGTGCATTAGAATCTTGATTACTTTGGTGTTTTTACAGTTTTGTAACTACAGAGTAATTCAGTGTACCCCAGTAAACATAGGATTATTGTAGGGCATATATCCTGTATAACTTTGATTACTTTTATACAGCACTGTTCTAGAACATTCTATATTTTAAGTCAAGCCTATGGCTAAACAAAGTGCGCTTGTCATAATGTCTCACAAATTAATAAGATTCTAATGTTCTCATATCTCAAAGAATTATATTGTTGCGGTAATATGCATTTCTGTTTCAAAATAATTGATATTAATAATAAAGTGTATAACCTTGTTTTCTTGTATGAACACAACTTTGTTTAACTCTCTATTTTGCATGATCTAGTTCAATAATAAATTAATATCAGTATTCTATATTTATTTTAGTTGTATTTACCTCAATGTGGACACCAATTTGTGCCAGCCTTTGTGCTATAATGACTGACTTTTGTGGCATACATGGCTTTCCAGTAAGAATATCTGAATCATGCATAATCTCAAGCTTTTTAAATTTGAGTTTATCTCATCGACAGTTAGTCTACTATATTTAGGTTATATGTATTTTGCTGACTTCTAAACTTAATTACTTACATACTCTCATGTCTCTATCTTCGAAGGGTCTGCCACATTTCATAAACTATGATTTTAATTCCCACATAATAGGGCTCAGCTTTATATAAGCAGCGAAAGCCTTGTGGGGGGGGACCTGACGCACACTTCGTTGTTATATGTGTATTAAGTAGTTAATTATTACTCGTTTTAGCGGTAAATATCGTGTAGAAACCTGCATGTGTGAGAGTTATGCATAATGTTCCTTAGGCATGGTGTTATATAACCCTTCAAACAAGAGGCCCATGCCCAGCCGTAGGATAGTTCATAAACTGGGCTGGTATAACAGAGGGCAAGAGTATTGCCGTCCATCGGGCAGAATTAGACTTCGTGCGGCTACTCAGTAATTTTTCTAGAAAATCAATCAACTATTTGTCCGATGCGGGAATCGAACCCGAGAACTCATGCACAGCAGTATTTTATAAGTCATTTTATCAGTCGCATTCACTATTACTGCAACATCCTGGTCATAATTACATATTTTATTTTTACCGTCAGTATTCTGACATATTATAATAATATGACGACTCGATGGAGCAGTAGTTAGTGTAACCGACTGCAACGCCTGAGGTCGCGGGTTCGATACCCGCACAAGTCAAACATTTGTGTGCCTGAACATGGATGTTTGTCTTGGTCTGGGTGTTTCTATGTATAATATGTATGTATTTACAAAAAAAGTATATAATATACATAATATGTATGTTTATCCATTGTCTAGTACCCATAGCACAGGCTCTGCTTAGTTTGGGCTAGATGTTGTTGTGTGTATGCGATAGAATATTATTATTATTCATGATTTAACATTACGATGTTAAACTAGGTAGGTATATGATAAAAACCAATGTAGCTCGTTCCCATAGATACTGTAAGAACCTGCAACTCATTGCTATTTAAATTCTGGGTTTTAAAGTTTGGAAGGCGCAAAGGTCCCCTTCTGCAATTGTAGGGTTAATTTGACAATAAAATGCAATTACAGTTTGCCCTGGGTATTGAACCTCAATGATATATATATATAATATAAGAAGGGCTTATTTATTAGTTTTCATGTTCCTTATGCATTTGTCCTATTTTATATACCAGCAAACTGCAAAGAACCTTCTCTCTGTCGTCATTACCAAAAACATTTTGTCTTAGTGGCTTGGTTTCAGTAGAAGAATAAATACAAAAAGAATGTGACACCAAATGATTTATTTTTTTAATAGGCCAAAATGATAGCGCTGATGATATCTACAATAATAATGACTTATAATAAACTATCCTATAATGTATCTACAGTATGTCTTATAGTCACAAAACAATATCAACTAAATAAGGCAACGACTATTCCTTAAATTTGTAAACAATTTCTATTAATAAGTGTCGTAAAATGAAATTTTATTTTTATTCAAATATCTCTTATCATGAACACGTGAAAGGGTGTTTGGATACAAGATAAACTTTAAATACTTCGTAAGAAATTTACAATTTAACCAGTTTTAATTACAAATTATACATACGTTATAATAACGAACAGTATTATTGGTAATGCGCGTATGCAAAAGATGGCTTGTAACATTGGAAGAAATGCTATTTTCATTCACAATTATTATTTTTTTATATTTTCTCAAACAATTATTTCTGTTATTGGATATTCATTTATTTAAATTAATTTCATATCTAAGTTCTTTTTATGTACGCATCAGAGTAAAAACATTAGTTTTACCTATTATAATTAATATATAAGTAGGTATTTATTTACAATTTATTACATTATCATTCAATTTCATTATTGTAATTATAATATAACGAACTTAAATTGGATTAGGATTAGCCATGAATAGCAATCATATCATCGCCTTGGGCGTACACTTGAATGTCAACACCATAACCCTTATATTAAACCTTCCGTACACAGTTATCATATAGGTAGGTAAGCTTACACGAACAGATCACTCGCCTGCTCGGCGAAGTCCTTATCTCAAATGGTGTAATATTCTGGTGCGAAGTCGTTAGCAAGATTGCTGAGGAAGTGGAAGTCGGAGGAGGAGTTGGAGTTGTCGCCGGCGGTGCCGGGCGCGGCGTGCGTGGCCTCGTAGAACTGTTGGAACGAGCCGTAGCCGTCGCTGCACTCCGCGCCGCCGGCGCCGTACGCGTCGCCAGTGGCACTGGCCTGCGTGCCACTCGGACCATAACCTGTTTGCTGTGCGTACGTGTTACCATCGTAGTAATTCTTCGTGTAGTCCGTTCCATGAGCACTTTTCTGCCCTTCACCAGCATAATAGTTGTGGCCGTGATCATGCTGAGCGCCTTCGTGGTAATGATAGCCGTAGTGGCTATTCAGATACGCCATGTGCTCTCCGCTGTATCCCTGAGTTTGATCGTATCCTGGGTGTCCGTATGCCACCTGATCTTTACCGTAACCAGGGTAACCATAGTTCTGGTACATCTCATGCGGATACGCTTGCCTTGATCCTATGCCGTTAGTCGGCCTCGTGGAAGGTGATCCGTCTTGTCTTGTATGTTGTTGATTCCGTACGTATGCGTGTTGTTCAGCGGGTTGAATGCCGGGACCGTAGTTTTCGTAACTTCTGTTGCCTTGAGGATATTGGGCCAACTTTCCAATAAATTGTTTGGAATCCATGCGGAAGTCAGGATGAGGAACGAATTGACCCGGTGGTGCGTTGCCCCTTATGACGTATGGCGGCATCGCATTGGGCACGGCCTGTGGGTGTGGGGGGCCGGGCGCGGCGTTGGGTGGCGAAGGTCGCGGATAATGGCCCAGTGGGCTTGGGTGCATACTAGACGGTGTGCCCGGTGTTGACGACGGTGTTAAGTTAACCGAGGAGAATTTTCCACCATCTACGAGACCAGGTACCGTGCCCAGGCCGTCCTTAGAGGAAGATGGCGATACTTTACACGCTGCGTCTAAAGACGGTGAGCGTTTCCTTGATTCTTGCTTGATTCTCTTAGTAAGATTTCTTGGTGCGGAAGTCATAACGGCAGTAGGAGGATGACCGTCGCGTGAGTCGTCCTCTGCCAGTTTGTCGAGCGATGAAGAGGAAGCAACGCTAGAAGCTCCATCGCTCGCGAAGCTGTTGTTATTTGTGGCACTCGGTGTGTTATTGTTCCGTGTGCGTGACGCAAGTTCCGGTAAGTCCTCAGCAGGAGAACAGAGCGCTCCTGGTGGCAACTCGCAACCCTGGCAACTCTTCTTGCCAGACAATGGGCCTTCGTCGTCTAGGAATTTGTCGAGCCCTGTCTTAGAACTTTTACCGCCTTCCGACGTCGTAGAATCTTTGTCATCACCGTCTTCGGTTTTGCTTAGTGTTTGTCTCTTATGCTTCATACGCCGGTTTTGGAACCAGACCTTCACCTGTAACAATTGAAAATACTTGATGTTAGTGTATTGTTCAGATGGGATGAGTGATGTTAGTAAAGTGCATAACGACTGACACGTCACCTGTCTCTCAGTAAGGTCCAGTGAAGCGGCGATTTCGATTCTTCTAGGTCGACAGAGATATTTGTTGAAGTGAAATTCTTTTTCCAATTCCAGTAATTGTGTGTTCGTGTAAGCCGTACGTAGCCTTCGTGGCAGTCCATTTTCTGAAATAAAAATAATTGAACTTTTAATTGCTTGTCTATGTGTTTTAAAACTATTCCATTAGTGGTGAACTGCTTGAACCGTGTCCTATAAAATATGAAAGGCCCGTTTCAAATTAATATTATAGAATGCTATTCCTGGAAGCTTTCAATAACGTGGTGGTGAGGTGGGCTCGCGGGTACGCTTTCCTTTAATGTAATAACTTGATCGCATGTCAGAGCACCGCCCTTGACGCCATTGTGTCGAAACGGTGTTCTTTTTATTTTACCACAAAATACGAATTGGAATTCGAAATTCAAATTACAAAAGGGCGGCGAATAATGGGGCGATCGCGTTCGCGTGATGGTTCGGCCGCGGGCGCGGGGCTCACGCGTGCGATGTCATCTGTGCACCACTCGTGACTCTTACGTCATTAGCAATAAGGGTCACTATGTCGTGTTGGTTTTGCTGATAAGGTAGGGTTGCCGTTTGATTGACGTGTTCGTCAGTTCTCGCCATTGCTATTGGAGAAGGGCAGTTGTCAATCAAATGTAACGCGCCCTCGGTTATGCCTGGCTGCACTGAGGTAAATAAATACTGCTTTTAATTTGGACGAAAATGAACCCCTATGTATTTTAACCACTAAACGTAGGTAACGTGCATTTAAATAAACTTATTGGAATTCTTTAGCATAATTTATTGTTTAAGTTTATCTAGTAAACTTGGGTGCAAGTAAAATTAATGTACTCAACACGCAAGTTCTTATAAGTAGGTACTTGGGCAGTGTTAGTAAATTATCGGTTTACTGAACCCAAAACTCGATAGCCCTTGGTCAGTAGAGTTCACATGACTTTCTATAGAGGGTTGCGGACTTACTAGGTACTTATTTGAATTACATTTAATACTTGGTCAATGGTCAGTAGGTAGATGGTAAGTACCTACCTACCACTAAAATTTGAAATAAATATTTTTGAAAGTTCAGTAACAGAATGATGAGTTGTGATATTAAAGGTTTTTAAATAATGTAGGTACATGTGGAAACAAACAGCTTAACTTAGGCAAAGAATACAATCTGAACAAGAATAATCTATTAATGTTTGATGGCGTGTGTGGTTAAATTGTTTGCTTTGTCACTACCACTGCGCCAAGTGTCGTGGGTTTGAACCCCACACGATACTTACAAAAAAATGTGATTCAGAAATAGCTGTTCCGAGTCTAGGTTATTCTTAGTTTCCATTGTTTGTAAAGTCTTCCATGACACAGGAAGTATAACTTAGTGCGGGAGTAGGTAATCTATTTAAAAAGAATAAAAAATTTGACATGACTGTTTTAAAATTGTTTTTAATGTTTGATTCATAAAGTTGCGTTTACAGTCTTCACAGATGTCTTTGCTCGGTACCTACTGATTGTTCAGGCGTGAGAAGAGAAACTGCTGTACGAATTGTGTAATTTTGTATCCAGTTTTGTTATAATCAAAAATCTACATTAAAAGGAAGGTATGTACATACCTACTGCAAAAAAATATCTGCTAGAGTATATTAAGTACCTAAGTAGTATATCTTTCTACACCAAACTTAAATGTTTGCACACACTAGTATTGTTCACAAACTTATCTGCGTAACATGAACATCTAGCCGAATAAAGTAACATGAAGTTGTGTGCACGCATATCGGAGGATGAATGTGCAAAAGATGCAAGTTGGTAAGTTTTTGCGGGTCACAGTGAGCGGTATAATAGGCGCGATTATGCGGGCTCGAGAGCTTCGTATAATGTTCGCATTATCGCTACGTACACACTTCCGAACCACTGAACAACCATTTTTGATGGTCTTCCCCTTGTATCCTGATATCGTTGGAATAAGTTCCATGAATATTTCCTACAATTCAATTGTGTTCAGATATGATGGATGATTGATATTTTGCGACATTCATATTCCTCTAGAATTAGTAATGATAACATTTTTTTTTAAATGACTACTCCCTTAATATGTTTCAATCTTTCTTTACAAACATTCACAAAACGGACACAATTAATGAAAAACTCAGAACAAATATTTGTGGATCGTACAAACTTTTGTACCGATTAGGGATCGAACTCACAACACTCAGCTCTTGGCAAGTGGCTAAGCGACCCCTTAAAACATTAAGCCATTCGTGCATATATTTTACATAACGTTTTATAATTATAGTTTTTTAATGTGCATCACAATAAACATCAAAAAGCTCTAGTACCTACTGTGTTACTTATGCTTTATTGTGTTTAGAAGTCTACACTCACTCACTTTAAGTTACATTATTATCGGTGTCCGTCGGCTTTTTAAGGTATCCTCCAATATATAAAATCAAAGACTAGATCATTAAGATAAAAAGTTTTCTTTTTTTCTAAGTCTATGTTTAAGAGTCGTAGTAGGTAGTGCGTAGGTAAGTAACCCTGATCGTCGCGTCGTCGTATAGATTAATAGTAAGTTTTAAGTACATCCCCTCTCTCTACGACTAGTCCAGTTTATGATATAGCGTTCCCCTACACCAACCGTTAGGTTATAATAGTGGGAGCCGCTGTACCTTCCAGTGCCCGAAAGCACCTTCTGGGACTAGTTATAGACAAGTCTTGTACCCAAATCTCGACTCTCCACTCTAACCTCAGAGATCCGGTTCTCGTATGCGAGCTACCTCGTGCCCAAGTGATACTACCTATTCTCCAAATAGATACCGGAGCAATAAAACCGCTAACCACTCGCAACTCTAGGAGTTGCTAATGAAAACCTCGCTGAAGCCGACGGAGAAGCCGCCATATCTCCAGTATGGTACCGGAGCTGTATAAGGCACGCTCACTTCCCGACGTACGTCCATACGCCTACCCAAATAGGCATACAAGCCGGGTGTGGCCCGAGTCACTCTAGGTATGACTCTTACTTGCTAAGCGGGCAAACGCCTGAGATGCGTTGTAGCAGCGAAACCACGCTGCCACTTCGCTAAAGACAACCCCGTACCTCGCGCGACCGACTGGTTCGCACTAGCCGCGCCTGAGGCCAACGCTCGATCGCTACGTGCTTGCCGAGCAACAAACGTGTCGTCCTCAGCGTCTAACCACATACCCCTGCGAGTCCAACACCAATGTTAGGCACCGCGCACTCTAGTCAGCGGTCGATAGAACATACCTTTCGAGACGCAGTGGGCTTCCTGACCTCGCAGTACCCTGGTCCAAAGGGGGACCCGTAGGTCTCACCCCGAAACCCTATCCACTGGGTTCCAATAGATAGAGTTTTAGGTACAGTCCGATGTCAAAACGATGTGTAAAACAATATGATTTGCAATCCTATCTGCGTCCTATCTACGTATTATAAAACAAAGACTCCCACCGCGTCTGTCTGTCTATCTGTTCGCGATAAATTCAAAAAATTACGAAAGAATTTTCATGCGGTTTTCACCAATAGTCAGAGTGATTCATGAGGAATGTTTACCTAGGTGTATAATTTGTTAAGGTTTTGTACTACCCTTGCGAAGCCATGGCGGGTCGCTGGTAATAATATATCATAAATGCGAATGTAAGTTTGTTTGTTTGTTACGCTTGCCCATCTTAAATATTAGACTGATCTTCAAGCAATTTTGCATACACGTTGTTTCATCAAGAAAAAAGAACTGTTCCCTAGGGATCGAAATTTATTGACAAAATCTAGATTAATGCGAGCAAAGCCTAATCTAGTAATTTTTAATATGTAGGATCAGTAATATACAGGATGTCCCAGAAGTCGACGTCAAGTTGAAATCAGGTAACAGTCTAAGTTATAATAGCTATCAGAAAAATATAGAAAAATATTAAGTAACGTATTTTAAAAATTAAAGGTGTCTATAAAATTAAAAAAATCTGCACTTTGTGACGGTTTTTTTACTCCTGTTACTACAGATATTTATTTTTTGAAATATTTTTTGTTATGTAATCTCGAATAATCGAAAAAAATCGAGAGCTTAAAGCATTATTCGAGATTATAACAAAAAAAAGGCCTACAAATTTTAAAATACGTTACTTAGATTTTTTAAATATTTTTCTGATAGCTATTATAACGTAGCCTCCTGTTACCTGATTTCGGCTTGATGTCGACTTCTGGGACATTCTGTATATGATAAACAGACGACAAAAAAATAGAGTGAATTCTATGTCGAAAACACGTCACACGTCACACAACATCATCATTATATTTCTCAAAGATTTTGTTTAGATTAAACCTAATAGAAAATATGTATAGGTAAACAATAAAGTTTTCAATCAATCACTATCAAGACTTACACATAATCTTATAGGTTTATTTATTTTTGAGATCCCTACACGATAGGGGTACCTAATATAAGGCTGGTAGTATTAAATTATGAACGTATGTAAATATTTCTTTATTGCGATCCCCTGTCTTGTCTACAGGGTGTAACAAATGATTGCCAAGTAGGTTGTTTAACCCTCCCGTACTTCGCGGACAGGGTATGGAGCGAAGATTTACTGCGGATTAAGGGTCACTACATCGGTCAAGTCAAGAGTCCGCTTGTCTGAACTTAATTTGATAATATCACTGTGGGACACAATTCACATTGAATTATTTCGTTTGTTACTTTAAAGGGATGTTGGTGACTTGTTAATGTTGCGGTCTTCAAAATGTCTTACAGTATATATATACCTACATATTTCGCAACCTGCTAAGTTTGCATTCAAAAGTATAACAATAAAATAAAAGTGTTTATTAACGCCAATTCGAGAATGCTCAATCATTAAGTTAAAGTATTTCGATAGACTAGCTGATACTTTATCCCGAAAGCGCCATATAATTTTATTATTAGAATATAGCCATACTATGAATGTTATCTATCCTAAATAGCTATTAGTAGCTTTGTTCAGGCATAGGCCTGGTTCTGCTACAAATATACTATTTACACACCAAATTTGCTGTACATTACTACTTACTGTACCAAATCTTTAAGTTTACGTTTCTTTTAGTTTATTAAAAGACATAAATGTAAAGATTTGGTACAGTTAGATTAAACCAAAAGAAAATCTTTCCATTTTCATTGTTTTCATATTGTCAATAAAGTATTAGTAAAGAAATTATCTCTAACTAGAAATAACAGAATAATTACGATTTCATAGCAGTCAATTACGTTTTCTTACCTATCTTTGTAAAAATGGTAGCGTTATTTTTAGTTTGCTATTGCTATTAGAATAAAGTGTTCTCTATTCCATACTAGAGACGTAATATTTAAAGTAACGTAACAAGCAGTTGTAAACAATTTGCGGAGTAGCCGCGGGCGTCCCTCGGGCAAGTTTAAATAATTAATCAAGAGTCGGTAAAGGATTAATGCGGTGGCCAGTTGGCGGTTGGATGCCATTAGAGATCGTTCGACGCTCCGGCGAGGGCTGAGCTCCAGACTAAATGCTGCGGTCACATTATTTGTTAGCGTGAGGAATCGAGGGTAGCAACACTAGGTACTACTTAATTGGTTTTCTTAACATGTGTATGTGACAGAAATGTATAGGTAGGTGTTTAAACTGTTTAATTAAGATGACGTTTTAAAAACATGTCTTATGATCGTTTTTGATTGTATATTGAAAACGGCCATTACTTATATTCGCTGCGCATTTGCAAATTGTTAGTAGGTTTGTTTCACGGGCTGGACTGGATTACAGGAAATTCTCATTAGAAATATGTTGTCTGTATCTCCGATGGTATAATGGTAATAGGTTTGTATTTTTTTAAGTTCGAACTTGTACATTTGGCTGTTGAACGTTGGCTAAAGTGAGTGCGATAGGCATGTCATTAAAAATGCTCTAAATGTCTTTGTAATCTTCTAGTGTCAACCCTAGACAGGTCGCAATAAATTGTGTGTTGGGCATGCGGTGACTGAATTATCGTCTTATATCAGGTGAGGTGCCTATAAAATTAGTTGGATCTAACCTTGTTTAGAAAAAGAATCAAACCCCGCACAAAAAGCAAAAGGACAACAGAAATAAGTGAAAAATAAAATATTGTTCACTTTCAATGTTCATCAAATCAGTTAGAGACTATTTATGTATCAAAAGTGTAAGTTTGCCAATAAAGCTAGTGTAACACGAGCCTCGCTCCACACACAGGCTGAGATGATAAAGTGCCAAACATTTATTTTGAATGTTGCTGCTGCAACGGAAAAGTTACCGAGCGAGGGGTTCCCACCAAGAATGAAATGAGGTGTGAAAGGCATAAATGTAAAAATTCAATATTTCAACAGGAAAAACAGTAATTTCGCCACAATTTCTTGTGTAACAATCTCGTTAGGATTTGTATGAAAGCGTTTTAGTAAACCAGGGCCGTAACACTATCTCAGAAAGCTGTATTATTGTAGGTATATAAGCTTGTTGTACGAAAGAATGAGACAATACTAATGGTCTATACCATGTCGTAAGATACAATAATATTGCTATATTGTAAAGTTGCTATGCAACCTTTTAGGCAGCAGCCTACCACTGTGTATTTACACTGATGTCCCTACATACATAATAATATAATTATCTTGAACAAAATAGCAATGCAACAACATTACACAGGTGTAATGGTAGATCCACATATTATGTATCTACATTGAAGCATAACCTCGCCGCGCACTAACACAAGGCAAAGTTGGTTAGATGCAATCTTCTTTAGGGCGAAGATACACTCCTAGACGGACCGTGTCAGTTTGACCGAAATCCTAGTGGCAGTAACAGAAGCCACATGATGTGCTAACTGTGTGAATAATACTAACATTTCGGCTGTTATATTTTAGTCCTAAGTGATAGGGTCATAGTTACCTACCAGGCACGATACCAGGTATCCTATTACTATTGAGAATGACCAGATAACATTATGTCCGTTCCTGGAAACTGAGACCTCACAATCACGAAAAGTGCTTCCAGTTATGTATAAAATATAAATTGCCAGATCAAGTAATTAAATAATAATTTTCTATATTATATGATACAATTCTATTCTTATTGTAGGATATCTTTAGTGGACTAAAGTTATGAGAATTTTATACTAATAATATTAAAATTAAAATAGTAACTCTGTTAATATTAAAGTGGTCACGTCTAATCTACTGCATGAATTTCAATTAAACTTGACATGAAAAAAAAAGAAAACTGTTGAAAGTAAGTAATAACCACATTTGATCAGCCATGTATTTAGATCCTATGTAGTAGAGTGTGGACCTATATACAGGTCACATTTCTGAAAACCATGCTCAGAAGAACCGAATCATTTAATAATACTTAATAACGCCAATTGTGTGAACACCAACCCAAGTGTCCTCACAATCGGCGCAAACTTACAAACCAGGTACTAGCAGTCAAATAAGATATAGTTAATTATTTATCTTCCAAATTTTAAATGCCAACGTCTAAAATGTATCTGTCAAATTAAACGTGAAGCGATCGACTCGCTTATCAATTTGTACTTGAGTGTGTCAGTGTAGGAACAATCGATCATGCTGCGACGGATTTGTATTTTTCCGATTAGCCGGCTGTATCGGTCCCTGTTTGACATCGTCGCATCAATTATAAGCTTGGATTACTACTAGACAGATCTAAGACGGTTCAATTTCGTTTCGGTGTGGAACGAGTGGGGTAGTCAAGAAACGAAGGGTGATATCAGGAAGTGACTCGAGATTGCCTTATCAGGGCTTGATGAAGGCACGATTCCCTATTATGCATGGTTGTTGCAATGTATGCTTTTGTTGCTAATGTCTGATAGTTTTTAAAACTCGTGCGTTGTATAATAAGGTTTATGTGTATAGGTTTTCGTTATTATGAAAGGGTACCTAATTATTTGAATTATCTTTCAAGGGCTGTAACGATGTATATTTCACAAAGGTAGCTGATTAAATCGAGATAATGATACAATAACTATTATTATTGCTATTATACCTTAAGTAGGTAGTAGTTTTATCAGAGATTGAAGGTATAGCCGCGTGCGATATATCATATATTTAAATTATACAAAATTATACATTTAGAATGTATAGATACAAATTGCATTATACGGAGGCGATATTTAATTTCAAGTATTCTTGTTTCATATTTTGTACTGAGTGTTTTCAAAACCTCGACTACCTACGGGCCTATTCAACAATATTGATAGCGAGACTCCCTGAAATCTATGATTAGTAAAATATTAAGACTATTTTGTTGTTCCTAAGTTGAAGGCTGTTAATGAACGGATAAACAGATTTTGTCAAACTGCAATGTATTAAACACTAGCTGTTCCCCGCGATTTCAACAATGTTCATGATTACTGCAACACTCCTGTAGCTCGTAGCGTGATGTTATATAACCTATAATATTCCTAAAGGAAGGACTATAAAATACAAAAAGATTCTAAATCCGACAGGTAGCTCCTGCAATTAGCGCGTTTGAGCAAAAACAAACAAAACTCTTCACATTTATTATTTTAATAAAGGTTACTGTTATGTTCAACATACCTATAAGTTAGTAAAATATCAATCCAACAGCAGAGGTAGATGCCATATGCTACGGATACATCTTACAATTTAATTCAAAAACGATCAGGAAGGTATTCCACCCTTTTATCAAAGTTTGTGTTCACATCAACTTTGTTGTAACTGTACTGTAACGAGTAGCGGATTGTGCTGGGCCCCAAATCCATTTGGCTGATACAGAAGGTTATTAAAAGTTGTCGCACAGACAGGCGGCGCAAGTTTGGAGCAGTTTGACAGCCCGTCCCGGGGGAACGCGGTTCGATTCCGTCGACTAGGAAATTTCATTAATCCCTTTATTAAGAAGTTCTATTTTCCTAATCGTTTACTTTACTTCTGTGTATTTTATTCCATGTAAATCTTTTGTACCTATCTAGTAATAAGTAGAGTATATATTTGTAGAGAAAAGATAGCGAGGTACAAAAATATAATGGGTTGGTTTATTTAGAGGGATTGTACTGGCTCGTGTAGTTGAGATACCTAAGTTTTGTGATTAGGCTAATAACAGTACTGTTGTTTCTTATCCCAAACCAGTATTAGTATTCATTAATCGTTATAGATGGTTGTTTTTTTTATTTTGATTGCTGACTAATCTACACATTTCGTCAAACTCGTTTATATCTTTTGTTTGTAGGTACACGTCAATAATTATACTTACGAAAAAGGAAAAAAAGGAAAATTAGAGCGTGCTTTAAATTTTAGACATATATTTTATTAGTAGTATGAGTAAGTTTATCTTACTGGGTTGTTTTTTGGTGCACTTAAATAACCCAGTATGATAAAAATACTACGTATAATTTATATTAAATGAGTGTGTGCTTTAAATTCTGAATATACATACATTCGCATACATGTAAGAAGCATGAGTCGGTATATCTTACAGTGATTTCTTGATTCATTGTATACTTTGTATAGATACTATCGTTAAAACGTGATTACGTATTTAGTGCATGTTGTAGAGATACATTTTGGCTACGAATACAACAATCCGTAGCCAAATCGATACCGTTGACTTTTAAAAGATCACATATTTTATTTTTATGATAGCTATAGCTTACCCGAAATTAAAAAGTATACCCTCCCATTAAAATTGCGTAAAGACCAAACAAACATCCTGCGACATTTTTCCTTAGGCGACATTTACTATCTTTATTAGCTGGTCGATAATAAAGTCCTTTGGAATATGCAAAGAGCTAAGACTGGCGGTATTTAATTGCCCTTGAAAGGGGCGACAAAAAATAAACGATGGTGGGGTATAAATAACGGTGCACTTTTCATAATCGCAATTGTCGCCGGGAGAATATTTAGTGCGCAGTAAAAGCGTCCCGATTGCGATCCTGAGGGAGACGAGGGTTAATAGTTGAGGGGCATCAAGACTTCGAGTTCTTTCTAACGAGATGCAACGTGTGACCTTATCGGGGCGAAAATGACAGGTGGTGTGGAAAACTCTTAGGGGAAACAGGTGTATTAGAATGTAAAGATTTTATTTGACTTTTAGGTTTGATTAAGGATTTTTTAGTGTTGTTTTCACAAGTGGTTGTTATTTAAATTGAGAATATGTATGTAATGCTTTACATATTACATTTAAATTTGATTGATAATAATCAATACCGGCAGAGCTTTCAATTAATATTTTGGCAGACCACTCAACATCAGCGCTGTGTATTAACGGTTTAGTTAAAGCTGAGTCGGTGGCGCTTCATTGGATGGTATGTAAAAGAGCAAATAAATACATGTTATTTAGCATAAATTAGTCGATCAGCCTATTGCAGACTACTGTTAGATAGGCCTCTCCCAAGTCCCAATATGCGTCATAACATTCAGTATTTCCCACATCACATAACAATATGCTAAAGTTTATTGTATGTTTTTAAAGTATACCGTTTCTTATTCTATGTTGCTTTTATAGTAGGTAGGTCCGGTGTTACTACGTTATTTTCATTCGGCATTGCCAACAATTTATCCGGCACATTTATCCGATAGGATTGTCATTTACATTTCTCTTTTTTTGTATAAACAAAGACAGCGGTTTATAGGAAGTAAAAGCCCGCAAAGAAGAGGGGAAGGCAGGCGGCGGGGAATAAATTTTATTTATCAAATAAAAAGGATGGCGCGCTCGTTTTTCACTGCTCTACGGACATTATCGCTTCTTTTAATTATTATCCCGCCGATATTTTATGCGACCTACACTATGCCTCCTCTTGTACTTGCGGTGCGTACGCCGCAGTTTTAGGGGACCGTGTAATAAATACAACATTAAAGATGAAAATAGACCGATTGTTGGGTGTACATTTCAAAGAGCATGACTACTTTTAATATGATATTAAGTTTGACAAGTGCACATTTAGGTGGTAAGGTGACAATTTTTTTTTATAAATATATGTATGTCTAAGACGAAGACTACGAAATGTTATATGTAAGATTACTAAGAAACTTTATACTATATAATAAATTAATAATACATAATATTTAGCCTTAAGTGCTTCTAAGTGAAGAGACTTTTAAAGGGATCGTAATCTTATTTCCTGTGTTTATTTAACATTATAAAACAACAGTATAAATTAAATCAAAACCAACATATTAAGTGCCTTATTGCATGTTTATATAATTACATAGAAGAAAAACAAACGTTTTAATTCTAGCTAGGGTGGCGCCCTAGGCACGCGGCCTTAAGGAAATGAAGGAAAAAAGCGGCGGAAGCTGCGGCCCTCTACCCCGGCCTTCTGCCTTACCCCCGCGACAACCTTGCGGCTTTTTAAATGGAAATTTATTGTTAAACACTTCGTCAGTGTGCCGAAGTATTCCGCTTAACAATCGCTGCCTAGACTCGGCCTTGGATCGCAGGCCTTTATTTAAATGCGCTGACCTCACACCATAGCCAATTTTTGATCAAACTTACAGATAACGTCGTAGTATGTTTAAAAAACTGTAATAAATTGTACTGAAATCTGTTGGACTGTTTTAATGCGTCTCTAGGGGTTTCTTAAACGCAAATGAGTTCATCACAGCGAGGTAAGTGAACTCGTTCAAAAGTCACAACTCTTTGCGAGTTCATAAAATTCACTCCGACCGAAACGCTGGCCGCGTTCCCCACAATTGAAAAGCGCGGGGGAGCTCGCCGAGTAGATAGGGCACTTACTGTAAAAGTTAAAGCTAATTGCCCTTAAGACATATTTTTAATTTCATTGCCCATTCCTTCTTTCTTAGTGTTTGTCGGAGTTCACTAACTCTTGGTCCTGACGAGATTGCAAGGGTAGCTGTAATTGCCATTTTTACGAGATAAGGTCCCAACTTTGATGTCGAACATATTTTATGTTGCATTTAAAGGAGTTTTATCGTGTTTACCGAAATATTTATATTCAAAATTTAAAGATTGATAAAATATTTTCTTTTTGTTTTAAATTTGTTGGAATTCGTAGAACTCTAATCGTTTAGACAAGAGCTGAAGAAGCTGATATTTTAAATGAAAATATTTTTCATTCTGGTATTTATAAGCTCTTTCAATCCTTGAACGTAAGTTTGATCTAGCGTCCAATTACTGAAAAAGTTTATTGTAAAATTTTTAATCAAATGTAGCAAATAGCTTTACATTCGCATTTTTTTATTATATTCAACATGCTTTTATTTTATTTTAAATACCTACATACTGAGTCTCACGCTTATTATCAAGTTAGCATCACCGAATTTTAACTTTACGTTGCTTTTTTATTAATTTTGACTACTGGAGCCATACCATGCTGCAAGTGTCAGTCGGTATATGTTTCAAAAAGTTATAAATTATGGCACATGTAACTCTAAAATTCTTAATGTAAAGACCTGTAAGATATACACACTTACAGATATTGCAATATAACAAGTTTATTAGTTACATTACAATGATACTTATTTATATAAATTTTACAAGAAATTGATAAAGTTTTTCTCAAGAGAGCAGTTGTTTATCAAATCTTAACTATTTTTTATAGAGATCAGTAGCTTAACATTTTCTCATGTGTTTGTTGCTACGCACAGTTCTCAGATATTCCCTGAGGTCCGGGACGCACGCGTCACAAAGCACAAAGCAGTGGCCAGTAGCCGTCTTCTTTGTATGCCGTCTTCGCATTCATTCAATCTGTCATTTCATTTTCATAAATGAATCATTCTTCATTTGAATTAGGCTCAGAATTGTAAGGTTTTTTCTTGGCCGCTGACCTGCCCACCGCGGGGGTCGCTTATGACTGATGATATTTTAATGGTTTATTTTTCTTTAACATTGTTATCACCAACTATTGTAGTGGCCAGCGTATGGATGTACAAAAAGGTATTCTATTTAAGAATTTTGGCATTGGACTTTTTATTTTGACTTGTAGATGTTTTATTAAGATTTTAAGGCGATATTGTAATGAAGCCTTAAAACTCCAATAAAATATACATAATCTCACGGATCTGGTGAGCCTATTGCCATCAATCGGGCACAGTGCTAAGCTCCGCGCTGCTACTGAGATTTTCTTGACAGAAAACCCTAACAACAGATACTTGCATGCATAAAGATTCACATTAGTCACATTCATTAATATTGCGCCACCAAGGAACTCTTTGGAGTGCCTTTACTTTTACATATTATTATCAGCAATCAAGCAGCATATCAATATGTTTTAATCGTCTGACGAAGACGATCTGTAAAATTAGGTTTGTTCGGATAGGATGCAAAAAGTGGACGATGGAAAGTTGCGGTGTAAATTAGGAGTGTGTATGCAGCTTACCTAATAGTAAAATACCATGGACTGATTGACGAATTCATGTATTTTCATGTTTTGTCGATATGGTGCCATTCAACAACATTTATTGTTCTCTAGCGACCCACCTCGACCTCGCCCGGGCTAGACTTATTATACGTATAAAGCCTATGTTCAACTTTCCTAATGTAACAATTATAAAATAGGCGCAGTGGTTGAGGACCTATTTAAAAATTCACTATAATATCTCTCTCTGGTCCGTATTCTCTAGAGATTACCCTCTACTCCACGCTCTCTTTATGATATTAGTATAGATCTGTCTATTTTATTTACGCGTATCAATGCATATTGTGGAGGGAAGGTTACTTAACGATTAAATTATATTGATGGCCTTCCAAAAAAGATGGCTTTCCTTAGTATATTAACAGGTTCCCTGTCCGATGATTCCGATGAATCACATATGATACATAACAATAAATTTTCTATTGTGTCTATCGCGGGACAGCGAATAGGTTAAATATACGTCGTAGAAAGTGTAAATATGAATAGTTTAAAGTTTAAACTATCTAAAAGTAGTGTATTTTTGACAATAGTTTTATTTTAATGTATAACATTCGCATAAACGTAAGACAATATTATTATTATATATTAAATTTTTTAGCATTAGCATTACTTTCGTGTGCTTTGGTGAGCTTATCCGCAGAGAGGCTCACCAAATTCATGTATGTATGTGGTAACATGCAAGTGAAATTAAGCAATAATATGGGTTGTAATGCATTTACAGTTAAAAACATATCGACGTTGCCATATCCGGGAACCACGCCATTGTACCCAAGTATCACATTTGCATCTTATTCATAAAAACAATTTGCCGTAAGAACACTAATGAATGAGACTTGACATACTTATTCAGTGACTGAATAAGCCCGGTTTCAATATTCCGAAACCGAATTAGCTATGAACAGTAAAATATGTAGGTATCTAAGCGACACTGATAAACATTGTTATGAACACTGGCTTAAGTTTACTGTCGGTCCTGAGTATCAGGGTCTGATCCTTAGTTTGGTAAAGTGCTATTGGTACGTGTATTGTTACTTTATTTCGATACTTTGTGAGAGGATAGTACCTAGGTACTTTCCCGGCCGAGTCTAATTTTTATTCTTAAGAGGAAACACTAAGGGCGAGAGAATTGAAAAATAGGTATTTGTAAAAACTATTGCTGTCGTGCAGTGCCATGTATAGTATCATGAGCGCGATAGGGACAACTGCAGGTTGGACCGAAAATACCTATTAAAAGTAGACAAAATCAACGTTTCGTAGTCCCCTGATTCCTTCTCCAAAACTTGACCGATTTAACTACTTTTTTCTAGAAAAATTAAAGAAAGACTTTGGCCGTGTTCCTATGTTTACCTTTTCTTATATAATCTAGTCAAATTTGTTTTCTGGATGTTTGAACACAGCGGAAAATCTGGCCAATTTTTGAGGTTTTTGAAGGCTCATGTCTCTATTAATAATGAATTTATGAAAAAAAGGAAAACATAGGGACATGCCAATAGAGCCCATAAATTTTTTGGAAAAAAATATTGCTATACTGGCAAATATATATTATCCAGGGAAGAAACAGGGGACTACGTTTGTATGGAAAAACGACCCTTGTGTTTCCCTTTTAAAAATAAAACAGCTTTTGCACTAGGAATAATTCTGTGACAAAGAGGACTTTACAAACATTCAAACGACGGACACAATGGACACTCGTATTCAGAACAACTAAATGGTTGTTCTGAATTCGAGATGTTTGTCCCACAACACCTGGTGCGGCGGCTACTTCACAAAATTAAATAATATAATTGATTACGTAGGTAACTAAATCGACATTTGCTGTATAAAACGTTGGGTTTTAATTAAATATCTCATACTAGCTGTTACCTACGACTTCATCCGCGTACATTTGAACTAAAAAGTGTTTGTCTCTGCGGAACACTATTTTTTTTCTAAAATCAAAGCTATGTTACTCCTTATAACATCGGCTATCTGCCAGTGAAAGTCCCGTCAAAATCGGTTCAGCCGTTTCGGAGATTACCCGGAACAAACAGACAGACAGACAGACAAAAATTTTAAAAATAGTTGTTTTCGTATAGGTAGCTTATATACTGTCATATGCATTAGATAAAAAGCTGTTATTTTGACATTACAAACAGACACTTCAATTTTATTTATTTGTATAGATAAGTACTAAACTAACAGTAGTTGTGTGTGTGTGGTCTAATTGTATGGGGTAACTCGGTTGAGGCCGATCGTGTATCTAGAGCCCAAAAGAAATGTATACGTGCAATATGTGGCGCTGATGTCATGGACAGCTGTAAACCCTTATTTAAAAAACATAGAGTACTACCATTACCATGCCAATACATACTTGAAATATGCCTGTTTGTGAAAAAACATCCAGAACTATTTGAAAAGCTCGGCGATACTGCAAATTCCCGAACTAGACATAAAAACAGGTTACATATACCACCCATAAAACTCGAGGTATTTAAGAAAAATGTTTACTGCATGTGTATTCAAATATTTAATCATCTACCCAACAATATTCATAGTCTTCCATTATTATTATTTAAAAAAACACTCCATAACCTGCTATTAGACAAACAATATTACTATTTAAAAGATTACCTGGACGATCATGTACATATAACATAATGTAACAATTTCATTGAATTATTCATTTAATAATGTCATACCATAATTTTATTTCATAATTTCTTTTATATAATTTAATCCCATATTTTAAATTAATTTATTTTATGATAATTTTTAATTAACATACATATTTGCACGCCATGCTTGGCAGAACATGTGATGCTAGTAATATTTGTACCAACTCTTCTACCATGTTTGAGCAAATAAATGATTTATTATTTATTATTATTTATTTAAAGAAGTTAAACTGGCAATGGCAAAAAGCTACAGCACAGTAAGTACAGCTATAGTGATGATAGTCTCATAGTGAGCGGATATTATAGTCTAAGGACGTTTGAAACTCAGGCATTTGTCTTTATCTTTACCGACCTTACAAAAAGTAGTCGCTATGTTGTCAGTATTTAGGACAAATACCACTGGTAGCCCCTTTAAGAAAAGATCGCAGTTTTAAGAAGATCTAAAACTAACAGCAGGAACACGGCACAAAATATACTAAAAGCAAACAAATAAAATATTATTCACGTAGTACCTAATTCATTAAATCACATTCATTAGGTACTCTGAGATTAAAAATATAATCAATAAAAGCGTTTACGAAAACGTATTATCACTACGCTATATTATAATAAACAACAATAATTATCTTTTAGCAGGCAGCGTGGCACAGAAGCCGACTGTCAATAGATGTCGCTGACAGCGCTGATGAATGAGCGCGACCGTTACATGCGCCTGCGCGGGCCGGCCGCCATCATTAGCTTCATTCACGGCACAGATTAAAAGAAACAATCCGACAAGGCAAAACAACGGAACGGAAGTCTATACATGGTCGGCATCTACGTTTTATCTATTTTTTGAGGTTTATTCATTCATTTGCTAGGAATTTGTTAGTGTGGCAAATTGTACAGTACCTGTGAGTTAAAATGATTCAACGTCTTCACTGTTATAAACTTTTTAGTCGATGTGGTGATTGTAGGTGATTTTATTTAGAAAGTCATTGGTTTCGTATGTTGATGTAATTCTTCTCAGATGCTATCTATATCTTCTATACTAATATAATAAAGTGGAAAGATTTATATTTTTGTTTGTATTAAATAAATTGAATAATAGCGAGACCAATTTAAACAAATCTTACTCCATTAGAAATTTCCTTTATCTATGTAGAAGCAATAGGATATAGTATAACAACATTACGAGCCGAGGGACAGCTAGTTAGTTAAAGCTAAAGAGACTGGTGCGTACCTATTAGCCACAATAGTAAAATGAGTGTGATACTGTTTGGTATATTAATGAGATTCATGTTCGTATGACAGTGAACTCTATTTATTTTCTGTTAGTAGTCAATTGATCATGTTTTCATTGTTCTGATAACGAGCTGCATTCAACTCTATTTCAATGCTACCTATTGCTACATTTATTCCAATACTTTATCATGTATTATAATTGAATGATACTTTTGTATTAAAGAGTTATATAATATCATAAAGTATTAATTGCCATACGCATGTATGTAACCTACCCGGGCTCCAGACTGCATTGTCTGGAGCCCTGGTAGGTTAGAAAGAGTACTTTTGTAGAGGTATTTTAAGAGATAAAAAATTCCCAACTACGGACTATTTAAACTTACCATGACAAATATGGCTGTGTACAGTCTGCTTAAGTGTGTGGGACCTACATGTAAAATTCTGTGTCATATAGTTCATCCAATTCCTATGACAACAATAATTATATAGTTTGTTAAATGTAAAGCTTTTTAACCGTCGAATAAAGACATAGCAACAAAAACTACGCGAAATAAGAACTGATTTTATTTTAAACGCTTTGACATTTGTCTACACACAAGTGAACTATATCCGATCTTTTGTTTTTTTTTTCTACCGTGTATCTATTTTAGTGTCAGTTTGAGGTGACGATTGATGCGTTGGTGAGGACTTTACGGACATCGCAGCGACAGAAACATCAATACTTATGTATTATTTATATGTGTGTGCAGAATTAGCATTTTGTTGTGACGTAAATTGTATTACGTTTTACGTAATGCTTTCTAATAAATAAAGATATTGATATGTTTTGGTTGTAATTAATTATCTTAAAAACTATTGAACTGATTTTAATAATGCTTTCAATTACCAAACACCTGGTACGATAAATAAATTGTCTTCATTGCTCTGTACATTAATTTGTCTCTTTGGTCTGTAGATTGCTACTGTACATTTGAAAAAAATAATGAACAAATGTAATAATTATAGATTTCGTTATGCCTTTTTTATTTCATTAATTTTCATATAGGTACTATATGGCTATGATAACTTACTTGGTTGATTATCTATATTTGTTCAATTTTAACTAAATCTAGTGATCTCCACAATAATAGAAGCTCTACAAGTAAAATTTATTATATTAATGATACATTATTCTCTGAAATTTGAGAAGACCGAGCAATTTTTTCGTTGGTGTCAATAATATATTGTAACTGCGAGCATGTTGTTCACATATGGACTTACAGACTTTATCATAGCTATCAACGTTGCGACAAGTTTTTATTTGTTTAGATGCGACACGTAGCGCGTAGGGCTAAAAACAGATATCTGCCAACACAAGCGCGGCGTCGGACGGGCCGACGAGTGACGCGACGCGTCCTCTTGTCATACAAGTCTGACAACACGAGTACGAAACTAACAATTTTACAATTCTTTAGAAACACGATGCCGATGAAATTTGATGACGAAAATAACTAAAATGAAGATTTCTGTCGTTTAATCGTCAACGGAGCAGCAGACGTCATATTCGTTTCAATTGTCTAACGAATTAAAATATATAGTGTGATTTCTTTTTAACTGATAACAAGTATTTATTGCAAGGAATGTAGGATGTAATAAATATTGTTTTGTGAATAAGTCGACCCAGAAGTAACAAGATTAAAAAAGGTGCAATTTAGGAAAAGTATTGTTAAAATTCATAATCGCAGATAGTGGTGCTGACTAATAAAACTTTGGTATATAAAAAAATACTCTCAGCTTTTTAAGTAAAGTGCATTGTTAATTCAGCATGTATAATTAACGTTTATATTTGAAATAATCCTATCTGCACTTCCACTACTGTACAGAACTGTATTGTGTAGTACTGAATACATAATTATATACATTCGGTTTAGCATTCCGGAAAAAGTAAAATGCCTTAAAACCTGCTACGTTTAATCAGAAGTTGGTATATTTGACAAAACAAAAAGCCTTAAAGAGACTTATAGTCTATAGAAGAGATAAGTACTATGGACTCGAGAAGTAAGAGTTTTATTTTTGAGCTTTACCTCTTAATTTCAATGATATCTACATATGTATAGCAGGAAGTGTAAAAGCACGGTAATTTGTTTTACTTGACGCAAGAACCGCATGATATACTAATTATTCAAGAAGTGATTAGTAATCTGTCACACTGTTCGCATGTATTCTTATTTACAACTATGTAATGACCGTCAAATTTCCTAAATAGGTAGACAAAAATGCCACACTCTCAAAATATGCGTACCTACTTGGTTATCATGACTGTGTTATGATTTGCAATATTTTGTGATTGGTCAATGTAGAATATCGCGAATGCTGGCCACACTTCCATAAGATGACGTAACGCGAAAAAAACTTACTAATATATCCATTTCTTATGATTATGTAAGGCGTACACAGTTATAGATATCTATTGAACATATTAGGTAACATAAAATAATACGTAGCTATATATTTCGGTAAGTTCCGCTCCCGATGTGCTTAGAAAACTTTTTATTGCAGCAAATAATAGGATTCATATTCGCAGTTGGGTCGTTCTGAAGTTTAGCCGTGGCCGCCTGTGCAATATACACCAAATAAAGTTTCAAACATTTGCTTATAACGTCACAAACTCGGTTGAATGGCTGGCGTGTTTTGTTATCCTTTGTAGATAAAACATCCCGTCTGGCTATTCGTTACAATATACCTACAAGATAAAGAAGAATGTTGATAAAGGGTGGTAAAGATAAAGTACGATGACACCTCTCTAAAAATTACTCATAAACTTGTAACATTTTACATAGCGCAGTACGTGCGCGATTCAAGTGAAGTATTTTACAAAGTTATCACGTTATCATGACGTGAAATCTGTACAGTTTATAATGGCGAAAGTTGCAAACTATTAAGTGGTGGCAGAACATTTAAGTGGCCATCAAAGTGCGCTTAGATCGTAATAAGTTAGTATCGCAAACTTGTTTTGGGCTTCATTAAGGGGACAATGCAAGGCGTGACGTACGGGCGGTGGCCAACGACGACCAACATAGAGCAACTCGGCCCGTTACATGCAAGTGTTGCCCATTGAGTGGACTCGGCCAACTTTCCTCTTGAATATTCCTCTCGCGCCGCCCCAGCTTGTTTATGGACGTCCTGCGGCAGTTCACCCCGTTTTTGTGGTTTCGCAACTTACTGAAAATGTCCAGTTAAGTGTGCAGAAGATTTAGATGGCAAATTATGGAGGTAAATATTTGCTTGCGACATTTAGAATGTTTATATGTTAAAGGGGTGGATAGTATGCTTAAATACACTTTTCTTTTGAAAGCAACTTGGAGGAAACTTAGTTCGAATAATATGCAACTATTAGCGAATTTATGTTAACAATTATTTTTTTATTTGTATACTACTATTATGGCAAAAAGCATGTAGCTCAACTTAAAGTAAGTGGCTACCTGCTGACGCGTGCAAGTCTAGAAGGGGAAAAAGACCAAGGTCCTCCACTAAAAGAACAGCTCCTTACGGAGAAATAACATATGGTACACACTGTCTTTATAACATAATAACAGTCAATTGAAGGGATTAACACATTATTCGTACATTTAAGTAAGATTACGTGGTGAGTATTGTTTGTTAGTATAATATTTGTTAGGCAAACATTCGGTAGGGAGCGAAAGGCGCTAGTTGTCCATAACATCGGCGCTCCGACAAAGGGAGGTAAGTGCAAGTCACTCATATCAATATCAGGCGTCGCCCCCGGGGCATCGCGCCTCGTTTTGTTTCACCACTTTTTGCCCAACTTGTGAGCTTGTGACGCTTTAAACTTTGCACCAAGAGTTATCGTTACAAAGCGTTTGTTGAACTTGAAGGTTGTTGGATAAGGCATGTATTTAGTTTATGGTGCAGATATCGATATGGATCGTTGGTATATATTTTGGAAATAAGCTTCTCGTAAGGCCGTCTTAACTGCCGAAATAATAGGCTTTTAAAGTCATTACATTTTTCTCCAGAGCAACATGGCGCTTTACAAAAATGTAGTTAACGGACATAGAACAAATTTGGCACAACTATCTAGACATAAATGTAAAGTAAATTATAGTACCATCTATGGATTGTATACTTGAAATTTGATGCATTGTTTGCAGTGAGATCTAACTCTAAACACACACATACACACTACAGGTAAGTATTTTAGGAGAAATAAGCATGAGAAACTGATAACAAAAACATTCACATTTCAAAATTTAATATATAGCCTCCAAATTGACCAGTATCTGGCATAAAACATTTTTCTATA
This sequence comes from Catocala sponsa, assembly GCA_963564715.1. Lineage (NCBI taxonomy): Eukaryota > Metazoa > Arthropoda > Insecta > Lepidoptera > Erebidae > Catocala > Catocala sponsa. The sequence goes on along the minus strand of OY751337.1, from coordinate 18,467,626 downwards.
TAATTCTAGAAAGAATGTAAAGAGGTTTCGCATCAACTTTCACCGTGAACTCAATATTTGTGGAGTAATGACGTTGATGTCGTACAAACGGTACCACTCGACCATTGGTGAAGCTCTTGACTTTTTTCTCTCCGTCTGTTTGTCGTAATGGGGGAGGTGGGGGTTGGTTGCACTACTGGTGACTAGTGTATAGTAAATATTGCCCGCTTTGACTGTAGGCATCCGATTGCGGTGACGGAGCAAGACCGTTACATTTGCATTGCATCATTGTTGGTATGGTCGGCAAAAGTTCGTTTGAACCATTGATTTTGATATAGTTCCCAAAGAATACAATATACATAACATTAAATAGTATAATGCAGTATGGGTTTGTAATTATGGTTACTTACCAAAGTTCAGTAGTGGTAACCATCTAAGATCTTGTTATGTCAATCGTAGAGAAAAAAGGAAAATAAACTATCTTTGAGAATATAACGAATTAAATCAGAAGTATATTCCAGGCCTTAGAATAATGATAAGGAGGGATTCTTAGCAAATCGGATGGTTTTAATTGCGATCAATCAATTGATTTTGTTTGTAATAAAAAATAATTTGTTACGTAATCTGCAACTTAAAACGTGCGTACTATATTCAAACATGTTATGCATATTTAGTTGTAATTAAAAAAGCCTATGCTTGTTTTTCGTAAATTACATCCTTTCGCAAAATAATAGAACCCGGTATTAACTGTATTTCAAATAGCTGTAGTAACTAATGTAAAAAAGTGTTACCTTATTTAAATACAAATAATACATAAGACTTGTACGTTTATGTAGAAATGTGTGTTCTATAGAAAATTAAGATTTCGGATAACAGTACAAAATATTAAATTTGATTTTGCGTGCTGTCTTTACTTCTTTCATCGTGATGTTGCGCTTTTGACCCCAACTCACTCTAATGCTTGTGTCTGTTTGCGAAATAAAAATCAAACGTCCTATTCATATATTTATACAAAGTATGATATAAACTAAAAATAATAAATGTATGAATTAAAGTCTTCAAATACAGTTAATATTTTCTAGTAGGTACTCATGTTCTTACTTAACGAACTTTGTAAAAACAAAAACAAGAAACAGTGTTCAAAATAAATCACTAGATTAACTTCCATATTTTCTTTTTATGACTTATGTCTGCGAGTGCCAGCTTTTAATTTCGCCCAGTGAACGACTTCGATTTTCCTGCAGTTTAAAAAAGTAACTTATTAGTTAGGAAGAACGGGACAGCTTTATAATGTAACTAAAAGTTGGAAAGAGATAGAGGAGTGCACAAGAGGGAACGAAAAATAAAACAGGGGAAGAAAGTTAAGCGTCCGTGACTTTTCAAGATTTTTTCGGCGTTTATTTTTTAAACTTTACGCCCGGCGCAGTTCTGTAGCGAGTATATAAAAGCGAGCGTTTTCCGATTTGTCTTTTGTTTTCCTTCTTTTATTTATTTCGTTCCATTTCTTTTTATAGAGGCTACGGGAATACGGCAAATATAAAGGTTTTATGTGTTTCTCTTTTAATTCCATTGAAGCAATAAACGTGGTTTAACTACGTTATCATAGATCAGTGAATCGGAATTATACTGTTAAATAATACGATACTCAAATACTAGTAATTATAGTAAGTATTCCTTTCGTTCTCACGCTTCCAACAAAAATAGAACAACAGCAAATGAAATCTATATTAGAAACAGTAATAGGTTCATAAGCAATAATGAAAGTAAACTTCGGATCCCCCTAATTACTGTGGAAAGAACGAAGGTAAATAGTATGAAGGCACTGTTCGATCATCCATCACGGATAGAGGCCTTCTTTGTGGCCACCGACCAATTACTGGCATGAAAATTAAATTCACGAAATCTAATTAAGAACAAATTGTTTTATTTATTATGATGCGTCGAGGTCATTTGTTCTTGTCGCTGCGTGGGCTGCGGCGGCGCCCGGGGCGGGTCCCCGGCTGTCCGACTCGAAGCAACCATCAAACTATGCGCCGCAGTTTTTTGACTATCGAACGATGCCTCGGAGACACTCATGATGTAAAGAAACGGCCTCTGGAGACCTTGAACTTGTCTTAAAAAAGTCTTAATACGTGAGAGAGTAAAATCATATAAGTATTCGGCTTCCTTGTATGGGCTGGTATGACGTATGTAGTGCGGCTCGGTTCGGTCACTCGTAATGCGCCCTCATTTGTTATGTTTGCGAAATGGCCGTATTACGAGCGCGCCGACAGCGGACACAAAGCCTGACAACGTTTTATTGTAGAGATTGCCTACAAATGGATCGCATATATTCCTTGTTCGGACCCCACCGTGATTTCGTTACAGAACTTCGGAGATTTATATTGATTGGTGTTATAATAGTGCTGTAATAAAAGGCTTCTGTATTTAATTTTATCATAGATTCATGTGTAATATTAATGTGATTATTGTGTTATAATTGCTATGTTCATCAAACATTACTATGTTCGAATTATTAATCTAATTAAATGCTATGTCGGAAACAATGTTTACTTAACAATAATTAATAAAGTAATTTAAATTAGGAAGACTTTATAATAATTCAACAACCATTGAACACAATCCATAAAACATGCCATAACATTGAAATAAATTGGTACAACAAGCGTGATAGGGCTCATGTCCCGCCATACATCATCGTACGGAAGTCCCAGGTCAGCGGAGCTCCGGCCCAGATCGTCTGATATCCCTCACCCGCTGACCTCCTCATAGCCCCGTATCAACAAGCGAACCTCACGCAAAATATTCCAGGTAACATAGAAATAAATTATCAGCGACATTTTTATACAGAACGTTGCAAAAACTGCCTTGCCCCAGCACACTGACCTAATTCAGCATGAAATTATACTAAGATTGAAACAGTGGCCCCCGGCCGATGTCGTATTCACGTTCTGCTCTGGACAGTTCATTTTTAATAATAAATGAGACGAAATCAAGACATGACGAATAAATGAATCCAGAACTTGACGAATAAATGAATATGGAATATGATAAATGGAAGGCTCGAATCCCTCGCGGAGATTTTTTCTTTGGCTCCGGCCGAACGGAAGACGCTGGCTTTTTCCTTTTGTAGCGGGACAAGTTAAGCGTTTTTTGGACGGCCCAGACTGGCGGTGTGATATTTATCATTTGATATAAAAGTCGGATCTCCGATTGTGTTCTTACTTTGATTTCGGCCACTGGCTTTTAAATTAAATATTGAGTTGGCTTCATTAATTCGTATGTGGTTTTTTCGTATGCATCATTAAGTTTACAAAAGTGTTAGGTAACGTTTTGCTTTTGAAGTTGTGTCGAAAATCAACACATCGTGAGCAGACGCGTGAGTCAAACGACCTCGCGTGGAGACGGGAGACGTGCCGATTTAATCCGGGCGCGAGTAATCCGCGACTGCACTAGTCACTGCCACGTGGTTCTATGATAAAGTACCCGAGCAGATTATGCAAATTCTTCAAATTCAATCTTTGTCCCTTTCCTGCACAGATTTATACGCAGTAGCTATCCCGCTCTCGCGCGACGTTACGTTCACCCCACGGACGCGCGCGATGTCTGATGGATGATGCGTTATTCCAATAACAATTTGGATATCGTATGTTCAACATTTGAAAGTCACAAACGTATTTTATATGAATGGATACAGTTCTTCCGTTGCGCTTTCATTCTTGTAATCATATATCATGTTGTGAAAAGTTTAATATTTTGTCAATTTATTCACGTATGTCGACAATACTAGGAAAGTGTAAAACTGTAATCACAAAATGTATATCCACGATAGTTTTAGCTGTAACCAATGTAATTTCCACGGAATAGTGTATGTGGTTGGGTATAATGGTAATCAACGTTGGGCGATCCGTAAGTAGATGAGGTGAACACGTTAGTTCTCGGTAATCGTGTAACTCCGTGCGAACGGACATTTTATAGCTGTCACACATTTACTATATCGATGCTATCGGTTTTTATTAGTTGTAGTATTCACTCGTTTCTTTCAATCACATTACTTGATTATGGGAGCTATCGCGCCTCTATTTATTATATTTACCAGTAGATGTTTATCTTTATTTATAATAAATGAATTTCAAGAATCTCATAGACTAATAAATATGGATAATACTATACGAATAAGGCTGTTCTTTTGAACAAGTTATCAACCTCATGCAGAAATATATCTAAATGAAAACATTTCAAAACACGTAGAATTTCTCCACATGTGCTAAACACCGGGTTGACTGTCCATCGAGATTTGACACGGGGTCAGTGAGTCAGCAGCAGCTACCGACTTCTGTATAACACATGCACGGACCATGACTTGCGAGAACCTTTGACAGGCATTTTTTAATTGCTTGTAACTTAGACAATTCAATGCTACTAACTGACGATTCTATCCAACATGTTGTATTGTGTAAAACCGCAACCTTGGCTTTTTGTTACTCACAAAAACTATAGATGTAACTTTTTTGGCACATATTTTCCTTTGTTCGTCTCGAACGTTAAATGTAATAAAACTCATGCCGGAATAAACCTCGTGTGAACCAGATCAATCCTTTCTAAGTCTTATCCGTACCATATTTATAAAATAAATGCAAATTTATTATATTGCCTTTCAAATGTAGTAAATCTCCGAAAATTTCCTTTCAAATGAAGTCATAATTTCTAAAAATATAACTGGATTTCCTTAACATTTCCTTTCATATATTCTAGAGCTTAATAAAAAATATTCTTTCCACTGATATACCTTTATTTTGCGAAGCTGTTGTACATTCGCAACCGACCGCAGAGGCGGTCAGAAAAGAAAATAGTGCACGTCGGAATAATAACTAAAAAAAAAACAATCCTTGGCGTGGGTCTGTGTGTGTAGGAGTGTGGGTAGGCAGCCTGCTAAACGCAATATAAAGTGTGGTTGTCGTGGCATGTGTAGGTATAGGTAGGCAGTGCCTCTCCCCGCGCGGTCATTAGTACCGCAGGCCCCGCTCGCGCCAGGAGAAAGTATGATTTTACTCCTATAAAGCCGTATTTCTACTCCATACAGGAATTCGAATACGCGTGGCGAAGTTCCCGGGTTCCGAGAAGGACATGTGGCGGTTGCTTGTACATAATATCCAAGTTTAAACAATCTCAATATGGCGGGGTGTGCGTTAATTTTCTCGCTCGCTGTTTGATGGTAACTTTAGACGGTGTTCTCGGGACAAATAATGTAATAATATAATCTGTGCTCGCATAATCTTTGGGTACGTTATATACATAGATAAACATTATTTAAAGAGTAAACCTGTGTAATATTATTATTTAAGTGAATACGGCTTAAGATAGCTCTCAAGATTTGAGGGTTTTCATACATTATACTTACAATAACATTCAAAGACAGAAACACTCTACATTCTTTTAATTACGTTTATTCATAAACAGTCCTTCCCTTTGTAATTATGAAGGCATATATATTACGTATGAAATATATGTATTTATTTAAGTGGAAAACTCACATTTAGTAGCGTGGGTTGTCCCAGCTGTGCAATTAGTGGCCACCACGTGTCCGGGGGGAATCGAGGTAAAGAAAAAAGGTACGCTCGGACTGACCAAATTATTGTGAGGTCTTATTGTAGATTGTAGGTTCGAAACTGTACCGTGTTGTACACGATAATTACTGTAATAATACATTCAATTTTGATGTAGATATACGATCTACGTCGCATGCGAGTTTGTGGCGTTGACTTGGAGATTTTATGGATAATGTTGGAATATTGGTTGATGCTGGTATAAAGTATGAGTATGCCATACAGTAGTAGTAGTTGGTACATATATCATATACTAAAGATTATCATTATCATATCAGCTAGGTATTACTCAACATGGACATACCGCAATGGAGGTCTTTAATGAGTTTAATGGTAATCAATTGCAGTGCACGTCTGCAATAGTTTCTTATATGTTTATTGTATATAGTATATTAAGTATAGTGTAAAGTGTATTTTAGGCTAAAGTCAACCTAGAAAGTAAAATAAATAGCATTTTCAGAACAAAGTTTGTTTTAATTCTTAGCTCTCATGCAATAGTAACAGGCATAACAGCGATAAATTGTTCAATCCCATGGAGAAAATTTCGCAGATATGTTAAAGAATTTTTTGTGTGAAACTGAACATGAAAACCCTTATGAATATTGTTTTTGGATGTTTTATTTGAATTAAATTAATGTTTCATATTAGTTGAATTATTTAGTTAACGATTCTCAATTTCATTATAGGTACTACCTACTCCTTTTGTATTACTATTTACATTCTAATATCTGAGGGTCAATATTCCTAGTAAATATGTTGGAAATATAGTGCCAATTTAATCCTAGTGTCATTTATATAATAAGTTGTATCTTTCGAAATTAAAATCAACTTCAAATGTGAACTTAAATTAAATTGGCGTTCACAGTTATTAGACTAGACTACTACTAGACTAGACTAGAGCAGAACTCTATTTTTTACATATTTTATTATGAAAATTGGCCTCGCGTACCTATATGTATATAATTTTTTTATAATATAACCTTACTAAATTATATAGCTTATATATAGCTTCGCTCAAATAGATGAAGGTTATGGCAATTTTTTATCCCTCGTGAATAGTACTTTTTTCTGGATGAATGGCCTTTTATGTACCCCTGATAATATGTATGCGAAATTTCATGATGATCGGTTGAGTAGTTAAAGTTTGAAGCCCAACAAACAAACGCACATTCGCATTTATAAAATTAGTAAGGATATTTGTATAAACAATTAACAAAGATTTATAACCACAAGCAGAGTGCACCGTGCACGGTAACTGCAACAGTAGCACGGGAGTGACTCTACGGCAGCGCACCGTCCGCGTCAGTGTCGCGAGGGTCGTTGCCACATCGATTTTCGATTTACACCCGCTGCACCCGAACTGGGTCAAGTGCCCGTGGATCACCATCATCTGATCCTACACGCATCTCCATATATATTATTTTAGTAAACATTGGTATTGATTTGGTGTCCCGTCTATATGTTATTTGAATCTAGCTTATGTTCAGCACAAACTTTACAGATTATTTTACGTATAATTTTTGCAATTTGAATGCGAGATTAAAGCATTCAAGTATGAGTGTGTTACAACTTCTGTTCCGTGGTTACAAAAATATAATATATATATATACCATGATGTTCGAATTTTAAATAATTGTATGGTCATAAAAGATGAGTAGACTTCTCTTAAGGATGTGATCACTTGTAATAGTCTGACAAATGAGTCAAAATAACGGGAAAGATTGTCTTCATGGTCTTGCTGTTCTACTAACAGTTTTTGATACATATCACCTTGTATAGAAACGTGGCATATCTTTCATCGGAGCTAAACATGCATCTAGTTTAGGAACCTACGTAATGGGGGTAAACCTATATTGTCACGTATGCCTATATGTAGTACTACATGTTTAATTGGACTATCGGTAAGTCCAATTAAACATGTAGTACTACTAAAGTACTAAGACTAAGATATAATCTAGTACTACTGAGATTCCTAACAACAAAATTAAGCTATAATATGAATGCTACAAAATTCTAAAAAGCAGATTAAAAAGTAAATCGAATATCAATGCGTGTGCAACATTTTGGTACTGCAACATTATGTATTTATCTATGCACTATCAAAAAATAAGTGATGTGCTTTCGCCAAGTAAGTATTCAGTTATACAAAAGGCAAAAGTTATCCAATTTACTTATAGATGAGGACAAGTCGATTTCTTAAATTGAGTTATTAGACTTTGTTTGAGTAACACTTGGCGTGTGTCTTTATAAATAGAAAAGTTATCGATACTGAAATGAGGAGTTTTCGAGTTTTCATTAGGGTGCGATCGGGGCAGTTAGAGCCCTTTTATTATCTGCTCGCCTCTAAATTGCCGAAAAGAAATTCCTCCCCAAGAAAAAAGGGGAACCGGGGACAAAAACCTTGTCCTCAACTTAGCTACCAATGGCACACCGTTATTTAAAAATCGAACACGATAAGAGCCGAAATGTTTTTATTTTTTTAAATGGAAAGAATTTATGTTCGCGTTTAAAAGTAAATATTGCAATCGATGGCAGTTTACAATGGCGAAGCTTCGATAAGGAGTTTTTATTAGATTTAGGGACAGTTAGGTTTCGGACTGTGCGTGCCTAATGTAGCATTCGATTTTCGGTAATGGTCAGCTGATAAGCAAATGACGTCATTATTGAGTCGGTCTTAGTTTGTATCGCTCGCGTTCCATTTCACTTTCGCGAAATGAGGGACTTTCAGGACCAATAAAAATATCTCGTTATTGGTTTACAAAAATAAAATTTTAGTGTTTCATTGCTAGTAAAGTGTGATTTTAATTAAATTTCAATGTTGTATCGAAAGAGATAATCGAATGGCTGTCATCGGGCTATACATTAGATTACAGCGTAGTGGCGGAGGGAGAATCCGGCCCGGTGTGATACACCCCCGGCACTGATAAAGAATTGAGGGTATTAAACGATTACAAATGCTTCGCGGTTCAATAAACAATCCACTGGAGGAAACCAGCGTCTTAGACGAATTACTTAACGTCTAATATTTCGTACGTATTTTTTTAAGGATTTCAGATGCATTTAATTTAGTTTGTATAATGATACTTTGTTAATTAACTTTGTTTGTGAATTATATATAATATAATTTATAATTTAAAAAACCTGTTTAAAATATACTTTATTTCAGTAGTTGCACATATTTAATGTAGACTGATAGTATTGCAATGATTGTAATTGTCATCATTAATATAAACAGATAATATTACTATTGCATTGGTGGTCTGGCCATCTTTGTACATAAGTCTCGGGTTCGATCGAGTCAACAATTATATTTACATTTTTCCGTTACAAATCTCTTATAGATCTTAAAAATGTGCATGGTAGAAAATAATAGACTTATCTGCATATATTTACGTGGGTCCAAAACCATAACGGTTGAAATGTGGGTGTAAAATATCTCTGCTTATCCTGTTAGGTATATAAAGGCATAAAGTCACGTATGTATCTATGATACGACTCTATAAAGTGTTTTATGCATTTTATTTACCAACACATAATACACGTCCGTACATATACAAGTAAGTAAATGGCAACCTTTCGAACAGACGACACGTTTACAACCACATTCAAAAGTAAGAAGTGAGGCGACAAACCTGTTCAGATAAGGGGCACCTTCATCCACTCTTATTTATGTAGCCCAGCATCCGATTGAGAGCTCGACGAGAGAGGCCGGCATTTACACGCGAACACTTATCTACCCTCCGACCCTACATTTATTTCCGTTGAACTTCCCACAGGCTGATTGTGCACACCTTTGCCTACTTTCAAATCGCAAAGCTTACCTCTCTCAAACGTATTCGAAACTCGAAGGCACGTCTCGATTACCAATACCTACCTAATAATCCATAGATTTGATAAATAAAATAAATGTATCGTAAAAGGAGACACAGAGAACAATAAAATCTAAACAGGGAAATATTTAAGGAGGTATTTTTGAGCGGGAGCTTCGTAAAGTTAAATGAGTTTATTGGCACCGAGTAATCGCGCTTTTGTTACGTTACTGGATCTGATAAAAATTGTCGATACGCTTCGCTTGATTTTGATATTTATTTTAGAAATGTTTACTTAAGATTGTATCATTGAATTTTCATAATAAATATTTTGTTATTACGTTTTCTGCAGCACTACCAAGATATAACGCTGTTGTTCCCAAGAATACAGATTTTATGTTAACCTAAACGATTCCTTTCTATGTTCAAAACATCGAAGCAATTCAATGTAAGGAAAGGTAATAAGTTTCATTTGGTGAATCTAATAATCTTAAGTGTATTGTGTGTTGAAAATAACATTTGAAACCCCCGTAGCTTTTTTCACGACGATTTTTACACTTCCGTGTTTCCATAGATAAGCAAATACGGGGACGCGTGTGATGGATATTAAGGGCACACCTTACATCATTTGCGTTATTACCCGCCGCCCGCACCGCGGAGCGCGGCGAGCGGGGAGCGGGGCGGGCGGGGCAGAGCGCCACAAGACGCGCTCCTTATATCTAGATGTTACACCCCCCTTAATATGCTAAAATCAAATTAGTTCCAAAGCGGAGTGATTCCCTCGCGCCAATCGATCGCCCACTCTCAATATTACGATCCCGAGGGTGGAAGCCGCTTTATTTGAATAGCATGCGTGTTCACTTAATTAAACATTGCATTTTTTAACTATTACGTGAGATGTAATAGTGTAGATGATATCGGGGGTCGGCGAGCAACTTGGAGTTGGTTCAAAACGCCAATTTCCTGTAGGATTCTTGTGAGCGTTTATCGCGGCGGGCGATCGGGCGAGACGTCAGCGGTAAGTCGCGAGTTTCATTAGCAGCCGGGTCTTAGCAAATTAACACCCTCGTGACGAGACGAACGAGCCCCGGGGCATGTACCTACGCGAGCCCACTTACTGCAGACAAGGGCCCCGTAACACCGTTGTTAATGATTATTTGGGAACTATACTAAACATGGTGACAACCACATGTGTTAATTCTTCTCTACACTTTTTTTCTTAGCGACATCCGAACTATATAAACATACATATTTATATTATTATATTTTAAATTCTTAAAATAATGACATTAACTTTTTAAATAGTCGACGCCATTTAAAATCTCTTGCTACTTCAAGACTTTTACTCTATCGTATTTTAATCGTGCTCTTTATACTCCAGCATATGTTCCATGTATCTAAAATTCTAAATTATATTGATTACTGTTCGCTTCTTCAAAATAAGATGCGTTATTAAACTTATTAAGCTAAATTAAATTCAAAATTAAGAAGTTATTTCTGTGCCTGCATGACTCGGTTTTATATTAAAAAAAATTTAATATCATCATGGGCATATTTTTGGTAAATGTTATTTGAATAAGACTTACTGTGTGTTCAGATTTTCTACTACTATACTAAGAGATCTCACAATCAGGGGGCCAATTCTCGTAATAAAAACTGTTTAAAACAGAGTTCCGATCTAGTCTCAATGTTATAAAATCACAAATGGTACTTGCTCGTATTTGCCTAACTTAAAATAAAAGGTTCCTTTACGTTTGAATGTCAAATAAATTACATTTCAGTTCACATTTCACCTTTGTTAGAGTAGATCGGTACTTTATTTTCTGCACATTTTATTACGAAAACTGGCTTTCTCAACATACAACGTACTTGATTGCAGATAGACATCATGAAAGTCGGAGAACGAATGTGATGAGAAATACCACCCGCAGTGTATTCAATAAGCGCTGAGCCAAAGCTATCATAGTACTAGTGCTGTTATAACTAAGTACATTCGTAATGCTTCAGTCCAGGACGCAATCTTAACTAATATTATACATGCGAATGTGAGTTTGTTTGTTTGTTATGCTTTCACGCCTTAACTACTCTTCGATCATCATGAAATATTATATGTATATAAGTCATCAGGGGTACAAAAATGGACATAGAATACTATTCATACATTAAAAAAATCGAGTGTAGACGCGGGAAAAAGCTAGACTGCTATAAAAAATATTAATATTATATAATATCAGCCTTGTATTGAACTACCCCACTGCTTGGCACGGGTCTTCACTCGCGTAAATGTAGGTTAGGTTATGATAGTTACAATATTTTTTCTGGATGAAAGGTATCGTAATTGTCCTTTTCTGTTACCCTAAGAATGTGTAATGAAAATTTCATGATGATCGGTCGAGAAGTTAAGACATACATTTAATCAAAAAATTTCATACGTACTTTTACGTAAGGGTCATAATTTCAAGGTAACTTTTTCTTTTTATAGGTTTTCACGTTTATACCTTTTTTGTTCTATTTGTGTCTATTTTATCATAGATTTTTTTAACTTGTTTTAGGTTTTTTACGTTCACACTATTTTTATTATTTTGTGTCGGGGGTTCTTAAAATTTAAAATTTAGTTTTTTATTTCATGCTTTTTGTAGTGACTCCTTAAATTTCGTTAGTTAATATTCTGTATAGTATAGTTTACATTATTCTACTAGTCAAGCCCTTTAATTTGATACCCATATAGAGATAGTTGTGAAAAAAAATGTAACTCACCATTTTGTGGTGGCGGCCATCTTGGATTTGAAATTTATCATAGTGTATAGTATTCTACTAGTCATGCCCTTTCATTTGATACCCATATTGAGGGAGTAGTGAAAAAATATGTAATTCACCATTTTGTGGCTAAGAACACGCCCGACTAATTCACCTTTCAAACAAAAAAAAACAATATCAAAATTGGTTCATCCGTTCGGGAGCTACGATGCCACAGACAGACACACACACATACACAGACACGTCAAACTTATAACACCCTGCCATTTTTGCGTCGGGGGTTAAAAATGAACAATTTATTCAATGCAATAACAGCTGTAATGTGCGATAAGGTGTACCAACCCGGTATATAATATCTGGATGGTACACTTCATTGGTAGTTACATTTAGGGCTGTAATGAAGGGCTAGCCAATGGTCATTTACCGGACACAATTCTAGAATCAGAATGCTACAGGAAAGTAGACAGAGAATCTAAATACTACTTTAGTCAACCTGAATTCGAAACTATAAACTTACGGTCGCCATCCTGGCAGTCGTCATGCAATTTTGGGTGAAGCGAAATAAAAGATGTTGCTTTGGCAGTCAACTATTGTATAATCCTTATCTATACATATAATAAAATCGTAGGAAAGTCAAAACTGTACATTGAATATTTTTTTAAAAGAACACTTGGGGCGTGATCTATAATCGATATCGAAGCCAAAAATATAGTTTTTAGAATTTTTGTCTGTTTGTCTGTTTGTCTGTATGTATGTCCGGGCTAAACTCAAAAAGTACTGCATGGATTTACTTCAAATTTTGCATGAATATTACTAACAGGTCGGGTCAACATATAGGCTACATATTATCACGCTATCACCTACGGGGGAGGAGCTGTGAATCTTTATTTTTCTTACGCATCCTGTGACAGCGTGTAATCTAACGACGCATATTTAAATGTTGTTTTTGAGTAAGCCATGCTATTATCTAGCTTTACACTATAAAAACTACGCCATTTAAGTAACTTGGGTAGAGAAATATAGCTGGGTTCCGCGACGACAAACACTTTTTAGTTAAAATCTACACGGACGAAGTCGCAGGTAACAGCTAGTATTATATAGAAGGGAAGGCGCTTCAAACACTACAATAATTAGGATATTTACCATACCAACAATATCTTATATGTTCTGTTTCGTATCTTACGTACACGTACTGAACTGTATAACGTCAAGAACTTTACGTCGTGAAGTACAATTAGAATATTCACCACCTTAAGAATTATTATTATAGTTCTAATTCAAATGTAACGTACATGAATTGAACTGTATAAAGATGTAGTATTGACAAAGACGTACTCTCCGTGGGGAGATGTAGTTGTTTATGCAGCGGGGCCTGTTGGCTAAACGTTCCTCTGACGGAGACTAATGACGGATGCACTAATAGTTGTGTCGCATTCGCCAAGGCTCCTCGTCATATATCATGTGCGGGTAATGGGGGGAAAACGTTACTATCACCCTCGGACGTGATAAGGTCAACAATCGTTTGTCTTTAAGATATTTTAGCCGATATTTGCCGAATTTGACGTTGATCTGCCGTTGAATGTATGACAGATATTTGCCCTATACATCATTGAACGCGCTTTTTAAAATATAGGCCAGGATTCAAACTATCTCCGTGCAAACTATTAGTAAAATCGGTTCGATAGTTTAAGCGTCAAAGCGTAACAATCAGATACAATTATTAGTACTTTTCTTATATGATTAGTATGAATATGTTACGATGGTTTGGTTTTATGTAATGCTCAAGACTATTGCTATCTACAGGCTATATAGCTCTTCATTACCCATTAGTATTAATAATCCTGATTGAATTTCAAAAGCATTTTATATGAAAGTCTCGTGATTTGCTGTTGTCACCGAACCGAACTGATTAGGCAGACTACGTACAAGTTAGACAAAATAATCATAATCAGTTACTAATAATACTAACGTTATGAGATTACTGACCCACAGAGAATCAATGTATTGGTATTTCTTGGTCTATCGCGTTTCAATGTCAATGATTATGCTACTACTACTGCTTCATTTTATTTCCTGATCGTCTATCATCATGGCAATAGATCTCGTTCAAAATAATACCACGTCCATCTTCACTTCATTTAAACAGAACGCAGTAGTGAACAAAATTGACGCAATAAAGTATTAAAACACGAACAGCATTAAAATAACGACACGCATCATATAAATGACATTCGTGTCTAAACAAGTCAGCGGTCACATTAGCATTAGCATAAATAAAGCACTTTTCTGTACGTTCATACTTCATAGAATCACTAGACAAGATTTATTTTTTAATATAAATATATGAAGATGTTGCGTCGTCATGGTGAGATGTTTTCAAAGTGTCATAGTGTGTGCGTACATTCGCGGAGTAGGGATCTCCCTTGCTACGGCGGGCGTAGCGCCGCTACGAGCTTCGTCTCAAGATTAATACATCGTAGAGGCCGTGTTAGTGGTGCAACAATTTGTCTCTATAAATGTTGACTCAGCGTGCGGTTGGCTTGCGGTCGCCTCGCGCGATTAGCCCCGCTAAATTTATTGTTTAATTTCAAAGACGTTATTAATAACTTGCGAGGTGATTAAACGGATTTCGCGGCTTAGCTTTAAGATGTTCGCCTTTGATTTATACGCTAGAGCTTAATATGCGGAGCCGAGGCTTTGTGTAGATACGTGTTGGAGTGAATATTTTATATCGCAACCTGACAACTGACTTATAATCACTGTCTAAATGTACAGCTATGATATGTTTTACAACTTGACTAATAAATAATACATTTCGCAAAGCTCACTTATTGTGAAGTGACGAACTCGCTCTTAACGATCACGATTGTTGACCTTTTCTATGATTCAAAGAAGTCGAGCATACCGTTGATATTACGAAAGCGATGACTGTCTGGTAGAAATATCTCCACTAGAAGTAACAGTTTCAGTTGTATCAATATGTAATTATGCATGCAGAGCACAGAAACTTAGTTAATTACCCGCGGCCGGCAAACTCGTGTCCGGAAACCGGACAACACGATACGTCGGGCGTCGCACCCTCGTCTCAGACATGCTTCTGTTTGTCGACAGCCGCGACCCGAGCAACAAAACAATATCAACATCCTTCCAAACCAACCTCGACCCTAAAACAGTGTCAAAAAGTTCAATTTTGTGTGTACATTCATATCAAGTTACGACGTTTTAAATTAGAGGATGTGGTAAAGATGATCTAACTACGTTATCCAAATATGTGCTCCAAGTTTTAGTGCATATTGTTGAGAATGTTTTGTAGCCGGCGACAATAGTTGCCGACCGCGATACGAGGGTTTATGCGTGTAAGATGATGCTTGTTTGGAACTCATGCTGATATGATAAATCAGTTTAGAGCCACCAAACAGCTCACTTGAGGCTCATACGAGGGGTGCGAAACGCTAAACAATCTTGTGTTAAATGAACAAATTGATTATGCAGAATTGTTTTGTCGTAGCTATACTATGTATCATTGAATGATACAGTTATTTATTTCATACAATTTTGATATGGATATAGTTTTTTACTTCTATTTAGTTCGATGACTAAGTTTACGCGTGTACAAGTTTCATTCATAATGATTCTATAGACGAACTAATTAGGTATTCGGTACCATTCTTTTTTGTACAGACACATATAGTAGACAAATTAATTATTAATATAATTATAATTGAAACGTGTTCAAAATTCTCATGAGATTCTAAGGTGTGAGAGTCAACAAACAGCATTGAGTTACATAACCGGTTCAAAAAGAACAATTTCATCGTGGTGTCCATTGAAAGAAAGGTTTGTTAGAAAAGCGCTGAGCAAGAGCCTCCCGTCCCGTGTGCGCGACCGCCCACGCAGATACTTCTGTCTCACTCACCAATCTCTTAATAGGATTACAGTAGACCGTGGCAGGTAAGTGTCTCTAATTGCTGTAAAAATCGGCGCCGACAATGTGGGCCACAAAGAGGCGCCCAGTGCGCGGCCGCCCTTAGTGAGAGTGATTTATTGATTGGCGCGTTCTTTATGTTGGCTTAGACGGATTACGTTTTGTTTGTTTGTTTGTTAGCTGCAGGTGAGCGGCTCCCGTTTCGTTTGTAACAGTTTTTGTGTGGATTTGATCATGTGTGAATTTAATATAGAGAAGCATTGTAACAGTACAATATGTTAATTAATATTTGTCATCTAATCTATTTTAGGTATAATACAATGTAGAACATTGTATTACACCTAAAATAGAATGACTGTCTACCTGATAAGAAGCTCGAATAAATCTAATTTCATTGCTTTGTGAAACGACTACCACGATAAAAAGTATTCTGTGTTACTGCAAGGTATGGCTCATCTGTATGCAAAGTTTCATCCAAATCCGTTCTAGAGTTAACGTGTTATTGAGTAACAAACATCCAAACACTTTCGCAAACTATAATAATAAACATTTATAATATAAGTAGGATAGCCGATGATACGTTTCGAATACGCCTTAATATCGATTAGATAAAGATTATCAATCTTCGAGTTGCACTATGGAACGAAAAGCCCATATTATAGCATCAACAAAAACAAAAACACCGCCACCCCGGACAAATCTCTTACGGATTCTCTTACGTGTGGATCGAAACAAACATTTTGATATCAATAAAACACTTGTTATTTGGAAAGTAAACAAATTCGTATTAAGCATATCGTATTAGCGTTTTAACCTTCGGGTGTTGGGTGTATTATTCGAAAGCACAAAGGGCCAGTTGTCGCCACATTGATTTATGTCGCTCCGATGATAGCGCGAGGCCCGAGGCTCAGAGGCACCGACACCGTGGCAGCGAAAGTGTTACCATCGCGTAAATCATAGCCAGCGGTGTATTGACAGCTACTGAATACCGTTGTTATAGCCGAAAAATTATTGTATTTTAGTGTCAGTTTCACACTCGTTTGTCGGTGATTAGATATTATTAGTGAATATGATGGAAGGGTTTTCGTTCTGATGTTGAAATATGTAGTTTAATAGACTTTTGAGGTTTGTTTTGTTGACATAGATATTATAGTTTCTGGTATATTTACTATTGTTTAGTATGCTCGTATTTTTAATTTATCATATCATTGCCATAAGTATATAGGTACCTAGTTGCAAGCCAACTTGTATTGCTCTTGTTAAAGGAACTAAATGCATTGCAAGCATTTTTACTTAGTCGAAACTAGTAGGTATACATGACTAGAATTTGATAGAATTGTTTGTGTATTTTTATATGTATGTTTTGTATTCTAGTAAATCATTTGTTCTTTTTAGTAAATCATTGGTTCATTACATACGTTGATACATTTTTAAAATTAAGAAGCGTTTCTCTCGGAGAGGAGACGGACTCCGTATTTATGCATGGAAGACTGTATAAGCTCGCCACTTAATACATGGGACTTACAAATATATTTGGCGAAATGTAGGTGTATTATACATCTGCCTATTTTCGGAGATACAGAGGCGATGTATAATGTATATAATACCTTAGTAATATCTGTGTCTAATAATAATTGTTCAGATTTGAACTAGCGACGGCGTAAGTTTATGTACCTATATTACGAAGGTATTATAACCTTCGTAATATCTATGCCTAATAATTGTACACATTTGAATGATTGAAATGATGAAACAAATAATAGGCGCCATCATGATTCGAGTTCTACCAATAATAGTATTTGGAACTCAATAAAACATAATAGGTAAGAGGTACGTTAAGTGGTGACCAAGATGAGCCCGCCCTTTGGATATCGCTGTAACCTTAAATTTACGATCATTTTTCACATAAATCAAAGCGGGCCGACCAAAAGATTTATTGCTATATTTGCGAGTTATTTGCGAGATGTGGTCAAATATTAGATAGTCTACCTGAGTGGCGTTTGTTCCAAACCGTGGCCAATTTGCACGATTTATGACTTACTTTTGCATTGAAATTGAAAGTGCAACCTGCGCATTTGGCGATATTTGGAACGAATTGCACAAGGACACACTTATTCCTTTCTAATAGGCAAAAATATGCGGTTACCTTTAAGTATTTTGTGGGTTTCACTTTTGTTTATGAATGTATGAAACACCAAATTTTGATACATGTAACGTTACAAAACTATGGTGAATACAATGAAGAGGAATTTCTTATGCATCCATTACTAAAACAAGGAATTAACAGGTGACTAGTAATTTGAGCACCAGAATATTTTATAATTTGATTGAAATCTTCTTTGACATGTTACTAAGTGGAGATATCCTGGTGTTATCGATATAATTAAACATAATTAATTGTCTGATTCATACCAATACTAAAAAAATAATAAATTATTAAAACAGCCAATCTCAAACCACCAAAAAGTAGCGTAGCGACATTGTACCGGTAAGCAGGCAAAATGACAAAGTTCCCATACCATCATCATTACGTGTAATAGGTTCGTATTACAGTGAATATTTCAGCGGCTTATTTACAGAACGCGATACCGCGTCACGCACGCAATCTCATAGGGTTCTGGTTTTGGCTATTTTTCGGCTTTTGGGAAGTGATTATATTATATAAAATCAGTGCTATATTATATATATTTATAATATTCCTTTTTTATGATTTATAAGAATCGCTATTGAGCGGTCTACAGATTTCAAGGCTCATGATCGAAATGCATTAATTATTATAAAAATTAAATGAGTGGTCCTTATCTATAAATGTAGCTTATCTAAAACCATTTTCATGACTGTCATGAGCAAGACAGTAATGGAAAAAATATTGTGTCTGTTATTATCTACAATGTTTGTTGTTAATATAGGCACATAAATCTTAAAAAATCAAGGCGATGGCAGTGGAATGATCAAACTTTTGAATGCCGTTGCATATATATTGCGTTTGACGTTGCTCATATTGAAATGCAAAGGCATCGATGAGATGTATCCATCTCTCTATATATGTACCCAAGCGACACATACCTTTGCCACATTTATTAAAACCTTTTGTTACTCAAAACTCATTACAGTGAACAAGGGAGCTAAAATCGCAAGTGCGTCGCACGTCACTCACTCGATCGTCTGAACAAATTGAGACAGTGCAGAAATAACGCCGCATTGTATTAAAGAATCGGAATGATCGATCGAGTCAGGGCGTTCATTTTAATTTCGATCTCGAGACACGGCCCGGGGCGTGGTTGTGCGAACAATTTGTTTCATGTCCCTGTATACCTACATCTATCTCCACCTCTATCAAATAATGTGTATCTCCGTGGTCGTCGTACGTTGTTCCGTTATTCGAACAAAAAGGTTGCCGGAACTCCGCCACAAAAATCTTTTTATTATGAGCTTAAATCCTTAAAATCTAAAGCAAGTCGAACAGATAAGTAGGTTTCCAAAAAAATATTATCTATGGAAAAGTTTTAGTAGGTATCTTTTTTGAGACCGTTCTTTATTCATCGTAATTTTTCATAACTGTTCTTTTTGTACGTTAATATTATATTTAGATCAGTAACGAAACAGGAAATTCTATTGAAAAACAATCCGGATATGTGCGGCATTTGGAAATAGACGCAGGGATCAGTCAAAGTTGGTGAAGGCAATATCTAAGTTTAGTCGTACGAAAGCGTCGCGCGGTGTCTGCGCGGTGCGATGCAGAGCGGAGCGGTGCGGTGCGGTGCGGTGCGACGCGGCGGTGCATCGAGAGCGCGCGGGCGTGCATCGCTCGATAGCGCTGACAGTGACGGATTACCCCGGTAGCGCCGGTTCACGGCCGGCTCGACAGCCCTTAGCTCTAGGGCTGCACGGATCTATTTAAAAAAATAGCATTGTCTCCTATTCTAAAGCAATCGGCATTGAACTATTAATCTATCTCGTCTTTACATTCTTATACTTTGGATTTAAGAAATCTATTGTACGATAAACATAAAAAATAACGGTAAGGTAAACAAGACAGCCGTGTATGTATTTAATTATATTAATTAAACGAGATTAAGAGAACTTATAGTACATTTTAGTACGAAAGTTATCTACTTTCAAAGAGTAGTTATATAATTATTTATAATGTTTACATGCTTATATTACTGAAAGTAATTCTGTATACCGCTTTGTGAATACAGTTTTCACAAATAATAAACTGAATTTCATATGGAACTAGCTAGTCAGCTTTCAAGCTGGTCAAGGTCTACCTTTTAAAGAAACACATTGATAAATCTTTTAAAATTTTACATTATAATTTTATCTAGAATTATATTTAATATTGGGTTTCGACAACCCTATTTGTTTGTGCAAACTTGTATTTGGAGTAGTATCATCTAAGTGCCTATAAGCACAAGTTTGTGTTGAATAATATCTCCGATAATATAACCAAACGAAACGAGGCACGCTTATATATTTTGTAATTCCTATTTTCTATATACATACAAAACATATCCAGTGTTGCGGAGAGTAGGCAACGGGACTTCTTCATATTTAAGCAAGTGTATTAGGCTGGTTTTACAGTCACGCTGATCGTCGGCGCTGACAGATCAATATGTATGTAATTAAAGCAATCGTTCCTGAGTCACGCCGATGGGTCAGCGCTGACATTACGTACATATTGATCTGTCAGCGCCGATGATCAGCGTGACTGTAAAACCAGCCTTATGGCGATCCACTTTTACTAAAGACAGTAGCGGTTTTATCGTTTGACATGAGATACAAGTTTTTGACGACAATGTCTAAATTAATTTAGCAAGGTATCTGTACAATACAGGGTATACAAGCTCCAATACTAACACTATGTATGCTCGACCAAGTAATTTAAGATACATACATGAAGGCTCATCCCGTTGTACTACTACTAGTTTATTCGGATTTAAGAAACTTAGTTGGTGACATTCTGCTTATCTGCATGTGTGACTACGTATACATATGGTAGCCCATTGAATAAGGCATTGAATAAACGGACGTGAAACCACTCCTTATACAAGCGTTCTAGCTGGAAGGTTTACAAGAATACTACTAATTTGTATCTAAAATTGTTAGCATTCTATAAAAAAATATTGGTATTTAAGGTACTATTGCAACCAAGACAAGTTTAATGCCATCTACTGCATCTCTCACATTTTTTGTGTGAGTTTTCTTAAATACATTCGATCCAAACTTACGCGAGCAGTTGTTTTGCCGACGATTACTCGATCAATATATTATGTGTTATGTATATGAGTTATTAATATTAGAACCCTGAAATGAAAGATGTTTGGTTATAATTGGTAATTCTCTATGCAGAGCCTCAGGCACGATATGTTGACGAGATACTAGTAGTGAAATGTCCCGCTTCGCAGCCTAAGTTCGCAACGATACCATAAATGTGATCCAAATATACTTTCATCTCACTTCACTGTTAACATAAAGAAGTGCCTGTATGTACGTATGTTTTTTATCCCAAGTCAATAAAGGCACCGTCGAAACAAGTGTATTCTATTAGGAAGCTTAAGAAAGAAGCGCCATCTTCCGTAAGGCATAGTACGCATGCATTTAGTCGGCAAGACCCCCCGGGTCGCCCCGCGGGAGTCCGCTCCTGTTCGCCAACAAGCGTTAATCGCCTCAAATAAGAAAATATTATCTATTACACGCTATAAAACTGCTCAACTTTTGTATGAAAATTTTGGAACCGAACTTAACGTCGCAAATGTGAACGACCGAGTTGAAAGTGTAAAATCATCGCGTCTGATTGGTCTTGTGATTTATAGAAAGGTGAGCGAGTAATCAGTTCACATTACAACGGTTTCTAGAAATAGAAGTATGTTTTGTGTATGATAAGTCAGTAAGCTATACTTGTGCTGATAATCTTTTTAGGCTTTTGGTGAGTGTAAATTATTTCTGTGTGGAGATTTAGACGACGCGCTGTCTTTGATGTTCCGTTACGAGCAGATGCCTAATTTTATTCTATGTATGCTCTTTTTTCTTTAAGTATGACTAAAGTAGTAATTATCTAGTTGGACTACTCCACAGGTTTGAGATTTGTCTTATGGAACGAACGTTGAATTTGTTTAAGTTATGTTGATATTTAATAGGAAATGACGACAAAAAAAATAACTAAACTTGTATACCATAGAGTTATTACAATTATGTATATTAGTTCCTTGTAGATGTTAAATGTGCGCACCACTGGTCCAGTTTTTAGGCAAGCTATCTCTTCTTGTTTGTTTAATATCTATAAGCATATCTTCAGATATTTTCTCTCTTTTACATAATGCATATAAATCTGCTATTAACGGATACTATTTTAATAAATGGAAATTTTTAAGCATGTGGCAAAGAAGAGATGTAGACTGTTATTATTCACGTTGGTAAATATATGAATGATAAACTTTACACAAAATATTATTGTCAAGCTAGGTATGTTTACATATTTACTCACGATTATTCTATCTTATTATATGTCAATATAATTTTCTGTAATATTAGACAATTTATACAATAAAACAGCACAATTAGGTACAATAAACGTACCAAACCCACATAGAAGTTTTTAAAATCAATGATACAATTACGCCCAACATGGAGTAATCATGTCAAATAATAATTTGTGCCAATATTTTCCCAAGGCAAAGTGTCGCAATTTGTATCACACGCTCATGATGTATCGGTTACCAGGTGAGGGTCGCACTCGACGGATGGTGATGGATCATGCACCGCTCATTGTTCTCCCACTGCAGACCTTTGTCCCAACGACAAATTTAGGGTCATTCCATCTTTTATGAACTGCTATTTAATTGTACAAAAAATCGTTTTTAGTGAAAGACAAATCTAAAAGTGTATTTTAGAATGTTTTTAGAAAGGCTTCAGAGAGCGATCCGAATCTGAACCTGTATGACATTAATTAGGATTGGAGACGTTTTTAGTCTGAGCTGAGTCAAATTTTTTTATTTAAACTTTGTGTCCTTTACGCATTATGCTCTTAGTATACCTGAGTATAATATTTGATTTAGCAAGAGTCCTCTTAAGTAGGGTAGCTCTATATTCTCGGATATATTTACGTCCAAGGCTTGTCAGCGTATAAAAATTATATTCTAAAATGTTCTCACTTATAATTTGTGGTTATAGTGCATGTCGGGTATTCCGTTCCGTTACACGGCATGTTGGAGCGGGTCGGTGGCTCGGATAATACCTCTGCCGACGCGTAGCGATACCACTCCCACACCTAACAACAGTTACAGACACAAAACGTCGTCGCGCCACACAATTCAATATATTTCAGAGTAATTTGATGTTCATTAAAGAACCTCTGGGACCGTGAACCAGAACACAATGGTTGAATAGCCATTTGTTGTTGCTGTTGAAAGGCACAATAATAATTCCGAAGTAGTTATTCACGCGGCAGTTAGGCGCACTTACGAAACGAAAATGTCCGCGTTTGATGGAGGAGCCATTTTGTTATTGGCGAACTAGGAGATGGCGGTCGCCGATAGGTATTTTCTACCGCTATTTGAGACTTTGAAAGTAAAATTGTAATTACCTAGGTATACTAAAATATGTATTGACGTACCTTGTTGACTGCTCTTTCTTGTAGTTTTTTTCTCTTTCATCCAGGGGTACTCGGGGACGTTAAGGCCGCCACCGGGAGACGGCAAGTCGGGCGCATATCCCGGTGGTGTGTGTTGCGGGCTGAGTTCACCACCACCTAACTGGGGTAAGGCAGTCATGAACTCTGCCATGGAAGGTTGGCTGTTGATAAAGCCGGTTTCAGTGCACGTTTCGAGCATGGGGTGTGGCGCGCCCGCGGTGGTGACTGCGGCGAGCCAGAACCCGTTGCCGCCATGTTCCATGCGCGGGTGCTCCTGCCCCGGCGCCGGCCCCATCGGCGGAGTGTTCCTCGACTTCACGGCAAACTCCTCTTCCATCTCATCGCGAACCCCCATACCAACTCTCGTGTGTTGCTTCCCTCTGATCGCGGGGAACTCTTCGCATTTTATCTTGCGCACCAATGGGTTAGTGTCGAGCGGCAAGGCGGCGGTGTTGCATATCTCTTGCATCGCTATCGGTATGCCGCGCCTTTACCTAACGCGTGATCATTCACGTGACGTACTCTTTCTACGTTTTGTCGCATACGTCATGTTTGTTTTATTTTAAATGAAGATTTTTGATTATCGTTGACGGACTGGATACAGATGATAGCATTATATTATCTGAAAGAGAAATAAAACGGTTAAAATATAATTTAGTAAGAAACTTAAATATCTTCAGCATTTAAAGATACGATTGTAATGACATTCAATAACAATACAATTAGAAAAAGGCACATGAAACTTTATGCACTATCCAGTGTTCGTAAGTTCAATCAAGAGAAGGTTAGTACCGCAATATAAGTCGGAGTGATGCCTAATCGTCGACAATTTGGCGCAAATAGAGAGGCGCCAAATTAAATGTAACGGGAGGAGGCTGTTTCGCGGTTATTTCGCAATTACTCGCGGACATTCGACATTACCGGCTTTGTGTCGAATAATTTGTACGGCTAACGTCGTGATGAACTCGTGAATAATGAGCGCGCCAAATTGTTTATTGTAATTTAGCGGCCTCCATGAACTGTATTGCACGTGACTGACAACAATAAAGCTATTAAAATTTTTATGAACGCAACTGAAAATTATGAAACTCAGATGTAGATAAAATGTAAATGACATAATAGGTAATGTATAGCGTATCATCCTGCCGTTCATATTACATTATTATATATTATACGAGTGTTGTACATGATATAAGTAGAAGCTATTATGTGACAGTTCTGTTTATGTATTTACGGTGTTTGACGGTCATATTATAGATCATGGAAAGCTTTTATGTGATCAAACTGCTTTGTTCGCCCGAAACTTATATGACACTTATATAGTGTCATGTAACAGATGTTGTAGAGGATATTATGGTTAAAAGATTGACAAGGCTTACATTCGCGTTGGTACGCAGCGGCCGAGGGAGGTCGAGGTTGCGGACGTGTGGCGTCACTTTTATAGCCCACATGTTGTGGGCACGAAATGTTGCACGTACATCCCCAACCGAAAGCGACGTAAAGTCGAAAATGTTCGTCGCGCCGATCGCGATGTTGCCTCAATGTCAATTAAAATTCAAACCGCGTTCGAAATACGATTTTTTCCACTGGAATTTGCGGTGCGGCTCGGAGAAATGGCGGGAACGCGCCTTTTTGTTTTATTTTATTTTTTTGAAAATGGAACGGCTGGCGGTTAAACCTATTTTAATGCGTATGGGTTGCTGTGTGTTTTGAATTAAAATTTTTCTGTCTGTTCTCTTTGCGCGCGGACAGACAATGAAATGTAATTTCCTCTTATCTACGTGTGTAGGAAATTATGTATACGTTTTATAACTTGCAAAAGAGTTATGTTTCTTAATACTTTATATCAATGTACAGGTATATATAGGTTCCATCGAAGACATAATGTTGTACTTAGTGTAAAATAAACTGAGTTGTAAAATAAATTAATTTAGATTTTCTATTTATTATTATTCTGTAGTTATAAATTGTAATTTAATTAAATCAATAGTTAGTAAGTAGACTGCCCTGGTAGCAAAGCTGTAGTGTATGCTAATGCTGTGCATGGGGTGTCAGGTTCGATTCCCGAGAACACAAAGTTATTGGGTTTATTTATCAAGAAATTATAAATAAAATGCAAAAAAGGACAAAAGAAGTTGGCGGTGATGCACAGATTCCCTCGGAAACCATTTAAAGGCTTTATGTATGTAACACGTGTATCAGAAGTCATTTCAAAGTAAGTTATTAATTTATACATTACAGGCATCTGAATATATCTAAACGCTGCTTTGATCATTCTTACCGCTATCTTTACCCTCGTATTCTAATAAAAAAGGACATGTTTTATATTTTTAATTTATCTTTAGGCTCACTTGAATAACCCTCTCTATGTTCAAAATCAGAGCTCTGTAGCAAAAAAATAAAGAAAATGTTAAAGCCCCCTTTCCCCTTGTTTCCCAGCAGGGATCCGCAGGTTTTACGCCGCGTTTCACTTTACCGGCGCGCCCTCAAGGGGGGCCCTTTAAAAAAGAATAAAATGCGAGCGGAGCCTACTTATGAATTTGTTTATGGCCCCATTTTTGGCGTAGTCGACTTTGAAATCTCGGGGCTTACGAAATAACAATATTCCTAATTTAATGCCACTAAATCTTTATTGATACGAGCAGTTTATGTGTGCGTATCAAATCATTGTTCAGTAACGTGTAAAGCTTCGAAAATGCTTTACAATATTTTCATACTAGCTTTTGCCCGCGGCTTCGTACGTTTTTCTTGATGAAAAGTACCCCATGTCCTTTTCTGTACCCTTAACAAAGTGTATGCAAAATTTAATGATGATCAGTCGTGTAGAAGATATAAAAGCGTAACAAACAAACAAACTCACATTCACGTTTATAATAATAGTTAGGATTTAATTATCATGTTCAATTTGGTTTTCTTTTTGTATTGAGGTTATTTTAATAGCTTTTAATTTATATAATTTAGGTACACACAAATTGTAATCCAAAAAGA
Organism: Catocala sponsa; assembly: GCA_963564715.1. Classification (NCBI taxonomy): domain Eukaryota; kingdom Metazoa; phylum Arthropoda; class Insecta; order Lepidoptera; family Erebidae; genus Catocala; species Catocala sponsa. Next base: position 18,440,929 of record OY751337.1, on the reverse strand, counting down.
AACATTAAAATCTACTAATTACTTACGGCAGAACAAATATAGGTAAACCAATCTATAAAAACAAAATAACATTTAAGACCTCAATCATAGACATAAACCGGCCAAGAAAAAGAAAAAGAAAAAGAAAACCAAACCGCAACATTTTACAAAAACCATTCCCAATTTGAATTTTAAACAAAATATTTAAACGTATCGTGCAGCAAAAAGCAGTCTTGTAATAAAGGCAAGGGATAAGTAGCTATTATCGTCAATTTTGTTATTTATGTACATGGCGTAGAGTAAATAAGTGAACATCTGCGTGCGGGGCCTTCCAAACTAGTGTTTAGGGTCCAATTTGCCGGCCGTAACGATTTCCTCTTCGGGGAATCGAATGGCGTGAGTCCGGATGCCGCCCACAACACACATACTTAGAATTGTATAGTACATATTGCACGAAGGCTTGTGTGTGGTTCAACGTACAGCATACTGTATGCTTGAAGAAAGCTTCAATTATGGCTGACTTTACATGTGAAAACACAAAATGCTAGGTTCGATCAAGTTTGTTTGTTACTTTTTAAGAATCAGCCTTTTGTACTGTATACTGACTGGTAGATGTGCTGATTAAAAATAATAGGTACAATTGTACATATTTATTTTTCTATGGAATATTTCTTTCCTTTGGGAAGGAATACAGGGCGATGTTGAGTACTTTTTAGTTTTTATTCTTAATAAACCAGTATTATTAAGATTAAGTTTGACTTTTTTCTTTCTGACCGTAATACTAAACGCATTATTAAAGCGATCGTTGTCTGTAAAGATAATTTTTTGTTTTCATACCTTTTCAAAGATTCTAGCAAGAAAATGTTTAAACAGATTATTGTATAACGTTTGGGTAATGTATTAGCATAATGAAACTACATCGTTTTGCCTGTAACATACAATGAATAAATGAATCCTGGGTGAGTTTACCGACCAGGCCATTGTTATTTGGCTTTATGTTAGAGAATTCTCCATATACATTCTGAAAATTTGCTCAGTAGACGGCAAAAGCCATCCTCCCTGTTATGTACGTTGTAAAACTTATCTGGTGAAATGTGGCTATCCTTTAAGAATATAAAGGTGTACCGTCAAAGTCTATGTACCTATCTATGCAATTAAGTATTTAATATATGTTAAAATGCCAGTTTTGCCAATACAGTAGAAAAACCGGCATTACAAATTACAATATTATCACTGTTATTTCGCGTCGCTTAAAAGTAAGGTTCTCGGAGGCACACATATCTAGTGTTCCGATTCCTTTTCTTTTATTCCATCTATAAATCCTTTAACCTAAGGTCCTTAAAGCGCAACTAATATTTGTAGTACTGCGAACGTTCATAGGCTACGGTACCTACCATCAGCTGGGCAGTTTACATGTCCATAACTTTCGTTATAAAAAAGAAACAGCGATGTTTTATAATGTTAAAGTCGCAGTCAACACAAATAATCCCACACGAGGTCGAGACAAACGGTAAATCTATGTTCATGCGATACAATCGGTACTTGTCTTGTCCGTTACTGGTCATTATTAGCCCGTTCTCACGCGATGCGTCCACGCAACAATCTTGGACAATTGGCGCATGCGCTTATTTGTCAATCTTTGTTATATTGGCGCGCATGACGTCTTGAGTACAGGAATGTATGATGTCAGTTTAGATGGTTCGGATAATTGAAGTTAGATAAAGAAACGGAACATGAAGCGCCTAAGTTTCTTGCAGGTTTCTTCCTAAATGTAGTTTCAGTAACTTAGTAAATTCAGCAACCTCTATATTTTGTTCATAAGTGTTACATTGTGACCTACATTACTTTGACTTTTAATTATGGAGACAATAGTTGAAGGTGCATTGGTAGTGTATGTTATTGCTATCATTATTTTGGTCAGGAACATAGCGTGAAACGATATCCTATTAGAATTTATTGGATACACGGTCGTTCAACATCTCATCCGTCTCGACCAAGGCCGAGTCTGTACGATCGACACCAAATGACTAAATAGCGAATTTGAAAATATATAATTTCTTCGTCGTCAACTCAGTCTATGACATTGACTATGTAAATTTAAATGTGAATTTCACAATTAGCTAGAAAAATGTGTCTGTTAAATGAACTAATCTAAGGAGGATGATATGATGAGCAACTGCCTAGCGTCATGGCATCACATAAATTTTTTTATAGTAATTGGAGGAGACTTATGTGTGTATGTTCAGTTGTGGAGCAAAGACTGTTTCTTCTACAAGTCGAATGCTTGGCTTCAATCGGAATACTGGTTGACAGTTAGTCATGTCATTTTGTTTTATCTGCGTCGAACTTTATCTCGAGGTTTGATGGCTGGCTGTTGTTATGGTATGATAAGATAGATCTGACTTTCACTCTGCATGTTCATAATTTGCTCAAGCTACGTTCCATGGTGGAATGTGTCGGAAATGGCTGTCAAATCATGCGAATGAGATTCGTTGATATTTGCCGTAGGAAAACATGTGATTGTTGTCTTCGTCGTAGAATGGTGACGATACTTTGACAACTAAAGCATTAGCAATCAAATATAATCGTGCTATAGGCGCTAAAAGACGCTTCTAGTGTCGTAGAGAAACAACATACCTATTATTGTATAATTCTAGATATAAATCTTGTAATGAAAATTGATCAACATAGAGTGCCCATCCTAATACCATATTATATATCACAACGGGAATTCTTAAATTTCTTATTTCTAATATTAAATTAAAATCAAAGTCAAAGTGAATGTAAATTAAATTTAACGTTATAGATTGGAACCAATATGTTAACAGATTTTATTACAAGAATTGGCTCTTAGGCTACAGGATTTTAAAAATAAAAGTGAATAAAAGCGATACTAACATAACAAATGCGCAATGAACTCTGTTTATTTGATACATTGTTAGAGCTGAACTAGTTTTCATGGCATTTGTTACAACCTGACAGAGGTCAGGTTGTAACAAATTCCATGAAAACTAGTTTAAATTTATTAAATTCAGCTATAATAATGCCAGAGGACAAACGATGAATATTTCTTATAAAGAACCCAACAAAGACAAATAAAATCATGGGTAACTAATAAATATCTCAATGCGAAAACACAAAGACTCGCTAAATAAACAAAAGGATAATGCACCTTGAAAATAATTCAAAACACCTATCATTACAATGTTGGTCTGAAGTCACACCGAGCTATATGCCACGCACACATATATTTAAAAAAATATTTTTATTTGACTTAGACATTTGAACAGAAGCTCTATTCGAAATAATTATGTTGTTAAGTAGCCGGCGTACACCAGATAAAAAACAATAGTATGCAAAACAAATAATACATTCGTTAATAAGCTAAAAAACAAGTAATTTACAAACGGAAGCTTTATAATTACATCGACATGAAGCCGAGTTATTATGTACCAAATTATAGGCATGGCATTAGGTAAAGTAGATAACTTAGTGGTCGGGGAGACAAAGAAGTTAGGACAATACATATGTTAAACAATTTTATTTGTATTTATTTACGAAGATTTTTAATTGTTTCGTTGGTTACGTGGTATAACATTGGGCTTGCGTTTGCGATCGTGAGGACCCGGGTTTGATTCTTGGATCGGTCAATGTTAATTACATTTTTTATCATACATGCTCAGAGCGAGCTATTTACCTCCTTAAGGGGAAATTTTGAATAATTCTTAATTAGTGGTTTTTATGTGAAAATTTTGAATTTTTAGATTTTGCAACTTTAGCTGCGCGCTGATACGTTAGCCATTCAGCTTGCACTTTTATAGGTTTAGATAATTGAGGTAAAGGGGAGCTTAATGGAATATTTGGATTCTACAAGAATACATCTAAAATAAAGTGAGCTGTCGTTTAAATATGTTAGTTTAAGTTTTCTAGGTGGATAAAGTACAAGTTTATGTTGGTCTGCATCATAGGATAATTAAAGATAAGCATCTTCTACGAAAATATAGTATCCAAAGGTAATAAAGCAGGAATATCTAATTTTACCATAAAAATACTGCTTCTCCAATCTAAATCTACACTAATCTTTTATATTATCGAGATTGAGTCTTATAATTGAGCATTTGTTGCACTCTGTAGAATAGACAACTGTGATCCCGATCTAAGAAGCTTCGATTCCAACTGGTGCCAGCCATATACCTACCACTTTCATGACTCCACCTAAGCGTCTCTTATAATATCAGCCCTGTATTAAACTGTCCCACTGCTGGGCACGGGCCTCTTCTCACTATGAGAAGGGTTAGGGCATAGTCCACCACGCTGGCCTAGTGCCGGTTGGCAGACTTCACATATCTTCGAGAACATTATGGAGGACTCTCAGATATGCAGGTTTTCTCACGATGTTTTCCTTCACCGTTAAAGCAAGCGATAATCAACTATTTAATACACATTTAACTTCGAAAAGTCAGAGATGCGCGCCTTGGGTTCAAACTCGAGACCTCTGCGTGGCAGTCCAATGGTTTCCCACTAGGCTATCGCTGCTCTCTTAAGCATCTCTTAAGCCAACATAAAAGTTTAAAGTTTCGTCCAACTAAAGACTCTATCTAGGAGCAGTCCAATCAAGCTTTGTCTATGAATCAACATGTAACCACATAAAAATTCCGTCATATTACTAATGCTTGCTACTAAGAAAACACAGCAATTTAACATAAGTTGCTAGTGAAACTAACATAAGAAAACTTAAAGGTAGTGGTTCGCCTCCATTAGAAATTTGCCTATTTAACTTTCTATTTCCATCTGATCTGACCATAGCTAATAGGCAGGGGAGTAATTATTTTTTTATGTGGCCACAACAAATTATACTAGTTATATTCTTGAGAGTGAAGGGACAAAAACTAGCTGACATGAAAATCAACTTGACAGTTAAGGTTTTTTAGATAATGCTCATATACCAACTTATCATATTCTAATACGTAGGGAATCGTACATTGGTTTATGCAGTAAATTGTTTATACGAATGTTGTTTAATCTATACTAATATTATGAAGCTGTAGAAATTATTTGTTTGTACCCGCTAATCTCTGGAACTGCAACACATATGATCATTATTTTTGCATTTTGCAGCCTATTTGTTGAGGTTATATAGGCTGCCTAACATCACACTACGACACTTAGGAGTGGGTGAAACTGCGGGGCATGGCTAGCAATATATAAAGGGTCTAAAATAAATAGACTAAGCAGCGATACGCTAGTGAGAGGTCTTTTGTTCGATCCCAAGGCGCGAATCTCTGACTTTCGAAGTTAAGTGCTTTAAAGGTGAAGAAGAACATCGTGAGAAAAGCTGCGTGACTGAAAAAAACGGTTCTGAAAAGTTCTCAAAAACGTTCTCAAAGATATGTGAAGTCTGCCAATCCGCACTGGGCCAGTGTGGTGGACTATAGCCTAAGCCTTCTCACACTGAGGAGAGGCCCATGCCCAGCAGTTTAATGCGGGGCTGATATTATTTTAATGCGGAACTTTGTTTTTTTTTATTTGTCAACGTTGTCATGAAACAGAAGCACGTGTTTTTGTTCATGGGAATACTTGAAATGCGTAGGTAGTAACATACTCGTATATGTACTATCCGTTGTTAGATTGTAACTCCTGGCCTATTATGTAAGCATAAAACTGGTCTAAAATATTCATTTATGATGTGTGGTGTGAAGCAAATAAGAAGGACTGTAATCTACATTCGCGTGGTGAATCCTAAATTATAGAATTTCACTAGATCGTAAATAGTTGTTGACTATCATATGTTTAATATGATTCAAAAATCTTTTTTTGTTTTGAATAAAAGAAATGGCAAGAGTACAAAACTCCTTCTCGCTGAAGTATTCTACTTAGACCATCAATCGGTGTTATGGCTTGATGCTCAACGTGGAACCAAGAAAACTGTGTATTTGGATAGATTGGCTTCTGAATACTAGTTAAATAATATGTTCAACATACACAATGCTAACATCCAATACTGCTAAAGCTGAACGATGTTAGATTTGAGGTTGATTTTTATTCTTCTGCAGTGGTCTAAAGATTGCGTGCGTACTGTAATCGTGAGTGTGATATCTGAACTCTGGGGAGTCAGAAGTAAACAGGAGTAATGCATCATGTTGTATGTTCATTTCATGAAATGCGAGATACTGTTAATTACACAGAACATATAAGAGTTATGCTCTATGGTTAATTACTATGCTTCAAGGCACACTACAAAATTGACATAAATCACTAGTATAACAGAGTAACGATAGTAGAAATATGTATGTTTAAGATACTTTAATAACTCATTATAGTCGGTCTAGATTTAATACAAATTGATTAAAGAATTGCAAATAGTTGATTAGGAATTTATTCTCGAATACTACCTGCGCAATTCTGTAAATAGAACCTAATTCTCTCGACATTAGCTGAATATAGTCACGACTTGTGCCCTCAAAAATGCTTTACATTGCCTAAGCCAGTCTAAATTCTATTCAAGGCTTCGTATAAATCGGGATTTATACGAAGGCTTGAATAGAATTTAGACTGGCTGCAGTACTGTTTCTTATTATATTTGAAAATCATTTTAACTCGATTACTCACAATGTGCTATGAATAAAATTATTAGAGCGTAATTCATTTAAAGCCTGAATGTGTTGGATTTAGTTGAGAAGTAACTAGATATGTAATTAGAAACGATAGAAAATAAGTAATTTTTATATTAGTTCAAATTGTATGCGCCGTTTTTTAACCACCGAGTATACAGATTTAATGAGATGTGCAGTTGGTCTATATTATGTATGTTTGTTAGCCGGTAGCTATATTGTTAAGTTACTATAACCATTTGTGTTAAAACATAACCAGCAATTTAGATGACATATTACTAGTTTATTTCTTTGAGGGATAAACTTAGAAATGAGGTTATCCGTCAAAGAACCAAGGTTACCGACATAGCTCGCAGAATAAGCAAGTTGAAGTGGCAATTGGCTGGCCATATCTGTAGAAGGACTGATGGCCGTTGGAGCAAGCGAATTCTAGAGTGGAGACCGCGACTTGGTAAACGTAAGGTAGGACGCCCCCCGGGCAGGTGGACCGATGACCTGAAAAAGGTAGCTGGGTCAGACTGAATGCGGAAGGCGGAAGACCGGATGTTGTGGCGTAAAATGGGAGAGGCCTATGTCCAACAGTGGACTGCGGTAGGCTGATTGATTGATTGATTACTAGTTTATTTGGTAGCCCCTGCAGCTAAGCTTTATATTTGTACTAGAAATTAAGTCATGTTGTTAGTGCAATGGCTAGAGAATCAATCCACGAATTGAATGAATTATAAAAAATACGAATCAGATTTAATTTGTGATTTTCATATCACTCTCTCCAAAAACAATCTTAAACTTAAATCTTAAACTAGACGACAGCTATCAAATATCAAAATCTCGTTCTGCATATTAATCTGGAAAGCTCTTAATACCAACCAATATTAGGCAATAAATAAAGTGAACAAAGCTGTGAGGGTGTATTGTGACAAAACGGCGTGGCGGAAGGTATGCATCATAATTCAGCTCGTAAACGTCGAGGAACATCACTTGAGCCGGGGTACGCGCTGATTCGTGATGGATCGTGAGAGGGTCACATTGGGAAACTGAGATACACGAAACTGACACCGGTATCTTATTTGGATACCGTTCTAACTGGCATGTAACATTTTGACGGATGGTACAATGAATTTAGTGGTCACTTGACACTCCCACCGTGTAGAGAGGTTTCCATCCCGATATAGACACAAGTTCTGCATCTTTGAAATTTTACTTCTGTTACAAAATTTTCCGTGTTACAGAGTTATTTTCACAAATACCTGCAGTATTTGTCTTTATACATGTCATAGTCTCCAGGCCACATCTTCGAATCGTATGAATTTAGTTCACGTAACAGAGGGCAAGTTTATTGTCTAGTTTCAGAGGCCTTGCGGCTACTTTATTTATTGACATAAAGTCTTTTACCCAAGAATAACAAAATAATAATCCTACAAAGAATTATAGAATCTGTAATACTCTTATATCTAATTCGTAAAACCCTCTTGTTCTTGATTAAAAGTCTCCTTCACACTTTCCATTAGTCCCTGTTACCAGGTTTAGCCGGACAGTGATCATTCCACTAAGATATCTGTTGATTCGGTAAAGTTTGCACTAACGAAAGCACATCTAGAATAATTAATACTTACATATAACTGAAAACCCGTATATCGCTTAAGGGGTAAGCAGAAATGTATTACACCGACAAATAATTGTTTGGTTTTAGATTCCACGTAATAGAAGGAAGGGCCATTTTGATATGTTGAGGATCTTCTAACAGAAAAATACAATAACACAAATCTTGTGTCCAGCTCAGAAATCAAATCTCTCGAGCGATTTGTACTTTATTATAAATCCTACATTAATCATTCAGTGATTTGTTCATCTCGCTGCATAAACAAATAATTATTTAAGCCACAGATAGTGGATTTAGGTTTATATGAACACTGTAAAAGTCCCTAGCGCGAATATAACGTGAATACCATATTTATATAACAAGTGGGATTTGCTCGCGATTTCTCTTCTTTCCCGTGATTTCTATTCCTCGGGAACAGTACTTATTTCTGCATGGAAATAGGTGTGTGTATGTCCTTTTTAGTACACCAGATAACGTGCAATGATAATAGCCCGAGTAGTTAATTTAAATATAGGTAGGCAAATACAAAACATTTCAGTGCCATTTCTTTTATTTTTTGTTTAGTAGCTATAGACAAGCTTTACCGTCATCATTAAAACAGTGTAGATATGTAAATTAATGTATGTGTTCTTTAAATTTACTTAATTTAATATTAATTATTAATTAACTATGGCCAAATTTCGACCACGGGGCGAACTCTAGTTATGATAAAAAGGTGTAAATTCAGAAAAATGGTAAGTATTAGGATCTCCAAGAAATTGAAAAAGCTGTAGAGTTCATAAATATATCTTACGTCATTTTATAATTATATTTTAAAAAAATATTATAGTGTTATAGTGTTCAATTGTACTTGCTTTACGAACTCTAATACAATTTTATGTTATAGCATGTAAGTACAATCGCAGTTACATTATTTTAAATATCTCTATGACGTATTAAGCTCAATGTTACTAACAAAATAGCTTCACATATGAACGAAATACTTGTACTTGTTATGGTAATACCAGTTCTTATGTACACGGTAATTAATAGTACGTCGACCTATAGATTATAAGTATCCACATATCCTCTACGTAGAGACGTGGTCACCGCTATAAATATACTCGTCTGACGACCAAATTACACTCATTTACTCGTTTCTAATGTTTTGCTACAATACAGAGCTAGTTTTCTCACATATCAAAGCTAAGGTAAAGGTTCTGTACTAACTGTATAGAAATTAGTAACTGGTTGAATATTGGAATATACCTACATAGTTTTGTAATGTCTACATATCCTTACTAATATTATAATTTATGCGAATGTGAGTTTGTTTGTTTATTTCACGCCTTAATATAATAGAATTAGCTCTGTTTATATACTGTTCAATTGTTAGACACAGCATAGGTACTCCTTTGTATGAGAAGGGTTAGGCCATAGAATACCACGCTGGCCCAGTACTGCTTAGTAGATTTTACACATGCAGGTAACTTTGAAACGGTTAGAGATACGTATTTTGGGATTGAACTTGACATACCCACATGGAAGTCTACCGGTCTTTGACTAGGCCATAGTTACATGTATATGCAATGAATGTAAATAAATATTAGTTTGTAAGTGGGTACATATTGGGATTTTTGGATGTTGCATAAGTAATAATTATAACAGTAAAATATTAATATTAATATGATTTCAAAGCCAGCTAAAGGAACAATGAGTAACAAAGGATATCCCGCGAATCAAAAGTAGATTGTAAAAAGATCTCATACCCACGGAAAAAGAAGGCGGTGGCAAACAAATATGCGATAGATACCGCCAGTAAAAATTTGTTTAATATAATACATATACACAATCAGGAATTTATTGCTAAAAGGGATGTACTATAGGTAGGTTTATACCACCTTTTAATATAAAATGTAAGTACATCATTCTTCATGCATTCATTTCTTATCTATACTAATATTATAAAGCTGAAGAGTTTGTTTGTTTTTTGTTTGAACGTGTTAATCTCAGAAACTACTGGTTCGATTTGAAAATTATTTAAGTGTTGGATAGCTTATTTATCGAGGAACGGGGCGGCACAGTAACGATAAACGCGGGTGAAACCGTGGGAACATCTAGTTATAGATATAAAACGTAAATAAATAGAGCTTCGTAAACAATTTAACAGAATCTCACTATGAACACGACTAAGGTATTTTGTACGTCTCATCTGACAAACTAGCATACATCGTATTTGGCTTACTGTAATTTTTAATGTGCACATGAAACATCAAATGTATCGTATAATTGTGATTGGGGCATGATATTATAAAATACAAGATCTAGCCAAGTTTACGCATCAGACTTATTTGTGTGCGTTTAGTAATAGGACCATGGATGATATTGAAGAAAGAATTGTTTGTTATTGTACAAAAAAGTATATTTCTGGTGCAGTGTGAATGTAATGAAATAATCTATTCCTGTCATCATCTTATCTTACTATGTAGGTAAGGATATCACATAAACATTCAAATTATTAAAAGTAAACTGATTCGAATTATTGATATTTATTCGAATCCGTTACGAATATATTCTCATACTTTGACCCGAATTCTGGCGCAAAGTTATTTAAGGAACCAGTCATCAAGAAACTTATCAATGTGTCACCAAATATCTAATACGTATGTTCGATATTCATTCGTATAATTATTAGTACAACGCACTCATCGCTATTATAATGGCTAACTATTATTTAATAAATAAATCGAATTTTCGCTAATAGACACGTATTAGATACCTACTAATATCACTCGTAGACACCGTAAAGTTAACGCAAATTTGCATTATCACATAATATTTACGTTTTGCCCATTTCTCGCCATTTTTATTTGTTACCCTTTCCTTTATAACAAAGTATAATCAAAACTTTGCCATTACTAGTAATTATTTTAAGACATCCCAGTGAAGAGTGCCGTAGTGTTCGCTCTGATTGAAGCGCGTGATGGATCGTGGAAGGGGTGTGATACATCCCTGACTTATTACTTAACACCGGTCTACACTTACTGGTGTCTCCGATACGAGATACTGTATAAGAAAGTAGAATTTGTATTTGTGGAAACAGTACTTCAATGTGAGAGAGATTCATGGCTATTGCAGTAGAAGATGTGAGTGAACATGCATACATTTCTTAAATCAAATTGTAACTAATTGATTAATAGTAGAGGAAATAATGCTAGACAAGAATTAAATCACTAGGTACTATTTAAAATAGCGTTAATATAAAACTATCCGCGATATAGGAATTATATCTATTTGTGCAGTATGAGAGAAGTAAAATTTTATATATTTTCGATGGAAGACTTCTACGCTCGAAAACAGTCTCCATAAAACTGAAATCATTATCTGAGAATCCCGATATTATTTCACATCGAAGTATCTGCATGAGGTGTTATGATATTGGTTCGGATAAAATTTTATAAGTGCATATTATATTTATACCAGAAACCTCAATAACGACAAATACTAGGATCGAAAACATGTATTTCAATGTTCGTTTACCTATATGTCACTCGTAAGCTATAAATTTCAGAACTCAATCGATAGATATTATACTATCGATTGAGTTCTAAAATTTATGGGTCATGTTCGGTACTGTTCTAGGAAAGTTTAGAAAACCGATCATTAAGAAAAATTAAGAATTAATATGTAGTGCTTCTATCAATGTTTTTCTATAGCTTGTCTTTAAAAGTAAATTTTAAGTTATTTCTTGTGATTATTGCCATTGTGGTATCAATATATAAATAATTTTACTGTTGTTCTATAGATTTATTTAATGTTAGATGTCTGTTTAGTTAAGATAATATTGGTAACCAAGAATGACGGTTTCACTATATTTTCTTGCTAAACACTTTATATATTATGTTCGTATGTTAGCACACGTATTAGCCGGCAAATGAAACAAGGAAAGTATAAGATTTACTTGATATTTCTGTACACATTTAAATTGTTAAAATGTCTAAAACTAGAGAGTCTAGCACAGGTTTGACTAGCGCCATTACTTTCCAGGCATATATATTTAACTAAAATGTTGTACTTGATATAGGCGTAATTCCTATATCGCGGGGACTTTACACAAAGAAAATTTATATCTGGCACAACCATTTGTGGGTCACACAATTCTTTGTCCCGTGTAAGATTCGATGCCATAAAATACGGCAAATTGGCAATGTTGAAGCCATCATTTAACGATCGATCACTGCAAAATCTGCGTAGTCAAAAGTGATGTCAATAGGTTATCAAAATTGCCGTTACAGGCGATTTAAATACATGTACGAAAACAAATGTCAACTATGAAATGTTCAAAGAGTAGTACAAACTTATGGCAGAAACTCATTCCATTTTAAAACTCATCGTTTCTGTTATAACGTAGTTCACGTCAACAGTCCAATGACTAACGCTCTAATCCGTTATATTTTGGGCGTTAGTTTGATATCTTAGACCATATTAGCGACAGTCGCGGACAAAATATCTTACATAAGTTTTGCATAAGATCTTACGTTCAGTATTTATTACATAAAAGCAAGCAACAAAATAAATATTACAATACATTTATCAAGAAAATTGTCCTCATGTCACATTGGTTATTTTCATACATTAATCTAGAAAACAGTGTCTATACGACACATTCGCTGTTTTATTCACCAAAAAAGCGCTACAAAACATACGTGCACAGAAAACAAAGCCACAGGATTAGAACAGAATAAGGCAGCGTAGAGTTTATGCTAAATAGAGGTTGTATATTCAAACAATACATACAATTCTTCCCACGCTTTCACATTCGGATCACGGAACACATATTATATACTAGAGCCTGAACATTCGCATTCACACGTAGAGCGTCGGCACTTGGCTCTACAGTGGGTAGCGACGGTGGGCGTGTCACTTGTGTAACCGCCCAGCCGACCCGCCCTACTAGTAACAAAACCTTCGGATACCTAGTGCCTAGGTGAGAATTAGTTTATGTTAGGCATTATTGGTTATCGGTTTTCAGCTATCACTTGTAATTGATATGAGGTTTTTACGGCGACGTCTTACGTAGCTGATTTCTTTTTACTTCATGGTAACATTAATCTGTATTATTTTTGGGGTTGATATTTCATAATTTTCAATAGGTATCCTATTTAATTAAGATGACAGTAAATTTTAAATTAGGCTACATACAATAAGTTTTTCTTTGATTGAGTGTTCAATTGCATCCATGAAGAACTTCGATGCAGTTGTATGTGTTATTTAGATATTGAAAAATAATACATACAACCTTTTTTTAGGACGGCCATAGACGCTTTGGGTTTTCAGCAGATTGTTTAGTCAATCAATTAATTAAACATAAAGTTATTTTATTATACTAGTTCTTTCATCATGTTATTGATAGTATAGGTAGCATCACTTAGACATTCTGAATGAATGAATGCTTTATCTCGATGAAAATATTTGCTTCAATTTGGAATAAATTAAATATAGGTATGTACATTTTGGCAGAATAACACTTGTAGGCTTGTAGTTGTGATTATGTAGTAATATAAATATCTCTTTTACTACTGTATAATTATTATATATATATACGCAATCATTTTACGTAACTCCTGTACCTATGTGTTTGTAAACGCTTTATGTATTAACCTAGATATCAATTAAAGTATTGTTTATTTAGGTTTTAATGATAGGACAAACTGTTTGTCATAAACTAGCTTTTCTGTTAGGTAAAGCAGCTATTTTGCTTAAACCATCTAAGTTCTTGTGTAACAGAGTAAGTGGCAAGCTAATTTGGTTTATTGTAAATAGAAAAAGGCTCGCTCACTATTCGGTGCTTGACATTTAATCATATCTGGCAAAATGTGATTAAAATACTTTTATGCTTATATCTTTGAGGTAGTCATCAGGTTGTATACAAACATTAGAAATGTTGTGTTTATTATAGTATGCATTTTTTTAGTAAAAATTATGCTGTCAAATTTTACCTGAAAGATAACCAATTTAAATCTTTACTTAGTAAATAATTTGTTACGATACTAAATCCGATATTAAGAGACATGAATTTCGATTAAATTGTGGGTCTTAGAAGAGGTAATATAGCTATAATACAACTGTTAATCGATAGGCGATCATGTAAAACCTATTTATATATAATGATGGCTCTTGTAAAAAATGTGTTGTTATTGTGTAAACTGACATGTTGGCAAAAAAAAGGAGAGAAGCAAGTGATACTAAGATCTACAATCATTAGGGCTGTCCACCTTATTAATTACTATTATGAATTTAAAAAAATCTATGGTTTGTTTGCTAGTTTATCTTTTTCTCACAAAGCAACGGAGCAGTAGAAGAATATTAATTTGTATATACAGTTATGGGTTAAAGAGCAATATAAGCTATTATTTGGCTCTCCTGTATATAGTTTGTCTATAGAACCATAGCATAGGAGCGAAGCTGCAAGTAAAGGCCAGAAGTAAATAAAAAGTAATAGTAGTAATAAAATGGTCTCCATTTCAATCTTGCATGCCAAATGTTTTTATTGTAATTTATTATTATTTTTATTTTTATTTTTATTCATGTTGTTATTATTGTTCTATTTTGTCTTAAATGCATCATTTCCAGGGAGAGCGCTGTTGTCTGAAATACAGATAATAATTTATGTAGTTCAGACACAGATGCCATTAAGATATCTGAGATTATGTATAAAATTGAAAATGTAAACTTATTTAATCATGTACTTCTGCTTTTTATGAAATAAATAATAATAATTATTATTATTCATAGTTAATTTGAACTTTTATTATGCGACTTAAATTAGGCACATAAAAAAAAGAACTGCAGAAGTATATATAGGTTTAGCTTTTAATTATTTATCGTACAAGTCCAGCACATAAGATGCAATCCCATGTGGTCCACGTAACATCAAAGCACGCTGTAGCGAAGATGACAAGAAATACTCGACTCCTGCAGGAACGACAGAGCTATAGGTACCTAACAGCTATACATATAAGACAGGCAGACAGGATACCTAGTGTAGAAACTATGTACAATCCTGCAACTGAGCAACGATACCTAATCTCTCACATTAAATATATTTCTAAGTAAATAATCGAAAATTAATATGAACCTTTTGTTTGAATAATAAAATAAATAAAATATAGCCATTTCGTTTCATTATACACATGTCTGATGTGTGGCAAACAAATAAGTACCTATATTGATTCTTATAGTTCAAATAAAAGAAAAAGGGAGAACACTCTACGTAGGTATATATACTTACTAACAAAAAAAAGTTTGTACAATCAGCATAAAAAAATAATGCGTGTTATTTATTATTTATACATCCAATCACTTTTTGTATGAAAATTAATTATATTTAAATAAATCACTTACCTAAAGTAAAACGTTCTCAATTAATCATCATTAATCAGTTAAATAAAGGTGATGTTAAAAAAATATACATACAATATAAGCAACACTAGTTAGCAAAAATACCTACACAATAATTATACCTAGGTATTATAATTTGACCTCTATTAATCTGTTTAGTTAACCTTATCCATAAGGATCCTATACCTATGCGTTATACTAGGTTTAAACCTAGTATACCTAAGGTAAGGTATACTTTTTTGAGCCTGTCTGTTTATTTATATACATAGTTATATATACCTACACATTACGTTGCTATCTTACATATACATATAGATAGGTACATATATTTACTCGTGAAGTGTAGATATAGATACATATATACAATATATTTTATAAAAAGGTATTGAATAATTATTAATAAAATAGGTGAGAACTTACACATCAGCACGATATCAGTACACCGTTACGTACAGCCAGCACAAAAATCTTAGTCATTATCCAATCACTAAACACAGCACTACACTAATTGAACTTAAGTACGTATATTATTGTATCCGATCACATATAGTTCACACAGTTCGTAAAACACTAGGCACCAACAGTCAGCAAAAAAATGATCAGTACAAAATAATTGTTATCAGAGTTACTATCGGAATGTCAGTGTGGCGTGGCGACTGTCAACTGTCTACTAAACGAATCGTCACTGCTTGCTTGCCGCCATGCCCACTTCCATACAACACACCACAACAACAAGCGTTATCATTCAACGACACCCAAGCTAAATTTCACCTTACCCTGACTACGAATGATTCAGAATTCTACTCTACGTTTTTGCCACTTACATCGTTTTGAATAGGTAGAGCCAATATAAAATATATTTTCTGCATCGTTCCCGCCAACGCACAAGCTAATCTATCGTCTCTTTCATTCCTTGTTTGGAATTTTAGTTTTAAAATAGAGAATTGTTACCAGTTTTATAAAATATTTTTTAAGGTATTATAGAAAAATAATTTCTTTATGCGAACAGGACCACGGTCCGGTTTTGAATATGTCTTCGGAAAATTGTGGGACTTGTAAAAGATAAAAGTTGTTCCAGTGGCGCATCGCGTACCGACCGAGTAGCGCTATCTCATTTACTCTCATATTTCTTGTTTGTTTCACATCGCGCGATTGGGCCAATAGCATTTACGGAGCAACCCACCTTACGGCATATAAACTAACGCGGAATATTGTGCTCTATCGCTTCTGAATAAAGTTTAACTTTTTACCATTTAATTCCGAGTTACCGGCGTTTGTCACGCAAGAGTTCTAATTTTAAATCAAGTGTAGGCGGAGCTCTCATGTCGGAGCTTTTATATTGAAAAACAAAATGTCTTTAACGAAAACCTGTTTTGAGAAACTTAAGCCTTTTATGTACGGAAGTTTTAAGTTTAGCGTCGGCAGCGACATAGAACCTTTCGTCACGGGGACGCGACTCGAGCTAGTCCCGCTGAAATAAAGTAAAAAACTTTAGTAACCGGCTTGTCGGTATTTTCCTTTTGTTTGATTTTTGTTTTGTGAACGGGACATTGCATGAGAAATGCAATGCAACAATATGGCGTCGTATTCATCTTTACCGTATGTATGCAATTTTCATGGATTATTGCGATTCATGAAGAATGAATATAGATAAGACGTTGTCTTCTTTTTATTCTAGGTATACTTCGTTGCCAGTTGCATATTGGTCATCGCTACATGTTGATACTTTTCGTACTATATGTGCACTGTTAGAAGCTGGTAAGACGTCGTAAGTACTTATATTAGGGGTATCTAGCTGTTCGTCTGGTGTCGTCGTCTGTTCGTCGGGTGAACTCATTACGGGTGTCGGTCAAGGCCTCGAGGTCGCTGCGGTGGGTGGCCGCCTTAATTACACCCTACGATTTAGGACTTCTTTCTCGTGCATTGTGATCATGCCTCATGGCTACATTCTTGTGGCTACAGACGTGTGACTATCGTGATTATATTATTTTATTTTTATAATCATGTTTTTTACGTCGATTCGTTGTCGAGAAATTATGGGACATATAAAAGTCTAATTTCGAGTTATTTTAAAGATTAACATTTTGTATTTAATACTCGAAAATTTTTAACAAAAAGCTTTTTTGCATCAGTTGAATTGTTTCCCTTGCTGTCAAAAACAATTACTAAAATCTCTATACTTATACAGACTTCAATTTTAATTCTTATAATGCATCGTTACCTACTGATGATTCTGCCAATATTAAAATGTCGAGGATACTAAGTAGCATACGAAAGAAAACATAAAAGGAAAAAGTAATACATCTTACAGACTTATGCGAGGACGAATATTCAAACGTCATTCAAGAATGAGGCCTCTTGACAGTTAACCATTTTAAATTTGAAATAGGAAAACCGTTATTCGTGACTTTGTGACGGTAAAGATAATTTTTGCAATTTATACTACGCTAGACAAATTATATATAATTGTATAGAAATATGTTTATCTTATTATTAGGTATTCAGTGCACCTGCATGTGTACCTATTTATTTATTTATTTTAATATCAACCATTAAATTACAGCGCGTTTTTATACGGCCAATCGGTCAGTACTTTTTTATAAATTAATGCACAGTTATAATTCTTTAGGAGTGGCTCTTTGTATCGTTGAATATGCAAGAGGAGACTTAAAGGAATAATTAAATGATGTTAAAAACTTATTTAAGTATTCCACAGAGCGGCTAGCTGCAGCCATCAGCTATTCAAAACCTGTTACACTCATTAGTTGGGTACGAACTTCGTATATTTGCAAGGCTTATATCTAACAGGCTCTAGCTATTATGAAGAATATATTTTGTTTTGTGTTATAGTACCTAAGTAGTTTACCTTATTTAAATGCTCTGCGGCTGCGTTTGAATGTATAGATAGTTCAATAGTTACTTCGACGATGCAAATCAATCTTTTCTGAGTAGTAGAGCCTCGCTGATTTCAGCATAAATGGGCCAGCTCGACCGGTGAAGTATGACCTCTCGTAGAATATCGACATGAAATAGCAGTATTCTTACTGTTGTGTTTCGTTCGGTGAGTGAGACTGCTGGAGGCTCAATCACCCTCTTTCCCCCTTGCCGATCCTTCTCCTTCCCACTTACTTTTTCTCTTCTTCCTTTCCTATAGGGTCGGCAACGAGCAAGTGATGCCTCTGGTGTTGCAAGCGTCCATAGGCTACGGTGACCACTTACCATCAGGTGGACCATATGCTTGTTTTCCAAACTAGATGTATAAAAAAATACATCGAATGCTATGCGTTTGATCTTCTCACAGCACAAATTGATCTAACCAATAGGTATACCGAGTTTGTGTATTTTCTTGACCCACATTCGGGACAGAAATTTCTACACATAGGTCTATCGTCCGTGGTTGTGTATTGTTCCAATATCATAGTAAATATTTTTGTACAGTCCACCGCAATATAAAAATTATTCCTAACACGAGAGTTACTGAAAAAATAATGCGCGCTTCTTATACATGTTTTAATTCACCATGACAACAAATATCATAAATAAAATAAACTACAAATGCTGGTAATTTTTAAATATAGGTAGATATATAGAATACATATTATCTATCATAACACATTTTGGAATTTAGGTTTCAACTATTTAAGGATTTACCCTTCTTTCACTCTTTACTGTTATTAGAATGATTAAATGTATAATAAAAACAGGCTATATTTGGTGATTCTATATAGACCGTAGGTATTTTCACATGCAAAGTTGGACACATATTCATCTTGCCAGATACAATATGATCACATGAAATAAAAAGTGTTCTACTCAAAATATTTTGATTAAAAATATATCTAGTTCACTCACAAAATAAATAATAATCTTAGAAGTCAGTAAAGATGGCAACAGGTTTAAATAAGATTTTAGGCGTCTCAACTTTGTAAAGTAATACAAATCACTTGTCCCGTTCGTCTAAGAAAATCTTTTAACAATTAAACTTAAGGGATACTTTCTTATAAAAATATATAGAAACTGGTAAAGTTTAAATTAAAGCTTATGTTGAAGATGTTTTAAGATTATGCGGAGGACAATAAATAATGTAACAAACAATATCGTATTTAGATACGATTAGCAAAATGGATCCTTTACAAATGTTGACTTTATAAACGTATCAAATATTAATAATATCTATTGTTATATATTTTTTTTAAATGGAAAAATATCACGTACTGTAGACACGTTAGATGAAACAGAAATCAGCTGGCGTTAAAAAGTAAGATGATCGGATCCTTTTGCACATAGTACAGTGTCAGACAATTTTGGATATCCTTCTTGCTGTCAGACACCTTATACAATGCATACGGCTGAAAGTAGGGTTGCCAACATATTTTCGACGAAATATAGTATTTTTAAAATAAGCTATAACAAAATATAGTAAATTTATAAAAATATATAGTATTTTATGGAAAAACATTTATTTGTCATCTACTGTTTTTTAAATATGTACCTTGTTGACATCACGGACAGGTTCGAAACGGTTTATGTACGGATATATGCTTTCGCATCAGTAGTAAAGGAGCCTCGATAGTTTTTTGAATAAAGGTTTTGGTTTGTTGTTTTTCGTTGTTGAAATATAGTATTTTAGCATACTATATATTTCTTCAATAGTATATAGTACGCAGACTCGAAATATAGTAAAGTACTATATATTATAGTACGGTTGGCAACCCTAGCTGAAAGCCGCGCAATCTACTAAATTTTTGGACCTTACGAAAGAGGATAATCGTAGAGTAGAACTGCTAAGAAACGGTAAAAAAATGTAATGTTGTTTAAAAAAATGCTATATGAAGGCGAACAATATTAGCTGCTAATGGTAGACTTTGTAATTTAATCAGTATATTTACTCCATTTTCATTTTTACGGTCAACAATATAGGCTGCTAATGGTAGAATTTATAGTTCAATCAGTATACTTAATCCATTATCATTTTTAAGGTCTATCACCTACATAGATATATTTCTAAAGATTTCGTTCGATGCTTTTACATCCACCGGTTTTCTACCACTAAATAATAACGCTATATCAGCACCTCTTCTAATTTGCGAGTGTTACTTTACACAATTTTCCAACATACTAGTGTAAGTGAAAAAACGCATCAATTACATGTAACGTTTATAGTAACTTAGTGTTAAAAAAAGTGTTAGAACAGCCTCTATGATTAATGTTCGAATCGCGATACTGACGATTTTAATTAGAGTGTATCAAACGGTAATATGTGGTAATTATGGAAGTAATGTGGGATTGTGGACTATTGTAGAAATGAATACGCGTGTGTACTTGTACATGCTTCAAGAAATAGGAAATTTTACTTAATGGCTCAAGTATTAAGGTAAATTTTTGAGTGATAGTAACTATTTGAACGTTTAGGATTTTTCTTTTCATAATATCATGTAACAAATTACACCATATTTTAGGACTTTTATTTGCAAATATTATGATGTGTTTTATTACATATTTTTATGGTTGTATACATATGTGTTACCCTGGAGTACTCATCTAGGGCAATAAAATGGAACCTGCTCTTAACTCTCACAATTAGATTCGTATCTACATTTTTCGAATGGATTGATATCACTATATACTATTACAAGCGCTACCATCCATCACCATGCAAAGTAGGTATCGTTGTGCATAACTGTATCTGAAAATCGTTCAAATGAAATTATGCACATCACTATTTTAGGTTATCTTATGACTAAGATTCAATATTCCATTTTCATTTTACCTTTTAATTGTAACAAGATTATGGCATATGGCATTATATCTATTGTTTTTAAATTTCGATCGTGGAGACCTTCATACAAATACTGGAAAGTAACCGACATTACGATTCAAAATTAAAATTAAGTATAATATACCTATATCATTTAACAGTTTCTTAAGACCTCATTGGTGTGTGAAGAAATATTGGTATGTTTTATCTTATTTGACTGTCAGTGTCCAATACGTATATAAGTTAACTATATGAATTTCAATTATACTCGGAACATAAGAATCAAGAGTCCTTTATTTACGTACATTATTCTGATACGTCGGCTTCGTGTTACAAACAATTTCACGGTCAAACACATTACTTTTTCTCAAAAACAAAAATCGTTGGCGTCGGTAAGTTAGGCGACAAGTGATAAGGTATAATTTAACCTCATATTACGTGACATGTGCAGGAGAGGGTTGAATGTCATTAGTGTCAGATGCTCGACCGTCTGTCAACGTGACGAGGCTGCACTCAACGGGTTACATCTTGCTTATTCTGAGTCAAGGTGAACGGTTCTGCTGACATCGTTTTTATGATATTTTATGAAATGGCAAGTGATATTTCAAATAAAAATAATTTAGGGATCCGTGTTCTGACTTAAAAAAATATATATTTAGAAAATTTTGTATTTTGAGAGTCCTCATTTAGATAAAAGTTCTATCTAGCTAATCTAGCCTGTTGAAGTCTAGTCAGTCTAGCCTTCAATGAGCTATATTAGCCTAGCCATATACGAGTTTTACGAGTACTTTAAAATATAGTGAACCACCAGGTAATGGTTTTATGTCCTACCGCATCTATCTTACATAATGCTGGAGCTGTGGCCATTGCCTCCAAGAAAAGAAATCTAATCTAAATACTGAAATCAAAATGGTATTACATAGAATATATTGATTTCCCTGTATTACTCTAGCCTTCTGTCACGAAATTTTCTCATAATCATATTTCTTTATGATTTTACCTTAACTTAGGTAGGTATGTATGTTTTTATATACAAATATGCATTGACTTTAAATTATAACAAACATGTATAACTATGTAACAAACTGAAAAAAAAAAATGTGTGTGTGTACCAGAGTACACAGGTAAGAAGTGAAACTTCTTTACGACATATCATTTTTCTACTATTTGCAACTTCACGAAAATGGGGTAGATAAGGCTTAAGCCTTAAGAAAATCAATTTTTTCCGTATTAAATTAAAGCTATTTTATTATTATAGACATGCATACAATTAATGAGTAATTTATTTTATCATTGTTCTTATTATAATATCATTGCTATTGTTGTATTTCATCAATAATGATAGCATCATTATTACTATTGTTGTCATTATTAAATATTTTTGTAATTAATGGCTTGTGGTAGCTAAAATATGAAATATATGTTTTACATTCTACGGTTTCTAGTAGTCTTGTAAAAACTGCGTCAATTGTAGTACCAGATCTTGTTGTTGATGTTTTCGATGATTTTCTATCGGAATTTCTTCTTTTTTCCGGGCTCTATACGCTCTCATTCGCTCTGTAGCTGTTGTTGGATATCCCCGTTGGACTGAATGAAGATCACTCGCTGCTTGAATTTCATAATTTTTCTTATCTCTGTACTCTCTCGATCGCTCAACTGATGGACTGATTTGTGAACAATTGCGATGATAAACATCTACTTGTACAACTATTGCATTTGGATACTCAATAGAGTTTTCGGACTCTGCCATTATTTACTCTAAAAATTAGTTAATTAGTTAACAAAAATTATTTAACTAACTTTAATATTAATATTTATTTCATAACTTAATAAAAATAATTCAAAGCAGATATTTAATGACTTAATCAATTACACAAGTTATGAATAAATAATTGGAATTATCTTTTCAAAGTAATACAATTATATGATGACAGTTAATCTTGTAGAAATGCAACGATTTTATAAAATTAAAAATGAATAAATAAATCATTAAAAACGAATAATTAAAAAAGATGTACGTATATATATTTTTATTTTCTAATCGTGTTTTGTTTTATTTTTAAATTATTATTTAATTTGTATTTTTTATGGTTTTTAGAATTAATAATGTTCACTAGATTTACAGTCATATTTATTAATACTTGCTAATTTTAACAGATTTATATACATTCACTGATACTTACAATCAAAAAGTGAGGTTAACCTCAAATAAATATTAAAATCATGCTCATACGTGTTGAATTTATAAAACGAAATATATAATCACTCTCACTTTTCTTGTAAATTCACTTAAATTTGAATAAGTCTTTTTATTTTATCACTTTCAAATTAATATATTGTTATTCTTATTTCAAACCAAAATTCAAAACTAATTTTATATTGTTGTTATTATTATAAATATATTACATTATATTCTTTACGTCACTATACTAAACTTTGATAAAAAAAGCAACATGGCGCGTAACCGAAAAACGTGACGATTTTTTTTACACTGCTACAAAATTTCTCCCATACGTCGATAAAGAAGTTTCACTTCAAAAACAAACCAAACAATCCACATTAAAAAACCAGCCCATCCACAAACAAATCTCATAATCATAAGATGTTGAACATAACGGTACATTTGTTTCATTTATAAATCCGCTGGTTTGCGGCCCTTAATTAGGCGCAGTTTCCTGTAGATTTGCGCCTGTTTGCGGCGTTTGCGCCCACCTGTCGTAGTGCGTCTGACGTACCTATCGCCGGCTTGCCACCGAAATTAATTATACCCATTGATTAATACCCAAGCATCCGCCAAAACTTAATTATACGGAGAAATTATTTCGCGAGTTTTTGTTGCGTGAGTTCCCTTGTTATAGCGGAGTTTATGAAATATGTTTTATCAATACGAAAATATTATAGAACTTCGGTTTTAGTATTAACATGGAATAGTGTAGGTATTGGTGCTTTTGTAAAACTTGATATAAAGTTCGTTTTGGTCACAATTCTTGTCCATAGTGTTTTCATTTATTTACAGAGAGTATTTTTCTTCGTTACGATCATATTTTAAATAGCTACGATGTATCAGAGTCATCCCGGGGCAGTTCAGTGCACCTCGCTGCACGGCCACCACTTTTTGTGGCGTCTCGAACACGCACACCCGCTTATTTGCCATCATTAATCATTATTTCGGCCCAACGATGGACCGCCGTATGCCTCACAATTTGAGAAAATAACCCTTTTTTGTATTTTAAGTAAGTTGGTTTGCAATACGGTCCTCGGAGCGTGGCGATCGCATGCCGTGCACAATATTTAAATTATGCGTATAGTTTGTGGAAGATTATATTGCTGATTTGTTACCGAGAATTGTTCGTTCGTGGTGATGATGGTGAATATTTGAAACATAAGACCATGCCCATAGAAGTCTAACTGCCAAGTTAATAATTATTTAACAGTTTTGTCGATGCACTACTGTACATTTAGCCAAAAAATATATGATATTATTTATTTTAATTGCATAGATAGCGCATGGTTGTATTGATTGCCTCGCCACTAAGCAACTATCACTACGACGAGTGTTTTGGGTTCGAATCCCATGCGGGACAAAACATTGTGTGATTTACAAATGGTTTTTCTGAGTCAGGTTGTTCTTTGTGTCTTTCGTTTCAATGTTTGCAAAGACCCCCGACACAGGATTTACTCCTAGTGCGGTTGTTGTCTTCTAAAATGGTAATAAAAAATATGTTTCCTGAAAAATGTAAACATATACATATATTATATTTAAAATGTTGGATACAACACACATATTTAATCAATGTCACCATTGTAAAAAATTTCAATCTACTAAGATTAGTGCAAACGCCTGCGCTACCAAATAATTTCAGAAATAAAGAATTCTGTAACGACTGTATGGTATCTCCATATAAATCAATAGGCTCTCTCTCATATCTAACACATAATTCGCAAAATGTAGTTGTGATGCTATTGTCTAAACTTTAGTAGATGTAAAGTGATGAATCGAAATAAAAAGTACCACAGTTGGTCCCTGTTATTCTTATAAACTTCTTTAAAACATCATGTATTTTTTATATTCTTATTGAAATTTGTTTCCTTTAAAAAGAAGAATTAATGATTGGTATCCTTTCCGGTTACGAATGTGAGAATTACATTAGTGAAACTTCTGAACGCTTTTTTTATTGTAGAATGATTAACGAACAAAAACAGGTGAACTGGTTATCTTGATACTTGTATTTCTGAGCTTATTTTTATTGGATGACAGGTAGCTTACAATTTGTGTGATTCCATGACATGCAAAAAAATCATATGTTCATTCACCCACGTTTACGACAACTGCTTGGCCTCTCTGGTTTGTAGGACGATGTTAATAGTCTATGTTACTTTTGGATAGAAAAGCTTTCTAACGGTAATGGGTTATATTAAATCGGTTCTGTAGTTTTTGAGCTTATTCGATACAAGCAAAAATAAAATTGTTTAGATATTGTGAATTTATTTTAACTAATATATTAACTGCGTGAGTCCTTAAACGTAGCTAGCGAAGTGCGCATATATAGTAATAGGTATATGAGAAATACTGAGTCTATATACATACATAGATTCACGCCTGTTTCCCAGAGGGGTAGGCAGAGACTACGGATTTCCATTTGCTACGATCCTGACACACTTCTCTGGCTTCATTCACTTTCATCACATTCCTCATACACGCCCGTCGGTTCAAGGAGCTCTTAACCTGGCCTTTGTCCAGAACGCCTCCGATCTGATTGAGAAACGTTCGCCTAGGTTTTCCTCTTGCGACTGTTCCATTCACAATGAGTCTATATATGCATGTATTTTATTATCTTGCGATAATTATTTAGGTTAAGGTATTTATCTATGGGCCTACGCAGCCCAAAATAAATGATTTGAAAAACTTATTTGAATTCCTATAAAATAGTCTATAAAAAAATACTATAATTATTTTGATAGTAAATAACTCTTAGTTCATTGGTGCAATTAAATCTCGACTATGGTCCTTCTTGTACCTTGATGCCTATGCTTTATCATATCGCGATACTATCTACTAAAAGGATGGCCAATATTATAAGTTGGTCGATTTGGGATCATCACTATCACACGAACCAAATTCTGTCAATCTAAGGCGTATAAATTAAACTATTTTTAATTAAAATAAAACGCCATCGATCCTAAATACAGCAGTTTAATAACAATGTGTAACATTTGCCTAAACGTAAGACAATAAATACTATATAATTCCAGCAAGTACAACTTTATCCATTTCAAATTATTGACGTAAAGTTTTGATACTCTATCAATATAATCAGTTCTGAGCACCAATTCTCATAATCTTTTCAAAATAGACGTCCAGGACAACAGACAACATCTCCAAACAGATAAATTTAGTTTAGTAAACGTCAAATGTGAATGCAATTATGTTTGCATTTGACGATTCATTATTTAGATTTAGGAGAATACCAATTTGTGACATTTATGACTGAACTCGGAGCTCTATTTTGATCAGTTTTTATAACGAGCCTTCTGATAACAATCGTGTCAATCAGAAGGCATGTATTGTTAAGGTGTTCTCATTATGGAGCTTGATAGTGGTACGGTCTTATCAATATGTCGTCTTAGTAGTCGTTGTATCAGGAATCTAAAAACTTTTACAAAATATATGTAATGAAGATCAAGTGAATGAGACTAGAAAGGTATTCTAAATAACTAGCAGTCTCTGCCAACCCTAATAAGAGCAGGTATGTGTTTTGGTGTTTAAATAAGTTGATATTTGTTTCTAAAAATTACAAACTGGATGAGAATCCGATCTACAAACTCCGGTGTATCGAATCACAAAACCATTGGGCCACCGCGTCTTATTTCCTAATACTATATTGCTAATAGAACTGCAAACACAGGTAACAATGTAGTTTGGATAAACTTACATCTACAAGGCAGGTACTATATAGCGAGATCTTTGATAATATATGGCATTTCACTAAACTATTGTAGCCCGACGTATGAGCCACTCCACAGCCGGGCTGCTGTAGTTTGCAGCAACAATAAACTGTAGCCATATAAACTTGTGGTGAGTTTCTACGGTAAGTACAATTATCTGCCTCGAGGCAACGTTATGCCGTCAGTAGTGGACTTGACAGCAGCACAACTAAACCTTTTTTAAAGAATCAGCAACATGCAAGTGATACCTCTGGTTCTATAAGCGTCCAGAAGCTATGGTAATCGCTTACCAACAGCCAGACCGTACGCTTGTTGGTCACCTTCATTGTGTAAAAAATTACAATATGTTGCTTTTACAAGCACGTATGCAGGTATCGCTACTTATTATGCATGCGATAGTATCCATAGTGTCGGAAGGTATGTTCTCTCTCGGATCCTATCAAGATACGCAAATTGTATGAATAATTACGTGTACGTTATATTTAAAATGAAGTTGTTTCTGCTGCGATGGCTACTGGATAACTGAGGCTTAAAACGTAGAAAGGTATTAAGTACCATTAGTGGACGTATTCATATGAATTGTAGTTCTAGTCGTAGACTTAAGGTTATGTAAGGTTTCGGTCTACTACGGGATATAACAATGCTGCACTATTTTTTTATTCTTGTGTTCAGTAGATCTGTTCTGTAGGTAATTAAAGTTTGGTTTCTCATCACTTTGAATGGTGTCTTTGACGTCTCTGTAACCGTTTATAATACTGAGCCCAATGATATTATTATATAATAAAATGGATTGATAAGGAGCGGGATGGTGAAAAGAAAATGCATTTTGAGAATACACGCCGTACGTCTTTTATACAACTAAGGTGGCAAACACCCACGATCCTCATGTTTATCAGTTTCCGTACCCTATAGAATGTTTGAAGGACCAAGCCAGTTGATGTAACTTTTTTTAACTATTCTACTCGTAGAATCGAACGCGATTGTTTCTTGGAGTATCTGTAAGCAGGGGAACATCCTAAGCATCAGTATAACTAAGTTGAAATTTCATTATTACTATTAGGATTTCGACTTTCATTTAAATTATTTATAAGCTAAGATCAACATGCTCAGCTGCAAAACACTAATATATATTTTACGTTATGTATATCTACATAATAGTTTGCTACTTAGCAGATATATTGTTATGCATAGAAGAGTGCAGGAGCATTCGACTAAATACCGACATTTTAATAGTTGTGTTCAAAGAAACAAAAATGGATTCCTGGTCTCAAGAATAATATTCTTCGAACTTCTAACGTAGGTTTTAATAGCTTTCACTGTGCGTATGATATGATCTAGCTGAAGCATCTGGTATATAATTTTACGGAGAATGGATTCTGTTTCATTAGTACGAAGCACTAATGAACAAGGTATTATTTTTAATATTGCTACATACATACATACATGCCGTAGGCAGACGTGAATTAGACCCCACATCTCGCTATCTTTGCTTGAAGGTGCCATGGAAGGGAGCGAGCCTATTGTCGGCAGTAATTCTTGGCAAGACATTCTCAGTTCCGTAGCCTGGTACAAATATCTCTTGACAGAAAAACCCAACTCAGTATTATCACCATAATGAGTTTACTTTCTTACTTTAGTATAGGTGATTTCTTCACTTAGGCTTAACATTCTACATTAACCTTACTTTAAAGTGTAGCATTGCAGGTCTACGTCGTTGAATAGTGGGCTGCTATGTTGATGTAGTTACACCAACTTCGCCAGCTATGTTTGGGTTTAGGCAATAGTGGGTGATTCTATTGCCATCAAACGGGTGTTTGCCGAACCACGGCACGGCTTCTGACTATGACCTTTGTAACTTGTGCTGTTCTAAACGAGGTACTCAATATTTTCTAAGAGTAAACGGCAATAAAACTACTGAATCTTACATCATAATAACAAAATCAGTATCTGTATTAAGCTGTCCCATTGCTGGGCACGGGCCTCTTCTCAGTGTGAGAAGGCTTAGTCCATAGTGCACCACGCTGGCCCATTGCGGGTTGACAGGTCTTCGAGAACATTATGGAGAACTCTTAGACATGCAGGTTTCCTCACGATGATTTCCTTTACCATTAAAGCAAGCGATAATTAACTGTTTTATATGCACGTAACTTCGAAAAGACGGAGATGCGCGCCTTGGGATTGAACTTGAGACTCGCATGGCAGTCCAACGGTCTTCTAATAGTTTAATTGAAATTGATCTAAAATGAGCTATTGACAACGATGAGAAAATCGAATGATTCGAATAATGATAGCCATCCTGCATTTGGATGTCGATTCCCGAGGAATTCGATTTATGGCTTATTATTTATGTAAAAACTTCATGCACAGAACAATACATTGGCGTACTTAATGCCAAGGGCATTCTCTACCAGTCAATCGTAGGGTGATGCAGAGATAAAAAGAACTTACTGACTGCCAGTATGTTTTATATTGTAAGAATTAGTTTTAGGTTCAATTGGTATTTGTTTTACAGTTTGCTAATGATCGCATTGAAACAATCACGCTAGTTGTAGGGCAATATGCGTGAGGAAAGTACTACCTAATCGCTTGATTATCCGGTACTTTTTGTCACCTGTTAATGATAGCTTCCGTTTGTTAATAAACTGCTTGGATTAGTATTAGCTGGTCTATATTTCTAATATAGTAAAGACTTTACATATGTGATGAGCCTTAAAAAAATCGTACAGCCCCTTATATTATGCCTGCATAACATTGTAGCGGTATACTTTAAGGGTGACTAGGCACTGCGTATACAAATAAGTAGGTCAATATAGATGCATTACGCGTGGGTTAAAGGACCATACAATATATTATATATTTTCTACTTTCTAAAAATAATAATATGTCTATATAAAGTGCCAATTATTGTTTTTATTATTTACTAGCTTTTGCCCGCGGGTTCGCTCGCGTTAATTTAGAATTTGACAATCAATTCGGGTTGTACTCTGCTTCATCATGTCAGCCAAAAGACGTCCACTGCTGGACTGCCTCCCCCAAGGTTTTCCACACAGACCGGTCTTGGGCCACCCGCATCCAACCGTTCCCGCGACCTTTACCAGGTCGTTGGTCCACCTTGTGGGAGGCCTACCCCTGCTGCGTGTTCCGGTGCGTGGCCGCCACTCTAGAACCTTTTTGCCCCAACGGCCATCGGTTCTGCGTGCTATGTGCCCTGCCCACTGCCACTTCATCTTGGCTATCCGGAGAGCTATGTCGGCAACTTTAGTTTTCCTGCGGATCCCTTCATTTCTGATTCGATCCCGCAGGGAAACCCCGAGCATAGCTCTCTCCATCGTCCTTTGCGTGACCTTGAGCCTTCTGATAAGGCCCATAGTGAGCGACCACGTCTCTGAGCCGTAAGTCATCACTGGTAACACACACTGGTCAAAGACTTTCATCTTGAAACACTGCGGTATATTGGACGAGAAGATATATCGTAGCTTCCCGAACGCTGCCCAGCCGAGTTGGATTCGACGATTGACCTCCTTCTCAAAGTTGGACCTACCTAACTGGATCATTTGTCCCAGGTATACGTACTTGTCGACAACTTCGAGAGTAGAGTTCCCAACCTTAATAGGAGCAGGTGTAACATGGACGTTGGACATGATTTTCGTCTTGTCCATGTTCATTTTAAGACCTACTTGTCGGGAAACTCTACAGTGGCCATCGAGCATTATGCTGAGGTCTTCCATGGTCTCAGCCATGACCACGATATCGTCGGCAAATAGAAGGTGAGTGATGTACTCGCCGTTGATGTTGATGCCGAGTCCTTTCCAATCCAAAAGCTTGAAAACATCTTCCAACGCGGCGGTGAACAGTTTCGGAGATATAACATCTCCCTGTCTCACCCCTCGCTGTAGTTTTATTTGTTTCGAGCTCTGGTCTTGGAGACGGACTAGCATGATGGCGTTTTCATACAAACATTTCAGCACTTCGTCATACCGGTAGTCAATTTGGCACCGTTGGAGAGACTGCAGCACTGCCCAGGTTTCAATCGAATCAAAGGCTTATCATAGTCCACAAACGCCACGCACAAGGGCTGGTTATATTCTTCAGTTTTTTGTATAACCTGCCGCAGCGTATGTATGTGGTCTATGGTACTGTAGCCTTTTCGGAAACCGGCTTGTTCGGGAGGCTGGAAGTCGTCTAACCTACTCTCGAGACGATTTGTGATGACCCTTGAAAACAGCTTGTAGACGTGACTCAGAAGTGAGATGGGTCTATAGTTCTTTAACAGGGTTTTATCGCCCTTCTTAAAGAAAAGCACGACCACACCTCTGTGCCATGCCTGTGGCGTTTTACCCTCAAGTATGACGGAGTTAAAAAGCCTCCGTAGAACTGCCATAGCGGTTTCGCCGCCAGCTTTCAGAAGCTCAGTCGTAATTCATCACCCGGCGCCTTGTTGTTCTTGAGCTGTTTAAGGGCCATGCTAATCTCATGCAGGCTGACGTCCGGGATATCTTCGGTATAGTGTCGGGTCAAACCAGCTCTAGGGTCTGTTGCTGGAGTGGTAACAGGCGATCTTGTAGTCGCGTATAACTGTCCATAGAAGATCTCGATCTCCTTCATGAGTTCAGGTTTGGATGGTACTGTTCTACCCTCCTCCGTCTTCAGCTTTGACAGCTGGCTTTTCCCAATAGACAGATCTTTCGCGAACACTTTGGAGCCTTTGTTCCGCTCGATCGCCTCACGGACACAATTTGTGTTGTATTGGCGAAGATCGCGAGTCAAAAATTTGGAGATCTGTCTATTGAGGCGCCGGTATTCTGGCATATCCTCGGAGGATTGCAGAAGCATCTTACGCCTTTCCTCTAAAAGCTCCCGAGTTGGACCTGTGATCTTATTTGATCCTTTGGTCTTTTGGGGCTTAAAGAATTTAGATCCCACTCTATGGACAGCATCCACGAACCTGTTGTTGTAGTCGTCCACATCTACGCACTCGTCCAGGCATTCAAAACAGTTTCGGAGTTCGAGCTGAAAGCTCTCGGGGTTTTGGATATGAACTGGTGATGGTCGGAGAGTGGAATTCATCAATTTAGACCGTTCTAGGCGTGTATTAATATTCAATGTGCCCCTAACCATCCGGTGATCGCTTCCAGCTTTCACCGAATTGATTACGGTGACGTCATTGAATATTTGCCTCTTCGTCGACATGATGAAGTCTATCTCGTTTCTGGTCGCACCGTCAGGACTAATCCAGGCCCACTCGCGGCATTCTCGCTTTTTGAAGAAAGAGTTCATCATGTAGAGTCCTTCCTTCTCCATGAAGCTAGCCAGCAGGTGGCCCCGTGAGTTACGATGTCCATATCAAAATTGCTCCACTCTCTGCTCATCAACGCCTTGTTTGCCCAGTTTCGCGTTGAAATCTCCCATGACAACGGTGTAATAGGTTTTGGTGCTATGTATAGCCCGAGATATGTCCTCGTACATAGCTTCTACCTCTTCATCGGGATGCGCCGAGGTCGGGGCGTAAACCTGTATGACCTTCAACGAATACCGTTTAGATACTCTGAGTATAAGGTACGCTACCCTGCTCGATACACTCGCGATATTTACCACGCTGTTCACGAGAGATTTGTGGACGATGAACCCGACACCACCTTGGGACTGTTGGTCGCCTTCCCGGTAGAAGAGCAAGTTACCAGATTTGAGAATTATCGAGTCCTCCCCCTGTCTTCGGACTTCCGATAAGCCTATAATATCCCATCGTAACTAGCTCAATTCTTCTTCCAGCTCAAAAATCTTCTCGTCGGTCCGCAGTGTGCGCGTGTTAAATGTTGCCAGGGCCAATTGTCGTCGTTGGTGGTAGCACGATCTCTGCCAGAGATTCTTAGCACCCCCTGTCCCGCCGTTACCATAGCCGCTACCTGAGCCAGGAATAGCGGGGCCGCCGGGGACTAGGGACCGTTTTTTGTAAGTGTGGCTCATCTGGGGCGGTTTTGCCATAATCGCCACGCTTGGCAGGCGGATTGGCGATCGCAGTGGCGGAAGTCTTCGACACTAGGCCCTGCTGCCCACCTAGCAACTTTGTATTTCCTTCCGCCTATTTTTAGGATGGTTTGACCGCCATCTAACGGTTGACTAGCTGCACTGGAGTAGATGATCCGCCAGTGGGCGGTGGGGTCGTCACGTCCCGACGCCTACGTACTCTGCTTGTAATAATATAATTCAATCAGGATTCGAAAGACACGTGGCGCCATCTATTATCATAAGAACGTTTTGTTGTTTTCCTCGGGAACAGTAATTTTTTGCGGGATGAAAAGTACCATATGTCTGTTTCTGGACACCTGACAACGTATATGCAAAATATCAGAATGATCGGTTCAGTGGTTTATGCGTGAAAAGGTAACAAACAAACTCATTTTCGCTTTTATAATATTAGTTAGGATTGGGATTAGGAAGTTAGGATTTTATAAGACCATTCCCGTAGTAGGAATCTTTATTGTGTTGCGGGGATCTTTACATACATTCAACGACGAAAACAAAAAAAACGAAAACAGAACACCCAGACTTGAAACTACTATTTGTGGATCAGCCACTTTTTTGTCCCGTGTGAGGATCGAACCCATAAAACTCGTACATATTAAACATATGTAGCCATACGTTACGCTTATCATGCCGTTACATATAATAATATGTATAAAAACATATATCACATTATTCAGAACGAGTGTCTTTAAGTTTTAAATTAATTATATTTTAAGTGGCTTTACTCTCAGACTGTTGTGTCTCTATTACCCACATATTAAGCCTTGGCAACAGCCTGCACTTTGGAAAGTATTTGAATAAGTAATTTCTACTATGGCTGTCTATCTCCGTAGGGATGATAGAAATGTTTAATACAATCACATTTTGCTAGCTGTTTGTTTAGCGCCCACGTAATAGAGCTTAGATGAGCTTATTTTCAAAAATGTCTTTGTTTTACTCATAAATTAAACAGGCTTTGATGATTAGCTTTACACGTCAGTTAAACGTTATTGAGGAGGACATGTCTCCATTCTGTAGAAGATGACTGCTAAATAAGGTTTTATTCTGTTCCATAGATGAGTGAGGTTGGCGGCGCCCTTTCGATTGGGTTGCTGTTAGTGGTGTTTTGCATAGACTATTCTCTTTACGGCCAGAAAAGCCTAGGTACTATGGGGCGAATCTCTACCAGGAACTGATACTTTCTTATAACGGGTATGGCGTCCCGTGGTCATCAGATGAGGAGGCTGCTATCAC
The DNA here is from genome assembly GCA_963564715.1 of Catocala sponsa. NCBI lineage: Eukaryota > Metazoa > Arthropoda > Insecta > Lepidoptera > Erebidae > Catocala > Catocala sponsa. Next base: position 18,406,398 of record OY751337.1, on the reverse strand, counting down.
GGACGTGATTGCATCAATGTACCATAGAAAGAGGGTCATCCGTGATAGCACATACGATAACTTAAATTAACATGCGTCCGCTAAAGTATGTACGGTTAGAAGTTAGAATTATACCATGAAACATGCATGTGTATACATGAATCTTAAGTTAAACTGGTTTATATAGATGCCTCGATGGCGTAGTGGTTAGGGTAACCGACTGCAACGCCTCAGATAGCGGGTTCGATTCTCACACTTCAAAAAATTTGTGTGCATGAACATGGATGTTTGTCTTGGTCTGGGTGTTTCTATGTATAATATGTATGACTATATGTATTTATAAAAAAAATGTATATATGTATGTATGTTTATCCATTGTCTAGAAGTCATACCTAGTACAAGTTCTGCTTAGTTAGGGCTAGATGGTGTTGTGTGTATGTGATGGAATATTAAATTAGAATATTATATAGATTTCGTCATAAATTTATTTTAAACATTATTTACCTTTCAAATATCATCATACTGCAATGCAATGAGAAGAACACAATCCTAATTTTCCTACGATTGGAACGGCTGCGCCGATTGTTTGTTATTAATTAAGAGTTTTTTTCCGCGGATTTCTCATACCTGCCCTTGTGCGTGGATACATGGAAACACGTCTATACTAATATTATAAAGCTGAAGAGTCTGTTTGTCTCTTTGTTTGAACACGTTAATCTTAGGAACTACAGATTCGATTTGAAAAATTATTTTAGTGTTGGATAGCCTATTTATCGAGGAAGGCTATAGGCTATATAACATCACGCTACGGCCCACGGGGGCGGCGCAGTAACGATAAACGCGAGTGAAACCGCGGGTACATCTAGTATCGGGATAAAAGGTAACTCATTTTTTGATAAAAGATATTTCCTGCACTATCTTATCTTATGTGGGTGCCAGTCAGTGTAGACCGGCGACACTTCGACCCAGTGGGATCTTTTGTGTTGACACTCTCCCAATAACGACTGCCATAGATGTTCATGGCAGCCGGGACCGACGGCTTAACGTGCTTTCCGAGGCACGGAGCAAGCGATAATTGTCAATCAATACGCACATAATTTCGAAAAGTCATATAACTTCCGAAAGTCAGAGGTGCGCGACGTGGGTTCGAACCCGAGACCCTCTGCATTGCAGTCTGTTGGTCTCCCCACTGAGCTATTCCTGCACTAGGTGTCTATTATCCTGTGTCGCGGGGATCAGGGGATCATTACAAACATTCAAACAACTGGCACAAAGAACACACTGACCTGGGACAACTATTTGTGGGTAACACAAATAATATTTCTCCCGTGTGGGCATCGAACCCACAACACATGGCGCAATGGCAATGGTAAGGCGTCCACTTAATCCACTACACCAACCTTGCATTCAAACATATATCCTCTTCGAGGCCATTATCTATTTCTTTGCCAAATTATAATAATAATATAATATAATATTGTATCACATACACACAACACCATCTAGACCAAACTAAGCAGAGCTTGTATTATGGGTATTAGACAATGGATAAACATACATATATACTTTTGTTTTTTTGTAAATACATACATATTATACATAGAAACACCCAGACCAAGACAAACATCCATGTTCATGCACACAAATGTTTAACTTGTGCGGGAATCGAACCCGCGACCTCAGGCGTGGCAGTCGGTTACACTAACCACTACGCCATCGAGGCCGTCAAATATAATATTAATGTGGAATTATTTAGTATCTTAATATATTGTAAAGTCTTTGCCATGCAATAAAGAAGATGCTATCTATGATTATCTATAAAGGTACGTATGTATAAAGTCGTAGTATTTCATAAAGTCGGGTGCAGTGCACAGGTGCGATATGTAGCCGGTGTATAAAACGAATGGCGTCTTTACTACCCGTATATTTGGACAGACTGAGATCTGGTGCCGGCAATAAACTAGACGGCAGATACCATGGCGGCACGTAGTATTCTTTGTTTTGAAGACTAACATTTAATATGTCATCAATGCATATTGTATTAATTTTTTACTTATATTTTCGAAGTTGCTCCCTGTTAATGTTGTTTAACGAGCGTAGCGGTACCTACACCGGCGACCAGAAACTATAGGCTTTCAATTATGTCTAGCACTCCAACAACTGACAGGTTAATAAACATACATACATGACATACAGTTACGCCCTTATTCCTAAACGGATAGGCAGAGGAACATTGTACCCACATTTCACCAACTATGTTGTTATATCTATGACGTAATAGGGAGCGAGCTTATGGACGTTTATTGGGCACAGTTTCAGGCTTGGAACAGCCAAAACCTGGAAATTGAATTCGTGACCTCATGAATAGTCAACCGCTGCGCCACCGATGCAGTCTTTCTCCGAATTTGAACTTTTTAGTTATATTTATGACGAGGTTTTGATACTTAACACAATACAGGCAGTCTTAGGAAGTAAAAAATTAGGGCATTCTACTTAGACTCGATCTGCAGTAATAAAACAATGTGCGGTATTACATGATAATTTACATTTCAAGATATAGAAGTCAGCACACTTTGCACTGACAGTGTTAATTTGTTTAGTGGCATTATTCAACGTCGTCAATAATATTATCGCTATATGACGGTACCAATCACAGATCACGGCACTAAATGAAGTTCTATTGCGATACCTGGCGCGAAATGCAAGTTCTATGTTCTGTGGTAGTGACTACCACAGAAAATGGAACTTCTAGGAAACCCTAACATCGATGATGGCGCCTAAAACTTTACCTATACACAATGCGTGACAGTCGTTTCAAAAAGCTAATACATTTTTCGGATCTTATTCTAAATATTTTGTCATATATTTTGTAGGTTAAATTTCTATACCTCATGTGAATCGTAATATATTATGTATATCTATTGAATGCTTTGTCCTATTTTATTGAACTGTATCCCTGTTTAATAAACATTATAAGAAGAGGAGGCTACAGTTAGGTATACAAAACAAAGAACATTAAAGTCAGTCCTCAAACTAAACCACCATATTTACTCTTTTGTTCCTAATACATACCGTTTATTGTCTAAATTGGTTCAAGTCAAAGGTGTCTCATACCTTAGGCTAGCAAAGGTGCACGCAATGGGTCGAATACGAACAGCCAACCTTCCAATCAATATTCTGTTGCTCCAATTCTATTCCACAGGAATTATATCAGTTTATAGGTACATTTATTCGTATGGTTCACAAATTGTTCCATCTCGAGGGTAAGGTGAGTGCAATACATACGTATAGTCGTAGTGCAGGCGTGTCGGATGCGCGGCGCGGGGGGCGGGCGGTAACAGATGCGCTGCATTGCCGCCGCGCCAACTCCTGCTGGAGAACAGGCACGCACTTGGTTTAGGTATGGCTTTATTTATGTAGGCAATGTATACACATTGTCTTAATAAAACATACGCTTTATGTGGTAGACGGGTTTATTAAAGGCTTTCTTTTTTCTTTCAATTGAATTGTACCACTGTTGGATGAAAGCCTGTCTCTTCACATTGAGATATTTTTTTAAGAATAATTTGCCAGCTTAATATTTGACTTATTTGGGTAGCTACTGCCGTCAAAAATCGCATTACCTTAATTTTACAAAAAATACATAAACGTGCCTACTTGCTTTCTCATTTTTACATTTATTTTAGGATTTTTCATTTTTATATTTATTTGCACCATTACCAGTGTTATAACTATTATTAATTATACAATATTATTAAAAATTTATTTCACCATTACATAATTGTGTTTTGCTAAGGTACGACGCAACGAACACATTAGAGTGTGAGATAGACATAGCCTCCAACTCAATGCGGTTTAACCACGAATCGTCGAGATTGTCAGTACATCCGTGTCGACTTTCATGCTCATCCTTGACCAGTTTTTAAATAGCATACTTCGTCATGTAACATTAATGGTTAGATGTAACTGTTGAAAATGTTTCATGGTCACCTTGCTTAAAACACGAATTGCTTGAAAAGAAAAATATTGCAAATATTGGATATTGACCTGATTAAGGCCAAGCCATTCCACAAATGAGACAATCAAAACTTTGAATAACAAAACTATTGTTTGAATTATTCATTGATCAGAAAATGTCTATGCTTTTTGCTGTTAAAGAACATTAAAATATTTTGTAAATATTTGAGACTTGCGTAGTGCGTACATAAATTACATCGAGTTTAAAATATCTTACCACCCAAGTCCATATCTGTAATAAAACGCGAGGGAGCGTCGATGACAAAATACAAATTTTATTTTATTAAATTCAAAAAAAGCCTCCAATGATTGATAGGAGCGCGCCCTCTCTCAGTTTGCTGCATAACTCTTGCTACTCAATAAAATGGATCATTGATTTCGTACGCGAGTACAAGGTCTTGTACGTATTTCTGATACAATCAGTAATAGTTGTGAGGTACCAAGCTTGAAAAATCGCGATGACGGTTGAATTTTATTTTCAGTATGTTATTAACCTTCTAAAGCACTCTTACCAGCAGTGTATATATATCCAATGTAAATATAGCAATCCTAAAATTGTAATGTTACTCACCACTTCTTCAATTGTCTTTGTTCAACGTCTATGCCGCGGAGTTGTTGCAAATACAGGAGAAATAGTCTTCGCGCTTATAATGTTAAAAATCTAAGCAATGGCTGCTTTTAGAACAGTGAGTTGTTGGGGTGTAAATGTATCAACTTTTATAACTAACGGAAAAAATGAGGGTACAAAGAGAGTTAGAACAATCATTGAAGAAAATTTGTAGATTACACGAATAATAGTCCCGTGTGGGTTTTGGATCGAATTGCGGCACAACGGGATCACCGCTTAAATGTGGCATTTCGCTTAAACTGCAGTGACTGGGGAAATCCTTCACCCTAAAGGTTGCAATTGTACAAATTTGGTTGTATTTAATTTAATGTTCTATGCACACCATATGTTTTACTAGTTGTTTAATTATTATAATTAGACCAATTTGGACCCTGTTTGGTAAGGCAAAGTAGATTATACAGATATTATTATAATCTTGCTTGCTTAAGATTTGTCAGGCTTAGGCTAGGTCTTAAGAAGGCGCTATTGTGTTAGCAAGCAACCAGTGATTTTTGCCCTTGCATTAGCAGCACAGCAACCTTCTGAAGTGTCGGCAACGCGCGAATTAAGATCGCTTGTGAGACATTGGTGTTATACAGATAAATACATTCTCACTTCGCCAACGTTAGACTGCCTCTCAGGGCTAAAAACCTGTGATGCAATGCATCGTTTACACGATCGATATATCAAATCAAACCAACCACCATATCATTATAGAATGATGAATAGACGGGCTATCTCCAGAACAATTATTAACTTATTTATTGTCGATTTGCGCGGTCACTAATTTACGATACGGGCATAAATATCTCGGTAACCGGTATTAACAATAAGGCTGGATGATCAGCAAGGTTTAATGTGGTGACCGCGCCAAGATATATCAGCGACAAGTGGCCACGACTTGTTTACAAGAACACGACGTAATGGCCTCGGTGTAAAATATCGGCATGTTCCCCACTTCACCCTTGGGTACAACCCCACGGTTGTACTTTGAAATATTATAATAAAGATATCAGTTTATTGTGAGAAGTTCGATCTTTTAGACTACCGTGACAACACCTTTGACCCTTACGACCATTTCTCAAAGTTTTTTTTTGGCATATGTCAAAGCTATGCAAGCTGTAACACTCTTGGTCTCTAGAAAGCTATAATAATTCAGAAAAGAAATAGTGGCAAGTTCCCAAGTTACATAACCAGGGGTCTGGTCTTAAGAACATCATGGATCCAATATAAGTGGCCTCTGACGGGACTGGACGCTGTCCGTGATATACTGGTAGTCCCACGGAGAATAAATTATTATCGGATGAATCAAATACTACTTTAAAAGAAAAAGAAGGCCATAAAATGATATTGCTTTAAGTTTAAGTTTATACTTTGTTTACAAATACTGCATGAATGGCGTAATCCTTGCAAATGCCACTGTGTTTAGTGTTGTGGATTCGGTCCTCATGTAAAGTATGGGTGGTCTTTGTGCCCATTGTTTGAATATATATAAAGTCTCCCACGACACCGGAAATGCGGTCTTGTGTTTTGTAAATCTATATCTTTATTGATCACAATAAAGATATAGATTTACTATTCAGAAAATGGAACGCACATGATAATTCATGTGGGTTACATTTTTCTGAATAGCAATACTCAGTACCATAAGGTTTAGTAAGTACTAAAACGCACATTGTTGTCAAGACAAACAATAATGATAAGCGAAATGAAAACGATGTAATTTTAGGTGCCAAGTGGAAGACACCAGAACATGTCGGGTCCGCCGATACCTCTCAGGGACTCGGGGCAGCGTCCTCGCTAGGGATGCTTTACACAGTTAATTTAAAATTCTCACTCGTATAAATAAAGGAGGGTAGCGTTTGCGTTTTATGGCTTACAATGTGCGAATGCAATGTTTGTGACGCTCCTTTGCGGTGGCCGACGTATTTTAATATCGTTAATTAGGTGTTACGAGCTTTTACGAGTGCTTTGGGCTCGTTTAAAATGTGTTCTATTTTGTATAATGTGCAACATGAATTTTGGGCACGCGTGTAAGGTTCTAATAGGAGTAAATCTGTTTAGAATTTTGCTGTTATAAAATTAAGCTGCGAATTATTTAAATTTGGAAACGCTGGTTGTGTTTATATTAATCATATTAATTTTTTTCGTACTCGTTCGAGTGCTTACCAGGGAGCTAATTCTCGAAATAATACTGTTCAAAATAGAGTGCCGATCTAGTCCCAGTGTCATTAATATCTTCTTAATTACAATACAATAATAATAATTTATCTATTTTAGTAAAAATAATCTTAATATGAACATAAATTACATTTCAGTTTATATTTGACGTTTATTTGACTAGATCTTTACTCTATTTTGAACATATTTTATGAGAATTGGCCCTTAGTTAACTTCTTGTGGGGTTGTACAGAATTTAAACAATTAGTTTCTAGTTAAATTAGTATACAACTCGAAAAAAGAGTAATATAAGAAACGGCAATCATCTGCGAAGCACATCCATACTCCTGGTAATATGACCTTCGTAAACTTTGGATTACCTCAAATAGAACTTCACTTAATAGTTGGGCAAATTCAGGTTACATGTTGATCGACTAATGCAGAATTATTAACAAGTTATTAGTGTATAATGCCATCCCAAATACTAGTGACTTGACTTGACCTCAAAGTAGAAAATAGTAATATGACATCAAATATACCACTAAAAGATCGTCGTGTTCTACAAAAACGGATACGCGCCCAGTCAAGCTCGGATGTCGATGTATCTAATTTGCTTAGTACAGAAAACAAAAATCCAAGACATACCGGCAAACAAAGGCGGCGTCACGAAATGGAGCGAAACTTTCTTACTAATTAATTTAATCCCTTCGAGCCCTACTCCATTAGCCTAATTGAACTGCGGTGTACATGTCAATTCTTTGCTCCTGTTCTACTCAGAAAAATATTGAGTCTAAATCTTATTCGGTAAAAGATAGAGTGCATTTTGGGATGGCTATTTGGAAGTGAAGTAAGTGCCATGTTAATGATATGAGGGCTATACTTTGTATCGTTTTGCATAAGTGTCTAATTCCTATAAGTTTATAAAATACTGATTTCTAAAATGTATTAGAATATAGTGTGTTAGTGTATTTCATGATTTGTTTTCTAGTTTAAAATTATCATAAGTATTATTTGTTAAAAATAGCTTGAAACTGTATTTGTGACATGTGTGATGCAGTGGATTTCCGAGCAAGCCTGGCTTTTCACTTAGACCTGGATGACTAGTAAATTGCCAATAATTTACAGAAGATCTAAAGCTTAACAACCAAACCTACATTTATTGAGTTGTGTATCGTTTTCATAACAAGTTAAGGTTGCGCTTTGCAATAAAGCAAAGCGCATCCTTAACTTGTTCTGAAAACGAACGAACTAGTACTGGAAACGTAAACGTAACGAAAACGTAAACTTATGCAGGGGATGCTTTTCCACCCTTTCTCTGGCTTACCAGCGATTCTTTTACCGAGTTGGCACTGTATGTGTGATATCTTTGGTATTACAAACTTCTTATGCCGGTGTTATCGTACCAGCTTACCATTAGAAGTGTCATGAACTAGTTTGTTATTTTAACAGTACCTATAGAAATACTTCATTATTGAATGAGTTGTATTTATAATGTTTTTGTGTTTACTCTCTGGAAAGTGAGAAACAGTAATGACATAGTTGGAAACATGCTTTATTGTTTCAATAACAATAGTTGTAGTAATTGTTAGAACACTAGCCTCCACGTTAGGATTATTTGTATCGTGGCTAGTGAGAAGTAATCCTAATAATAATCATAACTTAATATTATGAGTGTGGATGTGATTTTGTTTGTTTGTATGTTACGCATGCATGCCTTAACTACTCAACCAGTTATCATGCAATTTTGAATACATTTTGTAAGGGGCACAGAAAAGACATAGGGTGCCTTTCATCCAGAAAAAAGTACCTACTCTTGATAGTTATTGACAAAATCTGTATTGACTCGAGCTAAGCGGCGACCAAAAACCAATGGAAGATAAAATAAAAACTGTATCGATTGCTTTGAAACTAACTATTATTAACGAAGAGTAGGTATAATATACCAAAGTCAAATATTTCAGAAATTCGAAAATGCTATGTTGTCATGAAAGACTAGAATTAGGCGCAAATTGAGACAAATTGTAAAAACATTATTATTAGAAAATAATATGTTATCACCAAAGTAAAAGTAAATAACAAGTGTAAGCAACGAACAGCGCATGATGACTTTATTCCTACTTTTGTTTGACTTACCTTCTTCCTTGTTCAAATAAACTTTATTTGTATTACAATTCCTAATGATGTTATACTTAATGTAAGCTTGTGTAAAAATAGAAAGAGTGATTGATTCCATTCCATTTTGTTGCTTTAAGGATTTTTTAAAATGGTGTCCCCGTGTCACAGTTCTTTATTTACGTTTGAAGCTTCGATGATTGTAACAAGGTGGCTGCCGCGATTTCACCCACGATTATGATTACTGATCCGCTCCCGGGGCTCAAAGCGTGATATTATATAGTCTATGTCTTTAGACATATGATGCGGTCACATATGCATAAGTTGGAGAAGCAGTTGATCGTGGGACAGAAACAGGGGAAGTATGCCAGGGGCCGAATTCCAACACTTTGGTGCAAAAGTATTGTAGAGGTAACAGGAGAAATCTACAATGATCTATTGAACTGGCGCAGAAGAGCAGCAAATGGAGACAAATCGTGACCATATGGTCACGATCCTCATTAGTGAGGGAACGACAAAGAAGACGAAAGAAGATGTTACTTCTGGATAAAGTAGATTTCTAACGGTGAAACAAATTTAAATTCGATCCAATAGTAAATAAAGATCCTCTATATACTATTAGTAGATATAGATTATTAATTATAGTAATTGTTAGCTAGTTATATAATATTATAATCTTATTCGAAAAACAAGACACCTGACCGCAACAATCCATCTATTTAAGGCCTGACGTTTTTATTCAGTTTTATTCAAATACATTTTTATCGCTGTAAATAAATATAACTTCACATGTTGTATTTGTAACGAGAGGTTGAATTAAGCGATCAGCACCCGTCAATAGGGCTTCTCTGTAAACAAGAATTCTGTTTGCTTTGTTCACTATACAGGCGACGGACAGTAGTTAAAATAGTACAGTTATCTAAGAAATTAAGCATTTCTAGATGTGGCGTTCATTTTATTTATATTGTGGATATCGTGTCAGAAACAATAACTAACATGAAATACTTATGTAATATATTACATGAGTATAATAATAAATAATACATGTCTGTTACTGTTTCTTAAATCAAGCTCTCCATTTTTTATTTATTTTATCTAGGGCTCCGCTACAATAGAAACTCAAAGTATTCCTGTAAATACAACGATATATATCTGTGTAGGATAATAAATATGGTAAACAATTGAAATAAATAGGCCGTTGGTCCTGCGCCTGATCTCTTCCCGGTCGTGTTGGATTGCCGTCCCATCGGATTAGTCGAGTTCGGGAACAAAGTGTTCACTTCTCTGCGCACATACTTGTGCACTATAATATCTCCTGCATAGATAGCCAATCTCCATTAAGATTGGCCAGCACGATCGAAATTCGGTTCAGAGGTCTCCTTATCCAGTGCATGTTATGAGTCTTCAATTCGACCACATCTTTCTAATACACGCTGTGCACATCATATTGTTATCTATACTAATAATATTATAAGGAGGTAAGATTTGATATCTTGTTTGTTTATTTGTAAATATTTAAATCAAAAGGTCATAATTGATTTAAAAAATTCTTTCACCATTAGAAAGCTATATCATCACCGAAGTAACATATTACTAACATAGTACTAATATAATCATAGCTAATCTATTTTTACGCCAGCGAAGTCGTGTGCAAAAGCTAGTTTACGATAAAATCTTAAAATTTTATCCAACAATGAAATACAAAAAAGCAAAGTAAAATTAAATTTGTTTGGCAATATGCAAGCGAATACTTACGATTTATACTTCTGCAAGTTGCTTATATAGTGGCTATATTGACAAACACGCTGCTGACACGCACATCCTTTTCATAGCGCCGCCATTGCTTGGACACAAAGGACTCCTAAATTTGGTCGTTTAAACTTTACAACATTCACTACAGTTATTGTGTGAAAGGTCTATGATAAAATGATGTTATTATGCTAACAATTTTAAAAGCCTTACATTATAAGTAAATTTGTATTATGAATAAAATTAACTAAGCTTTTAAAATACGCCACACAGGGTCAGCTTTTAAGACTATGTTTTGTTCCAGTAAATGTTTCGTGAGCTTATATGTAAATCATACGACATTCATGTCATCAATCATCATTAGTCATCAATTAGATACAAAAATCTTAGAAGCCAAATAGCAAAAAAAATATAGGTATGTTAGTCAATCTATACTCACTTTTTTTTCATTAATCCTTCACAAATTGGGTAAATTAAACATAGTTTTTTATAATATATTAATTCAATATACCTCGTAAGCTAGTTTTATTGCTTCAAACAAAAGCATACACGTGTAATGAAATGAATTTGTCAATCTAGCGACAGACAAAAGTTTGGGGCATAACAAAGTTCCATGAAATGGGGTAAAACTAATTTGTGCCCGGTCAGCACAAGCTCACCATGTGTGTGTCCCGAGTTCGATTCCCGTGGGGTGTCTCTAATGTCACGCCTATTATTCGCCGATATATCTTCCGTTCGCGTCAATATTTTCATTTTCGTGGATTTCTGTTCATTTGGGAGTTCATTATGTCCCCCGACGTTTGTTTGTATTTCATCTTCATGTGTCATTTGAACGTTGGTCGGTGAGTAAGCTCATTTGTCTACTCATAAGCGATTTATACTAGAATTTATAGATGAGCTAGGATTCGTTGGTAGAATCATGAAATCAATTAAATGCAATGCAAATTGACTACACGGATGGTACAATAGTTTAAGGGTAGTATTTAACTGCACAGCGAAAAAAGCTAATTGATCAGCAACTCATGGCCAGCAAACTTTAAAGAAATCAAACTAAGTCGACGGCGCCCCGCCTCGCGGGGCTCCTATTTTTGGGTGGGTTTAAAAAAAAGGAACCTAACATAACCTAACACTTCCGAGACGGAATGCAGTGATTTGAGGCGTATAGATGCTCGTTATGCTGTGCAATATTTGCTGACCAATTAGTATTTTTGCTGATCATTATATTTAATCCCATAGTTTAATGGTCTTCTCGCCATTGCAAGTTAGTCAAGTGGGCTCAATTTACAAACGGGACAAATATTTGTATGATTCACAAATAGTTATTTTGAACGTTCTCAGTGCCGGTAATTTTAATTAAAAGTTTGTAAAATTTTACAAACATTAAAATAATTTAAACACGGTATTCATACTGTCCAAGATACAAGAATTATGCTCAATGCGATCTCGATAAATTTTTAATAAATAAAAATATAGATCCCAACGACGGCATACACTTTGTTTAAGACATTACAATTACATACGTAAATCGTTCATAAGGCTAGTTTACAAGAACAAAGATGACCGAATGACTATATGTATTACGATAATTATACTAGCGTATATTAGCGAACCCAATTTTCGAGTTCATGATTGAAGATATAGGTTATGGTTCAGTCATCGTCGGATATTTGCCGTGGGTCCATGCATCACGTCCGCTGAAGGGGACTAGACAATCTTATAAAGTATCCGGGGTATCACATGTCAGAGCCCCGGCCCGTCGGCCATCCTTTATTCAAATAAACCCTATTTTTATGGAAAACTTGCCCTTTCCACATCAATATCAATTTCCCAGCGATTGTTGCAGAAATAAAGGGATGACCCTTCGGGGACGTCAGGTTATCTGCTCAACTATATTAGAGGTGCTTTTTAAAAACAGTTTTCCTGGACTGTGTTTTCTCGGAGATTTTGTTATTTTGTTTTTGATGACGAAAAAGGATGGTGACCTTGCACCTTAAAATCTTTATGACTAAACAATTGATAGCCGTAGAGGTCGCGGGTAAAGCGATTGGTGAAGAACATACTACCTAATGACCTTTATGATTTTGCCTGGTAACTGTGCTGAGCAATATCAGTATAGTCATTAGTATATAGTGGTTCAGTCGTTGCCTCACACTTACAATAAGTAGAGTAGTAGTTGATCGGATTGCTTTGTTGGTATCATATATGAGTCCTTGTAGCCTATTGTTGAGTGCCTAATATTTTTGTATCTGGCAATAGCTAACTTCTTATTATTAAGCGCCATAACGCAATAATTTACATAGACACATGCCTATGTAAACCCGTCTACGGGAGGATAGATAATTCCACGTTATACGGAGCCTACCTATTTCCGTCTGCACATTTTCAGACTACTTATAGCTATTAAAAACGACCTAATGAAAATTAAAAACCCCAGAAACAAGCTTTGATTCCTGGGTCGGGCAATGTGGCCAAATGCTAGTAAATGCAATTGCTGTGCTTGAACACAACAGTCGCATTAGCTATGCGATTGACTATATACCTACTCGTAGTAACTAACTCCTAATAAATTGTTACATGTTTCACATAAGCACAGTCGCATTATTTTATATTAGAGTACCGACTCACGTTTCTCGTACATAAACAACATGATCGATGTGCCTTTATTTAAATACTCGGACTAATAAATAGCACATAACAGTGAACGACGTGGTCATTTATAAAATGATAGGCGAGCTCTCAAGACGTCGAGCAGAGCTCTCGACACTGTGATTACGAACGATTACCCCGTCACCAAACTTGTATTTGGTCCCCACTTAATATAATAAGCATCGCTGAATCGAAATCGATGCTATTACATGTCTGGTCCCATTTATAATCAGTACATTACGTCCCGGCCGTGCCGCCTTGAGGCCGCCCCATAATCGGTCAATTATCTATAATTTTCCACCATCAGTCTTTACCCGAAGCGGGCTAGATTCCTGCCAGTCCTAGCGGTAATGGTTCGTTCGGTTATCGATCTAATTGGTAAATTATGTATAGCGCCCGAGGAGTCCTGGATGTGTTCCTCAGACATTAATAACGATAATAATATTGGAGATGGCAAAAATATACATGTTACAGAGTCAAGGCAAAATAAGCAATAATGTTGGCAGGCTTACATGGTATTATTGTATTGTAAAAACAGCTATTGTACTAGAAACATAATCTTAACAAACATAAATGTTTGTTAAGATTAATGAAACGAAGATTAGTGAAACGTTATGAAACATTGAAAAGTTCCGGTGTGAAAGTGGAACCACACCACTCATTGACTTTTCAATCCGTGTAGTCAAAAATGGTATCTTCAGTGATTTATTAGATATCTACAAGCAGTTGAGCCCTAAATATGTTAGCTCCTATACTATTTGCACGTGAAATATATTATACACTTCATCTGCCAAAGTCCGTAATTGGCCCTTGGGGCGAAATTGAGAAAATATTTAATGTTCTGTGACTTGTATTCGTCTTTTTGTTTTAATCCAAAACGAATTACACCACTCTATAGGGAAAAATACACCACGTATATACGCGTAGTAACATTTAAAACAAAAACAGGTTGTAGTTGAAACCGAGCCGCGGTGAGCATTCGATCCGCCCCCAGCGGCTGCATGCGCCCGTATTTTTTTTATTCACCTTTTTTTACACACAAGCCTTAATAAACTTTTTCCTATTGGCCGCAAGGAAATTATAATTTTTTTGTTCGAGACTAAATAAAATTTATAGTAGATGGAATGTTAGTTATTATTCGAAATATCGATTGGTATCGGTTGATCGATCCCTACGATTGGTCGGTGGAGACCCAATGGGGTTACAGATCGATATGTATAAGATAATTGGTGTAATTATTGGAGTCGAATTGTAATTCTTATTCGGTTTCGTGTAGAAACTAGTTTATCACGATAACCGAACACGGTTTTTGTTTAGGGATATATTTTGGTGGGTAGTGGTGCCAAACGCGATCTTGCGTGACTGTGAGGCGTGGCATGCGATTACAATTAAAACATTGTTCGGTGCTTGCTTATTCCAACGTAAAGAACGGACCTATCCACGATTTGATCAAAAATCTTTGTTTGTTACCTACAACATGCATTCGTAATACTGGTTAAGTAGATGTTATAGATTAGATATTCCCCTTTTGAAATAAAAGAAAATATGGTCGTCAGTTTTGTAATAACTGATGATAGTGTATTTACACTATCCTTAGGGTAACGGATTTAGTAGGTATTTGTAGAAATATCGAATGCAAAGCAGTAATAATTGTATGTACTTTAAGAAGGCGGTAAGAATACGAAAGGAATAATTTACACTAATACACAGATCTTCTCTCTTGATGATATTACCAAAAGGTAAACGTAGACTTTCAATTTTCATATGTTTAAAATTCTAAGACATTGTTTTGACTGAAACACTGAGAACAATCTTTGATGCCAGTATTTATTTTATTAGATGACTCTTTTATTTCATTGGCTTGTTCTCGAAGAGATGAAGCTCAAAAACGTTATGTAAGATAATACAAGATCAATTGACTGATTTTCGACTACGTTAAACTGCAAGGAAAGTCGAAGAGACAAGACAGTCCAAATCACAAACTGCCGCTAATAACCTCAATATGAAGAAGAAGTAGACTATAGACGTATTAAGTACATCTTCTGCATTAAAATGCCAATAACCTACGGCAAATTTTCGGCCAGACAATGTACTATTTGACACGTAAACAACATCATTGTCCTACCATACCACTCGCTGTTAATGCCCGACTACGACCAGATAAAGGACATCAAAGCCAGCCGGTTTGTTAATTTCGTTAGAAACATATTAATGACGTCATTAGTACACGTCACCACAAATGGGATTCGTGACAAAATATTGACACGAGTCCGGTACGAGTATGTAATAAAAACATGAATTAAATGATATTATAATAAAAACGTGGACTGTCAAGCAACACATTTGTCTAGCGACCGGCACTAATTCCATTATAAGGCGTAGAAGAACATCAGGGTTCTGTGAGTTACATTTAAAGTTCCACTAAGGATTACGTCACTCTAAATCTTATACATAAGAATGTCGGTAGCAAGACAGACTTCAGTCAGGCAGTCAAAGTCAAAAATCATTCAGGTCACATATAATGATCGTCGAATGAAATTTACTTTTAGATTAGTAGCTATGTTCAAGTAAAAAGATGCGCAGCCCTGGAAGTGCAAACGTGCTTTAAGTGGCAATATTTAAATTGATTGCACCGACGGCGCCTGCCATTGTCACTGCGCTGAGTGTTGTGGGTTCAATTCCGACACGAGAGAAAAAAATTGTATGATTCTCAAATATTGTTCCGAATTTGGGTATTCTTTGTGCCCCCTGTTCAAAATTTTGTTATGATACCTGTGGTACAGGATTTATTCCAAGAGATGTTTTAAAAAAGATCTATGGGTGCTTGAGCACTCACCAGAACCTGTGTTCACATCCAATTCATTACAATAATTTTCACAATCCACCTATTGTTATTCCGCCTCTAGAGTTCTTTGCAATCCTTTTTTACTGTTTTTATAGGCTCACCACGATACAAGGTTCCCTAGGTCCAGAATAGCCATTTAAAAAAGCGGAACCCTATGCTCTAAAATATTTTTTGTAACGCGGATATATCGTCACGCATGTACGAATTCGTTACGATTTCTTGTCGTACATTTACAAAGTGACGCGTGAAATATAAATTTTACAAAATATGTTACATGACAAATCGAACGTGTGAAGCGTTTCATGGACGATTTTATTTCCTTACATCTTGTAGGACATTGCGAGGGGCTTTGCCATTGGGTGATTTGTTTAATGTGCCGGTGGGTTATTGTTTTTACGTAAATGAATCAAGTTTCTTGTGTTTTGTTTACAATATACGGCAAGTATCGGCTCTTTTTACGTGGATCTTAAATGTAGCTAGCAAGTAGACTCTAGTCTATTATTAGAAAGATAGGTAGAAGCCAGCTGCTGGCTAAATCTCTGTGCGTACCTTTCTAGGAATAAGTCACAGAGCACGCTATACATGGGTATCGTATGTTGGTATAGCCTTTTGTATAGTACCATGTAATGATAAGTGGTTAGCCCGTAGCCTAATATAGTTGTTACCTGGGGTATCATTTATGCCTTCTCAAACCTACGATAATGCTATTGAAGATAAAAGGAATGGCCGAAGTCTGTATGTAAGTTTCAGTAATATTGATTTTTTTACACTAGTTTCGGTGGTATGGTACTTAACCGAATGCCCAATATTATTCATTTTACATCTGTTTACACCTTTGTTCAGCAAATAAATAAATTTGAATTTGAGCCAGCACTGGCTAATATCTCCTGATTACCTTACTAACTTTGTCCGATGGACCACCAAATATGACAAGAGAGAGTTTAGGTGCATGACCAACCGGTTTACGTGCTTGCCGAGGCACGGGTTGTGCTAAACTGCTGACTGCTTAGCCTCATGCTGGTAGTAAGAATTTCTTGACAGAAAAACCATTCAATACCGCTGCGTCATTGATGCAATAGCGCTATACTTGGATTGGGTATGAGATCAACTGTGAGGCAGCCATGCATTATAAATGTTTAAATAAAAATAACATTAGGATTATTATGCAAAAATCTATAGTATATTACTATAGAATTTTGCTTTGTATTATTAATGTTATTTTTATGATAAAGCTGAAGAGTTTGTTGGTCATTTTGATTATACGCCCTAATCTGTGGAACTACAAGTCGAATACCAAAAAATATTTTTGTCTTTTTAATTTAATTCTTGAGAAAGTTATAGGCTGTATACATTACTGCCATATTACAAGCCACATTACTGCTTGTAATGCCATATTACTGCTTGTAATGCCATATTACAAGCCACAGGACCGCAGTAATCATATATGTGGATGAAATCGCAGCATCAGCTACTTACTTATAACACCGCGTGGCTAAAACTAAGTGGTTATCACGTATCATCTTCCTGGGAACACGTCATCAGCTGATGTATGAAATACACCTACGATACCCACGGTCTGTAGCCAGATAGGTCCATTATAATCCCCATAGCATTAACGATATAAAACACATACAATTTCTATATTAAAAGTTGGTTCTTACGAAAGTGGGTGTGTAATCTTTTTTGCAGTAGCTGGCTCTTCTGCAGTGAAAAAACTGGCAGCTGGATTATTTGTATGGCAAATTACGTTGTGATAAAGTACTGCCTTCTGAAGGTAGATTATTGTTATAATTGGGTCAGGTGTAAACAGAAATAACATCATTAATTATACTATAAAATACACTCCTATAGTTATGGCAAAGAAATATGTGAAATTAAAAGGTGTCTTAGTTTTGTGTTCCTATGTATTTTTTGTATTATAATTACGGGAATTTTAAGTGGAGTGTTATGTATGTGTGTTTCTAAACGCTTGTCAATATTTACGTCTACTTCATTGTAGGAACTTTGTATGACTACGCCGCAATGGAAAAATTGGTAATGGTTTTTCGACTAACACTGTCAGCGATGTAAATTACTTTATACTAGCGGTCGCCTAGTGGTCAAAATTCGACCAAAATTCCTAAGCTTGCTACTTTGTTTTCTTTATTACATATAAATAAGGTATAGGTAACCATAGTTACAAAGAATTGTACGATGTCAGACGAACAATGCCGAAATACTACAAACGCGATTCGACTGCGTGTATCAAATGCATGGATGTGTGCGTGTAGTGTTTTTATTAATTTAATGTATTTCTAATGCATATTTTATCAAAATATTAGGATTCGCCCCTCCTTCTCCATATAAACATTAACTGTGCCAAATTTCATACTCCTCCGTCTGCGCAATTTTCGTAAAAAGGGGTACAACATTTTTGCTTGACGTATTAATATATAGATTTTCTGAATGATGACTACATTTGATTGTAATAATATTTTAGATCTTTATTTAATATAATTACCTTCGGTTTTTAAGATTATACACCCAATCACCAGCGTAAGCTTATGCCACGGCACCATAGTGACACATCCTAACTGCCTAACCAATATTATAAATGCGAATGTGAGTTTGTTTGTATGGCTTTAACGCCTTAAGTACTCCACTAATCGTCATGAAATTTCGCTTTCACGTTGTCAAGGGAATAGAAAAGGACATAGGGTACCTTACATCCAGGAAAAAGTAGTTACTGTTACCAACCTAACCTACATTTACACAAGCGAAGCCGCGGGCAAAATCTAGTAATATTATAAATGCGAATGTGAGTTTGTTTATTTGTTTGTCTGTTACGCTTAACTACTCGACCGGTCAACACAAAATTTCACATAGACGTTGGGTACAGAATAGGACATAGGGTACGTTTTATGTAAAATAGAAGTACTGTGGCCGAGGGATAGAAATTTTTTGACTAAAGCTAGATTAATAAGAAGCTGCGAGCAGAATCTAGGACCCTATAACACCTAAGCACTTATCTTATGCCCCGGGACCAACGCAACAGAATATAAACGATTGTTACCCTAAAGCCTCGTATCCACTAGGCAACAATTGAAGCACAACACGTGACGCTCAACAAGATCGGCAAGGTTGCACAACAACGCGTGACGGCGCGCAACATGACGCGCGGCTTGTTGTCTGTTTCCGTGCAATATACAGTTGAGCATCACGTGTTGTCAAGTGGAGACGTGACGCGCAAAAATGTCGTAGTGTAAAGTGTGCTGAAATCAACGCTAGTTTCTCTGGCGACATGTTGTCAACGATTGGTCATGCGTAGACAGACAACGTTGCTAAACAATGTTCCGCGTTGCCGTGTGCAACAATATTGTGCAACATGTCGCGCGTCAAATGTTGCCTAGTGGATACGAGGCTTTATAGTCATCATTTTTTAAGCTTACTCGTCAGTTTTAGTATTACTAAAGTCAGTCATACTGGCAGCCAAGGGTGATACGATGACGTATGGCGCTCATCAATACGCGTCGCAAGCTCGAGCATTAACCCGCGCCTAATGAGGTCGGACAGCGTTTAATAGAATTAAACGTTTCGCCGCGGAAGGGTTACCTTCTATAGTGCGACCATTTGTTACTGCCCGCGGTGATGCTTGCCTTAATACTGCTGTTTCCTGTGAGGCGTGAAATGCAACTGTCGAATATCATTTACTAACTTTTGCCTATGGCGTCGCTCGCGTAATTGTAGATTAGGTAAGGTTAGGTTAGTAACTGTACTTTTTTCTGGATGAAAGGTACCCTATGTCGTATTCTGTAGCCCTAGCCACGTATATGCAAAATTTCATGATAATTGGTCGAGTAGTTTAGGCGTCAAAACGTAACAAACACTCACATTCGTATTTGTAATATTAGTTAGGTTTTAGGGAGATGCGCATTTTATTTTATTTTATTTTAACATTTTAGGAAAACTTACAGCTAAAATACATTATTAACATAATAATAATAAGGTGAAGGCCAATTAAAAGTTTTCACTGATAAAATATATGACCTATATGAATATATACGATATTTTACGGTGCTAGTATATGTATCTATTTCTTGTTTTTTTTAAAGAAAGACTATTTACACTCAGTATAATTCCTGTGTGGCGGCAGACTTTAGGAACATTCAAATAACGGACACAAAGAACACCCTGTCTCGGTACAACCGTTTGTGGATTACCTACACAAAATTTTGTTCCATGTATGATTCAAACCGACAACACTCGGCGCAGTAGCGTTGGCGAGGCGACCACTTAAACCACTACGCCATCCGTGCAATCAATTATCAGTCAATTTATATTTAAATATGGCTACCACTATGTGATTTGTGTCTATGGTCCAATGTTAAACGCGGTTTTGTTTAAAAATATGTAGGAGATCGCAATTGGGAACAGAGTCTACAGTAAGCTAGCCCTTTATCAAATAATACCTATATTTAGTTAGCTATTTGTGCTATCAGTATATTTCTGCCAATCACTTTTATGATTTACGGGCCCGATGGTATCTTATTTTATGATTTGTATAACCTACCCAAAGACAGATTCATGGTTAAGCTCAATAATTCCAAATTCAAAATACCCAAAAACAAACGTTTTCTGTTGATCGTCTTTTGTTTATGCCTGTTTGATTTTGTTCGAACATTCTCGCTCGCCAATTTTTATTATCAAGAAGAAAGAATCGACACGTCACAATAAAACTATTAATAGCGCGCGATTGTATCAATGTGAATCTTGCCTTGACTTGCCTTGAAATCTCTCAACGCTATATGCGTTTGTGCAATAACACTAAAGATTTCCCAGAGCTCACCTCTGGACCGTATTATTCGTGACTAGTGGAGTGGTCAGGTGCGCGGGAGGGGGGTGTGCTGAGGTCAGGCGAGGCAAAGGGGCACGGGAGGGGGGTAGTACTCGGAGGTTCTGTGCACCTCAACGCGGGCGGTGCCGGGCCGTTCTCACGCCTCTAAGGTCACGCCTCACTTTGACCATCGCCGCGCAACATTACAAACTCAACGTACCTAGCTCACGAGAATAATGGAATACCTTTAACGGTATTAAGGTTCTATGCAATATTTCATCCGACGCGACGCCCTCCTGCTAGTACTACTGTCTACCACATTTCATGGGAAATACTTTCTAAAATAGTTTTCATAATAATATAACTTTATAGTATATTTATTATAAAAAGAACTACGTTTCTGAGACGATCAAATATGTTCGTAGATATGGCGACCAGCAGCAAAACTTTCCCCTGGCTTGGTTAATAGGGTTGTTAACCCATACTAACTTGTAATCAATCGAATAGATTTATTATTTTTCCTTCTTAAATCTGATATCCCTATGTTGCTTTTATATTTTGATGCATTAATATGTACGTATGTTGACACTACGTGTATGGTGCGTAATAAAAATATTAATGACTAGAGTTCGCTTATTATAACTTTAATTCAAAGGTTTCGGACTTAGTAAAAAGAAGACGTGTATAAATGTTAATGTTTCCAATGCCACCTGAATACTATGCTATATCATCTAGAACAAAGTTTACTTAATACAAACAAACTAGCTAATAATCCTAGTATCGCCAGGCATACAGATATTTACAGAGATGCATTTGTATGTCAATAACATTTGTATGTCACAAACATCCATAACTTAAAACAGTAATTTCAGAAACACCCAAATCCATCTTATTCGCCTATATAATTTTAGAAGGTGTTCCAAATCGTATAATTTCTCCATATCAAAATTTATTCAGTAACGTATACTGGGCAGGAGCACAACCACAGCACCTGCAGTAAACGTATAAAGAGCTTACACAATGTTTCAAATAGTTAGGTAACATTTCCGCTAGATATGTACATAAAAGAGCTGACGCCATTGTAAGTAATGTTCAAGCAGTGGTACCATATGAAGCGATCACAAAGCCAGCGTTATCCCGGCTGAGCGCGCCTTTGTGCCACAGATAAACGTAATGCACGATACACAATGTAAGAACATTGTAATCTATGAATGTTTTCTACCGGAGTATGTGGAAATCGTAGTGGAAGGGATTCTTTTGTTATGCGCCCTGCTCTTATAGAAGTTTGAAGGAGTCAAGTCAAAATAGAAGGTAGTATAGCGAACTATGTTTTGGAAGATGCACTGTTTGTCTTGTTCTGCTTTTGCCTTAAGTAATGGTTTTATAGTTTTCAGGAAATGGAAAAATAAGTTTCTTTTTTTTAAGGGATGATGTTCGCCTTATGAATACATCCTGTGTCACGAGGATTTTTACAAACATTCAAACAAAGAACACTCTGTCAAGGAACAGCTATTTGTGGATTACACAGATTTTAATCCCGAGTGGGAATCGAATCCACAAGAGTCAGCGCTGGCAATGGCCAGGCGATCACTTAAACCACTACGCCATCCGTGTAGTAAATGATTCATAAATTTCTCACTGTCATTCCTTGTATACTTATAATTTTAACTTTTAAAATGTCTTTGTGACTGAAATTATAGAGCATCTTGAATATAATTTATACCTATATTATAAAGCTAAAGAGTTTGTTTGTTTGGTTGAACGCGCTAATCTAAGGAACTACTGGTTCGAATTGAAAAATTCTTTTAGTGTTGGATAACCCATTTATCGAGGAAGGCGATAGGCTATATAATATCACGCTACGATCAATAGGGGCGGAGCATCAATGAAAAATGTAGCAAAAACGGGAAAATTCTCTTATGTGAAGTAGACGAAGTTGCGCGGAACAGCTAGTAGATGTATATATTAAGGGGGTATGGTGCAGAAGGAAAAAATAATGACTACCATTAGATACAGAATTTTTAGGAGTCGAATTTTTACGATGTCGAATGTGATAGAAATTGTTACTAAGAATCGTCTAACAGAAGAACCTAATAGTTATAGTATTTCTTAAGGGTGTTATTTAAATGGTTACCATAGTACCTATTGGTATTTATGTGAGCAGAAAAATATAATCTGTGAGCAGAAATAGCTAATTGATCAGCAACTCATGGCCAGCAAACTTTAAAGAGATCAAACTAAGTCGACGGAGCCCCGCTTCGCGGGGCTCTTATTTTTGGGTGGGTTTAAAAAAAGGAACCTAACATAACCTAATACTGCCGAGACGGAATGCAGTGATTTTAGGCGTATAGATGCTCGTTATGCTGTGCAATATTTGTTGACCAATTAGTATTTTTGATGATCATTATATTTAATCCCATTTCTTAATACCTAAAACAAGAATCTAATACGTGTGCTTATAAGATTTTACAACTTCTAATAAGATTTGTAAAAAGTTTTTACGTAACGTAGTTAAAAGACGCGTTCAAGACGTTTCTGAAGAACATCTTAATACGTAAGTGAGAATCATGCATTAGCAAAGTTTGTTTGAAACAGATATGTTATTCTGTGTATAGAGCGAGCCGGCGCGGCGTGCGCTGCCTACACGAGCTCTCGGCTCGACTCGCCGTGACGCGGCGAAACTCACGGAAAATAACACCTTCCCAGCCCCAATTCACACCAAATCCTCGTTGAAACGATTCAAATCAGAGATTTCAGGACGATACCCGATTGTATTATTCCGGTTTCGTAACCAAAAATCCAATTGTGGCCGGATCCCTTTCGGGAAAATTTTCGGAGTCCCGCTGAGATTGGCTGAATCGAACCGACCTTCTTGGGAATGAATAACCGCGAATAATACGTTGTCATCCGCCATTATTATCTCACAATGATACGATAAAAATCTGGAATAACAATCGCCCAACTAGACCTATACGGATAATGTTATTTTAAATAAAAGAACATATCATAATAATTTACGTAATAGAGGTCCATTAAAACAATTATTTCAATGTCTTTATACAAGTATTTGGTTGTTTTCATGATGTGATGTGAGCCGTAAAAACATTAGCTAAAATGGCCGGATTTGAAAATAACTTCATACGTGTAGCGATGTTTGTGAGATAATAGCTAAAATATGTATGTTATCTGCAATTATACGTCTAAGTACATAATGACCGTGATAGAACTCAGAGCGAGGCGGAACACAGCGAGGCTTTAGAGGTCTGCACGTCAATGTTTATTTATAAATTTTGTTAATATGAGCTAGAAATTATGGTATAATAGGTAGAACCATAGTAAATAGAAGATTTTCTGCACGTTTTGTGGGTAAAATACTTCGATTTGCATACGGGACAAAATTCTGAAAAGTCCCGAGTCTACCTAAGAGTTCTCTGTGTCCGTTGTTGAAATGTTTGTAAGTCCAGTTGTCTAAATGTTCAGTAGATTAACAGATTATAATAATTATAATTTTGTATTTTCGTAAACTTACTAATAGCGTTAAGGTACGGTAATAATTAAGAGTCGTATAAATAAGGTAAACTCTGTCCATCATATAAAATTTACGTCATTTCTGATATTGAATAACATACATAACACAAGGATGTGCCTGGTATGTTAAGATTTATCCGCAATTATATACGTAACATTTTTTTCGGTATCATGCTTTGTTTTCTACTAATCGACCAGTGGTTCACAGAAAATCATTATTATATTGTTTTATAGATTTTGGACTGTCATGATTATTCATCATGTATAAGTTGTATGACCACGGTTTTCTGTTACACGCTGTAGACAATTATAAAATATTTGTTTTACACAACAGCAATTTGACTGCACGCATCGGTGATATCTATAAATAATTGTAAATGTATTCCTAAAACATCTTCATTCCATTAATAACAACATACAATTTACTATGGAATTAGAGGCAAATAATTCATTAGCTTTCTTAGATGTACTTGTCATCAGGAATCCTGATTATACTTTGAGCCACACTGTATATAGGAAAAAGACCCACACAAATAGGTACTCAAACGGTGAATCTCACCACCATCCTAAAAAGTTAGCTACCGTGGGAATGTCTTTGTTTCAGAGAGCCCACGGGATCTGAGACAAGAAACACCTGGACGCCGAGCTTCAACATGTCAAGCAAGTACTGCAAGACAACAAGCTCCAACAGCCGTGCCGCTGTCACAGATCACCGATTCCTACCAAGGATGCTTCGCGAGGCTATTGAAATCAAGAAACATCCTAATTTCAATAGAGAAGATGGTTGGAATATACCACCAGCTTGGGATCCAGTAATTCAAATAGTCAAACCCAAGAAGAAACAAACCACAGCTAGACTTCATGATACTTTGAGCTCATTCTGCGTAAATAGAAACACCCATGATTAAATTATGTTCGGGTACTTTGAAATAACTTCACTGGAACATTGAGACAACTACCATCTTAGTCTCCCCGTGACCACGGCTGCTGAAAAGCAACCGAAACATCGGGGAAAGTGTAAACATAAATATAAATAGGTAGTATAATAATATAGCAATAGTATAAATAGTTTCAATAATTTAATTAGCTTAAGAATTAGTAAAGTTTAATAGTAATAGTAGTGTAACAGTTTTCAAAATTTTGTAATAAAGTGTCAAATAAACAACGCGATAAAATCCGTATATAGTAGTTTAATTTCAATGAATAACATTCGCGTAAACAGAAGACAATATTAGATAAAACAATGTTACCAGTTTGCAATTGTTGAGATTTTAAGGTTTTTAAATTTATATAGAAATTTGATCAATATAATTTGCAATGGACTATGATCCCAAAATAATGAGACTTAATGCATAAAACAACACCAACTAAATCCTCTATAGTATAAATTAATAAGACAAAAAAATAACGTTGTTTAAGACAGCTCCCTTGCTAGAATGAATTCCTGTGTCGCGGGAGACTTTACATACATTTAAATAATAGACACAAATAAATAACACCGAGATTCGAAACAACCGTTTGTGGACCACACAATTTTTTGTCCTTTGTAGGGATCGAACCCACAACACTCAACGCTGTGGCAGGGGCGAGGTGACCACCTAAACCACTTCGCCATCCGTGCAGTCATGCTAGTATCAGTTGATTTTTTTTTTTGGTCTGTTTATACGTTTGCAAGGTTTTAACTATTTTACAATTCGTGCAATAAACTAAAGCAAAACTATAATTATACAGAACAGAATGCAAAAAGAATACCAACAACAATGCTACAATAATTTATACGCATGCCTTTTAAAATAATACCAATTTGAGAGATACATTGCTATACCGGCCTACAGTCTGTAACCCGTATGTTGGCGTGCTACACGCCCTAAGGCACGACGCTTTGATAAATGATAGCGCGTCATACTGGTTTACCTTTGTACTGGTTTTATTTGCGCGTAGTTTTAGTGTTCGAAAAACTCTTATACAATAGTTTTGTCCGTCTGTTATACAACTTTCAACTCAAGAACCGTAAGAGCTAGAGACTGGCGGTCAACGCCATTCGACTCAGCATAGTCGATATACCCCGAAATGACTATGACCTTTGACCTCTGACCTCAAGGTTACGTGATACCATTTTTTCGAACTCTAAGATTTACGGCAATTCATTGCCACTTCTCACTTGTTATAATTTTAATTGTAGAAATTTGTAGTTGCTAGTTCGCCAAGGCTTGTACGTTGTTTCGGCAATAATTAAGTTTAATTTTGATTATGTGTGAAATATTGTAGAAAAAGAATCAATACCATTCATAAAGCTATTTATTTTCTTGTTCCGCCTTTAGTGTGCTGGATTCAATGATGGACGTAAACATCGAAATTCCCATTGTTCCTTAAGTTATGTCATGCTCCGGAGGTCAGATAACATTATTTCTAACCTTACTAGGTACTTGTTTTGTTTGCGCGTACTTTTATAATTTTATTGTTTTAATAGTAGATACTAAAGCGATTTAATTTTCTTGTTTCGCTCTTAATATGGGAAATTCAAGGACATAAACATCGACATTCCCATTGTTCCTTAAGGTTATTTCTTGCGCCAGAGGTAACATAACATTATTTCTAACCAATATATCGATGTTTTTAAACGAGGTGTTATGACATAAAGAAAATAAAAAACGTATTAGCATTGTAAATTGATTACAAGTATGTAAGTGAACGAAATTAATATAAAACAAATAATAATTGCCAACTCTGTTTTTACCTATGTTAATAAATAAATATATGATTGATTAAAAAAACCTAAGCTTTTTATTCATTTAATTGCAATACATAAACCGTATACACAGCGTAACCTTTCGATTACTGTTAACTCTGTGTGTGTTACATTTCTGTTAATATGAGAATACAGATTCTTGCATTTTCATAAAATACTGTTGTTTATCATAAAATAACATAGATGTCGCTAATTATTGTGATTGGGATGTCTGCGTGTCATAGTCTGCACGGTGTGCTATGATAAATGACTGCCGAGTGCGCGGTGCCTGTACCACCGTGTGGACGAGGCACCACAGTGCGCACGAAGCAGATTGGCGTATTGTTAAGCTATGTATTTATATTGTTCTTAATATATTATTATGTGAAAATTGTAAATAATCGGGTGGGTTAAAATGGAGGGATATTTAAAATCTTATAATAAGAAAAATATATTTTCATTCTGCTTACAAAGTAAGACATAACAAAAGCTTTCTTAAAATCTTTGGTAATAAATAAAGTGAAAAAGGTTTTAAAATAACATTATGACTAATAATTAAAATTTAAGTAAGGTACTCGTGTAGATATATTATTTTAGCTTACGGTACGCAGAAATTAGGCGGTTTATCTAGTTCAGCGCATATCAAACCACTACCAAGTTTTGAACTGAGGAGTCCAGTGTTTAGACATAGATGTCAAATTTGGTCATACA
Source organism: Catocala sponsa (assembly GCA_963564715.1). Classification (NCBI taxonomy): domain Eukaryota; kingdom Metazoa; phylum Arthropoda; class Insecta; order Lepidoptera; family Erebidae; genus Catocala; species Catocala sponsa. The sequence continues at coordinate 18,378,503 of OY751337.1, read as the reverse complement.
ACTGTCTTCAATTTTGCACATTATTTGGCTGTTAATTATCTGCATAAATAAATAACATAATTAATATTTTCAACATGACAATCTAGTAACATTAACGCGGTGGACGAATGCGAATCCGCAGTGGTGGGTATATTTGGAACTAATAATTGTGATTTAATGCCACTGAAAGCTTTTAAGGTAAGTTTGATAATAAATATACAAGTTTTAATGCCGTTACTATACTATATTGTTAAACAGCAAGCGTGTTTAGTGTAAGGTAGGTATAGCCAGTCTAGCTAACAAATATATACATGATATTATTGGTCAGCATGTATATATTACTATAGATGTATGTAATAAGTTACTCCAAACCAATTTATTTTGGACACTGGCCATCTACGCAAGAGATTTATTATTATTGTATTTATGCATAAGTGAGTGCGCAAATAAGTGCCTTTTCAATTACGTTACATTCACAGTCGGATGCGATGGCAATCTAAATCAACCTCGAATCAGGCGCAGGACCAACAGATTTACACGCTTTTTTAGGCTTGAGGAATCGAACACTACTCACTTCTTAATTCTGGGCTCTTTGAGAAATATTTGACATAGAAACTCAATATACATTTTGATCGCCCGACCCGGCATTTGCACTAGAGTTCTTATCAAAAAGACAGGATCTGCCTAGTTAAATTACTCAAGATAAAAAAAGGAAAAAATCCAGGCAAATGAAATCTTATCTGCATTTTTTTAAAACGAAGTACCTAACTGTAACTTATCACGTGAATTAGAACAAACACACACATAAATATAATTTAATAACATTAGACAAGATAATGATCACCGCCAATCCACTGCAACATAACTACACTTACCAAAGACACAAAACAATGTCAATTGAGGCTGACAGTGAGATGATGACGTCACTAAACGTCACTCCTCCCTCGCCGAAGAGAGTGAGACAAAGATAACGAGCTGCTCACAGATTTGTGTAGGGAAAATTTATGGGCACCTTCAGATATCGCTCGATGACGCGATGACGTAGCAGAATATGGAATATCTTACGAAAATTGTTTTATGCTCTTATCATCTATTGTGGATTACTGTACGCCCCTCTACACTGTGTATATTTAATATTCAATAAGCATTAAATGAAGATACAAAGAGTAGCAAGTGAGGAGATCGTTGGAAGGTCACGTTGAGGTTTTGAATTCGATCTAAAGGCGCGTAGCTCTCTCTCTCTATCTTCCTTGCTATTTATGCCACGTGGTGGTGGCTTGTCTTGTCAGCCTTCTTTGTTTTCTTCTTCTACTCTCTCACTTCACTCTATTCTTAATGTCTGATTTTTCGAAGTAATGTGTCTACAAAAAAAATTAACTATCTCTTTCGACAGAGATAACTAAGCTAGAATGTTTGTATCAGGATTGGTTGAGGAGCACATGGATTCCACTGTCTTATTTATTGGTCAATGCTTAATTCTGGGCAATTCATCTTGTCATAGATTAATTGCTCAAAACTAAGCACATATGCATGTGTCTTGATATGTGAATACGATATCGACTGTGAATTGGCAATATGTGTCATCAAAATTGTTTAAAGTTTTAAATCTTAAGTACTATTTTATACTAATCACGGCTCAGGTATAATGTAGCTGTTATGTCTCAGATATATTCTATTACATCTGTGCCATTACTTCTAGCAACATTACATCCGAAATAATATAACATGGTACTTATTAAAAGTGATATCTATACGTCTATACAAATAAATAAAATTGTAGTGTCTGTTTGTAATGTCAAAATAACAGCTTTTTATCTAATGAATATTAAAGTATATAAGGTACCTATACGAAAATATCTATTTTTTTAAATTTTTGTCTGTCTATTTGTTCCGGGTAATTTCCGAAACGGCTGAACCGATTTTGACGGGACTTTCACTGGAAGATAGCTGATGTTATAAGGAGTAACATAGGCTACTATGTTCTTAGAAAAAAAATAGGGTTCCGCGGAGACAAACACTTTTTAGTTAAAATCTACGCGGACGAAGTCGCAGGTAACAGCTAGTTTTTAATGAAATAGGTGGCACATATACACATAACATAATATCTATACTTACTTATTACAAAGATATAGACACAAGATCACGTTAAATTACTTGCATATGTAGCCTATGTAGGTCGATACCAACATACTAAAAATTATTACCAACCTCCTGGCGGTTCTTTAACAGATATAAAACACAATATCTTCGGGCACTTCCTTCGATTGGACGAGGTGCACGGCAGGATGTGACGTCAAAGCTCCTATCTGCCAAGCTGATTGCTCATAAACCCGTCGTCGGCTCTGATAACGCGACGAACTTTGAGAATAGACCCTCAAGATACGTATATCTATGTGGAGTGGAACGCCCTTATTATACTGTTATTAGCCTTCGAAGATTACGACATGCACGTTGTGTTAAAACTCTTCGATAAATGTGAATAAAAGTATGTAGGCTGTTCGTACTTAGGGTATCAAATTTTGATTATTTATGAATATTACAAAGGAATTATTTTCTTCTTTCCTTGTACTATCGTAGTCATCGCTAGTAGTTTTGTGATAATAGAAATGCACCGATTCAATCCGATTTAGAAACAGCTAGTACGAAAATTTTTCGATACTGTCTAATCAAAAGGAGCAACTATTGTACTGAAGAACAACTCTTTTGGTCAGCTTATTTAACTTTATGTGATATGTATATTAATATATTTTATACAATCAGTGTTTTAAGAAAAACTGCAGGTAGTACTGTTAATTATTCATCCAAAAACGCGATCGTCACGTTTTTGACATTAGTGGATAACATTCTAAACTACAACTTAATTTTATTTGTAACTACAAACTTAGAACCATTACCACAAAAATTCAAGAAAATTTTCTCAAATTTATAATAATAAGTAACATAAATAAAATGTGCAGACAATAAGGTGCAATAGCGGTGTCTATAACAAGTTTTATTTCAAAGAATCAGATGGCTATTCATCGTTTCACAATGGTTGCGTGCCCTACCCCGTTCTCATTGTTTTAATCTTAGGACAACTTCACAGCAAGCGAACAATCCTGAACGATTTGTTGCTTATTAGACATGTAGCCTTTGAAATATATTAATATTTATCACCAATGTTTGTGTACATATTGGTAACAAATATTACTATTAAATAATTCTTATTTTACGTAAATAATATAGAACCTGTTTTATTTTGGTTTTTGTATCAATAATAAAGTTAAATTCGTTTAATACGGCTGAAGTCTAAAGAGTGACCGCAGAATTACAAATCATAAGGTCTTGGAGTAAATTTACAAATAGGGTAAGTAGTAGGTATTGTGTTTTTAGAAACGGGGCTTAGAAGTAAAATTAATGGATCTTAGGTCCTTTAAACAGGTTTGCGATAACGGTCATAGGAGTCTTTTCTTGTATAGTTATACCAGTGTGGTTATACGGTATACCACAACTTGCTTTTGATAATTAGGTTATTGTCAGTCACATCCAAGTATCTACAATAGCTTTGCCGACACAGTTAAAAAAGCGATTATATTATATAGTACGTAGAATTGATAGTCAACTGCGACAATTACATAACCGCTTGATCGCCGTGCTCACATTCGGCTGACAGACGACGTTCAGCCACAAACTGTTCGTCCAGGGGGAACGTTCCCTTGCCCGGATCACTAATTGCCAGAGACCCAGGGATGGCGGACGGCGCATTTTAAATATCCCCGCAAACGTTTTTAACAACCACCTCATTGCATTTTAAAAGAAAGGATTATAATTTCTTTTACTCTTAGGGAATCTTTTATTAATTCAGCGAGTTGTTTAAAGATTTTTTGTTGTTGTGAAACTCACTTTCCTCGGTTAAAATGGAGATTTTCTTCGAAATAAAAATAAGAAGGTAAACCAATTTTGTGTAGATCATGTCACTTTTATCCATACAACGAAACAGTACTGATATACTTTTAGGCTTCGCTTGTACACAAGAATCATACCTACAAAGCTGGGCTTAGAGCTGTTAATAAGTTATTTTCTCTTGAAATCTTCGGCAATAGCAACTTGAACTGTGGTCGGTAAGCGGTGATAAGCTGGCGTACTAGATATATGGAATCAAATAATAACAGAAAAATATATAATTCGTCATTCACCTCTGCGTAATAATTCGATACTATACAGGTATAGTATATTATGAATTATGATAGAAATACATAGGTATCTCCGAGTGATACCAAAAGTGGTAAATTCATTTCAACCAAATTTAACTGTTTGTACTTAGGTACATAATATTCATGCCTATATGTCCCCAAAGGTTTAGAGCTATTACACCCATATTGTGAGGCCATGTAAAACAAGACGACCTTATTGCCGTCCACCAGTCAGTGCGTAAAACTGTACTCTAACTGACAATGATACAATATCATTTTACCTGCAAACCCAGGTCTTTAAGGCTGTATACGTTAACACAAACATATGCAACGCAACCAAGAACCCTTAAAAGTTATGGTACACCGGTAAATGTATAGAAATTTATCTGGATTGATTGAAGCTAGGAATTATATTGAAAATCCACGTTAATTATTTGGGTCGAATTGTTTATACTAAAAAGAAAGTAATAAAACGTTTAGAGGCAATGTCAAACTGACTAGACGACATAATATATTATCTAATGCAAACATGGGTGTGTATGGATTCCGCTAATAACAAAAATTACAAAAGGCAAATATGGATACTGCCATCACAGATATAATGCTTCAAGGTTTGTACACAGGCTAGATTTTAATAAAAAATCTTTTAACTGAAAATTCGGCTCAAGTTCGTCTCAAAGACTTTGAGACGCTTACGAAATTAATCATCGCTTAAACAGCATGACACTCGATGTGTGTGCTTTCAACACATCCTGCGTGTAACTCCCGATTAAATTCACAGATGGCGCTCTCAGTAAACAGGTATACTTATAGATGCAGATAGACATTTTTGATAAAAATGTATGCAAACGCGATGCATACAAGTATGGTATACATATATCAAGCTTTTAAATAAAAATTCATACAGTAATAACCACAAACAATATTATGCCTATTTATAAATTGTCCCACTTTTGGGCACCGGCCTCTTCTCAGTATGATACGGGCGAGGCAATAGTACTCCACGCTGGCCCAGTGTTGTTAGGTGGCAAACATCACATATCTTTGAGGACATCTGGATCATGAAGAACTGTAAGACACGCTCTCTTTTACCGATAATAACCTATTTAATACGGACATATCAACCAAAAGTCAGAGATATGGGATGGAGGATGGGATCAAATTGGAGATTTCAATGTGGCAGTCCCACTAGGCTATTAGTTACTAGTAGCAAATAGGCACAATAAACAACATCAAAAACAAATCAGGTATGCATTTTATTATAGCAATTTAGTTTTGCTTGAAAATATTGTTGTTTTTGAAAGCTTTAACATACCCACTTACATGGTAGATACGCTGCCGAATATTTTCATTCTAACAGCTACCTAAACATGTAGAATATTTTATTATAATCGCTGAGTTGAAAGCTTTTAAGCCCTTTGCATAAAATTATAAGTAAACCATAGACTAGTCGCGTAAAATATACATATTTATACGAGATATATTTTGTTTCAAGTGAACTTAACAAGCTTCCAGACATGCAAAGCAAACAATGAAACTATATTAAACGCACGATCAATTTATAAAGAATTAGGACAACAAATTAGGTTCTTTAGATAGAATATTTTTGATATTGTGAGTGCTATTCCAAAACAAATCAATTTGTGTATGATGGTTTCGTTTTTTAAATAATCTAACATATCTTGGTAAGTAGCTGTTATGATCTATAATATAATTATTACTGTCATGATAACATCTTAGTCTATACAATTTAAGTGTTTGAATCGATTTATTTATTCGAGTGAGTCTTTTAAACACTTATCTATTAATCTTGTATCTTTGAATTGCCGTACCTCTCTTTGTCAGAAAATAGCGCCAGAGTGGAACTATTCATATAACTGTTCTCAATTTCCATACAAACACGGTATCTCGTAAAATATTCCTTTAAATATCACAACACACAATACGGGACGGCGGCGGCGGTTCGGTAAGCGTACGAAGGTGCGCTCCGTTTTTGCGCACAAATGGCGAAATAATGACAGCCGTACGCGCGGGTTTACCACGTCCTTTCGCATGCTAATATTGTACCATGAATATTTATAAACGTCATCCGACATTATAGAAAAAATCGATTGTATCGTGTTGTTTTATAAACATTTTTTTGTTTTACGGCCTAAATACAGAATAGGTTCGCGTTTTCGGTTAACGGTTTTTTGGAGATAAAATAAAATAATTTATGCATTTCATAGCATCTAGATACTTATTCGGTATGCATAAAAAAACGATGTAACGAGTACGATTTCCCTTAAAATGTGAGTCATTGTAACTGCAGGCATCGAGAAAACTTCGAGGCTTAGTGCTTCCCGATTAAAGTTCAACATAGTCTAAGTGAAATTACTATGTAGGAGCTTGAAACACTATCAGTGATTGAACCTAAATATTGTTAAAATAATCATTATTTAACCAAATGCACTGTTCGGATTCAATACTATGATTTTGACTAAGAATAGTGCGATTCACAGATTGTTATTATCATTACTTATCACGTATTTTTATGCTTCGTTCTAAAGTTTATGAATATTGATTGATAAGAGAAAAATATCACTTAAAGTCTAACACCAAATTTAGCTACTACTTATTAAGCATCTACAGAAACCCATCAATCTAATTAGTGCAATAGATATAGATTTAAAAATTACTGTTTGTTAAATTAAGAAAAAAATTATAACATTTTATAATACTATAACTTTACTCTAGAGTTACGCAACACAACGTACTAAATAGTTCTAAAACTTGGATTATGTTAGTTAAAAAGCGATAAGAATCGGCGATTGCGTACACATTAGAATGAGGGAGGGTGGGATTTCCTAGGATTTAAATTTAAATTGCAGCGCCTCTATCTAACAAGTGTCACTCATGTCTCGAGCGTGATAGATCGATGATTGTATCGAGAGCTACAATACCAACATAATACTTCATATGCATACCTACTTAGACTTACGTACAGTGTGTATGAATAATGTGTAACAGTGAGACGTGAGCATTGGGATCGTAATAATTACATAGACTGAATCATTGATACAACCGTGAGCTGTGGAATATATGCCGATAGTAATATTAAGAGTCCCAATTCATTTTCTTTTTACCATTGGGTAAGCCAAATATCTGTCTACTACATAATTACCAATAGATGTCTTTCTTGATGTCTACGGAGTGTGAAATATTATGATTGTTTCGTACATTCTAAAATAGTTATCTCAGTATCTATCTTAATATTATGAACTGTTCGGTAAGGTAATATCAAGAACATGATATCAATATGGTAACGGTGACATACAAAACCTATCCAGAACAAATGTTCCGACCTTGAATAAAAATAAGCGGTACAACAAACAGCTTTATATAAAGTAGAGAAAATGAAAATAAAAACACAATTTTAAATGCACATAATTTGAACGGCAGGCCGCGAGATATCTAACAGACGGAAAATATTAAAGGGAACTTTACCTACATTTTTAAAAGAAGTTTTCTTTATCCAACGAATAAATCGAAGGTGGGAGGGAGAACTTACCCGGCGGAAGTAGAAATCTGTTGTTTTATTCATGAAAAAATAAAGAAGGGAAAAATGTGGTATGCCAAGCGGTTTGTTTCACAAACTAAGTTCAAGTTTGCTGCCAAGCAAAACCTAGACTTGGGTATTTAAAATTAAAAGCAGGGGAGCACCAAACAACAAGTAGCAGTAATAATACTCTAATTAGAAAAAGTTCATATGTACATACTTTAAATGTGCACAATAAAATAATGTCCTTCGCTATAAAGAGTTTTAATTTGTAAGGTATTTAGAAGTCCTTTATTTTTTTTTTTAATAAAGTAATCGTACAGAAGAACTTGACGAGAATTTTTAGGGAGTAAGCACACGAACTAATCAGATACACCCACACCCAGACGTGAAAATGTAACTATAATGTACTCAATGTATACGTGACGTAGCAGTGGCAAGATGTCAAATAAACAAACTCACTGCATTATTCGTGCAGTAAAAATATTACATGCGTCTTACAGTTAAAAATGTATGAAACATCATCGTGTTGTGTCTTGTACGTTTTTATTTTGGCTACATACATGCATACATAGATTCACACCTCTTTCCCAGAGGGGTAGGCAGAGACTTCGGATTTCCGTTTGCTACGATACTGACACACTTCTCTGGCTTCATTTACTTTCATCAAATTCCTCATACACACTCGCCGGTTTAAGGTGCCCTTAACCTGGCCTTTGTCCAGAACATCTCCGATCTGATCTAGAAACGTTCGCCTAGGTCTTCCCCTTGCGACTGTTCCATTCACACTAGCCTTATAAACTTTCTTAGCCAGTCTTTTCTCGTCCATTCTTTCTACATGCCCAAATCAGCTAAATACACCCTTTTCTATTCTTGTCACTTTATCCACTTTCATGCCGCATCTCTCTCTAATTACACTATTCGGCTATGATTAACTTATATGCGTTGTCTAAAAGCCGGCTTCCAGCAATACAATTAATTATTAATTGTAACGACCGATATGACGACGTGTTAACAAAATATTGTAGTTATTAAATTCGTTGATTAGAATTGCAAATTCACTAACATATACGATTAAAATGGACTAAAAGACGAAGGAGATATTCCGTCCTGGCGATTAAAAAAATTGTGTAGTTGTGTAGGAGTTTATTATTTTTCCGTTAGTTCATTAGATCTTCTAACACTACTCTACTAGATATATTTATTCAATATATGAATTCAAATCGACATTTTACCTAAATTCGATCTTGCCAGTTTCTTTTGTATTCCATCGCAGTGTACAAAGCAAAAACTGTAAGTATATCAGTTTACACACTTTGTATCTTTCAGTCTGCCAGAAAATCACAAAATCTCGCTCCATCGCTGTGTTCAAAACAAGTGAATTTGTTGACAAATCCTCACGCACGATATCCATTAAATAATGCAAATTTGTTGTAATCCGCACTCCGCGGCACCCTGGCTCAGAGTGAAATATTTAATTTTCATAAAGTATACATTAGAGAAGTCGCGGGGGCGACGCTCTCGCTAACTGAACCGCACAAACACTTAAAATAAAGTTATTTGGAACGTGGGATGTTAATTGAAACCAGTATTTGCTCTTTTAGTGGTGAATATGGATGTTGTATGCAATGTTTTTTAGCGATTGGTAAGACTTCAATACCCATGTGACAATATGTTTTTAAATATGCTTCATATAACATTTCGTCGATAAGTCAACTAGACAAATATGATACGACAACTACGACTAATAAGATTGCTCTAATTGTGCTTGTAAATAAGTGTTATGATGAAGTTTAGTAACAATGCTGTTGCTAGGACCTGTTTGTGTTAAGAATGCAACTTGTGAGCGGTGATAGTGTATTGGTAAAATGTTACGCCTTCCAAATTTGTTTAGCCCTGTTATTGTCAAGTCTCTTTGCACAAGCAGTTAACTAAGTTGAAAGGTTTAATGCGTAGTAGTAAAAAAAAATAATAGAACATAAAGTTTGACTATGATCTAAAATATGCTAAAGTCAACGTGTTTTTTGTACGTGATATCGTGATATCTATTAGTTACATCTTGATTTGATCTTTTAAATAAGATCAACTTAATATGAAATGCATATTAGTTACAAAACATATTATAATTTCTATTAATTAGTAAGAAATATTTGTATATTTCTTTGTACTATATTGTACATAAATATTCCAGTACTGCGTTATAATTGAAGTTCATAAATACATTTTATAAAGAAAGGATACCGCTAACTAAATTTTGCGATAAATATGCTTTTACGCCTTTCATGAGATATGCAGTGATGGTATTTTCAATATTAATTATAGTTATGAGATCACTCGATTCGACATCACACGATTAGTGCTTCGTGCAACGAGATATATTTTGGTTAGGGTCAAGTTTATAGTAAAATAGAGACACTATTAAACTCAATACAGTATTGAGTCAACTTTTGTAAGGATACAATCGGTGGCAGTTCGACGCGACCGACAGCAAATTTGCATATCACCAATATTATATCGTCACGCGAAAAACGTATCCCTTACGCCTGTGTACACATGAATGACGTGTGATGCTGCCGACCTTCCCTGACGTCATCTATCATTCGATGTGGCGCCTGCACCTAGACTCGTGACAGCGCGGGTGGAAGCACAACTACCTAAACAAAAATCAACGTTATTTAATAACAATAAAGGTAGCTTTTTGAATGGCATAATCCAGTGAAAGGTGGCCCTCCACCGCCCCGCGGGCGAGGGAGGATCCCTGTCAAACGCTGGCGAAGAGTTTGACAGACGCGGGGCGCGGAGTATTTGACATGAAGGGGCTTGTTTGATACGGGGGTGAGCTGACAGCGGGGAGGGGGGTGAATTCTGCCCGGTCATGAATAGGCAATGGGCTCGCTTTATTTATAAAGATTGTTAGCCCGAACACGGGCCCAGTGAACTTCTGTTGGAAAATAAACACGTCGTTACTATTGACGTGTATATGTATTTATATCTCTCTTATTAGAAAACACAAAAATACTATTGGAATTTTCTCATTCTCTCGTTGAAGACCGTAAAGATATGCTATTTATCTATACTCTTATTAGAATTCTATTTTAAATCTTATTTCACTGGGGCATACCAATAGATTAATAAAATAAGATTTTTGATGGTTTATTTAACCTGTGTCTAAACAATAACCTACAACATACTTTATAAAAACCGTAAACAAAATCGTAAACCGCGGTGTTTACGATTTTGACTCAAGCTACTTAAGTTGCACTTTTATTCTACAAGCACGTAAGAGTTTATCAACGACAATTTAATTCAAGCAACCGCAACCCTCAAGCATCTTGTTAGGGGGAATAAAATCCATAAAAGACACGACGCAGAGGCAGTGTTGGGAACAAAATTTGATTATTCCGCGAGGTTGGCCTATCGCCAGCGTCTGACTATTTATCAAGAGCGCCGAGAGCTCGACGGTTTACAAGGATACTAATCATCGATACGGGATTTCTATAGAGTGGGCAAACTGTTGCAATTTAACGAATACTTTCTGCTTCAGATATAGTTCTATGTTTGGTCATACAATCGTACTGTGTTTTTCTAAGATATTAAACATTCTTATTCATTATACTATAGTGAATATGACATTAACTGAATTATGTTTACACGATATTGTCAAATTTCTGTGCTAATACACGTGCACATAAAAGTTTCATGAACGTATTCTTATAAGACATTGTATATTCTTATAAGAGAAACATACGGTTTATTTCTCCCTACTTATTACTTATTTACTTACATTATATAAAACTTTATAACATACGCACGTTCAAATCTATGTTACATATACGACAGCATTTAAGAAAAATTCTGTTGATAGATGAAACCTCACCCGCGTCTTTTTAACCCCAAGGTGTAAGTAAGCAGACAGATATAACCAATCAGCAAATTATAGAACTACGAGTAAATAGCTTATACCTTGATTATATTTATTTTCATTCTCGCCGGATGATATGGCAAACGCAAGGGGAAAGGGAAAAGAAAGGGATTGAAGGTCATATTTGCATTATTTAAAAATACAACCGTATCAGAGTCACTTGAATTTAAATATTATTGAATTAAATAAACGGTACACACTTTTATACCGTAGTCTACACACTTTTAGACTCGCAATACGCTTTGTTTAGTCGATTAAACGTATAGTTACTAGCTTAAGCTTTATTTACGTACTGTTTTACGTTTACGTTAAGATACCACGCCACGTAGTGTACACTTAGGTACATACATATAACACACTATTAATTATGCAATTTGATTATTACGTTACTTTAAATGTATTGTATGGCGATTTATGTATGATTAGGTTTTATTTTCACATTAAATAATATGATGGTAAATCGCATTATAATCCGCGTAATTAATCTCAAATAGATAAATTAGGAGGATAATAAATTAATTCAATTTTACAAAAAGTTATAGTATATTAATTTTAATTATATTTGTAAACGTAAACCCTAGTGTTAGTTTACCTATATTTGATTTCCTTTACCTTGCTCATAATAATAGTAATAAGATATGATTTTTATACACATCATTAAATGAATGCCTCGGGAGGCACCGGAAGTGTATGACACTGAAATCAATACCGGGACCTCAGGCCTGTGCCTGAGATCCCGGTATTGATTTCCAGGTGATGGTGTTGTTGGCTTCTCCATTAAGAAATTCTCGTTAGCCGCACGGAGTTTGGGATTGTGCCGATAAACAGCAATAGGTTTGTCTGCTATTACGCGTTACTAAAACTAAAGCTAGCGCAATGTTGTAATAAGCCTCTAGCGGCATGAAATTATATGTATGTTTATAATAAAATATTTTAAATATAATATAATAATAATATATTCTACCACATCACACAACACCATCTAGTCCAAACTAAGCAGAGCTTGTACTATGGGTACTAGACAATGGATAAACATACATATATTCTTTTTTTTGTAAATACATACATATTATACATAGAAACACCCAGACTAAGACAAACACCCATGTTCATGCACACAAATGTTTGACTTGTGCGGGAATCGAACCCGCGACCTCGGGCGTGGCAGTCGGTTACACCAACCACTACGCCATCGAGGCCGACAAAATATGTATTTGTTAAAGATCGTAGATAATGAAGAAAGACGAAGAAAATATCTGAAATCAATTTATTCCTTCTGAAACTCAGAATCAATTTTATTTGAATGATTGCTTAAACCGTTCGACAACTTGGTACCTACTGATTACTACTTATATAATATTAATTAAGTATTACTAGAAATAATTATAACCACTTTCTACTTCAAATCTGTATTACTCATTTGGCATACTAATAAGTTAAATCGTATTACGCCAGTAAATGAAGAAATTGTTACGCAAATGATTTCTAATTAATTAATTGCTCGTTATAAGTGCTCATATTTATTATGCACAAAGGATGAATATTAGTCATGACGACATATTTTTATAATTAGCTACCTATTAGACAAATGATGGCAATATTGCGAGTAGCTATTACCTAATGTGGACATTTAATGAGCCAATTACATTCGTCAGTACTCATTTAAATATGAAATTCCTTGTAGGTATTAAATTATTTGATTAATTGAAGGCGCTTTCTGGTTTTAATTAGCCATTTTTGTAATAAGGAGTTCTAAGTATCACATGTTACGAATTATCCTATAATTAGGTGTATTGTAATAAAATAGGAATCATGTAATTAAGTGTAATGTAATGCCTTTTAAGTTATAACATAGTGATGAAATTCTATATTCGCAGTATCTTCAAAAGTTTCCCTTTTTTACTTTATGTCTGAAAATACAAAATAAAATAACAGAGATTTTTACATTTTTGCAGGACAAAACAATCTGTATACAACCGTTCTAATTGAATAAATAACTAATAAACTCTGGGTAGAAGATCAAAGATAATAGTGTTATAAATCAACACAAATGTGAAACATTTTATGAATAACATGGTAAACTATACAATATACTGTCTTGGTGGCTGCGTTTCACGAGGTCTTGAGTTCGATTCTTGAGGCAAGTGTTTTTGGATTTTCTGTCAATACATTCTAAGTAGCAGAACGGATTCTGAAACTGTTCCCAGTAGACAGTAGACTCGCCTTTTAAAACGCGAGATCTAAATCTATTGCCGGCAAACGTATACGTACATAACGGTATGATTTGTCCAGTTCTGCTTACCTTTTTGGGGATATGTATATATAACAACTCAAGTGAACAAAATGTCTGTTAACTAATTTTATACGAGACTATGCTATTTATAACTCAAATGTTGTAATCTGAGCACCAATATCTACAAAGCAAAGCGCAACATTATTAAATATAATAATACCAGATAAATATTAAAGCATTAAAATGAACCCCTTGAGTTTGAATCTAGGGTTGCTTCCGTCTATGATTTATGGCTCGCGAGATTTCGCCTCGGTCTCGCGTTTCCTTTTGTCGCTGTATCCGGCTTTGTGGCAGCCCTGGCTGTATAATAGACAGCCGATGATTCGATCCTGTAATGAATTCATGGTGCGTTCTCGCCTTTATATAGTTGTTTTAGCTTAATTAATATGCTTAATGGAGTTTAACGATTCAATTAGTGGCGATGTAGGTTGTTTTTAGGATAAATTTGGGTTCTGATACAGGTATTACGTATAAATAGATTTAAACTTTGAGATCTTTCGACGAATAAAGTTCAGAATGATTTATTTAGTTATAAACATATACCAATAATAAAAAGGTATGTTGGTCTTATCTGTGAACACATGCAATGGGAGATCAACGATGACATAGGAACTAGTATGTTCTGAGCTTAAAAAAAAATTATATAGATGAAAAACTACTCACGCCTATTTAGCACAGGTATAACAGGCAGACCCGTCATATAAACAATCAAATTATAAAACTAAATAATTTAATGAGTGAATTTATTTTCGTGTTTACCGGATGATCCTGCAAAGTTTAATTTTATTGAAATGGATTTAAAGGTTATTTATATATCAATAATACGACACAACATATCATAATTGAAGTGAAAATTTCTTTAGCGGCGTTGTGCACTTTTTTGTGATGGGTAAAAATGTTAAACTCGCTCACGTGACCTGATCGATTTTATTTATTGTCACTTATGGAGTTTGAATATTATTTATAAAATAAAAAATAAAATAATCTATCGGTTAAGATTAATTATTTTATTCTTATTACAGTCTTGCAATACATTTTTTGCTAACTGATTAATATTTTAGTTAATTCAAACAAACAAGCAATCTGTTCTGCTAAATTTATTACCCGGCCAATCATTGTTGGAATGCCAGACATAATTGAAAAACTACTGTATCTAGTCGCCGCGTGTGCCGTTGCGACGCAATAGCTCTGTAGAAAAACTGTGTGTTCGAATGTGCTACCACATTGTGATCTATTAAAATGTATTATGACCCAAGATACCTAAAATGCAGGAAGGTTGTAG
Source organism: Catocala sponsa (assembly GCA_963564715.1). NCBI lineage: Eukaryota > Metazoa > Arthropoda > Insecta > Lepidoptera > Erebidae > Catocala > Catocala sponsa. The sequence continues at coordinate 18,363,317 of OY751337.1, read as the reverse complement.
GCGACGGGTTTTATACTGTTGGTTATCAAGACTGCTGCAAGTACAAATAGGTACTTGTACCAGTTGATAAGCAACATTCAAACGTATAAAATAATTCAGTACATACTTGAGTTCTCATGCGACAGTATCGATGTTAAAATATGGAAAGTTATGATAGATATAAAAAAGTAATGAAAGAATCGGTTCTGTGTAATGAGTATTCATAATATCTTTAGTTATATAATTCCTATAATTTTACATATACGTAATTAGTCTTAGATCTTAATGATAATGGATCGAACTACAGCTTTTTAGTTACAGTTAGCAAATTTCACTAAAAAAATATTCAGCCTGAGGGCGAATATTGTTCAAAATAGAGTTCTGATGTACCTAATACTGCCCATGTTCAATTAATTGCATGTTTAATGTTTACATTTGACTTTAATTTTAATTAAGCTATCATTTGTGATATTTATAAAACTGAAACTAGATTGCGACTCAATAGTTTTTATTATGACAATAATAAATAATTGCTCCACAGATCTAAATAACTCTAATTCTGAAATATAGATACTGATAAAACCTAATACTTACCAATTTTGGCAAGGTTAGGTTAACTACATTTCAAACCTTGTTTGTGGATAACCTCCAAAAAAAAACCTAACAATATAAATGCCATTATTATTAGCACAACTCTAACCTAAAAAAGGTCGTATTCCATACAAGTTTCATGTGCCTACCAGTAACAAGAAAGTTTAGCTCATAATACTTACGTTGTATTATGTACCGTCATCCCTCACAGCATCAATGTTGTGGGGTGGGTTTAATAAAACAAAAGACAACAGCATGTCGACACTGCGGCCCGATCTACCGTCTGTCAAATAATGATACTCATTTGTCAAACGCAATCGGCCCGTCTGCGATATTCTTTATTACGCGCACAAATACACTGGATATTGTAGTACCTATTGCGTGTTTTTTATACTATGCGGTGAGGTAGAATTTAAATTTCGATCGTGATCGAGTAAGATTATAACTGTAGCAGGTGGTACTTTTTCTTTTTTTTAAATCTTTTTATTATTAGGGCTTTTTTATTTTAACAATTAAATGTCAGCCCCATCGTTCCCTATAATCTAACTATCAGAAATAGAAATCATTTGTGCAAAAATATGTTATAAATAGCTACAGTAGTAGGTAGTTCGAAAACTATCTCATCGTAATGTATGCTATTGTTATCTAATAAAAAATGACAAAACGTATATCTATTGTCGATTATAGATTAAGAAGTTCCGATATTGATAGTATCAGAAGAATTGCTTCGTATAGCGCTTAAGTCGATCCGCCTCTCAACCAATATGGGTTCTAGAAAACCTGAGTCCCGCAACACCTTGCCGATTGATTATCAAAAGCAAACCGTATCTGAAAATGGTTGTCAAACTTGATCAGGTATTGCATTCCCAAATAAACTATAACACTTATTTAGTAAGCTGATTCTTTTATCACGTATTGTAATAATGTATAGTATAGATATTACATTCCATACAACACTCATATCATTCAAAACAACAACAAAGCCTTGTACACACATGCACACATTCATACAGCTGCACAATACCTTATAAAGGCGCGGAATAACCTCTGGATAGCAGGCTCCCGTCGATCCCATCATTTCTTTTATATTTTTTCATCAATGTCACACGTGACGCCCGAATGTCATTTTCATATGACGAAAAAAAATGTTTATTAAGACGACGGGCCACGATATTACAATTTTCCACTAGTGAAATATGGAAAGCGATATTTTACGAGAAAATAACAAGGTGCGTATAGCGAGATTAAAACCGAGAGGGTTGGCCATATTAATGTTTGTGTAAGTAACGTATTCTGTTGCAGGTTTTATTAAAAACTACGCGGTTTTACATAAATCATGAAGTTCTATCCATAACACGTACTTATTTTTTATCACGGAAAAAGCCAAACGAAATTATTACATAACGAATTTGACATATATTTGGTAAATAATGGCGAATGATCAGAAAAGTTATCGATTATAACGACTGACTCCATATTTTACTTTTAAAAATTATTAGATATTATATACCTATATTATACATAGATAATGCATTGAAATTAAACTCTTTTATACGGATTTTATCGCGTTGTTTATTTAACACTGTATTACATAATTTAGAAACTGTTACACTACTACCTATACTAATTTTTAAGCTAATAGAATTATTAAAACTATTTATATTTAAGTTTACACCTTCCCCGACGTTTCGGTTGCTTTTCAGCAGCCATGGTCACGGGATAATGCAGTTAAATTTAGACGTTATTAAAGTAAAAATGGTTTATCAAAATTTTATGAACGCAAATGATACCTAGGTATAATGATACCTAAATATCATTATCTATATATACGACGTGCGTAGTATCCATAATGCTATTTACATAAAGTTGTTTAAAAAGTAAATTTATAGTAACAAGTAATTATTGTATTTTATAAAAAATATAACAATCACATTTTTTATAAAGCAAATTGTAAATAAAGTTCACGGTCATATAATAAAAACAAAAGACAAGCCACAATAGGAGGGTTTCAAATAATGTAAATTTATGAACAACTTTAGAATGGACCTTTTATAAAACTTGAAACATTATATGTAGCATTTCGCTTAAGTAGTTGTGTTTATAAAACAATAAGTTGTTTACTTTAGATAATGTTAAACTATGGCTTATAATTTACTAATTAACGTTAAATTTGCTTCGAAGTTTCGAAGACTTCGTAAACAAATCTGCGTCACATCAAATTAAAAATATTAAATAATACCTACTTACTTTAAATTTTTATATTATAAGGTGAATATTATTATGGAATTGTGTTTTGAAAATTTATATATTTTATATACTTTATTATATTCTTGAAATTAAATTACTGTACCTACACACATATTATCGCGTTGTTCATTTTAAAATTCTCTTCCGATCATTTTTTAAACACGCTGTTTAAATTATTAGGCTATTACTGTCATTAAAATAGTAGTAAAGATTTACAGTAGTCATTTAATAGTCTCAAAATAATGTAAAAATGTGTTTCTTTTTAATAAATAACGCGATGAAATTCGTATTAAGTAGTTAGTTAATTTCAATGTACACCATTCGCAATAAATTAGACAATATTATGAATATAACAATAATTTCGCCTATGAAGGTACGAAACCTAAATTAAAATGTTGGATATTTTATTATTATCAGAAAGATTGTCCATGTCATTGTGATGACACTATATCAAACTATGTTAACCGCAAGTCATATTATAATTATAATACTGTCCATAAGCAGTAATAAGATGATCGCAATTCGAGAACTATCACCGCTCTGACAAGCGCAGTTTGCATCGTCACAGCGCTTTGGCGATGCACGGCGCGGTGCGGCGCGGCATGACGCGGTACGACGCGGCATAGCGGCGACGAGCGTGGCAGATGTGCCACCGGTTGTGATTGTCTTGCCGCGATGATTGATGATCTTCCGCGGCGGCTGCGATATAGGGCTGTCGCAAAACGGAGAATAGAATTTTATGAAATGAGTGGAAATATAAATAGTAAAAAGATATAAATTGAATAATAAAGTCATTATAAAATTATCTAAATAGTAATCGATAGCTACTAATTAAATCCTGCACAGAGGCTATACCAAAACATTGCAGATGTTTTTGTAAATCCTTACTTATTATTAATATTATAAATGCGAAAATGAGTTTGTTTGTTTGTTACGCTTTCACGCCTTAACTACTCAACCGATCAACATGAAATTTTGCATACACGTTGTCAGGGGTACAGAATAGGACATAGGGTACCTATCATCCAGAAAAAAGAACTGTTGCAAACCTAACCTAACCTACATTTACGCGAGCGAAGCCGCGGGTGAAAACTAGTTTAATTATAAAGGACTAATTAGAGGACACAAAACAACGATGTTTATAGTTTTCGTCTGGTTCCAGCACAACGCAGAAACTATTGAACTGATTTGGGTACGGTTTTCATAATTTGGTAGCCATACGTAAATGGCGTCACGAGTGTGTCAGATGGGGGCGGTTATATTTAAAGGACATAATAACAGCTATAAATATGTTAGTTAATTTATTAATTGAACTTAATTATTAAACTGTTACCTTTGAAATTATTACTTTCGTGAACGGTATTTATTGCGTAAGTGCTATTCATTCATTTGAAGTTAGTCAGTTTAAGTCGAAAATATCGCCGTTATTAGTAACGGCGATATTTTCGACTTTTGTAATTTCGACGGTTGTAAAACCGTGCAATTAAATTATGTATATCTGGACCTTGTCGACGTTTATACATCACATCGAAATTAAAATAAATTAATGTCTGTTAGTCCTTACGATTACTTTCTATGTCAGGTAAGGTATAAAACCACTACGGCAAGAGACGCCCGGTTGTCACCACTGCGGTGACTGCCGCGACGTTGTTGGGGACACGGCGCTGCACACTTTGGCGGTTTGCCCCGCCTGGGCATCGCAGCGCCGTGAGTTGATCGCGGCAGTCGGATTGGTTGCCCTCTCGCTCCCGGCTGTAGTTCAGTCTATGGTCCGGAGTGCGAGGTCGTGGAACGCCGTCGCCTCCTTCTGTGAGGAAGTGATTTCCATCAAGGAGGCGGCGGAGCGGGAGAGGGAGCGTTTAAACCCTCTCCCCAACCGCAGAACCGGGCGCCGGAGGGCGCGGGACGACCTCCAGCCACCCTGAGGTTTGACCTGGGGGTGGTGGGCTTTGTGGGCCTGCCCGCCATCCGTTCAGCACCAGGTCCGAGAGGCGGCGTGCGTGTTCCCACGCGTGCCTCTGTGTCGTGTCCGTCTCCCCTCTATGGGGGGGACAGTAAGGCTTTTTTGTAGTTGTGACCAGTGGGTAGGTCTTTTCGTGTAGTGGCCTGCCGTTTCATACGGCGGGCCTTGACCTCGGCGGGGTCGCGACCGCATGTGAAAGTGATTCGCGCGGCCCCGCCGATAGTGGTTTGTCGAGGAACACCGTGGTAGGTTTAGTCGGTATTCCGGGAGGTCCATTTTATCGTTTTAATATCTTTCTGTTACCCCAGCGAGTCCTACATAACCCCTCCGCCCGCCCCCGCGAAGGGGAAAGCGTCAAAGCATTACCCCACGTAAAAAAAAAAGGTATAAAACCACTAAAACAGATTTTATCGCAGTTTATTTGAATAACAACTTTAAAGAATATTTTCTTATATTATTCATATTTCCTTTTTCCATTTCGTTTCAGGTGCTTTTTAGCAGACATAGTCACGCGTGTGCTTTCCTCGTGACAGCGGATAAAAGTGTAACTAAAATAATTCTTAAAAGTCTATATAAAAAATTAACCGCGATCAATTCCTATACAACATATACATTTCAAGAAATAAATTAATATTTTTATTTTATAATTTTATTCTACTATATTATAGTAAATTAAGACTACACATTTTTGTTATTGTCAGCCATACAGCTGATTGTTTAGTTTACTAGCAAACCGTAACTCAACACAAAAATACAGTTACATCGAAGCAGGTAACAAAATTACTACTGGGTCTCTCAGTATCTTTGTTATCGAGTTATATCGTAAATATGTAAACAAACAAATTAGGCGAGAGAAAAAAATATGTTTAAATCCAATAAACAAAGTGATTAGTGTATCTGTTTCTATTGTTGTTCACTCAGATAACTGAGTAAATACTAGCGCTGGAGCAAACAAGTACCCTTTCACAATGGAAGATAATCCCCTTTATAATAATGATTGACAGTTCTCTCCGTCTCTTTTTGATTCTTTTGTTGGTGACTCCGCCTCCAATTCAATTGTGTTTATGTGATCTTATTTATCTGCAAGTATGGATTTCTAAACGCTAAAGCGAATTATGTCGTAAAGGATTTTATGTAAAACTGACACCCATACGAAAAATTTGAGTTGTGCTATTGATTTTATATGTAAAGTAAGAGAAAATGGAGTAATAGTCGTATGAAGACATGTATGATTTTTTAAGAAGAGTGCTTGGATATGTAGGTGTTTAATCGCAAAGACTTTTCAAGATATTTTATTTTTTCTTATTGCGTGTAATTTACGGGTAGTAGTATTGAGGTTACTACAAGCAACTGATACAAAGAGATCCTAGGCTACTTATAAGCCACGCAAGTTTTTGTTCTGTGCTACGGCTGACATCGTAACATTGGCATTGACTCACTAAAACAATTTATTTATGATAAGTATTAAAATACAACAATATTTATGAAAAATATATAATAGCTACTTGTGACAACCCTACTCGTCTATTCAACTCACGTTTATTCAATATAAGCAAACTGAGGCATAGGCCACAGTAAAAGTACTTTGCCGAAATATTCAACATTCGTCAACCGTTGCGACGATTCCAATGTAAGTACATGTCTGGATTCGTCTGTCTATTGTACGTAAATACATACTCGAAGATGTAACATGATAAGCAGGCAGAGGGTTTTTGAGATATATACATAAATTCTGTACTTGTAATATGCTATCGTTAGTTGATAGTAGAATAGTGTTGGCTGCAGCTGAGTTTTGTTTTCTAGATGTGTAGCCTTATTTTCGCTATTATAATAGTACTATTCACTTAAAGTTATATACTTACTAATAGTATCTATCTATAAATCCCGCAGGACAAAATGCGCCCTCACAATAGATCGGTTAAATTCAGATGGTGTATGATGGTATTAATCGACTCGTGACTAGCACTGCGCTAAGTGGTGGGTTCAAATCCCATCTACACAACATTTTCTATGTTTTGTGTCCCAAAATTGTGGCTATAAACTCCACTGCGATACTGGATTACAAGTGCGGGATTTGTTAATATAAATAAAATCATAATTAATGTTTACCTAATATAATAATATAGTATACATAATATCGTTTTAAATACTAAAATGCCCTAAATCTACTGCGATGTATCATAAGAAGAAAAATATAGTGTTTCTCATTTTTCATATAGTATCTGCGCAATGGTATTTATTCACGAAATATTTCGTAGTTAATATTTAACAAAATAATCAATACAAATTATATTATCTTACGTGATACGTAGGTATTTACACGACCGTGGTTTAGTTGGAAACATACTGGCACTAACGAGTATGTTTCCAACTAAACTATGATCGTGTAAAAAATGAAAATGAATGTAATTAAGCATTTTTAATCGATTTATATCCTCTTGATTAATTAGCTCAAAAGTCAATATTCTTTTTAAAAAACTACATTGTCTGCCTACTATTTCTATATTTGTTATTTTTTCAGTAGGTAAGTGTTTAACTGCTAGTAACTTATACATCATGCAGATAGGTAGATATTTGTAAGATTATACGTATACGTTTCCCCATCAAGCTTTTCCTCAAACATACTAACTGCGCCATCTTTACATTTTCAAAGGTTACAATGCGAGAGCAATTTCCTATTGTCTGCAACTCATACAGTGTTTAACTATAAATAATATGTGTATAATAATTAAATAGTAATATCCTGAACATTATATATAGAAATATATTACTATTCTGGTATTCTGTTTTGTTTTAACATACGCGATCGAATGTGTGATAGAAAGCGCTTTTATGAATCTCGTCCGCTTATGAGCATGTTTCAAAACCTTGTTTGTAATAGCTAAGTTGTCTACGAGATGGCGCTTTTACATATTTTTCTTTATTTTGTATTCTTATATATTTTTATGTACTTCATTTTATAATTGTATTTAAGATAGCCTTGTATGGAAGCTTTATTGTAGGTATTAAAAACAAAAATATTGGCTCGGTATCATTAGTACGAATTATCAAATTGTTTGTTTGTCTATGTAAATATTGGTATCTAATATTATCTTAAATAACGCTTAAAATATTTTGTAGTAATAGCTCTGGAATTTAGTTGATTAAATTGACCCTAAACTAAGAGCTTTTAAAATACATACACCTATATTATCAAAATCATTTTACCAAGGGAAACGGGATAAAATACTTGAAACAATTTTATAAATGTTATTTACTATATACTTACTATATAATTATAGTAAACAACATTGAAATACTTACTATATGCTCCTTAAGAGGTAAGCAGAGATGTATACCTACATATTACACCTACATTATATCAGTTACAAGTGTGTTATGTAGATCTTATGTAATGGGACACATGCCTATTGACGTTAACTGGGCACATACGCAGTCTCCGTGCTGCTTCTGTGAATGTCTTAACAGAAAAGCCCATAAACTCTTTGTTCGACCAGGGAATCGAACTATCATAAAATTATGCTACGAAACCAATGGGGCAGTTGACAAATTTTTATTTTCTAAGCCTTTAGTATGTTAGTTAGGCAAACGATTCTAAAAGTTTAATAAAAATCAAAAATAAAAGTATATGTGGTTTATTTTTTTGCTTTAATATATGCATTCTAATTTGAGGTAAGTACACATTATTGTTTAAAAATAAGTTTTCATATTCTCTTCTAAAGTCTTTGACTTGGACTATCAAATGTTGTGTAAAATCTGTTAAACATTAAATAAACAATAAGATACTTAACAATGAATGCTGCTATTAAAGCCACCGTTAGCAGTTCGGCATAGTTAAGACGCATCACATAAACTTATGATATTTAATTGTTCATTAGATTAGTGATTATATCTGGTATAAAGTTTCGGGTTTCAGAAATATTAATGTAGTCATGGGCACACCGGTGACACAAACTTTTGGTATTATATTGATTGTTTGGAATGTTGTCACATTTTATTGTATGCTTTGAAAGCTAAATGAAAAGTCATTGGATGGAACTCATATATCGTGATCGATTCTCAGGAGTTTTGTTTTACAATAAATTAAAGTAAACTAGGTAATAGGAGATGGGTCTACTAAAGTTTCATTTTGGTGCATTAGCAGTGTTACTACTGAAATGATGAAACACTAAATTCTAACGTAAGTAAATTTCAGCATGAATGGGTCGGCTCGACTGGGGAAGGCCTAGGGTCACAGAATATGGATGTGAAATAGCAGTATTCCTACTGTTGTGTTTCGTTCGGCGAGTGAGAGTACCGGAGGCCTAAGCACCTCCTTTCCTCCTTCCCGCACTTTCTCCTTCCCACTTCCTTTCCTAAAGGGTCAGCAACGCGCAGGTGATGCCTCTGGTGTTGCAGGCGTCCATAGGCTTCGGTGACCACTTACCATCAGGTGGGCCGTATGCTACTTTGCCACCTCAGTAGTATAAAAAAAAGAAATTATTATTTTTAGGTATTTCGCATACTAACTGATATTCGATTATAGCTTACATTATTCTGTAAGTATTTTAAATAAACTTAGGTAATCGTTTCAAAACATAAACACCACTATCCTAAAATATAGGAGTCAAATACAATAAAATATAAGTCAATATGCAAATAATAGATAGTTTCAAATCAGATACTCCAGAACCGATAACAATAATAAAATTGCAACTTGTCAATAACAACCCTAATTACTAATCACCTAATTGAAGCCTCGAACTTTTAACTAGTTTGCTAATTACCCTGACTTAGAGGACTCGCCATATAAAAACCAAGGACAATTTGGAAAATCATCATAATCACTTGAGCTTTCGTAGTGAACATTACTGCCTACTTAAGTAATTATTCTCAATATGCCTCAGACCACCTCAAGCCAGTCTTCAACACCAACCCCATTTAATGGGACCAATGGTCCCTGTAATAGGAGTGACAGTCAGTGGAATCAAGTTCACCCTATCAGTCCTGATACTGCCCAGAATAGAACGGTAATTTGACTTCATAGTATAATTTTCAGTTTCAGGATACTTCACAATAAAAAATAAATGTATAAAGCTTTGCTCCTCTTTAATTTTTAAACAACTGTATCAATATTTGTGTTGGTTGTAACTTGTATTTAATTTGGTCTTTATGTCTTTTACAGCCATTGGAATGGAGGGAATTGCCGGCACATAACATCATACCCGTGTCTGTGGGTACCAGCAACGTCTCCAGTGCGCAGCACTACACCAATGCCATCAACAGTATAAATGGACAAACACAACAAGTCGTTTACAACCCACCGAGCTACATGAACAGTCCTTACCAAAGGAGCGCCATAACCAACGGATACACAGCTCTAGCCGTTACAAGAGGAATCAATGAACAAGTCATCAATGCACCAAATCTCATCCGCACACCAAATGGCCAAATTATTGGAGGATCCAACTGGCCTAATCAAGCAGCTGTAGGCAGACTTGTCTCTCAAACACTAACGTGGCCTAGTAATAAAACTTCTGGCGGAGTGAAGAAACAAAAGCGTATCAGGACTGCATTCACTAGCCAACAGATGATGGAGTTAGAGCAGGAGTACGCAAGAACTCGTTACTTGGACAGGGCACGTCGTATAGAACTCGCGGATGTCCTGCGTCTCAATGAAAGAACTATCAAGATATGGTTCCAAAATCGTCGTATGAAGGAGAAGAAGGACAGGGCTGAAAGTCTTGAAGATTCCGAGGAAGCTTGTACTACTGAATCATCTCCTGAAGTAGGCAATATTCAGATGCCCATGCTTGTTCACGAACAATACCCAAACATTCAAAATGAAGTATACAATCAGGGAGGGGTTTACCTTGAACCATTCGTCGTGTCTTCTACTTCTACTCCAATGCCTGCCACCAGTTTGTCTACGACATTGCCCCAAGTTCCAGTCCCATTACAGAATGCGTACCAAATGCCGGAGTATATTTCAGAGGAGCAGTGCCATGCTCATTACCAGCAAGTGCAAGTGCAGGTGCAGCATTATCCTCCTCCCTACGGCGCAGAGGTTCAGCAATCGTCCCCTGCATCAATCCCACAAGCAGAGGCTGTATCTTCCACAAATGCTCCTAGTGATATAATCGAGAAGAGCTGGGATCTATCTTGGATTAAAAGTATTCAGATCGAAGAGGAATATTAGTATTAGAATTGTTTTAGAGATTTTTATTGTGAATACTGTATATATTATATTTAATAAATTGTGTCCAGATTTACTTAGTTTCCATTATTATCTAACTTTTAAATGAACCAAAATGCAAGGCTTGGTTATAGTAGTTGATATTAACAAAATATCAATAAATTGAAGGGCATGCATATGCCTTACACTTTGTCTCCTATTATTTTTCCATGTATAATTGTATTAAACACTTGTTGATAAGACAATTTTGTCTTATCGTATCAAGTGGCCAATTAACTTCCCTCGCCTGTTATCTATACTTCTCAATAATATCATATAATTAATCTGAAATTTATTTATTAGTGAATAGTTTATATCTAATAATTCGAATTTTTATTTTTAACATAAATAGAGTTTATTGAATTTTAAAAGGGTTACAATGCACTAGTATTTTTCCTAGCCACTCCAGTTAAGCTAGAAAGCTTGTGTGAGATTCGAGTACATGACTTCGCGATTGTCAGCCCTACAACGTATCGATTGGATTATATCCTTTGTTTTAAGCAAAAAGTAGTGTCAAGCGACTCATATTGCATCTACTTTTAGTATAAACGTACATAAGGTAATGTTACGATACGCGTCGGATATCTTTAAAACTGATTTTTATTAAACAAAGTAGTCTAATTTTAATTGGAATGTTCTATGGGAATATTACAATTAAACTATAAATAATTCAAATTCAAATAGTTGATTGTAATATATAAATTAGGAATTTATAATTAAGTTGTACGATACAATTATTTAAAATATCGTAATTAATTATCTACTACTGTTACTGACTGTACCATTTCTATGAAATTTTCAATGTGAAATTAAAATTCAAATGTTTTAAAAAAAATGTTGTTTCTTTAACCTCATTAGCCATTCATTACTTTTACTAAATTATATGCATCATCTAATCAAAGTTATGTAATTGCTATGTAGCATAACGTCTCAGTTTGGTAATGTCGATACGTGATGTTACCAAAAGATAATGAGACAAAATGTATTACGTCCAGCTATGTTAAGTCACCGAGTAAAACCCTGGGACGCCTCTTGAAAATATTAGAACACGATGCTATTGCCGTTTATAGCACATAGTTTCAGACTTCGTGCTGCCACTTAGAATTTTCTCATTCTGAGTATCAATCTCAATCATACTTTTGCCAAAACCTCTAGGGTTTTCACAAGTTTATTGAGGATGAATTGGCGAAACAACAGCTAGAGCAATGAAAAATCGAACAATAGATTAATAAACATTAAAAAATACAATAAATAAATACCTAGTTTCACGCTTATATTTTTGAAGAGGTATGCAGAGTTGTGTAATACCCACATTTTGCCAGCTGAATATTCTATTCTGGCACATTTACCCACATAATAGGTGGCGAGCTTATTGTTTTTTACGGGCGCAATTGTAGGCTCCGTTCTAAAGAACCAACAGCACTTTGTGCGACCCGGAATTCAAACTTGAGATCTCATGCATAGGATTCGCATATACTACCGCTGAAACATGAAGGTTTTGTTAAATCGTTCGGCAATAAAATAACATACATATGTCATAATGATTGTAAAGTACCTAATAATTGTAAAGTACGTTAGGATTCGTCTATGTATAATTACCTATTATATATATTCAATGTATGCCTATAGATATACGAGTATTTGATAAAGCAATGATTTTTGTATTTTAGGCTATTTGTCAATTTGGTAAGGGTCGCGGGAAGCGATTGCGAGTGGCCTGTGTGTGGCAGCCTATGTCCAGCAGTGGACGTCTCTCGTCTGAGATGATAATAATAATCTGTCCGTCTACTTGACTGACTGTTTCTTCCTCATTACGACATTATTTTGGAGGATACATAGCTTAAGATAACATATGTTAAAAATCTACTTAAAATCTAAGCAGGTTAATCCAATTCTTTTTAACAACTCACGCGCGTCCGTCTGTGTCGAGTTCGTCTCCCCTCTAGGGGGGGGGGACAGTAGGGATTAAGTAAGAAGTGACCATAGGGTAGGTCTTATCGTGTCGCCTGCCCTTTCATACGGCGGGGTCGCGACCGCATGTGCAAGTGATTTGCGCGGCCCCGTCGATAGCGGTTTTGTCGAGGAACTCCGTGGTAGGTTTAGTGGGTATTCCGGGAGGTACATTACTTCTTATTCCATCTTTCTCTTTTACCCCGGTGAGTCCGACATAACCCGACAAAGCCCCCGCGTCAATGCATTCTTCCACGTTAAAAAAATCTTTTAACAAGATATTTATTTATCTTTTTGGCTTACCTAAAATTGTTTACACTTATAACTTATTTATTTGAACTGATGACTTGTGTTACTATTTCGTACAGACAAGTGTAGATTTACCACAGGCGTTATTAATATAAAATTAAGGACTTATTAGAAAACAATCTAAAAATATAGGTACGTAAAACGGGCGGAATAGCCCTGAATTTGATCAATAGTGTGCCTCGTAAATTTAATCGTTGGCGAACCAAATAATGTTCTAGGATCTTTGTGGTTCAGACAATAGTATCCTATAATGACGTGTGATCAGCCATGAACGCGCCACCATTTAGTACTCAGTTGTCTTGAAGCTGTATAAAAATACCCTATAATTCTTGCTTATAGTTATCATGAAAACCTACCTCAAAAGATTACAAAATATGTAATTACATAGGTTCGGCTGCAAATTATTCCTTTTAGTCACGTCAACTTGATCATGAAACACACTTAAAAGTATCTAATTAACCTTGTAAATATAAACCTAAATAAATGAATCATTATATTACCTTTATATAATACTAGCTTTTGCACGCGGCTTCGCTCGCGTAAAAGTAGGTTAGGTTATGATATTAACGGGACGTTTTGTTTTTAAAAAAAATATAGCCTATGTCACTCGGTGATAATATAGGTTTCTAATAGTGGAAGAATTTTTAAAATGGGTTTAGTAGTTTTTGAGTTAAACCCTTACAAACAAACAAACAAAAAAATAAATCTTTCCTGTTTATAGTATTAGTATATTATGCATTACATTTATGCGAATGGCTTACATTAATAACATACAAAACTGATTTAGATAGATTTTATAGCGTTGTTTATTGTAAAACACAATTACTATCAAATTATTGAATTGTCTTCCCGTGACCATGACTTCTGAAAAGCAACTGAAACGTCAGAGAAAGTGTACCTAAACCTATATCTAAATACTTTAATAATAGTAGTAAAGTGTATCAGTAGTAGTTTAATAGCTTCAAAATTATGGAATAATTGTGTATTAAAATAAACAACGCGAAAAAGTCTGTTTAAAGTAGTTAAATTTCAATACCTTTTACACGAAAAATGAAAATGTAATTCAATATAATTTGCGAGATATTAAACGAAAATTATAGTGTGGCTACGACGCCTACTTTTGAGCTAAATAATGTCGCTATAATACACGAACACTACATATGGCAAATTAGCTTTGCCCACGGCTTCGTTTGGGAACATTGCTTTATTTCTGGATAAAAGGTACCCATGTCCATTTCTGTACATCTGACAACGTGTACTTATACGAAATTTCATAATGATCGACCGTGTAGTTAAGTCATGCAAGCGTAACAAACTAAGGGCCACTTGCACGACAACTCCAAAATACGTTTAGCACTAAACAGATTTAAAACATCCTGGCATCTCAGTCACCTTCACATGGATGACTGCAACAGCACGATGTTTTAAATCTATTTAGTGCTAAACGTATTTTGTGAGTTGTCGTGCAAGTGGCCCTAACTATCTTATATTTGCATTTATAATATTCGTTAGGATAACGGTTTGAAAAGATGTTATATAAATTGTATTTATGACGTATGAGTTTATATGCATAATAGAACTATGAGTTCTTGTAGCTAGCTATTAAAATAATCTACATCCATATATAAAAACAGCTGCCCGAATCTGCTGGCTCAGACATGTGCAAAGAATGGGAGAGGATCGAGCTGCCAAAAGAGCATTTATATCGGGTGACCCACCGAGCGTCATCCGGTGGGTCATCCAAGGTACCGATGGAAAGATGAACTAGCTAAAGACCTGAGACAGATGAATGTGCTCGATTGGTCTGCCTTGGCACAAAATAGGAAAGAATAGCGCACTTTAATGATGGAGGCCAAGATCCACTTTGGGTCGCTGAGCCAGCGATGTAAGTAGGTATATCCATATGTAAGCTCTGTTTAATGACTTTATTCGTTGTCCATCTCTAATAATTAATTATTGTAAAATATTTTACGGGACAATTACATTAGCTTATCTCATTTCCATGCTGGGGTGTATAATTGTAGTAGGTACTTTATATGTAATATAACACTACTTACATATGGATTTGGTGCACTGAGTTAGTACTTAACTAGATAAATAAAACAATGACTAACGAATTACCTATGTCTTCTTCCCACAATGAGAAGAGGCACATGCCTAGAAGTGGCAGTTCATATATAAAGGTGATGGTCATGATATTATATACATGTATAATGTATATGTAAAGTTAATACTTGAGTGTATAATAAATTAGCTGAATAACTGAGAAAATATATATTATACTACATATCAAAAATTAAAATTATTACGGTATCTCAAACGCTGACTTACTATTATTCAAGATATATATTTATTGAAACCATTTGAATGTCATTGCACAATTTCATAAAACGATTAATGACATTAATAGTTTTTTTAAATGTATCTACAGTAAAATAGCAAGCGCATACATATTAAGAACCACTGATAATAATGTTAAAGTATAAGTCAAATATAAAAATAAGTAAGTAATAAATAAGTCTAGACATATAGGAAAACCAAAGCAAACTTATTATAAATAACTATTATTATTCATGTCCCAAGTTAATGTTACTAGAAAATTATGTATGTCAATAGAGTATAACAATTTAAGAACATTTCTGAACAATACGGTTTTTAACGTATAGTTTCTCATTGCAGCATGAAAGCTTCGCCAATTTTTTGTCATTTATATTAAGTTTAGCTTTAAATGTTGATACCAGTAGCTTTTCAATAATAATTTACCACTTTCTGCTAAATAACACAATAGATAATTATGTTTAACAATACTTAGTAATTATCAGTACCAGTGTGTAATTAATACTTATAGGTCACGTTTAAATTATAAGTTCTACTACGATGCACATTAAGTAATTCAACAATTAATTAGACACATTACGATAATTGACTGTGGACTATCGCTGACAATAATTAGTTAATTATATATGATTAAGTAATTTTGTAATTAAATAATGCGTTCCAAACATAAACATAACTATATATAAGACTTAATCAGTTTAGAACGCTTAGTCGCTTCTTATTAGTGGTGTCAACATTTATTGATAATGAAATATATGTGGTCGAATAACGCACAAGATTCTGTAAATATGCATACTCGGAACGACGATTTTGTTGTCAGAACTGAATACAATCTTAAAATGGTAAGCAGACATCTTTTTACGCTTATATATATAATTGTAACGTAATGCGTAAGTAACAAAACTATTTTATATGTTATTAAATATCTGTACTTTGATAGCTTAATGCAATATATGACTATATATTTATGTAAAATTCATCAATGCCACTCGTGGCCACGGGTAAAATGGTCGGCAACCGTGAACATAAATGTATTTAACTTAGAAAGTGACTAGATAATCTGCTATATATATAGTATACTTTGTTTTCAAATATTTTTATTACACTTAGGTTGTGGTGTATTTAAACGGACAATATTTTACTATAATATGTGCCTTTGAATACATCTGCTATTCTAAACATAATTCCTGAGATAGCCATGTGTAAAATATTGTCGTGTATCTTATAATTTGACTTTTATTGACGATTAGTATATTGCACGCACACATTGCAGTAAAATTAAGTCTCTTAATTGAAACATTATAACTTAGTTGGTATTCAGACTTTTGAATTTTTTTAATACATGTATTTTATTCAATGGGACTTATTTGATTTATATTTATTATAATTTCTTTTTATTTCAGATGGAAAGCCTTCAAAAAACTAGCCCTAAGAAAGTTAAGAGATTTCGAAGCGCATTTACAACGGATCAAGTAAACTATTTAGAGAAACAATTCAAAAAGTTTCCTTACATTGGAAACGCTCAACGTAAGGAAGTAGCAGTTGCTTTGAACATTCCTGAGAGAGCTGTCAAAATATGGTTTCAAAATCGAAGAATGAAGGAAAAGAAAGAAACGTTTGGCAAGGAATTTGGTGACGAACAAAACAATCGAAAGTCACTGGAATTTGCTAAAGATCAATTAAATAATGGTAGTCCGCCATCAGCTAATGATCAAAAACCGTATTCATTACCATTAATAACGGGTGTTAATAAGGGTAATGGTGGCAAAATGATAGTGACAAATAATTCACCGTCTAGTTTGAACACAGGAATACTTATTGCAAATTCAGGGTTCAACGCTTTAGAAGGTGGAACGATGCCTAACATTACGTATTCTCCAACTGTTTGTGCCAAACCACCTCCAAATCCCTTACCAAACAATTACATTAAATCGGCAGAATTTTCGATAGATTTGTGCAAGAAGTACAAAAGCGAAACCAGTAGCAGCCCGAACTTCTTAAAACCACTGTCAAATATAGAAGATAACAAGCAGACATTAGAACAAAACCCGAACTACAAAACCATGGAACAAATGTTACCAGAAGATCTTTCTTCGAACCGTAAAATGAATGTCGTTACAGCGAGTCAGACACAAGTACCGCATATTGCACCGAATAATCCTGGATACATTTCTGTAATACCAACCGTAACGCCATTTTGCGCACAACCATATTATACTGCTAGCGGAGTTCTTTGGAAGCCTGTAAACATGTTGGCCACTGCTCGACCGCCTGGAACCTCGATATCTGTATCTGTATCGAATGGCGTGGGACCTGTGCCTACTGTGCTAGAAGAAGCACCGAAAAAGTGTTGTTCCTGTGATTGTCATGTCAAACCTTTGGTACCTAATTATAATTTTCAGCCGCCCGCGCCATCTCAAACTCCTCAATATATTTTAACAGCTGTGCAGTTTCCAAATCCCAGCGCTCCTAAGTTTTAGAATAATTTCCATACTCAAATACAGGCACGCCAAGTTTCAATATTTCGGTAAATTAAATTAGAACACACATTCACGAAGTGATTGTGAATTTGGTCTAGTGTGTCTGTTTGATATGTTTTTATTCTAGTCCTTAGTTATTTTAAGTGCACCTTATAATAGTATTAAGATATTAAATAGGAACATATACACTCCCAGGAGAAACATTGTACCTAAATAGGGTAAGAATTATAAATCATTCATGTTTCGCTTATATATAGTTTAATTTTACTTCAATTTCGTTTACTAATTTATATGGATATTTTATTACAATATATTAATATTATTATTTACGTTGTTTAATTTCGATGCACAAAACAATAGTACTGGACTGGAGTTTAAAATGGCGTTATTGCCAATAGCAGGTTTCCTGAACGAGGTATCACATATGATACACAACGAAAAATTTTCTATTGTGTCCATCCCAGGGCAGAGAAAGGTCTATAAAATATTAAAACCAACAACTAACTTGTAGACACTTTATTTAAAATATAATGTATAGATGTAGTACAATAATTACTTAATTTATTCCCACATGTCTATTTTAACAGTATTCTCTAAGATATAAGTTTAAATTAATAGAAACAAAGATAATATTATCATAGACGCAAGTTATAGAAATAAAGTATAGAAGAAGAAAGTATTAGTGTAACTTATAATTAATCTGGATTATGTTTGTAACCAACACTTTCCTTGCAAAGTATAAAACAGTTCTTTTAATTTATAAATTTATAATCTAGTTAAACTTTATATTAATAAACAAATACTATATTTAGGTTCTAAATTCTAATGTATTATACAAAGTCCAATTCATTGCCTTTAGTTTAAAAAGTCAACTAGATAACACAAAGTGGATTTAGCATATACATTTACAATTTTACTTATAAACAATAATCTTTTTCATGTCAAGTCTAAGAAACAATCTAATAATTTTTACCTTAATCTATAAAATATTGGTTAAATATAATATAATTAAAATTTACATTAAGAAATAAATAGGAAAATAATTTATGTTTAGCCTCGAATAATATATTATTATTTCTTAGCCTCAATAAATATACATATTATTAATATTAATCTCGAAAAATATATTATTAATATTAGCTTCAAAAATATATTATATAATTATCTATTATTCTACAATAACATGATCTAAATGATACGAATTATGATTTGCTGCCCAATAGTGATTCATTTGATTGCCATAACCACTGTTCAAACCATTCCCTCCTACACACGGATAATTCATATCAATAGGATAATAATGTGTAGGATAAATATTATTATCATTATAAAATGCAGAAACATTAGATGTTTGTACTCCATAGATGTTTTGGGGCATCTCATAATAAGTGGGTAGTTGATAAGAAAATTCTGAATTATTCGAATGATAATATTGATTGGCATATTCAGTTTTACTAGTTTCGGGTTTTACCTGGCGGGAAGGTGAGTTAATCACTGGAGGCGTTTCATTACCAAAAGATTCGCTCGAAGTATCACAACTGGACTCGGATGATTCCCTCTTTTCCTTCATCCTTCTGTTTTGAAACCAGATTTTAATACATTTCTCCTCGATGTTCAAGGACTTGGCAAGTTCGTATCTTCTGACTGAGTTGATGTATTTGTAGCGAGAGAACGTTCGCTCCAGATTACGAAGTTGTTCTGTTGAGAACGCAGTTCGTACACGTTTAGCTTTCTTCTTGATGGTTCTGGTTATCTCTAGAAACAAAATATTGTATCGTTTAGACACAAAAACACAAGTAATTTTGAGGCCAACTTCTGTGCTCCGTGGTACAATTGTATGCGTAAATTATTACATTTTCTATTTACCTAACTATTATGAGGCTTTTTGTTAATAAACTTACAAAATGGTTAGAGATTGATATATTTATGATATGGATAGTACTATGCATTTGTCGTAAAGTATTCTGATAATAATAAGGCACTCTATTAATATTATAAAAGTGAACAGTTCGTGAATGTGTTAAGATCTTTGTTACTTAATCACTTACAGCTTTATAGATATACATCCTGTAATAACACATGACTTTTTATCTCGATAAGCCTTCTTGTGGGATTCACGCAAGTGAAGTCCCGCGCTGAAGGATATCTGATAGTTTTTAACACATTATGACTCAGACGCATAAGAAAATACATACAATGTCACGACCCGCGTTCAATGTGTCGATGTCATACATTTTTACCGTTCCTATCACAAACATGTATTTGCAATGTATAAGTAAACCAGATGTCAATAAATTATACCTTAATTATTGCTATTCTAAAACAGTACAGGAGAAAATCGAGTTAGTTACTCAGGATGAACTTGAAGTTGAAAAGCTTCACTTATTTGTCATTGGAGTATTGTTACTGTTCAGTTTGTTTATTGAACCAATTTATCAAACACGCTGTTATAAATTTAAAATAACCTCGCTACCTATATCAAGTACTTAGCATAAAACACGTGACATTGTATACCTTTAGGTTTCTGTTGTGTTTGCTCGGGCCACACAGTTCTGAAGGGCCGATTTTCCCAGCTATTTGCCTGAAATAGTATTAAAATTTATAAATGACATACCCTGACATATCTCTATAAGAAAATAATTTTCGCTTTGGAACATTAAGGACGGTAGACTAGCTTGCAATTTCTAAAAGGCAATCTACGTACCGAGTTCCATGTGCTTATAAATCTAAATAACTAGTAGGCTACATGCACAAATTAATCATACGGGTAATTCAAGCGGGTCTAAAACCGTCATACAATCTGCGAAAATTCCTCAATTTGTCCATGTTACCTGCGACGAGTAAAAAGCCATTAACGAAATTATTGATTAATATAATTATTGAGTCGCAGCGGCAAATAGGTAGGCTACTTGTCAGACTAAAAGGAATTATGATAATCAAAGTATAATTAGATACAAATAAAATTATAATCACCAAAATTTAAATAAAATGCTATGAACAGAGAGCGTCTAGTGAAAATTATAACATGAACACACGAAATTTTAGCTTTTACAGAAATATAACAAAGAATATTACCTCGGTTTTGAAACTCAATGGAGTTAAGGCAGTTAGTAACATGTTTTGTAACATATTGGTATATATTATCAACAGATTCAGATGTTATAAATCAATGAATGGTAAAATGAAAGTCACTGGTGTATACAGCAAGCGATCACTTCGAACTATGTGAAGTAAAATATGTGCGGTGGTGCTAAGCGAGTATTTTTCATCTACCTTCAAATTTTACTTTTATCGTTAAAGAGCCACATATCTACTATATAACATGAATAATCTACAAGCTTCTACGAGTTGAGTTAAAATTCGCCATAGCTTGCTATACCGTAATCAGCACATAGATAATGTGGCGATTATTGCACAGCAATGAATGCTGATTTGAACGCAGCTTGTAAAAATGTCAATCCAGGAAAGCCAACAGAAGCCAATGAATAATTATATTTATACTATTATTACATTGATGAAAGTAACTCTATTTGTTTGTTATGACTAAGCTGCTTAACTTATTTAGATGAAATATAGTAATTATAAAAGTAGTTTGATACACTTATCAAACTTCTATTTTTCCGTCGCGTCGTTGCTACAATCGGCCAGTTGGTTAGCCTTTTGATGAACAAGACGGTCTTGGCTCACGCCTGCATATCGGCGCACATGTAGGCAGAGGTATATTACACCCACATGTCGCAGGCTATGTTTTCGATTCCTTCGAAATAGGAGTTAGCTTATTGACGTCCACCGGGCACATATCCAGACCTAGTGCAGCTACTAAGCATTTCCCTATAGAAACAACAAAGGTGCAATGTGGGACTATTCCCACATTGCACCTTCTGATCTAGAGACCCCATGTACCTATGTACATGGGGTCTCTAGATCGTGCGCAAGCGTAAACTAATATGCGACCTAACGAGGCTATAGCTACATACAAATACGATAAAACAAAAATCAAAAGATCCTATATATAAATCTTTATATTAGACTAGACTATTTGAGTATTGCCTACTGAATGTTTTCTAAAGGTGGTTGACAAACTTCATACATATTTTAAACATCATGAATAAATTACAGACATGAAGATGTCTAAAATTTCTTCAGGATACAGAGACGTATGATATAATTAGCTATTTAAACAATAATTTTAATACCTGAGAATTGTGAGTAACTTTCTGCTCTGTTATAAATCATTGTTTATTACAATGATAACCAGTAATATAACTATTGTCGAAAAGCTTTTCAGTATTTTATATAGCGACAGGTTTCATAGGTGTGTTTGATCTTGCCTTGTTTTGACCTTGTCCAACCATTAAATGAGCTTGTGAAATAATTTCTTAAATTTCGTTTACTTAAAGACGTAGAAAGAGAATTAGAATGGCTTAAGAAAACGAATTTGTATAAAGTATTAAAACATTTATCAAGATTCAAATAAATTATCTAACACACACAATAATTGTACTACAATGAAAACATAGTTTGTAAATCAAATAGTCTTTGTAGTGACTCGTTAGGCTCAGATGGTTGCCAGTATGATGCGCTTTCTTCATCGTTGCTGTCAGAAACGCTTGCGGGCGAAATAGGTTCGTATACTGGATTGCTATCTTTTTCAGTTCCATGTTCACTAGGAAAATGTTGCGTTTTATTTGTTAAAACATCATCGATGACATTAAACAAATCTCTTATTAGGCTATCGTCAAGTGTGACGTAACCAAATTCATCTGTTTTTTCATTAATTTTATATTCTACATTGTCGAGTCTTGCTGCATCTGGAGAACTTCCTTCTGTGGAATAAAATATAGGTTCCCGTTCTTCTTCAATCTGCTCTGGTCCTTTCTTATCTTTCAAGCGGCGATTTTGGAACCATATTTTGACGGTTTTATCGTTGAGTTGCAGTTTATTAACAATGACTTCCCTATCTTCACGTGTAATGTACTGTTTTCTTTTAAAGATCTCTTCTAAAGCTTCTACTTGTTCTGTAGTAAAAACAGTGCGTTTGCGCTTGCGTTTAACAATAGTTTTGAAGTTCCCATTCATTGTTGGTACAACTGAAACAATACAATAAAATAAACTTGAGTAAAACATGTCTAGAACTGAGGTAGCAGTAGCATAAGAATAATGATTACAAAAAATGTAGTATACTGAAAAAGAATTCGGTGAGATAAAAAAATGTGGAGATACTTACAAGAAATCATTGCACGGTGTCTTTTTGCCATAATAGTATTATTTTGACGTGGTCTAGGAAGATTAAATACTGGATATGGCACTGGTTTAGGTGTTAATGGAGTATACTGAACTGGAGTATGTTGAAAGGAAGCATCATGAAAAAGAGTAGCTTTCAGAGACAGCTTCTGTTCTATCTGTACTGATAAATGTGGTGAGTGCCACGTCGTATAATTGTTGTGATTGGTCACCATTTCAGACGATTCCATACGAGGCAAAATCTGCGACATAAATTACTCAATTAATAAAAAGTTTAAAGTATGTTATGATATAATAATATTTCAGTGTGAACATTAATAATATGTACCTGATGACTGGATATTGATTGATTTTGCTCATAAGGCCAACGTCCAGTATATTGGGTTATAGTAGACTCGCCGGAGTAGAAATCAGGAGTACTTTCACACGAAAACATGATTATACTATGTACTGGGATCGAGTGATGTCACTAGAAATATCCATATCTCTTATATACGACAAATCCTTGAGTAATTAGTAATTAGTTATCCCTTCCACAGGTGAGAAGTTACGCGATTAGTTGGTATTACTTAGTCCCTTAATTAGCCCCATTACTGTCCAAAAGTGAATAACAATATGTTTACCCTTTTATGGCTGCATTCAGTGTAACCAAATCGTTAACTTTTAAGTTAGTATTTTGAGAGCATTATAATCTCTAATATTAAATTTTATAAGTGATTCTGATTTGTGTGTTGTTCATTGAGTAAGGGTGTTGTTGCATGCATACTGTGCACTACCATGTATACATTACCTTCAATGTATGTCAATAAGTATGAAGTGCATAGTTTTGTTTTTTAAGACAGCTCCTCCATTAGTGATAATTCATATGTCGCGTTGGATCTTATACAATTATACAAAAATAAAGCATTGGATGCCCAGATTCGAAAGAACTATTTATGTCACATTGGCATTATGTATTTGTATAATGCCAATGTGACCACTAAAACTATGGTGCCACCCATGCAGTCAAATAAATTAAAATATAATAATACTAGCTTTTGCCCGCGGCTTCGATCGCGTTAATTTAGAATTTGACAATCAATTCGGGTTGTACTCTGCTTGTAATAATATAATTCAATCATGATTCGAAAGACACGTGGCGCTATCTATTATCATAAGAACGTTATTGTTGTTTTTTTCGAGAACAGTATTTTTTTCCGGGGTGATAGGTAGCCTATGTCCGTTTCTGTACACCTGACAATGTATAAGCAAAATTTCAGAATGATCGGTTCAGTGGTTTAGGCGTGAAAAAGTAACAAACAAACAAACTCATTTTAGCTTTTATAATATTATATGAGTTAGGATGTGAGCATTGCGGAATAGCTTCATAAAAGCGTCTGTCTGAATGACTGCTGCATATCGATTGACACATATTGTGTTCAATGTTACTTAATATAATGCTTTTGTAGATCGTTAATTAATTACCTTTGCTTAATTAGATTGTGACTGCACGGGTAGCGCAATGGTTTCAGTGGTCACTTCGCCAATGAATACCATACCAACTGGTGTAGGTTCGATACGTGCTTTTAACAAAGTTTCGTTGTTTCTTGTGTCTGTTGAAAAGATAGATACATACAATACATACAAGAATAATTCCTTGTGTAAGAATTTACATATTTTTGAAAAAAGAACAAAGAACAAAAGTTATGTATAGTCGACAGTAAAATTGCCTTACCACCTTTAGAGTAAATTTTAATATCGTTTGCATATCACAAAACAATAATGTCTATTTTTGCTTGTGCAAGTGACATCAGTACAGTTACAGTTGTCATCAATGCGCGACGTCAGAGACGTAGAACTATTTATCAATTAAAATAAAGTCTATCACTACATATTATAAAACAAAGTCCTGCGCTGCGTCTGTCTGTCTTTTTCCACGATAAACTCCAAAACTACGAATTGATTTTAATGCGATTTTCACCAATAAACTATATTTATGAAATTAAAATAAATTAAAAATCCTCTTAGCAGACATTAACATAAAATGAGATAAATAATACAGTTATCACGTTTAGAAATACGTCAATTAGTATCTTGTATTTCCGCCATTTGATTAAATTACTGCCAACAATCGGCTTCTCATTGTTCCCACAAGTCGCTCACAAATATCTGTACCCCGCATAGCCTACCAAATCTCTCTGTAATGATTCTTAATTGCTTCTTTAGTTCTCTCATTGCGATGTGTCCATTTTTGCACCATAAATCCCCAAACATTTTCGATCGGGTTTAAGTCTGGACATTTTGAAGGCCATTGTATCAGTCGAAAGCATTGGTGTTGACGGAACCACTCGCGAGTAACAGCAGCAGTGTGTATTGTGTAACCGACAGTTGTCTTGTAAGAAATGAAGTTCGGCAATATCATCTTCATCAGACAGCCCTCTTCACCTTCTCGATTTAAGAAGGTGAAGAGGGCAGTCTCCAAAGTCACAGGCGTAGTGGTCGACGGCCTACAGTAACGACAGCGCAAAGGGAAGAAATAATAATAATAATAATTTATTCATTAAACAACTTACAAAGACTCACATATTAAATTAAAAATTAAAAATGATGACATGCAAGTTACTACAACGTGTAATAAACGGACAGTCCAGTCTGTCCGCTATCATAGCAATAGCGCTGTTTGTGGTGCTACGTACCCGGCGCACCAAAGACGCGCATCGCTTTCGCATTATTGCATAAAAACAATCGACACGCGCCTCCGCAAAATGAGACGTGCATTTGAACAAAATGGCTTGACTTACTACTTATGTTGTATCCTGCTCTGTGTAAATAAATTATGTGACATTTACAGTTTTTATGATTTATGAAAAGTTAGTAATGTCACAAGTAACAAGTTGAGTTTAGTATTTTATTATTTTTGTGGTTTTTCACGTATAAACTCCACAGTGTAATATAGTGATATTTGTATAGTGTTAGTAGAAATTATTATTTATTGTTTTGACAAGAAAGGTTAAAATAGATTGCATTTTTAGTCTAAGCATTGATTGGTCAACCAATTACGTCAATATCACATATGAACATTAATAATGAGTCATAATGAATATCAATTTGATGGAAATTTTTGTTAAAAGTGGTTAAGCAAATATATTGTCGACTATACATACGTACATAGTCTCATAAATATATTCCTGAAGGGGTAGACAGAATTGTATCATACACATGCTTTATTTTTAAATCCCATATAATATAGGCAAGCCTAATGATGTCTATCGGACACTGTTACAAACTCTGTGCTGGTACTGAAATCCTAGACATCCTAGGTTGAAAATTAATATTACAATAATTACAATTACAATTAATATGAATTTGTCCGAAAGTTAAACCCAGGACCACAGTGAATACGACTACTATACCTGTGCATAGTAGTCGTATCTACTACGGTTGCGCCATCGAGTTAGTCGCATATTATGAGAGAACTAGATTTTGCCTGCGGCTTGGCTCGCGTAGATGAAGGTTCAGTTAAGTTAGTAACAGTAGTATTTTCTGGATGAAAGGTATTCTATATTCTTTTCTCTTCCCCTGAAACGTGTAGGTATGCAAAATTTCATGATGATCGATCAAGTAGTTAAGACGTGAAAGTGTAACAAACAAACAAACTCACATTCGCATTTATAATATTAGTTAGGGTAAAGAAATTACATTGAATACTGTGTACCCAACTTTAATATTTTACATAAACATATTAAAATTAATAGAACTAACTTACTTTTTTATTACCTACTAATATTGGTATATGTATGTTTATTTTTAGGGATATTTATGATTTAATTTTTTGTATCTGCTTTTAAATATACGACTACTAGCGACCCCGGCTTCGCACAGGTAGTACGTTAATGAATTATACACCTAACGCTTCCTCATGAATCTCTCTGTCTATTGGTGAAAACCGCATGAAAATCCGTTTAGTAGTTTTTAAGTTTATCGCGAACAGACAGACTGACAGACGTGGCGAAGGACTTTGTTTTATAATATGTAGTGATATTTCTAAAAGCAACAACAATACAGTGTATACTGTTTATTGCTTGAGCTTTTTTGAGACGTTATGCCTATACAATAGGTAAATCAAACCCCAGAGATATCAGGTATAGTTTCCAAGTCTTTTTTTATTTTTTGCGCTTTTGTTTGGCAGTGTTTTGGTGACGTAATTACGACTTCTATCGCAGTTTTTACTAAACTAATGTGTTTGG
Source organism: Catocala sponsa (assembly GCA_963564715.1). NCBI lineage: Eukaryota > Metazoa > Arthropoda > Insecta > Lepidoptera > Erebidae > Catocala > Catocala sponsa. The sequence goes on along the minus strand of OY751337.1, from coordinate 18,335,777 downwards.
TTTTAGCCATTCTTTCTATACGCAAATATATGTATAATTATAGTAATTAAATTATAAGTGCCTGGCTACAATGTGTTTCTTTTGTTGTTGTGTACTTCAGTGAGGCATATTTTGAGTAGTAGAGCCTCGCTGATTTCAGCATGAATGGGCCGGCTACGTCCTTTCATAAAGGGTCGGCAACGCGCAAGTGATGCATCTGATGTTGCAGGCGTTAATAGGCTACGGTGACCACTTACCATCAGGTGGGCCGTATGCTTGTTTGCCACGCTAGTTGCATAAAAAAGAAATCACCAGTTTTGCTATTCTGTAAAACTCATCACAAATTTTATTGTCACTTTCTTTAAAAAAACAGTTATTCTGATTGCCAAGTCAGTTTGGTACTGTTAGTTTCCGGAATTGCAGAGATTATAAAATCGTGAAATTCTGTGATTTAAAAGAAAACACTAACTTATTATCTAGAAGCTTTTTTTTTATTAAGTAGGTATTACATGAAATATTGAAGTAAAAAACAACTAAAATACAATCACATAGTATGACGTTACGCCTGTATAACCCAAAGGGTCACATAAAGATGTATGACACCTACATTTCGCCAGCTATGTGCGGATATGACATAAAAGAAGTCCAGCGTATTGCTAATGTACATAAAATAATGCTAATATTAGTCTTTGTTCAATATTCGGCTTGAGAATCTTAAGCTATGTAGTTTTACACAGTACCTATTTATCATTTGCACATACCACATTATATTATAATAATCTATTAAAAATAACAATACACAATGTAAATATTAAAACAATTAAAAAACATAATATATAAATGGTACAATTAATTGAAAATATTTAATGATATTAATTAAAATAAAATATACATAATATTCGATAATATCATAACAACAATAAAGTAAACATTAAAACAATTTTTGACAGATTTTAGGGCGGTTTATTATAAACATAAATAAGTGAAACCGATTTTCAAACTATTCAAATGAAGAAAAATTTATTTAAAAAAGTTGTGTTTAAATAAGCCGCAAAAAAATCAGTGTAAAATAGCTTAGTTAAGTGTAAAATTCGCTTAAACATAAGATAATAGAAATAAATTCAACATTATAATGATATGTACGATGAATATTTGCTGGTGGAAGTAGAAGTATGCTGAGTCGTAGGATCTGAAGGCGGCAGGTACGAAAAATAGGGATCCTGAGACATCCCCAAAGTAGAAGTCCTTGGATGTAGACTACTGTCTTCGTATGTAGGCATCGTAACAGGTGGAATAGAGGAACTAAATCCATAACTTTCAGTTGTGGTTGGAGGCATCATTACACTATTCGACAATGGATTGTAATACGACGAACTAGAACTGAACCTCACTAAGTCATCGTTCAATTTTAAATTAGTCCCGTTCGGCACGTAGTTATCAGATGCTAACGAAGGCATAGCGTTAGAATTCGGTGGCAGTGACTCATCGGTACCGTACCGATAAACCTCGGACATCGGTGAGTAAGTCGGCCTGCTCGTCCCCGATGTATAGTACGATGAATAAGACAAGTTTGGTGTATACGATGGTAGTTCTATTGTACTTTGAGGGCCTTTTATCACGGACTTCAACGAATTGATTGACGAATACTCCGGTGGTCTTGAAATATTGTCGTTTGACGTAAGGTATAGCTTGTGATGAGATGCGTGACTGTCAGAGAGAAGGCGTCTATGTCGGTCGTGTCCACCGCAGCTTCTTCCGTGACTCATTTTGTGATCTTGACTAGGTGACATTTCCTTAGAACTTGAAGGGCTATCATCCACAGAAGAAGAAGGTTTATTATGCTTATTGTCTTTCTTGTATTTCATTCTTCTATTCTGGAACCAAATCTTGATCTGTCTCTCTGACAATTGTAAATAATTTGCCAGTTCGATGCGTCTCGGACGACAAAGGTAGCGGTTCTGATGGAATTCATTTTCTAATTCGACAAGTTGGGAGCTTGTGTAAGCTGTTCGGGCTCGTTTTGTAAATCCCTTTTGGTATGATGAGTCAGTTGACATATCTGAAAAGTAAAATAAATTATCTGTAAAACTTATTGTAATAAACCTGAATATTGTGCAATAACCATAAGTAATTATTAACACTATAAACATGTTGGGATATAGAACTAATAACATGTTAGCTAACTAAGAAAAACCTGTAATGAAAATGTAGAATAAAGATTTTTGTAAATTTCAACTATATGATTGATTTATATTGACTTACCGGTAGCTGATATAGCTGACGACGTTCTGATAGGAGTGCTTGATGCCGATTTATTACTCCAGGTCGGATTCTAGAATAATATAATTAAATATAAATAAAACGTGTTGCTTTAGCTAGATGCAGTAGTACAATAAGGTGAGTTCGACCTAATTCTTAATTGCTACTATCTACAAGAAAATTAAAATGTCATTAGGAATCCGGTTATTCTGCGGTAAATCACAATCGTCACACTGTTATGACGTGTGTTAACTTTAGAAGTCTCTGTTTTCGGGTCTAAGAAATAAAGCGTATTTTGCTACAGCACTCACCTCGCTGGGAAAACTAGAATCGTGTAAGTCGTTGATTTTTCTTGCAGGATCGTTTACGACATCGCCACCTAGACCACTTCGGTCATGATATCTAACAAGTTCATTAGCAACGTAACTTTTTTGGTAAATAACTTGATTTCCAATATGCGTTGTGGTTGAACTAAACATGTTGTCACTTTTGTCAACGCACTCTTCTGCAATCACTTCCTCTGCACCAGACCCATAATTATTGGAGTTGTTGCTAATATTTTCATAATGTGGCACTTCATACTCGTATCTGACTTCTAAGTCTTCTTGAGGATTAGTAGGATTATACGATTGATGTAATCCGAGAATATCATGTATGCTGAATCCTGTTGAATCTCTAGAGTTGTAATCTTGTACAAATGAGTTAGGAATTGATGCAAGAACTTCAGGCTTACAATCTGAGAATACGTTATCATTGACATTGTAGTTCACACCCTCAGATAGTATATCCTCGACGCCATGTGATGTCATTCCGCTGGCTTTACAATCACTTTTGTGATATAGTTCGTTTGGATCATATTTGGAAGTAGACGGGTTGGAGAACTCAGATGACGTAGTATCTCTCGAGTCCTCGTTATCAGAATGTAAGCTCGGTGGAGACGGGGTTGATGTAGACATTTTTATATTAATCAAAATAATCACTAATATGTACTTTCCGGACCTTATAATAATGTTATTGTCAACACATAAAATTTTTCAATCACTAAACACCTATACGACTGCACAGAATGAGGTTTGTTTACAAAATGCTTTTCGTCACCTGAATGTCGTTAATTTGGTAATGACTTTGTTTGTTTGTGTGCATAGATTTTAAAGGGCTAATGCGTTTGTGTGCAACTGATAAAGTGGACATACCGGGCCTCCGATAGTGCATACAACAGATAATAGTTTAAAATCTGTTTCGGTAGCTAAAACGCCTGTCACAACTATTTATCAGAAATAAATGTCTTTGTTGTTGTACGTTTTATTTTAAGACTCTTACGTTCGGTCAGACTGAGTCAGAATTATTCCATCATTGTCATTAAATTAACCTCCATAATGTTTATTACCGGTCAATGCTAAGTAGTAATTGTATTCGCTCAACAAAACACAAAATATTGTTACGAGTTTTAGCGGACTAGCTTATAAATACCCTATCGTGATAGTAATATTTTCTATGAGAAACGTTAATAGAAATCCTAGGGTCAGATATCTGTGTTTTACACCTCATATCAAGGACGACTAGTAGCATTATATAACATTTTAGTTTATTTTTCATGTTACAGAATAATACGTTAGAAGACACTAGTTTGAAGATTCACACATTATATGTTAGAAGATGACATTAGGCTCGACTAATAGTAAATGGTTATGGTGGTAGCAAGCATAGCCTATGAAGTTTGGGAAATGAATCCCGGATTGTTGATCTTCGAAAACTGAGCCGTTTTGTTATCAGCGTAAGGTACACAAGTATTGGTGGTCGACTGTTGACAGCGTATCGCCTTCTTAAGAAACTCTAACATAGGTTTGTTTACCTACGATATTTTCCAACTAGGGCGCTCCAATTTGAGTCATATTTCAAGTTTCAGCAAAGATTACACTGGTACCTAACTGGTATTATAAATACAAATAGACTTATGCTTACCTATATATCTACCACGCCACCAAGCTTTGATCCACCTTTTGTCAGCTAGATTTTCAATGCCCTTTGATTGGGCATATTTACAAACCTTGCTGTTACTTAGAATTTCCTAATAGGAAATCTAAAAGTGCTGTCCGACTGGAATAATACTGGGCCTAACAATTGACCGCAAACCTACAAGCAGTCTAATGCAGAGGGACTAACGAGGCTGTATTCACTTAAAATACGAACATCCGTCTCATATCATCGTTTTGTATCTTTGGGAAATTTTATATAGTATTTTAATAGACGTTCGTCAGGAGTACCAATAGATAAATTTCAACCACAAACTGTTGCGTAGGTGATGTAGGTCTATACCTACTTGTACTGATACTAAACTCATTAAGATAGGTAACGATTTTACATACCATGGTTATACTAAAACGGAAAATATGTATAATATTCTGTATAACGCGTGATTTTAAACAAGGTATAGATTTCGCTAATACAATAAGCGTTTTACAAATTAAAATGGATTATAATGGTCACAACAATTACCATAACGCGCTAAGTAATATAGTTGAGAACGTTTCTCGTTGGAACAATCAGAAACCTATTGACTTTGTATCAGATACTTAACGCTTGATGGCACGTGCTGAACGTAAATGAAACATATACTTAAAAAGGGATATAATTAGAACTCCTATAACAGATACACGCAATTATGAACGCGTAAATTAAGCGTAGTACCAAGTTTGGGTCAGATATTTTAGTGATTTATAAACAGTTGTTTTGTGTCTAGTTGTCTTATTAATTTAATGACTGTAAGATACTGGGAGTGTTTAATAATAAATTAAAGTAGCATAATTTCTAAGGATAAACCCGATATGAACTATTGTCTATTGAGTTATTCATACAAGTGAATCTGGATGAAATAATGAGAGTAGTACCTAGGTTAAGTGACTACACCGAGACAGTTATTACTGTGTAGTTGTTTTTGGAGCAGTTATATTTCGCATGACTGTGAAGTAGCTAAAGGCCAAGGTATTTGAATGGGTATTGGTGTTTTATATGTGAGTTGTGATGTACCAAATGTCGAATGATCCACAAATTTTTGTATTGCGGTTATACCTGGTCTACTTTTTAGAAATACTCTACACCCTCACTAGGAATTAATGCATTTAAATTTGTCACGGGGATCTTCATAAACCAACGGACACAGAGAACACCTAGACTCGTAACAGCTAATAATTATGGACCACACAAATTTTTGTCCCGTGTTGGGATAGACATTCGGTGTGATGGCAGTGGCGACGCGACTACTTACTAACTATATAACTCAATAAATATATCAAATCGGCATAGCGGGATCCTCGCTTAAACCTGGAATATTGCTAGAACTGGTTTAGTGTGACGGATCAGTATATCTACTTAGGTCAAAGATAAACAGATTTTTGTTGTGTTCCGGCAGTGAGTAAGAATTTTAGACTTCTTAAAGAGGTGCTGTTGCTAGCGTCTATATAACCGCATATCATCAGGCGGGACCTATCATAGCTTGGTTTTTAAATTGTTTTTAAATTGTTTGGTTGTATAAATTATACAACATAAACAAACAATTTATACAACATAAATTGTTTGACGAATGTATTATATTCTCGTATATCGCCAACAATATTGTCAGCCATCAACATTGCCAAACACTTTGCTTTATGATACGGATATTGAGACTGAACGATCGGTTGTAGTTGCAAGCATATATTTAATATAGGATTGGATTGGGTCTAACCAGGCAGTCAAAATATTCATAATATGCAATATAGCCTTATGAGTTAGGAGCACGGAAGCTAAAAAATGGAGAATTTAGCGAATTGTTCTGTTGTTCACACATTTTTGTTAAGCCTGCATATTCTTTGTGACTATAATAATGATAGAATACTATTCTATGAACTGAACGGAACTTGATACAAGGTACTCCTTGTATCAAGTTCTTGTGTGTTTGAAATAATTAAATTTTACTTATCCTTTTCCACCTTACGAAAGGATAAGGCCCCACAAACAACGGCCAGTTTTTAAAACAAGTCCTAGTAAGTTTGTTTACACCAAGAACGACAAAGACAGTATGACGCTTATATTAAGAGGGTTGCTTAGTGTAATAGATCTTAAGGCGTCGTGAACCTTAAGGTCCATGAACCAGACGTCAAAAATACTACAAACATTAAAGATAACTCGTGCGTTATCACTTGTGTGTATGTCTTGACGAAAAAAAACTAGCATTACAATAACTGACGATTTTCACTGCAGGGATGGCGTAGTGGTTTAAGCGGTCGCCTCGCCACTGAAATCCGCTGAGTGTTGTGGGTTCGATCCCCATACGGGACAAAGATTTGTGTTATCCACAAATGTTTGTGCCGAGTCTGGGTGTTGTAGATGTTTGTAAAGTACCCCGGGACACAAGAATAACTCCAAGAGTTCGACAGCTGTCTTTAAAAGAAAAAAGATTAAAAACGACTAATGAAATATTAGGTGCATATAATAGAATTTCTTGGTAGAAAAACCTAGCACCACCTTGCTCGACCCGGGAATTGAACCGAGGATAACAAGCACAACAGTCGCAATCACAACAGCTGCGCTACCGAGTCATTTTAAGCTATGTTTAAATTATACGCTTATTTACATATTTAACTAAAATATATATCAAATATTAAAATTAAAACCAATATTTGTCTATTTTAACTAGCAATAATTTATTGCATTATTTCTATTCTAGAATATAAAAGCAACAACCCCAAACTAGAATGCAAAATCCTAGTTTATGAGCTTCCCAACAAAGCACTGGTATGGCTAACTAAATATTCGATTGTGCGAAATCAGCTGCTGCGGCGGCATTGAACCGGCGACCCTGAGCTATTGTCTGACATGATGGATGAGCTCTATCCGTGAGGGTCGGGGGTTGTCGCAGCTTACGTTTGTTCCGCTCCGAACTGGAAGCCGGCAGATTATGACGTCATAAATTCGAATTATGTGCCGTTGAAAATATTGCTGTATTGAAGTCATTTGGAAACAGAAAACTGTATTTCTTGTATTTTACGATTATAAACTTTTTAATTGGTGTTATATACGACTCGGCTATGTACAACTCGGTTATCCTAACTAATATAATAAATGCGAATGTGAGTATGTTTGTTTGTTAGTTTGTGAAATTTTCGCGTCTTACCTACTTAACCGTCATCAGGAAATTGCGCATATACTTTGTCAGGGAAACAGAAAAGGACATAGGGTACCTTTCATCCAGAAAAAGGCTGTTAGGCTAATCCTACATTTAACGAGTAAAGCCTCGGGCAAAATCTAATCTAGTAATATTATAAATACGAATGTTAGTTTGTTTGTTACGTGTTCACGTTTTTACTACTCAAACGATCATTATGAAATTTCGCATACACTTTGTCAGGTGTATAGAAAAGGACATAGGATACCTTACATCCAGCAAAAAATACTTTTTAAGGGATAGACATCTATGGACAAAATTTAGATAAACGCGAGCGAAGTCGCGGGCAAAACTTTGTATACAATATTAAAGGCAATTTAGCAGAATTTATATTTGTTATGTATGTGTATCACTGATTTGAAGGTGTAACCGTGGCAGCTGTTTTATATCCTATGTGACGTAGGACGTAACTATTGCCATCTACCGGGTGCATTTTTAAACACCGCGCTGCTTGTGAGAATTATTGCTTAAAAGACAAGGCAAATAAAAATTTGTCTGACCCAGGAATCGAAGTTGAGACCTTGAGTTATGTCCAAATACGTCTTGCAGTGCAATACAGTTTGATATATATGACGTAAATTCACGCCTAGCACTAATGTCTACCTTAATAAAATTAATAAAAAAGTAGAAATAATATTATAGTAGCAACCCAATTTGCGACCATTAATAAAAAAATATAAATATTGTATTTGTGCAAGTCACTATCCAGTTCAATGTTAAAAATATATTCGTTCCGCACAGAAACCGTTAACTCCAATAAAATTTACTGCTTCTGGACAGAATGGTCCGAAGACCCTAAGCTCATAACGTCAAAGAGATGATATATTACGATTTACTCAAAGGGGACCCTTTTTTGTTCTCGCCGTAATGGTTTTACTTTAATCGACACCGGTGGGAGACAGACATAGGATTCTAGCCGAGTGCGAGTGAAAGACTGGTTAAGCGTGTCTGTTCCCGCCAGAGGAAAGTGATTCAAGTTGGCGTTTGGTTCAATATCAACAGTTTGCTGTAGACGCCTGCTGGTGACGTTTGTGATCGTAAAAACAAAATAATTTTAGTGGAAAACGAAGACTATTCCTCATAAATTCTAGCAGTGCTTATGTCCAGTGATAAGACAATTTTAATACAGCTCAAAAACATCTACAGCTCAATGAAATAAGCTTGAAATCCTGAAAGAAAAGGTACGTGCCATTGTATTGAATATTGCGTAGATGCCTGCAGTAACAACTGCATTCAGAACCAATGCCATCTGCATGGAGTAGCTTGTAACGGTGTTTCAGCAAGTGTAGGTTATAGCCACCCTACGACGGTATTCGAAGGCTGTGTTTAAAGGCTACAGAGGGTTGGTTTTGTTGCCGCGTTAGATGGGCAGATGGCGTTACTAGTTAGATTTTATGAAATTAATAATTTTATTTCTAATATGTTGCTAATTATTGTTATTATAATATTATAGAATGCTGATGCTTTTATGGAGTATTTAGAATATATTTTTATAGTAAATAAAGCGGTTTATTTTTAGTGCTGCCATCTTGTGGCAGAATACAGTGACTATGTCGTGCCTTCGTGTTGTAAAATTTCAAATCTCAAACCAATTCAGTTTTGGTTCGCCGAAGGATTTGTGGTGCTAATAGTTCAAACAGTGGCGTGACTAGAGTTTCAGAGTACAACAGTACTATAACCCAAACTTAGTACCTAAAATCTATTTAGTGCCTACTTTATTCTTCAATTTCACGTGCAAATCTTGGATGATCTTATCAAAGCTGATATCATGCCAGTCCGATATTGATTAGAAGAAGCTGTGTATTGTCAATTCAATTCAAATTATTTATTTGCTCGAAACATTGTACATTATAGTTGTTACACATTAGAAAAAGATCACATGTTCTGCTCCTTAGAGCGTGCAAATACAAATACATTAAAATTTTGTGATTAATATACATAACTTTTACTTAAATATTTAGCTTTCACTTATCTTCTAGGTATTCTTTTGTACTATAATAAAAAAATTCTAAAAGTAAATTAAACAATTTATTTTTAAATTGATGTAATGGCAACTGTTTAATGGTTTGGGGAACCTTATTAAATATCCTAATAGCGATACAATACGTATTTCTTTTAAATAGGTATTTCTAAATGTATTATTTAATTTTGATTTATTTTGAAAGAGGTTTTTCTAAATGTATTATTTAATTTTGATTTCTTTTGTTTTTTTTTTAAGCTTTTAAGAAACTGTGGCCTTAATATAAACGTTGAGTTCTAAATAACGGGCACTAAAACGAAAGCCATTATAAATTCTGAATTATTTCTTACATGAAATGGATATTGTAAGCTTGCAGGTTTTATACCAAATCAACTTTGATTTTAATTTTCTTTTATGTCGACACGCTCTAGTAGACACATAGTACAGCCATAATCATTAATAAATGAGGGACTAAAGTCACTTGAGCAGTTTAGTTAAAGCTACACACCCCTGGTTTTTGAAAACCAGATCAATACAAATATTAGTTAACAGACGGTCAAACACATGTCAACTGCTGTGATTGGCTGACTGAATTAGCAACAGTCAATCAAATTTCTTAGCATGAGTGTCAATTTGATGCTTTCTTTTTATTAGTTTTTCAGAAACTGGCTGGCAGTTTGTAACAATTGCTATCTCGATGGTAACCATCGTTGACTAGTAATGTAGGTAAGGAAGTTTATATTAGCCTGTTTTAACCGAGGCGTTTGTCTATACAAGTTCTATATGTACCTAGTGTTCTTTGTAGCCGGTACTTTGCTTCTTAGAAGTTAACTCAACAAAATTTCTTGGCCTCCAGATTGATAAAAACCTTAACTGGAAAACACATATTAAAATGTTATGTAAAAAACTTAGTACATCTGCATACGCTTTACACACACTTTCATTCACATTATATACGGATGCTCTACTTACAGCGTACTACGGTTTGGTAGAAACTCATCTACGCTATGGGCTAATATTTTGGGGTAACTCGACGGAAAAGAATCAGCATTCAAATCTCAAAAAAGATGTTATGGGCGATGTTTAGACTTGAGCAGACCGATAGCTGCGTGCCCTATTTAAAAAATTACAAAATGTTAACTTTACCATGCTTGTACATATTAGAAGTAGCTGTGTATGTTAAGTCCAACCCGCATTACTATAAGCGTCGAGCCGACGAATTTCCACGCAATAGACGCGACAATAGTCAACTTTGTCTCCAATCCGCTAAGACGACCCTGATGCGCAAAAGTGTGTACTGCATGGCACCAATTATTTATAACAAAGTACCAAAAAGTTGGAAGGAACTGCCTCAATCTATGTTTAAAAATAGGCTTCGTACTTTTTTGACCGCCAGAGCATATTATAGCGTGACTGAGTTCCTTAATGAAAAAGAATTTGTATTGACATAATTAAATTTATTTAGACCTGTATAATAATGCTGATTAATCTTATAATTTAAATATAAATTAATTCAATTTAAATAATTTAGACAAGAAAATAATATATTGTTACATGTAACTTTTTTTTAATAATTTTATAATCTAATTATTTTGCACGTCATACTGTGACAAACATGTCTGCACTTAATTTATTTTGTCATCTTGTATGTATGCACTTTCTTTGTATGTACACACACATGTTTATGCAAATAAAGCTTATCTTATCTTATCTTCCGTCATGGTGCATGGCAGTAAATAGCTTTAGCAGCACTCTGCCTTTGTTGTATCATGGACGGTGAATGGATTTATCAGAATTTTAAAAATAAGCTTGACGTTTTTTGTATACTATGTTATATTTAATCGGAAACCTGAAGACGAATCAGCTCAACCAATAGTTAATTATTATGGCTTTCACGACTTCAGGAACCGACTTTAATGAAATTTGATACGGATTACATGGGTAATTCCATTCTTCGCGAGTTCGTCCTAAAAATAAATAATAGCGGCGCTGTTTCATATCGCCAGTTACGTCGTAGCTCTTATAGCGTTAGCCCATAGCCATTTACTGAGCCCGGACCATGAACCAAATGTGATCTTGCAGACAAGAAGCATGAGTTTATGGCTGCTTTTAAATCAGAATTGGTACTGCCTCGATGTAGCAGCGATAGTGAATGCACTCCTGTGCATGGGATCTCGGGTTCGATTTCTAGATTTGTCGGAGTGTTAGTGGGTTTTTTAGAAAAATTCTTTCAAAGAAATCCTCAACACGGAGTCTGAATCTGTGCCTGCTAGAAGTCAAAATACTTGCTTCCTATTCCGAGGCACCTACAATGATAGTTGGCGCAATGTGGCTGTAATACACGTCTGCCTATCGTAAGTCTGTGTTACGTATGGTATATCCAAAATGAGGATTAATTTCAAATTTTAGATCGATTTATTGATACATATTTATCAAGACTGTGCAACAATAGCGACTAATGCGACGCAGAGGTGTTCTCGAGTTCGATCCAAAGCCCTTTTACTTTTCGTAGTTATGTGCGTATTAAATATTTAATTATCATTTGCTTTAACACTGAAAGAAAATATCGTGAATTAACCTGCATTTCTGAAAGTTCTCCGTAATGTTTGCGAAGATACAAGTATATGAACCCGCACTGGGCTAGCGTGGCGGACTATGGCCTAACCCTTCTCATACTGAAAAGAGGCTTGTATCCTGCAGTGGGATTGTATACAGGGCTGATATTATTATATACTAGTTTTCACCCGCGGCTTCGCTCGCGTAAATGTAGGTCAGCTTAGGTTAGGTTTGCAACAGTACTTTTTTCTGGATGAAAGGTACCCTATGTCCTATTTTGTACCCCTGACAACGTGTATGCAAAATTTCATGTTGATCGGTTGAGTGAGAGTTAAGGCGTGAAAGCGTAGCAAACAAACAAACTCATTTTCGCATTTATAATATTAGTAAGGATAAGAAGCTGTTTCTCGTATAGTTACACAATTAAAAAATACTTTCATTCAACGTTTTAATATTTGGATAGCATAAAGTATAGGTATACTATAACAGACAGTAGTATAGTAAGTACAGTAATAATATATTTTTTATCAATTTGTTTTCAGATATGACAGCCTTATACAAGGTTATTCTTAGTAAAGTGAAAACCTCTCAGGGGGTGATTGTACTTGTTATTACAAAAATCTTTTGTTCTGGGATATTGCCGAAATCGCGAAAAAGAAATCAGCTGTTCCATGCAAAATTGGACTTTGACCTCGGCAAAAAGTATGGAACAGCTTATTTTTTTTGCGATTTCGTCAATGTCACAGAACAAAAGTTGTTCGTAATAACAAGTATAATCACCCCCTGAAAGGTTTTCACTTTACTAAGAATAACCTTGTATATCGATAGGTAGACCTTGATAACGCAGAATATTAATCTATTATTTTATTATATCACTAGATTTCGTAGGTCAAGGAATTGGTGTTACACGTTTAACAAGCAAGGATATAAATAATAAGATCAGTGGGTTAATGAGCTCACATGCGCTCGGTCCATTCATTTTATCTAGCTAAATATAGCTAAATAGCATAAATATATTATTTTAAATTTAATTTCAATCACTGTGTATTTTTGTCTTTATATAATTTAATATTATAGAAATAACCTTTTTGGGATGACGCAAGGAGCAATACCACATTCTAAACTAATACTCTAAGGATCATACAAAATAAATATGGCCGACCACCTCGGATTCAATTTCTGTACGAGAGCACGTGCAAAAATTTAATCCGTGGTAGTCCTTCGGCAATAGCTACGTGTCCATTAATCCGACGTAAGTACAGCTAGTATATTGTAAAATACTTATATACATAATCTCGGGTCTGTATACCAGAATGGATAGGCACAGCTGTATTGTATCTACTTTCTGCCACTTTAGGTCCCATCTACCAGAGGGCGAATCTATTGCCGTTTACCGGGCACAGTTCCAGTCGCATGCCGTTATACAGGGAATTTTATGATAAAATGACCCAATAAATTTTATATAATTCTGGAATTGGGCCCGAGACTCAGCCATGCCCTTTATTCCGTGGGATCTAGAATCATAGCGTCGGCCTCGATGGCGTAGTAGTTAGTGTAACTGACTGCCACGCCTGAGGTCGCGGGTTCGATGACAAGTCAAACATTTGTATGCATGAACATGAATGTTTGTCTTGGTCTGGGTGTTTCTATGTATAATATGTATGTATTTACAAAAAAAAAGTATATATGTATGTTTATTCATTGTCTAGTACCCATAGTACAAGCTCTGCTTAGTTTGGGCTAGATGGTGTTGTATGTAAGTGATAGAATATTATAGCTGCTGAAATGTGAGTGCAGTACTTATAAATCTGGCTACTGCTTCGGCGATATACGCTTGAGACTATTTAGTTAGGTATATTTAAATCTTGATTTAATTTTTACCAGATTTTGCCTGCCTTTTAATTTTGTTATGTAGTAATATTTTTATTCCTCGGTAACAGTATTTTTACTGGATGAAGGGAACCTTATGGATTTTTCTGTACCGCTGAGAACATGTATGTAATCATGATGGTCGAGCAGTGAAGGCTTGAAAGCGTGAAGGTGTAACAAACAAACTCACATTCGCATTTATAATATTAGTTAGGATGTAATTGTTCCAAACACCCGGCAGTTGCATTATGCTATCACTGTAAATGTAGTTTCCACTTAAACACAACTTACATTACCGCTAGAAATAGCCCAATCTAACTTTGTCTACTGCATAGTTAGGATATATATTTCCCATTTCCTATGAATCCGGTAGAGTATGTAGCGTAATTATGTACTTACTTAAAATCATGTTATCATATGAAAGGATTAAGTGCACCACTCCGGACGGAACGAATCGTTGCACACTGGAGCTTTTCACATAAACTTAGTCACTCCATACACTTCGTTACATGCTAGAAATATAAAACTTTGTCGTTGTATTGTTGGTCTAAAAGCTATACCGGGTTTTCATTCAACAAAGCTTTGCTTAGTTGAATGAAAACTGACTGCTTTAAACATCGATTGCCAAAACTATTACTAATACTGATAAACCCATCCAAATGATTTAGAATGGGCTTGATATTTGCTTTATCTATGATAAAGATAACAAGATTTTCTAAATTAATACATATAGTTCATTCTTGAAATAGGCCATTTCGTAAAGGGGGATATAGAAAATATTGAGGTTTCTAAGATGGAAGCCTGGATTTCGAGATTATCTAGACGTGAAAATCGATTTGGATGGACACGTCGAATAACTCGAATAACTCAAACATCGAATAACTCAGTAAATATTTTTGCACAATATAAAAATATTGTTTGGATTGACATTACAAAACTACCTACGATATAATGCGTGAATAATACTAAATTGTATTTATTCTATGCTATTTTGTAATTCATAAATTTTAAAATACGTTATGTGTATCGATTTATTGAGGACACATAGTTTTCTTGTACGAATGCTACGATAAATTCGTACTACTCTCCCACTCATGGGGATTGAAAACGTATTGGTAATAACAAAGTAAACACTGCTCAATCCGTGTATACAAAGACAAAGAAGCTATCATTATATATTGCACCAATCAATATAAGATTTTATATATTTATAACCTAAAATGCGGCTGCTTGCGCTGAGCCTGATATTGGACAACCATATTTCATATTACCACTTCTATTTATTACCACAGAAAATATGCCAGAATTTTCCCTGTAAAACACGCCAAGTGTAATATTTTTTCACGACTGCAGAGCGCAAGATTTGCGAGTTGGTGCGGTAATTGTACAAGTTGGACCGTCGCCGGCGATACATAAATCGCGAAAGAAATTTTCAAGTGCTCAAAGTAAAGGCCCCTACACACGTTTCGATTTTCTTCCCAATCACTCTATAGATTGGCCCGATTAATTGGATCGGTATATTACGAAGCCAACACAATGCTGCATGACAAATTATATCTATCAATAAATATTGAAGCAGGCTATGTTCTATATTCTTAGAAATAATTTGGAATTTCGAGTAAGTGTAGATAACAATCGCTTAGTGCTTATACATGACGCAAGAAGCTGACGTGGGCAAGATCTTACGGGGTTTGGGCATTTGACTCAAGTCGTTAACACGATGTATACAGTCCATGTAAGTGTCCCATTTCCAGCTAGACTTGCGGCCTGCACTAAAAGCATTAAACAAACTATAATAAGCCTGTTAAAATTGTTGAAATCTAATATGCGCGCATGCACTAACCTACTCCAGCTCGCGCCGCTGACGTGTGCGCTGCGTGCACTCTGTGCTGTGTCCAAATGTGTAGACATATTTTCGTGTTCACTGAGTCCACACTGGCTACTTAATATTTTTTGAGTTATAATAATAGGAAATAATTAATATTAAAGAATATATAGTATTAGGATGTATATATTACGTAAATATAATTTGTACATATTAAGTAAATTCTGCATCCATTGCATTAGGTTAAGTATTACATGTAATGATGGCTATATGTGGTATTCAAATAAATAAATAAATTAATGTTGATTTGCAATGTAAGGCAAGCGAGCAAACGTAAAGTCCTTGCTTGCTCGTGGCCAGTCATCTCACCACTGCCAATGCGCCGATAGTTGTAAGTCTGACATCCACTGATTAATAATTGTCTACACTTAATCCTTCGTTTTCACGGCTGAACCATTATACTAATTTTAGTAGCTTTTTTAATAAATACATTATTGTTAATATATATGTACGACATGTTTTGTGTGCGTTGGTTGTACCAAAATTGGGTGTATCTCAGATTCGTATAAGTCTTTCCAATCTCGACATCCTGCCGCATTGCCGATCTGATCGAGAGTAGTACTGAACCATGAGTAGGGGCTCTTGTAAAACAAATTTTAAAGTGTTGCTATAACCGCCAAGTCTGAATTAATTTTGTTCTAGCAAATTTACATGTTTCAGTTGTTGCCACTGCAGTTGCCAGATTCCGAAAGTGTACCATAGTTTTTGCTTATCTACTTTACTATGTATTTATATTTTTATACAGAAGGCAGATAAAGTTTTTATATCATATAGGTATATGAACAGTTTAACACGTTCCCAGTCCGATGAACCACATATGGTACATAACAATTGATTTTCTATTGTGTCTATCACGGGACTGTGAATGGGTTAAACTATATGATTTTTGAATAACCGCATACTGACAAGCAAGCAGCCTCGCGAGGCAAACGATCCATCGATCAGGACAGACTCACAGACATCGCCAGCGATGAGTAGAGTTTCAAGGCTCTTTGAGGCGATATTGTGTTGACACAGTAATGGACTGGTAATCTTTTCTCACTGTCGCGGCAGAACAGTGACATGGTCGTCGTCAGTCAAACGGTCGGAAATTTGCAACTGTAGCGACTGATAACTTTGCTGTTGCAACTGCTAACCTTTAGGCCTAACGCTTTTTTGTTACACAAGTATAAGTTTTTAATACGTAGGTATTAACAACGGATTATCTTTTAAAACACTATTTACTACAGTCGCTAATGATAACAAGTTAAAGTAACTTATGTTAGACGTAAATATATATAGCCTTTAAAAATATGTCCTTAGCGTATACATAGATATTATTTAGTTTGTGAGTCTGTGTTGTATTAGGAGCCTAATTGGACAGACGGCGTAAAGTCTGGGTATTATATGAAACGTGTCTGTAAAGGTAGATACGTATTCATTTGTAGAAAGCTTATAAGCCTTTAGTTGGTTAAGGATTTCGTTTCATATGAATAGTTAAATATAAAGATCGTTCACAATTTTACTTTATTTTTCGAATGTTCTCTGTTTTCAGTATTTTATGACAGGTACTTTGGTTTACTAATTACGAATAGCATATTTTATGTATTACATTATTCTAAGTTTGTGTTAATAAGCCGTCGTAAGTAAAATAGTTTGAATCATAGCGGAAAAATTGTAAGTCCATGGTTTGAATGATGTTTACTTTATTTATTTGTTACTTTTTCGTATTCTGTTCTCGCTTGTGGCAAAAATTCATGATTATATATTTTTTTCAATAGGTATGTTGAAGTCTTTTATTCCTAACTAGCGGTGCCCGCGGTCTCACCCGCGTCAGTGGTATTTATGGTTACTGCGCCGCTCCCGTGAGCCGTAGCGTGATGTTATATAGCCTATGTCCTTCCCAGGGTCTCAAGCTATCTCCATTCCAAATTTCATCAAAATCGGTTCAGCGGATTAAGCGTGAAAAGGTAACAGACAGAGAGACAGACAGATAGACAGACACATAGACCGACAGACAGACAGAGTTACATTCGCATTTATAATATTAATAAGTAAGGATTAGGAACCAATGATTTAAATCTTCGAAAACAGATAGCAGATAGCTTGATTTAGAATATAATGCTACCCTAGAGAAGTTGCCAGCTAAATATACAATAAAATAACATTTTGCTTAATTCGGAAATCAAGTCCAAAACTTCATGAATGTCAGGCATCTATAACCCAGTATTAGTGCTCGTGCCCACGTCATTATCATAGACAAAAAGGAAACAAATAAAAAGCAAAGATAGACAGACGAAACTAATACAGAATAATAAACCAATACGTTTTCAATAATCATTCGGGCTAAACCGCTTCATACAAACAATGTTTACCTAAGTCGTCTTTCGTCTGATTAACTTTCGACCTGTGACGACGGTCAGTGTTGTTTGCGAAACAACCAGCCTCCGTGTCCTAATGTACCGTGTTCCGACGTACGCAAGGTCTTTATAAGTAAACAACGATCATTCACGCGACACGACCCGCTTGCATCGAAGCTTAACCACTTAAACATATCAGTTTACATAGTTTGCTATTGGCAATAAACTCTTCAATGCTTTAATACTTTTGAGTGGTACCTAAAGCTGCTTTTGTGATTTTGAGACTTTCTTGCCTTCTTTTCGGTTCAACCTTTTTTTATTAATTGTCTCTAGGGTTAGCAACGCGTGAGTGGTACCCCAGATATGGTTAGTTGTGGCTTTGCTAACTGCCTACCATTAGGTGATCTGTTTTGACTGGTGTCGGGTAAAAAAGAAGTATAGTCGTTGATTCACATCTTATTTAAATATTTTTGAAACTTCAACTCATTAAAATGTCTAAGTAAATATTTACATGTGTCAAATATTCCGACATCTGACAATTATAATATAATAATATAATTTTTATAATATAATAATAATATAATATTTATTTATTAACAGAAAGAATAAGATACATTCTTACACTACATCATATATATTACATCAACAGTGTTAAAGCATACCTGCCTTAAATAATTTAAGCTTAAAATAAAATTAATTCTTAAACTATGTTAATTTATACTGTATACAAAATAAATGAAGTTCAAAAGGCTATGTTTAAACCTGCCTGAACTAGGATAAACCTGTGTTTCAGGACATTGATCGATATAAGAAAAGGACGCTGATTTCAAAGCCTATTCACTATATGAATTATATTCTTTTTAACATAAAAATGTATCTTTACACTACGTTTAGTCAATTAGATCACCATGTCGATTATGATTTTGTCCACTAAAATTATTAATTCATTCGTCACCCAATATTGACATTCCAAATTCAAAGTTCTGCAATATGGCCGCCCTCGCCGTCGAGGTCTAGCCCACCCACACATACATAGACGTAGAACTAAGAGCCTTATATTAAAAACGTTTGGGCCACTCAGAGCAGACAGATGCTGCGAATGTGGCTGTTAACGCCCTAGTTCTGAACTCATGCCAGAACTTGATACGCAGCGAATGCCATATTGACTTTTATTGTTATAACTAGCCGACCCTGATTTTGTATTGAGATCATTTGTGAATGAAACATTATTTAAGTATTTAATATTTTTCTCTAACAAATGTTGGTACTTCCCTAGTTGGGCTGCTTCGGTTTAAACAAAATCCAAAAATTATGAGTCTCTAAGAATATGCAATTCTATATATTATCCATTATTTGGGCTATCATTATCAAAATGTTCTATTTTGATTCCATAAATACGACGGTTTTATTCATGCCAAGTGTATTAGTAGAAAGCTTTGTTAATAAAGCTCTTATCCACAAGAGAATATGTACAAAGTTTTTAGCCATGCGTAAGACAGCGAATACTGTGTGGAGACCGCTGCACTTCCAACTTGGAAGTCTTGGAGTTGTTCCCACGATACTCAAACTTTTTGAAATTATGCGTATGTTAAAAGTAAATTATATTATCATTAACTTTAACGATGTGCGAAGTTTATTCACCAAAATTTGGCAGGGTGTTAGTTAGTCTACTAAAGTGGCCTACCAGCTTAACTTATTCGTATTAAGATGAAGATTTTCTCGAGATAGTTTACAGATACACGAAACTAATATATTAGAGTGAAGTAACATGCAAGGAGTTCCAATAAAATTGATGTCTACGACTACTTTAAACAAAATCACCAATCACCATTTTATTTCATGTAACCACATTTAAGAGCCAAAGTTTACTACATTTTTAAATCTTTAACAAATACTTCAATTTGAGACGCTCTTAAATGCTTCATGGTAATTTTACGACAACCATAAACTTTACCATGCAATTATACAATGGATGCTTTATATTTTATGTTTATCAAAGTCTCATATAGGTTAGTGATTTTAAAATCAAAAACTTGTATGATATACAATATGAAAATGTACTATTTAACTATTCCTTAAGCGAGTAATATTGACCATAGTTAGAGATAGTTTAAGAAGAGTTTCAACTTTATGTATTAAAAGTACAGTTGAAAGTGAATTTTGACATCAATATTCGCTTAAACTATTCCGTAGTTTAAACTTTGAATAATATTACGTCCTAAAAGGCTCTTTGAGGACGTAAGGCTATACTTAGGTGTGTCGGTATAGCCTTTATGACGAGATACCTTCATATTGTACAAGATTGCGACCAAAAACCTTGAATTATGTTCTTGCAATAAGTAAGGGCTCAAAATTAAAGCTTGGCCGCACCGATAGCAAAGGTATAGCTTTCTATATATTATCTAGCGTATATTCTAGATAATAGATGAACGGATTCACTGTGCTGACAAAGAAAGAGATAAAGACTGTCTGTACTGACTGACAGTCTATATCTTTTATACAGTCAGCGCAGCCCATCCGTTTCAAAAATGGATTCAAGTAAATGCTTGTGATATTTCAAGTGTTGCTAGCGTCTATAAAGGGTTACTATCAGGCGGATTATTCTTTTAATTATCATATTACCTAGTACAAAAACGCATAATAATATATATACTACAGGCGTGAATCTATGTATGTATGTATGTAAAAATGCATACCTCCCAAAAATGTTTACTATCGATTGTAAAAAGAGTTCTATATAATCATCGGGTTCATGTTATAGTTTTAGTCGTACAACGTTACGTAGTATACAAATTGTAAACAACCCGCCATAACACAAGGTGCGTACTAAATACCCTAACCATATTTTCGGGTCATTGTTCCCATTGCCGGTGACAATTATCCGAGGGGCTCATCCCTATGCTAGCCAATGTGAATTTCGTCTCGCTAGCCTAACAAGAACTCCCCTTCCTCTCTTCGTTAATAAACTATAAATGTAAAGTCAAGGGGAAGTAGACAAATCCACAGCTCTCGATAAAATGGAAGGTCTGCTAGGACAATGTTCAACCTTTATACCTTTTTTAGTGTTTCTACTCAACGATCTGAAACTAAACTTCCAAAAATTATGTTGGTTTTGGCTTGTTTTTATTTGTTGAGTAATTATGAGGTTTTTGGTAGTAAAATATACGTACAATAAAACATAGCACTCATGTATTCCCCGGGACAATTAATAAGGGATCTTTTATTACAGCTGCCAACTGAAGGATATTTTAAACTGTACTTTTGAGGTCTTTAACTTAGAATTAGATGTTTTACTGCCAATTTAATACTAAACACTTGGGCTTAACAGTTCAGCTGTAGCGTTTTTAAGAGCTCCCCTTGCTAATCAGAGGAGAGCAGAGGCACTGCGCTGTGCTGAACAGAAAGGATAAATTCCAATAGCCACCGCCCATTGGCTGGAAGTGCAGTGACTCCTTTGAAAGGTCGTGACCGTTTACCATCA
The DNA here is from genome assembly GCA_963564715.1 of Catocala sponsa. Taxonomy (NCBI): domain Eukaryota; kingdom Metazoa; phylum Arthropoda; class Insecta; order Lepidoptera; family Erebidae; genus Catocala; species Catocala sponsa. The sequence goes on along the minus strand of OY751337.1, from coordinate 18,314,246 downwards.
GACGGGATGTAAACTTATTTGCAACCTTACGTATATAAAAAAAATATCAATTCATCTGATTTGGCTACTTTTATCCTTACAATTTTATCCTTTTATCCTTCTCATTTGCTAGAAACGTCTTGGCGTTTAAAAATCTGTGCACATGTCTTGTAAATCGGAATACTAATTATCCAGATTTTCTCAATCTTACTTTAATATATAGACCTCGGTAAACGTATGAAAATTAGCAAGTAGGTAGTTTAGTTTATAAAAGTTGACATTGCTTTATTCACATTAACTTATCAATTAACTTGCAACCAGACACAATAAAAAAGCATTATGTCTGAGTCTCGGCGTCCGATTGTTGGGTACTCAAGGATTCAATGTTAATATAAGTATGAAATACATTACCTAGCTGTCTTATATAAACTCTAGAACAATGAGATATGTACACTGTCATACACTATTACAATAAATACATAAAGTAATAGATGTATATTATTCATTACAAACCATAATGATGCTAGGCTATATGCGCAAGATAGTCACATGGGTTACATGTGCGAGTTAGCCGTACGGGTTACTCGCGCGGGTTCGGGTTCATACAGTCCGCACACTTGCCTTAACTTGCGTGTAGTACTTGCGTGGTACTGGCGCATAAAAGAGCTGTTATGTTACAAATGCTTTTTTTGTTGTTTTTCTGCGTATTAGGTACCTTTTGTACAAATCTCGACAGCTGAATTGTATATATATTTATTTACGGATCGGTTTGAGATCATATCCCTCTTATCTTTTATCTACGTTGCTGAACAAGCAGATCGTTTGATCATTTGGGATTTAGATAACAAACAGCTTGGATAAATATCGGTAGAAAAACGTTGTCTTTATATACTTACAAACAATTTTTTTATTTCATTTCTATGTTGTCAGCTTTTAATAGATATAGCAAAGTACTTTGTTTGGCAGGACTAGTAGGTATATTAAGGCGTCCGTTTTAGCATCCATGGTACATATGAGATGTGATATGATTTAATAAATATTGTGGAGAGACATCCTCATTTTCGCTTAGGTTTTAAAAACAACACCCATTCGAGTAAAATCATCTTGAAGTACACATTTAAAAAACGTTAAGAATATGTATTATAATTGGACGCAAGATATTACTCAGCAATGACAAAAGGACTAATTAAAAAAAAACATTTTGTCGTTGCTGGATTTTAAAGTAAAAATTATATAACGTTCAATATAAACGTTTTAACTAGTAAGATGATGTTTAACCTAGCTTTTTTCAATTTAGCAATTGATTCTGACAACAAATTCATGACTCCATAGTGTAGAAGCTGAAACATTTTTATGCACTTACAAATTCCTTATTTTCAATATGCTGCTACAAATAGCACTCACATTATATACTAGCTTTAAAACTTGTATTACCTGGGCCTCTCTTAATGAAGCATAGTAGCAAAACCTCCACTCTAGAACTCAATTATTCTAGATTCAAAACTTGATTCAACTTTTGTCATTAAAACTATAATAATATATACTACTTAGATATAAGTTGAATATTAATTACAACCTTTATCACAGTATAAGCAAACATAACAATAAACTTGATTTATATTATGAATTAACGGTGTATTATTAATTATATAGGCTGCTTCCTATTTGGCTCACGTATGTGGATATCGCATAGAATCGGTTCTATGTTTATTAGTGGTGCTAAATCAAGCCTAATTGTCACAGCGGCTGGGTTCGATGCCTCTACAAATTGGAAACTGCCTATCGCATGGTCATAACATACTGTAATGACATTTTAGTGTATCTGATTTTGGTGTAAAGCCTGTCAAATGTTTGTGTTGTCAAAGCTATCTTGATTTTCGGTCGATACCAATATTCGGTATAACAATTTCGATAAGTTTGTTGATGTTATGAAAGTGCACAAATTGGAAAGTGTTGAATGCAGATTTTATATTTGCTGTGTATGTGTGTGAAAATTTTAGTGAGATTATATTTAAAAGTAGCATGATGTACATAATAAATATCGTAAAACTCAAAAATCATATAAAAATTCGTTTAGGTAGAGAAAATTATTGATTTGGTGTTAAATTTTATTTATATACTGCCAGTATATAAATAAAACGATGATTCTCTAAATCAAAACCAATTTACGTAATAAAAACTGTATACTATATATAGTTTCGATCTATTCTAAATATATGTCAAATGTAAACATTCACATTTGACATTTATTTTAATTGATGACACTGATGACACATTGGAACTCTATTTTAAAAGGTTGTCATTAAGGGAAATGGCCATCAGGATTTTGATGAAGACATCTGGATTCATTTCAAAACTTCTGGTTTTTATCAGTCTATTAACTAAATATCCGTGTACGAGCCGTAAATATGCAGCTTTAATAAGTAATACAATGCATAATGCAAAGCTCGTCAATTAACATTGCAACATATTTATGCATGCAAATTGAGTCATCCTATTAAGTGTAATAGACATAAACAACAATTTAGATAAATTTCTAATTATAATTATCATATTATTATTGTGTGTGATTAAGGATCTATTTACATAAATGTGTAGGTTGTTACAAACATTGCTAGAATTGATATACATTTAACAAATGCAGCATAAAGTACGCTTTTGTAGTTTTATTGGTCTGCAATGATATACATTAGGTATATAGTGTTTAATAAAACAAACGTACTAAAAATCTCGAAAATTATTGTTGTTTTATTACATCTTTAGTAGTACCTACTTTACCTATAAGGCTACTAAAAGTCGGCTTAAAAAAATTGGGAATATAATAATAATAACAATGTGCCGAAATGTACAATTTGTTAAATGTTATTGTCGCTAGCATTTCCATCAATCCAAACATCAGCCAGTGACTGCTATTAGACAATGTAGCTTAATGCTAAATTACCGTAATTAGGTTGTCATTGTAAGTCAATAAAAATGCTACTGTAATTCAATGTCTTTATGATAACGCTGATTATAGTTAGTATCATATGTTATTTATATATAGATAGTATCTTTAAGATACGCTGTACAGATACTTCAATAATATTTAGTTTCTTTCATAGAGTCGACTAATATTTGCTTTGGGATTTTTAAAGTAATAGCACAATATTGTTGCTATTTTTCGTGCCTGGCGTTAGAAGGGATGAAATACACAAAAAACTATCTTATAAAGTAAATAGGTACATGGATCAAGAAAGTTTTTAAATGTAGCTGCTATCATACACGGATTAATCCAAATTATAAATAAAAATTATATTATTTATAAATGTGTGTGTGTTTTTGTGAGGATGGATGGATGAATGTTCCTTACTCTTTCACGCAAAAACTACTGAACGGATTTTGATGAAACTAAGTATTATTGTTTATACATCAACATATATTATACGCTACTGAAATCTATCTGGAAATATACACTACATTAACGCAAACGAAGCAGCGGGCAAAATCTAGTCTAGTATAGCATATACGGATGTGTCGTAGCAAATAATATTTCAAACCTAGCATTTTAATCTTCATGCTAAAGATGTTAGGTTTGAAGTATATCATTTATTATCTACTAGATTATTTATCCTTATTCAACGTATCTTTGGTTTTATTGAACGGAAATAAACTAAGCGTGGCTCAGATATTAAATATTGAACCCGAAGCTAACAAATATACGAATCACATCAATATCCGTTTAGTGGTTTTTATATGATACCGGTACATAAGGGCATAAAGGCAAAATAATATACAATGTACAGACGCATCATTGCATTAAATGTTTTCCTTGTGGTTTAAGCTACATAAAATATAAACAAACTACATTCCACTGTTTGGTTCTAATCTAGTAGCAAACATTCGAACACACCATCATGTAAACTCTTAAATGTATAATATTAGATAGTAGAAATAAGTAGGTATATATATAAAAATATAAATAGATTCACGCCTTTTTCCCTGGCGGGTTAGGCGGAGACTACTAATTTCCACTGGCATGCATTTCGTTATATTCTTCAAACACGCATGTCCCTACTCTTAATCTTAACTTTCTTTAGAATGTTTCTGATGTGATCAGAATCTACTACAATCTGAATCATAATTATATATACTTATGTAAGTAGATAATTTATTCAAATGTCGTATTTCATTTTATAGTACAAATAAAACGGACCCTAATATAATCAGCTTTTTACGAAGTTAGTCTAGACGTACAAAAACAAATTACAAGTGATGGCAGCCGTGTAAAATATAAATCAAATACAAATTTTAAAACATCGTCTAGGCGCCGACAAACAAATTCCCGGGTTCAGTCAATATATTTTTCCGTTCCATTTGCGAGAGATTAATGTAAAAGCTCTTTTTTTAAACAAACGTTGCATAGAATTTTCATAAATTTCGACACTGTAGACACCTTTTACAGTTTAGAAATGTAAAATTGGTTACATCCGCGGCCCGAGACTCCCATGGGAAGAGCTCCGTGTTGCCAGTTTAATATTGGCATTATTTTTTATTAACCCCAGTTTATTTGGCCTCGTCCAATATCAGTATTAAAAACCATATAACTCTTCATGTACGCCGTATTAAGTGTAATTGATTTTCGCTGTTACGTTCAGAAGTTGTTGTTCGTTAGCTGAAAGTATCTAATGGAAAATTAGCTTCAATCGTAATGTTTTGAAGTGTAGATATTTTGTTAGCGAATTAAGTAATCATTGGAATGTAATCCTTCTACCTTCTAATATTATTATTTGGCGTTGAATTAAGTATTATGTAAATTATTGCAGAATAACGCCACAAAACCAGACGAGTCTTCATTTTCACAACATCAAAAATGCTAATTTTTGTACATCAAATTCTACCTTCATCCTCGTTTTTGTGGAATATTTCATTAAAACACGAAATGACAGGCGAATAAAAGGCTTTCTCTTTTTTTTCAGCGCGTCGAGCCCTGGTATACATGTGACGCCCGAAGCGAAAATGGCTCGGTCTAAAATGGCGGGTGAAAGATCAATATGACCTACCAAAAGGTAAGCTTGTCCCTTTCGCGCTCGGGAGTTTATCCCACTATCCCTGTCTCACACAGTGCTGTGTCACAGTTTCGATATGTCGTATGAGAATACAGATTTTAGTAGCGAATTTTGCCAGAGACCCTCGACATGTGGCCCTTTTAGAGTGCTAGGCGACGAGTTATGTTTGTAAAGCGATTAGCGATTTGCGGTGAATGTCATTACGTCGGGTCTAGAGATAATACTTGATTATGAAAATTCAAGCGGTTAAAATTATTTTACGGAGTGTAAACATTTAATTGGCAATTTTGTTAATTGAACTTCTGCTACGTTACTTCCGGAATTAAAATAACAAAGTAGACAATTTAACCAAAGCTATCAAAAATTAAAGGTAAACTCGTTTCTGCTTATCCCTTTAATACAGCACGCGCCGACGAAAAATATTCTTTATTAAAGGTTCTTAAAACTTATTTAGACATGGCCTGCGTAAAAATTGTGTTGTAAAAACTTCAGGAAATATTAACGTTGATTTATAGGTGAGCCGAAACTTTGTGTTGGCCTGTCTACGATTTTTTGTTACCGAAGCTTAAACGAATTAGATTAAGCTGCTAGTATTGAAAATAACCAAAGTATATTTAAACAGTAACAAACCATATAAAAGGTGTAAGAAACAGGGGATGAAGACATCAACGCTGGGATGTTCATGCGCGTAAGATGTGATATAACAAAATTTTTAGTCGAGCGTCTCAGCAAATAGGGGAGTAATACGTTCCTGAGGTTGTTTATCGCAAATTGTTTAATCTAATCCGTGGCGTTACATCAGGAAAATACAAAACATATTGTTATTGTTGCTAAGGAAAAAGTTAAGTTGGGTAAAGAAACATTGCCGCGGTTTGTGCACACACACACACGATGAAAAGTAACATTTTATTGTGCAAAAGGTTCTTTCATCCCTTGCAAGGAAAAATGTAAGACGTAGGTATTTTGTAGGCACGTGTTGTAAAATGTGGTGAGTTTGTAACGGTTTAGGACTAAGTATGAGACCCCTTTATCCCTCAAGTTTTTATTATGTATTTAGATTTTTGTTGTAAACAAAACCCTTACATTAGAATAATGGTACACAAACGTTATAATAGAAACAAGTAGGAATAATGTTGACAAAGGGAACACGATGAATGTGGACTTCCTTGTTAAATACATAACATTTTATTTTATATCGTTAACGTAATGACATCCATACATCTCGATGCTTTATATTGGTCTAGTCCGCGGGTCTATGGTCCGAGAATCGAATCCAATTTTATATCTTCATTAAAGCTTTACATTAGGGTCGCTCGCGGGTCGCTGGTAATCGAAGAGTTAGTGCTGACACGAAGCTGTCCGATTTATTGCCGGCTCTCATCGAATCTGATGTCCGAACTGGAGATCCGCAACGGAAAACCATCTATATAAAAAAATAAAACTAAAAGTAATCAAGCCTCTCTACTGTAATGTTTCTCTAAATTTACCAATCGCCATTAAGCTACTCAGAATAAATTACCAATTCAATACTGCCAATCGTTGTAAATTAAATTCAAATGAAACACTGAATGTTTTTTCTCAACACTTAATCGAGCTAGGATTTTTCCCGTTCCGTCATTCTGAACAGGCTGAACACTTAACAAAAGCTCCTCGAATCCCACCGCAAGCGTAAAAACAAGGAATCTGCACTCGTCTCTTCTCAAACATATCCTCCACTTTATTAGCAGAGAAATTTCTTCTTTAAGTGATATACATTAAAGTTTATTTTGCATTATTAGGGTGTTAATGATTACGTCACTTACAATGTGACACGGATCATCCCTCGAGGAGGTAAAAAACTGAATAATTCGCGTACATATCTCGCGACATGGTACGCGTCTTGGGAGTGGCAACAATTTCCTATTTGGTCGATCCGACAGGCATCGCTATAAAAATACGCTATTTGCAAGACGGAATATGTTGACATGTGGAAACATGAGGTTATATTACCAATGATAACTGACTGAGATATATCACGATGTATTTGTTATGTGAGTATGCAAATATCATAATACTTGAAAGAAATTGTTCGTAAGATGTGTGTACGTAGGTATCGACCTGCTCGTAAATACTTTATCGAAAGCGTTAGACTAAAAAAGAGAGCGATATTTTATTTGCATTAGAACGTATTGTATATTTGATAGAAGAACCTATTACTTACCTCGGCGCATGCTCATACGCGCTTGAAGATTTGTGTTTTATATAAAATGGTATATTTTTCGTTGCAAAGCTTATAAACAGTCTTGCTACAATATGTTTTGCCAAAATACGATTGCGATAGTGCAGATTTTAGTAGAAGCTATTCATTTTTGATGAGTATATAAATTAGAAAAAGGGCTGTGCATTTATGGGTCATCACTCGGTCTGGTGATCCTGTTATATCCATAAATCGGGCTGATACGGGGTTATCTTGGAAATATTATGTAACAATATTAAAGGGCGGGATTGAAGCGATGATTTCTGAGAAAGTTTGTGAGGGTCGGGTCCAGATAAAAAGGGTGCGCAGAGTGGGGTAATAATGCGGGGCCGGTGACGGCGTCCTGTGCTGCCAATTTGACTGTCTTTTAACTGAGTGCGTATTTAGATATGTCGTGAATGCTACATGGTATGAGTCGAGGTAGTATAGACATCGATATTATCAAATCTTGGACTTGAAACGTGTTTTGAATATTCTGAGGACTAATATACGTAATAATTTTTTTTTAAATTTACGAGAATTCAACTTTATGAAAAAAAAGAAATTTCTAAACTAGGATATAAACATAGTAATGCAAAATCTCTTCATACAGTAAAATTAAAATAGTAGAAGTAGAACTAAGTCGTAAACCATTACATATTTGTATCTGTGCTGACGAATGTTAGAACTTTAGTATTTTACTTGGATTCGTATTACTTACTCAGATATACATAATTTTTAAGTTCAATGCTTTTGTTTTTAAATTATGGGTATATATTATTATGTATATTCAAATGTAAATTACAAAATATTCGATTATTTAAGTCATTAGTCAGTTGTTTGAGTCCGACGTGAATAATGACTAAGCATTTAATGGACTTCTATTTGGGTCGATTTTTAAGCTAAAAGGAAAATACTTTTAATAGCTTCTGGTTAAGATACTGGTGGACACAGTTATGCCCCTGGTACTACTATAACTGCATTGTATCGGTGTCATCACAAAATAAGCCGTTGATGGACATATATCTATTTCATACGAGTATTACTGACTAAACGTTATATATAATGTTTTATTTCAAAAACCAGATATTTATACAAATGCTTCACATATTTACCGCTCTGTCCAATTTAGAAGCGCAAAGTTACCCCACATTCTTTGTTATGAGAACCAAATAAATTCACCGCCTCGATAACCTATCACACTGAATTATTTACAATATGATAAGTTTCATACTTCACGGAGAATATGAAAGGACACGAATCCCCGATCCCGTTATTTACATGAGTATTCCGATAAATGTAAGGCGGGTAGATCGCTGGGCTATTTACCCTGCCTCGGCCATGATACGCGTAATCTCTCGGAAAAGGGTTCCGTGCCTAACATGGCACTCTCTGACGTCACGAATCCTGATACTACACGAATCGTAATTGATGCTATCTCTTTTACTATTAATGGGAAGGACGGAGATGGAAACAAAATTAGAATTTTGATTGTGGGATGTTTGAGAATTGCTTTAGATAGTGTCGTGTTAAGCACATTGAATAAAGTAAAAGATAATTGTTTCCTTAATACCAGGCAATCGGATTTATACTAATGAAAATAGGACTTCACAAATATAAGGAAAGAAAGGGGTATGTTCCAACGTATAGTAGACATCAGTGAATAAGTGACATATAAAAAGTTATCTAGGACGTGCTCTGTCTGTGTGCCAACTATCATCCAAATCCATTCAATGGTCTACTCGTGATCTGTAACAAAGTTCCAAATCTCTAAATATTTAAACATTTTCATTTTTAATATTACTTGGGTTGATGAAGGGAAAACGAAAGAACATGTATTTTTGATTAGTTGGTATTTGGAGCGGGTGCCATTATTCGTCGCTGTTGTCACAAATTGTCACTCATATTGTCAACCAATCTGGAATTGCATAAGGATCTGAACAACACATTGTTTAACCTTTTGAGCGCCAACCTATGTCGAACGCGAAGCGTCCTCCAACGCCAACCTATAATCTATACCAGTTTTTAAAGTATTGGCTACTTTAATTTTGCTGGTTTAAAAATAAACAAAGGCCACTATTGAAATAAAAATTTAAGAGGGGTTTAAGACAATAGTAAAATTCCGCTCAAAATAAAACAATATATCTTTATATCTATTTTTATTAATAAATGTTACGATTAGACATTGTCTTCTAATAAAGTCGTGGCGTGGAGTGCACTGAAACGTTTGTCTTCTATACAAGACCGTGGCGCCCAATAGGTTAAGAGATTGCTTAGTAGCACATCGACTAGGATTGTACTTTAATTGTAGTAGTATCTACAAAACAACGTCAACTTTGTGTTCGAACTTTGTGCTGATTGAATATACTAGAGTTGTATACGGCACAGCGTTTGTCCCTTGGGCAGGCCTGCAGTTCTACTACTTCTGATTTTTGTAGGGTTGGGCACTCGTTATTGATATTCTGCTGTTGCTAGCGTCTATATGCTGCATTAAATATAAGTAAATAGGTCGAAGGCTTGCTAGCCACCTTTATCGAAATAAATTTTTATTTCGTATAAACAGAAAAAAGGGCTTCGTCGTCCTCTCTGCCATTATCTTCTCAGGCTAATTTGTATTAGAAAATCTTTATACTATTTTTCACGACGATCTTTAGAAAAGGTAAATTGTCTTTTTCTTTTATTCTATGAGGGTAAGCTATATATGTTTTGAGTTTTAACTCTACACATTTTATCAGGTGGCAATTTGCAGTATAAACAGAAAACTGAACAAAGCCTGTCTGCTTCAAATTGTAAGCAGTTTAGCGAAGTTCCAACGTAGACTCGGCCATTTAGTTATGAGCCTAGCAGCGATAGCTCAATGGGGAGACCAACAGACTGCAATGCAGGGGGTCTCGGGGTCGAACCCACGTCGCGCACCTCTGACTTTCGGAATTTATATGACTTTTCGAAATCATGTTCGTATTGATTGACAATTATCGCCTGCTCCATGCTTCGGAAAGCACGTTAAGACGTTGGTCCCGGCTGCCATGAACATCTATGGCAGTCGTTATTGGGAGAGTGTCAACACAAAAGATCCCACTGGGTCGAAGTGTCGCCGGTCTGCACTGACTGGCCCCCACATAAGATAAGATATGAGCCTCTAATGTGAATCAAATCTACAAGAACGAAATTTTAGTTAGCATATTCACGTAAAATATTTGGACCGCATTTAGCTTTACGACCAGCATAAAAATGTGTATACCAAATCCCGACAATTTCACGCCGATAATCCTAAAATTTGACGCCTCACACCAATCGTATTTGTCAACACATCAATACAAATTAGTAGTATTGCTAGGACATTGGTGTGCGTCGAATATTATCAGGCACCTCTGTTGTAACCCTTATGGCTACAAATGGTCGGCGTATAATTATTATCGCACTGATTTATGGTGGAGGTACCGTTAGCAGAATATAAACGGTAACATTACGAGCGCCTTCCGTATCAAGCTGGTTGATTATGGTCGCCAAAATTGTGTTATAGCTGTTACTTAGACGTTACATGTTACGAAGGTGTGATGGTGTTTTGTTGTGAGTGATCAGAAAGTATTTAGATTTTCAGTTTTGTTTTGGGATTCAGATCCCTAAAATAAAGAGACTCTAGGCTCTATAGCGTAAGTGGTAGTGTTTTGTCAAAATGTTGGCCGCAATTACTGTAATGCATAGTCTATTCTATAGTGATTTTGTAGTATGATATACGGTCATTAAGTATCCCGTGGCTAATGAGTTTAAAACTAACTACTATTCTTCTGCTTTCACTAAATCGTTTTCACGTTTAATCTGCTATAAAATACCGGTAACTAATAAGCATCTCTATTTAAATATTAAAACTAACCATTTGCAAATTTTGCCACAAGATTTGCCTTTTGTTGGAGTCTGACTAGAAGGTTTGCAGGCAGTACAATCTGTCAATATTCAAGTCAAAATATCATAATTATGTAATCGTTGTCTTTAAAACCGTTTACATCTGTTCATCTTCCTATTGATAGATATCACTAATTTTCTTTTAGAGAATTGTAACATTGTATTTGCAGCGCAAGTGACTTTACAGAGTCAAATGTATAATTTGGTCCATTTAATGTGAGTTTTGTTTTAGATCTCAGATCAGGCCCATTGGCTGCGCCGAACAATTTCTGATATAATGATACTCGAAGAATATTATCTTTGAATGCAGCGCGATTTTAAGGAATTCCGGAACGAAACACATCAGTCGGTAAACAGTAAGTTCTAAACCAGAAGAAATGATTCGTCGTAACTGGTAAATATTTTTAAATACTTTATTGCTACGTAAGCTAGTCGCTTTTGATACAATATGATAAATAAGTTCACGCTCAAACATAGTATGGACATTTTTACTATCGTTAAAATTATCATCTGCCAGGAGTTTGGCCAACTTACTTTGTCATATTGTCTAGGTATATTTTTAGACTATTGTCTACAAAGTTTGGTCTCCATAATAATAATTCCATGTTATGTTATGTGTGAAATGTTTTTTTACCAATATTGTATTGCTGACCTTCCCTGATGTTTGGCGCTGCACTATTTCTGCATCAATTTAATGACGTCATAAATTCTCAATTAAATTCAGCCTGCATGTGCCTTCGCCAGATATACTGTACTATAACAACATAAAAGTAATTAGCTGAATAGTTATTAGCTTTTCTTGTGATTTATTCTTCATTCCCGCTTTTAGTGCTAAGAGCCTTGTTTAATGTTATTCTTTAGAGTAATAGTTTTGTTTAATTATTTCAAAGCTTAGTAGAATATTCAAGAAATTGTTCTGAATTAAGTAGACTGTTTGTTTTATAAAGCTTTTGATAAAATTCATTTGTTGTTGTTGATATATATTTGAGTTTTTGATATATATTCGAGTAGTAGAGCCTCGCTGATTTCAGCATAAATGGGCCGGCTCGACCGGGGAAGGACTCTCACAGAATATCGACGTGAAATAGCAGTATTCCTACTGTTGTGTTTCGTTCGGTGAGTTAGAGTGCCGGAGGTCCAATCACCCCCTTTCCCCCATCCCGCTCCTTCTCCTGCCCACTTCCTTTCCTAAAGGGTCGGCAACGCGTAAGTGATGCCTCTGGTGTCGCAGGCGTCCATAGGCTACGGTGACCACTTACTATTAGGTGGACCGTATGCTTGTTTGCCAAACTAATCGTATAAAAAAAAAAGAGATTTTATATTAAAATTTATAGGAAACATGTACGTTAAGAATAAGGATGAGACTATGTGATACTCGGTTAGGCAGTCGTCGTGATACTTCAAATAATATACAATCATCTATTTAAAAAGACCACGTCTGTAATTATATTCTTGCACTACTATCGTTTTCATAAACTAAGTAAAAAACTGTTGCTTCCACAAAAAAAATTTACACAATATACTCTAATAAAGGCGTGCGTGAGTACGCATACGTACTGACCACTTCTACATCTAGTTTGAATATTTTTTATAGAAAAATATTTTCAGTAAATCGTAGGAAGCATATAATATGATATTTGAAAACAACAATATGTTTCAGTATCCAAACTGCTATACAAGAAATATGTTCTTTCATTTCCAGAAGACAAATACGCGTATTTCCGCTGCATAAATATCACGTTCAAGGCGCATTTACCAATATTAAATTTGGGGAGTTTCTTCGTTCAATAAATCTGGATCCGTGACGGTTGCATCAACATTTGGCAGAGTTTCCATACTGCCACTTGCACAGCTGCGCGGTGATTGTTTTACGGGTAAAACTTTAGCCGGCTCCGTCTGATTGTGCAATGAAAAATACGTGTTGTGAATTTCGCTCCAATATTTGTTTATAACGTTATAAATGACGACTGCCAGATCAAAAATGATAGTAGTAACAGTTTTATGAAATAAATGAAACACTGCATTTTTCGTTTCGTATCAGAAAATAGGCAGCTGGTTTTTGCTTTACTTTTGAATGGAACGAGAGCCTAAATGACTGTAGCTTTTATCCACCCTTTCGTGTGTTTCGACTCGTGTTCTTTAAACGCTTCTCTGTGTATATATACAAGGTGTCCGGTAATTCATGGATAACCTTGAAATGTCTTATAGTAGAACTAATGGCCGTTCAGAATAAAAAATAAAAGAAATAATAAAAAATTGCAATAGCTAGTCATACTTTTGACTGTCTATCTATTAGCATAATTAGTGTTTAATAATAAAACAACAAAAAACCGAAAAATACTCATTCATTTATGGTCTTAGTGTACAAGAAAGTTAAATATGGTAATTAAAAAAAACATATCTCAGGTAGTAGTTAGGATAGATTTTTTCATAGTTTTTCTGAACGGCCATCAGTTCTACTATAAGACATTTCAAGGTAATCCATTAATTGCCGGACACCCTGTATATACCACACTGCAGGGCTATCTTAAGTTATTACCGGATAAAACCATCTTTAATGGTGTTCCTCAAGACCCTCTTCCTTCTAGAGAATTACGAGATCGTTTTACTGACCATTGCCCCTCCTGTATCTGCTCTTCCGCGGTGCTTACGACAGCACTGGGCTGCGTAGCTGTGTCGTGTTTCTTTTAGCATCCATGATATGCCGTTATAGAGGCTTGCTATGAACTATCAATCTGCAGCAATGGCAATGATGTTTTATTCAATCACAACTTTGTTTAACAGTGCTTCAGTTAAGCACTTGTTTTATATAGATAACTCAATTCATAAGCATATAAAAGTGCGTTTACATATAAATCTTAAAAAACAACATGTAGCAATATATAAGCAAATGAATAAAAGTTGTTCGGCATGTTCCGCTTGCGAGTAACATTGAAAGTTGTGAGCGTGTTCCTAATAACTTTGCCATCGGTGAGATTTGCCCGTGAAATATGTGGAACATTACTGGATAGGGCCGCGAGTAGAATAGGTGTTTACTGGGGAAATATCATGTTAAGCGTTATAAAATTGTTTGAGAAGTTGATATTGAAGACTTAAACGGTTGATAAACAGGTTTGACTATCACCGCGACTCCATATTTTTGTTTGCTTTTTTCCATAGAGTATATTTTCAGAATGGGCAGTAGGTGTAATAATAATTAAGTCTATCTATACAGTTTCTCACGGCTGCTGCTCTTTTTAGTTTGGGAAGGTAAATAGTTTACTACGCTGGTTCAGCGTGGGTTGGCAGGCATCACACATCTTCGAGAATACTTTAAAGAGCTCAGCTTTCAAGCATGCAGGGTCCCTCATGAAGGAGGTATGTTTGTAAAATAAATAATGTTAAACCCATTGTATGTCGTAGGTACTTGATATTTCAGATAATAAGTAAGCAGAATATTATAGTTCAGCAGTAGGTTGGGTTTCATTTGGATTGGTTAGTTCTGTAAATTGTTTTACATAGCAGAGGTGGCATACTATCTTACTGCTCGCCTGATGGTAAGGGTGTAACGTAGCATATTATGATTGCTTGATTATACCAGACGAATTACTCTTTAATCGACGTTAAGAAAAGGAATTAAAGAGGGATCAAAGAAAAATAATGGGACAGATATGTGAGTCACCAGAATTTTCACATACCAGGTATATGCAGTGACAGTATTCCGACATATAGGCTGGTTTTCTTTAACATAATGATATTTTACAGGATGAACTTACTAGAACCGTCGCGTCGCCAAGTATTTGGTAAATTCTTTCCATCAGATCCCTTAGCTAGATTTTTATGAACATACATACTGAGGCAGCAGCTATTTCGGGTCTTAAAGGCGCCATTTTGCAAACTCATGATGTCGTCGCAATGGATTTAATTCAAGAAGTTTCTTCTTTGAAATTGTCAACTGTCCGGTATATTCAATACGTTATATTGTAAAGATAGATCAAAATTAGAAAATATATTTTTATCGAAAAAGTCTGAGCTAGTTAGTAGTCTATAAGAAACATAGATAAATTTACTCTTCGTTTTAATTACGACGATAGTACGTAAAGAAACAGTGGGGGGTGACCTTTGTGGCAGACATGTTTAAGTATATTAGGACGCATGTTGCTTTTTGTTTAATTAAGAAACTGTCGCAAGAAAAGGTTTAAGCTTTTCTCTTATAGTCGTTAAATGCGGAGGGAAAACTTATAAGATTATTATATGTTAAAATTATCAATTGCTACGTTTAAGCACAGGGTGGACATGATTTTTCGTCCAGACTTACAGTTACTGAGATGTTTTGCTACAGAAAATATCACCAGACTATTCCATCCAGCAATCTATGTACATATAACCTATATTATGATCACCAAGCGACACTCATGATAATGCTAAGTAAATTATCCTTTTAGCGATTTAACTATTTGCTGTTATAGACTTTATCATATTTAATTCATAAGATTGTCTTGAGCACAATTGCGCCTGAATTGCATATATACGTATACAGCCTGTTACTATTCCTCGCTGAAAATTACTATTTCTGAACAATAACTAATACATTTTAGGCAAGTATGAACTAAATTAAGCCTAAGAAAATAAATATTTTATTTAGAGAGGATGATGTAAGATATTTCAGAATTGTAAAGTACGATACTATGATTGATAGTTGTAAAATTATTTACATTTTCCCGCTAGATCTGTCACATTTTATACTTAATACAAATACTATAACAAAATATATTTCACTTAAAATATTTGACTTCCAAAATACATACAGCAAACCGCTGTTATACCAACTATTTTGTATTCATCTAAAGACAACGGAAAACCTCGGCGGAGTTCAAAACTCGGCGTTCGAATCAGACGCTGATAGTAAGCAAGTTTGCTACGAGTATCAACGCTTGAGGAAAAACTGCACCCCCCCACTGGTATTACTTTGTAAGTTGTCGGTTTATGCTCCCAGCAACTGTTAGCAACTTATTATTAGACAAAACCGCAGTCGCCTCTAACCTCGTTAGTGGTTACAACGCAAAACTTACTCAGTTGCCGAAGATTTCATATTAGTGCGAAAGTGTGGCTTTAAAACTGTTCGTCAAGAGTCAGGCTCGGTATATAGTTATTATTAACCTATCGCTTTCCATATACACATAATAAACTAAATATATTATTTGAGGGTACACTGGCACTTTACCAGCGTTTTTAAATTGTATTTAATTATATCTATTGCTATCGTCATTAGATGTTGCCATATCTCCTTATAGAAAATAATGAGATGTGTTACGTAATTTATTTTTTGAGTAAGCGTTAGAGTCTCGGATAGTTATTTTCTAAATCCAAAGTTAGTTTCTGATTATTAACTTGTAATACAATTTAAAACGGCGATAGCCCATTATTTTCGATTAAAGGATTAATAATGATCGGATCAATTTGACGTGATTATGGGCTGATGGTCGCATTTCTATGGTATTTAATTATTCAGTTTTCAGAAGTATGTATGTACTTTTAACACAACTTTCTTGGTTTAGTTCGGGTTTTATGCATAAGGTTTTATCTTATGCTAATTTAGCCAACGTCAGTAGAATATACGTTCAAGAAATGTTATAAAGCATTAAAAAACAGTAGCCTACATTCATCTTTAATATCTGTCAGAACCAAGTATGAACTAAGTAACATACGATATGTAAAATTAAAGCATTTAAGTGGAGGAAGCTTCGCCTCGCTCCAACTTCCATTGACAGAGGTGACCCCATTTGGTATTGTGACCCTATTCTGTGTCATAAAATATTGTTTGGACGATGAATTTAAGCCAGATTGCATCGAATATGTATGCTCTGTTTTCGTTGGAAGCATGATTTGTATACCAGCATTGATATCTTTATTTATTCATGGAAGTTGAGACAACTAAGTTCAATATCTTCAAATAGGAGCATCAAGCTTTAACGTTTAGAGCTTTTAAATAAATAAAGCGTCAACATTTTTATTTATATAGCAACTAAAATAATATTAATACACGTCACAATTTAGGTACCAATACAGATTGAATAATACGGCGTATGTAAATATGCTCACAATGCTGACAACAATGCCATTCCACACGTTTAAACTGTAACGTGTAAATACTTACCTAAAGTTTTAAGTTTATCACTTAATATATTTTAAATTTTATCTTATTAAAATATTAAAAATTCTTTTATAAATTAACAAGGAAAACCTAGAACGATTTAAAGCGCTGTATGGAACGCCTTCGTTGATATTATATTCTTATCTTAACTGTATCTTTGGCACATAATAGAATAAGTCCGTCCATTTGGCCGGGCACCAAGTGAGCGCCTTCGGGTCCAATTAACATGTTGATAATAAAACTAATGGCTCTTTTTGTACATCGAGTTTCGTCCATACAGAACATTGCCAGCGCTAAGGGTGCATTGTTTGGATGTAATTAGACTATTCTAGAACACTTCAACTAGCGTATCTTCAACTTTAGACAATTTTTGCATGACCACGACAAATTAGAGCAGTATTTTGAATATGGAACTGTGTCTTTTCTTTTATTTTGCCTGACTATTCTCTTGTGCGTAATGTTATCCTTTTATTAGTCAACATGTCTGCTGCGGGTGTGGGTATTATTGTTGAGATAATTTCATATTAAAATTCATTGTTTAGCTTCTATTTGTATCAGGTTCTGTCTAAGACAGTCGGCAGTTGAATTTAGTCCGTAGCTAAGTCCGTAGCGAAAATTGATTTTAATCGAACTCAAATTGTTATCAATTTGAGTTCGATTAAAATCAATTTTCGTAGCATTTATTTGCTGTTTATTCATTTAGAATGCTATAGGTCGGCCATGAACATGAATTGCCTAAAATGTTGTTGGTCCAAACTAAACAAAAGGAGTATAGAGTTGACTGGCTAATCTGCCCTTCTAAAAGCTGATCTCGTAACTCTCGAAGTTTTCTTCAAATTATTAATGCAATACTAAGACAGGAAAATACTTTTGCGTGAAAAACAGCAGCTCCTCTCAGTATTGTGCCTAATAACAGTAATAGGTAACTATTGCAATTACTAGTGCATTTATAAGAAAAGGATATTCGTAGTATATGTTTTAGTATTTACTATAAATACTGCATGTAATGTATAGGCAAAATTGCTTTGGACTTAAAATAAAAATATACAATTTTGAAATTAGGAAATTGAAGTCGAAATTAAATTACTAAATTTATTTTGGAATATGTATTTTGGAACATCCAAGATCTAATGTATCAATTTATGGTTTGGATGTAATGTTATTCTATATATGTAATATGGTGAAGTATGAGTGCACTGATGTAAATATAACACTGCTCAAGGAACAGGGCAGCTGTTGAAGCTACGTTTTACGATCGCCGAATAACAACAGCAGTAAGTGCTTGCTTTATAAGCTAATAACTAATAACATAAAATTTACTGCCCACCATGTTTACACAATGATTTTCTTGTATTTACGGGTATTTCGTTAAGTTTTCTTAGACATTTTTGGACCAGAAAACGATGTAATCTAAAATGTTAAATTACCTGCAATCAATATTAAAAAGCGGTATAAATGCACTGATGTTACGAATTTGACCCATCTTTATTTTGTCCTTTTTATACGTTTGATCAACACATATTGATACACGGACGTAATGTTATTTTTGTTTGAAAATCCTCAATAGCAATCTCAGAACCTAATATTATGGGTGGATGGTTGACAATAGGATTGGCAAGATATACATAATTGAAAAATATTTATTACTTTATTGGATGCAAGTTTAGATGTAAGCTTATTACTATAGTAAAAATTTTAAAACTACTCGTAGGTTACATCAAATTTTCGGAGATAATATTTATACTTAATAACTTGTATTTGTAAGGTGATGTGATTAGTGATTATTCTTGTATATTGGTGAGAATTTTAGATTTCTGTCAAGCAATTAAAACAAACGTGCGACAGCAACAGTCCATGAGTGAATATTATTATCGATGATAATTATTTTCCGTATAACAAGCAAACCATTTCTAAGTGATTTGCCTTACAGGCAAATTGACATCTATGTATGAAGTCCATTGCTGAAAACGGTCGTCCTCCCTAAACGTGCACAGGAGTCGATGTTGTGATACTGTATAATGTTTACATAACTCACTGTCGACGCAGGAACACAGGGACACGTTCCAAACATTCAGGTTACAATGCCCGATACATTGTTAGTGCACAACCATAATTTCTATTCAACATTGGATTACGAAGCGCATTCGTGCCAAGCAATACATTAAATTGGCCGAAGCCCAAGCGCTTTGCCTTTCTGTTCAATTAATGGGCTTTTACAAAGCAGGCTCGGTTTGAAATTCTCTGCTTATTTGGGTACTGTCTTGGCTTTGTATGTTTTAGTTGTCGCTATGCCAATATGCTTTTCATTATATGTATTTGATACTGGAGATGTGGGGTCGGTTGTCTTATAACATTTAAAGGAACATTGAACAAAGTCTGGTAAGAAACTTACAATCACTACTTATTTCGCCAGAATTTTTACTTTTATTCAGTTATAGGCTTGGTTTTAAAATTTTTGAAAAAACAGCTCGAATAATTTTATCCAGGCTTAAGTTACAGTGCGGCTGTTCAAAAAATTGGAGCAGTGACTTTACTTCTTTGTTAAACTAAAAACAACTGAAATTTCCCGTACTAAAGCGGAAATTCTCTTTGTATTTTAATATATTTTATAATTTTAAATGTCTATTTTATTTTTCACACATTTTATTGTTTAAATAAGAAAGTAATGAAACATGTTTTTTGGACGTCAGCACTAAATAATAATTTAATGACATCACTATTTTGTGTAATTGGCTATACATATGTGCAAAATGAACGTCTAGACACTTACTGTCAGTGACACCAAACTCGAGGATACCTACATTGCTTAGAAGATACGTTTCACAAAGTTAGCGATTAACAAAAGATAATTATGATCAATCTTTGGGAACTCGATAAAATTTATTTTATATTCTATAGTCTATGAACTCAATTCATATTCTCAATTCATTCACACAATGTTTGGACGGAGTATTACATTTTTTGTACGATATAATCGTATACAGCATACATAAGTATTTATGAAAGAAAGGGAAAATGAGCTTTTGCCTGCTTTGTAGAAAGTTGGGTTTATATATGGAAGATAATATAGAAATTAATTAAATCATAGAAAATTGTCGGTTTATGTAGATTAAATTTGATTCTTCACGGCATAGAAGTTTTAAAACAAAACATTTTATTCACAATAACAACAAGTAAACCTAGTTCTGAAGTTATGAACGTAAACTACATTATTATAAAACGTACATCCGAGTATATTGGCATCCGCCCAGTGCATTTGCTTGGCTTGCAAGGTGTTGTGAGATATCTTGAAATTCCGCACGACCGACCCATCTGTCTGGACAATACAGCGATTTACTTTGGACGGTAGTCGACGCTGCAGGTCTGAAGCATCCCTCGTACTTGCACTTACGTACTATTAAGCTGTTGTCATGCTACGTTCATCTGCCAAGGAATCTCAGAAGACATTCGTATTGGTTAAATTTCGTACTTACAATTTTATGCAGGTGAGCTTGTGTTGTATCTGATGAGTATAGAAGCGCAATTGTCTTTAAAGAGAATAAATACCTATTTATTTCCCGAAGTTTCGATCGACTTGCTTCTATCGTGGTCACGGGAAGACCCGTTGTCTAATATTATGTTAAGTATTCGGGCAAGTATAAAAAGGTTTGTCTTTAAAGCGAGTATAAGATTAAAGCTAATGACCAGCTGCATCGGTTTTATATATAAATTTTATAGACTTCATCGCAGTTTCATTTACAACTTTAATTTACACTTATCCCGACATTTCAGTTACTTTGTAGCAACTACGGTTACGCGAAGATTGTCATAGTGTCCTTGATATAAAACATGTAGAAGTATATCAAATGTTACATTATAATGTATATTATTCGCGTAAAACCATAAAAAATATTATGTATATGTCTCAAGGACGATCGTATGAATTATAATTTATAATTGTACAGACAGTATAATCGTTTTGATTCCAAAATCAAAACGATTATACTATTTCGGCGATTATGACTTAAAAATTTTTTACAGGGTCATTACAAAGTTCTATTTAAACTTGTATAGCCTTGTTGATCTTGTAAATGGTTCTGTAATTAAATTGCTACTCGTTTCATCTCAATCAACCGAGGCTATGTGGTGGAATGGGTTGATAAATTGATAGCCGGAGTAGAAACATCGCGTGCGCCATTATTTCTAGCTCAAGCCACGATATCGCGGCTATCCAGAAAACATTTTTAGCTGAATAATAAATAAAATAAAGAAGGGAAATATCGGAGAATATGTTCTTCAAAAGTATTTTATCTTGTTTTATACATTGAAATATTAATAAATATCATAATTACATCTTATTACTCTAAAGTCTAATCAATTCTACTTGTTAGTTCATTGGTGGATATAGAAAGGCTGTTATGGGCGTCAAGTTCAGAAGTGTACCAGGACTTCTGCTGGCCATTAGGTAAACAGGTGGCTCGTCTGACATCAAAGTTACAAAGGAAAACCGAATTATTGTATTATTTCAATACTTATGGATAGAATTAACTCTTTAAACGCTATTCTTTATGTAGAGAGTATGGGTAACCACACTCAAAAGAAGGGAGAATCTGCATCTAAGGGAATTTATATGTATACCTGCTACCATTTTACCAGCTTGTGCAGGGAATATTGTACATGTACGTCAACTGAATTAAATCTGGCAGGGAAAATATTGTCTCGTAAACAATATCAAAGTTTCAAACAATAACAGGTCTGGTGAAGGAAGAATGAGGTTTTCTTTTATTTAATGTTGAGAAAGCGTGGCGCTCGATTTAATCTTGTTCATCGTGAAAGGCTTTTTATATTAATCAATACAAGTTTCAATATCGTGCCTTATAATAACACTAAATAAAGACGCCTTTTAAAGGCATTTATTGGCTTTTACAATAATATTGCCAAGAATTTTAAACAGTGTCTAAATTTTAGTAGTTAATAGAATACTTGCAACAATTCGGGAAATACTTAAGTATTTTCGTTTTTTGTATTATATACTCATTTATATGTACGCGTACAAGGTACAGCTAGTATGTATTCATGTCTGGTAGAAAATATTTGAATAAATTTCCTCAACAGAACATCTTGCTTCGCAGATAATGTAATGAGAGCGAATTCAATTACCGTCTCTCTTTGTTTTTTCCTTGCCAAACCAAGGGCTTAGTAAAAACTGATAGAAGTGCACATTCGTTGCTCGCTGTACATTGGCGATTTGTACCACGGAGCGTGCTTCCGACACAACAGTGGCGTTCCCCCTCCCCCGCGTCTCGCCGCGCTGCCTGCCCCTCTATCGCTTGCCGCGGGAAAGAGCCGGCGAGGTCTATTCAAATATCCCCTGTCTGTTCACACCCCTCCCCACCCGCCAGCGCCTCGCAGTCTCGTTCATATTTCGTGTTCCTATTTTGCGCAGCATCCCCGGGTACCCAAATGCAGTGCGCAGACTCCGTGATAGCTTAAGAGGAGGGACACACATTTGAGTTTCAACCTTATTGGTTCAACGCTGAGGTTGATATTCCTTTGTAGTTTACTGTTGAATATACGCCCAAAAGTACATAAGACGTCTCTCGCCTCCCGAAGCCCGGAATAGGGGTACAGATTCAGTACAAGTAGCGTGTAGGGGCGCGGCTCGCCGCAAAGTTAGACGCAACTGAGCTCCTGCCGATAACGACACTTCATGTTACATTCAGTTTAGAATATTAAATGCAATATTTTAGAAAAATCAACTTGTACAGCAAGGAGCTTTGCGAGGTATGTATCTGTGATAATTTTCTGTGGTCAGTTCGCGTATTTGCCGTTGTTCGTAGTTCCCGTATAATTTGATTGCGTCAAACGCTCCCTAATGCGATTATTTGGTGCCCTCACCTTTCCCCCGCTTGAGTCGTGACGCGCACAAGTGTTGTTGACTTGTTGTTTCTATTTTGTTTTGACTTGGATTCTAACTGGCGTTTATCTTCACCTTTTCTTGTTTTACGAACTTTGCCATTTTATTAAGAAGGTTTGTTGATTCGATCTTTTCTTCTTGCAGACGTCAGGCGGTGCGTAGTCTTCGGTGCGTAATCTTCAATGTCAGGTAACGTATATTTTTTGTTTTCTTTTTATTTATTTTATCATATCTTTATTTTTTACGGCAATAATTTATTTTAAAATTTATTTTGGTTTCTTTTAAACATTTATATTATTTGATTTAGCATTCTCTATAATTATTTTTATGTAAGTATTTGATGTTATATCAAAATCCCATTTTAATTAAATTCTTGGTAGTTTAATTTATTAACTTTCTTAATTTTTGTATTAATGCTCCAAATATCGGCAGTTGCAAAGCCCTCCTTGAGACCAAGGATTAAAACTTTTTAATATACTTACTTGCCGCCTTATTGACTGTTAAAAACCAAATTTTAATAACTTTTATCAGTTGATTTTAGTTTCATAGGCGTTTTGTACAGTCCTTTTTTAATTACGATTTTATAATTATTGTTAATTTGATTTGATAACCGTGTTTGCTGATTTACTTTTGAAAAAATAAAATTAGTCAATGTTGGCATTTTACAAGTCTATAAATCGTATTTTGTCTTTATTAACTATGACAATTTAGATAAAATTGAAAAAACTAACTAATCGATCGATATGTTTCTTAGTATAAATACTTATCCGAAATAATTTTGATGTTGTAAATCTTTTTTGATTAAATCAACGTCAAAAAAAAAATCTGCTTTAATATCGAAAATTTAGGCAGAGGCTAAAACTGATTCTGGATATAAACTCACAGATCATTTAGCCAAATTCGTATTAAAGAAACAGCTATCTTGTTATGAACCGTCAAACCCATTTATTTTCAAAGGGATCCGGTTCGTTATGGGTAATTGGGAACACAATGCCTTCGTATCAAATGGCCAAAATAAATACAAGGAAAGCTTAAATAGGTATTTGCCCGTTTTCATATCATAGCAACTGTACCAAACGATCCCAGGAGAGCCATATTTATGAAGGCGGAGTACGACGTAATAACAAAAGCAAATAAGGATTTTGCTTCGTCGAATTCTGTAAACCTCTATATACTCTCTTACTATGACTTTCTTTAGGTAAAAATGTGTCCCTATCGAGTATTTGGTTTTAATTAGATTTCTTTTGTATTTGCAATTAGAATGCTGTGCTGATAGCAATAAAAAGAGCATAAGATTCTTATCACGCTTTCAATGAATTAATGCTTGCAAATTATTGATACAACAGATAGCGTATTTATTGGAAGAAGTATCCGTCGGCATTATATTCTCTAAATAATTTACAATGTTATTATAATAAAAACTTCGAATGCTTCAAATCTCAAAATATGCAGAGAATTCTTCAAATAATATTGGTATACTTACTAGTAAAGAAATATATCAAATGCAAAATCTAGTGATACGATCATACGACAAAATCATTCAAACATAAATATACTAACTAATTTACTTTCTTTAATAATCTTAATAATCTTATCTTTTGGAAAAATAATACGATGATGTTTTAGTTTAAGAAGATGTCACTAATTGTAACTAAATGTATTTTCAATATTTATTTTTCAATACAGTAGCTTTAGAATTAGCTGTATTTGATTGTCAAAGTTGATAGTAAGATTAAGATCGTAGTAATATGTTAATCGGCGGACACATTAACTTGCAATCATCTTATATATTGCTTGCAAAATAAAACATATCGTAAAATTAACATAAAAGCCAATAAGTCTCTCTTATAAGAAAAAAATATTAAGCTCATGTCAAAACGGTCTCGACCAAACTAGCAAGCTATAATTATGTACTAAATGAGCAATTTAAAATATAAAAATAAGCAACTGCTTAATTTCACGGCAGCTATCATGATATTCGTCTTAGAACTTTAATAATCATTTTATAGTCAAAGTTAGCAAGTTGAATATAATTTAAAATATAACTATTACAACAACAAATATTACAATAATTACCTCTCTCTACAATATACACCTAAGTAATAAAATTCGGTAGGTTTTACCAGTAGTCATATAATGCTGCCGTCATCATTTCAGTTCAAAGATGTTATACCCTATTGTTGATATTTCATAATAAATCCATTAAGTTATATTTTTTAAATAGAAGCTACGGTGTCTAACCGTAGCTTCTTATTTCAAATTAGCGCTTACGTGAAACTGTATAAACATTTATATTATTGACCAAGCAACGCTCAATTTTATATTTAAAGTATTTATTCTTCGATTTGTATATTAAAATGATTATATTTCGCGTCACAAAACTATCAATAGTTAAGGAAAACAGTTCATCACGCTTCTATCATCGAGTATCGTCTCTCTGTACGTGAATTTATATAAATGGTCAGTAAATGATTTTTATAATGTATATATTTAAATGCACTTAAAACATCGAATGCAGTAAAAGAGTATCTTTAACGAACATCGAATACCATGATAATCATATTCGACCAATAGACGCTAAGCCATTAGTGACGAGCTTCTTCCAATATATTGGCAACGAACTATTATATCAGTATAAATGCTTGCCAACACCCAATAGTTCGAATCAAACATTGATAGCCATACATTTGCCACCATTTACTTATGATATACGAACCACTTACGTATAAGGATAATGTATGAGCATATACCAAATAGTTTTCAACGGTACAAAGAGGTTGTTTGGTCGCCATCGTGTAGCCATTCATTATAGTGCCCCGCAGGGAAGTGGCCGAGATTAATACCTACTCACTTTCAAGATTGCAACGAATGCGCACAAAATACCGAATAACAACATTATTTAACTTGTTCGAAGAAAAGTTGCCACTGTTGAAAGCAATACGTGCTAAATAGATAAGTATCATTATATTATTTTGTAGTCACGGCATACTGCGCCGATCGATCTAAATTCATTTGCTTGAGTTGCGCTTGCTCGGTATTGGACTATTAAACCGTTGATTTTCTCATCTATTTGGAAAATAGAAAATCTTAAATATTTATATTTAATGTATATTTTTTGGAGCATGTGAATGTTGCTACTTAATACAGCTTAAACTTGAAGATCTTTAAAGACATAAATTTGCTTTAACGACACGAATATCTTTAGATGATCTTTCTTATATAGAGATAGGCTGAACTAGGAAACAGTCGCCAGACAACTAATTATCCGTCTCTTTATTGCCCAAATACCGTTGTGAGCTAGCGGCGGTAGGTACCCCATATGTACTTAATCCTCGGGCGGCAATATGGCCGAAACAATTTGGGATACGCACCGTAGTTTATAAGACTCTGTGGATTCCTTTTGTTTACTTCAGAAGAATGACGGAAATTTACAATACTAACAAGGTTTTACGTCTCTCTTGGTGAAGTTTAGCGGTTTTAGTGGATAATTGTAGGTATAATCCAACCATCTATGGTATTCTAGAGGGACATCTTTGCGGTACTGTTTTGTAGGATAAATTTAATTGCGGAATACGAATGAAATAATTTGAGTCGTTAATTGGACGCTAAGTTTTTGTTGAATCTCGTGTTTTCAGTGTGTGGGATTAAGCTTAAATATAACTCATAAAATTTCATGTAGACACGAATTGTTCCTTAAACACCTAATTCCAAAGTTTCTGAATGTATTCTGAAAATTGGTATCATTGGTTGACTCAACGACATTTCAGACAAAACTTCACCGTAATTTAAGGCTGCAAAATTTAAGGAAGTCCATTTACCTACCAGAAGATCAGCTGCGCTCGCTGAGTAGTTCACATGGAGCTATCTTTATTATTATACTAAAATTTTATCACTTCTCAGCGTAAAATACAAAACGTATAAAATTACAGTCATAACTAAGAAAATGAAAATGAATAACTAATGAGTATGCTCAACAAGTCTTAGAAAGGGATCTTTTATTACGGACCAGCGTAAATTCGTTTTATCTTGCCCTCATCCCGTTGAGAACGTACCCAGAGTTTTATTTTAATTCATAACGTCCAAATGAATTCGTTCTTTGCAAAATTTAATTATAAATTTTACCATTTGTTCGGCTGATAACCATTAAACTAGTATAAATTGCTCTCATGACTATTTCTAGATATCATAAAAATAAGTTATTATGTCTTCTTTCGTTTGATCGTTCGACTTTGAATAGTAAAATAGTTGTCTCACAAGAAGCATTGATCAGTGAGTTTGTGAAACATCTGACAGAATGTTGATCTGAAACAATATGTTCTTTCGTAAATGTGATACACCTATAAAAATGACAATTATTATTTGAGTGTTCTTAGCAAATGACTTATACGTAATTTCTTATATATTTAAAATTTTGCCGTTTATCAATTGTGTTGAATTATACATTGTATACCCTCTTTAGTGATCTATCAAAAAGCTAGTCATAAATCATAATAATTCTTTGAGACTATAATTAGTCTTAAACTGCTCTAATTAATTCTTTAGGGTTTCTTATTTTAAATAGTTTTGATGTTAGAAGGATGCATGAATTATTTGAAATTCATAATGATTAGTTATTCAATCAATCTAAGACTATACTTAAATTTATATCATGAATATGCGGCAACATTAGTTTATTTAAATTAATATTTAGGACGGGCACACTTTTAAACATGTCAGTAAAGTTATTGTAAAACTAAATAAACATCAATAAAATGTAAGAAAAACAAATGTAGTTTTATTGCAAATAGAAACCTACCAAATAACAGGCAATTTACCCTGAATTCTTTCTCTTTTTCTGATAGCTCTTTAATTTAGCAGATCGCTCGGATTTGTGTCTATGTACTATCGTGCACGGAATTTGTCTTCGCCGCGCAATCTAATACGTATGCTAATTTATGATAGCTCTCAGGAATTATAGATGTCGCCCCGGGCGCGAAATTACGATCCCCTTTCTCCCTCCCGCCATTCGGTGTCCGCCATCTTGCCATTTGATTCGTCGCGCGGGCACAATTAAAATGCAGTAAACCATCTACACTAGCCTGCTAATGTCTTTTTTTACTAGTATGTACTATTCTGCCAGCAGCATTCAGTTATCGCGAGCTTATGGTTCACTATTTCGCAGTCCTAATTTTGCCTGGCACAGAACCATTTTTGTATTTCTTTTAATACCGTTGCTTTAATTAGTGGCTTTAGTTTTAATAATTTTTTATTTCTACTTTCTACTATTATTACACAACGGTTTTTATATTGGCGTGGGTTGCAAGTTTATAGCGATTGTGGGAACACAACAAGCCCGCGTTGTTGGTTCTGTTTATCACAAGGGTCCATTATCCCGCCCTATCAGTAAAATTTTCAATTTTCCTTTTAAAAGAGGAGTGTAATAATATCAACCTGATATGTATCTGGGCAGTATCTAATGTACAAAAAGATCTTACACAATAGCCTTTTATTTACCACTTAGAACGCTCTTTACTTTTTAGAATCAACGGACGTAAAAGGTTTTTTCAATAAACTTTATGCAAAATGTCATTATTACATAAAACATATATACTTACTAGAAGAACATATATTCTTATTCAGTGGAAGTTATTCTCTTTGTAGTAGGAATATTTAACAAATGTTTATTATACATACACAAGGTAATAGTTTTTTTAAATTCTCTGTCATGACTTATTTTAGTTCCCTGTTTCCACTTCGTTTTTATTCAGGATTATATTCAGAGTTGTAATTTCATTATTCACGTTTTCCTGGTAACGTGTGGTAGGATTCCGACTCTTGGGAACCATAGAAGGGTTGAAACAGTGAATTTTTTATATTCGTCGTAGGCTTGGTTTAGCCACACTCATATATAAAATATTTTCCATGTTTTGTACGTGCGGGCAGTTTATCGTACGAAATTTGAGCTTTAAAAACTCCCTAAGGTTTTGGTGTCAAAACATTTTGATATTGCAATATTATGTTTTAGGTCCTAAAGCTTAAAACCTATTTTGTGGCATTTGTTTTTACAATAAATACACTACAAGTTGAGTTTAAAAGTTGATTATAAATCACAAATGTGTTTTTCGTGTTTACGTTAACATCTTACTTTGAATATAATTCAGTAAGATTATCTTGATAAGGATTTATGTTACTCTAAATATTTTGCGAAAAAATACATAAATATTAATAGAAAAGTAAGCTTCAGTTCGCACGGTGTTCATTGAAAGCCTTGTAAGTGATATTTACGGTCATTAGTCATTATACAAATATGAAATCCGTTGTTAAATATTTTGTGCTTATTTTCACGAGCATATCGAAACTCTTTTTTACGGTTTGTGGTTGAAGTCTTATCTCTGAAGTAGTAGCAAACATATTGAAATTTTAAACATTGTTTTTAGTCTTCATTCGAAGTGATTTATCAGATATTACGATTTATTCCTGTGAATGAAATGTGTGTAAATATATACATTATGAAAATTATGAAGTGCAAGATAGCAGTAAATTAAATCTCTTGTATTATTTTAACTTTACATGAACGTCGTTTTGTATTCATTTCTCCGGGCGTTCAGGAACTTGCATAAATATGAATAATGACTTCTATGACTCGAATACTAATTTAGAATAATATCATTCTCTATATATTAACTGGACGTCTTCGTGAATAGCATATTTGAAATAGACTAAATGCGTATATTGCGTTAAAGATAGTTCTAACAATGAATAGTCAAATAAAAAACGAAATGCTTGCATTTGTATTTAAACTCCCATTATTAAGTCCGCAAGCCAATGTAACGTGACATGGCATAATTAAATATATAATTTAATTTGTCGTTATTATTATGAATCCTAATATTGGTTTTAACGTGGGTTGACATATTATAATATTGTTCTTAAATTTTAGTCTTTAATAAAATGGTTTATTTATATCATTTTCTGTATAATTTAGAAATCATTAATGCTATTTTTATTCCCTCGCGTTACGTAAACTAAAAATTTCATTAAATATCATAGGTAAACTTTAAGAAGTTTACCTATGATATTTAATTATTTTTTTTGTTTACGTAATATATATAAATGTACGTAATGTACGTCAATAGCGAAGGCTATTGACGTACCTTTTTGATCGAAAGCACCATCATTCCAGATTATTCCAGAATGGTACCGATATAAAACCTATATTGCGGTAATTGTCGTTACCAATTAAATAAAGCTTTGATATGATTTCTTAGTTTTTAACGTTAAATTATTTTCTTCTGTCGACAACGACTATTTCAACTAAAAGTCTTTCATGTTTTAATATCGCAACAACAGTTGCTACAATCGTCCTCGGAAGTTGGAACACATAATACCGAGTCAAATACATTGGAGGGTGTTCTTCCCTAGAGCTAACATTAATCCTCACTATATTTTTAATGCGCAACGAGTGCGTTATGCAAATGCAATTTGGAGTAACAGCACTCGAGTGCACTTGGTAAAGCCCGGGTTCCGTACTCACTACTTATACTTACTTAGTCGCAGTAGTTTATGAACAGAAGTAATCTTGCTGCAGAATATTATGAGATAGTTGGCGCTTTTACTACTTTTTTGTTGTTTTTTATGTTCAGATATTTTGTAAGGAATGAATATTTACCAGTTGGAGTTGGGAAAATTGGAGTTCGTACAATTTTATACAGAATATAATAGCTAATCATAAACAAGTTTTTGGTCAGTGAGTTTGTCTACGCTAATCTTTACAATGGCTGAACCTATTCGAATTCATTTTAACATTTAGTATTTGTTTCATATGATAGATTGACAATCAAAAAATATATGTCAAATTTAAAGTACCATGATCCATGTGTGTATGTTCTGCAGTTTAGGTATAAAATTATCGCGTTGGAATTGCGCTTTAACTTGCTGGATCTTTTCATTCTTACTTACTATCGTATTAACCTAAGCCTGAATTGTGTATGAAGTTAACTTCATACACAATTCAGGCTTAGGTTTTATAAACTATATCATTATATCCATTAGAAAGTACTAGTTAGTATGAAAGTTTTCAGATATACGAAATATTCCCGATTTTAATTCGCTATCTAAGTCATGGATATAATTATATACATATATTATTATATATAGTATTAACTGTAGGCCATATACAGCTCCTATTCCCTAAGTGTAACCCGGTTAGTACCGTGTACCATTATGCAGATAAAGCGGCTTGGAACTAAATTAAGTTCTAGTTCCAGGCGTTCGCGTTCCGGCAATTGTCTCATGTGCATACACAGTTATCTAGATATATTGTGAGATTGTTCTCGAAAGTTCCGCCCTGAATTATGTTGCCTTTGTCCTGGTTTAAGTGCGAATAATAGTGTTTATTTTAGTTAGTGCAACGGATAATGGTCGTCGGTATTGTTTGCAGTTGTATATGCGTTTGTGGTCATTGTTTTATTGGTATGAGCGTTTATTGTGGCCAATGGCGGGTACACATTTCGGTTATGTTTTAGAATTTAGTTTTAGGTTTATTGCAGTGTGTTAAATGTAAGGCCGTGTGGTTTATACGATCTGGATTATAAGACGTTATATGGTTTGTAGTCTTGGTTAAAAATGTTTCATTACATTTTAGTCGTTTACGTGCGTTTCTTTGACTAAATTGTAACTAACGTATATTTTCAATGATGCAAATATGAAAGGTTAGGTTTGGAATGTTTTATATAATAAAAAGCATTTCATCTTAGCTAGTCGTTTTATTAAATACTTTTTTTTACTATCAAAAGCCTTCGAAATATGGACATTTTACAAAATACAATTAGTAGATTAAAACACTAGACCTAATTGATGCCTAAAACAATTATTAATAGATAGTAGTAGCATGTTAAAGTTTTTGAATAAGTAGCCGCTATATTTTAAGTGATTTTAGTACACAATTTAAAATAAAAATTACGTATGATACATTGTATCAAAAAACTTTTTAATGACGGCTGTGACTTCATTTTACCTTATGCTGCATAGAATTGCATTTACGAGTAGGTCTTCGTTTCCTTTGTTTAGCTACCAGCTATCAAAATATAATCCGGCTCCCCTGTACAAGTGCCATAAATAGAAACGTAGTAAAAAGGTTCAAATTTAAATAATGTAATTGCTTCCATTAATTGTACTATCGGCAACCCTTAAAAGTTCTGTTATCCGATAAAACCTCTACTCTTTTTACTTTTATTTTATTTGACTCCTGTTTAATTTCCTCACTGTTGCCCTTTGTGCTTAAAAGAAAAACAATTTGGAAAGTTCTTGTCAACGTCGCATCTTTTTTTTAGGATTTAATCTTGCTCTTTGCTTCTTTCGTTTAATAACCTACTTGGCGGGATTTTAAATGTTACTAGCGCAAATTTAACGTAAAGCGTGAGGTGTGAGGTCCTTTTAAAATAGTTGTTTTGATGTCTCTCTTTTATTAGATACTTTGTCGTAAAAGGTTTATTATAGGTATACGCAAGAAGGTTTAACTAATAAAAATCTGAAGTATCCACTAACATTGAAGACTTCAGCTGGTTTTCATGAATTCTAGTATAAAGACATGAGTCTTACTGATCAAGACGGTTAAAATAAACGCTTAGTTCATCGAGTATAGTAAGTATCGAATCATTAATTGTCCATTAATTTTACCTTCGGTAGTATAGTATCACACAGTTTAAGATCTGTATCTACGACTTTATATATTGATGTGAATGGACTAAAGTGAGTACGGACATTAAGACAGCCATGAGCCAATATTGTTATATCGTTGCGCTTGGTTGATCGCTGTTTACAGTTCAAAACCCTTCTGTGCGTGGCAGAACACGATAAGCCGCCTGTCCCTTCTATGTCAGTCATTAACTTGTTACGATCTGTTAGAAATCTGAACAACTCGACCAGAACGGTCAAATTTTAGACTAGTTTGCCTCTTAGTTTGACAGCGAATGTTGAATTTAATACTGTCGAGTAAGGTTAATACTTTATTTACTGACTACTTAATGTGTGAACGAGAGAGAATATTTTGAAAATAAATACTATTAAACGAGTTAACTGTTTTAACGTAATACGTAAAAAATAGCAACATTTTAGATTAGTAGATAAAAAAAATCTAATACTTGACATTTCGTTTCTATATTTTATATTTATACAGAAATATATAAAGGAAACATCAGCATCAAAAAGGTTCACAATATGCATGATTGTGTCAATACCCGTTCCGAATAATCAAGAGATTTTTATAATTTGACATTCCTATAATTTGCACAGATATTTTTCTAAGTACAAGAAAATCCTAATTATGTTTTCGGAAAAAAGTGAAATGTTAAAGACGAATATTTTTGCGACATTTGATTAATATACTTAATTGCCCACCTAAGTTATTTTATGCAATAGCAAATATACCACGTTTAATTTTTAAAACCCGATTAAGTCGCTTAAACAACCAGTACTGATACTCGTAACAATTGCTAAAATATATACATTGTATACGGTCAATTTCAAAAACTAAAATTATTGCAGCACCGGATAAAAACGAAGTGAACCCTCCGGTATAAGAGAACGTATTGATCGCGTTGTCTGCTACATGTAATTCATAATTTATTGTTTTAGATCCGATAAATAAAACTGCAAAGTTAGAGCTACACATTTTAAAAGCAGATAACATTTTATTACCTTATATAAACTGCCTAGTATTGGCAAAATATAGTTACCTACGACATTCGGAAATACACATTCGGTGGAAATAAAACAATATTGTAACTGCAGCGCCGAATAAAATCCAATGTTGGAGTGTACTCTCCTGTGTATGATAGGATGTATTGATCGCGTCTACTGTATGTAAATATGTTCGCAAATATAAATCGTTCGCGGTCCCTGGCTCTCCGCCAAGCATTGCCCTCTGCTCTCTGATTTAAGTGATAGTTAATCAGGGACGGGCACGAGGCTATGTTTATAATTTTTGGTATTATCTACTTATGTGAGAGTTGTGATAAGTGGTGTACGGGTCTGGTTTGCAAACAAAGTTGTTATAGTCAGCCACGGCAGCCATCATGTAGGCTTACATAAAGAACATTACGTACACAGAAGTTTTGGTAGAGGTGTTGACTTTGTTCTAGACGATATTAATTGTTGGTAGGTAATGCATTAATTAGTAAAGCAGTTGCCTTAACAACCAGGTTTTACTTTATATACTCTAAGCATATAATAAATAAGGGATTGGAGTTTCGCTCAGGATGGAAAAAATTACAATTAGTTAAAGTTTTATGAAGCAATGAAAAGAAAAACAAGGTTTATTCTCAATCTTTGTATTCATGATTTCATTGTCCGTAGAGCCTGCCAGCTTTTTCATTTGGAGATATATTTTTAAGGTTGGATCGTTAACTCTTTGTTAGTCTTAACAATTGGATATTATTTTTATTGTTGGGTTTTATACCAAAATAACTTATTTATGTTAGAGTGTTATGGCAACGATTTTATTTCTGAGAGTCACTTTTTGTGATAGAAACTAATAAATGTTAAATGTGAATAGAAACTTGTTTAATAAAAATAATATTTATATATTTAAAAAAATTACACTGGCATCAAATAAGAACTCAACAGTTTAAACAGTTTTTTTTAGCTAGAATAGACCAGAAAGTTTATTGAAATAATCTTTAACTTGCGCAAGTCCATATAGCTATTACATGCGTTCCTCCTTAAGTAATATTTTCTAGTTACTAAGATTTTTTCTACTATCGATACAAATGTGTATTAAAGTTATAATTAGCAGATTCCAACTTAACAGACATTAAAAATTCGGAACTATTAATAATATTTATAACAAAGTTAATCGTAATTATCAGTATTAGTAAGTAGTCATTTTTATGCATACCATTTGTAGATACTGGTGATAAATATATGCAGATAAACAAGAGGGATATCACCATGATATATCTTAAAGTATTGTGACTGAATGCGAGAGAACGAGAGAAAGCGTTCTACAGTGCTAGCTTGGCCAGTCCTCGCGCATGCTTCATGAAATGGCGGCACGGCCGCTGCGCGCTCTTAGGTACTACTAATAGTACACTAACCGATAACAGTGAAACGTGTGCAATCTGTATGTTCAGTTAGTAATATTTAGGAAAACAGCTATATTTTGTGAATATATACCGCATAAAAATATATTTGGATATTTTACTTAAAATTTCGAAATCCTCACTTCAGAAATGCCGAATGGCTTATGAATATTCAACGTTAGCCATATTGATGGATCTAAAATTCAATTAAAAATGTATTCTACTTAATTCAAAATTACAGCAGGAAATAATTACAAAAGAATCGATATCTAAAAATGTAGGTATGTATTTCGTCGGGTATTAGTGCAATAATAATTATACATATTGTGCATTTTATATCTGTGAAATCAATAGATAATAATATATTAGTTAATCTTAGGATCTCTTTATTTATTATTATTAGCTTTTTTACCCACGATTAACACGCGTGGAATAACTTCAATATCATATTGTAATCATATTATAATGCGCATTAAAACTGATGCATATTATATTAAGCGTAGTTTGTGTTATTATGTATGCCGTTTTAAATTAAACACTAAATGTTATCCTAAACTTATTTTAATATATCATTAAACCCAAATCAAAATTGGTTGGGCCAGATTACAAAAACGTAGAGACAAACATAAAAAGTAAGCTTACGTATATTTATGATATTTTACCTATATGTATTGTATAGATAAAAATTGGAATTCCCAATACGAAAACTACGCGACGGTCGAGCGTATAAATTAAAATTGAGTACGTAAATATACGAACAAACTTTCTGTACAATTTATTTTATGTAGATACATTAACACGTAACATTTCGGAACTGCACAGGAGGGAATACAATACGGTCGAATATATTACCTTTAATACAAAGTATTTTGCTGCATTTTATGTAGCGATAGCAATGTTTACTCTTCACATAATTTATTTTATATACAAGTAGGTAAGTAACTACACCTGATAGAATTGATGAATAAATCAATCCTAAAATCAGTAGGTTTACTTTATTATAGTGTATATTTGTAAGTGTTTCAGGCTATATCAGCTAGTGTAACAATGGTTACATTGATACACTATCTAGCGCATTGTCTTGTTTTTATATACATATACATATACCTAATGGATTTTAGTCTTTGGTATAGCTTGCAATACTTACAAATAAACATATATATAATGGCAATGCTTTAAGCGATAGTTAAAATTTCCCATCAAAATTATTCTACATAAGCCTGGTATACAAATGAAAACCTTTTCTAATTGCTATTCAAACAAGAATTAAAACCACAATGTTATAAATGTAATATAAATGAAATTGCGGCAAATTTTATATCAGGCTTTTATATAATAGCAAAGGGACAAATAAACCGCCCGGCTGTTTTATATAACAAAGATGACAACCAAGCATAGTTACTTATCACCATTTTTATATAAACGTAATACAACCTATATATGTACATAATATATACGGTGTAGTAAGTAGATAGAGTTCGATCTATGTACAGCGCTCAAGTACATATGTATATTGTAGAGAGTTCGATAGGCAAGGCGTCTATCAGCATTTATCGGGCACAGTTCCAACAGCGGGATATAGTCGAGGATATTTATATACGAAAAATCTAGATCAATACTAGGATACCGAAGACTTAATGGCTTAGAATAAAACCTTCTGCAGGTTATTTATTTGAACAGTTTTTAAGTTAGTAGGTATTTGCTAAACTATAAATGCCTAATTCTTTTATATAAAACGATACATCAGCGTATTTAAAAGAATAAAAAATCGTGAATTTTTTCCATCAGGAATAAAGAAAAATCCTACAAAAAAGAAATATTCTAATATACCTACCCGATATTTCATATTTTCTACTAATGCAATCAAATATGTCCTAAAACATTATATTTAAATCTAATTATATTAATTATTAATTTTTCAATTAGCTTTAAAATACGTAACGTTACCTACAGTTTAAAATACGTAATTTATTTTATCCAAACTAAAAGGAATAACCACACGAGATAATCACTTATCTGAATAGGACTAACTACCCGCAATCAGTTTATAACAACAGTTTCCATTGTTTCGTATAGCATTATGCTTGCCTAATAAACTCTTTAGTCGTACGCTGTGTGAGATCTCTTCATTTTTACACCTGCCACTATATTTCAAAGCGTGAAACGTAATGTCAACATTACTTTACGAGTAAAAGGGCTTATAGAAGTTAACTCGTTAGCTAAAATATTAAGAGCAAAGTTTTTGTTTAATGGTGCTAAGTTTAATGCGAGTAGATATTGCGGGTCACACGCACTCTGACGAATAATGGATTGTTCACTTTAACTTATTTAATTTGTAATTACTACGACATTCGTAGGGAGTCTTAATAAATTGGTTATTTTCTTAGCAGATATTTTCGTTTTTGACATCGGAGGAAAAATGGAATGATGTTTTGATATTTTTAAACTGGATTACTTGTTTTGATTTTGACATAGTTATTGATAACACATTTTAGGTAACTTTATTTCGTGCATACTATTTACAATCTTCAAATTAGAAATAATAGCTACAGCCAAAACCAAACCAAGCTTAAAATCATAGTGATCAGTACTGCTACGTCCAAAAATCTTTAGATTCATCAGTCATCAGTCATCACTCATGATAACATAATTAAGTCCAGAAGTGTTTCCGTAAAATAAAAAAGGGAATGGTTACATAAAATGGACGAAAGTAAAGCTAAAACTTCAATCCAGACTGTTATGTCAGGGTACTGTATTTTTATGATCTTATACGTTTTAGTGCTCGTAAAGTAGTGTCAAAAACTTACTCTGCGCATTTAGATTCACAAGTTGTAGGCGATGAGATCACGAACTAATGAACAAGTTTTATGATTTCAAATGAAAAATGAAATGAGTTTTATATGCTGAGAAGTCTGCATGTCTTAATAATATTTAAATACACTAAGTAACAACAGATAAATTTTAATAATCTATTATTTAAGGAGTTACTTTTGGTTATCATGTGCGGCGCATATAACATTATCGATGTACGTATAATAAGATGTGTAACTAAATTAGCAAGCCAATTCTTGTAACAGAATATGTTTAGAATAGAGTACCGATGTAATCTAATAATGTCAACTGACATTTTAATTTAGGCTACCGTCAATTGTGATGAACTGACACCAGGTTCTATATCGAATATTTTTAATTACAAATACTGGCTCTCAGAACATAAGTATTTTTGATATGCTGATTATAAAAAAGTAATCTCAAAGTATAAAAAATCAATATGCGGCTAGCAAATCAGACTTTATAAATCCAGGCTTGCACGCATTTAGGTACCGCTATATTTAATGGTCTGTAAAGTCATAAAAATATTTATGATTTACATTTCAGGCCCTTTGCTTCCAATCGTTTTATTGTTTAAGCTGTTGTTCAAATTAAAACTATACACTTTACTACCTACATTGCAAACAAAAACTATAACTATCTGAACCCGAATATAAAATACGTGCTTAGAGACACGTGGAGACATATTGCTTTCAAATAAAATACGAACGGCCAAAGTAAAAGTTACAGTAGTCAGCATATTGAAATGTAACATTTGGTACTGAATGTTTCAGAGTACGTCCTCGAGGGAAAACACGCTGATATGAAAAAACAGTCCAAACATTGCAGGTACGTTGTATATTGTGTATCTGTATGTTAACTTGTATTTTTCATCACGTTCAAACATTCTAGGGTTGATTGGGTATGTTTGCGTCCTGTTTTGTGTTTGGTTGAACTTCACAATGATGTTGATTCGTTGCAAATATAGATTAGATTCCAACCCTTTTATCAACTTGGTAGTGGCCAGTTTTTTGCGTGAATACGAAAATAGGATCCACGGGAGAGCTACGGGAAAACAAAAAACAATCCGAAAGGTAATGAGATGAGAGAGAAGCTTTTACTGGTAGATAAACTGTTTGCACGACGAGCTTTAAAAATATTAGCAAAGTTTCAAATAGATTGAAAAGCGTAAATTAAGTTTAATATACCTAGCCGATTATATTTTAAAAGTTTGGTAAACGTATTTTGTATTTATAAATGAATTTGAAATCGCCGCATATCAAGAAAAAGAGGGAATATACATAAATGGCTGTATCTATCATTTATTTTCCAAATACATGAGCCGAATACATAAAATATTTCCCAGTCATCTCGGTTTAAGCACATAAAAGATGATATCTCTTCAATACATTTCGGAATGGATTTAAAGGGAATCTTCTCACATTTTCAAGATATTCACGATCAGTAATGGATTTTATTGAGGATCGTACCCATCTACCGTTATTATAAATGAAATTAAGTGATTTTGGATTTAAAAAGGTAATATTTCTTACATTTATCTCTTACTTGGATTAGCCAGCGTATTTCAGCTTCAAGAGATTCAGCATTTGGCACGAATTTGTTACACGAGTATCTATTTAAATATATCGAAAACAATTATGATCATTATTTATATAAATAATGTAATTTATTAAAAACACAGATCACAAAGTAATTCAAGCTCAAATTGCAAAATTAATAAATATTTTATTACTCAGCTTTATTATACAAATCAAAATTAATTGCCATTAAATTCTGTTGAAGGCAGAATTTCTCGGGTCTGTATCTAAAATCCCATTAATTAAGCATCGTCGGCACGGGCGGCGGCGGTCGGCGAGCAACGGGCGGCGGGCAAACCTCCTGGCAGTTATCGTTCATATCTGCAATAGTTTACTTACATTATCGACACGGCACAGCTCTAAACTTGCTCTTGTGGAGGACTGTTTGCTCGGCACAAGATTAATGATGGCAGGACGACACTACACAGAGAGGAGGGAGGTTAGGGGGCACACAACCTTCGGGGGATTTCAGTTCAATCCCCCGAACACTGTAATACGTTAGTTCTATTTGGGCTAATTGCTTGTAGATATTTACGTGAACGGCACCCATACGGGCTCCTTGTTAGATTTATAAATGAGGTTCAATTAAGGCTTACTCGGTGTGCGTCGCTAGAACTGATAGTTAATATAGTTCAAGTGCTCTATTTTCCTCTTGTTTGTTCTGTTAAGTGCTGTAATAGTTTCATTATAGTGCGCTAGTGTGCACTTAGTTTTTACTACGGTCAGGCAAAGTTGGAAATTTAAGTTTTTAATGGACGCATATTATTATATGAATACTAAAGAGATATGCAAAGCGTTTTATTTAATTCAGATAAATTGGGAAGGTACTTTGCTCATTATACAAGTTACTAGGATAATTATAGTAATTTTATTGAGATATTCAAATTTTAAACCCAAGCAAGTATTTATCTATACGTAAATTTAAATGCTATAGCGTGTTGCATGTCATTCCTACGATTCGCAAGTCGGTTTTAGAAAGCGTATAAAAACATAATATGCGAATGTTCTCTTTTATACATTATTTTCGTATACCGTTAAATCATATCTGTTATTTAATTATCTTTGAATTTAATTACAAAATATTTATGCTAAATCCATCCGTTTGTGGACATAGTACCTATTTATTTGAAAATATAAATAAGCGAAGTTATTTCATATTGTATTTTTCAACCTGAAGATGTAGGTACATATAATGTATTATAGGTATCTAAATTATTGCAGTCTTTTAATCGTCGATAAGTGACATTATGTATTATGCGTATTTAATTTAGATACCTACTATTAGATAATGTCATGTTTTTTCAGGAATTTGAAGCCTATTCTATATTTCAACCTATTAAATTGGATATGGTTGACGAACTTTCATACTCGGTACATCAGCTCGTATTAGCGAAATCTAAGTCTCAAACGTTCACCGTCAATCTTATGAAATTGATGAGTCAGCCGATCGGGTGAGTTCGTACAAAGGCCTCGCGGGAAACAATGCCGTCCGCCTTTCAGCGTTCTTCCCCCGTGCAATTAAGTGAACCTTTTTGTTAGGTTCGCTTTCCTCAACTACATTATCGAGTATACAATGGTCACAATGATTTGCGGAAATGCGACGAGATTATTTTTTTTGCGGATCCCACGAGGCTCCAGTGCCGATTCTACTGATTTGTGATCCCTCGTCATGCTATAAGGCTGGGGTGAAAACTCGTATTGTTGCGTCTAAATTGAATTTCGCGAAGGTGCTGATTCGTAAAAAAGTTCGCTATAAAGGGTTATGGGTGCCGTTATTTAATTATTTTTGGAGGGTATTAAGCAACTGTATTTTATGGGTGAATTAAATACCCTAAATGGTCTTCTGCAATGTATTTATTCCCCTCTTTTGAGCACCATTCATGCCGTGATATTGATTAACTTTATGCGTATTTTTTCGTTTATTCAGGTCAAATACATTTTACCATTTTTCAACATTAACTTTAAAAACAATAGTATCATTTTCCATAGAAAGGAATGTAGCATTCGAGTACTAACATACAAATAAACGTAAATTATTTGCTTACATTGACAAACAGCAACGTAACAGAGCTCTAATGAAAATTCCTAAACCATGCAGACTTGGTTACACACGAGGTATTTCGCAAGTAATAAATGATAGATTATACTTGTCAGAGTAACGAGATTTCCATATTAAACGTATATATGTCATGTTAATTACACGTTTAGCCCATATCTGACAGGCTTTTGCTATATGACGTATGGGTCTTAACGCATGTTACGATTTTGTTGTTCTGCGGTATTCGTTTAGTATATAGGTATATATAGATAGCTTGGATACCTACATATTAGCTTTTGCTTAGGTATAAAATTTTATAAAAAAGTAGACGTAGTACAGAAGGCCTTAAAGGTGGCAATTCCTCTTGAGCTGGCTCACCTTTTAAAGTACCGAACGTTACTTGAAATTGACATACAGCTTTTCATCGGCTTTGAAAGTACTTAGTTACTTTACTCTTTGGATTTTCTTTTGATACTGCGTATTTTATATAGCCTTTAATAGTACCCTAAACCAACTTCGTTAACCCAAAGTCAAAAGCTTTCTACTTTTTCTCGTAAAGAACAAAATTCTATTCATAACAATTTTATAACGTAGACAAGAAAAATAATATAAAAACCGCTTTCAGTTTCAGGTCGTATTCCCGGGGCAACGATAACAGCTGTAGGCGGGCAACTTCTGCAAACTTCACAACGAAAACTCGAAGAATCAAGATTATAATGGCACATTCGTGATCTACCCTGTAGATCCGGGCTTTTGTAGTTAAGTTCACATCAGAAGCTCGTCTCTACAGGTATCTCACGGCTGGAAGACCTCGCTACTATAACATCATGCAAGTATGAAGAAAGAAGACTGGTGGTACGAGTTCCTGCTGCAAGAAGAAGTCGTGAAGATAATGTGATATGTTTTATTACAGACAAATATTTATCGAGATGAATGGACAATGGTTTATAGCCATAAATATTTACAAAGATTTTATTTTGACGTTAAGTGCACATGAACTTGAAGTTATTATTAATATATGTAACTATGTCCACAAATCTCGATTTTCTTGCTTGTGTTTAAAACATATAATGCTAGGAATTTAGGGTTATATGTTTTTCTTTGGTAGGCCTCGCTATTTAAAGATACATCTATTGTGTTTTGTTAATGGCGAAGCCTCTTAATTTTGATTGTAGGTACCTCCTTTAGATGTGTACCTGAGTTATTTATTGCTTAAATCAATACTTTTATCCTGTAGTATTCATATACATACTACAGGATACAATTATTAATTTCTAATATTGAAATTGATATACATATTGTCCATTCGTTCTTTTTTATTTTTTTGTTGTTAACGTGTCAACATTTTATTTTATTATTCAATTTAACTTATTTAAATCAACCCATAAGTATAACAATGATATATTATTAAAACTCATCGACTCCAACTTTTCACCAAGTCGCACAAAACATCTTGTGAACATAAATTATGCCCTACGAATCTCATATATGAACATAACATTTTATTCCCCAATCCACTATCGTTACTTAGTTATGATAACCTATAAAGACAGACGAGACAATGTGCGCAACGCTTCAATGCTTTATTGCCCATGTATTGCCGTAGTAAAGTCGTTATAGGCTTTAGTGGGCAGCTTTAGCGCAATTTATGACGTATAGAAATGCAGTTAATTGCCCGAGAGCTACTCTAATGTTTTCATGACGGTTTGTGAACAAAATTGTAGTGTTATGATTGTAAATTGCGAATTATTGAACTACTGAATTACATTCATTTCATTATTTAATAATTGCATACGCATAAATTTTTGTTTGAATTCAATATAATACATAGTATTGAATATTTTTTTATAGTTATCAAAACAATTTAATTTAGTCTCATAATAATATGATTAAGCCGTTACTTAAACATTAACGATGCTCGAATATTGTGTCTGAGACCCCTTTGAATTATTTTTACGTATTCATATAGTAATTATTATGATTTAATAATTAGTTTAAATTTTTATTTCCTTTGTCTCTCTTAATACCGTACTCCAGTGCTTAAATGTTTTAAAGTAATACTGTACGTGTCAGGTTCTTCCCTAGACGGATTAACAT
Organism: Catocala sponsa; assembly: GCA_963564715.1. NCBI lineage: Eukaryota > Metazoa > Arthropoda > Insecta > Lepidoptera > Erebidae > Catocala > Catocala sponsa. The sequence continues at coordinate 18,270,472 of OY751337.1, read as the reverse complement.
GTAACTTATATCTTTTTCAATTAATGTTCTCCTAAATACATTTGCTCTTTCGACCTGTGCCTATGTAATATTTTCATAGTGACAGAGTAGCTGTAAATCAGATGTCGCATACGCAAAAACATTACATTGACAATGTTAATGCAATGTAATGCTTTGGAGAACACTTCTGTTTATGTAACAGATCTGTTCTCCAAAACAAGATTTAATATTATGGTACTTTTTATTATGTGTATTACTTTAAATGTTTATGGACTCTGTATGTGTATACATTTGTTTTATTGTCTATGCTTTTGTTAGTGTTGTTAATCTGTTTCAGATGCTGTACTTCTCTACTTCCTGATTCCAGTATCCAACTTCTTGGCAGAATAGTTCTTGATATCTATTGCTTGCGGCTGATTGGAAATAAATATATTTTTATTTATTACGTTTCGTTTCAATTAAATAAATATCAAATAGAAATGTCTTATCCTTATTTAATCGATCCTCTCTGTCTGAAAAATAAAAGAAGTAGATAAATTGGTTCTGGTATATATTTTATAAACATATAGGTATTTTGTTGATTAGTCCTGAAGTACTTTAACCCATTAATTATAATGGCTGCAGATTGCTTGAGCTAACAACTAAATATAACATAAAATGCAATAAAATATCACACTAAAATAATCGATCAATCAAAAGTATTCAATAGGACCATGGTATCTTCTCCTAAAGTCGTAAAGATTCATAACACATAGCAATCCTTTGCAGCTATAGCATACTCATTGATTTGTCTATCAGTTCAATTAAAGCTTAATAAGAATTGCGTGATAAGTACATAATATTATAGTATTATAAAAAAATAATGAGGCCAGGCCCACATAAGGTCGGGTGTACATAAAGCTAGACACAAGATATTAAACTTTACAGACAGAATCATGAATTTTACTGTATACACATATACCTGAAGCCTGCCATATAAAAGCCATGCCATTTTAAAATGCTATAGTAACGCTGTATATTGTGTTGTGTAGTATAAACACAGTTAAATCGCTAAACAGATTTTATTGATCTTTAGTATGGAGAAAGATTGAAAGCTAGAAATAGACAGAAATCCTATTAAAAGAGCATTACAAAGGATTCATACAGCAGTCCTATAATAAATACATATAAGTTATAACCATATCTTAAAACAATAAAAAAGCGATGTGTTTGAGCACAGGGCTCTGGGAGTCAATATACTCATTATAGAAATGCAGGCGCAGTTGCACATTGAAGCTAGTCATTTTATAAACTTAAATATAAAACAATAACTAAATAAAGACAGCTTCTTTTTCTGAGAATTAGACCTTAAGATATAAATCTTTAGATAATCCTAAACCGTAAGCAATGAGTGGATGACAATTTTACAATAGTAAATGTAACAAGATAATATTGCTATATATACCTACTTAGGCATAAACTGCAAGTGTACCTATATATTTAATCTAAATCTCATTCTAAAAGTAATTGAAATGCTAAAAAGGATCTAGTATTTAAAAAGGATGGCTAAAAGAGTAGCTATCTTGTGTGTGTCTAAAAATACGTACAGCTAACATTTTAAGGACCTAGCTGGACATTAACTACGTATTATTGATATTATAAATATCAAGTATACATGTTATGCCGTATTTTAACAAAAATGTTCACATGAACACAAATGCGATACCATAGTAAATAATAAAAACCTTTGTAAGTATTATCATTTTAATGTTATTATCACAATAAATGAGAAGTACCTACTTATATACTTCAGATATTGATGGAGAATAAGTATATAATATTATTTTAAAAGTAGGTACTTTAGCATGCTGTGACAACGATGACACCAATGAGCTAAGAAGCAGAGATTTATTAAAAATATATTATTTACGAAGCTAGTAATCGTAGACATTCGAATAATAACATTATTCAAATATCTATATATACTAGGCTATATTTAGATACATAGGGAACTGGGAGCCCAGTGCGTTTTAAGAATATTTACATAGGAATTGTACGATAATTTTATTTGTATTTCTCTTCTTAGATGTGGATTTTTGATGGGGATACCTATGCGTAATTGGAAATATACTGAAAAATTTTGGCATATAGACCTCCAGTAATTCTGAGATTACGTACCTAGGTGGTATTTCGCTTATATGTACAGAGATACTATATTAAAATAAACAATATAAATTAATTTTTATATTGGCAATAATACGAAGTTCTAATGTGATTAATATACCTATTTGAAGAAAATGTTACGTATAGGTATATAACGTTTACTTAAATTACCTAAAAATTATAAACTTAAATTACCTAAAAGTTATATGAATCAAAATACATTATAATCTGTAACCAAATACATACGGCTATCCATCATGATAGCTGATTTTGTCGCAGAAATATGTCAATACATACCTAATTCGGTAGCTACAATAACATAATTATATAAGACTTGATATTACATAAAAGACAGTAATTATGGTAACTTCAGGATGACCTGCTACTCGATAATAGATGGCGGTATCAAATTTACTTTGTCGGCAATTATGTACAACTTTTGGACACGAAGCTGTCTTTGTATTTCTAATAAAAATGTTAGGTGGCGCCACTCAACTTATTTTACAGAATTCTAGTTTATCTTCACTTTACTCGTAAGAAACAAAAATAGGAGGCGAGATTGCATGATAGGAGTGTAATAGTACCTACAACGATGTAGCGAAATATTTAAATCTATATTATAATACATGTGCATTATAAAGAATATCCTCATTGAATGTAGGTATCTTCTTGCTTTGGTAGGCAAGAAGATACATTCGTATCCATGGTGTCGTTCTCAAGAACGACAATGTTATCAATAACAGTGCGACGCGCGACGGCGACGCCACGTTGTCTATTTTGCCATTGGTTGTCAATATTTTGTACCTACGTCTTGTTTTAAGAAGACGTTTAGTAACGTTTCATAATCATGATTAAACGTGTACCTATATGATTATTCTCTCAGTTTCTGTAGTGGTACTCAGAAGCTTATTCACGGTAGTACCTATAATGTGTTTGGTAGGCACACATTAACATTACTGAAGACATAGCATTTGAAATCATAAGAATTAGACAGTTCATCTTAACACAAGATAGAATCTTGGCGTTTTAATATTATTACTTAATTATCAGAATGGCTAGAAGACATATATCAAAAGGATCCAGGCTTTGTAGAGACCAAGTTTGTTTAATCGAGTAATTAGGAAACGACCGCCAATTTTCGTAAAAATTTATACATATATAATAGTGTGCCGTTTTACTTTAATAAACGACAAATATGAATTGAAATGCAACTGAATTACATTTATCGTTTATTTTAATTGAGGATAATACAATTTGTGGTAATTATTACACTGAGACTAGATTGGGAATTAATTTTCTTTTTATTACTGCATTGGTCCTCAGTGATAGAGACAGCTCATATTATAAATATTTGTTATACTTTTCTATGCTATTCATCCATAAACATGGTTAATAAAATACCGAAATACATCTTCTTATACAAGAGTCAAGGGTACGACTACTGCTCATCTGCATAGCACCATTAAATATATTATAATAGGCTGACCAAACTTGAACTTGAGAATAGTTTGGCCGACAATTTACGAGTTATTTACTAGTGCCAACGCGCAGCGGTGGGAAATAAGGTCGTGTCGTAATTCTAATTCTTTTCGCTAAGTGTTTAATGTTGATGATATTGTTTGCATGTATATTTTCACATTTCGATTTTGCATTCAGTAACGTATAACGCTTAATTTTTTAAGGCTCGAATGATTTTTGTAACATGACTATATTTTTACATGCATATTGTAAGAAAATGTGGAAAAGATAAAATTATTGTGAATCGGCAAACGTGCGTGAAGAATGTAATGCGAATGTAGCGAATGAGGCAACATCGATATGCCATGTTGGTATTCAGAGAAAAGCCTAAGTCTTTCTTCTCACTTGGAAATAGGCGAGAGTCTACGACGTTTCCTAAGAAATTTTAATCATTTGCTTGTGATGAAGCAAGTTGATTACTCGTATTTCTTCTTCTATATACCTTTTGATTGCCATTTTCATAAAAGTCTTGATTATGAGATGCTTAAACGTACCTAGTAATTTCAAAACATGGAAGTACCAATTAAGGATACCCACCATTGAAGTGGACAGTAATTGGTTACCTAAATAGCTTATCTACACGAAGATTATGGTAAAGTATTGCGACCACTCTAATCGTCCGATCAACGGCGCCTTTAGGCTTGTACTCATTGACTACATTTGACGGTACACAGAGAATCGTGTGATTCTCCGATAAATGTATTGCCTATTGTCCATACGACGTTGTCAATACAACGGTTACTATCGCCGATCGGTAATATAAAATGACCAATTTCAATGACCTCCCACGCCCCCTTCATTCATGCACAATGAAGAAGTAATTGTTAAACTGCATGTCAATACAGAGGTCAAGCTTCACTGGTTCAGTTAGTCTTTCAATCGCATTTGGACTTATAAAATAAATCACCTTACAACACAGACCGCCCATTTTGAGCCTTATCGAACATTGATTAATAGCATATGACAGGGTTATTTTTAATAGTTACCTAAAACTGTCCTAGTTTACCCTCGTGAAATGTAAGCAGTACCTATATGTGTAGTTTGATATAATCGAATTCTACTTGTAATATCTTGGGTTTGTCCATCAAAATTTAGGTCATATAGCAAATGCTGGAAGTACCAATATATTGTTATCATAAAATAATTCCAGATATTATGTATAGATACATGTTAAAAATTAAAATTAATAAATATCAACAGAAAATAATTATTGTTAAAAATGCAATTACGGTAGTGGAACTTTTATGAGAAACAGCAGGCAATAAACATTCTCAAAGGTGTCTGTAACTTCATACCCCTATAGTTTTAATCTTAAGATATGGAATGAATTGACTTGCACTTTCAACTTATCTGATAAATTGTTAGCATTCCTAAGTTTGCCTGGATGAGATCGATCGAGATCACTATAAAGCCACCCATTGTACGAGTCTTTAAGTTTTCTTTCTCGTACCGCAATTTTAGCAATAAGGAAATATCTATGTAGTGAAGTATTACTGAAGCCATTTAGACAGAAATGTTACTTGCAGTAATGTTTAAATAGGTAGTCAAACATTTGCAGTCGTATGAGGTATGAGAGTGACACTCAATATGATCTTGTCATACCATATGTTTCTACACTAATTGATTCTAAGATCACTAGATGTCTGCCGAGCACACTGCTGAATAAGAGAAAGAAAGGGATACGCATCGTTCACCACTCATCAGACATTCTGGTAAAATTATTTTTCATTTAGGTACATTTATTACATACAACAGGCAATAGGTACTTAAGCCGCATGCTGCAGATTGCTATGGATATTGGATTAAGTCCATTTAATTCTTACATTACACTTCAAGTCCTTTTGCAATTAACATGCTTCGTGACTTTAAATTTTTTGTAATTGGACATTTCTTTTCTAAACATTATAATATATTTTATGAAGAGGCGAATATAAAACACATAAATATACAGTCAATATATTTGCGCTTAAGCTGTAGGGTAAAAGCCGGAGGGGATACTTGCCTCGGTTTTGAATATACTATGTTAGGTATGTTGGTGGCGTTAGCGCATGTTCATAATTCGAAGCACCCTCTACACAGGCCTTAATGCCATGTAAACCATTGGAGTAGACGCGAGCGTTTTGTCCGTGTAAGCAAAAATCTTCCGTGGCGAAAATTTGACAAGCGTCGAAATTATATAGGTAAGTAATTTCTATTGAATATTTTTATAACTGATTATGGTTTCAGTCAACTTTTTGTTTCTTTGCATACATTAGCGTTTAAATTATACTATTTATTTCGGAAATAGAAAGGGCAAGTATCCGTACTAAAAAGGATAGTCGCCCTATTTATTTTTGCGGATAGTCGCTCTAGGGACAACTATCCGCAACTATAAATTCTTTAACTTTTTGCTTTTGGTGTTTTGCAACTTATAGTGACTATAACTTGTTTTAAACAAAGTAAATACATACTTAATTGTTTCATGCGCTCATTGTAGGTGAATAGAATGCCTCGCAAGTGGAAGCGAAAGTAGGGGTGGTGTGGTGCCTCGCCACATCAGCTGGACAGAAGACAGTTAACGAACGAAGAAAACGAACAAAAAGTATCCAATCGAAGAAGAACACATGAAAAAGCCAGCTAGTAGTAAAAAAGCATTGTGAAGAGAAGAGAAAAACCACAACAAAAAGAAAAAGATCATAAGATATATTGATACTACCAGCAATGAATTGAAATCCTATAAAACATTTTCCGATTTTAATGAACTGATCAAAGGAAGAGCTTTAAGAAAGATAATCATAGAAATTTTCAGTTCTGACAGTGACAATAAAGAAATTGTAAGAATTTAAAAAATAAATAATGGAAAAGCCACTGAGTGACTACCAATCAAAGGTGAAAAGAACAAAAACACCATAAGAGAAAAGATGATAATCGTGAAAAATATTAATGCAAAATATTTTAGGTATAAGTCATTTTTAAAGAACTGTGAACATATATAAATAATTAATTAAATATGCAAAAATAGAAAATACGAATAAAAAAGTTTTAGTAGACGATTTTTGCACATAATGTTTTGAGAATTATAATTTTACTAAATATAAATCAGATTGGATCCAATGTGAGATGTGTTGAATGTGGTTGCATGAAACTTGTACAACATTCAACAACCATTGCAAGAGATGTTGAAAATTGAAAACTGTGGCTTCTGGTAATAATTGATGCTAATGCCAAAGTTGATTGCCATATTCATCTATCTTTAAATAAAAAATAATATTTAATTAATAACTTACCTAATTTAAGTTTTGGAGTATATTTTGGTTGTAATTTTATAGTTTAAAACGTTAAAATATAATACTATTTTACAAAGTTAATAAATATTTCGGTTAGTAGGTACTGAACTACTGAATGAAGGATCTCAATAAATAATAAAGATTGATTATTTTAATTAATATTAATTTGTTTTTATTTGATAAAATCGTAGAAACGCATCTATCCCTACGTCAGGTAAGTATCCCCCGAAGTATTTTTAACGTTTAGACTACTATCCGCCACAGTAGGCAACCATCCCATTTTTGAGAGGTCAAATAAAACAGGATTTACTCAAAACTAATATTAATGTTGTTCATAAAAATGGGCTTTTATGAAAGATCAAAGACCTATGTTTTGATATACATGTTAATTTTTTTCTTAATAAGTACATATTTTTGATTAAGAGAGCCTTTTTTAAAAGTGGGGCAAAAGTTTATTAATATAAACATAAATTTTATTGGTTTTACATACTTTAATTCTGTTACTTTACTTAATAATAATATTTATAAATAGTGCCACGAAAGTGAGCTAATTGCTTTTTAAAAGATTTCAACATGCACTACATTACTAGCAGCAAATGTAATGTTTATTGTCTTAAGTTTGAAGTATACTAACATTAGTTTATAAGAATCCATGTTACTTACATTTTTGTATGGATCTACGTTGCCTCAATAAACAAACAAATTATTATTATTATTATATACTACCTAACTCCAAAATCCAATACTAGTCTGTTGCCCGAGTTGATAATAGAATTGATGAATTCTATCTCGGAGACATTTCGGACAAAAGCTCACATTTAATTTAAAAGTGACGATAAAACATCTCTATAGATTGCCGCTGTGGTGGCGACGGTGGCAATGTCTACAGTAGCCGAACGTCAGTCACCGGCGATAACGGATTATTGATGTGGACACCTTCCGTAACCGGCGTATAACATAAGATAACTATCTTAGCTGAATTACTGTTATCTTATCTAGAGGCTATTTGATTAAAGAGAGGAAAATGTGGAGACGTTAAAATATCTCGAAGTTATTGCTATTTCTAAATACAAATGTATTAATTAAATAAGAAAGTTTTGTGCTTAGTCTAATAATATAAATAGTTGTGATGTATTACTGTAATTTATAGAAGAGCGGGGTCTTCCGGTACATGTATTTCGATACTCAAAAGAAGACCACAGCAACCAAGTTACTGGAATAAATATTAACATTATTCATTTTTACAGGTCTGATCTGGTATATTTGGATAGATATGGATATATAAATGTATGTAGAATTAAAAAAAGGTTGTATCACTGTATTTGTTAATGAATATTTTAGTCTCAGAAAACTGAACAAATACCATAATTTACTATAAGTATTTTTATTTACCGCTTGAACTAACGTTTCTTTTTCCGGCACTGCCTGGAACACTACGTGGTAACGTGGCTTTACGAGATTCCATAATAATTTTATCTTAATGCTGGTAGTTAATTTTTTTGTTGTCAGACATCTCCAACGTTATCTGCTTCTGTGTCGCGAGGTATAAACAGTCAAACAAAAGGAAAAAAATGCATCCAAACTCAGAACAATCATACGTGGATTACACAAATATTTGTCCTGTGTGGGATACGAAATCTCAGCATTCAGCGCGACTGCATCAGTTGGGTGACGGCTTGCCCGATAGGCCACCTAATAGCCATAACTGAAAACACAAATATATTTAATATAATTCTATCAAGATTAAAATTATAGGTACTTTTCATACTTCGATTCAATTATAAACAATAAACACTTTTATAATTAGTTGCTAACACTGAATATAAGTGACGTTGACAAGAACGAGAATATCGGAGTTAAAAACATTTAGTACAAATTTCTAAATTGCAACGTGACATCACCGATGCAAAATAACGCATACACAAAAACAACCTATACATAAATATCTTGCGTTTAAAATTAGCGGCTCACCTACCGTCATCGCTAACACATCGGTAATCGGGACGCACTCGATCATTTTTATCGTTTAAAACAAACCGGACTCAAAGAGAGACGCGATAACTTGATGCCGGGTGAAAATTTGCAACACTTATTCTTCTGATTGATGTTGTTCATTTATCACTCCCCTTGTTGCCTTACGTATAAAACTTTTAAAATGGGTCACAGGGTCTCTGCTTGATTGCTTCAACTCACTGTTTGAGTAATTAAAATTTGAAAATCGATATGCCATTTCTTGGGGATCGTTTGATGGAAGGGAAATGGATTAAATTAAGTTGTTTTGTGTTTCAATATTTTGGTACGGCTGATAATTTGAGAATTTGAATAAGTGTAACGATTTTATACAAGTTTAGTACATTTTATAATGTTTTATGTTTATGCGATTGTTATACATTAAAATTAAACTACTTTATACGAATCTTAAGCCATTGTTGTTTTTAAATATACAACGATTAAAAACCTATATAGTACCTAGTTTAATTTAAGTAAACATTATGTAACATATGGGAATACAGTTTCATATGCAATATGAGACGGTATTGGCATATTTTCAACCAGAAATATTAAAGTAGTAAGTACTTAGAATAGTAGAGCCTCACTGATTTCAGCATGAATGGGCCGGCTCGACCGGGGAAAAGCTACTCTCTCACAGAATATCGACTTGAAACAGCAGTATTCCTACTGTCGTGTTTCATTCGGCGAGTGAGAGTGCCGGAGTCCCAAGCACCCCCTTTCCTCCTTCCCGCTCCTTCTCCTTCCCACTTCCTTTCCTAAAGGGTCGGCAACGCGCAGGTGATGCCTCTGGTGTTGCAGGCGTCCATAGGCTACGGTGACCCCTCACCGTCAGATGGGCCGTATGGTTGTATGCCACCGTAATAGTATAAAAAAAAATAAAGTTGAAAATTGTTTATCCTAAATAAATGTACTAAAATACATATGAATACAGTAGCTGAGTAAAAGTATGTTGTGATACTTACACTATCCAAACAAATCAAAACTCGTAGTACCTACCTATATACATAAAAGCTCTACGTATACATGGGTACTAAAGCCCACGTCAAAACATTGACGGCAGATCAAGTCGACGTCACACCGGCTGTCTGGAGATGGTATCGCCTGATGATGCTGAGGCAAGGCGCCCCCGCGTAAACTCGACGGAAATCCTTCCACTGTGATCTCTATCAGTACACGATACTTGCCCTAATTAAGTTATCCATTGCGTGTTTTCTGTTATTATTCTTTTAGGAAACTTGTACAGATAAAGCAATGTATATGAAAGTAATACCTTAAGCGGTATTGCTGCTTTGTACTAATGTGTCCTTTCCTCGGTGTAGTCTCTCAGATTGAAATGATAAGTCAATCAAGGTGCTATCCTGGCCGCTTGGTATGGGACAGTCGACGGTTTTGTGAATTGTATGAGTGCTGATTGAAGCTAGTAGTCAAGATCTAAGAATAAAAAGGAGAGTCAATTGGCAAAACGTAATTGTGCTTATATATCTGAAACTGTGTTCGTTTTTATTATAATCATTTGATTATACGATTTATGTAAGTTTTATGTATTAAGTACTTTTTGCAATAAATAAAGTTACTCCCTGTATTCGTGTGAGGTGCCAGTTTTTTAATTGAACGTCAGTCATTGTGGCCAGTGCTTGCTTGTTATAAATTTGTTGCACCTGCATAACAACGATTAACTTTTTTCATATATCAAGAAACAATAATATTATAACAGTTAAAATTAATTTGTAGGTAGGTACCTATCTAGAACATTTAGCGTGCCAGAAATTACGATAAACAAAATCGAATGCTTTATTGAAATCAAAATAGTTACTAACATTAAAGATTTGTTACGGTGCTAGTTAATTTTAGCAATTATATTACTAAAATTGCTACCGTCTGCGTCTGCCGAAAAAGTGGTAATTAACACTTACAACCTTGCGTGTCAACCATTAAGCATTTATGAATACGCCTTTTTTGTACTGATTACGTAGTTTTGACAAAAATCGCTAGGACAAGGAAAATCACAGAACGTACAGACTGAGGTAGAACTATGAAAGAGTGTATTCAACTGTGCCCTACTAGCTGCCACCGATATCATTAATTTTGATTTTTTTCCGCTTAAATGTGTCTTTACAAACCAGTGTCAGTTGACGTACGAACCTAGGGTGTATGGTACACAAAAGAAGGATACTGTATTTTATTATTTAGATAATTCGTTTCATTTTATCTTGAAGCAATGTTTATTAGAAATATTTATTTTGTTGTTGCCGTCAAGAAAAATATTGTAATTCAATAAATGTATTGACTTAGTAGAAATTAGTTAGTCGTCAGCAAGAAATAATAATGAAGACAGAGAAGTGTGTCAGGATCACAGCAAATGGAAATCGGTAGTCTCTGCCTACCCCTCTGGGAAACAGGCGTGAATCTATGTATGTATGATTGAGAGAAGCCTGAAATCCCGAAAGCTCTTAAAACCCCCTATTGCACATACACTAAGATCAGAGAATACGTAGAAAGAGTTGACTGTCAATCTGCGTTCGCTAACTGACAAAACATATCAAGAAGAAATGAACAAATAAACCGATGTTAGAAAAGTATGCCGGGATTTATTTAAAAACACCTTGTAATATTTTGTATATGAATAACACTTATACTAAGTTCTGCCAGTACAAGCCAGTGAAGATCTGCTATAGATACTAAACTTTATATCACATTACTAGTGTTTGGCGGATTAAATCTGATGGTCAACAGCTTGGATCTCGCAAGTCCTTCCTGCAAATAAACAATTCATCATAGGTATCTTAATAATTATCTACATTTAATTTACATGTAATTTTCCTCGTTGTGGAACTTTAATTTTCCATGCTGCATAAATATAGATGACACGTAAATTGCTTATTTATATTACATTTGATTTGATATTTTAATGCCGAGTGGTATAATAATGATGTAAAGTTCTTAGAACTTGGTACTATAATGAGTTATTTTCTACTTATAAAAGTTAGTCGGGATTTGTTGCCTAAGCAACAAATACGAAATAGTTTTTCGTATTTGTTGCTCAGGAAACAGTCCTTAAATACAATGATCTATTTAAAGTATATAACAATGTCTAAATAATTTAATTATACATCTAAATGTAAATGGACATTTTAAATTAATATACTTTAAATAAGTCGGGTACTACCTTTGGGAATAATAGTCGACTCGCCCTCTTTTACGTGAAATCTAATCCTAGCAGTCGAAAGACGAGTAGGATTCCACTTTGCTTGATTCTTGTATGCACAGGCATGAGGACCAATTCTCATAACAAAATCTGCTGCAAATACAGGTCCGATTTAATCTAATAAACGTCAAATATGAACTGAAGCACAATTTGTGTTCACATTTGACTTTTGTTTTATTATTGAGAATACGATATACGATATTCATGACACTGTGACTAGATTGGAATTCTATTTTGAACGGTTATAGAATCACATAAACAACATGTCACAGATATAACGCACAACCTCAAACACCCCAATTAGATTATTAAATCGTAATAATAATATAATCATTAAAATGTTACTTTTATGTATTTAAACATTTTAATTTAACGAATTAGTTCTCCTTATTGTGCGCGGATAGTATGGGTATCCTAATCCTAATCCTAATCCTAACTAATATTATAAAAGCGAAAATGAGCTTTTTTGTTTGTTACCTTTTCACGCCTAAACCATTGAACTGATCATTCTGAAATTTTGCATATACATTGTCAGGTGTATAGAAATAGACATAGGCTACCTTTCATCCCGAAAAAAATTACTGTTCCCAAGGAAAACAATAATAACGTTCTTATGATAATAGATGGCGCCACGTGTCTTTCGAATCATGATTGAATTATATTATTACAAGCAGAATACAACCCGAATTGATTGTCAAATTCTAAATTAACGCGAGCGAAGCCGCGGGCAAAAGCTAGTATTACAATAAATCTAACATGATTGCCTTTATTGCAACAAAAGCCTTATTGCCTTGAATTATGATACATTTTCGTTTATTTCAGCTGTTTAATAAATGGGTGACTATAATTTAATTCGTTTTAATTATTTTAGGGATAAAAATTACTATATTAACAATTGCTGGAATTGATTCAGTAGCCGATTTTGAACAAACTACTTTCAGGATGTGTGTTTATTATGTTACATTTTGTATATAAGTATAATGTCTAATCTATACTAATCCTTACTTCTTTACTAATATTATAAATTCGAAAGTAACTCTGTCTGTCTATCTGTCGGTCTGTCTGTCTGTTACCTTTTCACGGCTAAACAACTCAACCGATTTAGATGAAAGGAGACGTTACATTTTTGTATGGGACCCCGGCTACAACATGTACGTGATTAAAAATTCTAGGAAATTAACCAATAAACATATTTAAACAAAAAATATCTACATTAAAACAGTATTGAAGATGTACAAAATAAAATTCGAATATATTTGACGTTTATCTGAACAATCATGGCGGAATGTTATGACCATACTCCATAGAGGTTATGACATAATGACATTATAATTTATAACCTATAAAGTACAAAACGCAACTGAGCTGAGTAAGACTTGATTGAATTTCGCGTATTTAAAAACCAACCAGCGAATTGAATCGCTTCTTTATAGCGTGTTGTCACGTTTTACGACTTCTAATAGAATCTTAAGTTTATTCCAAGTATGAGCAGATATTATCACAAAAACCGTTAAACAAAACCAAAGTCGTAGGGAATCAGTCAGAACGAGTAAAACAAAATAACAGCGGAAGTCATGAAAATCTAAGGGCACGCGCAAACGACAATACAATTCAATACATTACATGACTAAGAAATCATTGACAAACATAATTGTCAAGTGTTAACGTCAAAATGTCATCAAGAATATTTCGTTTCGAAATGCACAGGACCTGTAAGACTGGTGCGTTTCTATAAATATACGTTTATCATACCATCGTATGATAAACGTCGACGGGTTCTAAAAATTATTTTTACTTATTGTAGTCGCAATATTTTTATTTTATTACTTTGTGATATTTATCTTCTATCAGTTCATATTATACAATTTCTGAACGCATTATATCTAATGCTACAATCCATTGTACCGCCATATTGAATATGGCAATAACAGAAAAAATATTTTCGTCTTGTACGATCTCAATTACAAGTAAATTCTTGGAATAGCATTTTTACCTGATTTCTAGTAATTTTTCCTCTTTTTTGATGTACCGTACATTTTGTAGCCCAATCCTCCTTTGGTACAGATATAGTTTAAAACTTGGGGAAGCACATAGGCTACTTTTTATTGATTTAGGTACCACGGTGATTTAGGTAGCAAAAGCTAGTCCTAACTAATATTATAAAAGCGAAAATGAGTTTGTTTGTTTGTTACCTTTTCACGCCTAAACCACTGAACTGATCATTCTGAAATTTAGCATATACATTGTCAGGTGTACAGAAATGGACATAGGCTACCTTTCACCCCGAAAAAAATTACTGTTCCCGAGGAAAACAACAATAACATTCTTATGATAATAGATGGCGCCACGTGTCTTTTGAATCATAATTGAATTATATTATTACAAGCAGAGTACAACCCGAATTGATTGTCAAATTTACGCGAGCGAAGCCGCGGGCAAAAGCTAGTAATATTATAAAGAGTAAAGATTTGAATTTTTGTTTGTTTGTAAGTGTTTAACTCAAAAACTACTCAACCGATTTGAAAAATGGTTGCCCAATTAGAAACTATATTACCACCGGGTATATTTTATTAAAAAGAACAAGTACTATTACTAATATAACTTAAACTACTTTTAAGTGAGCGAAGCCGCGAGCAAAAGTTTTTGTTTAATAAACCCACTTTCCACTAATTTCTGTTGCTTTTCAGCAGCTATGTTTATGAAGGGAATGGTAATATGGTCAGAATTGTTAACGCCATAACTAAGTTCGCTGAAAAGTAATATTCGCCTAAACATAACTCAATCTAAAATAGATTTTGAATTAATTAAAAGTCGAAATGGCTAATTCTGTCTCTTAAAATACGATAAACTACCGCGAGTTTTGCTGTCGGTACCAGTAGCGTACAATAATTACCGTCTCCAGTTCCGTGCAATGTCGCGCGAGCGGCTGTATCGAAAAACTTTTAATTTAGCCAAGTCCCATTGTGAGCCTTTTAAAAAGCTTCAAGTATTGTATGCATTTAACAAGGAGCCTGTGTGACAGTTATTAATGGATTTCCTACTATTTTTCTTGGCAGCAAAGGATCGGTTTATACCTACAGTTCTAGTCTTTGTTCAGTTCCTATTTGAAAACTTGGTATTTTATATAGAACGTGGCTTGAAGGTTTTTGTTGATATCGCTGTAATTCTTGTATATTATATAGGTGGGAATGTTATTTCTATCCTTAGCTAGAAATTGTATACTGTGTGACCCAAGAACGAATAATTTTATTATCTGTGATGGAATACATTCCATATATACACATACAGTGCTACAGCGAGCAGCGATAGCTCAGTGGGGAGACCAACAGACTGCAATGCAGAAAGTCTCGGGTTCGAACCCACTTCGCGCACCTCTGACTTTCGGAAGTTATATGACTTTTCGAAATTATGTGCGTATTGATTGACAATTATGGCCTGCTCCGTGCCTCGGAGAGCACGTTAAGCCGTCGGTCCCGGCTGCCATGAACATCTATGGCAGTCGTTATTGGGAGAGTGTCGACACAAAAGATCCCACTGGGTCGAAGTGTTGCCGGTCTGCACTGACTGGCCCCCCACATAAGATAAGATAAGATAAGATACAGTGCTACAGCACTGTATGTGTATATCTCTGAAATGTTAAGGCGGAGGAATGTCTCAGCCTTAACTTTCTCGTTATGTTTAGTTCTTCTATCATAAGAGTAAGTCTATTATCCTCTTCGGCTAGCCTAGTATAGCCGAAGTGGTAAATGGACTGTATAGTTTGTTTTATGACTTATAATTAGCGCACAGCAAAACCAAGTAATGTTATATGCCCATCTTCAAAAAAAAAATATATATAATATATTATATTAAATATATTATATTATATTATAAATAAAGACTGCAGGCAGATGCTGGATGCGGCAAGCTGAAGACAGGGCGCTATGGCGCTCTTTGGGGGAGGGCTATGTCCAGCAGTGGACTATCATAGCCTGATGATGATGATGATGATGATGATATTATAAATATATTATATTCATATTCCAAAAAAAAAAAGATCTCTAGAAGCGAATCCGGGATGTAGCGATAAGCAGTTGTACATGCTCGTTTGCAAAAACTATTAGGCTCTCTGAGACTTGGACTGTTCACCATGCATTAAGAATATAATAATTTATTATTACCTACTAACTCTAAATTCTCAGTCAAATTATATGTAAGAAATTTAGAACCCTAAAATATGTACAAGAATTTAATTGTTAAGTTAACAGTTGCCATGGCACAGTTTAGCTTGAGACTACCGTTTATCTACCGTTTCTAAAACAAAACAAACAGTCGTGTCTAAAACCATTATGACAAAAACTTTTTAAAATGTTTCCATAAATGCGGTGTCTTTGAACATTTACCCAATTATAGTTATTTCAATCGTCATTGTCTACGGGTAGTGCGAGTTATTTTTCGAAATCCGCAACAGAGCTCCTCGCGATCATTAGTCATTGTGAGCCAGCGTCGAGAGACGCTTTTTGCGAATGTACTGATGCAACCAAACTGACGATGTGCATTGGCAAATCGATTGGTGAGCGAGTGTTTTGTCTGTTGTTTTATTTTAAAAATAAATCTGTATATCTTTGTTTGTGAAGAAATAAAAGGTTTTGGAATTTCGATTTAACGCTATAGTAGCTGATTGTATACTGTACTACTTTTTTACGCGTCTTTGCTCGCTGGGAAACAGTACTTTATACTGAATCAAAGGTACTCTATGTCCTTTGCTGTACCCCTGGCAACGTGTATGCGAAATTTCATAATAATCAGTCGAATACTTTAGGTGTCAAAGCGTAACAAACAAACAGACTCACATTCGTATTTATAACTAGCTGTTACCTGCGACTTCATCCGCGTAGATTTTAACTAAAAAGTGTTTGTCTCCGCGGAACACTATTTTTTTTTCTAAAATCAAAGTAGGCTATGTTACTCCTTATAACATCAGCTATCTGCCAGTGAAAGTTCCGTCAAAATCAGTTCAGCCGTTTCGGAGATTAGCCGGAACAAACAGACAGACAGACAGACAAAAATTTTAAAAATGGATGTTGTTATATAGGTATACCTTATATACATCCCTTTGTTACAAGGGATGGTAAACATGACGGAGATATTGAAAGGAGAACGATTGCTGGCAACAAAGTGAATGGAGCCCTACGCGCTTTTATGAACAGTCGAAATGTATCCGAAAAGGCACGTTTGGCTGTTCATAGAGGACTATTAGTGCCCACACTTATGTATGGAAGTGAAAGTTGGGTATGGCAAAAGAAGCATGAGAGCAGAATAAATGCTGTAGAAATGAGAGCGTTGAGAAGCATATGTGGTGTGCCTCTGAAAGATAGAATAAGAAATAGTGTGATTAGAGAGAGATGCGGCATGAAAGTGGATATAGTTACAAGAATAGAAAAGGGTATGTTAAGCTGGTTTGGACATGTAGAAAGAATGAACGAGGAAAGACTGACTAAGAAAGTGAATGGAACAGTCGCAAGAGGAAAACCTAGGCGAACGTTTCTCGACCAGATCGAAGGCGTTCTGGACAAAGGCCAGGTTAAGAGCTCCTTGAACCGACGGGCGTGTATGAGAAATGTGATGAAAGTGAATGAAGCCAGAGAAGTGTGTCAGGATCGTAGCAAATGGAAATCCGTAGTCTCTGCCTACCCCTCTGGGAAACAGGCGTGAATCTATGTATGTATGTATGTACCTTATATACTTTCATATGCATTAGATAAAAGCTGTTATTTTGACATTACAAACAGACACTTCAATTTTATTTATTTGTATAGATAGTAATCGTTAGGACTATCGGAAATTATGCAAGTAACTTAATACTCGCTGTTTAGTTCGTAAATTGTTTTGTGTCTATTTATGTTTAATCTACTAAGGATTTTAGAAGTAATTTCCTATTGATAATATTGAGCAGCGTTTTTTGCCAGTACAACTTTGCAAGTAAGCGCTCACCTTTTCAAACATTCACTACCAATTTTATCGAAGTCCCAAGCGGCGAGTTGTTTCTAAATCGCGCCATTGTACCGAACGCAACTGAATTGCTACTGTTCGGACCGAAGTGAACACCCCCGAGACCGATCTATCAAATGTCTGCGATATTAAGTTTTCTAACATTCCCCTTAGATACGAAAGCGATTGTTTCGTCATACGATTCACCGTTGATGTCAAAATATTTACGTCGATTCAGCACGATTTTCCGGACGATCGATCAGACGTTAGAAAGTAAGATGTAAGCGTGAAATATTTGTTTATTTAAGTTTAATGTATCAGTCACTGCTTGATCGATCGGTATTAACGTGCAGATTCGTTTTGGTGATTGCTTGTTAAGATAGTATCATGATGTAGTCGATTCTTCATAATGCGTTTTATTGGTCGAATTATATTGTTTTTGTATGTTTCTCTGTTGGGTAACTACTAATGTGATTTGGAAGCTGATATCAATTAGTTAAAGTTCGTATTGGTTTTTCAAGCTTTTCCTTCAAACAAAGCATATCAAACCATAAAAATAAAATCGATTAACATAGATACCTACCTACTGCTATAGAGGAGATTAGCACTAGGTATGTGGCAAAAATAAAATGTGAATTTATTGTAAAACATTTTGATCTCGTTATTATGCACTAGATTACTATTACATATATCTATAATTAAAATTAACTCTTCTTTAAAGTTCTTCTAAAAAGTTTAAAGTTTTAAGTCATGAGTATAATGGATTATTACTAGATAGTAAAAGTGTAAATTTCGATTTCTTTTTTGTAATATCTGCGATCGAATTACATGCTTTATACCTACAAACCTATTAGTTCAGTAGCAAACAAAGGTAGTGTACAACATAAGGAAACAAAAGGAGCACAGAAGAAATGAAGTAGGTATATTAAAGTTTGATAGAATTAGATTTATTACAATTATGTGACAAAAATACAACTATAACTTTCTCTATCAGATTCACTGGTATTCCTCACTTATGACTTTACTTTCTAATGGGACTACTCCACCCGCAGCCATATATTAGATAGGCATAAACTCTGATGCCTATGTTCTCTAAGGGGTAAGCAGAGGTTTATTACAACCACATATCGCCAGTTATCTATGCTTTTAGGTCCCACCTAATAGGACATAGCCTAACCTGGTACGGTCCCAAACTCCGTGCTGCTGCTAATGAGATTTTTTAATCGGGGAATCAAACCCGAGACTTCTGTCATAGCAGTCGCAATCACTGCTACCGAGGTAGTATGTAAATACAAAATATAATTGCTAGACCTACGGATAGCCCAGTAAAATTTATATAATCTTGGAATACGTTACGATTTAGTTAAATACACAAAATGCTTTTGTTTTCATATAATAATAATAATATTCTATCACATACAAACAACACCATCTAGCCCAAACTAAGCAGAGCTTGTACTATGGGTACTAGACAATGGATAAACATACATAGGTATATACTTTTTTTTGCAAATACATACATATTATACATAGAAACACCCAGACCAAGACAAACATCCATGTTGATGCACACAAATGTTTGACTTGTGCGGATAGAAATGGAAAAACTAAGGTACGTGTTCTTTACATATAAATAATTGGTTTTATTTTTACGCACGGGCAAGACATATCTATATAGACTAGACCTGTTTAATTGTGAACTATCTAATTCTAATTATATACATACATGTTAGAAACTCAATACATTTAATTCCATAACACAAAAAACAAATATCGATATATGAACATAAAAGTACATAAAACTCAGTAACTACGCAACCCTTATACCGAACTACGTAACACCCAACGACATAACAATATGAAATGCAACAACAAAAGCTCTCCCTCTTCAGAGGGATAATTCTAAGAGTGCACACAGAGGGGTGAAGAATGGAGATAGCAATACTTACACAAGGATATCGTGTGTTGGATAAATTTATGCATTGAAATGCAAATTGCTTTTGCTTTTAGATAAAGTTGAAGAGGGTTAAAAGATTTCATTGGGTTCGGATACCGTGTTGAGGAGATGAGATGTTTAATTTAAAATGATGTGTGTATTGAAACGATAATATTTATTTGTGAAAAATGTTGCTTTATGTAGGTATAACCTTTTTACAAACGTCATTAGATAAGTTGCTGTCATTGAACACAAATTGGAAAAGCATGTCCAGAAGTGGACTTCTACAGGCAAAATTATGTTGATGATATATGCTTCTATTATAACTACTAATATCTAGGGTAATTGAAAATATAATTTGAGTTGTCTGTCGTTTCAGTTTGTCCTTTACTTGTATTCTAATGGATGCTTCCATTTAAGATTGTGGTAAGACAGGGTTTACGTCGACAGTGCTATGGATGGAAATTGAGCCAACAGGCTTTTGATGAAAAACTGATCGAATGCTATAAGTTTCGTATCTTCTAAATATATTTGCATATTTAAATTATAAATATTTCACTCGAGTATATATTTTTAAGTGAATCCATATCAATATTTTTTAAATACTGATACTGCGATGACACTCCTAACCTAACAGTAAAATACGAAGTATTCTGAAACTCAGAGGGAATACACGTCGCTCAAATAACGGGAACAATTATTATCTGTCTTGGTAGGTATACATCAATATAATAGATATACGTTCTATTGATTAGAAGCGACCACCCAGTCATAGCCAAGTTTCCCAGGAAATCGTGTCCAATATCCAATCTAAGGGCGCAAGAGGAAAAAAATTGAGCCGCGACGCCAGCGCCGCTGCACTGTCGCGACTGCTTGCTGATTAATGAAACATCTGCTCACTCAACTGGAAATCATAGTAAGTTGCACACAAGTAAGAAAGAAAATTCGACTTTACTATGTTCAGAATAAGGTTGTGAATTTAATACTGATAGGCGTGATATAGGTTGCTTGGGTTTCGTTTGTCAGGAATACCAAACGTTCCCCCTCGACGCTGTAACATTTGACGTTTTTGTGAGGCATACATACACATAAAATGGCAAAATATGAACTTTGCTGCGGTAGAAAAATGTCGTATAAATCATAGCGAATACATGTTTGGGCAAAAATATTGGAACAAGAGTAAAACATTAGTGCAAATACATGGGAATAAATAACTGGCATTAGACGTCTACTTTCCTCAATCATAGCATCAAGAGTTTATGAGAGCTTTGAGTATATATATAGATATATATACATATATATATGTATGCGCACTTAAGTAAGAGTAATAACTCAAAATATATTTTGGATAAGATTGCCTTTTCTATTGGATTGGATTTAAGTATGTATGTACTTAAAATCATAATTGTCATATAATTTTGTTTTTATAAATAGACAACTCCGGCATTAGTAGATAAACATTTCTGTGCTGCGGGAGACTTTTACAAACATTCAAACAACAACTACAGACTATACAGACTCGGAACAAGTATTTGTAAATCTCACAATTTTTGTCCCGTTTGGGAATCGAACCCACAACGGCTGAGGTAATGGCGAGGCGACAACCTCGGATACAATTAAATATGAATCATTAGGTTTTTTAAATTCTAATGCAGGTTAATTAAGACGTTGTGATAGAAAACTATTTACATTGTTTGAATCTCAACCGAACTTGGGTACCCTAAACCTTTCTAGAACCGAGTTTTCAGAATTATTCTCTTTCAGATGACGTCATCGAGGGGGATCGTGGGAGGTGGGGAGATGAGAGTGGTGTCGGCTGTCAAACGTTTGACATACGATGACGTACCCGCGTCAGAAACTTGTGCGTGGCTTTGAGAAGTTCGCTCGACGGATATTAATATATGCTGTAGCTGTGTATTGACAATGATATCATGTTGTTGGGATAGAACAACAAACAACGGAAGACCAATACACTCTGCTTACTTTTTGTAAGCAATACCTATGTATACGTATGTCGTAGAATCTGGAGCAAAAAGTGAAAAGTATGTAGATACATATATACCCCATAAATTTCATCGAAACCAGCCCTCGACATGGGAGGGGCGAGACGTTGCAAAAAATGTCGGCACTCGACCAAACAAAGATAGGAAACGCAACCCGCCATTACAGAAAATTGGCCATACGAGCCCCTTCACAACATGTGATTGGGAACAGAACTGCGAAATTTTAAATTATGTTTTTTGCTCTTAACTTTAATGATACAGTTCCATTTAAAATCCCAAAAACGTAAATAAACAATTACTAAATATTACTTAACTTGAAAGTATTTGTATCGAGTTTGAATATTATAAATGACCTTGTTGAAATCTTAATAAAATCCAGTTAAAATAAACTTCATTTATTCCGGGACTATATCTAAAAGGCAAAACAAGAAACAAATAATACGATCAAAGTCAGCTAAATAGGTTTTTCTCCAGCTGAGATTTTGAGAAGAGAAACATCTTATGTAACCTGAGGTGCATAAACGAATTTAAATACGTATGCTCGAGTTTTAGAGCTCCAAATGGCGTGTTGGGAAAGTTAGGAAGTCCAAAGTTTGATTAAGGGCCTGTCGTATTGTTCATTAAACTTGGATTAAGTTTGCGCTGGATAGAACGAGCTGGCAGGCAGTTAGCGTCACGGGAAAAAACACAACGGGAGTGAACAAGTTTGTTGAAGAAAGTTTGCGCCGATAAGGATGTCTTCATCGGGGACACTTAGGTATCTCCTATAAGCAAATGAATTAAATTTCAACTTGGGGGTGTCAATCAAACTTATAATGTCTTTGGAAATTTTAATTGATAATTTTTTTTTAATTTATGTTCTATTTACGAAATTATATGTATACGCTCAGCAGGATAGTGATACAGAGTGTTATATAGATGAATGAGCATTTATGTTATTTTGCCATTTTCTGTTTAAATAAACCTAATCACTGAAAATATAGACGTTGCTCATACAGTAACGAAATTAAGTAACAATGGGCATAATAATAATGATGCAAATATTATGATAATTAGAACGGCATTGCACTATACGCGGACTTTCAGGCAGTACCTATAGGTTAACCCTACTGCGATGACATGTCGTACCGCGTACAATGGTTGGGGGATAACAGTAGTACTAACCTTAAACAGTTCCACTGAGTACTTCTTAGCACTTAATCTAGGCTAAACGCATCTAAGACGCAAGATTAAGTTAAAGGTATTATCTATGACATTTCTATAAAATTTAACTATTTAAAAAATTTGAATGTAAGCTCATTCAAATCAAATAAGGAGCTTTTTAGCTAAGCAGCTAAAAAAACTAATATTACCTATCTTATCTTATCTTGTGTGGGGGCCAGTCAGTGTAGACCGGCGACACTTCGACCTAGTGGGATCTTTTGTGTCGACACTCTCCCAATAACGACTGCCATAGATGTTCATGGCAGCCGGGACCGACAGCTTAACGTGCTCTCCGAGGCACGGAGCAAGCGATAATTGTCAATCAATACGCACATAATTTCGAAAAGTCATATAACTACCGAAAGTCAGAGGTGCGCGACGTGGGTTCGAACCCGAGACCCTCTGCATTGCAGTCTGTTGGTCTCCCCACTGAGCTATCGCTGCTCTTTTTAAAAAATTATTAACTATTTAAAAAATTTGAATGTAAGCTCATTCATATCAAATGAGGAGCTTTTTAGCTAAGCAGCTAAACAACTAATATTACCTATAAATGCGATGGTAAGTTTGGTTATTTGTTTCTTTGTTACACTTTCACACATTAACTACTCGACCGATCATCATGAAATTTCACATACAGGTTGTCAGGGGTACAGAAAAGGACATAGGCTACTACCTTTTATCCAGAATAAAGTTTTATATCCGAGAGATAGAAATTTATAGACAAAACCTATACTAACGCAAGCGAAGCTGCGTGTACAACCTAGTAGTAAATAAAGGTCATATAATATTAACTTGCGAAGTGAGAAACGTAGCTAACAATGATGTGAAAGCAGAAATACACAATCAACGTAATGTAAATTATATACAAATCACAATTATAACTTACAAACGTCATGATTAGTAGTCTTGTATAGGAATAGATTTATAAGGACTAGTATATTAATAAGAAAATTATGGGGAGTTGCTAACGGGTTTAAGCTTTCCAAAGGTGCAATGTACCTACATATAATTATTTCCAAGTCGTGACGCTGATAATAATGTATGATGTTAATATAAATAGGACAAAACAGCTCTGTAGCTACCTGTCCTGTGCTGGTTAAACGATTTTTTTGTTTTCTACTACTAGCTACTGACGAGCTTTACTGTTATCAATAAAATAAATTTGTAAAAGGGAGCTTATTCTATATATAAATTTATGTATTATGTTCTCTTCAAATTGTCGTCACTGAAAGGATGCCATAAACGAAATAAACTTATACCTATCATTTGAGTCTTGGGCATTGACTGCTCATATAGTAAACTACTGAACTTGACTTTTAGCTCTCCTTTGCCAACAGCTATATACTATGTTTATGAATACATATTTAGTATACATTTAAAATCCTTTTTAGTGATATAATTTTGTGATAGGTTTGAAAGAAACAACTAAATAAAACGCACGTTAAACAATTCCTTTAATTTTCTCAGCAGACGCGGTACGCTAAACATCATCTTCCTTTGATTCTCAGCCATACAAAACAGAATCAGTATCAAAAAATCCAAAGCAAACCAGATACACGTCTATTTATTGATCAAACATCCATTGATCGGGTGTTACCACCTTTTGTGGTCGGGCCGGGAGCTGGCGTGACTCAGCGAAAACCTACCGTGATCCATTGTGATCACCTAATTCAATAAAATCACCATTTTTGTTTATTTGCTGGCCGAGTCGGCTCCCTTGTCGGGTCTTAGTGTAGCATTAGAGGCTTAGACGCTATCATAGTGTATCGTGACGCGGTGCTTTGTTTTTTGTTTCTAAATGTCGTTTGTATTCTGATCGGATTTGTCTTCTGTAATTTGTAGGTATGACGTGTAGCTTAAACTTATTGTCTTTCGATGGAATATTGTCTTATTTTTCAAGTTATTTTACTGTTTCCTCATTTGTGTGGCTATTTAAATCAAAGTTTTCTTACCTGCTTCGTCATGGCGGTCATCAATATTTTGCTCTACGTATCTCACAAATTCAACCTGGCCCATTTTGACAAGTGGACTATATATATTATCTTCCATAAATATATATCTTAATTATTTAATTGTAATCCTTACATTAGTCTGAAAATATAGGTATAATAACGTGGGTTTCTCACTTAGGTATAGCTGAGCCTTACTGGCAAGATATAATTTTATTAGATTGGGCCCTAAGTTATATTTTATGACAATGTAATTTGTGAGCCAGAGACACGAGCATTAAGATATTACTATCATGATCTAGCTTCATTTTTGCGTGACATAAAATAAATTTATCATAAAACGTTATGTTAACATACGTACTCACTTTATTTGATAAGTAGACATGGTTTAGGCTAAAAGCGTAAAATGTATAATCATTAATATTGCGTGGAATATGGGTGACGGATACTAAAATGCAAATGACCGTATGATGGCCTTACACGGTTCGTATTAAAACTATTAATTTCTACCTAATTATATCTCACTTGACGTCCATTATAATAATGAACAGTATAATAATGAAAAAATAAAGGAAATTGCATATTAAATATTTAAAACACTTCGTGTCGCTACGAACAGAGACCATGTTCGTTCTGTATTATTATTAAACAGCTTCTTAATCTCCTCTATACTAAAGTCCTCTTTAAACTTTGTTCTCATTTGCTCTAATTGAAATTTGTATTTGATAGAACGAGACAGCTACATACAAACAGTTACGATGTCGACGAACGATTTATGGCTCTATTTCATTCGCACGCATTCGGTTATTTACGAGCGGGAGGGGGAAAGCCATGGTTGCAGCTTATTGCTTTTGTGTGTTGCTGTAGCCTTAAATGAAACTTCGGTTGACGAGTTAAGGTTGATAGTGGCTTGTATGGTTTCGAGCAAGAAGCAAGAAGAACAGCTCCGCCTTAAAAATGGAAGGTGGTATGTAAAAATTGATGAACATGTATAGGAGTCCTTAAAGTGACAGAGTGTGCTGGCGTGTTGGGCAGTGTATATTGTCTCAAAATGTTGCAGGACAGCGCGCCTCCAGCACCATTGTTTATTATCAAAAAGTGATAAATCAAATGACTTTGCAATAATGCTGTTCTGAAACTTTGGCGTTTGTAAAACTGTGAATCGAACTGAATGTTTGTGTGCCAGTGTTTTGTGGGACAACGCTTGTAGATAAAAGTGTTAGATAGTGATTATTAAATGTGATAATCATAATATAACAGAAGATAAAGAAACTGAACTTAAAGGTTTGTGGACATCTTGAACTGGTTATGGAAGTATCAAACTTTAGACAATTTAAAATAAATAAATATTGTGAACTTAAAACCTATATAGACATTTTATACTAATTATTTTATAAAAGTGATTGAGCTTCGTTCTAGTTGAATATTCCCATAAAGGAGGAGTTTATAATTATTGTGATCCTATATTGACTTACTGTGTGTGTTATTTTTAGTACCTATTATACATTAATTGATCTCTGAAAACTGCGACTACAATCTGAGCTTATATGTCATGTTAATAACTGTCCTATTGAATTGAGCTGACTTTTAAAAGTGCATGATATATCCATTTCAAACGCACACTACTCATGTTATGATTATATTTACATAGAAAAAGTACATAAAACGAAGGAGTAACATGAAAATATGTGGTCCAACTGAATGGCGGCCATATTAACAGGCGTATTGTGTGCGAGGTGATGCGCGGAGAGAACCACGCCCACCATGAGCTCATTCCTCACGAACGGCGGATACCAACCGCAGCCGGATCCCAAGTTCCCGCCCTCCGAGGAATACAGCCAAGCGGACTATATACCACCAGGGGAATATTACCAGCACCAACATTTACAATACGGTTACCAGCATCAATATGCTCCTGTTCAGATTGGCACCGGTTATGGATATGGAGGGTATTACCATCCTTTGCCACAGCATCCTCCTGTCGCGCCACCGCCAAGACCACCAGAGCCTTCGCATCCATCAGATGCTGATCATGGTTATCCTGCTCATAACGATAGTACTCCAGGGTTGGCAGAACTGGGTTTACGATTAGAGAGACATATTGAAGAGGCAGCGCCAGCTGGGAGAAAGCTCCATGCATTGGGTCGGGAAGGATCACCAGTTTCTGAGATGGATGATGAAAGACTACTACTGGACAGTCCGCCTGTTGAAGATGATGACTCGTCCATATGTTCTGATAACACAGACAGGGTTATTTATCCGTGGATGAAGAAAATACACGTCGCTGGTGCCTGTGAGTATAATTATATTTATATTTAATACGTTAATACTTAACTACAACAAAACACAGTATCTGGTAGGTACACACTTTGCCTATTTGCCTTAAAAACAAGGTATGGCATAGCCAGATCCCCACTCAAACATAGGAATTTAGTAAAACTGGCGTAGCCCAATATTGTAAGTACACCATACAGAAGGTCTCAGTCAAACAACAGTGTCTTGTGTTTATACAATGAGTAGGGCATCCACGCATCTTGAGATGCGACTGTGGTATTAGGAGTCGCCAGTGTTGTTCATTTCGCTTACCTACTCTTGCAGCAAAACAACTTCTTTTCCAAGCGTCTATAACGCGGGAGTGATCCCTTGGTGTTGTTAGCGATCATAGCATACAGCATAGCATGCTTGTACACCACATTGGTATCACAAAAAATATATAACCTATGTATATTAGCATTGTCTAGCTTCATGATCATCACAATGTAAAATATATGTAAGCGAGAATGGTACTAGCCTATTTTTTCAATAATGCATTATTTAATTTAATACAAGTATTTAAAATAACGTTCTTTTTTTGAAAAGCGTGTTCCGATGACGTAAACCTGATAGTATTTATTTTGTGTAACATAATCAAAGTTAAATACCAAAGATAGCGAAGTTATAATGCTCTCATGCTCCCTCTTCCTAGCTAATTATCCCTATATGGAATACTTAGCTATGCTGTCAAAATTAATTTTACCTATAGTGCTCTAGGCAAATTATTGTACCAGCAGTACTTACTGGTATACGTTGAGGGGTTTCGATCAAGTCTTAGACTTAAATTAAAAGCCCAAATTGTAGCATAATAGTCGTATTTCTTTAGATACTGGCTTTTTGACTAAACTGAAACCTAATACGGAATACCTACCTACCTATTTTGGATAAAGCGCTATGTTTATGATCAAATCTAGGATTGATAGTGTGTTGAGCTAAATGATTGATTAGAGAGTGTGAATACAACATGTAGGTATTCAATTTCTTGTAAAAGAAAACTAACACGGCGAATGTTTTGTAGATATTTCAGCCATATTATGGTACTTGATTAGCATGTTGATCAATCATAGTACTAGATTCTGAACACAAATGAAAAAAATGGTATCGCTCAAAGGACACTCCATAGATATACGATAGATACGATATATGTATATTAGCTGTGCCTAAGGGTAGTAGCGTTACGTTAAATAGCGTAAAACTCCTCAATAAATTAACTATAAAACATCAAATAAGTTTCAAATCTCACCGATAGTTTCAGTTTATCACGTGCTAATCTGAAACTACTTGTGAGGTTTGAGCTAACAAACAATCTCTTCAGCTTAAAGTATTACTATAGATGTTTATACATATTTTCTATGATACTGACATAGCAAAACTTTTTTGAGATAAATACAGGTTTTCTTGTTTAAGTGTTTGACGTATAGTTTAGTTAATGCATTACATCGTTTTGTTTAATTCATGTTTAACGTATATTATATACTAGTTTTGGCCCGCTGCTTCACCTGCACGAGAACAGTACTTTTTTCTGGGTTGAATGGCACACTATGTCCTTTTCTGTATCCCTGTCAACGTGTATCGAAGTTTCAATTCGATCGAGTAGTTGAGGCGTAAAAGCGTAAAAAACAATCTCATATTCGAATTTATAATATTAGTTATGATATTGCAATATAATATTTTACTATTTTATGAAAAACCAACAAAGAATGGAGATACCAAAGACGTCATTCATACCTACACTTTTTTAAATTAAACGTACTTGTTATACTCATAAAAAGCTTATATTATAGGTATATGCAACGTTTTTGTACGAAACACGTGTATTTAAAAATAGATCTCTAGATTTAAAGATGAAAAATATCGTAACAAAATCTAGTTTTAAAATACAATGAGTGTAACAATATCACAACTATGATAAGTAATGCCAATTATCAGTTTTGGTATGGGATTACTCGTTGTATCGCATGCCAAGTATTTGGCTGACGTTACAATGTCTGGCACAGAATACGGGATTAACTCACTAATATCGTTTACTTTACTTGTGCATAGAAAAATTCTAAGTAGTGTAGTATCTAAACATTAGAAAATGGTCGTGTTAAATAAAATATTTATTAAAATAGTCTCAAATCTATATATTATTATGAAGCTGAAGAGATTGTTTGTAAGAATGCGCATTTCTCTGTAATAGTCAGATTAGAATGAAAATTGCATTTGCATTTTATAGCCTATTGAATAGAAAAAGTTTATAGGCTATATTTTATCATTTCGCTACGATCCCTTGAAGTGAATAATGTGAATCCGCCGGTTACTGGAAAATAAAGTGACAAAAGCAAATAGGACAAAAATAAAAGAATATATATATGAAGGTGTTTTTCGTTCTTTTAGTAAGAAAATATATTTATCTGTGAGGCGTGACTAACTGCTGCTACTAACGATGACAAATAATTATTTTGAATCAAGATGTAAATCTATTTCATATTTTATCTCACGTACATAGAGCCATACGGACTCCTAAAGATTTACATTTTAATAAATTTAATATTTAGATGCCGTGTATTTATATCATGTTTGCTAAGTAACAGAAAATCTATAATTGACAGTCTTATTAAGACTTTGCTACTGTTATTGTATGCTATGTATTGTTATTCACATAAAGAATTTACTCACATATATTAACATAGTTACTGGTTTAGTGTCATAATATCATTGTTGATACTAAAAATAAAAACAGTTCAACAGAAGCAAGAAAAACTACGTGAAACCAAATTTACATATGTTTACAACAAACAACAATATTTATCAAAGCATAAGCCGCATAGAACCTATGCAAGATAAGAAAACCAAAATAAATATTCCTTAAAAGATTTTAAGTATCCGCAAAAAACATCACAATACTCACAAATCAGTACTCAAAACCGTCTAAAGACTTATAAATGAATATTAAAGTATATTTCACCAAGATTAATACGCATACATTAATTTTGCGGTATTGTTGTACCACCAACTTGGTGTATTTAATGCATATTATACGTTCGCGGCACGTTACATGAAAGAATTAACAAATCACTACCAATTAATAACTTCCAAAAAGTGCCGAATATTTCGACAAGCACTCGTCTCGGAGTGTGTCCTTTCTGTTTTGACATTTTACTAATGCGATGTCATTAAAGAGGTCCTAAGACGCCATGTCGTTTGTAAGGGTACAAAGGGACCCAATACTCATGTTAATGAGACTCGTTTATTTTTATAGCTTTTAAATAGCTGTTTGTGGTTGCACATTTGCCTTGGAGATTATTGATATCTAGTCCCTTTTTATTAAATTTATTTTGTTGTGATGCCATCCTTTTGTTGCTATATTTTTGCTTTTTCTAGCAATGTGTAAATTTTGTTTATTTTTACTGTATCTATTTAAACACTAATTGTACCATAAAAGATGTAGGGTAGAATAAAACTATCGAAAATATACGTGTATATTAATTTTGTGGCAAAATATGTACGTACTCCATTTCATACACAGTCACCAAAGCTACTGTGAAATAGAGGTATTAATTATTATTTTATATTTGGGTTATATTATAAGCGTCTAAATATAATTGCAATAATATAGCAATAATTTTTTATATAAATGAAACTTCCACCTCGTACTTTAAATAATATACTTACTTAGTAGAAAAAAAACGATATAATGAAATTAATCAACAAATGAGAAAGACTGACAGAGAAAGATATGTAGGTACTTTGGTTTTGTGTGATATATTCCGCAGGGCTTTGCTTATTGTAACCCACTTGAACGCTTTAGATTCAATAGATGACTTACTTATTGCCAAAATTGCATGGTACAAGACTAATAAAATATGTTTAACGTCTAAACAATTAAGTTATACTTTTAAATATGATTTTAATTGAAAAATCTACACACTATTACGATGCTTAATAGTACTTCGAAATATTACTTAACATTAATGTCAAGATAATTGGAGGCAGTTAAAATGAGGCCTTACTTAGTTTAAACGATATATTACATTCAATAAATTAATATAAAATTACATTGGCGTACGTTAATTAACACAAAGTCTGTTGTATCTTGTCATAACATTAAATATAAGATAGCGGAAGAAATAGAGAAACCATACACTTAAATAATAACAGATTGGTACGTACTGCATAAGCAGCGTTTTTTGGTTTCATATAAAGTTATAAAAGAAACAATAAAAAACAAATCTTACTTTCTAAATTCTTTATAATTTTAGAAAGTAGCTATAAGAGTAACATCTATCTATACTGTTATAAAACTACAGATCCAACCTGTACATGGGAGATGATAATTTATTTGGGACTATTTAGACTGAACTGAACCTAACCTAAATAACGTTTATTTAAGAAATGTTGTATGCTGGCATCGTCCTAAAACCAGTGAGCGGATGTTGATGCGATTTGTATATCCGGAGAACTGAATTCGTAGTTCATTATATAATCAGATTATCATCTGATAAGTTTTAGTAAAAACTAACGTTCTAATCACATAAAATCCTCTCACTAGTTTTGTATGATGTCAGATAACAGACAGATATTTTTTAAAACAATTATTTTCTTTGCCTGTTTGTATTTGGCCAGTAGTTCTTAATGCATAATGCCAATCAGGTTAATAAAATCGCAGGCGTAGGTCGTGCGGACCAAAGTTAGTAATTACTAATTCCTTAATATTAAAATGGTTTAAATTAAACTTTTATAAGCTGACATTTTACTCGTCAGTACTTGATTATGCCCACAAAACTAATTTCTGAAAAGCCTAACTTAAAATTACAAAAATATTTTTTGTAGTATAAACGCTTTCAAAATTTTTATAGTAAAAGTAAAGAAAATGTTCTATGATTATTATTTAAAGGGAATTGCTCAGTTTGTTAGGGTGCTTCGGCTTAGCGTGGACATTAATTATAGTATTAAATGCATTGCTTTTTTAATACCTTATACCCAAAAACAAACTAAATATGATAATATAGCTGCAGCAAGTTGTGAAAATATGCCTTTTCTTGGTATACATAATATTGCAATATTGCCACTTATAAGACTGAAAATGAGCATTTCATTGATTAAATAATATCTATATTTATTATAAAAATGATACCTTATTTATGTAACAAGTATCTTATTGAAAATGCACGTTTATTTATATGGCAACCCTGAATGGTGCGCAAGAAAAGAAAAATGGCGGTGCCTATGATTGTTATCAGTTAAAATATTTATTTATGAGTCCTTTTTTACCGAAATATTTCTTGCAACGAGGTATTGTTTAATATTTTTTAATTAATTAATTATAATTATTTGTAAATAGATTTTTACTGAGCAATTTGTCCACGCAAAGCCGAAAGTAGCTAATCCTTTTGATAATCGGATTATACGATATATACGAATAATAATTATTCTTATATTAATAATTAATTATCAAGAGTAAGCAATAACTTCTGCATACACGGCATAGTCATAAATCAGTGTCAAAATTTTAGCCATGTCAATATCATTTTATTTCTATCTTTGAAGCAAAAATGTATTACACTTACAACCATAGAGAATACATAGAGGAGGCGCAAATCTCTCGTGGATTATTGCACTCTTCAAGCGCAGCTTTTGCAACTCATTTTAATGTCTAAACTATTGCCTAAGCTTAAACTAAGAAAATCATTATGATGTGGCTATAATGAGGTATAATGAGTGGTTTCGTTGCCATTTGCACTAAGTTTCTTATCCTAACTAAAATTATAAATGCGAATGTGAGTTTGATTGTTTATTTGTTTGTTACGCTTTCACGTTTTAACTACTCGACCGATCTCCATGAAATTTTGCATACATGTTGTCAGGGGTACCAAAAGATATACCTTTTATTCAGAAAAGAAAAGTACTGTTCCCGAAGCATTGCAATTTATTTACAAAATCTAGATAATCGCGAGTGGAGCAGCAAGCAATATTTAGTAGTTCATATTTGGAAATCCAAATAGATGTATTTACATTTCCCATATATATAATACTAGCTGACCTGCGCAACTTCGTCTGCTTCACATCAAAGAATTGTTCCCCTTTTGCAACATTTCTCATTTATGCTCTGCTCCTCTTGGTCGTAGCGTGATGTTATATAGCCTATAGCCTTTCTCGATAAAAGCGCTATCCAACACTGAAAGAATTTTTCAATTCGAACCAGTAGTTCCTGAACACATATTAGTATAGATGTGCGGCATTGTGCAACATAATATATGTATGTTTATTAGTATAAAAACGCCGATCTTATAAAAAAATTATAACGTACTAACATCTACTTGCGGCCTAGCCTGCATGAATCCCACGGATGGTAGAATAAAAAGTATCCTATGTTACACTAGATCCATCCCGGTAATTCAGAACATGTTTTATTTGTTTAGTTTTATCTAAATCTGTGATTGCGTTATCCATCACAAACTCAAACATTTTTATTAGGATGGCTGATATTAACGTCAATTGTAAAATATTACTTTTGTAAAAAGGCTTATTTTAACGAGTAAAATGCCATAACGTCCGAATTGCAATATGACATCAGGTAATTTACTCAGGAACCCAAACAATAACGTCACCACTTGGTGTCTGTTGTGCGCTGATTGCGCGTTCTACATACTTGACATTCTTACTAATTAGTTCAAGTTCTTAGATTAATCCTATGTTTCTTTAACTTTTGCATGGTAGTATATTCGTATATGTTAAGTTGCTTTTGGCAACGTTTTAAACTTTGTTAAGATACTCCGGCAGATTTAGTTGTCTACTAATTCCAGACGCTACTTCCAAATATTTACAATGAAAATGACCAACGTTTGATATTTTTCGCATTAGTTCAGGATCAGATTGTATATGTATATGATACAATTAAAGATAAGTAGGCATGGTGATATCTACCATACGTAAGATTGAAGCCAAATACATTGCATAGCGTTCCTACGGTGAACAGTGTTTCCAGAGCTTCTTGTGGTAGTGCCATGCTATCAGCAGAGGCAAATTCTTTGTGTCTTGTAGTGCCAGCCCGGTGATTATACCTGGAGCAGTGAGCTTCCATAGAGGACGGCATCATTGTTATGGGAAGGGCTACAAAATACGACGTATATATAAAAAACTATACATGATTACCTGGAATGCTGGATGACCTTCACAAAAACTTAGTAGCCAGGCGGGCAAATAATGATAGAATTGATAAATATTGTACAAGGCTGTATCAACAATGAGTGGGTAATAACCACATTGTATTAAATCAAGCAATTTGCAATCATCTCTGCGATGCACAGATATTTAAACAAATACAACTGTTGCGAATTGTATAACTGCCATACGTAATTACATTATTTACCATTCGTTACCTTGCTTACGTAGAAATATGCGTTGAATAATTCCGCACATTATCAGTAGGTAACCATGTAATAAAGTGTTATAATCACAAGAGTCCTCTAGCATTTGTCGCAGGAATTAGCCGTCGACACGTTTTTCATACGCTGAGTTCAAATTATTCATATTGTATTCATACAACAAAAAAGGTTCTGAGAGTAAATGTTGATTGTAGTAGATGGGTTCCGTCAAAATAATGTCAACGTTGAAGTTTAACTTATTTAGAAGCCTTTATTAGGTAATATTCACTTATAGTATATAGATTAGGAAGAGTAAAATGCAAATGATAAAACACATATATTTCAGGGCGTGTGAAGAGTATCTAGCCCTCTACATATGAATCTCCTTTTCTATTCTATCATAGGACGATCAGACAACGCCACAGGTACATAGTAGCAATTCTACCTATACGCGAAGAGCTTTGCATCCACTATGACAATGCGTACTAACAAAGATCTGAATTCCTAAATGTCTATGTGTTCTGATAGGTACGATCTAGAAGCGCAAATAAATATATACCTTCTAAGAAATCATGCTACATTGTTAATCACAATTTTGCTTATTATCAGTACATTTTGTAGTCAAAACCAAGCATGTAATCAATAAAGAGAAGTTAAAAGTAATTTAAAAAGAAATATATCGTGAAATATTAAGTATACTCTTTATGTAATATTAAATAGAAGAAAATAAAACTTGTCTATGTTTTAATCCATCTTGATAGCAATTCGTCCGTTATATTTACTCATTTTAGACGCTGGAATTTTTTAAGCATTGCAAATTTCTTAAAATCCTGAACTAATATAATAACTGACAAGTCACAACTGAACTCTAAATCCCTCAAGATAAATCGTCGAACCCAAGGTTAGTTAACATACAAAAGTGAAATCCTTCATAATCAAAACGACAAACATCAAAGGAATCCACATCCATTGTAGCCAGCATTAATGAACCGGTCGAATTGATTGATCGCCAAAGAAATTGCTAGTATCACATTCGCGCCAACTTTATTCCGAATTTAAAAAAGTCTGTTGGCTTATCGACACCTGTCATTGGGCTAACATTTTTCACTGGTACACAATAGTGGGACAAAGAGGCTTTAGATCCATCGTAAGTTTGACGTAATGAGGCGGGACCACCTCGTGGCTTCGATAGCGCATGCGTCGCGAGATCGACTGGAGATTAACAGATGGACCACACGTTGGTCGCAGGTAGCTCGTAATTCAATTGAGATTGTCATCGTCGTGATGACGTGATAGTGGCTAACGAAGCGAAGATCGAACGGCCAGTAGCCGTAACGGGCCAGTTCTGCGGCTTGTTAAAATAATGAGTTGTTTGAGTTTAATGTTCAATGGTGACGTTGCTTTTATAGCGTATCAAGTATCAATGGGATGTAATGACCCTCTATAGACCTCATATTTTAAACTATTTGGCAAACAATACTAATCAGTATTTAAGGTTTATACGTATGAAGCTGTTTTACTCACGCAAATTGGTAGACTGCAGGTCTTTGCATCATTTGAAAACATGGATATATAGTATATAGCTACAGTTTGAAATTAATCGTAGGATTAATATAGCGTATCACTCAGCTTTTAATATGTGGAAAGTGTTTAACTGGGTTCGTACATCTAGAACTGCGATTTATGTAGTATGAAATTTTATTATTACGTGAAATATATTATGCTTCTGCATAATATATTTCACGTAATACAGAGCGGCTATATTCCTGTATACTACATACATAGCTGGCGAAATGTAGTTCTGATTACTAACAGCTAACGGAAATGCACGGGCTTGATGATCAAATATATTACGTAGCTTATCGCAGCATAAATGGCCACTGCTAGTCTGCCGAGTCTTCTGGGGTCGCGCTCGACATGGAATAATAACTTGTGGGACCTTCATATATTTGTGCTGAGTATGGGTGTTCATTGCATCTGTTGTATTCGTTGTTTAAATGTTTGCAATAAATCTTGTTATACTATTCACTACTGCAGAAGTCATTAATTTATTAGAAAGTACACTAATAATAATTATCCACGTAATCTACCAAAACTCAAAACACCTGCGTATTTCTAAGAACCTTAGTTTTTAGTTGATTACTCGAACAAAAATGTTCACTAATAGTTGTTACCGACAATCAGTCAGCAAAGTCATAGTTTGTCGCCTCGGACGTTTGTGTAATTTGTAGATAATTGATTATGGCTACACGGTGAGATACAAGATAAACTCGTAAGTAGGTATTGTTTTCGTAGCTACTGGTATTAAATATGATATATTTTTAAAGGGAAAGGTGAGATGTAGTTAGCGTGAGAACTATTTAAGTCTTATCTTGAATGCATTCAATTCTGTATTTAGTGTTGTTACTAAACTTGTTTTAAGACATAATTAGTTGTGTTTTAGGGTACAGTTAGTAATTATGCCTAAGACTTAAATAACCTTATAAACTAAAATAGATACAAAAATTTGTACCTATGGGGTATGTTAAGCGAAATCTCCGTGTAGATAAAGCACTCAGACTGAAGAAGAACCTCATCCATCAGATTACCCTGTGTTGGGTATACAGTGTTTACACAGTATACTTCAGAGTAGAAAGTAGATACAGTGTGATTGAAATTCTTCGGAGCTCCATTAGATTCCAGTGTTATCAGTAGGGAAACCATTTGCCATCTTACATTCATCGTAGCACCATTTTATATGCGAAGAAGATGCAGCTCGAGGGATGTCACTAGAGTCGCATGCATTTTATGATACAATAGGGCAAGAATTATTATATAATTAATTTAATACAATAGGGTATTCCTGTGTACCACTTCCTAGTATTAAAATAAGCCGTATTAAATTATTTCAAAATAAATTCAATATGCTAATATTGGAAAGCATTTAGTTGGGAAATTAAAGCCCTTTTTTATTAAAATCTTGTACCTTAAAGCGATGGACTGTTTTTAGGGAGCACTGCATGCTATAAAAATCATTATTAAAAGAATTCATGTATGTTTACAGCACGTATAAAATATATATAAAATAAAATGTATTCCGTTTCGTTATACAGACACACATATCTCCGTAAGTATACTATAACTGAAGTATATAACCAGTAAAATTGGCACCCTTCTTCGTCTCGTTTTCCTCATATTAAGAACCTAACATAGGTACCTACGAAGTATATCTCCATATTTACTCGACCGGTCCCTAGACCCGGATCAATGTGGCGATGTCAGTGGTCAGTGGGAATCTCGGCGCGCACCCGAGACGACCGCACATACCACAACCGCGGAGATTCAAAGAAATACCACTACGGACCCCACAGAAACGTATCTATCCCTTTCTCACATAGGCTGCGTTTTATATATCAAAGGTTCTCGAACTCGCTCTAGATTATCTTTTTGTTTTATCAATACTAATATAATATGTAGTTGAGGAAGTTCGACTGATTGTAAAGTTTTTGATGGTGAATCGATTTCAATGTACGTCTTTGATTAGTAAAAGGTTAATTCAAGTTCGTTTTAAATGAACATTTGAATAGAAAAATTAATATTGCCTAGAATAAAGTTAGGTAGGGCGTTGTGGACCTACTAAAGGCTTCTACAAACAAAAACCTTTTGAGCAGAAGTGTATTTATACAAGTCAGCATAGCATTCGAGCATTTTCAGTGTCGAATATAATAAATATGTAAATAGATTTGAAAACTTTTGTAGCTAGATTATATATAAAGACGTCAATGACTCCTCAAGCTCCTTTAACATCGAGTATAAAGGCAATTTCCTTCGTAGGAAATTACAAAATTACTAGGACTCGGCCGACAATAGAACATTCTGTTGGGTCTATTAACTCTACTTCACTATTCAACGTTCAAATAACTTGAAAGGTTTATTACTATGACTTTTATTTCAGGTTTCTGAACTCAACTTTTGAATTTTATATTGAAAGGCTGAATAAATTATGTAGTAACCTATAAATATCATAAAAGCTTAAAAACGTAGCTTTGTAGAATTTGTTGATTAAAGCTTACTTTCAGATGTAAAGAGTATTATAATAGTAGTGTAACGATTTCGGTTTTAATATTTGCCAGTGAATAAAAGGCAAATGGAAATCTAATTATACGATAATGAAACACTCGAAACATATTTTGTATTCTTATATTTACAGAATTATAAATGTAGTGTATGTATGAAGTTTAATAATATAATGAGGTACACTAGCTGATCCGCGCAACTCCGTCTGCGTGACGTAACAGAATATGCCCCGTTTCTGCAACATTTTTCATTGGTACTCTGCTTCTATTGGTCATAGTGTGATGTTACATAGCTTATAAGCCTTCCTCGATGTATGGGGTATCCAACACAAAATATTTTTTCAATTCCAACCAATAGTTTCTGAGATTAGCGCGTTCAACCAAACAAACTCTTTAGGTTTATAATATTAGTATAGATAGGTAGTATATTTATTTAATCCATTCAATGCGGCAACAAATTTTGCTTTCATTAGCCAGAATCGGCTCATATTTAATGTAAACGCTGATTGGCGTCAGCCGCACTTGATGAAATAAAAAAAACCAAAATATCTAAGAACTACTCATATCAGGCATTTCATTAGTAAATTCCAAACACATTTGTTGTTTTATTAATATAATATCTTTAAATTTGGGTAAAATATAAAACAACTATACATGACGCCGATCGGCGTCCTCCGAATCTGAGTATGAAAAAATAAGACGCCGTTCGGCGTCCGCCGCATTGAATGGGTTAATATCTAAGTGCTACTAATATGGCTCTAAAATATGTTACGAACATAGGTATATTACAAATACACAATCAGCATACGACACCAAGTAACGTTACAACTAATTAATGTATAAATAATTCAGTTAATTTTATCATGAAAGTGCCATTATTATACTTTATTATGCCATGATATCAAAGACAATCAATCAATTAATGTGACGATGATGGAATCGTTCATTGGACTCTATAAGAACTAGGTAAAAGGTATACTACCAAGCATTAAAACTAACACTAGCAGTAATATTTCAGTGAAAATATGATAAATAAAAAAAAATATATCCAAATTAATTACTAATCAAGATAGTCAATAAGCATCTACTGGCTGACATCAAATTAAAAACATGATTAATAGAAGCATGACAGGAAAATTTAAATTGTCGAAACCACGGTCAAAATTCTCAATACCACATGAATAAGTTCCATATACGGTTACAAACAACTTCCTTATATGAGAGCCTACTTGAAGTACATGCGAAATAGAACTACCGCCATACTAGGTGTAAACAGTATCAGTTTCTACATTGTCTGAACAACTAATTTACTAGGCGCAATTAATCACAACAAAAAAGGAAGCTCAGGCGCATGCATGTGTAATTATTATGCACATTAATTAACAGCGGGCCCTGGTACATAATTTATTGAGTACGACGGCACGCAACGCCAGTAACGCTACCGATGTTGGTTAGACGCCAATTATTTACATATATTTTGTAGGAACACACACCTTAATTACATTTAGTTGGGTTATTTTTGCGTTATGTGTTGCTTTATTATATGCAAAATGATAAATAATATATATTAAATAAACGATGTTCATACATTTTGTTACGGTATAGCTAACAGAATCAGTAATTTTTCTCCTAGAGGCTTAAAACGTCGAAACTATTAAAAGAAATATTTTTATATTGTTTCAATGTGAGATTGAAAAATATATATAAGAAAATATAAATAAGATTTTAGCCCTTTGTCTGATCTATAATTATATAAACTTGTACATAGTTGATAAGTTGACCATATATTTTTAATCAGATAATTATAATCTTTCCTTTCTTTGCAGCTAACGGCTCGTATCAACCAGGAATGGAACCGAAGCGCCAGCGCACAGCCTACACGAGACACCAA
The DNA here is from genome assembly GCA_963564715.1 of Catocala sponsa. Classification (NCBI taxonomy): domain Eukaryota; kingdom Metazoa; phylum Arthropoda; class Insecta; order Lepidoptera; family Erebidae; genus Catocala; species Catocala sponsa. The sequence continues at coordinate 18,229,680 of OY751337.1, read as the reverse complement.
ATATTAGAATTGGAGAAAGAATTCCACTATAACAGATACCTAACGAGAAGAAGAAGAATAGAGATAGCCCACACTCTAGTCTTGTCCGAAAGGCAGATTAAGATCTGGTTTCAGAATAGACGGATGAAGTGGAAGAAGGACAATAAGCTGCCGAACACCAAAAACGTTAGGAGAAAAACCAATCCGGCTGGCGTGACGACAACCACGACAAAGGGTACACCAAAGAGTAGATCGAATAAGAATACAAATAACAATGACAAAAAGAAATCGAATAATAACGGGCGACCGGACAGTATAGAAAATGTTACAGATAATATAATGAACGATTTGCACTGTGTTGGGGCCCAGCAAAACTTGTCACATGACCCAGCGATTAGTCCAATGTCCCATCATGGGGGCCAGATGAATCCGGGTCATCCTATGACGCCGCATCACTTACACATGATGGGTATGCATGCAGGTATGGACCCGGCGATGATTGCCAATCTTTCTGCGCATGGCTCTCCCGTCGGCACCGCTGGCTGCGGCACAGGCATCCCAAACCAACCAGTCATCAAATCAGACTACGGTCTAACCGCCTTATAATCTTTAGATGTGTAAAGAAGAAAACTATATTTTTCATTATCGAACTGTAATTCTTACCATTCCTTTGTGTCTAAGGTGTAATAAAGTGATTAAATTAATTTAAGATTTATTTTTAAGTTGTGTAAGTATTTAGAATAACAGTCATAATCGGATGTTTGAATGGTTAGGTGGAAACTTTACAATGTCAAAAGTGTGATTATTATTATTTTAGGGTAGGTAAACATCTTCTGAGTGTTGGACTTGTACATTTTATTTTAAGTCATTGTCAGTAGTAATTTTATTGATTAAATTATCAGCTGATATTTGCAAACCAAAATCATTGTTCTTTTCCAGTAGTGTAACACGCTGTTTTAATCTTTAGTTACCGTTTAGTCTTGTTGTTCTATCTGTTTTTGAGACATCTACCAATCTGAATAGTTTTACAGACTTTTTACACATATTGATTGTTACATGTATTAGCTTTTGTACAACATTTTAGGTAAACCTAAGGTAAGCTTTAAGTTTTACGTTTCAATGTGTCTTGCTCTTTTTGGAAATTCTGTTTGCTGAATTTGTGTGAAATTATTATCCTAGACTGTATTAAAAATATTGTTCCTAAAATACACAAAGATGCAGATGGGTAGATGTTTGTATGTATAAATAAAATAATCATGTATCAAGTGTCGTTCATAAGCAAGACTTATGTGATGTAGACAATGACTTAGGCTTAGGTACAATGTGGATTTAATTTTAAAGGGAAAATTGTTTTGTAACTGAAATAGGCGAAATGTGAATACAAAACCAATAAATATAGTAATGATATGAAAAAATATCTAGTTTTTTATTTCATTCCTCTAGACAGAAAGGACTGGATGAGACCAAAAAAGTGCCACGAAGTAAAGAACTATAAAGGACGCCGCTTAAAAGCAACTGACTGTCTAGGCAAAAGAATTAAATATTTTTCAGACCTAACCGATGTGCAACCTTTTGTTTTTATATTAGTTAGTTAGTTGTATATTCACCTTACAGTTTCAATAACGATTAATAATATAAATAAGAACTCAAGATTCATAATTACTTATTTAGAGAAAGTGCTATAAATATCTAGGAACTGTTTTAATTTTGTGTTACAAAAATATTTCAATAGGATTAAGTATCAAGCAAAATTCCTATATCATTCGTGTAAATCTAATTAAAATAGGTACTTAATATTCAATATGATTGAATTTATTTTGCTCAGACATCTCGTTAACTCGCCCAATTTAAGTTAACCAAAATCGCATTGGAGCATATCTTTGCATCGCTCGGATAGTCACCTACGCACCGATCATTCGTACGGCATCGATATCATAACCTTGTGACATTCGTATCGAACGAAATGAAAGCAAAAATCGTAATGTATTCGTTGAATGTGAAGTCATTAATCAACGTCGCCGGCTCATTGTGTGGCCGGCACGCAACATCTCCTACGCCGACGACTACAGTTTTATCACAACACTGATATAGCTACTATGGTGTAGTTATATTTCACAGTGTTCACTTTGAGTGAATTTTAACACTTGGATTTAGTTCTACTATTTATTTGATTATATTTACTATTGCTTCTATTTATATTGTCTTCATAGATTTGATTGACTAATCCAATTCTACTGATAGTAGATATACATAAATCTGATAATGGACTGGTTTATTTGTCTTACCTCATCTCTAAAATATGCTATTTAATACTTATTGTTACTATTAATTGAAGGAATATCATTCTAATGTTTTTAAACTTGAAAATAATTAAATTTCTATTATTTAGTTATATTTTTGAGATATCTGCTGAGATTCTGCATAATGCTGCGTCTCTTAAAACACAATTATTTTACAATATTGAAAGGGATTCACCTTTAAATAAGGATCAAATAAGTATAATAAAAATCGATTACCACATGCTGTAGCTTGTTGTAACTACGCTTAGTTGATCGTTTGCTTACAATTGATGTATAATTTTATTAACGTAATTATCGGTTAATGCGATCCAATTGCGTGTCTCATTTGTAAATTACTGATTTACCTTAATAATAAAATCATGTCATTTTAACTTGGAAATATTACTAAAATATATTGTGGGTGCTATATTACCACTTTTGGTTACTCATTTTAAATATGAGAAAACAAGCTATGGCGACGAAATAAAGCAGGATAGCTTTTTTGGCTCGTCTAAGACGACAGGCAAAAAATGTTGGCAAAATCTCACAAATTAACCCGAAACATTTTTCTTATTCATTCGAAAAATACTAGCAAGGATTGTTAACAATAACCGTTTTTTGCACGGCGCGTTAAAGAGTTATAATTTTTGCAGTTCTTAGCGATGACTAGACAAAGGTTGTTATTGTTTGTAAGATTTGTATGCAAATAACAAGATTATGCTACCGTCTGAAGGATTTATTGTACTTTGCCGCTTGTAAAATGTTTAGTATTTTTATATTTATTCCCTTGAGGCTCTTTTGTCAAACATGTCAGACGGGCTACCGTCTGCACAAGCAGCTATGCTTAACAGTACTGTGATAGTTTTTGCATATTTATCCCTTTGACTTTGTTTTTTTTAATTATGGACAGTACACGTGTCCTTATATTACAAAAAATATTTACGTGTCATAATTTGCTAATACAGTATCAATGAGTTTATAAAAAATATCAAATGGTAAACCGAAATTGTTTAAATATTTATTAGTGTAGTTATACTACTGCAGAATGTTTAAGTTTGACATTGATATCAAAATCAACATCTTTTGTTGCAAAGCTATTTTAAGAACGCAAATAAAATATAATCATATAAAGTTTCATACTAAAAGCACTTCGATATTCGGCCTTATTGTATAAGAAATGCAGTTTTTCCGTTTCAGTTTCTGGTTCTCGAAATTAATTTTTTATACTGTTGATTTAATGACTTAAGAGTCACGAACATGAATTTAGAACACAAAAACTTACCAACACGATGTGATGATAATCCCCGAATTATACACTAGTAAGTTTTACCTTCTTTATTGAAAGACGATATCACATTGCAGAAATTAAACGCTGCTAAAAAATAGACTACTAAAAGTTCTTGTTGCCAAAACTAAAAGCTACCATTCCTTTGGGAGTAAAACATTATATTGCAAGCTTGTAACATTTGGAAACAAAAGGCGGTAAAGTAAAAGGTCTATCGTGTAGGCTATTCGGCAGGTGAGGCTCTCTCTAGGGACTGATTGTAGGAAGTGGAGTAAAAGTACCGCCGAGACGGTGACTTGCTGAATGGTAAAAAGTTAAGTGCTAATACTGATATAGTTACAATGTAAGTATACAGCAATGATACTGAGTATTTAATTTATAACTACCGTTATCATCGGACTATTTGTTGAGGTTTCAGGCTGTAATCTAAATAAGATATTAATAAATTCAGTATTAATTACGGATAAGCGACTACTGAATATAATATGATGATATTGAAATTAAATTACTTTCACAATTTTATTTATATTTATTACGATGTCGGCGATGAAAATCCTACGAATGATAATAATATATAATATAAATGTTATAATAAAAATACATTTATGTAGTAACTCAGTAAGTATTGGTGTCATCGCAACAAAATTTAAGTTAATTGTTTCCATATGGATTGTATTATTCGTCAAATTATTAAAAAGGCAGTCTTATTTATATTATTCTCTAAATGCATATGTTAATTTCAATACAATCTTTATTCAACATAAAAAGCTTCAAAACGAAACAGACAAAATAAAACTGATAAGTTTCCCGGTACGAAGTGAAACAAAAAAATCTACACACGTTTGGCAGATGAGCCGACAATCCTCGCGAGACTGTTTGCTGTATTCTTGTAGACGATTATAACATTGCTGTGTTGGAGAGTGACTTGCTGAACTGCCGTACTATTTAGTCAGGTAACATTATTACCTGAAACTGGGATTCCTGACATCTCGAACATGATACTTAATGAAGGAGAGAGTAAGTTGTTATAAAGTTTAAATTAAATCTAAGTAGAAAACCTTGAACTGATAACAAGACTTCTTCTATATATGAATGTCTGTTTAATTAATTGAGTTTCGGTATTTATTGCTCTAAACATGTTGTATATTTATGGAGATTGCGAATATTGTATTTAAAAATGCATATTAGTTTAGAGTAGTTACAATATCAATATCGTATCATGAATAATAAAGTAGGCAAAAACTATATTAGAAACTATTTTGAGACATGTCGAGTCAAAATTTGCTGTTTTTCATAATGTGTCTACTTCTCAATTACTAATTAACGCTGAGAATATACACAGTGATAAGATCTCTATAATTATATCAATTCACGTCATAACTAAACAATGGACGCTTTAAATTTAAGCCAAACTTGTTAGATGTATTTCATGTAACGACAGTCAGCAAGTTTGGCGGCGTCAAGTGAACTCAAAGGGCTGAAATTTCAACTGTACGACGACGCGACAAATTTCAATACATCGTCTTGTAGGGGCGCACCCACTGAATATGGCTCATGGATGACGTTTGGTATATATGTATTAGATACGGCGATTTTGAATTTATAACTCAGAAATATTGAATGATTACTTCAGTAATTCCTTGTTACATTTGTATAACTGATACATTGATAGAATAAACAATGAAATAAAAGATGCCGTATATTAATCAAACTAATTGCTCTATAATGTTTAAGTTATTCGAACCCAGTGTAGTTTGACTGTCGAAGTAAGTCTGCCCTAAAGCAGTAAAAGTCAACTTAACTTACGTTGTGTTCCTGCGCTCCATACTCTAAGGAGCTCTGAAGACAGTACAAGAAAGTAGTCTTTTGAGAGCTCTTTACAATATTATTGTACCTCTGCGTTGTGTTATATTCAACCGGTACATAGCGATTACGACATCCTTGTGATGGTGCTGATGGCAGAGAACAACGTGACCGTTGATAATGTTCCTATCCTGGGTAGTATGCTTCTAATCTAATCTGGTGGTATGCTTTGATTCGTTAATTGCATGTTTATAAAGTCTACTACGACACATGTCTTGATACCTAGAGCACCAGTTGTCTTTCTTTGAATGAAAGAATATGCAAGACAAAAGATAAAGTATAGTTTCATAATTTAGCTCACGCTTTCGCTTGTAACTTGTTGGTGTATATCATAGTCGGTATAGGGTGGCTCAAGTCGTCTGCTGTATGTAATCCATACTTGAGTCGATTTGAGAGCTGCAGAAATGTACGTGAGAAGCCGACATTTGCGAGAGTTATGCTTAGATATTGGAATTCTGTGTTTGTGAAGTATTATTCTGTTCAATTATTTTAGTATTGTTATTTGGTTTATATATTGTATACTATATGAATGATGAAATTATATAGTGACTACACTATATAATTTAGTACGTAACACCTTAAAAATATGTGCATTGAGTGTTATTATTAGTCATTTTGTTAGAATAAGAATTACCTACATATTGTAATAGATACAAGTGAAAGTCCAAATTAATAAATTAAAACAGTACATTCTGTAATGAGATACAATTTAAATAAAACACACAACAACAGTAAAGTAGTACTGAACTTGAGACAAGTATCACTGCTTATTTAAAAATATATAATTACTAGATGTGCCCGCGTTTTCATCCGATTTTATGATTACTGCGCCGCCCCCGTGGGTCATAGCGTGATGTTATATAGCCTATAGCCTTCCTTAATAAATGAGCTATCCAACACTAAAATAATTTTTCAATCCGGACCAGTAGTTCCTGAGATTAGCGCGTTCAAACAAACAAACAAACAAACTCTTCAGCTTTATAATATTGGTATAGATAAAACCCTTCTTACACTGAGAAGAGGCCCTGGGACAGTTTAATACAGGGCTGGTATTATCTATAGTTATAATGTTTACTGGCTATAAATGCCAGAAAACTGAATATCACTTGAATCTTACGCAAGACCTCACAATCGCTAAAGCCGCTGGACCTGTGAGGCAAAGGAGAAAGGTATTTATTCATATTTTAATAGCTTACATAGTCCGCATAGCTCCGATCTACACGTATAAGGCTAGTATCGACAACGTAGAAACCGTTTTTCATTTTAAGATTCCTGTTGTAAATTTCGAGTTATTTTTTATTAAGCCTAGGTTTATATTAGCTGCCATGAAAAATCTTTGAATACGGTTCTGGTAATTTGAATCCTATATAAACTTAAAAAAAAAGGTAAGTGGTGACAATCTATTTGTTTTACTTATTTAAAAGATTTAGGACTCCCAAGTATTTGAAAGCTATCTTCTTCTTTTAGTTTTTAATTAACCTTTATAAACAAAATATAACTGTTTGCACATTCATACTTTCACTGGTATAATCAGTAAGACAACTGAAGAAATCAATCAATTCAAACGTCGCAAGACACAGTTTCGAGCCCCACATTTGTACATAGCAATATATCACAGATGTATGTATAGCACATATCTCGGTAGTCAGTTGGCCAAGCTTTTATGCCCTTCTGTGGGGCGACGCGTTGTGCTGTGAGTGTGTGTGTGTGTATGAGGGCTTGTGTGTGTGTGTGTACTGTATGCGTTGATTTCCCGACCGACGACGCCGCGCCCGCCCGGTACTGTACCAGGGTACGGACAGCAGAAATTATCTTTATAATATTTTATTTTTATATACAGCCTGTAAAAGTAAGTTATAACACTTATAACATATATTATAGTTGTAAAGTATTACCGAAAATAGCGTATTTAGCTAAAAAGTTAGTTTTTAGATGTGCATCCAATTATTATTTTGAATCATTGTCATTTTCCATTAAATGGTCGTGTTTGATATTATTGTTCATCATAAACATTTAAATTGAAATGTTCAATGCCATCAGCATCACTAAAAGTCATTACTTACACTTTGCCTTACATTAGTTCATCTATTTAATGAGAAATTCGGTGCATCGGAATTTTTCAAATCCATTATTTTTAGTTTCAGAAATGATTTACTGTTTTAAACACTATAATATCTATATAAAATTTTAGTATTATAGAGAGTAAGTAGTTATCATAGAGATATTGATATTAGTCATAGTGGTATACAACCTTAAAAAATAAGCACATCGTAATGTTCAACATAGTCATATTGTTTTATAGCTATTTTGATGATTATTTTATATGTCAATGATTTTGCTTGTTGTTTTTTAGCATAAGCGTAATAATATATTTTAAACAAAAATAATTTTGACATTGATTAGCTTGTAATTTTTAGTATCATTATTTTTGTGGTTATTACGAGTTTTAAGTAAAAACTGTTGTAACATAGGAACATATTTCCCAATTGTTATTATTACTATCATCAATAAAATATGTATCTATATGTTAATGTCAATATTTATTTTCATCAACAATTTTTTTATGTATACAAACTCCCTTTATTTCCCATATATATTGTTTTACAATCACTTGTTATTGTCAATATAAACAAAAACATCTTTAAATTTTTTTTATAGCACTTAAAATTTTCATCATATATTTACACAATTTTATTTGTAATACATATTTTTGTTATTTGCTTGTAACTAGTTTTTTTAAATGTTTTTGTCTTACTAGTTCCACCGTTCTCACTCGTTCCCAGTTTAAATGTACTTACCAGTGTCGAATATCCGAGACACAAACGAATTATATATAGTACACTCGCACTAGAAATACTTCATTTTATAGAAAATATTTTACTTTTTATTTCAATACAGTATGGATTTTTTGCTTACCGTACCCAGCTGTCAGCCGTTCGTTCCGAGGGCACTCACACACACACAACGTAACATGACATCGACACACACATGCACATCGCAGGGGTGCGCCCGGGAGGCATGGTGGGGACTGTATTAAGTTCCTTTCTTTTCACTAAAATAATTTTAGGGGATGGTTTTAGTTCGATATTTTTTACTTAGAGTTCCCCTTGCGTTGAATGCGTTCCTTCAATTTGAGAAATGGCGGCCTGTTGGGGTGCATTTACTAGTGGTTGAGATGTTCACAACTGTGATAGATATTCTACGCACATTTCCTTCTATTGAACTATACATACTTGTGACTAGGTGTATAAAATCTTCAATTGTTTCAGATCGCTCGTAGTACATTTGCTGGATATAAATGAGAGTCTTGCATATCTTTTACTTCATTAGGGCGGTTATTCTTACTGTATGTAATTTTCTTGAATATCGCAAGAAGCAATGAAAATATTTAATAAATCTAAAATCTATTTTACTATCGTAGTAGCTTATGCATAAGCTTAAAATGCTTCGCTACTTGGAACGTGGTAAAGCATTTTAAATTTTAAATAAAAGGCACCACTCGTCTTCGGACTAAATTTAACAAGACGGCAACTTTCCAGCGAACCCCAAAAATATTCAAAAATCGGAACAGCTGAACCGAAATAGTCAAAAAAATTAATACGAAGATAAAAAATATCCAAGATAGCATCGCTGGCTTTTGCTGAAATATTTTTAATCAAACTGGTTACCTGTGCCGCGGGCTCGACGGGAACGAACCGACCTGTCAATCTTTCAAACCATAGATTAAAAACATCATCTTTACTTTTTTTAGCATTAAGAGGATCAAGGAATTATGTAAAAAAACTGAGGTGTATGATTATAAGGCGTTAGATAAAGTTTTGACGAAGGTCGGTGGGAATGTGCTTATGTATTGTTGTATGTTTATGTATAAAGCAGGTAATAAAATGTTTTTATTTAGTTTTGGGATTAAGGACTTGCGAGTTCTTTGAATTGATGTTCTAGTTTTAAAAGATCTTTATATGTATGTGAGCAGTAGGATATTATTTATTCGCTTATAATATTCATAGAAAATGCAAGGTATTAAAAAAAATTATAATACTTAGTTAAAATTCAGCTTACCTAATATATTTGGGAATAAATATTGACGTAAACACACTTCAAACAGCAAACATTTAGTTTATTGCAGGAGCTGGCACGAATACTAATAATCTGCAGAGTACAATGCCAGTCAATTTCGTAACAGAAACAAAACCAAGGACAACTGTGAATATAAGAAAACTTACTATTTATTCGTAACAATATACACATTGACATTTTATAATATATGTATATCACTAAAATCGTCGTCGAAATTTCCATAAACAAGGTATAATCTCTATCACATTGACATACAAACTAAATTCCTATTTTTATTTTTGTCGGTCACTAAGGCAGGTGTGTCGGTAATGCTGAGTCAGCGCGGTGGCACCGGTAGTCCGTGGTAGCGGGTTCGTATCCCGGTCGATCACGATTTACATGTCAGTCGCGCCGCTTGATATCCGATTGTTCGAACTATGCCAGTCATCGTCGTATCTATGAAATACGATTATGGTAATGCGGATTTTCGTAGTAAGGTGACGTCAAGGCTCATAAAATATTTTGTGGATGAATGTCATATAAAAACGTTTATATTATATATTAGGTCAATGGAGCAATTTTTAAACATGCAACTTCAAGAGAGCCAGCTCTCGTTCTAAAAACTGTTTAAAATAGAGTTCCGATCTATTCTCAGTGTCGTAAATATCACAAATGTTACTTTTCTAAATTAAGATATATATCAAATGTGAAATTAGACTAGCATTTGATTATAATAAACTAAAACTCCATTTGGAACATATTTTATTTCTTATTATATGTTATATTGTTACCATAACTTTTTGCTTATGTTTGTGGCGGAATGTGACGTTTTGGATTTAATTGCCGAAAAATTAAACATTTTTTGATGTCGGAGTTACTACTCACTCTTCAATCAACAAGAAACTGAGTAACGACTGTTAAAACGTCAAACTTATTTTATTAGCAGTGCGGAATTTGAAAATGTGTCCGCTAGACGGCAATAGGCTGCCTATTACGTAGGAATGAATAGGCTGCCTATTACGTAGGAATGAATAGTAGTTCCAACCACTGTCGACCCCTTGGGAAATGTTTTATATATGGCTATATGTAAAATCAAGTTATTTCCTGTTCTAGTCTGATATATAAAAAATAACACATAAAAAGCCTACTAAGTTTTCCAAATCTGCTCAGCCAATGGTGTACTTTTATAGAAGTACGATTCTTAAAACAATCTATTTTCCTGTAGACATCAACTAACTCTTCGACATTATTCTAGCAATTATTATATAGCATTCGGGTTGAATGTCGCCGGTTTCCGTTATGAAGACGGACATATCAATTGTGGCCAATAACTCGGCTGAATGGAGGTGGTCACTAACAACATCGTCATATGAGATGAGGGCTTTATAAAATTCCATGCGTTGATCAAGCATAGCTGGGTGTGTCATATGGATCTGACGTAATGGTTTTATTCAGGAATAGCACGGAATTAATATTTACGTTTGTTGAAATGAAAATTTGCAATGGGTCTTTAGGATGTCAAATTTATTGGAAAGGTATTACTATTAGAGGTATGACAAGTATCAATAGTACTAAATTAATACTTTGTGTAAGTAAATTTATATCAATAATGTCAACATCAGAGTAAAAAAAGGATTGATTTACTTAAAAGTAATTTTACTACTTGATCTTTCAATTGCCGGAATGCCAAACATAATTGAAAAACAATCGTGTGTGGCCGCTGGCGAGCCGCTGCAGCTCAAAAACATTTGGCAACATATAAGTATATTTGTCGAACCACGTCTTCAATGCTTAAACGATCTCTATGTGGATATTACAAATAAAATTACGCAAAAAGGATAGATTATTTTAGTGATATTGTTAATAAAGAATTCAGTGCTGAAACCAACACTATTCTAGCTGCTTATGATTGACTGCGAAATCGAACCCTTGACTGCTCTAGTATTTAGGTACAATACATACTTATTTAAGAATATACAATTATTTGGTAGCTTTGATCCATTTACTGCACTATACCATTCATAATATTTTGGCATGCGCCAGTTTCCAATAAAATCCGCATTGACATAACCGTGTTGGGTAGATAACGAGAATTAAGTAAATTTCAATGCAACAGGAATGCGGTCTTTGCCGGAATAGATGTCAGAATTGCAACGTAAATATAAAATAATAAAACTCTGTATTGTAGTATAATATGATTCCCTATTTGGCGTAATTGTAAGTGAGTTTTATAAACATAGCTGGCAAATTGTAATGCAACACTGCCTATTTATTCGTGGATATACAGGTATGACAATATGCATGATTTGAAAACAATACATCAATATCCAGCCTCATGAGACCCACCAGCCATTTTATAACTAACTTTCATCATCAAACGCCACAATTTTATTGATATGACCCCAAAACTAACAGAGACGTAGACCACCATAACTGCACTTTATTTAATTTGCACAAACACTTTCTTTTTGAAAGTCATGCTAACTATTTGTCTTCATTCAGCTGACGGCTCAATACTGGACGCCATGACCAGAAATCTGACGGAATTGACACACTGCAAGACAATGGCATGAATTAAAAACGATAAAAAACTGTGGTAACTGTCTTGTTTATAGTGACAAATGAGTGGATGAAATTTCACTTATCATTGTGCTCGTAATCCGTAACATTACAAACGTAAAGCATTTAATGTTATTGTCTGACGTTTACGCGAATGTTACACGTTGAAATTAAAGCTCTTTTTACGGGTTTTTGAGGCTTATTTTGTTTTGTTTTACTTTCAAGAAATCACTGGGAGACCACAAATCCTAAGTCTCCTAAGGTTTAATAACATTTTGTTTAAAACAGTTTTTATTGTAATTTTTTGCAGATTAGAATGGCTACCTGGCCCGGCAGATAGCTATTTCTTTTATGTGACGTCTGATATAATCAGTTGCAGAAGTCATGGATCATCGCTAATATTGATACCATGAAATTAAATGACATTAGTATAATATAAGTAGTTTAGTAGTTCATAGTAGGTATTTCGACGTAGTAATCAACTTTAATTACCTGCATATCGTGGGGATAGACAGAATTCGAAAGGCAGTAGACTGAGTTTATGACGAAAACTTGCCAACAATTTTCCATATTCATATTCCATATAATCCTTACCCAAGTAAGGATTATGTTTTGCAGAGAACAACAGCACCCCGATAGAATGCATTATCTTACACGTGTACTCGATTGTTTAACCCGAAAAGGATCGAATTAATTAATTAATTAAAGAGAAGGCAAGTTTTTGTTTAACTGTCCACTTCTATACCTTCTCATGTAGATGCAATTATTTTTAGAGGTCTGCAAATATAATAGGATGTAAGTTGAAAACTAAACTCAAAAAACTTCGCTCACAACATCAATTCCTACAAGTCTATGTAACTACGTTGTGTGTTTTGGGGCGAATGTACATGGGTATCGTGTAATATTATTGAGTGGCTGTATGAGGTTTAGTTATATCTACTTATAATTTGAAGATATAAAAGCGTGGGACTTTATTACATAATACGCCTGGTCACGCCTGGAGTGGATGGATTAGACAAAACAGTATCATACCAGCATTAAAAAAACAAAATTTGTTGTATCAATGTAAGACAGCATACTTACAACACAACCAGCAAGCTTGAAACAAGCAACTAGCAAAACCCCTTAATACACAAAGAAAAACTAAATTAAAAACCAATCAATAACACCCAATCAAAATTAGCATAAAAAGTGGCATCTGTCTCATTTCCCATTGTGAGTGGAGCACGTGCGTGGTACATGCAACGTCATCGGGCCGTCATTACCGGGGTCAACGGCACGCTGATTACCTCGCACGCCCTGTCGTTCATCATTAGCCTAGGTTAGGATGTTTGTAAACATTGCCTCCATTCAACACATCCCGTGTAATTGGGTCACTTGAAAAACTAGTGGAACATCTTCATTCTCAATCATTTGGATGGTCATGAAAGAAATCGTAAATTCGTGACAGCAATTTTTTTATATTTTTATGACATATTTTGAATTGTGGCAAAAGTAAGCAAAAGCATATACGCAAGTACCAAATATGAGGTGCCAAACTAGGTACCAGTATTTAGCATAGTGACTGAAATTACGTATTCGGGCAATATTTACTTGAAGGACATAATTAGATTGTTTGCATTTCTATGAGTATTAAACTATCTAATTATCAATATTGACGATTACAATTGGATACATCATGTTCGGTAAACTTACTGAAACTACGGTTTCTGGACTATAAAACGCAAATACGGCAATAATCCTTATATCTAGAACAGATAAACTATGCTGGAATATTGTATGACACACCTCTCTCTTATCTGTATCTGCCAGTCCTGTCATATCATAGGCATCCTATACTGTTATGTTGCATGTTGTAATAATATTTAAAAAACATTTTGCACAGAGAAGACTAAACATAAGCACATTAAAAATTATACAGCATTAGATATTCTTCTTCTTTATTTTAACAGCACGCTGCTGCGATTACTTCGCCGACAAGAACCACGATTCTTGTCGGCGAAGTAATCGCAGCATATTTATATCTTTTGCTTTCCATTTAACGTCTTGATACGACTTGACTCCTAATTTTTCTTCACTTCGTTGGACAAACGATGGACAAAGATGTGTATCGGTCTTCCCTTTCCTCTCCTCGAAGGTGGTTTTAAAAAATAATACAGGATTATAGTTCTAGTAAAATAGCAGTTTATTAATGTACGATTTTGAACTTGTTTCACAGAAATGACGATGCGAGTAACTTGCCCAAGTTAAGGCATTCGTAAACGAACGACGTGAACTACTTGTGCAAGTAACCTCCATGATTAACTCGCGCATCTAACATGCAGGAGTAGCTTGCGCATCTAAGCCTACGCCTGCTAATTGCATGAACATCTTACATTAAGTAGCAAACTGGAAAGCAAGTTTAAACTTAACATGCAAATCGAATTAATAAATATTTGAAAGGGTCAACAGCATCAAAGCTTTGACCTGTGATCTTGTAATATATCACAAAAATAAATATTAAAAATAAGTAGATTGAATCTATTCAGAAGCGCATTGCGAACAGCTATACCCAAAAGCGTACTATCAATCATTAATAAACATTGAGTGTACAAAATAAATTATTTATTGCCTGTCATTACTGTAGTTCAAGTAATCAATTAATAGTGTATATATTTGGATTTTTCGACAAAACTGTTAATATTTATCACTCATACGAAATAGGTTGGGTGTGTGCGTGGATGCATACTGTGTGTGCGTGCTTTCTATGTGTGTGTTTTGATGGGTAATAAATCAAAAGGCGCATTCGTGCGCACGATTCTGCAGCACTGAATATATCAAATCAGCTTGGTGTCTCACGACCTATCACTGAATCCCTTTGTTTTGTACGCCACGTAATAGGAGTGATTTCATATCTGTTAACCCAGTTTCCAATTGTATGAAATATACGAAACGTTTATGCCGTGAAGTAATAATGGTAGAAATAAGTTGTCTGTTACAAAGGAGTTATTATATATTCATTTTACGTTCTTAGCCTACCATCTACGCCTACATACAGACATTTCTACAAACTGGCGTAATTTTATTAAGTTTACGAATGAAATAATAAATCGCAAGTATTACTACTACTATCGTAACAATTAATTTAGTTAGAAATTCTATACCAAATCACTTATGTGATAGGTACTTGTTTTCCACGATATCTCAAATTAATAATAACCCATAAAACCTTTGTGACCTGACATAAATTTTGGTATGTCATTAGTTATTTCAGCATATAATCGGCAATGATTTTCATGACATTAGGAAATATAAATAGATATAGAACTGCCGATTGATTTTTTTGTGTCAGTAACAGATGATAACCTTTATCGTCCATACAATCTGTTTTACATTTAAGATCGTATTTGCACTATAGCTTTTGCGACTTTCATTGCAATAAAATCTGTAAATGTTATTAAACTCAATGCATATTACATTGTTATATTAACTCTATTGACATGTCCACAGTCCATAGGGATTTCAACCAATTTTCATGCGATCCTGTGTATGTAGATCATAATTTACATTCACGTTGCGCATGAGTGGCCGGCCGCTTTGATCTCCGTTACAATCGGTCGTAATTGATGATTGCGCGCCAACTCCATGTACGGCGAGAGTCAGCGAGACCAATCAAATGCGCGCGCGCCGCTCACGCTGTCACGCCGCCACGCCAGTCACTTGCGCACGCTGCGTGCACGCGATCATGCGCCACGACGCCATGCATGTGTTCTTAAATAGAGAAACTGTAGTAACTGAACAATGACAACGACTGAAATGTGTCTAGAGATCATGGGAACAATTTGCAATATCTTTTGGCTGTTTCTAATTCACATTCGTTATGTATGAGTTTATGAAAGGATTAAATTTTTCAGGGAGAATAGTTACTATGTACTATACGATAGCTAGAAATGTACTGACTGTTAGTACAAATCATTACATTTATTGTTAAAACTAAAATTTATATTTAAATGCTAGAGCTTTTGTAACAACGATTACAAAGAAAGGTCAGACTTGAGACAACTATTTCGGCATCTCAATTTTTGTCCCCTTTGGACAATGTATACATATACCTACTCAACTCATTACCACGTCGTAAATGGTTTGGCTGTCAACGTCTTAAGCGCTGTTCCCATATCAAGAAAAAGAGTCGTTTTAGCTACGAACTATTTTATTTCGACTTATTTCTCATAGAGTATGTGTCAAAAATTAACTGTCCCTATGTGAAACGACGCGATTCTTGTTATAGGATCCGGGCATTAATGGATTGGCCGTGCAGTCTGTTACAACCCGGGCTACTAATTAAATGCTATAAACTGAATTACATTTTCATACAAATTAAAACAATTTGATACGTAGAGACTACTTTCTGAGCAAGTTAATTTGATATTGTGGACTTTAAAAAATCCTGCGTTCTAATATTTTTAACTCTTGGTAATAATGACAATAGGTACTACATAACGTACAGCACACTCAAAAGGAAAATTGTTACTCTTATTTGACTGGAACTTTATCTATCTTCCACTCGATTAAGAGTATTACTTTCATCATTAGTTTTTTCAATCTTGTTCGTACGGTATGACATACTTCGATGGTATTATTCAAAAAGTATTGGGAATAACCAGCTCACATTTAGAATTTCACAACAAGATACATTGCGAAGTTTAGATACCAGCGATTCACACGTACCCATGTGAAAGTACTAAAGTCGTGACGAATCACGTAAACTAAACTGTATTCTGAGCAAAGATGACTGTCTAACTATCGATTGCTTTAGGTTTTGTTTCTTTTTTTATAATTGCTTATGGGTCAGCGATCCACCTAATGGTACTCGGTAACTGCTGGTCAAACTTAGCATTACAGACGATTGCGAGCTATAGATCAGGAATGCACAATCATGTCGATACAAAGGAAAGCAGGACAGAAAAAAAAATGTTGCCCATCAGAGCATAAATCTGGTTGGCAGTAGACAGAATGGTAAGCCCGCTTGTGCCAGTTTTATATGGCTAGCTGCATTTAATACAGTACTTTCCATGCTAGTGATAAGAGAGATGACCACATAGATTTAAAAGTTCACGCTAGCTAAGATCGAAATCTTTATGACCCTTGTAAGGATTAAGTAAAGAGAATTGTCATAGCAATCTGATCGATTGATACCCATTGGCTACTGCGTTAGTGGCGATAGAACATGGCGATGCTGGTAAAGTTACGATTATGTCAGACTTCTATTGACATCTATAAATTAATAATATAAAACTGATATACACGCAGAAAATGTATTAATAATAATAAAAGTTAGTTGTCTGTGTCATGTGTCAAAAATTTTAGAATTTTACATACTTACATATTTGCAACTTTAAATTTCTATTGATTATATTTTTCTATCAAAAGTAGACGTGACGATACGAAATTGCAGCTTTCTTAATTAGTTTATCGTTTTTCATAATACGTCACTTTTGTGAATTTAAGACCTTTGCTGCTGTCAGTCAACTATTATTATACATCTTACATTTGCTTCCCTTAATATTTTCAGTCTAATCTTAAAAACCGTATGAAGTAATGCATAATTAATTTAAATACAAATCGCGTAGGTACTAACAACAATCCTCATGTTGCTCCGGGACTTTACTTATATTTTAATAACGGACGCAAATAACACACATACATTGACACATTATTGTATGTATTATACACTACACAAGTATGTAAAGTTACGTATATTCTAATACTACCACACATAAAAACAAAATTAATATGCAACAAATATAATTACACGTAGAGTGGCTCATTATGTACAAGGTATATTAATTTTCAATCCTCTTTTGAGGAGCGTCTCGCGACGATTACGGCATGGAAAATTGCTATGATGAAGTCATTACAAGAGCCATCAGCTTAATGGATAAAAGCTCTTAAAACTTAATCGATCTTCATGTTTTTCAGTCATGTTGCAATTTTAAATTATGGACATTATTTCTAAGAGATTCAGGTAAGCGGTGTGTTATTAGAGCTATTATTAAAATCATTTCGCCTTCGATGTTTTTGGGTTGTTGTGTAAATTATTTTGTAAATTATGTGGTTACCTACTTTTGCTATATACATAAAATTGTTTAATTCAATAGTCGTGGAAAAATCTGTGGAAAATATAAACACAGTACTTCATTTTAATACTTATTGCGAAAATAAACATTGATGGATAAGTAGACTATTAGTAGGAATCAATATTTTCTTATGCTAAGAGTCGGATGAGCTCTATAACTTCAAATATTCAGGTAGGTAGCGATCCATCCAACTATAATTATTGAATGTGGCGCATGCTTTATTTGGTGATGATCTGCAATAATTGATAATTGAGTTACAATATAAATACTTACTGTATTTGAGGATAAATTTTACTAATCCCTTTAAATACTATTTGATTTGATAAATAATATTCCATAAATATAAATAAATAAAACTTGATCTTGTTATAACTATATAGGTAATTGGAAACAAGGAACACTTGAAGGTTTTCGCGAAATTTTCTCTGGAGCTAAAACTGATCGAGATTTCATTGTCGGTTATTGAGAATATACATAATTAGAAAATATACTTTCGAATATAAAAAACACTGCGCACTAGAGCTTCGAAATGTATTTCAATCAATTTCAGACCTTTGACAGACAATCGAAATAGATTCGTAATTGTTTCAAACGAAAATGGTACATTGTTGTATTGTCTAGTGAAACTCGGTCTGTCGACCGAGTCGAAACCAAAAGTCGAGCACCAAAAATGTAATAGCTGTCACTGAGCATGATTAATGCAATTAATCCTACAATAGCCACATCGCTGTACACTGCATGCCGTTGTTGTGGGTACTGTTTCAATTTCAAAGTATCGTTTCTTTTATTTTTAAAAGGTTAAAAAGGTCGAGTTTATAAATGTTACTAAGTTGTATCTTAGTTATTCTAAATAACATCTCTCCTATTTATTTCAAGGTACAATTATTTTTAAAAGAAATATTAACAGATATATAATTGAAAACATATATTAAAATATTATACTTTTACACAACTAATTAAACAAAACTTGATATGAAGTATCCATCTATACCTACTTATCAGGCCATATGTATATTATTCAAAAATATATCTACAAATAACTAAATTACCATCATTACATATTTTATAAATTAAATTATGTTTCTATTACCTACTATCTAACGTACTTAATAGGAATTAGAACCATATTTTTTGAGTCATTGGTTAATATAATATACTTACGATCGTGCTGTTCATGTATCATTTTACTTTAATTCAGTCTTATGTTATGCTCATTAAGTGAACTTTGATGTTTTTGAATAATAATAAAGATCTCTTTAAACCTAATAATCATCACAGTGTCCAAGTTTCTCTTATATATATATTCTTCCGAAAACTTAGGTTGTGAATTATGTAAAATTGAATAATGGTTTTATTCATTAAAATTATTATAGTTGAGAATAGCGTATATACAAGCAAGACTATTTTGAAAAGCGGCATATGTGTAACTGTAAAAATACTATTTGTAGGAATAGATAACTATCCTATCGTACCAATTTCTATATTTTTAATACGATAGTAATTTTCATTATTACTATCTCGAGAAAAGTCTGACTGAGTCAGCAACTTTTGCTGTGAAAAAGCATTTCACAGTTAAGTTTTAAAGGAATACACGTTAAATGTAAACTGCAGTAAGATTTATATTAACAATTGCGGTTTTTTTAATGTAGGAGATTTGTAATTTAAATGACACTGAGACTAGTTCGCAACTTTATATTAAACAGTTTAATTACGAGAATTAACCATAATTTTAAACGATCTAAACAGATATGCCTTATAAAACATGTAAATTCACAGTGAGTATACCTGCGCTTGGCCGCCACAACAAACGCATAGTTCGGTTCCGTCTGATAGATTTCATAAATAACGTGTAGAATTTTTGTACATAGATTTATTACGTTCGGCGAGCGAAAATGGTGGGAGATTGTTTTTCAATTTAACCGAGGAACTCCTGCTGCTTGACATGCCGCCCAGCGAGCCTTCTACGCCGACCATGCGCCCATCGCTTGATGTATTATGTGGATTTTATTTCCGTTTTCATTTGTACATAGTATTAATAAAGTTCGAAATGAGAGCTCCGGGTTGTGGGTGCGGTATTACCTGATATATTCCGCTTACTCTCTTGGGGTTAAGATAAGTTATATTTTTCTAAAAGCCCGGTAAGTCTATGCACCATAACGCGACTGTGGACTGCGAAAATCATGATGATATAAATAATCATTGATATAATTTCGAGAATATTGTATAAAATATACTGTTATTGTAAAATTAAGTGACATTAATGTTAAACCATATACCGAAATGGTTTATTTATATGACGATAAATATGCAATTGTTATCTAAGTTTATAAACTTATAAGGTAAATGTAAAAAGATTATCTATTCAGCAAATGTTTAACAAAGTCATTGTTAAGCAGTTTGCTGAATAGATAAATAAATGTTCAAGGGACAATCCAGATTTAGAGATATCTAAAATGGGAACAATTACTGTGGGTCTCGTTAACTCGTCAAAACGGGCATATATATTTATGATTTTGATATTGGTAGCGGCCAGGTCACTTCTTCACGGGAAAATAATTTTTATAGTGTAACCGACTGCCACGCCTGAGGTCGCGGGTTCCATTCCCGCATAAGTCAAAACATTTGTGTGCTTGAACATGGATGTTTGTCTTGGTCTGGGTGTTTCTATGTATAATATGTATGTATTTACAAACAAAAAGTATATATGTATGTTTATCCATTGTCTAGTACCCATAGTACAAGCTCTGCTTAGTTTGGGCTAGATGGTGTCGTGTGTATGTGATAGAATATATTATGTCGTTACGTATCTCTTGCAATTAAATCGGCTAATAAGTAGCTACAAAACGTTTTTTCTTATATCTCTATTAATTATTACATACTAAAGATCGTGCAATCCTAATTTAAAATAAGTAGTCCGTGGACGGCCACCGTCAGCGATCTCCAATAACATTGACTGACATATTCTACGAACTCTATTTTGAAACGCTCACTTGATTTCCGTTCAGAGAGCGCGGCTTTCGACGTTATATGTATGCAATGATTGTGTCCTAAACTTATGCAGATTCCATATGGGTTTCGTTCTAAATTATTAAAAGAGTTTTGAGCATTAAAGGTCAAAACTCTTTGGATGGATATGACAATCTCATTGTTTTATTTTGCAGAAAGTGGATCATTAGAAGCACTTTTTCTCAGTGAGAATGCTTTTTATTTATACAATACTGATTCCGATTTAATGTTATGCTTTTCCGAGTCGTCTTGGGACAATCTTATTTATCTTAGAGTAGTAGAGCCTCGCTGATTTCAGCATGAATGGGGCCAGCTCGACCGGGAAAGGACTATCCTCTCACAGAATATCGACGTGAAAAGCAGTATTCCTACTGTTGTGTTTCGTTCGGTGAGTGAGAGTGCCGGAGGCCCAATCACCCCCTTTCCCTCTTCTCGCTCCTTCTCCTTCCCACTTCCTTTCCTAAAGGGTCGGCAACGCGCAATTGATGCCTCTGGTGTTGCAGGCGTCCATAGGCTACGGTGACCACTTAGGGCCGTATGCTTGTTTTTAGTATAAAAAACTATAATTAAAAAAAAAATCTTCTAATCCACACATATCTTAATATAAATCGAGATATGAAGTCATTTTAAGACATAGTACGGTTTGACTTATGCCTTGACCGACATCGGCCTAGTATTTTTCAAATAGTAAAATAATAAACTCAATATTTTACGACATTTCTAGTTATATTGTGATAAGATAATTTGTAAATCAAGTTTTATATACACTTAACACAGACTATCAGAGGACGAAACTCAACAAAACCAACTTAGCGGTTCGGCAATGATAACTTTCATCACAATATTCGCGCAATCAAATCATCCACGTTATTTAATAGATAATATTATATTTCTCTAATCACATTAAAAAACAATAATCTACCAAACCGTGCAGATAGATAAGAAAAATATGATCGTGGGGCAAATCTAATTAATTTTTTATTTCTATTCTAGAAGGTTTGAAAGGTGAAATCTTTGCTGGCATGCATTATATCCACACAGCAATGTTGATCGTCAAACCAACACCCGCGATCTTCACTCGATTGTTTTAATATTACGAAGGTGATCGGTTTAAATATTTTAGCAACCATTGACGTGTTCCTTCTATTTGTATGGTAGTAACGACTGATGATTTATTTTCGATAATATTGGTATCAATTAGATATTCATAAATTCTATGTTTTGTTTTACTCGTGGTAAAAATTTAAGCGTATGATCGCCCCTTGTGAGGTTTTCTAATGCTAGTTAAAGCGTTATTGGGTTTACTTACTAAGAAATTCTCGGTATATAGTAAAATATGTATGTGTGATATATATACTCTTTAACTTCTTATGGGGATATCAGTTTATTGCTTCAAAGTTATGCTTTTACGAAGTATTCTTAGATATTATACATGCCATGCCATGAATCGTTAAATGAATTGCAGTCAGTGTCATAATAATGGAGGTATGTAAAACAGTGTTTAATTCAAAATTATAATGACTTGAACTTATTTTATTCTTTGTTATATAAAGCTAATAAAAGTTGTTTTAAAAAAATGATTTATTCAAATTGGTACATAAACATAGTATAGCAATGTTCCCATATTAAACATACTGCATGGCATTCATATTTGCTTTTGGTAAAGAATTCAACAGTCAGATCTAAATACTTTTTACGTATTGGGTGGCGTTTGAACCGACCCAAGTTTCTTATTTGCATGTTTAGTGTTAATTTCATTAATCAAAGTTGCTTGAACGTAGGAAATATACCATAATGTTCAGAAATATACCACCCTTTAAACTGCCAACAAAAAGCAATCAATGGAGTACCAGTCATTAAAATCAATAGCCATCCCATAATGAAATGTCAACGAGCACGGACCGCATCGTCGGCGTTTACATTAAAAGCGCTTTTATCAACAATCTTTAATCCAATTAAAGGCCACCTCTCAGCAGGTACACTACGATGAATAAAACAAAAGTTGTGGTCAACCACTAGCCAGTTTTCCTTGACCTCTATTTTCATCTTATTTACACCGCTGTCGTCATATTTTCAAGTACGTTCGAGGGGTATGGTAGATCTTTAGCACTGGTCACTCGACTGGACTTTAGGGATTTCGCTCGGAGGGTCATGGAAAAACAACAGTAGCGGTTAAGCTAGGGCTTTATGCTTAATGGACTATGTTGGATAGTCTCTGGACACTTTCACAATTAATTAGCACCTACAAAGGGTGCGGCCTTACTCGAATGATTAAAAGTTCAACGAATAGATTGAAAGCAAAGTTGGCAATACAATGTACGAGTATCTACATGTTGATCGAGTTAATGTGGAAAGTTTTGTGAACAATTTTATATGTGGATTAGAAATGGTCACTGCTACCATTTTATTTGTTGGCTTATGTGTATTTCTATCAAAAGGCCATTTCTGGTAATAAATTATGTTCAAAATAGAGTGCTTGAGTTAAGTCCGAATTTGATAAACATAAAATTTGAACTGAAATGCATTCAAGTTCGCATGCAATCACATTTATATTTATTTTAATTTAGAAACATTATTAGGAAAATGAAGCCTCTCGGTAAATGGATGAAAATAGCCATAGTTTGGATTGAAAAGAATAAATTATAGATATAAAAAAATGCTTGTAAATTCCTATTAAGGTTTTGTTCTCACTCGTTCTCCGGTTACATCAGATAAGAACTTGTAATTCAGTTATTTTATTTAATACTAGCTATTGGCTGCGTTTTCACTTGTTCGGGAACAATACTTTTATCTGGATTATACTATGTTCTTTTCAGTACCCCTGACAAACAAACCACCACCGCCGCTATAATAGTACAGCATAAAAAAGTAATCCATTAAAAAAACTGCAATCCTAAACAAAATGTAATCCACCATCTTTTTTGGCAACGACAAATTTACACTCCGACAATTTTCCCATTCCATACGAGTGATTTTAAAAACTCGCTCCCTCTTTTCTGTCCCTCACAATTCAACGTTTACTCCCTCTCCCCTGGCATTCCCCTGTCACTCCCCTGATACTATGTCCCTTGCATCCCTATGGGATATACATCCCTTCGCTGAACAGTGCTGATTGGCACAGCTCTAGTGGATTAGCGAAGGGCAGTGTGATGACCACTGGGAATTAAGGAATTAACACTGGCGAGATAGGAATATGGAGAGAATACGTGGGTACATACATATATCTATTAATAATTGATAGATATATGCAGTAGTGCAGTGCAGTAATGGTAATGGATGAGATTGTTATGCATGAGGTGTCGCGTTCGAATTAAGCAAAGTATTATTTATTGAAATATTTTGTTAAGATATCCTCAGTATCAGCATGGAGTCTGTAACTATGGCCGGTAGACGATAATAGTCAGAGGTCAATAGTCCTTTAGTATGGCATTCGACCTTTTCCCTAATTATAGTTTAACATATTTTTATGGTTCTTAATTTCAATTTGAAATAGTTAACATTTTTCGTCGTTTATCTTCTTTTTTATTTAACAAATTAAGAAATTTGTTGCCATTCTACTTTTATATAATCATCGTTAATAAAAATCTTGTAGAATCACACCGACCTGTGACACTCGTTGAAAACATTCTCAATCATCGATCTTAGAATTTTTGGTAAATAACAAACGCTGTCATCGACGCCCCTCAGTCCCGTGTCAAGAAAATAACGAAATCGTTTTTGAAAATAAATCGATTTATTTTATTCGATACGGACGCCACTCGTTTCGTTTTCATCTCGCGTCGAAGTTTGGATGCCGTAGAGATGTTTTATGACGCATGAAATTGGTGTATTGTACGGATTCTTGCATGGACCGACGGCTTTTCCATTTCCACTTCGACAATACAATTCGGTTTAGACATACGTTGTTAATGATCGTTGCCTATTCTCACGATTTTTACTTTAAAATAATGATACGTTCACTTTGACAGTGTAAAAAAGGTATGCTTTTACAAAAAAAGTATTGAAAATAATAACTATTTCTGTTATTCGTGTCACACATGTGTTGGCTGTTTGGAAGTTATATTCCAATAACTATAGTTAGTATACATTGATATTACTACACCTATGTATCTCCGAAAGGTTAGACAGAGGATAACACCTCTATCTAACTGAAACAGTCATAGAGGTTAGATTACTGCAGTGTATAAGAAACAGAAGGCACCTTCTTGTAACAATATGTTGTGGAAATGAAGTTCCAAGCTACTGTAATAAACTTTAATCATAAACTGAAATGCAAAGAAATTAGGTTTGCACTTGACGTTTATTTTTATTAAGAAGGATACCATCTATGATAATTTTATGATCGAAACTCTACTTTGGAAAGTTTTTTAGTAAGTCGCAAACTCAAACTACGTAATATGACTGTATGCTAATTGACAGAAAGATTCTATAACACAATTATTCTAATCTCTCTAGTTGGGTCAAATATGTACTTATCCTAATTAGAGGGGTACCTAAGAATTGTATTTTATGTGGCATTGAACATCAACAAAGCAAGGAAAACACTTACAGACTTTGCTGTATTTACAAAATATCTATGAGTATAATTTATATTAGTAGATATTTTGTAAATCATATCCAAGAATACTATAATGTCATCCAAAAATACATATATTATTTTAGATCATTGTAGGAATTCACGTAATACCTTACGTGTGTGACACGTCAGCCAGCCTGAATGTTCATTTGTAAAAATACCAAGAAAACGTATTTTTAGAGGTGCGTAAACAAACCTCTTGTTAACGAAATAAATTAACATTATTTATTTATCGTGTCATGTGCTGTTCATATTTTATGTATTAATGATGATATCAAAATTTAGAAAGGGCAAATAATCTTAAATATAAAAATTTGTCCTAAAGGTTGGATCTATGGGGACAATTCTGCGAGAGTTCCTTCCTAACATAATAAACGTCAATTGTGATTCTGAAAGGCTAAGGCTCACATTTGACATTTCTTTTAATTTTGGAAAATTCTAACTAATATTATAAAAGCGAAAATGAGTTTGTTTGTTTGTTACCTTTTCACGCCTAAACCACTGAATCGATCATCCTGAAATTTTGCATATACGTTGACAGGTGTACAGAAACGGACATAGGCTACCTTTCATCCCGAAAAAAAATACTGATCCCGAGGAAAACAATAATAACGTTCTTATGATAATAGATGGCGCCACGTATCTTTCGAATCATGATTGAATTATATTATTACAAGCAGAGTACAACCCGAATTGATTGTCAAATTCTAAATTAACGCGAGCGAAGCCGCGGGCAAAAGCCAGTGATTTAATATTCCTTTCCTTTTTAAATTTCGTTTGGGATTTTTATGACACTGAAACTAGATCGGAATTCTATTACGTTACCCAACTGTTTTTATTTCGAGAATTGGCATTCTTAGCACGTGTCAGGCCAAATACCTATAAGAAATCTATTCGGCATGATCCTAGCGTCGGCCAGCACTAATTACCTCAGACTGAAGAGTATGAAGAAGATCCTCTAAAAATGCAGTGTGTTTAATTTTGCATTCAATGTTTATTAAAGACTAAAATAATATAGATCCACGTCTGTATTTCCCTAAACGGGAAGGCAGGGATGTGTAATAATAGTGATGTTTTGCCAACTATGTTTTCTGGTCTCACGTAATGTGGCCGAGTCTAATGATGTTCCAGACTCCGTGCTGCTTTGGTAAATTTCTTAGCACATTTAGGCAACCCGATACTCCTTAGCCTGGCCAGGAAACCGAACCATCACGATTGTACATAAGCACACATATACATATGTATAACACAGGACTAAGTAAAATGTAAATTGCAGAACAAAATTAGAACCTAATGATGTCAAATTTCAAATTTGGAAAACATACCGTAAATAAAGAAGTTATTTTCAAATGATACTATTATTTTTATGAAAGTATTATTTAAATGAATTATGTAAATATATTGAGAATAAAGTATATTATTTTCATTTTTAGTACACTTAATATTAGTGTGATTTTCACACTCATTTTAAATCTTCTGATTGCAAGCAAATCAAATCACAGTAAGATAATTTGTAATCGGGTTGACTTGTAAAATGTGTAAACTATATTGCTAGTCTATGATTAAACTATTTTAAAATTATAATTCAATTTGGTACGTTCGTGACCATGTTGCATAAATAAATTTAATCTAAACCACATTTCATACTTTAAAAGCACAACCACAAACCAAAATATTCATCAACAATATTTCAAAAGTCGGATGTTTGCTCGATTTTCCATCCCTGATCGCACGCAGCCCATGATTAATAGCTGGCAATGTCATATGGCAATGACATCACAACTCATCCTGAGCACCCATTGCTTATGGAACTGAGTCACATTCTAAGTCCAAGAACAATGTGTTTTGATTTAATAAACATATGCTTTTTAAGTGACTCGAAGTGTTAGTAATAGTAGGACATAATTTTAAAGTTACGTCTGCCTGCAATCGTCTTTCCGGTTCCGAATCCCAAGTCGCGCAGAAAGTTATTAAGTTTTCAGATCGCCAAGCAGCAGCACGCAGCACGAAATAAAAAAAAATTCGGGACGTTTAAAAATCGTCGGTCGTTTTTTTACATTTCCACGCCATTGTCGGTTGAACATGTTGATACCAATGATACAACTGTAAGACCTACTTATACCATGCTCTTGGAAATAAATATTGATTTGATTAAACGACGATAGATAAACTCACATATTACGTGGGGCTAAAACTAAACAATGTTTTTAGTTAGCTGGCGAAATGTGGGTGAAGTACACACATCTGCCTATTATAATTCAGATCGAAGCAACCCGCAGAACAACCAAAAGACTGATATCTTCTACAAGAAGTGAGTTGGCTTGCCATAAAATCTGTTAGAACGATCCCTTATTAACATTTTCTAGAGGCAACCATGATGAATAAAGCCTTGGAGGTTCCTGCAGCCTGCAGAATATAAAACGTTGTACTATGCGATAACTAGTGCTGAGTAGTAGACGTGATACTTGGCTAACACATTTAATATAAAAAGATTTTATACATTTTGAAACTAGGTGCGTATAATTTTATAACCGACACAAGAAACGTAATACATTCGTAAAGCCATCAATAATGAATTGTTTGTTTAAGAAAGATAATGTAACTTTGGTATAGATTTATAGTATTCGTGTCTCCATTAATGTTGCAACTGAAAACTATATATAAAATATAATATTAAAAAAATGTTTAATCGTATTAAAATGTACAAAATATGAATAAGTATATTTTCTGTAGTAAGTCTTTTAATACTAGAATTAACTAGAACACTTAAAAGGTCATCTCACAATTTTGTTGTAAGTTATCTACTATTGCTTTAATATTACCTAAAATTTTATTCAGATACAGATATCTGCGGATTGACTTCACACTTTTCGCCTCTGAGCCAATGGAGTAAGTGAAATCGAGACAAGATTTTATGCGGTGTAAGATCTGCGGAGTAACACGAATATGGGAGGTAATATACTTCGTAATAGGTATACGTCGTACACACTGAGTCAGTTTAGTCCATAACGAATTATTAGATTTATTTTTTATTTTTATTTATTTATTATAATTTCATAATAAAAAATATTTTGTGTCGAAATGTATACAGATAGATAATTTACAATAAAACTTAAACATTATAAAATTAAATAGCCATGCACATGTCAATAACGGTTCATTAGCAGATGTCAGAAATATAAATAATTAAAATTACACAATATTCCATTAAATTGAATTAAATAGCATGTCAGAATTGAAATGAAATATTAAGGACTAAAATTAAAATATTATATAACATTAAATTACATTACAATATTATTTATCATCACAGAATTCGTTAATAGTATAATAAGCCTTTTCAAGTAATAATGTCTTCAGTTTAATTTTAAATATGTTAATACTCTCAATGATTTTCAGTTCTGACGGTAATTTGTTAAACAGATTTATGGACTGCACATAAGATGTTATAAATCTAATTAACAGTTACTAAATTTTGCTATTTCTCTGACATCGTGTATGCGAAATTTATGATGTTCAGTCGAGTAGTTAATGCGCGAAAGTGTATCAAATAAACAAACTAATTCACATGCGCATTTACATATAATTTTAGCTAGGATCCTAAAATAAAAAAATTTGCTACTACAATCCTAAAACAAAGACTAAAAGTTTTACTTTTAAAGAAAACTAAATAAAAAGGCTGTTTATCTATACTAATATTATAAAGCTGAAGAGTTTGTTGGTTTGTTTGTTTGCTTGTCTGTTTGTTTGTTTGAACGCGCTAATCTCAGAAACTACTGGTTCGATTTGAAAATTATTTTAGTGTTGGATAGCCTATTTATCGAGGAAGGCTATAGGCTATATAACATCACGGTACGACCCACGGGGGCGGCGCAGTAACGATAAACGCGGGTGAAACCGCGGGAACAACTAGTAATATATAATTATATCGTCTTATGCGCGTCTTACTAGGTACAGCAATGAATGCAGTGATTATCTAGTAACTATGTAAGGAACTGGTCGTTCAATTTACTGTAGGTATTGATGTATGAAGTCATGTGGATTTCAACGTATCTAAGTAATTATTATAAAACCGCAAATCGCTTTATAAACGTCATCTTCGGGGAAACACCTTCTTTTATAGATAAACTTACTTGATCTTTATATTTGACTAGCTATGCCCACGGTTTCACTCGCGTTAATGGTTACTGCGCCGCCCCCGTGGGTCGTAGCGTGACGTTATATAGCCTATAGCCTTCCTCGATAAATAGGCTATCCTACACTAAAATAATTTTTCAATTTGAACCAGAAGTTCCTGAGATTTTCGCGTTCAACCAACCAAACAAACTTTTTAGCTTTATAATATTAGTAGGTATAGATTTGACATAAACAATATGTATTTTTTATACACACATTTCATACTTCTAGGAATTTACCTAAATATATAATATACCTAATATAATATTTTATCACTTATACACAACACCATCTAGCCCTATCTAAGCAGAGCTTGTACTATGGGTACTAGATAATGGATAAACATACATATATACTTCTTTTTTGTAAATACATACATATTATATATAGAAACACCCAGACCAGGTCAAACATTCATGTCCATGCACACAAATGTTTGATTTGTGCGGGAATCGAACCCGCGACCTCAGGCGTGGCAGTCGGTTACACTAACCGCTACGCCATCGAGGCCGCCAAATGGTAGTGAACTGCAAAAATTTAACTAACCGGCTCAGAGAACGCTCAATTCAAAATATCGATGAATGCCCAGGCTTCGCACGGATAGTAAAAAACCTTAAAAAATTATATACCTAAACCTTCCTAAGGAATCACTCTACCTATAATTGATGAAAACGCATAAAAATCCGATCAATCGTTTTTATGTTTATCGTGTACAGACAGACAGACAGCACTTTGTTGTATAATTTTTTTTTATACAACTTTGTTAGCAAGCAAGCATACGGCTCACCTGATGGTAAATGGTCACCGTAGCCTATGGACGCCTGCAATACCAGAGGCATCACTTGCGCGTTGCCGACCCTTTAGGAAAGGAAGTGGGAAGGAGAAGGAGCGGGAATGGGAAAGGGGGTGATTGGGCCTCCGGCACTCTCACTCACCGAACGAAACACAACAGTAGGAATACTGCTATTTCACGTCGATAATCTATGAGAGGGTAGTCCTTTCCCGGTCGAGCCGGCCCATTCATGCTGAAATCAGCGAGGTTCTACTACTCATATATAATTGTATATATATTTGAGTAGTAGAGTATATAGTAATGTAGCGATAGTGATTTATGGATGACATAAATTTTGATTCCATGTGGGATCAACCCTACAACAGTCAATGCAATGACAGTATGACAGTGACCTCTGCTACTAGCGAGACACAATTATTACATTTAAATTATATTATATGTATGCAACTAAGCCATAATTGCGTGCGCTTCTTTCATAACGAAATGGAAAGTAGGTATCACGTTACACACAACTATATTTGAATATCATTCGATATAATTATCTACGTCACTAGCTGAAATCATAAGTAGCATATTCTCATTACTACAACACTACAACTATATTTTGACAACTTTCTCTCGGTCATATCCTAACTTATATTATAAATGCGAATGTGAGTTTGTCTGCTGTCACGCCTTCACTACTCGACCAATCGTCATGAAATTTTGCATACATGTTGTCAGAAGAACTGAAAAGGACCGGTACCTTTCATCCAGAAAGAAGTGCTGTTGCAAACCTAACGTAGCCTAACCTACATTTACGCAAGGGAAGCCGCGGGCAAATTCTAGTAATGCATGAATATTTTAAAGGCTGTATGAATATTTACCAACATACGTCTAAATTTTAAAACACCATCGTTTTTCGTGGTAAAAACCTATGAGGTAATAGCATTTTAGGTTTTAAAAGTCAACTATTGTCGTAAGATACAAAACCATTTATTATTTTCTTAACATGAGTTATATATAACTTACAAGATAAGTATGTCTAACAATCAATACCTCTGCGCCATTCATTCATATATATGTATAACTCACATGGATATGTTTAATAAATCTCTAGCTAACTCACACACATAAATAATTCCTAATACCAATCCTAATGGCTTCGTACACTATGGTGGCTTAATTAACAGCCAGTAACAAAACAACGGATGCCCCTGAACCAATCAAACTTCTTTTAAAAAAATACTTTTTATGTCGCAATTGTGACGCCCATTCAACGTAACCCGTTGACCCACATCTTTCAGTCACTTGGCAGTTTTTATTTAGTATCGTGCTGCTTGAAAAATAGCCAGAAAAACTACGGATTTCGGAGACAAAAGACAGCGTGGGCGATTTGAATGCTAAGACGATCATTAGTACCCCATTGTGGTGAATGCCACTCCGTATGTCGGCGGTGCTCAAACTCTCATTGTGCCGCCTCAATGCCGCAGTGTACTAAGGGTTAATTTTACTATTATCCGCGAGGTTATTGAATTCAATTAAAAGAAACCATATTTTATGTATGACGCTAATAGCGGAGGAAAAATGTTTGGCTTGTCACTTGCGTAGGCGGTAGCTTGTTGTAGGCAAAAAACAGATTGTTAATATCTTATACTGCTTTTTTATAAGCACATCGTATATACCAAAATAATGCTTTTGACATTTATAAAAATATACTCCTTTGCAAAAAAAACGGGCACCATACAGTAATTGGCTTTTCTATGGATAATATTAATATTTTAATATGTCATTAGCAAAATATATGACTAGAAATTTCTTATTCAATGAGAATATAGTTTTTAACACTTAAATCCTGGAATCTGTGTTTTAGTCAATGTAAACAGAGAGCCATGTTAAAATTGTCATTTCTATGGGTATAATAAACTTAAGACTATGAGTAATTTTATGGTATTTTAATAAAAAAGATTTTAAAAATAAAAATTAGTAACGAGTATGACCTCCTCTTGCAGCGATTACGGCATGTAATCGTCTTGGCATCCTGTCCACCAGGCTTTTGATGGTGTCCTGTGGAATGCGTTCCCACTCAGCCGAGATCACATGTTTAAGTTCCCTGATGTTTTGTGGAGGTGGTTGGACAGATCGTACTCGCCTTTTTAGGAAGGCCTAGACGTGCTCAACGGGGTTAAGGTCGGGGCTCCGTGCTAGCCAATCCAAACGACGAATACCAACCTCTTGGATATAAGCATCTACGTCGCCAGAACGATGGGCCCAAGCATTATCGTCCATATAAATGACATCTTCACCAATTACAGTCAGTGCGGGTTGTGCATGTTGACAAAGGATTTATGTTATGTACCTATGCGCATTTAGTGAGCCATTTTCAATTAATACTATCTCAGTACGATAGCTGGAAGTTACGCCCGCCCAAAACATAACGGACCCTCCACCATAAGGGGTGAATTCTTCAAAACATGCGTTGGCATAGCGTTCCCTGGTCTTTGTAACACTCGCCGACGTTGGTCTTCACCATTCAGACAAATTCGAGCCTCATCGGAAAAGAGTACGCTACTCTAGTTACCTAGAGTCCAAGATAGGCTATTTCTAGCGAACCTCAATCGGGCAATCCGGTGCTCATGGAGTAACTTGGGGGCCCACGATGGTCGCCGACTGCGTATATCAGCTGCTAAAAGCCTCCTCCTCACAGTCCATAGGCTAACTTGTACTCCTCGTATCTCTTCAAGGTTTCTTTTTAGGTCTATGTAACTGCATTTGCGGTTCCTCAGCGCCTGAGTTACTAAAAAGCGGTCGTCTCGTGGTTGTGTGCAACGTTTTCTCCCAGAACCTTGCCTTCTCTGAACGGAACCTGTATCATGGTATCGAGTCCAGGTTCTTTGGACGGTTGAACGACTCACGTTTAACCGCTGTGAGACGTAACAGTGACTACACCCCTCTTCCAGCAGTGCTATAATTTTACTAGCTCTTATTGCTTTTCTGCCATTACAATAAACACAAAGATATCTGTTTTAACTCACAATAAAGCAGGATTATGCAACAAACATAAATTATTCTACTAAAAATAACGAGAAGTTAGTTTTAGTTGTCTGGTAACCTTTTAACCGCAAACCCGCGAAAAGTGAGTAAAAAGTCACAAACTGAAACGGAGATTATTATTTTTAAAAACAAGTTTCTAATTTGGAATTAACTTTTTTCATACATAAGTGCCAGTAACATAGTTTGGCTATTAAAACCTCTTTAGAATTAAATTATTAGATACTAATGATGTAGAAAAATCAAAACCGCCCGTTTTTTTGCAAAGGAGTTAATTTAATGCTTAAAAATTTAATAATTAATAAGGATTTAAAACTTGCCTATTTTAATAAAAGTAATAATATTCCGTATGTAAGTTATCAAATAAAGAACACTGTAAATAAATTTATTATTGTCTTTATCTTAGTCTTATCTTTTTATATAATTTTATACTTTTTATATATTTTTGAAGTGAAAACTTCTTTAGGCGCGTTGAGCACTTCTTGGGTAAACAAAAATCATGGAACTCGCGTCATCGCCACGTTTCCACGCTTTATTTTTTTTTTTAGAATATTAACAATATTTCAGAAATGGTGCGTCCTAAGACTGCCCCAAATTTATTTATTGTTATATTTTCATGCGTGTTGCAGAGCTTCTGTCATTTATACTTGGTCTAATAAAATCAGTTGTTGCATTAAAGTAGGTATATACTTTATAATGATTAGAATTCTAGTCTACTTTATAAAGTTATCAGTATATTATTAATTTTTATATTAGCATCAGTTTATTTATAATTTTGATTTTGTCAGTGCAAGCGCGGCTCATCATCCGGTGAGCGGTAGCCGCAACAAATGTGGGTATGATTATTTCGTTTTCGGAGGTAGTACCATAGAAACATGACCAAGCTGTAGTCTACTGTAAAAGCCTTCGTCTATGGTAGGTAGGCAGCGGTTTAACTATTTTATTCAGGTCAATTCTGCACGCAATTGGAATGCAAAGCTGATTGGCAACTGAAATAGACACGATCAGGCAACCTGGTCGTACTATTATATTTAAAATCAATGAGTCTAATATCCTTCCAGCCATGATGGAAGAGAGCGTAGAAATTAGAATTAGGACAAGATAAGTAATGATATGACATTGAACAATACACGAGTTATACCGACTATTTGATGCCATGTTGCATCTAAAATTTCGCAGTATTAATACAGCTTTAATATAGGTATAGTGATACACATCCTATAGTTCATTTCAAATGCTTTATATGGATCTACCATCTACCTATAGTTTGAGTATCACTGGCTTAATAATACATAACACTATCGAGATAGGAAACGAGCCAGAACTGACCTACAAAGGGCTCTGACTTGCAAAAATCATTTTATATACACAAAGGACCACCTTTAAGTCCCCATAAATTATTTGCAAGAAGCTTAAAAATTGTAACATTTACCAACGGTAGTTTGCGAAAATTGGAAGAAAAGGGTTGTCTTTGTTGCAAATTGTAACAATAAACATTTTGTTTTGTAGCTATATATCATTCCGGGCTACTGTCTTTTGTGAATGATGCAGACTGAAGACACTTTTTTCATTTTCTATAGTACACTGGTATACAGTTGCAAGAATACACATTAAGTTTAACGGGTTCAAGTTAACGTACGATTAATGATGCAAAGAAAGTTATTTCAACAAATTTAACCCAAAGTATACTAGATATTGGCGACTAATTGTCCACAATAATTTCAATTTACGAAAAAAGATAAGCATTGTAGTTCATGGTTTACGTGAATTTTCTTTAATATGCGATCTGTGTTTATCAGTGAGTAATGTTATAATTAATTCTAATAAAACAAAAAAAGATAAGCATTGTAGTTCATGGTTTACGTGAATTTTCTTTAATATGCGATCTGTGTTTATCAGTGAGTAATGTAATAATTAATTCTAGTAAGGCAACTATTTACTAAATAAGTTAGTTACTTGTAGATTTATAATATTGGGAGCATTTGAACCTATGACAGGCATAGTAGAACCCATGCACAAATTATTGTTATTAGATTACTAAAGTAAGACTAAACTAAAGTAAGATAAGTGACAGAAAATGTTATCAGTAAACCGCATTCTATATAGCAAAAATATCCATGTACCCAATCCTCATACAGCGAATTTCACATACATACATACATACATAGATTCACGCCTGTTTCCCAGAGGGGTAGGCAGAGACTACGGATTTCCATTTGCTACGATCCTGACACACTTCTCTGGCTTCATTCACTTTCATCACATTCCTCATACACGCCCGTCGGTTCAAGGAGCTCTTAACCTGGCCTTTGTCCAGGACGCCTCCGATCTGGTCGAGAAACGTTCGCCTAGGTTTTCCTCTTGCGACTGTTCCATTCACACTAGCCTTATAAACTTTCATCTCTTAAAATCAGGCACAGTTGAGTGCAAGCCTGCCATTCATATTTCCGTATACATATAAGTTTTGTCACTGAGCAAGGTCCTATAAGATAGATTGTGGCTGTTGATTACCATATATTGATTAAACCAAGAGAAGTAAAAGAACACAATGCCGACTTAAAATACCAACGCAGTCTGCTGTTAACTCATGTAACAGGGGACCAACCACTACCTTAAATGATAGATTACAGATTTCAAAAGAACAGCGATTCCTACCAAGGATACTTCGCAATTATATTGAAATTAAATATCATCAAAATTTCAATAGAGAAGATGCTTAGAACGTACCAGCAGTTTGGAATCTAAATATTAATTTAGTAAAGAGAAGTAAGACACAGCAAGACGTCATTATACATACTTTTAACTCAATCTGCGTAAATAGAATTAAACTATGTTCGGGTACTTTGAAATAAAACGACTTCTATCTTAGTCTACCCGTAACCATGGCTGATGACAAGCAACCGAAACGTCGGCTAGGTGTAAATTTAATTTTTTTCTATCGATTTTTTTCATGTTCTCATTGAAATCACGCGGATAGTAATTCGTTGTTTTTAACAGTAAGATTCTATGCTCTATTTAAGATCCTAGTTTTCAGCAACATTCCAAGTAAAATCGATAAACTAATATTATAAATGTGAATGTGAGTTTCTTTGTTTGTTATGCTTTCACCACTCGCCTAGCCTAAGCTACTCGAATGATCATCATGAAATTTCACATACATGTTATCAGGGGTACAGAAAAGGATAGGGTACTTACGTTTCATCCAGAAGAACTCTACGGACAGAGAAAGTATATTTAAAGCTCAAAAACGGTGTTTGAGATCAATGTTCCATTTAAAAATAACAGATAGCTGTAAACCATATTTCAAACAATATAAGATACTGACTCTGCCATCCATGTATACCTTAGAAATGTTATTATTTATTAAATCAAATCCTCATTTGTTTCCACGTGTTGCAGATGTGTTCCCTAGAAATAGACGGGATAACAGCCGATTATGTTTAAAATCAGCTAAAACTGCACTTATGCACAAGAGTGTCTTATGCATGGCACCGGTCATTTATAATAAACTGCCCAAGTGTTGGAAAGAATTGACTTATGTTGAATTTAAATTAAAAATGAAATCCATTTTAATTGACAAAGCTTATTATAATGTATGACTTTCTTCAGGACAAATTTTGATAATATTGTGACTAACTTAAGACATTCATTATTTTTAATTTTATCTGGTTTTTAATTAATATTTTGCCTATCCAATTTCGAATACTGTTTTTATGTGCGGTACATTAACCATTAAGATATGAGAAATTATTTATTTTGTGAAACTTATTTTATTCTGTAAGAATATTTGCACGTCATTCCACATGACAAACATGATGAAATCAATACTTTTATGTAACAACTTGCATGCACCCATGTACACTCGTGTTTAAGGAAATAAATTATCTTATCTTATCTTATCTTAAGAAAGCGAGCGAAGCCGCAGGCAAAAGACTAGTGTTTAATATTTATAACTGTGTTAAGTACATTTAAGAATACATGGTTTAAAGGCCTACGTATTTAAAATCATAATAACTCAGTATTTATATACAGCGTAGCAGCAGTAAAAATAACCGTGCTATCTTTTACATATTGCATCTACTCTTTCCCTCTTTCGTTTCACATCAATAGCTGCATTACTTCTTCCATATGCAATACGAAATTAATTCACAATTTTCCCAAACAACAAAAGCATAGCTAATTCGTTTGTACAAAGAGTAGAACCCCATAGTCCCATATGGCGGTGATCGGCAGTAACTACTGTTCGATACCCGCTCCCTAGGTGACTCAGCAACTGCTAACAATGTTATACAGACAAACGTACCGATTGCTCGTAGATATCTTACGTTCCTATTAGCTTTGGTGTAAATGATAGTAGGTTATTAACCCTTGTAAGTATTGTATTTGAAATGCAATATAGGCATAGATAGATTTTAGTTTTGTAGTACTGTGAACTTAGGACATAGTTCTTTATTTATGTAATTTATACTAATATTATGAAAAGGAAAGAGCTGTATTAAGTATTAATAAACTCAAAAAGTAAGGGACCGATTTCAAATTCATTTAATGTTAGAAAGCTTTTTTATCCAGCATTTACATAGGCTATATTGCATCAAGCTATCAGCCACGGAATCGGAGCACTAATGGTAATATAGGTGAAACCGCGTGGAACAGCTGGTCTAATATGTAATACTAACATAACTAATATTCTAAATGCGAATGTAAGTGTGTTATACTTTCATGCCTTAACTAGTCGTCAACCGATCATTATGAATTTCCGATACACGTTGTCAGGACTACAAAAAAGAACATAGGGTATTTTCATCTAGAAAAAGGTCCTGTTCCCGAGCGCTACGGGCAAAAGCCAGTGAGAAATCCTAACTAATATTATAAAAGCGAAAATAAGTTTGTTTGTTTGTTACCTTTTCACGCCTAAACCACTGAACCGATCATTCTGAAATTTTGCATATACGTTGACAGGTGTACAGAAACGGACATAGGCTACCTTTCATCCCGAAAAAAATTACTGTTCCCGAGGAAAACAATAATAGCGTTCTTATGATAATAGATGGCGCCACGTGTCTTTTGAATCATGATTGAATTATATTATTACAAGCAGAGTACAACCCGAATTCATTGTCAAATTCTAAATTAACGCGAGCGAAGCCGCAGGTAAAAGCTAGTATGAGATAAAAATTCAATCAGTAACGATTGCTGCTCGATCTATAGATAAATATTATACTTATGCAAATATTTCAAAGAAGTAGTTCATTTCTTTAACAAATATAAGCTGCTATTCCCTTATTTACTAACTTAAACTTCCCTTATAAACAACAGGTAATTCCAATTATAATTTATAGCAAACAAACCTTTATGTAGAGTGTCCGAAGTTACACAACGTTTATTAGTAAGGGGGGTAGATATAATTATTGGTTTTGTCGAAATAGGTAGCTAGCTGTCAGAATAAACTATTGGCACATTAGATAGATTGACTGACATTCGATTAAGTTTCTGTTTACACTGCAATCGATTTCAGCGTCACGAAGGTCTTTCAAATCTATTTTGTATGGCTAACCTTCGATGACGTGTGGTATGGCTTTAGAGGTTACTCGTAACTGCAATACATAATAAATGATGACGTGTTCGGTAATCTCGATAGTGACATATTTTGTTAACATTAGTAAGTTGAATTATTTATGTAACGAGTCGTACTATTATTAGAACTTATTTTAGTACTCTTACCTATAACAATAAAACTAGCCTATCGATAAAATGTGCGGAGGCTGCTGCGGTGGCTCCTGCAGTGCTGTTGTCCCTGCATAACTATCTACACGTGCTGCACTAAGATTTGCTAGTGCTAACAGCGTGGGCGCTCAATGGCTGAAAAGATGCGCGCGTCGCTGGCGATAAGCCATGGTGTGATAAAATCTGTCAAGATAACCGCACCGGCTCCGCCTATTTAATGGGGTCTTAGTTTTACGTGCTGTTTTGTGTAGATTTACTACTTAAATATTAAGTAGGTACATTATTTCTTAAATATTGTTTGTATTATGTTACATAGATGTAGGTACTTGTGGATATCATAACATTACAATAATGTCTTGTTATACTATATTGCTGGTTAGGCATTATTTTTATAGATAGGTATACTTAAAACTGC
Source organism: Catocala sponsa (assembly GCA_963564715.1). Classification (NCBI taxonomy): domain Eukaryota; kingdom Metazoa; phylum Arthropoda; class Insecta; order Lepidoptera; family Erebidae; genus Catocala; species Catocala sponsa. The sequence continues at coordinate 18,189,823 of OY751337.1, read as the reverse complement.
ATCTCAGCAGTATGTTTCTACAAAATATACTCACAATAATCAAAGCATTATAAGAATAAGAATAATTTATTTTCATAATTTGGTTTTAACAATTTAATCTAATACATGAATTATTATAAATCGTTTTAAATATGATAAGAGAATTCGATGTCGACCGTACTAGTGTAAAGTCACCAGCGCGTTCTAATCTAAGATTGTTACAAAAATTTCATTGTTTAGGCACATCAAGAAAAGCTATTAAAATCTAAAACATTTTTGTTTTGACTTCGCTTTTATATTAACATAATAGGTAGTAGGTATAATGTTTAAAAAGATATAGTTAGAAAACTGTGTTACCCCTTGAGTGATCAAGATCATCAATAAAGGTAAGTAGGTACATTGGTTTTTAGTTGTGTTGTTTATGTTGACTGACATCTAGCCTTTGTAATTAGTAAGTTGAAGTGGCAGTGATAGTCAAGTCCAAAAAACCAAACATTAATAAAGAAGAAAGGTTCTCGAATAGAAAATCACGGACAAAAAAGCATAGTGTAACTACTTCTCATTATGAGTTCAGTGGAGCAGCGATAGCTCAGTGAGGAGGCCAACAGACTGCAATGCAGAGGGTCTCGGGTTCGAACCCACGTCGCGCAACTCTGACTTTCGGAAGTTATATGACTTTTCGAAATTATGTGCGTATTGATTGACAATTATCGCCTGCTCCGTGCCTCGGAGAGCACGTTAAGCCGTCGGTCCCGGCTGCCATGAACATCTATGGCAGTTGTTATTGGGAGAGTGTCGGCACAAAAGATCCCACTGGGTCGAAGTGTCGCCGGTCTGCACTGACTGGCCCCCACATAAGATAAGATAAGATGAGTTCAGTGGAATAACTACTGAATTCAAATAGGTTACTGTAATAACATACAGCGTGTATGTTGTATTACTGGCCTATATATGGTTATAGTAGATACATATACCTGCGTCAGGTATACATATACATAGGTCATAAGTCTGCGACTCAGTAAACACATTAATTCCGTGGTTGTAAATGTGTACCTACGATGAAATGCACACATAATTCTCTATTAGAGAACCTTTCTTCTTTATCAGAAGAAAGGTTCTCTAATAGAAAATCAAGAACAAAACAGCCTTGTGCCAAGTCAATCTACGATTTAGCATTATGTGTAGGTACAGTAAAATAATTACTGAATTTTAGTTCACTGTAATAACCTATATAATATATATGCTTATAGTACGTAAGAGTATACCTGCGGCTTCCGTATAGGTCATAAGTCTGCGACTCTGTAAACACATTAATTCTGTGATTGTAAATGTACGGTGAAATACACATAAAATCTAACAAATAACAACGAGGCAATTTTCCGCAGCACCGCAAAGCTGTACATTGCAGTGCAGTAGGTACGGAGCGGCTAGTCAACGTCGAGCGTGCAGCTAAAACTAGTGATTAATGGTGGATGCCCGCCGCGGGCGCCGGCCGACGACTGCGGCCGCGCCCATAGACCAAGCGAGCGGCAGATACGTGAATGATGACAGTTTAATGCCTTGCCAATGAGTGAAGTAGAGCAAGCCAACTGTAGTGATGTTGGCAATATAATTATTGATAGAAGATTATTGATATTATTAGCTTATACTAGATATTTCTTTTTACCAAATACTAGGCAATAGATCTCAAGACTAAATGTTCTTTAGTGCATTTGCTTTTACTCTCTCACATTTTTGCAAAATAGTCTTACTATTTTTGCCAGATAAAGGGACAGAATACAGTCTTTATTAAGTTCGGGTTTAAAAATGTAGGTAAGGGTGACATATTTATGTGGTAAAATATAAATAATCAAATAATTGAATGCTAGGCTATCTAGTATCTAGTGACTCGTTGAGTATTACTCAAATAATTTTTAAAACATGAAATAAAATATTTCTAATGAAAAAGTACAGCGGTTACTAGCTACTAGCTACAGCGGTTTTGAAATGAAGTTAGAAACTGTGTCGTTAAAATTTTGAAAAGACTTCACCAAAATGTACAGAAGGTTAAGAATACAATATATGGATAATTTGTTAAATACGACTTCATCTAAACTAGGGTTATTCTAAATACTCTTACAATATCAGGACTAATGTGAATGATGAGTAAATGTTTTGCCATCGACTCCGTAATTGCAGCCGAGTCGCTGAAACACCTAAACCAAATGCTGCACTGACTATATGATGCCTCTCCACAGGCTATACCGAAAAACAATTCAATTATTGGACAATACAAAGATCACATTCAAAAGACAATTATTGGCGGCCGTGATGGCGTGTGGTTAGTATAACCGACTGCCACGCCTGAGGTTGCGGGTTTGATTCCCGCACAAATAAAATATTTGTGTGCATGAACATGGATTTTTGTCTTGGTCTGGCTGTTTCCATGTATAATATGGATGTATTTACAAAAAAAAGTATATATGTATATTTATCCATTGTCTAGTACCCATAGTACAAGTTCTGCTTAGTTTGGGCTAGATGGTGTTGCTAAAGGCAGGCTCGCGAGTTAAATGCAGATATTTAATTTGTTTATCTTTTTCAGCTTTCGCGAGATTGCCGCCGTGAGGAATGATGACATCGATAATCATTGCGCGGCGCTCTGATCGATTTATCACCACAATGTCAGGTTTGTTGGCCACAACAGTCCTATCTGTGATGATAGTTCGATCCCAGTACAACATGACATGACTCTTTTCGAGAACCGATTCAGCTACATACCTGTAGTGAAGCTCCTTGCTCTGCAATACATCCCTGCGATCATCAGTGCTAAGCACTACAGGCTTGCGCCAGTTCTCTTTAGCCAAACTGAGCGGGGTGAGTCCGGTATCCACAGCAGCTACATACCGATGCATACCCGCGTTTGCGTGGAGAAAGTATTACCTAAGGTTGCACACCTCGCGATTATGAAGGACCTTAGCACACAGAAAATCTCGGCCCCCACATTTCCGCGGGATATACAAACTCATCACAGACGAACGCGGGTGATGCATACGGTATTCCGTCAAAAGTGTACCGACCCGCCGGTCCAGGGTATCCAGTTCAGTCTGAGTCCACTTAAGTATGCTAAAGGAGTAATAAAATATCTTCCAGACCGAATTTCGACCACGGCGGCCAGTCTTAACGGAGACTGTCCAACTATGCAGGAGATATTATAGTGCACAAGTGTGTGCGCAAATACAAGTGCACTCTCTGTTCCCTAACTCGCATGATCCGATGGGACGGTAGTCCGACACGACCGGAGAGAAATCAGGCGCAGGACCAACGGCTTTACGTGCTTTCTGAGGCACGAGGGTGTCTTACACCGCCCAACTTCCTAACTCCGGGCTGCTATTGAGATTTCTTAACTGAAAAACCCAATAACTTTTTGTTGGCCCTACCCGGGATTCGAACCCGAGACCTCATGCACACCAGTCGCATTCACTACCACTGCGCCACGGAGGCAGTCAAAAACAACAACAAAAAATGATCACACCAAAATCCATGCTGATAGACTTACTAAAAGTTTCAGTTACTTTGAGTAAATCCACCAGCTGTAAATCAGTGTAGGCAAACAACTTTAAGTCATCCATATACAGCAAGTGGGATATTACTCCACCACCTCTTTGTAACCTGTAACCTAGCCCTGAACCCTCTAGTAATATTCTAAGAGGATTCAATGCTAACCAAAACCAAAGAGGACTCAGACCCTGAAATATACCCCGCTCAATTTTTATCGGTGCGCCATTCCTAGGGATCTGTCGACATCCTGGATAGCTAAGAACCGTATTAGAATTTAAGATCAATTTACGTCGATGCGTTGATAATGGAAGATTTCGACAAATTAAAAGACACAAATCAGGCTATCGAATGTATGATCTTCCAAAAACTCTTAAACATAGTTTTTGAGACATGTTTGAGAGTTTTTGAAAGATCGTACTTCGATATGAAATATTTAGATAAGAATAATCGAAACAGCACGGTAAATTAGATGTTAAAATCTATTAAAATTGGTTGATCACTACCTATATAAAGCATTGTCCGCTCTGTGTGTTTAGTTTTTTAATCTATATTTGTAGTAAATCGTTTCTCCAGGACTTGATTAAAAGTTCGCTGTGCAATGCTGCATTGGGATTTCGATATGGAAACAGCAATGTTATAGGTCTCCAGACAGGGAAAATGTAATTTATTTTGTACTACTTGTGTACTGTGGAAACATAACACGAAACACAAAAACTCGCATACGGGTTGATATTCATTCAGTCATTCTGAAATTCCTTTATATACAAACAATGCTGATATTATGCCTAAAGGAACACGCTTGTATATATGTACATAATTTGTAAAACATAACATACATAATTAATTATGTCTATAATGTATAACATTATAGACATAATTAATTATAAAAAAATTATGTAAATTAGTATCAGTATATTCAACGACACATATACCTACAATCACAGAAGCATTGTATATCAGATTTTGCAAACTTGTAGGCAAGAAACACTTATATTATGAACAATGATCAGCAATTGAAATACAACATACTCACAACAATCACCAATGCAATCAATTAGCGACTAATTCACAGTGAGTAGTCTTTTCCTTTACCTGATAGTCCTGATACTTCATTCTGTCACTGGCCTATTCCATGTAAGCCCTTCCATAACAATCAACAATTACGTGCCAATATAACAGCCAAGGGAAGGTGCAATACATATAACTTAGCGAAATGTGCGCGAATGTAAACCGACCAATGAGAAAAACACCAGTCACTTTTCCCAGGGATTCACCCGAATAATAATAATAAGAAAGTACCTACTAAGCCGACGAATAGCAAAAATATCAAAAGGAAAAAACATCCGGGAAATCTGAACTCACCAACATAACTGGCTTCCTCAACGAAAACCGCCGCACCTCTTTTCCTATCCAATTATGTGGCGACCGAGGGAGGTGGGGAGTTCTTTCTATGTTGGTCGTACGGTACGAAGCAAGGAAACTCCATTTTTGCAGAAAACATTTCCGTGTTACGTAGCTGGAAGTTTTTCTATTGTTTTTTATTGGTGACTGTTAGCGATGTGTATTATATTGTTATTTGATTATGTTTGTTCAGACTCAGCTAATCTATTATTTTCTGCTTTATTTGTTTGATTAAAGTATCTTTGGGTAACAGGAATATTGTATTATGTACGACATTTTAGGGATACTGCTGGTTCTACAATTTTTAACGTGTTATTATCATACTGCGGCTATACCTATACATATGTATAACGTTATTATAAGTATCCAATATAAAAACTAGGATTTGTTAAATTTTAATGTTGTTGTTGTTACATCGCTTGTCAGAGCTGAACGCTTTATGTCTTGGCTTTACGTTAGCCCATAAAATGTATTTGCATCTAAATAACTTCTCTGCACCAATAAAAATATGTTTATAAACTGTAATTTTTGTTGTTGTCTATGTTTCGTTATTATTGCGTTTTTAATTCCAGCGCTATTCAAACTATAACCTCCATCTAATTACCACAGGGCTTACCACGGCGCCAGATATTTTGCATTTATTTTGGTGATGAAATTCTATTACCTACATTTATTACCTTTACACTGGAAAACTATGTTATGTTTATCAAATAGCTCTCTCAACACTAACTGCGAAAGTTATTTTATGAGAGGCTTTGTACCTTGCAGTGCCTGAAGATATCTTTGAGGACCAGTTACAGACAGAAGTATCTGAAGATATATTTACTTGTTAAACTACTATTATACAGTTAAGACTAATAAATGATGATCCAAACGACCCTTTTGTTACTTACAAAAGTGATAACAAAACATCAAATGCTTTAAACTACCGATTAAAATTTGAAGACATTAAAATACTCGCCAGTTACTTACAAACAAGGACTCAACAAGGCATAAATAATTACTTTCAAGCTTCCAACAACAATTCAAAGTACATTAAATTGTGCAAAGGTCATTAGGAACCAGTATAATCTAATAACGAACTATTGTCGAACAAAAAATATTTATCCTTAACATTCGTTCCAGCCCTAGCCTGAACTATTTAAAAATTGCATAAGGTAACTTTTTTTAATTAATAACATAAAGGAGTCCTTTCAAAGAAACGGTCGGTACGTTTCAAACGTAAACGGCATGAATAATAGTTTTAAATGTATTTGAATAAGCAGTTCATTAATTATGTGTCGGGGGTATAATAGTAATTCTTGACGTGGCCCTTCCTGCTTTCAATGCTTTCGCTCGGTTACACAATTTTTTGGTAGTAGGTCTGATTTTAGCTTTCGTTTCGTGGTTTAGCCGTGCGAAGATTGGTGTAGCATAGTAGTGAGGGATCAAAAATGTGTTTTGTGTTTTAGCTTAAGCAAGCGTGACATAAGTAATATCACTAAGTTATGGAAATTAGCTTATTCGATTTTTGTAGTGTGCGTAAACTTATATGTTAAAATAATATATTTTTAAAGAGCTTATTTACACGTTTGTATTAATTAACCCTATAACTAAGCTTATACTACTTAGATTAATGCCGATATTACAATGACAGGATTCAAACCCTTTACTTCGCAAACTTGAGCTATTTTCGCTGCTATTATCTTCTTTTGCACTTGTATCATTTTGTTTTCCTCTAGATAATTTAAAAATTCTAATTGGCTCATTGGTTCTGGGATTATGTTCACGGCCGATAGTGACGTTCCGTTCCGATCTTGGATCGAGCAAAGAGTCCTATGATTTTTGTTACATTTCTCTTTTGTTTCAGTGTCGGTACGAAGTCTGGAAATATAGCCTTTAGATGGAATTAAACGCGCCCTATAAAGCATGAAGCCATGTTGCCGCAATCTGTGTTTGTATACCTTTATCTACCTCTATGAAAATAAGAGATACGGGCTTGAATCTAGGCAAGTAGTATTACTTGAAGTGATACAACTTTTTGATTTTTTTAAAATTCAACGATGTATCTGTGTACCACAAAAATCATCTGCTTCTATTAGAGACTTACTATTTTTAATTCTCTACATGTCATTAGTTTTAGCACAGGTGCAGAGCCCAAGATCCTTGTCAAGTAGTGCTTAAGTTTCGCCGAATGAACAAGGCAGGGTCTTCATGTGATTAATAATAGTCATTACGTATAAAGGTGAGCCCCTGTACGTCAGATTTTCGTGTTTGCACACGTGGCACCCTTGTCCGGTCTTGAGATTAGTGACGTAATCTTATTTGGCAACATTACGGTACGACAGTGTGAATGTGAAATTAGGTGAGTCTTATTCAGTTGCTAAAACATTTTATTCAGGAGGAGCTGCTTTTTTACTTTTTAACAGTGTTTAAAGTAATAGTTGTATATGAGCAGCCGAATTATTTATCGTTCTATACATTTAGATCATAAATTATTTGAGATGCTTACCGCAAATAATATAATATAATATTCTACCACATACACACAACACCATCTAGCCCAAACTAAGCAGAGCTTGTACTATGGGTACTAGACAATGAATATGGTTCATAACCGTAAATTCAAGGTGCAAACTTTTTTAAGAACTTTAACTCAGAAAGGTGATGTATCTATATAAATATACAATTGAGGTAGCAAACAAGTTTTCAGTTAGCTAGATGGCATGCAATTATCTTGGACAATTGTACAATTATACCACCAGAGCTATGATTCTTCGTCAATACTGCAATAAATAAATTCTTACGCTGCCAGGGCTGGATATCAATTGATATTCTGCTGTCAGAACCCTTTTCACCGCAGATACATAACCTAAATCTATTTAACTGCAATATTCTATTAGTAGAAAGTACTTTAACAGTCACTTTGTACTAGGTCTAAGCGGAACGCCAAGCTTAAGCGGGGACTGCGGTGTACTCTTCGTAGTTGAATGGAAATTTTAACATTTTCGTAGTTAATAGGGTATTTAAATTTGAACAAAATTAATACACACAATATCACATAGCATTCAAAAGTAATATCTTTGCGCAAATAATAAATATTTGCGTAAATAATATTTTAAAAGTGGAGGAGTAGCGTGGATATCTCGCTATCTCCTTGTGACAGCTGCCTTTAAATAGCGCTTACGTCACAGTTTCTACCGTGGGTCACTTTTTTGACATTTGACAATCACCTCTACCACCCGATTTGAATCACATGTATCTTATTTATTTTATATACATCTATACCAATTTCTTACATAGTGTTGAAATGGTTGGCACAATCATAGTGTCCTACGGTTAGTCAGCTAACGTTGATGTGTATACGTTCTAAGTGTAATATATTATAATAATTATATTATATCAAATATTAAAGTTACTACATAAATTTAGTAAGTTTCTTTTATAAAGGTGCATCCACACTGTGAACTTGTAGGTGAACACTTACAAGTGAATGTTCACATGGTAGAAAGAAGTAAATTAGGAGCCAAGTATTTGTGTACAAATTCAGGCGTTCGTGAGTATATTTACTTTTGGTGATACTTCTTCGAGACCCAATGTTTTATGAATATCTTCAGTTTTCATGAAAAATATTAGAAGTGTAGGTTTGCCTTGTATAGCAGCAGTGGCGGCTAGCCTAAATACATCTGATGCAATAATTATTATAAATTGACAATAATTGCACCCGATTGTGTGAATTGGCTTTATTTAGATTTGACTAACCTATTGCTAAGTTCCATACGGTACATAGTACCAAAACTTAGCTGTTATTCAAAATTACCTGACAGATAAGCTCACTATCGTTTTAGCCTATTCTATTATCAAGTGTATTCTCAAGATAAGTTGCAAGCTTAAGTGAAACCACACCTTTTATAATGAAACATTCTACAAAATAGTGCATTTGGCACACTTAATGGCACAGTCAGTGAAATAAGTTTATGAATTGAAATTGTCTATTATATTGTTTTACGTTTACACGAATATTATACATTGAAATTAAACTACATTAAAAGGATTATATGACATTGTTGAATTTTTATAAAATACTGTTATTGTATAATTTTGCGACTTCAAACTATGTACTTCTATTTAAGATATTTATGTTATAAAAACTATTTAGATAAAATATTTTAAATTAATCTAAGACTAAGATTTTCGTTGTCACAATGACTTGAGGACACACTTCAAGACATCTTAGTCTCCCAGTGAACATTCCTGCTGAAAAGCAACCGAAACGCCGGGGAAAGTGTAAAATTAAATCTAAATAGTTGTGACGTTCGTGTGTTGATTGTACGTACCACCCGTTCGGCCCGCGATTATTTTTTGATATCGATTATAAATTAGAATGTATCCACAGCTCCTAGTGTAGACGCACCTTTAAAGAGTCTCCTGTGGTTCTTTGCCAAGTAAACATTTATTATACATTTTCTCATAATGATAATATATTTTTTGTGAGTATTACTATTTTTTTGCCCTTATCTCTCTTTTTCACGCTCATCAACTTAAAAAGAAATAATATGTTAGAACTGAAAAGACTTAGTACCTCAGTCTCTAAGGTACATTTGGCTGATGTGTTTCTTATTAATAGCAATTTTACGTAAATATTATTACTGAGTAAAGACGATTATACGGACCTCTTGAATATTTTTGCCTTTTATTTGTTTTCACTATGGGGAATTATAAGCAGTAATAGTGAAGACCTATCTGCAAAGTTAAATAAAATTCCTGCGGTAGATATTATTATGTTATCGGTACTACTTCTCCTCTCTGATAAAGAATTAAAGGAGCCCTTCTTTCAAACAATTTTAGAAATAATATCTCCTTATTATATGAGATACTAGAGGATGCCCGCAGCTACGCCCGCATATGTTTTTTTATTTATCCATTTCTTCCCAATCCCGTGGGCATTTCGGGAAATCCCTTCTTAGTGCACCCCTACAGTACCCAAGGAACATACATGCCAAATTTCAGCTTCTTGCGTTCACTAATTTCGGCTGTGCGTTGTCTGTCAGTCACTCAGTAACGAAAGAGTTTTATATATATATAGATTATTTATTAAAGGAGACCGTCCATATTCGGCTTGCACGTGGACAATCGTCTTATAAACAAAGTAAACTATTAAAAGCTTTGTTTAAATATATAATAAATATTGGTTATCATCCAGTAGTATGAAATTGACGTATTTTATTTATATATTATATCAAAATAATACACACAGCCTGGAAGCAATAAGGCAGTATTACTGCAACTGCATAGTCGGCCGAAGGACTGTTGGTTGCTGTGCTCACATAATGTCTGTAATATGGTACCTAAGCTGGGCAAGATATGATAATGTCACTTCACCAGCCCAGTTTTTGGAAAATATTTTAATAACTTATGAAGGTGATGGTGACACATGAAAATAAATATTTTTTAAACAATGTGTTTTTTTTTATTACTTAACGAACTTGATACTAAACTTCAAAGAATAATGTTATCTACTTAGTTTAGGTTACTCAAAATTAATATTGTTATTACAATATACAATTGTTCACGCCCAGGCCAGGGTCCCATACAAGGTGGTCGGTCTCCTTTGTGGGCTATTCGAGGACTTTTGCAAACAAGCTATGAAATAAGTAAACACTATACGATGTAATAGTGTTGTGCCAACATGACTATATTAGCCCTACTTCACATCTTGCTAATAATTATGTTTAGTTTCTGAAACTCACGTACCTATCTCAAAACATACGAAAAATTTAAAACTTGAAATTCATATCTACTAATATTATAAGTATGAAAGTTTGTGAACATCTTTGGATGCTTGGCTGTTTCTTACTTAATCACACGTAGAACAGCTTTGCATGAAGTTTGATACACCGGTACTTTTTATTGTTATGCGTTCTCGAGGGATTCACGGAAGCAAACAACAATGTACAAAATATACTGTTACACTACTATTACTATTAAACTTTACTAATTTTTAAGTTAATTAAATTATTGAAACTATTAAAACTATTTATACTATTAATATAAAGTGTAAACACAAATATAAATATTATAATAGTATAGTAATAGTATAAATAGTTTTAATAGTTTCAATAATAATTTAATTATCTTAAAAATTAGTAAAGTTTAATAGTAATAGTAGTGTAACAGTTTTTCAAAATTTTGTAATAAAGTGTCAAATAAACAACGCGATAAAATCCGTATATAGTAGTTTTAATTTCAATAAAGCATACTTATTCACATGACCACACTCACTAGTTTCCTGAAAGCTGAAAGGGCGCGGGTCGGGCCAATTATGAAAATAGCGCACCTGCGCTTGTCAAACGCGGCCGCGGTTGTCTGCCGTCCTACCCGAGTCATTAATCTTTTCACTCCTTATACTTTATACATTCCTAGTACCCACCCGGCTCTCCGCTCTATGAAATTGTTCGACACAAATAGATATTGGCTTTATTTTAGATATAGAAATTTTTGGTTAAAAATAAATAAAATATTTTATATGAAAATTAAAGAATATGTTTAACTACCTAGTTTCGTTCTAAATTCATATTTCGTACGGGCAAATGTAACATCAACGTATCTCAAGACATATTAAATAAAAAATATTTATAGATAAGTACGGATTTGATGGGATTGGTTTAATTAAATAAAGCAATTACTAAATGTAAGCTTATTCTAGCTTAGAAAAGAATATTCAATTTATATTAGCTTTTTGTGGATAACCTTAGACAAACATTTTAGAGTTCGAAAAAACTCTTATACAACAGCTTTGCCTGTCCGTCTGTCTGTTATACAACTTTCAACTCAAGAACCGTAAGAGCTAGAGACTCGCGGTCAACACCATTCGACTCAGCATAGTCGATATACCCCCGATATGACTATGACCTTTGACCTCTGACCTCAAGGTCACGTGATACCATTTTTTCGAACTCTATGATTTACGGCAATTCATTGCCGTTTCTCACTTGTTTATTTATGTTGATTAGATATGTATTCGATGAGAATTAGGTTAGTTATAAAACTGACAAGGTAAGGGTGTTACCAGACCAATCGATCGATCGTCGATCGACGGCACCGGTCAACGTCGATCGAAGTTGTCGACGTCGATTGTTCTGGTAGAAACTATCGATCGACGTCGACTAATCCATTCTACCATCGATCGATGCCGTCAATCGACGATCGACTATTGGTCTGACTAAAGTGACACAATTTGATTGAGATAGTCTTATACTATGCAAGTTGGTGAATATTAAGAATATTATCCATACATTATTTTAGAGCATTATTATTTTCCTTTTAAAATTACTTGCTGCTTGTTGTGTTCAATCCAACTTACACATCAACTAGTATAAGTAATAGGGATACCGTGAGAGTAGTGTGTGACGGTACGTAATGAATAATGTGTAAATAAAGATTCTTCAGCTTCACAAACGGAGCGATAACATCGAAGAACCAGTCAGCTTGTGATCACGGCTGGTGTAACCTGGTCGAAACGTGAAGCACCTAAAGGTTGGTAAACAATACCTACATATGCATGATTTGTAAATACCCGTTACGAATTATAGTTACCTAGTAACTAGACTGGTTTATGAAAAAGGTTGTGTATACAATTTGACCAAATTTTGCTCAAACTATATTACCATAATTATATTATTATTTTCTTTGATATGTTGATTCATGTTAATGTACCTATCTATCTAGTTACATGCACTTTAATAATGGCAACAACTACATATTTTTAAATCATTATTTATATGAATATTGTCAACAGCTAGTTAGCAATATGCATAGAGCTATTATTGATTAAGTTACCGGCTCTTTGCATATTCAGGCAATGTACATCGATTGTATAAATACAGGCTATGCGTAAATTTTTTGCTAATGCTGCCATCTATTGGTGAGTAGACCTAGCACCATTTTCACGAACTGATCTTTAACACAACGTATCTCGCGTTTAGCGCCATCTCTTAGTGAGTAGAAGAGTTAAAAGAGCTTCTTAAGTATTGATTTTTCGCGCCATGAATACATTATAGCGTTACGTCTACTCATTGAGCTTAATTTATTGCTCTGGAATTTTGTTTAACTGCAATCTTTAAGATAACCTACTCTGTATTGTTTTATTACGGTCGCAGAAAATAGTTGACGAGACTTGAATTTCTTAAGAACGATATAGTAATAGTATGAATTTCAAACTTTATGTATGTTCTTCTTTGCTTGAGTAAGATAAGATAAACAAGGAAATTACTATTCTGTTCTAATTTTCACTAGACTTACTGTCATTTCTTTTTTCTTTATATTGCGAGAGCATAGAGCAGGGTAAATAAAATGTTCTTTCTCTAAAATTAAACTAGGCGAGGCGAGGCATCTTTGATATTGCAATAGTCTGTGCAATACATAACCTACCTACATACTTACAAAAAGTGCCTAATACTAAATATATACTTAGTATTAGGCACTTTTTGTAAGTAGGTAGGTAGGTAACCTTACCAGAGAAATAAACTACAGTTATTTTTCTTCTTTTAGCTAGAAACTTGTCAGTGTCCTTTAGCATTGTGATTCTAAGAAAGCAAATCAAGTTTTTTTAGCCCTTGGTTTAACGGCAGGTATATCTTAAAATATGATTAAGTACTAGGGTATTCAGGTTTCAAATAAAAACAGTAGGTTCATTTTAATGTTTATTTCTTATAATCAGTAATAACACCATCCAAATATTGATAGGTACAAAATTTAATAACTTAGATCATTTAAACCTTTGTACCAAAGCGAAATATATATTACTGAGAAAATTATTGAGACCAAGTTAACAATCTAATTACATTTACAACATAATATCTCAGTGGTTTACGAAATAATATAAACACTAAGGTAGAAACCAATACATTTTATGCAAAGCAAGAATGCATCATCATTACAATAAGATTAAAAGTAAAAATAACCATCTTTATGTGTCCATTTCATTATCTGCTAAGTGGTTCAGAGTGTAACGTGCTAAATGCCAATTAATGTCAAATAAAGTTTTATGGGAACACCAAAGAGAGAGCCGTAAAGAGTTCGAAACAGCAAAGAGAATGCTACTGAGATGTGAAAATAAAACAACCTACTTGTTATTTCACGCTATAATGCAGGTGCGTTAAGTTATATGGCACTGAAGTAGATTGTTACTGATGTATTTAAGACCTCATTATCTTAGATTGATCGGATATTCAATAGAATAGAATAGATAACTAAGAGGATACAGCACAATCTTTTACATGAAGCCAATTTATGTGAAATAGATATTTCTAATTGCATTCTAAAATATGAATCCCATTTACAACAGGAGTCCCATTTACTGCAGATAATGCTAGCTAAGTAGATACAGTAAAATGAAACACATAACACTCAGTAAAAATAACACACAGGAAATTACAATAATACATCAAGAGCAAATGAATATTGGAGTAAAATTGAAACTTTTCGTTGCGTCAAAAGCTGATGCAGTTCCAATCGCAGATATCGATTACACATAATATGCAAATACAACAAAAACAATGATGACTTCGATGCATTTGCATTATGTGGTAGAAGAAACTGATCGCCTGACAACCAACGATTACAAACTTCATGACAAAGGCACATTAGAGAATGACATGAGTAACAATCATATATAGCAGATATTTTTACAAACAACTATCAACAAATGACAAATTATCATAATATATATCAATAAAATAATAAAGATAAAAATTTACATAAATGTTTCAATAAAATCCAAATACACAAATTGACTACGAAAATACAATGCCTACCTAAAAGTATTAACAAGAGTCATGATTTGTTAAGCAAAGAATATTCATAAATAGCAATGATCCTATAGACTTGAATAGTTTGAAATGCAATAGTTACCATAACAGTCAAGAGAAACATCAGTTTAAGTAAAGTCATCTAAGAAAGTGCTACTGTAATGCAGTTCTTGAACTGACCAGGCATTAGACTAAGTTGTAGTTATATAATATTTATTAATTATTAGAAATATTACTAAAGAATACCATGTTTAAGTTATTTATTTAGAAGAAATCAAACTAGATGACGATAGTGGACACAAGTTACAGTTATTACTAATATGAGAAATACTTCATGAACTAAATAAAATATTCAACCAATATACAACTACTGTACAATTTCATATCGCCAGCTATTTGGAACTCATTCGGTATGAGTGTCTGGTATACAATTTTCCTAAAACGTGTCTGGAATTTCATATTACTAAATAACTTCGGCTGGATTTTATACAATACGTGCCTAGTTTTCTCCTATTATGCCGCGTAGCTGAAATATTTCACTTTTCATATTACATGCTAAACAGTTCTCGTGAATTACATTTCTTCTAAAAAATAGCGAGCTGTTGGTAAGAATATAGGATATATAATATTATATTTGTGCAAAAAATTCGTCTGGCTTACAGAATACTTGAAATTGTACCTACACTAGAACAGAGGAAATAAAATGAGACTAGCTTGAAAAGATAAGAAAATAATATCTTCGACGAATACCTTTGATGTTTGTTGTAATTATTTTATAGATACTTGAAATAGTGAAATTTATGGTAATTTATTTTACCTCTTTTATTATCTTTTTACGTCACCCAACCTAAACTCACAATCCTATCCTCGATAGCATTAAAAAGAAATAAAATTACAACATAATTATTATACATTACGACGTCTGGCAGACAAAAATATTATTGAATATAAAAACTAATATTGAAATTGTATTTACGTCATTTACCATCAAAATATTGACGCAAATATGCCGAATGTGCCGATTCATGATGACATGGTACTTCGGCCATATAAATCAAAAATTATATAGTAGGTACTGAGGACGAATTCTTGTAATAAAAACTGTTCAAAATAGAGTTCGCATTTCGTTTCAGTCAATATCACAAATTTTATTCTTCTTAATATAAATAAACGTCATATATTTTATTTTATATTCAATTGCAATTCAGATTACATTTGACGTTTATTCAACTATATCGAAACTCTATTTTGAACATATTTTATTACGAAAATTGGTCTTCAGATATTAGTTACATAGACATTATCCCAAAGGTACATAGATTAGACACACATGCAATAAAAACAAGAGTATCTTCTTCATCATTGTCTTGAAGCGTTGCAGTGCATGCACCACACAAACCTCTCTAGAACCGAATTTGTCGCCTCACTTCAAACAAATTCGGATCTACAGGGTAGATGTAGGGCACTAATATTGATGCCGATGGGCACCAAAGAGGATCCAAAACTTCTTTACTTGATTCTTCTGTCTTCTAACAATGATTCTGTAATGGAGTAATTTCACATGTTAACATGTTAAATACAGATAGGCTAGGTTTCCTGTCATTAATTAGGTGGATGTAATGAACTTCCTTTTTAGTAGAACATTGAATGTTACAATTTTGAAGACTCGGCTCTGCCGATAACATTTCAGTGATACATCTTTCTTTTATAATATCTGTCCTATTTATTAAACATACATAAGAAAATTGAAATTTGTCTTTAATATTTGAGTATGCGTTTCACTCAAATACAAATTGGGCCAAAGTAGTTTAGTATTTTTATATGACAAACAGCAGGCACTTCTTACTTCTTGCATAGATTGTAACACCTATCCGTTTATTTCTTGATATACAAGCTGTAATTTTAACAGAGGAGTGATAATGTTATGATTGAGTAACATTATGTTACATATTATTTGCGTATCATATTTGAAAGAGAATATTTCTCTTTGTGATTATTTGCTTGTAGACTAACAAAGAGTAATCTTGCAAAATACAGACAGTAAGAAATATAAATTATAAGGTAAAAGAAACTTCTCTGAATTCATCGTGGTCATTTGCACCAAGCTGCCATCAAAATGCACCTGAAATAAAAATACAATAATATTAAATTATTGACAATCATAATATATCACACCAAAAATGAATTTATAAGCTCAATAATTTACTCTTAAATTCTCAATATTAAAAATATGATTTACGTCAAAACACACATCGATCAAAATGAATAGTGTTGTCAACGTGTGGTAGATAATATTATCGATTAGAAACATGGTATGGCGCGCGTCACCTACACAATCAGATCCCATAATAAGCATGTAACAGTAGCCAAGTGTCGTAATCGATCATCGTAATTGCACCTGTTTATCCATAGACGAGAGTAAGGTAAACATCTGAGACAGGTAAGGATGGTTATGTTTGAGCGGCCTTACTGTCGGCAGATGAATAATGGTTCAGTGATCGCATTAACACAAGACTAGAAGTGAGGGAAAGTTGTCTAAATAATCAACGGAAGGAACTCGTTAGCATGAATGTGTTTTAGTCGGTACCCGTATACAAAAAGATGCCTATGTTTGTTTTAACACACACGTAAGTAATATTGTTTCGCAAATGTTGCATCACAGACTCACAAAAACTTGAACAAGCCTAAATTTATGATTCATTCAGCTAGATACATAACCGTTTTAAAAACAACTAGTATTCCAGATGTAACGGCATTTTTTATTTTATTAACATTTAATTTAAGCGGCGCGGCTCTTGGAATTTTAATGTAGTCTAGCAGGTTTATAATATTTATGTATTACCGCGTATTTAATGTAATATTTTTACGACACGATTAATATCTGTTCATAATCGTGATCTGGCACGTCAATAACGTAGAAATCGACATCTCTTCTATATTTAATCACTGTTCATCGAACTTCAAGCGAAATCGGCGCGTCACTACGTCTGTGCGGGCCGCGAATTCGTCGGTTGATTCGCCAACCTTGGCGTAACGAGGTCGCCATCCGCCCGGCGGCGGCGCGGCGGTGGCAAGTGGGTCAGGGGACGCGCATGCGCTCTCCGGACACGAGCAATGAGCGCCGCCCCCGCCCTCGAATGAATGGTCCGGACCCCCCACTTTATGCGCACCCACCAGAATAACATGACCTCCCCTTCCTAAGATCTTATTTACGATGACAGCGTGATTTGGGGTAGCTCAAAGGCTGGAAGAGCTCTAGCTTGTTTGGTTGCTAGCCCAAGCAGCTGTTGTACAAATCTGTTGAGCGTTCAGCCCACTAGTTGCTAAGCAAATCTTGGGATGTTTGATTTTGTCTATTGTCTGTGTAGGCATTTCATTACTGCTACTACACAATATAACACCTACTAAAAGCAAAGATTGATGATGTATTTTGTGTTACTTTGTTAATGAACTTGCTTGTGCCCGCGGCATCACTCGCGGTCAGAAGAGGATCCTACGGGAATTACCGTCATGAAAATAGTATGTATTAATACAGTACATGGTCTATCTGTGTGCCAACTTCTATCCAAATCCTTTGAGCAGTTTACGCATTAATAACTTACAAAATTTAAACACCTTCACAACCTAATTCACATTAATAAGTTAGATATAAAGTTAGCTGTTCTAGAATCATTCGATTAAATTTTATTTATTAAGTATCTCATGCAATTCTTATAAATATGATGCACTTTCTTGCATATAAGTGAGTAGCCCAATAGACCAAAGAGAATTTATGGTATTGAAAATATCTGTAATTCAATTTGGCTTGTATTTTCATTTCGTACATTGCCCTGAGAATGAACAAATACAATTTCGTTTCGCTTCATACCTATCAACATAAGAATTATTTATGAAGGCAACAATTTTTCTCAGATCCTTTATGTATGTTATTTCCATTTTATTCTCTTGTATTCTAGAATCGTATTACATAAAGCAACTACCCTCTAAATTTTTATGAAACAGCCCTTTACGCAGACACATTTTTATTTGCGTCGTTGAGGTAATTTCATTGCGCAAATTAAATTAAAAGTAGGCTGAATTTTCATGACAAGGATCATGAAAATTCAGTATAATATCAAATGGGTTTTTTGAATAATTCTTAAACGGAAACTTCAATAAATTCGGAATAGGTATCAGTTTTAGTATAATTATTACTGTATCAAGATGAGCGAAGTATAAAATTATAAACTTCACGACTAAAACTTGAAAATTTATCTGATTACCAAGTATTAAAGTCACTGAATATATAAGGAAATAAGAAAACTCAAGTACGGCAACACAAAGATACAGTTAAAATTAGTAATATAAGAAAGAACATTCTAAACAAACAAGCGAAATAAAATTCTGCAGAGAACAATTGGAATGGACGTCAGCAGAATAAAATGAAAAAACTCAAAGATTTATACAACGGATTCAACTACATTTTGTAGTCGTTAACATAAATTTCTTGCGCTCTAAATGCGAAGCTATATAATACATTTCAGCCCTAGAGCCTGCACTGGTGACCTACTTCTGTCAAATAAATCTAACTTTGTGAAAGCTATTCTATACAAAAATTAATGAAGTTATATAAACCATTAAAAGAAATAATGTTGAGCTCACCTTTGATTGTAACCAAAAACTGATAACAATTGAAACAGAGAATTTAACTAATAGTAAAATTCAAACAATGAACACGATAATATTAAAAAAAATTATAACGGATATTCGATGTGTGCACAACGAGAGACGATCTCGGTATGATGTGTTCCCATACCACGCAGCGGTTGAAACTATTGGTGATGAAAACTATTAGTAAGCCACTAATTGTACGGCAGCCTACATAGGCGGCGGTAATTGGCCCATTTACACATTTCGTTAGTCCAGCGTACATAATTGTTGCCTGTTTACAAGGAAGATGATATGAATATGCCAACCACGAATGGTAAAAAACTTGAAAATTACATCGAAGGCTTTGGTGCAATGAATTTAGGTGTTAATGAGCAAATTAGTGCAATTATGAAAACAGTGAAAGGTCTACTGACTTTCAAATGCTTATATTGTTCTTTGTTTCCAGTCTGACTATTCTTGTAAAGCAAAATCTTAAACAGGGCTTAGTTTGCTGTAGAAAATATTTTTTGCCAACTAAAATGGACTAAAAATTTAGATATATAATATTTTTCCGTACTTACATATTTTAACTACATGATTTTGATTTTGCTTAATTTTATCTTTAGATAGTTTTTGGCATGCATTTAAAGTTAATGCTAATTTGATTAAGCAACATAACATTGTATAGGTATATGTCACTAAAATTACCGCAAAAGCCATGAACCGTGGTCAAATACGAACAGTTATAAATATGAATATTGTAATAATGGCTGCTACATGTGGGTGATCGGTCAGAGGTGCCATGTGCATATGCTATTGAATATGTTTATGTGTAGACAATAGACTTAGTTAGATCATTTCATTTACAATGGTGTTGGAACAGTTGTGACACGGTGACGGACAAAAACGTTTAGTAGCATTTAAATTAAGCGTGTAATAGATGCATAAAGATACATTAGTTTGCTTGACGGAGTCTCGATTTTTGGTTCGCGATATGACTGTAGAATTAATAATATGACGAGATTCAAACTGTCATCGAATCAGCCACGGTTAAATATACGTAATAAAGCAAAGACTACATTTAAGATAAAGCAAACGATTTCGAGATATATCAATTGTTGAAGAATATTTTCCATACAATACCCAAAAATACCAGAAGCAATGACTAATGCTACGGTTATAGTGCTAATAAATACCGACCCAGAAAGTTTGTTCGAGCGCAAACAATTAACGGGAACATCTTTTAAAACCAGACATTGGATCTATTGTTTAGCGATCTTTACCTTTTATAGGCTCTATGAGTTTAATTCCAACATCTTTGTTTGCTTTAGGTACCTGTACTAAACCATCAAAGTGAACACTGATTTATTGCTATATTGTATCGGTTTATTCTCGTAAAAGGCAGGAAAATGTTCAAAGAAGAGACAAATTGCAAAATAATGATGAATGTGACGCGTTTTAGTATTTAGTATTCAAGTTAAGTAAGTGCCGAATACGGTACGAGATAACGGATTGATCTTTGGCTAAAGTAGATATTATCCTATAATTGGAACGTATTGACACACAATGATACCTGCCTTGAAAAAAATGACATAATTTTTCAATGTTCAATATAAGAGATAAATATATAAATGAAATTTCAATTTTATGCATGCTATATATTATTACTATTAATAAGGGCAAAATTAGAAGTATTATTGATAAGAATTTATTATCAACGTACCTGAATTACTCATACAGTAATAATATAGTAATTCATAAACATATAATTACAGTTCCTATGACATTTAATAACGGAAGCAGACAATTGCTCATAAAATGTATAGATGGTTAAACAATATGTCCTTTGGCACAATGCCCAAATGTCTGGGGAGAACTTAACAGTTCCCGAAGGGATTTTATCAAAAGTCATTAACGGAATATATTATTAAAGTAATTATTATAGTACTTACGTTATTTATAAGAACGACTTTTTCACACGCCTCCTACTGCGCGGCGCCATCTGAAATGATTTTCACATAAATCATTAATATTTATTACAAATATTCTGTCAGAAGATGAAAGCACTGGTACACAATTCAATGTACAGGAATTACAAAAAGCTTCCACCGATGGAAACCGACCTTGTTCATCCTGCTTGATACGCGCCAAACTGGCGTTGACTTGACAGTCCCGCCAAACATGGCTGCCGCTCGTGTGGGAAGCGGAAATACACGAATTACTACGAGCCAGAAAGGATAGAACAATCTGTACGCACGTGCAAAAAAGAGACAGACGACAGGTCCTGGCTGTTCGAAACTTTAGAAAGAGATAACAGTATGCGATTTGATAGGAGTGCGAAAGGATAAGAATCTCATCTAAACGGTTTTTAGGGTGGAGCTGTCTGGACTTTCGGGTCGGCGAGACGCGCAGATGGTAACAAAAAGGGACCAGTCGGGACTAAAATTTGGGCATAAATTGAACGACATTTTTGCCACATTGCTGCGAGGTCGTCCATCGTCTCAGGAATGAACAGGAACGTTTAGTCCTGACGTTGTTATTGCTATATTCTAAGTTAAAGTAGTTTTACATAACCAGCATTTTAATATAATTAATTAAACAATTATCATAAAAATAAATTTTGTCTAGCTTCTAACTATTCATACCTTTTTAATTAATCAAACAGAATTCTTTTCTAGTATGTTAATTTAAGCATATGGATGTATTTGTTCTAACAAAACACGTTTCGCATAACAGAATTAGCTGTATTCAAGTCACGGGGTCACTGACTCAGGATTTATTGTTGGTTTCCTGCCGTTTTATTAAACTTCATATTTTTCCTAAACACGAGTTCGCCGACCAAAATTTGTCTTCCGCTTTTTATTTATTCAGACTATCATTTGTAGTTCTATTTTAGGCGGTTGTACTATGGGCTGTTTCGAGTACAAAATGCACGATCAGTTACATCATTTTTTTATAAAATGATATGGGAATATCAACTGTAGCTTTCTGATATAAAGGTGAATATTCAATGGGTGCGTGTATAACAGGGAATACGCGTACGAGCAAATGTTATCGAGATTGCATCTGTATTATGGTATCGTCTCGGTATCGAAGTATTTTATTTTTAACCGTGATGTATGGAAGTACACTTAGCTTGCGCCTTTTCCTTAAAGGATCAGCAGAGCCGTGAGCGGTATTGAAGCGTGATTTATTCGTAGTTCTACATCGAACAAAATTCATAGCGGGTTCGATTCAACCATCACTTATATGGAGTAGCAATCTTTACTAGACTTTCTTAGTGAAGCAATAGACTCGAAGATACTGAAAACATTGACAACAGAGAACGAGCTGGCATCTACGAAATATTTAAAATTAGAACATTATGATATTTATCTAACTTCTTCTTGAACTTGTTTTTTTTTCATTGTGTTATCCAGGTATTCTATTCCTATCATAGATGTTAAAAGCTACTTTCATATCAGCCTGTATTTAGTTGCTCTAAATTGCGATTGCATTACATTAAGGTTACCATATCTATTGAAAAATGCGATCATGTCACGACTGATATATGTACATTTGACATATAAATCAAGTCAAAGAATTTTGATTAATAGATCTGAATTTGCCTCGTGTGCCCCTTTTATGGAACATATCTATTTCATATTAGGTTCATGATATTAAATAAGTATGTATATTACCAATAATGGTTATAATATGTGATATAATTTAGATGATTTAGAATAAAAATATTTAACGTTATTTCTACTAGAATTGTTCGCCAAATATATAACAGCATTTTATTTAATTAAGTATTTACACATTATACTTAGATTGACTTCGAAGTTAAGTCTGACATAGATTTGGTATAAAATAGAGACTGGCCATAATTGTATTTCATTAAGCTTATACAAATTAAGGAAATGTAATCAACGGTTCTCACATACCTGTCTTCTGACAATCCTTATATATATTTTTAAATTACACTTTTAAATGGCCTTATAAGCTCTCAACGAGAAGTTCAGTTGCTATTCTCGACAAGTCTTCATAATCGTAATCGATTCTCGCACAATGTTCTATCGTTATAAAAAGCAGTAATTACTGTATTAGATACCGATCATTTGCACCAGTTCAATTTAGGCAATAATCGAATCATACTATAGTCAAACTGGTTTAATTTAAGTCTGTTTCCACATTTCATACTGATGCATGTTTTTACCATCATTTGATAAAATACACGAGCACGGTTATCGATTACATATATACATTATGTATTAGCCTTATCGATATATCGAATTGATTAATAATCGTTTAGGTGTCAATTAAAAGTATTGAATATTTATATGTTCGGTTCAGCAGTAATTAATCTTTTACAGTTTTTATTTAGACAGCACACGGCGCCAATTATATTTCTTTATTTAAAAATGGAAACATCTGTCACTTTAAAGGTCGAGATCGGTTAGTAAAGTATCAGCCATTAAGAAACTAACCAGCATTAAAATTGATAGTAAAGATTGCTTTTTATTTGACGTCATAAGTGTATGGAAATATACCTTTCCATAAATAATTTTCACTTAATAAAATAACCCAGCTTCTATAGATAAGATTAAAGATATTGTCGTAGCCTGGTTTATGTTAAACTGTTCATAGATAAGAGATTAAGACAACGGAAGCTGCCGCCCGGTATATTTACATTCACATTATAATATCGTATCAAGTGAGATTATAGCTGCATAGTTTGTCACCTGTATACCAAGCTGATAAATCTTTATTTAACTTAGATAGTGAGCTACTGTGAAATACTGCTTCGGTACATTTTGGAGCGATATCAACAAATATAAGTTGCGTAAAAAATTGTTTACAAAAATGCAACGTCACTGTGATTCTTCATAATAATATATTAAGTATAGATTGTTATCGAGTTTATTATTCTTCAAAATGATTCTTCATAAAGATAGATAAAGTATAAAAATAACAGGATCAAAAGAAAGAATCCTATCGCATTTTGTTTAAGGTGTGGTTGATCCTCGCCATGTTGAACGAGGAGCTCGAAATGTTAACAAACAAGAAAGAAAAGGCATATTCTTCAATATTTGTGTGCGCCGTAATACGTATCTATATTTTAGAAATTATTCCATCGATTTAATAAGCATAGAAAGATTTTTATTAATTTAATTTTTTATTATATCTATGTCCGAAAACTTAAACATAGCGTTACTGTCCAAAGCAGAAATAGCAAAATACTCCATCAAATTCAAAAGTTCAAAATAAAATGATAAAGATAAAGCAGAAATGCAAACAAATTCGGTTGCTTCATCATTACCCAGCCCCATAATTACACGATGATATCAAGCCTCCACATCTAATGCCATGCATTTATTTCTACCATCAACTTGTTTTATCGTCAAAAACATATTTTGACATGGATGACTTCCGAACGATGCCGAGGCGTACCGATGTCATCGATCGACACCGTCGAAAGCCTCGAATTTTGCGCGAATGTATAGAGATTTTCAGATGGAGTAAGAATGTTGGTACTCGACGGGAAAATGGCGTGAATTCGTATTGAGATATCTTAATAATATTATAAAGGTTCTGTTTGTTTGGAATTTGCGTACATTGCTTATCTGGTAGATAGGATAGACTGCGACCAGATTATCTACAGTTGGATAGAACGTGTTGTGAACAATGTGCGGCTGAGCATTTCGTACTTAGTGTTAGACTGTATAAAGCCAGCATTATGAGTCAGGTTTCACAGTTCGAAACAATATGTGAGGAATTCCAGCTTCAATTAGGATGATTTGGCATGGTAATAATTATCATCAATACACACCCGTCGTGAATATTCCTAGCTATTCGTAAAATTCTTTATGCCAACATGCTAAAGTTTTACTGACAAGTACACTTAATGTTAAAAGGAAGGCATTATTATGCAACACGCAATTCCATTATTTATTAAAAAATAACTAAGTAGCTCCGGAACCCTAAATAAAAGTTGCATGGAAGTTACGATAAATGAAGGATATTTTATAATAAAATAGTTAGGGACTGTAAAACTTGGTTATGATAAGTCAAACAGAAAATATCCGCATAGGCACGCGATCCTTGAGAACATATTATTTATTTACAAGCCTGTTTATGAACTTGGGAAGTTTTAATGACAATGAAAATAACTTACGCCGGTAATAAAAATACATTAATTCTTATACAAGTTTGTCACGCTACTTTTTCCGCGGGGAGTTTCTCTTGAAGAGCTTTCTTTTAAACTTTTTAGGTATAAAATTTAAGGGTACAGGTGTTGCTTTTAAAAAAGATAAAACAAAAAGGAACAAAGGAAAGGAACGCTAGGTTCCTTTTGAGGGCAGACTGTATAATTTTCTTTAGAGGTACCAGAAATCAATGATTGCGGTTACAAGGAGGAAGTATTGGTATTTCGTAACTGATGTTACTTTTATGGGCGCGATTATTTTTATGTAAATACTTGCACGAGTAACAAAGTATTCGTCCACAGCGGCTTCCATGACACATAGTCATAAACTGAATCATGCTAGTCACGTACTTTTGAGTGTGAACGATTGAATTTTTATTCGTGTGCTCATCAAGTAAACATTGTTCCGAGATAGACACCTTGTTGTCTATTTCCGGATCCCTTTTATGTTTTTCAAAGAGTATCTCAAGGAAACAGATATACCTATTTCAATTTTACTGTTAATTATCTAGTACCTATGTAAACTAATAGATAACCGTTACGAAGCATACGCTATTCAGATAAAACGACTACTCGTGTTACCAAATAGCTTTAAGAGGCCTTTTTAAAATGAATCACGTGCCTAATCTCCAAGCATAGAAAATTAGAATAAGTCATTAAGGACCTGGTATAAAAGAGAATAAAATAAAATTAAAAAGGCAAAGGAAATGTTCTTTAATAAATAAACGCGTTCTGAACTCATAACTAATAATAAAGGCAATATCAAACGTTACGGTAATACCTCAGAAAATATATATTCCGATTACATGCAAGCAACAGGAGCTAATTTTTATTTGTTAGGTGTGCCCAGGTAGCGGAAACGCCGTATTTTTAATAATTGCATAATAATTCATCATCGGAACGGGAAAATGTTGGTTGATATAAATTCAGTAGCATTTTCACCGATGTACTTACCTACCGGGTATATTGTGGAAATAAGGAAAGAAATAAACCGGTGTTTGTGGCGGCGTTAAGTGAATGTTATACCTACTTCAGGGAAGGTATATTCGCGGGTGTTGTAACTACTTAAGCTGTCCGAGTGTTTAAGACCCAAGGTGGTCTTTAACCCGCTGAATATTCTAGTCGCTTACCTATTCCTTATCTACTGTTACATCGTACATGTTACATAGCGCGGACGTGTTTAATTTTAATTAGACATGCTAATATTAAACCATCTAGAAGATATTTACATGAATTACTGGGTTACGGTGGTTTTCACTTAATTTGTTCAAAGATATCATTTACTGATATTATCAACCGATCTTAATCGCAATTTCTATATTTAATATAATCTGAAAAGATATGTGTAGATTAAATTCATATTGTAAATATGTATTATTAAATTATTCTACCGATCAAGTCCTTAAATAAAACATAAAATATGCGATTTGATAATACCTAAGACATGATATTGATTTTCATTAATTAGTTATACCAACGGGATAAATACCAAAGTAATAAAGCAAATTATAACTAAAGCAGGACGTTAAATAAACGCTATTAAAATTTGCTTTAACACCCGCATGAAAACTCAACAAATCATAACCGTTGAAATGATACGTATTTACGTAAAAACGTAACTATGGGCGGAGGAGCGAAAGGTCAGACCTTTTTTGATATCACGCATTAACATGCATAAAAGGAGAAATCAGAATATTATCAGAGTGCCGCGAACGTTCCGCACATGCGTACAAGGAGGACCAATATCGACGGGCGGTAGGCGTCGCGCGCAAGCTCCGACGAACCCCCGATAACGTAAATAATACAATAAAAATAATACAATCCCACTCGATTTGAATGTCTTCTACTCTCCGTAGATTCAGAGTCAGCTTGATGGACTGTTATAGCTGCCCTCTATACGAGATTTTGTTGCGAGTATAAGACTTTTTTACGATGACAGTATAATTGATGGGCTGACCTCGCCGCGACAGAAAAACGGGTGTTTGTATCAATATTGACAAGGGAAATTTTACTAGATTAGTCTTTGTACGAAACAAGCTGACGGTACGCTATGGTAGTCAATTTTATGAGCGACGTTGCTTTAGGTAGGACGCTAGCAATATTACAGGCATCGACAAAGAAAAATGTTTTTTTTTTGAGTTCAAGCTACGCAGATTTGAGAAATCTTTTACTTGAATAAAATCAATGCCTACATGATTTCTTTCGGTAGCAGTGGAATAGGCAAATATTAGTTAGTTGTTAGATCTCCTTGTGTAAAGGCAATATTACATTTATGTTACAGACAAAGTATGCATATGGTTAGTTTAGAATTTAGATTATGTAATATATATTTAGTATATTGTATTCAAGTTAAAGTTTGATATAAAATAAATAGAGTGAATGCTGCAACAGGAAAATAGATTGCTGGTTAAATACATAAGTACTCTCGTAAATTTAAACTTTTTAAACTTTTCTGGTTTGGAATAGTTTTTACGTTCTAAAGTCCAATTTATCTCACCCGACTCAGAACAGATGCGCTTCGAGCCATTTGACCTTACGCTGCAGTGGACGGGTTAAATGTCACCAGGACCACTTTTTCTTTTATTGTACTTTTACTTGCTACCATTATCTTGTACTAAATACCGCATACACATAAATAAGGCAAAGAAAAGGTAAAATATAACTAAAGTTAAGACAATAAAACTAACTGAATTCGGAATATCAATTACAATATTGAATCAAATACAAAAAGTAATTGACGAAATTGTCTATAATATTGCGGCCATTTTAAAACGAACTTAAAATTTTATTCGACTAGATCACGCAAAGGAATTAAATCAAACAACCTTGTAATTGATATTCATTACATTATAAACAATAATTCGATTATCGAATGGCGATATCGCGAGGATGGAACAGAAAAATACAAATTTCAAAATTACGCTTACCGTAGAAAGCGGAGGCGCGTTGGGCAGCTGTGCGTTGCGAAGTGCGACCGACGACACAAGCCTACTACGTCACCCCTCCCGCGCCGCCCCGCCCTACTCCTTAGCTTCTCACAGATTTGTCTACACGACCCCTTGCTACCGAGTTAACAGGCTCTATACCTAATAATACCTATTAATTATCCTTTATTAGGCTGTTTAATACGATTGCTTTTGTCAATATTTCCGCCATTAAGTAGTTGTTGCAAAACTATGATTAGACGTCAAATATTTTGACAAAATTACAATATTATACAATAAGACAAAAGGTTAGAAGTAAAATGTTGTGTGACGGAAACTTACGCAATGGTAGCCGTGTAAGCATGTACAAAGATGTACAAACAAAGTTAAATACGTGCTTACCTATTGACAGTGAAACCGTTAACGTTGTCGGGCGCGTGCAGTGACGTAACTAAAGCCTGCCGGTTCCGGAGGACGAGTTCACATGCCTCTTTGTTTAACATACGACTTTATTGTAAGGAGACTAGGCTTAGAACGATGTGTATAAGAATGCACCATGCTCCTTTGGCTTGTCAACCCCAATGATTGCAATAGAAAAGGTTGGGCTCTTTTGTTGTTGGTGTGGAGTTGGCTATCCAATTTGCAATAAATATGCTGCTTTTGAGAACAAATAACATGTTTCGACACGTGTTACGCATTTTCTTGACCTTGTATACCTTGTATTCTAGGCAAAATACGGTGGTCATTCGCCTATGGCTTTCTACAAAAAAAATTTCAACTAATTAATGCCTTTGTTCACAAATGTGATATTGACAGTTTTGGACAAAATCTGCTTTTTGCGGTTACTGGCCAAATGAAGAACTTAAAATGTATTTTTCAAAAGTACGATAGCTATGTTGTAGGTATGGTTTCTATCGGTAGGTATCCGCGAAATGCCATTCTAATTGCGTTTTGCCGACAAAATACTTCCGACAATATTGTCGTATTATATAATTTTGCATTCTAAACGCCGCTTATCCATCACGACGCGTCCGTCCGGTGTCTATGTCCAACTAACAAGACGCCATATGGCGTTCACGGTCCAATGACTCAATACATTTTTGTATGTAACTCTTTGAAATCGTTGATGCGTACGATTATGTACATTCATATACGACCATTATTATTATTACGTAATGCATGAATTAGATTTATTGCTATTACTTGCCCTTAATTCTGCATACGGGTCGTTAGAGTTACAACATCTTGGTTTAAAAATAAGTGAAGGTGTGATTATTTTTTATGATATTGTAGATCAGCCGCAATATGGAAGACTAGTTTGGGCGTGTTTTGTTAAAACCTGTTGCCGGCGTGCTTCGTGAAGAGATTATAAAGTTGTGTGACGTAGGAATATGACGTAGTATGGACGTGGTAACAATAATCTAAATAGCATCCGTGTAGTCCAATATATTAACACCATGTTTGACTGCTTGTCCTAATCTCTCAACGTGTAACAGTAATTGTTGAATACCTACCAAAAAAATATTTTAAATTAAGTTTTAAAGCTTCTTTGCTTTTTAACTATGTTTTCATTGCCATTGCTAGAAAGCTTTATACAATAAAGGCCTCGATGGCATAGTGGTTAGTGTAACCGACTGCCACGCCTGAGGTCGCAGGTTCGATTCCCGCACAAATCAAACATTTGTGTGCATGAACATGGATGTTTGTCTTTGTCTGGGTGTTTCTATGTATAATATGTATGCATTGCAAAAAAAATAGTATATATGTATGTTTATCCATTGTCTAGTACCCATATTACAAGCTCTGCTTAGTCTGGGCTAGATGGTGTCGTGTGTATGTGATAGAATATTATATTATTAATTCAATAGCGTAATTATTTTATGTATAAAAACGAGAATCCTAAGATAAACCAATTACCGAATACGCTTTTTGAAGCAAAATTATACATTGAATGAAAATTTTAGACAAAAGAAGACATAACATCGGAATATGCCGTTCATATTGTATTTATAGCTAAAAGATAATTAGGTATTTAATTCTTACACCAACCTAGCAATAAATAATATAACATTAGGTAAGTGCTTCACCATATTTCATATTTTGAGGTTACCTTGAAATAATCTTAGATATTTAAGACATGACTCGTTATAATGTTTGCTCAAATCGAGAAGCATTTATAGTGATAATAAAACTAACAAGGTAACAAGGTACAATGCCACATTTAGTTAAGCTAATTTAAAAAATAAACTTTTATCGAAATCGAATAGGCATAAAACAAATGTACCTACTGAAGAGTGTAGGCTTTTATCGAGTTGTTGTACATTCGTCACAAAGTAAATTTGTCACATTTTGAAAAATCCATACATTGAAAGTAAATTCGTCACATATAAAAAAAATAGGTGTAAATTCGTCACAGGTACATGAGGGTTATTCTAAATTTGTCACAAATTCTCACTAAACATCATTTTTGCTCAAATTAGCGATAGTAAGCAAAGTTATTGATTTTAGCGCTCCATCATCGCTCTAATCGGAGAACAATGATTTTTACGTAGGTGTTAGGTTATTATATTTACTTATATACATAGTTGTAGGCAAGTCAGCAACTCGTGATCTGTGATTTTTTATAGGTGTTATGTTAAATTAAAAAATTATTATTATTACTGTGATTTAATTGGATGAAATATAATGACCATCAAAAATACTAATTGCACAGTAAAATATGCTTACTAAAATATATCATAACGAATACACCTCAAATCACTGCATTCCGTCTCGGAAGGGTTAGGTTATGTTAGGTTCCTTCTTAAACCCACCCAAAAATAGAAGCCCCGCGGAGCGGGGCTGCGTCGACTTAGTTTGATCTCTTTAAAATATTTTAGTAAGCATATTTTGCTGTGCAATTAGTATTTGTGGTGGAACAAAGGCAAAAATTGAGGAATAGTTAAATACTACCCGATTTAATTGTCTTTCTATTGTTTATCTTATAATTGTAATGTTGTGAGCAAATCGTCCAATTGAGTACTGTGATTTTTATGTAGTTGTAAGGTAAATTATTAAACTTACTGTGATTATAAAAAATATACAAATTCTTTATTCTACTAGTTGTTTAATTTTTTTGCTATCGGTGCGGGTAAAACCCATGTGACGAATTTACAATAAACAAAATTGATATAATTATTGGAAATTTATTGCATAAATTAGAATTGTGACGAATTTACACATACTTTTTTTCGCGACGAATTTACTTTGTGACGAATGTACAACAACCTCTTTTATCACGTTGAGAAACATTAAGAGGTAATATTATACCTAAATAATATTGGTACGTGTCTAGTGAGCGTAAGAAGAGCGTAAGCAGCTTATATAGTAAGCGTAAGAAGCTTTAAAACGTTATATTTCTAATTCATATTGCTATGTACCTACTTTTAGCTCTGTCAAAGTGCCTTAATATTACGTGACGATTGTCCGTTCTTAAAATGAGTAAATACAGCATTACTTTCATTAATAATGTATATTTTATGTTTATGCAATGAATTAACGATAAAACTCCTAAAACGTTGAAATAAAACAATCATTATTATACTACTTATTTCTCATTTACCTACACTTTTCATATAATAAGAACGTTATACAATCAATTTAGTCGATTTCTTTACTAATGACGTAAAACATCGATTTGCGTCAGTGATACGAATTACGTTACTAACACAGCAATTGGAATCATGGATTAAGTTGACTGATCTAATAACCATTAATGCTTTTCATGACCGACATCTGAGAAACAACACAGTTCACTAATCATTTCTTAACTTCGTAATCACAGCTTAAATACGAGTAATAATGCCACAGGCATTAAAAAATCCAATTCATCATAATATTTAGTTGAATTATAATTTTTATTATTTTATTTAGGTAAATTATCTGCTTGTATAATTTTATCTCCTCGAAATAATTAGGTACTTCATTCGTGTTATAAATTACGTTACTGCAACTTTTTGAATTTGAATTTTATTTTTATAGCTTTGTTTCTATATAAACAAGAGT
Organism: Catocala sponsa; assembly: GCA_963564715.1. Taxonomy (NCBI): domain Eukaryota; kingdom Metazoa; phylum Arthropoda; class Insecta; order Lepidoptera; family Erebidae; genus Catocala; species Catocala sponsa. The sequence goes on along the minus strand of OY751337.1, from coordinate 18,157,331 downwards.
AAAAAAAAGATTTATGTACCTATGTTAGAATGAACCAGTTACGTCTGGATGTAAATCTCGCATTTGTTTTTTTTTAAATAAAGAACCGGTATTTAAAAAACATCATATTATGACTTGGGATATGCTCATCGAATGTACACGGAGGGCCACAAATAAATATATGAAGTAGTTTCGCAATAGCCGCAACCAACCTGCTTACGACTAAGAAGAAGAAGAATTACTTCGCAAGGTCTTTTGTTAAAAGAATAACGGATATAATGACTAACTCATTGATCCTTAGGTAAGGACCTTTCAAATGATTAGCTCATTTGAAAGGTCCTTACCTAAGGAATCTCTCGTTACAATTTGATTCACATATTCTGGGACACGTATAGCTAAAATATTAATGTGTGCCTGTGTATATAAACGGCTGTTTTGGTCACTGACAAGCAAACGAATCGATTACCTACATTCAACAGCATGTAAGTACACGAGGCAAACTGAACCATTTATGGCTTCGTTTAACCACTTTAGTTCATATGCGAGTCCTATTCTTCTTTATTTAGAAATGTAACACAATTTGTGGTATTTTACTGATTTTGTTCTCCTATACGCTTGGTCTCTCCTGCAAATATAATTCTCCCACAAACGTTCAAAGTATAAATTACTTTAATGAAAAAAATAACAATAATATAATTAAAAGACGGAGTATACTATATCATGTACACTGCCATTGCCGTTGTACGCGTTACAATGTCTAACTACGGAGACAGGATCCATTTATCGTATTATACGTTTACTAGTCTAATGTACTTCCTTATTTTTGAACAATAATAATGTAATTAACTTTTATTTATTACCTACGGTAGGTAATTATTTGACTTATATTCTCCGAGTTTTTACATAATTACACACATAGTATAAGACTTACTTATTAAGTGAATATTGTACCTATTATTTAATTTTTAAATGCAGTTAGAACTGAAAACGAATACATATTGCAATAGACTGCACACGTTGTCCCACGTCAGTCAGACGGAGGATTATTTCGCTCGGACGGTCGCAGCCAATCCGACGTCACCCCTCCCCTTATTGGTGAATTTAAAAAAGGAATTTCAATTTAATCCGCTCCCCTCGAATATAGCTGACAGGCGGTGCTTTGCCGAGTGTCGTTCCCGAACGGATTATTGAGTGTTCTCTTGTTGAAAGTTTTCGTTTTTAATTTTTACGTCCAACGAGATTTTAAATTTCGTTGAAATTTGAATAACGTTCATAGATAAACGTAATTTATAATAATTTTAGATACTTATAAATCTGTTAGATACTTATAAATGCCAGTCTAATTAATAATAACTTATACATTTTGAATACAATTATCTTGAATAGAGTCTGTTAGATCTTAGCTTATTTGTTACTTGTCCTAGTGACAAGTATAAAAATGATGTAACAATTTATATTTAAATATGCTTATTGTCGATAGAAAGAAACGAAACCTAAGTAATCACTCAGATTTTCACTTATAACTTTTATGAAATTATCACACTTAGATTTTATTTTACTATAATTTAACCATACCTGGCACGTTAGCTAGTATCTGAGAAAATTCGCCGAATAGTAAAAGTGAAAATCGAGGTAACAATATAAGTGTATGACCCGACTGATCAAATGACTAAGCGATTAAATTATAAGCCTGTGGTCGTTGTAATATCATTGCTATAACTTATGGATAACCGGCACCGTAAAATAGTGACCATAAGTCTCTTCCTGACAACATAGCGCCTACTTAAAGAGCGCTAAATATAACACTAAGGTAAGTACTAGATGGGCGTGGCAAAGAAGCATGGGCCTCCCACACAGCTTGGAGGAAACTCAATTCATCAATTTAGAAGACTCTCTAGTAGAGTTCTGTACAACAATTCTGTATCAAGATTATACTATTAATCTTAAAGAATCAAAATAATTAGATCTATTAATATATAAATATTGGCTACTATGACATCATTTTCGATTGGAGTCCAGTAGACTCTACAGGCTAAGTCAAAACGTTACTTTCACTGATAATTACGGTATATAATTACTTTCTCTAATATGTTTCAAAGTTTGGCCCAATAGACTCATATTAAATCAATTAAAAATATGTTTTAGAATTTTGTACTCTATTATTTATTTTAATATAATTAGGATTCATCTCATGGATATGATCTTGCATTTATGGCATAGCAATATTTTTATGAGCTAGTATAAAACTGATCATACGGAAAATTTTATGTTTGTTGCTACAGCGAGCTAACCATGTGATTCTTAAATATAAGAGCTCTATTAAATTTATTTTATGAGGACATGAGTCATCTTGTCAGAAGGCTGTTACCGTGTCCGCGAGATCACGATTATGATCTACAAGCATCTGTTGACTAAGTCGTTCAATGTTAGCTATTAGATAAGTCTTGTGTGGTCTAAGGTCTGGTTACTATGTCAAAAAAAAGAGTCATTTTACCTAAGAACAGTTATTTTCTGACACATATTCTATGACAAATATTTCAATTTTTAATGGCCGTAGCTAAAATGAATCGTTTTTTGAATATACGATCTAGGCCTATGCTACCTTGTTAAAAGATGCTTACACTTCTCTAACTTTGAGGAGAAGTACAGAAGTGTACGCACAGAGCATGGAACCAAATTACAGTTGCTTTATACTAAAGACTCATTTGTTATATTTTGTAGAGTCCGTTTCAGTGAAAGCTACAAATATGATTTTAATATTGTTAAGCTGACTCTGCCCCTTGAAAAGAATGTTATTATTACTTTTATAGCTAGTAAAAGCACGGTAGGCAGTATCCTGTGCTCTATGGTTAGAATGGGTATGAGTATTGAAATGCTTAAGTTTAGTCAATTATGTTTAAACGACAAATGAATGTATGTAAGTCTATCAACATTTCAGACTGCTGCAGGTACTAATGCATTTATAATTAGTAAGCCCAGAAAATGTGTAGATCTCACCATTGGTAGTCGAGATGCGTTACAGCAGTCACTTTTGTTACTATGAGAAAATAAAGAAATTGCACTTTTTGGGCGACTTGAGATGGACGAGCAAAGAGCTTCGCTAGCACAGCGATGACACTTTCATGTTATCTTCTAGTATGTAGGTAGTATATTACTTTTTTACTGGTAGTGTATGTTGGTATTGGTGCAGTGAGTTGACATGACAAAGCTCAGCCTTATGCATGCGCAATGTGCCTGTACCAAAAGATTTTTTTGGAGTAGATATAAAAAAAAAACAATTATAACCTATTTTCAATATTTTCTTATTTCAAACAGGAGTGCCAATTGATAACTTCAAATATCGCTAAAGAAATATCATAACGTCATCTTCTAGGCAGGATAGCGATGACGGCTACAGAATAGCATATGTAGAAGCGAAAATTTTATTCGAGAATACAATAAACAAAGACATAACGGCTGACGTGAGGTGGGATTTATAAAAAAATATTTTGCTGTTAATATTCACAAAATAACGCGTAGTTTAGTGATTAGTTATTGCCATTAAAATATTAAAAACAAAATTACCGAAAATTAATAATACTGACCTTATAAGATAGTAGCTACACTTAATACAATGTTATCAGATAGATTACGTCTACAAGAAAATAGTTTGATAGATTACATTACAAATATTGTTCAAGTATAGAGCAGAAAGTGAAGTCATGGCGATATATTATCGTAAATATTTATTTACCCTTGCTTTAAATATGATATCACATAATTTAGAAAAATAGCTTTTGAGATTCAAACATTTAAAAAAAAATTTAGAAGCATATGTTTTTAAACATATTTTTACAACGAAACATTTTTATAAAATGCCTTTATATGCTTATGTTTGTAAAGTATTTTAGAGCTACAACTAATTTAATAATTCAAATTAGTAAATATTGCAAGACGTCTTTTGTATATATAAATAATAAGCATAGCTGACAGGCTTGGGTAAAACAGCCACTACCACGGTTACTCACTTACACGCCACGATATCGATTTTGTCAATTCTCCTTTGCCTTTAAATACTTTTTAAACCTTAATATGCAAGTTTCTGTTACTTAGCTATGTCAAGATATTTGTCTTTTATGCCGTCTACTAATTGTAATCCTATGAAAGTTTTTGTAACAATTGAATATTTTTTCTTGTATTAATCTCATTGCCTGTATATTTCGTTTTGAAATTTCGTACATAATAAAACATTTGCTAAGACAAATTTTCAATCTTTGCATTATCTTTAAAATCTGTCTTTGCAAATAATATATTTTACATCAAAAAGCCTTTAATTATTTATGTTATTATACATATTGTCTAAGTTCTCCATTTTGACTGTTATTTTTCAGCAAAAATTAATATATTTGAAAACTTATACTTACCAATCAAGTTGTATTTCTCTATAATTAATAGACATGTATTCCTCTTATATAAAAATGTATAAATAATTACAATTTAAAATGTTACCTCTTTTATTACGAAATAAATAGCCAGGCAAAATGTTCATAAAATATAATTACAAACATAAGTAAGAAAGTAGGTACTGCCATAATTCTATCAAAACATGAAACTTGAAATTATTTCATAATTATTGCGGTATTTGTCGTGTAGGAATGCTATGTGTATTTAAGAATTTCAATGACATTATTATTATAGCTCGGACATTTAGGCGACGAGAATTCGTTTAGTACCTATGTATTTATATTAAGTGGTTCAAATAATCATTCAAACGCGTTAGAATTATTTTAAGCGTTCGAATAAACTTGGACAAAATAGAAAACGAAGTAACCGTTATTTAACGTTAATTCTTTATATTGAAGATGAAAAATAACTTATTATTCTTGTATCAAGATACTAAAAAGTTACTAATATGTACGTTAATAAATGCTTAAATATGCATTTTATCTAATTTAATGTTACTTTAAATTATTTTTACTGTATATAAATTGAAGCAAAATGTATACAATTTACTTAAATTAAAACAATATTAACTTATTAAAAATGTCTAGTTTGAAAAGTGTCTTTATATTCGTCAATAATATTTGTATTTGCATAAAATATATATTTATACGATATTATAAAGAGTTAAATTTGTACACATAGATAATTAATATAACATTAGACAGCGGAAATTATTAATGCGATTCATAACGGATTTTTCGGATTAAGTAAATAAACTTAATTCCAAAAAGCTTTGGCCGAAAGCTCTTAATCTCTAAAATTTGTTCAATTTATGTTATCATCTAATGTTATTATGCGGTTGTGAAACAAGTTATTCGATATAAACGTCGTGGCTAGAAATAATGGTATATTTACTTAAATGCATTATAAATTACGCAATTGTGACATAACACACACAAATCCATTCCATAATTACCTTGAAGAATGTCACACGTTTTAACATAAATATTTCCATACCATATTGCGATGTTGCACGAATCAACTCGAATGTTTTACGATAGTTACTAGCAGGCGAATTTAATTCGAGAGCCAATAGTAGGGCGCTCGTCCGGGCCTCTAATGCGCAAGTTCGACATCGGCGCAGGCGCAGAGGTGCCTTTGTGGCGGCCATATTTTATTGCCCTTTTTTCGGGACGAACCAAAATATCCATTCATAGAAGTCAGGTATAAAAATGTTTTTGTTTAAGTTTTGTAATGCAACCGTCTTCTGTTCGAATACATAGGATTTAAAGGGATTTGTAGAGCTCTAGTTTTAAAAAACAAAATTTGTTTTCTGACGGGTGTTTTTTGAATTTGGATTAGCAAAATGGCGGCAGCTTAATGCGAAAATAATAATAATAATAATAATAATAATATTCTATCACATACACACAACACCATCTAGCCCAAACTAAGCAGAGCTTGTACTATGGGTACTAGACAATGGATAAACATACCTACATATATACTTTTTTTTTGTAAATACATACATATTATACATAGAAACACCCAGACCAAGGCAAACATCCATGTCCATGCACACAAATGTTTGACTTGTGCGGGAATCGAACCCGCGACCTCAGGCGTGGCAGTCGGTTACACTAACCACTACGCCATCGCTAGTTATTTTCATAGAATGCTTTTGTGAATGTTCTTGGTACACGTTTTAGACGTTTTTTGATATTGCGACCACATGGTAAGATTTGGTCTACCATTTGTACGGGAATATGCAATATGCGTTGTCACAGCGAAGATGATAAAAAGAAAAAAGTGCAACGAAACCAACTATGTCAAACGCTTAAATGTGAGACGTTCGGCTTAATTTTTTTAAAATTTATTCCCAATTTTCGCCACAAAATCATTGTAACCGTAATCAGTATTAATAAAAGTTTAGTTACTTTGTAAAATATACCAAACTCAGAAATTTAAATTGATATAATACTGCTATAATTTATATCTAAGAAGATATAAATTATAGGAGTATTTTAGCAATTTATAAGTTCGTAAAGGATGTAAGTTGAAAATAGTAAGTATTAGATATTATATAAAAGTGATATAGGTAAGTACCTATTGTACTTACCTAATCATAAACTTTATGTGGCAAAACATGCAGATCCTATTTTAACTGACCATAAACCATATCATGTTTTACAAAATAAATATCTTTATCTATCTTTATAAAGCGTATTTTATTAACTATCAGGTTTTTCATATATAACGCTACATTATACGTGGGTAGGTAGGTACTTCGTAACCGCACATATTGCAAAAGCTCCCCTAATTATTAAATGATATATATAGCTTATATATAATAATTAGGTAAAATATTTATTTAATATATAATATATTAAATAAATATCCTGTGATAAAATACTAGAAATAAAAGAGCTATTTCTCAAAATCCCTAACTCCAAACAATTTGACATAACTTTCAAAATGATTAGTTATTTTTGATTATCTGTATAAGTACTGAAGCAACTTCTCCATAATCATAGAAAATTGAACGTAGCGAATAATAGTAATTTCAGATACACTTACATTTACTTAGTGGCATAATTAATATCCTCGATAAAAATATAATTAAAGTACTTATAGGTGGATCATAGGAGAGTGAACTCTACAATCGATTTTGTAACAGACGTTCGATTTATAAATACCTAATTATGAGCTTTTGTTTATACATTCCTGACATCAGCGAAAAAAAATTAACGATGCTATAATGTTTGTGTTTATGTCTTCGTGACTACAATATATCAAATATTAATAAAATAAGATAATAAATTACAAAATGCCTATTAAAAAAGGTACACAGTTTGTGTACATTTTTAAACTGAAGTATAGTTACATACAGACAATAAATATTAATACTTACCATTATGCAGCTGCGACGCATCACGATGTCTCCCTTACAGTGAAAATATCTAATCTTTATACAGAGTAGTCGTTCTGAAACAGATTTTCGTCCGTACACTAATATGAAAGCTTTTTGAATGAATGAAAGCTCCCTTAGAGCTAGACATTACGACGATCCTGCTTTATCATGGTACAGCCGGGCAACGCCATCTAGTAGCGAATAGGAGAACTAACAAAATATGTAAATGAACCTGAGCTTATTAGAATAAAATATTTCGAGTTTTATAGATATTGGTGTTTCTTTGAATAAAAGATAAGAAATATTGTCACTGTAATGAAGGTAAAGTAACATGTGAATCACTGTATCAAATTAAAAATTGTAAAAAATACAAAGAAAACACTTACCTTTGCCGCAGTGCTGAAAGGGTGTTGCCAAAGGGCAGCTGGCCAAAATGATATTATTGACGAAGTTTAATATCTTCAACTAACACTCTAAGCTCGGCAACATTATAGCAATTGGTAGTTTAGGTAGAAAAGGTAAAATTCTTGTGAATTTTCTTACAAGCCGTTTTATTTTACTAGATACGCACAACCCCTGCGTCTAATCAGAATTTTCCTAATGAATGCAAGAAGTGACATCTACGGGAAAATAAAACAATAATAGGCGCCCTCAACACAGCGAGCCAACAACGTCGTTAAAACTTGTCACGGTAGATGGCGTTACTACGTTCTATTTTCGAAAAGGATGTGATATATTATTTCGGCTTCTGTTTCAGAGATGTCGCATTTCAAAATTTAAGATGGCAAAAAAATTTAAGTTTGCTCTTAAGTAGTGAATTTTGCTATTAGTTATTAGCCGCACAGTAGCTCGCATTGTAAATGTATCCTATGTTTATCCCATGGTTCAAGGAATCTCAATTACCCGAAATTTAATCTTTTATATAATGAATAATAATTATTTAAGATATAAGAAGACCAACCGTTTAATTAAACCAGCGGATTTAATTAAGATATTTGCTTTAGATAAAAAAGCAATTAGATCACTAACTACATACATATTTATTTAAATACATAGTTTTAATACATGCTCGAAAAAAAGACAGAGGTCATTAAAACCTCATTTCGCCATGTATAGTAGTAGATCCTACGTAATAGGGGCGAGCTCATTGCCGGAGGTTCGACGCCCTCTGTAGTACCGGGGCGTCGCCCAGGAGTTGTAGTCTGCTGGGAGGGTCGCTGAGGTAGTCTTTTTTTCAGCGACCCATCCACCATACAAGGCAGCGAGTAGGCACAACGTGAGGTTTTGGTCCGTAGACCCGAAGTACGGGAGAGCCGGACATAACCCTCTCGCCTCCCCTTGTGGCGAGAGGGTATGCATCTGGCGCATTTCCCCAAGTAAAAAAAAAGGTATACCAGGCACTGTTCTGGACACTGCTATTGAAAATGTCTTGCTCAATAATTCAATAACACTTTGTTCAAGGCAGGAATCGATCCTCATTCGTAGCAGTCGCATTCAGAACTACTTCGCCATCAGGGCACCTATACTTGTTCCTTTATATTTTGTGAACTTTGGCGCATGTAGGTAGTCCAGTAAATAATATGGCCTACATGAAAGTTACTTTACATAATATGTATTTCTAAATAAATTATTATCTTACTAGTACTACAATATTTCTTTTGCTATGAAAATGCAAGCAAGGTGGCAAGTAAGTATCAGTATAGGTACTTGCTTCCCATCTTGCTTTTACGACTTGCTTTATGGAAAGGTGTTACCAAAAATCTAGTTGCACAAGAATGCCAATTATTGTAATAAAATAAGTTTAAAATAGAATTTTGACGGTCAAACAAGAAGTTAACAGCTTCTGTAAGAAATAAAAATAGAGTCTAGTGGCACGCAGCCACACCCTGGCCAGGGAATTAATAAACAGTGATGGATTCATCAAGCGTCTAAAGAGGATGGCAATGACGTAGTGGTTTACGTGGTCGCCTCACCGCTGCCACTACGCCGAGCGTTGTGGGTTCGAACCCCACACGGGACAAAAATTGTGTGATTCACAAATAGTTGTTCCAAGTCTGGGTGTTCTTAGTGTCCGTGGTTGAATGTTTGTAAAATCCCCGCGACACAGGAATGCGAGAGTCGTCTTATTCCAAAAAATAAAGAATATGGCAAATACTACTCGGGGAGAGTTTCTGAGCTAAAGATCCATATAGAGTGTTTGTTAATGGATGGTAACGTGTGTAGTATTGTGTTCAAATCCTACTATTTGGTTCTGGCTGTAAAGTCGATTGCAGAAATATATGTTTACACAAAAATATGGGTTTCGATCTAGCCTAATAAACGTCAAATACAATGTATATTTACATTAGATATTTATTATAATTTAGAGAAATACCATTTTCGATATTTATGACACAAGAGTCTTGGTAGGAACTCTCTATTTTGAATAGATTTTATTATGGAAATTAGCCCACTAGTGGTTCGATGACCCATCCTAGAAGAAGAAGCTGAAATTTCAATGTAATGAACTAATGAGCTAAGATGCTCTCGCGCGCACACGTTCACACGCACATATGCGCACTAACACACACACACACACACACACACACACACACACACACACACACACACACACACACACACACACACACACACACACACACACACACACACACAACATATACTTTCGCTCACAAACGCACACTCCACAGTCGACATTTAGTTACTGATATATTTTATATTATTATGCTATTCCACTTTGAAAATAATATTTTAATAATACTTACATTGTTTTAGGGGGCCTGGTAATCTGTGTGACAGGGTTTCCTAGTGCAGATACCAGTCTCCCACAAGGGTGTTTTGTTTTTTATTTAAGAATTTTAATGATATTTTCAAGTTATCTTTGTGGAAGAGAAAATAAATCATTATTATTATTATTACTGAATCCTCCTCCAACAACACAAAAACAAGCAATTTAGAAAACCTTAGTCGGATACACAACATTATTTTGACCTTCTGAACAGTAGTAACACTTCTCCAAACAGATTACTATTTCACTAGTATTCTCTGCTCTACAATTCTCTTCTGTACAATAACACTCTTACGTAGGCATAAAAATGTACACACAGTAGAAATTAACATTTGTGGAAAACTCTGGTACCCATGATAAGATTTAACTTGAGTTTTGGATACCAGTGCTCTCTCAGATGATGCTCACTTTTTTCATTATCACATCATGGTCGTCATTTGGGTAGAAATATTAATATTTCTACTCTTTTTCGATATTAAAGAGAAGTTTTAAATATGTGTTCTAGGATATTGGGTATTCCGAAAAATATGTTTTCGCTTTGCTACATTATGTAATAGATAAAGTTAAGTTATTTGACAAGGAATGGGCTATGGATACTTACATCTTTCATTTCTATATCGCAGGGGATTGTAACAAGCTTTTAAACAATTGAAACAAATAAAAAAACTTGTTTATAAAGGGCATTAGGTATATTTGTGGAGCGCACAATATGATTTATTTCTAATGTATTTATACTAAAAGACGCATCTTGACGTGTCGATAGACGTCGTCTATGCAGTATATCTATGAAAGTTCATATTCAAATGAACACGTATTTTTTATATTTATATTTAGTTTGTAATATTTATTCGAAAATGATTGTTGAATACACAGATAAATGTACCTACACCTTTTTCATAGCGCTCATCTGAGGATCAATTCTCTTAATCTAGTCTTTAAAAGTCATGAGGTGACTTAAATGCAATTTAAGTTTACGACCGACGTTTAGCGTTTATTTTAGGTTAGAACAACACCATTTGTGAAAATTATTTATACATAAGGAAATCTATATTGAATATTTTTTATAAGGAGAATTGGCTCTCTTATGGTTGACAAGCATTGTCAGAACAGTTAGGCAAGGGCTGAGCTCATTAGTTGCCAAATTGTTCTCAGGACACATCGCACAGAGATGAAAAAGTGTTAAAGCAAATTTGTGTTTAAAGCGGAATACTGCAGGTGGATTGCATAATGCGGCTTGCGAATACAATTACCACCGTAGTAGCATATTTTTAATAAGTACTTACTACGAAACGAATATAGCTTGTAAGATTATGTTTGATTACAAGCAGTTACTGTAGTCTCAGTACGCTACCAACAACGTCGGTATCTTATGAGTTGTTGCGCTTTTAAATAAGGAGTCGGTTTGCAGCCCGCACAAGATGGAAACATCTCTGAAACGTCTGACGGTAAAGCGCTTTTTAAAGGAGTCTATCAACCCTATTCACAGACGTTTTTTGTTATATCTAAACTTACGACTCTCGACAGTCCACAAGGTTAATCAATATTGTCGTGATTATAGTCTTTCTTTTCTTTCTTGTCTGACCTTTTACAATAATCGAAACTCTTTTTGCCTCGGAAAGCATCTAAAGTATTGAAAAACATACACAACTATGACAGACAGCATCTTCAGATGAGTATGCCTCCCATAAAAATAGGCATTCACACCGACCAAAAAAGATACTGACGGCAGGCATTAAGTAATATAGCAGAAATCTGAAGGAAAAATCTCGTAATAAATACTGTTCAAAATTTTGTTCTGAACTACTTATTCCCAGTATCATAAGTATCACAAATGGTATTTTCCTAAATTAAAATAAGCATTAAATGTAAACATAAATTAGATTCAGTTCAGATTTGTCGTTTGTTAGAATACGTACATCGGAACTCCATTTTGATCAGTTTTTATTACGCGAATTTGGCCTCAAAGTCCTTTGTTATTGTTTTGCATTTTCATTCACTGCAATTCAGTTGGGGTGGGCAAACCGAGGGTAAAGGGTAGGTTTTTTTCCATGTAATTATTAGTTTACAATGAATTTATCAAGTAATACTTATTTTGATTTAATATACATATAGACTCTACATGTATACTGCCGCGTGACTTAATAAAGAAAATTGATTCTATACCAGATTATGCCCGAGTAAGGTGCGCATTACTCCGGTTCTTTTGAACGGAATTAGATGGAACTTATCTTATATTTTGAGTAGAAATCTAAGCTACCATGGAGAATAATAAACAAGTTCAGATTCAGAAACCTTTAAGTTCAGTATACAGACGGAAGGTTCTTTACAGTGTTTTCAAAGTATAGAAGCAAGTCGAGACTTTGGCTAGTAGTCTTCGAAGAAGGCTATTCACGTAGTTCACACGTCGCTAAAGAGATGGCGTTTTCTCAATTCCGAAAGCACATGTACTTTTTTGCAAATTTAAAAGCTATAGACCGACTTTTTAATTTTTTTTAAATTTGCGTGGCCATTGCATTTATCATATATCTTTACAATGAAAAGTACCTACGTATTGATGAATAAAATACTTTTATATGAAACTCGTGTGCATTGAGTCTACCGAGTGAAGATATGATTGATGAAGTCAGTTCGCCCTGATTGTATTGAACTCGTTTTTTATAATATTCAGACTATACTCAGACTATACTTATTGAATGAATTTTTTAGGTAACTACATTTGACTGCTTTGAATTCAAATCTTTTGAGATGGTTCAATATAATTATCATAGTTGCTGAGCTGTCAACAAATCAAAACTTTGCAGATATTATAGACATCTTATCTTATGTGGGGGCCAGTCAGTGCAGATCGGCGACACTTCGACCCAGTGGGATCTTTTGTGTCGACACTCTCCCAATAACGACTGCCATAGATGTTCATGGCAGCCGGGACCAACGGCTTAACGTGCTTTCCGAGGCACGGAGCAGGCGATAATTGTCAATCAATACGCACATAATTTCAAAAAGTCATATAACTTCCGAAAGTTAAGAGGTGCGTGACGTGGGTTCGAACCCGAGACCCTCTGCATTACAGTCTGTTGGTCTCCCCACTGAGCTATCGCTGCTCTATTATAGACATAGTCTCACGCCATTATTTTCGAAGGGGTAGGCAGGGGTATATTAGACCCACGTTACAGCAACTATAATTTTAGACCCCACTTAATATGGGGACTGGGGAGAGCCTATTGCCTGGCACAGTTCCAGACACATGCTGCCACTGAGAACCAGGCAGTTTACATTGCTTATGACAATGTCGAACCACTTTATTCTATAGCCCAGAAAGTTATCAAGAACACAAAGGTGCGAAAATTCGCTCTACATTTTATTTCATACTTATGTGGTATATGTTGCTATACTTTCCAGGTCTCATCTTCAATTACGTAAACCATATCTGGCGAAATCTAGTTGTAATACACTCTTTGTGAATATACAAGTCCTAGTTTATATACTTATTTAGTAAATGTACTCAACCAGTATTCACAGCCTGCCATTTAGAAAGGCGAGAAATACGAATTTTGACATGTTACCAGTGATATTTTCCTATTTACTTCTTACTGTCATGGCATTCTTCATTCATCCTTCTCAGTACGTACCTTTGGTAGTATGTGTTTAAACTGTTTCCGATTTGTTCAGCGAATTTAAGCCGAAGTCTTTCTCTACCAACTTTTCATCTTTGCGAAACGTATCAACAACTACGCCTGAAGGTCTGTGTTCTTATAATTTGAAGTGATAAATCCGTAAAAATACATCTCACTGCCAAAAGCACCGTTGGTACCTCCTCCTTTGGAGTACTCAAGACAGTGTTTAGAATTAAGGTGCTCTATTGTCAAAACGTTGAGAGCAGAACAATTATAAATAAAAATAATAATTGGGAAATTGAGAATCTACCACGCATCCTCTGATTAAACATTCCTATTGCAATAGAAAAAGGTTAAGAAGTATCTTATGATTATGAACTGCCAAAGACATTAAAGTATTTTTACTTAAATCTCCTTATGTACAACGGTGTAATAATATATGCTTCAGAACGTGTTTCGCTTCTAGTCTAGGCAATTTCAGAATAGTTTGATAGCGAATGATGCACTTTTATCATAACCTTTTATTATTACAATAGTTGAGGTAGACAATCCAGGGTACATGGTAGAGATACCTGTTTTCCCAAATACTATTTTACAATAAATCGGCAATCTATAAAATCATGTATTGTCTAATTTGATTCAATATAAGTACTATTTGCAACAATTTCTTAATAACTTGACCAAGCCTCTGCCTTTTAAACCCAATTTCAGTCAGAACTACAGCACTATTAGACATTGTAAATTGATTCATATCTATAATAATTTGATGTTAGTCATGATCTTAAGGTGCACGTACTTTTCACAGTTATAAATAAGTTAATTTAGATAAAGGTTTTGGTCTCTATTATTAATATAATGAGATATACTTATGCATCGTAGTGCAATGTGACAATTTAATAATTTAGGTTCAGAATTTCACACAGTCTTTTACGTAATTAATGTAGCAAAAAAGTATGCGGGGTGCATACTCTTTTGCCACATTATAGACTCTTGCAACATAAGGAAAATTATTCGTGAGCCCATCAAGAAACGTTTTGCCTGTGCTACGAGTATAAGAAAAAAAGGCCTTTGGTTTCACTGCTGACAATATACCATCTCTTTAAATAACTATAGGGTCAAGATATTCAAGCAGAAGATTCTGCCGTATTCTACTAAAAAGCGTCAGGCGATAGTTCACTGCTTTGGCCAATGTGTAGTTGGCAGAATTCATACATCTTTTATTGTCTACTGTTTACGCGAATGTAATCCATTGAAATTAAACTACTATATACGGATTTTATCGCGATTTTATATTTTATCCGTATATAGTAGTTTAATTTCAATCATACATCTTTGATAATGAAATTTTAGCACTCTCACATGACAAATTGTACATTAAGTAAGCCTAGATAATTTTTGTATAATTATTCTTTGTCGCTTTACTCGTGCTTGAATTATAAAAGTGTGAGTAGATGTTTTGTAGAGAAACCTTACTACCATGTAAAATCGAACATACGCTAACATTAACCCTTAACGGTATTTTATCGCAAATCAACAAGACAATACCACTATTTCCTTACCGATTACTCAAAGTGAGGTGAAACCTTATCACGGCTGTCAGAGCAGTGTCGCAGACGCATCGTGGTATGACAAATGATTCGCGACTTCGACACACCTAATGTAAGGTGCGTTGTGCCTTGTATCAAGGCTTGTCCACGGGTGGACACTGCAACATTAATAATATTACTCATTGTAACACGACACGAGTGATACACATCTCCGGCATAACTTTAATGTTTGTGTCTTTAAGATTCTTAAGAAATACTTCGAATGTTTGCCTCGGGAAGATCAGCTGATAAAAGATTATTATTAAAGTAATTTTATTTACAAATTCTGTAATTTTTATTGCATTTTTTATTTATAATTATGACGTACATATTTAGTAAGCTTTTTAAAAAAACGTCCAGGTATAGATAAGTGTTGTATACTTTGCGTACAGGATACATATTATTATTTACCAAATATTTGGAGACCTAACTCATTTAGTTGGCTGCTACGGGAAAGTATCACACTCTTTCAAGTAACCGCGTTTCATTACTTCACCTATTCCTTTCCTTTTCGCCATTCGTCAGCAAAGCATAAACGCACTCTTGGAATGCAAGCTATCATAGGCAACGATTACTGTTTGTCATCAGGCAGCCCGTATGCTGCATAGAAAATTTAAGTCTATATTTTAGCTGTACGCAGATGTTGTACACAAAATAGATCTAAATTAAGATACTAAATGTTCTCCTTTTAAAATTGTACGTAATAGGTATTTTAATAGTGTTAACATTTGAAACAGATAATTAAATTTCTAGTATTTAACACTCACCCGTTCCCTATAAGATCTCGTTTGTTTGGTATGTTAAATAGTTAGATAATAGCAATTGTTCAGTAAGGCTTTATTGTCGGCTTCAACACGTAACTTAGCAACCAATTTAACCATAAACCTTTCAGTTTCAGCTATAGGTACACATCAAAACATTGTACAATATTCCGACAGAATGATTTATACAGCCTCCGAACGACCTACAAACTAAGGCAACCTTCACATTTTTCGACACTCTTTGTTGGCACGTGGTGAACGCTGTTCGCCCCTCACAGGTTCGCCTGTCATGTCATTGCTATGGAGATCATTTATCATCGCTCAATACTGCCATCAGCCTGCCGGCGTCTCACTGGCGCTCGCCTTTCCAACAATAGTTCAATACTTTCTATTGGTAACGATCATTTTATGTTTTAACCGTTTAGATTGGAAGGCAGTTCAAATTCGGACTTCATATTGACGCACTTGTCGCCATTTGTCTTTAACTTGAACTATGATCTCGAATATACATAATGTATTTATGTACTATGAAATATTCATTTGCATATGCAGTCGCCATATAATAAAGAAACCAGTCACGACTGCTTTATCAAGTATGCTAAATAATTATAATTATATTCTTTGATGTTTACATAATGAAACACATTCGTATCATCATAATTTATTTTATCATCTTCACCAATTTTCAAATTTAATACACTTTATTAATACAATACAATAATTTAAATGATCAGTAGCATACTTTACTAGAGTCCTCATTTAAACTGGAATGAACGATAAACGTTATTTTATTAGTTAATAAAGAAATAACAACTAAATTAAGAGGAAAGTATATTACAAAATGAAAGGAGACAGAAAAGTCAGGCCACATCCTATTGCACAGATTTTTATACAAAAGAATAATGAGAGTAAGTATTACTTAAGGATTTGAACATTTTTTTTTAGTTTATACTATGTTATCTAATATTTACAAACAATAAATAAAGCAACAAATGTACCAATCGAGAAAATAAGCATTACAAACATACTCCTTGAAGTTAAATCAAATATACGAACTCAGATCGCGCTGTTTACTTAAGAATTAAAATTTAACAAAATATCACAGTTGACCACGACGTTTTCTAATAAAAAATGTGACAACAAAACTTTAAGCGGCGATTTATAAAACCATAAGGTCAAATTATCGAACATAATATATTTATCATTGGACGTTCCGACAAGGTTAGGTAATGCAATACGTAAGTTGTTTAACATCCAAATATGAAGAATCGACCTTGTAAGGGCGTCTGATTCATCACTTCATTACCCTAAAAGAATATAATAACTGTGTTAAATAATCGTTGTTATTTTAGCAAACTTTAAAAACAATTTTGAAATAACTGAAGACACATATGAAAAGAAAAGATTTTTAATCACTATAATTATTTTAAGTACATTTTACATATACGACATTAAAGACTTTAAAGTACGCAATAGAGCCACATGAAATTTTAAAATGGTATCTTTTGTGGAAACTTTAAAAATCCCTATTAATTATTACTTATGAAGTTAATTATCGTATGTATTTATAATGAGATAAATACTTTGTTATTTACAAACTAAAGACAGGAACATAAAACAGTTCGGGAGACATACTGATATATATTAAATTTCTTCACCGTACCTACTAGGTACATGACAAGTTATTTACATTAATAGGAAGGAATCGCCTATTCACATTAACTGAGCTTACTTTGTTAAGTTTCACAGCGCTTTTACAAGCCCTCTCTAATATTCGTTACTAGATTATGAAATGACCTAAATATAATATTTTCTGATACATTTTGTCTTTAACAATATGTTGTTCGTACGCCATTACTCTATCCCTGTACAATTCCGAATTTGTTTTATTCTTGTGATGACTACTTACGCTGGCTATAATGTCTATCTTAATTAAATCAAGTGTCGACGATAACTACGGTACATGAACTTTCGCGTTTCATTTTACAGTCCATTGAGTTGTATTTCTGCATCATCGGTATCAGACCGTTGAAAAACTCAGTGAGATGTAAACGAAACCCGAAATTCTCATGTCTCGTCGTTGCTGTCCACACTTTCTAGCCACCACGGTACATAATATCGGTATCCAGTTGTTTTTATCTTACAGTTTTACGAATAATGCAAATCGATACAGCTTATGACTAGGTAAAATTCAATTCTACTTTAAATTTTAACACCGTTGTAGTTTATGTTTACAATTAACATTTTGTGACAAGAAATTTTGATGATTTCATTTCATGAGATAGTACAGGTATGTTAAACTGGAATAAACTTTAATGTTATGTTTTATATTCCGCACAATGAACTCCTCTTGCTCGTCACTTGGGTCCTTTACCACGGTATGTTGCCGCACAACACTGTTCACGTCACTCGTAACGTCACAATAACAATAACAAAATTAGACTACACTATTGAAATTTTTCGAACAGCGAATAACTGACCCAGTCTGGTTGCTGTAACATCAATGTAAACAACAATGTTACACGCAACCCCGCACTTACGGGCGACTGTCTAATTTAATAAATCAGTTATCCGCTGTTCGAAAAATTCCACTGATCCTATGCGGAGAGGTGCGCGAACTGGCTCGGGTGAAGGTCAAACTGGTAGGGATGGCCGTACGGATTCATATGGTACGGCACTATGTTCATTGAAGCCATCTTGTGTTCCTTCTTCCACTTCATGCGGCGGTTCTGGAACCAGATCTTGATCTGGCGCTCGGTGAGGCAGAGCGCGTGCGCAATCTCGATCCGTCTCCTCCGCGTCAGGTACCGGTTGAAATGGAACTCCTTTTCCAGCTCAAGCGTCTGGTACCGGGTGTACGACGTCCTCTGACGCTTAGTCTCCCCGTTGGCGTTCACCGTACCTGAAAAAAACGAACATTAATATTAGTATAGTTCAAACAAGTCATGATTTAGTACACATTATTAAGTATTATTCTGGTCACAAAACGCGAGGCACGTTAATATTTAGAACTGAATGTTCGTTTGAGCGCCAATGAATAGTTGGCTCGATCGACTTCGTGCCTTGCCACGCTTGCTCGATTGTGATGTACAGCTCGCGGCAACATGCTCGGCTAAGAGCAAGATTTCTGTTCAGAAATATAAACACTATAGCGCAATTAATTTTAATTTATACCCTCTAGCTGTCACATTTTTCTTAATTTATATCTTGTTTCGCAACGCATGCGACACCTTATCTAATGATTGTTTTGGCACATGCTTGTTCCTGTTTGCTGGTGCAAACCACGGCCAACATAAACTTTTCGTTCGTCGAGTTATCATAAGGTGAAAAATGTCTTTCATGAATGTTACACGTGTTACGCGCGATCACAATAATGATTTTCATTATAGCTGGTATATCGAGCGTTAACACAGAGTATTTATTTAGAAAGCATTTAAAGCATGAAGTGCAGTTAGTAAATAAATATCAAAGAGGGAGTGGAGTGAGCGGTATGGCGACGGCGCGCGAGTCATGGGTTGCATGCCGCACCTGTCACGGCATGTCGACGGTACGGCCCACCACTTGGTCCGGCTTGGACGGCCGCCAGTGTTCCTGTGATAGATACGCGGCCCGTCTCGGGTGTGTCTACCAAATTAAACTGCGCCATTTATTATATTTCTTTAAGGAGATTGGTCCACTAATGAGTAGCCTCGTCATTATTATTAACCTATTGAATCATACTATGACGACTGTGTCGTTGCATCGTCCCGGTACGCTTTACAAGCTCAAAATAATCACTCTTAAAGATAATTATAAAACAATTGAATGTCTAGCAGGACTAGTCCAGTAATAGATTCAAGGCGAGCATTCGATGCTTTCGTTGACTTCTTGAGTTGTCAGCCTCGCGTCAATAAAGATGTTTAAGAGAGTATAAATATTCGATTTGTACGAGTTTAAAAGCGTACGAGGGAAGCTGCAGCAAAAACCGAGCCGATTGAAATGTTAGTGACAGCCCGATGCACAAACAACAGACGGACAGCATTATTTTAACATAAATAATCCTTGTACGAAACGAATGGATACAATACGGCGGCATTTGAATTTCAATATGAATACACGAATATGTTGATCTTGATTAAGCGTTTGTATCCAGTTCATAATTTAAACGTGCTTAAGCTCAAATTATATGCTGGTAATGTGCACGGTAATGTTGGTGGCTTTTTCATATGCAATTTATTTGTCAAAAATTAATGTCGTTAGTATATAAATTAATAAAATTATGCATATTTTTAATTAGAATACTATTGTTAGTTTTAAAGCTAGATAAATACATAGGTCTATAATTAGTAATTAAGAATATGATCAGATTTTGTACGAATTAATGCGATAATTTGCAATTTGATAAATGGTTAATTATATTATAAGTAGTCGTTTATTATTTATATAAATTTAAAATCTTTGTAAACAATAAGCCAACAATATCATCACAAAATTTTTTATATTAAATATTTAATAAGTATATACTTTTTTATTTTAACAAACAAAAAATATGGCTTATGAGCTTCGAGTACAATTTAACGATTGAAAGATTTAGTACCCAATTATATTTATTATAGATATCTAATATAACATAATAAAATTGTGATAAATCTAATCTAATTATTACTTTATTAATGGTTTTCATTCGAGCGAACTCAACATTGTGCAACATAAAAACGTATTTTCCGATATCAAGTAGATACTTGCACTAACATATACGAAAACGGTAGTCATCTTTTTATCTAAACTAGATAATTCTAGGTCACAGACCATTTATATTCCGTCTGCCATAGTCTAGACATATTGCATGGTCGAATTTTAAATGAATGACATCGCATTACCAATGGATGAGACTTGAAAATTTGAAATCTAAAATAGATAACGTCTGAAGACAGTTTGAGATAAAACGTGAATTTTTCAGATATAGACACGGTTTCTCATTTGAAAATGCATTGCTATTCATCTGCCTCTTTAATCAAATCTGTATTATATCATACTTTTTGTGTTTTTATTACCGTCTAATTGACATTTTGTTAAATTTTGTATCGTTGATTTTAATTAGGTAAGTCTGCAGTTCTGATCGTGGTTAAACTTAGATTGTTATTTTTATAATGTTATCTATTTGCTTTTTTCCTCGAATTATGTATTCTTTTCATTTTAATCAGCCAGAATTTCATAAATTCATTTTTGTACTGTTCGTTTTCATACATGTTTTTTTTAATAGTATTATTCTTTGATCAGCTTTTGCTACTTAAGTCTTACTACATATTTAATCTTCCAGAATTACTTATTTTTATTAATAAGATTAATTATCGTCATCGCGTAAGCCCACCTCGTCATTTCATCATACTTAATTTTTTACAATCACATCTAAAAGATTTAACCAGATCATTCCATTACCATGCTTTTTATATCAAATTTGATTTATTATTTAACATATAAAATATACTGGACATGAAATATAATCAGCAATAACAACATGAACATTTATTCTATCAAACGTTAGGAACCTTCTATCAGCACTTCACGTGAATGCCAACATAAAAATGCTCTGAGATTTAAGATCAAAGCGTTTGACTAATGATATCTAGATGAGAACAGAGTATGCAATAAAAATGTCAAAAACATATTTTTATCTGTAGTATACATAGGCCGTATAATTGTTGATTGTATCGTTACGTGAAATTCACACTGTTTTGTCGTAATTAATTGATACATGGCTTTTATGTCGCTAATTGACATGGTGGCCTACATATAATGCCTAATCTATTTAAATATTTCAAAAAATAATAAAATGTAATATTTTTAGTCCTGGCCATATTGACTGCGTTTATTTGTCTTGCATATCAACTTTTAAAATTTTTAGATCATGTAGTTGCCTAGACTAAGACATTATTTTCAATATTTAAATAGGCATCTTGATACCTTTTTCTTCTCTGTTTGTTAACCGACTTCTTTTTTTTGTTTATTAACTATTGATGAACGAATGTAAAAGAGTATAAAATAGAAATCTTGGAAAAAAATTGTGGATATAATGATTATGGTCGAATTTCGACCACGAGGCGAATACTAGTAATATTTAGAACACAAAAAAGAACTAACGTTCTATGTAAAATTTTACCTACAGCGAACAAATTTTATAATATCTTATTATAAAATTTGTTTATTCATCACTTTGTAAAATGTTACGTACCAAATGTTAGTGTTATTTAACTTTTGCAAATATATTGTGTGTAATTTGTCTTTTTCTTGTTGTTTGTTCAATAATTTTATTTCCTTGGATATTTGAAGTAATATTTTGCATTCTTGTAATAAACTTACTTGAAAGTAGCTTCGCGTTCAGCTTACTTCATACAATGTAAGTTGCTTAGTTGTTCAAAAGAGCCATACATCTTTAAGTCATGTATATTTATCATATCAACATACTATTATTAATGATATAAATTTTAAAGTGTCTTTAAAATGAACGGTTTCTGAACAAGTCAAAAATTTCACATTATATGCAATATGGAATTGCCGGCAACCGGGTTGCTTAGTATTTCAATCAGTGGCATGGCAAGACATGCCATTGAATTGATAACGCATGGCCAATCTATAGTCTTCATGATTGCTCGTTACTCTTATGGAATATCTCATCATCATATTAGAAAGCAGTATACCTACAAAAAAAAATTCAAATTCAATGCCACAAGGATTTCATGAAGAGGAGTACCGTATGACGGTATGACCCCGGTAGAACATCGGATACCATCGTTACGCAATAATGCACAGTTCCGGAGACCAAATTAATATTAATATAGACGAAGCCTTAGTCGAAACTAATTGGTAATTACGACTACATGACGATGCAGGCAATATGAAACTTTCTAAAAAAACACTCCACATTTATTGAAAGACATGCAGTTTGGTGTCAAATTAAAATAAAAGTGTTAATCCTAATCCATCGCCAGGTTAGAAGATAAATTTAAATTCAGTTCCACAGATCAGGTGAAAACTGTCAAAAAGATATATCTTTCAGTTGTAAATCGAGCCGCGGACAGCATCAATCACTACCCGATCAGACTGACGTTTTTGTAAATCATTTTATTAAAAAATCACAATAAATATACACGACATTCAGCTGCAACGGAAGCCTAGTTCATCGAGCGAAATCTTTTATAAAACAAAATCAAATTCAATAGACGTATATAGACAATTAAATCAGTTGCCATGGAGTCTAGGTTGAAGTTGAATGAATAACATCTGCCCATTACGAGCAGTCGGTGCATCGTCAAGCAGGTCATCCGACAATATTCAATACACACCAACAGACACATTAATCATGAATAGCGGGTGAATTTTGAAATTTGTAACCCAGACTAGTACTTTGAATTTCGAGCTAGAATTCTATTTTCCTAGTACTGACTACTTGTTAGTTATTATTGTCAAAAGCCTGTGCGTGCTTCCTTTAGTTTAGAATTACATGTGTTGAAAGAAAAATATTTTTACCTAACATTGCGGTAACGTTACATGTTAGAATAATGTTGGCAGAAAACTACTATACTAAAACTATATGAAAATATAAAGTTCACTTTTGTTAACGTCCATATTCGCTTTGTGTATATATGTAGATGTTATCTTTTTGTGATGGCAGTTTTATTATAATATAATAATAATAATGTCCTCCAGACCGAATTCTGGCCATCTGAGCAGGAGATATTATAGTGCACAAGTGTGTGCACAAACACAAGTGCACCCTCTGTTCCTTAACTCTCATGATCTGATGGGACGGTAATCCGAAACGACCGGAGAGAGATCAGGCGTAGGACCAACGGCCTTACGTGCTTTCCGAGGCACTGAGGTGTCTAACACCACCAACTTCCTAACTCCGGGCTGCTATTGATATTTCTTAACAGAAAATCCCAATAACTTTTTCTTGGCCCGACCCGGGATTTGAACCCGAGACCTCATGCACAGCAGCCGCGTTCACTACCGCTGCGCAACGGAGGCAGTTATAATATAATATTGGAGCAAAGTAATCGCCGCCCATTTAGTTGATTGGATCACCAATGGATCAGTTATATATAAAAAATTAATTTAGGTATATCGTTAGCAAAACCTGTAACCATAATTATTAAAATTAATGTTTCGAATATATTAACATTTTGAGACCGTAACATTGGATGCATATTAATAGTATACAAAATAAAACAGTAGCTGGATAAATTCACCTGCGTACAAGAACAAAGCGCGTCGTCGCAGTACGCGCATGTTTGAAGTATGTATGACTGACGCCATGACAGCCGCAAGGTGGGCTTAGGCAATCTCCATACAGCCTATTTGCTAACTTATTGCTTTTGTTAAAAATACATATTTCTTTTACCGTTCTGGATTTTATTGAATATTTCATTGACACAAGTTGCCGTAAATAAATTTGTGATTATTTTGATGAATTACTCATGCTGTTATGTCATTCGTTTCAGATTTATCATTCGGTGTTGACTTATATGCACGGAAGGAGCTTTTGGCAATGACTTACGTTCATATTATTTTTGTAAGTATTTCAAAATAAGTATACACTTTTGCATGCTACGTTTATAATAATATATTTATTTAGTATGATATGGTAGGCTTTAAGAACATATGCAATTACACTATAGAAATATCTGAAATTAAGTGTTGTGCAAAACGCCCAGATTCATTATTCATTATAGACATTACAGCAATTATTTTAAGAAATTGTTCGGTAGTACAAAATACTATAAATTACAAGTCAAATAATTTACGTCCCAAAAGATTACAACAGGATAAATGATAGCAGTATTTTAGTTACTACGAACCGATCAGTAGCTGCATGGAGGCGATCGTACACGAAAATCAGGTTTTCTCGTAGTACGAGTAAATAGAAGTGCTCTTATAAACTGAAGTATGATTATGGTTACATACAATTTTTCGAGTAATAATGGACTATCTATGTATAAAAGTGTGTTTTGAAATAATTGTAGAGAACTTATAGTGTCGTTCTCTTACCTTGTTCTAGATAAGGTAGAAGCATACATAGCTTCGAATACGTTTTTTCATGAACCATGGTTTACCACAAAACTCATTAATCTCCGGTAGTTTTGAAAATCTAGCATCAAATTTAGTTTCATAAAACAACATGTACATGTTTAGTTCTACATGGCCTATTCGCAGTTAGCTTGTATTGATATTTTTTAATTGCCTGCCGCAAACAGTACAACAGTTGCATGAAAATATCCTTATCGAGCACAAGGTTTAATTTCCTTCACACGAACTGCATTCTACCGGGTAGGCAATTATTCGTACATGTCGCCTACCTATCGAGTATTTTTAAAGCTACCCGCGTTCGTGTAACTTTTATTCAAAGATTTTTTTTTCTGGCTGCTATATCTCCGGCCAGCTATCGCTGCAATGTGTCAGTCTGTCCCGCGGTGCCACTTTACGGAACTTTTGATTTACTTAACCAACGAGTTTCGCCTTTTTATTTTTAATGGAACCCCTCGAGCGTTAGATTCTGCTTTTATTAGCTGTAGAAGTTTTCGGTTGTTTTGATGTTGCGGTGTGATTTCAATTTGTCTACTGTTAGATATATTTGCTGTTTATATTCGTGCTTTATTTCGTAACGTTGAGCCATATGATTTATTTCAAGTACGTTTTTAATATACATGCAGAGTTACAATCTGCTAAAGCTATTATTTAATGTACATTTATGAAGACGCCACACGTCCAAGAGTCATGGTAGTGTTTCAAATGTAATGAATTATAACGATGATGTCCACACGCACGCATGTTTCAAATTATGTCATCAGCCAACCCACTAGATCGTGTTATGTTACTCCAAATGTCACTGGCTCTTAGTCGACGCTAGTTATTATTTGGCTCGTTGCCTTACGATTATTAACTTTAACATAAAGACGAAATTAGTTAATTCTCCTTTATAGATAACAATTCCAGATTTATAATGTAGGAATGTGAAATTACAAATAGAGGTGGTTAGATGCGCGGCGCAAGCGCGGGTACGTAATCGTCGATCCATAAAGAGAATCCGAAGATTGTCCGATTGGATCCCGAAGCGGGCACGAAGCGGGCACATTAAGAGCGGATTTCTCACGTTCGTGGTGAGCACTAATCACGACGTAGAAATATTAAGGACACTAATATCTTGTACACATTTACATAACACGCAATAAATCTGTATGTGCGCGCGCGCCGGTGCGTTGCAGACGGCGCCGTTGATAAATTCTTATTGGAGCTTTTTCGATGCTCTATTTAGATGACGATTATGTTTGTTCTCTTTTGGCTACTGTATCACTAGTGCTAGGTTTCATAGCTACCGATAACATTGTACGTCGCGAATATTTTTTAAAAATTTTCAACACAACTTTTAGCAAAAATTTAAATTGACGAAAATACACTATCACAAGAAAATATCTATGAAAACGCGTAAAAGTAGCACTATATAAATCTATATGTTTGATAAAATATCGATTTCTAAACAAATTGCGTCGATTTAAACACTACGTTAGGCAACTTTGTTTCAACTACGTAATATCGGCGATATTACCACGCACCCTTCACCGACCATATTGATTACTGATTAATTAACGTTGAAATCAATTTGCAGATATTAAACGCTTTGCCACCAATCATGTATAAAATTATTAGTGCGACGTGATATGACTCGAATGAACATTTGATGGTAACAAAATTACAGTAGGCCTGTTAAGTCTACTTAAGTTTTGTTTTAAGCCTTTTTTAAGATACTAGCTAATGTTCGGAACATATTGTTGCAATGCCAACGATTAACAGGTAACTTTTTCTGCTTTTAATATACATACATATTATATTTATTTCAAAACCACTTTGCGCTAAACAAAGTAAAGTTTCGTGACATGTTATTACGAATTTTGTTACTTTTATACTTTTTCTATAATTTTAATGTAAGCATGTTTATTGCAATTATCGAATTTTGTACGCCGCATGGTAAAACATGTAGAACTTACTCTAACTGACCACCTTGCGTGCAAGCTAATGTAACTTGTATTGTATACTCATGTTTCACAAAATAAATGATTTTTATCTTTTATCTTTCATCGTCATAAGATAAATGGTTCAAGAACACCTACTTTAGAAACAACCAATCAAATAAACAGACGTAAATTTTTATGGTTAGCTTCCTAACGGTGGCTAAGGGCAGCAGTAGAACACTATCTGCCAGCTGTGTTTATACGTAATAGACAAATCTATTGCCATATACGGGGTACCATTCCTAAGAATACAACCAGGTAGGTCACAAGCCACAAATGCGCATGCGCTAGATTATGTACTAAATTTAAAAATACGATGGTTTTGTATTTTCAAACTTAGAACATTAAAAAATGTTGGCAGTATTTGTTCCTTTGACGACTTTTTAAACACTTAGCGGCCAATAACACTTGACCAAGTTCATTGTTATTTAAATCTGGGCTATATATTTTCTTTTTTTGGTATTTTTCGCCGTATAATTGTAATACATACATAGTATCTTAATTAAGTGAGTACAATTATTTTGACCTCTATTTGTCCTGCAAATTGTAAAGAAAGATTCGCTTAACTTCTACCCTACCCGTGGTCTATATTGTTCACGTATATTGCACTAGTATTATTTTTTCACAAATAAATAACACATACAAGTGCATCTTTTTGCAGTAAATCGTTCCTCTTTTAAGTCGTAGATTAAAATGTGTTATTTTATAGAATCAGCTAGTCGATTGTATCCGTTTAACTATTGACGATAACTGTATAGTTAGCCTGTTTATAGAATAGTATGCGACTTTAGTTCAGATTGGTATCTGGGAGACTAATCGCCTATCTATCTACGTTTACTTACTAGCTTAACGGACCAAACCGGTAACCGCAGCGAGTTATTTATATGAAGTTGAGTATAAAACCTTGGTAAGCAAGCTATGTATGATCTTATTGTGATTTATCGTCATGTGTCTCGCGGAACATTTGTCATAATTATAATCGTAAATGTTTGATTTTTTATGCAGTTACACGGAGTATTGTGATGTTGGTTTTATTGGAGTTTTACGCTCTATATGATTTATGTATTTATTCGTACATTTATGATCGCAATAGTCCAAGTTCAAAATGAAAATAATGCGATACTAACGATTATTATAGGTATTATTTTATTCGATATTCCTGTCGGATACGGATATATCAGATTACGATATTCCTTTTTAGTAGTATTCTAACGAATAAGTTTGAAGTACTCGGATATAGGTATGTAGCAATGTTGTGTTTGCAATCTAGTCTTTTTTCAGACGCTAAGTTATTCTAAAGAATAAAGCGAAGCTAAAAGGAATGCCAGCTAAAAATGTATTCATTCGCGTGCAATATTTAACACTCTGATAAAAATCGCAAACAGTCTACATAAAAACTTAGGAACCAACCCTACGTACCTACACACTAACAATATCAAAGTTACAAAATCAAATAGTGAGAAAATAAATAAAAATGTATTTTAAAACTATTCGATGGCTTCCTAAATCGTCCGCAGCACAATTACGATCGACGCCGTGGGACCGGTAATAATTTTAAAAATATCGCCCAGTAAATGATGCCATAAATTTAATTTAATAATACGTACGCCCAACGCAACGGCATCATGTGCGGAAAGCTAATTGAATATTAATTTTATAATAAATCTGGTTGGACCAGTCTCTTCTACCTCTCTTATTTATAACTTAAGTCAACGTTTGGCAATATTATAACATTAATAGATTTAAACGATCAACAATTTATTGTTGTCACAAATATTAAAAAGTTTAATTGTAAAGATGTTTTTTGTTTAAATTAGTCAAAGCCTAATGTTGCGAGCCACACCTACTGCGGCGACCATTACAAACACCTTCCGTTTCAGTTAATTTATTACTTTTATCTCGAGCACAGTCGCGGTCGATGCACACAAACACACGACATCTCCGACAATAAGACAAATCGTCCGATTACGAGACACTACCTGCCCGCGGTGGGTCCTCGCCATGCAAATTTTCAATAGCCTTTTTCTCTTGAATCAATTATTAACACTCACTTTCAAGAAAGCAAAAGTATTAGTAGAGCACATAGTCATCAATAGACGCATTAGTAAATTAATTACTGTGACATTTTCGAAAGAAAGCTTTCAAACTTTCTTCTAGCGCACAATGCGTCGAAACGCTCACAAAAAATGTTACAATTTTGTATGCAAGTGACCTTGCAAAAGCGCGCCAGCACTCCGTTTTGCAACATTTGGTAATTTTCGCACAGACGCGTGATTTATGCCCTCTTTGAAGACGTGCTTTGTTACAAAACCGACTTGTTTTAAAGAAGACCACTTGCGGTGTCCTTATAGCAACATTCGAAAAGAATAGTACGGACATTATACGACTAAGGCAAATATAATGAATGTATTAAATACCCGGTCGTTTGTATTGTATCCACAAACAAAGATGACGTAGACTATAGAGTATAAAGACCTCGAGGTTAGCGAGACTGGAAATGTTTGCGATACCCAGCCAGGAATAGATCATGATATCATAATATCTAGTAAGCAATTTGGCTATGATCCTATCAATAGCGTAGGATTTGATGCCGAGATACAATAGACAATGATACAACTGCATCGAATAAATGAACAAAAAGAGTGTTTGTATTAACAAGAGTGTGAAAATGCAAAGTACATCGTCGATTAAAGAAAAGAGCAACGTTTATCAATTTCAACATTAATCTAAGACTAGATAAAGGCCACCACACGGCTAGCGGGGTATTGTCGAAAGAAATCTCCATACAAAACATTACTCGGCTGTGTTGAGCGATTTATGCGACGGCCTGCGGCTTGCGTAGCACTGTGCACTCCTTATTGTATATTATTGTAGTGACACCGACTAATTTGTTGGCCGACTGATGAGCCAACTGCGGGGAAAGAGATTGTTTATGTTTTACTATATTAACTCTAAACGTGTAGCAGATTATCCCACAGTAAAATATTATAAACTAGATCTCAATCTCGGAGCGATATATGTAGGTAAGGCTGAATTAGATATCCGCTGTAGGTAGTCTTGATTTAGGGCGTAATTTTAATTTATCGGTAAAGCCAAGGAATAGCTATTACAAGGTTGCTAGCGTCAACTATTAAACGTGGTTTAATAAATTGTTTAATAGGATAATAAGTGCGAGTTTCTACGGGATTTAATTCTTAGCTCATGGATTTATTTAATCCACGTGAGTGCGTGGTAGAGACGCAGACGTCGGCGAGTGACAGCCGAGTGTGCGCACGCGCGCTCCTCTTCACATTGCCGGACAGTAGGCATGCAAAGATATGTTCAACTTAACTCTATATTAAATCGGACATCGTCGTTTACGTCAAAATGTTGTAGGGCAGCACTAATATATATATATATACATATATTTAAATTCTGTCAGTTTTAAGAAGTACCATTAATATCACTGAATTATTTTTATAAACATAAACGTGAATATTATGAATGACTAATTAGAAACACATTTTAACCTAATAATATAATCGAAATCCATTTCATGGCAACATCCTAAATCTGCATCCCAACAGTCTGCGAATAATTTTAATTATCTACACACACAAATAATTTAGTAAAATACAAGTAAACGTATACCGTGACATGAAACGAGTGGCTCGCACTGCCACGACATTTGAAAACAAACCGATCATTCTTAGCAGTACAACGTCAGAACAGCGACGTGCGTTCCTCACACCATCTTGATATTGTTTGTACATATTTTGACTGGCTAAATCGACGAATAAACCACTGTGCATTAAACACTTCTAATTATGGATACTCGAGTTCGTTATAATAAAACTCGTGAAACTTTGTGAATTATAAGTTATGGTTAAGTTTTATTTTGTTTTTTATATTTAAAATGCATTTTAAAATGCAAATAATTATGTATTTTATGATAAATATTTTTATCCGTTGAAGCGAAGAAAGTTATCAAACTCATAAGAAATTTAATTTTGTTGAACGGAAGCTCAAGACTTTTTATCAAAAGGATCGACAAGTAAAAATAGAATGTGTATAAACTATAATAATTAATCTTTCCATATGTTATTTTTAAATGGCACAGTGCTCAAAAAGTAATATTATTCAAATAAATTCACACTTTGTTTTGTTCCCATAAAACAGCTGACAGGGGTGTTTAGCTTTATTACTGGTATAATAAAAAGCATAATTATGAATTGTACATTACGCTTGACGCCTAGGCTCCCCTGGGTCGTGGGCCAGTCCTCATTAATCATTTACCTAATGATGTGTTTAGACTCGACGTGTGGCTATCAAAGCGTTTCTTGTGAGGATTATTTAATTTTTATTTATATGTTATCCTTGTTTGGTAGTAGCTGTAACTTGGGTGGTATAAAAGTTTTGTTACCGATTGATTTTGACAATAGGCAGCAAAAGGATATTATAGATATGACCAAAAATGTAGCTAGCTGGTATCAAAACTCTACTTAAAAAGGAGTAGGTATAATGTTTAAAATAGTTCAGCTAGTAGCTCTTAATAAATAGCCATGTCTTCAATATTTAAGGATGAATATTCAATATGTTTCTCTAAGAGAGTTTCTATTTGAATGAAAGACGATACCATTTCAATATACCAATAAAATATCTTCGTTAAAGATCGTCTTTATAAAAAGCTCCTAAACTGGCTAACAGAATTAAATTTGTTTTAGTAAACAAACTAATAATGAACGTGGTCAATGAAATAAAAATGTTATAAAATACTTTAAAAGTGTCTAGGTGTCAAAGTATAATTGTGCATGCTATCTCCACGATGTCTGAATCAATTTGGGTCTGGATTTGAAGCTTGAGTTAACATCAAGTGTTTGTTTTATATATTATTGTTTATTTAATATAATACTTACTCCTGATTTGTATTCCTAGAAGGCTTAGCATAGTGAGTTTATGTTATACCTATATACAAATAAATAATTTAGATATTTTAAAATATAATATTAATTATTTCAGTTGACTGATAAAAATATAGCTCTATTTGATAAATATGTTAATAGTAGATATATACTATAAGTTAGACAGTATAAAACCTGATCTTAAACAAATTTAATAATAGGTACTGAAAGATCTATGTAAGTTTTCTACTCATTATAACTTACATATATGTAAATTTACTATTACGTACCTACATCTGGGAAGTTCAATGTAAAAGAGGAAAACATTTCCTAACGGTATTTCAAAGCGCTACAACATATCCTTTATGTACCATTGAACACTTTAAACAAGTAATTACAGAAATTGTACACCTTGGCTTGATATTGCTTAGGGCTAAAATTTTCACCAAACCTATAAGAAATACGTGACTGCTTTATAAATTCGGTAAAACATGATAGAAAATTAATTTCTTAATTAATACATGTTCTAGAAATGACTATGTATCAACTGGTGTTAATAAATATTTATAAATACGATAAGAATTTGTATATGGTATATACAAAAAACAGCAAGGCGTGATAAAAATATTTACTGTTATCTTTGGTCTAGTAGTGAAATCGTGATTGTAAGTATAATTAGCAATCCTGAGACACATGGAAAGAAACACATCAAAGTCTAGTCCAAGTTCTGACGCTGTAAATAAAGGAATGTATTTTTGTACGAGTAGCCAAGTATCTGCATATGTACAATGTCGAATTGCTACAGATTCATCCGGGGTGTGCATGAAAGCCTACTGTGATTGCATGTATGCAAAGCCACGCCCAGTCTGCTGATAATAATTAACCAATTACGGAATGACAAGCTTTCGCCGCCATTTTAATCGATTCGCGATTCACTATGCATTGGTTTATAAATCTATAGCACCAATCCAGTTGTAAAACCATATCTTATAATTGGACTTTATATCAGGTAGCGAGCTGGTTTTAGTTTTGTTCGTTATTTTAGGTTTATTTAGTTTACTTATATACTTGTTGGTGGTATCTTTTTCATCTGTTTACTTGGCAGAGTATATAACGAAATTTACGTATACAAACTGTTTAATATTAGCGTTTCCACATTGGCTTGGAATTAAATATAGCAGGGTTTTCGATTACATTTTAAGCTCTTTTACGTGGAACCGAAAGTCAGCCAGTTATTGTTCTTACAATTATTTTACTAATATATATACATATATATACACGTTAATACATTGTTACTTTTATAGTTGTTTTGTCTTATTCACTTTTATAAATGCTTAACGTTGATTTCCGAACTCACAATATTCAGATGTGGTGTTTGCCTATAAGTCTTTGTTACACTATAATGTGAATTTAATTTTCTTATTAATTAATGAATTAGTCTAAGTAACCGGAATGGTATTAATGTCACTAGAAAGCTTTCAAAAGATTGATCTTTGTCTTAGAAAAAGTTTACCTAAATAAAAACAGAAATGGCTGTCACTCCAATTAATCAATCCATCAATCTGCTATTGGCGTTTTAATTGCACAATGTTTATTGCGCTTTAAAAGCTGGGAAACGAAAACGCAATACAATATTTTTTCCATAGGTATAACCATTAATATCTGTCAGTTTTGTTTCCTACGCGAACGCGGTTCGCCCCACTGTGCGGTTGGGGCAGTTGTACTCCGACTAACAATTGCTATGTCGATTCTTTTTGTATATCAAGTATATTAACTATCTATTATATTATGAACTGTATTATTTTAATTCGATGTACTTTAAAGGATTTATTTTATCTGGATTATGCTGTCACGACGTGGCTACACTGGCCAGCGTGATAGAAGTCAGGTCATGGTCAAGCTGAACGCTCTATTGCGTACTTGTCTTTGTCGATATAAGGTTGCCTTACGTTCCTATTCACCTATCATACATATTAATAATGTATGATAGCAACACTCATCCTGGTAGTCATCAAGCAAGCTTCAGGTTTAACCAGAGGCAAAGGATTTATGATACCTAATCTTATGTAAAATAGATTCATATTTTATATTAATTGACATAATATTATTTATTATTATATGCATAAATTAAAGTTCCTACGTCGTGTGTGGTATTCTGTTTAATTATATATCCATATATTTTAAATCTTATATGCCTAAACATTATTTTGTACGTGTAGTATAGGATATGGTAAATTGCGAGCGCAACTACAATCCTAAATAGTGATAATAATATTTTCATTTTCTTCTAGATGCTCAAACAAACAAGGTGTCGATAGTCAATCCATACATGCAGCAAATGAGTTAATTTCGCTACAAATTCATGAATTGCTCTGCGATCTACTTGGACTTGTTAGTTTCTATACTCCCTACAATGTATTTATAAGTAATCGCGTCGAAATCGCAGAATATTTCTAGAATCAATAACGCTGATTCTACGTTCTTCGATCTTACAACCATGGATGTATAACAAAATAATTATTACGAGTAGTATGTACTGTTCCCCAAAACCCTGGTGTGGTTCAAAAATGCATTGTAACATAAGAAAACATTTTGGTATTTCAATAAAGAGTTGTATTGTTAAACAAAACAGATCAGAATAAAAGCTAAAAACTAAAATGTATATAAACGAAAATGAGTTCTATATAAATGTCACGATATAAACTGGTATCGACATCTGAAGATAACGAAGCAACGTGCATAAACAACAAACAGTCGTCTCAGAATGAAGCAACATTCTTCAGCGCATTAGATCTGGATAGTAGCGTTTACTAGCTGTGACTAATTTATTGTTGAACATAGAAACTAAACGTTATCATAGTAAACCCATAATTGCGAAATCCTTATCTCTTTAATTGTGATCTAAATTTTAAAGGGAACTGAAACAACAGTTAATTACTAAAAGCTGATGAAAGGTTGATAGCAGTAAGGTTTCTCCATACGATATATTCATTTTAAATAAACTGATGAGATTTGCAGAAGTTTTGATAAAGAAGACCGGTTAGTAGAGACTGGTAAACTTGAGGCAAAAATATCTACAGACCGACATCCAAAGCCGTGATTGATACATAAAACTGGAGTAACTTCCAGAACAGAATACCTAGAAAACACCATTGAAATTTAATATCGGAGTCATGATCTCATAAATCTGTGTTCTGCCAGTGCAAAGAAAATACTACAAAAATCCCATGTCATATTTGGATAATTAATTTTAAATTAATATCAGTTGCGTACGTAAAGCGTTGGCTTATATTAAAGAAAGTAAAAAGTTTTAACCATGAAGGAAGAATTTAACTTATGACCTCGCGAGAGTTGTTGGCAAAGCCATCGCACGGCTGAACGAGGTCACAGATTCAAGTACGGCTTCATGGTTGAAAGTGATCACTGCCTATAATTTAATGTAGACAACGATACACTATATCGGTGTCACAAAAACCTAAAGAAGCTTCTAGAAACGTCTTGATGTTATCCGGGACTGATTGCCAAATGATTTCACTTACATTACGTCACTAAATATACTCGGCGCCGCCATTGATCAGGGTAGTTCAAGAATTAATGAAGTGAGCACGTCGACCCCTGTCACATTCTGTCGAGCCTCCGCTACGACAGCACCCTCTGTCGGAATGTCGATACACTACGTGTCACAACTATTTGTTGAATTAAACAGCACCTATATTATGTTTTAGAAAGTAACCATTATGTTTTTAAAACATACAGACTAGATATCCAAAGAAAATATTTCAAGTTTCCAAATTGCTTTCCTTTGCATATTATAACCGTTGTTAGTTTTATAGTTCATAATTTCAGTAGCATACATTAAACTACGAACCAAGTATCGATCTCCAAGAAATATACTTTAACTTTTTAGTGTATTAAATAGGATAAACGAAACAGATTTTGTAACTAATATTACATAATATTAAAAATTTTGAAGGGCTGGTATTGTCCCTGTCCTCTAAACGGCGTTACTAACTTGTGCCGTCATATACGCGCAGTGCATGCTTCATCAAGTATTTAAAGTAAAAAGATTAAAAGTCCGGAATTACCATGGGATTTTAAATTTGATACAAATATTTTTAAAAAATAGCCTAAACAATTAATAGAAAATAAGTTATCAAATATTCTACGCCTCCATCTTAACTATCTCGTGATCATTAAGTAATTAAACCGATTGTCTAACACAATTACTGAAATATTTAATCTAATTAGCGAGAAAATTAGCGAGTATTAAAGTGAAAAATAATGATCGTGCTCTATATTAATGATATCAAATATAGGTCTACTATATAATGCATGCAATCAACAGGAACCGATCGCTGTACCAACACACGCGAAATTCATGTAAATATTGATCAAATTCTCGCATTTATTTATAGCTTTTCATTGACTGTTCGATATCACAAGCTGCTTCACAGTGTTTGTTATTTCTGATACAGATACATTATTATTATTACATATTGTAAAGCGCTTCAGTTACATTATAATCGCATGGTAAGTCATTTTAAAATATGTGTATGATAAGCTTGGTATAAGCTGTGTCTAATTGTAATACTCTGCTTTAATTATGGACTACTAGTCCATTTCAAATACATCAATGTCATTGACACCTAATTGATTATGGTTATAATGTAAATAGCTATCTGCACAATTGCATTCGAATTTTATTCGAATACATAATCACATATTATATAAGTAGGTAGATGTATTATCTTATCTTATCTTATCTTATGTGGGGGCCGGTCAGTGCAGACCGACGACACTTCGACCCAATGGGATCTTTTGTGTCGACATTCTCCCAATAACGACTGCCATAGACGTTCATGGCAGCCGGGACCAACGGCTTAACATGCTTTCCGAGGCACGGAGCAGGCGATAATTGTCAATCAATACGCACATAATTTCGAAAAGTCTATAACTTCCGAAAGTCAGAGGTGCGCGGCGAGGGTTCGAACCCGAGACCCTCTGCATTGCAGTGTGTTGGTCTCCCCACTGAGCTATCGCTGCTCTTAAGTAGGTACATGTACTCTGATTATAAAAATTTGTATTTCCCTAACATAACATATTATAGTCTTTTTTTAATTTGGACAACTGAACGGCTATTACGTCGTTTAGTTAAAAATACTTAACAGAATCCTGATCACATACAGTATCGATGCACTACATATTTGAAAATGTAATATGATGGGCAATGGGCATGACTACAGGTAGTAAAGTATAGGTATTTCATACCGCTAAGAAATAATTTTATGGCAGAACAATGTTTGCCGAGTCAGCTAGTAATATATATTAGCGTCTAAGTGCAGACACAAAAGAAAATATATTATTAAATTTATATACTCAGCAAAAAAAGCTCGAGTTTCATGTAAAGTTCATATTCATTTACTACTAAACACAAGTTTTCTAAGGAACCATTTTAAAAGTGCAACGGGTGCTTTAATTAATTGCTACAGTTCTCGTAATTCATTAAATGTCCCCTTTTGATTGACAGGTAATTATAGGCCATTACATGCTTATAATTCCTAGAAATACATCATATTAGCACGAACTATCGTAATTAAAGTTTCATCGCCTTAAGTCACGTACTGAAGAAGGTACTATTAAATACCGAACGTATTAAAGAAGGATCTAAAATAACTAATTCATAAACTGGTTTAAAGACACACATTTGTAAACAAAAATAAAACTTTAAGGAACTTTCAATTAATTAAAAAGGTCGAAGCACTCCGATGGCTAGACTAACCGAGAAGTCAATTTTTAATTTCTCTCCAGCAAACGTGCTCAATATAAAAATACACAGATATCTACAGGCTTATCGAAGGATACGGCAAGGGAAACGAGACTGCCTATTTGAAATATCTATTATGAGAAAGATTTGTTTGAATATTATTGTATTTGGATATTTGAATACTCATATGTGACACAAGGAATGTCTTCATCTTATGACCATCCAATAATTTCGCGGTTAATTCCAACGGATTGAGGGCCTAGTAAGATGACAAACAATCAATACACTTAAATACTTTTAATTATGTCATCATAATCATAATATAATTAAGGAGTCAACATAACTTCTATTGAGCATAATATGTTTCATGCGCCAAGTTCGATCTTCGAAATCGAATAGTGTTTCGTCTATGTCCAAGAGAACGATGATGGACTATTTTCTTTATTTAAATAAAATATGGCTCTCAATGCAACACGGATATTAATGTAAACAATCATAAAATAAATTCGTCACTGTCATAGATCGAGAAACAAGAAATATTTTAATCAATTGACACAATCGCAAAAAACAGTAAAATTGAAAAATCGGTTCCCACTAAACTATTCGACAAGTTATTAGAGAATTTTAATAATAATTTCAGTAGACAGAGTTCGCTAAACTTAATAATGATTTTTCTAGAGCAATATTGGAAAACTCTTCGTTATAAAATTCGAAAGAAAATGTACCTTATTCCTAATACAGTAAGCAATCAAATGCGTTGTTAATTTATTGAGATAGATCATTTAAGTATCGATAGATTCCGGGTGCTCGAGTTCGCGGCACTAAAGGCGTCTTTAGACTATTTAAATTCCGTTACGGTTCGTTGCTTCTCTGGTTTATACCGTGCCGTTAATTTTAGTGGAAATTGAACTAGGGGACATTATCGATCCTTAGATTAGAACTTTGCAACACTTTATTTACTTTGGTACAGAAATGACCATGCAATTTCCTTAGGTATTTGTCGATGAAGATGTTGCTGACCTCTTTAAATTCAATAGCCATGATTGTGTCGATTTAGATTTCGGAGAAAAGGTTGTAGCTTGTGTCCTCAATTTAGTAGCCGCTTATAATGATTACAGTCTGATAATGGATTACAGGTTTGAAAGGCAGTGCATAAAAATATCAAATTATAATAAGCTGGTATGGTAACTGATATTATAATAAAGCTTAATAGGGATGTTATTTATATATTAAATAAAGTGCCGAAATAAGTTGTACTTTAATAGTTACCTGAAGACTTTAAAGAAACATTAGTATCATCTTTCTAAACCAACAATACGAACAAATTCCATGAGCTTGACACTGAACTGATAATAATTGCAAGAAAAAGGACAAAAACACCTCTATTTAGGTAATCTGTCTTTCTAATATTATGTTGTAGTGATCTGAATCATAAGGTGTTTAAATATAGACTCAATATTTCGAATTTTGTTGTTTTTAAGACTGAATCGCGGCACCGATTTCGATGAAATTTGGCATAGAGATAACTTGAAGCATTGAAAAGGATAAAGGTTCAATGCATAAAAATTGTGTGTCGAGGGTTGCAGTTAGTAACATATTATTGTCAAGATTGAATATAAATCCTACCACTCATTAATTCAAACGGAAATGAACACTCGAGTTATGCTTACATACCATGAAGGTTTCGTAGTAAACAGTTTTATCAATGTATAATTATCGATGCCGCTTTGTTCATTTCAGTTACATTATATCTAAGACGTACGAAAATAAACGATTGGCAAAGACTATAATGAGGCGTATAGGCGTAAGAGGGCGTAGTTACAAAGATCATGACCCTGTGGGTACCGGACCTACCGTAGGACTGACCGGTTTCATGATTGCTATAGCTACTTCACATTCAAACGATGCTATAAGTGGCCGCTTATAGAAAATTGCTATACTAAGTTCCTATAGATTTGCATGCAGCTGTGAGCTACTAAGAATCGATGTTTTGTTTACGAGGATATAAAGGTCTTATATTGAACTTTATGTTGCACTCGATGGTAAACAGAACTACGATTTGTGCAATTATGTTTCATGTTCATTACGGTTTTAGTGAATATAAACAAATTGATATTCAAATAATACCATTAGGTTTCAATATGTTTCATATCGATTAATCTAAGTGGTTTTAAAGGATGTTAAATGAATGTAATATTGTTATAATTGGAAAATCTTTTTGGCTAGTTGTGTGTTTTAGTATTATGTATGTTGAATTGCAGCCAGGTAATTAATCTAAGCACCTGTTAATGTAACACATTTGACACTAATGTTATTGTATATTGCTATATATGGTAAGGCAACAGTACCTTTGTCTTACCGTTTGCCTTGTCCTATATACCCCATGTAAGACACATCTTCTGTGTCCACAATTTAAGATTTCACTATACTCAGTAAAATTTTCTAAGGGTATTTATGTAAAGATTTCAAATGTACATACTTTCATCAACTCAACGTGTATTGATTCAAGCTAGCTATTTACCAAATAATGAAAATCTATTTATGAAATACTCAAGCTGCAAGAAGAAGAACTGGGTTGGTACTCGTCTAAACGAAAGATCATCAATAAGTTAATTAATTTAACGAACCGTAATTGCGAAAGTGGATATGATTGGAAATCGAACTACCGACACCTACCATTATTTATTAATATAGCTTCAAGTGTCAGATCTTATCAAAAAACTGGTTGCGTCGTGTGCCGTGGTAGCCATTTAGCAAGAAAATTACTAATACTGTGCTGCACTGCTATACATACTTGGCCTTTACGATAATTACTGGTACGATGCAAGCATATATATTGCAGAAATGTCAAAACAAATTATTTTATAATAAAAATGCATCTCTGAAACATACTGACACTGCAATGCGCAGATAAAATTTATTTTCATTCGCCAAATACGGTCCAATAATAAGATTGGACGGCTTCGCTTTGAGTTCGTAATAATTATTTTTAGTAACACGAGAAAATAAAATATTTTAGTTTGCCGCACACATTCCAAACATTGATCATACATTAAACATCGACGACTGAGATATCGGTAGTAGTTCTTACTTCCTAGACATCTTGGTTGGGTTTCTATGTTTAATAATGATATGAAAATGTGTCAGAACTTCATCCTATTGAGTACGTAGGTGCCCAGATAATATTAATATATTTTATTGCCTCACAAATAAATCGCAGACGTTCCGTGCGCGCCCGCTGACAGATGTTTTGACAGCTCCAATATTATTAATTGTGACATTACACTGTCGTTAGGGCAGAACGTTCTTCCGCTTCCACGTCATTAATAAAATGAGCAATAGTCGAAATATTTATCAATGGCATAATCGATACAGTAACAATTATAACCACATCCATCAAAATTCTAAACTCAGCTTTGCATCAGAAGCGTTCGAATTCTTTCGGTATTAAAATGAATAAGCAACCCTATAATCTTGTTCGAAAGAGTTCAAACTGTATCGACGCTTCGGCGATGGCGTAAAAATCTATCGTTGAATCTTAACGGTCTTGATTTAGAGCTTATTTTCCAGTGACCTTGTGTAACAAATGAAGTACAGTGGTATCGAGTAACATTAAAATTCTTATCTCTGGTCTGTCACACAGCGAGAACGTCAAAGTTCGAAGTGAGGAACGCATTATAATTAATAGTCGATGATACGCGAGGATCGTAAACAAAAGCGGTGATAAATGGATTAAAGTCTGATACTAGATAATAAGAACTGTAGGTTGTAAATCGTGGTTTCGTAAGCGGTGGTCACTTTTTGGTTTTAGAGGGGACGTCTATTATACAGTTGTGTACCATTGACCTTTCAAGTTTGGACTCCAGATATGACTGTACATAAAATTAAGTAGGTATCTTATATTCCTGACTTTTCCGTCTGCTGTAGAGAGGTTATCTTTAACGTCTTTTAGAGTGATTGCGGCCTTACGGGTAGCTTGAAACCTTATCTTTCCGTACCTATCTGGAAATAGGAAGTGTCGTTTGGGCATGAGGTTGCTCGAATTTATGACATTCGGAACCCTGGATCTGAGTACAGGACGAACTTATAACTAATACTTTAGGAGTCTGCTGGATGCTCTACCAAGCCTTCAACAATCTTAGTATAAGGGCACGCTGTATCATAAACATTGTAGTTACAATCGTGTATACGTACAATTGTGTACCGGTTTTGTAAAACAAGATTTCGAACGTTTCTAAATCAAATGCAAATAAATTATTAAGGATTTCTTACGTTTTCATTTCCTGTTATTAAGCTAACATGTAAATAGTTCGAAGAGTTCTCGTTTAAAAAGGCAATCGGAATATAAATCAATTCATACAAATAGAAGAAAATAAAAAGGCGACAACAAAACTATCGACTGTCAATTGCAAAACTGAGATATGTATCAACCGCATACAGAGATTAGATGCGAGAACCAACAAACAATGGTAAGTATTAATCACTTAACAGCTAAAACATGAGTGATTATGATCGCATCGAGTTCTTTTGTTTTAAGATTACGTTTCGGTGTGATACGCGGACCGGTTATATCACATCGTTTTGAATTCAATGACATATTGTCTGTCAAATATACCTTGATACATTGGAGGCGTCACGAGTTTTGTTAAAACCCGTCATTAGAAGTCGATTTACGTTTTTGCTGTTATTGATTACGTTTGACAATAAACGTTGTTTGATAGTGTGGGAATTAGGACAAAGATATTTTGTATGTGATTGGGTTACTATCACTATGTGATCGCTTGTGATAACATAGTAGTGGCCTGGTAATAGGCACAATATACGAATGGAAAGATGTCAGTATTTTTATTTCTGTTAAGATGTCTTTGTTAATGCAACCTTGTGCGAACTTTACTTAATTCATCTGCGTAACTTTCACTTATATGAGTAAGATTTTACTAGAAATACACATATTTGAAAGGAAGTTAATAACCTAAGTAGACCTAACTCAGGTATATACAAAAATACGTTAAATGGCTTTAATAAAATTATTTACTTAATTCTGCTGG
Organism: Catocala sponsa; assembly: GCA_963564715.1. NCBI lineage: Eukaryota > Metazoa > Arthropoda > Insecta > Lepidoptera > Erebidae > Catocala > Catocala sponsa. The sequence goes on along the minus strand of OY751337.1, from coordinate 18,114,533 downwards.
AAATGAATAAATCTGGAAACAGGAGTTTTGCCTTTCACCCAGATCAATGTGGCCTAAACTTAGTAACTAAATGTGTTTTTTTTCAAGCAGTGTCTCAAATTAATATTGACCGAATTTTTGAGAAGCGATATATGTTGCATTGAAACAACTAGCAAATGATATTCCTAAAGTTACAACATACATGGTAGGTCTAATGGTGACCAAGGTGACCATTATAACCGCTATTTGGACAGCCGGAATGCCTTATAAGTAATATATAACATACAAAGTCAGTCAGTGCTTACGGTGTTTAAATGACTGGTTTCATTGCAACGCACAACAGTGTACAAGGATGTATTACGTATGTCAAATAACCTGTTATCTCAAAATACAGTAGCACATTTGACGGAACCATTCAAACCTTGAGACTATTTGCCTGCTAGTCATAAGATCCGCATTCAACTTGATCAGAACTAACTAAATGTTTTTCATTTCATAAGACCACGTCGCTGGTTCAGAGACGTAAACGTGAATGCAACTGCTCGGAAGGTTCCAGTTTGGATCCCTGGGGCGAATGAATGGATAAATGATACTAGATGTTTCTGTCAGGTAATTCGCAATAACGGTACTAAATCTGGAATTGTAACTGGCCAACGACTTAAGGCCTGTTACGTGGTACCTACTTGAAATTAACAGTAGCTGTCGCCAGTTACTGTTAATTTGAAGTAGGTATTGAGAGAGCAATTCGACTGCGTCTAAAGTTTTCAATGAAAACTTTAAAGAAAGGCATTGCAACTAATAATATTAGTATATGTTACAGCTCTTTTTCTAAAAAAATATAGTGAAGCTTTTAGTGTTGAATGCTAGCGAGATTGTAATGGCTGCTGGGCAATATTATCGACCATTGAACTTAGTGACATACACCAGTGTAACAATCCAGGAATATTGGCTTTAAATTTAAGCCACTTCATATAATTTATTTACCATAATTATCATGGGAATTCTGAGTAAATGAATGCTGGAATGCGAAATATATTAAATAGCAGTGATATACTTTCAATAAAGCTTCCAAAATATTGATTCATTTTTGTTATAACCGGTATAATCTCTTGCTTTTATGAGTTATAGAGTTCAAAGTAGCTTATGTCTAATACCAAATTATCTTATCTTATCTTGTGTGTGGGGGCCAGTCAGCACAGACCGGCGACACTTCGACCCAGTGGGATCTTTTGTGTCAATAATACCAAATTAAATAATATTTTTCAGCTTGCAAAATTTGTATATTAGCAATTCATATGGTTCACAGACGAGCGTGCATGTAGAATGTGATGACAGCAAATGATTTAAAAGCAGTCCAAATTTAAAATATCGGCTATAAATCCTATAAAGATAGTAAAACATAGACAACGATACAAATACACCTACGTCACTGCAGAAACTACAAAAACTAGAACTAGTATTCCTTATAAATATAATCCTCATCCAGATTTGACCGAGTCCACTATATACCTAAGATCATAACTCGGCTCTAAACGACCACAACACGTGTGGCTCCGAAATCAAATTAAAATCATGTTTGATAAGATCGAGTGGCGGTTATGGAAATTTATGACTATATTACCTGCTCCGGCGCATCGTCCGACAAAAACCGGGGTCGGACCGCGCAATTATTTATGGAGTCCGCGAATGATTATAGTTTACGAGCATTTGATAGGTCAGCCTCTGGCGCGCACAGTGGGCCGCAATTCGTGACACTTTGGACAAAATATTAATTCTTAATATTGTGTGTAAATTATACGGATATTTTTTTCAGTATATTTTATATAATTTAAATTGTTAAAGAAATGCCGATACACTTCATTAACAATCTGAGACACTCGAATAAACTCAAATTCATTCGTTTAATTTATTGCGTCCGTTTTATGCTAGAATTAAGAGAGTTTATTTTATAATGTTTTAAATATCTATTAAGGTCATTACTTATATGATATGGCCAATAAGTATCAAAAATCTTATTATACTTCTAATTACAAAGTCCAAGCTTAATTAGTATTTGATATAAATATAAAAGAGTTGGCTAACGTTTTATAAAATAATAATAAAAAAGTGATAATTATCAATTAATTTAAGTACCTACAGCTATTTTTACATTGAATTAAAAAGTTATTTTGCGTAATACAACTCATGCTATAGTATATAGCCTAACCAATGTTTTAATCTGATTGTAAATATTTTTTAATATCTATCTAGATACGTCGCTTATTGATTTAAGTTTAGTTTTCAGTGTTCGAAACTGTTATCAGATTTGATTGTATTCTAAAACGTTGTAAAGTTTATAATTGCGTAATTAATTTTGCATGGGTAGCAATGAAAATATTAAGAAACCGAACTCGCTAGATACGACTGCCCTGTACCACCGGTCAAATTTGACTTAAATAAATTATTTTTATTACGTGATTCAGGAAATAAAACTTTCCAAATAGATGTAAAAAATGTTGTATCAGAATGAAACTGAGACAAAAATGTGTTGGCCGCAAAAGATACTGAAATAAATCAGACAGATGACAATTTAAAGTGGTTAACCCACTAACTGTGACCATTTTAGATACTTTGATCAGATCTTGTCGAAACCCAACTTGTATTAGCAAGGACATAGTCATTTAAACTTTATGTTCAAAGCAATAAAGTTGATTTTTATTATTTTTATGATGTGTTAGTGGGTGTTTGTTCAACAGATTTTAGAGTCAGAGTAAAGATTTATGTTTTTATTTAAGAATTAATGGTATAGTGTGAGTAATCGCCGTTATTTTAATTTTATGCATTAATGATATCTGATTATGAATAAAAAAAGTTTGTTTCGCATATATTATATGGCACCATACATTTTCATAATCATTATAATGTTCTCACTTCTAGAGTAATTCTTATTATTTACAAATCGTAAATCAGATAAAACCTGACCATCGACGTATTTGTAGAAACCGGTTGATATGTTACACTATTACATAGTAGCAACAATGTAAAAGGTATTGAAAACATTTTACAAAGCTTTTTACATCCAAAAAGTGTGAAAGCTTAATAGCAACATCTATAAACAGTGAATTCCTCAGGATTCCCTTTAAATTTTCCCAACCATGTTTAAATGCACCTGGCGCCACTTCGCGCTCCTCGCCTCATTCTATATACTTTACGATCTGTTAAAAGACCGAATTCGCTGTCCAAATTAACACGAAATAAAAACGGAATCGATCGAACAAAAAATAAGCGAAGGTACAAGATAAAAGTTTAAAAAAGGCCCACGTCAAAACATTTGATTGTATTAATATTTATAGGCTTCGTACCGCCGCAGGAAAGACGACTCGAGACGGAAGAAAAAAAAATGTTTATCAGCCCGTTTAGCTTTTAAGGAAACCGCGAATCTTTTGTAAAAAGTTATTTATGGTCACCAAAACAATTGCAGTGTTACCATTATATCACATTTGACAGCAATAACTGTATTATTTTTTTTTGTCCTCAAAATGAAGATGTTTCGTTCACTGTGGACGATACAACAATAGTATATTATTGTGCGTGAAGTGGTTTCATTCGATTCACTTTTCAATTCACTGTTATTAACTGCACTGTGTTTTTATATCGGGGCTTGTGATTTTATCGAAAAAAATATAGTTCGTTATTTTTATGTGCTGGAATTTCGTGAGCATTGATTTCAATCAACAGGCGTACCGACTTGATTCTAGTTTCTTAGTAACAGTAACATTCCTAAGACTCACAAAGTTCTCTTATTGTTCTTATAATTATTATAGCAAAACAGACAAATGACTAGATTTCAATGGTGTTTATATAGCAATTAACATAAACGTACATTTAAAGAAAACAGGCTCTTATACATTAATGCCATAAGAAGTATTATCTTTTATCCATTCAAATCAATAGGATATCCTTAAGAATTGACCTTCATAGCGTTTAAATATCAGTGTATTTAACTGAACATGCTAGACAAACAATTACTTATAACAGTAGTACAATCTCATACATGTCAACGCTGCTTGACAAACGGCCCAAGATTCCTATGCTAATTTCGAATACGCAATATTATGTCGAGGCGCAGTTCGCGCATGCGTGTTTGAGGATGTGCGTACGAGTGTGCGGCTCTTATGTGCAGCTTAATCAGTGTCTGAGCGTCGACATGGGTTATTGAAACGAAATTAAAACACATGGTTCGTTATTACAGAGTTTAATTAAAAGGAAATAGCATGAATGGACAATCGTGATGTATTATTGTAATAACCACTAGTTTTTGTTTGGTCCTTGCTTTGATAAGGTTAGCCGTGACCGTTGCCGGCTTGTTCGTTTAAATTTTGAAACGAAATTTATTTTAATAGCAATAAATTCAGTGCAGCTGATCTATACTAATACTAGCTTATGCCCGCGACTGTGTACGCGTGGATTTGGAAGTAGGTACCACGACTTCTAGACAAAGTATCGGTTTAAAGATATTTATTTCTCAATAAAACACATACATGTCACTTACATGAGAACATAATAGATTTAAAAGTTAATTTGCATTAATAAAAAACCCGATGTAGGTATTTAGAAATAAATAGTCCGAGCGTGTGGTTGCGAGTTCGCTGCAAATAATAAAAGTGAGATTGACAATCGAGTGGTCCAAGTTACAGGCTATAATTTCAAAGTTTTATGAATATGATCGCGGAGCTTTTTTTTGAAGATGTTAAGCGAAGTCGCCTCTTTCACGTCATTTGGAAGTGCATTATATATTTCATCATATAGTTCATTATATAGCAAGTATCCCCTTAAGTAGTCTCCCATCAATACAAATGTAAAAACAGCATTCAAAGCAAAGCAGCATTATTTGCAAGATGCGCGTACAAAATAAAGACAGACCCATATCATAAAAACAATTATTTTGGCTTTTGTAGCCCTCATAAAGAACTCTTGCATTTTGGCTTCTAAATATCTATCAACAGACTTCGATTCGCAGTGTATATAGATTGTATAGGTTATAAAGAGGTAGAATTTGTTTGAACCTATGTAGAGTTAAGCTCTAGAACTACTAAACCGATTCTAAACATTTTTTCCCAAATAGAAAGCTTTGCTATCCCTGAGTAACATAGGAGGATGGGATATATTTTAAGGACCACCCGAGACAAACTGTGGACGGAAGATAATATGTCGCAAATAGATGAACTGGTTACATGAATGTCCATTCAGGATGTTGAAAGTTTAAGCACAGTTTACGTATCTACTATGCAATTTAGTTTGGGTTGGCTGGTTTAGGTATTATCCGACAGCCTTTGGGAGCATTTATTATAACTACAGATTTTAAGTATATCCTAGAGAATCTTTTCAGGTTATAGGCACTTCACTTTTTACTATGAAACTTACCAATATTTATTTATGTTGGGGATTTGGGGTTTGTAATTTAATTATCTCAGTACATTTTCTGCTTGTTGTATCTGTATTCTGGAACAGAATTTTCTTATAATGTTAGTAGTCACGATAATTTTAAGTATATTTAATATTTTCAGCAACGGCCATCTAAAATAAAATGCAAATAATGTCCCACCCCAACTCCGAAAATAATAGGTGTTTTCCACTCACTACACTACAATACATCAGCGATGGTTTTTGGTCCCTATTAGCTCACATAATATTAGCAAACGAACCTGATAGCATATTCTACTCAATATACCTACTCTTAGATTATTATCGGGGTATTATCTAAAAAACGGACGAAGCACATCCTGATATGATTTTAATGAAGGATTAATGCGACGGAATGTAGAATTATGCTGGTAAATTAATTAGTAATTAAACTCAATCATAATAGCTGTAATTCTGGCAGAGTAAACAAGGTATACAAAAACGACAGCAAAAAGCAATATTACTATTTACAACCGACAGTTGTACCTATAGTGACTTGTACTTACATTTATGATGTAGGTTCATTATGTTTTTGTATATAACTAATATATAAATCAAAGTCAAAGTCAAAAATCATTTATTCATTTAGTTAACAAAGTAACACTTATGAACGTCAAAATATATAGGTTTGTCAATTTACTAAGTTACTGAAGCTACATTTAGTTTAGTTGATAGGTTCAGGCAAAGGATAGAGCTTATTAGAAGAAACCTGCAAGAAACTCACGGCCACTCTTTTGAATCGCCAATTAAATATAATTTCAGTATTTTACAACTCATATCGAAAAGGTGTTGCAGACATTATACCATATATTACTGACTATGAAAATACTAAAAAGAATAACAATAATAATATAATATTATTATTATGGAGATGAAATAATTTGGGTTTAATTATATTATTTAATATCAATCTATAACACTGGAAAACAATCATTTTGCGGCATGGTAAGTTGAAGTCAATTTTGTGTAAGTTCAGTGTGCTGAATACGAGAAAATATCATATTTGTTAAATTGACTCTAGTTTATGAGATAAGACTTTATAACTATTTGACTGAAAGAAGATCGAAATAAAAATACAATTCCATATTAAATATATATTTTAGAAGCGGCTATATAATAACGACAAGAAAACTTAATACATATGCTTTTAACAAAAAATCATAAAAAAATACTATTAGAAAAAACTTTATCTGTAATCTTTTTTATTGTGTTTATGTTCAGGACAATCCCTTATTAAACTTAAGCAATAGTCTGCCATCATATGGCTGTCCCATCGACCTTGGTATCTTTTCTGTCATTGTTCCAATGTCCTGATGGAACCTTTCTTTATGTTGAATATCTCAAGAACTAGAGTCAATCCATACAAAGTAAATACATTTTGGGTATGACAGATGAAGGTGTTTATTAAAACCAGTAACAAAATTAATGCCCCAGAAAATATATATTTTTTTTGTCTCCCAGTGTAAGAGACAGTAGGATGGCATGATACACTTAATTAATAGAAAATTACCACAAATTTGAAAATGAGATCGAAATTGCTGGTATTACACATAATATTGTCTTATGTTTACGCGAATGTTATACATTGAAATTAAATAAACATTATTCGGATAGTTTTGAAACTTTAAACTACTATTGTTAAACACTTTTACTAGTTACTGTTTACTGCAATTTAAGCTATATAAATTATACAACTATTTAGATTTAATTTTACACTTTCCTCGACGTTTCGGTTGCTTTTCAGCAGCCATGGTCGTGTGCTTCCCGTTTAAGTAAACAGTAACTAATAAGTGTTAAACAATAGTAGTTTAAAGTTTCTAAATTATTTAATAATAGTTTTTTATAAAAAATAAACAACGCGGTAAAATCTGTATAAAGTTTGTTCAATTTCAATGTATAACATTCGCGTAAATAAGACAATATTATGTAAATCAGTACGGACTGGAAACGGCTACAAAAATACGCCGATTGCTGGTATTATTTTGCAAAAATATTATTACATCTAAGGTGGATTGGTAGAAAATGCCTTTTACATATATATTTTTGTCTAAAAGTGCTGGCTAAACGAGAATTTAGGAGCCTATTGGGATCTACCTACCTACCTATAGTTCGAGACTCCGTACGGTAAAAATTCTTGACAGAAAGACCCAATAACGTTTTGCCAGATTCGGGATCCAAACCCGATACCTCATGAACAGCAGTCCCATAACTTCCACTGAGCAATCAAGACAGTCACAGTGCCTTAGTCAAGCACACCATTAAACTCATATATTCGTCAGCAAACACATTGGCAAATTGCGTAACCTTTAACACGACCACACACAACTACAAGCCTTGCCAAGAATATGCTAAAGGGCAACCGATTGATTTTAGAAAGATAGGCAACGCCTGCATACGTGCTGATAAAATCATACCTACTGTGATTACCAATTCACCGCCTACACACCGAAGGAAGTATTTTAAGTATATACCTATATCATCATCATTAACATTATCGGTCCGTTGATTTGCAGATACAACAAAATTTAAGCGAAAGATTTAATTTTTTGGTTGTTTGTTTGTTTGTAAGGGTTTAACTCAAAATTACTCAATCGATTTTAAAAATATTTTCACCGTTAGTTAGCTATATTATCACTGAGTAACATAGACTATATTTTACGCGGGTGAAGCGGCGAGCAAAAGCCAGTCATTTATATTTACGATTTTTCGGGGAAACGCTTGCTATTACGTAAAAAATTAAACATAATGACGAAAATAGTTGTTACAACATTGTTGCTAAGGATTATATTCACCGCTTCTACGTAAGGTAATACGCTTCAGTACAAAACCATTGTTAATGGATCTCTCGGTCCTATAGATTTCATTACTAACGAAAGTTCAACCTGTTTTACTTTGTTAATGGTTGATTTTTGCAACATACTTTGCCGGGGAGTGCCTAAAGGCAAAGACTGGTATGCATATCTTGTTTAAGTAAGTATAGTGTTGTGACCCATTGTACCATCGAACTGAATCCACTTTTAACACAAGCATTTTAGCTTTACTAAAGGGTTAAGAATAATAGTAGTAAAGATTTATTAAAATACTAGATTTTGCCCGCGGCTTAGCTTGCATAATATAACCTACATTATACATACCAGTTTACTTTTTTCTAGATGAAAGGTACCTTATGTCCTTTTCTGTTGCGCTGAAAACGTGTATGCGAAATTTCACGATGATCGGTCAAGTAGTTAAGGCGTGAAAACCTAACAAACAGACAAAAAACTTACATTCGCATTTCTAATATTAGTTAGGATGCAGATTTCTTAAAGTTTAACGTAATATTAACCCTACGTCCGTCATCGTAGTACAAAATGTCACTATAACAAATTTTATCAAATTCTGTCTACCAGTTTAAGCGTGAGAAGAAAAATCATCTAACTTGTACATTTATAATATTAAAAGGATATTGTTTGCTGCGCTTGTACTAATATAGCAAGTTACTCATGCAGCGTTTGTCACGATCATTACAATGTTGCAAATGTCTCCTAGACATCGCCGACAGACGAACTGAAATAAATACATATCTTTTGGTGATCGTTTAGCTCGTATAGCATTTACAGAATAGGGTTGAATATCATGCAGGTCAATTATTATTATATCGTTATTATAGGTATTATCATACCTATCTGACAAATCTTAGAATACTAGACATCATTAAAAATATCTGCGACTCAATAGGTTAATAAGATTTCCGTAGGTATCTTCAATAAGTTAGCTTACGCTTCTTATTCGGCCTAGGAAGGGGATTCTATCGTACAAGTATAAACATATTCGTATTATTACTTAGAAGCAAGCGCTCCAATTTAATAAATCAATTTTATTCTACCTAGATAAATAAATGTATTGAACTCTGACAATATGCTGTTTCGAAATTACCTTTGCTATTTTACCTTAAAACGTTACAAATATTTATTATAATAATAATGTGTACACGTTTCATTGAATAAGCTATATTTGAAATATCTTAACTAGGTTAAATTGGCGGGAGTGAAGGGCTTTAGCCTATAATTGGACTATTATGACCGAATACGGTGAATGCCTTCGAAGGTTTGATTCTGGTGTATGATTGAAATTTAATAACAGGAAAGTGGCCGTGTCAGTCTATGACAGTCTGGTTATGTCTATAGAAGGTTAATAACGAAAACGATGCAATTATTTGAAGCTAGAATGCAGAGTTTGAATATCGGGCACATTATTATGTTATTATGTTTTCTTAAATGACAAAAAGTTTTGATTTGATTGGATATTTTAAACGTGAACGATCCATGTAGTTACTCCCGAGAAAAATTAAAAATAAAATAAATATATTCATCTATATATCTGTATTTGCAATACGCATAACATATTATCACTTCTTTGTTTAATTGGTACAGATTTCAATTTCTCGCTATGTCTCTTTTCTCAATTAGTTTATCCAAAGATACACTGTATAATGTATCTTATAACATGCATGTTTTTAACTAATTTAATTTACCGATATAAAACCTGTATAGCAGCCTTCAGCAGTATCAATATTTTATTAAAATTGAAATAAATAGCCCTAAATAATTGCTTCAACTCTTATTTTTTTTGTTCATCCATTATAGAGCAGACAAAAAGTTCTTATGTTTTCAATCTCTTATGTAGGATGCGATATAATTAATAACGAATATTTTTCTTAAAATGCAGTTCACGTACGGGTTATAATAGATAAAATAGGAATATTATGCCTTCAAGAGATCAATAACGAGATGCAATTAAAATTATTATAATAAGATATTGGCATTCTTGAATGTGGACGATCTTTAACGGTATTTAAATATATAGTTTATATATAATTGCTGCATTATGCAGTCATTTTTATGTTGTTTTATACATGCACTTAGTACACTACTTGAATTTATATTCTAAATTACATTAAAAATTATTATACTTATTACTTAAGTTACATTCAAAATTATAATTATCTTTTCATTCTTGGGAAATAAATTAGTTGGAACGATATCTTTTTAACTCTTATAGTAATATAATAATTTAAAAGCATTATGGTTTTATTTTTCAAAATCGAGAATATAATTTCACGAATATTAAAGATTATATATTTTATATGTAGAAAATCTATTGATTACAGCCTTCGTATGCACCTGCGGTAGCTATACCATTAATATAAGGTTTGAGACCTAGTTAAAAAAAGTACAATCAATTGTTTCCAAATTAAAATAAACTATAACCCGATCTTGTAGCAAAGATATAAGTAATTTAAAGCTGAAGCAGATGAAAAATAGCAGTACCTTCCCCCATATTTTATAGCGGCTAAATGTTGCCATCAATAATTGAAGTTGGTGTCTCAGGGGAGCAGGGCTTACTGGTATTTCTGACGTGTGGGTACTTCTAGTTGGCGGGTCAGTTAATATTGCGTGTGTACGTGCCCTTACTTTCCAACTCGCACTAAGTTTTCAAATGAAGTTTTATTACAGATACAAACATTGAAAGCATTGAAGTACATAATATATAAAACTACTGGATGTTTGTATTTTATTCGTATATCAGTAATTAAAATCTTCATTTTTTGCGCTTTACATTTTTGATTATTATTTTTGTTTAATATTTTAATTGTATTAATTACACTGCCTCTCCTCTACGATGTTATTATTTATAATGAACACTAATAATATGCATCGTTAAAATTCATTTCCAATAAAACATGTCGCCATAAATATATATTCCATCGACGCGCGGTACTTCCAATACAAAAGTGGTATTTTGTACAACACGACGGACGCGTATTGAATACGAGCCTTGCGCGTGCTGCAATGAGAACCACCTCCATACAAGCAGTAATACAACTATATATACAGGGTATATATGTGATACTTCTGCAGGATTTTTGCAGTCTCATCGCGGCCATTATAATACGTCGACCAACCCAACGCCAGCTAATCCCTTTATTTGTTCGTTTTTGAACCATTCAAGTTTTAGAAGTTTATTTTTGTGTACCCTTTATGCATATTTAACTTGTGTAGGTAGTCGGGGTCCATGGAAGTTGATTTTATCGGCTGATCTCGTTTCTCGAGAGTATGTAACTAGAATATATAATTATATATAAATGTCTTCTGGTGATCGTACGTGGAAGATGACTTGCGGTTGATGACTACTGTTTTTATGTTCGATTATGGTAATGAACTTATCTATAATTATAATATAAGTGTGCTTATACTTTATTAACATAATATACGCATGAGGATTTTTTTAATTCTTCATCCTTATTTTCTTTAATATAATTATTCGTAGATCCTAACTAATATTATAAATGCGAAAATGAGTTTGTTTGTTTGTTTGTTACGCTTTCACGCCTTAACTACTCAACCGATCAACATGAAATTTTGCATACACGTTGTCAGGGGTACAGAATAGGACATAGGGTACCTTTCATCCAGAAAAAATAACTGTTGCAAACCTAACCTAACCTACCCTTTACGCGAGCGAAGCCGCGGGTGAAAACTAGTATATAATAAGAGCAAATATATTTTGAATAAAAACGACGATATCACTATAGGTTTTGATAGTAACACATATTGGACAATGATTAAGACGGCTCGGATAAATTTTTGTACGTATATGTATATATTAACATTGTAATTTATTTCTCATAACTAGAAGTCTTGAAAACCTTATTTGGTTATATATAGAATGAGTTGCCACCATATTTAGTCATGAGAAGAATTAAGTTTTTAAACATTAGCGGCGTATATCGGAGACGAGAATCGAAGATTGCTAAGCGCCATCTAGCGCAATATGCTTGAATTTATATTAGTTATTCATTATAACTTTTGTTTATTTTTGAATATAGGTTTTATGTTGCATACCGCGCTTTTCAAATAGCTGGGAGATCGGCAATGCAACATAGACCCTTTATGTAATGTAAGATTCATCATACCTAAAAAACTAGTATAAAATAGTATTTAATCAATTAAATATTAGTTTTGAGGTATGGTAAATTTTTATATTACCTAAAAGAATTTATAAAATTCCTTCAGAAGTTTTTGAGATTACATACACTAAAATAAAAAAATAAACAATTTTATCATTTTATAATATTAGCGCTAATAAGTCTTTGCATAACATCGTTTAATGGATAAAGGTACACACTTTTGTATTTATAATCTTAATGGCCAAAACTTTGGATAACTACTTTCTTTATTAATTATATACATGTATGAAAAGAGATAGGTATTATATATACTTATATTAAATATATACATTGTGCGTACACGATAATCTATACAAGTTTCAACGAAGGCTAATTACAAAAACACAAAAAAGGTTTTAAAAGCACGAACAGTTTTAAGTGGCGACTACACTGGCATACCTTTAGCATAATATTATTCGAGACATAATTTACCGCGGTCTGTGAGACCAAACCGCTTGATTTATTTATGAGCGCACACTGACTCGTACTAATCTTTACTGGAATTTAATTTGTTATTTATTTACTAATCGCTGCTAGGAGTAGGAACAGGTAGGTTTGCATGTCATTCTTTTTTGTTCGTTTATTTGATGAGTAAAAGTAGAACAAGCGTAACGTAATTATGTATGTAGGGTCTAATTATCAACATTTGGCTAATGATAATGATTCTATATTTACCTAACTGATTTATGAATAGGTATTATTGCCAGAGGTATAACTGTGAGCTCTTGCAGAAGTGTTTACTGTTGAACCTACATCATGTACCTACATTATGTTTTAAATCAGATTGACTTTTTAATGGTCATTTTTATTGTCCTGTCCAGATACAGATATGACAATAAGCCAAAATATCATATTTTTACTAGTAATATATACCTATATCTTTTTAAAAACTGCTACCGCACTAGAAATTAAATACGTGTCGTGGGTTCGTGGGTTTTACAAACATTCAAACAACGGACACAAAGAACACCCAGTCTCGGAACAACCATTTGCAGACCAGAAACCTTTTTGGCCCGTGTTGGGATCGAACTAATAACATTTGGTGCTGTGGCAATTGCAAGGCGGCAAAACGCCATCTCTACAGTGAAATTGCAGTGAGTATGCCGCCGCACTGGTTCGATATATGTGACAGACAAATTCTAGCCGCCCGTTCGGTGTCTAAAGTTTTGTCTATAAGATGCTCGTCATCTAACTCCATATGTCTAGGAGCGGAACGTTGCTAGCAAAATGTGTACTACATCTCTGCCTTACACTTCGGTGACATACACTCATGATGCGACAATATGTAATGTATGTTTAAATATGTAAATGCAAAACTGTTCGTTTGTTCATCATGTTTTATGATGTAGCAAGCGCGCGAACGGAGCCGCGGGTGGCATCTAGTTATCGAATAAATATATATTCATGATGTTCCTTTAACATATATCTGTCTCTATCTTTAAACAAAGGACTACCTTCTTATTAGAATAGTTCTTAATTATAATTATTTTGATAATTATCACAATATTAATCAAGCGTAATCTATAAAAGCACTTTCAAGATTTGGATATTCCTTAGAATGTTCCATATCAAAATGTTTTAGCTACTTTGATGTAAACGTTACATAAATGCACACTGGTGTAAAATATACCTTTATTTATATCAATTATACACATGCACAAAATTAAACATCGGAAGACTGCGCCGAGCCAAATGTGCCAAAACAGGCGGTCACAGTTAAGTGAATAAAATCATCAATTTTTGTTTAATACATATATAAAATATACATTTACCATAACAATTAATGTGTTTACAATTACTCCGTATAAAAAACTTAAAATAATTAATATTTTCGCCTACAAAATTACCTAAATTTGCACGAAAAATGCAAAAATTTAAGCTCGTGTTACGTGATTTTTAGATTATAATAGTAGAAATCTATCCTATTTTACAGCTTAAACGAAACATAAATAGTTGTATTACAATTTGTCCGTCCCAAATATTTAAGTTATTGGTTGACAATAAAGATACATATTTATCAAAAAAGCACTTCAAATCCTGCATACAATTTTACTGTAGCGGCCGCGCGCCGATTTGAATATGCGCCGCACGAGCTTTGTCATTATCTGTCTTACGCTCGGTGCAGTTTTAAATAGCAGTTTAATTACACTTACCCAAAATCGTGAAAACTGTTTTATATAAACGGATCAATATGTATCTTCCTGATTACGAAAACATTGGAGTAAAGAAGCTTGAAATCGGGGTATAACCATTACTTGGGGTTTCTTCCTAATAAAACGGACAATGGACTATCCTTGTGGTAGCCTTAAGGGATAAACACTGGTTAGCTTGTATGCCACGATACTCTTCATGCTCTGACGCACACTCCATTGCAGAAATGAACACAGTTCTCTGACTACGATATTCTGTGAGGTATTACCTAGGTTTAAACGGACATTCTGTATTTTGCGACTGTCCTTGCTAAAAAGTCCTGAACTTATATGTCAACCCAACATTCTAGAATTGTATGTAGAGTCTAGGATTACATGCATCGTTGTTAAGGGACCAGGTTCCCTCTGGAAAATAACTCTAGATAGTAAATAGTAAATAGTAATTATAGGTAGTAAAAAACCTACATGTAGATCAAAACCTACAAGTGAGAATCCTAAAAAGGCTCAAGCCATTTGCTAGCGACCTCTCTAAACAGATTTTATAACTATAAATCTTCTTCTCTTCTAATAAAAGCTTCACACAAATATTCCGCATATAATCTGTAATTGAGTAGGTTCCCAGTTATAATGTTAGTCTTAATATAATTGTGATAATATATCGTACTGAACAATGCTGATATAATTTAATGGGTTATTTAAGCATGTTAACATCTGAATTGCGCAGAATGAGTAACTATTCCAGCCTACTATTAAAGATTTAGCACTTCGACCTATATACGAAGAAAAGAAATATGCGAATAATTGTTATTTCTAGTGTAAAACATGAACTATAGTTTCGAGGAACAATTATTTTAAAATGAGTGCGTGAATTAATTTTCGTTGTATATATAAAAACTACACAATTTAATTCTGTTCTATGTTATAAGAAATACAAACATAATGTTTCATGTGTGAGGATACGTATTAAATTATGTAAGTTCTAAACATTTTATTGAAGATGTTTAAAATAGGCAGCATTGAATTTGATAGGGACTAATTGCTTTTAATCTAAATTACGAGATAGAAGGATAGCATAAATTTAATCATCTAAATCTTTCGACTTCTGATCCATTTATTTCTTTATATATAGAATCAAATTAGGCATTACTTTGCGGAAAGCCATTGTATTAATATTAGGGATTATTCCAATTATTTTATTTTTTCTTCATATCTAAAATATTAAATGTCTTCTTCATTATGCAACAGCCTGAAGTATATAATGAAAAAGATTGAAATATAGCTGGCATGTCGATATAACTTTATTCATAAAAAACCTTTATGGTTATCCTCTACGGCTTAGATCAAAGTTGTAGCAGATACCCATTTGCCTGCTAATTTAAGTCCTATGTAAGAAATGCCTCATATAGACAGACGATTACTATGTTCCGTAGTTAGTTCAATATACCGCATTCATATTGGAAAATTCCCACATAAATATCCCATCCTACTTTACTCGAGATAATTGTACATACACTTAAGGTAATATCAGTGGAGTGATGAGAATCTGAAAACCTATCAATAATGTAGTCAATTGGGCTGATGTACATTAGTCGGTTAATATACACCGAGGTTGACTAATCCAAGGATGTACCTAAGAGGACTATATAGACTAGATCTTGTATATATATAGCAAACCATAGGTTCGATAATAGTTAGTATACTAAAGCACCAAGGAGCAGTGATATGGTAAATTTCAATAAATATAGAAACTTTCATCCTAACAGTCATAATATTAGACAGTCGACGGCATTCGTTGCTGAACATAGGCATAATTCTACTGCAGCCAATGTTAAATAAAGGCTTACAGGCCTCAAAAATAACTAAAATATACCTCTATATAATATGTAACGGGTATTAACGCGATCATGCATATGCTTGTGACCACGGCCGGTGTAACTTGGTCGAAACGTTAAGCCTATAAAAGGTATACACTATATCATGCAACGCGAAAGTTTAAAAGTTATACCTCTTTTTAATACAGGTTAATTGGCTGTGTCTTTCATTCACAGACTCAGATGCCATGTATCCATATTTTTGTAAGTTAAGAGTTATTCTGGCTTAGTAACTGCTTCAACGTCAGCCAAATTCTTTACATAACTACTGAATTATGTAAAGATATAACTGCTGGATTTCAACTAAATTCCACAAAACTACTGTTTTATATACAAGTCATTCTCTATGTGACCATTAAGTTCACACTCAGAGTGATTTTTTTGCTAGGCAGAGACCACAACCAAGAATAAGACAGCAATAATTTTTTGGCCGAGATCGAGACTTGGCAAGCGTCGTTAAATAAACAAGTATATCTCAATTTCGTAATAATATCATTTTATATTCGAAATTGATTGAACATTGCGGTGAAGTAGCCATGTGAAATGGGATTGTTTAAATAATAACCCAGTACAAGAGTACCCACGACATTATTTTCTAGTTAGATTCTATGTTGTGTCTAATATCCAACAAAACTTAAATTTATTGGTCTTGGCCTAGGCTGAGAGTCTTCACGTTTTACCCGAAACTAACTTCACAAGACGATTTTTAATCGAGTATAGCTGCGCTCGAGACCGAAATCTTTTACTATACTTAGTAAGGAGGCGTGAACAAATACTTTTAATACACTACTATATAATTGAATTTCAATTAAAACAGTTATACCGTATTATTACAAGTATTAATGTTGATTGCTCTACATCAAGTTAAACCGTTCCAAATTAATGATGGTTTAGGTAAATAACATTATTTGCGTGAGACTTGCCTTATCGCTTGGCTAAGGAATTTTCAGTACAATTCCTTGTTTATTTTGCTGTTTTTGTTCTATACAAATGTCTAAGATATTTAAGGGTTATTGAATTATACTGAAACTTACACACAAAAATGTTTAGTTACGAAAATATAGGTGCTTATAATATATATTATTATAATATTTAAAACCATATTTAAGTTGTTTAACATATCTATTCTTAAATGTGTCAGATATCTATATTTAATATTATAAAGATGAAGAGTTTGTTTGTGTGGTTGAACACGCTAATCTCAGGAACTACTGGTTCGAATTAAAAAAATATTTTATTGTTGGATAGCTTATTTATCGAAAAAGTTTATATAACATCACATTACGACATACGGGGGCGGCGCAGTAATAAAAACGAGGGTGAAACCGCGGGCACGTCTAGTTATTAAATATAAACAAAATGTGTTTTCAATTTTTAACTTATCCTATCTACTATCTCTATCTATAAAATCAAAACTTCAAATTCAATATATCTTTATTCATTTAGCTCACAAAGCAACACTTATGAACGTCAAGTCGTTTATAATTAAGAAAATTATTTTCATTGTATAATATTTATAGATTAACATTAAAAAACAAGACGAATTGATTATTCAATGATGATTACTATAACATGAGAAATTTACGTAAACATTTATAACTCAACGTAAGGTTAATATTTTCTATGGCTAGCCAAAACTGCGATTTAATATTAGTTATAAACTACAGTAATATAATGAATGTGGCTTCCAATATCTGTTTAGCCTACAATTCAGTGTTCGATTAACACAATGCAGCGCACCAGATTACGAGCGCGCGTTGCGCATGCGCTAGACTAAAGTATTAATACATTACAAGTTTATTACAGATACATATACACGTCTTAACGATAAAAAAGCTACTAGGATGTATTAAACCTAGAACAATGACGCAAATTATTGGTATAATAGATAGCGCTCTATTTCCCTGAAGGAACAGGCAGTGGTGCAATAAATTTACATATCACCTACAATGTTAAGGTCCTGTCTTGCCAAGTTTATTGCTGTAATTCGTGCTGCTGCTGAGAATGACCTGATAGAAAAGCCTAACAATATTCTACCCTATACGAATTGATTTTCAGATCTCTTGAACGACCATAAGCGAACTAATGCCTTAGATTCAATAAGGTAGGTCTTTGAAAGCTTCTAAGCTGAAGGAAGTGTGTCCTAGTCCTCTAGGAAAGATGGTGTCGTTGTTATTTGCATTACTTCTAGTATTATTAAATAATCTGTTAGTATTATTTACTGACAGAAGAGTATGATGTATTACATTAAATACTACAGGCCTCATTTAGTTGCTGATCAAGTGCAGATGACAGCACAGATTTCTTAATAACAGACTTGGGCAAAATATCGGTTTGAGATTAATCGGCTGTACGTAGATATATCGTATAACTTAACGAAGCTCAATTTCACAAATTATTAAAGTGATTTCAGGTCATAATTAAACCTTCCAGACTTTTTGACATTTAAATTCGATAAACTTTCATGTTTAATCCACGACAAGATTTGAGTAAAATCTTTTTACCAAAATGCAGCTGTTCATAAATCATTCGAATGTTCAAGCAAAGTTCTGCAATTATTTATAGGATGTCAATTGCTTTAGACTTGCACGGATGACTCGGAATACACTAATTTCATATTCTATCATGGTAATATCGACTTAACCTTTCTCATTAATTTCAAGGAAAATAGACGCCATTAAGCATTAAAACGAAACATTGTTTTTCAATAAGATTATAATAATCTGTATGACACCTGTCAAAACTACAAGATTTTAACAATCGACGATTGCTATTAATCATTTGAATAATTAAACGATTTGCTTAGTTTTAAACACGCTGATTTGCCGTTCTTGACAGTTTAGTATTCCTGACAAGGACGAAATATGCTTATTGCATTTAAATTCTACTTATTATGTAGCTGTCGGTTGCAACTGCAATCACATATTCAGCTTATTTGTTTCAGTCCTGACTCCCAACGAGTCAATTTTAATTTTACGTGTTAATACGTTAGTCGAGTATGTAACTAGTGCTAAATAACAGTGTATTGAATTCTTATAAGCCGTCAGACGGCACGCACGGAGGGTGGCTTCCACTCCTTGAGTTATTACCACCAAACATGTAAGGGCCGCGACCTAGCCCGCCAACTCTATTTGCATACCTGGCCTGGCTACATAAGCGGATTGCGACTATTTCAAGCGTCGATACTATACCTTTGGTCTGAAAGACAAACTGACAACAATTGGCTCGTATTATGCAGACATCAATCATGAAGGCAAGAGTTTCTTAGGTATAGTATCGACAATAGTAAGTTAGAAGATAATTTAATTAGTTGGGGAGTAATAAGGCAAGTCGTAACCATGAATAAGGAGGACACAGCTTTGACATACTCCAGCATCGGTTTACACCAAAGAAGAATCGCAAAATATTAATCAAACTTGTGTCTATTCTTTATCAGTACGATAGCCAGATTGTCTCGTAGAAACCAGTATCCTTCAATGTTTATAGTTTAGGCAGCGTTTCAGATGTCGTGTCGAACCAAACATTTTATTTTAAGACAAACGCTAAACGTTGTAGTAAAAAGTTAAGGTTTCGTGACCGTATGAATATTAACACAATACACGTCTAATTTGTAAACAAGTCACGAAAGCTTAAAATAAATTAACAGATTTTGTTGCACAAAAGTACTGCGATACTGTTAATCACCTCTTGATATCATAAGATTCGTTTAGAAACAATTCAAACTACAGAGTCCAGTTATTCTCCCACGCACTATTTGTAATAATAATGGCTTTGTAATAGAGTTGTAAAACGTAAACGTAATAACATGCTATTGATTGGACATTGTTTCACAGAGCATTCATTCATTAGTCCGCTATTCGGCTGTCAACGACTTTGTTCAAACTATGAACTTACAGGACATTGACTGGCGAAGGAGTATCGAAAGATTTATATAAAATAATGCCGCTGAGAAGAGAACATAATTACAATGTTTAACTTATGTGGGTAGTGAAATTATAGCCTTTAGATAGTTCTAATTAGTAGTAACGAACGCTAAACTGTATCTGCTTATAGTTTTTATCACCTTTGCTTATACAAATACGATGTAAACATATGAATAAACGTGTGTGCTTACGAAGTCGTCGGTGTGCAATAGGCCTAATGGTTGAATTGTACATTTTAATAAGGCTTTGTCAAACCTACAGACTCGTTGTAATAACAGGGTTTTGCTGAACGAATGTATGAGTACTATTTATTTTGTTAAACAGGTTTTCGGTGATATTTAATAAGTGTAATTTGCATCGAGTGCAAATGACACACAACCTCGATGACGGTAGTGTACATTTTTCTTAATTATAAAGCCGCTAGATACATTGCATATAGTTTCATAATTATAATCATTATAGTAGCTTTACGGGAAAACTGCTGGTAAAAAGTTTACTCACCATCCTATAATGACACTTTTTAATGCTTCCAGAAAATTGAGACCTTTAAGCTTAAATGGTTACACTTCCTCAACGTATTCAAGATATTGCTGGTTATAAAATATAGCAGTGTGCAGGTCATTTCGCTTGCATGTAATATTACATCGTTTAGGAAATAGTATAATTTAGTGACGTGTTTTTTAAATGTCAAACAAAGCATATTTTAAAATTCTAGACTCCAGAGTAATGTATTAATATGAACGTACAGAAACAAATGCGAAAATAGTCAATTCTAATTTGTAATGTCTATTAAATTAGAAAAAACGTGGGATATACAGTTGCAAATAATAGAAAACACGGTCAATTTATTACAGTGGCATATAAAATAAGACATCTGCAAAAATAAACCAATTAAGAGAGCACTGTGAACCTTGACAAGGTCGGGGCGGTTTTGTTCTACGAGTAACAATACTGGAATGATTCTCCGAAGCAGTGGGCCGTCGACATCTGCTCTTGTCTATATATCGCGACATCTTAGTGACAGGCGCTCTGCCGTCCTGCATCTTGTTACATATTATTATCTGCCCAGTAGATCTCTTTTTAATTCAAGTCTGTTTTAACATGTTTTTATACTAAAACCTATCTGTGTAACGACAATTAAGAAATGATTTTTAAATTTCTATAATTGTTGAACAGAACTTCTATTTATTGTATTACCGAAAACCAAAATTTTAAATAAAGAAGCATGAAAAATAAATAGTTCACCGGTTTCTCCCAAATCCTAATTTAAAACAGATTAACCCTTGAATAACCCAATTCACGCTTAAATGTTATATCCGTCAAATGAAACGTCACAGTGACTACGCACTTTCCCCATCATTAGGATACGTGAAGAAAAAAGGCTTCGGATGTTCAGTTGTAAGCGCCCGCCAACAAAGCCATTATGCCTTATTATGGACACCATCCATCAGCCGACCATATCGATCCAACATTAATGCATGCTAATGCTTTATAAATAGATATATAATTTGTTTTGTCTCCACCTCGGCATCCAATTGATGGATTGTTTTATTTCTATTACATCAAACTGTTGGTTTTTGATAGAGGCGTGGTCATTGCTGCCGTTATTAGTTTAGCTGATGCGGATGAGGCTAAATCATTTATGATTTCATGCTAGCGGTAAAAAAGTGTGAATCGAGGCGTTTATAATGTTTGATTATTCTCGCGGTTGAAACATCATTAGTTAAGACAAAATAACCGTTATGATCTGGAATTTAAATAAAATTAACAAAACGTTTGCACTTACTTTGTCCAAGATGTACTCTCTTCATCCACGGGTATATTTGCGGAGGATTAGCTGAAGAGTTTGATGCCGAAGACTTAGAATTCTTCGTGTTGGTTGAGCTCGAGTTATTGGCGTCGTTGCTCTCGTTGCTAGATGTACTGGACGCGGGGCTAGATATATTCTGATTCACACTAGCTTTGTGTTCCACGGGTGATGCAATCGGTGTAGTCAATCCTAATTTGGTGCTGGTAGTTCCAGTAGAGTTTTGTCCGACGCTTCCGAAACCTGGTGAGGTTCGTCCTGGCCCAGATGATGTGGACAAATCTTGTGGGGACGCTACTCCTGTCGTGGAAGTGGAATCCGCGAATTTACAACTAGCGCCGGCCGCTTGGCTCGGTGGTGTGGACATCAAGTTGGGCGATAACGCTCCGGGGCTCGGATTCGAGTGTTGGTGCATATGACTCGCAGTACTACCCAGTCTCTGAGGATGCAGTTGGGTGTAATCTATCATTGTTTGAGGTTGCATATGAGCACCAGATGCTGGAGTTCCATAAGGATGTTGGGGATAGTGATGTCCAACTTGTGGTGGAGAATAGCAAGTGTTTGGGTAAGCCGTCGCTGCTGCATTTGGATTGTAGTAGTCAGCTCCAGGTGTTGGTAGACCCGGGTGTCCGGTTTGCTCAACGGGCGTCCCGGTACGCCCGGGCCCCTGATTCCCATAGCAGGAGGCGAGCGAGTTGACGAACTGGTAGGAGCTCATCCCTGCGTTGTAATTTAATTCGTTCATCGATAACAGTGTGTTTTATCCTCTTTCTCAAGATCACTCGACACTTGTCATCGTTTGGACGAGCACTGAATAGTCTAGTTGGACATGTTAAGTGCTACTGATGTCCGTGGTCCGCTTCAATTGTCCCCGTAGAGTGGAGCTTGATTGATGGACCTGTGATAAAATGAGACACATTAGTTGGTCAGAGCGTTGCCTCGTTATACGTGATAGATGTTGTATCACGAACCATATCTTAAGTGTTTGATTTAAATATGTATTATGTTGTATCGAATATGATTTATGCTCCGAATAAAATATTTTGATGCGAATATGCGTACTTATCGGAAAAACAAATGTATATTTTTGTCAGCGGAATTCTAAAGTTTTTACAGAGTTGTGAACTGAAATAGGTCTATAATCTAAAAGAAAACATAACAAAAAAGCTCTTGTATCGTAAGCCCGCTACAAGTATTCGCCATGGTGGTCTATAATCACCGTCGATAAGGTAAGTTCACAACGTGGTTCGTTTTACGGTCACTTTCGTTTTTACGCAGGACTCAGTGGTAGAGTTGCATAAATCACTAAACACGTGTCCCACTTGCGTCATGCTGGGGGTCTATTCTAAAACAATAAATTAATATAGGGATGTGACTTCCTAAGGTGCAGTACACATGTCAAGTCAAGTGCGGAAAAAACTGCGTCTCCGCCACGTGGTAGGGCTATAAAAGTGTCCGCAGAGGTTTATGGGTGTAAGCGGTAGGCCGAATGTGACTTCGCCGGATTTATGAACCCGCTCGGTGCATACATCTTTATGAGCAAATTAGCAGTCATTGTGCACCCGATTTATTTGTCGCGTTTGCTCGCAGAATGACAAATGTGTGAATTTCGGTCGGACATCGCCGTTATCATAAATTTTATTTACATAAATAACGTTTTAACGTAATACACTCGTGAATTAAGGAAATTTACAATTTGCCTGTGTTTAACAATTCTTTCAATTGTTTTACTTGATAATCTGAAAATTGTTGCAATTATAATTTAATCGGTTAAAATAACATCAATTTATTGTAATTGCTGGAGATTATTTTAGTTGTAGCGTTTATATAATCAAGTGTAGAGTAAATTTCATATAATACCAGCAATGTTATATAGGTAATCATAATAACATTAGCATAGTGGCAATATATTTATATAATTAAATAATAAAGCGGAACGCTTTACAAGATTTATAACACACTATGCAGATGACTATCTATCTAAAACATATATTAGTTATAATTTTATATCACGATCTATATACCTACTACAATATATGCAAACACAAAAACGAGTATACATTTACTTTATAAAAAGAATAGTATAAAAAAGACACTGGCTGTTAGAATATTAATATTTATATAAGAACAATTCACAGTTAGCTCTAAGTATTCAAGTACAAATATAGTTTAAACGCCAAATTAAGCTAATGTGTTAAATATTGCCAAATAAGTACTATAGTTATATTTTTTTCATACAATTTAAACAGCAATTTACTACTTAACTAAAGTTGTGTAATAGTTTTTAAAGCAATTTTTTGGCAATACTAATATTTTAAGATTCTATAATGGCAAACATTATTGTAAATGGCAATAATTATTTATAATATCTTTCCTATTATATATAACATATCTTTTTATTTTTTATTGAGCCTAAAATTTACTATACTTAAGTATAATATGCTTACCAACATCTTTATATAGATAATTATTATAGTCTTCATTCTGATTACTCAACATACGTAAAGGATCTTATACCATTTCTACTTGATCTTCTAGTTTAACAAGTATAATTTACATTAGGCCCAATTTGCAGCAATTTGCGCGCTACATTTGCCAACTCGTTACTTTGCGGATTTATTTCAAAGTACAATTGTAACGTTATACCTCAAATATTATTTAGTATTGTTACAATTTAGACTATTTGTACTTATTGTTGCGTCTGCTTCGTGTGACATACAGACACATGTGTTCAGTTTATTTCAGTTTAGAATTTTTGTCACTCCCGTCCGGTCCACATTAAATGGGCCGAACGATTTCATTGCTTTTTGTCTTTTTTCTTTTTAACGTTTTTTTTTTTCTCACAGCACCGTTGTTTATTCCCAGACATCCTTTGATGAGCATGCCTCGGATGTCTGTTTTAATTTTAATTCGGCACTTTGATAGCTTTTATTGTGTCATCTGTTATAAACGGTAGTCTCATCTTAGTTATGTGCTGGTTATTTGACAGGACTTATCTCTAAGTCAAATCGATGTTTCCTTTTGTAGTATCGTCTAAATTGAAAAAGAAATCGACTATAATTATCATTATGATGTTAATAATATTATATATATTTTATGATTTTTCAGACGCTATTCTATTCAATTTGAATCAGCTGAAATTTAGGATATAGTTCATCATATTTAGTAGAAAATTATAAACAGAAAGATTCTAACAATGTAACTTTAGTATCTAATATAAATAATATAATAATATAAAACTTAGAATATAATAATGTAAATTAGAGATCAAAATAGCACTAGCAATGTTTGCCTTAACATGACTATCCAAGCAGAAATAGAACTTAACGCAACAAAAATAATTAGAGCTTAAGTATCCTATAAATGTTCTCGAATAAATTTATATGAAGCAATAAAATTATTTTAATAACCGCTAATGCCAAAAGCTCTCTGGATATAATAACTTTTAATGTTCCGTGTCAAGTGGACAGTTCGAATCCACTACGTCCTGGGAGATTTACTGCGATACGCTTTGATTTCTCGGCTTGCGCCTTTTCAACTTCGACTGTATCAATTGGCGATAATTTTCTATACAGAGAGATTATATGGTAGTGAAAAATAAAATAGACAATTTAAAATACTCACTCCAATTTAAAGTTTTAGAGTGACCAACAGCGGCATCAGCCAACTTTACGACAAATCACAACCAATCGTTTCGTTGATAATATCACAAAACATCCCACAAGTTTATTTTGCAGACACTTTTCACATAAAATAATAATATACTAAAAAAAAATCATAGAACAACAAAATTTACTAAATTCAAATACGACCGTTACTAGTCTCTCAAAGGATCGAACTTCAAAAATTCGAATTCGGAAAACTTCGGTGCGTGTCGTCGCGGCGAAAAACGACTCGTGTTTTCCCGGCGTTCGAGCGTCGAGTGCAGCGCGCGTCTGACGACGAGGTGAGCGGCTGAGTTGACGCGGCGTCAAACTAGCGGCGGGCGGGGCGAGCGGGGCGGGGCGCACCTGAGCCCGCCACGTGCGCTCTCGCGCACGCTCACGCTGCCGCTTCAACCCCGCTCTACGCTCGTCGCTTCTTCGATTAGCGTAATTAGGGTACACCGTCGCAACACCACGTATCCGATTTCAATGGACCGATTGATGATTATGGATGGTAAACGATCGTCGGTTGCCGTGAACTGCAATCTCTTTACGATTTTTATTGTCTCTTCCTCGATGAAAAGTTTATTGAGCTTTTACGAAATCTTTTGCAGGTGTTCTGATGTTTGCCTTTTATATTATGAGCTTATGGTAAAAGTTAATTATGGTCTTGCCTGGACTTTGTTCGTTACATAGCGTGTTCATAGATAAAATACATTAGTTGACATTTACCATGGCCAGCCATTTATACATTGCACCTATAAATGACCGACAATGTTTATATTTCTTCAAAATATAGTGTTATTAAACAATGTTTGTATTTTCATTTAGAGTCATCAGGGCTTATTACTTACTTATTAGTCAGCTAATGAAAAAAATAAGTGTTTACTATTTTAATTATTAAGAGAAATGAAGTCTGGTAGAGATACCTACAAATAAACTATTTTAACCGTCAACGGAAACGTAGCTCCGAGTTAAATCTAGTTCGTAGAAATAGATTATCTATATGAATTTGCAGCATTCATTTACAATTATTTTCTCATCAACATAATTACAATAACAAAACACACGCCAGAAGCAGTACCATAACTCGTCAAGCAAAGTACTTAGTCCAAGTCTAGATGAGCGGACAAGAGCCATGCATCACTGCTGACGTAAGGACGTCTTGGTGAGGAGTAAAAATTACCGCACACCGCATAAATGTATCACTAGCCTATATTTTCATAATCATATGCAGATGTATGTTGGAGAATTTTAAAACAGGGTCAGTTAGTATATTGTTCTAAAGGTATATTTTGTAAGGGTAATTATTTTTCTTTAAACTACACTCTACAGTAAAATTTCAGTGATTTTTCTATACTTATATAAATCGTGTATTAAGAGATAGAACAACATGTTTTAAATACCTGAAGGTAGATATTAAGAATTTGTCTGAATTGAGATTTCAGAAGCTTAGATATTGTTGAACAGTTGAAGTCATACTTTGATTTTTAAAACGCAGCTTACGCAGCACTTTTATATTATAAGCTAAATTTTCAATTTTGTAATTGGGCACGTGTTACTTACACACTTGGCACCAAAATATCTGCATAAGTCTGATACTAAAATGTGTTTGGAGTACTAGACTAATAAAGCATCTATGTTCTTTAAAAATAAATCTGCTATCTGGGTTGGCCAGATCCAGAATCCTTTTAACAAAATAATACTTAAAATGCCTGATAAGCATATATGCTCATCAGGTATTTTAAGTTGATTTTTTTAATGTTTTCCGCTGTATACAGCAAAATAAAAAAATACCTTCAGTAATCATTCCTTAAATCAGGTCATGTCTAACGTGGGTAAATGTTTTTGCTCTACCATACTATACCTATAGTTTAGTTGTCTAAAACCAGTCCTTGTTTTTATGAAATCTAACTGACAACTTTAAAACATTACTGTTGAGATATTAAAGTAGGTACGTGACAGTTCGATGTCAACATTTCGTCTTGAAGAACATGTCCTAATAGATCTTTACACATACATATATCTATGTAATTAGATATAAAGTAAGACATAATATCAATATAATGCCTTACACGAGTTAGTTCAAGCGTGTCACTAACATTTTAGTTGATCTACAAATCCTTGACCTCATACATTTGTCTTGTAGCAGCTTAATTATAATTAAGTGCTAATTATGGCGATGTTACGCCGCTTGTATCAAGTTGAATGATGACACCATACGGAGGTTTTTAACACAATTTGTAATATTGTTGGTGTTAAATTTCTTTATACTATGGTAAAATATATTTTGGAACCAGTCAAATGCATTCTTTAATATAAGATATTGCTTTCAATGACTTGTATTCAAAGCTACATTGCATTTGACATTGTTTTGGTTATAATTAAGTGTGATGACGATGTGTTGTATCTCCTGTAAATGCTCTATGTAATTTTTGCTACGTTTAGAATCACATGACTAGAATTCAAATTGAATGCATTTAGTAATGCAATGTTTTAGCAGTTTTGTTTATTCATGAATCGCTAGCACATACATATTTGTCTTGCAGATTAGGCATTTAATTATAATTAAGTGCTAATTATGACAATACTACACCATAAATACATGTTACCTACGTTAACTTAACTGCATCTTCATTCTTTTTTATTTTTACACATAGTTTATGATATGTAACAAATGGCATCTCCATAAAATATCTACATAAGGTTATTATATTTTGATACTTTATACTGTTGCACCTCATTTATAGCTTTTGGCTAGCGTTTAAATATAAATTACTACTGAGAGATTTAACATGTTAGGTAGGGAGTAAAGAGAGGGTTGTAGTCTTCCATTGTTAGGGTACTTTTTGTTTCTACAGTATTGACATAAAAGACAGTTTGAAATTGGATTGATAAATATAAAATCTCGTATTTGATGATAAATCCAAATATTTAGTGAGACCTGCTTATCTTCAGTTAGTTTAAATAGGAGAGAAAGTCAATGCCATATCACTCAATAAATGGGTGATTCTTTATGTTAGAAAAGATAATCAACGATTGCACGAACCATGGATAAAAATGGATGGCTATCACTAAAACGCTGGTCACATATACCTAAGAGTTGTAGTTATGTGCATACCTACAAACTATGTAAGATAACAGTTGTCTGTGAGACAAGGTTTAAAATTTCCACATAGTTTTATTTACCCTTCTAACTTAGACTACTTTGTTAATCACACAAAAAATTATGAGGTCTGTCGGATGTCCCAAAAGACACCTACCCCTAGTCTCGTGGGCCATAAAATTTATTACGACTTAATAATCGGCTAGTCACGCGACAACACACATGTGTTGCCACAACCACCTCAAAATAATTTACGACTTTAGGGTGACTACCTGTCTCTATCATTCACTAACAAAAAGAAAAAGACTTATTTGTTTGATGTTTATTAAAAAATCGCTTATTAGTATTTACTTAAAACTGGTTTTGGATAAGTATAATTTATTGTAGAGTCAAGGAATTTGGAGAATGTCCGTTGACTTGTATCAGATTGTCGTTCTGACAGGACTCTATGTCTTACTGGAATTTTTGTGATACGAGCGAGGTATTCTTAAAATGGAAACATGATTAAACTGTGTTTACATGTTATCTTAAGTACATAACATGTTAATATTTACCGCATTTTTTAAATGTCTTTTGGAGGATGTTATAAGTAAGTAGGAATCTGTGTTTCAAAAATGTTTTTTTTTAACGTATCTTACCTATTACAGGATTTGTTTT
Organism: Catocala sponsa; assembly: GCA_963564715.1. Classification (NCBI taxonomy): domain Eukaryota; kingdom Metazoa; phylum Arthropoda; class Insecta; order Lepidoptera; family Erebidae; genus Catocala; species Catocala sponsa. The sequence continues at coordinate 18,084,966 of OY751337.1, read as the reverse complement.
ACATAATTCATATAGATGTAGGTATAGGATAATTTATCTTAAAAACGTCATAAATTTTTTAAGGCAGGATAAAATAAATTATAACATTTTTACTCATTTATTTCAATAACATGCATAGGTATGCATGTTATCGAAATAAATGAGTAAAAATGTTGTTTAATTTTCAAATCATCAGTTTGCTGTAGTTACGTACTATAATTATTTCGGTATACCCTAACTATAATACTAAATTTATAAAGCGATTTTTAAATATGCTATTTACAATTAAACTTCTTACAATATTTGCTCAGTACTTTCATGTTAACGTTAGTTTTTGCTCTACATGGCTTAAGCGATATAATTACAAGTAAAACAAATGTATATTCCGGGTAGGTACTTGGAGGTTATTGTCTATAATTGTAGACATAATAGCATTCATTGCACAACCCTTGAGTGTGACCGGATCGTCACGCGTTTCTTTGACTAAACGACCAGCACGAACCGTGATACCCACATAATAACACATAATTACTTAATGCAACACTTAATTTGCAAATGAATAAAAAATTTGCATGTTATCATAATGGCAAATGTGTTTCTGTCTCGGTCGCGCATTACGTTTTTGTATGCGAGGGAGTGAGACGTAGGTTCGGTGAGCGCTCCTCGGTTGGGGAAGCATGCGTATTGCAGTGGCCGTGGGCGCGGCTTGCTGCGTGCCCCGACGGCTCACGATTGGTCCACAGGCGCGCTGAAGTGGGGTGTCAATGAACAAACTTCGAACACTTTTATAGTTAAAAACTTTATGAAATTATACAAAAATTGTCTACTTTCTATCGTTTTTTGGCGACGTGATTGGAATCCAGTAGTTATTATACGATAGTTTTGTCGTGTTCCAGTCAAGGGTGAGTGACAAACTTTTTTATACTTACCTGCTACGAATATATGAGAATGGGAGCCTGTAGGTATGTGGGGCATACACAAATATTATCTAAGTTTACTGTAGTAATACTATTTAAGCTAAAATCTTTATTAATATATACCTACAGATATCTTAGGTACCTAACTAAAATCCAGTCACTTTGTAAATATAAGTTTACTTAAATATATCAAAAGAAAAGTACTTTTGGAGAAAATTATTAACATATTATTATTGATCTTTAAACTAAAGTTTTAAGTAAAATAACTAATTAAACTTGATGAAGGAGTTTTACAAGCATTGCTCTTAGAAATTGAATTGGAATGCGGTCTATAGACTTACTAGATTCATAACAATGCGTTAGGTACCTACACCCCTGTACATGTTCCAAACTAACACAACTTGTATCTGCGATTTAAGCTATGTTTTACTATATAAAAACAGAATTGAAATTAGACACTTATAAATTGTCATATGCCTTCAATCACTGCGTTTCAAGTCTGGTAAGATTCAACAAGACAATCTCTTTTATACAACACAGCCTTCAATACACATGGCTATATTCTAATACAAGTAGATATACAATAGGCATTTTTTGGAATCGGTCCAGTAATTTTTGAGTTAAATGCGAACATAGCAACTAAGAAAAAATAAACGTTCACTTTCAATTATCTATATAAGAGCCTAATTTAACATTTTACTTAGCCTACTTGCTGACACCACTAATTTATACTCTTTTATACACGTAGGTATTATGTATTACATAATATATTAATTTCGTTTTACTTAAAAAACTGGCAACTAGATGCGATGGCTGAGGCAATAGAATTCAATCCTCACACTCAACAAAAATGTATGTTCCATAGACAGTCGACGAGTTCTTTGTGCCCTTTCAATGTTTGTAGGTAAAATTATCTGCGTAGGATTGTTTTAATTATTAGACAGAATATAAAAGTATTATTTACTGCCTTTTATGTCTTCAATAGCTTTACGTACTTACAGTAGCAATCTCTGCTATCAGTGGCAGTGTGCTTATTCAAAATCGTATTAGAGTAGTCAATGAGGCAAAATGTTTCGTTAGTATCTTTAAGTTTATTATCTATTCTAATGCTTACAAATGTGAATATTCTAATAAGTACAAGTAGATATACCTACAAAGGTTGGTATACTGACAAAGCCAGAAGACACATCTCGTTTCGAACCTATACGGCGCGCATCTCTGACTTTAAAGTTACGATAGAATAAAAAGTTTCTTACCGCTCTCTTTCAAGGCGGTAGTGCTGACTAAAACTGCATTCTTCTGTCATCATTTGTGTTGCCATTGTGGTGGACTATGGTATAGAATGGGCACGATCTTCGCACTCTAAGAAGAGGTGTCGTTTTTTGAATAGAGAGTAAACTTACCAATAAACATTTTTAATCCATGGTGACCTTGCTGAATTCATTTGTATATTCGGTATTAAGTAGACTTTAGTAGCCCACATAAAACCTTAAAAATCCCGATTGATAAGTCTTTAAATTTTTATAAATGTGTATCACTTGTGTACCTATTTTATTTAGTGAAACTCGAGATGTTAACAAAATTTTCATTTGCTTAAAACCCACACGACGTTCTCAACGACTTATAAATGTTATCCAATTAATTGGAAGAAAAATATTAAATCTCTTAACAAAGTGATTGTAAATTCTGCATTGATATAAATAAACATTAATTATAGGTAACATTATTCTTACACTAATAAAATATTACCTAGTTAGTTGTAGTTGAAAACAGGATATGATTTTCTTGAACTTATTGGGTCTATCTGTCAGATATTCTTAGTAAGATTAATGAATTCTATTAAATAATTCTTAGGAGCTTTAACGGGCCCAGTAGGGACAAAATATTCAACTCCTAGTAGGTATGTAGAGTCTGCAATCGTCTAAATATGGGTAAAATAGATTTGTACCTACCTAATTTTTATGATACAGTATTTCTTGTTCAATTATATGATACAGTATCTATTGCCTAAATATTTTGCGTTGAGTCTGTTTGTGTGAATTTGATATATGTATTGGAATTTTACTAAGCAAAACATATTTATATTAGTCTACTTACTCACATGTTTCATATTTACTGATGAACCTGACACTCGAATCATGTCGTGTTGCTCTTTATCTGTAAGTAGGTATCTCAATCCAGTCTTTGCGAACTTATATTTTTATTAAACACATTCCGTTACGTTGTTGCCATCTCTTTACAGCGATAAGTTAGAGAAACATCGAAACAACTGCCACAAAACACATCCAAACTCGAAACTGTTACTATTTTTGGATGTGATATGCTCAAATAAAGGTATCTAAGCTAAGACCTCCGCCTCACAAAAACATAATATATATTAGACGACGTAGGTATTTTTTAAGTAAATGCGTAAAGCATTATGTTTGTGGTGAACAGGCCAATAAAATTGCTGCGCTATTTCTAAAGTCAAAAATTTATAGCGGTATTAATAAACAGGTTTAAAAGTGTTTCGCCAAAAACATAAAGTTATCGTCTGTTTACAGACAGTTAGACAGTATAATACATGTTCTATAGTCTGGAACGTATTAGATATCACGTTCTTTGGCCATATACAAAAAATAGAACAATTAATAAAGGAAAATTTATTTCGATAGCTCTATATTATGTGGGTAAAGAATGTTTAAATTGCAATGTTCAAGAAAACATTTTTGCTAGCTCTTATAAGTCCTGCAGGAATCGGGTTTCTTTGGCTATCTTATTAGTTATCAGTGTTTTAATTTTAATTTCGGCGACTAAAATAAAAATAACTTGGATGATTGTTTTGTGTAGGTACATAATATCTTATTGTGTGCTAATGTTTAATTTCGTACCGTTATCTTTACTGATCTTCACATCAATATAGCTTTTAGGACAAAGTTTTTTAAGATATTGCTGATACCCAGCGCTACATTATGCTAGTGTTTCTGAAGAGTTAGTTAGAGCCTTTATCTTTGTCACCGTACTTAACTATAATAATTTTATATTCTATTGTCATGATATGTCTGCGATTTCATTCCTATGCTAAAGCAAGCAGCAAGCATCGAAGCTAAAGCGATACGGATTTATAAAATTCGTAACTACAAATTTTATAAATCCGTATCGCTTTATGTTAAAATATAAGTAACTACTTATATTGGTATTTTAACATAAATTTCGTTCTAACTTGTAAAACAAAGATTATAATATTTTTCTAGGTTGTTATTCGAAAAGAAATACAACCATAACGTTAAAAAAAGCTCTTATATTACCACATCATAAAAATTTGGAGATCATTCTTATTTCATAAAATTATAATCATTAATTTATTAATTGTTTGTGTACTGAAGGACGGTTCTTATGATAAAAACTATTCAAAATATCTATCTAGTCGATATATCCGGATTAGTCTTAGTGCCAAATGTCACAAATTGCTATTCTCCTACATTGAAATACGCTTGAAATGAGCACTTTAGTTGCTTTTTAGTACATATCCGATGTTCAATATCTATACTAGAATATAATCATATTTTTAACATATTTAATTGTGAATTTGCTCTCTAATATTAAGACATAATAAAAAAATTCAGTGCTAATAGTGATTCTCGTCTCTACATTGTTTCGTAAGGCATGACTTCCTCAATATTGAAGAGAGGTTTTTCATAACTCATAAGAGCAATATGAAATAATTATCCTCTTAGACTAAAATATTACTATAGGCAAGTATTTAAAAAAGCTAAAAACAAATATATAATGCTTAGTTTTAACCTTGTATATTTGTTGCTTATATAATTCTCTTTTGTTCTCATATTATCTATGTGGTCTTAAAAGATCATGTAACTAAATAAGAATTGAGTCAGACAATCCATTTAGTGTTAACCTTATCAAAAGTAGTATTTAGTTATTCACATACAGTATTATCCTTAGAACAAATTGAAAATTTACTTAGACAGCATGTTTTGTCTAGTTTTGGCTATTTTATGACCCGTTATTGGAACTTTGCCGCGCCAGTTAGTTCTACATCTCGGTACGGCTGATCATCTTATATTCTCCTTTCGCTACGACTAGTAGGTACTTTCGTGATGATATATAGGTAGTTGACTAAATTTTACCTTCGGCCTCACTCGGGTTAATTTAAATTTTGTAATAAAAATTCTATCCCTCGGGAACAGGCCTTCTCTAATAGATGAAAGGTACCGAACATCATAAAATTTTGCATAGGTACACATACGAATGTGTACCTATGCAAAGTTTCATGATGTTCGGTCGAGTAGGACATGAAAACGTAACAAACAAACACAGTCACATACACATTTATAATATTAGTTAAGATGCTAATAGGTAATAAATAAAAAAGGTAAAAATAATAAAATAGTAAAACTACCTTAATTCATCATCCAGTAGGTATAGAGCCATCTACGATGTGTTTCGGCTGCAAACTTCCCGCGATGACAAGTAAAAGATGGCGTTGTTACCGTTATGTAGATAATAAACAATTATTTCTGTCAATACTGGTTAAAATTTACATGTTTCCTATATGTAAATTGTCATACGTCTATATTAAATAATCTATTTTGTACCTACATAATAAGTTTCATGTAGGATTTTTCGCCTCACCAAGATGCAATAGGTATTTATATAGTAAACTTATCATAATATCGCTTTCTTCGATTTATCTTTTAAGAATAGTGATAAAGGATTTTTCTTACCGATAAATACATCATAATCATTAGTTTATTGGAGATCCCCAATAAACAAAAAAAATATAATTAAACACAAATGTCAGATCCTAAGTCCTGGTACAGTTAATTAATTTTAATGAGTAATTTTCACAGTATTTTAAACATGAATTAGCAGTCAATAAATACACCAATAGATCTACCTGCAGTACCCGAATGCTTTTAAAATCCTAATATTCCACACACGGATCCTTCATGTTTTCGGTCATCGTAGCAATGGCTTGATGTTATAAATACTTACATATATGTATATTCCCGAAGAAGTAAGCAGAAGTTTGCCAGCTATACCTTCTTATTTAGTTACTGCACACTTTATAGAGGACGAGCCTATTGCTATCACTTATAGACGCCATACTGCTTCGGCAATTTTCTAACAGCAAAAGCCAATACCAGTTTATCCCTCTCGGGAATCAAATCCGATTTCACAATGGCACACATACATAAGTGTAAACTTAATAGACGTGACTAAGAATGCTTCGTTTCACTATACTTAGGTAAATTGCCTGCAATTGCGGTATCACTGCCGCTTCTACATATCATTTACTAGTTGACCCGCGCAACTTCGTCTGCTTCACATAAGAGAATTTTCTCCGTTATGATAACATTTTTCATTGATGCTCCGTTTCTATTGGTCGCCTTCCTCGATAAATGGTCTACCCAACACTAAAATAAGTTTTCAATTCGAACCAGCAGTTTCTGAGTTTAGCGCGTTCAACCAAACAAACAAACAATCAAACAAACTCTTCAGCTTTATAATATTAGTATAGACTAGCTGACCCGCGCAACTTCGTCTGCTACATATAAGAGAATTTGCCCCGTTTTTGCAACATTTTTCATTGCTGCTGCGCTCCTATTGGTCTTAGCGTGATGTTATATAGTCTATAGCCTTTCTCGATAAATGGGCTATACAACACTAAAAGAATTTTTCAATTCGAACTAGTAGTTCCTTAGATTAGCGCGTTCAACCAAACAAACAAACAAACTCTTCAGCTTTATAATATTAGTATAGATTAATTAATTAAGCGGTTACCGTAATCTGTGAAAGCTTTCAACACCCGCGCTTTGTCCTCTTCCCGAAAAAGAATTGTGAACGCAATGGATAAAAAAACTGTCTCTAGACTGATAGCAGTGTCGCTTTATTAAAAACTAGTGTATTTTGCCTCTACTATACAACAAAAAACAGAAGCAGCGATAGCCGAGTGGGAAACCATTGGACTGCCACGCAGAGGTCTCAAGTTCGAACCCAAGGAGCGCATCTCTGATTTTTCGAAGTTATATGCGTATTAAATAGTTAATTATTGCTTGCTTTAACGGTGAAGGAAAACATAGTGAGGAAATCTGCATGTCTGAGAGTTCTCCATAATGTTCTCGAAGATATGTGAAGTCTGCACACCCGCACTAGGACAGCGTTGTGGACTATGGCCTAACCCTTCTCACAGTGAGATGAGGCCCGTGCCCAGCAGTGGAACAGTTTAATGTAGGGCTGATATTATTATTATTATACTACAAATGTAGCAAACAAGATTACCTACCAAAGAGTGAGCGATTTCTGTAGCTTTTGATCATTCGCAGCACCACCATACTCACACTGACACTAAAGAAAAAGGAATTAAAGATAGGATGAAACGAAAAGGAAGAGTAGTTATAATGAGCTTTAAGCAGTATTGCTTATTAGGTGAAACGCAGTAGGGGCGACTTACGCCGCTGTTCCTACTTTCCAAAGCGAGCTGGCTTATTCGTAGTCATCCATCAAATGGTATATTTGATCGATGTTCGTAATGTTACAAAATAATTGGAAACGCCGTGGTCTTTTAAGCAATTTCCCAAATACTTATCTGTCTTAAAGTCTAGCTCATAGCCAGTTGCACTCACTGATCGGTAAACGATTAGCGAGGTTAAGCAACGTTGGGTGCGGCCAGTCTATAGATGGGTGACCGCTTAGTGGTATTTCATCTGAGCGTCTCCGTGCTTCGGAGGGCACGTAAAAAGTCGGTCCCGGTTGTTGTCAAATTGATAGCAGTCGTTAAGCCATGTCAGAGGCCTACGGGCGGCTTGAACAACTCTTGATAACAGGTTGACCACTAACCACACGAAAAGAAGAAGAAGAAAGTCTAGCTTAGAAATATATCTAATAATTATTTGTTGTTAGTTCTGTCAATATACTTTACTCAAATATTTATACTCTATCGCTTAAAGCACCTACATAACTTTTTAAATCCACAACCAGAATGATAGTATCTTGAATGTCAATGACCTCATAAATATGATGTGATTATTCATAATTATGTTTTTATAGCACGGAAGTTTAATACAACATACATCTCAATTACGCAAATATAAATTAATTATGTAAAACGAGCTAATTAATTTAGTATGTAATTAAGATATACGTGTATTTAAATATGTTTATATACGTTTATGTATATATTAAAGCTTGTTAGGAATGTTAAGTATATGTAAGATTTACAGAACTTGCGTAGAAATTCAGTAAATGATAATGATGCTGCAAGATGTAGGTAAGTATCTTAAACCTTGAACTTATACCTATCTCTTCGTAGGTATAAGCAGTTAGGTAATATACCTACAAATTAATCAGGATTTAAGTTTAAATAAATACAGGACGAGAATATTGCCATCTTCTGGGTGAAATTTCAAACTGCCTCTCAACATATAAACCGCCAAATATACATTAATTGTCTATAGACGTCTTATAACTCCGAAGTTGCAGATTGACATGTAGTAGCATGGTTAAGTGTCGCGTAATAGGTATTGGTATCTACCGCGCACATTTCTAGACTTGGTGCTGCTATTAAGATTATACTTAGGACATTTCACTTAATCCGTGGATCAAAGCTGAGATTTCACGATTACATTCTTACACAATGTTATGTCACGGACCAACAAGGCCATAAGCTGTAAATCATCTATCCGAATATATATCTGACAAGTTACATCGCTTAATTTATCGATGATTAGCTGTGCATATAAGCATTGAGGTATAGCACTCTAGATGGTGTAGTAGTAGTATCATTAAACAAACCTTCTTATAGGAGAGCCGATAGTTAATAGCCAGAGCTGAAATACACAAGAGCTCTGATTACGTTTTTCTCGACGATTCTCTGCACTTTTTGTATTCTTCACGTAGCCTCGGGATTTTTTCTAGACTCCATATGAATATTGAGAACTTACTGTCAGTTATTACTTGCAGTATGCAAGAAAAACGAATAACTAGCTGTCATATCTAAAAATCAAACCCAGGCCTTTTCCTCGATATATTTGTTGGCATAAGTTTCCACTAGACTTGCTCAGCAGTTATAATGCATCCAATCTTAAAACTCAGTGAATAAAGCTTACAATTCTGAGTGAAAAAGCTTTTTCATTTGTTTATTAATCTGTCAATTTCAGGGAAACCAGACATCCTTATACTATAGTGTCTGGCCGCCGGCGGCCCGCTGCCACTCAAGAGATCAAATTTACATTATATACTTTATCCAATTCCTTCGTAACTTCTAGTACAAATATCAATACAAGTATTAGGCAAAGCTAGGGAGCTCAAAACAATAGCGTTCACTCACGTTCGGCACCGTCCAATAAATGTGTACTGCTACCCGACTGGTGCCACGGAAAGAAGTCAACGGTACCGTTCCACTACTTAAAGTAAGGACTTGGGAAAGTTTTCATACCTTTTTAATTCGTACTGGCATACGGGCGCCAATGTTCAGATACAAGGCTTTTATGCCTATGTCTCAATGTGGTTCATGCATTGACAGATTTAATAACTTTTAAACTTTCGCGTTGCATGATATTAACGGGTATTAACGCGATCATGCATAATGTTTACCTTTTTTAGGCTTGACGTTTCGACCAGGTTACACGGTCCGTGGTCACAAGCTGACAGCTTAACTTGGACCTGAACCTGGTCTTTGACCAGAATGTTTCTGATCTGGTAAGATAACTCGCCCCTAGACTTTCCACTTTCGACTATCCTACTAAGTTTTAGTTATAGATCCTTGATTGTCCATTTTCGTCTATTGCTGAACTCATCTCGTTTTTGTAAATAATTGTCACAATTTACTATTCCACGCCACAACGCTCTTTCATGGAAATTCCTGATTTTAACCTTTAAACTTACACGCTATATACTCCCAAATGATTTAAATTCCACTGCATATCTTCAACATTATGTCTATTTTGCCTTACTGTAATTTTACTACCATACGTATTTAACTGTAGACACCAATTGCGCCACTTATAACATATTACCAACAAATCCTAATGAAAGCAGATATCTGCAATTACTCCAGTTTACGGCTTGATTCGAAGAATTCAATAATGCGGCCAAGTAACCTTTTGTTTTGTTTCTTCGTAGAGAGTAGGGCTTCCAACATTCCTTAGACGTACAGACAAGGGCTACGTTTTTTCCTCACGTTACGTAATGCAGAAAATTATTCAAGTCCTAACTAATATAATAAATACGATTATAAGTTTGTTTGTTATGCTTTCATGCCTTTACTGCTTGACCGATCATTATGAAATTTCGTTGTTCGGAGTAAATAAAAAGATCACAAGAACAGGAAAAATGCAATTTGCGAGGGATAGAAATTTATTTACATAATCGACAATAACGCGAGGTATGCTGCGGGAAAATCTAGTCTTACGATAAAAGCGAAAATAAAATAATTTAACGGAGATCAGTACAATAGTAGTCCTAGTAACTGACAATGCATGCTTTCCATTCCATGTTATATGCATTGCTTCAACAAGCATACACATTTTGCTATAGCTGTTCTCAGTGTTCCAAATTCGTTGAGCTTCAGATAGTATGCACTCACCGTCTCGGCGAAAGTAAGAGAGTGACGTTAAACACCATTAGTCAAACTGTCGCCCCTTGTCAAACGTTCCAACTCGGCCCCGCCGACCTTACTAATACCGCTGCTAAACACTCGCAATGACAGCGTGTGATGTTATTAAGTGCTCATGTTTAATGACATTCTTTTTACATAGTGCTTGGTTGAGTCTGACAGTTCAGGACGACTAAAGTTCTATATTTAAACTAAACTTGTTTAGGCTCTGCTAGGCATAGAGTAGAAATGCGTAGATTTAAACAGAAAGCGATTTGAATCCAGTATGTTTTCTGTCCTATGTAGAGATATCAGGTAACTTAAACGCCAAACGGAGTTGAAACCAATGAAGTTGCTTACAGTGTTGGCGAGGTTCTATAGTTTTGTATGCATGCACCAGTTGCTAATCATAAATGACCGCTATCACTGCACGTGTGTAAAACGATCACGACAACGTGATAGTTTCGGGTTGCGCTCTGTTTAAGATTATATCCTTAGAAAGTTGATATAAATGAATGTCATTTTGACTGTTATAGTAAAAAGGTAAAATTTCACGAGCTACTTGTCTCTATTCGTTTGATAGTTCTGGGTTTATACTCGATTCTTGACTTATGATATTCAAAATGCATAATAGAAAGTATCACACGCAGGCCGTCTAATTTTCTGCTTCTTCTTTGGTTTTATGAACAAAATATGTACATAAACTTTATTGTCTATACTAGCTGCTTTTACGTTCTTGTTGTATCGATGATTCAAGCACAGCTGTTTAACCAAGGCAGCTGTGATTTCTAATGTATATTTCATTAAGTTTTGGATGCTTTCGACATACTTACTGGGCCGTGACTATACAATTTGTAGCCACGTTTTTATTTTTATTTAATTTGCACAGACTCCCGCACTACCTACACATAAATCCTGTATCACAGGGAACTTTACATACATTTAAGCAACGGACACAAATAAAACTCAGACTTGAAATAACTGTTTGTGGATTAAAAATGTTTTGGGGATTGAACTCACCTCTCATCAGGCTTAGGGGTAGTGGCGAAGCAATCACAAAAACCATGAGTGCAGTAATTTTCATGTTTGCAGTCTAGACGTTAAGATGGGTCGGGCAAAGTGCTATTGGGTTTTTCGTCAAGAAATTCGCCGTAGCACCATAGAGCCTAAAGCTGTATGCTAATAAATACCTGCTTGTCTTAAATGTCTTTACAGAGTGACAATCGATAAACGTGATTTGTAAGTCATCACACCGGCAATTCTTTTCGCTCGTGTTAATTTAGAATTTGATAATCAATTGTGGTTGTACTCTGCTTATAATAATATAATTCAATCATGATTCGAAAGACACGTGGCGCCATCTATTATCATAAGAACGTTATTGTTGTTTTCCTCGGAAACAGTAATTTTTTTCGGAATAAAATGTAGCCTATGTCCGTTTCTGTATACCTGACAACGTATATGCAAAATTTCAGAATGATCGGTTCAGTGGTTTAGGCGTGAAAAGGTAACAAACAAACAAACTCATTTTCGCTTTTATAATATTAGTTAGGATTACTAGCAATTTGGTTTGCAAATTAGTATCTAGTATTCTTAATAGACCCTCTAGCTAAACTAAATTGCTTGCTAAGAGTTGGTTTACGTCGGTAGAGTAATGGGTGGGGTTCGAACACACGATTTCTTGACACAAGTCCAATGCCTTATCCATTGGATATGGTCATAAACAGAACAGACAACAGCAGAGTGTAATCGTTTACACTGAATGAAATGTCTCTCAAATCATAGCTTTTCTAATTTCTTTGTCAACATTGTAAAAAGTAGCTGAGTCTCTTAGCCCTTTACCAGTAGATGTAACAACGTTTTATTTCAGCTGTAATACAAATTATATAAATCCGCCATTTTGTAAAATAACTGCTAATGAAGGGTGGACTTACCAGTCCACCCTTCATTAGCAGTTGTTTTACAAAATGGCGGTTTATAGCATATATGGTATGGGTTATAGCATAGACGCGGTGCATAGAAATATTAGTTAAAATACAAGTTGTATTTAGTAAAATTATATCCGAACTTTTTAGTCAATTTCTAATATATTGGTGCAGTGGTAGTTCTCTCTATCTAAAGTACCATTTCCGGGTTGAGTTCCGGGTCGACAAAAGTGCTATGTGGTTATTCTGCCAAGAAATTCCCAGCAGCAGCACGGCGACTGGAGCTTTGCCTGATAGGGTTTGCCATTTGGGTGTTATATACCTGTTGCGACGGTGCCCGGACAGCATTCATCTGAGATCTGCGCTAACGCCACATAGTGTTCGCGCTCTCAAATTCAAAATTGCTCTCAAATTAATTCAAAGTCTTCTGGGGAGTCATAGGTTCGGATCGTATTAGTTTAGGTAAAAACATGCCATCTTTGTATGAATCTAAATCCGGCTCGAAGGACCAATACCTTTCAGGGATATTAACGTGAGACTATGTATGTATGCAGAAGACTTAAAATTTGTATGGTACCTCGTTTGCTTACCATTTGTTGTAGTCGTCAGAAACCCATATCCTCAGCACTTCTGTCGTTAACAGTAGTCTCTTATAGATCCAGTTGCAATCTATTTATATTCATCTTAAAGTAGTCAGACATATTGTTAAACTTATCATGACGCCAATCTGCTGATTGACTGCCAACAGTTTCAAAAAATGTTTTGTAATGTGACGAAGATGAATCAGACTATGCGGCTGAGAGTACGTTTGTTCTACTTATCTACTAATTATGAAACTATTTATTTATATACTTTAATTAGTAGAAAAAGTTGCTAGTCTGATAAAAGAATCTAACTGTTTCAATATGTTTCAATTTCATGGCTAAAGCATTGTATTAAACAGACAAGTGCAGCCAGACTTTACAAGCAGTTAGTTTAGCTGTTTAGGCTTTAGCTGTTTAGCTGCTGGGTTAACTAGTAGTTTATGACTAAATCTCAGTTTAAGTTTCATCATTTTTAATATAATATTTATTTTTGTATTAAACTCTATTTCAAACAAACGGTACATTTACAATTTTGGGTTACTATAAGTGTTGCTTTAAACGTTAACTTTTAAAGGAACGCAAGAAACTATAAATTGACTTTTTTGTGCACTTGAAGTGTTGTAGATGAACTACAAATGAAAGGCTAACAAGTGGAAAAGGACCACACACGTTCATTTCTTGCACAAATCTTACGTTACATAGTGTCAGAGACAAAAACCGCTTTTTGTCTTCAAATAAAACCACATGCCCATTTTTTGTAGATTTTAATATATTTATCGTTTTTCTGAGATTCACCTCATTTTACTACATGATTTTTTTGTGTTTACTGTTGAATTACAATGTTTTTAATATTACTTTAAATAATGCGTACAATCATAATCTATACTAATATTATAAAGCTGAATAGTTTGTTTGTTTGTTTATTTGAACGCGCTAATCTCAGGAACTACTAATTCGATGTGAAAAGTTATTTTAGTGTTGGATAGCCTATTTATCGAGGAAGGCTATAGACTACATAACATCACGCTACGACCCACGGGGGCGGCACACATCTAGTCCGCGGGAATATCTAGTTATTTATAAACGTACAATATTTCCATATCCGTTTGTATGGTCAGTGGCATAAATAACTAAACAATAAACAAATTTGTAAGGTATTCAATTAACTAAACCGTTATTTTATTTATTACTATTCTTCATTAATGATTTTAAATAAATTAAGTATCCTTAAACTGTCACTGCAATAAAAACGAGGAATTACTATTATTGTTTATAAACATAAAGCAATTCAAAATCTTACAAATGACTGACTGTACCCGAAGTGATGATTACAGCTGTAGTAATTTCAGATTTTGCCACCTATTAGGCACCACGAATTAGAACATTTCGCAGATGTCAATTAAAGACGCGTCATGCCGCTACTGAAATTTGCTCTACTGAGAATTTCCTAAAAAATTTCATCTTACCCGTCCTGAGAATCGAAACCACTCACGATCGGTCTTAGACGAAGCAAGCGAGCTTGTGTCAGAATACTAATAAGGCAGCCAATTCAGTATAAATAAGTGTTTAATCAGGCTTTAGAATTAATCAGTTAGATGCAGGATTACCGGACATTATTTAATGTACCGCCGGCCGCTGCAGTTCAAATATTAAAATATATACAGGTTGTTGTCCCAGAAGATGTGAATCGAATTGTAACGGGATATTCCTTAGGTTAGGACCTTTCAAATGAGCTAAAAAAATTTATGACCTACGATTAAAATAAAAAAATCTTTAAATACCATATTTAAATACAAATTCAGAATAAGAAATGGTTTGTATAGTAAGATATATAACGCAGGAATTGCCGTGATAATATTTGTACAGACATCGATGCGCAGTGTAATGTATATTAATATTGAAGTAATAATACTAACGAAATTAGTTGCCTTAAAGGTTTGAGCCCACGTGCTACCTTTCCCACCACCACTTATACCTAATCAATTTCTGTAGATTTAAATTGGCGCCTAATCTTACTGATATTCTATACATAATTGTTACCTTAATTACTTATATATATATATATATATATATATATATATATATATATATATATATATATATATATATATATATATATATATATATATATATATAACTTTATCTTCTACATATACTATTCTTAGGAATGTCCTATACATAGGTGAGTATATAAAAAATCAAATAAACAAATAATGGAAGACATAAATTTATCTACAATAGCTGTCATCGTCATATTTCATTATTAAAAAGAATTGCCCAATAATTCTGCAATATTTAATTTGAAGTAATAAAATTAATTTTAAACTTCTTTTAATGTTGGTTATAAATAAAAATACAAATTAATATACAAAAACCGGTACAGGTTCATATTTATTTTCCAAATTCCATCTAATATTTGTTCTGAAACAAGAAAGCATTAGATTAATTACATAAACTAAATGTTATAAAAAAACTTTGAATATAATTATACTAACATCTCTAATATAATTAAATGAAAAATGAACAACCAGTATAATGAATACAGTAACATAATTTTATCACTTAATTGCAATGAAAAACAATGGCGTCTTATTATTTCGTAATAAAAACTTAATTGAGACATTTAAAATTTCTTTTTTATGTAAGTAAAAGAAAACAGGAAGAATGTGTATCTATGTATGTACAAAGTATTAAAGAATCCCACGCTACTAGATTGTTCAAAATTTTTAAATAAAGTGTGTATATTATTTACAGTAGGTACCTAGGCATTGTTATTTTAAACAACTAGAATAAAATTGAATTCTAGCCTATTTATGATAAGAATCGCATTTCTCAGGCTTAATGGCATGAGGTTCAGTATAAATTGCTAATGGACTTGTTAACTTAGTGAACTAATTGAAATTAAACTACTTTATACGGATTTCGCATTGTTTATTTTAAAAACAGTTTTATAATAATTTTAAACTCTACATGTAATAAAAGTGTTTCAATGTAAAATAATGTAAATTCGCGTAAACGTATGACAATATTAGTGAACTAAGTCGACAAGAATGCAAATACAAAGAATGTTTTAAAGGAATGATTGTACCAACTACGTTTATAACCATGTGCAATCTCCATTAACGCTTTCAATACAAGTGTAATGGCATCTGAGGAACAAAAAAGCTATACTAAAATAAAACTAGTTCTGATTCATTCAGTATAAATATATATTATAATATAGTCAAGTGAATGTATATACATAATATAGTCGGTTGTAAAGAATATCTCGTATATAATTGTAATGAAAGACAAATTACGCATATCTATATTAATGGTATGCAATATTACGAAGTTCCTTTAAATGCGGTCATATTCATTTTGTGGTCCTATTGTTATTTATTTTATTATCTCTTGTGGCAGATGAACTAGACCTATTTTATATCAAAAAGAAATATAAACACCTACACGGCCTTTAATGACGGCAGGGATAAACACAACCAAACTAATTTAAATGTAAATAATCTTGATAATAATTCCCGGGCAATTAAGCAAAGTATTAATGGAGTTTTCTGTTCAAGAATTCTCAGTAGTAGCCCAGACTCTGGTACTATGCCCACTAAACTGCAACACCCTCCACCGTGGCACCTGTAAACACAGCCAGCGTTATGTGGGCGTCATACACCTTGTCACCTTTGCTTAAGAAACGAGCAGGTGTATAGAAAGATATTGGCGTGAGATTATGTATATATGTACGAGTACTAAGTTGCCTTTTGGCCAAGGATACGTTGAGAGTACAGCACCTTTTTGAAATGCCGATAACCTACTTATATAACGGGATCCCTTCTTTTCACATAATGTTTTTTTACTAATATTCTTTGCCATAATTGTCTTTGGCATACAGTTGACATAATTAACTTAGTGTATCCATGTTATATAATGTCTTAACATTTTATGCACATAGATACCTTAGACCACGTGTTACGTGGTTATTTGCTATGTTCCAGTCACTGCCTGCGATTGTCTGTAGGATAAAGTTAATTTTACAGCCGAACTGCTTCAAATTTCACTACTAAAGTCTTCAATAGCCACCTTCTTACCTAAGTTATAAGGTAAAGCGAACCTGTTGCCAGATTTCGTGTCTATGCATGTAATAACTTTCAAACCGAAGAAGTCAATAACACATTGGGCAAATATAAGGACTATAGATACAAGGCAGTTTAAGGATTTAAAAATAAATTAAGTTATCACGCATAAATCTTTATCGTAGACTATGGTAGTCATCTCGAGCAGTCTATCTTAATCTTAATTCGTCTCCTGCATATCTACACGGAGTGAATTAGGAGTATTAAAAATATTATAAAATACTAGTGCACCCGGCAGACGTTACCTGACCCGTTGGGTATAATTAATATCCTAGAACCCGATCATAATCGAATCGATCGCCACCCATCGGGGTTAATTGTGCATGCTACTCAAAATCGATCTAGCCGTTAAGATTGAGTTCAGTGACATACACACGTTCAGAAGAATAATATACATACTGGGTGTAAGGGACGGTGTACCGAAAACTGAAATAGTAGATTCAGACCATTATTCTGAGTTAAAAATCGTTGGAATTTTTTTCAACAATCATAATTCCTTTTTTGCAATTTTTCATTTTTCTAACTGTCACATTTTTCTACAATACAGAAATGTAATTAAATGGTCGTGATTTAAATAGATCAGCTGTTTTTATGCGCGCGGAACGCAGAGTTCATTCGTCGAGTGCGATGTATTGGTAGCAATCCATTGCGTACCGCGTAATAATGTTAATCTACATTACATTTAAATCTTGCGTTTTTTTATTAATTGAAGTTTGCGTCGTGATAAGTACTTATAGAAAGACGGTTTGCTAAAGTTTTCGGTACGCCGTCCCTTACACCCAGTACATAAAATATAACTATGTTAATAATTTCTACGATATCGACTCGAATTTCCCTTTTTTGATTTTGTAATTAGTTAAGTTAGAAACAGCCTTCTTAGTTTTTGGTTTTCGAAGTAGTAGTAACATAACTTCGGACAGCAGTATCTGTATATTAACTAATACACTTGTAACTAATAAAATTCTGAATATATTTTAGTAGACAACTCGATAAAACACGATGCAGAATCGCTTGTAAAAATAAACCAAGTGTTCACTTTAATGAGATTTCTTCGGTAAATAAAAATGGCTGCGAAGTTGGAGAATTCCCTTCAAGAGTTTTGTTTGTTTGCCCGTCAATCCCAGACGAGTTTGTTGAAGAATTCGGCGAGTGGACTTTTACTTAATTAATTTTAGCTTTTAGATTGTACCACTCATTTGTCGGACATTATTCGCTATTTTAAAATATTGTTACATGTTTAAAGATTTTTCTTTCTAGTTTGGGCTATGCTTGAAATGGAGAAGAACAAAAAACACGCGTTTTATTCTTTAATAGATGTATATTATTGCATGAACTCTCAGCATGTAGTATAATATATTTAGGTTTCAGAGATCGAATAGCATTAATTTTATTATCAAATTTTGGAAGAGAGGTGTTTTCTGTACTTTGTGCTATCAAACTTAATGCTATATCTATTTATTATTGTTTGTTATTTTTTATCAATACAAATCTATAAAGTAAAAAGCAATTAATTAAGCGTGAAAAATAAGGATGCCTATAGATATATAGCAGCGATAGCCTAGTGAGAAACCGTTGGACTGCCACGCAGAGGTCTTAAGATCGAGCCCAATGCGCGCGTCTCTGACTTTTCGAAGTGATGTGTGTATTAAATAGTTAACTATCACTTGCTTTAACAGTGAAGGCAAACATCGTGAGTAAACCTGCATGTCTGAGAGTTCTCCATAATGTTCTTGAAGATATGTGAAGACTGCCAACCCTCACTGGGCCAGCGTGGTGCACTATGGCCTAACCTTCTCACGCTGAGAAGAGGCCCGTGTATTAAACTGTCCCCCTGCTGGGAGTGGGACAGTTTAATACAGAGCTGATATTATTATTGATATAATATATCTAATTGTGATATAAATTGGAGGCATTTTATGTCTTATCAACAAACCGATTTATAAAAACAATTAAATTAAAAGTGCGTCAAATATTATGAAGAAGATGTGTCGAATATTTCGCATAAAATTATTATTCAGGAGCTATATTTTAATCAAATATAAAAAAATATAACAAACTCTGCGATCATTATGCATTCCATGCCCAAATAAATTAATAACTAGGTTAAAATGTAAAGCAATCTAAGGCAAACTAACGCATGATCGCTCTAATTCCTATTTCACATTTTCACAAAAAACAAAACAAAATTCTCATCCAACTTTAACTCGATACCCGCTGAACTTGTAACATTGTTTTCCAGTAGATATTACAAGCGAGTAAAGGATCTGAGAAATAATTAGAGAAAGAGCCGGGCAGGCTGCGGTGCGTCGTTCAAACAATGCTAACTTACATTTAGCTGTCAGTCAAAAACAATTTGGAATTTGTGCGCGCGTAGGGTCCGAAATACGCGGTGGGAAAATTGTATATCACTAGAGTAGATAAATCCACTATGTCGTGACACGCGGTGTTGTGTGGTAAACTTACTTTAGCGACAGCTGGACGACAATGATAAGATGTTAATTTTTAAAGATTTATAATACCTACATGAAAATATCAAAGTGTTCAGCGAATGCTATTGAACGGTTTTAATTTTTAACACTGCAAAACTGTATCACTCATTTAAAGGCCTTTTATTAGTCAGTCTTTGTATTTGTCCGTAAATTTTTGGGATACCATATCTACCAAATCGATGACTCGATTACTAAGCAATGTTTCTTATAACACTCGATTAATTGGAATGGCTATGTTTCATGAAAATTCATAAACTGTTCTATAATCATCAACTCTCCCATCTATTTACAGCTGCTTGTAGAATATAACGTATTATAAATACATATAATATGATTCTGTATGCATCCCGCAGACCTCCCATGGCAGCCTAGTCGAAATAGGAATCAAGCAAAATTATATAGACATTTATGATCGCGTTTCACATTATGTAATTATCACTTTACTTAAACACATTATTAGGTAGGTACACAGGAAAAGTATAAATGATTAAGTAATGCTGTGTTAAAGTTTATTTCTTATAATGCTGATAATATAATAACTATTATTATTAGCTATTATTATTTATTAAGTAAACAATCCCTAGCTTTACAATTACATCTTAACAGAAACTGTGATTTTAACACTAAGAACTAGTTTCTTATTAATTGTTACTCATAAAATTACCCATGAACACAGACAGAAAATATTCTATAGAGCATAAATAATACATTCAACTAAAATAATGTAAGGTCTAAGAAATCAAAGAAAAAAGAAAACTAAAGAGAGATTGAATTTATGTGGGTTTAACAGCTCTATACAAATCCTAATAGTTGACGTTACAGCAACGGGCGGGTTGCTACCATCCATCATTTCCTCCATCCACTCGCCGGGTTAAGCACATAAGTGACATTGACGCCGACCCGGCCAGCCACACTTGAGCTCTGCCTCCTGCCAAATAAAACCGAATAATTTTAGCCACAATGTTCTACAACTGTGAGATCTTACAATATTGGTCGGTCAATGGACATTTTTGCCGGGCACGTCACGCTAGGTTAAGATCAGGTAAATGACGTTATGATTTTGATTTGAACTGTGACTGACAATTCTGGTTTAGATGTATATAAAATTAGGTGAAGCAAAAATATACAAAAGGAAATATCAACGTATGAAAGTTCAAGAAATTATAGTCACGAGTATCCTCTATTATTCTATAGAGTCTGTTTGTATATAATGTTGTTTAGACATTGTTTTCGGCCTATACAGTAGATTTGTATGTATGTGACAACAAGACGTTTTACATCAATTGACTTAATTACGCTCATTATTACGCTACTTATAAGTAATACGGTAATTATAGAACATAAAAGCGATATAGAATGTCAGGGCGGTCGTCACAATATTTCTTCGGGCATTGTTGAACAAATAAGCAGATGTCCAGTAAAAATATAAATATACTTGATATTTTATTTTTAAACTAGATGTTCCCGCGGTTTAACCCGCGTTTATCGTTACTGCGCCGCCCCCGTGGGTCGTAGCGTGATGTTATATAGCCTATAGCCTTCCTCGATAAATATCCAACACTAAAAGAATTTTTCAAATCGAACCAGTAGTAATCACGCAGAATAAAGCAGGAGAAACATCATTTGTACTATGTCTGTAATGGGTAATCATTTTGCTGCGATGTTATTTTAAAACTGCTATATCTCCTAAGATATTCATTGAAATCGAATGATGTAAAGGGCAATTTTGTTTTAAATTAAATACTTGTAATGAATAACGTATTTATTTGGATAAGGATCAATATCATGTTTATAAAAATACCTTCGCAAATAATGCATTATTTTAGAACAAATTTCGTTAGCATAAAAATGGTTATAGTGAGCCAACCTTAAAAGATAGACATATGCTGTCGCGGACTTTTTTTTAGAACTTTTAAAGGGGAACAATTCTGTCATACATGATTTTTGCGAAACTTTAACTGTCTACGCAGCGCACGCAGCGGATGCTCTCAAAAGGAAAAAATACTCTCCGATTTTGAAACATTCTTCATTGGTGCTCCGCTCCTATTGATCTTAGCGTGATGATATATAGCCTATAGCCTTCCTCGATAAATGGGCTATCTAACACTGAAATAATTTTTCAAATCGGGCCAGTAGTTCCTGAGATTAGCGCGTTCAAGTAAACAAACAAACAAACAAACAAACTCTTCAGCTTTATAATATTAGTATAGATTATCGATCTTCTAACTAGTATTAGTAGTAGTAGTAATATAACCCCTGTTTATAGACTGTTACACCTGTCCTCAAGAAGAATGTGTGGCATACAGTCTGTACTTCACAAAATACAAGCTGTATGCCACACATTCTTCTTGAGGACTTTCAGACTTACAGGTTTTCTAACGATAATTTCGTTCAGATTTAAGTATTCCCGCATGTTCGAAACGGCAATTAAACAGGCTCCCCATTAAGCTATCGCCGCGAGCAAATATTTGATGCTGGGCAATTTTGACAATGTTATAACTCGAATTATGATGTAATACGACAACACATAACTCGTCCAGTTCACATCGCGATCATACTTCATTAACGAAGACATTGAGTTGTTGAACAAATTGCAAGACCCAGTATTGACATAGTATATAATAGACGTCATAATTCCGTAATACTCCGGGACCATCAAAGGCTAGTAGGGCTGGTCCACAAATTGTAAGTCATGCGACGGGTTATGGAATGAACTAAGCTTGGAGTTTCTTTGAGGGACAATCGTAGCAACAAGGTTATTGAAAGCCATCGTTACAGTCATTGCTCACGCAATAAGGAATGAAGCAACATCTGTCAAAAGAGGCCTAAAGTGGAGATCACGAGTTCTTGACAAAGAATGCCACGTGGACTGATATAAAGACTGGATGTGGTTAGCAATAGACTAGATCACTAGATCGTATGACACAAATTAGGAAAAGCCTATGTTGTGACTGATTGGTTGTTTAGCTTCCTGAACAATATTTATGCTTGTTATATCTCTTCCTTACAATATTTTGTGTAATATTTCTTAAAGTGCTATTTATCCACTATTTTATAACCAAATCACTGTACACGTTTAGGGCTAGTTCCAAAGCAATGGTAATGAATCAAAGGCAGGTTTTTAGTTCCATATATAAATATGTTGAAAATTCTTTGAGCACAGCTGTATTTTTTTTATGTATAGTCAAATGTCACCATTAAATTAGGTACACAATATAAATTTTTTAAATATTATATAACAGAGAAAACATATCGGATATATACAAACATGAATTTATGTCATGTTTAATTAGTTTTAAGTTACTCATAAAATTACTATTTATATTAAAATCTTTTTTATATTATGTCTGCCGTTGGCCCCATGGCATAAGTTTGTGCCAGCGATGAGAAGCTCGGTTCAGTCAAAATCTCAGTAGCAGCACGAAGTCTAGAAGTATGGAAACAGATTATTATTATAAAGTCTTATATAATTTTTGACAGTGAATATTAAACATAGTATCAGTTTTTAAAGTTTATATTACTTTGAGTCTGTAAATACTCAATACCGAAAATGGAGCGTATCAGTCTTATTCGACTAAGTTATAATTTACCTATCTTTTCCTATTTTCACTATAATATTTTTATACCATAAAAATGTTTATTAAAAGCTTCAGAAGCAATGTTACCGACACATATCATTACTGTATATACGACGTAAACCTCTGAATTTAAACTCTATTAATAAAAAAATATGCTGATTCGATGTTCAAAATCAAATTTATATAATGAGCCACTCAATGCGAGCCTATCGTTGTTTTGCAAAGGTAAAAAATGCGAAGTACATAAATTGAGTCATTATGAATTTCGCAAAGGCGTTATATTGCAGAATTATAATAACGGCTATTATACAGTGGCGGGAAAACGATCGTTTCGTACTTGTTCGTGTGAGACATGATTGCCACAGAATAACTAAATATACTCCTTTAAGAAAATTAAGAAGCAATAAGAATCAAGTTGTCTGTAATATCTTTGGTAAGTAGTAATATTATTCTTTTTTATAATTAACTAGTAGCAACTGTAGCAATGTTCACTCTAAAAGCCAATCTCGTAATAAAATAGAGTGCTGGACTAGTAATAAACTTTAAATGTAAATTAAAATGCAATTTAAGTTCACATTTGATGTTAATATAAATTTAGGAGAATTATATTAATTGTATTACTTGTGACATGTTTTGTATGGCTATGAGAGTTGGCCCGCTGTTCGTATTTTATTCCTTTTAAAAGTGGTTTTTAAATTAATAAAGTGTGGCGTACAAGGTTTCATACGCTTGCTGATTATCTTTTCACTATAATAAAGTGCTATAATTGGTGCTGTTACTAGAAAATAAATAAAAATACTTAAATAGCTTAAGTAAACTTTTACTGCGTTTACGCTACTAACACAATTCTAGATCAACATCTGTCAAATCAGCTATATCAAACATGAATGGTCTGCAACAGAACTTATTTATATCGTGAGACTTCAAAAATAGCAGGCGCAATGTGGGTATAACACATCCTTCGTCTATCCCTTTAGGGGTTAGGTAACAGACGCATGTATGTAAAGGAGCTATTGCTCATTCTGTACACGACCCGCGATTTTATTTATAGCTACAAACAGTAGCAACAGACGAAGCAAACGAACTAAACAAACTCATATAACAATGCAAAAATTTTAATCGCGGTCGATGTTGGTCTCGCATTGATCAAGCGATCTGCTCTCGAACGCGTCAGTGAAGCGTTGTTGATAAATGATCAACCGCGGCTGGGACAATGCGCCCTGCAGATTCTTTTGTTGATCCCACACTTTTTGTGTCCACACTGATGTTTGTAACGTGTCCGAAACGTGCATGAACCGTTCATGTTATGCTGTATCGATTTGTGTACCGAGTGATACAACATAATAAAACTAAATCATGAGTGGATGAGAAACTGCCGTTGGAAATTATTTTACACAAGTACTTATTCGGTGTACATATTTAAGAAGAATTAAACACTATGTTTTACATTTTAGCGTAAAAGGAGGTAAAGCAATGATAGCCTAGTGGGAGACCGTTAGACTGCCACTCAGATGTCTCGAGTTCGTCAGAGAGTCAGAGATGCGCGCCTTGGGATCTCTGACTTATCAAAGTTATGTGCGTATTAAATAGTTAATTATCGCTTGCTTTAAAGATATTGGAAAATATCTTAAGGATACATGCATGTTCACCATAATGTTCTCGAAGTGTGAAGTCTGCCTAACCCGCACTGGACCTGCTTGGTGAACTATGGCCAAACCATTTTCACACTAAGAAGGGTAGTGGCCTCCTGCCCAGCAGTGGAACAGTTTGATACAGGGCTGATATTATTATCATTATATAAAGATGGTCTTATTCTTAAACTGTACCCGATACTGAAACTACTAAAATCATAACTGGCGAAATGTGGGGTATTAGGGTAGATCTGTGGGATAACAGATTAGTATTTGGTTATTACAAACATTTAAACAAAGGACATAAAGAATAACCAATATCAGCAAAACTAACTAACAGTGGATCACAAAAATATAATTATCGTATATAGAATTCGCAGAGCTTAGGGTATTAATAATGGTACCATATCCAGCACTTGCCCACTAAAAGTATTAACTCAGTGCAACCAAGTAATTAAAATTAACTTAACCTTTTTAAAATCAATAAAAAGTTATCGACAGCGAACACACAGATACATCAAACGATGCTGTTATCACGGCCATTTGTCATGAGAAGTAATTCAGCCCTCTTCGATACTAATTGGTCGTAATATTTAATTACAATATAATTTACGACCGTTGATAAACGCTTACTTTGATCGGCGAGAGGGATCAAAGTTGGAGAAAACATGTGTTTGTTTGAATATTGATAACAGTACATATGGATACAACGTTGAAGATTATTTGGGAATCAATTAGTGTATTGGCATAATGTGAGGCAATGCCTTTAAAATAAATGAATAAAGTTGAATGTCCTGCATTAATAAGTCACGTTTAATTATATACTTAAGTATTTGATAAAACCTCAAAAAATATGCTATATTGTTTTTTGAAGATGAAGTAAGCTACATGTATAGAAATGTCATCAAGATTAGTAGTAGTAGTCTATATATGTATAATATTGTATTGGAACATACACACACACTTACACCCGTATACATACATCCAAGTGGATAGGTACAGATTTATATTATATAGATATACCTACATATATTTCGCCAACTATATTTTACATCCATCACAATAAGGAGTGAGTCTATTGCCCGGGCATATTTCGAAGTACTATGTTACTACTGAAAAATTCTTAAAACCAGTAGTATTTTGCCTTAACCCTTTATGCTAGTGCATAATTATTTTGATTTATTACTTAATTGTACATATCTACGTATAATCTAAATCGTACTTAGAGGGAGAACATTAACTTGAGCAATGAGGTTTAATACACAAAAAAGAAACATGACTCAAATAGTGAAGCGAAACTAATGCGAGCACAGGTGTGTAACGTTCCGAAAAAATCTGCCTAGGGTCATGATACTCATGATGAAATAATAGCAATAAATGCTTTGGTAATATATTAAATAGTAGTTAAGAATATCTAGTACAAAAAATAAATAATAAAATTAAATTGTTGCTAAAAAAATCTTAGTACCTAAGTAGATATTGATAAATTATGATTGCTTGACAATTAAGTTGATTCACAAATCGATCGTCAAATAAAGCTAAAGTAGTAGCACTTATACATAAGTAAGTACAAATTGGTTTGACTGACGCAATATTTATGCCTGCTCCAAAAGAAATTATATATGATCGATTTTAACACATTCATAATGAAGGCCGCACCCAACTTCAGCTGTCACATATTATTTTTTAGTGAATGAGTCACTATTTTACAAAGCTTACTAAGTCGATACCTTCTAGAGGTAAATACTATAGTGGCATTCAAATATCCATTAGGTGGTTTCTTTTGATCCGCCTTCAATGAGCGCTGGCTCGTTCAACGTTAGGATTAATTAGAGCCGTCATTCAAGCTACGTATTCAATGCCTGGACAGACCAACTTAAATTTGCCGTTGGCGAACTGAAATTTGAAGTCTTAGAGTTCATTAGCTTTAATATTAATGACTACTCTGAACTATCCCATCAGTTCGATAGCAACATTTATAATTTCGACCACAATGCCAAGGTGTGTAGGTTATTGGACCGAATGTTCTTGTTTTCATTTGATTGGTAACAAAAGACGTTTTTTTGAACAAACGGAACTCGGTAAATCCGATGCTTTGATGACTACGGAATTTTGTTGATTGCTATAAAAAATGGAATTTTCCATGTTTGCTTGTATTGTGATTTAACTTAAACTTGTCATGCTTACATAATTAAAATAAATTAGCTCTTTTGAGGCACGTGGTCTTAAAAGAGCTGGTTTATTTTACTACAAACAGGTGTCTCATTGCAGGACACAGGGTCGCTTCCAAAATTAAAAGGAGCCGTCCTTCTTTATTGTCCAACAAGTTAACCAACACTAAAGTGGAAGACATAAGATATTTGCGAGAACAATTATAAATATTGTTATTTCATATTTATTTATTTTCATCTTGAAACCAGTGATAATTAATGCTAAAATATACAGGATTGCGAATTCTCAAAAAAATATTACAATATACTCATAGGATTTGCATTGACCCCTGGCTGAAAATTTATTAGTATGATACAATAACATAGGTACGTGTATTAAGATTTTATGAATCGGAGGTTCGTCAAATCTGATCAACTATAGCTAGTGGAGCTGTACTTTATCTTTGTATACTTTTAACTAACCATAATGAAAGATACTTTTGTTAAAAGTCATGGCTGCAGAAATGTTATTTATCTGGTGTAGTATACATAGAGATATTTAGAACTGTTAGTTTTTATATAATAATAATTACTGAGATAAGAGGTTATATTATTATAAAAGGTAAGCTCCGTTGTCATACAATATGTGCAAAAAAAGACTTACTTATAAGTATTTAATTAAGCTTCAAAAAAAGGAAACTTTTTTCGTAGGTGTCTGTTCTTGTATGCACTTATTAATGACATTCTTTAGGCACGATTTACTCACTTTCCATAAAATTATCCAACCATAAAGCAATATATTGACTTTTCATAGGTTGTCTATAATTTACTACTTTCAATAAAAACCACTCTTAACACGAAGAACTTACCAAATTTTTTCTGTAAAATCACTGTTAAAACGCGTAAAATTATGTTCTTTTTATGAAAATGTTTAGAGGATACCATAACATGGATATTTCGTGTTACATCTTGAAATATAAATTATAAACAAACTAAATACGAACTAACACTGGCAGCCATCTTGGTTGAATGTCCGCCGCGCATGCGTAGTCACAGTTTACCCTTGTATTCGAGGGATGATTGTAATGCTCTCTCTTTTTAACAAAGGGTAAGAGTACACGTTGTCGTCTCTTCTGTTCAATTTCTATTGTTATTCCCTATTCGATAGGCAGGAGGGTTGACTTTCTAATATTGGGGAGCAAAGCAAAGTGAAGTTGGCAACGAATCAAACAACAATTAACGAAAATAAAAAGACTTTAAATTCTACAAAATTTTTGGCAAGATTAGACTCTGGTGAAACTAAATAGATATGAATTAAGTAAGTAATTAAGTATTACATATCTATTATAAACCACGTGTACTAAAATTAAAGATATAATTTTGCTATGCCTAGTCTTGTATATGTGTAATCTGAGTTTTACACAATATAATTTATACAATAAAATACTATATAGGTAGATACACAATAATACACAATCTCATTAAGTGGTGTTAATATTAAATTAAAATTAAGTAATTAAAAAAAATTGTCAACCACGCATTGTCAACGTTTTGTTGCGTTAAGGTGAATGCGCACTTAAATGCTTTTGCCATGCCCGCGGCACCTGCACCATGGCCAATTTTAAAATAAGTACACAGCTGACTTTAAGTATTTCCACGGCTATAGTTCTGCTTAACTTGACTACAATTACTTTATTTGTTAATAAACATCGATGGCCACAGCCTGCATTTGATTTATTTTATTACGATATATACCCAGTCTCCAAAATTATAACTTTCTTAATTTTTCCGATTTAGTACTCTAGTAAAAATTCATCTTAAATATATAAATTCAATATTCAATATATCCTTTTAAGTATATTGTATATTTGTAAGTAAGTTTAAATAAACAATTAATACAGACTTTTACGATGCAAATAATGTGGCAGACGAGCATATGATACGGTCAGCGAAGCATATAAGTGATTAAAGTAATAATATTTAGGCATTTGCAATATAAGATATATTTTATGTTTTATTATACAAACTTGGGAAAACAAGTAAGGACGCATTTTTAAAACTCTCCGCAAGCTGTATTGAAAATCGTAGATGGAATTATAATTAAACCGGTCAAATATTAGAATACTAGACAAAATTAAAAACCTATCGTGTCTGGCTACTGGTGTACCGCTGCGACTCAAAAGGTTAATTAACATTAACGACCTTAATGTCAAACACTCTGCTTACGGCATAAGTTTATTTCTTCCTATTAAAGCAATTATGTATATAAAAAATAATCAATAAATAATCACTGACACCAAAATTCGCAAAAAGTACCTCAAAATACAGGTAGCCAGTGTTGACAGGATTACTTTGCATTTCTTTGCTAATGCTTTCAAATTCTATAACCAGTCAAAACATGTCAAAATTTTCGACAACATTTGATCATACAACTAGTCCCTAGAGACGTCTGCTTATTTACGGATCGCTTTAAAGTATGGCGAAAGGGTTCCGTATATTGTTTACTATTATCCCATTGTTGTCTGGCGTTAATTTTTAACGGATCTGGGCTTAAGCTTTGGGATCCTGTTTGTTGTTATTGGTTGTAAAATTAAAGTTAATCTGTTTGTGTATAATTTCATTTTACGTTGGCGTCGGCTTAAAATTAAGATTTATAAAAAAAATGCTTCTTTTTATCATAAGAGCCGGGTTTTGCGCTTGCGCTTGATGCGATAAGAAAACACCTCATAAAACCTCAAGTAATTACAAAGGTAAATGAAATAAAAATATATTATTAATAATCAGGAATCATCACTCCTCTTTATTTATTAGCGCCCTTGTAACTGACTAGAGAAGTACAAAAATAATTTGTCATAAATACAATCTTATACTATTAGGTACATTACAATATAATTACTTACCTATCTATAGGAACCTTTTTCTTAAAATTAAAGTTAATATTTACATCACAATAGTTTTCTATGTCTATTCATTTATACTAAATAACTTAGTCGATGATGTATGAATTCAAATGAGTTGAAAATTATGTTTGATAAACTACCGAATTACATAAAAATATCAAATACAATGAACCGTTGATATGACATCGATAATAATCATTAATTTAATCAATTAGTACAGCGAACAAGCTCTAAATCTGTTACTTATAAGTTATAATAGGATTAATATAAAAAAATTAAGGTGTACATTTATATAGCTTTATGCTAAAATTACAAAAGTAGGTTATACCCATTTTATCGCGTATTTTTTTAACCATTTATTTATTTATCCATATAATGTAATTTGATTTTAACACTTAAAACTCTATACACAACAATTTTAGTTTCATTAATGCTAGATCTGATAATTTCAAGCATCATGTAGGCGAATTCTAATACATTCTGTTGTTGTATAATAACAACCTCTGCTTTTATATCTTGGTGTAAGATATGTCCATAATGATATAAAATAAATAATATTTATAATACGAAAGTGAGAAATAGTCTTGCCGTCATTACATAATTAATATGAAATTAATATTACATTTTTCTACATACATGGATAAAATTCGTGAATTTTTATTATGATCATTGATCAACCTTCACTTGCCCTAATCGATAACAATGCCAATATCGATGTTACCATAATATCGCATTAATTGCAAATAACCATGTCCAACTAAACGTTTAACCAATTTATATAACGATGCTGTGCACCTCAATGCAAACGAGTGTCGAATACATCAAAACTATATGAATAATGTAAATTTGATGCTCTGAATTTATCATATCCAACGTCACATTTTTAATATAAAAGTATAATAATTTATACGGTCACATTTTTACACTATCGTATGATGGCATCATATAATTTTGTGGCATATTTGCTGGGATATAAGACATGTTAGGTGGAGCACCCATGTGGAAGTTAGTCATATTAGTATATTCACCCATAGCTGGCATTCGCTGTCTAGTTTCCATATTTTCAGGTATATTACCTAACTTCGTAGCATTGATATCGTCAACGCCGTAAGGGTCAGGTGAAGTCGTTAACTTCCCATCTTTCTTGGCCTTCATTCTTCTGTTTTGAAACCAAATTTTGATTTGTCGTTCTGTGAGTCCCAAAGCATGCGATACTTCAATTCTCCGTCTTCTGGATAAGTACTTATTGAAATGAAACTCCTTTTCTAGTTCTAAGGTTTGAAATCTTGTGTAGGTTTGTCTAGTGCGTTTTGAGCCCTCCTTTTTGTCATCGCCTGAAACAGATAGTAAACAAATTATTTTTAATCAATAAATACACCCAAAATAATTGTATGCGTAAAGGAATTGGAGCTTATATAGGAAACAATAAAAGCAACATCATTGTTAAACATACATACCATTGATACTCTTCATCCAAGGATAGAATGCTTGCACATCGTGCGCAGCGGCCATTTTGTTCTCAGCGTAATCCGCATTGTCCCCGCCTGCTTCAACCCTCGTCACGTCCTGACAGGGTTCCGCGGACTCCTGCGATGACTGTGCGCCTTCTGCCGCCACACCCACAGCATCTTTCTTGATTGACGTTTGACCCTCTACCGTCTCGTATCCACCATGAAATTGCGACAAATTGCTTTCTTTTTCTGTCATCTCATTAGTTTTTTCCCAATCGTTTACTTCTTCTGGGATAAACATTATGCGCTGCAACATATCTTGCGTGTACGCCTTCTCACATTTTACAAAATAAGGCGACGGGTTTTTGTTTCTTGGCTTCGATACTAACGCCCTGAGTTTTGGGCTGTCGTCAACCTCAGGTGTAGGCGGTTTTAAATTGCTTGTTGTGCTTTGCGGGGATCCGTAACTAGTTTCAGGTATACTACACTGACCGGGTGAGTTGATTATTCTAGCTTCGTCTTGTTTCGATTCCAAACTATTACTAACTTGATTCACCCTCTGTTCATAACCGTAGTGTTCATGTTGTTGCTGCGCGTAGAAGTTCATCTCTCTCCACCTGTTGATCATTTCCATATTGGTTTGGCTACCATTCATGTAGTTTGGATGATAACCTTGCATAGAGCTTGGTTCCGATTTCACAACTTCATTACTTTGATTATGTCCATACATTTTATCATAACCTGTACTTAACATATTAGAATAATCACAACTTTGAGCATAGTAATTGTTTTGATAATTATAATATTCGGGCGACATCGTTGGGTATTGTTTATATCCATTTTGTTTAGGTTGCCGTGCACTTTGAGTGTTCACATTTACATGATTGTTCCACATTTCACTAGCACGATTGGTAGTAGCCGTCACAGACATGTCACTGAATTTGTGATCACTTTCACTGATTACATATAATTATTTCACACAAAATAAACTGCGTAGGAGACGATGGTCCGTCTCCCGAGTTGACTGCGAAACGAATGGTGTAAGTGCATACAGACGGCACGACCCTAACAAATGTAATACTTTTATATGACCTAAAAAAATTTTGGGGTACTTTCAACAATAGCGTCACTATTGTCCCTCTGCGAAGTTGTAAAACTGGGTGTGCTATCTCGTTCTTTTATTGCTTTGTTGGATTAGAAAGAGTGAGAAAGGTATAGATGGACCGATTGGCGGAACATTTTGCAAATATCCCGAAAAAGTTTACAAAGCCAATATTTCCAATATTTTGTGTGTGCGTGTGCGTATGCGCATAGGTAAGTTCTTGATTGCACTGTGTTCGTGTGAGTGTGAGAGGGTGGCATGGATTGATTTTATTCTATTATTGGTTTAGTGTAAAGCCGCGTATGTGTGTCACTGTGCTGCATTGCTGATGTCATTATAAGGGGTGTTCTCTAGTCTCATTTGCATCTATGGTATTGGCTTTATTATTACACATACTACTTATTTATTTTGTGTTACGCATTTAACACATTTTAATGATGTCTTAGTAAAATTCAAGTAAATATGCTAAATATTTTATATTAATTCATTTATAAATTTTGGTCATTGGGTCAGGTTATTTTTATTAGATTCTTTTTGTCTTTATACTCAAGTTCTAAACAGTTTGCCCAAATTATTCCTGCTGATTTAGTACAGGTCACTAATTAGAAATAGACCTTTCTATTAAGATTAGAAATTAAGTTAACCACTTGATAACAACGGGTAGAGAGCTAACTTGTGTAACAATTAGTTTAAATCAACAACATGTTACGCGATAGAATCAATACAACAGAAATAAATAAATAAATAACAGTTATTATTAATTAATGAAATAGCTTTACGTTAATAAGTAACGGACAAAATACTCAAATCAAATTTGATTTGTTCATTTTCATTCATCAGGGCATTGCTTTTCAAAACAAAAAGGTTTGATAGCGTCTTGCTCGAGAAAAATTTGTGCAATATATATAATGCTAATTTTTTAAATAAAAGCAATTTATGAAAGTAGATTCAAATTTAAGTAATAAGAATTTTTAAATTTATTACTGTGTATAATAAAAATGTTCGATGCGTTAATATTTATTATAATATACATAATTGGCAACTTAATTTTGTCTTATATAGATTGTCTGTCTAACCCTTCGGGAACATAAAAGCGCTATGTTATGTTACAACTATAACAAAACGCCCAAAACGTCTTTATAAGTATTATTCACAGCGCTAATACTCACGGCTATTTCATTTCAGAGTAATTTCTCGTATCATATCAAAATTCATATCAAATATTGTCTCTGTTGTTCTCGTTGAGCAAATAAATTACGAGACCCGGTTCGAGAAATTTTCGCTTAAATCTGTTACGGCTGTTTTACATTTTTAATTTCTATATTTATAATAAATATTGTGTCAGTATATAATTTATAATAAATATTGTGTCAGTTTTTCTCGTCCAGTAAAACTACGTCAAGTACATTACGATACTCATTTCGAGAAATTCTCGCCTAAATCCGGCCTAATTCGGTACACACTGTATACAAGTGTTCATGCTAAGGAACATAACTCATAGCGACGCGACGTGTAACAGTTCAATCGGGGGTTGCGACAATGGCGCAGCGTGCGTGCGCGTGCGACGCGACACGACACGACTTGCGACTCCATGTCGCTTGTATTAGAATTTATGTTCATTATACATTTCAACTGATTGGTTTTAATAATATGTTAAATATAAATAATCAGAAGTAAAACAAAAATCGCATCGATAATTATTTGACCTAATGAGTCCCAGTGGCACACCGGTGGCCAGGCACAATAGATTTTTAATTGTGTCTTATATTCTAAGACTAGAAACGCAATACCTATACATACTGCCTACCTATATATTTACGGTTCGACCGACGTGAATCGTTCGTAGTCACGGGTGATTCATGACCATGATCGATGCAAGTTAGTCGAAACCTCGGGAAATACTTGGTATTTATTAACTTTAAATAATTATCCACGTGATTAGGACCTGTTTTTTAATGTTATATTAAGTATGTGTACAAATCGTGACACGTATCTATACAACGTTTAAAAAATGTTTAGTTACATACTACTATTTATATGTGAAAGTAACTCTGTCTATCTGTTACGCTTTCACCGCTAAACCACTGAGCTGAATTTGATGAAACATGGCAAGAAGATAGATTGTATCCTGAGAAAGGACGCAGGATGTTTATCCAGATAGTTAATCTCGTAGATTCACGCTGGTGAAGCCGTGGGTATAAACTAGTTGATAATAATTTTGTACAATACAATTCTCATGAATATAAGTTACATGTATAAATGCGAAAGTGAGTTTGTATGTTTTACGCCTCGACTATTAGACCGATCTTCATGTTAGTTAGCGCAGTTAGTTTGCTGTCAAATATAAAACCTATTTTATAAAATACTAATAAATATTTTCAAACTTAATTACATACATAAACTGCCTAATATAATTCGATTGAAAATACTCCCTAAATATAAGGCAGCGTTCACAATAGGCGCAGTCGGTGGGTGTGCGCGTGTAACAGATGTCAGTCCACTCTGTCGGGAGGTGTGTATTGCGACAAAGAATGCATATGTCGCCGTCGACCGTGTGTGCACTGCCTTACTATTGGACGGCGAATAATGCAGACGTGGCATGATGCGGCGATTATGCAACAGGCATTGGGATTTATATAATTATTTGTATAATATATATCTTTGGTACCGTGGTATTTGTTTGTGCTTATATTTACAGATGCAAGGATCTAAGTTTGATTCCCAGTTCGGAAAAGTGTTGTTGATTCTTTATTTATTAGAAATTTTTAAAAGCATTATTGAGTTCCGAAATATTCCGTGCACGGATGTACTCGCCTCCTATTATGTGAAACTTAAAGCTTTGCTGACAATAATATAATTCTAAATACCCTGATTACTGTAAATACTCTAAATACTCGTAAGCTACGTCAGGTTTTCTCATCGCCTTTACCGCAATGCCTGAAGACCAACGTTTTTGACCAGTACGTCCTACCTGTTATGACCTACGGTGCCGAAAAGTGGACACTCACGGTAGGGCTAGTTCAAAAATTTAAGGTCACTCAGCGGGCTATGGAGCGAGCTCGCTCCATAGCCCGCTGAGTGACCTTAAATTCCTCAAAGAAACTCCAAGCATGGCTATGCTTGGAGTTTCTTTGTTTCTTTGAGGGATAAACTTAGAAATGAGGTTATCCGTCAAAGTACTAAGGTTACCGACATAGCTCGCAGAATAAGCAAGCTGAAGTAGCAATGGGCTGGCCATATCTGTAGAAAGACCGATGGCCGTTGGAGCAAGCGAGTCTTAAAGTGGAGACCGTGACTTGGTGAACGTAAGGTTCGACGCCCCCCGGCCAGGTGGACCGATGACCTGAAAAAAGTAGCTAGGTCAGACTGGATGCGTAAGGGGGAAGACCGGATGTTGTGGCGTAAAATGGGAGAGGCCTATGTCCAGCATTGGACTGCGGTGGGCTGATTGATTGAAATACTCTGACAGAAATATATACATAATGTGTACAAGAAAATTATTCTGGTCAATGATACGTCAAAATATATTTATACTATTCAGTTACATTAAGTATTGGTGAAGAACATTTTGTAAACTATATTAAGCGCAACGCAGTCCGGTGGTGCATGGGTTTTGAATGCGACTG
Organism: Catocala sponsa; assembly: GCA_963564715.1. Classification (NCBI taxonomy): domain Eukaryota; kingdom Metazoa; phylum Arthropoda; class Insecta; order Lepidoptera; family Erebidae; genus Catocala; species Catocala sponsa. The sequence continues at coordinate 18,048,915 of OY751337.1, read as the reverse complement.
TTTGATTTCTGTGTTCCTTAGTAACGACATTAGGCTCGCCAATTATTTTCTGACCTACAACCATAACAAGCTAATTTGGGAATAAACACCGCTGCTTACCCTATTGGGAATCTAAGCGTGAGACTGTATCTATGTATTTATATCTATGTACATGTAAATATCATATAAATATAGAGAATATTGCTAGTCTTTTATATCATGATGTTTGTGTTCTTACGTGACCGTGACTAGTTTGAACTAAGCCGGAGACCTTAGACAGCTATATAAAGTACTAGCTTTTGCGCGTGGCCCCGCACGCGTGATACCTACATCAATAAAAAGTATCTATATGCCTATATCGCCTTTGCATAGTCACAAAGTGTAAGTGTATGCGCCATCATGCCATCCTACTGTCTATTTTAGATTTATATTAAATAATATATCTTAGCTCAAATTATTTCCTCTCTATAATATTATTAAGTTATTATTGTTATTATCTTTAGTTTTTTATAGTCACTAGTATATGGCATAATGGCTGTAACACCTTGTTAATATGAGTTGTAAAATACTGAAATTATATTTAATTGGCGATTTAAAAGAGTGGCCGTGAGTTTCTTGCAGGTTTCTTCTCATAGGCTCTACCCTTTGCCTGAACCTAGCAACTAACCTAAATGTAGCTTCAGTAACTTAGTAAACTCACTAACCTATATACTTTGACGTTCATAAGTGTTACTTTGTGACCTAAATGTATAAATGATTTTTGACTTTGACTTTGACTATCCTTTCCCGGGTTTTAAACTATATCTGTACCAAATTTCATCTAAATCGGTTGAGTTGTTTAGCCGTGAAAAGGTAACAGACAGACAGAGTTACTTTCGAATTTATAATACAAGTAATTAGTAAGGACATAGTAAGCGTGGTAGAGCCTGCCTTACTATATTAGTAAGTTCCTTGGTACTAAACAAGAACATTGATGATAACCCCTATTCGCAAAGTGTAAATGCACATGCTGATTGAGCTTTTGATTCAGCCATCGAAGGGTGAATGTGATACTTGTTTATATGCAAATAAGGTTTAAATAGCAATAACAACTGCAGGGTCTTCAAATTTGAATAATGTTTATACAGAACTGTTAATTGTAATTTACATGTTTTTAAATGTTTGTTAATAATGTGGGAAATAACACAAATTTTTAATACACCCGTCATGCCCGAGAACGCTTATTGCTTTAGTGTCAGGTATAATTTTGACTAAGACAGCTTAGCAATATATTCGTATATCGCTTTCATCCTTCTAAATAACGAAAGGTTTACTTACCGTTGAAGGTTAAACTATATGAAAACCGATTTATTTTTGTTAAGCTTTAGTGTGTAACGTAGAATATGGAGTAATGGTTATGAATTGCGATATATTAAATATGATCAGTAAAATACAGCATAATCGTACTTTCTTATGAACTCTTTCCCGCTAATATATTTTATTCATCATTGCCAGCTTAATATCCTTTTTTGTACCACTGACAACTTGTATAACAAACGCCGCAGCCTATGATCACTTGCATTATTGCTCGCGCTTTGGCAACCCTAATAAAAAGGAATTAAATATAGAATGAAAGTAAAGCAATGGAAGAGATATGTATGGGTGCCTCCAAAATGCCGAAACGTCCGGGCAAAACGTAGTAACTCAGTTCCAACCCGTATACTTCTCAGCGCGAGCCAACTCATTCTTACCATCACTAAATAATTTCTTCCACACAAATTTCTTACGAAACCCTCATTAGAAATTTGTGTGGAAGTCATTGAATTACAAAAACAATAACACTTCCAATGATTATGTCGTATTCATGTTCGATTTGAATTTTAGTTTCCTATTATGTATATTGTTTTGCGAATATGCCATTGACCACGTTTAACTATTAAAAACCTTAATAAATCATTAAACATCAAGTTCAACCCATTACACTCTAATGTGGTAGAACATTTAAAATTAAGCAAATAACATTATTGGTTTTTAAAATCAAACAAATAAATATTTAATCGACAGATTAACCGTAGAGGCAATATTCTATTTTGTGTCGACTCTACGAACAAATAAAAAACTTTTATTTCAATTTCACACTGAATTCCAAAATCAATTTCTATCGTACCCCAAGTTTAAGTGGCCAGTACTAGAAAGATTTAAAATCCGAATATCGAAAAAATCTATTTTAGATTTTATAGTCTATTAAATAAAGCAGATTTTTGTACCTTTTGAAATAAAAACAGTGAACACCATTCATTGCTATGTCAGCTCAAAAAGATTTCAAAAATGGAATTTGTTAGCCCTTATACTTATGAGTATAAAACACATTTTGGTTGCGCAAATTTGGCCAGCGTTCTCGTCATACTGTGGCGCTGACAATGTGCAACCATTAATCTTGCGAAATCAATCGATGGCTTATTCAGAATATTGTATTTGGTTTTGCCGCGGGGCTTTTAGGTTGATATTTACTTTGGATCTTTTTCTCTAATTTATGGTCCGCGCGAAAAAATTTTGACATCTGTCGTTTTAGTGATATTTGTACAGTATCTATAAAAATACAAAAGGAGATTTAGGTGGACACCTGAAAGGGAGTATTCCAGGGAATTGAAAGTGTGTACATTCTACAAGCGAATATATGTAACTTGCCTGCTTTTCTGGATTCTATTCGAGAAAAAGTAATAAATACTAAAGAAACTGCTTGTAAAGATATACTAAGTCAGAGCTCACCAAAATAAACATGCCGAAATTAAATAGATAATTATTTTTGTGGAGGGTCGGTACGTCGGAAAAGACAAGACGGGTTAAATAAAACTTTTTTAGTTTTGTTTTTTCGAACCATATCTTTTACCAATCTGCTATTAAAGCTGCCGGCCCTATTCATTCAACAAAGCTAGTTGAAACAAAGCTTAATATCTAATAGAACTATACCTACCTAAGTAGTCTACCTTATCCTATTGTTTTCTTCGGCGGCATGCCGATAACAAACATGGGAGGCGGTTTCTTGAATATACAAACATACAGTTTATTGGAGCCCTTAAAACAAAAAACTACTTTCTAGTTGTGTCTCACAGTCCTTTGAAGGTAGCGAGCCACCCGTCACGAAACAAGACTTTACCTGCTTTCATGTTTTGCAAATGTTTTCGCTAGCTGCTACATGCCAAAAGAGTATTGCTGAAATACATGTCGTAAATATTTTTAGCAAACCGGCCAGTTATTGTTAAAATGCATACAGTTTTGAATTATAAAATATGTTCGAAAAAAGAAAATGTTCCAGAATGTGCTTTATATAGAGTATGGTTAATCAAACGCTCTCTTGTGAATAGGGTATCTCTATCTAGCCTATTAACAATGCGTGTGTTCTGATAAAATTGTATGTAATTCTATACGTATTTACACTGACATGTTTCACTTATAGTTTTCACAGTAATGTGTAAACAAAGATGGATTTAGTCTAACTGCATGCTGACAATTGGACAATTATCAGTACATTGTCTAACACCATTATTTTGTCAACTCGCCGGCTAACAGTTAAAGTGGTAAATTTGAAGATTTATTGTCAGTACTGAGAACGGGATCCTAGAATGACGTACCGTTCGGAAGTTCTATTGTTTGACTTCTAAGACAGTCAGTGTAAGAGTAACCCGTTTTACGTGAAATATTTGTTAAACGAACGAAAAGTTTGTAGTAAGGTTTTTGACACCGTTCCGCGTCGTGTGAAAAAGTCAGCCAGCTGATTCGTAGAATGATAAACTTGTCTATCGGCAGTGCAGATATCAGGTAAAGGATCATCGTATTCCATAACTAAGTTTTTAATGAAATTCGTGTAAAAATCCCGTGTTCTTACTGAACATTTCTTGATAGAAAATCCTAATAACTCGGTACGACTCTGTATCGAACCAAAGACTTTATACATAACACTCACATTCACTATTGCTTGACACCGAGGCAGTTTTTAGATGGATAGACAACAGGATCCACTGAAAGCACCTCGTTAAAGAAGGGAAGACCTTAACCTTACTCAACTATGGATGACAGATGGCTGGTATACGTAATACGTCTAATTTATATCAATCTCAATATTATTATAAGAACTAGCTTATTTCTCGCAAATTCACTATGATTCACTATGATTTACGCCCCTAAAATGTGAAAGTCGGTAGATTATGAAAGAAACAGGTGAAGATTGCCGACAGCAAAATTTTTACGACACGAGTTTTTTGCATAACTGCTATGTCATTGTTTTGTATGTACCCTTGGCTAATTTGAGCATAAATATTTTCAAAAATATGACAATACTATATTATATAAAGACAATTATGACTTCCTAAGCAATGAAAAAGCATTGGAAAAACATCGGCGAGACTCAAAGTAAGTAAATTGAATAGATTTTTTACAACACAAAGGAAAATAAAGATGTTTCTTTATCTTTTTGTCTTATTGTGTTATTTTTAGAGACATTTGTCACAGAGTTACACGCACGATTACGTAGTCCGTCACACTACATAGTATGTGTGTAGTGTTTCGTGGATATTAAAAATAGTTGTGGCACAAATAGAGTGAAATGTTTACTATTGAAAGCAGGTGTGTACAATTATTAGGTACTTTGATTGTCTTGTAGTATGTTTGGGTATTAATAAATATTGAATTAATTATCGTTTTAGACATGAATATAATAATATATTACCTATTATTAGTAAGCAATTACTGGCTATTTATTATGTTATAGATGCATGAGACAATGACGATGGTTTTGGGAAATAAAAATGAACAGTTTATACGAGAATTGGCGCATTGGACTTCATAAACATTTACTTGGTATGTCATTTCTCTAATTAATTTTATTTATAATTTTTATTTAACTTAGGAAACTTTATATCTGAATAATGTACTAAATTAATAGATAAAAACAACGTATTGTTACTTTATAGACACAATCAGAATCCAGTCAGTGCCAAACCAAAGAATATTGTAATTAAATGGCGATATTGTGGATATTAAATACAAGACATATTTTTATGCAAATAGCGTTTAAATAATAATATTTGAAAGCAATGTTACCATGGTTTTAGCATTTTGTTGGTAGCTTATATTCAAGCGATGAAAAATAATGTGCATCAGAGATCGGTATTCCCATCGCACGATGGGTGCCGGTGGGCCCCATGCTTGTCGATTTCAGCAAACAAACACGGCCGGTCAACTGTATGGCATAATCTCTACGTACGGCATTATGCCCTGATACTGGAGTAAAGGGGACCGTACACTGGAGGCCTACCATCAACAGCTGATCTACATCCAAATTGAATCGCTAGTTAAACTAGCGATTCAATTTCGATGCAGATCAGTTTAGGTTCCTTTAATGGATCGCTGTATATCATACTACGATCTAATAAAAGCCGAGTCGCATTTGAATCGTTATAATGAACGAAAGTTTTATGAGAGTCGGACCTGAATCGTATTGATAGAAAGAGACGACGCTATACAAATATTTATCTTTCACTCAGTTGCGTTCTGAAACTCAACTACGCAAATATTACGGCAAGTTACGGTTATTATTTTCTTTCATACGATATTATTTAATAAATATGCTTTAAATTTGGTAGTAGTTTCGAACGTATATTTGTTGACATATCACGTTACAAAACCGCGGCTGATTTGATTTGTTTAAATTTATTGAGTGTTTAATTTAAGTTAAAAGTTTAAGCAAGTACATAGTACCTATTGGGGTAAGTAATTTCTATGAATATTATAGGTGATATTATTATAGATACCTACCTATTATGCAAAATGATAAACCTATAAATAGATTCCGCATCTAAACGAAATCGTCATTGGTATTTTAAGTGTTTTTTTTTTGTATACCGGGAATACTTGCGCCGAAGAGTTAGTTACGGCCAACTCGAGCACTTATGGGATATTTTAGATAAGCAAAGGGATATAACTGTGGGATACAACAAAACATCTCAAGGTAGAACATTTTCTCGCAGAATGTGGGAAGAAATAGCGCTTAATTTGAATGCCCATGGTATTCAAATATTGATGGTGGTTGATGGTGCATTAAAAGATTGCAAAGGATGGTACAAAGTGTGTGTATCACTACTTTAAAATTAAATTGTCAGACATATTACAATGATTTGATTTAACTTTTAAAGTACCTAACAGCACTCTTATAACAGCACGAATGTTTACGTAAATAGTCACTATAGTACACTATTTTATGTTAAAACTTAAAGGAGTCACAGATAAATACATACATACATAGATTCACGCCTGTTTCCCAGAGAGGTAGGCAGAGACTACGGATTTCCATTTGCTACGATCCTGACAAACTTCTCTGGCTTCATTCACTTTCATCACATTCCTCGTACACGCCCGTCGTCGGTTCAAGGTGCTCTTAACCTGGCCTTTGTCCAGAACGCCTCCGATCTGATCGAAAAACGTTCGTCTAGGTTTTCCACTTACGACTGTTCCATTCACACTAGCCTTATAAACTTTCTTAGACAGTTTTTCCTCATCCATTCTTTCTACATGTCCAAACCAGCTTAACATACCCTTTTCTATTCTTGTCACTATATCCACTTCCATGCCGCATCTCTCTCTAATCACACTATTCCTTATTCTATCTTTCAGAGTCACACCACATATGCTTCTCAGCGCTCTCATTTCTAAAGCATTTATTCTGCTCTCATGCTTCTTTTGCCATACCCAACTTTCACTTCCATACATATGTAGGTAAGTGTACAGATAAAGTAACTTAAAATATTGAACTTTCATAAAAACTTATAAATATCTAATTATAATCAAAGCGATTCAGTTTATCCATTAAAATAGTAACTTAAAATAAATCTCTAAAGATAGTTAAACGTTTCAGTTTAGGTTGTCAAAGCACGTCATGGTACGAAAATGAATGAACGATATGAGTTTACGATTCAAACGCTATCCAATTGACAGTAGAGTCGTAATTTACATTAGATCGCTTTTATAATGTAATGGTACGAAATAGCGATGCGATGAAATAGTTCAGTTTAGGTCCTAAAATGAATCGCAATAAGAGGTGGTGGTAGGCCTCCAGAGCTGAGATTTTGTATGATGAGATGATACTAAAATAATTATGTATATTTACAATACTGCTAATTTAAAATAAATTATGTGCTGTATCTGTATTATTTTTGCCATTTAGAGGTTCATAGGTAATTTTTTTTGGTTATGGGTGAGGTTTGTTTTAAAAAAAATATATTTCACTCACAAAAGAACAATTTATAAACTAATGTACACTCTTACTGGTAAGCTTCGACATTTAGTTATAAACTATTTATTAATAAAGAAAGTAAACTTAATGTTATAACAATACCTTGTTAAAGTTGCTATTATTATCATAGGTAATACTGCCTTTTTACTATAAGTACTTATATTTTTACCAAATATAAATTTTGTTGCGATTGTATCTTGGTACTCCAACAAATCACATCTCTAAAAAGACCATACACCGCTTGATGATAAGATAGCTCGGTCTCATTTTAGATATTTAGGGTCCACTCTCCGCTCTATGGTTCTTATTTAAATACCAAATGTCTTTAGAAATATTAAAACAACAGTCACAAAATAATACAAGCAATAAACACAGATAACTATCTAGAGACACTTGGTTTATTAACAGCTGATGAAACTTTAGAAAATCTACAATCTAATATTAACAGTACATCTAACTCTGATCTAAACAGATGCGTAGACTATTCCACTATTTAGATCACGATAGCCTTGTTTGGTCATATTCGATTTGCTATATCCACCATCTGCTTACAAATTAATTATAGAAATTATTTTGAAATACGACTAATGTTTTTAAGGTAGTTTAGTTCGTGTAGTGATGTACTACGGTATTAACTATGTGTTATAGTCACTTGTTATTATACCTTGGTAATAACTTAACTAAGACATGGATAGTATTTAAATTTAGCTGGATAATGGATAAAAAGGGTTGTGAGTATAATGTCTTATTCAATTATGTTCAGTTATTAGTATCTCTATCATTAATATCGTTTCTTTGTATACAACTCAGGTGACAAGCTTGTATACGGCCAGTCTGATTTTAAGCTGTTACCATAGGATAAGCTGTGTGGGACGCTGATGTAGTTTCAGCTCCAGCGACCCACCCATTATTTAAAGCAGCAAATTGGCAAAACCTAGAAGGTTTCATTTCCCCAATTTAAAAAAAGGATAAGAACGTGTACAAAAACAAGGACATTACTGGAACATTACCAACTCCTTAAGATGCTGCTACTGATGGTTAGGTCCTTTCCATGACACGACAGAACCACCTTAAGGGGTGTAGAAAGTCAAGTCCTTCCAGTAGTAAAACACAAGATTGTTTATTTGCGAGCTTCAGTAGGATAGTAGTACTTCTGTTAGGATGCTGCTCTGTTCTATCTTTCTTTCAAGTTATCATTATCAATAAGATTTATTGTTAATAAAAATCTGATGTTGTTCTTCTTCTCCTTTACCTATCTTTATCGTTCTCTATTCTATCTGGTCGGATTTCTAATGTAACTAAACGGGGTTTAAAATATGTTTGCCAAGTTACTACTGCCTTTTGAATGGTGTTAAATATTAGTCGAACATCCAAAATATTTATGAAACCTTAAGCGATCACTACAAAAACACTGTATATACTTATATAGAATGGTCAGTTTATTATGAGACGTGAATTAGATTTAAAAAGTACAATTATCGTATATACGATGAAATATATAAAATGTCTATGATAAACAAGTGACGATTATATCTTAAACCTAATTTTAATAACTACTTTTAATAACCTTTTCATTTCTAGGCACAAACTATATTTTTAGCTCCTATTTGATTTTCCTAAATTTAAATAACAATTTATAAAACAAACTTTGTCGTAACAATTTGGCAGTGCGAGTCGCCCCTAACTCGTCCCTCGCTGCACAATCATTAATCAGAGCTTCGATCCTGGACTCCTTACAATGGGGAATGTTCAGAATGCCCGTACGATCCATTAGAATAACAATAATTACTTTTCTACCGAACTACGTCATAGCTGGCCCGATGTATTAAAAGTTGTGAAATTCTAAAGTGACCGGTCATTTGATATGGGGCTCCGTTTTTATATGGTGACTCACCGTAGTAAAGTATAGATTGGTAGCATATTTAGGTTACGTTACTAGTTTATATGGTATTTCCCTAAGACTTTATTTATTTCTTTGACTGACGTTACAACGGCTTAATAAATTGCATAAAAATATATTGTAGTTACGAAGTTGCTTCAATAAAGTTTATGATAGAAAATTATGTATTTTCTATAACAATTGAATGAGAGATTTTTTTGTGATAAAGCGATAGAGGTAGTATTTTCAGTATTAATTAATTGATCAGTCAAACAGTCAAACAAATTCTATATTTCAAGATACCTTTGGTTTGTGTTATAATTGTCGTTCAGTTTTCTCATGTTATAACATTTGAGAAAACTGTTAAAAAAAGAGTTAGATATACATAATTCGAGTACAACTTTGATAATAATCAATAACGGAAACATGTATCCTAACTAATATTATAAATGCGAAAATGAGTTTGTTTGTTTGTTTGTTTGTTACGCTTTCACACCTTAACTACTCCACCGATTAACATGAAATTTTGCATACACGTTGTCAGGGGTACAGAATAGGGCATAGATTACCTTTCACCCAGAAAAAATAACTGTTGCAAACCTAACCTAACCTAACCTACATTTACGCGAGCGAGGCCGCGGGTGAAAACTAGTACATAATAAATTAATGTACCTACTTAGTACATTATGGCGCGAAACATTTTTTCATTAGTACCTGTAAGCTAAGCAAATACAGACTTTTTACTTTGACTAGAACCAACAATGATAAGGGTTATATAAGCAGGTGACGTATGTTAAGTATGCAAACCTGTCCAATAAACGACAATAATTTCTATGTTATTTAAAAACACATTCAAATTACGTGTAGAACTAGTGATAAAACAATTCAGGAGTTGTAAATCACAATCGCAGAAGCAACACAGACAGGGTGTGCGTGATTCTAAACAAAACATGGCGGACGCGGCCTCTCCAAGAAAAACACCCGACGACTGATTTACGAGACAATATCATTCGAGAAATGTGGCCAGAAATAAAATTAAACGTGAAAATGCCAGATTAACATAGATTTGCATAAGAAAATAGTGGAACTTCGGAAAATAGTTTATGTTGAAATAAATTACAATTAACTACCTACTTATGTAATATTTTCTGCTAGTTGGTAATCTCATACAGTGTCAGGTAGGCAGATATTAAAATATTCTCGTATGTACTTACAATCCCAAATTCATATTATTTTATCCTAACCAAAAGAACAAATACACCGAAATTAACTACTTTAATAGTCAAAGTAAGTAGTTAACTTACGTCAATAATTGTATCCATGTTCATGGTATACAGCCAAATAAGTATTGCATTCTGTACGGATGCATGTCGAAGCTATTTCAAAGAGCGCAAAGTTGTTCTTTCTAATAATAATAATAATAAACCCCTCTGGGACAGTTGTTATCTCATCATAATTAAGACTAACGTGATATCGGGGGGACGCCGTTTTCCATCCATATTTACCAATAAAAGCGATACCTATAGGCCATATATGTATATTAGAATCAATATGTAGCAATAGTCTTACGCCTACTGCGGCTAGTGCCGCTGTAGGTATTCTATCCCACCTTTGATTAAAACTCTCGAAGAGCCTATTCACGTTGGAACTATGTCTCCGTGTAAGCCTTTCAAAGGGTCAGGTATTTTCCTAATATAATATGTTAGAAAATACCTGTGATAAGAGAAACATAATAATAATAATTCTTTATTTGTAACAGCAATGTGAATACAAACATTGTGCAGATTCCCAAACTGGCGTGAGCTGTATGTTGAGAGTGAGTTCCTTCCCAAAGACAATTTAAATCAAAATAGTTACTAACTGATCAGTTTATTAAAGTATGGCTGTCCAAGTTGAAAAGTATCACAAAAGCTTAAAATCAACTGGCAAAACTTATTATTACTTAATAAACCTACCATGCCCAATCTCTCGATCTGTTATTCTCAACACTTAACAGGAATAACTTTCGAAGTTCCTATAGTTAAACAATAATGATATGGATATCTTGTGTTACATACTCAATTGACAATACACTGGTTTAAAAAACTTGTAATGTGACGTATGTTTTTCTCAATACTAGACACCCATTCATCATAATATCAGATTCTCAGAAATGGCACTGAGTCTGGATCTATAACCAGCACACTCCTTTAGATTTTTACCCTATTCCGTAGTGTTCGCGACAACGTTAATATTGACTTGAATCGTGTTATTGTGAGTGTGAATACATAAGTGTGACATATCAATAAAGTTTATCGTTACAATAGTGCCGAATTAGGTCATATATAGACTTGAAAAGTGTAGACAAATAGTGTAAGTAATATAATATTATGTTTCTTTTATATAGTTAAAGTATATATAGTTATAGTTAAAGCATAAATATTGCCAATAAAATGCATTTTTACCTCAAGTTAGGTATGTTAGGGTTCCTAGGTCTTAAGTTTTTTATAAAAGGTTTCACTTGTGTATTTTATTTTGTACACTACTAAAAGCACTACAACATACTGAAGGAATCATATTCCTACATAGTATAGTTAAAAAGTTATTACACTTTTTCTGATATAAATGTTACAGCAAAATAGATTTTTAGCCTAAAACCTAGAATAACTATATCTAGACCTAACTTTCGATAGATAAAACAGATATCAATAGGTAGGTCTTATCGTGCCCTACGCGGCAGTTTTTGTATCATCACGCTAGCTAGTATAGTTCCGTAGATATAAGCAGAAATATGTACAATATATAGTTAAAAATAAACTTGTGGACCGAGGTTTCTGGCCGGCTCTCGTTACGGTAAAGATTAGAGGTACTTAAGCGGTACAGTATCGATCGACCGCAGATGCTCAAGAAACCTCATCTTCAAGCCTCAAGAACCGAACGGAGCCAGCCAGAAGCCTTCAACCAACTGAACTATGAAGCTTGTTTCTATTCATTTAAAGTCCTGATCCTGACCCGCACATCGAACCCGCAACAACACGCCTTTCAGAGCCTCCGACATCGTAACCAGTAATCGCTATAGTACAGTCTACACATCGTGTACAGGACGACAGTGACTCGACGGTTGTTTTGTAACCATCATCATATAGTAACCTCAGCCCCGAGTTCGCCCGTCCGGTACACGTAGACGTACACGTATCTAAACATGACTATGATTTTTTTGTCCTCATGTAAATGAAAATATCCTATCTCTCGCTCTTAGAATCCTTGAATGGCGGCAGACTTTACAAACATTCAAATAACGGACACAAAGAACACCCGATCTCAGAACAACACTTTGTGGATCACACAATTTTTTGTTGCATGTGGGATTCAAACCTACAACACTCGGCATACTGGCACTAGTAGAGCGACCACGTAAACGACTATACCCTACGTGTATCCATTACACACCTTGGGCACATTTTCAGTCCATAGCGATGCTTAGTAATTTTTGCATCGCTTTATCCAGCCTTGTAGGATATCTTATCGTATTTTATATTTTTGTGTATACTATGATATTTTTAAGTCGTTATGTGGTGTTGAGTAAAAGGAGTTAGCGCTGGGTTGCTATGTGGTGAACAGGCAGGTTAACGGGAGGTCAAGCAAAACACAGTTGGAACAATCACGAGTGAGAATATAGTATACACTATCCACTACTGCAGTATACCATATACTATATCTCGAACTCTACTTTATTGGTCTTTTATACTTAATACTACGTGCCCTTAATTTATCTTAGTTACGTGCACTTATGTTATTTTACAAGCTTATCTACCTTATCTAAATACCGAAGGGTACGTGATTACGTGCTCACACTACAGTTATTTATAAAAAAATATTTTAGAAATTAGTTCAGTTGTCCACTAACGGACAGACGTCTCGTCTAATTTGTTGAAAGCAACCTATAAAAGCAATCAAATTTTCACGATAATGTCATAAAGTATGGACACTTACATTTCTACTACGTTTCTACTGACAACAGTCTAACTACGCCCCAGTCTGTAAATATTAATACAGCCTTCGGAACTAAAACACCAGACCGTTTCGAAGGCGATAGTTTTTCATAGTAACAATAAATCGATAGACGACTAAGCATACGAAACAGTGACGAAGACTGATCGACATTGGAGAGTGGCCGATTGAATCATTTTGCTTTTTCCCGACGCCTGACTATATAGTTTCTGTACCGTAGAATCAGAATATGTGTGAAGAAGTGTTATGGAGTTGCCACATTATTTTTAATCTGTTAAGTCTTAGAAAACCAGACATAATTAAAAAGCTAGTGTCCGCCCACAGTGTGCTGCTGCAACTCCATAAATTAATTGTATAACTTAGACTTATTGAGTGGAGTACGCCATACTCATAAGTAGCTGTTACCGCTACTTCTGGATCATTGCTGCCTTGGAGGCTTCATTACAACATTACCAATTCTACAATAAATGCGTTGCTGTCTTGTCCACACAAGGGACAAAGTATCTTTAGACCTACTTCTGACATAGCTGCACCTCTTAAAGAAGCCCTGAAAATGTCTATTCGTCATGGGAACTCAAGAAAAGATTGTTTAACTGTTATCTTCGGATATCTTTTAGCCTTTTAGCCTTTCTACTAATGTCTTTTAGCCTTGTCCAACGGAACTGATCTAGGTTCCAGTGGCTATTTAGCTGTGCCTTTAATGTTAAAAAAATATATTCTTCTTCTGAGTTATAGTATAGCCTCATTTTTGTAACTCTTATTTTATATACAAAACTATTTAAATACCATCAAATATCTAAAAATCTATGAAGATATAGTAAATGGAAGAATTATAGGTTATTTTAAGGTTTTTAATAAGAAATAAAAAACACATCGTGATTTTTTTTGTTTCAAATAAGTGTTTTTTTTTAAATCACCATAGAAAATTAGTATGATAAAAAACTTCATTACTTCTTATAAAACTATTAATTTTAATTAAAATTGTTTTTTTTTATAAAATCTAATTATATTATTAATAATCAGTGTTGCCACCTCTCTTATTAATTAGTTTACACATAGACATCAGTTGTTCATACTTAAAATTAAATCGTCAATGTCTTGCTGCGGTATGAGGTCCCATGTTCTTTGCAAGTGCTCGTACAGTTGTTGCTACGTCATCAAATTTGGTGGGCAATCTCTCAAAGCTTTTCGTTGTAACTTGTCTCAGGCATGCTTGATAGGATTTAAGTCGGGTGACTGTGCAGGCCAATCTAAAACTTGAATATCTTAGTCTCGGAGAGCGGCCGATACCAGCCGCGCCGAATGGATTATCGTGCATGAGTAGAAATTCCTGGCCCATTTGGATTCTATGTTGGATAATAACAGGCTCTAGTACTTCCTCGTGATATTTTTGTGTAAACTATAAAGTCGTAAATAATTTAGGATTAAGGTATCCCTAGATTCTGTTGATGTGTGTATATTAAGCGGACACACCCCGATTGACAATAATCGGTGACGACGTTTTCCCACAAAAGCAACAGTAGCTGACACTATACTATACGTATAATACTATACGTATAACAATACGTACCTATATAATACGTGTGAATACATTTAAAGTTTATCTCCAACTTATATTTCGTATCCCCTTAATATTATATTAAGGAGATAGGTACGCAAATTTACCATATTGCTGCATTTCTTAAATTGATAATCTCAAAAGCCTTCTCTATGGCTATCTCTGTTCGCAAACATTCAAAGGGGCTGCAGGAACATCGTTGGCCTATGAAAGTGATATCACAGCCGACATAGGAATACACTTAATGTTTTTTCCCTCTGATATCTTCACTCTCCGTACGTTGGCAGTAAGGCTGTAATCGATCATGTTTATGTGTAGACAGTCACCGATAATTAACGACTATGAACTCATGCGTGACTTACTCGCGCCTTTTGTGCGGTAGTCAATGAAATTTCAAATTAAAAGCTATTTGATAAAAGTTGTTTTATGATGCGTAGTATATTGCTTCCGGGAAATGTTAGAATTATTCGGATCCATTTAAATAATGTTGCGCGATGTCCGCTACCTCTTTGCAGGCTTTAACTTTTAATTTACCTTCATTTAAACTTTCAAAAGATATTTCAAGTCATCACAGAGTGAGTTCATCGAATAATAATATATTTTGTCTTATATAATCCAATGAAATGAAAATAATCCGTAAAAATGTCTAGGCATCAACTTCGATATTTTATATTTGTCTTCTCTTCTATTTACCAAAAAAAAATTAGCATAAATATTGCAAAGGAAAGGCGGAAAACATACTATGTCAAATTCAATGTCAGATTTGAATTCTTTTTGACTGGTAAATCCCTAATTATAGTCAGCTAAGACCCCACTCTTTTAATTTCTAATCTTGAGGACTAAACTCGTTTTGGTAAACTTTCACAAAACTTCGATTAAAATAAGCCCCCTGCCAGTTTTGAGATTTTTAAAGAATCGTATAAGAATACTCAATTTATACAATGAAGTTTTTAACAGAGAACTCAAAACTCCTAAAAAAACTCAACATTTTAAAGAACTTAATTTACACGAGTAATCATGATATATGATAGATTTCACAGTGGCAGAGTAATGATTATGTACGATTATACTGATAAGCAATAAGTAGGTAATAGGCGAGGCTTAACCGATTCATCGTATCGTCAAGAATCACGAGTCTTATCAATTACGAAAAGACTTTAGCTTCTATTTACAAGACCAATTTCACAAAATGAGTCCAATAGTTTCTAAAATCCCAGAATACTCAAGGCAATGCTACCTATTTATAAACTACTAGTTTTTGCCTGCGACTTCGTCCGCGTGGAATAGTTACTTTTACAACATTAAATTCTTTTAAGAAACTTATTTTTCAGATAATACGCATACAAATGCTGTGGTTTACTGCAAATAGCTTAATTTAATACATTTTTAAAAACTACGTTTTTTTGTTTTTTAAAAACATATATATTATATCTAATACTAGTGAGCACACCACATAGAGTTGCCAATGGAAAACAATTTTGTTTATTATTATCATAAATGCTGTTTTTAGGGGAATATGCACTCTTTTAAACTAAAATGGCAAATGGTTTGGAATTATCGGAATATGGGGAATTATAAGATTTTCTGCTTTTGCCATTCTAGTCATGATTATAGCGTTTATAATATTGCGTCCTAGATGAGTAATTTGTTGCCGTGTGCCATTACATAACCTTGGTGCGTCAAGATTTTTCAATAACTGGACTGGAATACCAACTTTCAGCCTTAACTTATGGGAAAGCACTCCTAAAGAGTTGAGATACTCTATCACGATGTCACTTGTTCAGTGTCCATAACATTGTCTACTGAGAGTACACGACAACATCTCCCTCAAAATCTGAAGTAATTTGTTCGTTTATCTGACTTACTGTCTAATTTTGTCGGCACCGAAATTGATCTGTCGCACACCCATTCTCGATTACCCATACATACTTATTTGTAGATCTGGATAGACATTATTACTTAAATCATCTGTGTTATCGATAATTTAACAGAATTCTTCTTAGTGTAATCATGCCGTTACTGTCTACTGGCATACAATCTTCTCCGACTAGAAGAGCAGCCGCATATTGCCCTGGTTGAGAATCGTTATGTAGTTGTACTCGCATATTTATTTGTAGTCAGACATAACTTTTTTACGTATACCCGTTATACAGAAGTTTCATCTACTGGTGTACCCCAAGTAATAACCGGCAGGGTCTGTCTGAAGTCACCAGCTAAAAGTACCACCATGATACCCTAGTCGCTCTTGATAACTTTCATGGCGCGATATAGTGCTTCGATTGCTTTTTTGTGGGACATCGTACATTCATCCGAAACCTAACACCTAACACTGCTGCAACATTTTTGCTAATGTTACAAACTCTCTCACTTCGCTGCGCTGCACCGCCGCCTAATAGTGTATGGTGCTTGGCGTGTCCAGTACTCGCGCGACGTGTATATATTAAGACGGCATTTTTACTAATTATACAAAGTTGCCGAAAAATATACGTATTGTAAAAATAGAGGGCTGCCACACGAACTTTCGTCTCCTATTTCAAAATAGCTGCAGCAAAATAGCAGGTAGAAATAATAGCTGCAACAAATGTTTACTTATTTACTTCTTATCGATTGCCTAAATACAAAGTCTCATGGTTTTATCTTCGTTAATGACGAATTGCCATACAAACTTTCATCCCTTATTTCAACCTCTTCATATTCGTTGTTACAGCAAAAGGTAGCTTATGTCCTTTCCCAAGGTCTAGTCTACCTCTGTACCATACATACATAGATTCACGCCTGTTTCCCAGAGGGGTAGGCAGAGACTACGGATTTCCATTTGCTACGATCCTGACACACTTCTCTGGCTTTATTCACTTTCATCACATTCCTCATACACGCCCGTCGGTTCAAGGAGCTCTTAACCTGGCCTTTGTCCAGAACGCCTCTGATCTGATCGAGAAACGTTCGCCTAGGTTTTCCTCTTACGACTGTTCCATTCACACTAGCCTTATAAACTTTCTTAGTCAGTCTTTCCTCGTCCATTCTTTCTACATGTCCAAACCAGCTTAACATACCCTTTTCTATTCTTGTAACTATATCCACTTTCATGCCGCATCTCTCTCTAATCACACTATTTCTTATTCTTTCTTTCAGAGTCACACCACATATGCTTCTCAACGCTCTCATTTCTACAGCATTTATTCTGCTCTCATGCTTCTTTTGCCATACCCAACTTTCACTTCCATACATAAGTGTGGGCACTAATAGACCTCTATGAACAGCCAAAAGTGCCTTTTCGGATACATTTCGACTGTTCATAAAAGCGCGTAGAGCTCCATTCACTTTGTTGCCAGCAATCGTTCTCCTTTCAATATCTCCGTCATGTTTACCATCCCTTGTAAACAAAGTACCCAAATATACAAACTCTTTCACTTGCTCCACTTTTTCTCCATCAATCATAATATTACACATCGTCACGCACTCTTCCTTTTCAAATGTACTCTCAAAAGCACCATGCATAATAGTTACCATCGCCTGCAACTCTTCCGCTGATGACGCAAGTATTACTTGGTCATCGGCATAAAGAAGACATTTGACAAGTAACTCATTCATTCTTAATCCCCATTCACAATCTTTTAAATCTTTCAAACAATTGTCAATGTATAGGTTAAACAGCCAAGGTGACGATACACATCCTTGTCTAACACCTTTATCGATGCTAAACCACTCTGTGTAGGTCCCATTTATCCTAACACAAGCTCTGGAAACATCATAAAGAGATTTCAGAGCTCGCGTGAGGTTGCTATTCAGTCCATACATGGACAATGCCGACCAAAGTTAATTCCTCACCACTTTATCATAAGCCTTTTCCAGATCCACGAATGCGCAATAGACCTTTTGACCTTTGGCCAAAACTTTTTCGGCTATGCTCCGTAAGGAAAAGACCTGATCCGTACATCCCATACCCTTTAGAAATCCCGTTCCCGTTCCTCTGTACCAAATTTTATCAAAATCGGTTCAGTGGTTTAGGCGTGAAAGCGTAACAGACAGAAAGACAGAGTTACTTTCGCATTTATAATATTAGTAGGAAAGTAGGGATTTCATGTAAGGCTACAATCCACAATGCTTGAAAGGTGCGAATTTGCAGACTTCATAAACTTTGAAGAATGTTACGGTAAATCTAAAAGCATGCAGTTTTGATCAACCAACAGCTGGTTACGCGCATTATATTGGCATAATGTGATCACGGCCTTTGGAAGCAAGTATCTTATGGCTCGTCCACATAAATGCAAAACAACGCACAAATTGGTATGACTTGTTACCCCCTACCTGTTAAATTTTCTGTGAATGGGTGACGAAGATGGTCTGACAGTATCTTTTCGATGTGACATTTAAATATTTTGTTTTTCTTATAGCTTATATAGTTGGAGTTGTCTCCCACGCTTACGCGCCTATATCGGACGTCTTACGCCGCAGGCATTGTGCCTGAGGCTTGGAAGGAGGCGAACGTTCAACCGATCCCCAAAAAGGGGGACCGTTCCGAGCCAAGCAACTATCAACCCATAGCTATCACCTCGGTGCTCTCCAAGGTGTTCGAGCGGATTATAAACACCCAAATTGTCCGCTACCTGGAGGATCAATCGTTGATCAATGATCGCCAATACGGCTTTCGGTCTAAACGATCAACGGGTGATCTTCTAGCGTTCGTAACATACCTCTGGGGTGAGGCCATGGACAAGCACGGCGAGTCTTTGGCTATCAGCCTTGACATAGCCAAAGCTTTCGACATAGTCTGGCACCGGTCTCTTCTTTCCAAGCTTCCGGCCTATGGCTTGCCCCCTCAACTGTGCACCTGGATTGCAAGTTTCCTGCAGAAGCCTTGTATTCGGGTCCTTTGCGACGGTCGCGCTACCAAATTTATGCAGGTCAATGCAGGAGTGCCTCAAGGGTCTGTCTTATCCCCTACGCTCTTTCTTCTGCATATAAATGATATGTTGAATCTCGGCAACATACATTGTTATGCGGACGACAGTACCGTGCATGGGTGATATCTCGGACATCCTGGGGCCAAACAGGCTGAGGTTGAGGGGAAAAGGCAGAATCTTGTCGTTGCACTTGACCAGACCTTGGACCGCATCTATGAATGGGGTGCCAAGAACTTGGTCGAGTTCAACGCCAAGAAGATCCAGGCATGCGCGTTCTCAACAAAAAAGTCTCCGTTCCTTCCCCTCCCTTCTCTGAAGTACACTCCACTGGTGATACGTGACAGCCTCTCCATCTTAGGTATGGATCTTTGCCGCTCCCTTAATCAGAAAACCTATATCGAGAGCGTCATTAAGCAAGCTTCGCGAAAACTTAGAGTTCTGAACAGAGTGAGGCGGTTCTTCACGCCTGGGCAACTGTGCCTATTGTATAAGGCACAAACAAGTGCGCCCTTGCGTGGAGTACTGTTCTCATCTTTGGGATGGCTCCCCGCAGTACTTGCTGGATGCTCTCGACCGGTTACAGCGGCGGGCTGTCCGTATCATCGGAGATCCAGAGGTCACGAGTTCACTGGAACCTCTGCGACTCAATAGAGGCATTGCCTCATTGGCATGTTTCTACAGAATATACCACGGGGAGTGCTCTGAAGAGTTATTCCACCTTATCCCGCCCTCCCCTTTCCTATCCAGAACAACGCGGGCTGGGCTCAGATGCCATGCTTACACGGTAGAGTCGATTAGAGCGCGTACCAAAAAGTTTGGGTCCTCATACCTCTGCCGAACGACCAAGGCATGGAATTCTCTGCCAAGGCACGTGTTTCCTTCTTCCTTCAATCCTGAGTTCTTTATGCGGGGCGTGAAAAAGCATCTTCTCAGGCCGTCAAAGTAGAGACCTCAAAATCGTCTCGGCTACTGTGGGGGCGGTGTGGAGGCCACTGCTCTTAGACCACACGACTGCTTACCATCAGGTGGAGTGTGGTCATTTTGACGAGCAAAATAAAAAAAGAAAATAAAAAAAATAGCGCGCGGCGTGATATAGGTATGTTGTCTAGGAGTATGCTTCGACATAGTTTACTTAAGGATCTACCTTATTATTACCAAACATCGATCTGTAATAAAACCAATTCACCGTCCAAACATGTGTAAAAAAATACTCGCACATGTCTCGCGATACATCCTAACTAATATTATATGTAATGCGAATGTGAGTTTGTTTGTTTGTTTGTTACGCTTTCATACCTTTATTACGAATAATACGTGTATGCGAAATTTCATGATGATTAGTCGCGACCAATCATCATGAAGTTTTGCATACACGTTGTCAGGGGAACAGAAAAGGATATAGGGTACATTTCATCCAGGTAAAAGTACTGTTATAATCTTACATTTACCGCGGGCAAAATCTAGTCCATGATAAAAGCAATATTATATGTTCATTGTGTTTTAAGATAAATTTGAATGGATCGCTATGAATACGCACGCATTCGCCATGTATGCTTGTTAAGGCCAAAAGTCACAACCCAGCTAAAAAGTGTGGACTCACACTTATGAAACTCGTCAACCACAATTTACACATGTATCGTACATTGATACCTGTTTCAAATCAAATCAAATCAGTTTATTTGCATAAAACAGGTTTACATAGTTGGTACATATATTTAAGTGTATTCTATTCAGCAAATGGTATTTACTTTTAATAAGTCGCTTCTTTGTAATTTACCAAATATATCTTTTTAAACCTATTTTCAAGAACATATAGATTCTAATTTTACTATCTATTGAATAATATATTCCTTGCAGATATTGATGTCGTAATTATATACACATACTTTACAGTCAAAGCAGATGCATTGAGGGCGATCAAGATAAGGCTTTTAAAGTGTTAAACATTTCATACATACTATACTTTGCATGATACATATCATATTTCATCTTGTATGCAAACATGATGTGAAGGAGGCAATGAACTTACGAATGAAATATAGTAAAAAATTATAAACCGGCTTATCGTATGAACATTTAGCTAAACAAATCAAGGCGCTAAATGTGCCCATTGATCTTGATATAGAGCTCACCAAGTGGCATACCCCGCTTTCTGAATTGAGAAATACAATTTAAAATATTTGAGAAAACCTTTCCTACCGGATTTTGTTTGATTTCCTACCGGAAATCTCAATGGTTTTCTCAAATATTTTTCACAGAATCGAATTTCATCAAACCTCCGTTAACAGTGTTAACTGAGAATTTACTTAAGTATATGATGTTTAAATAACTACACAAATATTATCAGAGTGTAAGGCAACTTGATACAGAAACAAAAACGGATGTTTAAATAATACTTAAATAGAGTTTGAGTCGTTCTCAACATGTAATTCTCAATTCAGAAATCGGGGGATAGAGATGTAGGAACTATAGAGCAAAGCAACATAAACATTGATTTCTTAAAAAAATACAATTTGTTTTGAAATCTATGCCGTCAAGGTTCTATAATTGTACTGTAAAAGTCCATATACGAATATGTCTTCTTCATAAAAAATAAAATGATATTTTGAAGATTCCTTTGCTACGTTTTCATCATACTTTTGACAGCCTCGATGGCGTAGTGGTTAGTGTAACCGACTGCCACGCCTGAGGTCGCGGGTTGGATTCCCGCACAAGTCAAACATTTGTGTGCATGAACATGGATGTTTGTCTTGGTCTGGGTGTTTCTATGTATAATATGTATGTATTTACTAAAAAAAAAGGTATATATGTATGTTTATCCATAGTCTAGTACCCATATTACAAGCTCTGCTTAGTTTGGGTTAGACGGTGTTGCGTGTATGTAGTAGAATATTATTATATTATTATTACTGTTAGTTGTTTTATTTATGGTGTTGTAATCTTGTAAAGTTCGTGTTTTTGAAATTGACATAAAATCCTTTTTCCAGATTCTCATTTGAAACAGAGTTTCGAAAATTCTCTCTATAAAATGTCAATTGCGCTTATTTTGAATAGTTGCTTGAGTATAACATAAAGAGGTCTATTTATATTAGCAGTACCTTGTCTTACTTAAACGGGACCATAGAGGTGCGGGAGGTGCAGATAGTAAATTATACACTAATGTGTATTATTTCGTTGTATTTATCTGGTAATTAATAATAGGTTACATTAACGTAATTGAAATGATACCATTTTAGAAAGTAAATCGATACATTGCAATTAGTTCAAGGTGTTAAGTAAATGTAGGTATGTAAATATAAAAAGGCTTTCAGTGACGTTTACGAAAATATTATCTAGAGGCAATTTTAATATAATTATTTTTCGCTGATTTGCTAACTTAAGTTATGACTGTCTAAGTGTGTTTTATCCATGAAATAAACATCTCAAAAGTTTATATAACGTTTGCTTCAATTAAGAAAAGACATAGAGAAAAACAAAACCTCTTAAAGGCACTATTTCTCTGCTTTCATGACGACTCTGGTTAAAATCTCATAAAATAAAGAATTAAATGTCATTCAGGGATCTACATATATTACTGTTGAAGATACGAATACTTTGACTACATAGATTTACTAATATCTCAAGCTGCGGCCTCGTTAATACAAGCTGCAATTACTTGTAGTAGTGTAGTGTTGTAGATTCGAACCACATACAAACCAAATATTGCGGTAGCCACTGTGTCTTATGATGCTGTAACAGTTGTCAGTTATATTTTTAACAGCCTTTTGTGTCGAACGTGCTAATAGTAAACGTTGCTATACACAGCCAAGCACTTGCTATTGTGATGGCAATACTCTCTTTAAATCTCATGTAAAGAAGGATAAGTCATATATAATATCAGCTCTGTATATGAACAGTCCTACTGCTGGGCACGGGCTCTTCTTCTCAGAGTGAAAAGATTGGTAAAGTCATAGGGCTCGATAAATACCGTGACAAATAGTCCATTCCATTCCAATGTCTTGTACAAAGGGAGAAAAGATGCTCGAAATAGTAACGTGGTGTTAAACAAGAGAATTGTTAGGTGGAATGGATGCATACAGTGTCAGTAATTTTCTCAATGTTTGTAAAATCAGACAACTTTTTCTATAATGAAAATTATTTATTCATTTTTCAGGATAGTTGATCCCTATCAAATAATTATGTGAATAGTTGTATATACATATGTATCTACATGCCTCTATATGTCCGAAGAGGTAGGTGAAGGTATCTAGTACTTACATTTTGTTAGCTTTATTTTCCGCCTACGTCGTTCACGAGGCATATTGCCAGCCAGCGCAGGACGGTACTAATAATTTCCAAAAAAACCCAATATCAATTTATCCTATAGTCTAATCCGAGGCATCACAATCGGCCATAAACATAAGCGGAAGTTAGTATCATGGGAAAAAGGCAGCTGAATAACAATAGCCTAAAATATAGATAAATAAACCTTAAACCTTTATAACCTACATTTACTGCAGAATTGTACAATCAAATGTTTTAGGCCTGAAATCCAAGAAAGCTAGTAGAATTACTCGAAGCCTAAACACGTTGTGTATTAGCCATCAATAATAGCGAAGCATCGGTGCCGAGACGTTCGCCCACATTCACGGTGCAACGTTGACTAACGACCTGCCAATCAGACCCTAGCTTAATTGGAAATCCGTGTTTGTGAAGCCACTCCCTCCTCGAGGCTTTATTGCTAAAAATTAAACGGAATTTGAATATTATTTGTATATTTCCTTTTAGCTCAGAATATAGAGAAAGTATTTAATTTAATTCTCTATAGTAGAATAGAGTTTAATAGTTTTATATTGTACAATATTCATAATAATCAAAGGACAAAAGTCGCGGATCATATACCAATATACCTAGTTAAATTTAAAAAATTTGGTAGCAACCACTTTTATTAGATGTAGATTGTTTCTTTTTACATAAGAAATTGTGCCCAAAACTAAAACACTTCTCACACTCAACGTCCATGGCGCGTATTTTATTTACATATCGTCAGTGCTACACTTTTTATTACTGGACATGTGCCGCTGTACAAGTACAGGTATTGACACAGGTACAGGTACAGTGAAACAGGAAACTAGTTTTGCAAGTCCAAGGGTATCCATCGTTTGGCAAAACTAATTTTTCTACTACTAAGATGTAGCTATCTTATTTAAAAAGCATAAGGTCTGATATAACACGGTTACGGTGGCCTATGCCAGCTAGCAATTACAGCATTATTAGCAGTTACCGAGCTGTCAAAGAAGATACTGTGATAACAGTACACAGGACAACAATCATACTGATAACGTGCTCATAGCACAGAACCTATTCAAGGATCTTGAAAACCCTATGTACACCGTACGATAATAATAATTATGTTTGACTGCAGTCTTAGTAGTGTGTCGGTACTTTCGCAGTTGAGCTACAGTTTATTTAAATAAGTAATGGTTTGAATGAGGATTCCACTGCGTTTCTTCTAGCATTTTGAGTTTCAAATTCTTGTCAACCCTGCATTTTTGTTGATCTCTCCATATTAGGAGCACAAGTGGGTAGTGTTATGGATGGGTTTTAGCCCACGACCTCTCGACTGCAAATCCAGAACCATATCTATTTAAAATATATGTGCTCTACGTAAAACCCAAAATTGAAGCCAACATTTACAATTCTTGACCATTTTAAACATAGACTTCCTATTGAAAGCATATCAAAAATTATAGAAGGAATTGCGAACGGTATAGATATACCGTTGCTTAGATAAGCAACGTAAAACCAGTTTTCGCGAATTAAATTCAAACAAAAACTACGCAATGCATACTACCAACGTCTTACAAGGCTGCTACCGTACATCTTTTATCCTTCTCGCACTTGTACAAACAGTCGTTTGCAAACAAAATGGATGTATGGTTGGCAAGTGCATGCGACAAGTGTGTATGCTAATTCCGACCACGACACGTATTGTCGCTGTCAAACTGGCGCACTGTTAATGTCCCTTTCGTGCTGTCTTAGTGTAGACATGACAGTTTATGGTGAAAGGACTACATGTTCCAATTGTTATGTGGAACTAAATTAGGTTATGTAAGTTCGAGTAGAGAAAGCCATTTGGCTTTAGTTGACCTTTGATGATAGACTTCTTTGGGTACAATAACGATGCTGGCATTTATAAAATCTTATACTGCGAGAATACCGATTGGTAGGAGTTAGAGTATTTTATCCCTTGTGAGAAACAAGGGATAAAAATACTGAGGATCATAAAAATACTCATGTACCTAATTGTTACAAATGTAGGTATTTTGTGTTCATTGTTTAAATTATTGTAAACCTCTGCGATACAATTAGTTATATTATAATATGCAGTTTAGTGCAATTTATATCACATCAATTATTGAGTCGATCGATTTTATCAATGTGTCAGTCACAATAATTTTATATTTCTTTAAACTAACTAAATCTCATTTATTTGCTTTATGTATAGAATGTTGTTCTTCCTAATAAGATGAATCACATATTTGAGACAGTTTATAATAATATTAAAATAATATATTATTATTTTAATAATAGAAAAAGAACATGTACCTATTACCGAATATTTACGTGAAAATATGAATACCTTACTGAGATTAAAACTTCTGAAAACATTTAAGTTATAATATCCAAACCAGTGTATCGTCACATCCATATTTTTCAAACACACAAACAAGCCGCCTTCCTTGTTTGGGGATATTAAAAAATTGTTCCGGCTAGCGTGTCTAATCTACGACAGCCGGCGCGGCGTTCGGCGCACGACGACCGCTCACACGTCTATTTGAATTTAGAATATGAAATACTTGTTTTGAAATTCAAATACGATTTTCTTATTTATTCTAAAAATAAAACATAATATGCTTACTTCACTTGTTTTATTCTCAAATAGAATCTTGATTATTTAGAACATAATTAATAATAAAAACGGCTACTATAATAAAATATACATAAAAGTTTACTATTTAAATAGATTAGCTTTTTAACAGATTTGGTCTTCATATTTTTTTAGTAGTTTAATAATTTGTTTTATCGACTAACGCCATCTGTACTTTCATTCATGAGTTATGATAGCCGCACGCCATCTATGTACCTAACGGCGAACGATATTCATCCCTTCGTTGCTAAGGGTTGCGAAAGAAATCTGCAAATTTTTGCCACATGGCGCCACTTACAAATTTTAGTGAGCTGGAAAATGGCGGGTAATGTAAAAGCGATTTCCCTAGTACTTTTTTTTGCCAGGCGCAACAATGTGGCGCATTATTGCGACTAATAATATGTAAGTACTTGTTGCGAGATGTGATTTGATTTTTCTCATTTGTCTTGTTTACACAATTTCTAAATAACATAAGCACTAGTAATTAGAAACTAAATCACCGTAAGTACCTATAAATCTATATGGCCATACTAGTTAGGTGCAAGTTCCTTTTATGAGTACACTTGTTCAAATACAATTCTTGTACAAGTGATTCACTAGATACTAATTGGTATGTGCTGATTTTATTATAAGTAATCCCAGTACCAAGAAATAATCCAAGCAGATCAAACTATCGATAGACTTCAAAACAAGACTTATAATCTTACGTAATCCAGACAACCTTGCACAAAATATTTTCATGAGTTCGCGCTCTTCGAGACTTGAATTTAAATCTTTGTGATGTAAGAAAGTTTTTGTTGAAGCCAAATGGCAAGCCGAGAGAAGTTTTAGAGTTTTAATACGTTGTAATGTTGGAGATTTGTGGCGGTAACGATGTGTCATTAGCTGAAGACATGACCGTCCCGCTAGCGAACATTGCTCAGCAGAAACTCGCCACTTCTAATTGACTAATTTAAAAATCGAGAGTTACATTGTTTTGTTTTGGTAAACGATTTGTTTTTGTGTTATTTGGTTTTAGGTATGTAATGTCTCACGCCTACTAAGTGAGTTTACATAATGCTTGTCATAGAAAGTGTTTGAGAAAACCCTTTGAAATGGTTAAACTGAATGGTAGTTTTTTTTAGTAAAGTTAGTATGGGAAATTTACGAAAATAGAAAACTGTTATTACCGTAGGTTTATTCATTATAATATAGTAGTTTTCTTGATTTACTTGAAAGACAATGCTGAATACCTTAAGACGTATTTTAAACAGTTATTGTCACGCACTTGTAAAGATGTATTTTTTTCATGCACCCACTTGAATACACACACACAGTTCAACTTATTGTAGATACATATGTAAGTAAGAAGTTCAATTTAAGAGCCAATTCCCGTAATGAAAGCTGTTCAGAATAGAGTTCTAATCGGATCTCAGTGTCATAAATAATACAAACAGTATTCTCTTAAATTAAAATAAACGTCGTATATGAACATTGCATATTAGTTTAACGTAGACGTTTACTAAACTACATTAGAACTCTATTTTGAACATATTTTATTACGAGAGCCTTCTGATAAGAAATTCAAATATCTATGTCACTTCATACTGAAAAGTGAATTGAAGTAGGAATCCAATTCCAGTAAGAACCAAACTTGTGCAGTGAACAATCAACGACAATTACATCCGAGCCGCATCTAAGGCTCAAGTAATCCGAATCCAGAATACGTAATCAACACACCCCCAAAGAGGTGAGAGAGAAATTAAAACCTCGAGAGAGAGGGGCCGGTACACCACAAATCGCTTAGTGCTACCGCCCGTCCTAATGGCATGCCAATTAAAAGTTTGCTCCGTACCCCCGCCGAGGATTGTTACCCGGGCTGAGCAGTAAAACTGAACAGCTGAACATCCAAGCATAATGTAGTTTATTCGAGTGTTCAGTGCGCTCGTAGTTTTCGGTATTAGCATTTTGATGTCGCGACTGCTGAGATCGTCTGGGATTTGGATCTCAATGTTATATTGACGGTTATGTAGGACCAGAGGCAGGCAGAACTTTTTTATTATGATAACAATTGAAAGTAAGACATTAATCAAATTTTAAAGTTGTACTTACTCCCATTTAACGAATAGGTATGTATACTGTTAAGTTGGAAATAGGTTTCAAGTTACTGACTTAGGATAAGTTCGAGCCTAACAATTTACCGTTTGACAAGTTAAAAACATGGTTCTGATATCACTACAACTTGTATACCTCGACGGAAAACTGACGGTTACTAAATCATGTATTAATTAAAGAAAAGTAAGAAAGAAAATCTCTATTTGTTATATTATAACAGGTAAACCGCTAAACCGATTTGAATAAATGTTTGTATTTGCTCCATACTCAAATTAATTCAAATTGGTCTTTAAAAAAGTGTCAACATATAGTGTATTACAATTTAAAATAATACTACAAGCCTGCCAAAGGCAGGTATTGTAAAATTTCAAAATACTCTAAAACTAAGGCAATGTATTCGCTAATACTGAAGGGCGACTAAAACTGGAATCAAAGAAGTCCTCACCTACTTCCATAGTTACAGAAGTCTTGCTAAAGTCAAGAGTAATTCAAAACAAGTGTCATTTGGGTGGCAACTTAGCACTCTCTTAAGGCACCTGACACAAGTATAAAGTTTTAATATCGTGTCGTTATATAAGGAACAACAGTTGGTACATGTTCGCTCGTTGAGGCTAATTAGACGGCGGGAGTGCGCTTAGGGCTTGCCTTATTAGAGCGGTGGGTTAGGATAGCTGCAACTACTTATTACGTTGTCATTATGCGGTGGCTTCATTTAAAAATAGTTTTAATCGCAGAGGATTTTTGCAACATATTTATAATTATAAAAGACTAGTTGTTATCTGCGGCTTCGTTCGCCTTATTGTAGGGTTATATCAATAAATTTCTATCCCACGGAAACAGTACTTTTTTGGATGAAAGGTACCTTATGTCCTTTTCTGTACTCGTGATAACATGTATGCAAAATGCTATGATGATCGGTCGAGTAGTTATGGCGCATGGCGTGAAAGTGTAGCAAACAAACAAATAGAGTCACATTCGCATTTAAGTTAGGGTTAGGATACTCACAGCTCTCTACGTGGATTAACAATCCTGCAAATTTTGTGTGCGAATGAACACTTATGAACTAAGAATTTTCGGACAAAGTTCTTGTAATGACTCGTAGCGCTATCTCTCTTTTTGTACGCCACTGTATGAGGCTGAACATGTACGAACTAAACACTATTTGTCATAATATTCTGCATACAATGTATGTATACCATGTTCAAACAAATAAATGAATTCTTATTCATATATTAACATTACTAGATTCACTTCACTTTACTATTGCATAATTTTAAGAAAAAGTAATCATTTTAATAAGCTCACATCTCCTACTTTGTTTTCTTTGATTAACTTGCTACATTTTAAATTCATCTACCGGTTCATGTTACAGCAGAAATAATTCACAAATATTTTAGCGATAAATGCTGTAGTACCTACATATAAGTTCGATGCAGCAGTAATTATTGTAACTCGAGCTCTAACTAAATAAGGTTTGATATTATCAGTACACTTTCAAAGCTGTAATTAAAAGTAATAAATCTTAAGCATATTGACACAAATTTCTACATAATATGACATACGATAATAGCACTTTAGAATCAACGTTTCATTTCAACAGTAGATGGGAGGTAGTCTTATTTTACAAACATTTAAATCTAATCCTAAAATCGTTTTTAGTCGAGTTAGAAACTGCATGTCTAATTTGTCAAAATCAGAGCTTTTGATTAAATATGTTCACAAAATAATTGAATAAACACCCCTATGTTTTTAAGCAGTGCGTTGCAACCCTTCCGCAAGTTTTCCTCGCTGAGGCAGGCTAAGTGGATTTTCGGGTCGTCCCGCATTTGGATAACGGCCGAGCACTGTCGACTCGTTAGTGTCGACGCTTGATACCAGGGTTGACACAGATTATATTTTAATATTACCATATATCTACATTATGTCAGACTTATTGTGTTCTCTATAGATGCAGTGAATAGACATTCATAGTCTTTTCTGGCTTCTATTACAGTCAATACTTCGCTTAAGCCACTGGACTGTGGAAGTATCTCTGCTTTAAAGTTTTACGTTGATGAGGGTTTTTAGGCTCTATATCTATCTCTGCTGTTAGCTATGAGGCATTTTGATCTTTGCTTTTAGTGCTGGTAGCGCTTTGCGTACTCTTTTTTACAGGGTTCGCAAAGCGCAACTATCCTTGGTATTTGCAAGCACTCAAAGGTCACGGTAACCAGTAGGCGGAATGTTTAAATGCATGTTTAATACCTTAATGGTATAAATAAGAAACAATTACCCTATATTAGAAAATGACCCAATTTTGGTAACAAGACTTGATAAAACATCTTTATATTTTACATGAAATTTTATCATATCGTAGTGATAGGTATATATATCACATACTATTATGGTTTGGACATTTATAATTCAATATCATGGTACTGAAGATAATGGATGAAAACTTTAATCATTTTAACCTTCGGCAATACTGTCCGCTTAGTAACATTTTATCGTCAATGACAATCTAAATAACAATAAGCTCTATATGGATATTGGAGGCTTTATATCGCTTACTATGGACTTCCCCTATATAAAAAGTACTCTGTGTTATGGACACTTGTACATTAACGTGAAAAGTCTTTTTCTTTTTAAACTGTTGAGACAGCCAGCTGCATGACATTCCAAACAATTTATAAAGTTGAAATCGAAATAAATTATGGTCTCGTTTGCGAAAACTGACCTATCGATTTGTTTGTCGATATAATTATAAACGATATTTTATGCTTTAGTGCTTTTTTCTATCTTCAAGAGTTGTTAATGGACCCATCAAACGTTATCTGGTAAACAGTAAAAAGTCCACTAAAGAAGACAGCTCACTTACTAAGGCACTATGTTGGCCAGTTTTATATTCAATAAACTTTTTTTCGGACTACCTGTGAGTTTTGCATCCAAGAAAAAAGTATATTTATGTGTACCTATTACCAAAATAATTTAACTACTCGCCTGGCAAGCTTATTAATAGCTTTTTATTTAATAATTAATGTTTTGCCCCATACATGAATAATGGCAAAACTTTATTTTATTTTATTAATTTTATTAGGCAATGTTTATCATTATTTCGCACTATTTTATAGCTTAAAAGCGCTCTTATGTATGATCTAAAATACGTTTGTCCTCTCACAATAAAATTAAAATAATTAAAGAGGTATTTTCAACATAGGTGATGTTGATTTTCTATCAAAATTTACTTCGCCTTAGATCAGTGCAACACTATTGTGAAGTCTTTTATTGAAAACGACATTTGTGTAAATAACATTCAAGAACTCAATCCCGAATTGCATGGAGTTGTCTTTGCTTAATGTTTAATCACTATTCTAGTCAACCCCTGGGGACTTCTAAGCCCCTCTGTATGTCCACAATTAACATAAAAGGTGTTAGATTAACGCGTCAAGAATTTGCATTTAACATCAAGATGTTTTGATGAGTAATTGTGTTTAGTTGTCTTTTAGACATCTGATGCATTTACTTAAACTAATTTATGAAGTAAATAGATAGTATTTTCGGCTGAACAGGATTCAAATATAGAACTCAATGCCTCGTTACATACGATGATATGAGGCTGGGTTTTATTCCCGGTTCGAAAAAAATGTTATTGGGTGTAATTGTAATACAATTGTCAGTAGTTGCACGGAGTTTGGAAATGGGGCTGGTATCGGAAATAATATCGTCCTTTATTTCGGAGACATTAAAAACATACCAAGTGTAATGTAGATTTAGTAAAGTTTGCCTTCCTCTTCAAAATATATATATAAGTTTATATATGTTATTTACGATAAGTTATCATAAACCATATTTTCTTATTCTTAAGAACATACTTTTTGTACAATATTCAATATTGTGGTAAATATATAAAATATGCAGAGCATATTATTGCATTACACTGTATGAAATTATGATAAATATTTTCACACCTCTTGTCCTAGTAAATTAACACGGATGAAAAGCTGTCGCAGTTTAATGAATTAAAGTTATTAACGTTATTAAATTATGTTGTATTAATGTCTACGTTTCGTATCATCTGCATACGCCATAAAACATAGCTTATGTTTTTTTTAAAGCAATTTTTTATTTTAATAAACCAATTTAAATTTATATTTACACTTTTTCTGTATAACATTTGCGTAAACGTTAGATAATATATTAGGACAGACTTGTTATAAACCAAACACAAGAATGACATACACGAAGTGGTTGTCACAGTTATGTCATGTTTTACGCGGTATTTTCGCAATTAGCAACTTAGTATAAACTATTAAACCTTATTTGTAACACATGTATTTTCTAAACATGCCCCAGTATGACATACTACATTTAAGTCGCACCCTATTAATTTTGTAGTAGCGAACTCTTGTTCATTTTGTTTCGAGAAAATCTATCATGAGATGGTATCTCCTAATGTGTTGCGGCAGCCCTGCCTCGTGGCCCGTGCTCCGTTTGTCTTACCGACTAATTATTATATGTGACGACTGAACGTCTCACTACCGACATACCACACAAACCCACTTCACATTTTCACGAGTGCTGCTGTTATTTTGCATAACCCTATTTTTGTGACGTGTATTAGGAACATTCCATTCGAACATAAAAACAAATATTTTGGATACACGCATTATGTTAAATATACCTATATATATTTCAATCATTTTTAATTTAAAGTATGTTAAAATATAATTGGGCTGTAGAATTTGGGCTGAATATTATATGAAATATAATTGGGCTGAAAAATTAATTAATTTCTGGCGAAACCATGCATTTTGGTAAAGACCTGGTAGTTTTGGTAGAAAAGCTAATGAGAACACCAGTAAGAGAGTGTAGGAGATACATTTTAATCAACAATGTAACAGCTACAATCTAAGTAAAAGGTAAGCTGGTTATTTTTTGTGAAATTGAGCTTCTTGAAATGAAATTAAAATCATCTTTGCAGCAACTCAAATGCAGTTACATGATTTGACTGTACGGATGGCGACTAGAGCAATTATAGTGTAAGTGATCATGTCGACGTCTTCACGAGAGGTGTGGGTGCGATTCTCCCACGGGACAAAAAGTTGGGTCATCCACAACGACTTTCAGAAATTTTTGTTCCGAGTCGGGATGGTCTTTTTGTAAATTGTTTGAATGTTTGTAGAATCTCCCTAATGCTGAAATTATATTATTTTCTGGTGTTAGTAACATATTGGTTTGTTTTAAGACGGAAAAGCCAAATCTCCCTAATGCTGAAATTATATTCTTTTCTGGTGTTAGTAACATATTGGTTTGTTTTAAGACGGAAAAGCCAAATCTCCCTAATGCTGAAATTATATTCTTTTCTGGTGTTAGTAACATATTGCTTTGTTTTAAGACGGAAAAGCCAATTCTACATAAATAATTTATAGACACGTCATATTCCAATTGAATATCGCACGGCAAGAGTAAATATTACTTATACTCATCTAATTAATATCCCAACATTTGTTCTATTTAATTAGCTGCACAACTGTTTTAACTGTGCAGTAATTAAGTATCGAGCGTCAAATGTTCCTTGTCGCGTTTGATAGTAATCAGTAATTAATTCTAATGAGTGTCATTACAGGTACTTAGTTCGGTTATGATGGTACATCGGAGTTGTGCATGTATAATTATATATTCTAGTGGCTCGAGCTAGTTTGTGGTTGTTTTTTTTTATTCTTGATAATTTTACACAATCGATCTCAATGGTATTCACAATTGGGATGGTTATGTAGTAATACAAACATTTGTATCTTAAAATAAAAGCAAAATAATAGCATAATATCACAGATACTTTTTACGCGAATTATGCAATTATTTAATACTATTTTCTTCGGAAGCATATGTAATATGTATACTGGGATTTAAAGTAACCTATAAGTTAAACTAGGATATTATACTTTATCTGTTTGCCAAGTTTAGTTCATAATGGTTTACGTGTGGTTAAATAACACAGCTTCGTAATCTTACACTTATAATATAAATAGTATTAGTAGAATAATATAAGCAAAGTCTCTACCACTTAAGTAACAAACCAAACCTCAAAACTCTCTCTTAATTTTTTAATGGAAATACATATTTATTCATATCTGCTAATCAAAAACTGATTCCATCAGCACTAAGGAATAATGTGCAATGAGATATTTACATTGCAATCTTAGATATATATACTATAAATGTTCGTTAAATAGCTATTGCTGGAAATATCATCTGCATGAATTTGATAAAAAGAGCTTAATCTATGTTGCGATTATATTCAGCCATTTCGAAATATGCACATACAATATGCAGATAGACAGAAAAATATTCTTTATTTATATGTAGAGTTGTTTATAGTTATCATCGAAATCATCAGATGCACTTAAAGATAAACGTTAAATAAAATTCGTAACATTTACGGTATACTAAGATCTTATCACACCAAATGGCCGCTTCCAAATATCGAAATTACATAAATGACTACAACCTTTTAGAATATTACAACAACACAACACAGTTTTGAAATTGGTGGGACATGAAACTACTGTTATTAAACTAGATATCAATTACAAGGAGCTCAATAACAGGAAATGTATTAAATTAATGAATAGCTGAATCGATTTCTAAACCGCACGGCTACTGGCCATCATTGTGGTCGACAATGCTACTGTAATGCAGCGAACCAGGCATATGCAAGTCACAAGCTTACAGCGACTCTAAACTTGGTCTACATAACCAGCTATAGAGATGTAATGCAATTGCGACCGATGTGCATGAGGACTCGAGTTCAGTTGCCGGGTCGGGAAAAGTGTTATTGGGTTTACTATTAAGTATAATTCTTGCAACTTACGATGGCGAGCGGGCTATGTATGTGTGTGTGTAAGTGTCGCTCGCAACTGACCGCTCCGCTTTGTCAAACACGCACACTACCGCACTGTGCATGTACACGTAAAGCTCGCTCGCCTTCGCGAGTTGCAAAAACTGTAATTTGATTCTCAGTAGCAGCATTGAGTCTGGAACTGTGCCTGGTAGACGGAAACAGAATCGAGTCGAGTCGAGTCGAGATAAATGGGATCTAAAACATGGCTTCCAAAATATCGGTGTAGTACACATCGGCATACGCTTTCGGGAATGGAAGCCTTAGTTTATGTATCTTTGTACATACCTACATACGTATAATAAATAATAATAAGTAATATTCTATAACATAATCACAACACCATCTAGCTGAAACTAAGCAGAGCTTGTACTATGGGTACCTACGAGACAATGAAAAAACATACATAATATTTTTTTTTGTAGATACATACATATTATATATAGAAACACCTAGACCAAGACAAACATCGATGTCCATGTACACAAATGTTTGACTTGTGCGGGAATCGAACCCGCGACCTATGGCGTGGCAATTGGTTACACTAACCACTACGCCATCGAGGCCGCCAATATGAACTATGCGTATGAACCAGCCATGTTGTCCACATTATAGGTTAAAAGGGGGGATATTTCATGATCGTCATTTTCATCAATCTTATGCTGTGAAGTTAACTATGCAGTTCTACTATTCTGTCATTAGAACTATTGCGATATAATTAGCTAGTATCTCTATCGCATGATGGTAAGCGATTGCCTATAAAAGCTTATGGCACTATTGGTATTATACGTAATGCCGATGCTTGAAAAAAGGAGCAGCTATGTAGACGAGGGACTGAGATTATTGTTCTCCTTATAACAGGACTGCAACTTCTAAAATAACAAAATCAAAAGAAATTAACGAATAAATAAAAAATTTCTTCGCTGTGATCTTCTGTAGTTTTCCAGCTGGACTGTGGCTCCAGATGTGCCAAATCCCAGATATAAGCCAGGGTTAGAACTCTGACATACAGCTGAGATTTCGGTTTCCCGTTTGCTAACTCTTACTTCTAATTTTGACTTTACATGGTACTTTTATTTATCAATAAATATGTTTAAATAATTAAGAATAGGTAACATCTGTTAGTTCTTTAGTAAGAGACGACCACTGGTCACGAAGTATCTTTAGTTTATAGATTTTTGCATAGTTTACTACATTGTCATATCTATTTTTGTTCGCAATGCACCTGACATCGCATCTTTTATGTATATGGATTGAGCATATATTTGAGCCCTGTTTATAAACTGTTCCATTGCTTAGCAAGGGCCTCTTCTCATTATGTGAAGGGTAAGGCCATATTCCACCATGCTGGTCCAGTGCGACTTGGAAGACTTTACACAGAACTCGACTTGAACCCGCAACTTCACAAGCTTCATGGCCATATGCGACATGAATTTATATTTACCCTCTATGCCTTACAGGCGATGTTAGCATCGCCTATAACCCTTAGTCGCTAACCCTTAGTCTTAAAGTTTACTCTATGATAATTCAACATCCACCTGCTCCTCAACAATAAATTTGCCTGGTAAACCGATGACACCCTAATAATATAACATCACTTGATAGACTATATGGCATATCAACTCTGTTACTACAAATTTAACGCCACAAGTTTTTAATACTAGGATTATGATGGAATACCATCATCATTTTTGTGAGATAAAAAACGTAGTAACTTCATATAAAGGTTAATTGGAAGTCAATACAACCTGCAGCTACCAATATCAATAATGCATACCACGTTTGGCATAAGCACCTTTATCTACCTCGCCATCTCTTACCTTAGTACCACACTTGCTCTACTGAAAGCGCGCACCGCAAAACGGTCCGTTTCCACACCTCATTGCAGCCCGACGCGGCGTTTACAAATAGCTCTGTGATTATAAGACATTATTGTAATGGAACCGCGCAATTAGAACAATTGACTGCACTGACTCGCGCAAAAAGTTATGCCATTGTAAAAGTTGGGCGACAAATGGATGGAAACGGCCGGCCAAGTTTTTGTTTTGATTGACTTGTCATATCTTGATGGGCAAATCCAGAATTCATATATTTTTTACTCAAATAAGTCTAGTATCTAATAAGTTTATAATATGTTTTTAAATAGATCGCTTATGATAACGAGGATCTAATAACTAAAAGCAATATCTAAACAGAAACATGAAGCAGGCCATTTCTGATGATATAACTTAAAAAATGAGGTTTCTCATTATTTAATATTGTCTTCTGTTTATGCGATACTATATACGGATTTTATCGCGTTGTTTATTTGACACATTATTAAAACATTTTGAAAACTGTTACACTACTATTAAATTTTACTAATTTTTAAGCTAATTAAATTATTGAAACTATTTATACTATACTATTATACTATAGCAGTCTTCTAGCTAGAATAATGACAATATTTATTTATGTTGTCATTATTCTTAGCTAGAAGACTCCTATGCTCTATTTATTTCATAAAATAGCGAACGTTTTTATCGCCTACCAATTATCCATCGTGTGAACGTCGTTAATAAGTTACGATAATGATACGAAGCTAATCTTGCGTCAACTTAAATGCTGTTATTACAAGTAAAATTTAACAATTTCGAATAAAAACTTGATGAGTAAAGGAGCAAAAATTATGCAAAAAATACTTTCAAAAGTCACAAGAACACGGTCAGTACAATTTTGCAATCAAGATCACCCCATCAAGTCATCATCGAAAGTCGTAACTAATAATACAAAATTGGTTCTTTTACATAAATTATGATAATGAAAATGCCCATCACATACGTATATATACTTACGTAGGTTGGTATACAACCTCAAATTACGGTAAAAGTTGACGCTAATGACTTTTAGGTAACGACCATTGGCTCTCACTAATGATCTGACGTCCAACCCACTTTTTACCGGCTATCCGTTTTGGTAATTTACGTTTTTCTATACGACTACCGCTTGATGCGTAAAAACTATTAGGTGGGTGGACGTGAAAAAATAGGAAAATTTATGCCTTTCCACAGGGCGGATGGATGGAAGTCGGATCTTATGTTTTTTGTGAAGCGGGGATTTTGTGATTTCACGACGCATTTAAATTTGGCACTAATTTTATCCTTGATTTACCGCTTAAAATGCATGATATTGTATCTCTAGATAGATGTTTAGAAATATCATGAAATATAACTTGTACAGGTAAATATGTTACACCTTAAAATACTGTCAAGATTTTCTTGCGTGTGTAAGTTATTTTTAATCACAAGATCTATATGTACTGCTATTACAATTATTGTGTTGATAATTTTATATAAATATAAGTATGATGTACAGTGTACATAAAAATCTCATGATCTCCAATATTCGAATGGACTTTTCCATGAAATGTGAATATGGTTTTAGTAACTACGATGCCGCACTGCCTTAAATATAAAATCCATAAATAGCTGTAGTCCTGAATTTGGGACTGATATACTTATTTCTATATACACAATGTATATTTTTTATAAAGCTTACCATAAATAGATTGTATCTAATGCGGACGTTGTCTTAAAAAGGAACAAAAATTCAGGAGTCCAGGACTCACAAATGTTCCCATATCAAATCGTGCACCCATGGCTACCTTCTGAAAGCGTGAATAGAAGCAATTGTTTCAACGTCATTCAGATTTGACACGCATGCGCGTCGATTAGTAACGGTAGCGGTTGCTGCTGCCTTTCTAATACCTTCAGTTGATATATTATATTGTAATGCTTGTCTGCCGTTCCGTTTTAGGCAAATGAGTTATGCGTAAAATTTTTGAGCAAATGATTTTATACTATAAAAGCAGAACCAATATATCAATATAAGTTTTATGACTAACTATATATATAGAACTGACTAACTATATGTAATAAAAATGTGGCATTTCAGCTAGAGTTACTTTACCAAGCTTTAATCTAACCAGATGTAGTTTAATATTAGGTTTTGTATAGATGAAGAGATTGCCATCTGATCTCTATAATCCACAAGCATACCAATATGTTAGGCTTAGAATAGTCCAGTATTTGAAATAACTGGTAATCATATCAATCACTACGGATGACATTACAAAACTAAGGCAACACAATGGCTTTATATTTTAAGGGTAACACGAGTATTATACCTGGTGTTAAAAACTTTCGAGATTATAAAGTATTGTATGTAATAATCCATGTTATACGTTAACAGATACCTATAACATGAATTATTACATACAATACTTATTTGTTATGCCTTATACGTCATTGAGACTTCGAACACGAATAGGCATGACTGCCTATCCGTGTTCGAAGTCTCAACGACTGCAGTTTTATACGTGTGAGATTAACAAACTGCCAAACCTCTGATACATACAGATTGGGTGGCTTTTATATTACGATCGCGTTTGCTTAGTAAAACTATTGTAATCGCATAATAATATGCAACTGTTGCTCGTGAAATGCCAAATTCAATTGCTGTGTCAAGCAGTGTAGTGGAGCTTTTCTGTAAAGCAATATTAAGTATAGCAAGAGTCTGGCAATATCGAGTACATTGCCAGACTCTTGCTATACTACTATAGACGCAATAATCTTAGTTTGTATCTTAGATAACAAAATTTTCATGTATAAATTTGTATATAATTATATGAGAACACATATTTGGGACTCATTGAGTGCAGCAACTATAATCCAGAGAAAAAACCGAAAATACTATCTTAGAGATCAAAGGTCTCAAATTTGATTATAGAACATACTTTTTGGCATCATACCGAACATAATTACCAATGAAGTATCATGTGCTCAACATGTCTAAGAGCTCTGCATAATATCTGCAAAGATAAACTGGCCAACCTGTACTGATGCATGGTAAATTATGATCTAACCCTTTTTTATAGTGAGTTAAGTGACAGGCCACTTAGTTTGCAAATTCAGTTGTTATTTATATATTAGTGAAGCAAAACAACTTTGTTCAAAAAACAGTACATATTAACATTATTCAACGCAAAAAACTAGCATCATAAGTACAGACATTCATCAAACTATCGCACTAAAATATTTGCAGGTGGAAATACTAACATAATGTTGTATAACGGTATATTACCACGGTGATTTCATTTCCTCGTCATTTGTTTCTTGCGAGCAACTTTAGAGTTTAAAACCTAATGCTGAACGCAAACCATTTACTCTTTAAGCCAACTCTCTCTGATGTTGAAGTGCTCGTGTTTACATCAAAGATTATGTTACAATGATAGATACGACAAAACGTTCGAAGTCTTTTTACTAAATTCTTGTTGCCTACAGTTGATTAGTTAGTCTTTCATATTCTTATTTTGAACTAATAGTTACGTAAGATACAACAGAAAACGAATCAATTGTTGTACTGCGATTATAATAATTTATATTTGTTACTTTTTCATGATAATGCTGAACGTACGCCAAAGATTTTCTAAAGATTACTACTTAAACTAAGTTATCAATCAGTCCATCTAAAGCGCAACCCATGTTAAATTTGTCTTATATGATTGACATTTAAGTTGATTTAATTGACTATAATGTTTATTGATAGAATA
Source organism: Catocala sponsa (assembly GCA_963564715.1). Lineage (NCBI taxonomy): Eukaryota > Metazoa > Arthropoda > Insecta > Lepidoptera > Erebidae > Catocala > Catocala sponsa. Next base: position 18,007,867 of record OY751337.1, on the reverse strand, counting down.
CAATAGTATTACGTACTTTTTTCTACACAAAACCATGTAGCTAGTAATTTAGTCAACGCTAACTCCTATATGTTTGCTGCTCAGAAAACAATCATACTACTTTAAAAAGTTATAAGCTTCTATTCTATCTAAAGCTATATTCAAGCGCTTAGGCAGTGTATATACACTGTAGGTCAGCTATTATTAAGTTAAAGTTTGTACGTATTGTAATATCGGATATCCACCATTAAAACCAAAGCTTATTGCTATACCAAACTCATAAGAATTCACATAGGCCCAAAACTTTTGCCCTTCTTCAACATTTCCTTACTCTATGTGTCGTGTACCCCCGGTACCCTCCAGCCGAACTGCTATACATCAACGCGTACCCACGCCTTGATGAGAAGATGATGACCGTAATTTGCGACGCACCAAGACGTCTATGTCTCGTGTTTTTTCACTGGGCTCAGGTATCACCCGAGTACGAAATTACTAGTAATTTATCGCCCGTACACCGGGATAAGGCTGGTAAATATTTTCTTTAAAAAATTACGTATAGGTGTTTGTGTTTTGGTGTTCTAAGTTTATAATGAGGTATTAAGTGGCAGCGTTTTTAGCTGCGTGAGAGAATGTTTTATTAGTATTTAATTGGATTGTATCACTACTATGACTTTAGATAATATATTGTTATATTCTTTCACCGTCAAGCTAAAGAAAAATAACCAGCATGTCTTACATATGCAGGTCTATTAACGATTTTTGACTCGGGACATAATTACTGGCTGATCAAACGGTAAACTGGCAGTTATCTTGTCTCTCTTGCCTTATACGATTGGTTTAGTACTTACATTAGCAAACTGTATAGGTTTGTTTTAGTTAGACTGTGATCATTGTACTATATGAGACCGGTTTGATTGATTGGACATATATTATGTTTCCTTTTTCTAAGGTATTATAGATGACTGTTTATTAGACAGACGTAAAATAAATTCACATTATGTGAAGTTCCATATAATTATAATAAGGGTAAGTTAATTTTCAATGTATGTGAGTTTTAAGATCTACAGTTCCAAATTGAACATTTACTGAAATATGGATGTAAAACTATATTAAGTGACTTGCGGATCAAGTACAAGAACCTACAATGGGCACCAACCACAGCCTAAGCTTACAGTTGGATACCAGAGTAATTTAAAGACTTTTAAGGATTTGATTTGAGAGATATTCATACATTATATGTATTATTAAATTATAATCTTTGACAGAAACTACACGAATAAACACATGAATAAAGCTATTAGCCAGGTCCTGGTAGTTGCTTTCTAAAGTTTAAGCAAATTAAGTATTTATATAAAGATAAAGTACATAAGATATAGATTACAGTGAGTTGTTTACTTAGGCAACTGCCTTGATAAATTACATCGTTTCTTGCGTTGATTATGAAAAATAGATACCTACGTCATACTTCAGTAATGTACTAGAATAATTTGATAAAGTGGCAAGATATAAATTAGATAAATATAGATTTAGAACATGTAATAGCAAAGTGATTTTAATGGAAATTAGTACAGCGTTCGAGTAATTTTATTGACTTTAACTTTACCGTAAGTTCGTGTTTTAATGATATGCTTTTAATAGTTAGTGTTACCGCAATGAAAATTCTTAATCTCTAAGACCTGTATTGTCTTCTTCCTAGCCTTTATTATTCCCAAGTCATTTGGGGCCGGCTTTTCTGGTCTAACCGGATTTGACTGGATATTAGTTTTTACCCGGAGCGGCTGCTACCTGACCTCCGCAACCCGAAGGCTAACGCTATAAATTTAATTACAATACAGGTCTCTAAAACCTGTATTGTAATTAAATATATTTGAAACTTACTAATAGGTATAACTCAATATGTGTACCTTCTTAAGATATTGCTGTAATACCTATTACTATTAACTAACTTTTTACAAGGGGCCTTTTCAGTAGGTATAAAAAGTAGTAGAACTACTTTGTGTCCTCTTCGGTCCTATCTCTATATAAAAAGCACATCGATGTTGATCTTTGCGTTTGTTTGTTGCTGCGTAAAAAAAGGACAAACTAGCCAACACACACAAACTAGCTAAACAACACATTTTTATATCTATAATACTAAGAAGAATAAAGAACTAGCCTTTGCTGTATCTTGTATGTAACACGATACAGGCGCAGGCACAGCCTAGTCTGGGTCCAATGTTAAATTCATCTGTAATTGTTTCGTTAAGTGCATTGCAGTACACACCAATTGTGCTGAATATAACCTTAAAACATGTTTATATTAAGTCCACTATATAATATAATAAGTCTTAAGGAAAACCAGATATCAAATACTTAGTATCTTTAGATTAAGATGTCACTCGGGTATCTTTAGATTCAAACACATTCTTCTGAAGCGAAATACCAAGAAGCGCGAATCGTTTTGTTGTATCATGCCTCCCCGCATATTAGTCTAAATCTAAATAAACATCGTCCCAGTGAACTCGATTTGATATTTTTATAATGATGGCCTTTATATTATTTAAAAGTTACAGCCTCGTGTCCAGAGCGGAGCGGCTCAAACAACTGTTTATTTTGCCTTTATTCCGATTCCGACACGGCGATTTCGTGGTTTTATACTATAGTATATTTACCATAATGACCATTGCAAGGTAAAAATATTGACATTCAAAAACACAGCCTGGAGTACAACAAAATAAGGTTGATTTTACTTTAATGTTATTGCATTAACGATATTTTAATTGAGTCGATCCTGACACAGAGTAATGATTGGATGTAACATCGATTTATTTCGACTTCTCGTTTGTGATTGGCGGTCGCGATAAGTTTATATCTATCGTGTAATGTTTTTATAATCGTTGTACACAGATTCACATCGTATATATATAGTAAATTATAGCTGGGCAAAGTACTGTTTCTGGAGATAAAGCCTTTTTTGCTTCTCGTACCGTTTAGCGTAATGATACCTAATACTTATATGACATACTTTGTATGATTGCCAGTAATCGGTGCCGACAAAAACAAATATTATTATAAATAAGGTAATATTTAACAAGGTATCTTGTTGCTACTGAATTTATATGTGAGGTTAGTGATAAATGAAACTGGTAATAAATGTGAATTTTCTTTAAAAGGATATTTTAATGATTTATCAACGCAAGTTAGAGTTTAAAATTCAGGATAAATACAGCTTTTAAAAAAGGTTTTAGTACGGGAAAATTTTAGTCCATATGGCTACCCTGTTTGTTGTACTTTTTTTTCTAGCAACTAATTATCGTGTCATCATTTAACCTACGTACTTATTAAGATAGTAAGTATGTCAACAAATACATTACCTTGAATTTTAAGACCAGTTACGATCAACTCTTTACAGTTACACAAAAATAACTAAGTTTGGTAGCACGGATTTTCCTCTTAATGCTGGAATAGAAATACCAAACCGACTGGAAAATCCTGTTCACCCACTAGTGGTGTAGTCACCCTAATACCTTAATGTGCAACCCAAATGTGTACTCGTTGCCTCTGTAGGTATTTCGCATCTAAGGCGAATGAATTATAAGTATAGTAATTTAATAACACAAAAAGGATATACATCCATAAACTGCTTATTCTTAGTAAAACTAAACGGTTTTATGATAATAGTTTGAACTACGTTAATGTGCTGCCTAGAATAAACAACGACTCACAAAATAGAGTCTTAAACATACCTAGAATTCTCTCGTACCCCGATAACTGTACTCTTGGCATCCAGGGCCGTACTGAGGCGCATAATCCCTCGAGATTCAACCAGATTCGACCCTAATGAGCCTCTGTCTGATAAATGGTTGTTCGAGCCCGCCCTCTATCGGCGATCAGAGAACTATCTAAGTCTTGATACACTTTGCACTTGCAGCCGTTTCTTTAGTTTGACGATTGTTTGATGAGAGAGTGATTAACTTCTGTTCGCAAAGATTTCAAACAGAGACGCCTATAAACCATCACTTGTTACTGTTTGACTAAAAACTTAGATTCATAGTTCTTTATTAATATTAATTTCTATATGCTACTCAACATTACATCCTCAATCTTATTTACAATTAATACAGTATGCAATTTGATTCCTTTTGCATCACCTTGTGAATAATTTTATTGCACTTGAGTCGCTTAAAACACATAGCCAATCTAAATAAACCTGTCAGCTCCTATAAACGTAACTCCAACTCACCATATGGTATCTACATGGATTTAGAATAAATCATTTAAAAAAAAATATTTCACATAAAAGTTCAAGCAGATTATAATCATACATTAAGTAATTTTCATAAATTAGTGTTCAAAGTTAGGTTGGTTAGCTGCTTCCATGATAACGTATGGGTTGCTATTTTTTGATTTTTTAACCAATCGTTATTTGGCTTAAAGTCAAATGAGTACATGGTTACGCTTTAAGCATTAAAATTTTTGATAAAATAGTTCGTATTAAAATACAAAACAGCAAGTAATGCAATTGCTGTTTTGTATTTTATAGACCTAATCTATATTTTATCATATTTCTAATTTATAGGCGGCTAGATATTTCATAAAAAATCTGTGATATTTATATCATACTAATTATCGCCCGCAGGTTTTCACGCGTGATATATTGATACGTGCGGTACCATCTGGGACATCGATAATAATATATTATTTATTATGTAATTTCTCAAGTATCTTGCCTAAGTCACCATACATAGAGAAGAGAAAATAAGACTTATACAATGCATAGCCAAGGAATCAAAGCTTACCTAACACGAAGATCCAGCAGTCACTTTGTCAGAAGACCGATCTTTGAATCATTATAGCTTGCAAGTCAATACTTACAGTCAGGTAAGGTCAAGACTTGTACAGTAGTAGTAGTAGCTCAAATACACTCTACATTGAGCAAAATCGAAGATTCAAAGTCCGAAATCAGATAAAGTTGAACACATCTAGCGGGGAGTTAGTCATATAATCATTTAAGTTGAGAATTCCTAACGCCGTTTGTGTATATGCCCTTCGAGACTACCCTGACTTGGAATCATAGGTAAATTCCTATCACGTTCTAATAAAAAAACTTAGCTGAAATCAGCCTAGTTGAAATCAAGAAAAGAATAAACCTCAGCCAGCTTAAGCAGCTCCAACTCAACTGAACTGCTTTGGTGCAACTATGACTTCTTCAGTTTCGTATTTATGATATTAGCAGAGATATTACAAAGTTACTAAATGCTAAATGACAACATGCCAATACATAAATGTCAAACCTGATGAAGCCATTAACGATATTTACACAACGCATCTTCGCCACGGACTAACGATGTATAATACCTATAATGTAAATTTTATATCAATTCGACTATCTAAATTCAATTTTTCGTCGTCAGCAAAATTCTAAGTTAAATTACCAGCATCCGTCTACACGTGAGAGTCGCGAAAATCTTAATTAACAGATAGGCGGGAGTCATTTATCATGGCGCTATGTGATAAGAGGGGCGCCCTGAACTCAGGTATCGCGGCGATGACAGACTAAAGATCGATGTGTGATTGTGATTGGCGATAACTTATACAGTTTGCTGCTGTTTTTGGTATTTTAGTATATATGGAACATTGTAATATTACAAGAAAAGTAGCACACAGCGAGATATCTAACCCTACTCTAACAAAAAGATTAGGGTTACCCCAATCGGTCTAACACGGTTGCTTGAGGTACTTATATACAAAATATCCTAATAAAATAACCTTACCATATAAAATTATAATGCATATAACTATACCACCCGTTACTTAATGTTTCTTAATGTACAGGAATGTGTCATAAGGTTTTTAAACTCATTCTTCTGTTGAGCAAAGACAATTCGCCAGTTTAACTGCTACTAGTCTATGCCCAATGTCAAGGTTACGTGAAGATATCAGTTTGCTTGTACTCTTTAGTAGGCTCTTTTGTCTTCTTAATAAGTCATAATCATTTATTTGGTCATCTAGACATTGGCCAGCATAATTGTCTTACGCAGTATATGGTCTCGTTATCATATAGGCTGAATGACACAAATTTATAACGCCGCATAAAAATATAAATACATTCCGCAACTTCCAATCGAATTAACAATTAATATTACTAAGGAATCCTAACTAATTTTATAAATGCGAATGTGAGTATGTTTGTTTGTTTGTTACGCTTTCCAGCCTCATTAACTACTCAACTGATCACCATCAAATTTCGCATAAACGTTATCAGGGGAACAGAAAAGGACGTAGGCTACCTATCACCCAGAAAAAAGTACTATTACTAACCTAACCTAAACTACAATTACGCAAGCGAAGCCGCGGGCAAAACTTAGAGTAAATATTGCAAAGCTGATCACAAACTCAAAACCTCTAAAGCCTAAAGCATTATCCGTACATTCATTGATATATACGTAGCTTAAAGAAAATATGTCGTGGAGGCTAGCTTTTCTTCTTGTTTCACCACTCTCGAGTGGCGAGCTCGCATCGTTTTATTTACGTCTAGCTAGTCGGCAGTGCTGTTTACTCTGGCACTTACACGTACTAGGGTACTAAAGGTAGATACTCGTATATACGCATACGACGCCTCTTATTTGCAAAAATATTATTCTGGGATGTATATTTTAGCACATTTTCTGTCGTGTGCTTATGAATTAAGATTTAATGGATTGATACGTCGCAGTAAAAGAAATAGTATATTTAGTGCGATATTATTAACGAAGGAAAAATAATTACATATTCTGATCTTTCAGACTCCCCGGCATGTATTCCCGGAATTAGTCAGAAGCCATTGTATTGCTTTCTATAATTTACATTCGCTGTTATGATCATAGACCACAACCACAGTATCTAGTTCGTTTTTCGTTAATCTGACAATATCCATTTCGAAGATAGCAAAGAAGCACTCAACTCACGCCTTTAAATTGCCTTGAAATATTAACTGCAGACAGAGAATTACTTAGAAATAGCACAGTATAAACGACATGCACTAACAAAATATATCCGTGATGCAATGAAATATTGCTAGCAAAACATGACGCGTCAAAATTAGGCAAGTTACATTAGGGTGCTCTATAATTAAACATCAATAGCATTACAAAAAGTAAATAAACAGGGTATATGCGGGGGTAGAGGGGTGTTCGGGAGGGGAGGGCGGGAGGTCTCGACTATGACTAATGTCCCGCGATCCGTCAGTGTCACTCGCGGGCTGAGGGGGGCGCTACGTTCGCCAGGGCCGGAGCGGAATATCCTTTCGGAATAATATTTACCCTACGATTTGATATACATCTCTATGTTAATACGGAATGTTGGTTCATAGAGGGCTGAATGTTTGAGAGATTGATAGTATAAACCGTTTTTTAAATAAAATAGTTTTAGTTAAACTTTAAGTTGTCACGGAAACTACGCATGCCTTAACAAAACTTGTTTAGTTTCATAGATTTATATCACTTGTATATCAATTAGATTTTACTTATGTTCAATGTTGCTAATTACTGTAGAAAAAGAATGAGAAACGGAGCAATGATGTAATTTTTTGATGCCACACTTTATTTTATTTAAAATTCATCGCACTTTGTTTTGAAAGCTTTGATTTCCAGTTTTACTTCGAACAAGGTATAAATCATAACGTACCTACGAAAACTGTTATACCCAAGATTGTCTATGCAACCTTCAACTGTACTTTCATACGAATTTTATCTCCCAAAGAAACGTACGAAACCGGCTCTGTACAGTTTCTGGGTCTTTTGAAATTGGTTTCCGCGCAGGGCACCGGAGATACTCCGCGACACATAGCCCCATCTCTGGGGCATACCGCGGGCACAATTAGATAAAATAAAAAAAAGAAACGAGTAATCCTGCGCCCAACTAGATTGCTTTCGGGACTGGGGTTGAATCAAAAAAATTAGATAAACATCAAATTCGCAGAATGAGAGGAGGTGTATAAGTAGTAATAAATTATTCACGTTGATTCGATTTTTATGAAAATTGGGATACTACGATCTGAATCTCAAATTGCCGATATTTATACTTACTGGTATCGATTGAAAGGCACTTCAACGAAAGTATTTATTAAAAAAAGATTAAGCAACTTTTGTTTCCATCCAAGATCTTTTTAACAAATCGTCATGATTTTAAATTGAAGAACACTTAGGTTATCATACCGATACCGATACATACGGTATCTACTAAGGGTTACATACTGTCAGAAAGTTAATTTCGTCCGAAATCTCTATTTAATGTATTTTATTACAATTGCATACTCCGTGATTTGAAACCTTTTCTTCATAGAATAAATACAAAATAACCATGAAAATACATTTTAAAACAAGTATCTAAGCATAAAATAAAAATTATTAATGTTGACTCTGCCGATACAGATTCTAAGCTAACGAATTATTCCGCCTTCCATTTGCAATTCCTCCAACATTACACATAAAACCTACGTGGAATTTAATAACAGAAGGCGGACATACAATAAGCGAACGGCAATTATTCATACTGATTTTTTTTCCTTTTAATTTCATCAAATTTATTTCACTCGAACAAATGGACTGTCATTAATTTAACATTTACGGTATACGATTATTTTACACTGACTACCCTCCCGGTACAAATGAGCCTGGGTAATGCACACCTATATTTATGTACTACTTGTTTCCACACGCGGTTTTGCTCGCCAAGCCTGTCTATAAAAATGTTCTAACCCTTTACTAGTCGAGTACTGTCTGTAACTCTCTACTCTATTATAACTTACACTAAATATATACCTATTTTTACTATGAACAGAACTTTTAATAGGAAATGACAGTTATAGAAAAAAAAATTAATATATCGAAGAAAAATAAAAATAAATTATAGAAACTAATAGAAAAAGAAGACAAAGATAAATATGAGCTACAGTACGAATAGCAGTGAAAACGTTTCGTACCATATTTACATCAAGACTTAACAGCACAGGTGACGCAGTATTTTAGATTTCACCTTGCCACTACTAGTGCTTCAAGTACTTAGGGTTTGTAGGTATTTCCCTAATCAGATAAAAAAAAAGTGATCCATAAATAGTTTTTCCGAATCTGGGTTTTCTTGGTAGGTATCTGTCGGTGTGTTCACAAACATTGATTGATATATACTACGAGTACAATTTGCTGGTTGATATGGAATATACACAACTGATTTGATAGAAAGATTTAATTGTACTAAAGAAATTGTTACAAATGAGTGTCTTATAAAATGCAATGTATAATAGCGCGGGTTAACTTACGGTACATCATAGGCACGCGCGTGGTATGTGATATATTGTGCAACTTGCTTGTACAGTATCCACTGTTTTTATCTACGTTAACGCTTCCATAATACAGGAGTTGTCTTTAACCAAACAAGCATAATAAATTGTATAAGTAAACTCAATCTAACCTTAATCGATTCTTAAAGCAAACTACAACAATATTTTTTCAAACTCAAGATCGATTGCAGATCGATAATGGTTTTAAAATCGATTTATTAACATAAGCTCTAGTCTCGCTTTAATAACGTTAATGTGTATCCAACAGCTACGTGTAAAATATGATTGTCTGTACGTATTACGTTCAATGCTTTTTAGAATGGATGACTTTCATTTCCTCCTCGCGTCAGGTTATGAGAATCAATGCAAAATGCTCGAGTATTTATTGCGAAGAGTTGGTTGCAATAGTTAGTTTTTCTGTTTCAGGTTTATCAAAAGTGGAAGTGCTACAGAACATAGTCAGAAAATTAGTTTGTTTTCTGGTTTCATTTTTTGGTTTATGAATACGATAATCCCCTAGTTGTTTAGGATTGGATGCTATAGAAACTTCAATAATAACATATTGTACTCATTTTGTACTTTATACGAATTGTCTCACGTTAGCATGAGACAAACAGTGCCATATAGGATAGCGATTTCATTATTTTTTAATTTTAGTATCTCTACAGATTGCATGGGACATAGGACTGTAAAATACATTGTTTATAAAAAGTATAGCAAGTTTTAGTACGTTTGTTTTTCATGTACTTCCAAAGTAATAACATAGTGTCGCGTGGTTCTATTTCTATGAAATGAGAACATAAATTTGTTTAATAAATATATCTAGTCGATCACGATCAAACGTATCTATTGATTATGCGGATACAGAAGCTCCCTATATAAGTACCTATTCATTAAAATTATGTATATTGAATAAACATGCGCACAATGAGATAAATAATTAAATTAATTAGTAACGTAGCACAAATACGGTAAGTTTTAATTCAATACCCATTGAATGAAAACTTTGCCGACCAAAAATCAACCGACTAACATTCTTTATAAGTTTCATTTTTCATTGTGAAAATGTTTTCGGAAGCTTACAAAATGAGATTTGGGTTGGACGAAGCTGAATGAACTCTATATTTCAGCATGTAAATATCAATTTTGCGTAGCGGAACATCAACAGAAGATTTTGGAATCTGATCGGTTGCTGATATTGCAAAACTACGTTTATTTTCGTGGCTGTAGGTTGAATTTCCTTGTTTACGTGTGGTGGTTTCTCCCTCCCGCGCCTCAGTACACTCCCTTAGACAAATGACGTAGCATTTGTCCAAATGATGGCGCGGGCGGCGGAGAGAATGAATTTAAATTATCATTCAGTGGTACCAACATACAGTGCAAGAGTGTCCAAATTCGGTTCTGTGTGGGTGCACCACTACATTCCGTTTAGAAACCGAAAATTTATATGCGATTCTGATTAGAATCTATTTCCTACAAACCTTATTGTTTACTAAACGAGATTTCTTTAAATGGCAAAACGTAATCATATTAATCAATTCTATATATTAGGTATATCCGTCTATTATCAGATTATACGAATCAATAATAATTTATTGTAGATCAATAGGTTATTCATGCTAGCAGGAAGTCTTTCCAATAACTTATTAGTTCGTATAATGATAGTCTACTTTTTTATCAATCATCGGAAATATTATGGCTATCTTACAATAGATGTGAATGCTGCAAACCAAAATATATTTCCAAACAAACATCAGCTCAATTTAGCTTTATGTGCAAACGGAACATAATCTGACCTAGGTAAGTCATAAACACTAGAATCAAATCCCAAACCCTATTTATTCGTCTATAAATCAAAATGAAACATCAAACGGCACGACAGTCGCGTCGCGTCTCTATTCTGCGTTTCTAAACGGTTGTTTGAATTCTTTCTTTGAATTCTTTTTACGTTACGTTATTTTTTGGCGGGAAAGGAAATTGAGTAATGGAGGCGTCACAGATGGCATCATGGCAGATTGATAACGGGGAATGAAGAGCACCGTTCTATTGTGCGGTCTTTGTTACCATATACCTACAGGTATAGCGTAAAAACTTACTTCCTCGACATATGGGAGTGTTCTTCGTATACCTGCAACTTTTTTGTCGCCCCGATTAGGTCTGGTTTATTATGTCATAATTTGAGTTTGTGAACAAGCTCTTTAGATGAATGAAGAAGAAAAGGTAAGCTATAATTACAAGATTGTCATTTTTACCTACACTTAAAGAAGCACAATATCTGTTGACGTACCTATACATAAGATAAAATAAATAGTATTTCATAGTGGCCACACCTCGGCCCACTATCGTAGGGTCACCGTCCATAAATATTATTAACAAGTATGTAAGAATTTTATTAAGTACAGTGATATTTTTATCTCGGCGAGACTAAGCCGTCGATGTGCGTAGTCCCTGATAAATGGGCACAGAGACAGGAGAACACGTTTCCCAACTCCATAGCTGTAACAGAAAACAATCCCGCGTGTGGTGCCTAAAGAAAAAAAACAATAGGGTCGTGATGAAGACGTAGCCATTGTGAACAACGAGCGAGCAATATTTCACGGCTTTGTATTCCTTCAGAGGCCGATTAATTCTAGATATCTCCATTCGCCTATACGTAATAGTGTGATGAAACCTTTTTGATTCGACTAGTGTTAACAACTAGTGTGGGTAGAAACAAGCGTAAAATATCACTATACACTTCTTATAATCAATACATACATATATAACGGCACTTTTTTACAACTGTTATGTACAACTGTCAGTATGGAATTGTGTAAAGGCAGAGGTCTGTGACATTTCGCCAGAACTTATCTTTAGGTCTAATGTAATGAAAGGCGAGTTTATTGTAACCGGGCAAAATCATATGCCCTGCTAACGGCTACTTACTAACAGAAATAATGTAGTCTACTCAATAGGATATACTGTGTAAAGATTGTGATTTTGCTCTAGGTGGTATTAGAAAGGTTCTAAAGAAAGAAAATACCAAACGTAAATACTAAATGCAAAAGCATAAAGATTGTAAAAGAATCAATAAAGCCTACCTCTACAGGAAACAGATTAGAGTCTATGTAATGTCTAGAGGCCGGATTATATGCAACATAAAAAGCTTGTTATATGCATGCAAATATGCATGAAAATACTTGAAATATGCACGAAAATTGGCAGAATATGCGAAATTAAATGATAAATTTTGATGATAATAAAACTCTTCTGTCTTTTGTATTTTATTATCGTAACTGCCAAAAGAAAAGACGCGCGCGGCTACTGACCCTGCGTTCCGAAATGCGATAAAAGTGTACAACACAATAATTACTCAATAGCCCTTATATTTTGTGACTATTAAATTTGGTCGGATTGGCGATATTATCACTTTTATCGCATTTTGGAACGCAAGATGAGTGCACTGCATTCGGAAAAATATTGTAAATGCATCATAACTAGATCTTAGGTAAAATATGCTATTACCGCTGAGGATGGCTTAAATATGCAAATGCATATAATCTGGTCCCTAGTAATGTCTATTGAACCACAAATAAATAACTCTATGTTGAATACTAATCTTTAAAATCATCACACGCTTTGCGCTTAAGCCATTGTACTAAAAATATCGACATATAATTATTCTGCGTATATCAGTAGGTACCCTACTCATTAAATATTCGAACAAATGCATATGCATTCAATTAGAAAACAGTATTATCAAACGAAAAAATCAACATAAATTTTCTATTTATACACTTCAAAGGACAAACGAATTGCGTTCCCATTCAGTGAGATTTCCATACTCACCTACTTTAGAAAGCAAGCGACATTATGCAAATAAAGTAAATTGAATTACCGGAGTTAAATGTCGTATAAGATAAAAACGACGACGCAATCTACAACCCAATGAGGAGACGTTGTATTAACATATTCAAACCCCTATTGAATATTTATATTATGTAGTATACTCCTCGACAACTGGTGTCGGCGCTTTACTCAACCTTGTATCACTAATGGACGCCACTATCTTTCTCCTGTACGCGTCAAAACAAAAACAAAAAATTGGATTAGCGGCCTACCTTTGTGGCGCTCCCCCTATCTAATTACAATAAGAGAAATAACTGGATATCTGAATAAAACAAGCCATATAAAAAGCGGTCCATTTTCGAAATACCAGAATTTTATTTATTTAATTACATAAAAATGTATCTCCCTTATATAAATCGAAGTTCGAATGCAAGGATGTCAGAAGAACATTTTAAATTATAGGTACGTGTAAAGTAAATGTACAAATTTGATTTATTACTATTTATATTTTAGCGTTATGTTTCAATAGTCTGAATCAAGATACAATAAAAAACATCGTGTTAAATATCAAACACTAGAATCTAGGGTGTGAGCTTTGGAAATGTAATAATAATAATATTCTATCACATACACACAACACCATCTAGCCCAAACTATGCAGAGCTTGTACTATTGGTACTAGACAATGGATAAACATACATAATATATATACTTTTTTTTTGTAAAAACATATATATTATACATAGAATCACCCAGACCAAGACAAACATCCATGTTCATGCACACAAATGTTTGACTTGTGCGGGCATCGAACCTGCGACCTCAGGTGTGGCAGTCGGTTACACTAACCACTACGCCATCGAGGCCACTAAATTATTTCTTTAAAATATATTATATTTTGAAATTTCTTTTAATATCTTAATTTATATCGTACCGGCATTACGTAAGGTAAGGATGTCTAAAGCTTATAAATAAAGGTTGTCATACAAATATCATTATTGTAAAAGTAAAGCGAGTTGTAGATAAATTGTTAATTAGTAGCTGCTTTTCATATGAATTAATGAAGTCGTTAACTCATTAAAACAATAAATATTTATTAATTTCTTGCCAATTAAAAATTACACCTGTAACATCTTTCGGCTGCAAATATTGCAAAAGTGCCGAATTTTATCGATTATTGCACATTTCATCTTTACAGTATCGGAGCCAATCGATAAAATAAAATAAATCGATACTGTCACACAGTGCCATGTTTTTATAGTGCTTAATTGCAATCCTTTAAATGAAGTCCAACATTAATTATACAAAAAAGCCGTATAATTAACACGCTAGTATTTTCTTCCTGATTCGTCTGCATCGGAGGCTATTCGTTATGGTCATTCAATTAAATTTCATGCCAGCCGCGTAAGGTAACTTATTAAAAAGCCATCAAATCGTTTACAGCCTTAAGTTTCTTGACTCGGAGAAGCTCGGAGGTATACTCCACTTGGTACCATTAATAATTATAATAAATTCTTATCGGAATAATTATTTCGTTATAATACTAATAGGAGTGACGATAACTTATTGGACGTTTTCTAATTAACATTCTTTGTATGACTTATTCATAAGAGCGCTTGTAAACTAATGCAGCATTATTGGGTGATAAATACTGTATTTATTTATAAATAAAGAAAACCTATACATTATTCTAATGCGAACAAATATATTAAACTTGTTCGCATCGATTATTGAATTAAAAATACTTCTTAGTGGTGACTTGACTATGTACACCATCATACATAGCTACATACTATGTATACCATCATCATCATGTATAGTGCACCATCATACTTGAAATAAAGTTACTAGTAAAGATATACCAACCTAGTTAAATTTGACATAAGTGTGTACCATGTAACTTAAAGCATGTTCATTTACTTTCTTATTACATTCAAAGGTATGTAATGTAAAATGCGAAATTCTTCTTTTCTGGTTTTTGTAGTGAAAATGTTCTTTTAACATGACTTGGTTATGTATTTCAGTAAATATATGCACTGTATTTTTACACTGAAATTAAACTAATTGCCTGCACGGGTGGTGTAGTGGTTTATGTGGTTACATAGCTACTGGTACTGCGTGTTGTGGGTTCGATCCCCATACGGGATAAAAAAAAATGTGATTCACAAATTGTAAATTCACGGTCCAAGTGTCGGAGTTCTTTTTGTCTATTGTTTGAATGTTAGTAAAGTGACACAGGAATTATTCCTAGTCCAGGAGCAGTTTATTGATGAAAAACAAAATCGTGCGAATTTCGGTGTGTAGATAACATTTGCGCAGACATAAGACAATACTTTTTCATGCCCAAATTTAAACAGAAAAATATTCTTTATTCATTCCCAATAATAGGTGATTAGCCTGTATATTAACCAGTTGACTATGTGGCTATTTAATAATTAAGAATATGAAAAACTAGTGTTTTACCTTCGCTTCGTTCGCGTAAAAGTACTTTAGGTTATGTTAGTAATTGTACTTATTTTAATAAAATATAGCCTATGTTACTCGCTGATAATATAGCTTTCTAATGGTGAAATATTTTTTTAAATCGGTTAACTAGTTTTTGAGTTGCATCCTTATAAGCTAACAAACATACAAACAAAAAATCAAAACTTTCCTCTTTATAATATTAGTAGGTATAGACTCACCAAAAATATTCACGTAGCGCCAAAAGGAAAGCACCATAAGTCGTACACGGAGGAGTCCAGCTCGCCACGCCTCACCCGAGGCTAGAGGCGAATTTCGCAATCAGCACCGCTCGTGTTTCAACTTTTTTACAAAAATAAAATAATATTTAATACACAAGAAAGAACGGACTACATTTAATAACGAACTAACTTTATTGCCTCATGTTATATTGTAACTAAAAACTTGGCCATGTTGTGTGGTTTATTAATATTATAATTAATATTAATATCGTGCGTATATTATGTTATCAATTAATAATAGTTATTAGACATCTAAATAATGAGATTTATAACTCAATTTGGTTCATTTTAAATGAATAATATCGTAACAAAAAGTATATTAGAAAATCGAACTATTATTTGAAACTAAACTGATTCAAAATCTACTACAAACTTGTGTGCTAAAATTTTATAACAGTTCGCGTTCTTATTTCATACTTTAATATAAATCGTACTTATATCTATTGTATTGCGTATACGCAAACGTTTCACATAGAAATAAAACCAGTTTATACGAATTTATTTTTAGTTTATTTTATTCACAGTATTTTATAATTACACCTTTTCAGACGTGTTCAAAGTGTAGATAGAAGTCAGTATTTATTTTAACATATCAAGGCCTCAAAATTGCCTTGTTTTACTGTACATATGTTATATGAAATTGTCGTGTATGTTTATCAACTTTCATTTACTATTAGATAGCTGTGAGCAAAATGTATAAGGAAATTGAAGATTCCACTTGACAACAAAGCCAGTGCAGTGGTAGGCTCATGAATAAATAAACTGGTGTTTATGTAACGTTTGCTGGGATTAAAATTCAAATATTCTGACAAGTCAATCTACGGCGTTCCCGGGCGGTCCCGGCCGCGGACAGCGGAGCCATGCACATAATACAGTACACGCTAAACTTGACGATACATTTTGCTACAATTATTTTGATCGAACTACTTTCAAAAAGAAAGATTTTCTAAAAAATAATCGTTATTATTCTGTACGACTATGTTTTGATTTATTGGTAGTTTAAAATTATCTATTCACTATTATATAGGTATTTACTCTTTATTTGACACCCGCGTATTTATACGGAGTTCGATTTTTTTATTAATTGACGTAAATATTCTGTTATAGAAAAATGTATCTACGCGAGTGTCTTTTATAAATTTAAATAATGGAGCGCTTACATAAATTAATGACTGTAAGATTGATTTACCTTCTCAATCTCATGGTAAATAAGTCTTCATCATTTATAATTGCAGATTTTACATTATAATTATTGTCCAAAAACAAATTTCAACGTTTTGTTCTTTAATATACTAACAAATATTATATTCTTATCTATAAATGTATTAAAATATGGATTTTTATAAATCTAATACACATAAGTGTGCCTAAAAGCTTAGGATAGATATGACTCTAGTGGCAAGAAACGAATTTTTTGAAAATAGATTACCGGATAGCGTATTAAGTATATATTAGGTAGGTATATAAGCTACGTAGGTATATTATGATTTTTAGATTAACGTTATCGTTTTCAAATTAATTCATATAGCTGTTTTCATCAACAATTTTGTTTAAAACTCCATTTTTATTATAGTAAAATAGGAAACGGCTTTGTCTTATTCCTTGCGGTGTTCTACAGCCATTAAACACATTCAGTGCATTTGCATACGTTTCTACACGGAGTACCTATGACTGCCGGATTAATACTCAGTAATCTGGATCTTAACATTAAGCCAGTAGGAGATATGAATTAATAGCAAAATTAATTAAACATTAGACGTGTATATCAACTGTGTTCGGGAGTTATTAATGGCAGTATTGCAAACTGTTCTAATTAAACCATTAATAGTTGAATGCTATGTAGTATTCGAATTACCGGCTTGTTCAAACAAAATAAGTTCATTTAAAAAACTTCAATGTTCGCTTACCTAACCCGTCCATATAAAGACTTAATAATAAAATATGATACAACAAAAGAAATGTAATTAAAAAATCGACTACTTTATTAACAAAAATTAAAACGTCAAAATCAAACACAAAAGACGCCATATTTGGTCGACGGGCACGTAGTGGAACACGCACCGCTAACAGAAAATAAGGGACACACAGAAAGACAGGAAGGGCCCGTGCGAGCGAGAAGTCGATAAAACAGGCCCTCGGATGAAAGGGAAGGCGATAGTGACGCGATGATTGAACGCGCCACAAGAAAAATGATCACCCGTCAAGCGGCGACTGAGAGAAACTACCCCTAGCAGGCGAGACGAAGAGAGATATACTTTTCGATAATGGGTGCGAGCAGGAGGGCTAGCACCAAAATAGGGGTGACGTACAGTGATGGATTATGCTTTTCTCTCTAAAGAAGGGAGGGGCTCACAGGTCGTTATGGAAAAAGCTGAGGGAAGTGGGGACCGACATGTGTCGGAGACGTAGACCGAAGTGATGGTGGGCTTAATTGATTTCTGGATTAATCTAAAAATGTTTTTATTAATTAGCTCATATGAATACGCATGTTTTACCAAAAATTTGCTTAAGTTACATAGGAAATTGACAAAAATACCTAACTATGAAAGCAATTTAAATTTGGCAACTTTTTAATTTCTACATTAATAAAAACTGTATTTATGACCTATGAAAATTATATTCATAATAAATACATTAAATTATATATTTTGAGTCTGTTCCAACATCGTCACGATTTTGATTTAACACGATTTCAATTTTGAAAGTCACGCGAACGGGCCGCTATTCAAAGTCGCTATGAAATCAATAAATTAATTCTATTAATTTGTTTTATATATATTTTAACCATAACTCTTTATGCTATGTATACCAAAAAGTATGTTTACAACTAAGTATGTGCTAACGGTCAGCTAGTGCCGGACAATCAAGTGTCCGACCCCGCGTATTAAAATTTTTACGAGGGGCACCTAAAATGCCAGTCACAGCTATGCCTTTGTCCACTTTGAAGGGCGTTTATTGTTTTATGCCTTTGTTGTGTTAAAATTTAAATCCTTAATTATTCATAGGATTGTTAGGGCGACAATATTTTCACAATAGGCGCGGGTTTTGCAGGGGAGGTAATCGGTTTGATTAATAAATTGTCAAGTTGAATCCAGCGTTAGAATATAAATTGTTACCACAGATATTTCATCCCATTATTATTCGAGATCCCGGTCATTGTTTTACGAAACGTCATATCTCATTCTGTCACCTGATTGTTTTGGTTCACAGGTTTCAATGGGAGGTGTCTTCTAGTTTATGCTTGGAATTGAATGAATTTCGTGGTTTGCGAACTGGGATTTGTCTCGCAAAAGAAGTTTTGTGTGTCTCAATTGCATAAATTCAGACTGCTTAACGTTGTAATAAAACCATATGCAGACCTTTTAAATACTGCTAAATAAAAAAGTGAGTAAAATATAAATATAGTGATACTGTTTTGCTGTTGACATTTTCATTTAGCAACTTATTTTAAATCCAAGTCGTTAAAATTAAATATGGAAAAATAAAAACAAAAATAACCGAAAAAGACACTAAAAACTACAAAAATTATATAAAAATGCGGTATTTTCACAGGCTGTTAAACAACGTTAAATTCTGCCACTGTTGAAACAAATTAATTTGGACAAGAGGAAGATGTAAAAAGTTCCAAACACCAATTACGTTTTATTGTTAGCCATTATATTAATCATCGGGAAAATTAATTTTTCATTTGGACAAATCGCCGAGTGGTCTCTACAAATGTATTTTGTTTTTAATTGATAACTCGAGTTTTCGATAAGATTTTAGGCAGTATGGAAATGAAGAAAATCAGTTCTTGTATAAAATATCCTAGCTGTACAAACTGAAAGAGAGAAGACTTACAAAAACGAAGTAAAAATAGCAAATGAAGTAAAAATTTGTAACTTGTATTATATTTTATAATAGGCATTACATCTTTAAATTTTTTATAGGTGAAGATGACTTTTTGATTAGAAATAATATTTTAAATGTATGATAGAGAAATCAAAGAGTTATCTATAATTTTAAATATCGCGCATAAAAAATCAGATTATTGCAGTCCACATAGATTTAAGCATTACTATTAAAAATATTAAAAAATACATATATGATAATGGTTTCAATTGTTATAACAATATGGCATTTTAAAGATCACCACCCATCAATGACCACCAGTTTAAAATTATAGTATTTTTGTTATTATT
Source organism: Catocala sponsa (assembly GCA_963564715.1). Classification (NCBI taxonomy): domain Eukaryota; kingdom Metazoa; phylum Arthropoda; class Insecta; order Lepidoptera; family Erebidae; genus Catocala; species Catocala sponsa. Next base: position 17,987,840 of record OY751337.1, on the reverse strand, counting down.
TTTATTAGCTACTATGACGTCATAACGTGCTACTTAAGATACTGAGATAGCCGTCGGTCACATCACGGTGGTCTTGCGCAGCAATAACTTATTTGTACTTTAATTATTATGATATTGGTAGCCACGACTCCAACACATTTAAAATAGGCAGATGATGACTCTATAGACAGAAATATTTACATATGGCTTGGCACATTAATATTACAGAATTAGTATAAAGCACTTCGTGACAAATTATTATAGTATACGCACAGGTCAAATTGAAATCATCTTTGAAATTACACATGGTACTCATGATTTTTGAAAAAAATAATTGCATTAAATTCTAAATTTAAGGCCTACTTCAGAATTGAATGCAATTTTCGTTAGAAACTATAATTTGCTATTTATTTTTTTAACGGTGTGCTCGGAATAAACCTTATAACCCCACAGCCTTTTATCGTAAGTATATCTTCAAGTCGTGATATAATACCTATTTTCTGCTCAGGATAAAAGTTAACTTTTTTAACTTAGGCTGTAAACGCTCTGTGATAAATTACATATATGTATATTATAATTCAGTCTTATAGCAGTAGAAACAAAATTCAATATTGCATCCACTTGCTACTACATTTATCTATGCTCCACATTAAAGTACATTTCAGACGATCGCCGGATGTAAGCAAACAAGTACTCTAGCAATCCTATCCCTATTGATCAAGGAAAGTAGCTAAAGACTCAAAGTTCCGTTTAACCAGTCTATTTTTTCTATTAACTATAATATATATTAACTATAACGTATAGGTAAATTCTTTTTGTTAATAAAATTTTCTTTTTTCATTTCTAAAACAAGAATATTCTATTCAACCATTTCGTGTAGCCATGAAATTGAAAACAACAAACATTTACGAAAATAGAACACATGCAATGATAAAATAGTTGAAATACCTGCTCAATATGGGCATCACCTCCGAACCATTTGCCTACCATTTCATATTCATAACACACACTGTCAAAAGCGTAAAAATCAGTGAACGCATTGTATAATTGATTTACCGCTTATTGTACCGCACAACCGTCTCATTAACGATTCAACAGAGCAAATTGTGCTACCTAATTACAGCTCAATGGGCTAAGACAAAACAGTATTTATGTTCAGCGATATATCACACAATGAGCCAATGTTTCGGCCGCCTGGCTCCACAATAAGTTGGAGAACCTTAAAATCGAGCTTAGAAAAACTATTAGCATTTAACTAATGTACCAACGTCGAAATATGACATTGCCCGTGCACGGTGCTCATAAAAACAAAAGCCAAAGTATAAAGAAACAATTGCCTTTTATGTATGTGCTAATGAGTGTACGAGCACGCGCTGTAATACAAGTATGGCGCGGTCCGGGGTTCGACGCCGTTTCAATTAAAGGATCAGAATTTAAATTAAGACTGCTTCCTGCTTAGTTGTCTTAATGGTTGAGTAATTGAGAGAACGCTATTGATTTAAGCCATATAATGCTCCACACATACAAGCTTACACATATAGCAAAGTGTTCGAGAATGTAAAATCCGTTTCTTATTTGTAATTTTTCTTCTATGAGATATTTTATTAGTGTATTGATATGCGTAAACATTTGATATTCATTCGAATCCGAAAGAAATTAATCATAGAAACTTTGTTGACACCACGAATCCATTATACATGAGTACGCGATTATTTTGATGGATTCCATGAGAATATAAGCATCAGTACTCCCCTAAAATCTCGAAATCGAACAATGGGAACACGTGAGACTCCCTTCGCTTCCAAGGCTAATGTTCACCCCACGGAGGAAGGAGATGTAGAGAAAAATGCGTATTTATAGCAAATACTCGTACTCAAACAGTCCTACATTGTGTACGAGTCAAATAAATGAGTCTCATTTTTCGTGCTGTCAAAAAAATCTGAATGGAAAAGAAAACGCGGCGGCGAAAAAACAGCAGGCTGCGGGGTTTTTATTTCGTTTTTAATGTAATACTGATTTGGGATGTTTCAGATTAATTGTGCCTTACCTGAGCGCGGCAAGGGTGACGTCGCTGAAAGAGTTCTGCGACGCTGATCGATCGCGCAGCGCAGATTGAAAGGAGAGACGTGAAAGGTAATTATTCATTTGGCGACTAGAATAGAACACTTTTGTACCTTTATCTTGGGGTTTTTTTCGATACTTTTGCACGAAATTTGCAAGTAAATGGATGGAGTGACACGGTGATTTGTTTTGTTGGACGCATTAGACTTCCCACGAATTCGATTCCCGCTCCTTGCGTGTATACGTTATAGAAATGGTAATATGACTTCACCGAACCTCCGAAATACGTGATATTATCATATAAGTGCCGAAAATTGCCTATACTTTGAATTTAGGTTCTATGGCTTAAATAGATATCCAACATGCAACCAAGATATTTGTACACGATATGTATGTCTAAAATATGCTCTGTCACAGTAGACGCAAACTTTTGACTATTATTTCGATATTCAAAGTAGTAGTACAAAAACTGGACAATGCAAAAATCGAACAGCAAAGACACTTTCGAAAATAAAGCAAAAAAATTTGCATGCCTATGCACCGACAATGGACCGCATGGAACCCGGAAGATTGCACAATACAGAACAATGAGGCAGAAGCACATGTTATCCTGACCTGATTTCACGAAATCCTATTAAGGGACTTCTGTAGACGCCAGGAGCCTTTGTCTCCACAGCCTTTTATGATTTATGTGACGTTTCTTTGATGTTTATGGCACATGCCTCATTTAAATACGTCGACTTGTGCTTTGCACATTTTAACGCTCGCCCATAGTCAATTTTTTCCAATACAACTGCGCAATACGTGCACGGGTCCTTAGCATTTGAATGAACATTTGGTTACCAGATTAGTTCTCTATGAAGCGAGACTATACGTGTGTAAACAACGAGTCACATTGACTCATTAACTTCAATTCCTAATGTGTTATTCTTCGACAAAACAAGGCTCCATTTACATTTGAATGACCGAGGATACTCGCTCATTGGAATGATAAAATGATGTTCGACCCTGTGGCATTATGGCGGACTTTCTCCGTCGTTACGTAACCAAAAGCCAATGATTACGAGCCTATCCGCAACAAAAAAGTAAAGTTTAAAATATCAAAATGAAGTCTTCAAGTGGGCTCGACGTTGTTTCGAAATTACAGGCAGCTAGGCGGCGAAAACTGGCAAATTATAGTCTGGGACCGCAGACATTGGCCGCGGTTACGAGTCAGAGCGGGCGATAGAGATCGCGGTGATTGCGTGCCCGACTATTGTGAACGAACCATTATGGTGACTTAACTAAACGCTCACAAGAATATACATAGGTATTGCTTCAGATGTTACCTTATTTATTCTTTGTTATCTGATGCAAGTAATATCCAATAGCGAGCATCTTCTTCGCGTTCTCGTAAAATACTTTTAGTTTACAGCTGAATTTGAATAAATTTATTTGTTTATAAGCTTTCAAACTCTGCATAATCGAGGCTATTATTTATAATAATTGGTCATTAAGACAGTAAGGCTATGTGATAAAACTTTGACCATGACCAGCCTTTAGAAACACGTTACTCCTACACTTAAAAAAGCTCTACATATTTACGTAGGTACTGAGTATCCATGCCTGTGACGACTGCGTTCATCCAGTTGAGGCAACATTAAATAATATTTGTATGGTCAAGTGATTATTTACGAATGAAGGTTCCATTCCCTGAATCATGCAATGCCGTCGGTGCCAGATATCGAGAACATAAGTTATTGCCTTTATAAATCGATGTATAGTCAGTTCCTTTATACCTCTTGCGAATTGATACATTTTTCTAATCATATAACTTATATATTTGGCTTTGTATAACCCAAAGGCTGTAAAATATAGGATTAAAATTAGCATCTATTTGCAGGTTGAAAATATCTTTTGATGTTCACAGGGCCTAGGAAGATAGTGTCCATAGGAGTGGACAATAACTTCATCAAAATATACATAAATATTCTGATTACCAGCTGTCTGTAGTTGCCCTGAACTTAAGTTCAATACGTTTAGAATTTTAGTTCAAGCTCAAGTATACAAACATTTGATGACGACAATGACAATTTGATGACAAATAATAGAGATAATGTTCTAGAGTGTTGAACTGTAACGTAATTGCTCCTATTAGAAATTAATTACTTTTTTTTACCAGCATTGGAATAATCCAGAATATTTATTTATTCAGCCAGTTTTTCGCGTGGGCTCACAATATTATACCGTACCGCCCTGTAGACGCGGCCCACGTCTGTCCGTTTATGGAAACGTCAAAAGCCTGATGGTGTTTAGTGACCAAAAATTACATGATTGATTTCAAAGAATATTCATATCGAAGTTTGCATATTATTATTATATAAGTACACACATGACTACGTCATCGTATTTATCTCATACACAATTATAATAATTGAAACATCATAAATAGTTTGTAATTTTGTATTGACAATGCCGCACTATGAAATAATCCAGTGGTCTTCAAGAGGTTTACTAATATTGAATAAACGCATTCTGTCGTCAGAATGATCTCCCATAAGGATCACACGCAATTTTTTAATCGAGTACAAGGCTTAAACCCGCATTAATCACGATCATAAAACCTATTATAATATTAAGTAAATAAAGCCAGTTTTAAGAAAAGTTCTTTTCATTTTCGAACTTACAATAAAATCAAGATCCACCGCGACTCACACGCTCTTTTTATTCCTGGACAACACTAACCAGTTACAAAATAAAAACGAATTACTATGTTTATTTTTTCAAAAGTTCGATGCCTTAAAATCATCAGGTTTAGTGATCCAAAACGTCTCAATACCCAAGTAACGAGTTGGCCATTAATACAGGGATGTATCGCGAGATAACTTTATTCTGGTAGCCGCCTGCTTTGTATGCGGCCGTCCATGCGTCCGTCATTACCAAACAACCACCCCAGATTTGCTACTAAGCCATTCAAACTTAACCTCTATTTAGTAGGCTGTAAAGTCCTCATAATATGTGCGATTACGTTTGCAAGCGCAGCCCTCTCGCTTTTATCTTATTGGTCAACCATTACTCCTAAATTTAAACTCTTCATTATAATGCCGCAGTGAGAAAACTCGCGATAACAGCTCGCGTGAATAATATATAGGTAATGAATTTTGATAAAGGTAAAACACTTGCGGATAGATAATGCGGTGTGTTAAGTTGTTTAAGGGAAATGCGATTGAGATATAGATAGGTAATGTAACGACTTTTTATATAAAAGTACATTTATTATACGGCCAGTTTCAATACTTCTATTTTTAAAATAGGATCACTATGTTATCTTCGACATGGTGAATATAGTATGACCTTATTTTTACCTCTTTATTAACTAGTTGAATTCTCAGCACATATCATATTATACTCCAGTCTAAGTAGATCTCTGAATCTCTTACACATATCCATTATCTGAAGTTCAGCTCATCTGACATTATTGTGTCCTACAATATGCCGTGATTGCTTAATTAGGAACCTCATTTTACACAGATAAAGCTGCTTAAATAGAAACCAATTCAAATACATATATTTTGCGACGTTGGTACTTTTAGAATATTGCTAATAAGTAACATTTTGCTTAAGTATGTATGGATAATTGTAAGTTGAATATTATCTTATTCCAAAAACATGAACTACATCTAGACTGTGGAACTGCCTCAGTGTTACTCCTATAAGCATGCTGTCAGCGTATATAATTGTAGTTTTCATATAATAAGTCATCATAATCTCAATAAAATAACATATACTGTTCATAATCAAAACAATTTCTACAGCGAGCCATGAACAAAACATCTAGTACATTATAGACAGTGATATAAAATACCACTAAGATACAAAAGCAAAACTGTATTGATCATCAATCTTGATTGATGATCAATACAAACATCAATATTTACCTTGATAAATAAATCTAAGAAAAGTACAAATCCTAGGTAATTTTAAACCTAAGCATTTTTATAAACTCACCTTACATAATGGCTAGGTTTCATGCTCAACAACAGTAATTTGCGGAGAGCTATCTGGAGGCTGAGCCATCCTTGATTAGGGCACGACTGGTCGATAATGCTGTTTACCCCATTCAGGTTATGCGCAAAACGGCAAAACGTTCAGCAATAACCCGAGCCATGTAGTTGACGTGATCACGTGACCTGCGCAAGCGCTGGTGGTCGCCCCTAATGGTTTATATACAGGTTATGTCATGTCTTTGGAGTTGAAAGAAAGACGGAAGTGTATACTTTGATCTTCAACGTTATTTAGAAATTCTATGTCATTTGGCATATCGACAGATTAGGTAAATGAAAAACGACATACCTATACCTATATTTTATTGGTGTTGTAAAGTAGTAGGTACACCTGTGAAATAATTCTACGTCCTATCGTCAGTAAAATACCTACTTTTAAAGATTATCAACAAAGATATGACCGGTAATAAAATAGTCACTATAAAATGATCAGTTATTTCTTGAGTTAAATGTTATATTGCATCGTGTTTAAATAAATATGGGAACGTAACCACCGTAATTGTTTGAATAAATTACATATTAATTAACAAATCAATACCCCTACTACAGAAATTCGAAACTTAATAAAAAATATTCAATTAAAACGACCCGAATCGATAGAACACCGCCAAACCAAAATCGATTACGAACAGTCGATACTCTCGTCCCGTGAGGAGGTCGGGGGGAATGGGAACGGTTGTCTCTGCACCAGGCGTTGACTAATCGAGGCGCGTCCGCGTGGAATAAGACTGATTGCACCACGGCTCGCCTATGCCTGCCTATGTGGTTCGCCCAGCCCTCCTACCTACACAAACCGACATTATTTAAGAAATCAGCTCGCTCAAGCGGCAACAAAGGGAGTTTTTACCGCCCACGCTACGTGTTTTTGAAAGACTTATTACGTAAATTAAGTAGTGTGATTATTGAATGCTCAAGTTTGCGAGATTGCAAGAATTTCGGCGTGAAGTTTTAATTTACTTTTGCCTATAATGATAACAACTACATTGTATTTCTTCTCATAATAGACTCACATGTCTGATTTTAGGTGTACATTGTGTCCTTACATTGTATATTAGTTAAGTTCACCACGATACAGGCATTCATCCAAATGTAAGAGTATTCTATTTTAAGGTTTAAAAAATATGACGAAGGAATATATCGTTAAAAAATCAAGCTGCGTAAAAATCCATGAACATGTTCTCTTAATGTGTCAAGTCAACGTGCATTTGTCTAACGTACAATGCACGTAACACACATAAACGAATTCAGTTTAAAGCAAGAATAATACCATAAATATTAGAAAAATGTATAATGAGAATTGATTAAGTAATAAATAGCAATACTTCTTCGGACATTAGCAACACACGCCATCGTTTTACACTCCGAAGTAGTACAACCATGATAGAATATAGAGATTATCTTTACATATTGCCAACACCTGTAAATCCTTATAGAGCCTAGATAGTTTCTACTAAACAAGTCAGTTTTATACCGGTAACTACAAAAAGCAATATTAATTGATCGCTTCATTAAGTGTTTTCAATTTATAACCATCGCGAATCACTGCAAGTAATGAAGTTGTAAATGATTGGTGTTATTAATCTATAATTTCCACTCAGTAAATACGCCATATACGCCCACTTTCCTCAATCACGTACGATGCACTTTTATTCATCTCTCTTTCCTTATCAATATAGAAGAGAGAGCTGGTAGATTCATGGCGAAGACTGCTATCAAAGTATTATGTTATAATTGTACGAATTAATTTATACCGATCTCGTGAAATGCAAGAGTAATTTAGACACCTATGTCTGAGCAAAAAGTTAATTAATAATAAACTTTTTCAATACCATATATCTTAGAAATCGTGTTTAGCGTTTTTGCAACTTTTAATCAAGATAGTATAGAAAATCTTTAGGAAATATGGTATAATTAAATACATTTTGATTTTATGTTGTGTTGAAATGATTACCTAACTAAACCACAAAGTTCGTGCTTTCCAAAACGTTTTAAGCAACATAATCTGTTTGGCAATGCTGTGTGTAAACCACCTGCTATAAAACATTACTTAATCCAAAACAACTAATTCTAAAACCGAACGAAATCGCTTAATCCTTTAAGAACATAATTTGTTGGGATGTTTACAGTTTGTCGGGCATTAATAGCCCATTAAATATATCAGAGTATTTTAATAGCCTTCTTATATTGGCGATATATCAAACTTTCGTTTGAAACAAAACAATTACCTATTATACATAGTAGAAGTAGTCCGCGCGTCTGGGCGGGCAGACTGATGGCGAATGCGATCGATGGTGACAAATGGATGTCGACACACGAGTGCCGGTGGTGCGCGCTTCAGACAAAAATGTCTTGATGGAAATTACGATTGACGACAAGTCGCAAATATACCGAATCGAACTGTCTTAGCAAATATCATAGTCACTTTTAAGAGAGAATATATTAATAGCTTTAACACGATGCCGTACTCTTATCCGAATCTTCGCAGATCTTTATAAATTTGCAGTTGAAGACAGCATCAAGGTCATACTTTCAGATCATTGAGAAGACCAAGTAATAAGCGTGATAATAAAACACAACTAATAGTATCAATAAAGATACAATTAATGAGGCCACGCGATCGTGGTACATTAATATCACGTAAGTGTAGAGCAATTAGAGGCTCGTATCTCTAGTCGTATTAGCTGTACATTACATTTGCTTTTTCAACACTACCCAAACTACAAATTAAAGCTCATAATCGTTTTAATCTCCTCCATATTTAATGCGAAAAGTCGCAGGCGTGTGTAAGCCCTGTTGTACACGCGATCGGTATGCGGCATGCAGTTCTAACCAAACGCGATACGATTGCATGCCATAGTACATGACTCAAATACCCGCATGCCGTAGGGTGGAGTCCCCTATTATTGGATAGAATTATTCACGTCATGACGCTCAAGTGACGCCCGATTTTAATCTAACTTCCTGCCTATGATTTGGACATAGTTACTTTTGTTTTGCTCTAAAAGATTTATAGAGTATAAATAACTTTGATCTCGATGTATTTTAATGAAAACAGTTTAGCTATTAAACGGGATTTAAGAACGGTATTTTACGTGTGTTTAAATTAAAAGCAGATTAATTTGAATAATATGTTTCAATTATGTTTAATACATTATGATCATATTTTACTATAGACAGATAACATCATAATAAGTGAAAATCGGCGCTAAGAAATAATAAGTAGTTCATTGGTAGGGCATAGAGCTCAATTAAATTGTATCCATAAGACCTTTATTGTAATACCTATGTTCACAAATAAAGTTTGATTGTTGATTGATTGATTACTTCAACTTTGGTAGCTTCTGCCTTCCTCTTTAGGAAACATGCGTGAATCTATAAGTAGCGACGAAAATAAAGAAAGCCGCCAATACGATTGAAAGATATCTGAATTGGTTATCATTGTAATGGTTTAACAAAAATGGCCTAGCTTACGTCGGTAAAATTTTATCGTTTGCTTGAATACAAAAACAAAATATTCATGTAGGTAGTTCTGTACTTATCATAAACAAATATATTTTCCTCATTATTTTCTAACAAAAAAGCCGGAAGACATTAATAACTTTCATAAAAGTCAATAATATCAAACAAAATAAGAACACAATATTCTTTGAAGCCAGCACTACTTGTGAAGTATCGTGAGTTAACTTAAGAGAACAAAGGCACCGCACTCGATGCTCCTTTTTATCGATGCTAAATATCGAGATGTTATTCGAATCAGTCCAGATTGATGGCCGCTCGGATATATTGCATACCTATCAGTTTTATGTTCAGGCACTTACATTGAATGCCTTCAGAAATGCACGGCATTAGTTAGCATGTCGATTTAGTCATTGCCCGCTTGCTTAGTGACGGGCAAATCGTTATTAGATTAGGTTAAATGATCGTTTAATTTGATTTGAATCATTTATTCCGGAGTGATCATTTGACTGCCAGTGTTTGAATACCTTAACTGATTAAAAGCTCAATTGCATACGCATTAAACTACTGATTTATGGTAATGGTGTTGATCTTGTACTTTCTTATTACACTACTTATTTGTTACGGCTCAGGAATAGATAGACCATTTTAGGAACTTCCAAAATAGTAATTAGATCGTATGTAGCGTAAAATGATAGATCTTAAATATAAACTGATCAACATATTAAGCGTTTTCCAGGTAACGAAATAAGGATAGAATTTATTTAGGAATAGCAGACATTCTAATAATTCTACTTATATCCTTTTATTGCCGTATTTTTTAACATCATTGTAGGTACAGTGTATAAACTGCATTATAATTATTGTAAAAGCAAGAACACGATGGGTTTCAATAGAATCATAAATTGTATATGAGACCTTACAGCAATAATATTATGCTCTACAGTACATTGTCAGCAGTATACGATGATTCTAGAATGTTGATTTTAATAAATCGATTAATTTTTTAATGCCTATCAGATACCGACGCGACGGCTACGTAACTTAGAACTTCTTGTTCAAGTGAATAGGTCGAAAAATAAGGTTTAAACATTATTATAGTTGGCTACCTAATATTAAGTCAGTTAAATAACTTATTAAAAACTTACTATTATTAAAGCTGAACAGATTGTTTGTTTAAACACGGTAATCTCCGGTACTACTAGTCAAATTTCAAATATTCTATGTGAATTTTATAACCCAAATATTAATAAAGTTTACGCTGTGTATGATCATGCTACCCTTAGGACTATATCCTTAGGAGCAGAGCTGGTTAAACCGTGGGGTACAGCCAGTATATTATAAATTAAATTAGGTAGTACTTGGTAGAAACTATTGTAAAACACTCAATTATGGTGAAGAAATGTAAACTCTATCGCAACGTTTAAAGATGGCTTGGTAGACAGGTTTGTTTTGGCACAAACCGTTGATGATGTTTCATATAAAAGCAAATGTAAGGTATGTAGCGGCTTATTGCAAATTAAATAAAAGCATAATTATTCCTTTTTCTGATAACTAAACTGTAGAAGTTGACAAGCAGAAGTAAATGGCATATAAAACTGCTATCTTTAAAGTTGTTATTACCACGTATGTATAGCAATATACGCAAAAATAGAGGTACTAGCTGCTCTATACAATACAACTGTTATATTAAATCAACGAACCACATGCGTCCATACACATATACATATTAAAAAGTGTGGCGATGCCTAAAAAGCCCAAAATTCGATACACAAGTGTCGGCACAACATTTATAGATACTGATTAATGACATGGAAGTGCAGAGGGGACTTCTCGCCATGATGATGGATGAACCAACAACTTATTAGATAATGGTGTTTCAATAGAATTAGACGCTTTGTTCTTCCTGCCCTTGCGCCGGGTCAGGAATATGGCGTTAACGGTATCGAGACCGTATCGGTTGGTATAAGAAACGTGTATTCGAAAGGTAAAAAACATCATAATTTACAAAGGACGACATTTTTAAATTTGTCCTGTTTGATAGTATGGTCAATTTACAATATACAACTTACAGTGTTTGCTTGCCTGTCCTTATAGGTAGTATCACGAAAACGTAAATAAGATTAAATAGAACCTTAGCAAACATGTTTAAACTGCGGTCGATATCCTTACTTAATATTATAAATTCGAAAGTAACTCTGTCTGTCTATCTGTCTGTCTGTTGCCTTTTCACGGCTAAACCACTCAACCGATTTACATGAAATTTGGTACAGATATAGTTTAAAACTTGGGAAAGGACATAGACTACTATTTATTCATGTAGGTACCACGCGGGCGGAGCCGCGTGCAAAAGCTAGTATAGATATAATCACTTCTTCTCCTTAGCCTTTATTATTTCTAAGTCACTTGGGGTCGCCTTTCTAGTCTAACCGCATTTGACCAGATATCAGTTTTTACACGGAGCGACTACCATCTGACCTCCGCAACCCGAAGGCTAACGATACCCTAAAGCTAGACCAGTGTCAGGATATTAGAGGGCACTGACTTCCCAATAACGACTGCTATAGATGTTCATGGCAGCCGGGACCGACGGCTTAACGTGCTCTCCGAGGCACGGAGCAGGCGATAATTGTCAATCTATACGCACATAATCTCGAAAAGTCATATAACTTCCGAAAGTCGGAGGTGCGCGACGTGGGTTCGAACCCTAGACCCTCTGCATTGCAGTCTGTTGGTTACTCCACTGAGCTATCTATACAAATAAATAAAATTAAAGTGTCTGTTTGTAATGTCAAAATAACAGCTTTTTATCTAATGCATATGAAAGTATATAAGGTACCTATAGGAAAACATCTGTTTTTAAAATTTTTGTCTGTCTGTCTGTCTGTTTGTTCCGGGTAATCTCCGAAACGGCTGAACCGATTTTGACGGGACTTTCACTGGCAGACAGCTGATGTTATAAGGAGTAACATAGGCTAATTTGATTTTAGAAAAAAATAGGCTTTCGCGGAGACAAACACTTTTTAGTTAAAATCTACGCGGACGAAGTCGCAGGTAACAGCTAGTCGTTGATATAATCACTTATATAGATTTATTTATTTATGATCAACTTTTTACTGCGCTTATAGTGTTAACCAACGCATGCTGCAAGCCATTTATGCATATGCTAGCGGCCCACCCCGGCTTCGCACGGGTGCAATGTAGATACTAATATGGGTGGAGTGATCAATAATATTATGATTAGTCTATACTACAGGATATCTTTATATACAATATTTACAGCTGATTTTACAAGAGACAAGTACAAACATGTTTTTTTAAAGGTTATTCTCGAAAGCGCGACATATAACTGGCTGTGTGTGAAACACTCAACGCTCAAATCTAAGCCGGCAACGTTGAATGTTTGACCCTGTGATTTATTAATGGTCATTGCAAAAGATAGCTTTACCGGAAATTGCAGGCGCTTAAATTGAAACGATAATCCGATGCTACAAGAGGAATCCGGGGAATTATATGTAAAAGATAAAAATGGTTATTGTGGGTTATCCTTAGGAGATAAATATATACCATCGCGGACTTTTTCATCGATTTTTTTAAGATATACTATTCCGTAGTACATTAATTTGATCTATCTCCTAAGGTTTGGCCGTTTGCGGTTTAAGCGCACAAAAATATGTTTGTTACGACATCACATAACAATTTTTTTAATTTTTCAGCTTTTCTGTACTATAATATATATGTATTATACATATAAACCTTCCTCTTGAATCACTTTATCTATTGCTGAAAACTGCATTAAAAACCGTTGAGTAGTTTAAAAGATCTAAGCGAACAGACAGCGGAAGCGACTTCATTTTATACTATGTAAAGATAAAGTACTTATTATGTTAAAACTGTGAAAAATACAGTAGTAACGCAATCATTATTGAACTATACTATATAATAATTGATATAATTTTTACTAACGAATTTATCTTTTGCATTTGGAACCAATAATATAAACTGAACGAATACATAGATAAACAAAAGACTGACTTTAAAAATAATAATCGTCAATGCAAGAATCCAACGTAAACAAACAGCAAACAGAAAAACTATCTGCTTGACACTGTTACAATTTGAGACATAAAATGCAGTACAGTTGACATGAAACAAAGCTATGTTGATTAATTGTACATCCCAAGTTGTACAAGTACTAAACAAAATGGTTTTATAACAAATAGTTAATTCGTTGAGTATTAATAACAGCAAAACATCTGTTATTGCAGGCGGCGTGATAATGAGCTAAACAAGGCACGCGATGCACTCAAAGCTACTAATATTTAAGCGATTAGTATTATATGTGATTTAAAGGTATAATAACACTGTATTTTCTTTTTGGTGACGACGTAAAATGAAAAGGCTGGAGTAATTAATTTATGTAAGGTGAGAATATTTTTTTTGTATATTTAGACTAAAATACAAAATGATCGTAAATTAAGAAAAGCTTCTCAATTTAGAAATTACATATTTGAATATTATTTAGAACACAGAATATGTATTTGATATGGTTATTTGAATTGCCCAGCAGTAGGTACAGTAGGTATTATTCGGATAGAAAGCCAGAAGATAATTAATATTATAAAATAATTATGTATATTTTTATATTACTATATTCTTTATATATTCATAACGTTTAATATATTTATACGATCGCTTGATATAGCATAGCTTTGTGCTACGGCATCAGGGTAATAAACAGATGTGAATAATATGAAAGAGATATTGTTCAAAAACGGAAGGAAATTTATCTCCTACTGCTAAACACTGCATTCATTGATCAAAGCATTAGTAAAAAAGTACATACAAAAAATGGAATATTATTACGTTTTCATGTGTGCAAAACTACATTCTTGGATGTAATGTTGACTACAATTCAACAAAAAAGATTAATGTCCGCTTTACTTCAACTAATTGCTAATATTACTTAAAGCAACCAAAGGGTGCCAACACAAAAAAGGCTGACATAATTTATTGCACTAGAACTGTGCAAAATTGTAACAGGTACTTTCTTTTAAAACTTTTATTGCAAAGAAAGTGTTTTATTTACAACCGCATTAAGGGCAATACAGGTCGCAAACATTAAACAAATTCTAACTAAAAAAGAAAAAAGTTGAAAGTAAAGGTGTGACAAAATTCACAAGAATGCAAGCGAAAGTGTTCTTATTTCAAAATGTTCGTTGCAAAGAATGCGTGAGACAATGAAACAAAAGTGCTCTTTGACAATAACCATTGACCACCTGCCGATTGGGACAATTTGCATATTATTCGCACATAAATGCACGGTTTCGTTTTCACTTGATGCTCGGGCCAGTCTATTGCTATACTTTGGTTCAATCGGTTCATGTTCAGTGCTTATTTGCGTAACAAAGTTAATAGCTTTAGTGTTTCTAGTTCATTAGTTTATATACCACGCACTTTACTTGATACATGAAATAAACAACACCTAATTGAAAAAAGCTAGTGGTTCTGAATAAAAAATAATATATGAATATCCGTGAATCACATATACCTACCATTAAGAGTTGGAATGACGTCATAACATAGTATCAAATTTCGAAGTCTAAAGCAAAATATTCTGAAGGTAAGTGGTCGAATTTAGATCACCGGCAGCAAAGTAATACATAAAAAGACCGCATGACATGCCTCCTTGTAACATTATTGATGTCAACACGGTATGCCTACCTTATGTTGTTGTTGGAGATCGGCACTTCGGCAGGTAGGCATATAAGCGGTTTTATTTATAAGATGGTGTTGGTAGTAATGTGGAATGCTGTGGTCGCCGCTTGGCCGGCAGGGAGCCCGAGTATAGGGTGTTTTAGAAGGGGACATGCGACGACGGCCGAGATTCACTGGGACACTGTAATACCCTACTGATAGACAATTGAGTCGCATTCACTTCGAGATTTATTGCAAATTTGCTTTACATATCACTATTTTATAATGAAGGAGAGTTAGAATGAAATAGATATTCTACTTATGTAAATTTCCGCCATTTATATATAATATAACTATTTTCGACCGATATTAACAGTAAATAATGTATTAAAAAAAAGCCATCGACAACGGTGAGCCATAAATTGTAAAATCGCGAGATGAAATCGACGTGAGGACACCCCGTACAGCGGAGAGTATGATATCAAGGTTAGGCTTAGCGGAACACTCCACATGTGGTCAACCTTAATAAAGTGCGATAGCCATACACAAAGGCCACGCGTCCGACCGAGATAGATATAGGAGCTTAGCGGCCATGTTGTATTATGGATGCCTATCATATTTTGGACCCGCTCCGGACCGGATTATTCTTTTTTCTTTTGCGCCTCCATCTCGAAACCGGTCTCCGAGCGACGACCACCATTTATTGTAGATTAAAGAGGCTTGTTGTCTTAATTTTAAGCCACGCTTTAATTTATGGCCACGTATTAATGTACGGTCTCCGCCATTTTTTCCGAAGATAGATACGTCATTGATTTCTTTATTTGTGCTGGCGAGTTTATTAATTTTGTCGCACTAGTGCCGACTAATATTTTCGTGCTTAACTTAATGATTTGGCAATTAAATTAAATTGTTCTCGTTGTGGTAGCTAAATTAAAATTTACAGCGATGAAAGATTTTAAGCGGTGCGCCATCGCCCCCGCTGTTGACTGTGAATATATTTGTCATACCGGCGTTAAGGGAATTTGCTTCACAGTGTTCATGTTTATCGATAATTAAGCGGTTTAATTAACGCCTACGTTGTCTCCAATCACTATTACTTTATAAGCGTACTCTTTAAAACTACGAATTCAATGTCGAGGTCATTCAACTGTGCGTCATCGTCGGTACAAATTAATCATAAATTCTCTGGACAAAACAAAAGCGAAATGAGCAAGTGCAAACTCCCATGTCCGAATGAAAAAAATGACAGTACGCTCGGGCAAACCGAAAGGACGCCAGCGCAAAAAGCGCTACCGGTGAAAAAATATGATTTATCGCGTGAAAAATGTGGAAACACACGCAAAAAGGGAGAACGGTGAAAGCGTGGCATTTCCACTAGACAAATTTATTAATCCTATCGGCCGGCCGCGTGTATTTGTGTTTGTATCGACTTTTTATTTTCATATCTTTTAGTGTCGCTAGAGAACGTTATTGATTTTCACTTTTTTATAGATACGTTGAACGCTTTTCTGTTTAATCATTTTGCATTCTACACAATACCATCGTATTGAACGTTATCTGTGTTGACTGTGGTAATGGCGCAATGGTTTAATTGGCTATATTGTTATTGCAAATTCGTCGAATATTTTGAGTTTGATCACCGTACAAGGCCAAATGGTTGTGTGTTCTAGTCTATATATCTTTATACGCCTGTAATATAAGACCATTCTTCGGCCAATACTGGAGTTGTAAAATATAAACAAAAATAAACACATCTTAGATTATGGCCGCGTCCACGTGCGCTAGAGTTCGCTCCCAACTTAATTTACTACATAGACATGAAGAAAAGAAACATAGTTTCGAATTCAGAAACCATTTATTAAATCACCCGAGTTCGTTTTTTAAATGCTTACCTTTGTGTACAGACGCAGCTTTTTATAGTTTTATAAAAGTCAAAAATATTGGCGTACGTTGTTGAAAAGCCGCAAAAAAAATACACTGTAATGCTTCATCTGTCATCACAATATTAATCTAAAGAAGTCGATAACACAAAAATAATATAGCAATTTCATCTAAATGCTTTAAAGATAACTAAATACTATATAATTTCAACTTATAGATAAGTGCTATTACCATTAATTAATACACCCCCTCGTCCATCGTCGCAACACTTCACAATACATAAATTACTATTTACTAGCTATTCAATAGCACATTACCATCAAATCAAAGTCAACCACACAGCATTGCTCCAATATCAGTAATATTCTCCCATCTCGTTATACCAGAAGGTATCATTTCGATGATAAAGCCCTACTTGGACTCAGCGATTGCTATCCAAGAAAGCACGTATTAACACATACACATTATTTGCTCACGTATCTCGGATTCGATCTGTGGAGGTAATAAAATCAACAGCGGTTCGGCCGGTGGCGTCCAACCGTAGTATGTAATTACGCTACCATTCAATAACAAACTGGTATCTTAATAGAGTGCTAAGAATGTTGCTGATGTCTGATATAAGGCTGCAATATTGTAAAGTCGCCGTTTTAGTACAATGGTAGTAATGTACGTGAATGGTTATATTGGTTAGATTATATCGTTTAATGGTGTTTGCATAATGCAGCTATTGTGCGAATACTTATATGATGTAAGTCCTTAGACTTACTACTATTCATTTCAGAGAAGACTTACTAGCTACTGCTAAATTATTAGTACAACTAAACATTTATATATTATTTGCAAGCACAAAAACATACAAAATTTTGGTAAGAAAATAAGGTTTGCAAATTGCGAATGACACTTTTACGAGCGTGCCCTAAACGAAAACTGTAAGAATACAGCAGCGTCTAAAATTATCCCTTGAATGCCACTGGAAATTCAAATGCCTTGGGCATGTATTGGGCGGGAATTAATATCATTTATCTGTACCTTTGAATCGAAAGAATAATAAGTTCAAAGTGTTATAGCAGTGTGTATTAAACTCCAATGATAGCCTGGCTTTTAAATTATAAACTGTGTGCCGAATATGTCTGAAAACGTAGAGTTAACGTGTTTCCTTCTTCCTTCAATCCTGAGTCCTTCAAGCAGGGCGTGAAAAAGCACCTTCTCAGGCTGTCAAAGTAAAGACCTCAACATCGCCTCGGCTGCCATGAGGGCTGTGTGGAGGCCACTGCTCTTAGACCACACGACTACTTACCATCAGGTGGAGTGTGGTCATTTTGACGAGCAAAATATTTTTTTTTTTTTTTTTTAACATTTGCAAAGCTAAGTACAAATATGATACAAACACTTACGTAGAAAACTATAATTTGGAATCGTTTGCTAATAATAAAAATATTGATAAAATGGTAACGATTATTTATAGATACAAAACATTGTAAAATGCAGATCGCAAACGCAAAAGCCCTAAACTATGATGAAATCTAAGAGTTAGTTTTACATTAATTAGTTATTACATACATTCGCATACGAATATTAAAATCAAGATATTGTTTCAGCACATTCTTAGTTTACAAGTGTAAAACTTTATTACTTATAGAATTGTGTTTTTTATTTCGCTAAGGATATTAAAAGTTCAGACAAATAAATAGAGTTTAAACTAAATCTATGTTTGATATGCCCGCCCAAAACTTACCTAAGATAAAATAACTACCCTCCAAACCACAGTCAAAATCCACACCTAATTAAATTCTCTGCTTCATAACGTTTCACATACAAGGTTTTCACAAACACATACCCGCGGATTGTATATGACCGCTGACAGATACGGCGACGCGGCGGATCTTAGGCGGAAATTAAAACTAATAATTCAAAAAGTTTCCGCGCGACCGAGCCGCCTAGCCAGATTTATGTTTCAACCAGTCTTGTGAATGCTTCCTACGTTGTTCTAGTTAGCTAGAAGGGATAGGATAACCTTTTTGTGGTAAACATCGAGCTAATTTCTTGTTCTGAAGCGAATATTAGAACTAATTTCTGGCTGCCTGGTATGTAGTCTGGTTGGCATAATATGTATAACTGTTTGTTGGCAAAATCCGGTCATAATTTACTTAAATTAACGTGCGTTTTTTGGTTTCATCCTCCGGTTTTTTTATATGCATAGGTTTCAGAAAACTAAGCTTCCAACAGAGCTATTGTAGTGCTAGAATTACCCTCAAAGGTGCGAAAACAACTGTTTCGAAAATATGTTTTTAATTTTTATAATGTAATATAACAAATTAACCTTTTCAATACATAATATTAACAATTTGCGTGAGCAATATATAACAGTCTGGAAAATATGTGACGGGCTTACTTTGTACAAGTAACACATCGCTATATTGTAAAGTTTATTTATATAGAATCGCAGACATAGTGAAGAATTTGCATTGAGGTATGCACGGTATTTTATACAAATGTGTGCACTGCTTAAGAATGTCACACCTCATGAAGTTTTACAAAAAATAATACAGCCCAGTAATTGTTTTATTTCTTTCAGTATGGTAAACAAATCAACATTTTCTAAAAATGATGCTATTATTATAAATGAATTATTTACTTAAACATTATAAAGCTCATAAATACAATCAAAGGGCTCTAGAAAGGCTTCACTTTATTTCTGTCAACAAAAAGAATATAATTATGAATACTTAATTAACGAACAATACACAGTAAAAACTAGGACACATAGCTTCGATTTGACCAGTAAAAAACGTAATGACTTGTATACTAAAATGAATACTACACTAAAGATTCACTAAATAAATTGCTTGCTAATAATCTACTTAGTGTTTCAAAATTGTCATGCTCAAGTAACCTAATCTTGGACGTTTCACTTCAATGCCCAATAACGATCTGTTGTGTGAAATTAAAAATATTGATAGAATACTTTTTAAAGTAAATTCTTTAAATTGCGATTTAATAACACCATTGTTTAGTTTTAAATCTTTGCTTCCTACTTCCCTATTACACAGTTACCGCCGAAAACTTTGTGCTAGTCGAAACAGAACCTCGTTGGCCATTCACTTTTATACCAAACTGTTTCAAAACTGTTTCTGCTGTAAATGTCTTTTATAAACAATAGTTGAGAAATTAATTTGGATAACTGTTCGAGATCGGTAAGATTTCTTATTTATATTACATCATATTATGTATTTCCTGTTAAGTGAAAACATAATTTCGTATTATTATACATCGAAATCAACTACCTTTATTTGTCTTAAATTATTAAGTCTGTAATCATATAAATAACATGAAAAGTCTCCCAATTCCAGTCCAAGCATTACTCTTTCTAACACTAAAATAAAACTCCTTAAACGTGGACACAGACAAACAGTAGTCGAACAGGATCGCATTGACATTAGGTACATAACGATTGTAATACGTCGACCGTCGGCGGTGCATCAATCGCATGCACTGAGGCCCAGAGCGAATGCATCAATGGACATCACACTGCAATCTGATACTCTTCTATTACTCTAACTTTTAGATTCGTTCGTCTTCCATTGAATGTTCTGGCTGCAATTAGAAAAATTATCATTTTTAAAGCCCGCAATGGATGCTGATATAGCGATTTGGTTGTAAAGGAGTATATAAGGAGAGCATTTATATTCTAAGGTCAACGAAAGAAGTGTAGTTTTCAGTCCTTCCTCGGCGATTTATACCTGACGGCGATGCACGACTGTGAAAAGTTTTGCAGTTGTTTTATTGATATGAAAATGTCAGCTCTGTTCTATTCGCTATTAAGTATATTTCAATTTTCAAAAAGATTTACCATTTTGTTTATTCCTTTAGTTCATCATTTTGTTTATTTGTAAACGTATAGACTCAATCATAATACTGTAACTCAGAATTGCCTGCGAAAGATAAATCTATTTCATGCCTGGCTCGAAATTGAAATACTCAGAACTGGTAGTTACGTGTACATTAGACTGTTGCCAAAATATCGTATGTTTTAAGGTTGTACAGTTTCACTAAATTGGCGATGTATGTTGTGGTTTCTTTTAAGGAATGTCATCCTATTTACTTAAAAATATCAGGATGTATAAAGGTAAACTCTGATCTAGCGATACGTCTCTAGTTAGAAATTAATTTTGTTTAACGCTATAATTTGATAACATTATTAGGTATGTCATTACCTCGGGGTCAATTTGAACGGCATCCTTGGCCTAAGGATTAAATCTCATCTTACTTGTTTAAATAAGTTACGTAGTATTATTATTACATAACAGGTATAACATAAACATTGATACATTTTGCTAAGAGGAAGTGACACTAAATAATGAACATAAAAATCGTACCTAACTATTAATACAATATGATTTAAAGGACATTACAGTCGCTTCCATTACTCATTATGTATAGCTTATTGTAATTGTTGATACTAGATATTTTATGCAGACATGGGACGCCTATTTACACCTTAACGAATAAGGAAAAGTGATAGATAAGTCTATTTTAGCTCCACACGCACGGGACAAGCTTATTTCCATATATTGCGCTATTTTCCGAAATCCTGGGATTCTGAGAATCTCAAAGCTCGCGATCTCATGATCTTCGAAAACTCGTATTATGATTATATGGAACCAATAAGGCAATAAAATACGCAGGCAGACTTACTTATTATTATATTTACGTATTCTTGTAGAATGTAGTACATATACATTGGCATATAGAGTGCGTACAATTTAGGTAAGAGCAGATAAGTGACGTTATTAATAATTTTCCCGTTATAACAGACGCGCTTACTCGCATATACGGATATAAATGTGTTGCCAACTCCTTTTCGGGACACTTTCCGTCAAATTGTAATGACTTTTGAACATCTTTTTTTCTGGAGTTACCAAATTTATTTTGTTTTGGGAAATTTGATATCAGAGTTATTATTATCAAAATTATCTCTTACCTGACACACATGAAACAAAAAAAAAGAAAGATGACTTCAAAAAAAAACAAATGGATTAAATATCTTCAATAATAAGTTACCCCCTATTTTATAGCAAGTAGCTCCATAACATACTTCTAGATATATTTGTGGAGCCAATGTGAAGAAACAGATATTGGGCAATATCTGTTTCTTCACATTGACTCTACAAATATATATTCAGAAGTCTTAACCTTTTCAGTCGCAGTGGCACACCGGCCAGATACAATAGGTTTATAAATATTTTAGGCTTTCCAAGACAGGTTAATAACACAGAGGTGTTATTTAGGGTGACGTCACGCAAAAATTTATAAAATGTAGAGACATTTTATCAATTTTTGCGTGACGTCACCCTTCCAGTCTATCTATTAATTTAATAAGCTCATCAATAAGCCTATCCACCACATACAGCAATAAACCTTTTTTACTATTAATACAAAGAAATAACGAAAACTCTATAAAATAATAGATTTTCCCGTCAATGCCAGTGAATATCTGTACATAGAGTACGTAGCGTCGGCGTCGTGTAGGTAGAGCTGTTTATTATTTAGAATGTGTAGCGGTGGGACGACGCGACTTGATGCTCGCTCCAAGTGGAAATCTTTTGGGATTACGCCGCCGTCAACCGGACCGGGCTGTTGGTACACTAAGCAATAACAAAATAATATAAATCCGATTACGTTTTTATTAATAAATATATGTCTTAATAATACGGTAAATAGGCAACGCTATTAATAATAAACATTTAATATCTGTTTGAGTTATTATCCTAGGAAGGTGGTTATAGGCTTAGCCTCGATGAGACGTTAAATGATTAACGATTTGTAAATAGTGGTCAAGTAAACACTATTAATAATTATTTGCAATGTATTATTATGTATCCTAGAGGAGGATTATATTAGTGTCTAATTGAGGATGAAAAACTGTATATATATATTTTGTTGCAAAATAAAACAGGTAACACTGATATTGATAGATTATTGAAACAAGAGAGATATGTCAAGATTGTAGAAATCCGTAGCTTTTGTATGTACCTTTGAAAAACTGACGAGTAAACGAAAGTACCTTACCCTACCCACCAGACTAAGGAGCTAAACAATATTATGTTTCAGAGGACCAGTATTATATATATCACCAGTGCTAGCAGCAGAGTAATTTTAAGGGTAACCTACCATTAAAAATTCCTGTGACTATACACACGTGAGTGATGTCTGGTTTTTGACCTGTCACCTTAATCATATTGAGATATATAGATATGATAAAAGCAGTGTCTATAGATGCGGTGTCCATACGCCGATAGGCGAATTAAAGCATCCATATTCTATGATAGCTGCTTACCCTGAGGTAGAGCGTGCTTGCCAAAATATAAAAAAGTAAATGATCTAGTAAATGATAACTTGTACAATTCTTTTTTTAATTTGTTATATTCGAAACTAGCTGTTACCTGCGACTTCGTCCGCGTAGATTTTAACTAAAAAGTGTTTGTCTCCGCGGAACCCTATGTTTTTTTCTAAAATCAAAGTAGCCTAAGTTACTCCTTATAACATCAGCTATCTGCCAGTGAAAGTCCCGTCAAAATCGGTTTAGCCGTTTCGGAGATTACCCGGAACAAACAGACAGACAGACAAAAATTTTAAAAATAGATGTTTTCGTGTAGGTACCTTATATACTTTCATATGCATTAGATAAAAAGCTGTTATTTTGACATTACAAACAGACACTTCAATTTTATTTATATAGGTATATAGATGTATAGATAAAATTGGCAATGTCTCGGTGTACCGCCATCCCTATCATCTGAAGCGTAGCGCGCTATGATGTACGAGAAGACGACGCCTGGCGAAACCTAAACCGTAGTAAAGCCTCCATCACGTCAAATGAATACTAAATCACGAGTGGCCATTTGAATTTCAATATCTATCCGCTCTCAGTATGCCCGCTGGCCTAATGCGTGCTCTCGTGTTTGTGGGTTTTTGATACACATACAATGATTTAGACATTTGTTTATTCTTTTAGAAACCTGTGTTTTGTAGCTATATCTCAATTTATTATTTAGGCAAGTAGCTATTTTTGTTGTTGTCAGGTACGATACGAACTTTGCTTCTAAATTGCATTGAAATTAACAAATTAACAGTTAACCACTTTCAAAGTAAAATATAACTCGTAGTTTTAAAACAAGTTCCTCGTATGTAATAAAGACACCACTTAAGTATCTAAGTATGTTTGTACAAAAAGCTGAGCAGATAAATACTTCACTTTCTTACGGCGTCAACATGTGCCAGATTTCCCAGGGTGAACAAAAAAACCTCCACCACTAAAGCACTTAATGAAACAAAAGGATCCGAACTACACAAATTGCCAGATACATATTCTTAGCACATTTATCAGTGGAAAAAGAACCGGCGCTGAATCGGCAAATATTTTTTCTAGACGATTAGCGGAAACTCTCTCGAAATACCTACATGAAGACAAAGATATATTTTCTGTCGTTATGAAGCATTCTCAACCGTATTGCATGTGTTTCAAGTGGTACTTTAGAACATTTTAAGATATAAGAGGATAGATATATGTAAGTTGGTATTAGTCCGTAAGTTCGGCGTGGGAACGGGCGCGTCGCATTGACCCCTCCAATGCTTAGACAAATGATTTCCAACCAAGAATTTTCTTCAAATGCTTTTACGTTTACAATATATTATTTGGTACATATATTTTCCACAGGTGATCAGTTAAGAAAGTATGAAGTAGTTAAGAAAGTAATAAACCAGTTATTAGTATTCGAAATTTTGATTAAGTTACTAAAATGTTACCAAACTTTAAATATCGCGTTATTCATAATATTAATATGTTATCTCCAAAGGCACAACAAATATTTATATTAACGTTACCATTAGGGCAACGCAATGGCTATTTTTTATATTAAATTCCAAATACTAACCCTTCCAAACAGGCCTGCAATACCAATATTATCATGAACTAAATATTGAATATCGATATTATTTATTTAACATACCAATACCCTATATAAACCCACAGAGAGGGAGGGTTTCTTCGCGCATCCTAACAATTTTTCTCATAAACCGAACATGACAGATTCGTACAGAGATTGATCGGACGCGCGCAGTTGATCTGATGGGGTGCCGAATTATAATGCAGAGGGTGTTTTGGCTCTCCGAGATGGCTGCCTGTGCCTCGATAGGTTTTGTAATAACATTTTTTTTAATATTGGTACGATGCATAAATGTGTTGTGTGTTAGACAATTTACTCTCGAATCGTTTATAGATTTTAAGTAATCCAGTCCTATGTTATTTTTGATGTCTTACACCTAAAACGACAATAGTTTACAGAGTAAGTATAATATTAGAAATTACAGATTACTAAATACATTTCTGAAATGCCAATATATCGCAATTTCATAGAGACTGAAATTCGATTTGGTATCAAATAAATAGGTAGATACTTGTATTTGTAATCAGATGTTATAATTCAAACGTTTATTCCCGAACTTCTGACTATCGAGTATATTCCTAAGCACATCTAATTCGTCACAGGAACAGTGTTTTGTCAATTTCAGACATCCGAAAAATTGGCTCTGTTTTTTTCTAATTAAAGCGGCATTAAAGAGTTTAAACAAACAAATTGCATTTTAAGCTTCTTCCAATTTTTCCCCCGAGCGTCCAGATGAAAATCTTCATTCGACGGAGGGCGAACTACCCTTGAAAAAATATAAAAAGTATTATTAAAGAAGGAGACAGTTCGGGCCACATTTGTAACTGTCGCGGGCCCTATGATGAAAAATTAGTTCAGTCCTCGTGACAAAGGCGAGCTAAACCCACTATACACGGTTATCTCACTCTAACTTGTGAAGTGCACGCTGGAGAAAAGGGACGGATAGATGCTGCGTTTCCAATAGCAAATGACACAGATAGCTTAGGGATGACCGTAGGAGCGAACAGCAAGTTTTTGACAGGGGCCATTTATTGTGTATTGAATATCAATATAATTTCCGTGAGAGTCGATTTTTGTCTCATAGTGTGTGTGTCCCTCGAGTGAGAGTTTGGGCACACAGATTACGGCCAATAGCAAATATTGTAAATGATTGATGGAGGCGAGACGCCTCCGTGGATGTGCCATTTCTTTGCTTTGTTCTGTTGTTTTTCTTACGCAAATTCCAATGAGTTTGATGGATTGCGGTAGAATGAACGTGACAAAGTATGAGATGGTCTCAACAAAATTAATACTTTACATATTTTATTTTTGATCCAATATTTAAGTTTATATTTTTATATCCTTTGTACATTCAGCATTCGTAGTATGCGTCAGGTTACCGTTTATTTCACACCTTTATTATGATATATGATTTTATACAATAATTAAAAACGATCGTTCTCTTGGAATAATCTTTGTAACATGACGCTTGTGTTAGCGAATTTACTACATCTAGACTTGGAATAGCTACGGAAATTGAGATCGCTGCACTTAAGACCTGGGTAGTGAAGAGCTTCCGATTAAAACTATTTGGTCTTAAGCTAGTATACATATATGACTGATATTTTATTATAAAATAAATGTTACAAAAAAGAGACGGATGTATAACAGCAAGATCCGGGATCGATATCGTAATTTAAAAATTAGATATCGTAATTTAAAAATTATAGGTATATCGTTTACAATGCTTATTCTCTATGGGTTACATAGAAACGATTGAACATACAAGTACACACACAGTCCGCATTACATCAGAATGAAATTTGTAATGTTTATATGATTATGATGATATGATTGACACAATTTTCTTAGGAGTTTTCCGTACTGGATGCTTTATACTTTAAAACCCGCATGGTAACATAAAAAAATATGTTACGTTGTGACCTAAATGAATATACCTATATGCACCTAATCTAAAGTAGTTATGAGTCTGACTGATGGGTCCTGTAGCTTACACTTACAATCGATCGTGATGCACGGGATTTGAATGAAGTGAGTGTGACAGATATAGGCCATGAAATGAACGTGTAAAAATCTTCAGCAGGTTTACGGTGTTAATCTATTGCTTCTTTCTATTTCTTTTTTTTATAAGTCACCTGCCACACTTGGCATAATTCAAGATTTAATTAGAAACATTCAAACAACGGACACATAGAATACCCAGACGCTGACCTACCTGTGGGTCATACAAAGTTTTGTCCCGTGTGGGGGTCGAACCCCGAACACGCGGTGCGGCGGCAGTGGCGAGTCGACAACTTGAACCAATACGCCATCATAATGTAATACACACATGATCTATTCAAAATGATCACAATAGTTGTACGGGAGCTAAACAATTGATTGTGTTCGGTCTGCATCTGGACACTACCGAACACTTAGGTGGAATGGTCGCACCATTACTGGATAATCCCGACCATTTGCGTACGACGACCACGCACTACAAACACAGGGTCAAGGTTTGTGGTGGACTATAATTGAGTTTGTATGGTGACATAATCGTCAGAACTTTCCAAATATGTTAAAGGTTTATTTATGATATGGGTTGTAAATTACTGGATTATATTAAGGTTGAATAACGAAAACACATATTTCAAGATCGCAGTAATAATAATAATAATAATATAATAATAATAATATTCTACCACATACACACAACACCATCTATCCCAAACTAAGCAGAGCTTGTACTATGGGTACTAGACAATGGATAAACATACATATATACTTATTTTTTTGTAAATACATACATATTATACATAGAAACACCCAGACCAAGACAAACACCCATGTTCATGCACACAAATGTTTGACTTGTGCGGGAATCGAACCCGCGACCTCAGGCGTGGCAGTCGGTTACACTAACCACTACGCCATCGAGTCGTAAATAGCAATTTACGATCTTTGCCATCTCTACCAGTAGACAGCACGGAACTGCACGGCTAGTGTCGCACTGCCGCCGCGCCGAGTGTTGTGGGTTCGATCCCCACGGGATTAAAATTTGTGTGATCCACAAATGGTTGTTCCGAGTCTGCGTGTTCTTTGTGTCCGTTGTTTGAATGTTTGTACAGTGCACCGCGACACAGGAACTGCTCCTAGTGCGGGAGTTGTCAACAAAACAAAACAGGCTTCAGCCTATGTATATATACCTAATAAAATAAAGTTTATTCGGTTAAAAAAGAGTACAATAGTGGACTTAATCAACTTTAAATTAAATCTTAATATCTAACAAATGAGCAGCGATAGCTCAGTGGGGAGACCAACAGACTGCAATGCAGAGGGTCTTAGGTTCGAACCCACGTCGCGCACCTCTGACTTTCGGAAGTTATATGACTTTTCGAAATTATGTGCGTATTGATTGACAATTATCGCCTGCTCCGTGCCTCGGAGAGCACGTTAAGCCGTTAGTCCCGGCTGCCATGAACATCTATGGCAGTCGTTATTGGGAGAGTGTCGACACAAAAGATCCCACTGGGTCGAAGTGTCGCCGGTCTGCACTGACTGGCCCCCACATAAGATAAGATAATATCTAACAATAACTCAATGCCTTAATAAACTAGTTTGTAACCAAAGTAATAATTATAGTTATGGCAAGAAAGGATAATTTAACATTTACAATATAACATTTCAATTATTATATAAGCTACTTGCGTGAACTAGTTTAGACCTGTGTTTCAGGCGATCACTTGTCTATCTATTTTAAAAGTGCACATTTATTTAAGTAATCTATTTGAACAAATAACTAAATATAAACTTAAGCTACAACTGCCTGTACACGTACAACAACAGTGTCATACAATAATAATATTTTTATTTCCATAATCGATACTACAAATATTGTGTAAAGGTAAACATATTAAATTATAAGTACAAAATAATTAAACTAGTGAAAAAGGTCACCCATCCCTGTACTAGTTTAGAAACTGTATCACAAACATATAAAATATATGTAGGTATTCATCTCGTACGGGTTCATCGATGTTGAGTATAAAAAACATTAGAGTTAGAAAGCTGTTTGGATATCTCTTAACATTCATTAATATATGTTATGACACTTATGACCATAAAAGTACCAAATGCTACAGTAGATATGGAACTGCATTAATTGGTTACTAGTACGCAGTGTACACATTTAAAGCAAACGAAAACAATATGGTGGAGTAATTGCCGCCTATCTATGCTCGCTCTTTGAGCGAGCATAGATAGGCGGCAATACATGCTCCTTATTCGCTCAAAGAGTTACGCTAATAGAGCGCATAATTGAATGATATTTGAATATAAAATTAAATCTATTCGAATATCGTTCGAATGCACGACGTACTGCCTACTTAGAATGATTAAATATGCAGCGCACGCATTTATATATTGTGTTTTCGATTCAACATTTGCATTTGCAATTGCGCTTATACCTAACTTAAGTTATTAAGCGGATGTAGAATAGGTGTAGTATGTCACATTTCTTGATTTCGTGCAGTTACTGAAAATTATATAACGGAAAAACTCTTCAGCAAATTGTATGACTTGGGAATAATACAAGTTATGCTAAGGTATCGAAGAGTGGTCGCTCATAACAATATTTAGAAAACTACTGTTATTTACAAAAAGTTTCTGGTTCACACAAAATATCAAGAAAAATGTCCGTTTTCTTTTATAAATAAAATGAAGTGGCAAGAAAAAAATATTAACAAAATAAATCAGCTTCCAAATCAATTATTACTTTATTAAAATTTGCATACATATATTATGAATATTAATGATACCCACTTAAACTTAATGATATCTACATTATCACTTCATATATACTAGTTTATTGGAATTGACGTTAATAAAGTTATATGTTATATTAAATAATGGATGTTTACATTCAGAAATATTGATGTTTATTTACTATAAATGAATACTCCAAAAGTAAAAGCGCTTAAATTTTATGTTAGTAATTAATATTAATTTAGGGTTCTGTATCGGTTCAGTAAAATCAAAACATATCAGCTCACGTGATGATCTGTCTGTTTAGTCATCAAGATACTTTTTTTCCAGATATTTAAACAGAGTCGCGCCTGGAAACTATCAAGGAGCAGGCAGAGACATAGGTATTGCATGTACCTATACATGTAATATATTTCCGCCTAATCCTATAGCTATTATTATAATAATCCTTACTAATATTATATATTTATATACTGATATTATAAATTCGAAAGTTACTCTGTCTGTCTGTCTGTCTATCTATCTATCTATCTGTCACCTTTTCACGGTTAAACCACTCAACCGACTTGGATGAACTTTGGTACAGATATAGTTTAAAACCTGGGGAAGGACATAAGCTACTTTTTATTGATGTAGGTACCACGCGGGCGGAGCCGCACGCAAAAGCTGGTAATAAAATATTTATTAGCTACCAAATAAATTACAAATTAAAGCGAGCTATGCCTCTGTAAAATTGCCAGGCATTGTGCTACTAGCAATCGTATAACAGAAAAATCTAATAACACCTTGCTCGATCCAGAAATCGGACTCGAGAGCTCTCGGTCGGCCACGAACATAAGGTTATATGTATACTATATAACTTTAGAAATTAATATTGTCTCTAGCGTTCTCGCTTCAGAATCAACATTATTTTTAATACGTTTTATACTTCTAGCTCAATCACACAAAATAATTACATAATTATTAAGTGCTTATTTATATTTAAAATAAAAAACATTAAAAAGAAATACAGACGAATTGAATACCTCCTCCTTTTTTTGAAGTCGGTAAATAAACTGAAACAATCAATACTTTAGCTTTTAATACATACTAGATTTTGCTCGCAGTTTCGCTTAAATGTATGTTTAGGTTAGATAGGACGAAATATACCCTATGTGCTTTTCTCTTCTCCTGACAACGTGTATGCATATACATTTCATGATGATCGTTTGATTTGTTAAGGCGTAGGTAAAAGCGTAACAAACAAACTCACATTGGCATTTTCACGTAGTTGGGATGACGTCACAAATAATAGAATGTCTGAAAATTAAATATATCTGATATTTGTATACTTCTCATGATATCGTCAGTACCTCTCGCACTTGGCATTTCTTTTTACTTCCGCTACGACAAGATTTTATTAGGTTAAAACCTTATTACACATTATATAAATAAGGCCTATGTAAAGATGAAGGTTTATAGTCAATCGTATAAGCCGTTTTCGTGGGAAACCACACATTATTTGCAGACATATTGAATGTCAACGACAACTTCCACAGCGTGCTTTTCGATGACGTTATTAGATTGAGCGCCTTCTAAGCGATCACACGGCTACGAGCAGCTATTGTGCTCACTATTATAAAATATCTGCTTTTTACTGTGTAATAATTAAGTTATTGTTTTAGTGCATAAGATTTGACATAATAGCGAGGCACTGTATTCGAAAGGCACAATGCATGAATCTTGAGCGTAGTGCAAGTTGAAATGATAACGGCGCGTGAAATGTATCTTACTGTTCGCAGACGCCAACGCAGGACGCGACATGTTAGTGTTTAGATGGCTAATTTTCGTACTAAGTCGCGCGTTTTTATTTATAAGGATTTACTAAGCAGCGTGGCCGCAGCACTGCAGCCGCGCTGTACATTGCGGCATATTTGATGGCACCCTAAATTGTACATAATAGAGTACCAATCTAATCGTAAATATTACAATTGGTATTCTAATACAATGTCAAATCTGATTTAAAATTGCATCTCAGTTCATATTTCACGTTTATTATACTAAATTAGAACTCTATTCTGAAAATATTTTACAACGGGAATTGGCATTTAGATAATAATAATGATAATAATAATATAATATTCTATCACATACACACAACACCATCTAGCCCAAACTAAGCAGAGCTTGTACGATGGGTACTAGACAATGGATAAACATACATATATACTTCTTTTTTTTGTAAATACATACCTATTATACATAGAAACACCCAGACCAAGACAAACATCCATGTTCATGCACACAACTGTTTGACTTGTGCGGGAATCGAACCCGCGACCTCAGGCGTGGCAGTCGGTTACACTAGCCGCTACGCCATCGAGGCCGACAAATGGTTCGATGGTTCTCTGATTTAGAACATGAATTTAAAATAATATATTATTTTATTAGAAACAATCTTTCGTTTACATAGAACATTATATAACTCTAGACAGTATATATAGCAATCTTCATACGATACATATAAGATTACTTATTCATCTCTCAGAATTACAAACACTACATAAACAAAGCGACAGTACAATTCCCACAATCTAATTTCCATAGCTTGAATACCAACTAACTATTACATAACCGAACCTTCACACACACATATAGGAGTAATACATACAAATAAGCAATCAAAGCAAAACCCGAGTACATAGAGAGTACACAATCGGTTGACCGTCGTCGCAAAGCGGCCGCAGGCAAATGACAAGGAATTAGTTGGTAATGGCGACACCATTGTGCCTAACTGCTTCGGTGGCCTCACCTAGACATACATAATTGATTATCCTAACTCAACCCTTTGCGTTTTACAGTTTTAGAAGCGTTTTTGCTTCGTGAATGTTTTATGAGTGTCTTGTGAAAATTAGGGTAGATTTGTTACTGTCTTGTGCAAGGTAAAACACCTGTTTCGACAAATCTTTATTTATATATTTTATTATGACGCAAATATCAGACATATATGTATGTCATATGAAAGATTAACGATATGGAAGATAAAAAGCCTAATATTTTTTATGCGTATGTAATTTACAGCCTTAAAATTGTGCATAATGTATGCACATAAACATATGTATTTTCTTATTAAAAACACATATATTCTATATCGCAGAAAGGGTAGGCGAAGATGCACCTCACATCACTACACCCACATTTTGACAGATACAGTTTAGGTCCTACGAAATGGGGGTAAGCCTATTGCTATTTACCGGACACAGTTACAGACGACGCGCAATCACTGAGAACTTATCGACAAGAAAACCCAGTTGCACATTGCCGGAAAATGAACCAAATACACAACAGTCGCATTCGCTACCACAGCGCCACCGAAGCATTTTCTTTAACAAAAGCATAACATAGCTCTTTCACTTCCTTCTTTAATAACTTTATCTTTTGCAAGAGGGATTGCCAAAGTCGATTATATCGAATAGAATTATTCCTACTTACAACAATCTCAACCCCTTTATTCTATCGCAAGTAAAAAGCAACCCATTTTCTTCAAATTGACTCCTCTCACAAAATGACAAACTCCCCCTAAATCGCAAAACAAAAGAACTAATGACTTTAATGCTTTCTTAATTCGAACAGTTTGCCTTCATAAAAAACATAAATAAAAAGTTAACCCCGAAATTATCAAATTAAAAATCGAACAAAAAAGCAAAACAAAGCTATGACACACATTGTGAGAATCCAGGTAATTAAAATAGGAACAAAATTCAAGGTTGGATAGGCTGAATAATATTTGTCTGCGTCACATGCCGACTTTTTTAGTAAGACGAATCTGTCACAGATTATCTCAAGCAATTTTTCATTCCTTTGGTAGAGCACCAGTGTGACAGCTGTCTTAACCCTTTTTAAACCAATGAGAATGTCATAGGCGCACGATTTACATTGAGATATTTTTTTCTGGCCCATCTTGGTATATTAAGTGCTTTTTATTGCGTTTTAATATCCTGGTTTTTTGTTT
Organism: Catocala sponsa; assembly: GCA_963564715.1. Taxonomy (NCBI): domain Eukaryota; kingdom Metazoa; phylum Arthropoda; class Insecta; order Lepidoptera; family Erebidae; genus Catocala; species Catocala sponsa. The sequence goes on along the minus strand of OY751337.1, from coordinate 17,954,043 downwards.
GAGTTTGTTGGGGTGGGAAGGGGTTTATTTATTACATTGCTTATATACAAACATTAGGAAGCAAGATACATAATATTATGCAGGTGTAAAACAAACACTTTCTTTTATAAGTAGTATACAGTACCTAAAAAATATGGCAAAATGTCAGAGAGATGATTGCCTATTGCAAAACTATTTATAACTACTAGATGTCATATACTTGCATTTTAAATTGTTTTGTGTACATGTAATTATCTCTTAATACAAGAAATGGATAGAAATAGATTAAATAAAGGAAACCAAGCCTCACACGCGTGTAAATTTATTTACCTAAGAAGTCACTTATTATATAAACCTCTAACGTTCGTCTTAACGATCTCACAAAAAAGGTTTTGTTTGTATTGAGTCATAGCTCGTTGTACTTAATATTACCTCATTTAGAAACACGTGTTAAAGCTCTTTACCTACTATCCATTAATTAAATAACAAACACGAAACGCGACACCCATTAGCTAATAAAAAACACCCAATAATATAATTTATTACAACAATAAACACATTTTAATTATCGTTATCTATTCACAATCGCGTAATTAATAGCAGCAATAAAATTAACCCGCCATGTTTCAAATAAAACGTTCGAAACAAAAGTTTGTAACAAAATAAACGAGACCTATAATACATCATTTGTGTAGCTATCAATAAGGCGGCCGAATCTTAACATCTCACTAACATCTCAATTTCTTGTATTGGAAACAACAATAATATTTCCTGAAACAGGATATTTATTTAAAACAAGGCGTTGATAAAGTAATTTTCTTTTAACCTTAACCATGTCTTTATGGAGTGGTCATTACTTAGCAATGGTACACAGCCCGCTCTGAGCAATGGCTACGTATTAATCAAAATGCCATATTTTTGTCTCACTCGTTTTGTACTTCCGTTCCTCTCTTACTAGTCACGGATATCTCGTTTTTATTTGTTGCCAAGTATCTTTCTAAAACACTGCACCAATCATACAAAAACAATCTTTAATCTGCTAATCCTTAGTCTTAATTTCAATTGAATTGTTGTTTTTCTTATTACCTTTTTCTTTGTTTGATCACACTCAGGTTCTGCAGTCTTACTCTCCTGAGACGAAATTCGGTCTTTTTTTTCGTCTCTCCATCAAGGATCCTTTTTTCGCTTTTTCAGAATAGACGTAGGAAAGCGTTCCTTCCTTCGTCCATTTCTTACGCATTATCTCGTAATCATTAGTTTCACCATTTCCTTGATAGTAAAAGGTTTTTAGACAACTCAATTAAGTGGATATATAAATGCAATCCATTTACACTTTCGTTTTTTGAACAAAAATATGAGGACATATTCTTACATTAATATTAGAACTATTTCGTAAGATAAATAAAGTACAGAATTACTGATACAATCTTGCATACATTGAAATGAGATAATAACAGTCATAGTTATAGTTTACTCTTTGTAAGTATTTGTCTATATAGTATTCATACTTAGATTTACTTTTAGTCCGTCTTATGCACCTAAAAAGGGCTGTTTACTACAAGGTAAGTATACCAACAAATAAAATATGATACACAGAAAATTCTTCTGAAACCGTTTTTGTGTGTTTTTAATATTGGTTGATTGCTTTTAAGGGATTTATTTTTGATTATGTTTTAAGGGGATTATTCGTTTTTATTGAATTTTATTGAGGTTTTCGATGATTTTCTAATCCTTAAAGGACCCAACCACCCTAAAATATTACATAGCTGAATTTCGTCATTCCTAACGCTACCTAGAACTGTCTCTGGTAGACAACGACAACCTTGACCTTCACCTCTTTAACACAGCAGTGCTGCAATCGATATTGATATTTAACATTGCGTCTGCACGACGCATTTCCTTAACTTACGTTTAATTAGACTGAATTTTAAAGTTCATAATTAATGAAATTTGAAAGACTGTTACATTGTGACTTGCTTCTCGCAGAACCTGTATTTATTCTGCAATTAATCAAATCAAAACATGTATGTGAAGTAAAGTTAATTATGCTGAAAGAATCATTTAAAATATGTATTATCTTGTAGTATATCGAGAGATAGTGTTATCGAGATTATCGATCATAAAATTGACAATAGGCGTATACAATAAATAGATTGCGAATATTTCGTTGCCTCTTTGATTCGTGGAACCCAATCGATGAAAAGTCAGATTTAAGGTCTGTCTCCTAGGTTGAGCAAAGTAATAGAGATTTTGTTTGAGCAAAGTATTAGAAAGTTACCTTCAAAGGTACACCTCAAGCTGTGTGTAGATCTGTACATCCCCTTTCGAGATACAGAGATTTACATATTACATCCACAGGGATGTGCACGTAAAATGCACAGACATTTTTCGTTCAAAATCCGGCTCAAACAAAAATCACAAATAACCTTTCGTTTACTGTGCTGGTTCGCAATTCCAGCCAGTAAAAGCAAGCGCAAACTGAAAGACTTGGATTCCTGAAACAATTAAGGAAAAGATATTGAGATATATGTATATTATTGTAATTTTGTCATAAAAACAATTTGTAGTGTCTACAAAATAATTATGTGAACGGCTGCTAACATTAATGCGCAATTGCCCCTTAACCTTTATTTAAACCCAATTTACTTAACATACGAAAATGTATTTAATTTTAATTTTTGTTTACAGGTAAATCCAAAGACATGAAGACGTCGACTCTTATGACAACGTTCCAACCACGTTGCTTGTGACGCCGAACAAGAAACATGATAAATATAGCAGTAATAGCACAGAGTTCAAAACAAACGAAAGAACTGGGTTTGAGCTTTGCACTATTAAGATTAAGGGTCATTGCTGCAAGTCATATCAAGATGTCACACCACAGGGACCCTTAAACTTCAACCACTTGAAAGGCTCTATCAAATCAAGCGCTGCCAGATATATAGGTATTTGACAAAATTTAATACCAAGATATTTAAATCGATCTGAACCGATAAAAGCTCTCGTAAGGATATTTAATCTAAAAATAAAATCTAAAGAGCAATCCACGCTTCTTACCTTTTTATAGAGTAAGTACATATACTTATTACCAGATAGTTCCGTCTTGTATATTATTCTATTTATGATTACATTTAATAAACAAACGTGCATATCAACACTGCGCCTGCAGCGTCCGCCGTGGGGAACACGCCTACCACGTGTGATATGTCACAGAGCGCTGAGGTATGTACGTCAACCAACATCACACATACAGGCTCGTGGAGGGTTATTTTAGAATATATATTTACGTAAATGTTTAATTATTATTGAGGAAAATAACGCAGCTGTAGATTATAAATTTGTAACGAGGATGTGCACGCAGCTTCGCTTGAGAACATTACTTTTTCTGGATGCAAGGTACCTTAGTACAGAACAGGACATATCCTATTCTGTATTTCTGACAAAATGTATGCGAAATTGCATGATGATGGGTTGAGTAGTTAAGTTGTGAAACAAACAAATTCACATTCGTTTTTATAATACTAGTTAGGATATATGAGTCTGAATCCAAAACAACTTTCACAATATTGTCTCTTTGTTCTGGTTACATAAAACCATATAATAGATTTTGATGCAGTTTTCAAAAACTAGTAGCTTGTATGTGTTTGTATACTTTATTAAATATACACACACATACAAGCTACATTTGCATGACGATTAAGAAGTGTTTACTCATATATAGCCACCTTCAACCGCAAACCATTTTGAAAGTTCCCTGCTACAAAACTCTTTCCTCTTATTAACGTCCTGGCTGTCTAGTAAACACAGGTTTCCTTAAAATTTCCAAGAGTTCAGTGTTGGCTGAACACATTGGCGTGCATAAGAATTGGCTGCTATTGGACATGAACTTTTTAGCCATCACTTAACGGCCAACATTCAGCAGTTTACACCACGAAAGAACAGCGGCCGACAAATACAATTACGGACTCACACTGCTACAGGCATAGATCAATAAAACACCCATCAATGTCAAATTTTCCTACAAGTGTCAGGTGATTCATCATCAAAACTGGTGGCTGTACGTTTTAGATGATCAGTGGGATATCGCACATCATGGTAGTGTACACATTGGTGAACATTTGCATATAATGGTGCGATGCGATGCCATCCGTCACAAACTTTGACTACCTACCTGTATCTATAGGATGAAGGCTTTTAGTAATCAAATTATTGTCATCATTGTTCCCAGTATTGTAGTTTGACTAATATTTGCTTACAATGGAATTAGTTACTATTTTTTATCTTATATAAAAGTAGTTCGACGTGCGGCAAATGACGTCAGTGCGCCGCAACCCTGTCCATCGATGATGGCCACGACCACTCTGACAAGAGTGCCCGACTAAGACGAGAAGCTAAAAGTAGTTATTACCCATGTTTGTTTACAGTAGTTTATATTTCCTTCCAAGTTTTAAGTTGAATAATCAAAATTGGCTCTGTATCTTAGCCTTGAAAACTAAAGAAACATACAAAGCTTTTTATATTAAGCTATCCTTTATACTAGTATCCTTTAGAAGCAATACATTTTTTGGATAAAATACCTTTTATTTATCACAGACAAGGTGTATGCGAAATTTTATGTTACGGTTGAGTAATTAAGACGTGAAAGTGTTACAAACAAACAAACTTACATTCGCAGATATAATATTATTTACAATGACAGTATTCAGTGAGGATTCAATTGTAAAGGAAAAGTTCCGAAGGTAGCCCTTATTTCTTAACTTCTCCATAATGTTCTTGAAGACATGTGAAGTCTGTCCATCTGCATTTAACCAGTGTGTACATTATGGGCCCAGTGGATCAGTTTATTTACAAGACTTTACTCCACTTATGCTATTTATTTACCAGCAGACGTAGGTACTTACGCCTTTGACCGTGTATCATATACTTAACATCATAACAGTCTAGGTTCTACAGATATACTTGCCTTTGAAAATTCAGTCCATTTATCAAAAACCCTCCGGAACATCTACACATTCCTTTATGAATGCAGGAACCAATTTTTCTTTTTGTGTTACTGAGGTGGCAATTATATTTATAGATGTTTGCAACGCTAGGACATTTGCTTGTTACTTACTCTGCAGACAACGAAGCAACAGTGACCATTGGTCCACAAACTGAGGAGTGACTTCTTCATAAGGAGATCTAGAAAACCTGTTTACCGTACGCAACACGAAATCGATAAGCACCAATTATCTCTAAGGCCTGTGTTCAGCAGTAGACTATGATAGACTGATTGATTTGTTTTACTGTAGGTTGCTGAGGAAATTAGTAATATATTAAAAAGTCATATAATTTATAGTTTAAAATATTTCGTGGCATGTAGGTGAAATTTATTGTTAATACTTAACCGACGATTTTCGTATTTAAACTACTTCAGTGTCAGAAGTATAGAAGTTCAACCCGGTTGCGTCATTAGTTCTTTTTGGAATTGCTTACTATCGCTCCCTATCTACAGGACCCGAGTAGATAGGATTTCGAGGGAGAACTACGGGTCTCCCCCTTAGGACCAGGGTACTGCGGGGTCAGGAAGCCCACTGCACCTCGAAAGGCGTGTTCTATCGACCGCTGATTAGAGTGTGCGGTGCCTGACATTGAGGTTGGATTCGCAGGGGCTATGTGGTTATGTTAGGTTAGACATGTCGTCCTCTGCGGCTGTCGTCGTTCGAGCGTTGGACTCATGCGCGGCTAGTGCGAGCCAGTCGGTCGCGCGAGGCACGGAGTTGTTTTTAGCGAAGTGGCAGCGTGGTTTCACTGCCACAACGCGTCTCGAGTGCTTGCCTGCTCAGCAAGTAAGAGTCATAGCTAGAGTGACTCCGGCCATACCCGGCTTGTAGGCCTATTTGGATAGACGTATGGATATACGTCGGGTAGTGAGCGTGCCATATACAGCTCCGGTACCATACTGGAGATATGGGAGGCAGCTTCTCTGTCGGCTTCAGCGAGGTTATTGATAGCAACTCCCAGAATTGCGAGTGGTGAGCGGCTTTATTGCTCCGACACTCCGACTGGAGAATAGGTAGTGCCACTTGGGCACGAGGTAGCTCGCTTACGAGAACCGGATCTCTGAATTTAGGATGGAGAAATCGAGATTTGGGGACAAGACCTGTCTATAACTGGTCCCGGAAGGTGCTCTCGGGCACTGGAAGGTACAGCGGCTCCCACTATTGTAACCGGACGGTTGGTGTAGGGGAACGTTATATCATAAACTGGACTAGTCGTAGACAGAGGGATGATCGATCGCTTTGCGAATCACAACACATGCAGATGTATCACTTACAACAAATGATTTGTTTTAAATGTCAATTGTGGTATTTATAAGATATAATGTTCATATTTTAATAACATAGCGGCATAGTTTATTAGACGTTGTATTAAAATGCAGATAACAATAAAATATTTATTTTTACCTGCCCAATAATATTAGATTAATATATCGATTACTCAATTCTATTATATACAAAATTGTATAAATATTAATGCATATAATTTCTTATTCTTCGCAGATCTTCAGACTCCATTGACCTGAAAAATAAACATCAATTATATTATTACTTGGTTCAAGAAACACCCTATAAATAAAAGCAAGGGAAGGGTAAATAAAACCTATAGGCAGAACGCATTAAGGTATTCGGGCAAGACACCATTGTTGTCATATCATGGATAAACTATGACATTAATCAATGGAGGACGACAATACTGTCGCTCACCTCAAACCATACCCACTATACCAGTATAACGTGAGCTCGCGACTTGTAAACAAACCGAAGAAATATCCGAGCTTGAGGGATCAGGGTATAGTGGGCATCTGTATCGAGTGAATACATCTACATAATGTGAGCATGGCACAACACTAGATAACGGTTATTGTGACGACAATCCGATTCTACCCACGCGGTTATTGGAAAATTGTGAATATAAGTGCTTTTGAACATGTATACTTATTTTTTTATTTATAATTTACAATTTCATTTTGTTGTAAATTATAATTAGTCATTTTTGCATTCTGTAACTTATTATTTTTAAATATATCTGTGAGCTTGGTTTTGTATGAATCTATGTAAAATAGTTTATGGTTAAAGGTTTTTATATACTTTTAATCAACTTATCATTAAAAATATAAGAATTAGTTTGTTTAGATATAAATAATAACATAAAAGTGAGTTCTAGTAGTATGTTATTATTTAATCCAAATTATGTTATTGTGTAATGAACTGTCTGTTATTGATAAATAAATTATTATTAAATAGTTATTATAAATAAACTTTTTAATTAAAGGTTACCAGACGTTTTATTTTAATTTTGTATAAGATGTATATAGGATAAGTAAATTATATGTATGGGTGCAATAATTTGAAAGTGAGGATCTTTTTTATGTAAATAGAAAACAAAAGGTGCAATGTTGGTTTAAAAATGTCTTGAAATATACTACGAAACTAAGTAACTAATAACTATATTTTATTTAACAACGCAATAAAAAATTCATATCTGTGTTGCGCGTAATAATTGTATGCGAATAATATTCGAGTTAGCCTTATTCAAATATGAAACAACGTGAAATGTACTTTGCACGGTCAAGGAAGCAAATGTGTAATAACAGTGCAATATATAAGTACATATACTACGTACCTATGTACATATTACATACGAAACTGTTATGACATACGAAAATATTTAAAATATAACGTGCACATCGGTAATACATATAAAAATTCCCCTCCTACCCACACAACCATCAACACCAATAGCATCCAAAACCCAAAATTAATTTGTAATATGCAAAATCAAATCAGTTTCCCCGCCATTGCACACAGACCGTTAATCACCGCCCTTCGTGAAAACAGATAATTTCATTAGCGCTCGAGTATACTTGGATGTTACTCGCGAGTATGTGAGCACCTCGTATCAACACGGAAAGATAGCATTAATCATATATCTAACCCCTTCGTCTGGAAGCATGTCACTCGCTTCCTTGAGTTGCCAACGCGTTTACTACGAGTTCTCGATCTTAGGATAAGAATAAAATATTATATAGAGATATTTTGTATATGTGGAGTATTTTAAGGCAGTTCTGCTTTCCATTTTCGATAATAACTACAGCTAAATTACGTTGATACGTACGGGATATTTCGTAAAATGTGTTTTATTAACACCTTGAATGCGGTACATGCCAATTTTGACTTGTATTAGACTTTCGTTTGATGCGGCGTTGAAAGTAGGTTTTTTCTGTCAGGTGCGGGGGTGATTTATCATTGAAATCCTTTAGTCCAGAAAGGGACAAGTATACGTTTAGGTTTGTTACTTCAAATTGTATCCAATTGGTACGTTTAAAGTATACAAGACAAATTCGACTTGTCTCGTACCAGAATAAAAAACGGTACATGTTGTCAAAATTGGTATGTATAGCACTGAACGTAATTTGTAGTTATAAAAGTATCGCATTCAACGTGTTAACACTTTATTTTCATACACTAGGAGTCGCAACATAATGGTATTGGAAAGTCTCACGTCCATGCCGAAGAGCCAACAATTTTTAGAGATGTGATTATGCAGAGAAATATAAAACACGATAAACTGCGAAATAAACCGTATAAATCTTATTCTAAAATCAAAAGCCGATGTAAAAATTCATAGAATGTATAGTGGGATCTTCACATTGTACATACATGCATACATAGATTCACGCCTGTTTCCCAGAGGGGTAGGCAGAGACTACGGATTTCCATTTGCTACGATCCTGTCACACTTCTCTGGCTTCATTCACTTTCATCACATTCCTCATATACGCCCGTCGGTTCAAGGAGCTCTTAACCTGGCCTTTGTACAGAATGCCTCCGATCTGATCGAGAAACATTCGCCTAGGTTTTCCTCTTGCGACTGTTCCATTCACACTAGCCTTATAAACTTTCTTTCTTTCTTACTTTCTTTCTTCTTTCTTTCTTCACATTGTGTTTCTAGTATAATTGTATAACCATCGCAAACACTGCTTGACTCATCCTTGTGACGTAATCATTACAGCAACTATATTATTATGCTAAAAAAATCTACGTCACATATTTTTCGAGAAATCTTAGTACCTATGTAATATAAGAAAATTCGAAGGATTGTACCTAAAGTGAGAGGTAAGAAATACGCGACAGATGGAAAAACTTGCCCATTGTCGTCGAGAAACGAGATTGGTTCACACTCCACACACCGGTGTCGACCTTTGTGAGGACTGCATTCAAATAATCAATATATACCTACGTACGAATATGTATAGTGGTATGTGATACCTATGTAATAAACATACATATATTTATAATAACGTTTGGAATGTCAACGTATTCTTAATGATATTATGAATAAATATTCTCCTCAATATCATGTGTGACTTGTTTCTAGGATTTTAGGACTATGGCAGTCTGAAACGATAATTAAAGCTTATTGAGGTAAGGCTGCTAGATCTTCTTTTTCTTCTTCTTTTCGTGTGGTTAGTGGTCAACCTGTTATCAAGAGTTGTTCAAGCCGCCCGTAGGCCTCTGACATGGCTTAACGACTGCTATCAATATAATCCGTGCTTCGGAGGGCACGTAAAAAGTCGTTCCGGTTGTTGTCAAATTGATAGCTAGATCAAATATATATTATATCATTAAATATACATTATAACAGAGATAATTCATAAAGGACTTGAACCTGCCACCTCGACAAACCGTGTCATCACTTTGCCAATTAGTTAGTATAACATAGCTTTACTTCGAATAAGGCAGTGTACCTAAGTTTCGTAAATATTAAATAATGTAAGATATTCTCAACTCATCAACCACATGATAAAACCTAAATTTCGAGTACAGATTATCATTTCATAATATTAATTCATCATTAAACGGTTTTTATAAAATGTTGGTAGGAAATTCCTTAACTCGATTACATTATTTATATTCTCGTTCCATTTCTTTTTGCTCGAACCAAAGTTTGAAAATGTGGACAAGGAAAATAAATAAAAAGTGGGGCAACAAAAATATTAGGAAGCCCCGCTGAGTTAGTCCGTAGACACGCAGTGATATTAGAGAAATCGGAACACCGTATTATTGTACACGATGACAGACGCAAGCGGTGGAACGAGCAGAACAAACTCGAGCTGTGTGGAGACGTAAGCAGCGGAGCGAACTTTAAGGAGTTCTGACGCAGTAAGCAAAGAATGGTAAGCTGAAAGACATGAAAAATGAAAACTACAATACCGAAATCTTTACAGACGGTATAACTTTAAAATTTTAATGATATAACTTTGATTTACACAAGAACAGTAAATATGAAATTTTCATACATTTTGTATGTATGAAAATTTTTCGCTTGATAGCGTAGCAGGAAAGCAGACGTATTGCCGCTGCCGCTACACCAAATGTTATGGGTTCGAATCCCACAAGCGGAAATTATTTGAGTGATCTACAAATGATTGTTCTTAGACTCCTTGTGCTTTGTGTCAGTTAATTGTGTTTTGTAAATTCTCCCACAAAACAGGACTTGTTCCCTAATGAGAGAGGTGACTTACATACATAATAGAAAGAAACATATGCTAATAACTGGCACTCGAATATAAATTTACTACACTAGGTTATTTAAGAAGCTACCTATAACTCAAATAAAATACTATCTTATCGTATATAGTCAGTAGGCATCTTAGTTAAAGAGAGTGAAGATGACAGACAAATCCAAACCGGATAATCAGCGTCAGGTATTAAAAACTGCGCAGAGTTATTGACTTGAAGAACTGCAGGTGCTAAAATGACAATAAATCCCAAAAGTATTATTACTGAGTTGCTATTCAGCAGACCTACAAGGATCCAACTTATAGAGTAGGATCCATTATAGCTGGTAATCATTTGAGATTCATGTGAAAGTATTAAAATATACTGGCACGATCCTTTCGATGACTGATATCCACAAAACATGGCTGGACACAACCCACAAAACGCGATTCAAAAACTTGCATCAAATTTTGTTTACCTAGTACTATATTTAGCGCAGGTTAAAAAAACCGCATCTAAATTGGTATACCTAGTCTACCCTGGCAAACATTTTAGTTGTTTCTCTATAGAATTTTTTTCTATTTAATATAAAGCTGCTTTTAAAAGAAAATCTGCTAATAAATCAAATTATTTCATCAGGCCGAACATTCCAGATTCCCTACAAGTAGGTAACACTAGCCGTACCCTGATTACGCTAGCTCCCTAGCCGGGTATCTCGGATTATCTTTATTGAATACCACACGCTGGTCACAGCACGCCGTCTCACATAACTTACCATCGCTGCAACACGTTTCATATTATCCTTATTTTTGTTAACGAGATATTACTTGGGTAAAGAAATTGTGAGAAAAATGGTAGTTACGTTATTTAATTCTTATCAAATGATAAGGATTAAGTAAGATGTAATATACGATTCGATCTGCAGACCCTGTGGTGAACAGGACAAGTCCATATCGCACCTACTGTGTGAATACGACGCGTTGGCTGGACTTAGGATGAGTCTGTTGGGATTGGCATATCCAAGCCCTGAAGACTTCAGGCTTCTCTCTCTGAACTGCACACTACGGTTAATGCAGTACATTCAAAAGAAGATAGCTAAGAGATGAATCTTGGGGCTGACACAAAAGATCCCACTGGGTCGAAGTGTCGCCAGTCTGTACTGACTGGCCCCCACACACAAGATAAGATAAGATAAGATGTAATATATGCTGAGCTATTTATTTTCTTATTTATTAAATTGGGACAACCAATGAGGCATACCTACTCTGTTACATGTTCTTATGACTAGTACTTAAAGCTAGTGTTTAGTGCTACCTTACTTAAAGGTTGCCACGGAATGCAAATCATACAGTTAGAAACAGATGTTAAACAGATAATAGAATCTGTTTATAATCTGTTTTTAACTGTATGATATGCATGCTGTGGCAAGATTTACCTATAGCAAACTTAAATATAGCTAAACAATAACACTAAACAAAACATATACCTATTATGAGTTCTGTTAAAACAGAAAGATATTATGCGGGTTTCATTATTGTTTATCATTGCTGTAAGCTGTATTAGAGATTGTATTCTGTTCGAACTAAGCATAAAAGGAACCTGAATGTTACAGTTAATAAATCCTTACTTCCTTACTCCTTACTATAATATTACAAATGCGAAAGTAACTCTGTCTGTCAGTCTGTCTGTCTGTTACCTTTTCACGCTCAATCCACTGAACCGATTTAGCTGAAATTTGGAATGAAGATAGCCTGAGACCCTGGGCAAAACATAGGCTATAAAACATCACGCTACGGCTCACGGGATCACCGCAGTAACCACAAATACCAATGACGCGGGTGAGACCGCGGGCACAGCTAGTTCCTTATAAATATATGTCATAAGTAATTAAGTATATATATAGTCTCTGACCATATCCCCGAAGGAATAAACAGAGGTATATTATATTTATATTTAGTTTGCTATGTTTTTAAGTCTTTAGGTCCCACGTGATATGTATTGCTTCTTCTTAAGCGAGTTTCTTGACCGAAAAACCGAAAAACACTTTACCCTAGCAATTGTATCTGAGATTTCATACGCAGTAGATATATTTACTTTTACTGCACCACCAAGGCAGTCTTACAAAGCTCTTTAAAATCTTTTATTAATTGTAATTCCTTTTTCGTTTAGCTGTGTTAACGTTAAATAGTGAGAAATTTGTGCTAATTGTCTACATAAGTTGAAGTTTGCGATACTTGTACATATTATACTAATTGGACATGCACGTTAAGTAGAAATACATGTTAGGTATATATATTACAATATACGAGTGTTAATATTAAGAATAGACTGCAAATAATGAAAAGCCTATAAACGTGTTACTGTAAAAGCCCGAATATTGGATAATCTTAGGTATTACCAGTAAATAATTTAGTACATGATAGGTTTTACAAGTGACGGTTGATAAATGTTGGTTTTGGGAATAAAACAACTTATTTAACTTTGAGAAATGCTTTGACGCATACCTCTCCGCAGGGTGACGGAGAAGTTATGTCGGTCTCACCGGGGAAAGATGGTGAGTGACATCCCGGTAATACCGACTAAACCGACCACGGTGTTCCTCGACATAACCGCAATCGGCGGGGCCGCGTGAATCGCTTTCACATGCAATCGCGACCCCACCGAGGTTTCGGTCCGCCGTATGAATCGGCAGGCCACTATACAAATAGACATGCCCTTTGGGCACCACTAATTTAATCCCTACTGTCCCCCAGAGGGGGCGACGGACACACGATACAGAGCAGCGCGTGGGAACACGCACGCCGCCTCTCGGACCTGGTGCTGATTGGGTAGCGGGCAGGCCCACGAAGCCCATCACCCCCAGGTAAAACCTCAGGTCATTTCGCGCCCTCGGGCGCCCGGTTCTGCGGTTGGAGAGAGGAAACACTCTCTTAAACAAGCGCTCCTTCTCTCACTCCGCCGCCTCCTTGATGGAAATCACTTCCTCACAGAAGGAGGCGACGGCGTTCCACGACCTCTCACTCCGGACCATGCACTGAACCATGGCCGGGAGCGAGAGGGCAACCATACCGACTGCCGCGATCAACTCACGGCGCTGCGATGCCCAGGCGGGACATTTCGCCGAAGTGTGCAGCGCCGTGTCCTTAACAACGTCGCGGCAGTCGCCGCAGTGGTGACATCCGGGCATCTCTTGCAGGCCTATGCGACACAGGAACTGGCCAAAGCAACCGTGGCCAGTCAGTACCTGTGTCAGCCGGAAGGTGAGGGCGCCATGCCGCCTCTCCAGCCACTCCTCAAAAACGGGACTTACCGCCACGATCGTGACGTGCACGTGGGAATAAAATAACTTTTCTTTTTTACGTCGGTGAATGCATTGACGCATACCGCCCCCGCGGAGGGGTTATGTTGGACTCACCGAGGTAAATAAAGATGTTGAAACGATGAAATTGGACCTACCAGAATACCGACTAAACCTACCACGGTGTTCCTCGACAAAACTGTTATCGACGGGGCCGCGCGAAACACTTGCACATGCGGACGCGACCCCGCGGAAGTGGGTTATAAAACAACTAACCTAACCTAAGCGGAGACGGTAGAGAGAGATAGAACGGGTGGCGGGGGACTGCGACCATTAAATATATCGTACACTCAATACATCGAGTGTTCAAAATAGTGAGCAATCCGACTCGGATAGCTTAGGTTAGAAGGCTAAGGCCTTAGCCTTCGTGGTTAATGTTTTTTGAACCCTAGTACACCCGATATGTCGAACACTCGATGTATTGAGTGTGCGATATATTAAATGTTCGGTTTATTGAAATTAAACTACAATATACGGATTTTATCGCATTGTTTATTTGACACTTTATTACAAAATTTTGAAAACTGTTACACTACTATTACTATTACATACTTTCCCCGACGTGACCATGGCTGCTGAAAAACAACCGAAACGTCGGGGAAAGTGTAAACACAAATATAAATAGTATAATAGTTTAAATAGTTTCAATAATTTAATTAGCTTAAAAATTAGTAAAGTTTAATAGTAATACTAGTGTAACAGTTATCAAAATGTTGTAATAAAGTGTCAAATAAACAACGCGATAAAATCCGTATATAGTAGTTAATTTCAATGAATAACATTCGCGTAAACAGAAGACAATATTATGTTCGGTTTATGTTTATTTCAACATTTACCGTGTCTTTGAGACAAATCCTAAGATTTACCAAGTGAATGGTGGTAAAAGTCCGAAATAAACGATGATCAGAGAACGGTTTGGACTTTTACCGTTAAGAGTTGGTAAATCTTAGGTTTTACCGTAGTTCGGGCTTTTACAGTAACATGCGCACTCATTGAAAAATCATATTGATTATGTTAGATATTCAGATGTGACTCGTTTTACTGCCCACTGAAGTTTGCTCTGGTGCACTACGGACGCGCGGACGGTCGATAGTTCTTTGCATCATATGTTACTTAGGTGTCAGTTACTTTGCAAAAGACACGATAGCATTGCTAGCTATATAGAGTCATAAAGTCTGTTCATATTACATAAGCCTAGCTTATACATATTTCATAATATATATTTAGTCATATACCGTAGTGGTTAGTGTAACCGACTGCCACGCCTGAGGTCGCGGGTTCGATTCCCGCACAAGTCAAACCTTTGTGTGCATGGACATGGATGTGTGTCTTGGTATGTGTGTTTCTATGTATAATATGTAAGTATTTACAAAAATAAAGTATATAATATCTACATTACGATACGGCATCATATTTTGGGGGAACTCCACTGACTGGCCTTTAGCATTTAAAGTTCAAAAACGGTGCATTAGAACAATATTTAATATAAAAATTCCAGACAGCTGTAAACCATATTTAATCAAGTATAATTTAATGACGTTACCGTGTATTTATATCTATGAGTGTGCCATGTTTATAAAACAAAACATTGATCTATTTAAAAAAAGGTCGAGAATTCGCCATGCTGATAAAATGTGTGTGGTAGAAAGTAAAACCGCTCTAATGCACAAAAGCTTTTTCTGCATTTCGACGCATATATATAATAAACTGCCGAGGTATATAGTTAATACTAAAGGTAATTCGATATTTAAAAGGCGTCTTCAAAAACTACTCATCTCTAAATGCTATTATTCGCTGAAAAAGTTTTTAGAGGATAAGAATATTGAAAATTTATGAACTCAATTTAATGTCAATTGTAATGTCAATCAATTAATTTTGAAAATAACATTTATTATTATTTGACATATTTACATAGTTGTTTAACATTTTCAATATTATTCTTTGACATATTTACGTATATTATGACATGTTATTATTTCATAGAATTAGATGACAGCCAAATTTGCATGCCCTATGGCTGGATATGGTCTAAGAACGATTAATTGTACTAGCATTAAGATCTGCACAGAAATGTATACCCATATTCGCAAGAAATAAATGAATTATGAATTATTATGAATATGTATGTTATTACATTGTCTAGTACCCCTAGTCCAAGCTCAGCTTAGTTTGGGCTATGGTGTTGTGTGTATGTGATAGAATCTCTCCCGGAATCGAACCCGTGACGGGTTCGATTCCCGCACAAGTCAAACATTTGTGTGCATGAACATGGATGTTTGTCTTGGTCTGGGTGTTTCTATGTATAATATGTATGTATTTACAAAAAAAATGTATATATATATGTTTATCCATTATCTAGTACCCATAGTACAAGCTCTGCTTAGTTTGGTCTAGATGGTGTTGTGTGTATGTGATAGAATATTATTATTATTATTATAATGCAAGGCAAAGTATATATTATTTTACATGAATATGCAACATAATTAATAGCATAGTAGAAGACTGAAGCATTAAATTATTAATTATCGCTCGCTTTAACGGCGATGAAAAAACATCGTGAAGAAACATGCTTGACAGTTCTCTATAATGTTCTCGAAGATATGAGAAGTCTGCTAACCCACACTGGGCCAGCGTGGTGGTCCTTGTCCTGAACCCTTCTTGCACTGCTCATCAATGGGCCAGTTTTTATATAGAACTGATATTATTATGACTTACATTTATTATTTAGAATTCCTAAAAGTCAAATATATTTTTGTTTATCTCAATCAACTATTTAAAGTCAATGCAGAACACCCTTAAAGATTTATAGAGACCATTTGACTTAGACGTCTCACTGCCGTTATAACAAGGTCGTCTATCGATCACTAGATCGATTGAGGTTGTATCTAATGGTACGCTTGCCTGCTCGAGGTCACAAATTAAGAATTTCCTTCTTCATCGATTGTCGATTCATCAGACTACATTGTCTGCCCATTAACACTTCTATTTGTTGTTCAAAATAGTTATGACAGAGTACAATATCTGTTTCGGAATTGTTGTATACGCTGCACTACTACTGGTAACAGAAATTGGACTGTAGTGGGGAAATTAATCATATATGCAGTTATGTATACACGTAAGTAATGCATATGCATTACTTAGGTGTAATGTAATTGAAGTAGATTTTCTATAGCATCATCTGAAATGAAGGTTTACTAAAATCCCTTCTTACAATTTACTTGAGACATCATCTATTTTTAAGATTAGAAGGTTCTGTCATAATCAAATAAAACACACTTGTGATCATGGTTGTACTTATATACCTATATTTTTAGTCGTGTTTAAACAACCTTCAAAATAATTAAAAGTATGATATTATAATAGAATATAATGCCTGGCCCTTTGGGAGGCTTAGACAGAGACATAGGTCCAACGTGAAGAGGCCCTTCGAGAGTTTTAATGAAATGTGAGATGGAACACCGACAGCGGCACTAGCCGCAGCAGGCGTAGGACTATTGCTACGTATGGATTCTAATATATGGGCTATGGGTATGAGTGTTTGGTAGACCGGTATATTGGTAACTATCGATGAAAAACGACGTCTCTCCTGAATACTCTAATAGCATCAATGCAATGGGCGGATGGTGACTCGCCAACTCACTAGATGGGCCCCTTGAATAGCCACCATAGGCATACAAGCCAGCAGCAGAGGGCAACACCAGTGCGAGCGGCTAGGGGTGTCGAGCGGTGCGGCGCCGGTTTCACCATCACGGGTCTCGTGACAATGGAGAACCGGAGCGAGTTTCCCCGTAATTATACCCTTGAAAATGACACTTCCACCCCAAAGCATATAGCTATAGCAGCCTCCCTCTGACCGGCCGACCACGGCAAGCCAGAGTTGAGAGTCCTACGGGCGCTCTTGAAGTTCCACCCCAGCCAACTAGTATCGGAAAGCTGGGGACGAGGCCCTAATCGACTCTCTGAGACATTCAGGACCGCAGTGTCGCCACTCACATTCATCTCGCCACAAGCTGCCCGGTTTTATTATTATTTTCACTATATTTTAATTTAGGAAAATACTATTTGTCTTACCTATTTATGACACTGAGACTAAATTCGAACTCTATTTTGAACAGGTTTTATCACAAGAATTGACCCTCTGTTTAAATTCTCTATCTCTATTAAATATTGACCAATAAAATACAGACTATCATAACAAAGATGATGTAACTATAATAGACCAAGCAGTTAACACTGTCATTCAATTGACAGAGATTGTGGAGCGTAGGAGCGCAGAGACGAGACAGATCACATTCAACGAGAGGATCAGAACCGGATATTAAATGGAGGACGCTCTATACACGTGCTAACTGCTAACAATGTATTTAATAAGATGGCCTTCCTTATGAAAAAGTGCAACTCGCCTAATTACGAAGTATATGGCACGGTAGAAGACGTTGTGCATTTGTTAACAGAATGTGTCCGGTTCCAATCCGAAAGGGAAATATAAATAAATAATTTAAAAATAGATAAGAATAATACAGGCTGTTTTCTTGAAGTTTTCCCTATGCCAATGTCCAGTGCTGCTGAAAGTTTGTTTAGATTTATTAGTCTTCGTTTTAAGTCTAATTAGGTTAAGTTCATTAATTATTATGAATAATCTTGTAATAAGTTACGATGGGACTGCCATGTATTTTATATATCCCTAAATTAAATAAAAAGAATAAAAAAATAAAATATAGATGGCCATTTCTGTACATACTACAAGATATGTCTGTGTATAAGTTTGTTGCTAATTTATTTGGCCAATAACGACCTTTTGTGTTGATCAGCTATTCAAAAACCGGTGTAAGGTCAACATTTTCTACGGATTCATTCTTACATATAAAAAGAAGAGTCATTCATGGAAAATCCATAGAAAGGCTCATCAGACGACGCTAAGATGTGATGAAATTATATTATAAGATAAAAAGAAATATGTATATATTAGGATTTAAATATACCTAATGTTATATATTATCAAATTATTTGTTCAAATCGCACATAACCTTCATTACTTTTATACAACTTTAAACCTGGAGTCAGTACATAACAATTTAAATACTTATTTTTGCAATTTATCATATTATTATATATAAATATTATCTACCTCTCACGATTTATAGATGTGTCAAAGAATAATGCTTAGGTATTGTCAACGTAAACGTAGTTGGCAACTCGTATTTACTTCACTAATTAATATCACAGTACTTATTTGAGCGTGCGGAATAATATCTGTCCTTTTACGCGCTGAGACAGGAATATAGCAAAATTATAATTAATTTAACACGAAGTATATACATACATATTTATTATGTTATTAATAAATTCTATACCGATTATATTCATTAATTTTCTGTTTTAATATATAACTATTGACGTATAAAATTGGCAATGTTCTTAATAATTGCTTTTACAACTAAATTTATACGATAAAAGAAAATATTTAGATAGTTTTACACACAGGTACATCTAGCTTTTTAACTGATACAGTGCTAATACATGATAGTAACAATGACATAAATTTGCTGACTGGTTTTGCGAAGCATTTTGTATTTTAGGGCACAAAATACATTGAAATAAAATGATTTCCTTACAGGCCGTGAAAATAGATTACCATCTTAAACTGTAACGCTAAAACAGAACATCAAGAATTAGAAAGTGCAATATTTCGAACAACATAAAAATAGCAATAAGAAATCGTGACTACACACTTTGCATCAAGATGCCTATGCAAATGATGTGAACCAACCTTGAGCCGACAAAGCTTATAGCCGCCACACAAACCATTGTTTTCCAGCTACGACACTACACAACAATTGTCTTACAAAGCGTTGAACAAAACTTACACGGTTGAACACAGTGTAACATTTCGGGGTGCGATCATCAATCATTGAATGAATACCGTTAAATAACATCACATTACATTTAAAGATTATTTGTATTTGTAAAACGGCACTGCGAATGACATATGGGGCAATTATTCAGTTTATTTTGTTTATATGTGTGTGTATTTTTACATATTAGCGCCAAAACGTGTTTTGAATCAGCTGTATATGAGCAATTGCAATGTGCAATTCTTCCTTTCATTGTGTGTCATGACATTTATACATATCATATTTACTGTAGAACGAATACTGTGCATCTTGAATTATTGATATGTATATTAGTTGTAATTATAGACACCTCTTTATGAACTTTCGTGATACTTACTATGCAATAATAGGAGTTCTGATTTTATTTATGACTCAATGAAGATTAGAAATTGCCTGGCCGCTGTATAACTTTGCGCTAATATTTACAGTTGATGGAAAATTCTGTGAGGAGGATTTGGTTTCTGAGTCGACAAAAGTATGATTGACTTTATCTATTACAACATTTTCCATACCAGCCCGAAGTCTGGCAATGTCCTCAGTAGACGGCGATAATCTTCAACTCTACTACGTACCTAAGATAAAAAACTAAGCTGGTATATGAGTGCGTAAATACTACCTCTACGTAGTATTTCGAAAATATGTAGACATGAGTAAATGTAGGTATGTCATGAATACTTATCAATTTTTCTAATACTGAACTTTCGCGTATGGATCTAAAGTATAAGAAGTCTTTTTAAACTGTTAAGATGTCAAACAAGGATGCGCTTCATTTGTTGGTAATCAGTTATCATAAATTACGTATGGTTGCAACACCAAGTGTATGTCTTACGCGTTGCCAATTCTTCTTCTTCTTCTTTAATTTAAGAAAGTAACGTTCTGCTTTCCTTTTAACCTGTTGGTACGATACTCGATTCCCACTTTTTCTTCGCCAAAGTATACTAAAGAAGATTATAACTGCAATGCAATTTTGCAGAAGTAAGATCAATAATAATCGTCGTTTTTAAGAATCTCCAGCATCTCTACATATCCCAGGAACGCAACAAGGTTCTTTTGGATGGCAGTTTCTATACAATCTATATATTTTAGACCGTAGATAGTTAGCATATAGAAGTATGAGCTTATATGTTTAGAAATATATTCTATACCTTTATAATAAATTAGAACATTACAATATGTTTGTTAAATTAATACACATTATGTATTCCTTTAAAAAGATACGTGAAGTTGATGTTTAGCATCTGCAGTTAATAAATTCTCATAAGCATATCTTATATCTAACGACAGGCGCCAACGTTATGTTAATCGATGTCTAATGTATTCATAAAATGTTATTTCCCACATTTTACTACAATAATCTAACTCTATACCGGTCGCTAGATGTTTAGCACGCTTGGCACAGTAGCTAAGTAGTCATATTACTTTGAATAAGTGTTGCTTGCAGCAGGTTGTATTCTAACACAATTTACACGAAATTACGAATAGCTCTTATCTTGTGTGTAGGGGCCAGTCAGTACAGACCGGCGACACTTCGACCCAGTGGGATCTTTAGTGTCGGCCCCAAGATTTATCCCTTAGCTATCTCTTTATGAATGTACTGCATTAGCCGCAGTGTACAATTCAGAGGGAGAAGCCTGAAGTCTTCAGGATTTGAATATGCCAATCCCATCAGACCCATCCTAAGTCCAGCCAACGCGTCGCATTCACACATTAGGTGCGATATGGACTCGTCCTGTTCACCACAGGCTCTGCAGATTAAATTGTGTGTCAATCTCAATCTGCACAGGCATGGCCTGTGGCTCCGTTTGCAATGAATTTCTTGGAGTGTTCCAGACCCCTAAGGGCCATCCACTCTAGCCTGTGTTACGAATAGATAATAGGTATATATGTTTCTTGTCTAAATTTCATTCCTTATGGACCATAATATTCGCTCCATAGCGTTAATTTTGTAACGCTAGCTTCTTTACTTTCTATGAATTCATAAATGTTTTCTTTTTTTTTCTTTTCGTGTGGTTAGTGGTCAACCTGTTATCAAGAGTTGTTAAGCCGCCCGTAGGCCTCTGACCTGGCTTAACGACTGCTACCAATTTGACAACAACCGGGACCGACTTTTTACGTGCCCTCCGAAGCACGAAGACGCTCAGATGAAATACCACTAAGCGGTCACCCATCTATAGACTGACCGCACCAAACGTTGCTTAACCTCGCTAATCGTTTACCGATCAGTGAGTGCAACTGACTATGAGCGCCTTTGAATTTCATAAATTATACTTTTTTAATTACAGCATCAACGATGTCCTATGGTACCCATAAATATGTATAAACTTAAAATAAGCTCGTTTTACATAGTGTATAAAATACGTGAAAATATAATAGCTTTATTCATTTTTATTTTACTACAGCTAAAAAAGTAACATTACGCTCGTTCCCTGAGGGGTAGGTGAAAATATATCAACCTCTCATTTTGCAACTAACAGTGCAGTTTTAGAACATTCGTAATTTATACTTTAATACTGACACTATAAACAAAAAAAGAGCGCGCCGTCGGCCGGCTTCCATTTTGGTTATGTCCGTCGGCCGTCCCACTACCTGCTCAGGGAGAACTTTTTCTTCACCAACGCTACACATACCTACAACTATACTAAAGTTTATATGAACACGGCAGTCCATCGCCCAGTAAAATAACAGAGAGGTGATAAAACACGACATCTTGGCACAGTGACAGACAAATCGACATACACATCGGAAGTGACATTAAGAATCCAATTTAAATACCTACAAATTGGAGTCAGATATAAATAATACAATTACTAATCAATATACCTAATGTTGTGACCGTTTGACTTGCAATTCATACATCTTCGGTTTCTATTACGCTTATGATGTCTTGGTAAAAGCCTCTTTAAGAATGTTCTACTTACCTTTATATGGATTTAATCAACTCATCGATATTTTCTGTGCAGGTTATTCTTTTTATTTCTTGGTTTACATACACACATAGTTTAATGCCTATCTCCCCGAAATATAGGTGGAAAACCCTTTTATCTACACGTAGAAGCAATTTCCACCTATATTCCGCCTATTGCAGTTTGCCGGGCATAGTTCTAGACTGCGTTATGCAAATGTCTTGACAGGAAATCTTGAGAATAAAACTCAAGACGTCATGCACAGTAGTCGCATATACTGCCACTCATAGTAGACAAAACTCGTTCATTCATAACAGTAGCAGCTGAAATTTAATATGGAGCGACTATCCAACATATGGTAAAACGCTGTAGTAACATGTGTTATTAGAAAAAAGGTAGGTACGTGTAGCTTATAATTAATTACAACCGAATATTTTATTAAACTAATTTCTAACTAATAGATCTGTACTAAAATGATGCATTGATGTGATTGTTTTTTGTATATAAGGGGCAATCCCCGGTACTACTGCACTGAATCTAAAATTATTTGATTTATAGATTATACTATAGCTGAGCAACATAGATGTTTTAATGACATAGATACTATACCAGTGATCCAGAAAGATAACTAGTCTATACTAATATTATAAAGCTGAAGAGTTTGTTTGTTTGTTTGTTTGTTTGTTTGTTTACTTGAACGCGCTAATCTCAGGAACTACTGGCCCGATTTGAAAAATTCTTTCAGTGTTAGATAGCCCATTTATCGAGGAAGGCTATAGGCTATATATCATCACGCTAAGATCAATAGGAGCGGAGCACCAATGAAGAATGTTTCAAAATCGGAGAGTATTTTTTCCTTTTGAGAGCTTCCGCTGCGTGCGCTGCGTAAACAGTTAAAGTTTCGCAAAAATCATGTATGACAGAATTGTTCCCCTTTAAAAGTTCTAAAAAAAAATCCGCGACAGCATATGTCTATCTTTTAAGGTTGGCTCACTATAACCATTTTTATGCTAACGAAATTTGTTCTAAAATAATGCATTATTTGCGAAGGTATTTTTATAAACATGATATTAATCCTTATCCAAATAAATACGTTATTCATCACAAGTATTTAATTTAAAACAAAATTGCCCTTTACATCATTCAATTTCAATGAATATCTTAGTAGATATAGCAGTTTTAAAATAACATCGCAGCAAAATAATTACCCATTACAGACATAGTACAAACGATGTTTCTCCTGGTTTATTCTGCGTGATTACTACTGGTTCGATTTGAAAAATTCTTTTAGTGTTGAATAGCCTATTTATCGAGGAAGGCTATAGGCTATATAACATCACGCTACGACCCACGGGGGCGGCGCAGTAACGATAAACGCGGGTGAAACCGCGGGAACATCTAGTTTAGTATAAAGTACAAATCTAAACACTTTGAGGTACTATAATAGAAAACAATGTATTTATGTAATAATGGTTCATATTAAGTTAGTGCTTCATATGAAAGAATTGAGCAATACGCAGCCTGTTATTTTTTCACACACATTTTGCTAACTTTGTCCAACGTTATAGAGAATGACTCTATTGCTGTGCACCATAAATATTTTTGGTGTATTATAAATAGAAGAATACTCTACTGTTCTTTCACATCAATTTAATTTACGACATAGATTCACGTTGCTAATTAATTAAGGACAATATTTATTTTATTTCATACAGTATTACTGTTATCTCAATGTTATCTAATACTCACATATTGTTAATCTTAAATATTAATTTTGCATACCGATCATTCGGTGAGACATGCTGTGCTTATTGAAGTGAAAACTTCTTTAGGCTTGTTGAACACTTCATGGGTGAACAAAAATCATAGAACTCGCGTCATCGTCACGCTGCCACGCTTTCCATTTTTGAATTATTTTAGAATATTAATCATATCTCAGAAGTGGTGCGTCCTACGCAAAAAATAACGACAAACATCTTTGTGTGACCGTGTTTCTAGCAAATAAAGATTATTATGAAACGCTAAAATTTTCAACATTATTGAAGGCAGCTGAGGCTTGTAGTACACAACAATTTTGCGTCATGTCATTTCCATTATTTACTGGTAAATTAGGGTGAATTAATTTATTTAAATAAGGCTTTGGTTTTTAAATATTATACTTACTTACTTCGCTGGCTCAGCGATCCAAAGTGGATCTTTGCCTCCATTATTATCTATAAACTCCCCACACATGACTTCTTTTGCGTGGTATGTCATTAAAACATAGCCTATTTCGCTATAGCGCAGCTTTCTATTGGTTAAATTACTTTCAGAATCAGTTTATTTTTTAAGAGATTACCTCGCATATACTTCATTTACCTTATAAATTTATATAAATAAACAAGGACAGTGTTTTAATTACAGACCAATTATATTATTTATCGAATTATTCGAACATGAAGAGTGTTAATGTAACTTAATCAATTCATTAATAATTCATGTAATTATGTTTCAAATACCTGTATTAATTATTGGCGGATGATGATCAGTTAACAAGTGCAATTAAATGACACGTGTTCTTGTTCGTGTATGTTTTACAAATACTTCATAAAAACTACTTTTTACATTGCATGTTGGCTTTCACGTATTTAATATACCTAAAGTAGGTATATATCCATACATATATATTAAATAAGAACGCAGCGTTAGTTAGTCGATACTAAACAGTGAATGTAAAGACAAAACAAATGTTTATTAACGAATTTTCGTTGATAGTCAATTTTTATGTACCTAACTAGTTACATAAGAATTGTTTTTATTATTGGGCCCAAACTTGGCAAGCCCTATTTTTTTATACCAAAATCGCTTATATGTTACCTAACGTGAGATACCCGTTTTTGATTCTTTAGTTATCCAAAATCAGAAAAAAGTAGATACCAGTAAGAAATTGTTCTTGGCGATATGGTCGCCTATAACTATTTGGTCTGAAGTATAGTAATTCAATGGTTCGGTTAGAAAATTTTCAGTAATAACGTACTGCACAATAATTGTTTGCCTTTGAGCACACATCTGTATAGACTATTGTTGTGTAGGTATACGATATAAAATCAAAAGTGTGTATGCAATCAACACTTGATCCTTAATCTCTATCAATTTTAATTCGGTAGTTTTCCTAAACAAATACACACAATAAATATGGCTACCGACAATGCTTACATTCTAATAAGTATTGTTGATAGCTACCTTAAACTCTGCGCACACGCCTTTAAGGTAGACGTAAACTGCGATATTTTGTTTCAACTTGATGCTTTTAGTCCATAACGTTGTAAACGAGTCCGATAGTTCCAAATTGCTCAATCTACCTGCAGTTCCATCCTTTGGCTCCCATGTCATTCCTCACAATTTCTGTTAAAGGCCGTTTTGTGTCTTCAATCTGCCTGTATTATAGTTGAAACATACTCAATCGATACGCATACTTACATTTTTCGGCATCGACTTATGCAAAATCTGACGGCAAAAGCGAAGGCTGCTTTTGTTCTTTGTTTTTTGTGCTAATTGAATTGAAGAATCCGCTTCTCGCTATTTAACTTTTTCTTTATTGTATAACTATGGTGTTGTATATATTAGACTATGTGCCTATCTGAACTCAGTGTCATTAATATAGCAAATGGTATTCTCCTAAATCAAATTAAACGTTAATTATAAACATAAATGGCATTTCAGGTCACATTTGACGTTGACTAGATTGTAACTCCAGTTTGAACATATTTTATGCCACGAATTGGTCCACATTTTTATCTTAATTTAGATGATATATAAAACGCAGGTAAATTTGAAATGTAAATCGTTCTGCGCATTAGTAGAGACACATTTACTTTTATTATAGCACCGTTGACTTATTTATCGAGGTCTATAATTAAGTAATCATGTATAACGTTGCAGATTACAATAGAGAGGTGCTTGCCAATGAATATAATGATGTCAGATAGGTGACGATACACACGTAACTATCAACACGTACTGGTCGTATTATATGTCTTCTTTTTAGTTTTTATACGGAATGTTTTGAAGCTAATTATACTGATAGCTGTATTAGCTACACTGTTATTAGCTAATTGCTATTGTGCCAATATATGTGATATTACAGGTACACGTATCTTGTAGGTACTTGTTGGTTAGTGAAGTAACTAAAAAATATATCAACGGCTACGAATTTAAGCTCTAATAGAGTACAATGACCTAACCGGTTTTATGTTTGTTATTTTTCATAAGAATATTATGTTGTAATCGAAATATTTAAACGATATCAATCTTGAAACTATTTAAAATACCAAATGGGTAAGTAAGTATTTACCCAAAATGGAAATGAAAGCAATTTTCACACACCAATAGGTATTTTATATACCTACTTACTATAATTTATTTATCCGTCTTATATAAGCATAGAAATTATATTGCATATATATGCATAGAAAAGATATATGTATGTACTTACCTACGTGAAGGAATGCGGTATCTGCGTATGCCTTTAGGTACCTACCTATTTATTTCATCTCTATACCTATTAGGTTTTCTAATTAAGAAATAAGACAGGTATGAAATAGCATAGGTACGATAGGTATATTTTTATAAAACTGAATCAACGAGAGCTACTATAAATGACAAAATAGGTACCTACTTACTCACGTTTCTTGGCAATAAAAGCGTAAAGATGTCAGACAGATTTACTTAACGGTATAACTAGTGATTATTCTCCACACGGAAGGTAACGGTGGGTAAATATTATGAGCCTACTGAGCACAAACATTTGGACAAGATTTTTTTTTGCCTTTTAGGTACCTACTCGTTTTCTCTTGCTATTATTTAACTTCATTTAAATTGGCATACTGTCAAACTACAACTTATTTAACAATATTTATTGAAATTAGCACTCCTGAAGTTATATTAGAACACGCCTTATTAGGTTACCAATATAATAAGCAGTGGTTACGAACTTAAAAAGGAGGTTGTTTAATCGGTCCGTACGATTCTGTTCTTTTTCAAATATCATAGATTCAAGCTTCTATTTTTAACATAGGTACTCCTATGCTTACTGAAAATACTTACTGAAAAACTTAGCGAATTGTTGAGTGGATAGCGTAGGCGCTATCCACTCAACAATTCACTAAGTTTTCACTAAGTTATTTCATATACCTACAACCTATCATGTAGAATTTGAAACACAAAATCTACAATTCGGGAATTTTACCAAAGATAGTTTAATTTAGGAATGTGTGTGTTCATATATATTTTAATTATAACATACTTACTTAGGTAAATCATTCATACTTAGTGCATCTGGGTAATACTTACTTTATTCACTGTAGCTACCTGCCTAATCTTACTATTTCAATTTACTTACACATTCATTTACATGCTTTTACTTAGCAATGCTACAAATAAATATACGAATGACTTTCATCTTAAAATAATTTATTTTCCTGTGTATTGTGAAAATAAATATTCTTATTAAATAAGCAGATATGTGTGTTTTAATCTGTATATTAAGCACATTTTTGCAATTACACAGATATCAATACAATAGATTAAAACCCACGTATCTGCTTATTTAATAAGAATATTTTATGCAACTGAAATTCGGAATCATCTCGCAATTCTGTTTTACCCAATTAATATTAATGCCCTACCAAATACCTACATAAATCTATTCTAGTACTATCCTTTAAAGCTGTATACCTATTCCATTTGTGCCCGATTTAAAAAATTCAAGAGATTGCTATAGAATATACCTACCTACCTAGGAATACACAATATACCTACTAATATACCTACGTATACCTAACTGATAAGTGCTTCCCTTAAGTGACGTAACTGCTCCCCCAAGACTGTTGCACTTGAAGTTGGACTGAGAAAAAGTCCTAATTAAAAAGGACAGATAGATATAACTTACCGTACATGGGAATAGGACGGTTGTTGCTCGATCGGTGTCATCTTCAAATGCAGCGCTTGACGGGTATCCAGGCAGCACAAGTTTCGCCGATAGTTCGTTGGTGTAAAATATTTGTAGAATATCAAAAAGGCTTTTTCTGTAGAATT
Organism: Catocala sponsa; assembly: GCA_963564715.1. Taxonomy (NCBI): domain Eukaryota; kingdom Metazoa; phylum Arthropoda; class Insecta; order Lepidoptera; family Erebidae; genus Catocala; species Catocala sponsa. The sequence goes on along the minus strand of OY751337.1, from coordinate 17,925,290 downwards.
TGTGAGTGTTATCTTTATGTATTATTTTATAAATGTATGTGTTTAACATTGTGTACCTATATATGATGTCTAAAAAAGCTTCATAATAACTTAGGTATGTTTTGTGCAGGTTGTTTGCATACGCTTAGGTAGATGCTGAACGTTATACCTTAAAGAAGTGTTAGCAAAATACAATTATTCCCAATTCATGTTTAATACCTAAATTGTGTGCAATCTCAGATTTAACAGAAGCACATTTTTGGTTTCTTTATACATAGGTAGGTAGAGGTATATGAGTACTTAGGTACATTCATATTTCAAGCGTTAGCTACCTATACCTTACGTTTATTTGGTAGGTACTCTCCGAATAGCTTATTTATTCTGCTCTATAAAATAAGAGACTTCATTTATACACTAGGTCGTGCATATTTGTTCTTCCTTTGAACTAATGGATTAATGTTGTTTTTCAATATAAATCTTTAGATATTTTCATGTTTCCGTCGGTTTATCATAATTCTTTATTATAAAATAACAATAAATATAAAATAAATGTTACAGCAAAATTTTAACTTAAAATGTAGAGCAAAATATATTTCTAACATGGTAGCGACCTGTTGGGTGTACTGTACACAATAACAAATGAGTTGGGCTGCGTCCGAGTGGCTGGCGCGTGGGAGTGGCACGCGCGGGGCGGGGCGTGCGGGGGCGCCGCCCTAAACAAAATGGCGGAGGCGCGCGCGCCAATTTTTGAATTTTAATTTGGAATTCTATAATAAGTTTTTAAGGTTCCAAGTCAAGAAAATCTTTGAAAATGGTGTAATTTTACCAAGAACGAGTAAGAAACATGAGTTGGACTTAATTTTCAGAAACAAACAAACAATTTCATGAAATTAGTAGCAGTGGATACCTACCTATGTAGGTATGACATCAGCTACATAATATTAAAACCGTTAAAAAACAGTACAGTTATAAAAACGTTAAGTTAATTATGAAGACGATGATAAATATGATTATTAATCTCAAGCAAGTAGGCTTACTCTAAGCCTTAGGCTTGTTTAAGCTGCAATAATATTTTCATGTCAATCAAACTCCCACACAAAATAAATAACCCAACAATTAATAAGTAATAACAGAAAGTCACACATGTTATCAAAAGTGTCAAAAAGTCAATAAAATCAATTATCAAGTTGACTTATATCTTAACATAAAGTCATAAATTAAACTTATTCGTACAAAGGTTCGCCGACAACGTGAGCATCTATAAACAAATCGTTATTGCGATTTAAGGATCCATTTAAAAGCTATAAATTTATAATCACAAGCAAAAATCGCACTTATATAGAGCCTAGTAGAGTTCATCTTCAAACTTTAAAGCGAGACACCTTAGCTCTCATAAACTATTTCCAGTAACAGCTAAATGAAGAAGCGACTTTACGCTCTTGCTCACACGCGTTTTAAACTTGATCTGCGTAAAAGGGACAGGGGATATTTACGAGGTGTTTATATCGATACAGCGGCGTTGATTTAACCATTGCTTTGGTTTATTGCAGTCAATAAAATTGAGCGTTATGAGCCAAGGTCGTACCTAAGTGAAAAATCGTCAATGATTTATGTCTTCATACTGGGACACTGGGAGGTTTTTGTTCGACACACAACTAAATATATGTGTTTTCTAATGTTTGACTTTTGAATGGGACTTTAGATCGATGAGTCACTTGGGATTACCTTACCTAGTTTGTTAGGCAAACTAGACATTTGTCTAACTTGTAATGGTGTGCTATTAGACTCGATAGATATAGATTTTTTTGACTCGATTAGATGTCAATAACCGAATAGTGATAGATACCCCAAATGTCGAATGAAAATATTCTACGCTTATAAAATGGAATGCCACAACTACCTATTAGGAAACAATTCCTGAAGTACCTAAAAGTTGAAAAGGCTGCTAGCTGTTAGAACTAGACTTCTTTGAGAAGTTTTAGTTTCGATTCCTAACTATTAAACTATTGACGTGAACAGTGTGAACACGTTTGAGTGTTACAAATGTGTTGAATAATAGAAATGTGTAAAAAAAAAATAACCTCCATGCTTGTCACTATAATACCTACCTAATAGATACTTATGCTTTCAAAATTAAAAAAAAAAACTTTTTAGGAACTTGTAAGAAACATAGTAGGTACTTATAATAATTTCAACTATAAGTAAATTCAGACGAAAGCACAGCAGCATTTACGCGTCTAGTTAGAAAAACATACATAAATAGGTACCTATAGGTATCTACTTATTACATAGTATTTAAAATGTAGGTATTTAATGTTTCTGCTAATAATTACTGCACATATTGTGAATTATTTAACAGTTATTATGCTTTGTGAAGGTGATACAAAAGTAATAAGCAAATAGGTATATGTCCAATAATCTTGCTAGACTTAAGCTATTTGGAATCTCCCTGTTCTAATAACAGTCATGGCTATTACTTGGATGTCTTAAATTAAAAGCCATTATATAAATTTACTTTAATCTGTATGTGTCTTATTCTCACATTTGATGTAAAGGAAGAGGTATATGGTGATAAAAGTATTGGAAGTGCAGCATATCCATATCTACTTCTACACAAATGCAAATATGTTACCTATGCTGCCAAAAATGAATTATTTAATTTAAGTAACAGCTATAAAAGTTAACCAGATAAAAAAAAAAAGAAATTGAAATGTTTTCAAAATATCGACTTAATCACGAAAGAATCAATGAAACTCAAACATTGATAAACAAATTAACAAAGATCAAAACACGAGACGTCAACACGTCACTCACATTAGCAACATGATAATTACGACAATATTTCCTAAAGAAATATTGAAAGAATAAGAATCAAAGAGCGATCAGTCCAATTGCTGGCAATATGTAGATGATTGCGTTATCTGAACATGACCGTGAACCCAATCTGAGGCAAGTGCAATGGCACATTGACGAACATCATAAATAACACTTATCATCCATACGCCGAGACCAGACAGCCACCAAAATACCACGATCTCTCTTACAAAACAAATTTGTTCTAACACTATAATCTCCACCAGCTCAATCTATAATGGGAGGGGAATTGAAAGAAATTGGATTGTTTACATCCGTTGGCGTATGATAAAAATAGTAAATACATTGGTGCCAATATTAGTGTTTTGTTGGTAAATAGATTCATGCCAAATGTCTGCGAAATATTATTCGTGCGATATTAATTTATTATGTTTACTAATAAGAAGCTATTAAAAATAGAGTAAGCAACAGAGCCGTGATAATACGAGGTACTACTACTGACTGCCAGAACTGCGTGCGTACGACAAAACATCGGCTCTCAATGATAGTTCATCTAAAGCTGGTATTCTAAAGATCGCTTGATGTTTGACTGTTCATATCATGACTAAGACCATGCCGGTCATAAGTCGAATGTATGGTAAGTATATGTTCGTAAAACCACAACAGTTCTTTCTAATTACGGCATAAACAACTTCGTAAATAACACTCCCGAAATAAGGTCAAAACACCACGCAACGACAGCCAACTAATTGCACACGAAAAAAATAGTTTTAATAACTTCCGGCGAACTGAAATCACCAGACAAATACAGCGCCATTAAAAACTCTGCAAAACCATAATTGCTTCAATTTCAAACTTGTCAAAATCACATTAGTTGAGATCGTACGAGCCCGCAGTACGCGCCCAGCGGCCATTGGACGCGGGGGATTATTAAAAACGCATTAGAGGCAGCCACACCTAGTACATATTATATAGCATTCGTAAAAAAAGTAATTTGAGATTTGTAAGGTAGGGAGGCACCAATCAGCCGTGACTGACACGGAAGGTACGAGCGTATCACGCAAAATCATTATTTTGTCGTTAGCCTAACGTATTATAATGACGGTATCTAGGCCCACCATCTAAGAATGCCTTTATTTTATAGTTGGGGAAAGTTGGGATTAGTACAGCATTAGCGGCAGCTGGGGCCTTGACCTTTTTACCGTTAGCTTTTTCTTTGGAGAAAATGTGGTGCGTATATAATGTAATACGTACCCCTCCGGATAACAGGCCTTAGTATATTATGTATGTGTATAATAATTTAATAGAAAAACTTAAACAAACGAAATAAATATCTGTTAAAGTACACTCGCAAGTATTCACTGACTTACTTTTCTCAATAATGAGATCCTTTAGCTATAGATATGTTGAATGAATAAAGATTGTGGTTATGTTGTCAATGTTTAAAATTGTTTCAGTTACAAATACTTTAGTAGGTACATATCTGTTAAATTGCTTGTTAATTACAAATAAAGGTTCGTGAACAATAAAAATCTGAAAGTACAATCATTATGCTTTATTAATTTCATGTATTTATATATTTATGACAATATCGTCTCGCCTAACCTTATTATGTTACTAATTATAGTTATATTCCATAAATTTTGAATCGATAGGACATAAATGGTAAATAAAATCGTTCAAATTAGGTTCTGATGTCTCTATAGACCTAATTTTTGAGTTTTGAAAACAATTCCCGACAGGCTTAAGAACCAGAACTTAATTTTATAAGTAAAACTAACTTTATTTTTAATTTTACAGTTCAAACTCAAAGTTCCATCTGGCAAGGGATTAAACAATTTTGTTCTGTTACAATTGCACCGGGAAAATTGTTAATCTACATGATTTTTGATAGCAAATATCTATACCATACTTTGTAGTATACTTTTTAAAAGTAACAACAAATCAACACTGCTTAATTCTAATAAAATAACACAAATAGTTTTGAGCAATTCAAAATAATCCAACAAAATGCATCCCAGCCAGACAGTATCGAATATTCTCCACCAATCGCAAAATAAGGAAACGTAAGCGAACCTAATTAGCAAATCAATAAATAAATATTGAATATATCGACAATATACAATTTACATTTTCACTTAACGAACACAGCACAAAATTAAAAAAAAAGAAAAAATATTTATAGAACCGGCTCACTGAGTTCTTATTAAAACATTCACTAATTACAATCTATGTGAAAAATAATTTACAAATAGTACTTTTTTATACATTATTACGAAAAAACGTATAACTTGAATCCTGACAAGTTCTCCTTTCTATCACTCGCCAATTTTATATAATAATATTCGTAAAACTAACGTGTTACGAGTATATATATTAGATATTTCATTTTTACGTATATCGGGTTTCTTAATCAATGATTTTATAAAAATACCTTTTCAAAATGATGTATTACGGTTATACCAGGTCAAGCGTTCCTGTATCTACGTATTTACGTATATAGTTCGTATAAACACCACCAGTTTATTTCCTAACTTTGGTATACAGTGTACATGTAACCTCAAATCTACGTTCCACAAGAGATTTATAAATCAAAGTATCAAGATCTGCACCTACGATATTGAAGGTAACTTTTGTTTCATTATAAATAAAGTGATTTTTCCATTCGTTCGTATCCGTTATGCATCCAGAGAGGCGCACACCTTTCCTTAATAGAAATTCAAAGAATATCTCTTTTGTTCATTTTAAGTAGTTTCCTAAATTATAAGCTTCGTTCTCGTAACATTTTACAATAATAATAGATTTCCTATGACGTTTATTATCAGTATTAATTACGTATATGTGTCATCAAAAATCGTATACATTGCACTTGTAAACTGGCCTTCCACACTACGAGTTACGCGTGTATCGACAAACGAAATATAAAAGAGACGATCGTCAAATCAAAACACTCATACCGCAAAAAAACTCAAACACGAAACTAGTCGTTGTTTCCCAAATTAATCTCAGTAATTAATTATTCACACTAAAACAATTGTACATCATATAATCTAAAATTATCATGTATGTATGTACAGAATAGTATTTAGATAGCTTAATTAAGAAATAAAACATCAAATATATTAAATAATAACAATATGGATACTAATTGCCTTCTTATCAATGGTTAATTATAAGAGGTCCTTATGGTTTTGTGATTCAAAATTATCAGAGAAAATTTTACTTTTTGTAATTTCTTCAATAGTGCTTGACACTGGATCAAACAATAAATTATGGACGTCATATATTCTTATTATTTTTTTAGTAAATACCAAAATGTAAATACTATTAGATGCCAACTTAAAGTAGCTATACAATAAATATTACCAAACATGTATCAAGCACTTTGTGAAGAACTTAGTAAAACATAGTGACCGATTGCAAATCAGTAGTAAATATCGAAAGAACGATAATTAATCAACTATAATAATCACATAAATGATGCAGTTTACTAATCATATACACTGCGTTTTTGGTAATTATTGGTATTGAGATTGTTTCTATAAATTAATTTATACTTAACAACTGTAAAAATCTCTTCATCACACTATCATTACTCTTTATTCGAAATCACTAGGTTACGTATTAGTTATAATGTAATATTATCATGAAAAGTCCAACATACAATTTATACAAATTAAACTGTTCTAGTAACTTCGGTCTCGGGCCGTATTGTTTCAGATTCACTCGAAGCTGTCGAACGTAACATTCGTATACACAAAATAAAATGCGGAAACGGAAGTGCGGTTCGGGCGAGCCGCTCTGAAACAACACAACCCTAGCTTGGACCGCGTGAACTAAGCTAGAGGCCTTTACTGTGGCGAGGTGGGCGGACTCATGTTGTCCGGCTCGTCCCCGGAGCCGGGCTCGCCTTTGGTCTTGTTCTCCTTCTTCCACTTCATGCGGCGGTTCTGGAACCAGATCTTGATCTGGCGCTCGGTGAGGCAAAGCGCGTGCGCAATCTCGATCCGTCTCCTCCGCGTCAGGTACCGGTTGAAGTGGAACTCCTTCTCCAGCTCGAGTGTCTGGTACCGAGTGTAAGTCTGCCGTCCTCGCTTCCTTTCTGAAATGAGATAACGGCACACGTTAATACGTTTCGAGAAAAAATAACAACAGATTAATTTGGATTGCCTTTACGAGCGGGTGACAGCCCTGACAGACGGCAGACGTTAAAAACTGCATAGGCATTTCTGATAAATGTTGGTTATTTGTAAACAGCGAACACTCCCGCGCCCAGTTAATTGAAAATTGTTTTGAGCTTATCAATTTGTTAATTGTTTTTGCTTGTTGGGCATCTCTCTCGGCTGTCGAGAACTTGGGAGTCTTACAGAAATCACTGCGCCCGTGGAAGGTAATCTAATTCAAGGAACATTAATTTGCAATCGACGAAGGCAAGGAAACTGTAGGTAACTTCGTATTGTTCGGTGCTACTGGTTTTAAAAGGAATTATAACATCAATAAATTCAAGCCATTTTGATTTCTTTAATATAATCGCGTAAATGAGAAGTAATTAATTCAATCAAGTTTTCAATTTATCTCAGGTTAATTAACATTAAATGGGTATATATAAGTAACTGAATACAAAGTAAGCAATTTGTTTAATCTAGGAAATGAATATTTTTGCAGCGAGCCGGCTATTCAATTATAACTACATTTTTAGCAAACTAGTAATAAATCACAAGTGGCACCTAACGACAATGGACGCGCTGTGGTCTTAGGTCCATAATTACACGCGGCTATTAGTGAGACATAAGTAGACGCCAGTAATAAATTTACAGATATTTAATAATTCTGATATATTACCACAATTTACTTATGTGTGCAATATTACGTATGTATGACGTAAAATCAAACGTATATGTGTTTGTCCGTGAACACCCAGACCGAACCGCTACCGAAGCCAATTAAAATAATTTAAGACGCTGCGGGCCTTTTTCATTTTGTAATCATTATTCTTCGAGGAAGATGCGAAGCCTATTATACACGGTTTAGATGATGCACTGAACAGTAATTTATTTGATATGAAAAAAAAGTATAAATGGGACAAGACAAGCGAAACTGCACGTATCAAACGCGATTAAACTGTATTAATAGATGAAGAGACAAGATAAGTTGTTGGTTATGAATTAGATTTATGCAGATTAATAGAGCTTTTAGAGATGTTCATGTCATTCAGAAAACAAGTACATATTTATTTATCAACCCAATGCACAATCAAACTGTCAAACGACATAAAAAAACGTTAGACACGATACTAATTTGCTAAAACACTGTGCCATTAACCCCAAACATGAAACTACATTAACCCACGAAGTACAAATAACTACGTTCAGAATTGAAATTGAAACGGTTGAAGTTAGCAAAGTTGAAACAAAAGTTAGCTGATTATTTTCAGTTCAGTAACACGCGAAACGACTTGCCATACAAGATAAACACGCTAACTTCGAAGAAATACGCAGACACGAAACCCGAGGATTACATTGCGAATCACACTACCAACGACGTATTCCGAGAACCACAATATTCATAACTGCCTTCAAAAAACAAGAAAGTAGCCGCTGACAAACACGACAGTTTGTTCTTTGACAAACGAGCCACTGAGTACAACGTCATCAATATAGATAACCTTTGACCGGCTAACATAAATCTTAAGATTTCTAGAGGAATTTAACAGAGTGATGTAAAAGAGTCAGTCTGCTAGGGTTGGTGCAACGGATTCAAAATTATCGCCCACTTGTTGCTCGGGAAATTGATAACAGCCTCATCGTCCTGTTGCCGGGATTTGGGAAGCATTCAAGTACGTTCTTGTTGTCGTCAAATAAACGTTACGTTTATAGTATGCACCAAACAATAGCGATCGATCATTCGAGTTATCGCCAAGGACGACAAACCAAGAATAAAAATGTATAGCTTTCTTCACTCTACTCGCTACTATGAGCGCTTCATGTAACCTACGCTGCAGATACGGAAACTGTCGTTATATCTCTTATCACACAAAGAGACTTGTACAAAGGTATTCAGGGTTTCATACACCGATGTTATAGAGTATTCAATAAATAAATTGTTGTATTCAAGAATTGAGCTCATAGTATTATTACGACTTGTTAGGAGCGCCTTCATTGTTAGGCAAGAGGATTATTAAAAGTATCCGTCTATTTTATCAACTGAAGGCTTGTTTTAATTAACCAATCGAAAATAGTTATTTGAATATCCGAAAGCACTTCTTGAAATCCCTTATTGGAGGTAAATATTTTACGATTAGAAAATTTATACGATAGGTACGTAATTAAATTTTATTGAATAATATTAATACTACGTTATGGGTACTCTATATATAAATATATAGACTCGCCCGTTCCCCAGAGGGTAAGCAAAGACTTTTTAAAAGATTTTCGATTGCTACGACTATGGAATAACTCTCTTGCTACATTCACTTTCATGATATTCCTTATACATGGTTGTTGGTTTAGAGTAGGTACTTTTAACATTGCCTTTCTCCGTCCCCTTCCACCTGCCCTATTCACATTTGCTTTGATATAATTCTTTGGACAGTCTTTGGTACTTATTATCTCAGCCTTATAATACGTGATTCTGACGTCAAATTTAAACCGTTAGTCATAAGAGCATTTAAGAGTACGCTAACAATCATATTTTGAGTTCGTTAATTCGAGCAAGTAAATGTTATAATAATGTATCGAGCAAAAGTTGTATGATCATAGTGAGAGATAGTTTGTAGTATTTGTCTATAGGTACCTCCGAGAAAGAGTAGGTAATAAGCCTCTGTATTCTAAACCCAAACAAAAATAATACCATCTTCTATAAAGATAACTATTGATTCAGGTATATCAAAAAAAATTCCAACAAACTAAACCAATCTATAATGTAAGCTAGTATATACCTACTAAGTAAATTTCATCAAGACAACACACGATATCATCGCTCATGTTGCGCCGAAAATTCCAAAACAATGTCGTATAGCGATATAGCTCATGAAATCCCCTTCCTAGCGGGCTTTATATATTACAGTGGCGGTTTCATCGCACACTCAGATGCATAAAACATGATCCCGACGTCAGATTTAAACCGTCCGTAATAAGAGCATTAAAGAGGGCACGGAAGACGGGCGAGACGCTAGAGAATAGCTACGCTTCTTAATTTAGACGGGTAATAGCTTTAGGTGTTTGGAATTGACAATATTGATTAGAGTTTTTAGTAACATCATCTAAATCTGACAATAAACACACCAATGAAAAGGATGAGAAAAGAAAAATACAAGTGTAACTACCGCAGAAATTACTTAGTGAAAAAAGGATATGGATAATATATGGTTATGCATGGACACAATTTGATTTCATTACTGGAATAATATCGTAGCGCTATTTACTGAGTTTTAGTTTTCTTTTTATTTTTTATCATCCTAAAACATTACACCAAAGATTTGCATATCCAGCAATCTGGTTCAGACTAAAATATTACGAAAATACAGACAAGCGTCTGACCCGCGACGACTCAACCGCTGGTGTGTCCCTCCCAAACGAAATCGCAGCTTTAGGAGCGTTGGGCGCAGCGCTGCATGTGTCGTCGGGAGAACATAAATCATCGCCTGGGAAGGGGCCGGCTTACTTTCACGACGATGTGGACAAACACACCGGGCATTGTTGAAAATTGGGTATGGACGGAGGGGAAAAGTGATTGGTAATGATGTAGGATACGATTCTGAAGTGAATTTATAGAATAACTGAAATATTTTCTGCGTATCAAACAAAGTAATGACTTGGAAACTACCACAACTCAAAATTCAAATAAGGAAATAAGTCATTTCGTCGAAAAGCATTGCTGGGTAATACACTTGTGCATGCTAAAATTTGCATTCTTGGGTTCGTAACTACCAATTTAAACTTCTCTCAGATACGAATATTAAAATTATTATCAGTAACACGATGTATAATTTGTGGCCAAGTAATCAGAGATCTTAGATATTTTTTCAGAAAAAAATCTGTGCATTTAAGTATTCTAAATATTGTCTACCAAACTATAAGGCAAATCTGATATTCAGCTATGTCGAACCGAAGAGATTATAGTTAGTACTATTAAGTACAGCACAAATGCGTTTTCTGGGGCGCTTGCAACACAATCCATACGGCACTAATCCCTCGAGAACGCAAAGGTTGGCTTACATTTATCTGGATAAAGTGCGTGCTAAAATATTGAGAGGCGTGCGCTATCTCAGATCGCATTTGTACTGATTACATGGTGTACGCCGTGTACAAAGGTAAAGGGTCGAAAAATGCGGTCAGTTCAACCGGTTCAGAGTTAAAACGAATTGAGACGTTATTACAGTTATTAACTCTTGGGCGTTTTTTAAGTTTGCGTGAGCAGTTGTGCAGCTGCCGATCATGAGATTCGTCTGTCGACAACAGTTATTGGATTGTTCCTTCAGAAAATTCTCAGGGTTTTACAAATATACAAATAAAGTTAATAGGTTCTCTCGTATTATACGGTACGTTCCTAAACATACCTGATTAAGGTAATATTATGTATGTACTGAAGGCAGACTATATACGATGCAATAGTATTATTATGAACATGTACTTGCACTCACAATAATTATATATCAGTGGCGCACCGGTAGTGAGTGCTGTGCATGAGGGCTCACTTTTGATTTCAAATTTGGAAATTCTAATTAGTAGTGCGGAGTGTGAAACTGGGCTCTTTAGATTGCAATAGGCACGATATTGCAATATCCTCTATAGCGTGGGAACTAAACCCACACTTGGCAAAATGTTACAGGTACATTTTGCCAAGTGTGGGTTGTGCCTCGATTTCAGGACTATAAGCGTGAGACTCTGTATATTATATCGAATATACTCCTTTTCGTCTCTTTGTAGTAGCTGCAAATCCAATCACATTATTCGAAATATGAATGATAAATAAGATTAATTTATTGAGCTTATGGCACAAAAGCCTATCCAATTCCTAAATAAATGACTAAAGAATTTATATAATTAAGTGTTACACCTCGGATAAATGGACATTATTTTAGTATAAAATTTTCGCAACTGCAGCAATTAAGTATAATAGATTTTGCGGTGGAGGGGCAGGTGTTTCTACACAACTATGAGAACCACGACACGTAAACATTGTTAATTTAGAGCCAACAAGAAGAATATAATTTATATGGTGAAAATAATTTTAAAACAATATAATTTCATTTCGCAAAAATATTTTATAAGCTCCAAAAGCTATCATTATCAAATATACTAGTTATTGTCTATGAATTTATTCGCTAAGTCTAGTTTTAGCAATTTTTAAATAAAATTATGTACATCGAGAAGTTAAGATAAATCATTTAGTTGGCTTAGAATCTGGTAGGCCCTCTAATAGGTGGTACCAATAATATTTCGCGATTTTATAAATAAAATTTATACCTGTTGACTAGTAAAGAATTAATAAAGCGGAGCTAATTAGGTTGTGAATTATGGCATCATCACAGTCTTATTGTAAGTGCCAATGTGAATATTAAGAACAATATTGATATAAAAAATATGGTTTAAGGAAAAACTGGCTGTATAAAATACGCTTTCACAATTATGTAATGGAATAAAATAGTCCAAACATTTATCGCGACCGCGAGTTTAAAAAATAATAACAGGCAGCGGGCGCGCAAGCTAAATACCAAATTCATCAAGGGATGACAAGTGAAAAGAGCTTTTAATTTAATTCGTTGCGGTATCGCGCCACAGGAACACGAAAAAAATACAGCAACAGCTTGAAGCGATATCGACAATCCATAATTCATGTCCTACAATTTCATACGTTTCGACTCTGCGGCAATGTTGTATTTGATGACGAAAACCAATCGAATTTTAACTTTATTTACGCTTGTGTTAAATTCAAAATGCTTTATGGGTGACTTGTTTGTTATGACATATAGGTGTGTAAGGATCACTCACTGTATTGCAACATCGTACATGATATCAAACGGGTATTCAGATTAATGCAATTTCTCTTAAACGCTTACACGTCGTAAATAAAATTGCTGGTTTCCGACGAGCCGGTACTGAAGGTCGATCCATGTTTATAGTGTTTAATTGATACTGCAATCGTGTAAAAATAAGTACATGTCGATTTTACGATTGTTTCGCTTTAAAGTTGCCGATTTATAAAATGGTACTCAGTATCTTCAATTCATCTTTTCGTCCTTCTTTGATGTCCAAAAACCATATGTAACCAGTGTGTCCCTGTCCATCAAAGCTATATATTTGGATAAGTAGATTGTTTTTTAATATATTACGTTGTCAACTGCTACTAAGGATTACGATTTTAATATAATACTTTTTTTATTCGAACCACATCTTTAGATCATAAAACAAAATACGAGACCGATAGGTGGGCTACTAATTTAAATTTGCTCAATGAGCTTGAAAAAGCAATGCTCGGCGTCTCTGTGAGATCGAGTAGGATGTGTGGTAATCCGACAAAGCCCAGGTGACTCGACAAAGTAATCGTCACAGGCCAAACTATTAGTTACCTAAGCTTGGAGTTATAGTAGACTGATCATCTACCATACAACTGACAATCATTGAGGGTACGTATTCCTGAATGGACACTGTGAGTTAGCAAACGTAACTTAAGACGCGTGATGAAAAGAAAACACATTAAGCAGTAGGAATTAGTAATCAGGGACAGAAAAAGAACTGATAAACAAACTTAAAGCCATGTTTTAGGATACCCTATGACTGACAGAGATCAGATTGATAATAAAAAAACAAGTTTATGTTCTGACCTATAGATAAAATCGAAAACATAATAATATACACAAAACTTACATGTAATCACGTAATAAATATTAGACTCTACACTATATCTATGTAAAATACTTTTCTGTAATTTGATCCGTATGGCAGTGGCATTGTAAAATATCATTGACTACACTAATGACCTAAAGCAATTTGTATAGAAACATTGATAAAATCCACGGCCAAAATGCGATGTATGACAAAACACGCAACATCATAATTATGGGTACCTCATGTATGATTTATGTGTCGTGTATACATATTTAACGGTACATTTTACTAAATTGTATGAAAAAGTTCCGGATCGCTATATTACTGAGCTTGCCTTGCCATGAAATGAACTACTCGTGGAATAGATCTCGATAAGATTTGATTTCCTGTGCACACAAATTATTAACAAACCCAGTTAAGATGTACCTATACGAATGCCCATTAGACACTTAAAATACTTTGTTTAGTCAAATAATCGTAGACATATTTCTGGATACCTATTTGATTTTTTGGGCAGTGAATTTAGTGATCGCGTTACCGTTCTATTCCTAAAAGAGTATTCAAACCTAGGTGTACTTTGAGTTCATCGTTTCAATGTCTATAAAATCTCCTATCACACTTTATCAGTGTTTTAAAGATCATTACCAAATGTTAAATTACATTACTACTATTGGTTTGGATTTTTGAGGTTTTAATCCTATAGAATGCTCATGGATCAATAATAAATGTCTTAGATCATTTTAGTAGAGCGTAGCACTAAAAGGTACAAAAAAGAATATGGTGGCGGTGCAAGTTTTGATATTCATTAATCATTTGCGTGGTTTGGGCGGATACTTTGGTTATGTACCAAACCACTAGAGATTTATATACTCACTGGCCTAATGACTTTAGTTTTTAAACTATGTGTGTACTTATTATATAACCGATGGATGATATTTATGATTTGATTCTGATATTCAATTTTGTTTTTAGTGAACAGTGGTTTGACGGTTTCTACGGAATGGAAAATTTTACTGAAACTAATTGATTCAAGTAGCCAAACTCGTTGCAAATTAAGCCAATGAGAGTATTAAAAGGCTGCCAATGTATGAATTAATATCCGTAAACGACATACAAGTACACGTAGTAGAAGGCTTCATCACAAATCCGAGCGGATCTCAAAAAGAATTTATAACGCGAACACACAGCCATCACTCAGTGTTGTGTTGACGCTGATACCCGTCGTGTTTCGCATCCCAAATGGAATGTTATTCACCGAAAATTTAGCTTTGGTGTATGCTAAAAATTACGCGCTCCCCGCCGGGATTGAACGAAATACCGCCCGCAAAAAAGGTGTCAAATGAAATATTCAAATATATTTTAATATAATTCATGCGGCGGGCGTTTCATTTCTCTCCCTCGTAATGGAATGCTAAATTTTCGGGCGAACAAAAAATATATATTAATGCGCGTACCTAATAGCTTATACAAACTCGTTTGTTGGGTATTGTTGCGCACAATGGGTGCCATAACTCCGCGTCGCAGCCACGGCCGGTGACGTCTTTGTTAGGCTCGTAGAGCTTTGTTCTGTGCCCGGCTCCGCCCGTCGACGCGACATCCTACCCCGAACTCTGTGCCCCATACACACACCTACTCGCACATCAACACCTACCGATACAACATGTCTATACGACATAATCAAAACACAACAGTTCATTCCTTCCACATAACGAATCGAAGCCTTAATATTCCCATCAACAAAATTAAAGCTATCAATTAAACTATCATGTTTTGAGAAACATGAATTTATATGACTCAAAAGCTTTTAAAAAAATGACTGCCTCCCTTACACATAGGGGTCTAATTACCAGTTTTGTTCAGGCCATTACTATAATTTGCAGCAGGAAAAGCACGAATGAATATTTGAGAAGGCGATAGAAAGTGAGTAATTGCGTTGGATCACGAAGTGAAAAGTTATGAAAGGTGCTGGGGTGGGCGATTTTTCACCGCTCGCCCAGTGAAAGCGAAAATCTTAATGAAAAAGAAAATATTCAATCATGTCATTCTGCGCCGATATTAAAATCCAGAGGTACGCCGAGCAGGCTAGCTGAGATTATACGTGAAAGTAACAAAAACAAGTAGTGGTCGGCGGGCGCCTAAAAATTCATCTCAACATAATGCCGAGCGCGGAACGCATTAGGGCTCCAAGATGAGCTTCGCCGCGGGACAGCGTGCCCCAGGGGGCTTCCCCTGCCCCCGTAAGCCGGGTGGGGGGCGATCTCCGCTCCAGAGAATATTTGACACGGGTCTGGCAGATAGACAGGCCGGTCATGTGTGATCCCCGGGCAGGAAACGGGGGGGCTTTTTTCCGCTCCTCCGTCGTGGCTACTCCCTGCCTACCGGCACAAGTACAAAGATACGGTTTATGATTTATGTGGCACCGTCGACTCGCACATGTGCACGCATCATATGACGCCACGCTTTTTATACACAACTAATGATACGAACAGACTTAATATCACATTAATGAGTATCGAGTGATCATAGAGGTTAATTTCGATATCTAATAGAACCCTCCTACTAGTGCAGTAATTTGCTAGACCGGTAATTACGAACGGAAAAGCAATACGCGCTAGTTTTTATACTAATTTTAATCGCCCTACACACTCACATTTATTGAATTAGCGGTTATCATTCCATAATAGATCCATTTCAATTTACAGCGGTTAGTGTTCGAAAATGGAATTTTAATACCACATAATAAGTTCGGCTTCATCGGCTTAGCGGCGGTCAAAGTTTGATTGGCGTTCTATCCCGACGTTTAATTAATGTGGGCCAAGCTAACCTAACCTCGAGTATGAGAGAGAAAACAAGTGCGAGCCCGACAGAGAGAGGTGATTTCTGACAATGTTGCCAGTTAATTGGACACAAGTTACTTTTGAAGTAAAAGGACGTAGTTCGGGGAAATTATTGGTCTGAACTTAGTAGAACTTGAAAGAGGGTTCAAGAAAGGCACCTTGTTATTTAGTGAACTTTACTTAAGTTTCGAAACTGAATAAATGTATTGTGGGAGCTTGATAAATTACGAACTGATCTACACCATGACATGTGATTCTAGACGAATTTATTTTAATTGAACAATTATGTTCTTCTATTATTTTAAGTGCGTTGTGATTCACAATCAAGACTTAAAAAGTTAAATTAAGTTATTAAATAAAAAGAAAGATAGCTGTAATATAATTAAGATTTATCTGTAATCTTTTCAAATGCAAATTATGGGAACTCATAATATAATACTGTGAGTGGATTCACTACGGATTTTTTTTTAAATATTTATGTAATTATACTGTTATTAGTAATTACCTAATGCGTTAGCTCCGCCTGCCTTTAGTTAAGATTATATTTTGAGATCAAACGATCATATTAATGCGTTTCTAAAAAAATGTAGGGCACAAAGATATTATCCTATGCGTAGTAAATGCATGTTTTATTCACATGTTAATATTTTAATATGGAGTTGTAACTTTAAAATGTATGCTACTTATTTTAATATGTTATATTTACCTACTAAACATCTAAGATTATTAAGTAATTAAAGTAAAAACATTAAATTGAATAACAAAATGTTTTAAATATTTACCAACATTTATAGGTAACGTAATTTACTGGCAACTCTACCCACACAAACACACGTCATACTCTATTCAACACGTCAATGTGTGAGTTACATCCTATCCGAGAGAAGTGATCGTGAGACGACAATTCATACGTGTGCGTAGAGCTCTATCAATGTGTGCGTTAGACATATATTAATGGGATTGGTGTATTTCGATGTGGGTGTATGTAATTATAGGATGGTAATGGTTTTTTAATAAGCTCCCAACTTTTTGTGTTCTTTATTTTTTGTTTTGGGTAGTAATTATATTCATATTTCATGTAAGTAGGTGAATATCTATAATTTTTTACCGCTATATACTTACGAATTAACAGTGTTTTTGTTAAGGTTCAAACTTCACATTTGTTACATATACCTACCTATATAATTACGTGTGTATAAAAATAGAATATTATTACCAAATAAATAACTTGAACTACTTAAAATAACTTAGAATAAACAAAACATGATTATGACAGTGATATCAACGCTATTCTTCCTTGTGAGTTTCTGTAATTATATGAATTACGGCTTTTGAGTTGGGAAATCTATTTGCTTTACTGCAAGACAGTCTGATTCATAGTTTACTTTAGTCATAGCTTTGTACTTCATTATTATACTTGATAGAGTTTTATACCTACCAAGTTTATCCATAATATGACACTGAAAACTAATACAAACTCAGCAAGTTATCCCAAAGTTATCAGATGCTGATAACGTAAAGTCCATTATAACTTCTATCCGTGGTGCCCAGTCTCTCTGATATATATCTTACTCTATACCTCTAAACCAACAAAATCCTGTGCCGACATTGAAAAATAATACCAAAAAACAATACTAACGCTATCCGTCAACGTCGCACTCGCGGACCGAACCGGAAAGTCACCACCGAACAGAATTAGAAATATATTTTTACCCCTCACTGTACCCAGTGTTACCCCACTGAGTAAAAAAATCTTTATGCAAATAATAGCACGTGTAAATACAAGGGGAAGTAAGGGAAATGCGGGCCATCTCCCGCTTTAAATAAATAAAAACATTTGTGGAAATTTTTGACTTCATCGTTTTAGAGGGTGCTGTGTAATGGTGCAGAATCTTGACGACAAATTAAGTTGTAATTCGTTACGACGTAATTAATATATTGCTAATATTATTGTTTAACAAATTATGTATTTTTTTGCTATTAAGTTATCATCAAACAAGCATCTGGATTCATAACACTGCACTCGATCTTCATTCCAAAGTACAAAACGAATCGTTGAAATATAAAAGATTATTTAAACACTGATTAAGTTTAGATCCAATCAATCACGTAAGAACCACAGTCAGCTTCATACAAAAACTTGATAAAGTAAATCACGATATAAAAAGCACAAAAGTCAAAACTCTTGAAGAAAGTTAGACAGAAAAAGAGCCTGGCTTCCAATCTAGTGAGGCATTTATCGTCATTGTTACTGTACGACAATCGACAATCGATCAAGTTGCCGACAATGCGACTTATCGCCTACATTACTGTGGAAATCACTAGGTTTTGTCACAGATGGCGAGAAAATTTACTGAAAAATAATAAATGATGCGGTGAAACTTGAAACTCGGTGCTGTGAACTAAATATGCACATCATTTATGTTTGATCATGCGCAAGAAAAACTCAAGAGCTTAAAGTACAATTAAATTGGGAATCAACAAGAACAGTTAGATTCTTAGGGGCGATAGAGTCAATCACAGTGATAAGCTCAGTGCGAAAAGCGAATCTTGATACAGAGTTGATGGTGAAATAATTAGTAGGTAGGAACTGACAGTAAAACAAAGCAATGTTGTCAGAAACATACTAACTGAAGTTTAATGTTATACAAACAGCTTTTCAAAATGCATTGAATGCGTATGGAATCTTATTTGGTTAGAAGTTACTACAGTGAGAGTACGACCTTAATTAAGATAATAAAACTAAATAAGAATCACGTTACGATTAATGTTGATCGTATATAGCTGTGATAAGCACAGGGCATTGGTCACCCGCTAAATTCTATTAAGAAATAAAGGGCACCGATAGCCTAGTGGAAGATTGTTGGACTGCCACACAGAGGTCTTGAGTTGAGTTTGACCCACAGCACGCACTTCTAATTATTCGCAGTTATTTGTATATTGAGTAGTTGGTTATCGTTAGTTTCAACATCGAAAGAAAACTACTTAAATATCGGGGAATCTGCATTTTACCATAATATTCTCGAAGGTAATAATATCTGCCAATGCGTACTGAGCCTTCACGGTGGAGTATTACCTAATTCTTCTCAAACAGAGGCCCATGTCCAGCTATATGAGTTTATAAAAATGGCTGATAATTAATATAATGGTAACATACAACAACAATAACAACTAATAAGATTATTTAAAATCATTTTTCACTCCGAGTTGATGGAGGTGAATGAAAGATGTTAGAAATACATATAAACATTTCCCACGTGCATTTTCTCGGTAGCAAAATAGAGCCCTGCTTGTTGGTATTTCACGCATTTTCACACAACACAGCTCCTTCGACGTTAGCTAGAAAAAACAAACAAGCCGACCGTAACACATTTATAATTGTATTATACGTTTCTATGTTTAATACGAAACGATTGGAGCTTTCAGTGGCAAGCGGGGAAAATCAGAAGCAGGCACGAGAACAAATACTTGTATTCAATCATCTGGCATTCACAAAGGCCTCGGGGCTGATAACCGAACAATGAAATGTAACAAGTCGTCTATCCGGCATTGTACGCGGAGGAGGGAGGGGTGGCACGTAGGGGGGATTTCCATTATATTTCCATTTCCACCTCGATTCCCCGCGACTTATCGCGGCCTACCTCTCGGACTAGGTAAGTCTATCTTTCTATGCCGTTAGTCAGTGCGGCTATACGTCAAATCGTGGCGAAATAAAGGTGTTTTTGTGTGAATTTTGGGGAAAATAAAACCTTTGACGTTGATAAACGGATTTCACGAACTAAGGCAAGGAAAGTAAATTAGTGCTGTCTGAAGCCGATTTTATTTACCTGTTTCAGTGACACGACTATTAAAACAGAACTCTACTAAATGTCTTTTGAGGACACAGAAGGACTGGCGAGAATACATCTTATATCATTTCATTTCTCCAATCACATTTGGAAATAACGGCAAAAACGGAGAATATGACACCAAATAACAAATGTATTTGCGAACAGCAGTAGATGAGATATTTTTTAATAAATAGCAGCCATATTGCAATGTTTCTAGATTATAAACGTGTTACAATTAATATTCTATACAATATCTAACTGACCAATGGTTGACGTCATCTTTATATTACACATTTGACATCTTCATCAGCTTCCTCTTAAAGTAAAATAAAATATATCATCAGATATATCAAATGCCTTTTGTAACTAATGACGAACATAATTCTATCACTAAAACTCGTGATACTTTACACGAATTCTCATTATAACTACACTCAGCTGAATAATCAAACTCTAAACTTTATCTTTGTCATGTGTCACTAATATCTAATATGAGTTCGGTTGAAAGCATTTTTAGCAGTTTATTTTAGTCTAGGACTTCCGAAATCTATTTATTAATAATTCGTATCAGTATTTTAGTGATTCTATTTTCAAATAGCAAGGTATATAATGACGTATAAACAAATTAAATCAGTACATAATCATTGCGTTCACGTTGCTACAGTTAATGATTAATGATTCGTGAGCTCCAAACGGAACGGCGTTCTATTTTCAAACATACACACGCGGCGCTCCTATTGGTTGGTTTTTTATTACAAAATGGCAGCCGATATTTGAAGATAATTAATGAAGGAACGTTTTCAAGTAGATACGTGAAGATAACATAAGAGGTTTAACGATGTACGGTTTAAGTGCGAGTAATTTTGCTACCGTATGGTTTAAGCACCTATATTTTTCATATGCTAAATAGGTACAGTATTTACGATAATCTCCGAGATTCGTTCTTAGACCGGTTTTGATAGTTACCCTTTTACTTTGTTGCTGCAATTAATATTTCGTGACATTAATTGCATACTACAAGATACTTTGTAGGCTGGAGATCAACCCTACGTATAAAACTGCTCAAATATGATAATGAATAGACTAGATTGAGATAAGATCGGATACGTGGCTTGTTGTACAATGAATAAATGACATCATGGAGAGGAATGAAAGAGCAAGATTAACAGGAACACAACTGATTACAAGATTACTACGTGTCATTTATTCAATCAGCAACAATACGCTTCAACTCTATTTTGATTTAGGATGTATTTCATAAGATAGTACCACGTCTCAGTAGGCAGAGGTGTATAATATCTTCTTTTCAAAAGCGATAGCCAACATAGATGCCACGTAGTATAAAGCCAGCCATCATCGAAACCAGAAGAACCGAAAAGAAAACAGAGATGAAAACTGCGTTCGCTTATTAAATTTTCCAGATTAAAAACTTAGTAACACTCCATCTAACCGGAAAAAATATATATATAATATTTCTACACTCTTTAGTATTTTTGAAAATGTGAGTGTTTTTTGAGTCCATATTTGTCGGCCTCGATGGCGTAGTAGTTAGTGTAACTGACTGCCACGCCTGAGGTCGCGGGTTCGATTCCCGCACGAGTCAAACATTTGTGTGCATGAACATGGATGTTTGTCTTGGTCTGGGTGTTTCTATGTATAATATGTATGTATTTACAAAAAAAAAAAAGTATATATGTATGTTTATCCATTGTCTAGTACCCATAGTACAAGCTCTGCTTAGTTTGGGCTAGATGGTGTTGTGTGTATGTGGTAGAATATTATAATAATATTATAATTATAATACTGTGTCAAAATCAAGTCTGTAAACTAATGACTTGCGGATAATTTATAAAAATCTGTTACAATTTCGGAATGAATTCATATTTTCTGAATATGTTCATAACAGTTAGACAGGTAGGTAATACATATGGAATACTTAAATTATGTTTCAGACAGACTACATTTATTTATAACTTCCGAAAAACATTATTATGGAATAGTGCTATTCCAAATAGCACACACAACAAAGCATCAAAGTATACTAATTTATTTAAAGAAATCTTAAAAGAAAAACAGTTTCCTGCAGTGTGTACAAGCAATCGATCACTGCCTCATCAAATGATACATCGAACACGAGAATTAATTAGTTACGCTAACTCTAGCCAGCCTGCCAGTCTGGCACTAAGACTAAATCAAAATTGGAACATCTTATCTGGCATCTAGATCCGATATTGGTTATGAGATCGGTGCAAACAATTTCGACTAAGTTTACAGTTGGCCCTCAGGCGATCTAGCGGTCCTCGGCAGTGGTAAAAATTAATTGATAAATTGATATTTAAGCTACCAATCATATAAAGTGGCTAAAGATATGCATCTTCAAAAAGATTTTTCATAATCAAGCATAACCGTATCTAAAGGAATAAGATGTGTCATAATAACATTTACCAGGTACGTGTGTGTGTTGAACTAAGAGCGAATAAATTATCATTTATTTTGAAACATTCAATAGTGAAGTAAGTGGTCATCTTAGACTATTTTTAACCAAACATGTCACTTGTACAATACGTCGACATTATTGTAAATAATTCAGTACCTAGCTTCATTAAAAAGAATAAAAGAGAAAGATAGAAGATATGGCAAATCTCTTATAAATCCATCCATCCTAAATGTAATTATTTAGGTAGGTACTTGTAGCAATTTCCATGTTTATCTATCGGTTACCAAATCTTTTAATTCTTAATAATATGCCTTGATGGCGTAGTGGTTAGTGTAACCGACTGCCACACCTGAGGTCGCGGGTTCCATTCCCGCACAAGTCAAACATTTGTGTGCATGGACATGGATGTGTGTCTTGGTCTGGGTGTTTCTATGTATAATATGTAAGTATTTACAAAAATAAAGTATATAATATGTATGTTATTACATTGTCTAGTACCCATAGTCCAAGCTCAGCTTAGTTTGGGCTATGGTGTTGTGTGTATGTGATAGAATCTCTCCGTGACAATGGCTGCTGAAAAGCAACTGAAACGTCGGGGAAAGTGTAAACATAAATAGTTTTAATCATTTAATTGGCTTAAAAATTTGTTAAGTTTAATAGTAATAGTAGTGTAACAGTTTCTAAATTATATAATAAAGTGTCAAATAAACAACCCGATAAAATCCGTATATAGTAGTTTAATTTCAATGAATAAGATTCGCGTAAACAGAAGACAATATTAAGAATATTATTATGTCTCTACACTTACTTTTTCAGTTTATCTATATACTTTCTTCTTTATCTTCATCACTCTATCTATGCCTCTATTAGACGAGAATACCACAAATCCTTTTGATCTATGAACCATTAATTCTGAATACACCTTTACCAAATTGCACAAGTATAAGAAATACCGACATGTGTTAACATTACTGAATCTTCTATAATGGTGGTTTCATGTCAACTAACCAATCTGTCATATTTTGCACAAATCGTACCTACGTACTGTGTACTTTCTCATTGTAGACTTTATTAAGTGGTAAATTGGCTCAATTGTTAACATACATAAAAATAGAAACCATTTCGCTTCGTATTGCCTAACCCTACGGCTTTAGTCGATACGTCGTTGGACATCTCGTTCATCCTACGCAACGTAGGGATAGTAAAAGTTGGCTCACAGATACAATCTGATATGATTTATGATTTATACGATTTAAAATGCTTTGTGTACCGCACCGTTAATTGCTATGCTATGACGTTCTTGTATTAAATTATATTACATTTGTTAATGTGAAGTTTTGGCATGAATATAAGTTTTATCAAGCGAGGTGTTTTGTTTTCTTGCGACAGTAGAAACTAGATGAGTCATGTATTATATCGTAATCGCACCGCAAGAAAATTATCTACGTCGTTGGCATATTTTGCGATTATATTCAGAGAACTGAAATCGTAATATGAAACGTATCGTCTGCAAATGTAAGTTTGCATCGTCTATTATTTTTCTACATAAGGATTATTCTGATGCTTACAAAAGTTAATTATTCATTGACTTCTCTTGCATGTAGCAAAGGACTATAGAACGTCCTTTGCATGTGAGATAAGTCAATGAATAAAGAACATTCGATATTAGCTTAGCTAAACAGGTTATAAATAGATCAACATACCTGCATTGACCGATAGTCCTATAGTAAGATCACTAGTTTTATATAATTATATAAAGACATCCTACCGTGCACTACTATCTCGAGTATTATGTATCGATATAATATATGTATAAATCTCTACAACACACCAACAGAAGGTACGAAAATTAAACTGGTTCAAACTTTCACGAATAATTAAAACTATCGCGTCGCGGACAGTGGCCAAACTATCTCTCGCAAATATGCACACAAAACTAAACCCCAAACTCTAACCAGCATCTCTATTGCAAGTGATATCGCCAATTACAATGGAAACCCTAAATCATGCAACTCCACCATAAATTAGATCTCAGACAAATTCAAAAACAGTAGGAGACGGTAGCGCAACTTGAGCGCTCATTGTTCCCCATCGGCGTCAGCTAAACAGAAGGTGAGCGCTTTTGTGCCGGCAGTTGTAAATTTTATGAAAAGTGAAATTCCTTTTGAATGCCTCTTCGACCCATAAATAATCCCCGAACAGTAGGCAGGGTATTGTTTCTGGCACTTATTGTTTCTCATCAATGCGCACGTGGAGCGAAAGTGTTTTTGCAAATTGTCGAATCTATTTTCGCTACCTGAGTTCACGTTACACTATATTGTGCAAAACTTCCGTTGACACAGGCATTTGCTCTCGCTTTTAACGCTACAATACTGTATAAATCAATAAATAATGTGGACTGCACCTATTGTTTAAGTCACATAATAAAGAGAGTTTAAAGGTTTGTCGAAACTTACCAAATTGACTTCGCATCCAAGGATATAGTGGACTGGGCAGCGACGCGTTGGTGTTTGGCGGGGGCTGCTGCGGAGGTGGTTGCTGCGCGTGCATCGACTGCTGGTGCATGGGAGGCATCTGCGTCTGATGCTGCATGTCGTCCACCGGGTACATGAGGTGCTGCTGGTGAGGAGGCACGCCGTGCTGCACCATGTGCTGCTGCGGGTGCATGTGGTGTGGCATCTGCTGCGCCTGCTCCAACGGCGGGCTGCCCGGCACGCCACCCGCCGTCGCCGCCGCTGCCTGCAGTTTACACGACGTGTACACTGCGGGCGCCGGAGGTTGGTGGCCATTCGGACCATAACCGTCCGTTACCGTTTTCGGACCCATATGCCCCATCTGAGATGGACTGTCAGGCCGGTAGCCGTTTTGTTCCATCTGCTGGTAGTAGCCCAGTCTATCGTAGGGTGGAAACCTGGGGTAGGGCATGCCGGGCGCCGGCTGCGCGGAGTAGTGGTGCTGTGCCGGCCTGAGCTGCGGGTCGCAGCCCTCCATCTCGTGGCCCTGCTGTGGCACAGCGCCATAGTGCGCGTGGGCCTGCTGATGGTCATGCCCACCCCCGTTCCTCATGTCAGGCATGTAGGCGTTTGAGAAATATGTCATGCTGTCGCAATTGTTAGCGCTCATCGCGGGCCCGCAGCCCGCGCGGCTCGCGTCCGTATCTTCCGTCGCAGATTCTCGGCCCTTTGGGCCGACACTACCTATCACAGTTCAGTCACTACACAAACACTTCGGATTCCATTCACTACACGACAGCGATCGATATCACTGACGGGTTGCTCGGTGCTGACGGACGGTGTCTTCTCATCTGATTCTTCCACAAATCTGAAAAGAAAAGGTTGATGCACTTAGTCAATCTATAATTAAATTTTTCAGATGGTCAGGTGTAAGAGGGCGGGTATCGATCGAATGTTTTTGTTGGCGAGCTCTCTAATAGCTGCGCCCGAGTCATCGCGCACACCGCCGACCTGACGGTTGACACTGACTGACACGTGTCCTAAAGCTGGGACACACACGATGTCATAAAACCTCATGTTCCCAGTAAAACGCCTATTAGCGACAACCTGTCTGCGATACGAGCCCCCGTTCGCCGCAGATAACTAAGCGGCGCATTCTTAAACACGATTCATGTTTGAAATCTGTCTTTGTCTGGCTGAAGGATGCGGATCCTGAGAAGTGAGACGGCAGATGGAATAGTATCACGTCTTGAGATCGACATGTGGTTGACCCGCCGTCATACCCTCGACATTTCCCAGCAGTTGATGGAGCATGAGTGACAACCGCGCCGCCGCCCGACGATATAACTTTACACGGACGTTAATTTGTGTGTCGAGGGACAAGTGTCACAGAAACCACCGCGTTATCGTCCAATCTCGCTCTACTGGTTTAACGTAGAGAATTTATTACGTACTTAATACGACAGCTACTAGAATTTACCAAGTAGCGAACATAATTAAACAAAAAATTCAATTAAGCTAATAAAAAACGAGGATATTTTTAGAGTTTTGACAACTTCAAACAAGCGCTTGCGTCATATTTCGTACAATTTATTGTGGCAGCTATTGTGAGAGGTACCTACTTCCGAAATATTATATTCGCTAAGAGATTACAGCATTACAAAGTCACGTCAGAATATTTTCGATATGCTTTGTTAACTTCATACACTGTGTAAAAAATCCTTGCACTGTAATGGTACCGCCCCTGAGGGCTGGCGCAAGTTATTTAAAACCAAAGAGCTCAAGCCTCATTAGCTGTCGTTAATGATGGCGGCGGCTCCCGGGACAATATGCTCGCACATGCTACTGTTGTTGTGTAACATTGGCATGGGAGCGAGCTATATTATTACCATGTACTAGATTGTCAATTCAAATGTCCGACATACTCAAAACATATTTCAAACGGTTAACGAGAAACATCAGTCCAAGTATGCAAACATTCATCGTTATCTATATTTAATGTTAACGAAATCATGAAAATTCTAAAGACTTAAGAGTTGTAATTAATTTTGAAACGAGCGTGCGGGTCGCTACATCAATTGAAAGGCATGCCTATTCGGAAAATTTGCATGTACAGGGCTGGACAATTTAAATTTACGATTTCACCGCCCCCTAGCGACGCGACCCTCGCTTTTTTTAATTTTCAATTTCCATTTGCATTCCACCAACTAACTCTCATCCTATAAATGTAACTACATGTAGAAAAGAAGTGATTTATGAGATTTTACTTGCTGTTTACATTCGAAAATGTAACGTTAGACGCTTGTTATTATCTTCTATATTATGTTCAAAGTCATCATTATTATAACAAATTATATTTATGACCAAACTGTAAGCGATAATCCTACGATATAAAGTCAAACACTAATGAGGATGAAACTCACGAAACTGCGATGTATGTATGTAGACAAAAATACAATTTATAGTGAGCACATTAAGGCAACTACTTCAAAATAACCTGTAAGAGGTTTCGGCGAATAAACAAGATACTTAAACATGTGTAATAATTACAACAGTATCTCATAGTTGGTCTTGGCGCACGTACGGCTAATGTTCTAGCCGACAATTATGAGAGATAGGGATCTCGATACTACCCCGTGCATTCAAGGAACTTAAAGCTGACCGCGGCGTCGAAATTAAGTCTCACGTGCTCTTGATAATTTGATAACGGACGTCTAAGATTTGATTTATTTCTTAAATAACTGGTTTGTGAGTCAGCGCGGTCCGTTCTCATGCCCCCAACTTCTAAGTAAAGCTGTGCTATGTAATTAGGTGTGTGTCAAAATGTTTATGCGTTGGTTTCTAGGTAGAGGCTTTACGTCCGAGCAAAGCGTGAGCTCTATTGAAGATGTAAATGTATTTAAGAGAAAAGTCAGGCGAGGTCAGCCGAAGCTTCTTGTAATGCTTTGTTCCAGAAATATTTTTACGTTTTATTTTCTAGAATCGCTAGCTTGTACTAAAACGACCACCACGACGCTAATGATATACGACATAAAAACGATACATATAAAAATGATTAAGCAACTTTCTAAGCAATATATAAACGTCAACATTTTTCTATGAAATGTGTGCAGACATTACGATCATATTGAAATAGTATCAGAAATACGTACACACATATATTTTTAAACAATTTCATTGAAGAACTGGAGTGTAAATCACTTGGAAATGTTTTAATCAGACGTAAAAATTGCAAAATATTCGATGGGCCATCTCGTATCTTGTTTTATAACAGTCGTACAATAAATCATACAAAAATACACTATATAATAGACCAGAGACCAAATTAAAAAGAAAATTAATAACATTTCGCGACCAGCAGTCGGCAGCTGTTAATCAAGCGATGATCAAAGGATGGGTATTTTGGGAAAATTCCCAACGCGTGTATTTATCATTTCCACTATTTGTCAATTAGAGAGCTATTGTGGGAACAACGCACTTTGATTTATACACCCTGTATCGGTTTAGTGCGACAGTACACTAGAAAAGTGGCTCCACCTTATTTTATTGCACTGTTTTAAGTTCCGGGACAACACCGCCATCTGTCTCAATAAAATCTCATTGTTGACGTAGATTTACATAGAAACGTTCCTGCACCGTTTTTCTAAAATGTTTTTATGGTAATTTTATTTTAAAATATAACGGCACTAGATGACAAAGTTGATGACATTAATCGTCGTTCATTAAATAATTAAAGTGATTTAAATATAATTTGTGTCATCGCGTGCGCTAATATTCACAAATAATGCAGCTGAGTGTTATAGCAAAAGAAAAATTTTGTAAAAAAATCGTTTGAAGTAAATACGATGTATTATCGTTGATAATGTTAGTACTGAATTTTCTTTGGTACTAGAATTTATTTGAACATTTTCGATTTTTTACTATGATTTGGTTTTTAAGAAATTAAGTAAGGCGAGTGTGAATGGGTCAGTTGGTTAGAAAAATCCGCGATCGAACAAACAGGAATTTTTTGGAGAAAAGCCAGATAGAGTATCCTAAAATGTCGAGGAGTACGAAGGAGGTACCAAGAATTATTATTGCAGTCATATGTCTGAGTCATAAGACATAGTATTCACCTATTTAGTAAAAAGAAAAGATCTAACGCATTTCTTATCATTGACGTAAAAAGGCTCTATAAAACATTGTTTTGTGTTAATTGTAACATCAACGTCATCAATAAAGATTATGTCTGTTAAAATATGCTTGTATATTGTATTTCCTAACGTGGTTGGAGTCTCATCTTATCTCATCAAAAATCAAGTGTAAGTCTTTCTGTATTTACGAATTAAGGTAGACTACTTTTCGCTCCGAGCGCACTATATATGGTACCTATATGGAGTCGCTCATGAGATGAGAATTTTTCATAAGCCGTTCGTTTGAGTCTTTATAACAGTCAGTTAATTTTTGCTTTAGGAACTCCTCTTTTTAAGGTCAGTAATCAATGGAAGCGGAAGTTTTGAAGGTATTTCTGTTTCCAACACATTTTTATGTGCTAACATTTTTCAATTCCGCTTTAATTTGTAGGACAGGGAAAGTTCAATATTATTATGGTAATACCTATATTATTGTACCTTATAAAAGTTAGTTCTTACCGAGATATAAGCTTGTAACATCATTTTATTTTTTAACTTTACTGCGTCATCCAACTCTCTAGTTGTACGTATATTTGTATATCTTATGAGAACTAAGAAGATTTTTATAAAGACTTCATGGCATACAATGTTAGATTACTAAGTGATGCTCTATTCACCTATCGATGTACCCCAAACTAATTTTACTGTTTAAAAAGATGAGAGTTTTATATACAGTATAGTTCGCCTCGCTCTCTATTAAACTCAATTGTTCAATCCACAGTCAGGTAGAGTCGCTCCACCAAACATCAGAAAATTCTAACACGTTTGATTGCTCCTATCTGTCGTAAAGGAATGACAAACAGATGATTTCATAGTCATATTGGAATGCAAACTTTGCCTTTCCTGACTTTATTCGAAATCTATTGTATACTCTGCTATTTCCTTCGTTTTTTGTTAAAATTGATGCAACTGTTTTGAAAAGAGCACTCAGAGCCCATGGAAATCAAAGTTTAGGCAATCGCTATGTTTGTGAATCAAAGGCTATACTTTCTATAGCCAATGACTTCATAATATTTACAAGTAAGTCCGTAGTTGTATCGTACTTTCTACCACTACTACTCAACAACCAAAAACGTGGAAAATTAGGATTCATTATTATACATTATTATATTTATAAATTACATGTCTAATTTCTGGCACAACCGCAAAGATGTTTTATCTATTACGACGTTTTTGTTTCCTCCGAGGTGGTCAATCAATAACAAATATTCATATTAGCCTGACCGCTTTCCTTGGAACTCAGTCGCTACATCTATTAAACATGGCTGGCCATTTATTAGCCAGTCACTCTCTCTGATCTTCGTATTATAGCGTTCTCTCCTGAATTAATACTATAATTGCATACACACCTTGTTTTGCTAATGAATTTTAATGCTTATCTTGTTTGCACCTAAAGTGTTTGATTCTGAGGAATGTCTTATAGTAATTGTAATTTGTTTCGTTAATTTCTATCGTTAGTGCTTTGCATATCGTATCTCCAGGTAAAAACGTAGTTTTTAAACTAATCTACGAAAGCGCAATGTCGGTTCTATTGCTATTTCACAACTAAATGACTGCAACAAAGAAGTGCTGTGTTGCGAAAGCAAGATATAAATACATCTTTTAAAAGCTCTAAAAACACAAGTATTAAATTTGCGATTGTGATTCAAGTGGTTAGCGTCACCGACACTGCGCCGAATGTTGTAAGTACGTTCCTCACATGAAATAAAAATTTGTTTGATCAACATTTAGAATTGCCTGGTCTAGTTACTTTGTGTTCGTTCTTTGAATGTTTGTTAAGTATCTTGCAACACCAAGATAATTTCTACTGAGAGCCAGTCTCTTCTAAGAAGAAAAATACATTTTTTTAATTGGTCTGCTACTTTCAAATTGGTATTCTGTTGTCTTCTTTTTCATATAATTATATTATAAGAATCTGATTTTAATACCGTTACTTCTTAGCTCTATGTAGTTCAAGCGATAATATTATTATTTTAGTTTAAGGTTCGAAGATTAATCTATAACATTATAATGTTATAGATTAATGTACTGTAATGTAATGACTTTGTCGGTAAATAACCACTCTACAAGCATTAAAATAACTAAAACCAAAAAACAAAAGTACTTTTTTTGTAATTTCATATCCATTACACGTTTACACACGTCGTAATCCCCCACGTATAATTACCACAGTGGTACTCTATTGAAAAACGGACGTATTTTTACGTGAAAACTCCGAACAGCCCCGTGCACCCCCGGGTAAATCCGGCGCTAAGCGAGCCCTGAGTGAATAGCTATGTACCCGCTAATTACCTCGGCCAACTTCTAAATTTAATCAGACAAGTTGTGTAATTTTCGCGGCGGGTATATAATTTTTCATGATGTTGAGGTGAGGGGCTCTGATTACCGCGTTTCACTCTTACGGTGACATGTACGTGTGAGGGAAAACTGTAAGGAACTTGGGTGTTAATTATACGTCATAATTAGAAAGCAACATTCTGCTTAGTAGTCATGACAGGTCTACATGTAGTCTCTTGAGATACTCACTAAATAGTAACTTGACTAGAATATGCCAAACAAGAATCTATTTTAAGAACTTGACAAATAAATTAAACACGAACGTTGTGATAACTGCCAGAAGTTAAATAATCTAGTAACAAATATTAAATCTATTTAGTACTTAACATGTGTTAAGTACTAAATAGATTATTATTGATGTTAAATTTTAAAGTGTAAAAGACAAGTTTCTTGTCTGAGTTATTTTAGACTGTTGTTTCAATACGTGTAAATTACTTCACGAAACAAGAGATGTCTCTAATGGTTATCTTTTATAAAAATAAGAATATAATAATCTTCTATTACTTAAGTGAAAGGTCAATCTGAAAACTCTGCGAGCTAACATTAAGACACTCAATACGTATTGTGCAAAAGTTTTAAAAACTCCATTTTCTAGACTAAAACTTAGCTCTCTCTGAAAGCGAATCCATACAATGACATGGGTCTACTAAAAACAATGAACAAATTTAAATACTGTGACTTTCACAAAGTGCGTAAAGCTTCAGTAAATTTCGAGTTTATTAGAGGTCAACGTAGAATACCACCTTCTATCTTAGTCCAACAATCAACTGCTTTTTAATGCATCTTAAAAATGCATGTTTTCATATTATCTATACCAGTAACCTATACTAATATTATAAAGCTGAAGAATTTGTGTGTTTGTTTGGTTGAACGCGCTAATCTCAGGAACAGCTGGCTCGAATTGAAAAAATATTTTAGTGTTGGATAGCCTATTTATCGAGGAAGGCTATAGGCTATATAACATAACCCTACCAGCCACGGGGGCGGCGCAGTAACCATAAACGCGAGTGAATCCGCGGGCACATCCAGTTTATTATAAAATGGTCATAATGATCTCTGATCGAAGATAAATATTGTTTATCTGCTAAATACTATGTGTAACAGGCTTAATAGCACACTTGATTAAACAAAAAACCATTCAGATTAAAATCGCGTTAAAAGAAGATAAGTTCATGTTGAACTAATGAAATAATAAGTACCTCTATAAAGTTGATAATACGTTCCTAGCTAATTATAAATGCCTCAGCACACGGAGCATTTATATAATTATCTGGCCACACAATCTCAGTGCGATAGAGATCTGTTGTGGCACTCGCGGCTACTGTTTTCGCACTAGCTATCACGTCATTAAATTTCCGTCACGTCGTGGCGTGTCCGCGCATAAACGCTGTGTTTTACGGCAACATCACTAGTATGCAGTTTTTACACAGTTTGATATATTGCTGGAGAGTTAGAGTTTTCTGATTATAGAGGATTCTGCGAAGGTAGATGATAGATAACTAATAGTACAACTTATGCACGTGTTATTATATTTCTTCTCTTACTAGAACTTTTCTTAGCAGAAATTTACTTGTGTTTTAGGTGGCTTACGAAGAACACGAATCTAACACGAGTATGCCATTTTATTCGTTACTAGCGGTCGCCTAGTGCTCGAAATTCGACCAACTGATATATATTATGTCATGTCATCATACTCGTATATTGATATATGTAACCATAGTTACGCGCTTCGACTGCGTGTGTCAAATGCATGGTTGTGTGAGTGTAGTGTTTTTTCATTAATTTAATGTATTTATTATACATATTTTATATAAATATTAGCATTAGTCACTTTTTCTCTGTATAAACTATAAGTGTGCGAAATTTCATACTCCTCCGTCCGCCTAATTTTCGTAAAAAGAGATCCAAAGTTTTCGCTTCACGTATTAATATATAGATACTACTGAAAATTATAATTGTGTATTAAGGAATATCAACCAATTTTAGACCTTCTTTGACCACATTATGAACCTACACTTTTTTGGCTTACTCTGTATATGTACGAATAAATGTCCGCTGGTTATAACGCACACACGTTGATTAATTCTTACTCCGGTACAGAAATGTATATAACACTGGCATTCTATTTGATACTGGTCTGCAATTCTATAGTTAGAATGACTGACTGTCAAATAATTTACAGGTAGAGCGCGACTACGTATTATGAATGTTATTATATATTTCTGTCAAAAACACGTAGAACTATTCTGTGTACTTAAATTAACTTGTAGGTATAGCTTCTTTTTGTGCGACATAATAAAGAATTTTCCTATTTACACCATTCAAAGTTGTACCATATAAATGGTTGAAGACCCGTTCTCTAGTCATTTGAATCTTACATACCTATAGCAGACCAAATGTGAGGAATACAACATTGCCTTACCATTTTACCTATACATATAAATAAAATGAAAGTGTATGTCTAAAATAAACGAGATAAAAGCCTTTTATTAAACTCAGACAGTCAATCCGAGGCAACAAAAAATACACTACCATTTATCAACTTTCGATCTACCGGTCTGTCTATTTATATGTTTGTTCGTTGTATATTTCGGAATGGCTGATCCGATCCTAATTCAAATTTTCACTCAGGCAAAATATCATGCAAGAATTAATCGCAGCCACTGAAGTTTTTTACTTAAACTCATTAAGCCCTATTAAAAAGAGTTCAGAGAGTCGTAGTTCTAAAATTAACCTATAATATAACTGTTTCAGATTGTAATACGTATGATCTAGAAGCTATTTTCTCATCGTCAGTAATACAGAAACATCAAAACAAAAGCTTGTTGAGACCACTCTCATAACACAATCAACATCAAATCTTCGGCGAGCTAAGGAAGCGATTCATCTTCCAAAACTAATGGAAATTACTTTCCTACACAATCTACGAACGGAAGTTTTGACTTGCGAATGTATTAAAAATAAATACAGCTGTCACTTAACCTTTGTACCCCTACCATATTATAAATCGTACTTAGATACTAATATAATGTATCGCCATATAAATGTCAGTGTTTATAAGATATATAACTGATTTCTTGAACATTAACAAATCGTTAAGGTGATGTTATGAGTATTTTTATTGAGTGTGTATCCATCTATCATATATTATTCGTATTAATCTGATAAATGTGAAAGTGTTGATGACGATAATTTGTTTTATATTAAATTTGATATTGGATAAGATGTTATGAAATTTTATTCATTTTATTACTTAATATTTTCATTTATAATATAGATAATTAATATTATACGTCCGTATTATCCTGATGAGTTATACTGATGTGGATTACACTATCATTTTGCTAGTCATATTTAAATTCTATATGTTGGTAAGCGTTTTGCTCTCAATGGATTGCTCTAATGAGAGGGTTAATTCTTGTAATAAAATATGTTTAAAACAGGCTTTCGATCTGGTCCTATAAACGTCAATGTGAACTGAAATGCAATGTTAGCTAATATTTGATGTTAAATTTAATTAAGTTTAGGTATTTATTAGAATACTATGTGTGATATTTTTGAGGATTCCGGCGACTGGGACCGCTATTAACTCGTACCGCCAAAAAAAAATTAAAATTAAATGGATTCGCCCACTGGAACCACCCATAAATAAATACAAAAACCTATTGTTCAAGCCAAAAACAGTACCTACAGTCAAACGAAAAAATGTTCAAGGTAATAATTAGGTAAAGAAAAAACTCCTTGATTCAAAAATATCATTTATTTATATATATATATATATATAATGATGACATGAATTTATTATAAGTGCTTGGTAAAAAAAAAATTATCGTCGTTCGTATTTCGAGAGCGAGCGTTCTGCTTGTCGTCGTACAGCGTCGTAGCACAAGCAGCAAGCCATAACATAAAAGCCCGTTTTCCCGTAATTCAACCGTGCAGGTACAGGAGGACAGCATTGTATGTATAATGCTATCCATCTCTTTTTTATATTATATATATCCTTTATCATCATCATCAGGCTATAATAGTCCACTGCTGGACATAGCCCTCCCCCAAAGAGCGCCACAGCGCCCATGGTGGGTTGACGATCTGCGAAAGACTGCAGGCAGATGCTGGATGCGGCAAGCTGAAGACAGGGCGCTATATCCTTTATGTATATCGTATTTTCTTGTTGTCCTTTATACATAATATGTTTATAATATTATATTCTATTAATAAATGATATTTTTGAATCAAGGAGCTTTTTCGTTAATTATTACTTTAAAAATTTTTTCGTTTGACTGTACTGTTTTTGGCTTGAACAACAGATTTTTGTATTTATTTATGGGTGGTCCCAATTGCCGGAAGAAAAATATTAAATGGATACGGCAACTAGGACCGCGGTACGAGTTAGGTAATTGCGGTCCCAGTCGCCGGCATCCTCATATTTTGAGGTTGTGTCTGAGATTAGAGGGGGTCTCTATTTTGAACATTTTATATTACGAGAATCAGGCTTCTGATGGGTTAAACTGAGTTGTATAATATTATCATTCTCCTAGTGGTGTTTAAAATCGTGTATTTTCTTTACCAGGATCTGTTCCAGACTACAGCTTCTGAAGATTTAACGAAGCGTAATTTTCAAGAAAAAGTAAGCCAGACCAGCCAGTGCCTAAATATTTTTCATATTTCTGCCATAGTAACAAAATAACTACACGGACATGATCATGTCCGTGTAGTTCTTTTGTTACCGATCAGTCTATTTGTATGTTTGTACGATCTATTTATCGGAATGGCTGATCTGGTCCTAATTACCTAAACTTTTTAGTCAGACAACGTATACGCTCTGTATACGATAGTATACAGTTACCTTAGACTATGATTGCTTACAATACCAGAGATATAATTTCGCGTTGTCGGCCTAGAAAAAAGGAATCAAACGTAAGACGAAAGGTAAGGAATGACTGAAACATATGTAACTCTGCGGAACTTTTGCCAGCCGAAACTCAGTAAGAGTGTTATTATTCGGTTTCCAGTACTAACTGTAAAAAGGTAGTACTTCTCTTAACTCATATATTTACAGACTAAGGGTCACTTGCACGAAAACTCACAAAATACGTTTAGCACTAGGTAAATAGATTTAAAACATCGTGGCATCTCAGTCACCCTTACACGGATAACTGACGACAGCACGATGTTGTAAATCTATTTAGTGCTAAACGTATTTTGTGAGTTGTCGTGCAAGTGGCCCTAAGGCATTCCCCTGAACAAGTCGGCTTAGTAATGTTACCTAATAATTGACAACAGCTCTACCTCACAAAAGTCTACATATATTGCATCCCTATAAATATATAAATACAACTACTTTCTCCAATGAACAGATGTATTTCGATATACTATACGTGTAGATACATGTATGCAAATGGATGCCACATAGACGATTACACAGCAAGCAACAGTAAGCTGGAATCTGTTAATCAAAGCGAACGCAATCAATTAAGGGCATTGCAATCAAAATGTCTGGCATTCCACAGTTAGGGGCAGCATCAAAGACTGGACGTCAACGTATTTATGGATGTGTAACAGATTGTGAAGCAATTTAATGATAATATTCGAATGTTTTATTTGTTATTTTTAACAAAAATACGTATATAACTATATCCCCGAAAGGTGTAGTTGACTATTAAATTCATCTTTAGGATCCCGTGCAATAGGCCAGTCTATTGGCGTTTTCCAAACTCTGCTGATACTGCAAATTTCTTGACAGAAAAACCCAAAAAAAATTTGCCCTATCCCGTAATCGAATCCTCATTGACAGCAGTCGCATACAGTCATAAACTCATAATTTCTATAAAAGATTGAGACCTGCCGAGGCAAGTCATCAAGGAGATGTGATGCTCGCATCAGATCTCTTTTGTACGTTATCCCAAACTTAAAAGCGAGACCTGTCTATTATAATATAATATAATATTATCAGCGCTGTTTATATATTGCCACAGTCCACCATGCTGACCCAGTGCGTATTGGCAGCCATCACACATCTTCAGACATGCAGGTTACTTCACGATATTTTCCTTCGGGTAATAATTTACTATTTATTATTAGGTGATCCAAGTCCTAGAAAATCAGTTCTACCTCCTAGGTAACTCAACCTATATCAAAGCGTGACCTATCTCGTCGATAATTTTAAGTATAAAAGAGAGACCTACCTATGTGGGTAACTCCTACCCTAAAAGAAATACCTACTTTGTTACTAATCGTAACAGTAGAGATATGGATTGTGGTGGAGAGAGATACTATGTACTCTCTCTACATCTACCGTCGTAGAAGAACAGACTTGTGCGCTATAATATCTCCTGCATAGATGGCTAGTTCGACGTTGCGTTTACCTGGGAGACAAATATTCATTTGAAGGTAGTTTATTTCATAAACATACCGCAGTTATTTAAAAATTACTTCTGCGTATAACCAGAATGCAGATGCGCAAGTATTACAGCGGTACCTTTTTGAAATTGTCGGTAAGTTGTGCGTGATAGCCCAATGTTGAAACAGGCCGTTTGCTTAGTTATAAAAAAAACAATAAATTACCCTTTAACTACTTATAGTTATTTTCAACACTCAATATTTAACGTTGTAAAATCGTCAAGATTCCAAGTCGCAATACCAGACGTAACTTCCAGTTAACAACTGCTAAATATTCATCGTGGGTAAGTATAAGTATTCTAATAGAAACGCTAATTGTATTACTAATTACACTACTAAAGTACTCATAATTCAATTTGCTCTATAATTAGTTGCTTAAAAAAATATTATCAGACATTCCAGTAGTAAGAACAGGCCTACGGATTGTTATTCGAGCTATTGTAGTTCCGGATTCAACCGTTGTGGCGCTGCGGTCGAGTTATACCCGTTTAATTAACATTGCTATCATACCGGCTAATTGTTATATCGCGCAAAGCTGATTTATGGCGAGATACAAACGCCGACACCTTTGTAATTGCCACACGTGATTCTAACATTGCATGCATACACCGAACAATGGCGGCGGGGGTGAGACGTATAGACAATAGTAGGCGGTACCGATTTTCATTTATCGCAATCAGTGCAATTATACAGTTTAGCAATTATAATTATCGTACCGACAGACACGCTATAAGTTTATTTTAGCATAAAGAATATTTTAGTTATCTGAAATTAATTACAGCACCATCTATTAATAAAATAAGGTACTTTTAAACTAACGCCATCTATGTATATTATAATGAACTGCTATCATCGATAGCAAACGAATGACCAAAAACTGCAGTCAATGAAATTATAAAAAAAATTGCTAAACTAAAATAAAATTGTGCAACAGCGTAGAGCGTAGATAAATGGGAAAGCTAATGGGAATACCCATAAACTCTATTAAAATTCCTATCACAGTCATTTTCCCGCTACATTGAATAATTTGAGACGCATTCTGAATAATGTGCGTTTCCCTTTCTCCAAGTTTACCTATTTTAAAACAACTGTGTTAAACGGTTTCGTTGTATAAATACGATTATCTATTCATTCATGTGTGCGTAGTTTGGAGTAAAGATTACTCTCTAATTTAATAAGATATAGGCATTTCAAAATTAGTTTTAAAAAATAATTCAGGCATCATGCCTACTTAGATGGCGCTGTACGTCTATAGAATTTTACTTAGATACTTATTAAAACCTATGTAAGAAGAAGGTACTTGTTGGGTTTTTTATAAAGTTTCGCAAGGTATATTTCTTAGCGCTTTATTTATCTTTAAATGAGCAAGTAATTTAAAAATGTTTGTTGTGGTATTTAAGTACATACCTATTTAAATTATTTACTTGTGTACCTACTTAATTAAAAGATTCTGGAACCAGCAAGAGGAATGAAAGGAAAGTGGACGCATAGATTTAACGGCCAGATTAAAGATGTACCCCTACCTAGTGTCAGAGCCGAATATCCTCAGGGAAATAAAATCTGCCCGACTTCGCCGGGTCAGACATATGGAAAGAATGTGAGATCATCCAACTGCCTGAAGAGTAGTTACATTTCGGGTAACCAAAGATATCGCTAGATAAAACAGACCAGCCAAAGACCTGGAAGACATAAATGTGTACCTACAATTGTTCTGACTTGGCATAAAATAGGAAGGTATGGCGTTCTCTAATATTAGACTACAAAATCCACTTTGGGTCGCTGAGCTAACGAAGTAAGTAAGTAGGTAACTTAATTGCCCAAAATGATTATAATGATGTTTTTACCTGCTCTAGGAATATATTCTGCATTGCGTATGACGTTACAAACATTTAAACAATGGAGACAAAGAACTCTCAGATAAGGTAGGTATAACTATTTCACACAAAATTAAATATTTTTCTAATGGCGATCGAACCCAGAGCACTCGGCGCAATTGTAGCGATGAGGCAAACAATAAACTACTATGCCATCCGTGCAGTCAAATATTACTTAAAAGATTCATATTATTATTTATTTATTATATTACTTATTTTATAAAATATTATGATAATTATTTATAGATTATCAACATGTGGGATGAAGATTCGGCGATCATTGTACCGATAATCGTATCGGTAAAATTGACTGATGGCTAAGAGCCTCGATCACCACCTAAAGAGGCTCACGTTAGACGTCGTGAGGAGGTTGCTCTCTCTAGAACTCTAATCACCGGTAGCTTGTGCCCTACTCCCAAATGCCAGTTAGCTCTTCATACATTTTATGTTTTTAAATATGTTTATTTTTATAATCATATACTTATTTAAAAATATAATTATGGGATAATATCATACTTAGGTAATAGAATATACTTAGGTCAATGATATACATCTTCTAAAACGATAAAGGTACTATTAAATATATTATTTTTAATTGGTGATAGTTTAATAGGTACCTATACCTTAAAGTAAGCAGCAAGGCTGAAACTATGTGTAAGTAAGTGACATACGTTGCTATTTTTTTAATGAGCTACTGCTACCACTTAGGTACCTACCTATGTTAAAATATGAACAACAAAGTTAGAAATTCTGGCTTCAGTAAACAGGAAGAAGAAATAAGAAATATCTCAGCAACCATATGTCATCAATGAACAGTATAAAGTCTATCTATATGTAACCCTGATTTCCTAGAAACTCAGATCGCTTACCTATCATCTCTAAATAATTCAAAGTTAAAAACAAAAGTCCGATAGCAAAATGTTTCATAACGTAGCAGTCGTCAAAACAGTAAATCGCAGCTTTACATTAAATGTAACAGAAATGTAAACGGAAACGCGACATGGCGGGCGGGTTAATTTACGCGCAGCTGGCCTGGGCGGGCGGTATCTCTTGAGTTTCCGCCCTGGCGCCGGTAGCGATGAAAATCATTCATCAAGCTTCGGTCGCACCACGCTGCTCTCAATAAACGTTCCTTTGCGAGATCTATCTCGCGCCAAAATGGAATTTTAAAGGTTAGCGTCGACGAGATAGGTTTGCTCGACGTGGTTTTTAAAACGACACACCTACGTTGCACACGAATTAAGTCATAAATAATATAAAAGATACTAGTATGTTAAATACTTCTAATTAGATAACTATTTATAAGTAGATAAGTAGGTACATATTCTAAAATTGTAAGTAGGGGATAGTTTTCGATTTACCACGTGTTACAATGTATTATTACCTATATTAAAGTAAATAGTGGGTAAATAATCAATCATTGTTTCTCTGAACCAAAGAAAGAACTTGCAAGACAGTGAAATAATCGTTCACATACAGATGTTTTTCTGAATGTGGATGCTATTTTAAAGGATTATTTTATATCTTTCCCCACGATTTAAACTTGTAGATTTAATTGATATTAGTTTTATTGTCTACTTTGTAATTGTACTCAAATGCATAGATATTTATAGTTCGACAGAACCGTAATAGCCATAAATCCTTAATACATAAATTAAGTTCATATTTTGCTAAATACCTTCACGCACTATTAATTTAGACGCTGTCAAAACTGACAAGGGTTAAGCTATACGATTATGGAATTTAAATTCTCCCATGCTGACCTACTTAATGTCGTTCCAATATATTTATATACATGTATATCAATAACAAATCATTATCTACATTTACAAAACACTTTATGGATAAAAATATTAAATATACAAAATTACTTTCTCAAATTTATTGATTTCAACACCATCTGTTAAACTTT
Organism: Catocala sponsa; assembly: GCA_963564715.1. Classification (NCBI taxonomy): domain Eukaryota; kingdom Metazoa; phylum Arthropoda; class Insecta; order Lepidoptera; family Erebidae; genus Catocala; species Catocala sponsa. The sequence goes on along the minus strand of OY751337.1, from coordinate 17,883,417 downwards.
ATCAGAACTAAATAAAGATACAGTTAACCAAACTTTTAAAAACTTACTCACTGCTGACCTCTATCGGTGAGTAGTCGAAGTAAGTAGCGTCCTTGACTTCAACTTTGGTGAAAGAGTTTATGTGATGACAGATGGCATTGTTGAATACTGTATTGGGTCCTATTTTTCACAAATGATTGTAGTAAAATTATAGATCATTATGTTAAATAATTTAAATTTATAATTTAATATAATGAATGATGTGTATTTAAACGAATATTCGTATTAGAAAATCCGTGTACTAGTCCAATTATTATACACCTACCTACCCATTTGTCTAAATAGAATGTTCATAATAATCCAATAAGAGTAATTGTCTTTCATTTAAAAAGAAACACCTGTGACCACTGTCACGACCTTCTGTTATTGTTAATTTGTAAAGACTGTTTAAGCATTTCTGCACAATAAGTAGGTAGATATTACCATAATAACTACTAAGTAATAAGGTAATGAGTTGGATATATTGCTAAACTTTAGAAATACTTAGGTACCTACGGGACGAAAATGATCTTATTGGATTTCAAATTATGTTAAAGCGTTGTTATAAAATTTACCGTTTTGATTTAATTTGTTATAATTATATACCTACTTATACTAAATATACCTAATTATGGTAATATATCCATAGTTTTATATTAAGTGAAATATAAATTTATAACTAATTATTAGCACAAAATATATCAGTAGCAATATTTTTGCAGATGCGACAAGGCAGACAGCCTAGTTACAAAATGCTTGATTAAAAAATAAAACAAAGATTCCAATTCTATCTAAATTCAAATTTTGAATACCACGACTCGATTTGAAAAAGGACAGCAGCGATAGGGATGGGACGAGCATCGTCGCGTCTGTCGAGATTTTTTGCGCGATTTTTTCGACGTTATTATTATGAGAAAAAAATGCGGAGTCAGTAAAGCGGAACGTGGGGTGGGGGCATGACGAGGGTTCCCCGGTTTGATTGAAGCGAGGAGGTGGGGGGCGGGGCGGTGACGTCATGCTCTCATAATAGGCCGTGGCGTGCAGTGATGGCCGCCGTTTATCAAGAACGAGTGTTAGTTCCCTGCACTTGGACTATATTTATTGTGACTATTGATGTTTTGTCGCGTTAAAGATTGATGTTAGTGCTGTCGAGTAATATTTTAACATGATTCGAGATATGTTAAAAAACTTAAAAATAAATAATAAATGAAATTTTTCGCAATCTGTGTACCTACACAACAATTATTTATTTTACTTTGGATCCAATAGCGGTACTTAATTATAGCGCGCGGTATTCCGCTATAAATAAGTACTTAGACAGAAAACAGAATGCACTGTTACGTGTAAATAATACCTACTGATTTCGTACTGTTGTTTCCTAAAATTAGAACAAAATAACAAACATTATTTAATGCACGTGGAAGATGGGTTGTTTAATATCAAAACATTAACTGAAACTTTTGTAAACGACCCCGAGTTGGTTTGATTTCATCAGATCCGCTTACGAACAGCATTACAGTCATTATTAAGTAAAGTAAAAAAATAGCGTTGGCGTTTCTAAAACCAAGCATTCGCGTGCGTGAGGATGGGCGGAGCGGTGTTTGCGTGACGGTGCGCAGTTAGCACGGGAACACCTCGCCGCGTGGCACATCACTAGCAACGCCTATTGCGCGCCGCCGGTTGTTGGCGGTTGGTCGCGGTTGCGTTTCAAAACGTTCCCTTCGTTACGTTTATAACGTTTATTCAAGTAGATGCAAAAATTAAAAGATTAATTCTACTTTGTTTTTGTCGATAAAATAATGAGTTTTAATCATTGATGTAAACAAATTGCATAGCGATCCATGTGCCAAGTACAGATGCACAGGCCGCGTGCCAAAATAAAATTAATAATTAATCAACGCCGAAAAACAATAACGAATTAATGTTGTTCCCATCACTACAATATAGTTTGGTACGAATAGAACGAAAGAAAATCGAATAAAATATATATCGGTTCATTGACAAAATGATAAACCGGTTTCTTTAATCATTCGATGAACGTTGAAAGCTTTTCGCATATGCTTATTACCTGTTCTATGATAATTTACAACGATTACTAGAAAATTATCTGGCTAGTTAATATTACAGTAGATATCACGTAGACTGTATTTGCATTCGACCTAATCGATTCGAAACAGATGTAGTTACTTTGAACAACGTAAACAGAATTATAAATGTATGAGTCTTATTATGTTTCTGGCTGTTTGTACAAATGGGATGCGACATTGGCGGTTAGAAAATACGTAGGTACTTTGGTTAAACTAGAAAACATTTTAAAATGTAGATTGCTTCGATTAGGTACTTGCGTTCGTTTTGTTACTTATAACAATAGGTATTAGTAAAGTTTTAGTAGGCAATTGTAATATTATATTAATTTAAATTGATGTAGGTAAACTAATTCCATTGCAGAATTAGAACGTTGGTCTTCTTTGTATTGGTGCCGATTTCCATAGCACGGCATCCAATTGTGACTACCAAAAGCTATGCGCGTATACAATAAATTAAGGAATGCTTGCAACGGTGAAGGTAAACATTTTGAGGAAGCTGCGTGTCTAAGACTTCTCAATAACGTTCTTGAATATGTGTAAATATTGCTTAACTGCACTGGGCCAGCGTAATCAGCTATGGCTTATACTTCTCATACGAAGAAGAGGTCGATGCAGCCCAATAGTCGGACCATAATACCAGGACTGATATTATATTACTATCAGTGTGAAATACCACGTGTATTTGTAAAATTTAAGCCTATTAAGCTAAAGAATCAAGAAAATATGTGTTTAGTATCCTGGCAAAATGTTTTTATCAAAACTAACAAGCCAACTTATTCTAAAATTAAAATAATTAATACGGTACTGTCCAATAGATACTGAGTTGAAAAACAGTTTTTATTGACTAGTCGTTTTAAAAAGTTACGCACCTTGACTTTACCTATCTAGCAAAATTGCATTTTTAATTTATAGTAAGCCTTACACCTTGCTTTCTTATTAGCATGGTCACCACGTGACACAAACTATCCGTCATGGAAAAGTATTACTAATAAAAAAGCATATAAAATTAAATGCAACCAACTACACATTCAAATACAAAACAAAAAACCGTAAACGAAGCAACAAGTTCTATGTTTTAATTAACGTTCAAAATCGATTTTTTATTTAATGTTCGGTTATAAATCATCACATCACTGGTTGGATAAAATTCCAAGGATCTACACGCCGAAAATGCCGCAATCAGAGATCGGAGCGATTAAAAAAAGGCAAAGGCCGAAATTATAGAGACGAGAGCAATGATCGTGGCCGGCGGGCGTCGGCATCGTGGAATAGACTATATTGTAACATCGATATATGTAGATAATCTTATGTACCTACTCTACACACTACTGGTAGGTAGACTATGCACTGTCGATAGTTTAAATTTACGGTTATCGAACAAGCGATTATTTTTTTTAAAGACTGCTCCCCACTAATGTTTATCTTTGTATCGCGAGGGATGTTACAAGCCTGTGACGTCGATGTTAATACTTAAGCGATTGCGCCATCTTTGATGCCTGTGTGTGAATTATGTATTTTAAAAGACTAGTTAAGAATACCCTAAAGCTAAGAGCGGTCATGAAGAATGAGTCAATGAAGCAAAGAGAGATATACTACGATTGTAACAAGTGGATATCTGCAGACCCTAACTAGGTATTATCACTAGATATTCCTAGCTAGAAGTTTATTAAAAAATCAAGTATTTCATAATCACACACAGACTTGCGCTTGTATAATAACTCCGAAGTGGACGATGAGGTGTTTTAAACTTACATCTCGCTGGCTAAGTTTATTAGGGGTGAAGATAATCATTTTTACACAAACACAAAGCTGCTACTGAAAAATTCATATCATAAAAAGTCGATAGCACTGATCGACCCGAGAATCGAACCCGGCACCCTACGATCACCTGCAACATAATCGCAAACTTATGGCTCGGGACCTACAAAGTAGTTTCTTACAACCATAGACTAACTAAATACCATTCACATACTTATTAGTATTAATTTAGCAATTCAAAGAGGTTTAAAATGTATTTTAAAATTGCAATGGGCCTATATTGTTTAAATGTAAACTCTATACATGTGCATAATATTAAAATGAATGATGAGATTCCATTGACCTTTAACCTAACCATTGTTCGGCAGCTAATAATTTATCTTTATGTATTTTAAGCTATCATAAGTTCAAAAGTCGGCTTGCTTATCCTAAACTGCACGAATAGCGTTGAGGTGTAAGTGGTTGTCTTGTCACTGCCACTACACCGAGTACTGTGGGTTCTATGACCACCACATGAGACAATAAATTGTGAGACCCACAAATAGTTTTGTGTCCGTATTCTTTGTGTCCACTGTTTGAATGTTTGTAAAGCCAGATATTAAAGACTCAGGAACAAGGGGGTTCATCATTATTTTGGCTAGCTGTTTCTGGAACTTAAGGTACGCCGCTATGGCTGTCAACGCAAGGATAATACAGCCGAGTTGTCAACTTATGAAAAGGCGACTAAGTGCGGACGTAAGGCTCTAAGATTACTACTTCCCAATCATCACCACAGCGTCTTCAGGAGCCTGGACTCCACTCGCCACAAGAACACAACATAACGTTGTTTGCCTGCAATACTTTTTAGGGAACAGGTGTTGCCAGCTAGGCTGTTTTCGAGATGCCTTTGAATCATAAAAAGAACCAGGTTCTGCATCACAATGTTGGAAGAAATCTGCGAATACGTTCGGTTTTAAATAATTTGTCTTTTCGGGCTTATCCTTCATACCAAGTTTTGACAAAATCGATTCAGCTGTGTAGCCTTGAGAACGTAATAAACAGACAGAGTCACTTTTGCATTAGTTCCTAATATTACTATCTTATATGTATTTTAGTACCTACTGGACTTGGTCGCGTTTTCGTCTGGACTACAGTTCACTCCAACATTCTTTACACAGATCATCATTATGCCAATTCTGCTGAACATAATTATATGAAACGTATATAAAAATTCAGTCACACGTCTATCTCCAAAGGCATAAGCAGGGCTGTAAGGTATACCGACATTTAGCCAGCTTTAATTTTAGACCTTTCAATAGCGGCGAGTCGAGCGAGGAAAAAATCCAGAATCGAAAACTAATAATTCTTGACAACTCAATAAGATATCAAACCCAACCTCATACACAGCTATCGCATTAACTACCGTTGCATCAAGGCTATCAAGCTGTAAAAATTGCATCAAAATTAATTTAGTAGTTTTTGCATAACGCCGAGACACAAGGACATAGCTTAGCTTTGGCTTCAGACTCCTATAAATAGACGATTACATTTTGTTAGTATAAAATATATTTATTGTACAGACACATCCTTATTGCAGTTTATAATAGTAAAGATGGATAGATAAGGAATGATATAATCGTACAACAAACATATTCTAAATTAAATATGTGCAAAATTAAAAGAGATTGACTAGTTGGTCCGAAAATAAATGTGAGCTTGCAGTTGTCGATTGCAAGGCCTTTCTAGAGTCGCGTATTAAAACTTTTTGATGTTTGCTTATCCTAACTAATATTTCCTAACTATAATAATATAAAAGCGAAAATGAGTTTGTTTGTTTGTTACCTTTTCACGCCTAAACCACTGAACCGATCATCCTAAAATTTTGCATATACATTGTCAGGTGTACAGAAATGGCCATAGGCTACCTTTCATCCCGAAAAAAAATACTGTTCTCGAGGAAAACAACAATAACGTTCTTATGATAATAGATGGCGCCACGTGTCTTTCGAATCATGATTGAATTATATTATTACAAACAGAGTACCTACAACCCGAATTGATTGTCAAATTCTAAATTAACGCGAGCGAAGCCGCGGGCAATAGCTAGTAAAAAGATACAACGTCCGCGCTAGCAATAATTCTGGTGTCGCGGGGACTTTGCAATCATTTAAACAACGAACACATAGAACATCCTGATTTTCTGTGTCTGGATATCGTTTGTATTCACACATTTTTTGTCTTGTGTGGTGATCGAACCCACAGCAGTCAGCGCAGTGGCAGTGGCGAGGCGACCGCTTATACCACTACGCCATCCGTGCAGTCTTCTATTAAACAATTTACTATAGTAATGTAGGACTGGGCTAGATAGACGGCAACAGTCTTGTTACATAAATAGACTCACGTCTATATACACTCAAAAGGATAAGCAGATATGTATTTTGTCAGTTATGTACGTATTAGCTCCCACGTAAAAAAGGGCAAACTTATAGGTACCTCATATTCCGATATTCAGGGTACATTGCTAGGCTCCGCGCTGCTAATGAGAAGACCTATATACCAAAATAGCCTATAAAACTCCTCGACATGGAGTGGAAGCTCAAACTTAGACCCAAAAATAGCGCAAACATTAGCGTAAAAATCAACGCAATAATTTGCACAAACAACAGCAGAAAATGCAGCGTAAAAACCCGAACAAATATAATGCAACTCCAGCGCAAACACAAATCAGCACAAATATCACCGCAAACATGCCACGAAACTAACGATGCAGTCGACATGTGAGTACAATTCTGCCTAGCCTATATTTACGAAATAGATTGTTAATATTCAACAAGACCGATTACAGACAATTCTCATTAGTCCTGTATTTACTGTGAAATATTTTTGGCATCGCCATCTTAGTCACAACATTTTAAAATATGGAGCATAGAGTTGGCACGTGGGTAAATGACAAATTATATTTATATATTTAGACACTATTAAGTGAATATTTCGTTCCACATAATTATATAGCCTGTAATAGAATGTGGTAGTCATGTGATATATAAGCCTTAGTGTTTATATAACGAATAGTCATGCCTTAAAGGATTAAAATTGTAGGTGGACATCTATACAAATAAATAAAATTGAAGTGTCTGTTTGTAATGTCAAAATAACAGCTTTTTATCTAATGCATATGACAGTATATAAGGTACCTATACAAAAACATCTATTTTTTACATTTTTGTCTGTCTGTCTGTCTGTTTGTTTCGGCTAATCTCCGAAACGGCTGAACCGATTTTGACGGGACTTTCACTAGCAGATAGCTGATGTTATAAGGAGTAACATAGGCTACTTTGATTTTAGAAAAAAGAATGGGGTGCCGCGGAGACAAACACTTTTTAGTTAAAATCTACGCGGACGAAGTCGCAGGTAACAGCTAGTTTTGAAATATATCTTGGTTTTAATACAGTAGGTACCTTAACCCTTTCGCTGTCCCGTAATAGACACAATAGAAAATCTAGTTTTATGTATCATATGTGATTCATCGGACAGGGAACCTGTTAATATAATTAATACTACTGACTTTATCCATAATATTCCAGCTGTGTCCAGTGAGACATTAGCTTCTGTGAGACCATATCACTTCTGGGAACGCATAACGCATATTAATCTTGGCAACCTAGGCTATGGTCTATCGGTCTGCCAAGTTTCATTCAAATCTGTTCAACGGTTTTAGGCGTGATAGAGTAACAAACATCTTTATAAACTGGAAAATGTTAGTAAGATGAATAATCCATATAGTTGTTCGTTCTGCAAAAAATATATTTATAGAACGAACAATTGACATATAAATGAATTCCATGCATAAGATATCGAAAATGACCAATTCCATATTATAATTTAATAAAAAGCTCTTATACAAGAAAATCGCTGAACTTGCATGTGATTCCGCACCTAAATAAAATAGTTAATAGCTTATGTTAAGAGTTACTAATGAACCACCTGCACGTGTCTAGTTTGTACATGATGCAAGTAGCTGACGCAAGATACATGCGCATGAGTTAATACTACGTGCATGAGTTAATAATACAGTGCTTGCGCGGGTACCTTGCATCTGTAATTTACATGACGCATACAACCCGCGGTAGCGCTTGCGCATGTTATCCACCTCGTGTACATGTCTTTATCTACATACCGACTCTCTTTCAACATTGATAGGTGACACCATACATAAATAACTATTTCAACTAGTTCATTTTATTCCACTGGAACTACCGTTACTTAGGTGATAAAAATGTGAGGTGTACCAATTTCACATTTAAAAATAAATGAGTATCATAAAGTCTAAACTAGAACTTATCGATCGTTAGCAAGCCGGACGAGTTCTAAACAGATTTCGTTCAAAGGATTTTTATTTTTAATTGTAACTTGAAATGCAGGTTATATATTATTTTCTAGTCGCCAGAACTGAGTATATTTAAATATTTAAGTTAAATAATGTGTATGTACGGCATATTCCATATCTTTTTCATTGAAATGGTAATATATGTAGCTAAATTCATTAATAGTCCAAAAGTTCTTTTTTATCTTACAACTGTCAAGCACTTGACGTACATATATCGTTTTAATGACGTCAGACAGCAAGGACTAAACATAAAAGAGGCATGACATATCTCTAGAATTGCTTTTGTATAATTCTGAAAAGTTTTAATTAACGAAAAAGCATGGCAGGCTTTCATCATTATAAAAGTTGTTTTTACTAAAAATAAATCGACAAAAATAAGGTATCTAATAGAAGTCATCCTACTAATATAAGAAATGAAAAGATTGGATGTTTGAATGAAACTTGGCCAAAGGAAGAATATGTCCTGAATTGACGTATTGCATACTTTTATCCAGGTGTATGTTCTCGTTGTATTGACGAGGGCGAAGCCGCGGGCATAAACTAGTTCATAATAAACTTTTAACTTGCGGTACTCTAAAAGCCATAACATATAAAATCTGGATCGGACGTCGATATAAAACGTGTTCGTAAATCAATTAGTTTATGTCAAATGGTAATTAAACTTGTTTCTTCTTAACATATCAACAGATATCTGGTATCGATTACAAGTTATTTCTTTCTATCATAACATCAAAGCATCGAGAAAGTTTTCATTCATAAAATTAATATTGCTATATATCATTTCTGTCAAATATTATTAAAAAAACAAACGTTATAGTGTAGGCACGCACCTATTTTTCTTATTAATAGCTTTGAACTAGTGCACCAAGCGCCATAACTGTTGATGTGGAGGCGTAAACATTGACAACAAGGCTAGTCCTGAAATTGAATGGCAGTTAGTGTAGTGAGCCGTACTAGGAGTTTCTTCGCTCTATAAACTTGAGTGGAGACCGCGACTCGGCAAACGTAGTGTAGGACGCCCTCCGACCAGGTGGGATGACGATTTGCGAAAGACTGCAGGCAGATGCTGGATGCGGCAAGCTGAAGACAGGGCACTATGGCGCTCTTTGGGTGAGGGCTATGTCCAGCAGTGGACTATTATAGCCTGATGATGATGATGATGATGATGATGATGATAAACTTTATTATACAATTATTGGGTAAAGGTTTAGATATACAAATATAGGGCTTAAAAGCTTATCAAAGTTAGTATCAAGGTAGAGTCATTCAAACAAAATATTTCTAGCAGGTCGCGAATCAACAAACCTGATTCTCTTTCGTCTTTGTCGATTCGAAGAAGACAAATATTTAAATACAAAACTATTTTTCAAAATGGAACGCCAATGTTTTTCAAAGGTGTTCAATAGGTTGGTGCTTCAAGACGGCTCCTCATTAGAGAATAGCAAGCAAATTTTAAATTCAGAACAAGGATTTGCCACAAAGAAATATTTCCTCGGCTACTGCTACCAACCTACGCATAGTTTTGTAACATAATTTGTTAAAACAAAAATAGCTGGTATGCAACAAGCGATTGACGGAAAAAGAATTTGTTTGTATTCCGAAGACATTAACATGTGTGCCCTCATCAATCGTAGTTTCAGTCTATCAATTATTAAACTTGGATACGAAAACTTTCAATTGATACATCTGTATGGGTTTCATTCAAATGAACCGTAGATTGTCGGATTGAAACGATCATGATCCACTATACGATGATGTCCGTACAAGGCTCAAGGCCGTATCATTCAAGTAACCGCATTTAAGTAGCGACCACTTTTGTGGTGAGTGGTCTATTTTAGTAATACTTATAGGAACATTGTTTTAGTTGGCTGTTGAATAATAGTTATATGTTGTTAGCATGCTTGTTTACGATAAGGTAGCTTTTGGATACGAATGTATTATTTAAAATGAACCTTGTATTTATATAATAGATTCGAATGATATCTTATCTATACAAATAACTAATTTATAAACTTTATTTAGGTTTAATTTGTTGTCTTAATTCACTCATGATTAATTAATTATGTATCGTCGTATTCTTCAACTCTACCATTCATTGCCAAAAAGTCAAATTCAAAACAAGATAAATATTTAGGTTATATAAAGAAAATGTCGATCTTAGTAAGCGCCACCACAGGGCATGTACATGTACATTTAAAATAATAACAGGGCGTGAACAATAAATTAACAGATACCATTGATGATAAATATTTAAATCACGTGCAATGATCGCAAAGAATTTTGTTATAACAATATCAGATCAAATCTGAAAGGGCCAGTACAATACGAACAATTGTCACGTAATTTCATTAAAATACATATTGTAAAAAAAGGTTTAAAACTATTGTTTTTTACAGTAGTAATAGAAAACAATATGTCTATTTACCGAATAGTAATAAATTAACGCTGTTTTACTTTTTTAATTTGAATACGTGGGCTTTATCTCGGTGATAATTCGTTTTAATGTTCGAATTTTGAATACTCGTTAATATGGTTGGAGTTGACATAGTGAACTGTTTGTTTTACTAGACGCTTTCTTTTATTTTTAAACTGGTGACGTTTACGACTCAGATAACGCGTCGTTTCCGTTGCGGTTCGGTCGGATAAAATGTTGATATCGTTCAGAAATGGATTATATAGACTATTAATTTCGGATGTACAATGAGAACTGGTTTCAGTTTTGCCTACTTACCTATTATTTGCTTTTATTTATACTTGAATAAAAACTTGAGTATAAAATATTCTTATATTTGATATAAGAATATTTTATACTCAAGTTTTTTGTAAACCTATCTTATTTCAAGAATATAGTTTTTGTTGACGAGCTACAGAGTTGATGGATTGACTGATCTAAACTACTTTTAAAACACAAATAGCAGTTCTAACCGCCAAACTGATGTGAAATTGGTCGGCCATGTTTGTCGGTTGCTCGATAAGCTATGGGCCATAATTACTACGATGTGGACTCGTGGAACCGGGAGACGGCACCGTCTTATATCGCAACTACGACACATTACATAAGACTAGAATTGGACAACTTTGATGTTAGAAACAGTTCACCAATAGAAAGGACTGACAGACTTAAGGAAAAGTTTTCGTCCTACAGCAGTTCTGGAGGCACATTAAAGTATGCATATCAAGTAACTAGCATTATTACTATTGTTAGACCAGTGGCATATAAGAGGACTTACTTTTACTACTGATCGTAAATACCCTGGTCCGATTACCAGATCAAACAATTGCGCAAGAAATTTTAATAGCAGGATAAAGTCTGGTATGACGTGAGTATGATACTAAAAGGTCCACCTATTTGTCGAAGATAAAGGGACGTGGTATTACTTTATGTATTTTATTATTTGTAATAAGGTAATAGCTTTTCTTAACAAGCATGGGTATTGCATAGCTAAGACGTTTTTGATGATGAACGCTAAACATTAGCATGATTTTGTGTTATCACTGGCCGTTTTAAATATTTAATATTTGACATCGGAAAACATTATAAAGTTATTTTTGGCAAGTTTGAATATAGAACAAATGAACAACTAATAAAAAAGAAAAGCGCTCCTTCTTTTCTAAAATGAATATATCTTTTATAAATCGTCCCTTCGTAGATTATATTCTATCACAGCCAAAACTTGTCCCACTTATACATAACTACGTATTGTCTACATAAATACATACATAAACATACAGGTCTGCAAGTGTCCGGTCACCCTCAAAACGGTCTTGTCTTACCCATCTCAAACGCTTGAGACTCAGACGCTGTATCTAATTAGGCAATGCTTACATAAGTATAATTAGTTTTGTTACACGTCTCTACAGGCTGTAAGATGTTTACAACTGATTGTACTATTGTGTAGAAATCTAAGCTAATCGTCATGCCACTATACCATCTCGAACATCCCCGAAAGTATAAACAGATAACTAGAACATTCTTTGTGACAGTTAGAGCCTTTTTACAATAATTAAGTTAACATGTAATAGGAGACTACACTATCTACCATGTATACTTCCAACTCAGAAGAAGACAACCAAGAATTCATAATAACCTGAATCAAAGTTAAAACACACTACATTCAGTTAGTAAAAAAACAACAAGAAAATTATATATTTTTAATTCTTTATTTTATTTTTGATATATTTTTATTCTAAAACCTTTGGCGTTGCTATAGTTTTTGAGATAAATAGTATAGTATTTTTATTATATAATTACTTGTGGCTAGTAAATAAGCCAACAACAAGTAACTGTGGTAATATGGCTGGGTATGAATAAAAAAAACAGAAATGCTCAGCCGCCATTTTGGATCTACACATGTGCTATCACTATAATGACATGTGTTAGTCGAAAAACTATATCCTCTGCTTCGGAAGCATAGTCTATATATATATAAGCAGCATGAGTTTATGTATGTAGTCTATGGTTCGCAAGCCAAATATTTGATTATTATTTGGGGATATATAGTGATTTTAGTATTAAAAAATTGATTCGCAGCTTAGTTTTGGTAAGCTCACCCCTAAAAGAAAAAACACATATTCTATGCGTTACTAAATTTTCATAGATAAGTCTATTCCATTACAAAGTAAGAAAAATTTATGTTCTAGAGGTTTTTATTTATGTAGAGCCTAATCTAGCACTCTGGTTAATAATAAAACTAAACATTTATGTCAATACACGTCACGCTTTTTTGTTATTCTATTAGTGTTGTATGATTATTTTGCTTTTATTTATATGTACTACTAAAGTGGCAAACAATCATACGGCCCACCTGATAGTAAGTGGTCACCGTAGCCTACGGACGCCTGCAACACCAGAGGCATCACTTGCGCGTTGCCGACCTCGCCCTTTTTGAAGAACCCCATATTATAGTCTTGTGGGAAAACCTGGGCAGGGAGTTGATTTCACAACCTGAGCGTCCGCCGGAAAAAAATCCTTTGGAACCGCTTAGTGCGGCACCAATTAGCTTGTAAGGTGTGAGAATCAAATCCCTGCCGATGGATAGTGGTGCGATGATAAAAAGTAGCTGAGGGCATCATCTCAAACAACTTACATAACATACTTACACCAATCCTCATATATATCGCTATATTGAGTTTATACAAAATAGAACAAAGCCTTTGGTCGTTGCCAGGTCTAGTGCAAAACTCGGTGCAGCTACTGAGAATTGCCTTAAAGCAATTACCTACAGCTAAGACTGGGACTCGAATCCTCACTATTTGAAATAATTAAGGCACTGCACGAAAAAGATACTACTTACAAAATTAGTAGAAAATATTCATAACATTTAGTAGCACAAAATGCTATGGCGTCGATTTATGTACTCTCTAAAAGTTCTTGTTACACTCCATGATTTTCTTTCTATTTCAAAGAACAACAACCATATAATTAATTCTGTCTAATATTCATTTGATGTTATTATTATTTATTGTAATTTTATTAAGTTAAGTTATCATATGCAAATGTTAATCTAACAATACAAAGTATAATTTAGCCATCACATTTATAATAAATTTCACAGTGAAACAAAGACTTCGTAGTTTTAATTTTATAGTTTTTATTTCACATACTTCAAGTGACTTAATGCTGTCAAAGAATTTGAAAATTCTAGACAAACACTCGGAGAATACAGTTACCTATTACAATAATATAACATTTATTTTTAAATTATATAAAAGAACGTTGCGATTATTATAGTCGTAAATTAATTCGGCATATGATTTGTGTATATTTTTAGGAATTAAAAAATGTGACTATATTTTGGACTGTTTTACTTGTTTATATGTATAAATAACTATTGATAATGTCCTCCAGACTGATTTCGGTCACGGCGCGCGGCGACTTACCATCTTAACAGAGACTAGCTATCTGCGCAGGATATATTATAGTACACAAGCGTGTGCGCAACCACAAGTGTACTCTCTGTTCCCTAACTCTCATGATCCGATGGGACGATTATCCGACACGACCGGAGAGAGATCAGGCGCAGGACCAACGGCATTACGTGCTTTCCGATGCACGGGGTGTCCAACACCGCCAACTTCCTAACTCCGGGCTGTTATTAGGATTGCTTAACAGAAAACCCAATAACTTTTTGTTGGCACTACCCGGAATTCGAACCCGAGACCTCACAGCAGTCGCATTCACTACCGCTGCGCCACGGAGTCAGTTAGTTAACTTTTAAGAATTTGCTAGGAAAATATGAAATAAGGGCAAGTCTGTTAGATTCTTCCTAACGCAGTTTTGGACTCCGTGCTGTTACTGAAAATGTATTGTTAGGAAAACCAAGTCGCACTTTGCTCAACCCGGGAATCACACTCTAAGCCTAAAGCCCAGGAATCACCTTATAAATATAATTATTAATACTGTATTTCTTCTTCGGTAATCTACACGATTAAATGTAACAATATATTGACTAAAATTTTATATTTTTAATTTTAGTGGTTTGGCGACTATAATTCAATCAGTCAGGTAAATGAAATTAAGATTATAGTGCTTTTTGGTAATTACGATAAATACATTATTTTATATCTGCCTGCATATTATAACAAACGATAACTACCAATATAATATAATCAGAGATGCACATGCTACTGATCAAAATAATTATATTTTTGTCTTTAGAACTGTTAACTATTACATAGGCCTAGTACTACTGAAAATACACATGACTTATCTACTAAGCGGTGTAAACCTATAATAAGTAAAACGTTCTTCGTCATTCATTACACCGAAAATAGATTTGAATATAATTTCAGATTCGCGGTTTTGGATGCCGAACCAATTTGTTAGAATAAAATACATAACAGGAAATACATAACACATTCAAAGTAAGGATGTATTTTTTATACATATTTCAGTTCTAACACCGATAAAAATTAAACACATTGTACCAATTTAACGTTATTCACATTGACTGATTAATTGATTTGACTTCTTGAATATGTAATTACGGAATATTAAGTCACTAAGAACCGGGTTTTATCATGTTAAGCAATTATTTAGTCGGCGAGGAAGACTGAGCTCTTTACAAAAATAAAAATAATTAGTATTACTAAGATATATTGAGCAAACAAATACTAAATTAACTTTAGTCTCACTATGTTGTTTTAGTCTCGCGAATTAACACTTATATGATTTTAACTATGTATGAACATAGCGGGAAGCGGTTGGATGCGGGTGGCCCAAGACCGGTCTGTGTGGAAAACCTTGGGGGAGGCCTATGTCCAGCAGTGGACGTCTTTTGGCTGACATGATGATGATGAGCATTACAAAGATTCCTATAAAATAACATGACGGTTAATCATCTTATTGGTTTATTTTAGTCTAGCAAAACAATACAACACTAATACCTATTAGTATTCTTATACGGAGTGTCCGTAATTAATGGATAGCCTTAAAATGTCTTATAGTAGAACTGATAGCTGTTCAGAAAAAAATATGAAAAAAATCTATCCTAACTACTACGTGAGATATGATTTTTTTTAAATTACCATATTTAACTTTCTTGTACACTACGACCTTAAATGAATGAATTCCATTGGTTTTTTGTTGTTTTATTATTAAACACTAATTATGTTAATAGATAGATAGTCAAAAGTATGACTAGCTATTGCACTTTTTTAATATATACCTATATATTTTTATTTTTCTGGACGGCCATCAGTTCTACTATAAGACATTTAAAGGTTATCGATTAATTACCGGACAACCTGTATATGTACATAGCTAGTTTTAGTAATGCATTCAATTTGTTTATTATCTGATTGATTAATTATTTTTATCTAAATTAGTTTGACTACAATATTAATTCTTAATATGGGACCCTAGTAAGTGTAGTGCAATTTACTCATTAGCTTAGTTCAATCTAACAAACTAATGCTTTGTGTCTCATAAAATTCCCAATTTAAATAAGACTAGCGATTGCCTAGTGGTCAAAATTCGACCAAAATTCCTAAGCTTGCTACTATGTTTTCTGTTTTTCTCTATTACATATAAATAAGATATAGGTAACCATAGTTATAAAGAATTGTACGACGTCAGACGAATGATGTCGAAATACTACGAACGCGATTCTACTGCGTGTGTCAAATGCATGGTTGTGTGCGTGTAGTGTTTTTTCATTAATTTAATGTATTTCTAATGAATATTTTATAAAAATATTAGTATTGCACCTCCTTTTCCATATAAACTTAAACTGTGCCAAATTTCATCCTCCTCCGTTCACGCAATTTTCGTAAAAAGGGGTAAGTACAAAGTTTTTGCTTCACTTATTAATATATAGATAGGTACTCTAATAATTTTAGGCACATTTCTTAAGTAAATTGATTAGACTAGTCTAGCTAATCAATACTAGTCAAAATCTTGCTTTGTAATGAAGACCACCAGTATTTAAACAATAATTTTATCCTCCTCCAAGTACCTAGTCTTTAATACTTTGTAGCTTACATAAATGTTGACATGACAATGTGACAAGAGTTACCTTAACAACAAGCAAGTGGGCTATTTAACGGTTGTATAAGATTGTCATCCTTTTCCAATGAGCGCTAGTAGAAAGAGATGGCGTGAGATTAAATTTAGATCAGATAGTAACAAGAGAATCGACATGTTTATACTTTTATTTAACACGGGATGTTAATTTTAGTAACGAAATCGATCCTAAAGTACACTATCAGTCATCACAAGATTTTTATCGATTTTGCAAGCAATCAGAAAAAGATTCTCAGGTAAAAATTGTATAATCTAACAAGCGCGTTCGCATCGACGCGGGCGCATCCAAGATTAATATTCAAATCGTTCGCTCGATAATTTTACAAATTCGCCTCAACGAGCGGGTGTGGGCCTATAATACACATTAATTTTGCCGACTTCACATGTCAAACCGCCAATCTACTTGTTATTATCTTTATTTAATATTAATTTATATACAAGGAAACCTTAAGGAAGTTTTTCAGAGCCATTTTTGTTGTTAAGCCAGCGTTAAAAAATCTGCCCAGTAGAATGCCAGCGTTAGTTGTTAGCAAGGTAAATAGTTGAAATAAAGATTTGTTATTTATATTTTTAATAGCCTTGGCTTCTTTCCTATCAAATGAATTTCGAATTCTACATGCCACCTTCAGATGTTTTTATTCGAATTTATACATAGTATAAGAGGGATTGGAGTAAACTTTTTGCAGAGCAAGATACACATGACAGCCCTTATTTAAAATAAATTCGTGTCTATAATACATCATTTATTTAATTAATTTGATATAATGCATAATTACACCTCTATGGTATATGCATTAGTGAAAATTACCTAGATATTATTCTAATTATCTTTATAAGCGCAAAAACAATTTGATTAAAAATTAATGAAGTCACATTTTTAGATTGAAAATCGACCTACATTCGCTTAGTAGAAACTAATGTAATGCGAAACCTGTATAGCAATAAGGACGATCCTTCATTAAAATTTAATTACCTATAAGGTAGTTATTTGTAATAGTCAAAGTTAAAGGTCGTGTATAAAACCTATGTCAAAATATTACTCATATGACCACACATCCGACAGGACATTTATATATTTTTGACATTAACATGAACGTCGAAAGTTAATTAAAATATTTAATGAGAAGCCCGCTCTGTTAGTGGGAGCCGATGACATAAACGAATGATATTAAATTAACGACACACAAAGGTGGGCGTCATCGTTTAACTCGTTCAAATATTTCGGCCGCGGCGAATTTTTTATATGTTAAATTCTTTACGGTTTTAAGAGGATTATATTAAATAGGTAGGATATATTTGATTGTACTGATAGCGGAGTGGTCTAAGTTAAATTCGTGACAATTATAAAATTCTGCGGGTTCAATCCCATAACCGGAAAAAATATTATGGTAACCTGTTTATATTTGTTATTAATGCTATTTGTGTTTGTTACGTTTATAAAGTCTTAACGATTATATCTTTGTATTATATTATACCCGTTTCACTAATATGTTATTAATCCTCTTAGGTTTCTCATGGATAATGTATGTAACTTTCTCGGGTAGGTAGATCAAAATATTTTATTCAGCATTGGTTTATGAGTTTCAAACACTATATACAACCAACAATATCCTATATAAAGACATGACAGATACATAACATTAAAGTATAAAAGAAAATTCGAAAAGCAGAAAATGTTCTGCACAAGAAAGTTTTCGTGATACAGTAGGTAATGTCCGGCAAAGAATTCACGTTTGCATACGATAAAATCAGGTAAGCGACTTTCGAATCACCGGAACGGTAAAGGGCAGAATAATTTGAAATGTTATAAAGAAAAAACGCACCGCGACCTCTAAGTCCACTCATAGAAAGTCGTGAGTACAGAGTCACGGCGCATTATCGCACCGACCAAATCTCCGGCTCAACTGAACATTACAATCTTACATGCTGCTCGCTTTATTAAGGCAGTTGAAAAAAGCAGTTCATCAGATGGTCAGACGATAGCGGTGAAAGGGACCGTTACAATAATAGCCGCTAGAAAATCTCCGCCTAGTTTCATTGCGTCTTTGTATCTGGATCAATTTATGAAGCCAGTTTTGACGGCTCAATTTTTTGCCATTGACCTTTCAGTTGATTTATCATCTTGCACTCCACGTCTTTAATTGAGTACATGATTAAGTATTTCATGTTGCGAGTGTTAGTGTACCAAATGATTTGCGTAATGTTAGCAAATAAATATTGATTAGTGTGATGACAGTACGTTTCTAAAATTGAGATAGATTATTGCGCTCATAAAATACGCTAAAACATGTGGAAAACATTATTCCTATTCGTTTAATGAGACAATTAAACAATAAAACCGAATTTGGGCATGATGTCATTCTAAGAGATGTGACTATTTTTATATCATGAAATGCGAGCAAATTAGCGAATAAACTTTTTGAGTTTAATCCAAATTCATTACTATTTCACAGTTGATTAGTTAAAACTTTTTAGTGTCTTTCTTTGAAAACAAATGCCTTATTCAAAAGAAGAAATTAAAACAACTGTTAACTAAACTATTTTGTTTTTTATATTTAAATCGTAATCAATCTGTTTTGAATAGAGATTCTAAGAGAGTAAATTACATAAAACTTTTTGTATGGCCACTAAATCTAAATCAACGTTTTCGAAGACACAAAGTCAAAACCTGGCTCCGAGATTGAGTTATGGCCACAAATGAGATGTTAATTATCATGAATAATTTATAGCAGATAATAAGATGTGCTAATCGTTCATATCCAAATATTTTATTAGGTGCAATATTGAAGATATAAAATATAGTATATGACCATATTCTTTTGAGACATAAATTGACTTTTATGGTGCAGTATCACTTAGTTTTTTATGTATGCCATAAAATATTAATTAACATTAAAATATCGTGTTGAAAATCTTTAAAAATTAATTGGTAAAAATGTTAATATTCACATATATCTAATATTAAGCTTTAAGTAATAGTAAGTGTGACAAATGAATGGCAGAGATACATAGATAACGAAAATAACACTGATTAATGGTGGATGTTAGGGCGGTGCCACACTTCAACCCCCGACAGACATCTCTATTCGGTCGTTCGTCGACTCATTTAAAAGGATAACGCTACGATTTTGATTAATGATCTGAAGAACCTTTTTGGTACCTGCTTGTCGGCGACTCCCACAAAAAGGTGACCAGGGTTCACAGTATATAAAAGAAAACAATAAAATTTATGCTTATTTGCGTTAATGTCTCTATTAATCTTTGTGACATGTGCACCTTATATTTTAATAAAAATTCGGCCTGGATACGCCGACACAGCTGTTTTGTTCCATTTGCATTTTTATATTTCCGTTTGATACATAATTCATATTTTTAATAATTGTATTAAGATATTTTCTTTGAGTTTTATTGTGTTTTTACTACGGAAATTAAACAACACATATCTTTTAAATAGAATTGAAGTCTCTAATAAAATTTTATAATGTAAATAAAATAGCCGTTGTTCTTATGACTTGCTTCGAGTTTATTTGTGTTTTTATTTGTTTGGCAAATTAATTTGTTTTTATTGGCAAGGCCAGCAGCAAAATATAAACTGACAATATTTTACGGATTTAAATTATATAATTATACGGTAAAATATAAAGAGACACTATTAATACCTATGCTTCGAATATTAATGTGGATGTTTAGGCAAACATCCACATTAATATTACACAGGACTAAAATAGATTTTATATTGATAAAAACTAGCAATAAATTAATACGTAGCAATTCTTTTGCAAATATTTTCTGTCGTTTATTATAACCTACAATGAATAGTTTCTAAGACTTACCAACAAGATTTGCGCGGTATAATTACTTCCAAAAGGAGATTCCAAACAATCCATAGATTATTCACTGATCATTGATAACTTTTAGTCATAATCACTGTTTAATAATATATTCCAATACACACTAAAGTTCCAAAATAAAT
This sequence comes from Catocala sponsa, assembly GCA_963564715.1. Taxonomy (NCBI): domain Eukaryota; kingdom Metazoa; phylum Arthropoda; class Insecta; order Lepidoptera; family Erebidae; genus Catocala; species Catocala sponsa. Next base: position 17,862,691 of record OY751337.1, on the reverse strand, counting down.
GCGAAAATAATTATAGGTAAAAATATCACATCTTTCTTAATGTATATAATTGTTTTATTGTCTTCTAGGCACTTGTTATAAAGTTTATTTTATTTATATTTGACTGTCATGGAATGTATTTTCGTTCCGTGTAGTTTGTATTGCAGAACTACTGACGATTTTTTATTCATTCCGTTACCCCTCGAACAGATTTTCAACGAGCCGTATCTAATTGTGAGCATCATAAACGCTCCTTGAGACCGGGCATGTCACAAATCAATCGTCAAATTGGGTTGACTCCAATCCAGAAGAAACACAAGTTCAAGTTCGCGCAAAAATTAAGTTCAACTCAAAACACAAACACATACGCACGGCGTCACAACACTAATGTCTTTATCGTACATAAATAAAACTGTCAAGTATTTCACGAAATTACATCGCTCGGCGTATAATGAACGTCTGAACCCGCATTGAGCTAGCTGTCAAATCTACGAGCCGTCATAGTCCGCTGCCATGAGTGGGCTTGCACACATGGGCGCGTGCTCGTGTGTCGATGGACACCAACACACTGACAGGCTCCAGCGGAGCGCGAACGTACGGGCACTCGCACATACGCACCTCGTGATTCATACATGAGCCGCGTCTGTGTTGTGGCGGGTGGGAGTGCGAACATGCAGCGTGCTTTTAACGCGGCCAGACGAAATGATGCCTAACTGCAAAACGGAGTTGGGACTGTATCGGTTTTATAAAATGGTTGGTTATGCGCGTCTATGTGGCCGATCACATGTGAGATTAGCCGAATGCGTGCGAATGCATGTAGCGGTGCGCTACGTATGGGCGGAAAACGCTATGAAGAGATGCGCCGCTGTCGCTATGATTGGAATCGAGCAAATCATTTCTGTGTGACTTTTTGCAAGGAGAATCAACAGTGCAATTGAGATATATTTATGTTATATTGTAACGCTTTCTACTTTATAATATCGAGTCTAAATCAAATGAAGTAATCCTACTTCCTGCAAATGCGTAAAATTGCGTTTTAGCACGTGCTTATGCAACTTATAGGAACTTCCTATCTTTTGCAAACAAAAAGTGTAAATGTTTGGCATATAACCACTATTTTATCATAACAAGTGATATAGGTAATAACGATGTCTAACGTTGATAGAGCCGGACTTTACCAATATTTTTGTCATATTTGTTTTAGCATTTTATTTGTAAGAAATATGCCTTAGCGATATATTTTAGAATTACCTCAGTGATACAGAAAGCTTCCCTTTGATTTCAGCTGTCGAGTCGTTTAAAAACACACGCACAAAGTATATATAAGTGGCCCTCGTTTTCTCGCAAGATTGAATCACTACTTTAAAATTATTGAGATTGGACTGATAATCGCGTGGCACAATAAACGATCACTTCACACACACGTACTACAGTTCGCAATTTGAATTTCGTACATATTTCCTTGGGATCCATGCGGCCAGGAATTCTTTCTTACCTGCAACAAAAAATAAAACGGTCTGTTAAAAATGGAACATTATTATTGTTTGTTTTGTTGTGTTTTTGAATAATTTGAGTTAATGTAGTTAGAGAGTATTAAATTATTGCTCGCGTGTACGTTGTATATATGAAATTCGTATTTGATAATAATTCATGTATAGATTACAAAAGATATTCAATTTAAAATCTATTAATAATAAATAATATATTTGCTTAGTATTCAGTAATAATTACATCTAACATATTATAATGATTGAAAATTCATAATATTGATGATTTTAATAGTATTCTAATTAATTTGAAATGGTAACTAATTAAATCGAATAAAATAAAACAAATTCCTCCACATTATATTTATGTCGATAATGTGTTAAATCAATGCAAATTACAATAGTTTGTTTAATATGCAATTCATTATGTTGTTTAAAAGTAGCTATTATGTAGATACCGTTTATAATACCATTAAATATAACAGATTACATTTGCATGTTAAAAATCATGTAACGTGTTATTAAATAACTATTAAAACGCTAATAATTTTCACTTATACATAATATTTCACACCTTTTAAATATGCTATATTCAAATTGATAGTTCGTTTAATTACTTAGTTATGGACCATCCGATAGGCATATCAGCTGCCTGTATTTAGCAAAGCTCTAATGGATAAATACTATTTACATTAGTAGATAATAATAGTCGATACCCGATAAAAACTTTTTAAGGTTGCAATCACAAACTTCAGCAATTATATTAAAAGCGTATATATGCTTAAAACTTAGTGAAAAAGATATAAATAACGGTTCCAAACCTGACTGTTATTTGTTGAATTATTATTTGTCTGTATATGATTGGCGCCATCATTAAATATTGGTTATTTATTAAAAAGCCTTAGATTAAAGCAACATTATTTTTGTTACTATTAAAGAACATTCTATGAGTATGTTTCTATGTATTATTATGTTTATAATTATTTATATATACACAGGTTAACGCTTACATCCGCGAATGGGTAGCAGAGGCGCATAGCACCAACATTACGTCAATAAGACTGACGTAATAGGAGGCAAGCCTATTTACGACTACTAAAAATTACTTGACAGAAAAACCCAATACCCTCTGCCCGACTTGAGAATTGAACCTTAGACCAAACGCAACAGTCAGATTCAAAACCACTACACCACCGAGGCAATCAAAGTAATATTTTATTATATGCAAATAACCTACAGCAAACCAATTAAAAACAATGTAAGCAAAATCATAGCTTGGAAGTAATTTACAACAATTTGTTCATATAAAAATAATCAGAATGAGTTGTTTTATAAATAAAAGCGTCATTCATAATGCTTTCTTATCAAAGACCACGGAAAAATATTTTCAAAAAGACATTGGCTTCTATTTATCTTTGACCTTAGTACTATCAGCGCAGATAAGGTGACAGGGTCACAACAGACTAGAACTGATAAATAGGTCAGTGCAGCATAACGGGAATAAAGAATATTATGGTCAAGTTCGCCTTTATCTAACGAATATATTTTGCTTGGAATTTGTTGAGTGTGGTTCTGGTTGATTGTTGTGTGTGTGCATGTGTGTGGTGGCGATTACGTCAATTTGTGTGGTCTTATCGATTTTAGAGTAGGTAGTTCTGCTGTTTCGTTGTTGTTGCGATTCGAGAGATGCTACGGAGCGTTCTTGTTGCAATTTATGTAAGTCTTGACTTCTATCGTATCGCTGTTTTAATACTTTCTCCAAATAAAGTATAATATAGTTATATTATAAATATAGTAAAAAGAAAAGCTACTTTCCTTTATGATACACAGTCTACCATATCATCTCGCAGATGTCAAGTTATCTCATAGCATATTTACCATATATTTTCTTTGAGGTCAACCTATCTCCATAGCATATTTTACACAAAACGGTTTAACGGTTTAGCCAAATCGTATAAAAACAGACATAGTTCCTATTGCATTTTAGTATGGCATTTAAAACTTGTCTATAAATAAGATAGCTTCTATACATGAGTAGTATCATATTGTAGGGGAAACTAGTTGACTTTTTTGCCATGAGCTCTACCTAAGTCTTTATTGAACGAGTCCTACTATACGTAAAGATATACCAACTAAACTCAAATATATCGATATAGAAACAAATAAAAAGTTGCATACAGTAAATTAGAATATATTACAAATGTATACAGATAATCCATAAAAAAAAATAAAAAAAAATAAACTGCACATATTTGAATAAAACTCGATTATTTCTAACTACATCAAATACTATAAATACACTCGACTATCAGGCAAGACGTCTAGGCGATTAGCACTTAATGTGTCTGTCTACAAGCGAAAACAGCGCGCCATTTATTTCACTTATTTTTATCGAATAACAAAAGTAATTAATTACATTAAATCTAAATTACGAACCTTTAACATTACCAAGATATGTATGCAATAAATTATTGAAAAAAAAATAAGAACCTACGTGCCGCATTATCAACCTAGCAATAATTAAAACGATAAAAATATGTATGAGGAATATTCTCATTAGTTTCGTAAACAAAGGTTGAATAGAATAATTAATTAAAAATATATATTCTTGCTCCACTAGTAGTACTAAATAAATACTTATCATTATATAAAGATCGGTAAACATTGAGTGAACGCTTTCTGCGCAATTTATGGGGAACTGAATTGTTTACCTGATATTACGTGGCACCGTATTTTACGCGGCATTTTTTCAATGGCGGTGCTGTGACGTTACGTTGTTAAGATTACGTTGGTTCACTATGGAAACTGATTTTCTTGGTGTTGTAAACATATTTTAATCGACTTTCTCGTACGCGATATGATATGACATACTAACCACGCGTGTGTAGACACCAATCTCTTAGATTTCAATAATGTTTCTGGTAGTACTTCTAAGACCAAAACGAATGTTTTAATTATGAGTAATGTTGAATAACAGAACATGTCGGATGCAAGAACTTTATTTGCTTTCACTAAGCAACCATTGTCAAACAAATCGTGGAAACCAACACGAAGTGCTTACAAAACGCAGCCACTCGAAACTTTAATGAAGACGTTAACAATTTTCCACGAGCCCTACATGATGTATAACCGTGAAATTTTAGAAAAATAACACTCGACAAGTTCAGAAACGCCCTCAGAGTATTACATTAATATATATACCAAACACGCTCCTATTATTACGTTTTCATGTACTCGTTTGCGCATAAATTAAAAAAGTTGTCACTTTTTCTTTTGTCCCAACCCTTATTTGGTATTCATATTTGATACTTTGATAATACAAAGGGACGACGCATTTTATAACGAAAACACACGAGAAAAACCTGTTTTACCAACAGACCATGCTAAAGATACAAATTGTGAAAGAGGCAATCGTTCATACAATGTTTCTTATCTGCTGAGCCCACAGCGTACCATAGTCGACTCTTGCGCACAAGGCATAAGCGTCCTATTCTAATGAAGTCCTGCGGATCACTTCAATTATGGTCATATTGAATGAAATATGAGTTAAGTGAGGGATATCAAAGGGCGACGCGGGACTGTTTATGAAATGTGAACTTTGAATTATGTACTGCAATAGTGCACCCTTTTTTAATTTGTACTAAACTATGAACCGTAGCGAAATGGGGTCTCGAAAATATGTTAGAGAGCGACCGGTTTTTTGACCATCGATCGATATTTCGCTCGCAACTATGTATTATTGGATAATTTGTGACTATTTCGTTCGGAATTTTCGTGTTTCTTATTGCTTCCGCAACGAATTTCGTGCGACCCAAAAGTCGAAATGATTGAACCTATCGGGCATTCGCCGGCAGCGGCCGACTCCAATTTAGTTTTTCGGATTAGATACGGCGAACATAATAACATAATTGCTCTAATAACAGACCGCGCGGCAGTGCTCGCTGTGCCTTACAATTCACTTTCCAAATTGGTTTATTTTTTACCTCTGCTCTGTCTAAAACTATTATGATTTATTATCAAATTTTCGTGCAGGCAAATTACGACCTCGTTTTTCGTGAATAATCGCGTCCCTTTCCAACACCACGCTGTAAGGAATGACAGACAGAGACACCATAACGGCCATTGTGTTTCCTTGAAAGCCTTGCGGCGTTACATGGCTTAGACCTGTGGATGGAATGATTTACGAGGCTTTTTCTAATTTACTCTGTACAATAATTAGTTGGATTAACATGTTCAAAGTGGATATTTTTCAAAGTCACTGAGGTTATTAAAACTTCCAAATATTAATTACTTATAGTTTTTCTGTACCGGAAGCTTTATGAAATAAAAAAGCTATCATCTTCATTCAAAGTTTTAGAAGAGATAATTATTTCTAAATAGAATTTCGGTCGTATAAATTCAGCACGAAATATGGACGATGAAATGTTATTCCGAAATGTGATGCCACAATAGCATTTTGTGCAAATATTTAGTAGAGACTAAGCTAAACAAGAGTACCTACAGCCGTCTGAAATGGTGCAACCGACAAATGTTCATGACATAGCGGTTGCATTAAACATGAGACCTGCCACCGTGCTATATTTACATATAAAAACTTACTTTCCACATTTCTACTGTGAATACAAATATAAACCATTCAATAACCGGTCCTCCGACCGTTGACTCATTAGAAACAATTATAAGTCTCAATGTCACATGAAATTAATCACAATTTTTATTTAAAATAAAATGTTACTATTACAATGCTACACGTAAATAAATGGCGTCAAAAAATTTAGGGCTGCCTCGGCACTTTTAAAACTTTTTCTTTTAACTATTTTAGCTGGTTAAATAATGCTTAAAGAAACCTATTTTAAAGATAATTTTATGGTTTTGAAACACGAATAGCTGATGTCACTAGAGAATAATAAAACTGATGTTTATTTATTAACAATATAAATATTATAGATATTTAATAATATATCTTATATTATTACTATTATTATTTTCAACTTCACGTTTATGTATTTATGCGACGTTTATTTATGCCCTTTAGGGTTGACCCGGGGCGAAATATGTATTTTAAATTTTAATTGTAATTTCACACGCAGTGCACTTCATTTTATTAAACTTAAATTCTTTATAAGCATAAAATATGTCATTAAAAGCTTACAAAATCTTGTTACAGTCGTAACCAGATTTAATTGAAGCTTAAGACATTTTCTCTTTGCTTCGAAACATTTTCTTATCCATAACAATTATTTCGGTCTTATGTATATTAATGTATAATACATAAATAGTTTATCACTAACTGTATAATGATAAACTGTTTGTATCTATATATAACGTGTTCATATAAATAAAACTTATCCCGCACACAACTCAGCTATGTTCATGAATATTCGGATGGAGGGCGCCACCTCTGTGCAGATATCGCGCGTGGTGAAGCGGAAGAGACCTCCAACAAAGGACTGTGACAATGAGCCCGAGCAACCATAGGGTTGATTCTACGTAATAATGCCAATATTTACATTACTTTTTGTTCTACCAAACAAACGGCGAGAAGGATTAGTCGTGTCACTTTTATTATTTTGTGGACATGAATAGACATTATAATGTTTGAAATATTATACTAATATTCACTGCATGTTATTTAGTTGAAAAATATACGACGCATAATGTGGTTATATTGAATTTACAATCAGTAAAGTTGTGTAAGCTAGGTAAATAATACGGTTGTCAGCCCTGCGCGGGTGCCGCGCGCGTCCAACACAGCGGCCCGGACACGTTTCAGGATCATGAATTATGGCGCGAGCCGATGTGACTTTTCAATTTGAAATCATCAACCTGGAATTAATTTCATTTTTGAACCCCATTATTTCTGTTATCTACACACCGAATCGCACAATATGCGAGTTTCACATTATTGCCGTTTCGACAAAAATATATTGTGGCAACGTTCCGCGGATATCGGTAATTTAATTCTGTACAAACCTTTTGTTTTAATCTGTTCGGATTATTGCGAAACTACAGTGTGCAAACCGCAGACGATTCGGTGAACAAAGTTTGTGTTAAATAAATACGAACTCAATTCATTACGCATTTCAACAATATTATTTGTTACTACATTCAGATGAGCGCGCGTGCATTCTAAAATTTCGGTATAATATAGCAAATTCAACGGGTATAAATAAATGTTTATTTGTTACGTTAGGTAGACAAACTAATAATCATATGAATAAATTACGTAGAAAACAAAACTAAATCTATCATGAAACCAAAAAATAGTGTTCCGGACCCGTTCAAAATTCATTTGTATCACACAAATCTGTCACTGGAGTCAACGGTTAGTCGGTTTCTGTAGGCGCGACTATTCATAGTCGACACTAGTCACTTCCCAGCGGACCGTTGACGAAAACCGAACCGAAATAGCTGTTACACCAATAAATTAGAAAATAAAGCTTCAGTTTTATTTCTGTGGAGTCCGCGACGACTTTTTATTGTGATTATCGGGGGTGTTCAAAAAATTTCTCCTCGATGCAGGGTTCGACGACCCGAAATTCTTCCTATAATTCAGGCATGTCTAATTTAAAATATTGTGTGACTCAACTTCACGATTTTTTTATCCGTCTAATATAACAGAACAGAGTTTTTGTCGCTTATTTATACTAGCGTAAGTAGATAAGTACCAGCGCGATAAATTTATTTTAATGAGTGTAAGCAGCCGGGGCAAACTTATGTTAGCGATCATTGTCAACTAAATTATTGCTGACGTTTACAACGCTGTTTTTTAACGACGTGAGGAGTGTCTAGTCTACAAATCTATGTACTTATACATGGAAAATTTATATAATATTACCAGTTTGCAGCACAAACATGTACATTGGCCAGATTCAAATATGTATAAATAAGAATCGTAGGAAGACGTAGAACTTCCTAAACAAACGTCTAAGACAACATACATTACGAACATACATCCAAAACGTTTCTCCAAAAACTCACGCTCGAATCCCAAAAGAGGGACCTTATAACAAAGCTAATATTAGACAATCATTTCCTGTCAAAAGGGAGGCGTTCACCTCCCTCCCCGGCGGATCGGCAGAGATCGGGGGAGGGAATACCTCCTCGTCTCACCAGATTTCGCAGTCGCCGTGTTCCAGTGTGAATCTGAATTCTTATTTTTTGCTGTTACAGTGATGAATGGATTTTTAATATCCACTTGCAGCTGTCCGGAGTCAGTGGTTCGTTTGATGAAAAATGTTAGTAAATGGAACTTTTTGTTATCTATCACTAGTTTACATCGACTGCTGTGCCTACATGTGTACGCGTCGGATGTTTTAAAAAACATTGGAAAAATAAACGTCGCCGTCATGTCGAAGGGATAGTATGGACAGGCAACAAGACATCAGCATCCAGACGTCTCAATACTCGACGAGGCTTACGGTCGGCAAAAAACTTGGCGGTGGCTCTCACGGCACGACTCTATTACGAGACGGCCGCGAATAAATAAAACATGACGGGCCCTTCTCACGTACACATATGTACATATTGTTTATGTATGTGTTGCGGATGTTAACTGATCTTGATTCGGCGTATGTGATTTGAGACGCTTTCACCGCGAGCTTTGGAAATGTTCGGATAACTGGCGCAATTATTTTCTATATAGAGACCGTAACTTTAACTGCACTACTTGTTAAGTCCCACGATCCCGGGCAACCTTAACGAACCGACTTTAAAATACAAAACTTTAACGTGGGACTTTAATGAGAACTATCAAGAATTTAAAGTTTGAAAGCAAAAATTGAGCTGTCAAAATATAAATTCGTGTTTCTGCTTCTGCAAATCTAGATTCTAATCACGTTTAATTGAAACAATTGGAGTCGACGTTCTCAGACGAATATAAAAGATTGTCTTAAATAATCATAAAACAGTGTTCTCAAAAGCGTATAATGCTAAATAACAATCGGAGAACAATCTCATTTTACGATAGTGTAATAACGTGACATTAATGTAAGCCCCGAGCTCAAGCGAATCGACAATAAAGCTTACAGTCTACAACTGTTTTATCTCATAAGACTTTAAAATGTTGAAGATCAGTGATCAAATAATCTCAATCATGAAGCAATTAATGATGGATAATAATTTCATGCAGCACCGTGTGTGGCATTAACGCATAGGTCGACTAATAGCTAGACAACTCTTGCGCAGACGACAATAAAAACATGCGCGCGCATCGACGGTACATTAACGCGCTCGCCATAGTTGGCACCATGCAAACTCCGCCCGTTGGCAACTGCCACGCATCACAAAATATCAATAGTGATGGATAGCACACATCAATGCTGTCGATGAAACGCAACAATGTTATCGATAGCTTTTTAATAATAAGGTTTACGTATTTTTATTGACGTTGCAATTAGTACACTGTTGTTACAAATGAAAGAAATAATTGAAAAATCAATCACCTTTACGACAAGTGCTGAAGTGATTAATAGCTTAATCCGCTAAATGTACAGAGACACGCTACGGACCGATACAAATCAAAAAGTTCCACGCTGCTGAACTAAGGTGTTTCTCGTTGTAATGTGATGTGATTTGAAAAGAAACCAAGAGCATTACACAGTCGGTCAGAATCAGATTGATTGTCCTCACCGCTTAAGAATGTAACCGACGATTAATGGTAGCCAATGGAGAGAAAGAATGCCATTAAACAGAAGCATGCATTGGTAATTTGTTGCAGGTGAATATTACCTATAAATTGAGTTAGTAAGATTGTAATTTATTCTACATTATGTCCAAGAGATATGACAGCTTTCTATCGACTGTAGTTATTGTTGATTGAATCGACAAAAGTATGACACGTCACTACGCACCTCGGATGCGATACGTTTTAATCGCCGCTGCGGTGTTCTCTTTCTATTATTGTTTTTCGAATTTCGGCTACAAGACAGATGGTAACAGCGGCGGGGAATTTGTATTACAATGGCCGCCACAATCCCACCAATGATCGCTGGCACGATGCTCTCCCGGCTGTTCCTTTGCTTCAGTCTACTTGGCACTCAATAACTTTCGTTGGGTACCAGCGTCGCAAGTGGCAGAATAATTTGTGAGTTCACCACTACTATGTTGATAATTGATTGGTTTTTTGTTGGACCAGGCACATGTGTTACAAAAAAGTGACTATGTTTCCTTCAAAGCTGCTAAATTATCAATTGTAGCAAAAGACAAATTGGAGTTTATACATATTGCGGTTGTAATAGTTACAGAAAACATTATAGAAATAAATGTGGTGATGTAAAACAATCAAGCTGTAGCTTTCGATTTGAGGTAGCAAGAACAGTTACTGGGGAAGAGCGGCTGGATATGTAAAGTTTCGTAACAGTAGCAGTAGCTGAGTCGATCCATTAAGCTTGCCACGAAGGATCTGTTATGACAGCACTATCCAAGTGGTGGCACAATATGTCAGGACTGGATGTACGTGTACGACGAATATTTATTTATTTATAACATTGAGGGGCTGTAAATTAGCAGTGAATTTACGGCGAGGCGGATGAGTGATCGTGCGCAGTTTATTTTCGGCACATGCGCGTGATTTAAACAGTTCCCGATGTTCTACCGTTAGAAATTGAAACCAAACGAAGATGTATGACATAGGAGGTGAAACTTTATACTTTTATGTCGTTAGTCAAACTAATTAAGAATATGGTAATCATGAGGATTCCCAGCAGCGGTGGTCGCATTATAAGCATCGGATAGTAATAAATATAACATACGTGTTGGTCTTATTTGCAATTTGTTATAGCAATTGATTTTAAAAGGAATAAATACTCCGAAAATTAGTTTATGTTGTCTCGGAGCTTTCTAGAATTCATATTACATTATAAAATTAGTTTAATTTATTAACGAGGTCATAGGAAGTTACAAATCAGATAGAATTTGAGCAATTATACATTCTGCTACCTGTCACGCTAGCCGATCAAGTTTTAACCTAATCGGATCGGCAGCCTCTTAGTCATCGTCCGGAATCTGTTGTTGAATTTCCACAAACTTGTTATGACCTTTAATGGACACTTGTTCCTCTTGTGTTAATCGGTGTTTTTTATAATTTATAACCTCCTTTATTTTATGTTTTATGTTTCGTGACAAAATAGTCGCGTCAAGACTTTATTCTATCCAGGAAGCGCTTTCATATTTAAATTTCGAGGAAACAGGCGGCGAAAACCAGTGCGATCTCTTTTATTCAACTTATGTATTTATTCTTTGCTATGGAATAAAATTCTATGTTATTATGTGAGTAAATAGCATCAAATCATCGATAACCGATCAGAAAACAACTCGATTGTCTCTAAGTCACGAATACAACATATCTGGGTCCATTTAATATCATCCGGCGGACGTGACCTCAATCTTTTCCGATTTTGGACCTCTCGCAATGTTAGTCATTCTACGATATAATCAAATAATCCGATAAGTAGATATAAAACGTTTAGCATTGCAATGTGGAGCGTGGAAAATTTATTGACCATCGTTGACGTGTTAATCCGATTTTTATATCTATAGTTATATAGTCTTGACTAGAACTCAATAAATTTAAGATGTTTAAATCTGTGCTATATATTTTACAGTGGTATTTACATATGTACTTTAGTTTATTTGCTGATTAGTCAAAGCTGTGTTATTAACCAGGTGATTCGTGCAATCACCCGTTTCAGTAGTAGTAGAATCCAAATAAGGCGATCAAATACAAAATAAATGAAAACCTTGAATAAAAAAGATAAACTTGTGTTCGTTAATAACAAAAGAAACCAACTTCAAGAAGAAACCAAATGTCGCCCTCATTCATTGTCTTTTAATTTCTGTTTTCATTTTAAAACCACCTGCAATGGAGGTGTTGCTGAGGTATATTTATGTAAGTAATGGATCGTATTTTTCTTGTAAGTGACTTTCTAGACCGTCCACACGGCACACAGAATATTAAAAAAGCATGGAAAGCTGCGTTTGACTTCAACTCCGTATCTAGCCTGTAAGTCCATATTTTTTATAGCTTTGTGGTCTGCAAGCGACAGTAACTTAAAGCATATATACGATGACAATTAGTTGAACAGGATCGTGTAATAAATTTAAGTTTAATATTGAAATACACTCAGCTAATACTTTTACTTACATGTTAAAAAGTTGTTAAAACGTTTCTCTAACCTTTGCAAACATTGCCATTATTCGTAGTTTACGATAACGATCGAAATAATGCTATAATCGTAAATGTAGATCATTGGAAGCAAAAACAAGATATATGAGGGACGAGCAATGTAAATAGAACTATTAAAGTATGTCTTCGGTCAGTGGCAAGTGGGTTCCATGCTGACTCTGACAGTTTAATGTTTCCTAAAACCATTCAAAACAATAAGCACTTAATTTAAACTGTTGCACTACTCGTTATGGATGACAAATGATTAAAAAACTCTTTGTAATTGATGGGTTAACGTGCGAATTAATAGTAATAGCATTCGATAGTGACGAATGGGTCGCGAACAAATATTTGACGTGTAGATTAGTGTCCGTAGTCGGTTTGTGGTATTGCGATGTAATAATGTGGCACCTGCTTATTGAGAACTAGCTTTGAACTGGGTTTTTGCTGTAATTGTTTCTGGGACTAAAAACCCGTGGCGGTTTTTATACGTTCAAGGGAACTGCCTACTTAATTATTTTAAAATCTGGTTCAGTTAAAAGTAAAAAGCATTCCACTGTCGCTGTTTCTTTGTTAAAAAGCCAACGATTCAAGTATAAATGGATTTATTAATAAGAATTCTTTACACCTTCGCCTCTATTTTCTATACATATTTAATTAGAAATAACACTGAAATAAATTGCAAAAGCTTTTTGTCTTATATTTCTACTATTGCTTAGATTCTAATCGAGACAGCTTGCATAAAGGTCAATACGTTTCTTTGTTTTTTCTCGTTTAGGACCTAACCTTCAACTTTTTAAATGTCGAGGAGACCACATGCATACAAATGCATTCAATATTCAAAAAATTATTGTAATGAAGAGAGAGATTAATAATATTTATGTATAAATATTTTTGCACGACTAGGAATATAAATTTTTTTTTTGCCTTTGCTGGCTGACTAGCATGTGGCCCACCTGATGAAAAGTGATAACCGCTGCTCATGGACTTCAGCAGTGTCAGGACACAGCAAAGCCGCTGCCTACCGTGAAAGAAGAACTCTCTTTAAACATCGTTTGAAGGAGGACATATCATAGCGCTCGGGAAATACCGAAGCAGGCAGTTCATTCCAGAGCTTGCATGTACGTGAGAGAAATGATCTCTGAAAGCGTACCGTCTTGGATTTGAACGCTTCCAGGTGATATGGATGAACCCTGCTTCGTTGTCAAGTGGTACGGTGATAGAATTAAAATAATATATATAGAAAAAAAATGGGTATATTATTCGTGATATGACGTCTGATTACCTTTATGAGAAATGTTTGCGCAATCGTAAAATGAACTATACATTCATATTTAGAATTCTCTATGAAAGGTGTGTGATAAAAATTCGACTCACCCAAAAGTCATTGTGCTTGTAAACACAAAAGAATATTCTAGCAAATTCTAGAGCGAGGCGCGAACACGCCGGCCCGGTGACATGCTATCGCGGGGCCACGTTCGTACGACATAAATCACCGACGCCGCTTGTTTTACCAATAAAATTGATTCTTTCGCGAATCGCGAGCCCAACAAACGTAAACTTTTCGAATTTTATATTTTTGAATTTAGAATATATTTATGTTTTTTCAAGCATTTTTTTCATGTTGATGACATTGATATATCGCTCGCGTAATTTTCGCTTCTATTCGTTAGATTTGTTTTCTTTGGATTATACTTTCATTGTGAAATTAGATTTATTTCTGCTCCAATCAGATAAAATAACAATGTTCAGCAACTCAGAAATGTGCGGGCCTTCGCATAGTTTATTGGCCAAAAACAGTTTCTAATAATGCTTTAAAATATAAGTCACGTTTAACTAGTTCTAAATTGAATTCGATTCTGCTATACAGCTGAACTATATTATGACATTAAGTAGCTATATATCATCAACGGATCATCAAATATCACACACAAAAAATATATATCTTAAAAAACTTGTTTTTGAAATTGCGAATTATACGCCAAAACAATAAATCAATGCGTTCACATTCGATATCAATGGTGTCGCCCCATGAAACGGGCGCTATTTATCAGTTTACATAAAAGTGCACGCGTGCCCAACATTGATCAATGAAAAATCGTATCATTGACAATATATCCCTTATTTTCAATAATGATATATCGCTATCTGATAAATAATGCATCGATGCTAATAAACGACTGTATATCGGTTAATAGAATATTAAACCGCCATAGATCAAATCACGACTTTGTCCGCATTATATCTGCATACATAATGATCGTGGTTGGTGGTTTTACGCTCGTTTAAGATTTGATACATTTAGTTATTATTTTTTGACATATTTTATATACAATGTTGACATCAGTTCCATATCAAAAATATGATCGATGGTTTGTACAAAATCCAGTTTGTAATTTAACTTGAATGTTTTAAAAACCCTATTTGTTGTTAATCACACGCAAACACATTAAGACGATAATATGTGTGCAACCCCGTAAAGTTTCACGTACTTAAACGTCTGAGTACGCCGGGGTTCGTTTTGTCTCTAACGATACAAGGTACAGTTAGTACGCGAGCTTTCCTAAGTAGTAGTCCAGTGGTATGGGCTTTATTATTTATTATACGGAAAACAGAACAAACTAACCAAAAGTGTCCACGGTACGGAAGCAGCGGGACGCAACAAAACAGAGTGGAATAAAGAAAATAGAATGACGCGTGTTGTAACAGTAAAACTGTGGAGTCGCTTTCGTGTGAATACGTTTTTTCTTTTTATTTTTGGTCAGTCGGCTAGGTGTTTTATTAAGTAAATTATTTAATTTGTTTAGTGCGCTAGCATTTAATGAAGTCTAAAAAGAAAATAAAAGCTACACGAATAAAGCTCACATTTGTGAAGTAAATTTTTATATTATTATTTTTTACCTGAAATAAAGTTTAATTACAGGTCTATGCCTTTCTTTTCAGGACTGAGCGAGATAGCAAGACCTGAAAAGGAAAGCTTGACAGGAAAACGAGGCAAAAAGAGTGGCGTGTACTCGCCTCGGCGTCGCTGTGTGAAACCTCTGGAGACTTGGCAGGACTCGCACTACCTAGCAAATACGTACAATTATCACGTAAATCAAGTTTTCCTCGTATGCACCTATATGTTACATATATCTTTGTCTTAGTACATTCGAGAAATATACCAGCATTGGAACATTAAGATGTGTTGGTGTGTGGGTTGCTAAATAAATATAATATGCGCCACCAATTGAAATAGTTAAATATAGATAAGTTCTGAGTATTAGTTTATCGATTACCTTATTTAAGATCCAACCGTATCAAAATACTAGTGAACATTTTGATCATGTAAATTGATGCTTTTGTTCTAAACATTACAAATATCGATGGCATAAAAAAGTCAAATGCAATGTAACATTTTACAACTTGAATTAATTATGGGCTTTAAAAATAGAAGTGAGTATAAACGGAGCGGCGGGTCCACTCGGTCGGCGATCATAACGTTAAAGTTTCTCGCTCGCAGCACATATGCGGCCATTTCTTTTATTTTTCCTCCATTTTCCATTTCCACTAAAACGAAAGCGACTTTCCACGGTGACTTTTTTCCACTGAAAAGCTGCGAGGAATTGTGGCAAAATAATAATAAAAAAACAATGAACGAAGAGAAATGGAAATAAAAATTTGCTTTGTCATAAATCATAAAATGCTTCCGGCTGGTTGCTTTATTACAAAGAAAGTTTGTATCAATGTTACGAAGCTTTTATTGTCCACGAGGAAATGAAAATTCCTCTAATTGTAAAGATGCCTATTATGTTGTTTGTTTATAATGTTTCTCTTCTCACATTTTCGGCTTTATGGTGTCGATTATAAGAACGAATGCCGAGATTTAGAGAAGAGAATACTACGAAAAAGAAAATAGCTTGTACGAATCTGCCACTATAGGGTATTGTGCGTAAACGGATGAGCTTAAAGCATCGCTCGACACAAATCCCAAGCGGAAAGATTCCATTAAGAAAATCAAAAAAGGTCTGTTCAGTTCACGGCCTGCGACTATTTTCATTTAGCAAAAACAACCCATAAATTGTCATCTTAACGAGATTTGTGTTTTTGCAGTATTCGCACCCTCGAGTGTTCGAATACTAGCAGTTCGGTGACGGCTCTGTTTCGTATTGCACAGATTGTTGCGTCAGCACTTTTTGTTAAACGATATTCAAAGCCAATATTGCGCTTTATCACAGTATTCGTGCGACTGATTGCTTATTAGCTCATTTTATACACTGCTACAAGTGTCACAACAATTTATTATATCAACACTGTTACCAAACGTATTCAAAAGTTCAGCCAAAGATTTATCAAACTTTCTGTACTCAATTATTTTCTTCGTCTATTTGAGTTCGTAGATATAGTATGTGCTTTGGCACGCCAAACGGCGCATGCGTGTCAAGACATCAGACGCTGCGCGCGAGTGCGTGCAACCGCTTCGGGTTATTTATTACCCTTACTGATGAATTAGTTTTGTTTATATAGCACCTTTACATCAGAGGGTTGACTTTAAAAACGCAATGAATATCTTGTTGACTTTTTATTGTTTTAATTTACATTTTATTGCAGCGACATTCGGCATTAATCAGCAATACTTAATTATTTTTCCAGTAGCAATAAAACTTGATTGACATATTAAACTGGTTATATAGAGAGAAAAACAAATATCGTAATTATTAATTGATATACGATTAAACGTTTATTACTATATCATAAACAAACTGAATTACATTATCGATACACTACATAATATTATGAGTACAAGTGAACTAGAGCCATTACTAAACATTCGCGAACTCAAAGTGGAATAAACTCGAGAATATCATAATTAAAGTGCCGTTTCACAGTTCGGGTCCCGTCACGTGATACCGTTGCCCAAATTATCCGGGCCTCGTGTCATCTTGTCCCAATCCAATATGGCGCCATAAATCCTCGCTTGGGGAGACGGGGCGGTGGAGGGGGCACGTCACTCAAACTTTCTCTGTACTCCGTCTTACGCTCTCTAGTCTCGGGTCTAGGGGTGGGTACGGACAGACCCTCACACGTACATTTTTTATTTTACGCGGTCACGTCGCGTTGACGGGTTGAATTGTATTCTTTTACATCATAGTGTTGTACGTATGTATTGTTATCGCTTATTGTAGCGAATTTTTGTGTAACAATCATACAAAAAATATTTAGTAATGATTTACAAAAACCTCATACAATGAAAGTATATTAGGCATTGATTTATATTATTGGACTTTTATTTTGTATTGGGTTCGTTTGATCGTCGTTGTCGATGCTAACGCTACATGCCCCGAGGTGCGGTGGTGCGCTTCGAAGAATTCTCAGATAGAGTTCGAGCATCGGGATGAGTAATCTCCTTTGTTTTTCTAAGAACATCGCAGTCAGCCGCTTCGCGATTATCGGCTTGTTTTCCACACTCAACCTTTTAAATAAAATGCTTTTTATTAAACATCTGCTCGCTTGGGTGAGTGTATTTGTAATTGAGAACGTAATATCGCAGTAAAACGCTTCTGTGAATAATGAAATTTTGTCTGTTACTAACAAAACTTAATTGGAAAAGTTTCTGTTTTAATTTGTATAGAAAATGTTGTGTGAGTTTATGTTTGTCCATTTTGCAGACACTCAGATATTTGAATATCAGTTGGAATAATAATATACGACCTCCTTGGAATTTATGATACCGCTGTTGTACTAGCTTACTTGTCACCCTGTCACCACAAAACATGATAGTTACTAGATAGTTAAATAAATATCCATAATATGCTATGAATTATGTACATATTTATATACTATAACACCTTTCATGTACCTACTAAATAGAACATAAATACCGCTATGAAGAGGGAATTCTTGTTATATTTTCTGCTGGCAACACCAATGAGAAATATATCTGTATTCCACGCCGGTGTTGCAAGAGGGGATTAAGGGATTATTTCAGATTGGGCAGTCGCAAACATCTGTGAACTACTAAACACTGCGATCACCATTCCACACAAGCAATATAATCGGCCATTTTTGATATAGATTATATCATATTTTATAGCCTTATATGATTCACGCTTTTAAAGAGTATGCGCTACCGTTAGCTTTTTATAATCGTTTTGCTTTTAAGACAAAGCTGTATAGTTAAGTCATATATGCCTGACGAAATATATAGCCCCGTGTTATATTATATGGCTTAATTTATAGCGAGCATTCGGAAGCTTTTCAATAAACCGTACTCCAATAAAATTAATAAAATTGTGGTGCCCCATGACGTAATCCCGCTAATACTCGCGTGACTAGACCCTATGTGTAAGACACAAATGAACTTGCTATGTATTGGGTTTCAATAAACTGACCATCCATCAAGCCGTCTTAACGCTACGGGGGGCGACTATATTAGAAAACCTTCGTCAGATGTGTCTACACCTTGCTACTATACAAAATATATCGATATTTATACAGGCAGATGTGCCGGAAGTAAGCACAACACTATTGTTAGCAACCGGTCAATGTCCATAATTACATGTAAACACAAAAAAGTTGAAGAAAATCGTTTGATTAAAATAAGACCGCTAATTAAGTTACTAAATTAAATTAAAATGTTAAATTCGTGAACATGTTTTTGTTGAAAAACATCTATGTAATTATGATAGGTAACACGGGTTAGGATTTTCTGCGTGCGAAATGAAATTAATATACTGCACCGTTATAAACGTACACTGTTATAAAGCTATCTAGAGGTACTGCCTTTAACTGTGCGTGTTATGCAATCGCTTCCTACATAATTTCTTTTAAACCCACAACTTTTTTTAATACCGGAACCAGATATAGAATCAGAGCTTTTTCCTTCGAATAATGTACCTACAATTATTCAAAGTTGACAAGTCTGTCTAAAACGAATATTCTATGACCAATACCTTCCCAACTCTTTCCCAAAATAGAGTTCAAAGAGTAGGTAACAAAAAAACAGACAGACCAGCTTTCGATTTATACATTTTGATTAAAATGAGAATTCACTTACAACATGTAGGTAACTGATTATACTTCACATCAGATAGCAACAATGGTAATTGTTTAATTAACCAACTAAGTTGGTTGAAACATTTTTATGGTAGGTAGTCGTAAAAGTTGAGTGAGGCTATTATAGTTGCCAACTAGGCCCGTAGTTAGGTGGTATTGCCTGTATGGCCATATTTACTGCTTGTTCAGGTGCTTCGTTTTATAGCGTGATGATATTTTATGACTATCGTTGAATAAAAAGTCGTTCTAATTTGTAAAATTTATGGAATCGAACGGCGCATTAAGTAATGTGTGTTGACCTTTATATCACTCACATTAGAGTAATTATATTAAGCGAAAATAATAAAATAAAATAGTTTTATGGAGATGAAAATATGATATGCTTATATAATTTATGATTTAATATTTACAATATACAAATTATTCATAGAAAAGTCTACTAATGATTTTAGATTTGTCTACTTGTAACGTTTGGTGGTGTTTATTTGTTCTTAAGAAACCTAATCATTATCTATATATTAATATGTGAAGCCAAAACTTTGTCCCCTTTTTACGAAAATTGCGCGGACGGAGGAGTATGAAATTTGGCACAGTTAAAGTTTATATGAAGAAGGAGGGGCGAATGCTAATATTTATATAAAATATGCATTATAAATACATTAAATTAATGAAAAAACACTACACGCACACAACCATGCATTTGACACACGCAGTCGAAGCGTATTACATATATCAAGATATAATGACATATATCAGCAATATCTTACAGGCAAACTTTGGTCGAATTTCGAGCACTAGGTGACCGCTAGTATTATAGTAATACACTAAAGATAAGGTACATATTTTAAAATTATATAATATATTCCGTTTTTATTGATACTTATTTCATGACTGCTATTTTCTTACACAACCAAAGCAGAATTTAAAAAAAAATTGCGTGCTTTTTTCCTATCATCAAGATGGGCTAAAGTGTATTGCACTCACATTTTTATGGCTCTGTTTTTTTGGCCTCACGTATCAGAGGCAATACTATTGCCATTTACCAGTGACCTTTCCAGACTTTATGCTGGTATTAAGAATTTACTATCAGAAAAAGTAACAACACTTGACGAGAACCATTCGACTATCGAACCCGAGCTCTCACAATTGAGTAAGAGTAAGTGCAAATTCATGCCTCATGCTTATTTAAAATACAGATTCTAGCAATGATCTTAGATTATCTTTACAACGTCATAAATAATTCAAAGTAACGAATTAAATTCGTGAACAAAACGCAAACGGAATAATGGTGGACTTGTAATTATACTTATAATTTTTATTCATTATGAGCATTGTTTTGTAGGTATATCTATGTGGAAAAAATGTGTTAGAATTAGAATGCGTGAAACAAAGATGTATTTTCACCAACATTTATATTCACTTGACAATACATAAAATTAACTTTATTGAGTGGTAATAAGGCTCACGTAATATGAACGTGTAAGTTTGCTCATCCGTATTCTGAGTCTACCCGCTGAGTTTACGAGTGTAACGGGCCCGTGGTCGAACTGTGAGTTTCGGACGAAGAATTAATTATGCAAACAAAAGCTCCGGTTATTGTTTCTTTTCACAAAGAACAGGACATGTTTGGACGTTTTGCGTAATTTGCGGACAAAACAGTTACGTCACATGGATGGCCTGAGGCTTTCAAAAACGATAATAGACCATAATTGTTTAAAGCAATAAACCATCAGGCAACGCACGTGTTCTAAAATGTTCAGCGTATTGTGAGTTTTGGAGACATAAATTTAATCTTCAAGTGCAACAGTAACTTCTTAACTAGAAAAGCAGTAGGTATTGGAGCATTTCCAGCTTTGTAATAAGAAAAGTCGTAGCAAAATTCTATTGACAGAAATCGAATGAAAATTCGATAAGCGAAACGCCGTCTGTTTTTATAAAAAACTAGCACCTATGTAGAAATGTTGAGTAAATAAAGTTATATAATTTATTATGAATGACGTCTGAAGGTATAACAATAATGCGTAATTTGAAGTGTAACATCTTAATTAAGTTGGGTTGTATAAGCGAATTTCAACAGTACGTAGTGCGGTCATCTGTGCGTGCAGCCCAATTTACTGTTTTGTTGCGGCTTTTGTTATACGACTAATTTATGGAGGCAATAAAAATATGATTAGCGCAACTGAATGCGTCCCGTATTGAGACGTCAATCAGCGGGACTTTTATGGCCTCATTTGAACTATTTGAGGGCGCTTCCTTGAACCGTGTCCGACCAAATTTGTAAGGCCTCTCCGTAATTTCTAAGTCCATTTTATCCCAAGATCAGAGTAAATTGGCTATAGAACTTTTTTAACTTTGTTCCACTAAAAGGCCAAGCCTAGTTCGGTCCGTTCTGTTGTATTCGAATTTTAAAAGCGGGATCGACTATGACGTCGTAAACTTTATGACTATTTTGATGAGCCGTGTGAATTTTTAATGGCCACTTAGAACAAGCCTACTACTCGGATCAACATTAATTTATTTATTCGTACACTAGCCGCAAACTTCTTTAATTAACCGGGTTATTGTCATAATGCAATGTATACCTAAAATCTCACATAGAAATAAGAGATGGCGGTGTTATAGAAAAAAAGACCTAATATCTCAAATGTCAAAATGTGACATTGAGTGATTTGTAGCTAAGCTCCGCCTGTCCCGTGTTTCAAACATCACCGCTCGGGGCAGACAGCTGAGCTCTAAGCTTTGCAAGGGCGCAACAGAGTTGCATACGCCCGTCCCCCTCGCACACACCGCGCCCGCATATTTCTATTTCACACGGCGGATAAGACTCTATCCTATTCTATAAACGGCACTACCTATCGCTATACTTACCTGAGTGCTTTTGTAAAAGTTCAACGCTTCTCTATGCAGTTTGTATGTAAAAAGATTTTGTGAGAACAGCGCTTGTAAAGGGCATTCCGCGATCATGTATTATAATATTTTCTATTATTATTTATTACGTGTTAATAGCTACTCAATACTTCCATTCTAAATTTTAGTCTAAAACATAAGTTCACATTTACGATTGAGTATGTTATAAAATATATGTAGGTATTTAGATAATAATAAATTTTAATTTATAGCAATCAAAACCCATTCTTAAAAGCACTGTGCCTATTAGTATACAAAAGTGAACCTCGATATCTGGGATTGGTGGAAGTCTCAATTTTAATAAATGTGAGAACTATTGAAAACAATACAAATATACTTATAAAATATTCCTGTCAAGCCAAGGCAAGTGCGAATAATATTTAATTTTTATATACAATATTTTAAGAAACACTGTATTAAAGCCTTGTCACTTGAATAATGAAATTTCTATTCTATTGATTGTATCAAATATATAGCCAAATTAATATAAAATCTCAATTTTAATTTCGTAAATACAGTTGGCCACCCTGATTGCTATCGGTTATGCATAGGTAGGTACAACAAAAAAGACATAATGCAAATATTTCCAGTGTTACCTACCAACGTACTAATGTTCTTGTTATGACGTTGACACTATACTCACCTGAAAAGAAGAAAAATAAAAATTAATAAAACTTTAAAAAATTAAATTATTTTATATGTAATATGTAAAAGCATGTGGACCACAGTGAGCTACCTATAATACTTTAGATAAGATATAAAGTTACAACGAGCTCCAAACTTAATTGGTTATTAGGCATCTGTTTCTAATGAATGGTTACTATGATCTCTGTCAATTTAGGCTGAAAATAAATTGTAGAGCCAGTGTCAAACGTTCTCACAGTTCGGTAATAAATGGGTGAGTAACACAAGCCTATGTACTGTTTTATAATGATGTGGTTAATGGGGTTACTTGAATCTAATTGCTGTACTTTAGGATCTGTGCAATGAGATCTGGGTTGATGTATGCAGCCGTATCGGTCGCTAGTTCTTAAGATAATTTAATCTTATTTTGATATTGTTGGATTGGTAAATGTTGGTACAGGTTGTTTTGCTTCCAGTCGATATGACGCGAAGTTATTTTACGTTTGAAAGTATCGTTTAACCATCAAAAGTGTCATAAAGTCATTTATATCGTTGACCTATAGATATTACAATATATTATAATATACACTTCAAATGTTTAAATCAATTTTATTATATAAAGTAAGGTATTTCTATTTCATTTGTACTTTATTTAAAATACTAGCTTTTGCCCGCGGCTTCGCTCGCGTTAATTTAGAATTTGACAATAAATTTGGGTTGTACTCTGCTTGTAATAATATGATTCAATCATGATTCGAAAAAGATAAGGGGCGCCATCTATTATCATAAGAACGGTATTGTTGTTTTCCTCGGGAACAGTAATTTTTTTCGGGATGAAATGTAGCCCATGTCCGTTTCTGTACACCTGACAACGTATATGCAAAATTTCGGAATGATCGGTTCAGTGGTTTAGGTGTGAAAAGGTAACAAACAAACAAACAAACTCATTTTCGCTTTTATAATGTTAAGTTAGGATTTCGCCGTGTCTTTCTTGTATCATTAATAAAATATTAGGTAAACATTTTATGAGGACAAAAAGCATTTAAAGAACGGACATAGAATACACGTAAACGTCGAAAATATTTGGACGTCGCATATTGTTTCATCCGATTCAGGATAAGAATTCGCCATACTTCTCATATTTTAGTTTGGTGACTTTTCAAAAAAGGCGCAACCCGTTTATACAAAATAATTAGTATTAAACGTATGTTTTGTATTATCCTGTAATGTGTTCTTACATTTTCTTGACATCTACCTACCCCTAACCGTCTTTATATCGATATAAATATTCGCAACAGGAATCCTTTGGCTTAACGCGTTCGCCAAATAACCGAAGGGTCTTTGTAGGACCGTAAGAGCGTCTACAGAGCTTGACCAAAGGCAAGGGTGGCTTCTTTCCGTGTCCCGATATATTGCTTTGACAGTGGTCCATTTAGCTTAGGAGCTATCAACATCAAACGTCGGACAAATGAGATGGAAACAAACAGTAAAAAGCTTGGTATGAGTCTAGGGCAGCCATGACAGTGGTTTCATCATTTAACTTACGATTCGTTTACTTACTAAGTTAGGAGACTGAAAACATTACGATTTTTAGGAGACGTGGGAGTTTGCATAATAGTAACCATGATCTTATTCCATTTATTCGAAGTAAAATGCCAAGTTCAAAAGTAAAATAAACTTATAAAATGAAAGTTTCACTTGAAAAGTAAATAATAAACTTTCACATTATAATTTTATACCGAGAAAAACATTACTTTAAGTGCTGAACAACGAATCAGTCCGCCATGATACACCCGAAACTTTTTCTTTTGAAACTCGGCGAAGACAAGACAGACAGATGCTCCGTCCACCCAATCTGTCTGAGGGTCCCGAAGATATAAATAGCGTAGCTTTAAGTGGCAAAGCGCGCCGACGCCGGTCCTTCCGTCTGATAACATCGCATTAGGGAGTAACTCGCCGCTACTGGGTTTTGTCATGTCATATACATACATGATTTAGAAAGTTTTATTTATGTGGGTAGTAAAAAAAACATATTAGGAAAAGGTAAGTTATTCTTAATTTGAATTATGCATCGATACAATAGCTTTTCCAGTAATAAATTCTTAATATAATTTCTACATGGATTGATTTATTTGAAGAGGCGTAAATAAACATAAATACATAACCAAATCGCGTAATATTATGGATATCTAACAGAAAATTCTTAATAGCAGCACAAAGTCTGAGATAGAAACCTTTCGATGAAAATGATACGTGAGATCTAACTATAGCTGTTGAAATATAGGTGTGATTAGCTTCTGCCTCAACTATCAAGAATCTACAAGCGTTATTTGTCTAACTAATCAAAACACAATTCTTGGGAAGATAATGGCGATAATCGTCATTGTTAGTACCACATTCGCACGCTACAATTATTATAAATGATCTATAAAAAATGTGTACATTAAATCGATTTAGTTCCTTCAATTTTATTAAAAACCATTATAGACAGTTTAGATTGTCTGCGAACTATCACTTGATTAATTGAAATTGAACCGTTTGATTATAATGGAAAGTAATCCATTCCAATTTTAAAACTGACAGGTAACGAAGATGACATTTGCTCGACAGATAATACAAAATATTGTATACCCCTAGACTATGCAAAGCTTCTAATGCTTGTCAATGTGAAATAAAAGCGTGCGATAAGATCAACAAATTATTGTATCTAGTTTTGGTGTACAATCATAGAGCTATTTATTTTGTATCATTTGAAGTTTTCATATAACGTATATTATTATGAAAGCTAGTGTATAGCTGTATTTACACTCAAAACTGAGATTTTGCTCAAACGGAGACGCCTTAAGGAGAAAATAATCCCGCTCTACAAAATATCGTCAAACAGTCTTGTGTTCCTAAGATGAGTAGAGTCCTTTAGAAGACGGTTGTCTATTAGCAGCGGTACCAGTATGGTCTTTAGCTATTTTACTAGCAGGATAGCAACTCCTCATTTGAGGATTAGCAACACCAGACTAAAACCTCAACCAAAAAGACTATGGTGACACTACTTTCAAGCATCCCTTACACTTGTTAGCTACCTTCGTAATAAAAGTTAAAACGTTTCCATAGCAAAATGTTATGTACACAAAATCGTAACTTAAAATTCACCGAAACATAATACGTATTTGAAAATTTCTCGCGTGTTTGACTGAAGGATGGTACGTACAGCGAAATAAAGACTGATTACATCGCGAGGCGATAGCTCCGCTATCATATCCTGCGATCTTATTCCAACGTACGAACGTAATGAATGCGGACGCTTCAACGATTTACTCAGGCGATTTTTTACGTCAATTAGCATTGAATCCGAAATCAGTTGTCGGAGTACCCTTTTCGAAACATTCTATTTTAAGTTGTTCGTGTGAAGTTTGTGACTAAGGAATATTACTTATATCCGTGTTTTGATGAAATAACAAAGGAATAAATTCGTCATTTTTTGAATAAAGAAAAAAATTAATGACTAATTATTTGGACAGCTTACAAACAGCTTTCAAGGCCTATTTGTAATTATATTTTGTACAGGATATCTAATATCTAGTATTTACCTCAATATTTTGTAGTGATGTAATTTTATATGACTGTTTAACGACAGACCTTGACCCAGACCAGCGTTTCACTTATCACCAGATCTTTAACAATATACCAAATATGTATCTACGATATCCGTATCGTATCTTATCTTATCTTATGTGCGGGCCAGTCAGTGCAGACCGCCGACACTTCGACCCAGTGGGATCTTTTGTGTCGACACTCTCCCAATAACGACTGCCATAGATGTCCATGGCAGCCGGGACCGACGGCTTAACGTGCTCTCCGAGGCACGGAGCAGGCGATAATTGTCAATCAATACGCACATAATTTCGAAAAGTCATATAACTTCCGAAAGTCAGAGGTGCGCGACGTAGGTTCGAACCCGAGACCCTCTGCATTGCAGTCTGTTGGTCTCCCCACTGAGCTATCGCTGCTCTTTTTATGATATCCGTAAGTATTCAATATAATATTATCATGTAATAAAGTATGTATACTAAAATAGGTCGAGGTCTTCTTCTTGTTTTAATACCTAACTAACAAAGTGATGTCAGTTTGGCTATAATTGTTTTCTGCTAAATAGTCATAGTCAGCTAATTTTATTTATAGTTATTCACATCACATATTATGCTCTCTCATGTTGCCACCATAGTACGTTCGACTAATCTAAGTATCAAAGACAGCTAAGTTATAATCGATAGATATAAGTCTAGACCACCAGGAAAGAACCCCATATTTCTATTAAACCTACTCCATATAAATCTTTAGTCATATACCACGGCGAGCCCCAAGCGGGCACCTATCGAGTGACGCCATCGGAAGTGGCGCGGGCGGGAAATGAGATGCGAGTGTGCACGACGCCTTATGTACGCACGTGTGCATTAACCTTTATGTGCTCCGTTATTTACTGGCTTGTTCTACACGGTTATGTGGAAGTGGAATTACGTGGAACAGTTTTTGCAAGGAAATAATGATAAGTAATGAAGCAAAGGCTTATACGAGGGGTTGAGATACAGAATATTAGAACAAAAATCACTTCAAACCAATAGACATATATAAAATAGTTCAATAAATATATAGGTAAATAGTTTATTTTTATGTTCTTAATTCGTCCATCGGAATACTGACGAGTCACGATATGATAAGCTGACAGGTTAAAATGCAAAAATGTATTGGAAAACACGTCTCATATAATTAAATCAGATATAATATTATTGGATACATATATCGAACATTTACGATAAATATCGTAATTTTAAGTAGGTATACTGATTTCATATGATAAATGAAACTGGTTCATAATTGCGAATGTAACACTCAATCTTACTAATTCTGAATTTGTTATAAAAGAGAGCTTCGCAGAAAAACTTCAATTTAAAACAATGAAGGCACGATTGTATCAATTATTAAAAGGCTATCTTCCAATCTAAAATATGAGTTCGTATCAATACCTGAAAGTAACAACATTGTAACTTCAGATACTAAAAATAATTAAACCCATAAAATTAAAATACGCAATACTTTTCAATCCTTCGGTATAAAAGTTACGCCACGCCCCCTTCATTTTTATTACGCCGCTACAATGTTGTTCTTATCAGGTGACAATAAGTCCTTTCATGAAGTTGATAGTTTTAATTTCATAGGCCTTAAAATATCGTAGCTCTTTAACAATTTAGATTCTATCTGTGAACCGTTTTCAAGTCAACGTCTTGTGTCCGAACAAATAAAACCTTCGTCCGGCCCGGCCTGTCCGACTGTCGAACTGTCCCTACATTGTGTAACATGGTCACCCTATTAGACACCGAGTATGACCGTAAAATGTTACCTATTTACAGTAACTTGTAAAAGTTCATTTAAAAAATAATTGCATTTTAATGTTTTAACTATGAGTCCTTAAACTTAAAAAGGCCACTAATTCGTTGTTTTTTTCAAATTGTTGAATTTTTCTTTGTTTGTCATATGAAGACTTTTATGAAACCATGATATTAAAATTAAATACTAACCTATCACGCTTAATAGTTTAATATAACATTTAAGTAAGTATCCTAAGGTCAAAGATCAAATTTTTATCAACTTGGACCCAAGATTAATTTCGAGCCAACCATTCGCCATTGTAGGAAGAACGCTAAATAATTAAACTTTAAATAAGATATAACTGTATGTGTACTAGCTATTAATTATCAAAACATATAGATTAGGTACGTACATCCGTATAAATTAAGACAAAAATCTAAACAAAATACAATTCTTTTCGTAACGGCAATGTTATCCAGCATGACAACTTTGCCAAAAATTAAAATACTAAAATTTATTTTCTGACAATCAAGTGTTCGTAAAATAAAAAGTATTGTTTAATGTAGGAAATTTAATTGTTAATTCCGTGTGAATTTAATAGCAGCTCAAATAGATTGTTGAAACCGTTAAGGCTGGTCGCCGCCCACTTCCCACTCATATTATTCTTGCATACACAGTATGGTGCAAGCAGGTGGTCATTGCCTTTATGCAATTTACCTTTGGCTTTCGTGGAAACTGTTTCGCGAAATAATTACATGACTAAATTGGGATGATTGAATATTTACTGCGTTTAAAAATCGAATTGTAATATTGTTTAATTCTAGTCGGTTGACAGTAGCTGTTTTATTAATTCATTAACAACTTAAACTTGTAAGGGTTTCATACAACAGGTCTCTTATTTTTGAAGAGATGCTTGTTGATGGAAGATCAATTGCTTTGAGTACTATATGGATTAATTATTAATAAAAGAACCAACGAGAGTAGCTACCGCTCTATTGTTACACATTTAGATTTGTAGAAGCCGTATTTGATACGGCTTTAAAACTAAAAATAATACATTTATAATCGGATAGAAACATAAATCTAATATGCGATCATGTCTGTAGTACTAAAGACGACAAAAATCAAAAAATGAATTCTTATAAAATCGTAACAAATAAGTAAAATTACATTCAAAAGATCAACATTAACTAGTAAGTACTATCTTATCTCATGTGGGGGCCAGTCAGTGCAGACCGGCGACACTTCGACCCAGTGGGATCTTTGGTGTCGACACTCTCCCAATAACTACTGCCATAGATGATCATGGCAGCCGGGACCAATGGCTTAACGTGCTCTCCGAGGCACGGAGCAGGCGATAATTGTCAATCAATACGTACCTAATTTCGAAAAGTCATATAACTTCCGAAAGTCAGAGGTGCGCGACGTGGGTTCGAACCTGAGACCCTCTGCATTGCAGTCTGTTGGTCTCCCCACTGAGCTATCGCTGCTCTTTAAAAATAAGTACTATATAACTACTATGTAGGTACTATATACTACTTAATTTATAGACAAATGTTTTTGTTTTCAGATAAGTAAATTACTTAAGGAATAGTTAAGTATTCCTTTTCCGAAGGTTGTATTTATCTCTGATATTACAGTTAACAACTTCTATAATTTACGATGAGCCACAATTTCTTTCTGATTTGCCCTTCATTATATATTCCATGACAAATTTGTCCTTGCAGATACAACATTGTAACGTTATACATATATTATTTTAAACAGTTTTACTCTCACTTCGATTAGCCTCGCTTGTAATAAATATCCGTTATATTTTTCAGTTATTCAAAGTTGATATCATCAATCAATAAATGCTTTTACCATAAAATTTATAATTTTCTTTTCGGCGTTTATTTCTCTATTTGACGTTGCACGAGTAAAAAAGTGACTGCATATTTTCGTATCAGGCGTGAATATGATATAAAAATATTCAAAGTTATTTCAGGCAACTTCATATAAGTAAGCCTTAGTGAAATAAGTGTATGAAAAAGAAATGTTATCCATTTTTCGGTTAAGGGGAATATTATCGTTTATCCAGTCGTTTCGTGAGGGCCACCCCACCTGAACCTTATTTGATGAAAACAATAAAGGAAATTGCATTTGATATTAGGTCCCCTCCATGATTAGGAACCCAATCTATTTTAATGTAGTTTCCTCTGTCGCTCAAACACGCAATAATGTGTAAATTGGGTTTGTATGAATAAATTATTATAGCTTTTCGTTTCTAAAAAAAATAAGGTATATTTCCATTAAAGGTTGCGGTAGAATTGTTTAGTCAAGCAAATATTATGTCCCATCATGATTGAAGATTCCGAGAAATATAAGCATTTTTTTATTGGAAATTCGTTGTACTTATAGGTAAGAAAAAATATAGGTGTTTATTGACACACTTGGGTAACCGCGTGACCTTTAGAATTTTAGAAGTAAATATTTTGAAAAGAACGTATAAATAGCATAGATACATTATAATTATTATATAGTTAGGTGGGACATATGTAGGTATGTATTTGGCTTGTAAAACTCACACCATTATTGTTATAATATAATCTATTCCGTGTCTTAGCTGTTGAGTGTTTTAATATACCTACATAAAATAAAACCAACCAAACCAAAGTTCGTTAACGCACTACGCATTAGAACTCACGTATTCTAATATCGTATTCCCGTCGCAGAACTTGATCCAGCCTCTTATTCCGAAGGCGTTAAATCCACTAATACATTTTGGGCTCACTGTCGACATCGGCCAAAAATCAGGGCGAACATTGCTGCCCTGCATAGCAAGCAGGGTTAGAACCTTACGGAGCGATTTTTCTCCCAATCGGTTGGGACGACTGCTTCCTTAAGAGAAGGGTTGGAGTTCCCAATCCGTCTTTTCATACGCCTATCTGATAAGGCCCTGCCTGGCCGTCCCGACTGATCGGAAGTAAAATTGAAACGTGTTGAACCTTTAAATGTACCCTGAACTCGCTAAGCGAGCAAGCTACATGTTGTAACATTTCCATTGAACCCGAAAGTGCGAGATGTCGACAACAATTTCTTTCTTGGCCATCAGTGGATACCAAACAAATTGGTTACACCATCAAATCGTTCAGTTAGCCATTGAATGGAAGTGTTTTTTACGCACTAGCGGGGATTTCTTAAATTACGAACAATTTTGGGTCACAGTTTAGTACCTATGTAAATGTTTGGAC
Source organism: Catocala sponsa (assembly GCA_963564715.1). Classification (NCBI taxonomy): domain Eukaryota; kingdom Metazoa; phylum Arthropoda; class Insecta; order Lepidoptera; family Erebidae; genus Catocala; species Catocala sponsa. Next base: position 17,830,901 of record OY751337.1, on the reverse strand, counting down.
GGCTCTTTGATGTCCTAGGGGACTGTTAATCCGGAATAAAGGACCGCTTGATTTTATATATTTAGGTAGAATTAGAGAGTCGTAGTACGTCTTGAATTAAGTTGGTTTGATGTTGTATATATGTATACATATATATATAGTTATTACTAATCGAAAAAGCTTAGTATATTTATTTAAATCTTTCACTACTACCACACGTTTGCTGTATTGATGTAGGTGGTAGCTCGCTCTAGTCTTTTCACGAAACTTGCGTGATCCACGGGTAATTGCTTCAGACTATTCTTTATGTCATTATTTGTAACCTACCACGACACAGGGATTATCTCTAAATAGATAAGCCATTGTATAAATAAATTTTGTGTCACATAATAAGTGTAATAACATTAGTCAGCCGCAAGCAAAAATTATGTCCTAATAAAATGCCACGTATTAGTAAAAGTGCTAACAAAAACATAATGCTTCAATTTATGGCCACTATAAACGGTTAAGCATTTATGAATATCTTCATAAATGTCTTACACATACATACATTTGAATGGTAAATACATATAAAATAGTTGGCGTGTCCTACGGTAAGAATTTCTGTTCGGAGTCACGCGACGAATTCCATGTTGTCTACTTACAAATAACATTATTACAGGACTAACTGTTTACACTAAACTTTGTGGCTGTATACATTTTATACGCTTATTTAGTAAGCTTCCGTTTCTTGGTAATTATTAGGTAACGTTTTATCATACTTGTGTTGTCAACATGTTATGTCGCAAGCGTATATTATGGTAGGTATATCAGCATATGATTTAGTAGAGGTGTCTCACAGCTTTTTCACTAGTTTTATTTCAGTGTAATGGATTCGATATGTCTGAAGCCTACTCAAGGCTAGTATGCTCAGTCAGTCAGTTAATAGCAGCAGAGCAGAGTCTAGATCCACATATGTGGTTGGTGAATAGCTGTTGGTTCAGTTTCTATCGCATGGGGCCTAACTGTCGAAATGTAGGAATTGTATAGAGTTGTAATTTCCCCAGTGAGATACTGGTTCTTTTTACATTGCTATTTTAAAAAATACTTTTATTACAACACTGGCTGATGTACATCGACGCACAGTAATAAACATTCCAAAATAATGTGGCCAAAAAAATTCATTCACATCGAATCGTTTATTTTCACACGAATACATCTCACATTGATTGATAATACTACAAAGTGTTCTGAGTTCGGAACAAGCTGTAGTGAGTACAGGGATTCCCTCGGCAGTCGGGCGGCCCATTAAATCCTACTTTACGATGCCACCGCGCAACCGACGACCGTTTATGCACTCGTAATACTAACCTTAATTGGCATATTGAGATTATAGCCATGTAATTGCTTGTTTTATACTCGTTTTGCAGATAAAAGTCGTTCTCAACGGCCTATTGATTTGTAAGCACCTCATTGTTTTTATTCACACTCCATGATTACCACACAAATGAAGATATTAAACAGTGTAAGAATTTAAAAATATTTGCTTACAAGCGGTTACCTGTCCTTTGCGCGTCATTAATTGTGATACATTTGGTATTAGAAGTACTGACATAGCGAAATAGTGTATTTTAAAGCAACACTTTGTTCATAATGTGGCATGCCTCGAAGCAATGTGCAGTGGCACTTTAACGGCCCTTTTAAGTACGCTCTTGTAATACGAAAGAAAATGTCGTAATGAAACTGAAATATTGCTATATTAACATAACAACATACTAAACTAACTATGACGTCATTCCATGCACATTTTTCAATAGGTGCTACTACAAAACAAGAAATAAAATTCGTATTGGTTTTTCAGTCGAATGATAGCAATTTTCAATTGCATTTTAGTCGCCATTTTCGCATACAGCCTCGTACAATATCTGTTTCGTGTTTTTACATCGAGCCGGCCGCGTAAATTCGAAATGCCTGATTCTGGCGTCCACCAGTATTTTAATTACTCGGTTCGAGAATGATTTATATCACAACACAGACGCGAATGGCACTAGACTCGGTGCTGTGGTGACGATTTTATTTTAGACTGAAAACTTTTTTGGCTGTGCACGTTCGAATGTATTATGTGTATGTTTTTGCATATAGTGACACATACACACCTGTGCATCGAACAAGGTTGTTTAACATGTTCACACGGTTAGGCACATAAATAAAAATAATTTAAAACTAATTTACATAGATTATAAGTTCATAAAAAAACTGGTAACTAGAGCAATCGAATCTCGAACGAAACACACAGAGATAGACGGAATTTCGTAAAACATACGAAATACGTAGCCGTTTCGAAAGGTGTTTCGAAATATGGAAGTCGTTATTATGAAGCTTAGACACGGTCGGAAAGGAAATTGGAGTAGAAAATAAAAATAAAACGGTTAGTAAGGAGGTCAGGGCCCGTGAGTTCTCGAGGCACCATCGTTGCTTAACCTCCATAGTAACTACGTACATATGTTTATGGTGTGGAACATTTTACGATTGACAGCCATTACGTGTTATAATTAATAGGCATTTTATTATTTCATTGGGTAACGAGGAAGTTAAACCACTAATCGTTAGTTAGGTGTCAATGAGAAATATTGAAATCGGATCTGATAGATAAATTATCACAACAGAAAAGTATATTATGTAATTATTTTTAAGAAAATCTGTACTTATTTACTTTAAAATAGCATTCTCATAATAAGTAAAGCTGATACCTATCACATTCTAGGTTTTCTTAAATAGTCAATTAATGCTATTATAAGAAAATAAAGTTTGCAAGTATAAAAGTGTCAATAGAAAAGATTACATTTGTGCAATTGTTTGCACCAAAAGTCCAAAGCTCTACGAGTCATTCGAAGGTAAGTATCACAACAAAGTTATTTCGTAAACTGATAAATAAGAAAGTGACAATGACTCGCTTTCACCGACCACCCCCGTCACAAAAGCGTCTAAATGCCAACACGTCACATTTCGCTTTATCCACGAAAATCGTGTACAAAAACATAAAAATGTCTTGCGCAAACGCATTCTCGTCGGCCATTCGACCATTGTCGGATTTTGGGCGCTGCGCTGTCGTAACACCGTAGTGTACCGTTAGGGCCACGCGTCTAAAAGATAAAAACTAGTCTAGTTTATTTTCTTTTGTGATGTTCCGAACAAAAGGACTAATATGATTTAGTGGCTCCCCATTCTTAGATACAGATAAAAAATCTTTTAGAACATTTTGTTTTAAACCGCTGTTTGCGCCTTTGTTATTAGGTTTTAAAAAGATATTTGTCTCGTTGACGGTTTCGTTATGCTTTTATTGAGATGATGCTGAGATAAAAAATAAAGAGACACACGTTTATGGTGTATCCACTATTCTGGCTTATAATATCTTTTATATCTACAATCTTACACTAAATAGATAATTTGGAAGTACTGATAAAAATTATTTGAAGCTTTATCTTAAATAGTTTTGACAGTGAGTCATTGTTTGTTTTGTACAAAAGATAGAGCTGCAATTTACTCTTTTTTTGTGCCGTAAAAAATTCCCATGGGCCTAGAACACCGCTAATGTAACATTAAGCTGCAAATTAGGTAATCTGTATGTGAGAATTCAAATTTGTATGAATTTTTTCCGGTTAGAAATAACAAAGTCGTGTGACAACCTGATTTTATTGTTCAAAAAGTGTTACTAGAGTAATTTATCACCTTTAAGAAACTACAAGACATACCGTTACTATGTCTTAAATGTTTCATGTGGAATAGATGGTATAATGCTGCAATGTACGGCCTAGAACAACTTATGAAATCGGAACACATGAGATGTTGTAGAAACGCGAGTTGTGCGAACGATTAATCAAACTTTGGACGCGGCGCTGCATCTCAATTGTTCCCTGTTAAGTTTCGTGGCTATATTCAAAACAATTGCGAGCCGTTCGATTTACGATCGGCATTTGTTCGTTCTAAATTTAAATTGTTAGGCTCGGGACAAACAATTTGCGGATTGCGAGCAACGAAGTGCTGTCGCGCGGCACTCGCCTCTGCCACCTAGCGTGATTTAGGAGTTTGTCGGCGCGCTTAAATCATACCAGTGTCGTCTTCGAGACCGGAATACGTATGCTTTTTGCATTTACAAAGCTTGAATGTAGCCACCGTTGCACCGGCCATCACTTGCCACATCGCCTCTACAGAAATATGGTTTGTTTTGGTTCTGTTTAGACGTGCCGTATCCGAAGTATTAGCACCGTAATTCATACCGTGTTTGTGGTTGTTAGTCAATAATTTGCTATTAATATGTGCCATAAGCTATTATTATCTACGTATGTATTAGTTGAATTTATGTACCACAACATGATTTATTGCATTTCGAGTGTGTAATAAAACCGAATTTAATATTTATGTTTTGACTGGAAAGTGTAACAATGATCGCATCGCGATAATGGCGATGAGTCTTAATGAGATGTAGACGGTTCGTAGACGTATCATTACCGACAGTTACTTACCTAGAATTACTCACGGTAGGTATCTAAAAGCGGTATGAACAGTAGCGATCTCGACTCGGCGACTTAAACTACAATCACATTGAATTCATACAAAACTGACCCTGTATTTTATTCGTATGTAAACTATAGACGCTACGGTGCCGCTATATTACATTATTTTGTACTTTAACAATAAAAAATACTAATATTTTTCTCTCTACAGAAGATATACAATTTTGTACTAGTAAAAGAAAATGTAAACTATCACTTGACACTCGTCCGTCTATGTAGTGGTCCAGGTAAGAGGAGGATTTGTCGAACTTATTCAGTTTCGTGCGTGGTCGGAGTCGCGGGGGAGTTCAGATGGTCGCGGCGGCGATAGTCGCGCGGTCGCGCGGAGTCGCGCGGGGCGGCATCGCGGCGGCAGGCGACTGTGGGCGGGCGGCGCCTCGGCCGCGCGCGGCGCACTGCCGGCCGCCGCCGCCGCCGCGACGCCGCCCCCACGCACCCCCGCGCACCCCCGCGCTCCCACGCGGACTTGCGAACCCGCCTGTGTGTGTGTGTGCTGATTAAAAATTCTTACCAAACTTTGTTGTCGGGATAGCCCCAACTTGCCGTAAATGGTTTCTTTGTAAGCCACTTTCTTTCAGGACAGCACCTTGAATGACGGGAGAACCATTTAAAGTTTCATGTAAATTAGCGCGTCACAGGAATGCGAGTTCAGGAGATATCGCGAGTTTGCAGCTGAACTTTACTTGATCATCGGTCAGTCGGCATCAACGCAAGTACGGTACGTGCGTTGGTTAAACGCTACTTATGTTGTAGAAATAGTACAGTTTTGGTAATTACGGCAGTTAAATTAAATTACAGCCGTGTAAGAACACGAATACTTTCTATAGAAAGTTTCAGTGCTAAGCTAGCAACCTGTAATATGCATAGTTTACTTTAAATTATGTGTTTTATTTGTTCACATAAATAGCGGGTATAAGGAATTTGTCGGGCGCCATTTAACTTCATTATAATTTTGTTGAACATTTCGAAGGCTCGTGGTTGAAGGTGGTCGAAGGCTTTGTTGGCACGTAACTTTTAGTTTAGAACAGAAAACTACGTAAATGTTAGAAACGCGTATTACACCCGATTGCCCCCGCAACTTAAGTGCCGGCCGGATTAGAAATGTGCCCTATGTGTAGTCGGGGACGGCATAATAACTCATTTAATTTATTACTTTAAATTCTACAATTCATTTTGAATAAAAATACTTAATATTTTAAATATTCCAGGTTGACACTTGAGTGTTTACCATTCTTGATTTGGCATTTAGAGTCCAAAAAATCTCCTAAAATTTTTACCTCGCAATCTATAATATGATAAAAGTTCTTAAGATAAAAGTTTCACACTAAATATGAACAAAAGGAAATAAGAGTCGTTGATGCGTCGACTCTCCTTGCACATAGGATGTATGTCAAAAATAAACGCGAGCGGCATCTATCATGAATAGTAAAGTGCGTAAGAATTTTACTGGTTTACTTTAACGTATGCCTTGTCAAGGATACAAAAGCATTAGTGACGTCATTTCCGACTGTCTTTTTTATTTTCAGATAGCTTTTGAAGGATCGACAAGGACTAAGAGATGCTAGGCGCAGCGGTTGTAAATGCGACTGCTGTGCATGAGGTCTTGGGTTTCTATTTTCGGTTCGGTCAATGTGTTATTGTAGTAAAGTACCTATATGTAATCGGTCGCTCCCTAGTATGTAGGATCTAAACCAGTGCTGGCGAGGTGTGTTTGAATACTCTTCTGCTTACCCCCTCTGAGATACAGACTGGAGAGTGACCATATTGTATATATCTAATGAAACCTAGAATATCATTAGCACTATGTAAAAACAATGCGTTATTATGACCGTACATATACTTGGGTAGATTGTATAATAAACAATGAGATGCAATATTTTATTGAGTGCTAATTCAAAAGGGATGAAGCTTCTTAATGAGTAAGATTACTCCTTTGTGTAAGGATTGCAAGTTTGCTTTGTTACTATTCAAAGTCTAAATTATTATTGGCTAACCAACCCAGTCTTATTAAGCTGGTTTGCCTCTAGAATTTTCACAAATTTTCTAAGGCCTGTTCCGTCGCTGCGATAAGTTTATTGGACAAAACCCAAGAAGAAGCACATGTTAATAAATCGAACATCAATCAATTCGTACCTATAGATACGGTAGCACGCCGCCACCTACGGCGAGCTCACAAAGGACCCCTCTAATCGCCCCCCTGGCACGCCACTCCCCTCTGCCCGCACCCCCGGAAAAGCGTGACGACCCACAAATATAATTTTAGGTAAAACTTTCCCCCGATGGTTATGCCCCCGAGTTTGGGTGCATTAAGTAGGTGACGTGCTTTAGGGAGCCGATGAATTAAAAATTTAAGATGGTATCATGATAATGTTTTAGTAAATACATCTTTTCTCATTATTCATCGATGTTCTTTACTTATTTGCAACTTTACACTATAACTATATGATATAGAGTGTAAGATTTATACGTAAGACCTTTGACACCAGTAAAATATGCTCGGATCCATGAAAGCGCATGGACATCCGTGTGACCACTCCTTTATGTCTATCCGTCGTCGAACATGGCACGGCATTCATATGCTCGTATCAGCAATCAATCAAACCCATAAATAACCAATATCTTGGCGTTATTTTCCACCATTCTGACGTCACTCGTACGTCGGCTGCATTTCGTTTGACAAGCGTCCGTCATCGAAACGCGACGACCGACTATGTTCGCAGACCGAAATAACGACTTCACATCAATTGCGAAACTATGAAGCTAACCCGAGACCAGCCGTAGAAATGTCAACAGGAGTTAACAGCTCAGCTTATGAAATGCTGTTTAATATATCAATTGAATAATTATGTTATTATAAAGCTCAGGTGTCCGAAAAGCTATTCACAAGCGGCTGCTACACCGAGCCGGAATCGAAAACACATTAAACAAGCGAGGTATGATAGTCATAGACAGTGGCAAGCGCGGCGTGGCCGACGGTGCGCCGCTCGCAAAATCGCGACACACTTTTTAATTTATTTTGTCCACAAAAAGCTTTTTGCTGTTTTATTTTCATTTCAACGGAGACTTGCGCTGTAGCGGGATCTCTATTTTTATTTATTCCACTCTCGGATTTTTTTCTCTTATTCAATTTCGCCCCGATCGACGCGGGACCAAGCGGAACGCAGACGGATCTCATTTTAAATTGAATTCGTCTCCTCTTTGCATTTTTCTTTGGCGTTCCTATGTAACAATTCTAATTGGTGTTGTTTGCATGATAGCATTGTTCGTTTTGATTAGAAAACGCTCGTTAGATGAGGAAAAATACAGACGGTGAAGCTGATCGATACGGTCGCGTGATAACGTCGTCTTTGAGTAGCTAAAAAGCTTTTTGCAAATTAGAATTTTTCCTTCCGCGAATGGGGCTAGGTACGACTGCGTTACATTATCCCTTTGCGATTTTATAGCAATTATTGTAATATGCCTGTGGCTAATCGAATATGAATATAATCGAGTATGAATTCAACTCGATAAAAAATGTTGGTGTTTGATTTTATTAGCATTTACTTTAGTCATTTATATTTGACTTTTCTTGATGCAATGTTCTGATAAACTAGGCTTGGATAAAGCCTTCCCACAAGTTGTTTATCATATATCAATATAAATTTTAAAAGGGATTAAATATTATGACCACCAAAAATACTAATTGCGCAGCAAAATATGCTTACTAAAATATATCATAACAAGCACCTATACGCCTTAAATCACTGCATTCCGTCTCGGAAGGGTTAGGTTATGTTAGGTTCCTTCTCAAACTCACCCAAAAATAGGAGCGCCGCTAAGCGGGGCTCCGTCGACTTATTTTGATCTCTTTAAATATATTTTGCTGAGCAATTTGGTGATTATTTACTATTTTTGACTGTTATATTTTAGTATATCTGGTAATAAGTTAAACATAAGCCATTTTAAAATGACAGCCTTATCTTTTCTTGAAGGGATAGTAACACACTAGTGATATTTCTTACTACTATGCGGTATCTCCTAGGTATTGCGACTACCCAATTAGCGAAAAACCAAGCAAAGGCTAGAGATATTTTTGGTTAGAAGCCAAGAAAGGCAAGAAAAAGGACTAAACCAATAGCGTTCAGATATATTCTTTAATGTGTAGCTGCTATGTAGCGGTATGATGAGAAAATTTCTGGGCTGGTAGGTGTCACTACACCACTGTATAGGTCACGACGTGATCATTTTAGTAGGCGCTCCAAAATTAGTCTGTAGCAGTCCATTGAAAAACATAAATCCCTTTACAATTTCTGCAACACCGTTCAATCCACCGCTTTTAAATCCAGACTACCCCAGCTATGTATTTTTGTTCTTTGGACCTTGAGGTCTCCGGCCGTCATACCTTATGTTTACATTCACTCAAGGTATTTTGAGCCTCAGCAGCCTTTGATCCTTCAGCACAAATTGGTTTCGTATCATTAGATTATTTCAGACGAACTTCATTCTAAAGTTGATTTGCTAATTAGCTCTACCATATGTGTCTATATTTCGGCACTATACAGCTTCAGCTGACAAGATTTTGTCTTCAATGAGCGTTAAGGGAGTGAAATCCTAGATTGGAAAATATGGGTGTAATTTTCTAAGGCTTTGTATATTATGTATGTCCTTAGGCATCTTATTTTGAAATTACCTCTATGCCATGGTTTGTTTTATAGACTACAGCATAAGGTTCTTTAAGAAGGATATACACGGATTATTGCTGAGTGATGATAGTACTGATGTTACATAATTGTCTATATGCTATAGTAAGGTAGTTGCATATATTAATTAGATGTTCCCGCGGTTTCACCCGCGTTTATCGTTACTGCGCCGCCCCTGTAGATCGTAGCGTGATGTTATATAGCCTATAGCCTTCCTCGATAAATAGGCTATCCAACACTAAAATATTTTTTCAAATCGAACCAGTAGTTCCTGAGATTAGCGCGTTCAAACAAACAAACTCTTCAGCTTTATAATATTAGTATAGATTATTAAGTTATCGTATACGCAACAGGAAAATGCACCCTACAAGAAACCTTTTAGTGAACAGCATAAAAATATGTTGGAAAATATAGAAAGTGTCTTTAAAAAAGGTAGAACATAGTCAAAACATCTCGCTGTCTCCTTCACGCGCCTGCACTTAAGCAACAGTTACGTCACAACTAAATTCGTAAATGCTTTTCCTATTATTTTACAAATACCAAAAAGCTTATTTGTTTAACTTATTTGTTTGTGAGTGCATATATAAATACTTTGTAATTTAATCTTCGTTGACGTAAAATAATAGTGAATACCCTGTTACCACTTAACATTACACGAACTGTACATTTGTTTCCTAATGGTATAAAAAAGCTCATCTAGAATTAAAAGACTGTAAAATAATTATCTTTAAACATTATTCGAAAACTGTTTCTGATCTCTATATTTGCTTGCCAGTAATGTTCTGACATACGTACATGTACTCATTTCGTACACTTAGATATGCAATCTAAACTCATTACGCTTAAAATATTCCAAGTGTTCTGCAGTATGTAATTCGACACTCAACATGGTCATTTATAAATAGATTATAATTAAACAAATCGCTTTAATAACAGCTCTTTACAATGTTAATAGCGCAGAAATAACTAATTATTTACAGACGTCTATATTTACAGTACTGTTACGTTACGCTTAGACCCGAGGATATCTTCCGCATACAATTTCTCTTTTAGTATACGTAAATAGACAGTCGTTATGGTTATAATACCCATATTATACACATACGTGCATTGAGTCACGTCTGTAAATACCAGAGAGGGTAAAGAGAGATGTATAAAACATACATTAAGGTACAAGTTTTTCAGTCCTACGTTATTACACGAACTGTAAACGTCTTTTTGAATATGGGCCTATACTACCGCATCCATTTCCAGACTCCATACTACCAAAGGTAGATTTTTGACTGCACGGATCGCGTAGTGGTTTAAGTGGTCGCCTCGCCACTGCTACTACGCCGAGTGTTATGGGTTCGAATCCCACATGGGACAAAATTTTGTATGAACCACAAATGGTTGTTCCGAGTCTGGATGTTTTTTGCGTCCGTTGTTTGAATGTTTGTAAAGCACCCGCGATACAGGAGTTATTCCTAGAGCGGAAGTGGTCTTTACCTACAAAAAAAGAACTTCTTAACACAACTTTCCTTTAAGCGAGGCGTGAAAAAGCATCTTCTCAGGCCGTCAAAGTAGAGACCTCAACATCGCCTCGGCTACTGTGGGGGCGGTGTGGAGGCCACTGCTCTTAGATCACACGACTGCTTACCATCAGGTGGAGTGTGATCATTTTGACGAGCAAAATAAAAAAATAAAAAAAGATCTGATATCAGTTTTCTTGATCTAAATATTGAATCCGGGACTTCATGATCAGACAGAATAAGCGTATAATAATTCACTAAGAGCAAATTTATTTACTGAGATATATTAATATTCGCAGCACTTCTTCAATTGCGATTGCGGAACTATGTTAAGTGGTGCTACCAATGCTCTGTATGCGTTGGTTTTGATTGTCACGGAGCAAATGTTCTTTCGATCTACACATATGTTTTCCGGGTCCGAGGTTTTATGACAGTGATTTGAATATTTATGTATGCTACACTTCACTACCAAACTCACTTCCGAGTCGCCAGCCGCGTGAAAAGAAAAGCTTTTTTACGATGACCATTGTAATCATTGTTGGTTAATATGAATTTTGCGCCTAGTGACAATAGAGCAGGATAGTGACCGTGATGTAGAGACTGTCCGTAGAAAAGATGGGATTTTTATAGAAGAAGTTGTGATACTTGGTCCAGACTTTTACGTTGATTATCACGGACGATTAAAGAAGAAAGAATTAAGCTATCAGACACACAGATGAATGTTATTTATGCAGACGTAAGTGTTACCATTCCAATTATGGGATGATACCATACCATAATCAAACTACAGGTGAATAACATCAAAACAAAACAGCACTTCTTCATTATAATATTATTCTGGCATTACCAGAGTATCTCTTATATCAGATGCTAAGTTACGATAAGTTAAACAAAAACTACAGCATTACATATGTTCTTCAATTAAACAATCGAATTCGATTTCCAAAACGTATTTTTATCACGCCCTAGTGTTGCGAAAACCGTCATTGATAGTGACTGCGTACCGATATCGAGCTAATGAATATGTATGCAAGCAGGTGCACACCTTGCCAACCGACATGATTAAATAGGTGCCGCCAACGATTTTTATACAAAACATCGATACTTTATCGAAGTACGTGCTCGATTCGTTATCGATAATAAATGCTTATCGATACAAGGTGGTCCAAACTGTTATAATTAAATGAAAGTGCTCGTTATTAGTATTTGCCTCTTTTGCCTTAAGCCTGGTAATAATATTTATGGGCGCACGTTCAAAATATAATATGTGCAAAATTATAAAAAACATGTCATTTGGTTATCTTGATAAATTACCAATAATAAGTCCTCACTTCGCTCGCTTAAACTTGTTAAGTGATTACAAGTATTAAAATTAATAAATTAGATGTGATAATCCCCTTATTAAAATATATTCACGCTAATTATATAATTATTTACGTAAATTAACTTCACGTTTTATTATAATATTAATGACACGTGTGCTACTTACAATTTTAAGGTTGGTCATTTCCTAAAACTATTAAAATGAACTTCACAACGAGATGAAATAAAAACCGATAGGTACAACCAAACACTAATATAAAAATTGTCGATCGCATGTCTAGTGATGTTACCACAATATAACCGGAACAGTTCCGTCAATATCGGTAAATAAATTAAACTTTGTTGGTTTTAAAGCTATATGTAGTACAGTAACTGGAATAACTGGATTAATTAATATGTATCCAAAGATTTATAGAGACTAATTACATCGGATCAACACTCAACGTTAAGATAAGTGAAGACGAATTTATGTTGTCTTCACTGATAATGTCGCGTTCAGTTAGTGTTACTTTGTAACAGATAACCATATTTATTTTTAAGTTTTTTTTAATTAATATAAGTAAAGCTATTGACAGTCATTAATCGAAGTATCATGTACGATCTATCGTTTCTATCCTTAGTGATTAGTCATCAAAGCTTCTTATCGTATAGTTTAGGATTTATACTAGCACATTCACGAAAGTACGAGTATTTGCTTTTAAATGAAGTCATATTAGTTTGATGACTATAGTTGTGCATCATTGGTTCCGTGACAAAAGTTTGCATTAATGAACGCAGCCGAACGCAAGGTCCCTGTTTCGATTCCTGGATCGGTTAAAATATATTTGAGGATTTTTAATACAATGTATTATTCAGGCCTTTGTGACCTAAAATATAGTTATCGAACTGTGTATTTTTACCTTTGAGTACGTAAGTATGTGCTATTGATGTGTAAAACTTAAATTTAAGTATTTTAAGTTGTCAAAAGTTATTCATATTATACTTGGAGTCATTACTGTTTTCTCTAAAGACTGAATTATTTTTAATACAAGAAACATAAAACGTTAAGAATATATAACTTTTCTGCAGAAATAGAGTAAATTATTTTTATTTTTCATGAACGCTTTTTATTATTTCCAAATATAAAGTTAAAAAGCATAATATGTAGCAGCTCATACAGCAAAAGACGATGTAGGCCCGTTATCTATAAAGATTTTTATCTATACTGTTCTTAAAATTGGGCAAGCGATTCAGTAGTTTCGATGCCATTACGAATAAACAAACAGACACACTTCCAAATTAACAATATCGACCGAGATTTTATTGGTAAATTTGTTGACCAATTTGTTCCGATAACGATCTCCTACACAAATAACATAAAATCAAAAGCCTTGAATATATCTTATTTATAGTTAGATGGATAATTAAAAACTTGTTTCATTATATTTTAGTACTACGATTATTTAGTTCCCACGATATTCAACATTTTTAAGTAAAGTATTTCAGATATGTTTCTATTAAAATTTGTTAGCATTATAAATTTATTATCGACATTATGATTTAAAATACTCGATATATTATAATTACTTCACTATTAGGTCAACTTGTTTGGACTTATATTATGTTTGTCTGCCTTAAGTTCTGTTACGTGAGTATCAAAATACATAATAATAGATTACTATTTGACTTAGTATTTACTTGAGATTACTATTTTGAAAGAGTATATATACTAGTTATATATTATTAAATATATAGTATATACAGTTATTATGAATATACTTGTTATTCATAATACAGAACGTAATATATTCTGGACACCTCTAAAAGCATAAGGATGAATGAATCACATTCATATTACGGTAGCGCTCTTAAAGTTCCACGAAATAAGGGACTTATTTCCACCTACCGGTAAACGTACCACGATCTGGATTTCTACGTATATTAATATGAATAATTAAGCTAAACTGCTTCTCCACAATATTTGCATCCTACTTTATAGGTGACAAGCCTATCAGGGCAGTTATTATTAGTATTAAATATAATATACTCGTGTCATAGATACATAGATCCTGTGATCTATGCATCCTTACTTACTACCTAGATATGTTTAACAGTAAATTGCTTTAACTCTGCCTGATCCGAAAGAAAGACTGGTAATCGACCGGTTTTATTGTTGCAGTCACTTCATATACATAATGCAACTATTTAGATAGTCTTTAAATTAACATTAATGTCCTCAGTTAAGACTATAACGCAAAATTATAAAAAAAGGCATTTATTGTTAGACTGAAGTTCGCAAGCAAAAGTGAGTTTCCGTGTAAACATGAGCCTTCAAGATCGTGTTACAACAGATTAACAACATTCATGTACGGCGTTCAACCTCTTTTGTGTGAATCTCCTTGTTATTTTTTTTCGATCCGTAATTATATTAAATTATGTGTCATAACTTGTGCAGAATAAAATATGTTTCTTTCTCTGTATTACGAATATTATATTGCATGTTTGTTTTTTAGGCATAGGTTTGTTAGCTCTACGTTTAGTCAGATTAGTTTACATCAAAATTCTCTTAAAAAAAATATGGGTATAGGAGCATCAGTCACACGCATATTTTATCCGGCAAGTTAAGGTTCGAGTAGGTGTCAAGAACCCGATATTATTATCCATAATATAGAGCGACGTAGGTAGAGCCTATTGTCGTCTACCAAGTAGATACAATATTAGATTTTTGTTACACAGACGTTCAAACAAATTCATCGATCCCTCAAAATCAGCATTCCCGCTTACGCTAATGCCATCGAGCGACCAAGCAGACATTTATCATATTATAGACCAAAGACCTCAACCACAAATAATTTAGGATCGATATTTGGCTACCAAACTCGTTGTAACCTTCTTAAAATAACTAGAACATAGCAACAAGTCTATGGCGCCGGTGCGTTCAGATTCCAGCGTGTTTCATAAATTTGCATTAATTATTTTAACCCGATGCGTATCGCGTTCGTTAGCATTGATTGTGCGCATGATAATTATGAAAAATTAATTACTGTTGCTGTAACACGATATTAGCTAATACTATGCCAAATTAAGATATTAATTTAAATCATTCGCGTTAGTATTAAGGTGCAAATATAAAATATGGTAATGGGTATATATCGTATTTTATTTGCTTTTATTTTATCGATTTCTGTAGGTGTCCATCTCTATTCTATTACCGTTATACGAAGGTTAAACAAGGACATCAATATCTGTTTTGATTGTATTGTTTCACGTGTTTAAATCAAAAGGTTTCATCCCTTTTATTTTTCATAGGTACGCTTTTAATTCAAACAAGCGCGATAAATTTCAAAAAGGCCTCTTTTGTTTTATACTTTTTGGAATTGAAAAAGTTATGTGCTAGGTGACATGTTATGCGGCTTATTTCAGATTTTTTGTTTGAGATTGCTTAAATAGACTTGGATTTATGGACCGTCGGAGTGCTATTTCCGTCGGACGAGTTCGAGTTGGTGATTTATACGAATTTGAAACATGGTAAGGACAAGTCGAAGGAAAATTTAATTGGATTATTAACTCATTGTTGAGTGTGATTCAGCTTTGTAGAAATGGAAATAGATTTAATAAATCATAATTAAATCTGTTTTTGAGTCGGAATTGGAAAATGTGAAAAGATGAATTACTTTCTTTAAATGAATAATGGGCTCGAAGGACGCTTTATCATACCATCAACAGATACCCCTACTATTTGTCATCGTGACATACTCGATCAATAGTTCCGCGATATTCACTCGTGTCATCTGCATTTCGGCTCCAATTTCAAATGATTGTCATACATGATTGGTTCGACTGATTGAGTCACGTGTCATTGAAATTGGACTGATCATACTTTGGGAATTACAATACATTTGTGCCTATAGTATGTTTCTTTAGTTCGGTTTATCGTAACTGTGTAATGATGCATGCACGTTACAAAATACTTACATCTAAATGTTCACCAAACCCAACGATGTTTTAGATATTTTTCATATTAATAGAATACGATAATATCGCTACGCTACCTTAAATGTTTTACCTTTCACATTAAAGCTGCAGTCTAACTAGATATAGCTAGAAACAAAAGTAAAGTCTTAGAGAAAGGCCCAGACGTGGTGGACGTAAATCTTTTGTTCGTTTTGGTCGGGAAAAGTGCAAGGGAGCGAAAACTAACAGGAAAGAGGAGAGCTTCGCTTTTATTGTAACACTTTGTGGTAACTAATTGTTTTTACTTTGTAGAGCTCGGATAAGTGTTTTGATTATTAATTTATATAAAAATGTTTATTTAGATTTCGTTAGATCCACTTTAAGTGGTGTATATGATACGATATTATGAGAGCTGATTCAATTTAAAATTTTATTTATAAAAATAAACTATTCTTAGAGTTTCTAATATTGAATCGACGTGAACTAAGCGCTTTAAGAATTTAAAAAACTATTTGCGTATTGTAAATATTAATTTCGAGCGGGCGCCGAACCTGTTACCCTTATTTATGTAGTTAAGAAACCATGTAGAACTGTCAGGAAAAATAATAAAGATTCTCATAAATATTTTCTATATGTAAAAATGAAGAAATTTACACTAGACTCCACATTTATTTTACATCCTATTCGAAGAATGTAATTAATTCGAAGAATTCGAATGTATATAAATATTGTGAAAAATTACATAGATTTTTCAACATCCCACACACATAACTATAAACTTTTACATATAGTCCGCGATCATTATATTAACTATATATCTCGCAGGTATTTTTAATTTCAATAATATATTTAACATGTCGTGATAATTCATTACAACTTAATATATAGAGACAATGCTTAGGGATCGTTTAAAACAAAATAAATTTCGCTCCCGCATAAAGCTTTCGACGCCGACATTCACAGAATCCGACACCGTTCACAGAACTGACGTAAATCATGAAGTTTAGAAAAAAAACTGCCGAAATAAAGAGCCCACGTGAAAGTTCAAAAATATCAGACGTGAATATAATTATGAGAGTGAACACCCGCTGGTTTCCGGACTCGTGTCCCCTACTATTTATGTGTAACTGTAATATGTACTACACACTGGCCGTGCAGTGTTTTCATCTCGAACTCAAATTTCACTTCGATAGTAACCGTAGTAATATTTTTTTATTGCTATGGTGACAATGGGGAAGCTTTCATTTTCACTGCAGAGTTTAATTACTTCGTGTTTGATCAGTAAGATATTGGTAAAAGCACAGCATGTAGGTAGGGGAAATACATAGCTTCTGCCTACCCCTCCGGATAACGGGCATGAGTCTATGTATAGCTACTATAGCCAGTGTGATCACGACTCTACATTTTCACCTATCTTTATTAATATAATATAGATAAAAATAAGATTTGACGAACAGTTCTATGATATATAACTGTTCTTCCTAAGTAGATACAGAATTGAAAACTACAAGTAGGTATGTCAGGTTTTAATATTAAATATACAATATGGTACCTACGCTCAATGTTATCAACTAACCATACATATTAGGTACCGGTAAAGTCGTATGACTTTAACCCAAAATATACCAACATTTTTATTTTCGTTTTACATTTCAGAAGATATTAACCATATCCTTATTTAAATAAATTTGGTACATTATTAGGGATATAATGAAGCTGAATATATAAAAAAGTATGCTATATAAAAGTTTTTATATATTTTTGTTTTGCCAAATTTGGGCAAAAGTTTTACTTAAAGATGGTTCACATTGGCTCGCTCTTTTTTTGGGGAGTCCGTTTCTACACAGGAAAGCAGTGGTCTGGAGTAGGGCTGTGCTAAACCTACACCCACTTGAGTCGCATTAAGCTTACTGGTGGCCCGCTCTTTTCTTTGAATAGAAATCCTAAGTTTCTTTAACATTTGGTCAAAGTCATCGTGTATAAATATTTTTATAGGTAAAGAATCAATTTTACAATAATTAAATCAACTTTTCTATAATAACCAATGAGAACAAAGCTTGGCAGCGCTAAGCAGTTGTTTTACTGACAGTTTATAGTGCTATCTATTGATTGCCACGTGTATTTTTTCGGCAAAAAGTATGATAGTGGTCTGGTAGGAACTTCAAACTTTTTCAATTAAGGGCCAATGTTACCCCTTAGGGATAAAGTCATACGACCTTACGGTATGTATAAAAAGAAGTACGTCTATACAACCCTACTAATAGTTGTTATAGCAATTTTCCAAACAAGGTCATAAAGATTCTGATTTTAGCAAAAATATATAAATAAGGTTTATTATTGCTCACCGATTTTGTAGTGACTTGTTGCGATTGGATTTCTTAAACTAAATGTCGATTTTCACTGTATTAAGACTGAATAGTATCATCAAAAAGTATGTTACGATTTTTTACTTTAAATAATTTTAATGTAGTATTCTCACAAATTTATAGACGATGAATGTTTTTCTAAGTGAGAATATTCCGACAATTCATAGTAAGACATTAAAGAGGGATTCTTTCGTAGTTATAAATAAAAGATAACTCTAAAGTCCTACCTGCCGAGCGACTTCTGTCTGTGAATTGCAAATACTCACTGTAAAGTACCCGTTTAAAGTTCTGGCTGAACAACGTCACTTTTAGGCGTCAAAACTTTGTTACTATCACCCAGCTATATATTATTTGAACTTTTAATGTAATTTTGGAAGGCTTTTTGTGTGAATTCGAACAATAGTGTTTATGGTGATACGATCGTTGTCGGCGGTCGTATACCAATTAAAATGGTAATTAAAATAAGTAGGAAGCGTACCCAAAACCGGGTGTAAAGTGTAGGCAAAGGCATCGCCTCAACAGCCATAAAATTCTTTATGTCGGCACAGATTAAGCTAACGGACAGAGAATGCGAGTTCTTGTTAGCCGTTTCGAATCTTCACACGTGGTCGCGTGAAGAGAGGTCATGCGTTAGATTCGTTTAAAATTGACATAGTTTTTTTATCGGTTTGTTACACGATACGTTTGCATTATTATAGAATAAATATTTTTGGATTTGGAATATGCAGTTATAGCACATTTTTTGCACGAAACGCGATTTATTTAGATTGATTTTATAGATACAATATTATTTGAAACCTCCACGCTAGTTTGACGTTGTATTTATGTTTGCGGCCAATCGAGAGGCTCAAAGTGGATTTTTCAGTCAAAATATTCTAAGTAGCAGCCTAAAGTCTGAAACTGTTCTGGATAGTCGGCAACAATCTCGCAATGGCATATTATGCGTGACCTAAAGACATAATATGTAGCTGGTGAAATGTGGGTGTAATATACCTCTGCCTGCCCTTTTGAGAATAAACACCCTTGAGTATTTTTTTTTATATCTGCCTGGTTTATTCATAAACTTTTTTACAAATAGTACAATGATTATATACAATATGTTCCGCTGTAGAGTTCGAACGTGTTACTACTCTGTACAAAATCGTAAAGTTGTTTTTATATTAACAATACATTATTGAGAGCGAGGTTTTATAACTGAATTACTAAATTACGAACGATGATGACCTAGAAATTATTTAAATTTATTATCTAGCAGTTGAAAGAAAAGTTTTATATTATCTGTCGACTGGACTTGACTTATTTATATCTAACAAAAACAACCTAACTATGTACACTCTATGTAGGTATAATATGTATGTATTTACAAAAAAAAAGTATATATATGGATGTTTATCCATTGTCTAGTACCCATAGTACAAGCTCTGCTTAGTTTGGGCTAGATGGTGTTGTGTGTATGTGATAGAATATATTATAGAATATTATTATTACAACCTGTCTGTAAAACTTGGTTCAATAATTTCTTACTTACGTCATACTTTTAGTTGTTTTATTTTAGTTTATTTGCAATTATATTATAATAAATTCTATATATTAATAGCTAGATGTGCCCGCGGTTTCACGCGCGTTAAAGATTACTGCACCGCCCCCGTGGGTCGTAGCGTGATGTTATATAGCCTATAACCTTCCTCGATAAATAAGCGTTCCAACAAAAAAATAATTTTCAATTCGAACCAGTAGTTCCTGTGATTAGCGCGTTCAAACAAACAAAAAAAATGATTCAGCTTTATAATATTAGTATAGATATACTAAAAATCTGTTGGAAAGTCGGAATTTCTGTTATGGCATAGAACAGTGCTTTGTCAGGTAACGCACGTATAACCTAAAAAAGCCTTTTGACGCAATATTTAACGATAAAATAAAGGTACCTACATCAAATCTATTTAAAATATATTAGCTATGTTTCCTTTATAAGTATTTAGTAGTAATATTTTAAGTATTTTTCAGTATATTCTCCAACAAATTCATTTCTACCAGTAGCTTGCTTATTCAGCCACGTCTTGGTACAGTTTAGGTATGTAAGTGCTTAAGTATTGTGAATTCGCTACTAGAAAATACAAAACAAGAAACTTAAATAAACAGACCATTATAAAACTTTTAAAACGCTGTATCTGGACTATTTAAAACCATTTACTCAGAGCTTCGCAAGTTTACTTAAAAAAAAGCATTCAGACTCCGAGGACGAAGGCAATAGACTTTGGGTTCCTTGAGACTAAAGTTAAATATCCATTTAAATCTTCGACGCTAGAAGGTCCTTAGGGATCTAAGCGCTGCAGCAGCGAAAAGCGCTTTTACATCGACTGCACCGGAAAATTGGTAGAATCTATTTATACTACTTTTGTTAGCGGGCTCATTTTCATTGATTTGATTTTTGAAAATGGAATACTTATTATTTATTTTTAAACTGGTCTTTTCTTGAACACCTACGTCAGTAAGGTGATGGATGGCTGGTATGATTAATCAAAAATGAACCAAGTTACGTTACTTTTTAAAATCAGATTCCTAGAACTGCCAAAGTTTCGTGAAGCCAAAAATGCATGAGATTCTACATCTATAGCAGCTGTAATCTTTGACACAATCTGCGAGATGATGATAGAATTTGCTTAAAAGAAACATTACAAATAGCTAGAAATATATTGCAGAATTCTATTACATTTAAACTATGAAAGAAAGAGTGCAAGTTTTATTTGAAAACAAATCAAACTCTCACTGTTTCGTGAATGAACCTTTTTGCCGTTTATGCCACGATTCTACACAATATTGCAAGCTCATCATTTATCCTCGCACTCCATTCATGGCTCAAAGAAAGCGCATCAAGCGACATCGGGCGATACTCACCTACCTAACAGTACATAGCTCCGTCGACGACGGCACTAAATCAATACGAGCCATCACGCCCCCCCTGCCACCCTACCCCACCCCCCCTCGCTTCAAGCCGCTGCTTTCCCGCCGAAAGCAGCCACCACCCTTGAAAAGCTCGCGAGCTGAGCTCCTACTTCTGTTCGGCTTTTGTGGAGGTGTAGTTCGAACGAAACCTCTTGGGATTTGTTGCCGAACGCTTCAATTGACAGTTCGCAATTTGAAATTGCCTTTTTAAAGGTCGGCGTTGCAAGCCTGAATTAGATTGCTAAAATCTTTATTATTTCTTAATAATATAAGGCGTACTAATGGACTGGTCCATTACTAATTCAAAATTAGAAACATAATACAAAATATTTTAAAAGCATTAATATGTGGCTTTTATTTTCCTCAATTTTCCTGTTTTCTTTTACATTACGAATAACTGTTCATTCCTGCGAAAATACAATCACAATTAATTATCAAAATGCTTAATAATACATCATGTCTAGATTTTTTATTTTTTTATTTCTATGTTTTTAAGGGACTTTTACACATTGTGCAGATCAGTCCCATCGTAGCCTAATTACAGAATCATTAAGTTTTAAAGCATTAACATCATTCAGTCGCACTATAATTATCCGTAATGTTCCTACTAAGCGACTGTATAAATCAAACATGCGACGCTATTGTTCGATTCGTGTTAGATTGATAAGGTTATTCCCAAGTGTGAACGAGACAGATATCCATTGAACGCTTTCTATTCATAAGTGATTGTATAAGCGAAATTCTACGAACCTTTAATCGACATTTGGATTAAAAATTTTAAAACTTTTTGAAGATTCTTAATAAGTGTGTTTTTAAATAAAATATATGTTTAAAAGCGAAAAAGTTTTAAATTTAAATATAAAATAAAAGTAATTTTGTTGCAAAATTTTAAGTATACTGTGCTCAGTGGGAACCCATCAAAAAGTTTTTGCGCGCTTTTACAGTTCAGTTAGAAAACGATTTTCGTTCTATATACATAACGTTTTAACCCCAAGTTATTCTTGTTTTGAAATGTTCAATCCATTAACTCAGCTCAAATTTCTTTTTAAATGCCTAGTAATATACTTAACGATCTTTATAAATGATATGTATAATATAAAATACCTTATACAAATATTTCATTCCGTGCTTGGATATTGAATTACCTGAAATAAAAAAAAACGTTCATTAATAAAAGCGATAGCGTGTTAATACATAATTATATTATGACAAAACGTATTTTATCAATACCATCCATCCATTCATTTACAAAGAACAACATAATAGGGCTGTACATTCGTGACTATCAAAGATCATTGACATTACAAACTATTCCTAAAATTTCAACGGGCCTGTTCGGAATCGCGCGACTGCCGACTGGCAATAATGAAATAAGCGCAGGACAAATATAATAAATCTCGCAGAGACGCGGGGGCGGCGCGTCGACTTCCTCTTTCGATATTTGAATTTAATTTAGCGTTTTGCATTGTTTCTTTTGTCAATTTGAATGTTTTTATAAATAGAATACTGTGTTTTGAAGTATTGAGGTCAAAGTTCAAAATTTAAATATGACAACCAGCTTTTATTTTTTATTTTGATGTGATAATGATCAGTGATCACTCTACAGGGCGCCAATTAAATATGTTAAAAAGCCATCTATTTTTGGTAACTAAATTAATTATTTATTTAAGTTCATTTTTTTTTGTCTTACACAGATGTTATCACCCGTAAAACACGTGGCGGTGTAGTCAACATAAGCATATTTTTTACAATACGACTATTATGTGTAAGTTTAAGTTAACTTATGTATTGACCGCAAGATTACAATCTTCAATGCGATAATTTTAGATCTGAAACTTACAACACACCCACAAGTAATCATACTATAAAACGCCCAGGAGGTATATTTTTTTCTCAGATTTTAATATCTCCTGCCACAGATTAGACGATAAAGGCTTACAATGTATTACAGTAAATTGCCCATAATTCTTTTGACTTCACATTTTGTTGATCATCGGCTTGACGTTGATGAAATACCGATAAATGTACCGATTACAAGCTTTTTGCATCTCAATTTTGTAATTATTCATTCTGAGTTTTATTATGTGTAAGTAGAACGGCTAGACATGCATATTCACCCCTGTATTAACACAAAGGATAAGCAGAACTGTATTAAGTCTACATTCTAGTAGATACATAATGTTTTAAAGACCCTTGTCATAGCGGGCGAATATAATTATTATCAAAAAAAATATTTACAAGAAAATTTTCAGGCAGAAATACCCAAAAAGAATTTGCATTAAAGTAGAAAATTTAAGTTACTAAACTGAGTATTTTCAAATGTTTTTTTACATAATCAAATTGCATCACATTGCTGTCAATAGAGCACTTACTTAGGTATATGATGTTCAAATACCTACTCAAATTTTATTACAGTTTAAGGAAACGTAATATAGAAACAAAAAAGAATGTTTGAGTAATAGGTACCTAAGTAGAGATTGAGTCGTTCTCAATACGTAAGAAGACCCTTAAACGGAAGAACTATTCTGCCGTCTTAGGGAAAAAGACAACATTCTCAAAAAAGACGCATTTGCCAGTATTTTTATATTTAACTGGCTGACCTGACAGTCGTTGTCCTGTCAATCTATACAAAAGTATATTTCACGTAATTAAATTCAATATCAAAAGTCAATCAATTTTTTTTTCATATAAAAATACCATTTAAATTTTCGACATCGCCCGCGGTTTTATTGCAAATTTTCGTTAATACAAACTTTATCCTGACAATAACAAACACAACAAAAAAAAGCAAATCGGTCGAGCCGTTCTTAACTGATGCTCCGTCATACATGAGCCAATTAATTTTTATTTATACAAATTAAATATCAAAGTAGTGGCAGTATTGAGCACCATTTTTTTTCATGACGATATCAAACCCGCAAAGCCTGACTTAAAAGTATGTATGAAGAGACAACTTGTGACTTAACCAGAACGGTATTCATGTAGCCAATGACAATAACATGGATTGTTTTATTTCTATGGAAAATACATTCGCTTTCATTTTTAACAGATTCAATGTTCCAAGTATAGAGCAAGAGTTGTATCAGCTGCTTTTCAATCACGTGTTTTACGAATAAGAAATCGAGGGAAACCAGTTATTGTATTTGTACTGTCTCGTTGGTTTTGTGGCAAAACCAGCTTTTATGCTTACGTCCGATCGTGGAGTCCCGAGTTCGATCTTCGGATTGGTTAATTGTAATTAATTGTAAGTTGAATTTCAATATCTATAACATGATACCTGAATCTAACAAAATGTTGCAGCTTTGCCACTTACATGTAAAGCTGCTCGCGATTAGAAAATTACCAAGCTGCATTGTTTTCTTAAAAATAAAATGTTTATAATAATGTAGAATATGACATTTTAATATGATGAAATATTACATTATACATAGTTAACCTTTATAGTAGACTTTTAAATTATCGGTGATGACTTAAGTAAAGAATAAAACCACACATTCATCGTATCACAGCTTTCCCAACCTTAAACTATGTGACGAATGAAAAATTTGCTCTAAAATTTGTAGCCACGTTATGTAAAACAAAAAGGTCAAAATATAATACAAAATAGATAAATATTTATTTATGTAAGTTCCGATTATTTGACATCGGCTGCGACGGTGCGCGGTGGCGAGCTCCGGACGCGATCGTGTTTCGCGTGTTTACATCCCGGATTATCAGCCAGCTTAACTCACGGTCTTAATGTTAGGTATGGGGCACATCGGACTCTATCATAATTCATCATGAGGTGCAATTGCTGCTGTTATATTCACGTGGATACCTAACTACTGTATACTGGCACATTATATTTGTCAAAGTGAAACAATCTTACATTTTCATGTGTCTTGCGGTTGCAAGACTTCCTTTTCTATATTATAAAGATAGTTTTATGTCGATGGTGGAAATCAAAATGTCCGTATATCGACAGATTTTGATGCAACCATATTCTACTATTTCTTGGAGTCCAGTTCAAAATTAGTGATATATTAAATAAAATTGTAATTAGGTATATGGAACCAGTCAATGTTACCAACAACTTTTTTTATTGATCTTCTTAACTGAAGAAGCATAGTATAGGTAACAAAATGCTATACTAGTGATATTTCTATGCAAACATTGAAGGCTTCTTAAAACTTTCGAATTATAAAAATAAAATTACGCAAATCTATCAAAAATTTAAATTATAATGTATAATATCACAACACTGCAATTAAACTTTTTGGTATTTTGCAATTATTGATCATCTATAAAATAATAATTTAAAGCTGTAAACCAAAACGATTAATATATAAATGAAATAATATACTTTTGAAATCAATATGATAAATGTTACGAGTGTTTCCGATATATTCATCTCAATACTAACTTACAGTCCGAGAAGTCTCAGAAATTCGATATACCGAAAGACAACAGCAACCCTTGTCTGCTCAAGACCTTACAAAAGTTACCTATATTCTAAAATCCACATAGTCCTCTTCTCTTTGTGCCTCCAACTTAACAAAGTCCGCGATGATAATCAGATCCCGGGCCCGGTATCTACATACATATCTGAGCTCGACACACACAAGGACAACGTGAAGTTTTTAAACTCTCGCCTCATGCCTAGATAGCACAAATCGTGACTTACACTAGCCGTAGCATGTTATAATTACGTAAGATTACACGCCGGATTAGTTTCGCCCTCGTAATGATAGGTGAACGGAGATTTAAATCCGTTGAAAAATGTTCTATGTACAAATTGATAGAAGTCATTTTATGTTAGAGATTAGCAATAGTGGTGGTCTCTGCTTTGAAATGTTACTTATATAAGATTTATTGGGTTTTTAGTTGCATGTGTGGCGCACTAATTTTAGTAATCTTGTCCTGTCAATACAGTTTGTGAAGCGAGTTGGATTTTCGTACGGCAGGAACATTTTTGTGAACCATAGATTGTTCGTTCTGGGTCTGTGTGACTATATATGTATATAATAGGGGTGGCGAAATGGTTATAGTGATTGAGTCCTGTTACTAATATATTTACAAAGTGTGGGTACAATTTTCGAATGTGAGTAATACATATTTTGCTATGTATGTATAAATTGCATAATATTGATATGCTTCACAGCATAGTAGCTACAAGAACAGACGTTGGCAATGTACTGACTGCGGCATTTTAGAATTACACAAAATATGTTTTTACAGTTTTAGGTTAAACTTTATCTTGATTTTAGAACAATGAACATGAACATAAACAAAGGTAGCATCTTTAAACATGATTTCATTTTTCTTACAAATTAATAATCTCTTCAAAGTTATGAAAGCAATGCTCAAATTTGATGCATCTTGTCTTACAGCTTAAGCGAAACCAAGCATTTTATAAACACCCGAATATAAATGAACTATAAAGTATTTACTTATAATTTAACCAGACGTCTGGCTGCGTTCGGTTACAATACAAATACTATTGCGCTATTATTAAACTCGCCTCCCAAAAGCGTCTCGCGATCCAAAATGGCATACAAAGTTCACACGAGTGACGTCGGCTGACGCAGGAATGGGACACCACTGTGATGGGGTGACACACACTGTTATTATTAGTTTTTTGTGCCCCGCTCCGCCCCTCTCTCCCCTCCCGATGCGTCTCGGCCGCCATCGTGCCGTTCCCCACACAGAAGCACATTTTGTCTGATTTTTACATATACCTATATACGTCGTAATCTCTATTCAGCTTCTATCCTTATTTAAGACACTAGTGATTGGTAATTTAACCTTCATGATGAAGTAATACGCTTTCGCATGATGGCTAGTTAGAGTAATTGTGTTTTAAATACTTCGCGTGCTCTTTGTGATCTTTAGGGTACCTATTAATTAGTCTCATTTACGACTTTAGTAATTAGATGTCATCAAGTAATTATTGAATCAACCTAACTCTAGTAATTGTAGTACTGACAACAAAGTAAATGTGCAGATATTTTTGTGGGATAAGATATATTTTCAAGAGATATGTTTTCATTTTTCAAGAGATTCTGACATACGTGTTACTTGCAGGTAGGTTTGTTTGTTTGTTTAACGAATTACGAACTATGTTTTAAAAGTTAACTGGAGAGATTTTAGTGAACCTCACCCAATCAGATATGGTCTTCGAAAAGGCCAAGTAAGAATACCTACCCTACAATTTAAAGAAGACGGTGTAACGACAGCGTGTACATAGCAAAAGAGGTTGGTTACAATACAACCTCTTTCGGAATCATACATTTGAAATGTTTGCCTATCACTTCGGCTAACAAATATAAGTCTAAGTATGTACGCAAGAGATCAAGGTTCTTAGAGCAAATTCATGAATGCACATAAATATGTATTAGGCACATGTTTGATTGTTATCTGATCCAACGAAATGTAATTAAAAAATTGTTTTCAGTTACCTTTACAATAGTTTTTTTATTATGTTCTATTTTTAACCGAATCGCTCAAGTTTATCAACTACATTGCAATTACTAAATGTATAAGAATTACAGTTGTTTACCAATGTACTGTTATCTATGTGTTATCTATTCCATTTTCGGTATATCATAGACTCACGCCTGTTTACCGGATGAGTAGGTAATAATAATAATAATTATAATAATATAATATCAGCTCTGTTTTAACCTGTCCTACTGCTGAGTACGGCCTTTTCTCTGTGTAATAAGAGTTAGGCCGTAGTCCACTATGCCCAGTGCGGATTGATAGATTCACATATCTTCGAAAACATTATGGAGAACTCTTAGACATGCAGGTTCCCTCACGATGTTTGCCTTTACCGTCAATGCGAGCGATAGTAAACTCGAAAAGTCAAAGATGCGTGCCTAGAAATTACCATCATGGCACACTTCTTTTCTTGCTTCATTCTGTAGTAATTTATTCTTCGGCCAAGGTAAGAAGTGTAAAATCATGTTGGTTCGTTCGATAATAGTTTCTAGCTAGCCAGTAGCGTCATAGTTCTTATCGTATACAACTAGATACTTCTAGTTCTTCTTATACAGCATCATGCAATTCAAAATTATGTAATAATAGTGTTTAATAAAAAAATATACAACGCGATAAAATCCGTATAAAGTTTTTTTAGCTAATTTCAATGTATAACATTCGCGTAAACATAAGACAATATTATGTAACCGTTATGTTTAAATATTCTATGGCGACGGCGCAGATCGATCGATTCGCGATTTAAACACAAGCATATCATCTACGTCATGGTCAAGTGACGATTCACGTAAAGTCGTCGGCCTAAGATAAAACGAATATAAACGAACATTTTATTTTTTTTATAATGGTATGTTAGATAAAATTTAGCATCCTGTTAGGTATCATACAAGTATTTTATAAGTTTACACTTGGCTTGCTTCACTTGTTGTATTATTATTATGCTTCTATAAGTAAAAACTTGTAATAACTTACCTACTAATAGAAGCCTAATGTTATTACAGATTATCTATAGCTGTAAGTTTGCCATAACCTAATATGAAATAAAAATAAATATCTATGACAGCCAATATAAGAAGTTTCTACTGTGAAATATTCTGTCATCGGAGGTCTTATCACTATATCCTATAACGCTGTCATTTCATATTTACTCTATCCATAAAACGGTCAGATCAGAGATAAAATTACATGAATATTCATGTTAGCAGCCTTGCCATTATTTGGATATTTTAATTTGATGAGAACTTAAATATAATCATTACTTTGTACGTACAATAAACACCAAAATGAACATTTCACACGATTATAGTCTGTCAACGTCACACTTATTTTAAATTAAAATGGTTGCTGCCGTCCTCCGTAGCATGACACTACGTCATCCTTACATCGCAAGCTACTTGCCTGATATGTCTAAAAAGACAGACTAGCCCCACAATACTCGATGCATTAGAAGTGCTATTGTAATCACTTCAAAAACAGTAAGTTTAAAGAATTCGATCACGTATATTCTGCAAAATATAATGAAACTCAAGCCAGTACTGCTACTGTACTCTGCCACTCCTTCACAATGACATTTAACTCATCTCTTAACCATTTCTCAATTGTCCCTAAGACGACGAACATACATCAGCGCTTAATTATACGCTATACTTTATGTCGATCGTACATATATATATAGGTAATGAGGCTTGTAAACATCATATATATATACCTATCTTAAAAATAATCGTAGGTTATCGCCCCCTGATAATACGTTACATCATTTATTGTTTATTTACAACACAACCTTGCGACTGCTACAACAATTTAAACACCGCAATATATCGATCAGATCGTAATGACATGTATGGCCACTGAATTTTAATAGCCATTTTGATCATTTTATCGGACATACTACGTTTTTGATCTCGACATACAAGCACGTTTAGCCGACGGACGATAAACTGTCACTGAGTTTAATTGCGAGTTAATAATGTAATTTTAAATAATGAATACTTTGTAAGGTCCTCTGAACTGAAAGGCCCTTGAAAAATGCCCGATATACGTAATAAACGTAGGTTCATCTCTGTTAGTAATGTAGAAGGCAACATAAAAATAGTAATATTATATTATTTTGTCTTATTAACGGTATTTTTGTGATAAAGCCCTTTGAAAAGCCTACATAAAGAGACATTAGTCTAAGACAACGAGGCCCTTAAAGAATTTTAATCTTAAGTATGATAGGACATACCATAGCTACTCCATAAATACTATCATCATTCCGAGATCAACACGGTCACTCCACAATTGCCACTCTAACATTACTACATTTATGAATATTTGAACACATCACACAAGCAAGTTTACCCGTCGGCAGAAAAACGGTCACTAAATTCAATTGCGACTTTAAATTCGCAAGGTAGCGAGGACCTTGAAATATGTTTTTGTTTATAAACAAAAGGGTGTTATGCAAGAAGTCCTAAATGGTACGGTGTGGAGCGTTTTATGGTCGCATTATATGGACGGGGCGAGATAAAGCGCTTGTTTTGGGTCGTAAATAAGACTGCAACAGGTACGTTGCCAACGGGACTCCACAATCACGTGTATGCTTTCACTTTTGCTTATTATCTTTGTGGATTGATATTTTTATTGGTTGGTTTTTGAATGCTTCAGTAGCGCAAAGGTTATAGTGATCAACCTAGCGAATGTTGTGGGTTCGACTCCCGAGTGGAGCAATTATTAGGTTTCCGCTAATGAGGCGTAGCTAAACGTTATTAATTTCAATATCTATTAACTCCACATGAATGGACAATTTGGCTCTACATTAATGGTCTTTATGTCGTGACTATATAAGTAAGATAATAGATACTTCCATATTCAAGACATAAAGACCAGATGCCTTTAATACTTTCAATTAAGACTTACACCTTATCCTTGAATAGCACGTAATATAAGGATGGGATCATCACCTTTTACATTACACAAACGTAACGCCTCACTCTCGGATAAAAAGTAGCAGAGACTACCGATTTCTATCACCTTTGATTCTAGCACATTTCTCTTGTTTCATTCAGTCTCAACGGAGGCTCGTCGGGTTAGCGTATTAAAACCTGACCTTCCTATAAGAAGTTGATATGATCAAAGAACGCTTACCTGGGTGTGTGCTTTCGTAAATACCTACATCTATAGTTACTTCTCACTTTCTTAACATACCTAAGACTGGCAAGTATTTCCCCTCAGTATTGTGACGATCAGTTTAACAGAATATTGTCAACATTATAGACTGCGGTGGTCAGATATTTAGCACGAAGGCCTTGTATCCCGAACGACCTTACAAACATGAAATTAACAAAGAACTCTTAGGGCCACTTGCACAACAACTCATTAAATACGTTTAGCACTAAATAGATTTAAAACATCGTGCTGTCGCAGTCATCCGTGTAAAGGTAACTGAGATGCCACGATGTTTTAAATGTATTTAGTGCTAAACGTATTTAGTGAGTTGTTGTGCAAGTGGCCCTTAGACTCAGAAGACTCATATGCGGATCATACAAGTAATTGTCCCGTGTAGTATGGGATTCAAACCCTACTAAGCTCAATGACATGCGCTGGTCTGTTAAAAGAATTCTCTTTCAAGAAACCAGCTTCCAGATACAGCTGAATGGATATTTTCTAGTCTATCATAGGTATTCGTACTCTATCCTAACAAATATTATAAAAGCGAAAATGAGTTTGTTTGTTACCTTTTCACGCCTAAACCACTGAACCGATCATCCTGAAATTTTGCATATACGTTGTCAGGTGTACAGAAACGGACATAGGCTAACTTTCATCCCGAAAAAAATTGCTGTTCTCGAGGAAAACAACAATAACGTTCTTATGATAATAGATGGCGCCACGTTTCTTTCGAATCATGATTGAATTATATTATTACAAGCAGAGTACAACCCGAATTGATTTTCAAATCCTAAATTAACGCGAGCGAAGCCGCGGGCAAAAGCTGGTAAGTACATAATTTGACACGTTTTCTGTTCGCCATTTTTCACATTTTGATATTTCGTCTACTCTTCTTTTGATTCAACGGCAACAAACAAAGCTACAAAGGAAATATATAATTCTGTGAGTTCTTTTATTCCGACTGTTGGTGAGGAAGTTTCGACAGAAATGTCTATTAGACCGCAACATGCAAACACGCTAATTCCTGCCTCTATTTAATTAATAACCGTTGTAGGCACTTATACTGATTAATTTTTAAGGCTTTCAGTATAACATGGAAAGGCTGTCGACATGTATCACCCGTGTTTTAGGTCAAAATAATGACCTCCGGTGGTTTATGAATGTTGTAATATAATAAATAATAAGTTTAAAAACTGATATGACGTCAATGGAAAGTCTAGACCGAGACTAGACCAAGGTTATTTTTTTAGGGTTAATTGAATAGTATAGTATGTTTTATTGTTATCTGTTTGAATAGGAACGTGTTTGAAATAAATTATTTTTAGTCGAATGCCTCCATGTTGAACTGTGGATGAACATTATCATCACATGTGCAACTGCGAATTGTGAGGTCGTATTCGATATGAAATGACTGTGCTTTTGATTTCTGCAATGGATTTCTTAGTAGCAACGTAGCGTTTACAATTTGAGCGACTATTAGCCACAAATACAGCAATAGGCTCTTTATTTCAACACAGAGTCTATTTATTTTATTAAAATTATTCATAATAACATTGTTTATAGGCTAACTTATTATATACTCTATATATAATAGATATTACTATTTCCTTTGGTAGAGCTGTGGTAGTGAATGCGACTGCTGTACATGTGGTCTCGAGCTTGATTACCGGGTCGGGCAAATTGTTATTAAAGGGGAACGCCCATCTGAGGCCACGAGTGGACAAGAGGCTAGAGAAAAAAATACTTACCAGTTGATTTTGTCGTAAAAAAATATGTATTTACTTTCATTCAAATTGACGCCACTGCAATTTACAAAAAATAGTTAAAAAGAGTAAGTCTATTGGGTAAGATATGAGTCCAATATATGTCCTGCGCCTTTTCTAGATGATTTGTTAATAGTATATGACAATGAAGAGAATATAGACGTTTAAAAGAACAAATGTTGTTTTTTTTTCATACTCTATTAAGTATATCTGGATAAAAAAATATTATAGGCACACCCTCCTATCATAATGAAATAATAGAGCATTGAGAAAAGAGATGTTTTAGAATTATCTCACAGCCAGACATATATTCGTATAGAAAAATAAACTCAATACATATTTTTTATATGTATTTCTAAAATAGTGGCGTCAATTTGAATATATTTTTTAGATATGTAATACTGTTAAGATCTTAAAACACTAAATTTTAATAGTAATTCTTGATGTCCATTTTTGGCCTGAGCCACTATGGAGAACAGGCATTCCCCTTTGTGTTTAGACACTTCACAGTAGCTGCATGGAGTCTAAAATTGTGCCCTCTATGTGGCAATAGTCCATAAAAAAGCAGGCAAAACCATAGCTGGCGTAATGCTTACCCATTTGAGTATAGAGAAGCACAAGTCTATGTATGTACATGCATATTATTACATTATTTACCCTTCAATATAGAGTTTCATTCAGCTCAGCCATGAGTGGTGTCTATTCCCCGTAATTTAACATAAAATATTTACATCATACCAAACCCATAGTCACCTATAATAATCATATTTAACCTCTCACTACTGACAGTAACCAATCAAAACAATGAGTTGGCTTCTAAACAAAATAGTACGACCGTACCCACACATAACAGTAATTGAAGAGGTCGCATGAATAATATTTGGGCGTCACACGGACGGACGAATCGATACATAATTATAGAGTAAAATGTACCCCTCATAAATATTATATCCGTGGTAGTGGTGTAAGTGGGGGCGCGGTCGGAATCGCCTGTGGCTGCTATTGTGAGGATGCCTCGCGTTTTAGATGACGTCACGACCAAAAATGCCATGTAGGAAGCTCTTTAGGCTTAGCTTTAAAAAGGTTTCTTGCGTACATTGCGTAGTATCATCGCAAGTCATTATTGGATTTGTAGGTGTGAAGTATTATATAACTATTGAAAAGTTTGTCTAAAAGAAATAAGGACGTATAAGTCATTCATTATCCATATGCTTGTCCGATGTTTTGATGAATTTATGAAATATAGTTTTTATTTTATATGAATTAAGTAGTTAGGTATACTTGCAACGAATTTGGGTATGAAAAGGTTTTAGTGCTATTACATGCATTGCTGTTCTGTTTATACACACCTTATGCTGTATCGCATTGTTTTGTGTAAGTAGAATAAGGAATCATCTATGTAACATTCAACAACAACATACACAACCAAACTAGAAATAATTTTCACACAAAGACACACGTAATAATTTACGCAAAATATTTAATTCAACCTATTTCCGCGGCTTCCTCATTCCGTAAATGTTTCTATGGAATTGTTTTGAAACTTTTATCTAATTCCACGCAACGGTTGCATGTCAAACGGCAGTTAAACCGTAGTTTAGATTAAACCAGTGCTAAGTTCCACGAATCATATAAAAATTGGCCGTGAAATTTCACCTTCGCTACGGGAATAACATACTAAAAAGACCGTTGTACTGTTTTTGTGTTAAATTAACTATTTTTAATAGCACTATGATTTCCATAACATACGTTACTTTTTGCGCTTTGTATAACAATTCGAAAATATTTCAGAAAAAATAAAATAATTTCACCGTGAAGTTCGCGCTTCATTCTTGAGTTTTACACCTCGTATTATCAATTACATCGAGTTTTTATCAACTGTTGGTATGTGTATCGATAAAAACTACATCGTTTTGTACTGAACAAGTATTAATGAATCGATTACTAAAAGAACTAATACATTATTCACAAGCCAATACAAAGTAATAAGCGCACAATTATTAGCAATTTTGATATCATACATCAACGACAATGAAAGACGACGAACAATTATCATCTTATCTTGCCCGCATATCGTAACTAAAGGGTCAAACCAGTTAAGGCGCAATATTGTCCAATGTAAGAAATGAAAAAACAAAAGCACTCCCCACTTTAATCTATGAGGGTATTTAATAAACATCTGCTTTTTGGAATCCATGTCGCATCTGTTGCTCGAGCGTAGAGGCCTTTTTCAAAATTTCAAATGCGCGCGAGCCGCTTCCAGACGACGGCAGATGTTTCACTTCTCATCGAATAAATACAAACAAATTTAAACTATATAAACCAATACTCAAAACACAAAATCAAATGATCATAAAGTAAAAAACTTGCCCGATTTCTGTCCTTTTTTATTTGTCCTCGAGAAGTTAGATTATGATGTTTGAAATTTAAATTTGGCGGCAATTTAGGGTCTGTGGTAGTGATCGCCATAGATAACGGTAAACGGGGTCATTACTACGACCCTACCCCAATTTGAAGGTTTTTGGTAAATGCGTATATTTGTCAAACGTCTCATTTTGAATGTTCATATCATGAATTTTATTGCTTTCAATTACTTAATGGCTTTATTTTTGAAACTGTTGTGTTTTACCGACTACTTAAAATAATGAATTAGGAAATGATATATTTTGACTCCGCCCTTTCAACTACAATATAGTACAATTTAGAAATAGAGCAGGGAATCTCCAGGGATTAGCAAGCTTCCCCATAAATTCGAAATTGACCACTTATTCGCGGAAAACCCCAAAAAAATGAGGTAAAGCGAAAATGATTTGTAATGCAACATCATAAAGGCAGTTTTCCTTTACATATCAATAAGTTTGTTAGTAAGTACTGAATCTCAACGCAAAGCAAGGGGAAAGCGTGGAGCTAACCTGTCTGAATTAATATTTTAAGATATACGCGAAATATTTTCAATGTAGCTTAATAAATTTGAACAAGGAATTTCAGACACACTTATTTTTATATTATAATGTAAGTTCTGCAACAAACAACATAATTTGTTGTGTCGGAAAGATTATATTTTCTTATCTCATTTAACTTTACAGTAAAAAAAAAATGTTATTAGTAGTATGATATTAACATAGTTATAAAAACAGATTACGTAAAATTTACCATTTATTTTTTTATATTTGCAGGCTGTACCTACTAAAAAAATGCAATTGATTTCGCTAGAACCAGTTAAATCTTAACATCTAATTTTAGTACAAACTTAAGACGATGTTACTTTTATTTATTACTTGTTGTATTAAGCTTTAATTCTTTCCTTCGTATACTCTAATTTTATTTATGTGCTTAATCCATTAAGGGAACTGCATTGACACTGAGGGTTGTGCACATAAGCCACTATTTACCCCAACAGAGCCATAAACAAAACAACACATTTTAAATCAATAGACATCTCAATAGGCGTGTCTGTCGAAGACTTATTCCTTTGACCCTCAAATTCAGTAATTTAACTTTTCCCCTCCGGATAGCATTTCATTTACCTCTTCAACCGATACGCTGCGTGGGACGAACTAATCTGGCACAACGATTGACCGTGGAGATGCAAGCGAGATTATGTTTTGAGATGTTTGCAACATACAAAATAATTTGAATATTGATTACATCAAATAAGAGATTAGATTAGTAGGCATTTACCTACGCATAATATGAACATATTATTTAAATAATTACCAACACGAATAAAACCAATTGTTGGAGTATGTGTAAAAATCGAGAAAGTCTAAAATGTTTCTACTATTTTATATTTGTGGCCATTGCTATTTGTTGACTTTAAAGCACCCTATATTCTTATAAGTTTCAAGTTATCGCCGAACCAAATTGCATAAAAATCGATCAAGTAGTTTAGTCATACATAACAAACATAAGTACTGTTTATTTCAGAAAATGAATCCAGAAAGCTACATTAGAATGAGCTCACGGTAGAAATGATGGCAGAAAATTAGTTATACAACTTAGACCGACTGTAGATCTTTTTAATATGCACTATTATATTCATCACGATTGGTAATGAGTTTGACGTTAATAGATGATTGTTCTGTTTTGTCACATGGAATGAAAGCTAACTCTCTAAGATTAGGTAGCATGGTGCTATTTAAAAAAATACTACCTGACGCTTGGTCTTTCTCATCACATAGCTCACAGAGCATGAAATACCCTTGCGTCCTAAAGACGCTCCGCTTATCATCTTTATATAAGTATAACAGATATAATTTTTTATGTATGTACGTGTGTATGTCACTGAACTCCTCCTAAGCGGCTGGACCGATTTTAATACTGTTGTTTTTGTGTAGGTCCCGGGATGGTTTAGATTTACAATTGGACCCGGTGAAGTGGCGCTGTGATCTGCGGCTGGTCAACGTCTACTAATGATGTAACGAATGTTCGCATTCGCATTCGCGAATATTCACATATTTTTTGCCATCCGCATTCGCATACGCATTCGCAAAAAATTATGCGAATGTTTGGCGAATGTATTTGACAAACTAAAAGGAAATTATATATAGATTGGATGGATATGGAATAATAATAAAACTGACAAGATTTATAATTTTATTTATGTAAGGTTTGTACTTATTTAGCAGATACAATATTAATAAACTAACCCCAAATCATGACGAATATTTTCGAATGAACTTCATGTGACTTGCTTCATTCATTCAACTTGTAAGGGTTAACCTCGGCTATGTTCGGTTCAAACATGGCTGATACGAAATGTTAAACCTGTATGATATTTTGCGCGCGCTTTATTAGAAATTCAATATTCGCATTCGCATTCGTAAATATTGGAGATGAATATTCGCATGTGAAAATTTTAACATTCGTTACATCACTAACGCCTACCGGGTCCGCTAGTATTCCATTAAATACAAGAGCATCAGTGACATCTACACAGGTAATATAAATATGAAACTTATATTGTAAAACTGACGGCTACGCTCGATGCCGTCCGTCACTCGGCTCGCATATCATTATTGCTTCCGACTCTAGTAGGAGCGGCGCATTTTACACCGTACCCGGTGTTATGATTAGCAGAATATATCAAAGCTCTGTATTTCCTTGTCATTCAATGCAGTCTGCTCCTCTCTCCAATTTATTTTACTACTATTAAAATATAAATTCTCGTTGCCTGTTCAATTTATAAAAATATGCCATTTTGTAATTTTTCGCATCAGTGTTTCCAGTACTAAACTGATTAGATAAGCGTTTGTCTTCTTGCCTTATAAAATGACTAAAATCGCTTAGAATAAGCTATCAAAACACTGTAAGACTGTGAGGCATTATCGCCGAATTGCCAACATTACCTGCCTAATAGATAATTTAGATATGTCGCATCTCAACCTCACGACCACATGCTAACATATGCACACAAATTTCTAAGCTATTCAATTACTAGACATGGTAACAATCAAACATATCAGCGACATATTTAGGATGCCATCTCTACGCATTCCGCAGTGCCGATAATTCCCTCCATTGATTCGTAACGCCTCCCGCGCTACGCTACAATGCTCGCGAGTGAGCACCGACATTTGCCATTGTGTTGTCTATGCGCTTCCCTCTATATGCTGTTATTTA
Organism: Catocala sponsa; assembly: GCA_963564715.1. Taxonomy (NCBI): domain Eukaryota; kingdom Metazoa; phylum Arthropoda; class Insecta; order Lepidoptera; family Erebidae; genus Catocala; species Catocala sponsa. The sequence continues at coordinate 17,792,596 of OY751337.1, read as the reverse complement.
TGTCACCCGTACATAGATGCTAACAAAAAATGTTTAGGACCGTGTTGAAAATTGCAGTTGGAATTTCGTTTGTATGCAATTGTTGGAAGTGCAAACGAATGAAAAAGTGGTTGACGCTTTGAATTACGATGTTCAGTGACTATTAGAGTCAAAGTCCAGATTATTTAATCATTCAGGCCACAAAGTAACTTTACTAAAGCAAATTTAGTAACCACAAAAAGTTTATGTTAAGTTAGCACTTAACATAAACTTTTTGTGGTTACTAAATTTGCACAAAAATATATCTGTGATAGATAGGTAATTTAGCCCTAGAAAGCTATCACAAAATATATTTTTGTGATAGCTTTCTATGGCTAAATTACTTGTTAGTTATTTAAAATTTTAACGTAAAATATAAAAATATGTTTTTTATATTTTTATATTATTTATTAGTAAAATAAGATAGTAATGCATCTTTTGAAGCTAAAGTTTAATTTGAGTTGACTTGTAAGCTTTGTTTTAGTGTAATGTAATTGTTTCCGACTGAGAAACTCGTCATATATTATAGGTATAATTTACCAGTGTTATTCTGTTCAATCCCACTTTTGAACTTACATTTAAGTACACACTGAATAGTATATAACATTGGAAGAAATTCAGCTTGTATATGTATTACAAGTAAGTAACAAAGGACCCGCAATAGAACCAATGCATCTAAATAATCAGTTTACTGTATATCAAAGGGCGACCGCCACTCAGTACATGGTCGTTTCTCGTTAGTGCACAGTGGACTTAAGTGCGTGGCTGTCGAAAATAAACAATTATTTTCCGTACGGGGAGCAAGCCTGCGAACTGGGAATCGTGGGGTGTCAACGGCGATGCGGAACAAGGGAGAAAATTGCAACTGACCAGTATTATTTCAGACTCGCTACAATATGTTTTCTAACTTTGATTAAATAAAATCATTGAGTACTTTAAAGCATTAGCAGTTCAAAAGGCTATTAACTATTCAATTTAAATAAAGAATAATAATGGTATACATATTTGTATATAATATTAGAAGAATGTTACCTAAATATACATGTTATTTTAATCTTACTGTCAATAAAACTAACATTAAAATAATAAGTTGAGTTTCCTATCAACATAGTTAGAAAATGTAAAGAGACTTCTTCATAATTATATAAAACAGATTCAGTACTAATGCAACACCTGTTCAGCGTGAGCAGAAAAAGCAAAAAGACATAAAAACAAAGCGCTGATCCTTGGAAGTTTAAAACTAGTTATTTTTTTAATAAGCTCTGATACCAATTTAATTCGGATCGGATATTATTAAATTGATAACCATATAATTTTTAATCACTCAATTTAAATCTGGTATGTTATTACTAGGTAGTCTGGGTTCATAACTGGTAAGTAATGTAATAAAGCTACTTGTGCAAATAAATGAGTATTTTAAAAAGTAATACAATTTAATGATATAGCGGTTTCCAATAACTACATACTCGCTAGTATTTAATATCCATTAAATTGATTAATTGCACTTTACAATTTTTATAATTCCATACCATTTATGTAATTGCTTGTAAGATTATGAACTGCCAAGTAATTTTCCGGCTCTTAGTTTCAATATGAGTGATGGATCTTCTGATTACGGTCGTACATTGTAACATACATTCTTGTTTAAAGAATATCAGGCTATTATCGTCAAATTGTGTCTGCCTCGCTGGGCTCGAGGCGCTTACGTTTACGATCATGAGGTCCTATATTCGATTCTCAGACCAGGTAAATATTATTGGATTTTCTATTTCAGTTAGTGCAGCCTTGCACTTGCATCATGGAATTCGGCAATACGTATCTGCCGAACAATCAAGGTATGGAATTCTCTGCCAAGGCATATGTTTCCTTCTTCCTTCAATCCTGGGTCCTTTGAAGGCCGTCAAAATACCTTAGCTGCTATAAGGGTGGTGTGGAGGCACTGGTCTTGGACCACATGATCGCTTACCATCATCTCAGCCTACATCTTGGAAGATAAACAGGAATGAACAACCTTATGTTAATGTGTATATACGTCATCATGGTAAATACAGTAAATATAAAGTAAATATAAAACTTTAGTAGTAGTAACGTATAATGTAATTATTTCAACACTATAGTTGCAGAATAAATGTAACCTTCTGACAGCAAAAAATAGCCGTGAGTATCTTGCCGGCTCTACCCCTTGATTCTACAACTTTATTTTAGATGTATCATCAATTAGTATTACTATGTCGTTTAAACGAAATTCAATCTGGTAAGTGTTTTGGAACTTTCATTACAGTGACTCTTTTTATATAATTTTTAAATAGGTAGTAAAATTGGCGATTAAAAAGAGAGACCGTGAGGTTTTTGCTCGCTTTTCTCTTTAGTGCAGAACCAGCCAGCCTTGCTTTAGTGAACGTGACAACAGGTAATTGTAAGGCGCCGAACACATTGTCCCGGCGGTCTGCGTTCTGCGGTCGAGTTCTACGTTCACAGTTGCCCACACTGCGAGCGGTCTAGAAATTTGGAGTTCAGTACGTTTGTCTCGCATTAATTCAATAAACTTTTCTATTTCGTTGAATATAGTGACCGCTTTTAAAAAAAATAGGAATTCTGATAGAACGTGCGTTCTCTTTGACCGCCGCAGTCTGACTGCTTTTATGTGTGTACGATTCTAACATACATAACAGTGAACGCGGAACGCAGAACTCGGAACTCTGACCGCTGACCGCCCGCAGTGTGGCCGGCGCCTAACTAGTTAGTGTAAGCTTAATGTGCATAAGTATCACTTTGTGATCTTAATGAATAAAAATATATTTTGATTTGATTTTGGCCTGAACTGAATGCCGGCTGCTTCCTTTTGTAGGATGTACTATCGGCTCCAGCGACGGATGACCATTTTAGAAAAATTTTCGCTTGCACATGTTGACCAGTTGAGCTTGTATCGCCTAAGAATCAGTAAACAAATGTAAAGTGTAAAAAAACTCAAACAAAGAAAGGAGTGTGTCACGGGTACGGGTACCAAGTGTTGGCCTGCTATGCGATTTTAACCTTAGGAGTGGTCATCCGTCGCTGGAGTCGATAGTACATATAAGCAGATATATCCCACAAAAGTAAGCAGCCAGACAATCTTATGTTATGTTCCTGCGACGACCAGTGCTTTTAGGCTTCTTAAGATGACGCGGTACTGTTTAGGGTATAAGTATGCTGTTTATAGTGCTAGCAGCACACTGACTACATTTTGACATAGTTACCAACTGCGAGTGGTACGACTGGTATTGCAAGCGTCAACAGGCCACGATAACTTCTTAACATCGGGCGAGGTGTTTGCTTGTTTTGAAATATAATTATTATTCTTACCATATTAGCCAGTATATTAAACATATCAACAGTATGCATTTAAACATATATCTTTATATAAAAAATGGTCTGGCAATTTTTGAAGTTAGAAGAAAAATAATATAGCGAGAATTTTCACTTGCGCCATTATCCTTGCTAACCACCGACATCAGCAGCAGGCACCGCCGAACGAATCTGATCACTGACCCATGAAGCAAACAGAAAGGAAATTTTCTTCTACCAAGGAAAATACGACAATATAAATAACTCCATTGGACCCCTACCTACTACTACATCACCCTATGACAAAAGAGTTATCGGTGCGTTGAAAACAAAAATGGCGAGTTGATTTATTAGCAACGATCGCGTATTAGCAGTGTGTGATTCGGGGATTTGGTGGAAAAAACCTAGGTGAGTTAGGTCACGTCTAGACGAACGACAGCCGAAGGGCGCGCGTTGTTTACGCCGAGGATTCACGAACGCGCCCTAATGAGTATGGACGTTGATTTAGGGCTCCCATTCTAGTAGTCGAACCGAAAGCTTTTAGTAGTTACGTCATAATTTGGTAGGTTTGCGCCGAAACTTATTCGTATTTTCTTTGTTATTACCAAAACTAAACAGAAGAGGATAAGTGAGTACGAGATATTGAATAAACTTTTCTTGCTTCAAAATGAAAATTAATGGCCAGATATACCGAATTAAGATTGTAAACACACGGATTGATTACACAGCAACGTTACACGGCTTCACAGTCGCTGAAATAAAAATGTGAGCATTTTGGCGGCCTTAAAAATACAGAAAACGTTTATATCGTGAGACATAAATCCAGTTCGACGAAAGCGAAGATTAGAAACCTAGCTAGTGAAGCCAAAACTCGATATTGGGTGAATAATCGTCGGTACTACCGGCGCGGTAGCCGGCCGGATGTGCCAGATTTATACCCTGGCACACCCGGGTGTACTGGGCTGTGACCGGAGCGTGTACCAATTTATACCCGGCTAGGTACGCGTGGTATCCGAACTGTCGTCGAGTCTGTGCTCTTCATAAAGCACCCGATATGTCCGCTCGCCTTGAGGGCTGCGATTTATGGCGTGGAAACGTCATCGGACCCCGTGTTTGGATATAAATCATATGTGTTTGCTTAGTGCATGAGACGTCTAAATTTCTCGACTGCACGCTCCGCTTGCGGCTGTGTTCGGTTGCTGTAAGATTTTGCAATTAATTTTGTTTATTATTAATATGCATATTTTCGCATTAATAAATCACTGACTTCAAAATAATTTAATTTGCCAGGGAAATATTTAATGTAAATTAAACGGTGTAACTTTATTTAAAGTTTATATTATCCAAATAGTTCTTTATGTGCTATATGTAACTCTAACATAAAGACATCGATTTTCAAAATAATAATTAATGATGAATTTACTTTATACCTATATCAAATTATTCTTCTGTTCAAAACCAATAGCTAATAAGTTTCAAAATCTGAATTCCAAAATGAAATCATTCTTTGTTCGAAATTAGTTTCACTTTCAATACGTTACACAACAAGATCAATTACACAAAGGTGCGACAGCCTTTAGTCCAACAGGTAAGTCAAAAACAATTGCTACACGTTCGAATTTTGAACATCACATTACAAAGAAACTCCTGAATCGGATCCTTGGTTCCAAGATTGGGTCAAATGTAAGATTTACAACTTCATTGTCAACTAAATTGTTTATGCAACCAACAATACAACAGTAGGCAGGTATTTGTGCGAACTATAATTTGCATAGAATTTTAAGCTTTCACTTTTTATTGTTAAGATTTTAATAAAGCCTTTTGTTATTCTTTGTATTTTTCTCAATGTTTGTGTCTTCATTCAAGTGCGTTGACAATAGTTGTAGGCAAATACAAGATTATCAAAGAGTAATTAAGCTTCTGAATAAAGTTATTTTTAGACGTGGTTTGAAACAAAGTACTCAAGTTTTATAAAACTAAGTAGTTTATCTGGAACTTTATATGTTTTATTATGTATAAAAATAATATGATATTGACTTATAATAAATATATAGCTTACTTTTCAATCAACCAAGTAACATTTAACAGAAATGTAAATTAAATGCAAATCGTACGAATAAGTGCTCCAATGAAGTCAACCCAAAGTTTTATTTGTAATCAAACACGTATACCACCCTCTTTTGGCCGGCAAAGTTACAAAAGCTCGATAAAGATTGTAAAGCTTTGCATGATTTTAGCGCCGGCACCATAGCGCCATCTATTAATTCACCCCTGAAACATTTTCCAAAGAGTGACACCAACCCTCTCGTTACAAACACGAACCATTCCAACCCTCTAGCGCCACCCGTACGAAACAAAATGGTTCGAGTTTTTGTAAAACACACCCTGCGATCGCCACGCCATCTCTGGGATGGCGCAAGAACTTTCATAAAAGCTCGCAGTTCCAGGAACTTCCGTCGCGGCAGCACCGTCGGCAAAGCTTTTGAATGAAAAGATCGGGCCAAAGGAAAATGTACCTGAAAATTTGAGTAATAAAGTTGTTTTTTGATCGCCAAGACATTGGTACCGGCGAGTAGAGTATGCAAATTAACGCACCATTACATGGTAATTTATTTGAAACGAATGACCACTTTGCGGCGTAGTGCATCCAACGTCGAACACTGAACGTTTATATGGGGACCCTGACCTTATATTGCGTCAATTTATAGCTCTAAAGCCGTTATACGGTGTTTTACGTAACAGCTGTTGTGTCTCGCGTGATGCCTTAGCATAGTGACCCTGTTTTGCATAGGACTTTCACCTGTTTCTTCAGCTGTTTGGAAAGTTAACTAACTAGTAATGAGTTTGTTGGCCTAATAGCAAATCGTCGCTATAAAAGGCCTTTAGCCGAACATTTATTTTTCTATAAACATCAGAAATTATCTGCTTGGCCTTTTCAAAAGCGTTCTTTTTGTATGAATTTTGTACTGCCTTTAAAAAAGTAAATAAAAACTTTAATTATCTACTTTCGATTGGAAAGTTTTTGTAAATAATAAACTTTACCATTTAACTATCAAGAAGGCAGCTCAAAGAATCCGACTTATATTTTTAATGCAAGTTATCACCTATTGCAAAACGCATTGCACTTTAAATTTAATATATAAACAGCTGAAACTTGCGGCGTCCGGCTTACTTTTATAAAATAATAGTAATCCTAGCTTTCATGTTAAATATCATCAAAATTATTTCAGGTATTTATATGTGTAAACTTAAAACAGGCAGACTTGTTTAAGCATTTATAATCTTAATATGTGTTTATGTCTTTGCTTGCCTTTCATTTGGAGAAACGTTTCCAAGTGCTCAGTACGCTAGGAATGATTATTTACATAAACGCGATTCTTAGACCACACAATAATAAACGTAGGTACAAGGCTATATTTCGACAACAATAACCCCCGAGTCTACCATGAGACTTGATTGCTCTCGACGGAACCTGTAATTTTCGGTATGTATTTTCATAAGTTCTCTAAAAGCGCTTCAAAGAAAGCCTCTTTGAGAGAGCTCTGAAGTAGGTGACTAATATAAATGACATGATATGGTGGATATGTAAGACGAAGACTGTGTATTGTAACAAGATGGTCAACCTTTTTATTTAACGTGAGCTCAATTCTCCTGCCAAAATATGGAATTGATCAATACCAGTGACAACAGCTCGTCGAACTTGAGTATCATCAATTAACATCAAAAGAGAAGTCAAAACGGCACGTAGTAAAATAAAAATATATTCCCAGACGTTTTTTATGCATATAACAGACTACTGATAAGGAAGCCTAGCTGTGAAAAAGGTATGCAAACTGGGAGTGAAGAGGTCTATCAGTAAAATGTGAAAGGCTGATTGATTTGTACTGGGACATATAAGCGTTGCTAATCTTTTGTAAATTCAGATATTTAGGTTATAATAATAATAATAATAACATATATTTATATTTATATTTAAAAATGTAATTATTAGAGAAAATAAGTAATAAAGAGAATAATAATAATGATAATAATATTCTATCACATACACACAACACGATCTAGCCCAAACTAAGCAGAGCTTGTACTATGGGTACTAGACAATGGATAAACATACATATATACTGCTTTTTTTTTGTAAATACATACATATTATACATATAAACACCCAGACCGAGACAAACATTCATGTTCATGCACACAAATGTTTGACTTGTACGGGTATCGAACCCGCGACCTCAGGCGTGGCAGTCAGTTACACTAACCACTACGCCATCGAGGTTATATGTATAGTCGTTTTAAAATCGGTGCAGTGTAATGGAATCATTCGTGCAAACCCTAGGGAAAAGCATCAAAGATGAGAAGAATAAAATGGAATGAAACAGGTAAGTATTAGAGCTGCCAGAACGCTTACTACCCGGGCGATACCCAGTAACAGAGTTACTACTCCTGCACCAGATTCTTCTAAGTGGATGGCACTTTCCCGATGAAGCCTGCACATTTATACTGTCGACAAAACAAGGTAATAGCAGTCTCTTCCAGATTTTTAGTACTATAAGTCGATTCTGCAGCCCCAGGGCTGCAGAATCGACTTAGTGACTTAGTAAACGTGAGATTATGTTTGACTCGATCTGGCGCATGCAATGACAATGCTTTGAAAGACAGTGGTCTCTGATTAGAATGTTCCACGATTTAAGGAATCAATATAATATATGAATATAAGCCTATTATCGTTAATTCTCGTAACATTTGAAAACAATTGCAACCCAAACGTCTGCCAGTTATCGCCGCCTTTTTCTTCAGAAATACACAGTACTCTTGTATACTCAGAGTGAATTGAGAGGCTGCGTTATCAGACGCATCGAATGAAGACGTTGCATCGTATTTATGAGATGAAACAATGTTTGTAAGTGCTGTGATTTATGACCACAGTGGCATCGCGAACACGCCCAACTGCTTCGGCGAAAAAAACAACTTTATCGCGTTTTATTAATGCATCGATGTATTGGATGTAAACTGAAGTCTCAGTACTTTATATAGCGTGTAGCTGTGAAGTGCGGTCACGTTTAAGAGACCTGTGGAAAGCCTAAAACATATTATACAGACTCACGTTTGTATTTCAGAGGGCTATACGAGACTACGTTATTCTTCCCTATTGCTTTCTTGATATGCGCATATCAGTACCTACACGACACTAGACTACCATAAACTGATGTGCGTGAAGAAACTAACCTTTCCCCAGAATGTTTCTCATGAGGTCAGAGACCGTTTGCTATAGTGTTCTTTCGAGAAACCCCAACCAAACTTTTATAAATATTTCATGGAAAAGGAGGAAATTGGGAGTCAAAATTTTGACAATGTTACGACTATGAGACTGTACAATTGAGATGAAATTAACAAAGTCATTAGCCAGAAAAATGTTGATGGAGCTTTCATTTTTGCCCAAAAACGTCCATATTAAGTAATGAAACACTTTATTTTGTTTTGAATTTTAGATTTTTATGACTAAAATCACTAATCTTTGTAGACTAACATAATATTGTTATTTATACCTTTACACGCAGTATCCTAATCCTAATCCTAACTAATATTATAAAAGCGAAAATGAGTTTGTTTTTTTGTTTGTTACCTTTTCACCTAAACCACTGAACCGATCATCCTGAAATTTTGCATATACGTTGTCAGGTGTACAGAAACGGACATAGACTACCTTTCATCCCGACAAAAATTACTGTTCCCGGGGAAAACAATAATAACGTTCTTATGATAATAGATGGCGCCACGTGTCTTTCGAATCCTGATTGTATTATATACAAGCACAGTACAACCCGAATTGATTGTCAAATCCTAAATTACCTCGAGCGAAGCCGCGGGCAAAAGCTAGTATAAAATAAATTACGTCTTTTTAAAGTTAAATGTTGATTGATATAGAGAGAGCTTTTATAGATAAGCATCATTTCTAAATTACTATTAATTTTCCTGTGGTCGAGCTTATTGATTTCATCGCTGAAACTTTTCCTACGTACAGGTAAACGATTTAATATTTGTTTTTGAAACGTTATATTGCAATTTAACAACAGTGAAGAATTGTAATGTAAATGGAAAATCAAAAATGGTAGTTCTACCTTTCAGTCATTAAGATATCTTAATGAGTGAAAGGTAGAACAACCGACTACTAAAGATATCTTTAATTTAAATTATCTTCAAATAGATTAGACATTTGACTTCTTTAGAGACATGCCTATTGGTAAACTAAATAGTCAAATCGCGTATCATATTACTAATATCATTATGTTACAGAACAAGATAAATGCAACATCCGCGAAAAAGTATGACAAACAGCTTATTAAAATTAAACAACGGCTACAATTTGTCAGATAAATATTGAACTTGGCAATATTGGACACGACGCTAATTGAAAAGATAAAGATCGAATACATTATCCAATTACACTACAATCGAAAAGCTGTAATGACTATAAGAGTTGACAGCTCATTACTATTAAAAAAATAATTATCGTAAGTCATAACTCGTGCGGAACGAGAAAATGTTCCGATTAAACGAACATTCGGTACATTATTCGGTCGGAGTGTGAAACCAGAAAGGACAGTGGAAATGAAATAAACACAGGCACCAATGAACTTTTTATAAACGATGTCACTCGGTGACTCCATGTCCGCTCGACGGCTACTTAAATTGGACAACTCGACCGATACAAGCCGCGGTCTGTCAGAACTTCTTGTTAATGATCACACGAAATCATTAAACACAATAATAAACTTAAACACAGCAACGTGCAAAAACATACAAAAACACGCTTTCAATTCTTAAGTATGACAGTAACAATTATGAATAATTTTCGTTCTCCTTCCGAAATTAAGACGTCAGTTTACATACCAACGTAAAAACACGAAAAAAGAACCGAGAAAGCTTGCAAATAGCCTATAAATAAAACATTTGAGAGGTGTTAATAAATCTTTGGTTAATTAGGCACTATTACACAGTTGAAAGCTATAATTGAACAATGTATCTGTTACTCGAGTTTTTAGATAGATCTGTAACAGCATCAAACGAGCGCGAACAAAGAGCGAAGACTACGCCAAAGAAAAGGAACAATAGTGGTGTGAATGTTACACTCGGATATTACAATAATGGTATCGATTATAATTTGCGTGCGATGCGGTCCGAGATACGGGCGGGAGGCGACACGTAAGCGACAGGCGTTCGCAATCGGCGTCGCGATCGACTCTTGCGCACCGCACCGCACAATGCTATCGTGGCGCTACGATCGCGGACATGCCCTCTCGCGCCATTACGATTGGTGCTTTCAACGTATACGCACCTATTTACGGTGGTATGATTAGCTGTTTATGAGAGGATGGCGTTTAAAATAGACAGGTGTTTTTTTGAGAACATTTTTTATTTTTCATGTTGACTGGCTAACAATATCAGAAGTGTCCAACGTGATCTAGAAAAAAATCACACTTAATGACAGCATCCTCAATAAAAATTGTGCGTCGTGTAAAGCTTTTATTACTTCCCCATAAAAAAGAAAGACGACTGTCACTTATTTTACTGTCTCCAATGAAAGTGAGATTGTAAACAACTCGTGATCATGATACGCTGAGATCCCATTAAGCATCTATCAAGCAAGTTTTAGTTGCACGTTTGATCTTAATTGAATAACAATAAAACAGACTTTATGACAGTACCATAAAAACAGAAAAGAAAATGGAGTAAAATATTTTATTTTATTAGCGCAGTAAACTAAGACCCCCGCAGAAAATTCATGCAAAACAGATTCAATTCAATTCCAATCAAATTCCTTAGCAACGGGCCCGGTAAGAGGCTTAAGTAGAATATTCCCATGCCTCATTTCTATTTAACATACGTAATTCAAAAGCCATAAAACGAAGTTTGCGATATGACCCATGGCATGAGTGGAAGCGGTTATGCCAAGTGCGACGTTAATAGTTTGTAAATCATTACGAATCTATTTATTATAACGTTAACGTTATAATAAATAGATAAATATATTTATTTATCTAAATATCATATGAAGGGCTAATTTAATCAGCACATATTTTATTATATTATATTTACTATTCGTGATAATTATTATTATTTACCTTTTATTATTTTTATAGATTTCTATATTTCTATACAACAACGAAATTCGAGTTACGTATTTTACACGTGTCACTTTAATAAAATCTGTAATTTATATGAATATAAAAAGTCTCTAACGCTGTAAGAAATAGATATAAAACTTATTTAAAAAAAAAAAAATTATAATATCAAACGCGTTGTTGCTACCCTTCAGGCGCAGTACAACGGGAGGCGAAGCTGTCTCCAGCCGAGCCTTTAGAAGGCAGGAGCGAGTAATAAACACGGGCGTGTCAATAAAAGTCAGGGTCCCACCATACATATGTCCACTGGCCGCTAGCAGGTGTACTGCCTAGGATATGCCACTAGGGTTGCTTCTCAATATATTATTAATAAATTATACTTTCGAATTTCTTAAAAGAAGAATTGATTTCAATTCTGGTTATTAGCATCTAGTTATAAACGCTAATTAATTTTATTGATTTTATTATCATAATGATCATAAAATAAATAATATTTATTATCTATTATCACATGATTATAAATATTTAATAATCTAAAATTAAACTTGAAGTTGTCTTCTTCGTTGTCAATTCTATTCTCAGTCGCGCAATAATTGTGGCACACAAGTCATAATATTTTGGTAAAGTGATTTCCTTGCAAATAAAAGTTATTACCTCTCGATATTTTATATCTGTGTTTATCTAGAACTGAATTTTGCCTAGACAAGCCAAAACATATAAATCGTAACTTAAACAACCCACTTACTCCAAGATTTTATTTTCGCTATCTCACTTAGGTTTTCATCATGATATTTATTTTACGAGTGCCAGTAGCAAAATGCTTTATAGTAAAAAAGTTCTTTAGTACAGTGATAACCCTACAGGGTCGTAAACACGTACTATGCAAATACGCCGCTCGTAGACGGATGCTGTCAACATTTTCATACCAGAGTATTGAAACACTCGCCGTTTAGCATTTTATCTCAACCGTTTTAAATGTTTTAATTCGATATAGCCCTTTAAAATAATTCAGCTTCAAATGAATCAGCATGGCAATGTAATATAATACAAGATTTATAGTTCCTTGGCCACGGATGATTAAGACTTGACCCATCGAGGTGGGTGTGCCTGTTGTCTGCATAATCACATTACTGCGAGTCAATTTGCATGCCCGCTCAGTTTGCTCACACATGGCCCGCAAAATATCAGCTCATACATAACACGTTATCTGGCCCCGTCAATCGTGGCGAGAACAACGCATTTTGTTTACAATAATTGAACAAACTAACGCCAGTCAAACGCATCCGGTCTTACAAATCGTGTTTAAACTTGAGACAACTGGCTGGTGTTGCAAACGTCAATCTAACACGAAAGCCCGCAACGAGGTGTTTAATGATGCAATAATTTGCATAGGGGCCCGTTGCTGAGAAAAGCGAGCTATTCTCACGTCTGTCTTTGACTATAAAGTTTCCTTTTACAGTAGTAACTCTTGTTATGTGAACTTTTGTGCTAAATATCGCGAGTCGGCGCGATCTCGTTCCGCGCTCGTCATTCACGCGGCCCCTCTAAACGTTATCCACCAACCGTCCGTCGACTTACCATTTAATGACACCTTATTGTTTATGGACTGTTAGGCAGCAGAAATGGTTACCTGAAAAGGCAAAGAAATAGCTTTATTATACAACGAATGACAGTCGTAAACGTCAAGCGAGTGTAAACGAAACATTAAAAAACACACACACAAATTGAGAAATGAACGGAATCAATTAAGTATCGGTCGGGTTCGTAAAATCGGATGCCTTATTCAGTGGGCCGGGAGTCCCGCGCACGGGCCAGCCTGCTAAACCCCCGGCGCACAATCTGACATTTATGAGTGCCATAAAAACGCTCAAGTAGTGACTTTTACTACTTGTTTAGTGAACATAAATGTCTTTGCCTTACCCGCGCTCAACGTCGTCCGTATTTAAAAGCGCACAGTTTCGTGCACAGTTTTGCTCCTTTTTCCTCTTTTTATTTACTGTTACTGTACTGTTATGCAACTGTATAATGCTTTGGTTACTTTTCAGCGACAATTTATAGGTGTCGTCTTTTGTCTTTATTTTAGTACTACGAGAACATGGTTTGTTGTAGTTTTATTTGCGTATATTTTGAATTGCTCGTCATGATATAGTAGCAAAGACTCTTCCCCATAAAGGCCCGTAATAGCCGAAAGAAAGTCGTAAATCACGCTGATCATTTGAAGTCAGGATTTGAATATGTTTATTCGTTGTTGATTGATATCTCGATGATGTTAACATCGTTCGTAAAGCTAATTAGGCAGTTGGATTTGTTATGCAGGTGGCGTGGGGGCTTGTCGTTTGTTGGACAGATTGAAAATTATGATATTAATGTGCATTAGTTAAGTTCGGCAACGTTTTACGTAGCTTTACAGCAGACATTTAAAACCAATATGTTGTACGTGCAGACAATACAAAAACGTGCTGTAAATATTTTGCAAATTCAAGTGCATGTGGCTGTTTATAGCAGCATTGTGTCATCGGTTTTCTTTTAGATTACTACGTAGCTTTCCTAGACCTCCACGGTGATCAACGGTGTGGCCGATAGGTATTCCACAATCGTCCGTGAGCATCGTACGTTTGGCAAGTATCGACAGTTTAGCATAGGCCACCCACATACTTTGCCTACATACCATCGGGTTTATGGTTTGCTGCTGACGAATAATAATGCTGCACCTAGACCAAGGCCGGGTAGACAATAGTGGGTCTTGATTGCTTTGTGCCCTTATATATTTGTTTGGATGATTGAGGTGTGAGTTACATATGCGATGGTGTTAAAATTAAGTAGGTATACAAAAGGTCTCTGAAGAGACCAATAGACTGCAGAATTGACGCTTTTATAGAATTTTATACTGATCGGGTAACGTAGAAAAGCTAAAGTGGATGTTTCTATATTTTATCAGTTAAAAGTTGTATTGGGAAGATGTTTTGCTGAAAGATTCTCTTAAGCTGTCAAAATCTTAAATATATTCCTTAGTTTAGGATTACGTTTTAATTGAAAAGTCGGCTCGTTAAACATTTCAATAGATATCTAAAGTCAACTTTACTAAAGTGTAATCTCGCTAGGCTTGTGAAATGGTGATTTCAGAAGAAAACTTTTGTTTTCAATCTAAAGCCTATATAAAACCTATTTAGTTTGTTTATAATGGTGTGTCATGAACACGTTGGCGTGTAAATGAGTAACGGGATAATCCGACCTAAATTCAGACAAAATATTGCTTAATCAATATCAATGTCAACAACACCTTAACCGTCGCTGTTTGCTATTCCCCGCGGGCCATTGTTTATGTCGCACCAAAAGAAAGTTCCTCTGCATACCATCGTAATATATTCGTCCGTCAACGATACCTTGTTTTCGCTTCAAATTAGACAATTAGGAGTCGAGTTGTGACGCTGAATCTATTCAATTAAAGCTGAGTACGCACGGGTCACCTACCGCCGCGATTTTTAGCCGTATGTATGCGACGTGCGATTCGCGAGTACATTTCGCATATCAATGCGGTTGACGGATTGATGAAAAAACGTTAGGGCGCGCGTGTCAAACATGAGCTATGCGTACTGCGCGCGGTTTTGAAATAATCGTCATGTTACGTGTGTTACCATCACGCCATTCTATATGTATCAATCCTAAATTGAGATTTATTGTGTATTTTAGACGAATGGAGGCAGGCACTCGAATTATTTAGATACGGTTCCTAGTACTCTAGGCGTAGCAGTATCTAAACTTGAAATAATGGCCTACGTGACTTAGAACACGTGCACATCAGTTGATAGATATAAATCGTCGCGAAAACATTGCGAAATTTTATTTGCATAGACATTTTAAATCGTATCCGGAAGGACTGCCAATTTTATGAATTGTTCTGGAATGTGAATCTTTTGTGTTGATATTGTTTGATATTAACGTGGCTTTTTATATCGCTGGTATTTTAAAACTTCTTGTGTAATACCTACAGGTGACAGGGCCGTATATTAGAAATAGCATTATTAAGACAAGCGTTGTGGAACGAGCTTTATTTTACACGTACGAGTACAAGTACGTAAGTACAAGAAAAATCTGTGCTAGATGCCACTTAAATATTTTCTGAGCAGATAAAAAAATGCTAACGCTGTATTTCGAGTAAAAGTATGTAAGAAAACAGTTTTATTTTTAGTGGACGACTTAAGAATGTGATATCAAATTATAATGGCGTGTATGCTTATTGCTGTCCTACGTTTACGATAATGTTTTACATTGAATTTTTTTTTTATAGTGACACGGCAAAGTTATTGTTACGGACCTGATAGAAAGCCCAGTCCAGACACAGTGACGACGAGGAGAAGATAGATGTCTTCTAGCCGTCGTCAGTGTCAAGCCGGTCTGACCAGATGCTTCTGCACACTATGTTTGAAGGACCCAATGTCATAGAAGGCAGGGAACACATGTGCCGGAAGACCATTCCAAAGTTGTATGGTACGGCATAAGGAGGAATTGCTGAACCTTTTGGTGCGAGACGGGATTGTGCTAACCGTCCATCCGCGTTTACGAAGACCGGCTCGTATGGTTCTCAAAAGGAAGGGGGAAGGTGGGATGAGGTCAAATAACTCTTTGGAGCATTCGCCATGATACAGGCGATAGAATAAGCTAAGGGACGCAATGTCTCTACGAAGTTGTAGCGGTTCGGTGTCCTTCTGGCTGTCGATTATACGTACGGCATGACGGTGCAGGTTATCTAAGGCATCTAGTAGGTACTTAGCGGAACCATTCCAAAGGTGCGAACAGTACTCCATGCTGCTACAGACTTGGACCTTGTACAGCAAATACCGCTGTTCAGGAGTAAAGAAACACCGCACCTTCTTTAGAATCCCGACTTTGCGTGCAGTTGTAG
The DNA here is from genome assembly GCA_963564715.1 of Catocala sponsa. Taxonomy (NCBI): domain Eukaryota; kingdom Metazoa; phylum Arthropoda; class Insecta; order Lepidoptera; family Erebidae; genus Catocala; species Catocala sponsa. The sequence goes on along the minus strand of OY751337.1, from coordinate 17,776,225 downwards.
TTATTACACTCTCGATGTAATCCCTAAAGTTAAGGCCGTGGCGGATGTCTATGCGTAAGATGTTAAGACTATCCTGCAGTGGCAGCGCGGTGTCCCAAAGAGTGCGAAGTAGAGAGAATAGGGTTTTTTTAGCTGAAAGCACACACCTGAGTTTTCTTAGCATTGAACTCAACCAGGTTAGATGAACCCCAAGCAGATATGTCATCCAACACCCTGTTGAAGTCAGTGACAAGCTTTACCCGCCTCCTCTCAATATCCTGCCGGTTGCTAGGTGGTTGTAGATGGTAACAACCATGAACCGTGCTATCGTCCGCATAGCAATGAATGCTACCAAGAGGTAGCATGTCATTGATATGCAGAAGAAATAGATTGGGAGAGAGCACGGAACCTTGTGGGACTCCAGCATTTACACTTACGAAATATGAAAGCATCCGTCCACAAGGACACGCATTTTTCGCTCGTGTAAGAAACTGGAGACCCTTTGAACTAGCCGGCTGGGAAGACCATATGCCGGAAGCTTGGAGAGAAGACCACGGTGGCAGACCCGATCAAAGGCTTTAGCAATATCCAGCCTGATTGCCAAAGCTTCGCCTTGCTTATCAATAGCCTCACCCCAGATGTGTATTAAATACGCAAGAATATCACCCGTTGACCGATTTGGTCGAAACCCATATTGGCGATCATTGATGATGGAGTGACACTCAAGGTAGGGGATTACTACTTTATACGGATTTTGTCACGTTGTTGATTTTAAAACACTTTTATTACATAATTATGAAACTAATTACTTAACTAAATGTAATAGTTTCAAAATGATTTAATAAAAGATGTTCTAAAATAAACAAAGCGACAAAAGTCGTATGAAGTAGTTTAATTTCACAGTGTACACTTTTGGAACGAAGTTCCTTATAGCGCGTTGCGAAAGGGGGCTAGACGGAAAAAATTAAGACCAAAAGTTGTCATTACACTTTTTATGTCATTATATATTAATATATGTAACCATAGTTACGCGCTTCGACTGCGTGTGTCAAATGCATGGTAGTGTGTAGTATTTTTTCATTAATTTAAAGTATTTCTAATGCATATTTAAAAAAATTTTAGCATTCGTCACTTCTTCTCTGTATAAACTATAAGTGTGCAAAATTTCATACTCCTTCGTCCGCCCAATTTTCGTAAAAAGGGATCCAAAGTTTTCGCTTCACGTATTAATATATAGATTATATCCGAGGTGATATTTACGTTAATTTAATGCATCTTAGGAATCAGTTTAATTATCTTCATATTATTTATCAAGGTTTGTCGATTGTCGATGCGTTATGTTATGAATTAAAATATAATAAGTACATTTTAAGCCGAATCGATAGACATCACAACTATCAGAAAGCTGTGTACCGGCTACCAAACACGGCTGAACATCATTATTGTCTGACAACTAGCACTTCCTTACTTTCGTAAGTTATCAGTTATCAGTACTAAACAGTTGTTGAAAATTTAACTAAAAAAATGTTTTGGTATTGGTCCAAAGATTATTGACTACGTGTACAAAGAGGGATGACAGCATATTATATTTATAAACATCTACAACGAATGATTATATAAGATGTTATCCTTTCGGGACAAATGATCAAGCACAACTTTATATGCAAAATAAAATATATTCTTAATTTACACACCCACACTTAAAATGTTATAAATATAAACTACTAGCTTTTGCGCGCGGCTCCGCCCGCGTGGTACCTACATCAATAAAAAGTAGCCTATATCCTTCCCCAGGTTTTAAACTATATCTGTACTAAATTTCATCTAAATCGGTTGAGTGCATTAGCCGTGAAAAGGTAACAGACAGACAGACAGATAGACAGAGTTACTTTCAAATTTATAATATTATTAAGGATTAAGGATATTAAGGATTAAGGATTTACAAAAAATATTGTAGACAGTTTAAAGCCAAAGATATTTTCTCGTTGGAAATTGACACTCACTTGTATAAAATAAGCCTGTTACTTTGAAAGTAAACAGCACTAAACAGGAGCCAACTAACGGGTGAGCTCGCGTAAGTAGGCACGTCTTTAATATTGTGTCCCCTAATTAAATTACATAAACTATGTTAGTTTATATGTTGAGTGTGTATATATGGCGAGTAGTTTTAAGATGTTATCTTGTCTCGTTACTACACCGTCGAATGTTGCGGGTTCGATCCTTCGAGCACTTTTTGTAACGACACTTTTTGCTATAGTAGGTATATATTATTATATTCAGCAAAAATGTGTTTATCCTTTCTTATTGTCAAAAACTTCCGACAAAAGAAGTTTTAAGCAGCTTTTCAGTGAACGAAAAGTAACTAAAGTAACTAAGATTTTGGTGCAAGAAATTCTGATTAATTTTAAAAGCTTTTAAACAAAAATTGTTCATATTATTATTAGGAAAATATTTTTATAGTATAAAAGAATTATAAAAACATGACGTTAGTTAATGCATGCTAATATTATATGATTATGTGAATGAATTTACTATGTGGCTATAAAATTGTAATAAAAATTTTACCAATTATTAATATTTTGTACGCCAGATAATGGCAGAATATGGTTGAAATTATCAACAACTGTAACAACTGTGTATATTCGGACTTATAAATATTATTTCATTTTTATTTAAATATTATTATTTCAAGCTAAAATAATTGCTAAAAATTATGAACCAGATCAGGTACGGTATAAAAATGGTCATATTAAGAGTAACCAAACGTGCTTGAGGAATGTGATCAGTGTGAATTGAGCAAAGTACATAAATCATGCATTGCATTCACGCCTGTTTCCCAGAAGGGTTGGCAGAAACTACGGATTTCCATTTGCTACGATCCTGACACACTTCTCTGGCTTCGTTCACTTGAGCAAAGTAGTAAATGACAAACTGTAGTTACTACCTATCCCCCTTGGAAACAGACGTCGCTCTGTCTTTATGTAAATATATCTATGTTAGTGTCTTCTTCTTCTAGATCAGATTAGTTTTTAGTAAAACCAAATGTTTTCTAAACTTTTCTGAATGCTATTGTTTTTAATATAACGTTTGCCTTTTATGATCAGGGGTCCAAGTTTACTATTTCTTATTAGACACGACGTAACTGCAATTCCATTGTCATATTGCTAAAAGTTCCTAATTTGCTAAATTCATAATGGTTGATCATTGGTCGGTCAATGGTCTCGTAATAGGATTGTGGTAGTAGAATGACATGATGTTTTGCCATTATTATAAAACCCGTTAGTAGAAGTGATTTTTTAAAAACTACTAGATACTAAAGGAGACCCTCGTTATTCGGCTTGAACGTGGACAATCGTCTTATAAACAAAGTAAAATATTAAAAGTTTTGTTTTAATATATAATAAATATTGGTACTATCCAGTCGTATAAAATTGACGTACAATAAAAAAAATCATTTGACTTAAAATGCGTAACTGAAATGGACAATCCAAATGGTTTGTTTGTGTTGCCTAATAAAAAAACAGTGGGAAAATCGGAACAAAGTGTTACAAAAATCACAATATTAACGAAATCTGAAAATACTTTGATATTTTTTTCATTATTTACTTTATACTTATTTTGAATTCGACAATAATAATTAATGTAAAAATGATATGATATTTGATAAAATATAACAAAATTGTAAAGTGTGTTGGGTAATTTCTTTTCATATTCTAGCAACACTTGACTTATCTGTCAATTCTGTTTACGTCATTCGCTTTACGTTTGTTCGCTCCAGTAATAGGTATGGTTCGCTCGTATAGTGGATATTTTGTGGACGTGATTTTGTTTTTGCTATTTTGTGTTTTATTTTATTACTTAACGAACTAGATACTAAACTTCATAGAATAATGTTTTCTACTTAGTTTAGGCTACTGAAAATTATTATTGTTATTACATTATAAAATTGTTCACGCCCAGGCCAGGGTCCCATACAAGGTGGTCGATCTCCTTTGAACATTTATTCATGCCAGATTTCGTTTATATATATTTTTACATATTATTTATTAGTGTTAAAAGCAATTTGATCAAAGGAACTGTCAAAATAGCAGATTACCGCATACGTCAGTCATTAATTTGTCATTATGTTCGAGATTACCATTCTATGCCATTTTTTCAATGGAGAGTCAGTGGTTGACAATCTGAAAGTCATAATGACGCCATTATATTAGTAGATTACCAAACTTGTCAAAATCAACAATTATGAAATCAAAGTATATATGTATGTTTATCCATTGTCTAGTACCCATAGTACAAGCTCTGCTTAGTTTGGGCTAGATGGTGTTGTGTGTATGTGATAGAATATTATTATTATTATTATTATTATTAATGATAAACCATTCTGACACTATTGTAATAGCAGACTTGGGCCCCTGGCTATCTTATGGCTTGGCATAAAGTAAGTATACGATTCATCTAAGGATAAGTGATCCCCATATTTTATAGATGTTGCTACCCTTTTGCCGGTGTTGCTTAAAATAAGTCGTTACGCAACGCCAGCACAAAGAACAAAGAAGATAGGCCCTTCTGTTAAACAGCATTACACTATTTAGATACGCTCTAGAAACCCTACCTACCACAGAAAACAACACAACGTTACTTGCCTACAATATTTTATAAAGCGTTACTTTTAAAATGCATTTTGCATTGCGCACAACAGCTACAGTTTGAAGTAAAAGCTCATTTCTGTACATCACACAAATCGCTCCAAAATTTCACTGCAATGCAGAACACAATCTACGATGCAACATCAACACTACGAAACAGTAACTAACATTCCCAGTCAATAATACATACGGTGTGTAATAGAAGGTGTCTTGTTTATGAGGCGTGCTGCCCAATGATCGGCAGTGTCGCGCCGTCAAGCGTAAACGTACGCGATTGACGATCGACGCAAAACCGCGTTCATAGTGACAATATTAACATAATTAACTTCAATAATTTATGGGACACGCTCCGATACCTTCGCGGTGAATGAAGGGTTAGCGGTAGGTCAAGTCTTCGCTAGGGTAGATGTGCTCATTACAAGAACTGCAATTATCGATGTTATTAACAAGCTGTTAAGTGCGAAATTATGCATTACACTGATAATAGATGACGCTTTTGTTGCTTTCTTTCTCGCGTCTATTTGAATACGATATTAGACTAAAATATCAATTAAAAAGTAAACTGTAGTGACTAAATGATGTAGTATTGCAAGATAAAAAAGTAACCGCTAACAAGTTTGGTTAGGTAAACTACAACAGCGAAATACAGCAATGTATCTACAATGTAAACTGTAATTTGTCAGATAGTGTTATCAGTATCAACCAGGCGCCTGGCCAGTAAGCTGTCGGCCACTATTTATCTTTCAACCACTCGGAGGTACGTGTGCGTCTAGACGTACGCTAATTGTATGGTGATAGATTAGCCAACTACATTTACACGTTGTTAGCCGCAATAAGATTTACATAGGCATTTTTTAAACTTTGAATTCCACGGACGCGAACCGGTACATTTACCCCGTTCACAATGTGGGTAATTGATTGTTAACTGTCAATGCTTCAGCCATCAACTTGAGCTCGTAGGAATAAAATAGCTCTTTTTAAGCGAAACCGCAAAAAAACTGTGTGTGTGGGCTTCGTAAATTACTTCTGCTCGCTCATGTTGTTAGTTTTGGTATAAAAACTGTATTACAGTTTGTTCCTAGGAAAGTTTCTACTTAGAAATACTTTATAGCCGCCTAGGCCAGACAAAGGTGCTAGTAAACTATTTAATGGTTACATACGACTCGGTATAAATAAGCTTTTTTCGCGTGACTCTGAACTTATGATTATTTATTGATGAGTTTAGCAATTATCGGATAGTCCGCCTGTAAATTTTTCAATGCTCTTGATATCCTAAATCAACGCCATTGGTTAGAACAAACAAAATATAAATCAATCCATCACACGTCTGTGTGTATACCCCCTGAGCCGCGGTCGATTGGCCACGACGCGACGCATCCCGACCATTCCCGACCGAATCCGATTCTGATTTAAATGTTAATCGGCGAGTGTCGAAATTATTAATTACAGTGTATCGCGGGGATGTTACGCATGCAGATTGCTATGCTAACGAATGATAAAGTATGCATGTGCACGCGCACGGTTAGATTTTGTACTGCGTTCGGATTGATGATTTGAGTGCTCTAATTGATCGTCTGGTCATTTTGGAGTGATTGCATCATTCTTGCTGCCACGGTTTTCTTGCGGTATATTATATATCGCTTATATTTGCGTGGTGACGTACTGGATTTCATCTGCGGCTTGGATAAAGTATTATTGGTTTTTCTGTTAAACAATTCTCAGTAGCATCACGGAGTCTGGCAATGTGCCCAGACGACAGGAATAGACTGACCCGGATGCGGGATCAACAATTTTATGGCAAAATGTTGGCATAGTACGACTTTGCCTAGCATTTGGAGAATATCCCCATAGAACCTTTATGGGTTCTATGTTATAAGTAACAGTATTCTGCTGAAACGTAATATTTTCTGACTACGATATGATCACCAACTCATTGTTATTATTATATGGCAATTTTAATGCATAACAAACTATGTTGGTATATACTTATATTTTAAATGAGCAATAAATCGATAATGGTTCTGAGGCCTAAAGCTTTTATTAGCATGTTAAATGATATGGATGTATTTGTACAACCTTTTAACGCTGTTATTTTAAAATAGAAATGAGGAGTGGACTCACTGACTCAACAAGTTCGGAAACGTTAACGCAGTGACAACATCTGCCAGTAATTAAATATTTGAACTTCGAATGGCAGAACTCGCGCTGTTGCTAGTTATAAGGCTATGGTACCAATGAGGTTTCTCAAAGGAAAACGCAGTGAGAGCTTCGAACTTGACAGCTGTAAACTTCGAATTGCAGAACCCGCGTGGTTGTCAGTTATAAAGCAATGGTCCTAATGAGGTTTTTCAAAGGAAACCGTAAGAGTAGTTACACTGCACATGGCTACCTCTTCTATCCTTACGGCGATTAACACACGGCACCGCCTGACCGCGCGGTCGAGCGATGCTCTTCCGCTTTACCGCCACCGCCCTCTGCGGCGGTGCGCGGTGCCATTTGATAATCGCCTAACTTCTATACAATCCTTAATGTCCTTTTTTCTAAGTCGGCAATAAGCAGTCTATGATTGCACGCAACGATAGGCAAAGACAACTTACAGTAGTAAATGATTTGTTGAACCATGACGGTATATGTCAATAAATAAATAAATTATTTATTTATTGATGTAAATTAATTATTACTTATTGACATATACCGTCATGGTTCACTCAATCGTTAAATGTTAGTCATTTTTCATGTTAGTAAATTATTTATTAATAAGTTTATCTGACATGATTAACGATGTACATATGACTAACAACACAAAAACTACAGGTATTGTCAACTTCGTACCTATCCATCGACAAAGAAAAAAACCATTACAACCGTTTGGTAAGTGTCCACTAGTGGTAAGCCTTCAGAAACCTTTTGAAACCATACATTCCGTACATGTAAACAATATTTTAAACAAACCCTAGCACTTTGTCATTTTGTCAATATTAGCAGGTAACGCATGAAGATGCCTTTTTTACAATTGTAACATCTTTATATTTTTGTACCTAAATGAGTGAATTGATTGATTAATTGATAATTTGATAGTAAATATTTGTACTTTAAATTTCATCATTCAATATGACGACTACATAGATATCGTTGACTTTAATTTCACCATTATCTAAGCATCTACTTTCAACTATACCAATAACATGATCATATATTTTTAATATATTGTATATGTACTATATATATCAAATTAAAGCCTAGTATATCTATGTGTATTGCCTTATAATTACTATCACCGAATACTAGATTAATCTCATCGCGTCCAAACGGGGCATTTACTTTGATTGTCTTGAGACATTGCAAATGAACTCAATCTAATCTACGATTTAATTGCTATTTATTAGCCTCTGGATTGGATTGCGGTATTTTAATTAATATTATAATGATTACACGGTAGGTGGAAGCTGTATTCAAATAATTGTCAATAAATTATCGTTGATGTGTATTTATTTTAGTATAATATTTTATATAGAACCTATGTAATGCACTTTTGGTAAAGTAAGTTTAATTACACATATATAATTTCTTTGTCGACAAAAATCATAGACATTGAACCATTTTATTTGTATAAGTTACAAAACTATCCACAGGAATTTCTTTCCTTAAAAATAATGGCTTTTTGAGGAAAGTCTTGCTTTAGGAATAGTGAATTAATGGGAAAGAGCACACAAATCCAGTATACCACCTGGTACTTTTATTTCTATATTTTGGCTTTTACTTTAACTATTCTATAATGCAATAATAATTAAGTGGTAACGTAGTATACCATTGTCATAAGATTTTAACATTATTTCATATATGTATAAGTCCTTATTTTATGGTAGAGTTAGTCAAAGATGCATACATATTGCATAGGTATCATACGTAACTGTCAAAATGTGGTATAATACCAGATTTCATTTAAATGTTTTAAGAATAGGAGATGAGCCGATTGTCTCTGTTACAGTACAATATCTTTGTGCTGTATCTACAATCTACATCGCAATCTTATGATCTTTATCGCACGTTCAATATCTATTAAATGTTTCTACTATCCGTGATCAACACGTAGTCGTTAGTATATAAGATGCACCTTTGGATAATTATAACCAGACTATACTACAACTTTGTCTCATTTATACCTAATCATATACTGCCAAAAAGTTTGGCAAATTGGTGACCCCGACGAACGAATACGCAGCAAGAAACATGGCACAATCACCATGCAAGGCGAACATAAATCAGCAAGGAACACTTGAAGTAGCTGCTGGCACCTCGGTTTTATCTCGCATTCCGGAATTTTGGAAAGACCAACCAAGATTATGGTTCACGCAACTAGAAGCCATATTAGCACCACAGAAGCAAGGAGACGAATACAAATACTGTACAGTAATAGCAAAATTATCCAAGGAAGAAATACTACAAGTTAGTGACCTAATCACTTCACCACCGACTACAGATAAATATAAAAACATCAAGGAACGTTTAATTGATTGTTACGAAGAAACAGAACAGCGACAGTTTCAAAAATTAATATCAGAGACAGAACTCGGTGAACAAAAACCTTCGCAGTTATTACGTCAAATGCGAGTCCTCGGGAGAGGAAAAATCAGTGACGAAACAATTAAACTACTATGGTTCAGGCTTTTACCAACATCAGTTACTACGGTTCTAGCAGTTACGGAAGACATGGAAATTGACAAACTGAGCCAAATTGCAGACAAAATAATAATGAATTCAAAAGTAACCGAAATATCAGCTGTTAGCAACGACACTTCAAACGACAACAATACAGCATGCATTTTAGCCCAGCTAGCAAAATTACAGATAGATATTGACGCAATTCAGCAAGGGCAATATGGCTATCGACCCAGCACGCACAATCATTTCAAGAAACGTCAACAATTCCCGATTATGAGGCCGAGAACAAACTATAGAGGAGCAAATCGATTTTGTTACTACCACGAAAGATTCGGAAAATATGCAAGGAACTGCATTAAACCATGCGGTTGGAAACCAATGACTTACGTACGGAACCAGGGAAACGAATAAGAGCACAGACAACGGCGAAACTCTGTGCAATCCACCCATCCAATCGCCTCACCATTACCGACCGAAAAAGTGGTATGAAGTTTTTGATTGACACGGGCGCAAATATTTCAGTCATTAGCAAGCAACAGAGATATTCAATTTTACAAAATGAACAATACACACTATACGCTGCAAATGGGACTAAAATTAGGACTTACGGCGAGAAGACGCTTACCTTGAATTTAGGACTACAACGATGTTATAAATGGAATTTTATAATCGCCGATGTTACACAACCAATAATTGGAGCAGATTTTCTAGAGCACTATAAACTATTAGTCGACATAGCAGGTCGCAAACTTATCGACAAAGTTACAGAGCTGACAACGCATGTAACTTCAGAAAAAGCGACACAACAAACAATTCGTACTATCGCAGTGGGAACGAATTCACGTATTACGCAACTTTTAAACAAATACGAAGACATCACGAAAGAGTCCTCTCTACGCAATGCGCCCAAACATAAGATTGAACACCACATTATCACTACAGGACCACCCGTCGCAGCTCGGGCAAGACCATTACCTCCAGAAAAATACGACATAGCCAAAAAGGAATTTCAAAATATGATAGAGCTCGGAATTTGCCGACCGTCAGATAGCCCATGGGCAAGCCCATTACATATGGTAAAAAAGAAAAATGGCGAATGGAGACCGTGCGGAGACTATCGAATGCTCAATAGCACGACAGTACCGGACAAATACCCACTACCAAGATTAACTGACTTTACATACATATTAGAAAATAAGAAGATACTAAGCAAGATAGATATACGCAAAGCATACCACTGTATTCCTGTTAAAGATATAGAAAAAACAGCCATCATCACACCTTTCGGACTTTTTGAGTACTTAAGAATGCCTTTCGGATTACGCAATGCGGCACAAACATTTCAACGATTCATGGATTCCTTATTTAGAGATTTAAACTTCGTATTTATATTTGTAGACGACTGTCTCATCGCATCGGACAACGAAGATTTGCATTATCAGCATTTAGAAACGGTTTTCAAACGTTTACACGAGAATGGAATAACCATTAATCTCGAAAAATGCGAATTTCTCAGAAGGGAAATAGATTTCTTAGGTTATCATATAACGAGCCAAGGAATACAACCTACCGAAGAAAATTACAAAGCAATCATGGAATTTCCCAAACCGAAAACAATTCAAGAATTAAGACGATTTTTGGGCATGGTCAATTTCTACAGAAGTAATATTCCACGCGCAGCGGAAAATCAAAGAATTTTAAACGAATATCTACATGGTTCAAAAAAGAACGATAATTCACCTGTTCCTTGGACAACGGAAGCAGACAAAGCTTACGAAAAATGCAAGGAAAGCATGAAAAACGCAGTGTTAACAGCGCATCCTTCCCGCAACGCATCACTAGCGCTCATGACCGACGCTAGTGCTACTTGCGTTGGTGGAGTTTTACAACAAAAATCCGGACGCAATTGGGAACCATTAGGTTTTTTTTCACAAAAATTGAGCGAAACTCAACAAAAATATTCTACGTTTGACAGAGAGCTGTTAGGAATATACATGGCCGTCAAACATTTTCACAGATTAATCGAGGGAAGAGAATTTACAATATTTACGGATCACCGACCTTTGACATACGCATTCTCCCAAAAACCATCATCAAACGATACACCGCGACGGGTCCGGCAGTTAGATTTCATTTCACAATACAGTACCAACATTCAACACATAAGCGGACGTGACAATATTACCGCCGATGCCTTATCTCGAATAGAGGAAATATACGTGCCATCACCTATCGATTACGCTGAATTGGAAAAATGTCAATCAACAGATAATGAACTAAGTAAATTACGTGACAATAAAAGATTAAAATTCAAAAACATTACGCTTCCGGGTTCCACAATAAACATCACCTGCGACACGTCTACTGGAAAAAGCCGCCCCTACTTACCAAAGCAATTTCGCAAACAAATTTTCGATACCATTCATGGTATGAGCCATCCAGGAAAAAGAACTACGAGAAAAATGATAACCCAAAGGTATTTATGGCCGTATATGAACAAAGATATCAATAATTGGTGTAGATCATGTATAGCCTGCCAAAAATCAAAAATACAACGACATACGATATCACCTCCTGGTACATTTATGACAGCGCAACGTTTTGAACATTTACATATTGACATCGTCGGACCACTTCCGATTTCACAAGGGAAGAGATATTTAATCACAATCATAGATCGTTGTACGTCATGGCCCGAAATATTTCCGGTAGAAGATATAACTGCAGAAACAGTAGCCAAGACATTTTTCGAAGGATGGATTACTCGTTTTGGATGTCCATTGCGCATTACTACGGATCAAGGCCGACAGTTTGAATCAAGAATATTTGAGTCACTCTCACAATTTTTGGGAATACATAAAATTAGGACAACACCTTATCATCCGCAATCCAATGGAATGATAGAGAGATTTCATAGAACTTTAAAGGTGGCGTTAATGACAAGAGAATCCAACGAAAATTGGTTAAAAGAAATTCCAACAGTTTTACTCGGGTTGCGGAGTAGCTTGCGAGAAGACACAGGTTATAGTTCAGCAGAGATGACATATGGAACGCCAATACGACTCCCTGGAGGATTTTTTGAGTCATCAGCAGCACAGTTATCAACGTACGAAGAGTTTGTAAAACAAATTCAAAAGGACATCACACAAATGACATCAATTCCGAAAAGAAAAAACCACAACCAAGCTATATTTGTGCATCCCGAACTCAAAGAATGCTCACACGTATTTGTTCGATGTGATAGAATTAAGAAAGCCCTGACACCGCCGTATGAAGGACCCTACCCAGTAATTAGTAAAACAGATAAAACATTTTGCATTAGAATTAGGGATAAAGAGACAGTGATATCAATTGATAGATTGAAACCAGCATTCATGATCAATGACGAATCAAACTACGTGCCAGATTCAAAGGATTTCTACAGACATTCACACACGTACACTACACGATCAGGACGTAAAGTAAAGCCAGTAGTACGTCTATAAAAAATCGCTGATATAAGCAAGCTATTCGTATATATATTAACATAGATCTTAACATATACCATTAATTCACAACTACTCGTAACAACAAGACATCTAAAATGGGAAATCAAAGTTCTAAGGACCAGATAACATACAATACGGACAGTTGCCTCAATCAAAACGAAGCGGACAAACTCCGTAACCTGATCCAGGAGGACTTACGGTGGACAAGAAATGTTGCAATGGGACAGATTATTTTAACAATCGGCGTGATCCTACTTTACGGCATAATGAAAACACTGGACAGAAGAATGAAGAGTTTAACGGAAAAAAATAATAAACACTCGTGCAACAGCTAAGTCAAAATTACATACGTCAGCAAATCACACCACAACAGGCGTCATCAAATTCCACCGCGTACAATAGCATTATTATTTATATACATCAGCAAATAACTAGTAACAACAGGCGTCATCAAATTCCACCGCGTACAATAGCATTATTATTTATATACATCAGCAAATAACTAGTAAGGTCTAGGTCAAATTTATATTGTAAACACTATTACCATAATAATATTTTTTTTTTAAAGGGGGGTGTACTGTTACAGTACAATATCTTTGTGCTGTATCTACAATCTACATCGCAATCTTATGATCTTTATCGCACGTTCAATATCTATTAAATGTTTCTACTATCCGTGATCAACACGTAGTCGTTAGTATATAAGATGCACCTTTGGATAATTATAACCAGACTATACTACAACTTTGTCTCATTTATACCTAATCATATACTGCCAAAAAGTTTGGCAAAGTCTCCTATCGGGCAGAATACCGGGTTCCGTGATGTACTCCGAATTTCTTAATAGAAAACGTTAATAACATTTTGCTTGACCCGGGAATTGAAATCTACAATCGGCCGAATACATAAATGCAAACTTAAGCTACTAAATGAAGCATAGATTATCACGAAAATAAAGCCGCATTTTGTTTTTCGTTGTTTTTACAGTATTTTGAAGCAAACGTCACAACACATCAGAAGCTATGCAGTACACATAAAGTTTCTGCACCATTTGCCGTCAGGCCGGGCGATGCGTCGCGATGATATATGTCGCATACCGCCGAAAGCTCAAACTATCCAATAAAATATACTGATTTATTGGTTTTTCACTGTTTATATGCCAAATAAGGTGTTTTTGAGTATTGTTGGTGTGTCATTATTCTAGTGGTTGTTGATTGTATTTATATTTTAAATATATTAAACTTCTGTGTAGTGGCTTACCTATAGGCATTTAAAATAAATCCAGGTTTAAACGGAAAATAAAATCAAACCATGTTGGTCTTTCTTTATTTTTCCTTTTTACTAGCACGTCACGGATAGCTCAGCAAAGCATGCTATAGGTATGCTAATGCTAGATTGTATGTGCTAGCAGATCCCCATAATAGAAGGCGAGCTTTTTGTTGTATATGATCACCGTAACAGACTCCGTATCGCTACTAAAAATTTCTTGTCAGTGTAACCCGAAAAATCTTTCCTATGTTATTTTTTTTTACTTGGAGAAATGCGCCTCGCCAAAAGGTTATGTTGGGCTCTCCCGAAACTTCGTACTTACCCACTAAAACCATCACTGTGTGCCAACCCGTTGCCTTTAATAAACCCGAAAACACGTGGCCTAATCTGGAGAGATCCGGGAACTCTTGCACTCAGGCATTTTAGTAAGGCTAACTTATAAGCTTAGGTGTACGAAGATACCCTCATTGTTTAAGTGACAATCTTTGGTCTACCAGATTTTTAACTTGATTATTAGAATCATTTTATGCTTTCTCCGATGCATGATCAATCGTCAATGAATAAGAAAGTAGTTCTAGGATAGTGTGTGTTATTATTGGTGACTCTTCACCATGTTTTCAGTCACGGTGGTAATTGTAAACTAAGGTTTTTTTACTTTATTCTCCGAATCTTGTTATTAATCTGCAATGTAATTACAACTTATAAAGTCAGAGGTGTGAAATTATTGCATTGATGACTAGTGAACCGTTTACTGTATTAATCGAACTTTAATCAATGTTTCATACGTACGTTCAGTATAATTCTTTACTTCATTTATTGAGTAGTTTGACGTGAATGTTTTATACCGTAGTTTTTCTTAGTAGTGGTTGGTATTTAAAACTTATACGATATTTTGATGCTCAAGGTAGTTAACACTGTGTGTAAGGCCACTGCTTCGTTTCTCGGATCGGATTATTCAGTTTTTTTATCGATCTTATTAACCACCCGTATAAGGCGATTGATTCCAATTTTTCGAAAACTCAGAGCATCTGCCAATATCGAAACACTTCTATGTGTTTATCATGCTCTTGCTCAGTGCCTACTCCAATACTGTGTTACGGTATGGGGTGGTATTGCCAATACCACACTACTGCCTTTGGAACGTGCACAGAGGGCCATATTGAAGGTGATACTAGGTAAACCACGTAGGTACAACACTAGTCTTCTGTACACCGAATGTTCTGTGCTAACCGTCAGACAACTTTTTATATTATCTACTGTACTCCGGAAGCATAAAAGTATTACCTATAAAGCGATTACTAAGCGAAACAAAACGAAAGTTTGCTCAGTTACTCCGCATCGTACAACTCTTGCCAAAAATCAATTTTATGTTATAAGTAATAAGTTGTATAATGCGGCTAATCGAGCAAATAACATTTATGCACTACCCACCAATAAATGCAAGGATACTCTACGTAAGTGGTTGTTAGGTTTGAACTATAGTCAAACAGAGGACCTATTAAATTCCTATACATAACCATATATTAGGAACATATTCACTCCTTACACTTCACGTGCTCACACCATCCATTCACACACATCCACACACTCACACATACACATCACCTACACACACACCAACCATACATACATTCACACAAATCACACCAACTCACATTGACAATTATTTGTAATTACCTTTATTGATGATGATGATTGATCACTCGAGTGGTAACAGTTTTTAACTATAACTATATCTTTTTAAATATTATACTATGTTAATGTACTAGTGAAGTTAATACCAAAATGTTTTAGATTTTAGATTTTAATAAATTAAGATCTAAAATCTAAAACATTTAATTTTATATTTTAATATTATTTCTCTCTTTTGATGTGCCTAAACTATTAAATTTTCTGTAACAATCTCAGGGTGAAAGGCGCTGGCGACTGTAGCACAGTTTATACTAGTACGGTCGTCATCGAATTCTCTTTTCATATTTCAAACGCTTTATAAAATATATGTATATTAAGAGAAACAAATTGTTAAAATAAAAAAATAAAAACAAAAAAAAAAAATCTCTTTCCAAAAAGTTGGCTTCTTTTCTGTTACCTGGGACCGTACCTGGCAAAATTTTGATCTGATACACGTCTTTGCATAAAGACTATAGACGAGACTACGAATATATGTATCAAATGCATATCTAGTAGTCAGTCTGTAATTTTTATAAATGGACTTTTTACTTACAGTATTATTAAATTTGATTTAAAAGTGAAGATTTGGTCCGGTGAACTTTTATTTATTGGTAGCGCGCAAAATAAAGCTTTCTCAAATAGTATAATTATGTAGATATAATATCCCAGTTTTCATTTTTTGCTGGGTCCTGCTTGGTCTGAGGATCGTACCTTGTGCTGAAAGATCACCACGTTGCCTCATCTAAGTATTTAGGATAAAGAGTATTCGTTGTAATTTTGACATTGTTTGCACAATAGTATTTTAAAATCTAACAATATTAAGGTCATGGCCTGTTAAAAAAGGAGATGAGATTGTTTATAAGAACTTTATTTTAACCCTAAATAGGTCGCAGAAAGCTTAAAATAATTGCCATCATCACTTCATCCACGTGTTGTATATATTTTTTTTAATATCCATCGTAAAACTCTACAATAATGGAACTTTTTATGAGTTCTAATAATTTTTAAATAGTACTTTGTGTAGGCTTCTAACCGAATAAAGGGGTAACATGAACAGCGGTCTACTGGAATACCAATACAATATTTTATAGCTTTTCTTAGATAACTATAGGAATTCCCAAAATAACTTTTTATTCGAAATATATAGACCTAACACGTGCGCTACAAATTTATACAATTAATTTGTGTCACGTACATGTAGTGGCGTTATGATTTGTTTATATAAATACATAATTACATTCCCGGTTGAATTATTAATGAACTGTTGGGTTCGATAGTCGCTTAATAAAACTATAAAAATTAAAGACATAGCTTACTGTCTAATTAATAAAATGGGACATGAATTATTTACGAATTAATATGACACATATTTGTTAATGTCAATGAATATTTGAAGTTCAATCAAGTATATAAACAAAAAAGCTAAAATATAACAAAAAATTAAAGCTTAAAGTTTTTTTGATTATATTTTGTAATATTTATAGGTACTATGAAGTTTTACAAATAAATTTTATCCAGGTTTATGCGAGTTTTACGCTGAAAAAGAATAAATTGTTATATCTTATGCCGCGCTTATATTTATGAATTTAAACTTTGAGCTTTCAGTAATCTACAATTCTTCAGATAAATACTTAGTATTTACGTGACAATATCTTAAAATTAAACTCGATGACACAATTCACAACGATTAGCCTCGGAAAAATCTGCCTCAGAAAAAGCTCGATACTGCCAGCAATGACTACAATATTTATCCAATTCTAAATCCAAGTGCTGACTTGGTTTTACAAGTACATGGAAGGTTAGCGTAGCAAGCCGAAGAATTCTAATAGAGGTTTGACTTACGAAAACATCGAGAACAAAGTTAGGGAAACACCATATTGATACTTCCCGGAAGTATATCGGTGTCACGGTAGCTTACAGCCCTACATTAATATTCAACCTACACTTGATCCAGGAGTTATCACGTAGCGAATAGAATAGAGCTATAATATTTTATGATCACTTGTCCGCCATACCGGGCGGCATCGGTGTTCGAATTTTAAACAAAACACTGGCGCGCATATGTATCGATTATATCGGTGATTCGATAAATAATTAGACGATTTTTTATTGAACTATGAATTAGTTATGAGTAAATGCTATCTTCTGCTGTAGTGACTCAT
This sequence comes from Catocala sponsa, assembly GCA_963564715.1. NCBI lineage: Eukaryota > Metazoa > Arthropoda > Insecta > Lepidoptera > Erebidae > Catocala > Catocala sponsa. The sequence goes on along the minus strand of OY751337.1, from coordinate 17,758,348 downwards.
GTTTATAATACTGCGGCGTTGTATCGGCGAGCCAGATATACTATACGAGCTTTTAAACTGAAAATATGGATACGAAGAATTTTAGCTTTATTACGCGTGTAAATCAATATTAGATTATATTTATGTTATCTAATTAGCAAGGAGATAGTTTCTTTTGTTTAACTCTATATTATTATCGTAGAATAGTTATAGACTGATTAAGGCCAATAGTTTGTCCAGCTTTTTAATGCATGAGCAAAGATTGGAGTTTTTATAGGAGATAATTCATCGAGGACTTCGTAGCGGCAAAGTTTGACATCGGACTGTCTCTATACCGACATATTTATTAAATATGTACTATGACAGAACAGCAATTTCTAGACTACACGATTGAGCAAGTATTTTTATCTTGCTTTTGCTCTCTGGAAGAAAAAACAAGAATACGTAAAACTTGCAATTAAAATTGAACATTAAGGTAGTTCAATATTCAGTTCAAAAAAAGAACATGGAAGCATTCACCATTTTGCTTTCCGTTAATGACAAATTTCAAACGAAGTTCTTAGCGACATTTGGCGTGTGTAACATTGTCGTACCGCTGTAGAGGCTGGTATCGAGATAGATAGAGCAATAATTCTTTCGACACAGCTCAAAGGCACTGGCAGCGCATGTTTGCGTGTTCTACTACCAAACGATCATTTGAAGTTGAGTACGGTGCGAGTAAAAAGTAGAATGTTTAATTTACTTTCTAAAAGACCCTTAAAAATTACTGCGGTCGATAGAATAACAGTTATACCTACTCCATTTGGTTAGGTGCTTAACTAAAGTTAAACAATCTTGATGTGTCTTTTTATCTAAAAACTCAATTTAAAAATAAAATACTGCTAAAGATCAATGTAAATACAACAATAACGATTACTAAATCAACTGAACCGTTAGTTTAAGCAGTAGTTTATTTGTTTAATATGTGTTTGTGTAAAAAGTCACATCAAAATTGTTTACCTTTAGTTAAGTACCTAACTAAATAGAGTATAGTTGATTTGTAAACTACTAGGGCTAATAAGTACCCCATCTGATTGGAAAGGTAAGGTTAGTTTATAGATATATGTAGATATGACCTGGGGGTGGTAGGCTGTGTGGGCCTGCTCGCCACCCGATCAGCACCAGGTCCGAGAGGCGGCGTGCGTCTTCTCACGTGCGCCTCTGAGTCGTGTCTTTGTTTCCCCAGGAGGACGGTGGAGGAAGTATTTTTGTGTAGTGGCCTGCCGTTTCACACGGCGGCGAGCCGAAACTACGGCGGGCTCGCGATTGCATGTGAAAGCAATTCGCGCGGACTCGCCGTCTATTGGTTATGTTGAGAAACACCGTGGTAGGTTTAGTCGGTATTACCGGGGTATCATTTCCCCGGTGAGCCAGACGTAACCTCTACGTCACCCCGCGGAGAGGTATGCGTCAAAGCATTCCCCCGCGTAAAAAAATATGTATATATGTAGATAACTACATGACAAACGCGAAGCTTCGCTGCTAGTAGACGGTTTGAAGAGCAGTCGTGTCTTTACTGACATCACAGCCCAATCAGAGTTGTAATAAAGGGTTTTTCATCATTTACGAGTAGTATAAAAGTATAAGCGCCTGTGCAATTGTCGATCTCGAGAGTTCAAGCCAGTTGCTATAAATTCTTTCAGAAATTCTGAATGCCTGGATGAAGACTGGTAGGAGAGGTTGAACGTAACTTTTACCAGTTGTCTCGTACCTGAGGCAAGTGGAAAATCCAATGCCAATGATCATATCTTCAACAAACAGTTGCAACTGATGCAATAGAAATTAAATTACCTTAAAATTTCTGGACGATTGTTCAGGCTGTTCGTTCTATTAAATATATTTAATATAACCGTAATATGCTTGCTATCGCTGCGTTTGCGCCCATGCTTGAGCAATTTGGCTGTGCATCAGCTAACATTCAGTATTGGATATAAATTAGCTGAGAAATAAAGAATATATTGTCCATTTTAAAGTCAATTAGGAAGCGTATATACACGTATGAAATCACAAGCACAGGCGTATTACTCTAAATTTCATAAAATACTGCTGCAGTTTCTATTCTTGTTATTAACGTTAGATACCTATATTGCGTCAATTGCATCAAATCAACCACGAAAGAACATTTCTAAATATAAAGATCGGCGTTACAAAATTTTGCATACTTTATTATCTAGTGATACTTAAAATTTAGTATCGCTTTAAATGTAACTGTTATTATTATGAGTGTCAAATTAAACTTTACATTGACATTTACACTGACAGCTTTATAGAAAATTGGCCATCACATCGAACACACTAATTCCTCCTTCCAACGCACGATTTACGCGGGACGACAGACACTGAAACACACTATATTTTTAAACTGTGGTGAAATTTATTGAAGTGTAATAATTAAAGTTTAAGTCCACTAATTCGAAATGGTTGTAAAAGTTGTATTTACAAGAATAAACAGTAATAAACAGTCGTTGCTACCATTACACCGGATTAGAATGTCGTCGAGGGACAGGCCGGCAGCTTGCATATGTTCAAGTGATTTTTCACGGCTACGGAACCCGTGTTCAAAGGGCACGCAGTACGGTGTCGCAATCACGATCCTCGATCACGACTGGTCCTTCTACTATCCATTTGAATCTCCCCCACAACCTAAAATAGACACTATATCTTTATCATTAAAGTTCACCGCAAATGCGTCGCTAAATTGGTCGGTTTCGATTAAGAAATTCGCGTTTACGACAACCGAAAATGTATCTTATTTGAATAGGTTTAAAGTGGTTTATAAGTGTGTGTATATGTTTGTTAGGTGGTAAAATGTCTCTAGACCGTGTCGCTACTAGCCTTAAATGCATTAAGTTTGTTTTAGAGATAATAATCGTTGCGAATGCAAGTGCTTTGTTGTTTCAAAGATAGAGTTGTTGTTGTTGATTTATTTTTGGTCAACCATTGTTGGACTTAATAAGGGATGGAGATATTCAATTATCATTTGCGTAACATACGCACTAGTATAGTTATAAATAGGTTTACAATACATACTTACTATATTTAGTCAAGTATTTTGGAACTAATGAAGTTAGTAAAGCTCCTTTGAAACTCGTTATACTCTGTCCATCCGTTTATTTTCTTTTTGACTATTCGAAATTAGTGACGCCCTCACACGTTACCCATTCGATTTGAAATATCTAATGTTAAGAAGAACTTTCAATCGATTTAATGCATCGATATATTTTAGTATAAATATTAAGTATTCGTTTATCAGTTTTTTTAAATTATATATGAAATAAATAAAATGATGCAATTAAAAATATTTAATAATTTTACTTGTTTCATTTGTATATCCATAACCTAGCTAATTTATTAAATAAATAAGTAGGTAGATACCTATGTGATTTCGACTTAATTCCTTGCAAATAATTAATCAAGGAGTCTTAGTTACTATTTTTTTTATTAAATTTACAGAAAAAATACTCACATAAAGTCAAATTATTTTTTTCATAATATGATTGATTTATCTTATTTCAAGACCTGTTTTATAGTCTGTGGTTTTTTGTTATGCACAGAGCACTTCATTAAGTGGGCATTACCCGTCAATAAAGTACGACATTACTGTAGTACATTATTCCGAGAAAAAAAACGGTAATTCATAGGCGTGAGCTGTCAAAAAGGAAAATAAACGAATGGACAGAGAATAACTTTGTTATTACTAGTATACACCTGATGAAAAACAGTAACCGCCACTCACAGATGTGGCTGTATTTTCTTGACATTACAGGATCTATTTCAATGTAGCAGAACTAAGCAGCTAAACATTGTAGCCGGCCTCGATGGCGTAGTGGTTAGTGTAACCGACTGCCACGCCTGAGGTCGCGGGTTCGATTCCCGCACAAGTCAAACATTTGTGTGCATGAACATGGATGTTTGTCTTGGTCTGGGTGTTTCTATGTATAATATGTATGTATTTACAAAAAAAAAGTATATATGTATGTTTATCCATTGTCTAGTACCCATAGTACAAGCTCTGCTTAGTTTGGGCTAGATGGTGTTGTGTGTATGTGGTAGAATATTATTATTATTATATGTTTCTCTTTCCCGGGTATATTCCTAATACGTTAGGAAAATACCCGGCCCTTTGGGAGGCTTACACGGAGACATAGGTCCAACGTGAAGAGGCCCTTCGAGAGTTTTAATCAAAGGTGGGATGGAACACCTACAGCGGCACTAGCCGCAGCAGGCGTAGGACTATTGCTACGTATGGATTCTAATATATGGGCTATGGGTATGGGTGTTTGATGGACTGGTATATTGGTAACTATGGATGATAAAACGGTGTCTGCCCTGAATACTCTAATAGTATCAATCGAATGGACAGACGGTGACTCGCCAACTCACTAGATGGGCCCCCTGAATAGCCACGAGTGGCATACAAGCTAGCAGCAGGGGGCAACACCGGTGCGAGCGGCTAGGGGTGTCGAGCGGTGCGGCGCCGGTTTCACCATCACGGTTCTCGTGAAAACGGAGACCCGGAGCGGGTTTCCCCGTAGTTATGCCCTTGAAAATGACACTTTCACCCCCAAGCATGTAGCTCTAGCGGCCCTCCTCTGACCGGCCGATCAAGGCAAGCCAGAGTTGAGAGTGCTACGGGCGCTCTTGAAGTTCCACCCCAGCCAACCAGTAACGGCAAGCTGAGGACGAGGCCCTCACCGACTCTCTGAGGCATTCAGGACCGCAGTGTCGCCACTCACATTCAGCTCGCCACAAGCTGCCCTGCGGTTTGTGCGCTTTTATTTACCCTGGTGATACATTTTTTGTTTATATCACAAGGTAGTAGTTTAAAAGCTAGTATACTATGCCCTCCGGTTTCGCGTTAGTCTCATGAGGAGATAACGACTGTCCCAGAGGTTATTATTATTGTAAACTCTATAGGTGGCATTTTAAATAGGTAATTACCATCTTTACAACTATAACTTGAAACTACTACTATACCTTTTAACTTGAACGAGAAGTCCACTAGGGATGGATCTTATAGAAAATTATAATCAAATAACCCAGTGCATTCTTGGTGTAAGTAAGGGGAAATAGTGGATATAGTTCCGTGCTGTCAACACAAGGATTTAATTGTTTATATTATTTATACGAATGACACCTTTACAAGCGTATTTACTACTGAAAGTTTCTATCCTGAGTTTGATCTTATGCTTTAAAGCCAAAAGGAATTAACTAGCTTTATGCGATTCTATTAATCTGTAAGATCGAATAGATTGTAACGCCCTCTATTCCAAAACTATGATAAGTTTATAAAGTATAACGTTCTAAAATGTATGTACATTATGTACGTTTCCAAAATTTAGTTCTTAAACATGGCCAGTACAGACTGTTGAATATTAAACTTTTAGTATATTAGATTATTGTTTTCGTCTCGAATTACTTCTGATTATTTATAGCTTTTCTAATCCAGAACCGTTGATATACTCACATAAACAAAATGAACGGTAACTAGAAAACTTAGAAATCGCAAAGATAAGAACTATCGCTTGGCCACAAATTCTGAATATTTACGCATAAACATTTATAAAAACTTTTTAAAATTGCCTGTGTCAAATTTAGTCAAATCGTGAAGCAAATCTCATTTTGAATAAAACCGATATAAAAATTCACTGATAAAGAAATTAATGTCATAATAGCAAGAAATTGTATAAAGGTCGAAATACACGATATTTTTCTTAAATAAAAACACTACGCTTCACATAATACCGCTGTTATTTCCCTTCCCTGATTTTTTGAGGAAAAATATCAAAACATTCACCTAACCTGGTTTTATTAAAATAATTTCGGAGGAGTGCGTGAGGCGGGTACCGAACTGCCACCTATCACGCGACGGAACTAACAAACTTATCTTTACAGTTGACAAAGTGAAAGGTGACTAAATTCTTTAGTATTTTTATTCCATGATCAGTGGATTTTTTTAAATTCCAAGAACAGTTATAAGTTTGTAAGTCGATATAGACCTAATCAGTGAAACCTGTCCCACAAAGTTATGGTTCCCTGTATTCATAAACATAGATAGATAAGAATTACTTTTAGCCTACGAAGAAACTAATTAAGTTCAATATTATCTGATGGCTCCCACACACAGTTACTCAATAGTTTTCCGTTTCGATTCGACTTGTGAAATTTATTAGTTGTATATCATCGACATCGGTAAATGATTATTACAACTGTATTAATCGTTATTTTCCGGTGGTTTATTATGTTTATCTTTCCACTTCGTTTTGTGTACCTACAGATGTTTAAGATAAATGTGATCAGGTTTATAATTTGTATCTTGTATCCTATGAATAATATTTATGTTTCATAAAATGTTTTTGTTCTTACACACAAGACTCAGGGCCACTTGCACGACAACTCACAAAATACTTTTAGTACTAAATAGATTTAAAATATCGTGGCATCTCAGTCACCTTCACACGGATGACTGCGACAGCACGATGTTTCAAATCTATTTAGTGCTAAACGTATTTTGTGAGTTGTCGTGCAAGTGGCCCTTAGTTATGTAGTCTAGTAAAATATTTAATAACTAAATTTTTAAGCAATGTCGCTTCTTTTGTCGTGTGGCTATTAGATTATTATCTATTCTAAAAACCGACAGCGAACTCTCCAAGACTCAAGGTCTGTCTTTGCCAGATTCAACTGATTGAAATATGTTATAAAACTTTTCAATCCTAGTACCTACCATAACTCTTGAATTTTCAAACGGTAGTTGACTAGCTCAAACATTGGATGTTAGCCACCATGTAAACACAACCCGCGATATAGATCAAAATATTTAAACGATTTTGATCAATACCCATGTAATGTTTAAACGAGAGTAATTCATAATAAAATAATAGGTATATTTTATATTCTTATATAAATAATTTTACCGCTACCATAACCATTATGTATACCTAGGTACCTAAGGATATTACTTTTTGAATAACTATTTTGGATAGTAATTCCAGTTGTAAGTAAAATTCTTAAAAGCGATAAGTAGGTATGGACAAAATAGTAAAACAAAATTAACCCTGCACTTATGCAACAAGAAACAAGCAAATTTTCGAAAAACAAAACTTTTTGCTAAACACAATAAAACAATATGACACTAGCATCCCCATCTTGCGAGTATTTCTCGAGCGGGTGGGGTAGACAAATGACTCGCACCCCTGCTGCCCGAATGAGTTATGGCCACCAATCGAGCCGCGCCCGACAGCGGCCATTTTTAATTTTTAGGGGTGCTCACCCTTGCTGTATTATTATTAAGTGTGCGCTGTAGTGATAACATGACGAATGTGTGTGAAAACGTTGTAGGTATTTTTGAGCTTTTGTTTGTAACTACAACAAACTTCCATACCTACTACAATCGTCATTGCAGTCATTCTATTGCAAAATTTAGGATCTAGTCATCTAGTCTCTCATGAGTTTGCATTTCTCTTGATGCAATTCGATACGTTTAATCGTCACCAAGTCTTTTTATTCATTCCCTAACGTGTCTCTCGATTATGATGAACTTTGTTTCGAATAAAATCTTTAATTACTTTGTCAAATTGCGCCCCTAGCGGCAATTTATATGAACTACAAAATATATGAAAAGACGGCGACGTTTGTCGAACGATGGCTATGCAACCTTGTACTAAGGACACTGAAGAACATAAATAAGTTTCTAAGAATATAGCAGCTGAAGAAAGATATACAATTAGGTAATTCTATTTTGTAAATAAAACTGCAAGAAAAATAGAGGCAAATGCTGTGTTTTTTTTAATCGAATAGTAAAAACAGTTTGTTTCCTCTCTAATTTATTGTATGCTTTGATTCTGTTTCTAGAGTTATTTAAATCTCTTTTTTCTGCCAAAAAAATGTGTAGAAATCTTCAAAATCAAGCAAAATAATAACCATAAACAAATTTTAAATCTCACCTAAATAATGTAAGTTGGCACGCATACATTTTTTATATTGGGTTATATGCGTTAAATCAAGTAGCTCAACTCAATTCCACACTTCAATAAATCCTTTTATAAGTTTATTAGTTCAGATTACCGCTCAACAGTACGTAAATATTTGAAGTAGCACATTAAAATCAAGTTTTAATACGTCGTAAAAACTAATGCGCTCATAGTCGTCGATTAGAACAAATTGAACCATAAACGAACATCAATGTTGACGTAAATCACGCCCTCTAACGGCACAATGCTGAACTACGGGACATTTGTCGCTTCACTATCGTCTCAATCTCGCTCGGATGATGAACGACCACTTTTATTGCGGTTACACGCTTGTTTATTTACTGCTTTGTAATAGAATGTCAATAAACAACGTTGATAACTGAACGCGGCAATAAAATAATAATAAAACACGACAGTTATTGTGGCGGGAAGTGGCGCTCTCCCGCGTCGCGCTGCGAAAACGCCACTAAAAACAGCGACATCTGTCGTCGAATAGATGAATAACTTGCTCAATTTCCAATGCTCTAATTTCTAACTATAATTTTATAATAGAGCTCGCAAGCTATCATATAACTATATTTTCCTAAATAGTAGAAGATATGACAGTGGAATTAAATTCGACGTATAAATGACAGAAAAAAATATAATTGTCACGTTAACAAGCGAAGATCATTTATCACACGCTACGACACATCAATAATTCATTACTAATAACACAGAGACACTGACGTAATTAGTTCAATTACTCGCCCACCCAGTAATGCCTCCCTACACAGTAATTGAATTATTTATCTTTGGCTAAATTAGGAAAGGCAGATAAGTGCAATCTTCACCTTTGCCTAAGGTGTTGTGAAGACCACGAGTATAATTAAGTGTGCGTTAAACGGAACGGAAACAATAGATGCGTGACCTAGCCCTGAGATTAATTCGTGCGATAACAAATTAAATTTAATACGACTAAAAGTAGTATTTTACGAGATACGGAACTCATTCTAATTAGATTTTTTGTTATTCAGTTATTTTGTTCATCTCTCCACTTTAAATTCCACGTGTCGATACTTTAATAAGGATATAATTGTTATTTTAGTTTTTATTTGTAACTTTTTGCTCTTTATTGGTAATTGCGCTATTAAGGTAGATAGGGCCACCGCGTTTATACTAGTTATTTATTTAATCAATAGCTTGTTAAGTTATAATAAAAATGGATCTATCAATAATTACGTAAATAACACTACACTTTGTTATTAATTGTTTATCATACTACTCAATTTTAAAATGAGGGCATTGCCGCTAGCAATATTTTTTGCCACCCAGGGTATCGTGGATGTTTCTCATAAAATAAAATCACGTATTCTATTTCAAACAAACTGCCTTCGGTCTTATTAGTATATTTGATTTGCAGCAGCAGTATGAGAGTATCCATTTATACATTTTTCTTAAAAGCGCATCTATCAGAGATGGCGTTGAGCTAATGCTGAAAAAGATATGCTGATGATCAAAACAAACGTGGAAAGGTTCGTGGTGAGCTAAGTATATGAACACTATAGTACACCCTAAGATATTGTTTTCGTTATCTTTTGCGAGTATGTACTTTGATGCAACTGTATATCGGTCTATATTGTTACAGGTTACATCTATTTTTCATTTACAAGAGCCCATTCTCTCAATAGGTACAAAATGTTTAAAATAGAGTTCTGATATAGTATCAGTATCATAAATATCAGAAACAGCATTCTTTTAAATTAAAATAAATGTCAATGTAAACATAAATTCCATTTTACTCTGTTCTGCACAGTTTTTATTGGGGAACTGGTCCTCAGTACGAAACCTCCAGTGATTTATCCCACAAGTGATGATAGCGCGTCTTAGTAAACGTAGTAACGTTAAACATTACAACTGCCGTGAATGTTCATATATTATAAATGAAACTAAATGCGAATTTCTTATGTCTAGCAATCCGGGCAACATTAGAATACAAGGACAATTACAAAGACATTAGTCAGTAGAACATTCTCCGGGTTCATTATAAAGCATCGGGTCTGTACGACCCCCAGATTAGTCCTTGGGCCCCTGTTTAGGAATGTTCACTATTAGTAGGGACGAAAAATTAATGTCACTTATTTGTGTACTATGCAGTGAGTACATAAAGTATGCCAGTTTACATAATATATTCTTGTTTATTTTAGGCCCTAGTGTAAATTAAATTAATTTAAATCTCAACTTCTCTTTCTAATGATGACCAAAGAAAGACGATGCAAGATTTTAGAATAGTAAATTTAGCTAAGCTTGCTCGCGTTTATTTTTCTTCCCTATAAAAATATGGTTTGTATCGGTTTATTTGATGGTATATGATAATGGATGGTAATGGATAACGGATATGAGACTTATACATATATAAGATATAAGTCTCACATCCAAATAGCACTATTATCTGACTAAATCAAAAGTAATTATTGACAACGTTTTAAAAACATATAAATTACCTTTTCCCGTTGTACTTCTATAGACAATACACACGGTTTCTGTTACTGCAATTTTCTTTTTAATTATGATACACTCAAGTGCACTGTTTTCTGGGTAAATAAAAATCTTGTTTATTGCTAGGTATTTTTTACAATAGAAGGTATGCGGGACTTAGTCGCCTCATACTAGAGCATGAGAGAGCACTTGTCCTGTGGGTAACTAAAACAGTGTCTCAATAAGTAAGCTGACCTGCAATTTAAAATCCCAAACAGTATTTATCTATGCGAGTTATTGTACATTATGTGGGAACAATTACACGTCCATTAATCAGAGGCGTCCTCCGACAGTTTATTGCGCCTCCGGCCCTCAGCCCTCCGGCGGTTACAACCCTTCCCCGTTGAATTACGCCCTTTTCCAACGGCCTCCAACTTCGCTACAAGTTTTCACTTGATTAGCCACGGTGACTTTGGAAAAGTTCGCCTCAGTGTATCCGCTGTTGTCTCTGAATATTTTGATTTATGGCGCCTATTCTAAATTTTGTTAAGTAGCTTATAAGGTTTTATAGGAAGCGTGAAATCGAATTAGATATATTAGATGAAGAGGTGAACAGCCTTTAAGCTTATCTATACAATAATATTATAAAGATTAGATTTTTTGTTTGTTTGTAACGATTTAACTCAAAAACGACTCTACCGATTTTAAAATTATTTTACCAATAAATAAATAAATAATTTATTTCCCTTTAAAAATTACAGATAGTACAGAATGATATGATATGATTACTTAACAACTACCTATTTACAATGCACTTTTATGTGTACATACAGGACTCCTGTCTCCCAAACTAGGTAATAACCTATATCTTGGGGGTCAGTGAAGTGATGAGTGAAGTAGTGTTGTAAGCTCTAGTTAATTCACATAGGTACATATTACATGTATGTGGATATTAAGTTACATTTTAGATATAGATGATTTAGTAGTTATAATTCTTAATAATATAAGTTATATTATCATCACATAACATATGCTATATTTTATTTAAAAAGAAAGCACTGTTACTGACATAACCTAACCTAATTTTACGCGAGCGAAGCCGCGGGCAAAAGCTAGTAAATTATAAATATGATCTACAGCTATTTTTAGATCACGTTTTTTTAAACAGTATTTTTATTCTTCTTAGTAATTAAGATAAGCTAATATGTCCACGCTTCATGAAGTCTTCATTTGTTATCTATCGTCAAAAATATAATTCAAAATAAAATACTATTAAGTTCTCACATTAAAATTAATGCCAAACAATACATAATTAAGTAATAATTGTCAAATATGTAATCAACATTTTAATAAGAATCCTATGTATGTTGTTATATAAGAGGTGGTAACAATGTACATCTATACAGGGTGTCCGGTAATTAACGCATAACCTTGGAATGTCTTATAGTAGAACTGATGGCCGTTCAGAAAAAAATATGAAAAAATCTATCCTAGCTACTACCTGAAATATGATATTTTTTTAATTGCCATATTTAATTTTCTTGTACACTACGACAATAAATTTTTTTGTTGTTTTATTATTAAACACTAATTATGCTAATAGATAGACAGTCAAAAGTATGACTAGCTATTACACTTTTTTAATATTACTTATTTTCTTTGTTTTTCTCTGAACGACCTACTATAAGACATTTCAAGATTATCCATTAATTACCGGACAATCTGTACTAAATTGAAGCAAAAACTTTGTACCCCTTTTTACGAAAACTGTTCGGACGGAGGAGTATGAAATTTGGCACAGTTAAAGTTTAAGTGGAGAAGGAGTGGTGAATCCTAATATTTTTATAGAATATGCATTAGAAATAAGTACTTTAAATTAATGAAAAAACACTACACGCACACAACCATGCATTGGACACAAGCAGTCGAATCGCGTTCGTAGTATTTCGGTATTGTTCGACTGGAGTCGTAGAATACTTCGTAACTATGGTTACATATGTATGTGGAGTAGGTGACTAAATGAAATGTGATTATAAGGGTATAGTTATAGACAATAAAACCTTAATAACGATCAAACTTAAAATTTTAATCAATTATGGTAGAACTTCGACCACTTGGTGACCGCTAGTACTAATAAACGGTATCTACTGTTATGTTAGCTGACTACCTATTCTACTTTATCTTTTAAGATAATAGGTATTGTTTTATAATAGTAATCATAATTATACATTGTAAGTGCTGCTATTACTTTACTGCTTCGCTTTAGAAGACGAATGCGTCGTAAATGGCGAGAGTAGTAGGTACCTATCGTAATAGGATTTAGCGGGATTTCTCTGAGAATTCTCTTTTAGAATTAAACATTTTAATTTGTCCAGTAGATGGCAATATGATCGTTTTTGTTATAGTTCAGACTGGAACACGTAACTGATGGGTATTAAAGTATTTCAATGCAATAAGGATAATTCAGATAACTCTTACCGAAAAATACAAAAATGATAAATTAAACTTGTTTTAAAATTCAAATGTAGTTAATGCGTATTTTTTAATGTTACAGCTCTTAATTAATCAAATCCAAAATCTGTTGTAATAAATGTAAATATTTTGTTTCTTGTAATTCTATCATATTTTATGCCGCAAGGCTCAAATACAGCGTTGCCTATCTGAATAAGAACTTAATAATAAAAAAAACATTGCTGACGTCATTGTACATGGTCACTGTAACTTGAACTGAGTTCAAACTCAATTGAATTAATAAAATCTAGTAACGAGCAGTACCTATAGTTGTATACGTACGCCCATAATTAATCATCAAATTACCCCTAAAATGAATGCATTTATTTGCATTCGCGAAGCTGCGACAGCAATGTTTGCACATAAGGCAATAACTGCGTTTTAAAGAGGCAACGCGCTACGTAAGCGCAACCAACGCTCGCGCAAACATTAATAATTTTGGCGCGAACAAATGACGCGGCTGATTAATGATTTACGTACCCAATTCCGTGTTGTCCACGGGGGTATGAGATACATGTATGTGTAAGTGTGCTTATGTACCTATTAGAGATTTACGGGAACAGTTACATCGTCAGACTGAGCCAGACTTGCTACTCATTTATACGAGCGAATGAACTTACTTTGATTGTGATGTTAATAAAATGTGTGTTCAGTATTTAAAAGGGTTCTTTTTATCAATCAAAACACGGATCATGTAGGTAAATTTAAATGATAAAATAGAGCGTAAAATACTACCTATACAGAATAAACAGATGAAATCGAATTTAGTTTAAGCATAAATTCAAATCTGAAATTAGAATGAATATATTGTCATTTAAATTAGTTTATAACATGTTCAAATTTCAAATTAAAGTAACATCACACCAATATTTTACTCACTTTATAAAAACCACAAATATATTAAGATTTGTTTATATTGTTTTCACCAAATCTACCGAGTAATACTATAAAATTTGTCTGCTGAGAAGAATCTGTAGTCATAAAAATCGATAGTCTATTTGACAATGAAATTCGATACATCAGCAAAAACGTTTAGGTAATAAATTCACATTTTGATTTATATATTCCTTTTTCGCAATTTTGTAACCCTGCTAATGCTGCAGTATCAAGTATCAACAAAGAACACAATGTGTATAGGTACTATGTCGACCATATGCGACATGGGTACAACTGTGGCAGGTCAGGTGGCCCCTAAGGGTCCACTCCAGAGGGTCCCTGTGCCAGCTAGACGCTTTCGTATGATTTACTGCACCCTTATTGATACCCATTTTAATTTTGTCCCGTAGCATACATATGTGTAGGTAAGGAACATTTTTATGCAGCGTATTGAAAAGGCTAGCACATAATTTATGAGTGTCTGAGAATAATTAATTGCCTAGTAATTTATTTAATCTTGTTATTTATCTAAAGTTTTATGTATTTATTATATCTTTGTAAAAAATATATTGATTAAAGTTACGACTCACAAATCTACAACTTATGAATATTTATCTAGTAATGTAGTAACTAACGGTGAAGGAAAACGTCATAGAAACCTGTTTGTCTCAGAATTCTCCATAATGTTTTCGAGGATATATAAAGTCTGCCAACCCGCTTCATCCAGCGTGATAGACCCAGAAGGATTTTCCATCTTCTTATTGTGAGAACACAATAAAAAGATGGACCGTACCCAGCAGTGGGACAGATTATGTACAATGATAATATTATTAGATAATAATGCCTTATATTCATATATCTGAGGCACATACCATTCCCATTGTCAACAGCTTTTAACAAATATCCAGACCCCAATCCTTTGTGTATAAAGCCCTCAATGATACGTTTATGTGTGATTACATTCATTACATACGTATGTGTTAGTATGACAACTTTTCTAAGCGCCCGTTCTTTAGAAGATTTACTTGAGGGATAAAATTGGCTCCCATTTAGCATCGGCACCGATATCACAATACCGACTGCCAGCCGATTTAAATTTATTTCGGACGTCGGTAACTTCCAATTTAAACCTCTTAATCCTCTATGATGTATGTCGGTATTCGGCAGGATTAAAAGTTCCACGGAAAATAACCGGGAAAACCTTTTCCGGGGTCGGATTGACCCGGGCAGGAGCGGGATTAGGCGGCCGGGATTGGATATACATAAATCTCGGACAAGGCTTTAGGGGCGACGCAATTAAGCCTCCGCGCTGATATGTCATTTTGTGACGAGTATCATCCAGATTTGGACAATACTAATCGCGAGCAATTCCCCTTTATGGGAGCGAAAATATAATAATTCGAATATTAAAATTCAGCAGCCGACGTGTACAACGCACAATGGACGCTCTGTCGGGCATTGCGTCATAAATAATTCAATTTCATAGTAATAAAATACGCGTGACCAGCGCAACGGCGTGAAAACTTTTCAGCAATTACGGGTTGAATATAACAAAAAGCGTCGGTCGATCCGACACGGCGGGGTCGGTCGGTGAGACCCGTCCGACGCACTCGTAATTCATGCATCAGCTTGCGGGATAGGGTTGGCCGCGACTGCAGCGCGATGACTTATAGTTTGTATTAATACGCTTCGAACACAGGAATCCAATCTGACTTCGATTAATTAATTTATGCGGGAAAATCTATTACGTAATTCAATCATACAATTAGATTACATACCTACGTATACACATAAATACTGTGGCAGAAGCAACATATTAATTTAATAAATTAAACTTCGTTTTTTTAGTCAATCAATATTTATTAGACAACTCAATCCTGCTTCGCATTGCATTCGTAATTAAGAATTTCGTCATTTTTAGTCTTTTAAATTAAAAGACAAATGATTATCGCTCCGGTGAGTAAAGTACTGGCTATTAATAAAACGTGTAGGACTGTAGGTATATACCCAATTAGTCAAACTAGATGGGCTCTTTTTACGTCGAACGCAAAGCTATGTATGCCGTTGAAAAATTGCGTGGAGTACTTACATTTATCTTAATAAATAAACGAATTGGCCACGTAAGTCAGATATACATAAAAAAAATCTTACGTAAAGCAATTGTGTGTTTTATAGGTGTTATTCCAGGAATATAAAAGCCATAGAATGCCACGTTCTACGGACACATAAATTCTATAAAATTACATTGAAGTACATGATTTATACCAGTTTAATTATCGCAATTAGACACGCCTCCTAATCAACACGTAGATAATCGCCGTAGGTTGCATTAACCCTGCATATTAACTTATGCATACATTAGATGCTAAACGCACCTACTTAACTACTATGCAATTTATAAAATAAAATTAATTCTATATTTTAAATAAAAACAACACATAATAGCGTACCTAACTACATATCAACTCACCGAATTGCATTAATACGCGTTTGCAATTAAATAAATCATGCAACGCGAAACTATAAAAGTGATAGTGATTAGGTACCTACTCACCAAATATTTCTAATCGACGCGATGTACCTACAAAAACTAGTAGCGTATAAAATATTTCTTATAGAATTAAAACTACGTAAAACAAAAACGTATTCCATATTTAGTTACCCGGATGTGACGAAGTAAGCAGCCATTAAAATTAGGGTTGGGCCACGAAACTCGCGACTAGGGCAGGACCGAGGCCGGCGCGCCCTGGGGCACGGTTCATCGAAAAAAAACGAAACAAAAACACACACATACAATGAATAACTGCCGGGCATCGATACAGATGAGATGAAAGATTTCTCAATGTCCGCCCGTTGTTCTTATTACTTGTAACTCAATATTGAGTCGAGTCGTTTGTTTTATTGCTTCATAATGTTTATACACATATAATGAATAACAATTATTAGTTTTGTTGAGCTTATATTTTCAATTGCTTCATCTGGATTTTAAATTATAAAACTGCCGAAGCTACTCGTACTGAAAAACTGCTAATTGAATTTGTTAAAAGCTCAACATATTTTGAGCCAATTACAAAAAATACCTAAGGAACCTTCCACAATTTCGTCATTACAACACAGGAGCAAAAAAGCTCAGTTACTCCAAAATATCTACTTAATAACGGACACGAAATTAAAAAGCAATTTGGTAACCGTTACTAATTTAGGCGGCACGGCATGGAGCTCTCAATTTGGGAGGGGCTCGGTGGCGCGCGGGGTGCGGGGGGCGACCAGAGCCCTAATCTAAAAGCTGTCAGTTAACGCGGCAGGCAGCTGGGGCCGCGCGCGCCTGTGTGCATCCTTCCTTATATCCAATACATAGATGCCCGCCAGGTAACTCGCACCTAGAAGCGAATCCACCAAACCACCGTTTCAAAATGTTATTATTATAATTAAACTATTCCATGAAATTTTAATTGACAGAATCATATATAACTTACCTATTAAATTAAGCCCGGAGCTCAAAGCGTGAAATCCTATTAATTAGCTAACGCACCGTGTCACTTTGATTTACGCTCCGGGTTATGTATGTAAGAAAACTCAGTTTTCCTGGACAGTCGAGATCTAACCTCATTAGTTGATATATTCGAGTTGGGAAGCAAAATTTATATTAGAAAAAAAAATACTATAAGTCACTGCCCACATTCGGGACAGATTAAAATCTTTTTACACACCGGCTAATTCTTGTGCGCCTACGCGTCTCTAAATTTGAAATTCGAACGCCGAAATATGAACACCTTTAGTTGTGTCTTTAAAAATATATAAAGTTTTGTATAGATGGTTCGTAATTAGCATAAGTTTGTTAGAGTGGAGTCGGTTTTTCCATTTGCGGGGACACTAATTCGACATGTCTTTTTTATGATATGTATTTTCGTGTATTCGACAGTGTGTCGTCTATAACTCAATACATTTTATGACTACACATGTACATAAACTTGTCTAGCACACCTCCGTGGTGTCTGATAACTAATAAGATACCTACCGAAATTGATTTTTATACGGCAAATTAAATAAAATTAGACAATTTAGTGTTCACTTACATACTTATTTTATAACTATAAACACCTTTGATAATGCTTCGACATTTATCTAAAGTAGAAAGATTCACTTCTAAAACTGATTTAATATGGAAGATATGATAGATGATAGGTTATGTAAATTATACTTTTATGGTATTTTTATTAGCGATAAAAATATGTGGTATAGACCACAAGACGAATGACTCATTGCAAAATTTCTGAGGCTTAAATGTCAATAAACTTAAGCTGTCTTAGATTACCAGACATAATTTAAAATCCTGGCCGCCCGTGTGCCGCTGCGACTCAATAGGATAAATTCTCCTTAAAGATTTTCGTGTCTTATGTAATGTATGTATGTCTCGTCATGTATGAAGCAAAACAATAATTATCTTGTTCTGTCTGTGTACTGCTTATAACATAGCATTAAGTCTACTTAATTCTATACATTAAATTTGAAACAAATTAATAAGATAGAATCACTAGTTAGAACAAGTACTTTATACTGCAATAAGCGATATAATAATACTCACTAAAACTATTTCCATTTCTAATCAAATGGTACTTATATCGTAGTTTAATGGGAAGTGGGCGTCGCTTCCTAATTAGGGGCTAAAATAATTAAAAAACTCTGTATTTCTTATCTATAAAATATACAACAGGTGGGGCGGGACAAAGGGACGAATTCCTACAAAATTAGTTAACTTAGTACGTGCGTATACGCATAGTAAATGTAGAAAATGTGACCAAGAATTTTTTATCAACAGTTTTAGTTAAGTGATTAATTAAAGTTAAACTAGAACTTTTAAAGTTATTCGTTATTGTTTAAATGAAATAAAGGCTTTACTATTTTCACCTGCTTTGTGTTAATAAGTTTTATACTTTATTAGTCAAGAGACTGTTTTGAATAAGCTTTAAGTTCAATTTAGATTTATAATTAGTTTTAAACTTATAACTTTTTAATTTGACTTATAATTACAAAACTATTATAAAAGTGTAAATTGATCGCAGTATATTAAAAAGTAAAAGGTAAATAAAGATCAACTTATAATGGCATTTGGTACTTTTCACAAAAAATCCACTTATGATAGAGCCTTAAAAAACAACACGTACCCAGTTTATATCTTATATATCAACTATAGCACATCACTAAATTGGCTGAGCTAGCATGACAAGGCAAGTTGATAGCAATCAAAAGTTTTTTTAAGCTAGTCAATATGCGCCTCGAAGCTGAAGGCCTAGTATATGTACATTTTCTATAAAGATAACTCTATAAATATAAGACGATGTTATAACAAGTCTTGCCCTCGGCTATGACCGGTGTTACGGCAAAGCTGGGCGAAATTGTTTATTGCCCATTTCCTTCAGTTATGGCGTGATAATATATTCTATAGTCTCTTGTAATACACTCAATAAACAGATGATTATACTACTTAAAATATGACTAGTAGTCAAACGGTTTAGTAAGAGCTTGTTGATGATAGTAAACTAGTAGACATTTGAGAACTTCAATTGAATATTAACTAGCAATGTGACGTTAATATGTTCTTATTATATGGAAATTAAACATGGTGGGTAAGTGTGGGTGTGATATATTTCAGCATGAGAAGTTGTTTAGGTGCAATGTTATGTTATGTCTGCGAGTACATGCGACTGTTGTGATGCCTTAGGTTTGCGTCAAATGTCCAGTAAAGTGTTTCTGGGTTTTTTGCCAAGAAATGCCAGCAGATGGCAACAGATTCGCCTCCTATTACGTGGGCTTAAAATGATTGCTGGCTAAATATAGGTAGAATACATCTCTGCCGATCCCTTTGGAGATAAAGACGTGAAGCTATGTATGTATGGATGCGAGGAGCAAAACATTAAACATTATTATTTTTCTTTGCAGAAACTAGCAATAATTCCCAGTAGGGGAATCAGCCACAATAGTATTATTCCTGTATCGCGGTAGATTTTACCAACATTCAAACAACAGGTACAAGGGATATTCAGACTTAATTCATCTACTTATGAATCACAAGAATGTTCTCCATTGCAGTGGCGAGGTAATTACTTAAACCAATGGACCATCGACAAGTCATATACTATAAGACTTAGGTACCTACTTCATACAAATTTTATAGAACACGTCAAAGTAGGTTTAAAGAAATGTAAATACTAAACTTTTCTTAGTAGTCCATTACGATAAACCCAACTCACCAATTAAAATTGGCAATATAGTCTAGCCATTATGCAAATAAATAAAAGCCGCAATACGAACATAGTAAAATAATTAAAGACGGAAGCCTCGATTTCCTTTGCATCCTAAAAAGTAGCATTCCTTCCTAGGGTTCAAGTCTTATTCATACCAAATTTCATCTAAATACTTATGCTGTGAGAAGTCAATAAACAAACAAAGTCACTTTCGAATCTGTAATATTAGTATGGATAACACGATTCCGTACAGTTCCTCAGTACCTAGAGCGCGTGTTTTCACATAGTAGATTCGTACAGTTTCCCAACTTCGACATACATAGTACGAACGTTCTATGATATTTTAAATTGAATACACTATATATAATCAGAAATGTATGTTTAAATAATAAAACGTTCAATATTATAGACAAGCATTGTAATGAATGATAATTTATCGTTTATTTTATCAATATATTGAATTGAACTCACATTATTCGATTGATTCCGCTCATTATATATTCGTTACTACTCATCAAGATAATCAAATATAAAGTTTATTACATATAAGAAATGTCAAAATGTTGTATAAAACTTATAAACATAGCGTTTTGCAAAGTTGATTTTAATAAAATTGCGGTTAAGTTAGTATGAATATTATTATTGAATTTATTATTTTATATATTAGCATATAAATATGGAGATTTCTATAAATCTTAATTGCCTATTTTTAGTTTTCGATCGGTTTAACAGGTACTATTAGGCTACTGCTGTTAGTGTTCCCAGTTCAAATTATGATTTTGTTTAATTGAGAGATTTATAATCTTCAATCTATCAATCTTCACACTGATGACGGTTGAATATGGAATGTAAAACTGACTTGTATTACTACAAATAATCTGGACTTGTACCCACCTATTTTCTGCGAATAATAAATCAATAAACGTTTCTCTAGAATATATGTAGCTTCTATCATAATATAATATGGTAACATCACTGTATATTCTTGAAGGTTAAAGTAAATCACTTATATATTTCGATGGGTATCGAAATATACAAGTAGGTAATACACATATGAGGCTTATTGGAGAAGAGGCTATTACTGGACACAGTTCCTAATTCCATGTAACAAGACTCAGATGTGCCTATCTAGATAATACTTCCCGTGAAAATAATAAACTTTTGTGACCATATACTTTAAATCAAATAAACTTTGCCTTCATAACATAAGTGACTGTTTCAAATTCAGTAGTACAAAACTTGTTGCAGTTTGTTAGTTTGTCGCCCACGTTTAGAACAACATATTTCTCTGGACCGACTGCTACAATTTCTTCGATAGAATAACATCTCACAGTTCATAAACATTGACATATTTCAGCCAGTCCAAAAGTTACTGCAATAAAACCTTTTCAATTCAAGTAGGTAGGTAATATTTTAAAATTCATTCGAAATAAATATTCGAATTTCGATAAGGAAATCAAACTATAAGCATCAATTATGTTAATACCACTTATCTGTACGCCAAATTAACAGTTTGTATACGTAAATGTGACACTACCTACTTAGTTTATAATATTTGAATTAGAATCGTGAATAAATGGTTGCTTGGAGATACGAGAAAAGCATCTGACACGCGAACCGGTTCCAAAGTCGCCGGGACCAAAGAAATCATCGAGGGACACTTTGTAAATTCTAAATAAACCGATTATGCAAAGCGTTAAGGGAACGCTGATAAAACAACAAACAAATATTAAGACCTATGATCGAAACCCGGAGCGATTTGGATAACTTCCTGCATGAAAAAATATTGCATAATATGAAGTTTCTGTATAAAAATGCCCGAGAGGTGTTAGTTACATATTGAATATACGTATAAAAGAAAGTGTAATAAATATACTACTAGAAATACTAAAAGAAAGTTTCCTCTTCATTTTCAAACATATAAATTTTTTACAAACCTTATCAAAATCGACGTAAGGATTTGGTCAATATAGCTTTACTGCTTAAGAGCAAAAAATATCGTTACGTACTAGGTAAACTAAACATTACATTTGTTTACTGATTGACTGCCGGTCAAAAGTTAAATTAAAGAAGATTTCTTAGTGCGAAGCTTATTGTTCTGACCTTGTCAAGCCTATTCTTTATGATAGCATCTCAAAAAATCAACAATAGTTAACAAACAACAACGCAAAGGCACTTGTACAAAGAGCATTTATAACGGAGAAATTTCATTTACTCACAGGGTGTCCAGTTTTTACAGTGTTGCTCAAAATCCTTTGCCCTGGCGACATTTCAATAGAGACTAAAAAATAAACAATAGAAATAAAAACTCGCAAGGCTAAAGAGGAAGGCCGGACGCAGCTAAATGAAAGAAGTTTGTAAAAAGTTTGACACATTTTTAGAAACATCAGGCACGAAATGCTCGCTCGCGGGGACCGCTCGTAAATTTTCTGTAGCGTCAGAATGAAAAAGAGGACATCATTGTTGAAAATTTTCGAACGCATTCTGTGATTTCGTATGTAATCGAGTCGCTTTGCACGACAATAATAAACGCGATGCTTGTTGTGCTCACGTTCTCGTGGCATTTATTTAGTCTACTTCATGATTCAGCATTAGATTATTTTTAAAGGTTTCCAATTGTTCAATCGCCACACCTATTATTTTGATGTCAACCAAAAACATCTATTTCTTTTATATTGTTACACGAATATATCAGAAGCGTATATGCGGTTCAATTTATATCAAAACTGTTTCAATCAATTCGATTCAATCTCACCCCAAATATTTGGTACGATCCCGAGATTTCCCCATGATTCCTTTTGGCAATCAGATGTTGGTTATTGCAAGCGGCTCGGCTTCCCCCGATATATTTCCTGTACGGATAAGAGAAGTGAGCTTCTTTCTACAGAAGCACGATAAGAATTTCATTTCCTCGCGGCTGTGAGAGCACCGCTATCTGAGGAAGTCGCTGACAAAAATACCTAAGTGATAAAAGCACTGAATTCAGTTCAGGTGCTGGCAATATCGTGAGCGCCTTTTATTTTGTTGGTGAGGTTAGAACGAAGCACATATAAGTGCTCGTACATAGGTAGTACTTCGCGTTCACGGCGAACACGAAGCGTGACCGCCGACACACACACAGTTTACTAAAATGATAATGAAAAATGTTTGATAAAAACAAAAGAGCACGATTTCGGAGAATAACAAAACGATTCGGATGGAGCTTTGATTTTATGAATTCCCAAAGCTAGGTCTGAACTTTTGTTTCGGTTCTTTGATAAAAAAAGTATTTCGACCCTTTCATATGGGCGGGCAATTTTGAACTTTGACATGTTGAGTTAGGATCGGTTATCGAATGATCGGCTGATATCAATATGGTTTGATTTCGCCTTTAGGTCTGAGGATCGGGATGACATCTTTTATCGCGATGCATTCCGTTCGACGGTCTTTAAGGAGTTTGTGTTAAGCCGCAATATTTGAATTCTTATAAGTATTCGTATCAATTTATAATATATTGTAAAGTGGCTTTTATTTATTATTAAAAAATTGCTTTATATTGTTAATTTCTTAAAGTAAGTTGTATTAGAAATATAATATTTACCAAATATAAACTTCTGTGATTTAGTCTTCCTAAAATAGTAACTGTGTAATGCTTTGAAACTTCATCCGAATCCTTTTAATATTCTAACATAAAAGTTTCTAAACTCATAAATTTTATTAATAAAACTTGTATAAAACTATAGGCAAAAAGTAAATAATTAAACATAAATAATATATAAACAAAGTGATTAATACTCACAATAAATAAAAATCCTTATAAAATCTTGATTTGATCACTTAATTGGATTAACGATGACACTAAAACACCAACAAACAATCATCGATATCACTATCAACACTAATTAGTATGATATAAAATCATAAAGTCTGGTTGAACCACAATAAATAAAAAACAATAATTAATTAAGACTATGTTGAACTTGGAGCTATTAAGTTCGAATTAAATTATTAGGCGCGTATCAGACCGCGGTCACAACTACGATACGTATGGCCTATACAAATCCTTATTTACAACTGACACTGTTGTCCATACTATAACAGAGTCGTGTTCTGTGCTCAGTGTGCTCACATAGAGCGGAGAAGGCATCTGCCCGATATTACACGAAACCTACTACGCGCGCTACGATAAAACACCGCATCAACCGATCCAGAATATTTTTACACAACTTCACGACCCCAGCATACAAGCTCGACTGTAAAAAAAAGTCACGAGGTAGGGGAAAAATTTCGTAAGCCATTATCCGACTCTATACAAAAGTTTTGACACGAACACTTTGCGCTTGGGCACAGTCTATTTTAGTGAGGTGCGAGACAGATATATATTTAGTAAGCGACTAATCGCGGCGCGTGCGACTGAGACAGATAGATGAATGTGTGTCGCATTTGAATAAAGTTTAGGGGGACCAAAGAATCGTGAGCCGCGGGATGCCGAGTAGGTGGTGATAAAGCATTCGTAGCGAGCTCGTTCCCAAATCGAATACGATGAGTAATAATATTTAAAAAGCAAGATTTGTTACCTGTCGACCGCCGGGAGATAATGCTCGACGTTTTTTGGGAGAAAAATACAATTAACTAGCCAGAGAGTATAAATCATTTTGTTGTACTGTTCTATGCGCGGGCTCAGGTTGTACAATTATTATTATGCCTCTCCAGTAAAAAAGAAAGGTGACCCTAATAGAAAACTGGCGGCGCTTTTTACTTAGGCGTCTGAATAGAACAGATAATTACAGTATTAGCTGCAGGTTATAAAAGAAAACGCAATTTGGCGCAGAAAAAATAGATTAATTTTAATGCACACCTTCAATATTTGGATTAACCACATCCGCAACTGATTTTTTGTTCTTACTGCCTTCATCGGATATAATTTCACCTGGTTTGGTTTTTGGTTATCGATATGGAACAATTTCGGAACGTTTAAAAGTTTATTGCGAAAATCGCAACCTTATCGATGAATTAATTGTTTTAAACAACAATTTAATGTATCTCTCACAAAAATTACTGGTGTCGTGCGTAAATTTAAAAGCTTTTAAGTTTCGCTGCAATAAAAGTTGAACACTCAATCATGGTAAATTTTAAAATTGCGACCTGCCTCAAGCCTCAATTACGACGTGGGACTCGGGCACCTCGAATATCGCGAGTGCACCAATCGCTCGCGTTCGAAAATTGCCCGACAAGACCTCTTGGAAATTGTTGGGCCAGCGCTTTCAGAATTGCGAAGCCAACCGACAAATCGGGACCCGAACAACGCAAATTACGGACGCGACTGTGGATCCAGCCGAGTCGAAAATGTTGCCGCGAGGCCGCGATCTCGGGCGGTCGTGCGCGCCCTAATGAAGACGTTAAACTAAATCGTGGTTGCTCTTATACAATATTATTTTGTTAGAATTAGGATTTTGTTTATATTGATTTTTATGATAGCCTCACTTTATTAAATATTTAAAGTTATCCAAACACACTGCATAGCATGAGCCATGTAACTCTCCTCTACCAATTGTTTCCACATAATCAAATTGTTTGAATCGTGTCATAAAACATAAGGCGGAAAAATAAAGCTAAGTCCGCACTACATAAAATATGGAGCGAAATAAATTTCAACACATACAAAAAGCGGTGTCACAATAATCAACACAGGCAATTTAATTTAAGCGACATAAACACGAGGCTATCTGGTACTGGCATCGATATTAAGGGTGTGCTAAATGACAAACTGCGGCCGAGAGAGAAATGCTTTAAAACGGTGTAATTTTTACTGTTTATCTCAGGATCTGGAAGGAGATTTCACATTAAAAATACCACCGATGAGTGTTTAACATACTCAGAGTGGATGCGAGCGAATTAAGCTCATCTACATACTAAAGTAAGAGACGCATGAGTCGACGATTCGCTTCGCGGTTGCGCGTAGCGCATTGATTAAAGGCTTTCGCTATACACGCTCTGAATGTTTGCTGGATTTTTTTTTAATTAATGCTTGCTCCGTTTTGTATATTAAATTTGATACTTGCAGTATAATTTGGTGAAATGTTCCAAAATGAATTATTATCGTTGCGAAATTAAATCTAACATCATGTTTGTTCGCTACCGATTCAGTAGCAACGTATAATTTGTGATCATCGAGACAAAACTACTGTTTTTATTGCTATTTGTTCCGCATTTATTTTGTTAATGTAAAACTTAACATATCATCATACTACGAATTACTTTCAAGCTGACTTCATTAAAAAAGTAATTTAATAAAGTTGATTGGACTGAGATATTATGTTCGTAATATATTATTAAGTCATAAAAAACTGAACTTTGATTTACACCCGAGAATTAATTAATGTTCGGATGATTGCGACATCTTTATCGTCCTCGTGAGAATACTATACATTTATACAGCATTTATATAGTAGGTACTAAAAGATTACCTACCTATAAGAAAGCGAATAAAAGGCATTTTTTTAATATACATTAATATTCTATCACATACATCTCTGTTGAAGAGAAATCGCTTGTTGAATTGCTCTATTAAAACCCGATACTTTGTAATGCGAGTAAACATTTACAATAATGCTCTATACAAATTTGGGTGTGAATTATATCATGAACTTTGTTTCACACAATTAGAATACTCTATATATTTTGTAAGTCATATGCTATATAAAATTCGGTAAACGGAATTTTTAATAACATAAAGTCAATATATCCAAGGTTTGGCCGGTGGCACAAATTCGCATGCGATTGTGTGTGTGTGTGTGTGACTTTGATTCCGCGGCCGGGTTTAGTGTTATTGGCTTTTCTGTTAAGAAATTATTCTCCAATTCAGTCTCAACAAAGTCTGGCAAAGTATAATAATAATATTCTACCACATACACACAACATCATCTAGCCCAAACTAAGCAGAGCTTGTACTATGTGTACTAGACAATGAATAAACATAGGTACATGTGTATATACGTTTCTTTTTTTGGAAATACATACATATTATACATAGCAACACCCAGACCAAGACAAACATCCATGTTCATGCACACAAATGTTTGACTTGCGCGGGAATCGAACCCGCGACCTCAGGCGTGGCAGTCGGTTATATTAACTACTACGCCATCGAGTTGTCATTTTCACGCACTATTGCGTGAAATGTATTCCATTTCATGCACTTGAGATACAGAATGTTGAACCTCGTTTATACCTCGCAGCATTTGGCAAATAAAAATCAAACAACGCGCAATACCCCTCAATAGGCTGTATACTGTACACATACGTATAGTTCGTAAGCTACAGCGGTATAATCGATTGAACACACCTCTTGATGAAGATATTACGGCGGGCCCGGTTTAGGTTTATTTCTGGACCGGTATGCATAACCTACACATTTAGATACCTACCTACAGGTATAGGAGGTGGCTGGTGGCTGGTGGCATGGTACCGCGCGCGTATTGTTAGGTCACGGGTAAGAGCGCTTATATTTAAATGTAATGGCTATTTGGTGTGTTTATTTAGTTTTGTTTACATTTATGGATATTAACATGTCCTGGTAGATAGGAAGCGCAATGTTTTGTACTGTAAACTTGGTAGAAAGCGTATTTGAAAGAGTGACCATCTATAAAATGATCTTTGATACAAATTTCTGATATTTGTACATACTCGTATGTAGTAGTGTATTTTAAATAATTTCACATCATATTTCTTTTACCACCACCTACAAAATAACAAATTCGTGATAATTTTCACCTTTGGTGGCAAATAGTTCCTAGTTGAGCAAGCTTTCTATGTCCCATATAGCTTCAGAGAAAATTACCTGTGACAGCTTAACAGGCTACAAAGTCTTTCCACAAGCGTGCGTTCTAACAAAGTAAAAACATAAACCTACATTTCGAAATGTATTCATTGTTTAATTGTAACAAAACAAACGCTTAATATAATATATAACAGATTCAAGTAAGAAAATGTTGAAAGAAGAAAAACGTGCGACTTTCCACAAAAAATATATAGAAAGCGATACTTTATAATAACTACAATATTTCTCGAGAGTGCCATTAATCCCACCACCTAATATTTCAAAGGCCAATAAGCCACCCAACCCTCCAACGCGGTTGTAATCTAAACGACCTTTTTTAAAACTAATAAAAGAGGTCGTTCGAAATAGCCACCGAAAATTTTCAAGAGGCCGAATACTGCGCTTATCTTTAGTAAACAAGAGCCATGCACCCGCCAGCTAATGATAGACATCAATCAAGTTCGTCAGTGTACTTTGGGAGCCGTATGCGTTTATTTTAAGACGTTTCGTACGCGCCACGCTATGATTTATCAATGTCTTATACAATAAACTGTTAGAGACCTGTTAGCATATTTTTAGTACAGTTGTTACATAACTTTGATGAAAGAGTTCAATCATTGCTATCAACAGATTTTCCACGTTGAATTATGGTTAAACACGCAAATTAATAGCCTACCGCTATATCCATTTAATTCCTTCGCATTCGTGCTTTCTCAGCTCTCATGTTAATTTTCACAACTGCGAGCTTTATTTAGACGTGTTTCAGAATTGAATGACTTTACGTGCTCCTGTGTACCTGCCTCCCGCTTTATGTTTGTATTATGTTCATACATATTTACGTTCGATTAAAAACACAATCATTCAGTACATTCATTGAGATATAACTTTTATAATAACACGGCGAACTGGGCCTGCGGTGTTGCAATGGCTTTATAATTCTGCACTGATTACAAAGGGGAGCCGGCGGCCGCAATTTCGTCTTGTAGCGATCGTGCTGTACATAAATTATCAGTTATTGATGAAGACATTAAGCTTACGTACCCGTACAACAATTATTGAATATCGGATTTTCGGTCGCGGCTACAGGGTTGACCAGGAATGGCCAACTAGTTATAAACTGCAGAATCATTGGACATCTTAAATAAAAAGTTGTGTACACGTAGGTATGTAATTCCGAAATGATAATGTAAGGACCCCGCCAGAAGTGGGTACTAAAAGATACATACATATAAAGGAAAGTGTAAGAATAATACCGCTCAATATTTTTAGTGATATGAATAAAATTCCTTTGGTATTTTTGGCGATATAAAGGCAATAAATATCATATTACCTATTGTTATGGATAATATATTTGTAGTATACTTGGTAATAATTTCAGTTCTTATCAATTCTATCAAAGACACCGTGGTGGATAATTTTAGTTTCTAATTAATATACGTTAACAATTAGTTCACAGGCACGTTTCCTTTTCTTGCACAATCTCTTCAAGTGCAATCGTTGCTCCTTTTCTTGAGTTCATAAGCTGTTTATAGTATCAGGAAAAAACATCTTACGCGTTAGAATTGCAATGGTATTGTGTAAGAAATGAACTGCGAACATAGCTCGAGGCGTTGTCAACCCTACGTGTACCGGTAAAAGAACTGTTCGGGCTGACGAGCTCCGTTCGGAATCGTACGTGCCCCTAATGCACTATAAGGACAATCGGCATTTTCATTTCCGATTTATTCCGACTCGGACCGATGTTTTGCTGTCGCCTTTATTAATAAACGATTGTTTTCGCGTCAGCTTTTGCACTTCGCTGAATCAGTAATGAGAACAGGATTTTTAAAAGCACGGTTTCTTACAACTTCATGTCAGCGACAACCAGTTTCACCTAATTCCGATGTTAATTGCACTCGGCACGAACAAATAAGATTAATTACCCACCATTTTGGCGCGATTATAATTAGTGAAACACTTCATGAAATTGTCTGTTAACCCTTCATGTCTCTGTTATGTTGTCCTACTTTACTTTTTATTGGTGAATGCAATTAGGTTCTTATTCTGTAACGCATTATTCTTTAAAATATTATCGATACGATTGTGGTGAGAGACAGTTAAATGATTTATGGAGCTCGCGCCTCGGCTTTAAATAATACATCGCCGTAAGCTTTCAACGTCTTAGAATGAAAGTCACGACTGTAATTTTAAAATGTCGATACGGATGTTTGATGATTTTATTATTTGTTCACTATATTTCATGATCCCCGTACCCGCGGCGTTTATATATTCTCAAGGTTGTGCTCCGCGGCCGGATACAATATCAGATCGAATTGAATTATATTTAGTTGAGTGGGCTCTCTTTTGAAAAGAAATCGCTTGTTGAATTGCTCTATTAACACCCGATACTTTGTAATGCGAGTAAACATTTACAATAATGCTCTATACAAATTTGGGTGTGAATTATAGCATGAACTTTGTTTCACATAATTAGAATACTCTATATATTTTGTAAGTCATATGCTATAATGATGCACTTCAAACGGAATTTAAAAAAATATAAAGTCATTATATCCATGGTTTGGCCGATGGCACAAGTTCGCATGCAATTGTATGTGTGTGTGACTTTGATTCCACGGCCGGGTTTAGTGTTATTGGCTTTTCTGTTAAGAAATTATTCTCTAATTCAGTCTCAACAAAGTCTGGCATAGTATAATAATAATATAATAATCTTCTACCACATACACACAACACCATCTAGCCCAAACTAAGCAGAGCTTGTACTATGGGTACTAGACGATGGATAAATATACATACTTAACATATATAATTATTTTTTTCTTGTAAATACATACATATTATACATAGAAACACCCAGACCAAGACAAACATTCATGTTCATGCACACAAATGTTTGACTTGTGCGGGAATCGAACCCGCGACCTCAGGCGTGGCAGTCGCCATCGAGGCCGATGGCGTAGTGGTTAGTGTAACCGACAATAGCAATAAGTTTCCACAAATGTAGGATTTAAAGACAAAATTGGCGAAACGTGGGTGTATTTACACATCTGCTTATATATCCGAAAATATCCGGGCTTCAGTATATGTGTGTATAAAATATTTGCAATAAATTAATTCAAATTAAAACATAAGAGGAGAAATTTAATATTTTCTCACGTTCACGGGCATTAAAAACTAAATTCTAGTATTACATATATAAAACCGTTTCGAAATGTCTTTTGAATATTCATACCCTTGAACTTGTAGGATCACTATTAAAATTTACATATTGCATATTGATTAATTACTTTTTTATCGTAAACAGCGAATTAATAACCACCGTGTCAAACAAACACGTAACAAAATTATCCTAATGAGACACTATCGAGAAAATAATACATTATATACCTACGTATAGAGATGAAAGCAATAAACTATCAATAGAATGAACAATAAATTCACGTCTCGACAATAATATTGTTAATCGTAAAAGTCCATTGATTTTCAATGAGCTTCCACAAAGTATAAAGTATTAAGTTCAACGCAATTCATACTGCGAGCCCGACAGACGGGCGACTGGATTAAATAAATTACCGCAATTGCGATTTGTCGCTGAAAATTTTCTGTCAAAAAGTCTAGGTAGCACCTAGTTGATTAGATATTCTAAAATTTACCATATATAATATGCAGTTTGTTTTTATAACTCCTTGAAGTAGATCCTTATCTTATTAAGATTTGATTTGAAAATATTTATATCTTAATTTTTACTTATATTTAATTAACTTTTGACCTCAAAACATGTTTCTGTAATATTTGGTATTTTTATTACATGATTAAATAATTTAATATTTGTAAAATAAAATAATTTTAATGAGTAAGTCAAATCGAACACAGCAATCGTCATGGAGTCGAAATTTAGAACTGAATTAATTAAGCGATGTCCACACGAAAATAAAGTAGTCGGGAAAATATTAGCTGAAGGGATGTGTGGTCACGAGGAACATTTACCGCAGTAATTATATACTAACAGGACGACCGTAACAATAATTGATTCTTTTATGCCTATTGAAACAACCTTGGCCATGAGTGGCGTTTACCGCTGATCATCGGTGGAGTAACGTGGTTAGTCTCTCACCATGGGCAAGAAACCATAGGTAATAAACAGTTGTATTCTACGCGAATTTGAAATTAGAATTTAAGAAAAGGTAGGTATGTTGACAATTCCAATTTTCTTATATTATACTTTTTTGATAAACTTAACGATAAGTAGTTTGTTCTAAAGTTGTAGAGTCGTCGGTCTGTACCCGCCGTAAGATTGTTTACGAGCATCATTGTTTGCTCTGCACTCCGCAGTCGTAGCTATTGTGGGCAGGACCCGCTATTATTTTATTGACTTCCTACCAACTGGTCGGTTTATTGTGTTGGTTGTGCGCAAATTATTTGTTATTAGGTACCGGATCGGTACGTTAATAGTGGCGATTATTCGTCGCCGTTCGGGGAATCATGTTGTTATTGGCTTTTAATTAGACACCTGTTTTGATGATTTCTTTATGTAGTTTGCGTGTTTTAAGCGATTTCTAAAAGGATAGACTAGTAGTTTAGTTTTAATTATTTTATTTGATGATATATTCCTGTTGTTTTTAGTGGCTATAATTAAGAAGTGGATCTATTATAATTTGATTGTAAGTATCCTGGGCTTAAGAAAACTATAAGAAATACAACGATAGGGTTTTGACGACGTACTATAGAAGGTCTCTGTTACTCTGTTACTCTAGACACTCGTCTACTACTACGATTACTTAAAAGAAAACGCGCAAAATTATGGGTTTATCACATTTGTACCATTATTTCTATTTAATTGTCTGGTTCAGACACCTCTAAAACAAGATTGAGAAGCAAACATTCAAAAATTTTCCCTTATTGTCTCTGCCGGTGCAGCGGCATGCGACTGCGAAGCATAAGCTCAGCTCTAGCAGCAGCAGCTCTACCAGACCAGGAAACTAAACCCAAGATCATGAGATCTCGGATGCTACGTCGGAGTTTTTCACTATCAGCACACATTATTAAAGGCTCGCCCAATTACGTAGTACCCAAACCATATAGAACAAAATATAGGAATATAATACAACTCCAGTTACCAATTCAGGGTAAAGGATATGTATATATTATGTATATATTATGTATATATTATGTATATATTATATATATATATACTAACTCAATCTCCTTACATATTAAAACAACACAGAAGAGATATCACCTTAAGAAAAATGTATGACTCCAACTATTAGAAACACTGGTTAAACAACCAACATATAATAAAATATGTTCTTCTGCTTCTGCTATTAATAAACTGTCACAGCAATTAATCTAAAGTAATCTACGTACTTGTAAATAGTAGTTACCATAATAATGAATTATGTATCGTCGATTAATCCATGTTATAAGTAAGATAAGGGAAATAAGTTGAGTCCCTTATTCTACCTAGGTAGTAAGCAAGGTTATGGCTTATCTGATGGTAAGTAGTTACTGTCAATATTACAAATACATTAGCATGGGGTATGTAACACTCGCACGATATCCACCTCAGGGGAAACAGAGCAGAGATTGGAAGAAAGCAAAGGAATGGGAAAGATGAGTATATGAGGCTACAGAGTTCTGGCTTACCGAACTAGATGCACTAACTTCCAGCATCACAGTCGACTTACTAGTCAAATGCTGCCAGTCTTCTGCGCATACTACTGTATGCGCAGAAGACTGGCAGCATTGCAACGTTGAATGGCAATGCTTATTCTAATATTTTAATATATAATAATATATATAATCTCACGCTTCTTTACCCGAAGGTGAAGGCATAAATGTATCACACCTACATTTCACCAACTATTTAAAATTCTACGGGAAACCTTTTGCCATCGAATGGGCACAATTCCAGACTCCGTGGTACTACTGAGAATTCCAAAGAAATCTCGGTTATGGAATCGGGCAAAGTTCTATTTTATGTCAAAACATAAAATAGGACCTTGCTTGAATCGGTAACCGCAGCAGCGACTTTACGCACCACAGTCGCATTGAATACCGCTGTACCACCGAGGCAGTATTTTATAATATAAATTATAGTGCCATTATTTACGAAAGCCGTTTAAAAATGGCTCATTGATTATAATTCGCAGTAAATTTTAATCACTTTTTCATTTAAAAATAACAATTAATCTGCAGAATTTATGAAGTTTATTTTTAGCATTTTAATATAAATCAAGGATATTAATTCACATATATGACACATACAAATAAGATTCGTAAAATACAAAATAGTAGACAAGTCAAATAAATAACATTTCAAATTGTTTTAAACTTAACCGCCATATTATATAGAATAGATATACCATAGACAACCTTTTTACCTCTGGCTATTTTAAATTCTACAGTCATTATGCGTTCAACGACTTCGGAAGATGTTTTTTTTTCTATAAACGGTAGAGGTTTATCGCAAATCGGCATATTTTCAACGACATGTTATTATCATAAACCGGTTTCAACCAAACCTTTCGTTGTAAAGTTGAATGAAAGAATGCTTAGCAATTGGAAATTTTATCCGATTTATTGGTTATAAATCGATACCAACGAATTGAATAAATCATTCGATGTTATCGGTTTTTCAACATAATAGAAAAGTAAATAGAAAAAGGGTTTCTAATCGAGGTGTTTCCTGTTATGTTAATATGTTATGTGTGAAGGTTTTATGTATGCGAATAAGTATATAGTAGCATGATTCTCTTATTTATTACGTTGTTAATCCACTTTGTCATTAGGTATTTAATATATGTTGGTAAATGAAAATAATTCTTGAGTTGAAGCAGATAATTTGTCTTCAGATTGTCTTTGATAATTTGTTGTACAAGTTTCTCGGTTTGAGTATTGTTAGTAAAGTTAAGTTAGTATAACTGACGGATTGCGCGGCGGGCAAGCGGTCGCCTAACTGCTGTCGGCCTGAGTGCTGTGGGTTTGAATACCAATCAGGACAATTATTATTTATTAATTTATTTATATATACAATCTTACACTACCATAACAGGTTTACACCCAATGCGATAATGTGATTACCATTACTTTGCTAGTAAATTATGTGTGCTATCCCCAAATTATAGTTTTGAGTATATAGTCTACCTAATACTCAGAATTATAATTTGCATAAAATTCTAGCCAATTTTCCTACTGTAGGACAAATTTACGCTTATGTTCAGGAGCAACAATGAGGTCCTGAGCTCGATTGCCTAAGTAAGGCAGACTGTTATTGAATCTTTTTGTTAGTACATTCTCAGTAGTAGCGTAGAGTTTAAAATGATCTGCTGGACTAGAATTGCCACCTATTACGTGGGACCGAAAGACACAGCAGGCAAAATGTGGGTGTAAAACAAACACTCTCTCTCTCTCTGCCCACGGTTCCGGAAATTTACGGCCGTGAGGTTATGTTATATTTGTTATATAATAATAATATATCTGCTGATCTACACAACATAACATTAATATGCTGCGGTCAAATAACTTATTAGATCTGTACTGTGCATATATTCTTTTTTTTCATATTATTATTATTTTCAATATACTTTTAAATCTATAAATATGTACACATATAAGTAATCTATTAATATCTACCAATATTATTATTTACTATAAAATTAATTTTGCCATCTATTACCTATGACCTTCTGCCTAATTTATATAAATTGTTTTTTTTTTAAGTTATGAACCTATGTATATTATTTTTAAATTATTACTTACATGCACCAAATACATGCAGGTTCTCAGGTTCTGCAAGAATACCAGCGTTGTGGTTACACTGCAATATTGCTGACGCAGGCCCTTATTTGTTCTTTTTTATATTGGTTGTGTTTCCTAGAAAACTTATAAGAATGTGGAACAAATAAAGTTATTTTTCTTCCTTTCAACATATATATGTAAGTACTAACTGACTTCAAACGGACAACTATCTGTGTTTTTCGAGTTTGAATGATATTACCGAAGTCCTTAATGGTGTATCTATCGACTGCAGAACGAAATTGCTTAATAAGTTTCTTTTGTCCGAAAAGGCTATAAAATAAGATTAAATATTACAGAATAACACACCTAAAGTTGTCGCGCGCTCGTGTCGTGTGAACTAAGGTGTCGTTGAAATCAAGCGGTACGATATAAATGACCTTTTAAATCTACAACGACAGCCAATATTTCTATGATAATTATATACATAAAAAAATTACATCTCTATATACCTGAAGCGATAGGTAGTCAGTGATGTGTCACATATACAGATTTCACCAGATACATTTTTAGGTCCTATATAATAAGAGGTCAACCATGTCAATCTCCAGAGCTCGTGGCGATGGCGCTATTAAAAATTTTCCAACCCAACACCACTGCCTAAAACGATGATGGGTCCTATTAGGTCGCAAAAGTATGTCAGTGGTGAATGGACCAACAATGCAGTAGAAATATTAAACTATTTTTATTACTTCCGTTTTTTTTAGTCGGTTCATGAGATAGATGTAGTCACGGTTACGGCCAAGATCCGTAAGTCCAAGGTTTTCAAAGGTCTACTAATGTAGTTAGTAGCCCTTGAGAAACGTTTACAAGGTGTGGGTGACAGAAAACCGGACAAAACTCGTAAAGTAGAACATTTTAGCGCGACGTATATGATTGTCATAAAAATAAAATCATTTTACTGCCACTCAAATAACAAGATATTAATGAATTCATATATAAATTCCCACGATTTCGAATATCTGCGGATGTGATGTCATCGATACTTCCTGAGCTTTTATCATTAATACCTCTCACTCACTGTTCAAGTTTTATGACAAAAGTCTTGAATTTCTTTACTGTCTCTTGTACTTATCACACTTTTATTGGCAATCTTGTCTGCTAACCGAGAAACAGGTGTTTTTATATTATGTAACTTGATCTACGGATAAGCAGCGATAGCTCCGTGGGGAGACCAACAGACTGCAATGCAGAGGGTTCAGGCTTCGAACCTACGTCGCGCACCTCTGAGTTTCGGAAGTTATATGACTTTTCGAAATTATGTGCGTATTGATTGACAATTATCGCCTGCTCCGTGCCTTGGAGAGCACGTTAAGCCGTCGGTCCCGGCTGCCATGAACATCTATGGCAGTCGTTATTGGGAATTCAGTGCCCTCTAATATCCTGACACTGGTATAGCCTTAGGGTATCGTTAGCCTTCGGGTTGCGGAGGTCAGATGGCAGTCGCTCCGTGTAAAAACTGATATCCAGTCAAATCCAGTTAGACTAGAAAGCCGACCCCAAGTGACTTGGGAATAATAAAGGCTAGGGAGAGGAAGATAACTTGATCTACGGTCAAAAAGTTATCACGATAATAATTATTAACCACTTTCTGCTATATACACTTCTT
The DNA here is from genome assembly GCA_963564715.1 of Catocala sponsa. Classification (NCBI taxonomy): domain Eukaryota; kingdom Metazoa; phylum Arthropoda; class Insecta; order Lepidoptera; family Erebidae; genus Catocala; species Catocala sponsa. Next base: position 17,721,067 of record OY751337.1, on the reverse strand, counting down.
CTCAAACATTCTATCAACGGACACATAGCACATCTTGATTCAAACAGTTATTTGTGGATCGAATAATTTTTTGTCATGTATGGGAACCAAAACCGGCAAATGTCGCACAGGTAGGGATATACGTAAGTACGTAGGGTAAAAATATACCTATACGACTGCGACAGCCATGCAGTAATACAATTGTGCGTGATATAACATAAGCTAACCACAAAATAAGGCCACGTTGTAGGTATATGATATGAAAAAGTAAATGGGACATGACTTTCATTTAAAAAGAATATTACTAGAAAAATATGCTCGAAGCCTAATATATACAAGGTAAACGCATAATCGCTTTAATTGCTATTTCATTTAAAACATCCAAAACATATAGCTAAAACATTGCTATTAAACCTCACTATTTGAATCGATTTCATATTTCACATACGTGTTTGTTTAAAATAATTTTATTCGATATATGGTTTAATTAAATTGGTACGTTTGGAAATAAATGCTACACAATGTGAAATAGAGAGCATGACATGTTACAAATCATTGTAAATAAGACTGGGTTTCTATAAAATGATGCTTAATTGATTTCATAAATATATATCACATGAATTCAGGCTGTCCGAGGTGCTCACCTTGGGTTGTCTCGATTTGTGAGACTTGATTACATATTATAATGCTTAGTGAGAGTGTAACATACAAATAAACAATTATCTTAACAACCCCGAAGATTATATTATTTACAAATTTTCGGTTGCGGGTTTTCAGGCCTCTAGTATTATCGGCTGGGCGTGAAAAAGTTTTATGTCCAGATATTGTATATATATATTATATCATTATGATTATGTTGATGTTTCCATGTTGGATGTAACGACTAAATGCTTTACACTCACAAAAACAAACACTAAGCGTCCTGATCAAAGTAAAGTAAAATCGGTTCAGTCACCGAACTTTTACAACCTTACAAAGCGTCCCAAAAACGCGATATTGTCGTAAAATTGTCAATGCTAAAGGTCAAAGCAAATCAGATTCGGAAACCAATTATATTGTCAATGATTAATGGCACAATCAGTGTAATGCACGCTTTATAACAAATAGGACACGTTATTATACATATATGTGCTTAAGTAGCGAAACTCAACATGTTTTCTGTGCATGTGGCTTTAAGAGGCATAATGGTACAAGTTGTTTGGTGGCCACCAATAATCCATAATGGATAAAAACGTGACCAGTACGCGTGTTGGTGCGCGAGAAATTTATGTACCGATCTAGCTCCGTTAAATGTTGCCAAGTACGGGGCATTTTGAAAATTTTGTATATTTCCCGGGTACGGTTAGTGGAAGTAGCGCTTCGAATGTCTGAGATCTCACAATCATATGGTTGGTAAGGTAGACTGCGTTAAAGAACGATGAGTTACGATAAAAGTAGTGTAGTAAGGCTTCTGTATGCATTCTTGCTACGTAAGGTTCCATAAGCGTTTTAAGTAGTCTTGCTCTAGGAGTCAAGCTATCCCTCAACCAGAGGCCAGAGAGCCAATTCTCATTATAAAAACTTAATATTCAAAATAATGTTTTGAGTCATATATGCGCCCTACTATGTTTAAATGTGTTCACCTTTCTGGACTTCTAATAGAGGCCTGAATAGATGTAAACCGTCCTGGTTTAACTGTAAGCAATTTAGGAGATGTTTGTGAGAATCATATATACCAATCAAACATTACAGTATATTTACTATTACATACTATACATACATAATATATAAAAAAAATGTATTTGCTTCTATGCGCGTCCTATATAGGATTACTAAATTTAACATTTTCTTCGACGTGTTTAAAGACTATAAATCACACTTACGACACGAAAGTTTATTGACTCTACACAAGTTTATCAACATGTACCCCACACGGAATCCTGCGGTTTTGATTTCAAAACATATACCAACTAAAATGCAAATTTAAAAACATTGTACTTTTATCAGATCTATCAAAAGCCAAAATAAAGACGGATCCGTCAATGCTCAACTCAAGCACATGTAACAGAGGCTTAAGAATTCCCCACATTGAGTATTCGCCGTATGCGTGTGGTGTCAAGAGAAGGTGTGCTATGGAATAACAAACGAGGTCTTGTTGGCAGTGAGCCGGTGATGAGCGCTGCCCCTACTACTGGTTGCGTCGAGATTAGCGAAAGATCAAGTGAGGTGAGAACCTATTAGAAGGAATACGCTTGACCTACTTAACCTCACGCCGATGTAAAAGGTACTAATAGTTATTCGATTATGTTTAACTAGACATCGAGAAGTTGATTGTGTTAGTAATTGTAAGAGCAAAATTAACGAATTGTCGATGAAATATAATCGAACTGTAAATAGCTTAATTATGTAGTATTCGTAACAGAAGCTCTTCATAACAAATCTGACGGAAAATGCTTTATGATAAAGATAGTTTCATTTGTTGATGATAATCGATTACTTTTAATTAGTGTTCAATATTGTTGTATTTTTTTGGTAACAATAGCTTCTGAATAGGTATAGATTTTAATCTAATGTATGTATATATTTTAATTAAATAAAAGTTATGAAGATAATAATTTTTATCATATGTAAGTGACAAAATATCGACCTGTCTAAGGTCTAAAGTCTTTTGTAAGAAGACTACCTATAGTCATTTTTAGTCATTCATGTTTTGTTATTAAATTGTTTTACGTAGTTTACGAGTAAATTAAGTAAATAGCGAATTCAAATTTCATTTATTTATAATAAGAAATCTTAGTGCCTACTTCAAGTAAATTTTACTTTAAGTTCGAACTCGAAGTATCAAAAGAGTCCATGGTAACATCGCCATGTTGTTGCAATCTTGGAAACGGGAGTATCGGAGACAGTGATGTTGGCAATGAATTGACACGCAGGCACTCGGCGTCCGGTCCGCCTGTCCGAGTGTCCGACCCATGGGAACACGCACGTTGATATTAAATTTATTTATTGTTACATGTCCGCGGTACATTTTTCTGATGGATGGACCGAAACTTTGTTCGTAACATGACATTTTTAGGCTCCTAGATGATTATAATTACAAGGCGAGCGAGATAAAATATTTTGCTCGTGCACTAAATGTGATTGTACTTTTTAACTGTTTATACTATACGTTAAGCTATGACGCAGAACTGTACAAAACCACTAGTGTTGAAATGACTAACTGTTTGAGAACAGAACAAGAAATGAAATAACCAATTAATGCATTATAAATCAAACGCTTAGCAAGGATAAATCACCATGGACGCATCTATTACTGAAAAGAGTTATGGAGCCGCTAACCAAGTTAGAATTCTTAAAGAAACCGGCAATGTTAGAAAGTTAAATATGGAGTAATCTAATTCAGTTTTTTCCACGTTACGAAATGGAAGTAATGATAGAGTTTCTATTACGATATAATACTCCTTAGAATTCTTCAAACTCTTGAGTAAAAACCCATATTATATAAGTGTCACGGTTACTTGGACAAATATCTGTTTATACAATCTGCCTGCGACTTTTCTAATTGATGATACCGTGGCGTATACAGAATGCGATTATTGTGATTCATCGTGTCACCGGCTCTACACGTTGAAAATTTACTAATCTCTGCCTTATATTAAAATGCAGCGGCTGTTGGTGTGTTTGCACAATCACTTTTTAATCGACGTCGTGAATCAAACAGGATTTATGATTCTTTTATTATATTTAAATCCTATCGCACATTCCGTGATAGAATTTCGCTCGACATAATTATTATATTATAATGTGCTAATCATTTTAAGATCTATATTCAAAAGTTTAATAATTAAAAATGGAATGCACTCGTTTAAAAATTAGTTTCGGTATGCTGGGTGGATACTTAAGTACAGTTCAGATTCAGATACATATACGATATCGGCTCCGTATCGAAAGGTCGATCGTTCCACGTCTCCCAACTTCCTACAATTATGAAATCTCCGAGAAACTCTGGGCGGTACTCGTGTATACAGACATCAAGGGCTGGACGCCACACAATCACATATATTAAAAGTAAAATTACTTAATTAAACACGTCAAAGTGTAATTTTTCACAGAGCCAATATTAAAGCTTAAAGTGACTGTTATTTTTCATCTGAGACAGGTAATTTTAATGCATATTTAATGGGCAATTCTTGGCTTCAAATTCAGTAAGATAAGGTACGGCTATAATGCATGCAGTTTGCCCCTTGCGTTATTTATCGTGTGATTTTTGGCAACAAAGCTTTAGTCCGCTACTTGGCTCGGCTAGATGTGTGCAATGCTCATGTGCAATCTCCATAATGCATGCTCTTTTGTATGATACCGCCAGCGGCGCTTTGACGTGACCAGTGACGTAAGCACTCGAGTGCTTCAGTTAGTGAATTTAGAGCAAATGTTATCTAAGTTATTTTATGCAAATGTGGTTCGTCTATGACCGGCTTTCGATTTGGCTTCCTATCGATTTAATGTTGAGCGTATACGGTTGGCAAAAAATAGACTAGCCTACTTACATCTCATCGGTTCTGGCGTTGGAATAGCTAGGGATTTATTTAAATTGTCGTTCCACACTGTTTTATTAAATACGTTTTACATTGGCAGTAATACTTACCTTTCTTTAGCAATCAGTAACTAGCTGTGTTTATCTGATTTTACATATAGAGATAGTTTCTTGTCTATATATTGCTTTAAGTCACGGCAAAGTAAAGGCTATTGCTTATCACTCTAGAGACCAAAATTATTAACAAAGTGAAGAGATTCCACGAAACTGAAGTAAAACCATAAGTAGCAGTAATTTACTTATTTACTTACACAATGCAGTTTGCGTCGTAAATAAGCAGCTCAAGACACATACCTGTGAACAAAAAGGTTCTAGATTAATGCGGGATTTTATTATAATTAAGATAAATATATGTATGTATATAAACTACATCTACTGTCGGACTAAGAGGGTAAAGGTTTCCACGAAACAGCTGAGACAGAAAGGACAGTACTGAAAGGCCACAACGAATAGCACTTTTTTCCTACAAGGGGCTAATTAAGTAATTACCATTTTTGCACAGTGGCATACGTGGAGCTCATCAGTCCGAGCTTGAACAAGTACTCCATTATGACAAGGCTCTAATTTGGTCGAGTGACATGTTGGCTGCTCGCATCATGAATTATTCCGTTCGCCGTGTCCGGTTAGTAAAGACGCTTAATTGAGAGAACAGCGTGTTTGTCGAATAAAAGCGTGTGAACTTTTTTCTCTGAATCTTAATAACCCCGTTTCGTAAACAGTCACATTTCGATTTATGACGTGAAATTTTTGTTTTTATGTGCGCTCAAAATATTCTTTTCTCGAGATTGAGTCTTGACACTGCTTGCTATGATAAATTATGACACCATATCCGTATACAGGTATTGTTATAAGAATAATATAAAATAATAATATTATATAAATAAATTGTATAAAAATGTCGAACTTTTGGAAATTAAACAAACATACCTGCATCAGACATTATTCATAAACTTTGACTGTTTACTTTTCGTTATTTATTCTGTGACAACATATTCGGGGAAAAATCGCGTCATAAATATATCTCAATAATAAAGAGGTGACGTTTATGTATGATTTATATACGTTTTATGATTTATGTTATGTAGAGCCGAAAATACCGATCGGACTTAGCAGTAAGCGCCGCCTACACACGGGGTCAGCTATAAATCATATTGCGACATCTCAAAAATGCCAACTTCAAAACATGTTCGCCCTGTGGCCAGTACCGCACGCACCGATGGTAAGACAAGAAAAACAAACGTAAAAAATAAATTACTTTTGTATACCTCCTTTCTTTCCCGTTGTTGGACGCCGAACAACTCATAAATCACAGAAAGATAAGCATAAAAAGATTGTATGAGGTGGGTACACGGTAGAACTAAACTTTTCGTATTTTGTTATCTCGCGTCAAGCGGGCCTACAAAAAATGTACCGCCTACACCTTTCCTCGAATCCACTTAGGTAATAGACCAACAACCCAAGGCTTACACTTACATAAGTGACCGAGCAGATTAGTCACGCTCGCAGATTAACGCAAACTTACACGCTACTACAAAATTTCTCAGTAAGTGTTAAGTGTCACGCAATTTTGTTACGACTTAGATTTTCTTATCTCAAATTCCATCATAATAATTCTTATTCTATTTTTTGTCGCGATCACTGGGTAGCAACTATGTAAATAATAATTGTCGCTACGCTTAGGAATTACCGCAAATATTTTACTAAAATCCTAGTGACATTTTTAAGTTAGGTACCTGTCTACATACGTTTTGAAATAAAACCGGTTATGTAGAAAAGGTGACAGTAAAAAATGTTCTTGTGCTCTGTAAAAGCCGTCGTAATAAAAGGTAGTATTCACCGCGTATGTTAGTAAAAATCCTAAATCTTCCACGGTCACCTGGGCGTTTAACAAATAGCGTTTCTCGGCGACCACATGAGGGGGGCCGTTTTGTCAGCGGCTGTATACACGAGCGCCTACTGAGCAATTAGATTTGTTAGCTTGTACCTACCCGAAGAGTTTCATCACGCCCCCGCTCAACAACAGATGCTTGGACTAATAACCTCTCGAAGTTTCCCCCGTCCCCCCGCCGCGCGCCCCTTGCCCCTGGGACTCCCGCGCTACCCCAGCCTCCCCAAGCAACCCAACTAAGATAGATTGCGCCACCATTCTTGCAATTTTCCTGTCGTATCTTGCCTCGTAAATTCCTAGTGATATATAGGTTTGGATCTCTCGCGATGCGACCAGGAGCATACTCGAAATATGATAAGAGTTATTTATTATTGTTCTTATTGGTTTTCTAAGGGGTGGCAAGTAATAGTATTTCGTTATGGCTTTGTGTTGTATTCACGATTACTGGACAATTTTCCAAAAAACTAAGTACGAATATCTTCATCTAAGTTCGTCTTCTAGCCGTTTATAGTGATTGTCCAAAGGCTAGACTACAAGTCCTTTACAAGCTAAGTATTGCAATAATCTGCTTTACGTCAACAACTTATCTGCCACGCACGTTGTGAGTGTCAAAATGTCACTTGCTACGCGCCATTGAGATCTCTACCGTCTCTACCGAATATTGCGACACTATATGAAGTTCCTTTACCTCGGTAGAGCTTTGTTAATCCCGAAGCTTCTCCTAGTGGGTTAGCGGGGTACTCAAGAGATTTATGTACCTCCACTATACATACTTATAAACTATAAAGAGGTAGGTTGTTTAATCAAATGTGTAAATATATACCATGATAACATCTAAAGTAACTTCTAACCTTTTTAAATTTCAAATCTCTTGACCAAACAATAATTTACACTGATACTCGTAGTGATCACTAAAGACTTTTGAAGGGTTATAAACCTTTTGGTTAGTACTTCTTGTATTAATGTGCGGAAACGTTACCAATCTTCACATAACAGGAATATCACACTTTAAAATGTATTCATTTTAACAGAGTTTATTGAAATTTATTTGTTCATAACTTCAAGATAAAATATTGGTGTCACAATGACTAAATATAACATATGTAATACGTAAAATATCTTTAACTTTTTAATAAATTGAAATCCTCAAAAATATTTTCCAATATTAGATATGACTAATGTATGGTATGTAACCATAAGTCGACAATCAAAACTACTCCCAAAATATTTCATTCCCAATTGAAATGCCGCGCAAGCGAAGTGAGGGCCAAAAATGTTAAGCTCAACGGAATACGAATAAAACAGAACAACAGCTAAACCAAATTACTGGCGAATACCACAACTGTACAGAAATGAAACAACAAAATCTTCATTAATTTAGCTCCAAATTAAAAACAGCCCAGTCCCTCCGTACAGCCGCCGTTCACTGCCATTTCCATATTCTAATAGCAATAAATTACCATCTGATGGTTGCTTCGTGCGCTATAACAGTTTTATAATTTCGGGTACATTATAATGAACCCATAAGTTCAATATAGATAGATTAATCACTGACTTATAGCTGATGATACGCTGCTTTTAATTTAGATCTCACATTATTGTCAGCTAATCATCATAAAAATATCACTTTCGAATCCAGTGGCTTGAAATTAAAATATTCGAATGTGCTTCCATGTGTGTTTCTGGGACCACCACGAGACGTATCGTGTATATGATATTTATTATCATCATACGTTTTAATACTAAAATGTTATTCTAAATTTCACGGGTAATAAGAATTATGATCAAGAATAATTATTAGGAATTCTTAATATTTTACGTATAGTTGATGTAATGGCAACTGAAGTAAAGATTTGAGTTTATATAGGCGAAAGTATATCTATCTCACTAATAGTTGATAATATAAGTTAAGTCTTTAATTTAGCTTAAGCTGGATACGAATTATACCACTATACTTTAAATATGCCTTAAATATCGACCTTTTTAACGTTTAATATCTGTTTGATTTACCAATTATTAGTATTTTTGTTAGTTATGACAACCTGCTTGTCTTAGATTGGCTATGGGTGGCTTTCGAACCTATTATCTCTCGATTGCAAGTTAATAAATGTCTGATAAACAAAGAAGCGGAAGCGGTGTTAGCATGCATCGCATTACACATTGGGCTAACACCGCTTCTGCTTCTTTGTTTATCAGCCATTTTTATCTTCTCCAATACAGTGCAAGTTCGTACTTTTTTACCATGCCGGCGGTGCCTAACATACATCATAGAAGGCAGATCTAAAATATCTACGATTTCTAACCAAAGGTCTAATCGCATAAAGTCTGTAAAAGAGGGCGTCTATGACACTATATAATTAACACTAATCCTCCTGCTAACCGTAGTGATCACGGCAATATATCTTGGCATGAACCACCCTAATCATTCATTGGAGAAAAGACCCGTGTTCAGCAGTGGACATGGGCCGTGTTGATTTATTACTGTGAATAATCGTAAAAGCAGATTATTGAAAGGCCTCTTATATGTAAATTTATTTTCTTTCAATTTGCTTTGGATTTCGTGACAAGGTCTTGGACACAGGTTTGTGAATTGTGTTGATTATTGGCCAATGTAAGTAATACCAAACATCGGACGAAAAGGGATGCTATTAAGAATATTCCTGATCCAAATATTAGTCAAAACGGGATTGATTGACTGAGACTGAGAATGCTCGATTTGACCACCAGCAGGCAGAGTATTTCTGTGGATTCGTCTCAGAATATGCTGATTGCTTTAAGAATTGTAACCTTTAAAGCAATAGGTTCGGCCACTTCAAGGTGCAAATATAACAGAGTGGGGAGGTCTTAGTGGTATAATGTATGTATATTGTTATAGCAGATTTTGTTTTATACCTAATTAAATACACATTATTGTATGATACAATACTTTGATAAAGAATTCTATATTGATTTTAGCTGGCAACATTTTAACGTGGTGTATAACATAACGTACATATTACACAAATAGACACACGACTGTATCCCGAAGGAGTGGGTACAGTCGAACATCTATGCGAGTCACAATACTATTTTCATTGTGAAAACATGTTTCAGGTTTCATTGTGTGTTACATTCCAACGTATCCACATATAATGGACGCTGAGACAACATTTAATCGAAAATTCAAATTAAAACTATTTTCTTTTATTCATGTTCTATAGCCTATTATGTATACAACCCATTTACACTTGTCGTTTAGTATTTGACGAAGGCATAAACAATTGGAAGGAAACAGTACCCTCGTAGACGACGGAAGTATGCCGAGTGTCGGTACCGGAAGTGTTATTGCCGGAACGACTACTACATCCGGTCGTGTAGACTTCAAGTCTGCGCCGGTGACGATAACTGTCTTCGCCATTTTTGAGAGTACCTTCGTAGTACTTCGGATGCCATGAATGGAATGAAATTATATTGAGGATGCAATATGGCTTTGTAGTGGCGTTATTTCTTTAAGTAACAGAAAGGCGTGGTCCTACTTCAGTATCGTGGTGCAAAGTATATTTATTGAGATATATAACACATAATTAATTCTTCATTCTTGTTTTTAATTTTAGATCGATCTTGATAATTAGAATCGAAAACTATGCAAGCATCCGTCTCCCTCTATAGTGTTTAATACTTATGTTTGTATAACATTATAGTAGCTCAGTCAGATAATATATAGCAGCAATCTGAAACTTTGAAACAAACTAAACTATTAAAAGTTCTATAACACAGGTAGTTCAGCTCTGTGTTGGAAGTGTACCAAACGAATGTAATGCAATACGTCATAGCTCTCGTCTACTAATCATTCCAGTACATTACGAGTGCGACACTATTCATTTGGTCGATTGATAGTCTTGGCAAAAGTGCTAAAGTTCATTACTGAAAACAATTCCTACCAAAATACAAGCTACTCAGAAACACAATAATTGTATAGTCATAGAAGTAGCTCATAAAAAGTTTGTCATGTAAGATGTTCGAAGCATCACATCACATGACTAACTAAATAAGCTATTCCGCCGTCACTAAGTTGCTACTAAACAACTATTCAAAGACACCTACACAATAATAAAAATGATGATTAAAACATACTAAGAACTAATAAAAAAAATACCAAACTTACATCCAACATTATAAGATATGTCGTCGATATTCTATTACGCTACACCTATCTTATATCTTAAAAACTAATAAACAACTTATAGATATTTATCTCCAACTATCATTGAGCAATTCTTCACGTTAAAGGCATCCACGCACGAAAACCCATAACCTCAAGAATGTAAAGGACGCGAACGATTTTTAATACAGTCGGCACCCCATAATGGGTGTTTTCGCACCCCAGTCTGCGGTGACATTTCGAACCCACCGCTCTATGAAAAAACAAAGCTCGAAACATTATGCAAATGACATTATGTCGGTATTTTTGTACGTTTCGTCGACTTTATGAGCCGAATAGAAAGGGTTAAAGGGTTAAGACAATTCGCGAATGAATAAAAGTTTTTGATGCCACATTGTCATTTTTTTTCAATATGTAGTGCACCCTCTGGCAACACCCCTCGGTGTTTGGTGTCAGCGTTAAATAAAACACTATTCAACGATATTAATTCTTTTGTTGGAGTCAGCGGCCTTATTATGTACAACAGTAGCGCCCACATGGCCGTTTTATAACTGTTTATAGGCGAGAGAAGATTAGTTATTAAAAGTAAGATTTCGTATCACTTCTGCAATTACAGTAATTGATATCTGATAAAAAGAACATAAATCTGAATTCAAATATTAACTGTTACTGCTAACTATTCTATGAAATATAGTTGCCTATATTCGATATTATATTTCATTACTTAGGCCCTAGAAACGGTCATAAATGAATCTATGCCCTGCATAACTTATCTATAGTCGTTCCTAATAATAGTCAGGCTTCATACAGACACGTGCCCTACTTTGCAGCAGTAGATCATACAGACATTTAGATTAACACATTTGCAGACATACCTTAGTTAGATCACTCAAAATATTGGTGTCACTGACGCAACTGGTTACTTTGGGTTATCGCGAAGAGTAAGATCTCATCACAGATTTGTCAACGAGCCTTGATATGTGGGTTCCTCAATTTGTTCGCATTGACGTGGAAAATGACGCCATCTGTCGCCTGTCGATCAATTTACCTACATACAGGTCGCTCAACCTCTGAGGTCCTAGTTATACTTGAGACTGATGAGAAACATATTCATATCGACAAAATATTCAGATGAATGAATATACATCGATAAGAAATTATCTAATGCAGTGTAGGGGGTAGAAACATGACTGTGATTACATTTAATGGTGTTAAAAATTGAGAATTTATACATATATGAAGAAAGCATTTTATAATGCTGATGGAAACACAGGGCAGTGATGTTTCTTAAGAGAAGTTCGCTTATCAAAAAATACCTACTTTTATGAAATATATGTATGTACTATGGTCTAAATGGATAAATACATAAAATATAAATTCAAGGAAACCAACTATTTTAACCTTTAATATTGTCTGTTTCGCGGGACGCTTTATTAACAAATAACTTTATTAACAATTATTTAATAACAAACAATGGACACAAAGCACAGCCAGACTCAGATTACAATTTTGCGGGTAGCAGATATTTTTGTTTCGTTTGGGCATCAAACCAACAACCACGGCGCACCGGCCGTGGCGAGGCGACGGCTCAAATAAATAAAATACCTGACTTTTAACTTAAACGATGAAGGAGGTACTGCGGAACATCGGTCCCCTATTATTTTTCTGGATGGAGCTGAGATGGTATGAGTAACCGAACAATATTTCGCGTCGGTTACTTACGCACAATGGCCCAATTGTGGGGCTAAGTGCAGATAACACACGTCCAACTAACTAACTAACCTAACTTTTGACTTGACTACACGATGCTACCGTTAAATATGGTCATATATTTCTCACATACGTTATGTATTACTAAATAGTTAGTAATAATGAAATCATAGCTATATACCTATTATATTTTTTAATAAATACAAGACCCGAGTTTTGAATTACGTACAAAATAAATCCCTTCAATTTATCAACATCATTTCCATCTGTTTCTTACCCACTGTTTAATTTAGGCCTCCCCGGATTCATCAGCGCACTTCGGAGTTCGCTTGGACCAATATAAGTACTCGTACTTTCATTATGGAGTACTTGACTGTGGCTACAAATATACATTGAAAACACATTCAAAATATGCGTTGGTGGTGTAGTAGTACTTTAAACTTTAGGTGTCAACGGTTTTTAGTGTCTAGTAAAAAGTAAGCTTTATTTTAATACAATGACTGAATACGTGATATAATACACGAAAATAGACTTAACCAACCTTAAGTAAAACTTAAAAAATGGATGGTGCGTAGAGATATTAGGCTTGTAAATATCCCTTTTCAGATATACGCTGTCTAACAAGTCACTTTTTATGAACCTATGTATAAATAGTTAGGTACCTCATTTGTTATATGACTCGACAGCTCAGTTATTGAAACGGCAGACAGAATACTGCCTCGATGCTCCAGCAGTTATAAATGCAAGTGCTGTGCGAGATCTTGGATTTAATTGTGGATTCGGGGAAAGCGAGGAAACTGTTATTGAGCTTTTCTGTCAAGAAATTCTTGATAGCAGTACGGAGTCTGAACCCTGTACTATCCCCGGTGAACGATAAGGCAAGACCCCTCTTATATGGGATCGAAAACCATTGCTAGCTTAATGAAGAAGACTTATTCACTTCGTAGACATAAGCGACACACGTTTACACCCAACAAGTACCACATAAGTAGTGACATCGTGTCCACTCAAAATACTATGCCATGCGTGCTATTATAGACCCATTTATTACAAAAATATGAACGATTTAAAACAAGCATTGTTTAATATCAATTGTTATAAATAGGAAAATAATTGACAATGGTAACATAGTTCCACGAACATTTCATTTTACCGTGAATCCTTAGTGAATGGTCACGCACATGACTAATCCACTTTTGAAAACCAATGGCTGACTGCCGTAGGTTTTCATTACTAAAGGAATATTGATCCTTAAAACTAAGATGCATTGTCGGACTACAATTTTACGTATAGGCCCCAAGATGGCAAGCATGCATTCAGTTCGCCTGATGGAAGTCGCTATGGATACTTTTCTTGTCTATAGTGTTGCTAACACATGGATGCCCACCAAGCCTCCACTAGCAGCAAAGTAAGTGTACTGTTTTCGTTTTTCTTTCCCTCTAATGTAGACAAAAGTGTTTGCTGAGAAACACTATTTTCCTTTGACTTTGACGTTCACTTGTATGCTTAGAGGCTAAGCGTTTCATAACATGTATCTCGCGGGACTAAGGCCCAAACACAATAGGCTTGAACGTGTCATTGCTAAGATTGCACAGATGGCGCAGTGGTTTAATTGGTTGCCTCGCCAAAGCCATTGCGCCGAGTATTGTGGGTTCGAATCCCACACGGGACAAAACTTTGTGTGATCCACAAATGATTGTTCCGAGTAGGGGTGTTCTTTTAATGTTTGTAAAGTTTCCCGCGACACAGGAATTGTTACTAATGCGAGATGTATTTTAAAAATAAACTTATTTCTGTTTACAGTCTCTTTCATACGCTACACACATTTACTTTAAAAGTGTGGTACTTCTCCAGGCAAGACGACTTTACTCATGCGTACCGTAACGAATAACTTGCAACGGTGCCTTTTGCGTTTATAATAAGTAGTATAGATTAGTACAAATTTTTTTATACGACTAATATACATTGGTACTAAAGCAATATGCCATATTAAAACAATTATGATAATAGTCATTTGATTTCTTTTCTCCTTTTCAATAGTATTTTCTAACGCGAATGTTATATCAAATCAAAATTACTGTTGCTGATTTTATCGTTGCTTAATTAGTTTTTATATTATTCAATTACTTTTTCTTTAATATAAATCGTGACTTTAGATGCGTAAGCACATCTATAGCTATCGATCGTGACGTCTTGGCTTCGATTGCCAATTCGTATTGCGACGTCGGAAATACATTACATACTTACTTCGTTTTGAAGCTGAAAATTTTCAGTATTATCATTGAGTCTAGAAATGTAGGATATCTATCCCTGCATGACTAGATGAAAATGTTGTTGGCTTATGAAGATTTCCTTCCGTTTTTAATGTCATAAATCCGAAAAGAACCACTATATCAATATGCTACAGAACTCATTGGTCACTGTGTCCTTCCCGTGGCATGAATTTCTATGGTCGTTCTCTCATTTTCGATACGTATGACTTTTTCATTCGTTATTCGGGTCGGACAAAGTGCTATTGGCGTTTTCTGTAAGGCAATTCATAGAAGTAACTCGGACTCCAAAAATGTGCCGCCTATATATATGGAATCTAAAAAATAACTGATAGAATATGTATATGGAATATAAAGCGTATGTATAGACTCCACTGTACATAGGTACATAAGCCGACTATGCCAGTACCTATCGACTAGTAATCCTAATCCTAACTTATATTAAAATGTGAAGTCGAGTTTGTTTGTTACGCTTTCAGTCTTAACTACACGACCAATAAAATTTCGCATGCACGTTGTACCTTTTAATCTAGATAAGAGTACCTACTTTTACTACGCGAGCGAAGCCGCGGGCAAAATCTTATACAAAATATTACTAGACGATGTCGAAGATTACGCAGTTCATAATTTTTCAATTAGTAGGTAAGTACAACACTAGTTCAGACTAGAACCGATATATCATAGTGTTTAAACCATGGTAGTCCATATCACTTAAGCTGGTACGTGTACTAAAGTCGTGTAGGTACAACCTACAGGCTGCTATTATGACGCTGTGTCATGTCGTCGATCAGACTCGCATTGTCGTGTTCCATTTAAAACTACACAATAGGATGGCTATACTCGCCGGCTATAGGATAAACGTAGGAGCACCGAAGATTTAGGGCTTTAGAATGTTCTAGTAAAAGTTATTCAAAAGATATCGATGTTGTTGGTCTATTTACTTTAGAAGAGGAGGGATTGAAATGTTTTAGGATATGTTACGAGTGTTTAAATATAATAAGCAGAATTGGATCCTGTTTTATATACAAGAAAAGTTAACTCAGAAAATATATATACTAATATTGTATAGCTGAAGAGTTTATTTGTTTGTTTGTTTGGTTGAACGCGCTTATCTCAGGAACTATTGGTTCAAATTTAAAAAATCTTTTAGTGTTGGATAGCCCATTTATCGAGGTAAGTTATAGGCTATATAACATCACGCTACAACCAATAGGAACGGAGCATCAATGAAAAATGTTGCATAAACGGGGAATATTTATGTGAAGCAGACGAAGTTGCGCGGGTCAGCGAGAATGATATAAAGTGTATGTTTTTTTTAATAATTCTTTACGTGTACCTATTTTTATTAGGGACGTTGCCAATAATTACTTTGTCGAATAAGCCGAATAATATGATACCAGTAAGGCGGCTTATTCGGGAAAGTACTACTCTTTTACAAGTGTTGTAAAAGTCCTCTATTACTACGTTTAGCTCGGTAAGTGGGAGTGCTGAAGAATCACATACCTACCTCGGCCATTCCATTTTTAAATCCTTTACCGAGGAATGGATACGCGGGACTGATACTTCTAGTATTAAAAGCGATCACAGATAGGGTGTCACCAGACCAATCGATCAATCGTCGATCGAAGGCATCGATCGATGGTAGAATGGGTTAGTCGACGTCGATCGATAGTTTCTATTAGAACGATCGACGTCGACTAATCCATTCTACCATCGATCGGTTGTCGATCAACGATCAATCGATTGGTCTGGTAACACCCATACACAGTAACTACTAGCTGAATTTGCAGGCGTACCATATAATGAATATAACATATAAAAAAATATTGAGTGAATATAATAAGATGGTAAAAAATGGTTTAGACTATTTTATTTATTATATTAAAAAAAATGAGAAGATTTTATAGACTTTGATCCAAATTTTGTTACGTATTAAGTTACCGAACCTGCGGAGTTACAGCAATGAAACATAGTCAAAATATTTTACAGATGAGATCTAACTACCCATTTACCGCCAGCTTTATTCAAGTTCTACATTATTAGTCGGATTATTGTCATATACGCGGTCCAATTGCAAACCCAATACCTACTGCTACTAAGAATTTTGCAAAACCTTATTCACGTTTTGCTCAACACGAGATTCGAATTCAAGATCTCGCAGCAGTTGCGCAAGCCTTATTCTCACGCCATAACCCAAACAAGGCAATCAGTTTTCGTGCAATTTAGGTAAGCAACACTTTGACTCTAAATCTATTGGCCACATAACATTAATCTAACAGAATTAAGCATTAAATCTACCACGTCTACTTATAATAGGTCAGGGAGGTTAACGGCCCAATCAAAATAGCCAATAACGTCCCTGCAAAGCACGAGAACGCGGAAGACACAGCTCAGAATCATGCGATGTCCTATGTCTTCAGAAAATCTAAGTAGCAAGGCATATCCTTTAGATTAGAAGGGAATCTGTCCAAGGATTACACTTTACAGCCAATTACGTAGCCTCATGTAAGCTCTACTATGGAGAACTACCTATTTGCGAAATCCTTTGGCAAGTACTAATCATGAAACCCATAACAAACCCATAATAAATGGGGGCTGCTTTTTATCCAATGATTTTAATGGCACAGTGGTTTAAGTGGACACTTTGCTGCCAATGCAGTACGTGAATATTTTGTACGTTCGATATCGCACGGGGCACTATTATGTGATGCTTAGGTCATTGTTTTGAATCTAAATGTATTATTGCAGTCATTGATTCAATGTTTGTTCAGCTATCTGTAACACAGTTTTAATATGTCTTCAAAAATGATATGGTGTGGTTGTTATCTTTTTAAAATATTGTAAAGATAACTATGAGAACGCCCGAAGCTTTCTACAGTATTAAAAATAAAAAATGTTAATTGAAATCTCTTTCCGCACGATTGTCAACACGTTTTACTTACGTGGTGAAAGGTTAACTAATTATTACCGTAAATATTTATTATCTACACGTTACTAAAAGCGTAAACTTACAAGTAAATGTTAGTCAGATATTCTGTAAAACATGCTTTCACGTCTGTTTCGTCATCGCCACAAATCTCTGTCAACGTATCTCACAACACCTACAATGTGCGAAACTTATGTACATATGTTGTATTATGTTTATCTCTTATAACTGTCATTTTAAATAGCATTACAGAAGTACAGTCAAAGCATGACCTCAATAATAGAAAAGAATTATAAGTCTTGGAAAGCATATCTAAGTATCATTCGCCATTTGGTACGAGTACGTTCATCTCGTATTTGTATAAGTATCGAGTAGCTTTTACAGGAGATTCAGAATCCAGTTTCTTCGCAAATATAACATCAACAAGTTAATCCAAATCAATCAATGACCTACTGCAGGAAAATACGGTTCCATGCGGGCTACTCTTTTAGGGAATTCATTACGCTCTATCTTCTATTAATTATGTTACGTGACAGAAACAGACCAAAGCATTTTGCAAAATACCACATGCAACTTGGACCTCCGATCGGCTGTTGCGCAAACGCTCACACGCTTTTTACACCAAACCAACCACTAGTATAAAACCAGTAAAACATTCCACAGTTACGTGTTATAAAATACAAATTGTGCAGTCACCCGAAACGTATACATAACGCACCAGATTTATATCTGTCATCGCGACCATGCAGTATTCTGAAATCAAAATTATCATGCAATTTTAGTTAAACCAAAACGCATTTAGTTGACAGAATGAGATATTTCCGCAACATAAATATGTTCTGCATGCTTCCCTAATGACAAAATGTTTGATATTTCAACCTAAACTATAATGTAGGCTCGACAAAAAGCAAAAACGTTTGTATAAAATACTTCGGACGCGAATGTACCACTTTCTTATTCGCTTGTCGGAATTTTAAGTGGTTTTAAAAGGATTCGTTGTTTAGCTTAAATATCATTTTTGGTACACTTTATGAAGACAATGAAACAATCGAATGTTTTATTATAAACTTCTCGTTGCACTAATGTGTTTTGAATATACCTTCTTTAATAAATTTTAAGTTTGCTGATGTCATGATTATTTGTATAAACAAGTTGTCTTCCAACTGAAAATATTGATTCTATTGAACATAAGAAATATTGAAAGAAGTGCTCAGCTGCTATATTTTTGAAACGATTGTTGATGGTTACCACAATATATTTTATGATAAACCATAACATAATATCTGGTCTTCATGTAAGTAAGAGAGCAAGCCTATAGCTGTCTGCCGTATACAGTTGTAAATTCTATGCGAAGAATTTCTTGAGAGAACCCAACCACACCTTGTCCAACCTGGGAACCCAGTAACTCATGATTCGCAGTAAACCCAAACTTAAGCCAAACTACTATTTAACTAAGCCAGCTACTTCTCAAAATGGTCTAATAACATTTTCAATATTATTGCAATACTTCTTTCTTAATAAATGCGCCACTGTGTTTGGCGATTTTGTTTTAAATAAGACTACCCACTTAAAGTGCACGAATAGATCTATATACTTTAGATAGGTACGTCTCTAATCAAGTATGTATTGTGCCCCGACATCCAATACGTCATTTGCATATCCCAAGCACATGTGGTCATATACAAAGGGTCGAATGGGCCCCGTATTTAATTTTCATAAAACGAGTACCGTTTTAATATGTCTGCGGCCGAATAATATCCTAACCCTTTCTATTACAAAATTGGCTTCGGTTGTTCAACCGCTTAATTTATTATTAGTTGTGGCTTCACCTATGTATGTGCGAAATACTGAACAGTGTATGGACCAAGTATCGGGCAAGATCTAGGCAGCAAACTCTACAACCACATTTTGACTGTAGAACGTAACGTTATATTTGAAAAGGGAACGTACTAGAATTCATGTAGGATTTCAAAACTGGTACCTCTCTTTTGTAAATCTATTAAAACTTATTTTAATATTTATATATCTAAATGATGAATGGGAATACGACTATCCATGAAGTAGAACTTAAAGCGCGACCACAAGCAACGTCGTCGCCTTAGCAATTTTTTACGTCACGAATAATAATTTTCAAACGTATAAATCTAAATCAATAATGCCTTTAAATACCACATAATTATCTTTTGAAGAGTTTTTATACGTTATGCTAATCATAGTAGTTTGTTTAGATAGTAATAGCGCGTAAATATTTTGCTGAGACTTCGTGGTCATGAATTACATCACATTTATCTGCATAGTAAGATATCTCTGGTCAATATAGAAACAGCTTGAACCATTCCAACTCAAAACTTTCATTGTTTAGTAAATGTTATAATTTTTGTGAACGCAGTTTTTTTTAGGAGCACTATATCTCAAAATTTATTTTAGTGGTTCTTGTATTTTAATCCAAATTTTAATATACATTTCTATCAAAATTGTAGCACGTGTTCTTCTTGTTTGCTGCTTACACAAACGTGTTAGCAGTAGGCAGTAAATTTGCTTCAATACGTGATGTATCTTTTCATTAAAGTTAAATATTTGGTGTGAAAGATATTCTTATTTAAAGTTAGCGTGTCACTATGCATTATAAAGCTCTCGTTAACGATGAACTTTCTGACTCAATTGTAAAAATAATAAGAGCCCAGTATTAAACTATCCCACTGCTGCAAACTGGCTCTTTTCAGTGTGAGAAGGGTTAGGCCATAGTCCACCACGCTAACCCAGTGTGTTGGCAGACTTTACATATCTTCGAGAACATTAGTGAGAACTCTCATATATGCGAGTTTCCTCACGATGATTACCTTCACCGTTAAAGCAATGAACTATTAATACGCACATAATCTCTGCGTGGCAATCCAACGGTCGCCCATTAGAGCATCGCTTTGTTTTTCCAAACATCTTTAAAATTGTCTCTAACTAGGTACCTATAACATTGATAACACAAAACAAATTAT
This sequence comes from Catocala sponsa, assembly GCA_963564715.1. Classification (NCBI taxonomy): domain Eukaryota; kingdom Metazoa; phylum Arthropoda; class Insecta; order Lepidoptera; family Erebidae; genus Catocala; species Catocala sponsa. The sequence goes on along the minus strand of OY751337.1, from coordinate 17,700,587 downwards.
ATTACCCGCTTTCATGAAATCTCGAACGAAGGCTTTACTGCAATAGTTCCACTAGTAAAAAGAAATGTTAGTGTTTTCTTTGAAAGCCAGTCAGAGCACTTTCACGGTGTATTGATTTATGCGACAGACTCTTTATGCTTTTAGCGTGTCTTTCAATGCCAGAGCAAGCAATAAACAAAACCGTAGCGATAAAGGTTTTATCTTGAAATCCATATCGAGATAATCAGCGCGGGGCATCCGCGCGGTCGGGCGCGATGATTTATGCAATACTAACATTATGATACATTTGCATTTTGTTCACAAAGCAGCAATGTATGCAGCAACGCTACACAATAGCCAGGGTTAATGTAGACTTCGGTTAGTCAGGAATGGTTACGAGGAATGATTAGGTGCTATTGTTTATGTGATGCAAATGTGCGGCGATAATGAATAATATAGTATTTCTTATTCAGATTTCTATGTACAGACCTGTATTACATTTTGTTTTTCATATTGACTACGGATTGGTGAAGCTTATTGTAATACTAAAAGCTTAGAGTAATACAAAAAGTAGTTTTGGTAAAAGAGAGTAGTTTACTATTTTATAGTTTATCGCCTAGAATTGGATACGCTATTATTAGTAAATGACTTAAAATATAAAATAGTATTAAATATTATCTAAAACGTAATGTTGTCATAAGTTGTGTGTTGAAGATTCCGACGTGGTCAAAGAATGTTCGCCTAGTACTTGCCCTTCCGACTGTTCAATTAGCATTTTGACAGTACAACCTACATTAAGCACTGGTCCTTGTAAAACAGCGTTAATAATAATGTTGTTTTTCAACTAATGTCTGCTAAATGCTAGTTTTATCGACATAATTGGAGTTCGTCTGAGACGTTGATACGTCAAAATATTAAACTTTTCAAAGAAATGATGAGTTCATGACTGTCAACTTATGACACGTGTCATTAATAAAGGTCGTTTTTATTTTCTCAGTATTGACATTAATATCCTGAATATTCTGACAACTTCAAGACCGTTTACAAGCTTTTTAAGCTCATTTCCTTCATTAAAAAGTTAAATCCTTATCTTGATCACGACAAAAATAGACACAGTTATAATTGGTCGGTGTGTATGGATCAAAAATACCCACAATTATAATTTCTTCGCCGTTACACTTCTGTCTTTACGATCGTAAACTTTCAGCGGACATAAAGCAAAGTAAATTCATTCATTTGTCAGCTATCTTATCTCGATGTCTCAAAGCCTACAATTCTTTGAGGGGACGATAAATACTTTTTGCAAAATTTACAACGGGCACACGTATTTACCAATACTTTTATGCGGTTGCATTGGTCCTTGTTGTGAAGGAAGTAAGGTTTAGTTTGGCATGCTAGCGTAGTGAATAATATTGCTTAGTTTCTGGTGCATCTTTATCTGCTAGCCAGTGGTCCGCCAATGCCGTTAAATTTATTAACTGCGATACGCATTCAGTGTCGCGAGCTAAAAGGTGACTTTAATTAATATTAATTATAGCCACACCTCTAATTAATGTAATTCCCGAGATAACAGTCGTGTCGCCTTTTGAATGTGTCAAGCTCAGTGGCTTTCGATGTGAGCTTGTCGACAGGGCACATACTCACTTTTGTTATTGTCATACACAGTTGCAGGTGCATCTACATACATTTTTCTCTTAATTAGTACTTATATGCTATAAACAATGCACTCAAATACACGCCGGCCAGTATTACGAGGAAAAATAAACTTAAATTTGTTACATTTAGTTTTAGTAACAAATGTAAGTAAACAATGATAGATTTGGAAAACAAATACCTAATCGAAGTTGATTGGTGCTTTTGTTGCAGTATTTTTATTGCGCTCTAACATTACAAAGCTTGCGTATTCAAAAATTATTATTTTTATGACCGTCAGTAGTATTATACCTCTCTCTTACCTCTTCCTTATGTGTATACTTAATACTTGATATGCACCAAATAGAACATTTTTACTTTTACTTCGCAGGAATGTTCCAACTTGTGCCAAATTCCTAATATTATAATATCTTAAACTCGACAGTTACGTGAAAGTAAAACAATGAAAGTACAAATCCCAATTACGTAGGTACAGACTTGATGAAAATTAATCTGTAACGTTTTTAGCGAACACCTAGAGTTCTATCCGAGTACATGGTATTCATCATGAAAACAAGGCAACATCACCGCGAGCCGCGTTGAGCCGCGCCGGCTAGGAATTAATCAAAGTTTAAAACAATTCCATGTAGTGAGGCGAGGCGGGCGAGACAAGACTCCGAACACACCGCAACGCACGAACAGCGAACATGTCTTGTGTGCTCGTGCGGGGTTGTGCGCAATTGTGCGCCCGTGCGGATACCAACACGGTCCAACAGGACGCGCCGTAATCAAATAGACTTATATTCTGTGTTTGGAATTCTGTCCAAATGTATATATTATAGACATTCAGTAGGGGTTGTCTTAAAATATAGGTAAATTTATCATCTGAGTTAGCACTACCTCAAATGATAAATTGATCGGTCAAAATTCAACTTTTTATTACCTAAACACATTAAGCTAATGGAAAGTCGAATTTTGACCGATCATAACAATTTAACATACTCGCACGCAGCCTATATCCTCGAACAGAGAGGCAGAGGTGTTAAGTAAGTATGTAAAATGTTAGTATAGTAATATAGTAGTATTTTTTTCGAGATCGAATATTTTACTTAACATACCTTAACGACCAATAAAATGTATTACTCTGAATATTTGACACACTCTTCGCCTAATATATAATACTTATGTATATTTATACATCTATTTAGGCAAGATACAGTCCCATACAACGAATCTATACAAATAAATAAAATTGAAGTGTCTGTTTGTAATGTCAAAATAACAGCTTTTTATCTAATGCATATGAAAGTATATAAGGTACCTATACGAAAACATCTATTTTTAAAATTTTTGTCTGTCTGTCTGTCTGTTTGTTCCGACTAATCTCCGAAACGGCTAAACCAGTTTTGACGGGACTTTCACTGGCAGATAACTGATGTTATAAGGAGTAACTTAGGCTACTTTGATTTTAGAAAAAAATAGGGTTCCGCGGAGACAAACACTTTTTAGTTTAATACGCGGACGAAGTCGCAGGTAACAGCTAGTTAATAATAAAATAATTCTGTCAAAGATAGACCACAATACATTAGTCGAATCAGATAACACAGTAGGAATTATATTTTTTTTATCTTTCCAGCCAGTACATCTTTAAACAAGCACGCCTTTGAATCCTCCATCTATCTTTACTACAAGTCTTATATGCCATATTCTTCAAAACAAAACCACTCATAATGAACTTCCAACGAAACTTCGTTATTGAAACTTAGAAACTTCAAACATCGTACCCGCGCTATGCAAAACAGGTACAGCTGTACTGAGTACGTCACAATAAGTACGTAGAGCTGCGTGGGTCGGTGCAAGGTATTAAAGCAACAACTTCATCAAGCACAGACTGCACAGGGCTCGCACCTTCAAGACTTGTAGTGATTTAGTTCGGCCTTATTGTCTTTATAAACGGCTTTTAAGGCCTGCGTACACTGTTTTATTGTAATCTATTTCATTGCTGTATTCAATAGCGTTGATGTGGCTTCGGTAGAGTCGTTTTAGTAGCGTTTATAGAATGCTTTGTTTATAGCAAATTCCTTATATTTATATAATAACTAGCTTTTGCCCGCGGCTTCGCTCGCGTTAATTTAGAATTTGACAATCAATTCGGGTTGTACTCTGCTTGTTATAATATAATTCAATCATGATTCGAAAGACACGTGGCGCCATCTATTATTATTATAAGAACGTTGTTATTGTTTTCCTCGGGAACAGTAATTGTTTTCGGGGTGAAAGGTAGCCTATGTCCGTTTCTGTACACCTGTCAACGTATATGCAAAATTTCAGGATGATCGGTTCTGTGGTTTAGGCGTGAAAAGGTAACAAACAAACTCATTTCCGCTTTTATAATATTAGTTAGGATTAGGATTCGGACAAGGAACTCCAAGAATCTGAGCTTTTTGGTCACTGTGAGAACTAAATATGACATTTTTGTAACATTAATGTATAAGGTAGCTGAACTATTGTGCCAATCATGAAGTGTTTTGGAAAAGCGCCTAGTATTCAAATACTTTACGTATTTTATAGATAACGAGAAAGATATTCAATTAACCATTTGCACAAATAATTTAACTGTTCATTCATATATTTAGAAGTTTAAGACATACTATAGTTTCACTCACAGCTGTATGTATCGAAGAGATAGGCTGAAGACACGCCTACATTTCGCAAGCTATTATTTCAGGAGTCGACTATATTGTCGTATACCGGACACATAAAAAACAGGCTTGTGTTGCTACTGCGAATTTTATAACAGAAAAACTCAATTATGTTTTGCCCTTACCGGCTATAGAACTGAACACTTAAGATCGACTCAAGCTTACGTTACGGGACCAACATCGTAGAAAAGATTTATATGTACTAACGGATTTTGAATATAACAAAAATGTTTCTTATATATTTAATATGCTATCCTAACTTATCGCCGCACTAACTTCCTTCAGTAAGTTTAAAAAACTAAAAATGTCGCCTGTAAAGTGATAAGTTGGAGGTTCTGGGATATTCATTTGTAGAATCATGCTATTATTTTATGGGTTAAAATAAGTCTTATAGTTTTGATCAATAAACAGTGTAGGTAATATGTTAACAAAATGTTTTATTGCAAACGATTATTTGCCCTCTTTATGGAACTTGAATATAATTGGGAAAATATCGGTGATTTACGCCTATTTCTTCGAAGATATATAGACGCAGTTTCATCTGCATCGTAATGGCACGTCGGATAGAGCCCTTAAACATCAAAACCCATTAGCTGTTTACTAAACAAGCTTAACTTATAGAATCATACTAAAACAATGGCCATTACAAAAACCTCTACCTTTTGCATCTCATGTCGGTTATTTCTGAAGGGCGTGTAGTGTTTTCAACCATTACTACAAACTTTGAATACCCAGGGTCCCGATGCACCTAAGAAGGCTCTACACAAATACGACAGTATATTCAGATACCTCTTTATTTAACTCATGTATCCAAAAACTAACATTTTCAAAACCACAACAATCTGTATCAAGCAAAACAAGAATGAGTTCAACGGCCGGACGAACAAAGTCATGTTAATTCAAACTACGATAAGAGTGTTTAAAAATGTACCATAATAATATATACAACTGTACAAGTATTGGATCGACTCGAGTACGTATGTATATAAATAAGAACATGATTGATTTTTGTTGACCGCGATTCGGTCGGGGCGTTCGTTGTCCAAAGATTTCGTGAAGTTCGTCGACGATAATATGCTGTGCTTTTGTTTCCAAACAAAAGTTTCGTTTTGGTGTTTTGTTAGTCTTTTGTAATTGGTATAAATATCCTTATGTATGAAATAAATATGCTTTTCTATGTATGTGTTCCGCATAACTCGAAAATTAGTCGATGGATTGAGTCGCATTTTTACAAAACTTTGCAATTTTATATAAGAGTGTTGTATATATTTTTTGTAATAAAGCTCTCACGGGAACGGCAATTACTTACCTAATAATTAATATCAGATTGAGCCCCAGTGTTTTAGCTAGGCTATAAATATATATACATGGTGCGTGTGGTGTATAAAATATTAGATGAAACAAATTAAAGCAATACAAATATACGTTTATTGTTATTTATAAGTTAAATGTTTGTAAGATAGCGTAACTAAAGATTCGCTATGCATCAAATCAAACAAGATCGGTGTATGGTATTATAATGTGGTGTGAATGAATGAATTAAATATCCTAATAAAATGTAAAAAATAAATTTCGTACTACCACATCATTTTTATGTCCAAACACTAAAATTATTCCAGTGTTTCGTAGTGATACTGGTCACATCCGATTATTTTTATGGATAAGCTGAGAACAAACAAGCTCTTGCCAAACCTTTTTCTGTTTTGAGAGATTAGATCCTTTCTATAATATCTAGTTAACATGTCTCTGATTTAAATCTACTGTGAAATCCTATTCACAGCACGAAAGCGTCTAACCACATACCTATTTCTTAAACATAAAAAACCGTAACAGCTTTAAAGCGATTGTACTGCTATAAAACTAAACACCCCTGTTTGAACTATGTTTAATGGAGATCGTCATGCATATTTTCCACGACTAATTATTTGTTTTGGCACTTGAGAGCGTGCAGTAGAAAGTGCCTGGCAATCTGAGCAGTAATAGCTTGCCAATTTGTTTTACGATCTAGTGTAACATAGTTTTTAAATGACTGAAGCGATATCGTGACATTATATTTTCTTTGATATATGTTCAGATGGCATTATAAAGGCTATTAGGCAAAGTTTGCTCCCTCACATTCAAATGAAAGAATAATCATTTTTAATTAAGTTGACTTTTAATTTATACTAGCTGTTACCTGCGTCTGTTTGTGATTTTTATATTATGGCATCCTACAGGGTTTGTGCAATCTCTATTAAACTTAACGATGAGACGGACAGTAGATATCATAATAATATTATAAATTGAAATTAAACACTTTATACGGATTTTGTCGCGTTGTTTATTTTACTTTAAAACACTTTTATTATAATTTTGAAAACACTAACACTACTATTATTGAACTTTACTACTATATTTTAAGCTATTTAATTTAATTAAAACTATTTATATTCAAGTTTACACATGCTCATGGCACTGCGCGACAGCAATAGATTTTACAAATAATTATTTTTCAATTCTCTCGCCCTTAGTGTTTCCTCTTAACTACTCGACCGATCAATCATAATGAATTTTCGCATAAACGTTGTTCGAAGTGCAGAAAAGGATATAGGATACCTTTCATCCAGAAAAAAAGTACTGTTCCTGTGTGAACCCTCAGACAAAAGTTGGTGGATTAATATAGTTCGCCAACCTTTCCAATAATGTAAGTATTTAAAACTATACCAAAATATATTTGTGTGTAGTGCAGACCAAACAAAAATATTTGTTATACATACATAGTATACTGAATTTGGCAAGTTAATAAGAATATAAATCATCATGATGGCAGCATCATGATGACTTATATTCTTATTATCTTACCAAGACTCGAATTCAATTCTTATTCCTTATCCACATTGAACATAGCTCTATCACTTAACAATTCCAGTGGCAGTTACGTTGTATCGCAACACAATACTAACATTTTCATATGAACACAAATCGCGTTTAAAACCCAACAACACGGAGTACATAAATACAAGAACGTGCACATAAATATAACGCACTCGCTACGCTCAAATTTCGCCACCGTCTGTTTTATATTGATATATTGTATTGTTTATGGCGCGGCCGAATCAAAACGTGATATATTGAACAACGCACGCGGTGTTCGCGAGTAACTTTCATATTCGGAAGGGTTATAGATCGAGTACCGCTGGATGTGACTAAGTACCTAAATGATGTGTAAGTTTTCACTCTCGCTTCCTGAGGAACGAATAAAGAGCCCTGTTTATTATACAAAGTATTTTTAATGTTAGTGGCACTACTTATATTTTATTTTAAGTGTTGGAGGCAACCTAATAACTTTGATCTATACCTGCCATGTTTTATAAATAATGACAAAATAAAATGCATGCGTATGTGTAAATAAGTAGGCACAGGTAGCCATTAAAGTTTAATTGCAACGCTGATTTGTTTTTAAGATGTCATTATTATTTACTATATATTGCCAGCTTTAGTGTGCCATTCCAAATCAGAAACCTCACTTTCTTCTCTTATAGCCATCTAGTTTTTGGTCACTTCATACTATGTGACAAACGTGTCGAGATCTTAAAAGGTAAACCAAATTATTTATATTTTTTATTTAATTGCGAAAAGGCTTATTTTATGACATTGCAGTGATTCAAAATCCATCAACATACATATATCAAAATATGCTAATAATTATTATACGTTACAGTTACGAGTTATCCCGATTCTCTTGATGATGAGAAACTCACATACTCGAAAATTTGTAGTAATTAAAAATATCATAAACAATACGAAGACCGCTTTTCTGAAACTTATCTTTATGTACCAGTATGAAATATTAACATAATATTAATATTGAAAGCACGTAGCTTGCAAAGAAAACGAACTTGTAGGTACCTATTGCTATAATTAACTGGTATATCTCATTTTTATGGAAGAAGCGCAGAAAGAAATATGTTATTCTTAGGGGATAGTTGTTTATAAATTGTTATTCAATGTTATTAACTGTTATTAAAGTCCCGAAGGTAAGGTACAGTTATTAGAAAAACGAAAGGATTGTAAATCTATTTTTAAACGCGTTTATAACTTTTTTACGGCTAAATTACTGCACCGACGTTGATGGAATGTTATTTTGCTTTGTATATAATATTACCTTCATGAAAGATAAATATATAACTAAAATCTGTTTTCTGTGTTCAATTTGTTAATATGTTTAAGACTGTATATTTGATAATTATACCACCTGTTAAATTATCAAATAAAATAAAAATCTAATTATTCACACGTTGCCGGCTCTATAAAATGAGCTGCGTTTTAGCGAATCTAGAGCAAAGAGCAAAACTACTTTTTTTACATACATTATAGTATCTTCTTTATGAAAGACTTTAGTTATATTTAGACTGAAGCAAACAAATTCTTTTAAAATATAATATAGGTATAGCTATTTTTCAACTGGTATACATTTTCTGCCATAATTTTCTCTTTCTATTTACACTGAGCGTACCCAACTCGCTACCGTTTCCAGTGTGTATTATATATCCTTGTCGTGTAGGTTACATAGATGTATGTTTGAGCCAAGGGAATAGTTGGGATGGGGGGTAAGTTATTGCTTTCTACAACTATGTGTCTGCACCATGTGTTATGGTAGACACTGTTTTAAGTTACCCACTGAATTATGTTCAAACTACCACCTATTCGATATCAATCATTTTTGGCATACCTGCTTCGAATACAGCTTTGTTTTTGCCTTTTGTTTGTATGAAAAGACTTATTCGTGTCTTTTATTGGTTCAAATTTGGTAGAGCATTTTCTAAATGTCTGTAATCGATAAACTCTGAATCTACTGAGCAGATTTTAGTCATTCTTTCTTCAGAAACTTCTTTATCCAGAAGTAACGTTAGGCTACGAACCACGGAATCTGAGCAGTAATCATAAACATGGGTAAAACCGTAGGGACAGTGGTGTATAATAATTATTTTTTATTCTTAATATGAGTAAATAGTTCGATCATTGTGTTGTACTAATTTTACTGATGTATTCATTTGATATTTCAGTGACGCAAATACCAAGTGCGAAGTCTTGGGTTCAATGCCCGAGCCTCATAACAACATTATTCATTTTCCTGTCTGGTGATTTATCAGTGTTGCTGCTGAGCATTGCCAGACAGTAAAAAACGGAGCTAGCATGGAGTCTGCATTTGAGGCCGGGAAATGTCATTGAGGCCTTAGGGCCACCTATCTACAAATATGGAAGTAACTAGCTTTTGCCCGCGGCTTCACTCGCGTTAATTTAGAATTTTACAATCAATTCGGGTTGTACTCTGCTTGTAATAATATAATTCAATCATGATTCGAAAGACACGTGGCGCCATCTATTATCATAAGAACTTTATTATTGTTTTCCTCGGGAATAGTAATTTATTTCGGGATGAAAAGTAGCCTATGTCCGTTTCTGTACACCTGACAACGTATATGCTAAATTTCAGGATGATCGGTTCAATGGTGTAGGCGTGAAAAGGTAACAAACAAACAAACTCATTTTCACTTTTATAATATTAGTTAGGATTGTACTGATATATATATATATATATCTGCCTCACATCACTGCTATATACAAGCGTGCCTTATATTAAATACATAAACTATTTGACCTATTATTAGTTAATAAGGTGTTTAAAAATAAGAGGACGACTAACATCTTAAAATAAGTTTGGTTTTGAAACACCAACGAAGTTTTTGAAGTTTTTTACATAAAACTTACAAAAGCACATAATTATTAAAAACCACTAACTTTAAAAATGATAATTGTACTGCACTGTTATCAGTCTAACAATATTAGAGACAGGTACAATTTTCTAACTTTTATATTATGTTAATAAATAAAATTACGGCTCGTCATAAATAAGGTTAATTAATTAAGTACATTTTTCTGTACAACGCATTCGGCCAGAGCCGTATTTGGTGGGAAGTTTTAATGCGGGAGTTCACACCCGAGCCTGCCAGGGCCGTACTCGGGACAAACTTTTAATGCCCGAGTTTGCGCTCACTCTAGGGCCCGGCCGCCTTTCTAAAGTTCACCCGCTAACGAGCCATTGACACGAATGTGGGAAACTGAATTGTTTCTACAAAGTGGGGAAGTTCTACTAAGATGTTTAGGAGATCTCGACTTTACTGTTTAAGATGTGCTAATTTAAAGGCACTCCTTACTTTAACACATTGACTAGCAAATTGTTTATGTGCTTTTGATGTTCAGTCTAGATTTGTTCGCTTTAAGAAACTTTAGGTTCTCTCTAGTAATAAGGATTATAAGTTAATTAGTATCTATACTAACACTTTGTAGGCGGTTCTTTATATTTCGGTTTAGGTTTTAAGATCAATTTAACTGTAAAATAATGAATAATTCTACTTCTGCAAATTCCTTCCCCTTCCATAATACAAGAATGATTGAAATTAAGAATATTTATGGTTATAATCAATATGCATCATTAAATTATTTATCTACGGCTATTATTATTATTACCTATAGTTACGTAATAATATATTTTATTTTTCTCAAAGGTACATACATGTGAATACATTCGTTACAAGTTGAATTTAACCTTTGAGAGAGCTGGAGTCTGTACTAGGTCCAAGACCTGTATGACAAATCTCCAGGCCCTCTCCCTATTATATAGACATTATTAACAATATTTAATGTGGCTAAGGTTGTATGAACAAAGTAACGATAACTATTGCTAAGAAAACAAATATTTAAGCACCAAAATTTAGTAACAAAAAAGGGTTGCATGCAGATGGTGTGTAAGTGTGTATATGAGTGTGAGGGTGTATATGAGTGTGTGCGTATATATGTGTGTGAGTGTGTGTGTGTGTGTGTGTGTGTGTGTGTGTGTGTGTGTGAGAGGGTGTGTGTGTGAGGGTGTGTGTGTGAGGGTGTGTGTGTGTGTGTGTATTTTGTTTATGTCTATGTGTGTCAGCGTGTATTATTTTATTTTTTTTATATTCTTATTTTATTTTATTTCATAGTGACAATGAGACTTTCAGTCTCCTCATAACTCAAACTATGTAACCAATCTGTAAATACTTTTTTACATTTTGTTCTACACATTGAATATATACACAATATTTTATTTATATTATTGTAGACGTAGCTACTGAGGAAGTAGTAGTTTCATTGCGCCAATAAACTCGTATACTGATAATAATTTATTTAAAAATATTGAAACACGTGTCCAATATAGGTATAATATAATACACGTGTAGGTGACGTTACAACATAACAATAGTAGATTGACCTTTAAAAAGCATCAAACAAAAACACATAATTTTAACAAAAACCTCGAACACACCGAAACAATAGAACGAAAAAGTTAATATAGTACGTACGTGTATACGCACCATACATCAGTAGGGTGTTGATACACTGGCGAATAAACGTTAGCGCCGCGGGAGCTGGCGCGACAAAAATAATTTCAAACATTCGAACATTTTCCGATCCATTTGAACCACGTTCTTGCGATCAATTGCTCAAATGAGCTCTAAAACAAGACTTTGCGATGCCACTTTGACACATCGCGCGGAAGAAAGAACTATATTCGTAGTATTTAAAAAAGTTACTTACATACCATTTATTTTATTTATGTGCACATGTACCTACATATGTATGGTTAAAACTATAAAGGTATCTATATGTGACTCGGTTCCAATATTTTACATACCCAATAGTTAGGTTGACAATAAATAATTAGTTGCACTTAATAAATAGCAAAACTACATAGATATATTTACATGACACTATTCGTGTATGTATGTATATATCCACAGCTACTATAAATCAATATGTCAATTATCATGGTATTAAATAATTAGTAGCAATATGCATTAATAAATAATTATGATTTTATCATATCGTACATACATATTTTTATGTTTGTTTATACGTTTATAAAAGATATTATGCCTAACTAAAATCCGAACGCACGTTTATGCGAATATCGCATCGCATTAAGGCAAATTAATCCTTGCTCTTGAAATCGATGTCGAACACTGAAGACTCTTAAGTTTGGAAGTCTCGTCCCCACTTCGACCCCATATTTCTTAAGGGGTCAGATGGGGGACCAAAACCTAAATGACTCTCGATACGCCCCTGTCTCAAACACGCAGAGCAGGGAGGGACCCATAGTGTCAAAAAAAGATAAAAATATTATATACTGCGCTTTTTCTCAAATTCTCCCTCCATTACTTATTTTTATTTATCTATGGGTGAAGATGGCGTTTATAAGTGTGTATTTAGTCGTAGACATGGTAATTGTGTAGTATTTATGTGCCTACATAACTTAAACCTCAAAAGGAGAGAATACTTCCGGCAAATGCAAAATGTACGCCAAAACCTTTACTCCGAATATTTAATCCATTATGTTTTACATAATCTACGCTAGATTCGTGAAATTTAAAACGAGATAAAGCACTTTTGAGCTAAGCTACTAAATAAACGGTGTTACGAAAACACGCGGGTACAAGAAAAATACTTAAACATGAATAACATTCCGCGCCAAAAGTACGTAAATAAAGCGGAATAAAATACAGATAACAATAAAATCACAAAACAGATTATACAAATATAGGTGAGGAGACATTTAAGTACATTAAAATCACATTAGTAGGAAGATCTCGGTAGGGGCCCGCGAAATTATCTCGCGCAGTAAGAAAAATAAATTAATAAAAAATACTTTATACATTTCATATCTCATTTGGGTGGTGACAGAAAAAAAGTAAATTGTATGGAAGTGGCGATAACAGATGAATTTAGCTTGATTTAATTTTAAAGATTCTTCATTTTTATGTGCCATGGCGTGTACTTAGATGGCGATGTTTTGAGCGTTATTAGCTTTACGTATCTTATACTAGGTTATTTATTTAGCAATCTCGACACCGTGACGATAATGAATAGGTTCTAGTCGGTTCATCAGCGGCTGGCATCGACCGCACAGTCGCAGACAGGCCCGCAATTTGCCTCACCAAGGCACGTTTAATATTAGAAGTCCTGATTTATGCCCTGCCCCCGTAATGAAGTGTCTCCACACTACAAACGTGTGTGCATCGCACTAATTCACTACCACGGATTAATAGTAGGAAGCTCTTGTGATATAACGAAATAGTACTGCATGTTTCTGCAGTTAGTTACACCACCTTCTCGTTGTGGTATTGTGTTCATTGCAGACTGACATGGAAACTAAACGTTTTCACCAATAAAAAAGCTCTGTCAACGAATGACACTTAACATATAATGTTTATGTTTCATTTGTCTTCTAGTCGTATATTATATACTCATTAAATATATTTCTTATACTTTATAAAAATGTTGCTTTCTTCAGGGTCTGAAAAAGATTGATTTAGAATCGTTACTCGACAGGCTTTCAAAATATATTTTATAGGAGTCATATCTTCAAAGATCAAGAAATCTTGGACTTGCCATATCATTAACTTTAATCAGTCTTTAGCAGCCATTTTCTAGTTTAAACTATTGCTTTTTGAAAACAGTTAATAATGTCAAAGAAACAATTCTAAAACTATTTCGCAAACAAGGCCGATCTAAAAAGGCATTGAGATTAGTCGTCGTTGTGTGGATACAAATTTCCAGGCGGACACACATGTATATATATCTATTTTCCCGAAGGTAAACATTTATTCAAAATACACACGACAATGTTTACATTACTTCTGATCGTTTTAAGAAACTGCTTTATGCACTAAGTGGGCTGTACATCTTAAGTGAAATGTTTTATGTTCAAAGGTGTATTATTGTTAATTTATAGCCAAACATTGGTGTCCACATATCCGATGTAAGTTAAGATCAGAACAGGGCGTTAATCTCGTCGCAAAGAAATACAAGTGGAAATGTAAATCCAATTAGTTTAAGAAGTCATTAAATCAGTTTGTTTAGCGGACAGTAACATATAGCTATCGACCTCTTTGTTTTCGATGGCCGCTATCCAAACTATTTGTTATTTCGGTGAGCTTGCAATTCCGTGCTGACTAAAAAGGCTTGAAGTTTCAAGCCAGCTTTTAAGCTGACGCCGGATTTTCAATGAAGTTAAATTATAGCGTCTAATTTTACTTCAGCTTATTAAATAGATTCTCCAGTTAATTAGTCAGAACGTTGGAACGTATATTTCAGTCGCTGAGTAATGAATTTGTGCACGTTTCTGTTCTGTCTATATCTCGATGTTGCTTACAAAATTTTGGTATCAAACCTATCAGATTTGCCCGATATTATAATCATGTATGTTGTATAGTCTTCCTTGCAGATAATAGCCAGAGGATAGCCAGACTAAACCAAGCTATGAAAACGCGTGAGCAATTTCTACATATTTTTGACAACATTTTTTTAGCTTTATGATTCAGATCAAGATCCTAAGTGTCAATGAAAATGTTTGAAGTCTAAGACTTGTGAGATTTCAGACCAATGTATCATTTCTTTTTCAATAAGTGAAGAATTTTATTTGCTTATTTTACGTAATATACTAATAATAGGTATAATATCTACATATTCTAAGGTAATTGAGCTCCACTAACAGTACAATTTTAGCTTACTACATTAAATGTTGAACAGTGCTGAAAGTACCTGGGCACACTAATTACCAACCGTAAGTGGCAAACATGTTAATCCATCTAGAAATATATTTCTCATTCCCGGCAGATCCGATACAAAGGCCGCTGGCCGTTGGAGGAGTAATAAATTAGAAGGAAAGCTGCGCGCCAGGATTTCCCTTGGGTTTATTCTCACTCAAGAGCGCTACACCTAATCCAGAAAGCCTTATTATGCTACCCTTAATACAGCGCTCAAGACTACTTGAAAATTTTCTCGGGAAGTAAACGGTTTAGTTCAGGGATTTTACTTTTTTCCTTTTCGACCGCCGAGTTTTATGTTTTGTGACAGGCCGTAAGATTCTGTGGAGGATTAAGTTCGTTATACAAGCTGCATTCTAATGAATTGATCGCCTATTTTTATTCAAAGCTTCAAAGTGTCTGTTTTATTCATATATTCAACAAAAAATGCACATTTTCTTTGAACATGAATGTTTAATAAATAAGCTGTGAAACATAATAACATTTAATACGCACAATAAAAATGTTTCGTATGTAACGTTTTGTGTGGATTTCTTTGTTTAAAGTTGTTGTGTATTTGTTGAATATTTGACGAAACAGGACTTAAACGGTGCTTGTTAGAGCCAATTAAATAGGAGCATGTTATGATATAGAG
Source organism: Catocala sponsa (assembly GCA_963564715.1). Taxonomy (NCBI): domain Eukaryota; kingdom Metazoa; phylum Arthropoda; class Insecta; order Lepidoptera; family Erebidae; genus Catocala; species Catocala sponsa. The sequence goes on along the minus strand of OY751337.1, from coordinate 17,685,024 downwards.
GTCTGAATATAATTATCCCTATTATGATTGCGTATAGTTTTTATCTCGAATCTTAAATTGCGAGCGAGTTGGCGAGACAAGTCTTAATTGAGGCTCGCAACACGTTACGTGTGCGGATTGATTAGCCTTATTAATTCTATTGCAATTATATCGATAGGATATCTTGTCGGTACTGTATTCACTGGGTCTCGATTTCTAATTTGCTCAGCATTCTTTAAGCACCGGGTGTTATTGATCCTATGGGGAGTTTTTATTTCTCTATCTATATAGTTTTTGCTATAATCTATCCTAATCCGGTTTTGTAATAACATCGCGATATGTTTCACTAATTAACTACATTAAAAGATAATACATACATTATCTTTTAATCTTTTATAAAAATACAAACACTTGGACTTAACCATCCAGTAACGTCAGAAATAATATTTGAATAATTGCAATGATTATTTATTCAATTACAGTAAGTAAATAAATAACAGTATTGAGACAGGTTTTACGTTTCCTTGTACTAATATGTCATCGGTAATAGATGATGTGCCCGCACTATCTACATACGCAGGCGTTTGTCCGTTAGTACCAGTTCCTCGAAGTACTTGGCTACCAATTTCTCCAATTTAAATTGTCTATGAGCGCCGCTCGACTGAAGTCAGCCGGCACATTCCGCGGTTATCGACGACGCGGGCGCATTTGAACGAAAGGGACGGACATATCGTCAAAAATCACGCGCGACAAGGACGGAAGCGCACGCAACGGGCGTTCGTTTTTTAAATAATTGAGTCGGGAATGACGATAGGCACCCGACAATTCAAAGCATTTTATCGAGCTGGCAACCCTAGCACGGACAGTGGGCATTTAATTTGTTTCCTCGTGAGTCATGTTTGTATTATAGGTCCAATAACTGTTATGGGAATTTTATCTGTGTTTATTAATTGTACCCAATAATCAGCTTTTACTCTCTAAGATAATCAGTATAACTATGAGTTTGGATTAGCTTTTTTATTACGTACTCTGTACTTATTATCATAATATTTATCTCTGATGTAAGCGATGAATGGGTATTCAATAAAATCTCTTTATTACCGCTTTTAACAGCAGACAGTTCAGTAGGTTATAATAAAATTTACGTTCATGTGAATAATATATTCTATATTAAGTAACCTGCTACCTCTCTTTATGTTATTTATGCAGAATGCTCATGACTATAGTAATGACTTCTTACTTCCTATTCAAGTGTTATAGAGGGTAAGCAAAAATATTTAAAATATGTTACATAGTCTTTTGCTATAGTAGAAAGTGCCCACAATTTGCGTGCGCGCATCGAGATAATTTGTGAGTGTTTTAACATTGGTGTGTTGCCACAATTCGTATGTCAGTTTGTTCAAATTTTAAATATTTATATGAGCTGACCTGTTTGCGCACACATACAAAAACATCTGTACAGTAGGGCTGATACCATAACAAACAAGAGCTGCGCGCGCACGTGATTTACAAGAACAGTAAATGAAATAGTTTCGATTGCAATTCTATTAATCAATTATCGTTTTCAATACAGTAGCGGCATAGTAAAGCTTATAAATCTTTATGTAACTAGGTATGTATCTAAATTCAAATATAGTTTAAGAGCTCGTTAATCATGTTAAAAACAATCAGCAAAGGCTTCCGACTCAAAACGATATAAATCAGCGAATTCTATTTTCAATTAGCACGCGCCACGGCCGTCGTTCCTAATTCGAACGCAGCCTATAATTACGCGGCGACCGCTGATTGGCTGCGAGTTCTGTGCAGTCGCAAGCGCAACTTCGTGTCCTTTATTTGCCGCTATCTAAGCTCTAGCTAGTCTATCTTTAAAGTGAGGCCAGCGAGTGTGGCGACATCTTTTATCGCGGGTCGCGCTTCTGTTTTTGTTTTGTTTGTTTGTTTTCAAACTGCGGAGCCATATTGCGCCCGTAAATTATTACTGCGAGAGATTTGTTTCCATAGTTCTGCGGCTGCAATACATCAGTGTTTGCCGGATGTTAGTTTATGTTGACGCTCGTTTTGTGTTTCGCGATTTCGTGCTTGTCAGGCGATTGCTTGACAACATTTTATATCTTATTTGTGCAGTTATATCTAGCTTTTGTTTGCAAGTTTGTTGTTTTCTTTGAAGTGTTATGTTTTAACTCATGCAAAGCAATTCATAATTTATTTTGTACAACAATATTTTCAGCTTCACCTTGCCGATCAGAAGGTAGTAGAGAGACTTGAGATCCGATCTAACGTCAAATGTAAACTGAAATGCACCTTTTTTATTCATTCGATGTTTATTTAAATTTGGGTTTATATATGTACCTACTATTCTATTCTATTTTGAACAATTTTTATAATGAGAATCAGCTCTCCGGATTTGAAGCAATTTTACTATGATTTATAACATCACATAATGAATTAAGTCACTGAAATAATCTATTCATAACGAGAAGGAAATTAAAAATCACATCAGTAAGTTTCCTCAGTAAAAGTTGAATCAACAGCTTGCCAAAACCCTACAATCGCCCACTTTATCTCAAACTAAATAATTCCAATTGAATAAAACTTATTGATAACTCTTTTATTCCCATGAGCTTGTAGCATATTTTACTATACGTACAAACATTCACTAGATGCTCCTAAGCGGTTTCACTTCAGATCTCTATAGAGCTGTTGATACAATTCTCAAAAATAAAATTAAAAATATTTGACACTTAACACATGTCTTGAGATTGCTTATTTATTACACACTTTGTTGTCGCTTCCTGTTATTCAATTAATTTATTAGGTTAGCGCACGAATTAACGAGCCCAGGAAGAACTTAACGCGTTCAGATTAATGGCGGCGTGCACCGGTGTGGGCACGATAATTAGCCTTGCACTGACCCGAGGAATTCAACATCACTTATATATAATTTGAACCTTTAGACATATTTTGCGTGCATTCCTGACAACAACAAATATTATCAGCCATCCTCCAATACTTAGATTATTTTTAGAATTTATTTGAACAATATAACCTATTACATATTTTAAGAAAATGCCAAAATGGTTTGTATTAAAACAACGTGATTTATATACTACAAATTGTGTTTAGGGGTATTTCACAGCTCCAAATGCATTCGTCGGTCCCGGCACGACTGCGTAATGTTTTACGGTATGGGGCGAGACAATAATGGCTTGCTCATAACATTACTCGTCCTCGGGCCCCCGTACTACGCGACCGTGTAGTCTTCACAGATTTTGGATATCCGACATGGTCATAGTAGAAGTTCACGCGACTTCCCGAAACAAGTCTGTGTCTTGGTAGGTAGTTTTCAAGAGCAGTCTTTCGTTGGGTACGTGCTATTTATTTGGTTTGAGAGTGTACTAAAATTGCTCGGAATTAATTTCTGGCGTGTGAAAATACATTCACTCACGTACGAATGTAGTTGATCAACCGTGTTGTTAAATATTTCTCTCAAAGCGTTCATATAAAAAATATAAACAAAACGGCATTAAATATGAATATTAGTATTATAAGGTAATTACTTATTCGTATCACGACTGACTTATTTGTACGTTTATTTGTTTAAACCTTCACGAAGTTTGAGATCGCCGCGATGAGAATATCATTCATTCTGTGGGCCGGCTCAAATTTACATAGAATGAAGATGCGCCTGGGCCTAATTAGACTGCGCCCGCGATGCATAAATCATCGCTGACTTGACGTCAGTCATTGCGAGGCCACAGGAGAGGACGCACATCGTGTCACCACCCTCTCATTTATTATGAAATATTCAGCTCTTCATTTTACACGCCTTTCAACAGCGAGCCATGAAATTAATATTTATCTACCCGCTGTGATCAAAGCTAAATACATAAGCTTAAGTAATATTTATTTTTGTATGAATGAGGAAGACAGCGATATTCTTCAGAAAATTTGATTTCATATTTTACAGTTAAATTCAACAGCTAAAAGATAAAAAATATTCACTTAAATACATAGGTAGGTACTATGCACATTTATTAAAGTAATTGTACGTAGAATAAGCTTTTAAGTAGGTAACTCGCTAAAGCGAAGGACATGTCCGTTCTGTCAATTGACGAGTAAGTGCAGACATGCACATTTGCGCAAGCGCCTCAGACACGCAATAGGAAATAAACATTAAATAGAAAATTGATTAAAACTTCAGATAAAGTGAAGTTATCCACTTAATACGAATTTAAAATAAGAATCTTCATGGAGCTGAAATAAATATCTTTATTAAAAAGTCGTTATCTTTCGTACTATAGGGCACGTATAAAATGTACTTAATATTAAATATAGCTACTTTAAATTCCTTATCTTTTCTTAAAAATCAGGCGTGTACCTTTTACTGCTTTTACTCTCACCGACATAACATAAAGAAATAATAACTAACTTTGTTATCTACCTTTACACTACATCGTGCGTGAGCATTAACTAATATCCAATTGTACATACATAAAATACCTAATTACACAAATTTATTAATACTCTACCAACATGTTCTTCGAGTTAATCGTAAAACATTTTAATTGGGAACTTGCTATGTTAATAATAGGCGGCTTTACCTGAAAAAATGTTAGCCAAATTCTTACCATACATTTTCATTTTTAACATATTTTTACCGTTCATAATTACATAGGTACACAGTCACATGTATGAAATTTAATTACATCGTATGTCAAAATTATTCACGGTGCTGTGATTTTAATACGAAACTAGTACATTTGTGGTTCATAAAGCTGGGCGATCGTATCTGTGTAGCGGGGGCTTTACAACTGCATTCTAAGTAATGGTAATTACAGATGTCGCGACACAATTGTTGCTCTCGTCTCTTCGAATTGAAAGTAAAACCGTGTTAATGTTACTTATGGACTTTTTCACCCCATTTTTGTTTTGTTTATTGAAAAAAATGGCAGTTTATTTTTTAATTTGCATAAATATCTAAGTCAACTTTTTAAGACGTATTTAATGGCATTCAAGACTACACAAGCTATATTTAAAATACTATCAGATAAAGATATTTAAAAGGTAAACCTGCAATATACCGGTCTATTAATAAATGCATAAGTTGGAGTTATTTTGCTACCTACAAATTGTATAATAAGTTTCAACATTATTGTGTCTCATTCTGCGCACACACTTATATTATAACGAGTTTAATTGTTGATTTTACTTTTCCCTGGCCATGTTGGCCTGGGATTGTTCTTTAATTTGTGCACGGCGTCCTTTTAGCCATCAATCAAGTGTGTAAGGCTGTAGTCTGTATCGGTGCATTTCAGACTTGCCACCGTGATTGTGGAGCCTCTATTGCTTCATAGTATTCTTCCATTTTGGTTAATTCTAATAGGTTAGTTGCTTTAGTAATAGGGTTTATTGTTGGAATGAGGACCGGTTTTATGCGGCTTATCAAAGCTTCGTACGGTTTGAACTCTGTCGTAACAACAATGTAGCTTAGAAGTTGTGGAAAAATTAATTATTTTATGTTATACGGGAAAATATATTTTGAAAGGTAGCGTATTAAACTATACGTAATTTAAAGAATTTTGGAATAAACAAAGCTTACTGAATATTATAACCTGGACACAGACAAAATATTCAAAGAAACATAATAGTAATCCGTATTTTAGAGGCGTTAAAATTATGATAAGTTTTGTTATCTTTGGTCAAAGATGTACAGTTGTCTCCACCTGTTAAGGTACGGAAAGGTGTTCAGGTTTTAGAGTATTGAAGCGTTTATATTTTGTGATATAGTTTTGTTTTATCATCGCATAGTCTTAAGTATGTGCTGTATCTTTATTGCGATATTACTGTGACTGACATGGTTTAGTCCCTAGAGAATTAATCCGACAGTTTTATTACAAATATATCACGGCATTTTGATTGACCATCTAAATGAAAATGCCCAATATAAATATTTTATGCATCTAACAAACTACATAAACAGCATAGGTACTCGCAATCGTACAATTAGAACTAAAATCTAAAGCAACTTACGCAAGTTATTAACGAAGCTTGTGACCTAAATGATAAGAATTCCAATCACGATGACGGCTAGTCACTTGAAAGAGGTCCGTGATGGTATAATACTGATACAGGACAGATAAAGTACCTAGTATTAGTTAAAATTCCTACCCGTAGAGATGGCTGATAAGCCGCAGTCTATCGGTGTACAATGGTTTTGGTCCTTAAGGGTCTGTAGTGGCCGTCAGCGAAACATTTTGTGTAATACCAGTGATTGTGAACCCATCCTTTGTATGACAATCTATTCTATGCTCTGAGTTTACCGATGAATACCGTAAGATATCGTAAAGTAAATGTGAAAGGTCTAGAAGAGCCCATTGCATATATATTTATACCATGGATGGGGAATGGTCGCGTCATCAATACCAAGGGTTGAGGGTTCAATACCTAGATAGGACAAAAAAATTGTGATCCATGGATAGTTGTACCAGGTCTAGGTATTCCTTGTGTCGATTTTTGCCGTTAAATTCTCGCGCGATAAGAGCCATCGCTATACAGTAGCTGTCTTAAAAAATCGGTTTATCCTTATAATTTAACAAGAATATAATTATTATAATAATAAAGGCGTTCTATGTGATATTATTATCTACTATCGCCTATTTCACTTAGTTGGGACATGCACATAGCCGGCGGAAAGTATGTGTGGATCATCTTTGGCTAATCTTTAATGATGAGACGTGACGCTATTGTGTGTGTTATTTTACAAGATCACTTAAAAATGTTATAGCTTCTGAGAAACAAAGGTGTGGCAGTGTTACTCAAGAGTCGGTAGATATAAGTATATCTATAAATATATATGATGAAGTCATCAAACCTTGTAAAACAACTATCAAATGATTAAGTGCAGTGTAAAAATAGCTATTCTCCCGTGTTTAAAGAGATAAAAAGTTTAAATAAAGACTTTCTTCTAAAAAAATCTGTATTGCTCGAGCGTCAAGATCTTTAAATATCTATTGAATTTAATCACGTATCGTACAGTTCAACTAATTCGTTATTTCTTTGAATTAGTACTTTCTTAACCTCTCGTTACTACTATTAAAAATGCAAACGTAAGTTAGTTATATGCCCTTCTTTCACGTGACAACGGAACCACAATATATGTTTTATCAATATGCCTGATTTTAATTAAAACCATTAAATATATTCCACACTTTTTTAGATATACCCATAACAATTACATAATAGCAAATAATGTTTGTATCATAGAGATCCCTAGTTATGCGTGCTACTTTGTTATTGGTAGTTGGTCAGACGACTTCTGTGTTATAATTAACTTTGCGGTCTAATAGAACTAAAACTTATAAATATAAATATGGCTTTGAATATTTAATACTTAAGAACTGGCCAACTTTGCACTAGTAATTTTTAAAAACAAATTGTTAGCAAACAAATATATAGAGTCCTATAAATGGACTTGGTAATTAGTAATAACCTTGCTATCTATACATTAGATCTTAAGATAGCGGGTAAAATGTGAGTCCTCCTCGGTCTAACTCATTAGGGGTATTCAAACACACAGGCATTAAGCATACTAGATATGCGCATTAAACACTGTTTCTCCACAAGAGACCGTGAATCAAACAAAGGCTATAAATGGACTCGTGGACGAGTCGACGTGTTAGTCAAGAAGCAGGCCATCGCTCCTTCTACCTATTCTCACCACAAATAAATCCTTAGTCACCACTTACGACACCTACGGGAAGCCACAGATTGCCGTATTTTGGAGACCACACACCTAAATAATGAATGCGATTTTTCTTGTAACTAGGTGAGGACCTCTAAATCACTAAACAAATGATAACTATCCAACAGCTGTCGAAAAATAAGATTTATCCATGTTTATGAGTTATATCGGCTTGTTAAGATTTTATTCCCGGCTATAAATCATGAAACATAGCTATTAATTCAAACGTTAAGTAGACTAAACATTATAGTAACGATCGAGCGACAAATTGTTCTATATTTTTTTAATATAAACTATATAAAATTAATAAATAGGTATCAGAAACTTCATCATTCTGTCCGCAATTGTAAATTTACATAGTTTTATGAGAAAATAATTTTAATGTTCTGTATGAAAGTATCGCAGATACCTATGCTAGAATCGTCGACTGGACTTTATGCATTAAAGTGGACAATCAGACTGAAGTTAGACAACTCACTGGCTTATTGTTTTAGGACAAATTGCCATAGTGCAGAAAACAGAAAAAAAACGTGGACATTTGTGATAATATGCCTCGACATTAAACACCATTACATATGATATCCTTAGACCAATTTGAGAATGTCTAAATTGAGTTGCTTCTATACTATCGCTGGATAGCGTGGCATGGCGTGACGCATCCCGTGCCTAAGAACTGAGTAAAGGTGATGATCACAGCTTTCATAAACAGTTTGGCTTTCGATATCTCACATAAAATTAAGCTAGAGGTGAACTCAATAGCCAGAAAAATTTGGCTCCAAGCTACCACCTAAGCGATTAGAACATTATACCAGTTCTTTACATCTACAAAATTCAAGATGGTCTAAAATGAGTTCTACACTTACCGGTCAATGTGTACTATAGTTGTAGAATGGTGTCCCATCCTACTTTAGATTTAAATCCTAAATAAAGACCTATACGTGTTGGATCAACGTTCACATATAAGCCTCCAAAATATTTCAAACCCTATCTTTAATTTTCAAGCATATTGCGCGCTCGAATCATTGTGAGATTCGCCATAGTTTAAGTTTATATGTAGAAGGAATACAGAAAGCAGAAACATATAACAAATAAATTTATATTGTTTAAATATTTAATGAATTTGCCCACTGGGCAACCAGTAGTTATAGTAAATATATTATAGCAAATCTTCATATTTATAGTAGATAATTTTACGAGTAAGTAGTACGAAGTAAGTTTACGTTGCTTTTACTTTTCTGCACATAGCATTTCACCAAAAACGGTAAATCAGTTTCGTAGTGCAAAACTTAAAAAGCAGACAAAATTATTTTCATATTTAAAGTAAATATTAGTTCGTGTAAGAACAACTATTTTGATAATTTATTGAGCTATAAACGGCTATCTTGTGGAACAATACAGTTTCAATATGACGTGCTCTTGCGTTCTGTGCATAACTTTTTCTGTTTTAATTTACTTTATAACCAAGTTATTTTCTTAATTATAATTATTATAAAAGAATATGGTATCTATAAAACAAAATAATTATTTTACCGCTAACATTTGTTACGGGAACTGCTGGTACCAGAGATATAATTATTACTTATCATAGTTTGAACAAAAAATGATGACGTAAAACTGGTACAATTAGCTGGACTTTTTATTACCAGAATAACTTCTATTTTCTATTCTAGACTATATGTACCTTTAATATTGTTTGCGAATGTTAGGACGCCTTTACCTCAGACATCATGACGATAATTGATATATTATATTAATATAGCATGTTTTAATTTCTTGGTTCTTGGTTTTAAAGGTTCTATCTTACAGGAACAGTGCATTATATAAAACAAGGAGATCTTTGTCATTCTATGGTCCAAGACTTATCTCTTGGTTTCAAGTCCATAATATTATGCACGTTGTATATTTACTTAAATATACAGGATTTTTGCTTTAACGGTGAACGAAAACATCTTGAGGAAACCTGCATGTCTGAGAGTTCTCTATAATGTTCTCGAAGATATGTGATGTCTGCCAACCCGCACTAGGCCAGCGTGGTGGACTACGGCCTAACCCTTCTCATAGTGAGAAGAGGCTCGTGCCCAGCAGAGGGACAGTTTAATACAGGACTATTATTATTATATACAGTATTTTATATGATATATCAAGCTTTTAATCGTGCATAAGATGGTACATGACGCATGTAGCTGGTACCTACATGCTTCATGCGCGAACATCGGCATTGTTTGCGCGAGCAATTTCCGTAGGTCATTTACACCTTGCATACTATCCGCATAGGCGCCTCTACTTGCGCATGTAACTTGCGTCGTGACCAAAAGCCATTACGTAAAGTTAACTTATTTTAACTTTTTTTATATAGTTATATCCTGAATTTAATATATTATAATTTATTATCAGCATCAGCTCATAATAGGATACGCCACACCAAATATCACACCTTTCTATATAATTATAATCTCATTAAAACATTATCTTTAATATTAATAACATGGAAAAAGCTTTAATTACTATGATACAAGATTAAATCAGTAGTTTTTGTATCAACTATCATTTTAATGTATTTTGTATCAACTATCATTTTAATGTATTTTGTATCAACTATCATTTTAATGTATTTTGTATCAACTATCATTTTAATGTATTTTTTAAGCTTCATAGAACGTGTTTATGAATCATTTATAGAGAAACGATCGTTGCACTTTCTGCACCCAGTCACTTAATTTATCTGATTGTGGCTTGATTGCCGGTTTTAGTTCAAATACCTAGAATTTGATAACAAGGCTACGCTATCTTTGAGTTCAGGTGTTCGGCAATCTATGCTGCAATCAAATTAACACACATTTTTGTTCTACGATACTATGCTTTTGGTGCAGACTAATATTTTCGGCGTTAAATATTTAGCTACAATAACATATGAAGCAATTAATCAGATGTGTAGTCAAGGAGCGGCATATACCTATGTTTGTTACAAATGTATAAGCACTTTGACAATAATGTGTCAAAGTAAGATGGCTGTATATTTGTAACAAGCATACATTCCGTCCCTTGATTAATCGGTTAAGTCCTGAAATGTTGGATGTTACTGATTCAATACTTGTATGAGATATAGAATTGTGTGATCCACTGATAGATGTTCAGAGGATAGGTTAACCTTCTTTCATGTTATAAAAGTTCTAAGAAGTAAGCTGTATATTTACATTAATAATAATTATATAAGTACTACAGTGTCAACAAAGGGTAGAAATAACAAGAATTATATTTTTAAACAGTTAACCATTAATTATGCGTCATAAGCAAACATTTAAATAAATAACGGATGTTTGTCTAATATAGTTAATAATAAAATAATATAATAAAAATACAGTAAGTAATGAATATTAATACATCCAAACAATAAAACGTACAACGGCTATCTTTACTCGCGCGTGTAACCAACAGTAACTTCTTTGTTTGTTTATATTTCTATTTAAATACTTTCTACTTAAACAAATATATAAATTAAAGATGACGACACGGTTTATTATATTTCCCCTGTAATAGGAAATAGTGACCATACTTAATTAACATTTACATGGCTAATAAATAGTTATGGAGGCCTCATAACAATTATACTTCTTTATTCAATTATTGTTATCTAGGTAACTATCAAATTTTTTACAATGTCTCCATAGGTCTCTCAATATTAGAAAAGGTTCTAACATTTATTTACGACCAGCAGAATGATATAGGAACGCAAACGTAATAAACAAAGAAACATTCATATTGGAAAACCTAAAAATTACAGTCTGACTGACTAAACCATATTTTTTACACAAACTTCATGGTGAAAGTTTGTGAATAATACACATTGACAATATCATTGTAGTTAATTAAATTTATATACTACAATTGTTTTTTTATATAGGGAGTATAATACGAACATATATCTATAGGTAAATCGCTTATAAAATTATAAAACATATTTTCTTGTATACCTATGTATGTAAATGTAATTCAGACGCTAAATAGTGGCCTAAGTTTATTGGCAACACATCACTAAAAACTACAAACTTATTGGCTCAGCTATTGTGGAGATAAGCGCACATAAACGCATTGACACACAAACAAAAAGTATGTTTTCTATTTTTGTAATAACCATGAAATACAATTAATAAGTAACTATATTGACGAATTATTTGTTTTACGGAATCCGCAATACTCGACTCAAAGTCCTTACGTCACCTGTGCAAAGTGTGAAAATGCTATTTTTTTTATTGCATCTATATTGACAATCCCAAAGTATAAAATATGATTGTTCACTTTACATAATACGCATCCCGATAACCCGTTGAATGCCGGCAAATTAGTAACAATTTGCGTATAATAAACTAAAGTAGGGGGTATTAATAACAGTGTTTGAGACGTCTAATGATATAGGGGTTGGAGGGTTACTTTGTTTATTAAAAGCTGCTTGTAATTAATTGCAATAATTACTGTAATAATCACCTGGTAACACGATTATATTGTACAATATGAGTTACAGGTTTTTGAGTTAACTTTGTTATGAGTTAGTAGGATTGTATTTTTGTATGAAATACTTATAAGTCACTTACGTTTTTCCTTTTATAAAGATTTTTTTTTATAATCTTCGACCTTGTTTCATTGATACTTTAAAACGATGGGTGGAAAGAACATTCATTGTCACTTCATAATACTCTACGTATTGGCAGTTAAAGTGATTTTACTCACTGCGCCATCGGTACAGACATTACATGCTCTTACAACCATAACTTTTTATATCTATTATGAGAGTAATGATTTTTAAAGCACAGAAAAACAGCAAAAGCTATTCGAACAACGGATAAAAATACTGAAGTAAATAAAAAAATTACAGGTTTACTTACTTAACTGGAACACTTTAGTTAAGTAACACGGTAATATTTTTTTATATCTATGTTGTCTTTGTAACAAAAAAGTAATCCATATCGTGATGTTTGTATTCTCAATTATATTTCATAATCTCATCTAAAACACCCACATTATTCGGTATCCAATCTATTCCAAAAAAAATATAAACAGATAAAATTTGAATTCGTAAACGTGAGTTACTCTTAATCGATTCTAGTCACGCTACAATCGATTACGAAATCGGTCGATCCGAATCGATTACAGTAAGTTAGCTATTGTTTATTTAAAAATTATTGAGCGCTGTGTTCCTTAAGCTTTTATTCTTACAAGAATGACATATAGCAAAACGCTTATTGAAATTAGAAACTCTATATAAGCACAATTAAGAGTCTAAAAAAATGGAGGACTAATATTATGCCATCTGCTTGGTTCGTGTACAGTCATTTTAAAGAATAATTATCTCTTTACACTACCATCTCTGTATTTAAAAATTAAATAAAAAAGTTATTGGCATATAAGTAACAATTTTACTACAAGACACGCGCTGCTTCCAGACGTGTTTTACAGTTTTTACTTTCATCTAACAATCCAGAGTATTTTATAAAATAATTTCAAGTAATTTATCGCCAAGCATGTTATATAAATTATACAAACAATAACTGTATACCACTATCTATGCTATAATCGGAACGTTTAGTCGCCGTTCGCATTTTATATCTGCACCTTGCTCAAATAAAAACTCGAAACAATTATACTTATGCGACAAAACGTCGTATCTACCAATTGGAGGCCAATAAAAATTTAACATTAATCCATCATTCACTAAGATTAAATTGGATCGTGATATGACTGATATCGATTAAAAGACGGCATGTGGCATTCCGCGGCGGGTTTCTTTGCACCGATGCATTTTCATGGAATTGCCAGCGTTTTTCCGACACCTTACAATTGCATGACTTGAATTCTAGAAAGCTATATTGGATAGACTGTTTTAATGACAGATCTTTAAACTATTAAACGTGGTGCAAAAAATGGTTTGATATAATTGCGGTATTTTGCGATTAATGCGATTAATATAAAGCACAGACACTTGTCAAGCGTGCCGGTTACAACGGACGCTATTTCATTTAAATTAAAACGGAGCTGAAGGAATTGGAAGTCATTAATTTTTGATCATTGGCTATTAATAGTCGACACTATTATTAAGTAATCGAAAGGCTAAAGTAAACTAATGGAAAATATACGGCCTCGAGAAATTATTACCTCAAGAACTAATTAACATAACAAGATTGTCCAAAACTAAAGATCTCCATTAGCATTGTAACATTAATCAAGTTTTTCTACTTTGATATATCGGACATGGAATATGGTACGTTTGATACATAACGTTGCAAGACACATTAGTAAAATTGATCAGTGACAATTTAATAAAGAATAAATAATCTAAATAGCTACTAGCTAGAAGGTGAGCAGCGATAGCTCAGTGGGGAGACCAACAGACTGCAATGCAGAGGGTCTCGGGTTCGAACCCACGTCGGGCACCTCTGACTTTCAGTAGTTATATGACTTTTCGAAATTATGTGCGTATTGATTGTCAATTATCGCTTGCTCCGTGCCTCGGCAAGCACGTTAAACTGTTGGTCCCGGCTGCCATGAACATCTATGGCAGTCGTTATTGGGAGAGTGTCGACACAAAAGATCCCACTGGGTCGAAGTGTCGCCGGTCTGCACTGACTGGCCCCCACATAAGATAAGATAAGATACTAGCTAGAAGACTTATAATGAAAGTATTTTATACATAAAGGTATCCGCGAAAATAGGACTATTAAGTCTACAGTTTTACATAACTGTATTCTCTGTGTCACTTCAAGAATGTCATATTAGGATCTGTGATTGTCATACACTCACTCGACATGTAATACATTTTATTGTATGACGAAAAATAGCTCTAAAATAGTAAAAGCCAACCGCAAATGGAATAAAGTAGAGGCATAAATAAGAGGAGGTTTTGCGGCGAGCAGCTAACGAGACGAAGCAAGTTCCTCGCCGGGAATTCTAAGAGTTGAGAATTCTTCAAGTTGCCCGGAGCCCAAGTTTCGCAGGTGCGGTTACATCCGACTTCCCGGAGAGCCGCGCGTTTTCAATTTAAACAATCATCGGTTTCGGCCGTATACATAGTTCTACTTTATAACAAACGCGTAATGTATTAGCTCATGCTTTTGTACTAAAGACCCTTTTTATATTCTGTTATAGTTTTCATCAATACAGCCAATTAATTAATGGAGAACGTGATCAAAAAGTGTAATTAAAAGCCTGAGCTTCTGTGTACGCGAACATTTATTGTGCCTGGCAACGTACATTGTTTTTCTTTACCATAAAGTTTTTGCTCGGCAACAATTAAAAATAATAGTTGCTTATTTTTATCTAGAGTATTTATTTTAGCTGACCTATACTTAAGCATTCTTGTAACCATTAGATGCATCCAAAGAATTAGATAAGACATGTAGTACAATTATAGAAGTGTTAATTAAGTATTAAATTATTTTTGTTTTAAATATTTATTGGCATCCACCGGAGACGAATAAATAGTTTTGTTAGCATGTGTATATGGTCACATATTCACTTTAAAGAGAATAGTAAAAAGGTCTTATCGTCTTGTATAGTGTTGTATCTTTACTTGGTACATAAATGGATATCTTCTTTAAGAGTAAACGCGATTTGCATAGCCGTCACCCTGAGATATGTACTGATAACGACTGATTTATCGTCTCCCAAGATTAGAGCCATAAATAATGCATGACTCAGAGGACCTACTAGTCTTTATTCAAATAAAACGCGCATATGACAGCCATACCTAACAACTTAAATTCACTAAAGAGACTGTTTTTATCCGGTATAATATGTTCTACACGCGGAATAAAAATTTTATGTCAGCTTGGCATTTCGTCATTGCTTACTTTTTTATATATTTAGACATTCCGCGACTAGGAATTCGCGTTCCATATCATATATTCTACGATCAGTGAATATAATAAAATGCTAACAATGGGAACGATTTTGTTATAACAAATTAAACCAGTTTTTCGTCTTTGCTATAAATCATTGAAAAGGCATTGTAGAGTTTAAGATCTGTCAAAAATGCATATGGATTGTAACTCCCAATTAAAAGAACTGTTTAAATTTTGCAACGCCCATACATTTACTCACGTCTAATTTGGTAGTCGTTTGGATATTAAAATAAGTCGTTATATTTTTTTCTTCTTAGCAAGAAATGTAATGGGACTAAAATAATGTCAATGAGAAATACAAAAGAATTAACTCCAATTTCTCAGAAACATGTAATTTTATTATAGTTACGTTATATTACACAAAACTTACGCACAAAATTCACACATAAAATGTGGCTCAGTGATTTATTATTTTCTCACACAAAATATATCTCACGGTTGTGTAAATGAAAAATAAAAGTGGCTATGGAATCCTTCAAGAGCTCACGTACAGTGTCGTTTAGAGGTTACTAGGCTGGCCCAGGACCGGTTTGTCACATGGTACGGGCCACGTGCGGCCTCCACAATACACCTATACATCATTATACATGTGAGTATAAACCCATATATGATTATATGAAGACGGGGACGCAACGCTGCGCCGTAAGTGATTTTACGACTTTTTAAATGCTTTCGTTCATGGCCCGTGGTTTATGGGGCTGTTGGTCATAAACTGAGTTGATGTTTGAGTGCCGTTTTAGGGCATACTTTGATTTCAATAAACCGTTAGCTACCAAATCTGTTGTAAACACTCATTGAAAAGGGGGAACTCGCCAATTATCCTCAACTTGTTAACACGAACGATCGTAATAGAAAAACTTGGCACTACGGTATTCCTCAGCTGTTGGTTAGGAGTGTGGGAATCTATTTGCAATATACTGTTGCAGAACAAGTGATGTATCGACGCGTATAGGCTGCCAAGCCTGCCTGAGGACGCCTTGTCTCTACATGTTACAAATAAACACTTTTTAGGACGAATATATTTAAGTAAATAATTGCTAAATATGAATCTTTGACAGTAAAATTTATGAATTGATTATGTATCTACTTTTATAAATATGTAACGAGCCTGTGCCCACATATTTGAGATTATTTAGAGAGCTTTATCTAATTCTGTTAGCAAACCGAACATACATATGATGCATAATGCGCTAATAGATAAAGACTAGTAGGTCCTCTGAGTAGGCTATTGCAAGCGGACCATGTCTCGGACAAAGGCTCAGTATCAACTATAGGGACTGTTGACGAGTCATACTCATACTTAAGGTTCGTTGTTACTAACTTGCTAGCTTATAAATTGGTACATTTTGTTGCTTTTACGGATTATTAATAAGATTCGAATAATAGTTGTGTCATGCAAATATTTAGGTCTGGAATTATTTCCTTTTTAAGTAATAAAAAGATTATTAACTTGTATGATTTTTTAAAGTAAAAATTTAATATAATATAGAAATAGATAAAATTCTGTCACCATTAGATCATTATTTATACCTTGTTCAAAATATTAGATATTGTTAAGAGGACACACTGAAAAAATGCACTAACTTTCATCGAATAGTATACATAGGACTATGATAAGACCAATTAATCTAGAATTTTGATATAGGTAGGTAAATTGATGTCTTTAACTAGAATTTCCTAACTCACAAACACGATATTGTGATTTTGGCTCGATCATAATTATTTTCGAAAACACCTTTGAAAGATTACTATTTTTGAAATTACAAGGAAGTTACACTATCATTATGCTTAGGAATTACTCAAATATATTCGTAACATCAATATTAGTAATTTGCTAGCTCATTATTTCCATAACTAAAACCAATCATTTTTAAATAATATTTTAAGATTTTAACAAACAATTTGTAAGCGCTCTCGATCATTGCGGGCGCATCGCAATTTTAGACCTTATAACCGCTCTTTAACGATTGATACACAATGAGTGTCAATGAGTACGTACGTTACGTTTCGCGGTGTCCCCTTAAAATTAAATATTTGGCACATCATGTCATAATCTATCAATGATATGATTAAAATGATAAGTACCTAAGGTTAGATACATTATTATAATTCAAAATATTACATTACATATTTCATTTTACACTTGTATTTTGACATTAGGTATACAGTTTGCACTGCAAACTACTGTTTCAGTTTTTAAACAAACATTAAGTACTCATGATAGATCTTTTATACTTTTAGAAAATATAATTTTAATATAACATCTCTTAATTAAACAAAGACCTGAGTATATGGAGTTAAACAAATTTGAACTCTATTATAATTACTTAACACTATATAATATTATAATTTATAATCACACTATTAAAGTTCAAATTGCTTTACTTCCAAATTTGGTGTTAAGTCACTGTTTTATTAAGAGTACCTTTGATAAAACAATTCTGATGTGTATTAATTGTGATATATTTATCTCTGGCTATAATAAATAGATTCATGTGTTTTCACAAATATAGTAGCTTCAATAATTTAATTTGAAGTTGATTTAAGTCCACTATTGTACTCTTTTTTTAGCCGAATAAATTTTATTATATATATATATATATATATATATATATATATATATATATATATATATATATATATATATATATATATATATATATATATATATATATATATATATATATATACATATATATATATACATGCTGTGCAAAATCAGTAGCTTCAACTATTAAAATACAGTCTTACACATTTTTAATGGTGGAATAGTAACTATTGCTATTAAACATTTCTTTAAAAACAATATACAGACTAGCCCATATTATCGAGATGCCTAATTTAATGAAAACTTAGCTCTATTTTGTTAATGTTATTTTTCATGATCTTGAACTAATCTATTTATCTCATTTATACGATTATGAATTAGGTTCACGTTGGCTGTGCATTGGACGGTAATTTTTATTACATATTTTCTGAAGTGCGTGCCAATAAAGTCAACAGTACTACTTATGTAAAGATAGCTTTTATCACTCTGAGGTTATCAACAAAATTTAGACCACCACTAACAAAACTGGAGAAAATAGTTCATAATTACTTTAGTTTTAGTTGACTGATAGTTGCGCTTCCTCGTTGCTCGACATGCGTGTATAAACGAATATTCTTCACATATAATTAGCGTGTATAAAACAGGTACGAAAATATGTTCGGGAAACACTTTAGGTACTTATTGTTCCTCGTAAATGCTAAGTGCCATTTCCTTTGCAATAGATTGCTCGGTCGCTCCAATAATTTAAAGATATCTATACTAATATTATAGTGTCCTGTTTCTTTGTAGGGATTTAACTCAAACACTATTAACTATGAATTTTAACAATTGTTTCACCATTAGTAAAAATAAAAGGATAGTCTTTGTTACTTGGTGATAATATATTATAGTAGAGTACCTAACATAGACTACAATTTTTTTAAGTACGACTTTTACGCGAGCTAAGCCGCGGGCAAAAGCTATATGATTTAGATGAACAGTTCGATTCCTAGATTGGCATGAGTTATTGGATACAAGATTAGGGGTCTATGACATTGACAGGTGGAAAGCAAAAGGCTAGAGGACCCTATCTATGTAGTGGTAACAAAATAGTACTGACGAAACACGGTGTTTCCTTTGTTCTACATTGCTTCTTTTTGAAAAATAACATTAGCCAAATGACTGAAGATTCACAGTATACTTACAGTCAAAAGCAACATATTTTAGGGTGCAATATATTTTAATACTTGAATTCAGAAATTGTATGTAAAAGTTGCAAAGATATACAAATGTCTTTGTCTTCCTTTGTTTACTGTACTATTACATAACACAGTTATTAAAAAGTAATATCAAATATTTATTACCAGTAACTATCAGCTGTTAAAAGTTTAATACATTGCATGGGACAGCAGTTACATTCAATTTGAGCTGGACACACCTGCCTCTTAGCCAGTAGTCGTTTTGTAAAGCTTCTAAAGAAATCTATTAGCTAAAAGGCCTGAGGTCAAATGCCTGCGGAGGCCCATTAAAACTTTGTTTAGGAGTCGCTGCCTCTACTTAGATATTAGCTAATTGGGTAAATGTTACTTCCAAGCAATTGTATAATCTGTAAAATATACCTTTGAGTGAATGCGTCTTCGAGATTGAGCAATTTAAGACCTCCGTTTTGACCAATGACTTATGATGATAAGTCATTGGTCAAAACGGTTATCATCATCAATGGTTATCAAGTTATAATTATGCGAGAATTTTCAACTCTGACTTCAGTGTTGAATTGTCTATGTCTTGGATATTAAATATCCATGGTAATCTGCAAACTTAAAAGAATCACTTGTTTCGAAAATATTGATTTAAAAGTTTGTTTGTTGTTTTTAAGTGCCATTTAAAATGATAGAATGAAATGAAATATGGTACACCTAATCATGGACACATTTTATTTGCATTTTAAACAACTTGAGAGTTTATATTGTTCTCTGGTCAAATAAACGAGCTCAAATGAAGCGGGCGGCGCAAGTATATTTTGATCAAACTCAGGAGCAGAAGTTCAAAAACAAGTGGCCGGGGGGGTGAGGCACGCACGCGGGAGGGTTGAAGAGGGGGAGTGCCACCCCCGGCTCAAAGTTATCGCATTATTCAAGCGAACGCGACTCTTGAGTAATTTTGAAATATTACAATTTTCGAGGCGCGCCGCGCCGCCCCGTACTTCGACGGACGAAGACCAACTTACTTATGTCTATATATACCCTGTATGTATACCTAACTACATAGTTAGAATCTTGGCTTTGCGGTGCTCAACTTCTGTTGTGTTAGTTTTTTGTGGAAATATGTTTTGCTGCTATTGGAACTTGTGGTTATTATTCTTCTTTTTATACTTCCAAAGTTGTTTTAGTTGATGATTTAGTATTTTTCAATGCTCCATCTATATTTTGATATAATCGGAAATAATCAATTCATGCGTTAATATAGTCTACAACTTTGTAACTAAGGTCTCCTACTAATCACAAATATCAAATATAGGTACTTAAATTATAAGGGAATAAATAACTATACAATAATTATGATAAGTCTGTCGAATGAAGTCAAACTTGAGTAGAATATAATGTTTAACGAAGTGTGGAATTTGAGTAAATGCATACCTAGCCTGTAACACGTGGTTATCTTTTAATACCGTATAGGAGTCCTGTGATAAACCTAAAAGGTAAATATATTAAAATATGATAATTTCTAACAAACGAAATAAAAAACAAGATTCGGCTAACTAATTATATATGACCTTTCATAAAATATATTTTAGATCACGATCCTATTTATGATCAATACTTTACGACCTAAACCAAATACTATACCATATCTTTATTTACACGATGTATAAAATGAAAATAAAATTATACTTAATAAAACCTTAGCGAAACGCATGTCAGCCTGTTTCTCTATTATTAAAAATAAAAAAGCGAGCCATAAAGTCATTTTATTTATCCACTCTATTAATAAAGGTGTATCTTCAGAACATTTCAATTCCAATGAAATATTTAGCTCTTTCAGATGTTACTGTTAATAACTTTATGGTTCAAAGAAATATGTTTTTTAATACTTAAAAAAACGGTATACATATTACAGAAGCCAGGCGACACAATAGAACAAAGAATACATTTGTTTCAAAGAATAACAGTAGTCAAAACAAGAACATGTGTTACATTAAATAAACAACAAACTATAAAGTGGTGGATTCCTAAAAATTGCTTCGCAACTTCAACAAAAACGGGCCTATTCTATTCTATTGTTATGTAAAGTAGAGAAAAGATGCAAATTCGTACCGTTATGTTTACGTTCTTTTTGTTTGACCGTTAGCTATAAAAAATGAAGAAGGACCGTTTTGTGACAATTGCATGCATTGCACAAAGTATAGAACAAAGTGTCTATTCACCTGCAGACACAGGTAACTGATTATTATGCTAATTTCTATGACAATGTATTTGCGCTGCGAGTAATGTTTTGGAGAATATTGTGGCCAAAAGGTAATATAACACCTTGACGTACCTAATTTATTGTTCTATTTGTGGCGTTTATAACAAAAAGTTCGTTTCCGTGTTCGACTTATCTTTGACAAGAAAATTTACTGCTTTTTTTATAAAACGTTATGAAGAAATTATCGTTGCCTTTGTGTTATTTGTACAGTTTTAATATCAATACAGGTTGAACGAACTTTTGAAAACCGATCATTAGGTACGCCTACGCACCAGATAATTATTTAATAATAACATTGTCTTAAATTATTAATTAGATGTGATTGGTTTTATTTTGACAAAAATTATGCACGCGAATCCTAAATGTCAATACGCGATTTTTTTCTGTCATCATTATCATAAAATTATGATAATGCCAATATTTATATAACAATAAAAATTTTAATTATTCAATTAGTAGTATTTGTCCGCGAAACAAGTTATTGACCAGATGTGGTGAAGTTTATGACGGTTAATAGGGTTTATGGCTTTTTTATTGACATTAATGTTCTCTTGACTTCACCGTTTACGACCACCTCATTCATTATCGAACCGTGGAGGTCGTATCATCACTGTAAATCATAGATGAAATTATGGATAAGCAAACATACGACAATTTCGACCGCTGTTAATGTAAACGAATTTATGACTATACAATTACTTATTCGCAACTTTCTGCTTATTTAGTAGGTCATTTAATTATTAGATACAATCATTGATATTACTAAAAAATAGTTAAATACAGTACCTATTCCATTACAGTAGAAACATGCACATCTTCCGTGCATTGCAATAAATTACGCACGTTTACAAAAACGTAATTAATCGGCATCAAGTTTTTATCTGGCCGCGATTGGCAACATAAATATATTGATAACACTTAGGTACTATGTTTTTAGCCGTGGTTCGGAAATATGATAATCGGCTGAGGATCGCGGCAGTTCCGTCGTTCTTCACGGTATAAGACAATAATGTCGTAACAGATACGACAATACGAACACCACGCGGCCGCACACCGCACGATTTATTGCCTATTCGATAATTATGCGGATTCAAAGCTGAAGTGCGGTGCTTTACGTTCAGGTTTACGGTACTTTACGGCGTGCGACTACTGAACGACTTTGTATTTTGTTACGCTGGGGTTAGGATCTATTCGGCCCGCTATCCCCGCTCGAGAGCGAAACAATCGGCTATTTGCTTATTCCGTTGCGGCAGTGGGACTCGCTCGCCACGTTTGAAGTGACTGCAATTTGTCTCCAGCGACGTATTTCAAGTAGATATGATCGTGTGTACGACCGATGCTTGCATAAATTTCTCACTAACAGATGTTGTTTTTTGCTTGTTGCGCGCGGGAGGTAACCGACTCACCTGTTACTGGGTAATGTTTGACGCTTCGCAAGCGATTTTTTGCTGAAATTAAAAGTTCGATAGCGTCTGATCGGCAGTACGTGCCGCGCATCCGCTCAGCATACTCGCAACCCACGGCGAGTGTTCAACATGTTCGAGCGCATCATGTGGAACACTCATCTCGCTAGCTGCATTATAAACAATCGATTGAACTAGAACTCACCACAACATATGAAACGAGAAATACCAACATTGGGTAAACAGATTCTGAATCAAACTAGTTGGTGAGTGGCGAGTTGTCCCATGCGAGTCGTTAAACGGACGGTACTGACCTCAGGAATAAACAGTCGGAGAAAAAGTTAGCGATATTTTTGTCATTTCAAGTCACTTATTGTCTCTAAATGGCATCGGTGCAGGCCTTCTTGTTTAAATAAATACGCGATAAATAAACATGAAGTTTAATCAAATTCGATAAAGGCAGATGCGCGGCGCGCGCTTCTTTTATGGCAATAACGGGTGTGTGCCGACCGGTAGCATTGGCACTTGCCTGCGTAACAAAAACAAAAGTATTATTGGAATCACTCATTAGCTTATTAAGATGATAATTTATGACCGCTGGTAAGACAATTTCATGGTGTACGACTTTTTATTAGACAAGGTCCCATCGAACGATTGCATCAAACAAAAAGTTTCACGGAAGTTTCTCGCCCTGTTTAGGTAGAGGCGATTCAATTTGTCTAAGAGCAGCGCATGCTCATCCAACCGGTGTTAGGTTTTGTTCGTTCGATTAACATAATAATTACGGGAAGTACAAGTGGAATAAATCCATCAATCAGCTCGTCAATTTATGGGACTTTATAATCCGAACAATATTTTATGATAATTTTATTGAGATTCCTTTGTATTTTCTTACGATAATCAAAGAGTTTTATTTACATAGAAAAGTCAACTGGTGACAACAAAACTGCAGTAATGGAGGTAACTTGTTTTTAATATAATGTTAGCTCCATTCATAATATAAAAGTAGTGACGCCCATTTGGAGTTGAAATTCCCAATAAAAAATGTACACCTTACATTGCAATAAATGGTTATTCTATGAAAGACGTTGTAATATACTGCCACCTAAGACTACTAAATGCTTATTTGTTAAAGTTATGTGATCTCATGTTACTGAGTCTTGTGTTTAATTTGATAAATTACTTAAGAGTCAACTCTAACCAATTTAACTAGGTTCATATACAAAAAAAAACCATGCCTACCGGTATTTAGCGTCAGAGCTACCGGACTACCTAAAGAGCAATATAACTTAAATTGGAAAATTGTATGTCTTGACTGTATAGGTATGTCATATTATCACTTTTTGCAGTCTATCAAACACTAAACTTACCTTAAACTTTCTAGAACAGACCAACTGTAATTTCGTAGCTACAGTATCTTATACATTTATGAACAAGAATCAAAAAGCAGTAGCAATGTAAGCAATGTAATATTGATACTATTATAGAGCGCTAAAAGACATTTGGCAGATGAACTGACAGCTAATTTAGTAGGGCCTTGTTTCGATAGGTCCTATGGTTGAAAAATAAAATTGCTGGGCGTCATCAAGACAGCGGCTCAGCGATATCACATAAAAGTGTTTTATACCAAGATCCTTCAAGTAGAGGACAGAAAAATTATCATGAGCAATATTGCTCTGATTTGCACTTTCAGTAACAGACCGCTGTAATTAAAAAAGTTTAATATTCTAGATAAAGACTTATGTTTTGTCCAAATTACAACATTGACTAAATGATTAAACAATGACAAATTTTGAAATGTTCTTTGCATAAGTTTTAAAGTATTGAATACTGACGTTAAAGCGGACAAATACGAAAAGTATGGTAATGATATGGGCCTGTAATACGGAGGGTTAAGGAGCGTGTTAAAAGAACAGTTTCGAATATCAATGAACAAGGTTATAAGGAAACTGGAGGGCTAAGGAAACAAGGGACGCATTGTACAGTAAATGTTGTAAAATAATAAATGTGCGGGTAGATAAAAGTGAATAGAAGAAATGTGTTTAAGTAAAATTATTCATCAATAATATAGTCCCTAAATTGAAATAAATACAGGAACTTAACCTTCAAGACTTTGTTATGTGGGTATTATATTACGTATATATTTTAAGATCTGTTTTGAGGAACTCGGGTAACAGTTATGTAGATACTACGAACCTACACAGTTCTTATTTCGGCTATTACTTCTATATATAGGGGTGATAGTTTGATTCTGTATTTCTAAACGGTGAAGATAACAGTATAGGAAAGTAATAATTGTACATAGATATTTATATCTGGAGTCGGTATAAAAGCCTTTCGGGTTTAGGGCAACGTGGAATACCACGGTCAAGTATCTAACATTAATTTTATTTACTTAGATTAAGTACAGTTTGCCCTGAATTTTGCTTGTGTGTTACAACCTGATTAAGAGATTTAAATCTCTGGCTAACACTTAAATATATTTTATTTATAATATATATTAAAGAGTATATTATTATATAGTGTTAAATAATTATAATAGTTCTATAATAATTAATAGTAGGCGTATAAACATTACTTATTGATACAAATATTATATTTTCTACAACTTATACAAGAAATATTTTTGTATAACAGAAAATGGATTAAATTGTCGTGCAATTAGTACATTGAATATCGTGTCGAATATCTCAATAATACGAAACATTTAAATGTTTGTAATTAGACGAGAAATATAATTATATTTGTAGTATAAAACTCTACACGAATGATTTTCTATTTGGCTGAGCAATTGGCATAATTATTTTGTCGTGAGAAATGGCACATTAAAATCGGATTACCTACACTACATTTAAACAGAATTATACTGTAGTAAAATATGACATTTATAAGTTTTTAATTGCATTATGTTTATTAGTATTAAATCTTAAATATACATTATATCTATGCAACGTTATTAACTAACATAATGCTATAAAATAAATAAGTTTTAAGTGCATAATGTGTTAGTTCTTTGATGATGTTAATTTATATTTTCATCCTCTACTTTGTATTCCAAATATCCAAGTTTTTATATCCACTTCTGTCACATAAGTTAAAAATACATTAGTTATTAAAAGCTGTCATAGAAACGGCTCTGGTGTAAAATTATTACACCACTATAAGAAACAAGTTTTTTTTAAATAAATCTGTGTTTATTCAAACGGAAAATTTATACCTTCAAAGTTGGTAAACAATATTCATACAGTGCCAACTAGTTAGATGAGACAGAATTGAGTCACCGCCGCATACAAGGAAAGCTAAATATTACAAAAAGCAACCAGCAGCATCACTGAATAATAAGTAGAGATTGAGATCTAACAGGGTGATGTGAAATAAGACAAATATGGCGACGCACATGACCGGAATTACAAACGTTGCGCCCGCGCAACCGAGACACTCCTTGAACTACTTCTTTTTTATTTTTCTGGACTTTAAGGAAGTCTGATCAAGGACTGATAAAATTTTCAAATTAAGTTTGTTGCCAGCTTTTGCTATAAAGAAAAAAAATGTTTATTTAAGTCCGAAGTCGGTGGAACTCGCTTGTCGAGTTTCATTTTATTACGAATAAAACAGTGTTTTGGTATTTGTGTTTTTACCTTCGTCTACTTTGTAGTTAATGAAAATGCAACAAATGCGGTGTGTACGCATAGTTCTCAGCAACATTGTACGTAAACAGTGCAATTAAATGTAGATGCAATTTTATTGTAGGAGCTTCAAGTGGGTAAGGCCTTGTGCCAAATTATTTGAATTATTTTCTATTCAATGTGCTTTGTGTAAAACTTTATATTTTATATCGTCTATATATTGTATTTCCAGCTAGTTTATTTGTTTTTATTAGATATATGTAGTAGGTATATTACTTGAGTATTTTTATTGAGATTATAATTTGTTCATATAAAATAAGTTTTATTTCATTACTTTATTCAACATGATAGAATAAGAAAAAGGTTTCTTTTACATACATTCAAGTAGGTAGATTATAGGTTTCTTTTTGTGTGGTTTTTTTATAGGTACAAAAAGCATAATATTCTAATATTTTATAAAGAGTAGGTATGATACTATAATTAAACGTTTGGTGAAAATATCACTATTTCTAGGTATATAATAATGCACATAAGAAATTATGTATAGGTATTTGTATTTACAAAATCTATTTAACAGTGTATATACAATGGAAAAATTATTCTCTTTACTATTGTATAATATTTATATGTATTATATTTATTTGTATAAAGTTTTATGAACTAGTAAACAAGTTACAACGAGTTTAGGCAGTTCTATACAAATTATATCTCTATTAGATAATTATGTTATTAAATTTTCATATAAATTATATAATTACATAAATCACGTACCTAATTATATATTATCAACCTATCAGTCATAGAGGTCAATTGTTAAAATTAGACTCTTCTATTAAAAGTGATAAATGTTGTGCGTTGATTTCTAAATTAATTTTAATAGCATCTAGTTCTAAGAAACTGTTATCTATACCTATCTCGTCTCAGTAACAGTGTATTTCATAAATGGTAATGTTTTTCTATACATTTCACAAAAGCACAGGGAAATTTCGACCCTAAACTAATTGGTTCAAAGTTCATTTTTGGTAGTTTTAAGTAGAGCCGAGTTACAGTATAAACTTGCTTAGTGGACCATACAAATCTTTTAATTTACAGTTAGTTTTGATGTAGATTATATTATTTAAGAATTATTTGATTAAATTTTGGAACGTTTGCCAAATTGTGTGATTATTGGCATACGTAGAGCACAAAAGTTTTACGGCGACAGTTTTTTTAGTCAAGAAACTTTACATCATTTTGAATCAAGCACTGTTTGATTACATTATTTTTATATGCCAAATTTAATATGTAATCTTATTTATTTTATTATTCGTCTCAAGAATATCTCATACATTTTATGATACTTACTGTTAATATCGTATGTTTACAAAAAAAAATCTCTCACGCGAGTAATTATAATACCTATCTGTTCTGCTATCGTGTTAGGCTATTTATTTAATTCATACGTTTCCAATAAGTTGGTGGTTCTAAACAGTTTTTAAATAGCCAACTGACGTTAGGGAGACCTTGAAAAAAGTAAGTTTGACGAGCAGGTGTAGTGATCCCTTAGCCCGAACCTGTGAAGTTTGGAGCCATAAATCGCCAATAAACTTACCTTAAGCCGGGCGGCCGCGGTTCGCCGACGGCAAACGCGCTCGCGCCATCTCGCTCGCTAAAAACTTCTTCACAAAACTCACAGTTCTACCGAATAAAAAGAGTTCCGAGAGTTTCACTCCGTCGAGTCACGTGTCAACGTTTTAGATGCGGCATGAGCGCAATACGTAATGTGTCGGGTGCACGTGGGTAAGTAGCCGTCAGCCGTCAGCCGTCAGGTGCGGAGGCGAGCACGTCGTGTTGTTTATGGCGCGGTGGATTACGCAACGCGTAGTCGCCGAGGCGCGCGTCAGTAGAATGTGGCGACCGATGCTTTACGAGCGACGCCGCACCCCCCGCCAGGCGACGCCACACGCCGCGGCGCCGCACTAAATCTGCGACCAACAGAAAAGGACACCACCACCCTCCGTTAATCCAACACCATTGATGTCCGAGAGACAACGTTAATCGGAGCGATTAATTGAACGGTCCGGTCTCGACTCGCGATAGAATTGTATCGGCGGCGGTTGGCCGTAGCACGGCCGATCCAAGCAAGTGCGGCGTCGTAAAGTTTCTTCGTGTATCGTTCGATGCACCAGACGTTGATGCCAGTACGCACGACTAGAAAGTTGCTCTACTACGCGAAACTGATCAATGATCATCATTCCGCCAAAAACATTTTTTTTATTTGATCTAGCAAATTTAGTAGTCGTCGTGATCGTATTAACAATGTTTACCGAAGCGATTCACATGGCAGATGATTTGTTAAAAGTATGTAAACGTAACGCAATTATAATACACGTAATGCTACTGTAGATATCACGCATGTTAACCATCTTATATTAGATCTATCCTCCCCTACATACGATCTAGTCAAACAGGCCGAGTCCCGTTGCATACAAACAGTGGAGTATCGATCGCCAAACCTAATCCTTCTGAAACGATTTCTAGGCTCATTGGCTTTCACAGCTGACGTCATATGACTTCGATGAATGCATATCGATCAAGCACCCCAATTTATACATTTATTTAAAAGTGGAAGTAATAATTGACATACAGGAAAATAGATCATGCTATTTGTTTTAATAGGTAACTTATAAATTATATAATTAAAACTGACTGCTTTGACGGTTGGTGGTTATAACGGCTGATATTACTGCAACACAATTATGCGTCTTGCGCCCTTTCCACATAGCTGTGATAAATCGCCCGATATTACTTACCTCGACATTATAATAGGTATGTAAATAATGCAAATATATGTAGTAAGATACCAAGCGTACAAAATGTACTGAGAACTCTTACCCTCTTCCTAAAGATTAGTTCTACATCAGGGCTTGATATATTCTACTTGTTTAAAAGGTTTTCGCTGTAGGTAATTTCGTATTTTCTAATATATTTATTGGGCACGTAATCTGATGATGTATTTGGTTCTAACTATGGAACGTAATTATTATGAGTAACTTGCACGAGTGGCTTACATCGGTCGTCTACACGTTACATACAACCCACGCAAGTGCTTTAACTTTTACCCACGTCGTGTTCAGGGGACATGTAGTAAGCGTAGGTACCAGATGTTGAAACAGCTAGGGCTTCAATGTGATCAGTCCTCACCCTGGTCAAGCCATTTTTCAATTGTATGAAATAAACATGTAATAGTTGTACTAACAACTATTACATGTACCTACTAAGGTATATTTACATGTACCTACTAAGGTATATAACTGGTCTTTCTTAAAGACTGCGCGTAATTGCTTTTGAATGGTATTAGAATACAACTAGGCAAAACGGGTTACCTAGTTTATATGTTCTTGAATGTAACGCACTTACTTATGCATAAAATATCAGCCACGTAGGTATATAAACTGATCCACTGCTGGGCATGGACCTCTTCTGAGTGTTGATTGGAAAACAGGTAGACCATAGTTTAACCCTTCTCCATATGGTTGGCAGACTTCACATATTCTCAAAGATATGGAAGATAACCTTTAGACATGCAGGTTACCGCACAATTAATTTACTATTTAATACGCACATAACTTCCAAAAGTCAAGGCCTTGGGATGGATCTCGAGACTTCTGCGTTGAAGTTTAACGATCCCCTACTAGACTTTCGCTACTACACTAGGCAATCACTGCTACACTAGGCTATCACTGCTACAGTAGGTTCTCGCTGCTATAGCTATTAGGCTATCGCTGCTAATGTAGGTACTTGTTTACATTCGGCTAATTAAGTAATCGGCTGTGGTCTTTTGTAGGTAATTTTCCATAAATACATAAGAATGTTTGCCCTCACTGACCATTGACTAACAATAGAACACAAAATATAACTATTTATCAAAACGTTAAGTTTGACTGCTATCCATATTGATCAAAGGCCAGAGTCCAAAGAACCAAAGGTAGGTTGAACTTACATAATATAAATGTTGTACTGGCAGAAATTACAAACCTGAAGCTCTCAATTTCATGAGTTCATGGTGGAAGCAAACTCCATGAAGACAAACATGGTTAAACGTCGAAACCATAAAAGATTTAAGAATACATACATACATAGATTCACGCCTGTTTCCCAGAGGGGTAGGCAGAGACTACGGATTTCCATTTGCTACGATCCTGACACACTTCTCTGGCTTCATTCACTTTCATCACATTCCTCATACACGCCCGTCGGTTCAAGGAGCTCTTAACCTGGCCTTTGTCCAGAACGCCAGATTTAAGAATATCATTCATAAAATAGTTGTCTAGAAAATAGGAAAAGATTCAGCAGAAACAGTTTCTGGCAGACGCTGGCATTATTAATGACGGAAGATAAATTTCAAATTGATTGAACATTGGTCATCCTTTAGATAGTCTAAAACAAATTAACAATACCTAATACTTATTGACAAGCAATATAAATTTATATTCGTTATAAACTAATTGGCAATAGGTAGCAATAGGTACATACAGGGAAAATGTGTACCTATTATTGCAGTAGTAGGTACACTTGGACGTATAAAAATTAAAGAATTTTCGCCTAGGGCTAGGTAGGTACATGACGTTGTAAGTACTAATCTGTCGCAAGCGTCCTCGTTTGATTTTGGGAGAAAATTATTTATTCTGTAATTTGTTTTAAGAATCTCGTGCATAAATCATAATTTTCTGTACTTTTTGGTATCTAGTTCATTGAAATGAAACAAACTTTATACGGATTTTACCGCGTTGCTTATTATTATTTTTTCTAAAAACATAAATTTTTTTGAAACTTTAAGCTACT
The DNA here is from genome assembly GCA_963564715.1 of Catocala sponsa. Classification (NCBI taxonomy): domain Eukaryota; kingdom Metazoa; phylum Arthropoda; class Insecta; order Lepidoptera; family Erebidae; genus Catocala; species Catocala sponsa. Next base: position 17,653,567 of record OY751337.1, on the reverse strand, counting down.
ATTGTTAAACACTTTTACTAGTTACTGTTTACTTAAATTTAAGCTATTTAAATTATAGAACTTTAATTATTTCAGCTTTATGTCGACTACTTCTACTTTCCAAGTTTGAAGCATCTACTAGCTCACCGGGAAATTATTTAAAATCAATGTGACATTTGCATCGAACAGCCAGTAAATTGATGTGGTTTACATTTAAAAATATAAATCTGAATAGTATCTATATTAATCAAAAGTTTAATTGAAATCAAATGTAACCATACAACAGTTTTTAACAGCATACTCACTATGTTTTATCAACAAAAGAATCAGCAAAATATAAAAAATTATTCAAGCAAACAAAACGCTTTTTAAATAAAACACAATTTGTATTAAAATCATTTTACTAAAAACTCAATAGCACTTTTCATATAAAAATGAAGCGAATTCTACAAACATTTCTAAATAAGAACACATGACAATCGACACGCAAAATACAACTAGTTACACTGACTTTAAACTTGTCTATTCTAAAGTTACCCTTTCGAATGTTTAGTCAAAATAATTCAATAGTATAATATAGTACAAAAGCAACCGGTATCTGACGAAAATTCAAACAATATAGATGAACTACAAAGGGATATGCTTGCAACCAATCAGAAGTTTGCATTTGGCGGCCATCTTGTATCCCCACTAATTTGGGCCACCGCCGCGAGATGTAACAGCGCCAGTCTCATCTGTCACAGTCAAGCTGCTGTACCTATCGTTATTAATAGGTATATTCTTGTACCTACTCTAATTTGTGTTAATGTGAATCCTTGTGTATTTGAGGTAAAATAAACATATAGGTTATACATAAACATGTATAACCTATATGATATATTTTTTATTCAGTATCTTATCTATGTTGTTATTTTAATTAATATTTTATTATTTATCTATGTATAGGTAAATAATAAAATATTAATTAAAAATTATTGAATGCATTTCTTTTCATTAAGTACCTGATTCTATCATATCTACAAAATTTCGTCTAAATATTATGTGTGCGCGACACATTGGATTGAATTTAGTATCATGTAACTAATTTGTTTCTTTTATGTAGAAGTTGTACATAATTGACTACCGAAGTGCTTGGGTGCAACTAGCTCCGTAATAAAAGATAAGGTTAAAGTTGATAAGGGTAACAATAATTATGTATGGCTGTATAGTGCGAATTTAACGACGTTGCAAAATATCAAAAGGCCCATTCTGTTAATAAAATATATTCAAAATACAGTTTAATTTATCTAGTAAATATTTGTCATATTTTTGGTGCTGAGAGTAGATCGGAACTCTATTTCGAGCAGTTTTTATAAGATATGGACTCTAGATATTTTTAAAACAATAAGATATTGGTACTACTAGAAGCAGATACATCTTCAACTAAAAGGATATTTTACGTTAAAGCGATTCCTAAGAATGCTTCTATTTTTCAATGTAAGTTTTATTTAGACTAAGATTAAACATAATCTTAGTGTTAATATTATCTGACGACTATCAGTAACTGTTTTTTAGGTTTTTAAACTATTATTTATTAATCCTTGCCGATAATAGGTAATAACTATTTGTCCAGTTCAACAAATATAGGTACCTAGGGTAAATTCGTTAGAGATGGGCAATCGAATTATTTCTGCCATGCATTCGCTAGATGACGTTACAGTGCAGCTAGTACGCTGCGAGCAATGCTCAGTACCATATTGCAACAAAAATACTGTGCAAAATTAAATTAAAAAGTAAGTAATTAAGCTTTATTTTTACAGGGTATTGCTAAAATTTTATATTGTGGTCATAATATATTATCGTAAAATAATAGGTATTTTATGTTGTAATTACTTAGTTTTCATTAAGTTTAGGTATTGTGTTTTGCAATAGTTGTTATTCACTCTAACTTCAAAATGGTGTTCGAAATGTTAAACATACCTTTAAAAAATTATGTGTCACGATATTAATATAAAAATACTGAGGATGGCCATCTCACCCACACAAAAAGGAGACATGGGCACATCAAGTCAGGGTATTTTTTGCATTAATAACGTGTTTTTTTATAGATGCCAAACAAGTATCAGTGACGTGAACATTTATAATATTTTCATTTTTATAGCAGCATAATTGTTTTATTACTGATTTTATGCGGAATATCATTTAATCCTAGCTATCATATTATAGTTAGATATATTTATATAATCATACCTATCGATTCCCTAGCAAAAAATAAATAGGGTGTGCAAAGTCATAAGTACCTAACTAAGAAAAGCCAGAATTAAAAAAAAAATTGAACATACCTACCTATAAAAATAGAAAATAATTTTAATGTTGTAAATATCCCATACCTAGTAAAGTTAAAAAATACTGTAAGATTTAATGGAATGTGTGGAACAATGATGACACAAATCAAACACACTAGAGCAGTGCACTGCTGGCGTAATAGTAACCGGTGGTGTTGCTGTTGGTGTTGTTGGTGGTGTGTGTTGTTTTACCATTTCACCCCCTTCACAAAAATAACAATATAATAATTATTTATTATTTATAATAACAATAATTGTTATTTATGTAATAACGCCCCTTTTAAATAGGTAGGTACAATTAAATATTATTATGCAAAATTATTTAGGTAACAATGTTGGACTTCGCTTGTATCGACTAAAGAGAGGTCAAACAAAAATATTATAATGGCCTAAATTGCACAATATGCATTTACTGCTAAGTCATTATTAATTGTCGCGTATTTTTATATTTTAAAACACCTTTCAATTTTTTTTTACATTATTATAGGTACCTATGTAAAATGTACCTATAGGTACGTAGATAGGTCTATACATAGGTAGAAGAAAAAGACAGATGATTTTATTTCTATAAAAATTGCAATACGTACCTAGCCGTGGGTGCATAATTATATAATATGCTTTTGAATGCAATTAGGTATATCAGATTGCCTTATTAGGTAAAGACCTACCTAAACAAATAAAGAAGGTCTGTGTTGAAAATTAAATTCCGTTATTTAATTACATTTTGCTCAAAAACGGTACGTGTACTAACGGTATTTCAGCCTTACCATTTTGCTAAAGTATGATCATATTTATTATCTTATATATTCACTATACGTCGAAAACGTCTTAAACTCAAGAACTTAAAAAATGAAAAATCAATCCAAGTAGAGCAACGTTCGTAGCGTTCGAATAGCACATTTCGTTCGCCACATTCCTCAGCACGTTTAAAGCATGCCCTAAACAGCTGATTTCCCCCCTATATTCTCATCTCCTTTATCGCGCAGTAAAACACGTAATAAAACAGAGAAAACTATAGTTTATGCGCTCCCGCCGGTATTGCGCGGACGGCGTGCGTAACCTACATGCGGCCATTTCGAGATTTACGATCTGGGAATTGTGTGTTAGAGTGAGATAAAAACATTAAACTCTCTGCCGGCGGCGAGTTTAAACGTAGCCGGCCCGTTGATACTCCGAGCCCAAGACTCTTGCAGACAATGCAATAATATCAGATAAACATTTACTACTACTATACAAAAACAACTATAAATTCATATAACACTGTGTATGCTTTGCTCATTAAAAATGAAATTTACTTACCTAAATACTCTTGATACAAGATGACACTAATCAATCATAATTTATCTAACATCCATGCATATACCGCCACCTTAAATCGCATACTAGCTCATTTCGTTACGTCTGTGTGCGTAAATTAAACTATCCGCATGGGACCGATGAACGTTATAGCTTTCCCTTTTGTTTGTCTGAGTTATGGGTGTGTTAGAGCGAGAGGTCGTAAATCGCGGCGTACGGCGTGACATGTTTATGGGCGGGGTACGGTGCCGCGTGCGGTGCAGAGTGGGAAGCCGGCAGTCGAGAGCATGGCGTCTCAGTGTTACAAACACGGGAATAATTTCAGAAAAATATTTTTTTAATTTTGTTTTGTAATTTTATTGTTGTTTTGATGATGAAATGCAAGCAGGTTGTATTTTTATTATGATGAAGCTATAGATTTTAAAAATATTAAATTATTTTTATAATTCTGCCGCTCTTATTTCATATAATAAATATCTATAAGTAGGTACATAATCGACTGAGAATTTAAAAATCAAATACCTACCTAAACAACCCAAACTAAATTATTGGAATAAGTAAATATTTAGGTAGGTACCTGAACCCTTAGATATCTAGGTCAGCCTAGGCTGTATATTTATGACATTAAAGCCTATTTATATAGGTAGATACCTATTATAATTTATCTTAATATTGGCTTTTAATGAAAACATTGAACGGTAGAATTTTCTTAGGCCTTACTTGAGTTAGTTCGCAATAACTGCCAAGTTTAAGAAAGTAAATTAATAGAAGAAACTATTTGATATCTACCTAAATTATTTTATGACAGAAATTAAATGTTAACTTTTGAACAATCAAAAGCTTTGAGGATGGTGTGGAAGTCACTGCTTTTGGACTACATAGCTGCTTACTATCAGGCGGAATGTGGTCATTTTCAAGAGTAAAATAAAAAGAAATGCACACCACACATAGGCATTACAAAATAAATCTTTTCTATACATATCTAGAATGTAATTTAATTTTTAAAAAAATTGGTGCAATCTTTGGGGACTGCCGATAGAAGTGAAAATTTTAATCCTTGATCATAGACCCTTCTTTATAAACCAAAAATAATTCAAATAAACACTTCTTTATAAACCAAAAATAATTCAAAAATGGAAAGCGTTCGGTGACGATGACGCGATTTCCATGATTTTTGTTCACCCAAGAAGTGATCAACGCGCCTAAAGAAGTTTTCACTTCAAAAACAGGCATTAAAAAACATAACTTTTGTCACTTAGTTGTATCGATTCAGCCATAATACCAATATAAGAGATTTATTTTACTTGATATTAGGTAGGTAGGTACTCGCCACTCAGTATTTTTTTAAAATTAGTCGCAGTAGTCTGTTATCTTGTAGAACTCTGAGTTCTACCTCCAAGATGAAAAGCTACAGTAAATTGCTCAAAAATACTTCCTAAACATTTCTAGTAATAACATTAATATCGACTTGATTAAGTTGTACCTAATTGTGTCTATAAGGTTATACTTAATATAAATACGAAGAAAATTAAAATATAAATTTGTGTCGTTTAAACGGTTAACGCAGCTTTGAGATGCTTGTGATAACTTAAGGGATTTTTGCAGTATGTAGGTAAATGTATGGACTTACCGAAAAATAAAAAAAAATAGCACTCCGCTACCTACACAAGTCTTCACTGTAGAAACCCAACACAAAGTGGAGGAGCTATCAAATAAATCGCTATTTTAGGAAATAAGAATTTAAGTACCTATCCACTGATAGGTACTGCCTATTTATTTTGATTGGGTATTAGCTACCTATGTGAAAATGGAACATTAGTTCTAAATATAAAATACTAGGTACCTATCGTTTAACTTAGGGAAGAAAATCCATATTACTTATTAGGTATAGTAGGTATCCATAAAATCTATATCTTGAACATAAATTGAACGATTTATAGATAAAAAGAAGAGAAGAGAGAGAGAGAAAGAGAAGATACTTCACTAACTCTTAGCTATGGTGGGACATAGGTAGATGTTATGACATCTCATCACTAAAAACTCTTTCTTCATATGGATAAAAAATTGGTAGGTACCGGTAATTAAATCTCACACTGTTTCCAACTTTATTTCCAACGCGAAATATATAAAGTCCGTCTATTTAAAACTGGCACAATGACTTTGATATCAAAAACAAGGAGAGCGAAAGTGGTAAAAACAATAAATCTAATAGAACGGATCATTCTACAGGTGGTAAGGTGTAACCCAGCCCTTAATGAGAGTCGCCCTGTGCCCAATAAATTAGCCTTGTGTACCTACCTCGCTACGGATTCGGGTTATTTGTTAGCTTAGCTTTGTTGTTCCAGCATTAGATTTCGGCAAACATCTTAGAATGGGAAAGTGTTGGCAAAATAACAAACATTTACCTGTTTTATAAATACCTCAAATATATAGCATCTGATTGTAGCTAGGTTAAATTAGCAGAACACAATTCACTAAGAAAACTTGTTAAAATATTAAATTTTGACAGACTCGCAGGTCTAGCATTCCTAGTAGGTACTCGCGAATTACTACTAAAGAACCAAAGTATCAAATGCTTTATCAAATGTTTACCTGCATTTCGATTTCATTTTATTTTATTCGAATGATGTTTGAACATGGATACATCACGTAGGTTGTATTACTGAGCTAAAAATAAGTAATAACAATCAGTCACACCATTAAATACGAAGTAACTTATGGCTTCATATTTGAATAGTTGAATAATACAATTACTTAACTTGAATAAATATTATAGGTATTTATCTTTATATATGTAGATTAAACTACTAAAGGTTAATAATATTTTAAATCACCTTAAATGTAAACTTCTGAGAAAACTAATGTCACACAAACGAGTAATTTATTCAAACTGTGTCAAATAAAAACTCTTTCTGTAGCAAGTAGCTCGAGTCTCATTATACATTAATGTCAGAATGATAATACATCACTTAAACGGAAGCTCTTTAAATTCTGTCGATACCCCGAAGCAGTTATCGAAATCGATTTTTAAACTCTGCATAACAAGCTTAAAAAAATACATTCCCATAAATAAAAACAAAGGTAGGAAAACCATAAAAATCCGTGCATACGTGACCGAGTCCGTTGAAATGGAGTTAATATGCAGATTAATAAAAGAGGCGACACTCGGAACAATAATCGGCGATTCTACTTCAAGTCACGGTGCGCGGGAGTTTCACTGGGCACCAACCTGGTGCCCAAACTACACAAACCGTAAAACTGGGTTATATTTATTTTTCGTATCTATTTTTAGAAGCTGGCCATTTAGATGCCTATGTTAATGTATCCGTTTAATATTCGTGCCGAAAATATTAAGCAGTGGGCTCATGAGTGTATTGAAAAAAATGTGTATCTAGCACATCGCAAATTATTCTTACTACTGATTTCTAACAGTTCATTATTACCGTTTTATACAAGATGCATTAGAGTGTCCAACAAAGTGTTCCCACCAAAAACACGTTTACGAAGTTTAAACGGTACACAGATCGTTTGACAAGTGTTGAACTTGTCACCAACTTGTCTCTCTAATAAAAACTCAATGTTAGATACACTTCCCTTATTTTTAAGATGTTGCAATGAATTAATGTGGAAGATCATTGAACTGCCGAGTTAAAGATCTCACCTTAATCTCTCATCTTTGAAATACATATTGAAAATTAATTATAAGAAGATAACGGGCATGCGTGTAAATGCCTCATAATGTTCTCGCCGTGAGTGTCGTCAGCCAACCTGCACTTGGCCAGCGTGGTACATCACATTCTTATGCTTTTATTCTAAGTAAAGAGAAAATAATAAAATGTAGCTGATTTAAAGCATTCGTTGTTTTTATTTAAAGAAACTTCCTAAAAGGACAGTCAAAAGGCAAAAGGACAGTCCTTTGCAACAAAATAATGCTATTAATGTCCTTAAAGTATAACTAAATAAATTACAGATTATTAGATTGGTAGCATCTTCCAAAACATTATGTGGAACTGTCAGGATTGCAGGTTTTTTCACGAAATTTCCTTTACCGTTAAAGCGGGCGAATCGCCTATTTAATACGCACATAACTTCGAAAAATCAGTGCGTGCCTTGGAATCGTACTCGAAACCTCTGCATGGCAATTCAAAGTTCTACCACCGAGCCAATATAAAAAGAAATATTATTTATGGATAAGTATTAAGAAGAATAGCTTCTAACCGTATCAGAGCTGTGCAAAAATTGCAAATTAACATAATAAAATACCAGATCAAATACTTTTATTTAACATTAAGAGACATAATTTAAATATGATCTGAATAGAATAATCTGGGATGAATAACAGATATATTGGTAAAGGATATCCGTGATCATTGAACCCCACTTGTAACATCAAATGGAACTAGCGTAACCGAATTCAAATTAACCGGATAACATTAGAACCGATATTATCTACGAATTGGTAAATTTGATACCAACGCAAAATAAAAATATACCTAAGCAGGATGTATTATATCATAAATAATTAAAACCTCTTGCTCTTAATAGGTACCTATAACCAGACTTACGTTAATTTATGCCTTGGCACACTTCAACAAATTTAAATGTAATGTAGTAGTACAGTTTTTATAAGACAATAACTCAATGGCTTCCAATTAGTGCTCCAAAAGTACGTCTTCTAAATCACATTAGCTCTTTTAGACTGCGGGCGACTACCAGTATAGAAAGTATGTATAGGTAATTAGTTAAATCTTATAGCACATACATACTTATTATAACAAGCTCTTATTGCGTTAATTACCTACCATGTATATGTCTCGTCTATAATTAGGTTTGGTATAATTGTGTGGAGAAATTCAGTAGACGTAGACAGAGTTTTCGTAACACAGAAGTAGTGCATTAGAGCAATATGTGGGGCCAGCTTCCTGGACAGTTGTAGGCCACTATTTATTAAACAAAGTACTTTCCTTGCCGTGTTTATATAAACACGAAATTTGTACATTTGTAAAAAAGTATCCACAGTTTTTTTAAAGTTTAAACATATTGTCTAGACACCAAAATAAATTAAAATTACCCCAAATACGTTTAGAAATATTTAAAAGAAATGGCTATTGTATGGCTATTAGGATATTTAATAAGGATCCCCAAACCATAAAACAGTTGCCATTACATTAATTTAAAAATAAATTGTTTAATTTACTTTAGAAAAATGTTATTAAAGTACAAAAGAATACCTACAAGATAAGTGAAAGCTATGTATATCCAAGTAAAAGTAATGTATATTAATCACAATATTTTAAAGTATTTGTATTTTCACGCTAGAGTGGAAGAAGGAGCAGAACATGTGATCCTTTTCTAATGTGTAACAACTATAATGTACCATGTTTCGAGCAAATAAATATTTTGGAATTGAATTTTAATTTGATTTCAAAAACTAAAAATTGCTGATTTTATTTGTCCTATGTTCTGATTACAACAGGGTTGTGGGTTTAGCTTGAGAATGGCAAAGTAATTTGAGTTACTTTAAATTCCAGGATAAGTTTCAAAATATCACGTACCTAATACTATCGAAATAAACAACACGTGTCTATCTTTTAGATGCATTTTCATGTATTACCCAGACGAAACTACGGGCGGCATCAGATTGTATTAGAAATACAAAAAACATACTTATCATCCATACGTCTGAGATACTGTTGAACAGTAGTTCACGTAAGAGCATTTATCATTGCCGTAGGTAATGGAGGTATGTCTCTAGTGGAGAGTGCTTTTCTCAGACAAAATTAAGGAAAAATCTTTTCTCCTCACTAACAATGGGCCTCATATTAAATTGCAAACATAAATATTATTAATAACAGCGTCCCATACTGAAGTTTCATTCGTTCACAAAAGAAAAACTCCGTTCCATGTAACCTATGCATTGCCATCTATCTTTTTCCACAAAAGCCGGACATTATTGTTCGGTCCAAACACTCCTAAATCTTCGGAAAAGTAATATATTTTCGTTTTGCCCAGTGCGGTGGGGTACATACACAGACGCCCAGTCAGTTCGCTCCGCTACTTTTCTGTATCTACTAATGTTTTATACATTGCCAGTTTTGCTTCAAGGTTTTATGCTTTACCCGTTGAATCGGGAGCAATGGAAAAGCGTCGTAAATTTTTCATTGCTTAGATCGTATTTTCTAAAACCTATGTTGTTTCGTTTACGACTGTTTCGCGCGAACATTCCAATTGTGGGAATCGTGTGCACTGATATTATTACGATCTATCTTTGACGCTCGTGTAAAGAAATATCTGCTTTAACTTTAAAGTAATAAAGTTCACTTTAGTAAGTTATATTGCTTGATAAAAGTCTTTATCGTTCTAAGCATTTATCTAACGATATTGGTATGTGCAGTAGACGAACTTGCAAATGTGGATGACTGTGAGGGATATTAAGATTGGTGATTCATATAGTTGACAATACTTCATTGTTTCGATATAAATGATGTGACATAGGTCAATATTTCTGCATTACTCTTTCTTCGGGCCATTAAATCGTTTGGGCAGCCATATGCAACTATTAAGAATAGGTTTTTGGTTGGTAAACATCATAACACATGGCACAAGTTCATACAATAAAAGAAGACAAAATGGAAGACTTTAAATATTATTCATATAGATACTTTTAGAAAATTGACAAATGTAACAATTTTACTCGACACCATCTAATTGCAGCTTTTTGACACAGTGTATTTAATACCAACATAGTTAGACCACGCATGGAAGTGTTTGTGCCAGCAGGTTCGTTTTAACGTAGACAACTACAAATTAAAAAACTTCACAACATTAATCTCAGTCAGTAAACAAAGCCACTTACTAATACGCCGACAAGAATAGGTATGGCTGACAAAGTTCATATATTAAAAAGACTATCTCATGTTACCTCTTTAAAAACTGGTTCATTCTTGGTATTACGTAATGGACGCGCGTAATTTGAGAATAAGCCTCCTCGAGGCAGCGTCAAAATATGTAAAGATTTTTATCTTTCCCGTAAAATGGCTTGGGAAAAAACATAAAGAAGGTGGTGTCACCTGATCCCGACAGGCGGGATTTATCGCACTCAGTGTGGCCGCGGGCTAAGGTCGAGCTCGAGTTATGACGCCCGGTAATAATTTACCTACGTGTGCACTCCCCATGATCTTGAACGTGCCGGGAAAACTCGCGGCTTAAACTTCATTGGAAGAATTACTAAATTACAGCAGTCATTTTGATTTAAAAATAGATTTTTTTTTCTTCGGACAATATTGTCATATATAGAACAAATTTCCAAGTTAACTGTCATCAAAAATATATGTTTGGTTTTTAAATTATTTCCATGTGAGATATAAAACAAAATACAATTCTAATGGCTGATTCGCCTATTCTGGGACTAATCCCGGTGCGCAATAACTCATGGCGACCCTAGTTACATGTGACAAGAAATAAAAGTAGTTTCTGGGATAATGATCGTGCATGGATGAGTCAGTTTTTTTCATTTCTCGGATTTTTCATGTCGTGTTTTAATATTTTTCTTGGCTTATTTGTGGTTTCGCATTCTTTTTTATAATTTACATATTTGGCAATCATACTAAGTTCCGGCTATAAATAGTTTTTATTGTAAACAAAAAGCATGAATGATGTATCTCTACAAAAGAGCTAAAATCTTTTAAACAAAAACGTAATATAATATATTGTGTTTAATGTCATTATTTGCAGAAGGACTGTGTACTCGGTAAACAAAACACTCGGGAAAAAGCTGTTCATACAAATTTGGCCCACTTTATTCGGAGGAAAGCACCCTCTAACGTTTTAATATCAATTCCCTAAACCACTAATCTAAAGCTGCCAAGAATCAAATTAAAATGAGAGCCACCACTAAAATCTTCTCATTACAACCAAAAGACATTAGTAAGGGCGGGAAAAGAAATGCCTAGGCCTACAAATGTACCCCGAAACACGCGGCGTTCGTCAACAAAGCCATAATAAATAAAAACTTGCACATACAAAACCGAACTTTAAATTGTTTGTAATAAAAATCAATTTTGTGTGAGGAGAGAGTGTAGTTATGTCGTTAGGTGTTGTGTTGATGGTAGCTCAAGTAAAGTGGAAAGCGTCCCCGAGAAAATTGGCACAAGTGGTTTTAGCGAAGGCGGGCGGCGCGCCACGGTGCGGGGTGCGGGGGTCGAACAAAAGCATAGGTAAGTTACAGACGCGACAGTACCGATTCATGATTTATGTTAATCTCTGTGCGGCAAGTGTATTGTTGAATTTAATAATCATATGCTTACTTTAGTTTTTTAGAATGTGAGAGGTAGGTACATGTGGTGTATATGTACTTACATAAATATGCAATAGATGTTGTCTGAATTAATAAAATAGATGTTTTCTAAGCTCACGTTGGAGAATATTTATGCTAGCATTTACCTATATCTGCCCAGATTAATAAGCGCTTACATTTAATACACTTTTTACTACAAAGCTTATTGTATATTTACTGTCAGGGTAGAAATTTCAGTAACTAGCCACAAATATCACGCATTATTTGGTCAAAATTAAAAGACAGATCTGTTAAAAAAGATATGCCGAACATTATGGTTTATTCATACTTGCTAACTCTTTCAACATCACTTAAGGCAGTCTGTTAAGTGACCTACATATTTATAATCGATAAGATTTAAATTGGTTGCCCTTTGATTCCGAGTTTGATAATTGAATCTAGCCCTCCTCATTTTCATCTAGTAATACTTACTTACTTCAATTCAAGAATTGAATAGAACGTAGTACTAGTACCACTTCAAAGGTACTCCAGTCAAAAGTAAGTAGGCAGAATTTCCCCGTACAAATGAGCCGTTCAATGCTACCTGCTCTATGGCCACAATATAGGGGCGGCCGTCGAATGTTCACTGAGAGATAGGACTCACAAGACGTATTGCTGCTTACGAAAAATTTCAACAGTCCCGTCTATCCGATTGGCCCCGAACGGAAAATAAGAGGGGACACCGACAAATAAATGAGCGCTGTAAATATCACTATGACAATAATACAGGTCAGCAATAGATATCTTTCTCAAGATAGTAACGCATTATTAATGTTGGAAAAACACAGGAAAAAAGACGATTGATCGCAGCTAGATAAAATAATGGGAGATATCGACAAAGTTTATATGGAGCTTTCTTTCATGCTTACTGAGATACTATAGCTTTTTAATGGTAGAGTTTGTTACTCAACTTTTTCATTGGATATGATTAAGGAAGAGTAAAAATAATACTGTTGATGGTGTGGAATGGTGATGGAATACGGAAAACACACATAAATCGTAAGCTTGTCATAAGTAGCACGATTTTCAGATCACTAGTCTACGGTATAGACTTTTATAGATATCGTTTTACTTTAAAAGAGGCGAGATAGTATGATATTATAAGCAATACATTTAACCATTGTTAGCTATATTCGCATCAATCTAGTTTTCTTTATAGGTTGCCTATGCCACTTCGAATACACAGATTATAAAAGACTAGTCACAATTTTACACATGCTTATTTAACACTAACTTTCAACATTACAATGCACTAACAACTTGACATTAGATGAAATTGAAAATATTTTGAACAGCTTCAAGCTTCTTCTTCTTCAGATTCTTCTTCTTCTCACACTGGATAATATTTGTATCGCGAAGCACTTTTAAATATTCAAACAACGAACATAACAACATCTAGACTCAGAACTACTATATATTTGTAAATCACAGATTGTATCCCATATGAGGATCGAACCAATAACACTAGGGGCACTAGCTACGTGCGCAGTCAATGTCAATTCAATACCAATCATTCAAAATTGTCACATGTTATTCGTGTTATCTCTGGTTGCAAGATCACTCTGTCTACTAAATAGGTATATGTATTTAAAAATAAAAAGACTTTTTATTTTATTGCACGCTTTATAAAAGAGAGTATATTTGAGTATTCTGGATTAAACAAATTTAAACTCTGTTGTGATTATTTAACACAAATATAATATAGCAATTTATAGTAACGCGAATAAAGTTCAAATTGCCTAACTTGAAACAAATTTTAGTTAAGTCGCTGTTTCATTAAGAGTGCGTTATGTAATTGTTAAGTAAATATAACATATTGCTATATTTATTGGGATTACTACTCATTAATATAGGTTTATCTTGTTGGAGAAGAATATATCAGTAGTCTGCACTGGTCTTGCCGATTCCAAGATTACTATTTTGGTCATTAACGAAAGAAGATGACGTGCCGTATGTTTATCATTACTGTTGTTCAGGATTTAAGTCTTAAGAAAAGTAGGGAATTCCTATCTCCAATGGTAGTTTTTCTAAGGATGAGCAACGTAGGTATATTTCGATTATTATTGGTTAAATAACTCAGCCAGAGAAGATTAGGTAAAAGGCATATGGTATACAGTGACTACACCAAAATTAACGTAGGTATGTAGTAAGCAATATGCTGCGTAATTCCAAATCGTCTGTATCATTGGATTTCGTAGTATCCGTAATTGATATATTATTCATTTCAAACATTATTAAGTCGTATTGATTGAAATGTCATGTCATATCGTTTGTCAGATAAGTAATGAATAGCATACATTATTTGGAAGATTTAGATTAGATTAATTAGTGAGAACAGCTTGTCAAACTTATTTGACACGATTTATAAAAGTCTCAACTTTAGCTTATAAGGGCCACATAATAAACAACATTTTAATAAGATTTCGTTCATGTAATCTGACATCCAATCTAGGCTCCATTAGTCTTGTCTTTTGTAAGTGACTGGGCGGTGAAAAGTTAAAATACTTTAATCTTGAATTGAATGCTGTTACGTTTGATTTAAAAAAGGAATTAGCCTGACCAGTAATCTACTAAAGCACAGCCACGCTAAGCAGCAATTAAGGCATACATTACGCTCAATTCACACTAATACGAAAGCTGTCTTTGTCATTACGATCACACATAAATACTAAGAAGTACCTACCAACTAACACATTTTTAGAAGCGTGTGACTATATTCTTATACAAGTAAGGAATAGACCGTCATCACTAAGACTTTTGTATGCCTTCATATTTTTACTCAGAGTAATTAATGGATGACACCTTATATTACAACTTGCCAAGTTCTTTTCATACAAATTATACCAAAAAATAATATTTTGAATAGTGAGTGAACTAAATTAAATACCTACATCATTAGCCATTAAAAAAAATCCATAAAACAGATAACAGAAACCAATTCAATTAAAAATCCAAATCACACATTCCGAGCGAAACCGTCGTGGATTTTTCTTTCAAAATTTATGTCCGCGCGTTGCCTCTAGAGGGCGCTGGGAGGGGTTGTGGGGGGCGTGCGGAGGGGGGAGGGGTGCGACTTCATTTCGCCCGCGTCGTTTATCTTGAGAAACATAATTCAGGGGCGAAGTCTCTGTCAACTTATTCCTATTCTTTCGCCTAAGCGTAAAATGGGTATATGTTTTACTTTTTATACTTTACGTGGATAGTTTCTGTAGAAAGAGTTCCCAGACCTCGCGGTCAATTTCTGCAGGGAGTTTTATGAACTGTGAACGTGAGTTGCTTAGATGAAGAATTCAATTTAATATATCCTGTAGGCCACTTATGCACTCCCATAGCTCAATGAAATAGAAATGCATATTATTTTATTAATACGCAAACGACATATGAATACATTTATCATACAGTAAAATTATTTCAATTTTAATTACTACGATAAATAAGTGCCTACATGAATGGATATCATGTTGGAACCATATGTTTAATTTGTCATTGCTTATAAGGTACCTACTATTAAATAATAATTTAGCTATATGAGTACCACACTGTTAATTAAAAATACTGAATATAAAGTACTTATATTGAGTAGAAGATTGGCAGAAGATGTATTCGCTTACTACTAGAGTTTCACTAAGTTCCTCGATTATCGATTAGATTAGAAGAGTTAAGGTTTTATTATGGATTTGTATCTATTAAAAATAATCGTATCTGTTTTATTTTGGATCCGACGGCAGCGGTCTATAAGGTATCCTGTTCTAATCCAGAATATGGTTTGAGTATTTGCCAAATGATTGAGTACCACCACTATCACTCTCAGATGATTTATTTTTCTCTACATACCTATATACATTCATTATGTTTTTATCATAATATATTACTTCGGGATTGCCGAATGTAGATCAACATAAAAGCATGAAAAATCTTTTAACACGAAGATGATCTGGTTGTTCAAGTTGTAGCTAGCCTCACATTAAGTTCTTAAGTAATCCGAGTCGACTTAATAGTACCCAAAGTATGTATGTATTGACACTACCTGCTCATATATTTCATGTATTAAGCACCTACAGCTGAGACCGACGGCTTCGTTTATTATCCAAAGCCAAGTCAACCACACATTCTAGAGTCCTACTAAGAACTTCATGATAATCATGCAGGGATGAAACCTGCATAATTAGAATCGACGGTAACTCTTTAACCAAATCAACAAGAAGTTTTCGCCCAATAAATCGAGAAAAGCTGCGAATGCCCCGACTGGATACCATTAGATATAAAAAATAGATTCCTTCTACAAAAATAAAGACAAAGCAACACATGTCTCCTAAAAATAAAAACAACCCATATTTTGCTCAACAGACTTAGTACTATATTTCAGTCAGTAACCGAATGTAATGGCGTTATGATATTGGGTGGGACGCTATCGGTCGACTGCCAGTCTGCGGCTCGTAAATAAAACGAATTCATTACTCCCCCATTCAATGGATGTTAGAAAAATATTTAGTGCCGAATACAGAGATAAGTAACAGCGGTTATTAAAGGGCAATTAAGTGTTGGACACAAATATTGTCTTTTGACTATTTTTGTTTGGTTAAGTAGAAACAGAGTGCTTTTTTCTTTGCAAGAGATATATGTTTTACACAATTCTAGTATATGAAATAGCTATTTCTGGATATATATTTAATTTTTGAAAGCACTTAATAATGTTTATGACGATGTGTGAAGTTTGCCAACTCTCACTTAGCCAGTATGATAGACTATAGCCTTACTTCTATCATTTTACTGGGCACAGGCTTCCTCTCATTCATATGGACACCTATGCGCCAGAGTGAAATCCTTACTAATATTATAAATGCAAATGTGAGTTTGTTTGGTTGTTTATTTGTTTGTTACGCTTTCACGTCTTAACTACTCTACCGATCACCATGATATTTCGCATACACGTTATCAGGAGAACAAAAAAGAACATAGGATACCTTTCGTCCAGAAAAAAGTACTTACTAACCTAGCCTAACATAACCCTAATTTACGCGAGCGAAGCCGCGGCAAAAATCTAGTAGTTTATAAACAGGGCTAATATATTTTCTGGTAATGACTGGATGTAACGGTATTGGCATCGGTGTTAATAATGTAGAAAGAATGGACGAGGAAAGACTGACTAATAAAGTTTATAAGGCTAGTGTGAATGAAACAGTCGCAAGAGGAAAACCTAGGCGAACGTTTCTCGATCAGATCAGAGGCGTTCTGGACAAAGGCCAGGTTAAGAGCTCCTTGAACCGACGGGCGTGTATGAGGAATGTGATGAAAGTGAATGAAGCCAGAGAAGTGTGTCAGGATCGTAGCAAATGGAAATCCGTAGTCTCTAGCCTAACCCTCTGGGAAACAGGCGTGAATCTATGTATGTATGTATGTATGTTAATAATGTTGGTGCCTAGATAATCTATTGGCACTATTAAGGGATTGTAGAGCCACTCTTTACGCATGCATTTAGCATAATTGAAACATCCAGATATTACACTAGAGTTGAATTGCTAGAACTGTGTCAAAGAAGAAGCATAATTTGTTCTGCCACTTGCCTGTATATTACCGCTATTTATCTTTTATTTTGGTTCTCGCTTGGGTATTTAATTTTATACGTAACATGAACATTTAATACGCGATTATCACACTGTAGGAATATCTTTACACTTAATAACCATTAGGTACTTAATACCAACTATGTGTCAAATGAGTTATACAAATTTCAGATCAATTAAAATTAAGTTTTAATACCTATTGTATAGGGTACAGTCACCGAGTTTTTCGCACATGATTTGATTCCATGCACTGTGGGTATAGAAATATACAGTTGCACTTTGTCGGAATCCTCATTTAATTTTCTCTAACGTAGATTTGTAGTTTCAAACGTGCAGCATGAGTAGTAGCTTAAAATTAAATCTTTATATTCGAAAATTATTTTTAATTCTAAAACTTCATTCTAATGCCTGGTATGTGGTTCAGTATAAATTTTACATTTTCAGTTCTTTAGTCAATTATTTCAATACATGCACACATATTCTTACACTTATATCTCCGAAGGAGTAAGCAGTACGAGTATTTAAGAAAAACTACAACGCAATCGCCTTGCTTAGCGCAAGTGATCTAGAAATATATTTCTGCTCTCTCTTTATTTAGTTACATGTATACGTATTGTTGATAGAGCTACAACTGTAGCCTACGTCACGCGCCCACCATTCTTAACCTATCCGTTAATACGTACAACCAATACGTCATTTGACGCAATAACGGTCAAACAATAAATATCGTTTTGCGCAGACAACACGCGCAAAGTAATATATGAAGTTAAGAATAAATAGGCAATTTAGTTCGGGACTCACGTCCGCCCGAATATTGCCGAATATTGCCGACGACGGGCGACGAATTTCCATATCGTATCGCGATTCGTGGGGTGCGTTTATGGGGTAAAAATTAAGTCGGCGAACGGTTACGTGTTGATTTTCAATTGGATAGTGCGAATGTTGGTGCGGTTATGTACAGACGGAAGTCTTCATTATAATTTAAAATATATGTGTCAAAATAAGAACTGCACCAGTGACAAGACAGAATACAACTACGTTTGCAACGCAAATGTATCACTGTCATAAGTCATGATATATGTAGTTCCTGTATCGTGTGAGAGATTTAGGTAAATATACTAAAGATCGCTTTTTAACCGTAAATTTATCTGTGGCATAGGTCTCCTAAAGATAACCAGACAAAACGCGAATTACTTCTTAGTTAGTTTTATCTCATGATTGTAAAATCGATCCTTGAACAGCAATGTCTAGAAATACCGGTACATGTAAAACTATATTATGTGCATCACAAGATTTTCATCTTTGATCGATTGGTCCATCGTCGGTCGGTCGTCGGTCGAACACATTAGTAGCGGCTAGGTTAACACATTTATAAATCCTTGTAGGTTAAGAAAGTACAGACGAATTGAATGCTGAATTTTCTTTTTTGTTTTATGTCGCCAAATGTCACTACAAAAGCAAATAATTTGGTTTTATTACAAAAAGTAACGTGACGTATATCACTCGATTTTTTTATTTATCTTTCGATTTGTCCAGCAATAGCTGATTAATTTAAATTTCAATATATGTATAAATGGCTACAAGTATAACATATCGGCATTTTAAATTGTTTAACACTTTTAGGTATTTTGTCAGAAAATAAAGTTTTTGTAATAAAAAAACGGGTTTATATGAAAACTAATGGAGACAAAAACATGATGGATAAGCTTTATGTGTATAGTTAACATTAAAAATATACTTTTGATGTAATACCTTAACTTTTTGCCAAGTAGCATCGAGCGGGTTAAATAAAACTATCGTGGAAGTGACAGAGCACCCTTATTTATGATGCATTTGATATCGAGATTTGAGTATTTACGTATGCATTGTCACGCTTTTCCCCTTGAGGGATGAGCATAACTAAACGTACTATCTGATGAGAAATATTCTCATTTGAATACGGCAATATATAACGACTATAAGTCAGTCAATAAATATTTTTCGCCTACGATCAACTGCTATGAATTGAGAGCTGTTGTAGAAAACATAAATTCCTTTTTGCGAACAATTCGTTCCCACGAATATAAGAAAGTCACACTTTAAGTAATTTCCAAATTTAAAATACCTTCTAACTTCAATAAATCCGTCGAAGTACATTCGTATGGAAAAAAGATCCGCGGAGCCTTATAAATTCAGCGGTAAGACGCGATAGAAATGAGAGAATTCTCCATTAAATCTCTGTAACAGGCCGATAGCTAGCTTCAGCTAAGCAGCGGGATGGCGCTTGAAAAACACATTTTAATAAGGGGTGTACCTTAAGGTAACCCACTCGATGCATTTCGGCGACATGTTTTGATACGTTTTAGATTTCAACGTTAGAAAAATATGGACTCCAGTGAATTTATACGGACATAAACTTGTAAATTTCTTACCGTATTTTATGTAAAAGAAGGACGGAAGTAAATCTTGTTGTCGCGTTGGTTAGTTAAAGGTTAGTTAGGAACTATAGGACTGTTTATTACTTTACAATGAATTACTCTACACTGACACTGATGTCGTAACTAACTAAACTAATTTAACTGTCCAATATGTCTAACTACGAGCACAAGCAATGCATGATATTTAAAACAGTCAAATTGCCACTGCTCGGGTAATAAAATAAAAGTAAATTATTGTACCTGACCGACTTTTATGTGTCAACAAAAAAAGTCTGTAGTCGTTTTGCCCATGAATTAAAAGGCAAGTATAAATAAGGTTATTCCTGAAAGAGAAAAAGGGCTCTCCCTTTCTTTCTGGAATAATCTAATTTACTAGCAACATAATAGACAAATTATATGTGTAATGAAGCGCATTCTAACTATCAGGTCAAACTTGTTTTCTCTTACTGGGTATAAGAACTTCTCTCGCCATTAGTATTTAAGGCATTGTGTATTATGATTTTGTTTACCTATGTCTCAATGTATGTGTTTTGTGAACAGGTTACGATAGTGACAAATTTAAACTTGCGTAAATGCTTATACATCCTAACAAATCGACAGAACGGAGGTGTAGGTCATATTTAAACAAATTACTCATCGATCAGCTCTAAAATTAAAAATTCGTTTATCGGTAGATGAAAACAATATATACTTTTTATAAATACAAAACACTTCAACAAATCTAGGTGTGTCTACTTCTAGCGCTCCTCTAAGCACCAAGATTCTTCGCCCGAACGGTATTACTCGGGGGTGCGCGCGAAACGAAATGTGGCTTTAAAAATTTGGAACACAATCCGGCTATTTGTCTTTCCAACGTTTCTTATAAATCAAGGAATAAAGCAGCCAACAATGCTTTATGGGCGAAAAAAAGTACCTACATAAGACGGGAAATAGCATACAGGGCTTCGCACATACATTATGAATGTTAGTGTTGCGTAAGAAAAAGCTTCAAGTTTCGTAGTGTACAGGTTAGGTGGGCGTCATGTGCTACTGTGCTGTTATGTGTGCCTGGTACCTGATACTTTATTAATAGCTATTATTTAAGAAATACACCACATTTAAATTATTATGTGCAAAGTATTGCTTGTGAATGGCTGTTATAGGTTAATGCTTCCGTTTCAAAGCAGTTACTTTTTTTCAACTTCAATGATTTTATTCATACGCAATTAATGTTTCGTTGTCAATGGAAAATAATAATAGACCAACAACAAGTGATGATTTATATGAAAATAAATTACAGAATGTTTATCACTTCAATTGACGTACGTAGGTATGATACAAAACATTAACACCGATCACAATGCGTGCGTTATTCAACACTGTTGAATATTTACAGTCGCATCAAAACCTAATTTACACGAACGAATACATTTCACAATTATATTTAAAAAGCGCATTCATATACCGTCGATGACAACGTAATGGCCTTTTTTTCGCAATGTAAATTAATATATAATTTATGACAAAAACGCATATTCGGCGGCCATTTTAATATCCAAAGTCGTTATTTAAAGCGCGTCACATCCGTCCACACTACTCGACGGTTTCGCAGAATTATTACCGTGTAACGCACTATATCACGTTAAATTTACGACAACCTGAATATGATAGATTTTCAATCCGGTATCCATAATATACGGCGAAAAACGTTCTGATGTCAAAATAGAGAAATAAATAAACTCGTGACAACCAATTAATAACTCGTAAAGTGTCAGTGTTGAGGACAATAAAAAACTTTGGCGGGATAAAAAGGGGCAGAAAAAGGCGATCACAATGGCAGAATGAGGCGAGGAACGCCTGTAAAAAAGCGCCGATATCGTCCATAAATTTGGATGGATTCAAAACAAATCGCCCTTATTCATTACACGTATGACTTATGGTCGCGAGAGGCTGAAATTTATAATGCACTTATATAGAGAACACAAAGAGATGGAATCGACTCTTCTCAATGGATGTTAAGGATTTATAAAAACAAGTCCGTCTGAACAAAGGAGTCGGTGCGCTTCATTAGTCACGTTTCGTCGCAACTCCGAGTGGGACGACAATAAAAAAATTAACGTTCTGTTAATCGTTAGTTTGGATATACACATTTGTGTAATAGAGCATGAATAAAAAGCCATAAACGTAAACATATTAGACAGCTGTTAAACAATGATATTTCATTACGCTTGCTAAATAGGTACACAGCTGCGCTAAAATTATGCCTTTCTCCTGCCATTGTGGTACTTACTTACTTTTTACTGTGTATCCGCGGTCGTAATTCTAATGTCCACTGGACTTTTTCAACGGCTACTCTATACTTAACGTAAGGACATAAACTATATGCCATAAGAATTACGATTCAACCCCATTGGAACTTGGAACTAAAACTATTTATCACCAGTGTAATTGGTTGTGCTATAGAGCTTAATTATCACAGTAGCTACTTAAAGAAACCATTATTACAGAAGTCACAAACGATAAATGCGTCAAAGCAAAAAGACGAATAACGAAAGCTCCACTCGATCATCGGGAACTAAAATAAACCATTCATAAAATAAAAAGGCAGTACCGAAACATGCAAATCGAATCAAGCAACTCAAGCATTTTATTATCAGATACCACATAACGATACCTTCATCAGGGCCGTAGAACGGTACGGTGCGTCGAACGAAAGAAATAAATGGCATTTAAAAGTGTGATCCAAGATGTACAAAAAGTGTAGGGAAAAGGGGAAAAAAAGTCGTACGAAATGATAAATTTCCCGCTGGAAGTGAAAAAGTGAGCTTTTATTTATGACACGCCAGTGTATTGTGGCCTCGACAAAGGTCGTTATCAGATCTTGTTGGGCCATGCATTTAAATGCACGATTGGCTGCGGTTTGACGAACGACGCTTCTTAGTGGACATGCGTTATACAAGGCGGAGTGGGGACTGCGGTACTTATGTATTAATAATATTGATAGAAAGAAATTTTTCTAATATAATTAAAATTTTTGTTAGTGGCAAAAATGTTATGGATGAAAATTTGCCATGTTGAAGTATGTTTTGTATCAGACAAATATTAGACAGTATAACTGCGTTGCTAGCGCTGCGCGTCTCTTAAATTACATTTCCATATACTGAAAAGGACTGCTAGTATCTTACATGACAAACACGTATGACGTCATGTGTAATGTTTCCTCCTTCCGTTTGTACCTAAGTGCGTAGACGGAACAATTTTTTTCAAAATGAATATTAAATGCCTTTTATAGTAACGTCGAAGCGAAAAGTAGAAGCAAACCGCAATTTATTAAAATTATCTCCAGACCTTATTTAGCAAAGTAACGGGCCACCTAGGCAACTTTAAATTAGGCAAGAAGAATTATTCTCCAATCTCTTTTAGACCGACCACAAATCACTGTTCCTTTGGAAGTAATTGAAAATACATTACGCAACCAAATTAAAGTGGAAAGTGGTACAAGTTAGAAGAGGGCGGCAGGTGGCGCGACATCCCCACCCGCGGAATGTTTTGGCATAAAATATCGCTTCAATTATTTACGTGAAAGATTTATGGCACTTAGAAAAGTGCGCCGAGAAAAAACGCGCAGAGACCGACGTGTGCAGGAAAAGTGTTTTTCTTTGGAAACTTATAATGGGTATGAGTGTAGCAAAAGTTTTTTGAATCTCTTTCCTATGGTAATTTGTTTTGGGTGCGCTTATAAAGATATTAGTGTTTCTTCTACTTTGTACGACATAATAAGGAATATGTATGAGAATATGTCCACTTAATATATATTCTCGTAATATTAGGTAGAGATATATAACACTTGCACTATTTAGTAGACGTGATACTCAAGACATTTCTTTATGCAAACTTTTTAATTTAAACTGAAATTGTTCTAATCTTTTTCTGCTACTAACTCCTGTTGTATCATGATTCTGATGAAACGCATTATAACAGAGGTAGTCAGTGACAGGTAGTGGTAGGTAGCATGGTAGAGCATTTTATTTCTGGTTGCACCTTTTTTAGTTTTCTGAACTTCGACTGTAGCTATACTATAATGTAGGTATAATATCTTGTATTACGTGTATAAATATTTCAATAACTATCCATAAGTTTCAGCAAACGAATGGGTGCAATCAATTATCGTTAAAAAGTTAATTGGTTTTTATTAATATTGAATGCGTTAACGAAAGTAGTAAATCAGAAACCACATATAGATCTGTAGCAATAATTTTGACTCCAGTAATTACGCTTTACTCATGTTTCACGTTTTTAGTATAAATGTAATTAAGTTAAAAGAGTTGCAAGATTTTCAGTTTTACGACATCAATTAAATAAAAAAAAAATCATAAAATGCTGTTACCGAATACCAGTGTCATTACCCAGAGCAGGTTTTCAATGCACTATACCAAGATCGATGGAATACATCGTATAATATAATACTACATAACACCAGAACTGCTTATAAAATATCTTAAATCTGCGTACGGGTTTGTTCTCAGTATGAAAAGATTTAGACCATAATCCACCACGCTAATCCATTGCGCATTGACACTCTTCGCTTATCTTTACGAATATTATGGAGAATTCTCAGTCATACGGATTTTCTCCTTTGTCGTTATGCCTAGCAATAATTAACTATTTAATATCTTTAGAAGCTTAGACGTCTCTAATTAGCAGCGATAGCTCAGTGGGGAGACCAACAGACTGCAATGCAGAGGGTCTCGGGTTCGAACCCACGTCGCGTACCTCTGACTTTCGAAAGTTATATGACTTTTCGAAATTATGTGCGTATTGATTGACAATTATCGCCTGCTCGGTGCCTCGGAGAGCACGTTAAGCCGTCGGTCCCGGCTGCCATGAACATCTCAGTCAGTCTCAATTTCAACAGTCGTTATTGGGAGAGTGTCGACACAAAAGATCCCACTGGGTCGAAGTGTCGCCGATCTGCACTGACTGGCCCCCCACATAAGATAAGATAGACGTCTCTAATTAACTTATGTTTGTATTTCAATCGTAGCCAAATTATTTCTGCCGCATTTAGGGGACTTTGGGTCCCGGACTTGACTCAACATTAGGCACTATTCGTGGATTCTTCTGTATGGAGAACGAATCCCTTGCCACACAACAATTCTAAACCAGCAGTGGTGAACCTGTGCAATTGACATGGCTGTTATATACTTATACATTTCATCAATTCTGTTTAGGGAGTATTAACTATAAGTGACCATAAGTTACATATAACCAACGTTAATCGCTAAGAAGCTATTAAATTTAGTTGATTTAGGCTATTACATAACAATTAAAACAGCCTAAACCAGGCACAGAAAATACACGACCAAATTTAAAAAATATTATGATGCACAGAAGTGCTCTGAATAATAGAAAAATATTCTATGTCATAAATACTTACCTAAAATAATAGTTGAAGCGAAATTTTGATGTAATCTGCCTTACCTACACCTTCAAAGTGTGAGACTACGTATGTATACTATATACTCAATATCCATGCCACCTGAATACGAGAAGCTCACAATGATCGACCTTCCATCATTTCTCCGCACCCAAATCCCTTTGTTTTCCAAAGTTAAACCTGCAATGAGCTAGACTCATAATACATGCTATGTGTCTTGCTGTTCTGTAAGTATAAAATAAACGACAAACAATGTTAATAAGTACGTGTAACATAGTCGCATAAAGCGCTCCACGCATGTTTATTTTTCATTTACGAGCTACGGCACTGCAAACAGTGGCGGTGTTATTACGTGTCGCGTTGTTACGACAATTTCTATTGCTTACGAAAGGGATTTTGTGGCAAAGACTTTGCGATATAAAGTTTATTGAAGAGTATTTGTTTTGATGGCAATCGTGAAGTTCATTCGATCCGTAAAATTAATTTTGTGTTGTCTTTATTTTAAATCTTTGATAGGTGAGCAATTAAGAAGGACATAACTCTTTAAACAGCCAAAGATACATAATACTTTGTCTATGAAGCTTCTTTAAAAGTTCTTGCGTGGGCATTATAACTCTCAAATATAGTAAATTGGCTTAGAGTTTTATTATATTTCTATACCGATGTATGTTATGCCTTTAAGTTGCGATGTCTAGATAGAGATAGCAGATACTCAGTAACAAACACAAGTCAGATGGCTAGAAAGAATCATTACATTTATACATAAATGATCATTAAGATAAATTATTGTAAAATAACTTAGTCTTGCATGTTAATGTTGGTAATTACATTGTAAGTTTAGCTTTTTTAGTGTCGATAGAAAAAATCTATTAACATAACTGCTATACATACGTCACGACAATTATCTTTATATACCGAGGCTATGGGTCTATTAAATGAGTTTGTGCCATGTTACGGTGTTTATGTTAAAGATGTTGATCTTACCGTTAGTCGACTATAGAAGTGTATAACTTAAGTAAGTCTAAGAGTACACACCTTACTAGAATAGGCCTTTGGTAGGCGCAAGCGTAATGGGTTTTCTATCTGTATTTTAATAAGTTGCCTTATTATTCCGGTTGTGTATATTTGCGCTGATAGACAACAAGACAATGCTATTGGTCTCTTCTATTAAAAAATATATCAGTAAGTAGCACGGAGTCTGCTTATATGCCCGAGAAACATTAATAGCTCTCTTTGTGAGATCTAAAATATGGGGTACAAATAAGTGAATACTCCTTTGATTGCATCTTAGGAATTATACATGCGTCAGTCTATGTGTATGTTTTAAAACACAATAACTTGGTTATGTAAATGCAACGATCATGGCAAAACCATTAAGATCGACGTACGTCCAATAAAACCGATCGACATAACGATTCTATCGGTCCATCGTTTTGCAGTTAGTTAATATTCAAAAGATAAAAATGTACTAAGTACACACCTTGCGGCATTCTTTACATTACACATATTTTTCATAAATGCAAAATTATCGTATTATTTTTTATCACCACTGTAAAAATTAATAATTAAGTTGTGCATCAGCCTATAAAATAATATTACAGTACCATCTGATAAATTAATTATACTGACATAAACACAATGTACCTACATTTTTATTTAGCATATTTTTTGTGCTCACTTTACTGATGTTAACAAAACCGCATACTTAAAGAGAATTGGTTCAAAACATATTTTAAAAGTAAATGTTTGTAAACACACTTACAAATTGTATTCTCAAATAACGCAGTTGTTTTTCTTTTTTAAACGTAACATAATACATAATCGGTCGGCACTCAACGGCTGCGTGATAATCTTCAGTAAAAATTTAATTGAATCTGGGAACTGGGTGCAGATGGGTCGCAGTATTGTTCCGTAACCTCCACAACGTCTTTGTATCGCCGAGGCGCGGAAATATCATCCCCACAAGGGATTTTCCTTTTTAAAGCTAAAGGAAAAATTCTTAGGGCAAATTGTTTTAAGACATCTTTACGCCTAGAGCACTCATTGTTCGCTTAATCAAACACGTTAAAAGCTTGTCATTATTGTCGTAAATGATTTTACGTCTTTTTACATGGGCCGTTATTGTAAATGTTTTGAGGTTAGCTGTTTACGTTAAATGTTTGTTGTAATGTGTGTAAAATGCCTGTCAACTTTTTATAGTTATTAGTTTTATTCTGCTGTGAGTTTAAGGTTTTGTGAGGTTGGACATAATCGTAAATTATTTACGATGCTTTTAGAAGGTAAGTGATAAAATATAACGCAAAGACGACTGCAATACAAATGATAACTACCTATTAAAGACAGATAAATCGTCTTCCTTTTCCCAAAAATCCTACGTAATTCAATTAAATATGTAATAAAATGTGTGATCATATAATAGGGAAAATATCTACAATGAGAATCATTTATTGGTACCTATATAATTTCGATATGACTTTTTTTTAATTACTTTTCTTTATTAAGTCAGAATCATGTCAAATAAATATGTATCAAGTTTATTTGTTGCTTTCCTTTTGATCTCATTATATGACGTGAGTGCGATCTTTTCCATCATTTATTTAAAAACTGTTGTCTAACGTGTCCCTTCACTTAAAACATTAAACGATGATATCATCGTAAATAATTATTTTAGAACGAATACTTATGTTAGGTATATACCTAACATAAGTATTCGTTCTAAAATAATTATTTTAAATAATCTTCATACGTAGGTAGGTACCTATATCGTTTGATGTAATACGATACATGCATCTCATTTAAAAACACTACGTCACTAGGCATCAACAAAATGATTACTGTAATCCCGTCAATTTTCTTAACAAGCAACATTTCAATCTCAGAGATAACTTACACAGAACTGTAGCGAGCCCATCTATTACTCGCAAACGATCTTCAACAATTACGATAAGAATCAAAAACGCATATTACATTACGGCTCTAAATTACACGCTAAAAGTGGAGAACAACAAAAAAGTGTGTTCCTGCGAGCTTTAATATAATTTGTTAATGATAAATAAACTCATAAATAGCGAGAGCGCGCGCGAATTTGTTTACAGCAGATCCACATTTAAGATATCACGAACGCTTTGTCGCTAATCTCCTAACAAGTTTGAAACGAAAAATTTAAGCCCGCCATTCCGGGATTTGTAATGAAGAAAAATACGGAGTTTGTTGTTCCTGTGCGAGATTGTAGCGATTTATCTAGTAGGTATCGTTGTGTCTAACTCATATTACTTTAATGAGAGATCTTATTATCCAATAATGACAAGTGCTAAAGATGACTGAGTTTTAATTTTCAAGTTTATTCTATTGTAAGAATTAAAACAAAATACTTATAGCTATGCATTTTTATATTTAAAATCTTTTATATAAGAATGGATATGCCGTCTGAAAGATGATAATTTTAAAATGCCCGAAGTTATTATTAGGTAGTAGTTTTAAATTACAATATTTCCCTTACAAACCTTTTTGCCTTCCACAGCATGAAGGCCATATATCCAGTCCACATACTAAGAAAAAATATGTAAAATACTTTTTGGTTAGTAATTTGGATGTCGTTAGAGCCATTGCTTTATACAATAGTAGAAATTTAACTTGAAAGAAGGCATAACAGAATCTATTTTACCTGTTTCACAAAGCACTCGGGACATTGGACAACAAGCAACAACACGGAAAGTTGTTTTTTCGAGATATCATAAACGCCTATAGCACTTAATATCAGCTAAATTTAGTCTTTAAATATCCTAATAATACGTGTAACCATTACGTCACAGGCCTTCGGGGAACTTATCTAAAAATCACATTGAGGTAACTAATAACCGCATACAACATAAAGAAGAAGTTCAACTATGCCATATAGATAAAACGTAGAAAAATGTACGTGCGTAATACCCGTGAACTTTTTAATAATCTTTTATCAATATAATTAAGCGTATCATTTGACCAACAAAGAATATTCAATTAAAATTGCAAACTAGCTACATAGTAATATTATAAATTATTTCTAGACTTCTATCTATACGAGATTATAAAATAGATGACATTTTGAATTAGTCATAACTATGTAATGTATAACTATCATTTTTTTCATTAGATCATATTTTAGATAGCAACTGCGTTAAAATATGCATGACAAGTAAGATCTTGCTGATTTCGTTGACTTGTAATTATGTTATGTCACAGCGCTTGAGCTTGACTATTAATAAACAGCGATATTGTCGGTTTGTTAAGGGTAGGTTACTCAGTGTGAGCTCGTTACCTAGCGCTAGAGATACTATTACGTATGTATTCTTGTAGAGGTTTACGTTTTGGTTATGTGGTAAAGAGTAGCTCTGATAGAGGCGAGTAGATGTTATCAGAGCAAACTGTCAAATTTAAATTGAATATAATATCGTTCGAATTGTATCTGGCAGTAACATGCGCAAGTTAAGACTAAGCACACACACGCCGCACGATACAAGCCACATGCGCAAGTAAGCCGTACTTTAAATCCACGCCAGATGGGCACGCTATATGCGCGCGCTCATGCGTGATGAACACACGCATGTAATCTCCGCAGATAGCTTGCGCATGTACCAGCTACTTGCATTGTGTTTAAGTACCATAAGTCGTCATCGTTAGTGAGTTATCTTTAAGCTATTCGAAATATTTGAAAACAATAAACTATATAATTGTTAGTTGATTGACAAGTAGCGACACATATTATGTAGAGAGAGACTGCTGACGCATTAGTTTTATATTAGTTATATATAAGAAGAAGAAGAGAGTTTTATATACAGGCGCGCGATTGATTCATTAACATGTCACATTTAAGTATACATACTTTGTTAATTTGCGCGTACGCACTTACGCAGCGGCAATGTTTTTTACGCATCCAGCTCCAGCTCTGTGAGACGCTTTTTTTGACATTCATGACAGACGCAACAACTACACTCAACTATAAGTGGCGTTCGGAAACACAATCTGTAAGACAATGTTCCTTTGCTTTTTTCTTTTTTTTTCTGTTTTGTGTTTTGTTGTGTAATTTTCACATGCAGTGTTTTGTAGTATATCATATTATGGTTATATTACACAAATTTTTTATAGACTACTATATATACATGTATATATTTATATACACTTTTATGTATGAATAAATATAGTATAAATAAATATATTGTTTAAGTTTATATTTATTATTTTTATCTCATGTTTTATATGTTTTACTTTTTTATGCATTGATCTATATTAATAAATTATTGTTAGTAGGCCTGCGAGAATACCAGCGTTGCAGTCTATACTGCAACAATAGCTGACGCAGTTGCCTAATTTGATCTCCATGTACCGTTTTCGGGTTAATTGTATTATCTAATATTGTTTTTAAAATTATGTATATATGGAGATGCAAATAAAACATTTTTCTTTCTTTCTTTCTTTCTATATAATAATATTTCAGTAACTATGTATTCTGGTACCAGTAAATTATGTATATTACAACATATGTTCCTCGTTGGGTACAACCCGGAAAGGAAGGCTACATACATTTATATTTACGTAGACTTAATGTAAAATTAAATATAAATTCAGTGACCGCCATTCGGTTATTCACGCATTTATTGACTAGGACCAATCGTGCCAAAAACACAATTAAAGTTTAGGATATTGAATTATTATTCGAATTCTAATCAGTGACAATTAATGGATCAACATTTCAATTTTCGAAAATTCGATTTCGTAGCAATTACACGTCACTAGTTGAGATTCTACTCAACATTTATTTAAACCGGATCATGAAAAAAATACGCATCCAATTCGCACTATATGACGGAACCTTAAGTGGTTACAGAATAATATCGCAATAAAGAATGCAGTACCTAACCACTTATTTACTTAAAACGTCAAACATAATCAAGTTTTATATTCTTATCTTTGTTCTTATGCAATCCTAAGACTTGTTGTTATTAATTTGTTTCATAGTGCATAACAAATCATTTAATCAGAAGAATATTAAATACAATTGCAGTATTGTCGATTGCCATCATACATTTATTACTGCCATAACAGTCGTTATTCAGGAGCTTGATAGAATTATTGATAAAAATATACAGTTGATATCGTGAGCAAATACATCAAATACAATTTGAGTTGTTGTTTAACCTCTCAAACCCCGGTGACGCTATTTTAATTAGCTTAAAAATTTGTAAAGTTTAATAGTCATTATAGTAGTGTAACAGTTTTTCAAAATTTTGTAATAGTGTCAAATAAACAAAGCGATAAAATCCGTATATAGTAGTTTAATTTCAATTGTTGTTAAAGATTAACGACAATCCAAAATGTATTTATTCAGTACATAATCGATCATCTGAACAAGCAACAAAGGTAGCATTGTTGCAGCGCGAGTGTTGCGCGACAGGCAATACAACCACGCGGCTGTCCTATTTAACTTGCGGAATTTCGAAACTCATCCACATTTCAAATTAGGGATTCCTCCAAGACGAATTGCGGAAGCTTAGCAGCCTCAGCGCCCTTAAGGAATTATGCTCAAGCACGTACCCGAATGTTTTCACGTAAACCCCCTCTCGTCTCGGGACTAACCCCAAAATATAATATATCCAGCAAACTTTACATATATTTGTACCGTAAATCCTCTTAATATATCGCTCTATTTTTGTTGGTACACTTAAAATTTAAGGGGACGTTGCTATTTAATGAATGTTAATGTCAAGCTGCATTCACAATTGCTGTTTGTGTTTGTACGCGCCATGTGTTTTATGTGGTAAAAATAAAAGCCATAGGCTATGTGGAGATTTACATGGTTTTTGAAACGGTTAGACTTACTGTACATGCGTCTACCTTTTCTCTTTGGAAGATACACGTACATAAAGCTTTCCACTGTGAAATATATATGCTGGCCTGTTCCCAAGTATGTCGGAGTACGTTCTTTAACTAGTTGATTAGGTGGTGCTATGTAAACCAATCTGCGTATTTAAAAGCTTGCAGAAATCGGTTACCGAGTCGCAAATTTATCAGATAAAACTACGTATTAAATATTTTTAATTTAAAAACGGTATCCATATAAAGGTACGAGTATGTTGTATTTTACACAAAATAATTAAAAGCAAACACCATTAATAACGGCAATATACGTCGAGTTTTTCAGTAACACGCCCGAAGTCTGTTCTTTATAAAAATTTCAAGAAAAATTGAGATAAACCGTGCTCGGGAAAGACGGATAGCAGACAATTCGTAATGTGAAAATGGCCAGGCTTTCGCCGTATTTGACATTCCGGATAAATTGATATTTATAAGTCGAAGGGCCAAGGATACGTTTAAAGGGATTCCCTTTATTGCCGTATCAGCCGTAGGGCGGGCAGAGGTTCCTGTCTGCCTCGGGTTATTATGAAATATACCAAGTTAACTTCAAAACGTCGAAGGTATATTTATTGGACTGGAGGAGGAATTATCGCAGCGGTCGGATGTAAGGGAAGCCATTATTATCCTTTTTATTGGTATAATATTTAATTTTGGGCCTTTAGATAGTCCACAATGATACTAGGTACATATAAATCGGAAAATTATTTACTTCAGGCTCACGATGTTCGTAATGAAGGTACTCTGAAGCTTGGTTGTCGTGTCACCAGTACGTGTATAAAAAAGAAACGTAACATTAAAATTGATAGTGGTTCTCTTTGCTGAATTTTCTAGATACCGGTCTATGTTCTATCAATAAATAGTAATAATTAGATATATGCTGTATGCTTTGCTATGTCGGTAGCCAAATCAACCTCATTAAATAGTGAAGTGCTGGTGGGTTTCTCAATAAAGGAAGTCTCAATCTATTAAACTTAAGTAAAGAAAGTGAAATCCGTTTTGTTCCGTCTTTATACTTCAATATAGCTTTCATGTCGTGTCTGAGCTCACTAAAGCATACTGAAGGCATCCTAGTACTAGCACGAATATTATTATTCCCTATATTACCTATATTCTGACTTAAGCATTTAAGTAAGCAAGCCGAGCTTTTGGACTTCTTTAGTTTCTATGGGCATCACTGTGTTAAATAAATGTTATCAGTCAAATGGAAAAGTATATAATTATAATTTAAGTCATAGGAAAAGTACCATAAATAACTATATTTATTACACTTATGTACTAGTGGCCGTTAGTACAATACATATAGTTATTTAGGTTTGTGGTCATAAACTAGTGATTATGACCACAAGCCTTTTAGAATAGCACAATTGCAATTTCTGCCGTCTAATCAAGTATTTTTTTAAGTCTCTCTTGCTTCTTTCTTTTGTAAAACATTATGCATACCCATAAGTTTAAGGTTCTCTTAACCTAGCATTATTTCATAATGCCTCTGATCTAGTCAAAGGCCGCATGTGATCAGTAATTACTTATAATATGAGTGCTTAACATTCTTTAATATTTTCGAGTATCAAAACAATCTTCATAGGTTGAATCTGGGTACACAGTAGTTCAATGATGATAGCCGGGAGCTACTTGGACTTGGTTTCTAAAAGAGACATCAACGCCATTTTGTTAACAGAAGCTCAAACGCATGGCATCTGCTGGGATTGCCTGACTGAATTGGCCAACCTAATAATTGATTATTCAGTCTTTCTGAAACCAGCCGTAGTATGATATTCAGAGAAGTTTAAATAAACGTAGCGGCTTTATCTATCAGGTATATGTTTCGGATTTTTTGTCGAAACTGTCAAAAGATTTGCCCTGTTTTGTCCAGAGATCTATCGAGCAATCGTCATCAAATATTATTAAAATATACAAAAAGCCTCACTGTGGAACAGAATTCAGGAATACCCTGGCCGGGAACAACATAATAATAAAAATATCAGCCCTGTATTAAATTCAGTGTGCGAAGAGTTAGGCCATATACCACCATGCTAGCCCAGTGCGGATTGGCAGAATTTACATATCTTCAAGAAAATTATGGAGAACTCTTAGACATATAGGTTTCCTCACAATGTTTTCCTTCACCGTTAAAGCAGCAAGTGATAATTAACTATTTAATACGCACATAACTTCTTAAAATCAGAGATGCCCGCTTTGGGTTCGATCTCGAGACCTCTGCCTGGCAGTCCAACGGTTTCCCAACTAGGCTATTGCTTTACCTTACTGTTTTTGCTACGGAACAACATAAGGCATAAAAAATATAACATACGAACTTGCGATGTCTGTGATCTGTGCGACCTTTTCAAACTGGCTCTTACGAAATAAATGTTTCTTGGAATATAGATATCCTATCTATTCTAGGTAAATAACGTAGCAATATACTGGTTAATCCCCGAAAGGTGAGTTAAGGTTATTTATCATAGGTACCTCACATTTAGCACAACAAATTCAAGATTTTCATCACAAGTTTTTAATTTTGAACATAAGTGCCCTTAAATAATTTGATTTCAATAAATATCTTAGGTTGTGAGTTTGTTTGTTATACTTTCACGCCTTAACTACTCGACCGAACATCATAATATTTCGTATACACGTTGTCAGGGTAACAGTTAAGGACATAGGGTATATTTCATCTAGAAAAATAGATAACATAACCTAACCTACATTAATGCGAACGAAGTTACGACAAAATCTAATAACTTACAAACATTCGTATCACATGATAAATATACTCGTTCTATTCGTAACGAGTATCAACGCAACCATGCATATTATTTACCTTAGGTGCTCGACGCTTTGACCAGGATACACTGACTGGTCCGACGACGTCATGGCTCTGTGATTCAAGAATCTTCATCCACACACGTTATTTATATTTAAAATTACACATATGTACCGTCATACACTACACTCTCGGTCTCTTCTTCTCCCTAGCCTTTATTATTCCCAAGTCATTTGGGGTCGGCTTTCTAGTCTAACCGGATTTGACTGGATATCAGTTTTTATACGAAGCGACTGCCATCTGACCTCCGCCCGCAACCCGAAGTTATAAAATAGTAGAAATACAAATAATTATCGATGTTGATGTACAAATAGTTGTTTCGAGTCTAGGTGTTCTTTGTGTCCGTTGTTTAAATGTTTGTAGAGGTCCCCCCTACACAGGATTTATTCCTAATGAGGCAATCCTTCAATAAAAAGAAAAATATTGTATATTAGGTACTACTTCAAGGGGTTAGTGAATCTTTTGACCATCTGTTTATAACACGGCAGTATATCTGCTGTCAACACTTCTTCCACAATTTCTAAGTAAGTATAGTCAAGTACTAAAGAGGTTGTATCTCAGAATTAGTTCATTTATTTATGCGACCGCCCTGTCCTCAGGATAAGATCGGGGTAGTGTTTTGTGTGTAAATCAGGCTCCATTGACGCATGCGCCACAGAAATACTTCAGCTATAAATTATTGAAGATCTTGCTGGCAGGCAGTATTAGAAAGAAGTAATTACAAAAATGCAATTAAAATATAAAATTAAATTATGATTAACTAGATGTTTCTCGCAGCTTGGCTCTCATTAATGTTCCTAGATATTCTCAATAAAATTCTATCTCTCCGAAACAGTTCCTTCTTTTCTGGATGAACGGTACCCTAAGTCTTTTTCTATACCCATGAAAACGTGTATGCGAAATTTCATAATGATCGATCAAGTAGGTAAGGTGTGGCGTGTCATTGTTTGTTCACAAAGCAAACACACTAACATTCGAATTTATAATATTAGTTAAGATTCTCTGCCTCGGCAATGTAACGGTGGTTACTACGACTATTGAGCCTACGATCTCGTGTTATTGATGATCCTGGATTTTCAGTAGCAGCAAGAAGTCAAAACTCAGTTTAAGTGGCACAATATTTAAAATATTCTAGATTTCATCAACATGGATAAAACCAATACAGTCTCCACAACCGTGTAAAAAAATAAAATTGAAAATATGTTGCTGTTATTTTGATACCCTAATAGTTTTACAGAAGTCCTAGTTCTAAACCTAATATAATAATAATTAAAAAAACCAGACACACAAAAAAATATAATTTTAATAATTTCATCCCCATTTGTATGCTTATAATATATTTTATGGTTAATACGCAAAGCATACTCATAAATACTTACCGTACCTATACAGTTCGTGTAAAACACGGATAAAATTATAAACCAAGAATTAAAAACATACTTAAATGCCACAACAATTTATTGGAAACAGTTAACTTCAGGACGAAACATGAAATTTTTGATATACGATCTTAAGCTTTTATAGCGTAGTTACGTCATAACGTACACTTATTACCTACATATCAATCTAAAAATAAAAGCATAATTATTTTTGTCCTAAATTCGCCGTATAAAATGTACCTACTTAAAGTTTTTATACCTGCTAAAATGCAGAATGTAGTTTTGGTTCTAATTACTCTTAGAGCAAAATATAGTAGTTTTTGCAAAATACCAGTGCTAGCACGTACAATAAATTATTGTGATCGGCTGCAAGTTTCAGAGGGTCAGAGGTGCTCAGGGCGGGGCGCGGGGCGTACGGCAATTATCGGGAACGAATGTATAGAGAACATGGAAGCCGTATTAAATAGTGCGGCTTTCTGGTATGATAATTATAGCTGGCTGTTGACGGTCACTAATGTATCACAATGTAATGGCGTAAGCTATCTAAATAGCTTTGAAGAAAAATAAGCGAATACTTACTGTGCATATAAGCATATTTGAATATCTATGTTTAGTTATTTTTATTTGTGTTATTTTTATTCAGGGACAATAATGTTTACGTTTGTCCTGTAGATCCTGATCGACCCTGTAGATATGACTAAAAATCATAGACAACTTTTATGGGTGGAATACCATCTTGTTTTGTTAGTTTCATTAAGACATAATTATCATGAACACACATACATATATAAAAAATCTGACGGATCTATAACCCCGAATAGTACCAAGAGTCTAAATTCTAATAATGATAACGAAACCAAAAATGCAGTTGTAACATGCACACTCTTCTTGAAAAACAAAATGTTGATATCCTAAGCAGTTCTGGCATCAAACTACTCAACGATGATCATCAGAAATCAATAAGTTAACCAGTATACTCAGGACAATTCACTAAGGCAAGGCACTATTACCTCCAAGACAATGGGAACGATTTGCATCCATAATCTTCTAACTTGAAACCTAAACCAGTAACGCTTCTACCACATCCAGTGTTCTCCCATCGTTGTTCTTACAGCGTCACCCGCACACAGTAGATAAAGTAAAGGCCCCGGGCGCCACGTCACCCCGCGTGATTTATGCGCCAACCCTTATCCAAGATTACGATGACCGCCATCCACTTGTTTAGCTTTAGAGTCCAACATCACTGGCTTTGTAATTAAGTGCGTATGCGGCATGTGTTGTTGAAATTGCTGCTTTTTGTTCCTTTAAATAAATTGCAGCTATGTACTGCAAAGTATACAGAGATAGGCTTAGTGGTCACGATTAAAATAAACGACGGAATCGCAGAAGCGTTTGTTTTGATTTAATGGAGAAATTAAAGGTTGAACTAGAAAAAAGGAAATCTGCCATTTTCAATAGCTAGTTCTACTAGTTTTCATTAGCCTTTCTCAGAGTTAAAATGGATCTCTTGCAATAAATAGATCCCCCAATGATTACCACTTGATTTTAGTAGATAGTATGGGAATATCAGCTGGTTAGTCTGCTCTCACTACGCTGCCCATAGTCACTCGAAACTCGAAAGGTTTTTAACAACACTTCAACTTGCTGACTACAAGAGTAATTACATTGGTCATTCTAAGGATTGTTACATGAGACTTCTATGAATTCCAATTTCTATAACACACAAATTGCTATCTCCTTTTTATGTAGCCAATAGAACAAATACAAAATAGCTAAAATACTGTCCCACAAATTGGCTATGCAGTGTAAAATAGGACAAAAACAAACGAAGATACATATGGAGGTACTAAAGTCCATTATACTGATTGAATTAGATTAGGCCAGCAAAGTTAGTTACTAAATTTTCGTGCTCATTATACAGCCTCATGGCCAATTTTATGGTTATTTGACCTATAAAGAGTGTTAAATAACCAATCCTTATCGTTGAGACCTTCAAATTTTGGTTTTGATTTATATTTTTGCATGTTAAAGAAGAATAAGACAGTATACCTCTGAAAAAGAGAATACTTCAGCAACCAACCATATTTTCATCGCCGAAGCCATATTGATGTTATTTATAGTCAGAAACTAACAGCAAATGTCATGTGGTTGTAACAAAAAGGGTCTATTGATAACTATAACTAGTTGAGTGTTATAGAGGAAGCGGCGTAATCTGTATAATGTGGTGTGGGGTAGATAACACTGCATTACCGCAAGGCATCTGGTTATGAAACCGATCGTCATTCAGTTTGAATGTCTATCCTTGTCGAAATTATAGCGTGACATCTTTAAAAGTAACCTTAGTATTATTACTATTATAGTTTAAATTTGTTAGTGGACACAACCGAGATAAAGAACTGATTGTATTATATTTCTAAATATTTCTGAAATATGCCTCTGATACACTTATAAATAAAATTAAACGTATTTCCATTTAAAGATTTTTTGCATTAAGGCTTGAGGACTAGCTATTTTTTATTTTAGATGTAGTTTGTAAGTGCAAAAAGTTTTCTCTGTTGCCACATAATGTAATTTAAATTTAAATTTAAAATTATTATAATTATTTATGTCAGAATAGTTTACGTCAACTATTTTTCTAAATGATTTGTTATATGTATAGAAAAGGTAGCATCAAGCCTGATGAACCTCGAAGTGTTAGGCAGAGATGTAGATAAATTTCAGTAATTATATTATTACCAGTAATAAAAAAGATTTTTTGCCACAGGTAATTTTTTGGCAGAAGAACCCAGATACGCTTTGCTTGAACCGAAAAATAAATCTGCGCTCAAGAGTAACGTAAACACTTAACAAGAATGCTAATTTAATTTATTATATCAAATCAACAGTATTTCAGTTTGCCTCAAAGGCTATCGCACAAAAACTACTTTCGTTTGAATTGGTTGAACATAGAACAATATATAGGTATATATACAATACTATACCTACTCTTAAATTACCCACTATTAAACCTAAACTATAACTGAACTACCACTAATCAATCTATTCGCGGCTGACTCAACTTCTTAATCCAATAACAAGTTCACACATTCCCATCACCGTAAACACTCCATCACATCGCGAACCAACACGGAACTTTGTTGCCCGACTTCCCATTCAAAACGAAGAGTTATATGTTTGTATTTGA
Organism: Catocala sponsa; assembly: GCA_963564715.1. Lineage (NCBI taxonomy): Eukaryota > Metazoa > Arthropoda > Insecta > Lepidoptera > Erebidae > Catocala > Catocala sponsa. Next base: position 17,613,961 of record OY751337.1, on the reverse strand, counting down.
TTATAGAGATCCGTATAAATTTACGAGTGTTGAGTTTCAAAGGGTGTGTATTTATTAAAATGCTAATTTGGTGCTCCTCCGCGAGGCTTTAGATACTCCGCTATCGGCCCTCCGCACGCTTTGTGCCGCCTTTAGATTTATACCATACGTGCCGCGTCTACTACCGGTTCTCGATTCTTCGTGAAAATGCTATAAAGTAAAGAAGTTGTTAATCCTTACTATGCTCACTAATATTATAAGACTTATGTTTAACTTATCACCAGATATAGTAAAATATAACAGTCAAAAAAAGTAAATGATCACCAAATTGCACAGCAAAATATATTTAAAGAGATCAAAATAAATCGACGGCGGTCCGCTTCGCGGGGCTCCTATTTTTGGGTGGGTTTAAGAAGGAACCTAACATAACCTAACCCTTCCGAGACGGAATGCAGTGATTTGAGGCATATAGGTGCTCGTTATGATATATTTTAGTAAGCCTATTTTGCTGCGCAATTACTATTTTTGGTGGTCATTATATGTATTTAATCCCATATTATAAATGCGAATGTGAGTTTGTTAGTTACGCTTTTACGCCTAAATTGCTCGACCAATCATCATGAAATTTCGCATGCACGTTGTCAGAGGTACAAAAACATACTTTTTTCTTATTACAATCACCCGAAAAAAGTAGTATGCCGAGCGTGTGAAGCCATGAGCATAAACTAATAGAATTATATGAATTAATGAATCTAGTGTCACCGCTAAACATATCCTCTCCTTCTCGATTGAATAGCTGGACACTTGTATGTACTGCATAACATGCACATACATATACAGATTCAGGCCTGTGTCACGTTATATAGAGGCGAGCCTATAGACGTGTATCAAATTTAATTGAGCACCGAACCAAAACTCCATACAACTACTTAATTTACTGCAATAACACACATGCCTGGCAATTATAGGAAATAAATACCTACGCATCTCCATAATTATTATACCCTCATATTGCCAGCCACGCTTAGGCCGCAAGCGAGCCTAATGCCCTTTATCAAGTATACCTACTAGTAGATTCTATGTTGCCTTTAAGAATACTAAAACTTAGATCTTGATTGATAGTTGTGCGAAAATGCAAGCATTTAAATTTACGACATGATCGTACACAATATCATAATTTACTAATTCTACAATTTTTCATCTGAAATTCTTGGCAATGACAAAGGCAATGATTTCTTTATAAATAATGTATAAAATAAAATCATTGTTGTGCATATTCTGCTGGTTCTTATGCAGTTTTGCACTCGCTTTAACAAATTACTGCTTATAGTAGCGTCATACTGCTGAGCTTTGAGATGTGATCGATCAGCAACTACAAGACTAAACACTGTCAAATGTGAGCTGTAATTAGTGTATTTTCCTGTTTATTTTTATCGCAAGTGATAGTGGAAATAAATCGACACGCTGAGTTTTAAGCCAATATAAAACACATGACAAGCCTTCTGCCAGACAATATCGTTACTTTCTACTAGTTTTAGGCTTCAAGGGATACAATAGAAGACGTTAGAAATGTTAGACGCATTCGAGAACAATTAGTAGGCGAAAATGATACATAGCGAACGAGTTAGGGCAGGCGCACACTTGCGCGTTGGTAACGCAAAATTCAATCATGGCAGATTAGAGTCCCCTTAATATTTTAATGCCTGACCACCGGCCGCTAACGGGGAATCGATCCGCTCACCCTCCAAACAAAATATATATTTTATAACAATATATCTCATCTCGCCTAATTGGGGTCGCTTAATATGGCTTACCGGCGTAAGTACATAATTTATTTCGTTCTCGGCTAAGAGTTATGTTCTGTAAGTGTATTATAAATGTGCCGCATATAAAGGTGTGATTGTAATTTGAACTTCTGGATATATTTGTTTATTGTGTAAGCTTTGCCTCCGCGAGAAACTTTGGTGTTAATTTTTAACTGCTTAGGTGTCGTTTGTGTATGACGGCATTATTATAGTTCTAAAGAAACAAATATGAAGTATTAAGTTTTGTTATTATGTTTTAGTATTTTGAATATTTATGGTTTATGTTTTGTCTCTGCCCAAACGTGGGCTGAATAAAAAATGATCTGAGCCTTAAGTTATATAAAGGCGAAATACTGGATAATGATTTATAAAAACCTAAATATTATTATATTATTTATAATGGACATTATTTTATTAAACATTTGTATAAGATTTATCTACTCGTTTATTCGAATTAATTGAAGAAATGTTCAGAAGTAAATTCTTCAACGGTAACATTAGATAACAAGTAAACAGTCTACAAATCTACTTTAAATTAAACTTGCAGTACTTAAATCAGACTTAACAGAACAATCTAGGCAGTTTTCAGGTAAAAGCAATCAAATACAAATGCAAGACCGCATCGACCGCACACAATCGAAGCAAGCGATCTCTACGCCTTAACACTGACATTAACAATACAATTAAAAAGTCCATCAATACTCCCCTCCACTATAAACCACTAAGAGAAACAAAATGCAACCTTATCTCGATGCAATAAGAGTTATGTGAAGTGTATTTGTATATGTGTTTTTCAGGTGTCCCCGAGGCTACGCACGCAAACAGGCAGCATCTCAATAAGGGAGTAAAACAAAAACCAAAGTTAAACTTCGTTTAACATGCAAATTTGAGAGTCGCCACGACAGAATGAGCGTCGATACTTAATTACTTCTTTAATCGTTCAATCTTAGCTGTGGGAGTATGTTAGGGTAGCCATGCGACAGACCCGAGTGGGACACGTTCCAGCTTTAAGGCAATAAGTCAAACCTTGTGCTGAATCGTAGTTTGAAAGTTCAAGGGCAGGTGGACGTTTATATGTTCAATTGAATTTATTTATTTTAAATGTAGTGCCAGAATCTTTTGCTTTCCAGGAAATGCATCAAAATTAATTTTAGTTGACAATATGTCTCATATTTTTGCAGTGTGGAAATAATGTAAAGTGTTTGTACATTTAAAATTGAACAACCATAAAAATATAGTAAATACGACTGTTGCATACTCTGCCTATATGAAATAGTCAATTTACCACTAAATTTCTGCCCCGATTTTTATTAAATTTGTTATGAATCCTAAAGCTACATCTTAAAAACTACTGTAGTCAATGTTATTAAATATTTCAGCTGATTAGTATTTATAATTAATATAATATTTGTTAGCATTTTGTACTATATTCCAAAATATTACACGTCATAGATACTCATGGTCTTTTGTAGTCCACTGCAAGTTATAAAATATTGAGTTTTATTACAATATTAATATGTATGTACTATGAATTGAATAAATTAGTTTATTGGCTTAATCTATCTGGTGAATGCCTTTATCCAAAGACAGTTGTTTTGTGCCTAAGGGTCCTTTTAACCTGTCGTTTGTATTCATTTTTAACTGCTAGCAGTTCCAACCATTATCACCTTCACCTAATAATGGTAAACAAGTATAAGGCCAACGCGATGGTAAGCTGTTAACTTAGCCCATGGATGCCTGAAACGGTTAACTTCTTGTTACTTATATATAAACAAGGAATATTGAATCATCTTCAATCACCTTATAAGAAAGAAATTGTGACCTTCTCAACGCAAGGTGTAATGAAACCACACGAAACCGCTGTCTTGTGCTAGCATGGATATAACCTTCCAAAATCAATAAGAATTGAGCCAATTCTAATGATTTATCAAAAAAACTAAGCACACGGATATTTCCAAATTCCATTCGTCCTTAACAGGAATGTTATGGATGCCCTACACGTGACCACGAATTTGGTACAAGCAGTGACGCAGTCGTCGCGTGTTGACCGAACCGGTAGCCGTCTTCACGTGATATCACCTTTACACCTATCGCGCTTTTATTTGACGCGATAAACATAATTTTATACATCATTACCTACTCATTACTTTAAGTATGGCAACTTGTCATCGGTAATTAATGTGACAAGCACAACTGATTCCAATCATTTTACTTTGTCGCGTTTAACGTAAACATGTATGTAGGTACTTTAAAAATGTTTAAACAGATAAATGTAATATTTTCATATTAATGTCATTCACGACTCTGTCAACGATCTCAAGTGTACGATCTTATTTTATAATGTGAATAAAATATTGTTTTATACATAAATAATATGTGAGAATGCATAATATCGTAACGATTTTGTCGTATTAATATATATTTTTTCGAAAAATTATATAAAATTACTTTAAGTAATTTAGAAAACTGACATTGTTCAGAAATGCGCAATGTATTTAAATATATTATGTATTTTTAATTTTAAAATTGTCATATACTTGTATATCAAAGTTTGATGAACTTGATTTGTTTTCCTTTTGGATTCGGACTAAGTTTGTAAAGTTAGAGACTTTTTATTATACCATCACTTTATATTTTAGACAACTGTCATGTGAGGTTTAGGAATATCAGTTTTTGGCGTATTAGATGCCATATTGTGTATTCATTCACCTTCTGGGTGAGTTTTTATATATATTTTTTATGTTTAGAAGAAGTTCTTTATATAAAGAACTTCTTCTAAACATAATATAGAAGAATTCTATATAGAACAAAATATATTTATTCTGTCAGCATAAGGATAAAAGTAATATGTCTGGAAGCCGGTGTCTGTACGCCAAAGGACATATCAAATAGCAGTAGGTAATCACTATTCAACCAGCCTTTGCAAAGAAAATTATAGAGTAAATATTGTAAATTACAAATTATATTGTAAGTTGAACATCTCCATGTACGTAAATACACTAATTCCGTCAGATATAAATAGGGTGACAAGATAAAATCGCGGCTCCTCGTTCGACGTTTTCGTCGGGTAGCTATCGCGTGCTTGTGCGTTTGCGCACTTTATCAGATTTGTACGAACACGGTACAAGACTACCGGCCGTGAAACAAATAAACACACACTTTACGAGAGCATTTGATTTACTACGGGCACGAGTAGGTATTGGCGTGTCTCGTAACATCGCCTTCAATTGGAAGATTGATGTATCCAATGGATGTATGTAGAATAGTTGACTATTGTCCTCATAACGCGGAAAGTGGCTCAACGGGCTATAGAAAGGATTATGATTTGCGTTTGTCGGCCTCGATGGCGTAGTGGTTAGTATAACCGACTGCCACTCCTGAGGTCGCGGGTTCGATTCCCGCACAAGTCAAACATTTGTGTGCGTGAACATGGGTGTTTGTCTTGGTCTGGGTGTGTCTACGTATAATATGAAGGTATTTACAAAAAAAATGAAACAGTATATATGTATATTTATCCATTGTCTAGTACCCATAGTACAAGCTCTGCTTAGTTTGGGCTAGATGGTGTTGTGTGTATGTGATAGAATATTATACATATTATATTTTTATTATATTTCTACTTCCAACACAACGTAACAATTCTTTGAAGGTGCAAGGTACTTGCAGCCATATGATTGCACGGATTGCGTGGTGGTTTATGTGGTCATCTTGCCATTGCCACTGTGCCGAATGTTGTGGGTTCGATCCCCACACGGTACTAAAAATTGTGTAATATACAAATTGTGTAATATACAAATTGTGTAAATATACAAATTGTGTAATATACAAATTGTGTAATATACAAATTGTTGTCCCGAGTCTGGGTGTTCTTTGTGTCCGTTGTTTTATTCTTTGTAAAGTATTGTTCATCCAGTAAAAAAACCGATCCAGAGCAAGCGTAGCCGCGGATAATATCTATATATATAAAGGAAGATGTCCTGACTGACTGACTTAGAGACAACGCACAGCCTAAACCGCTGGTCGTAGGAACTTGAAATTTGGAGAGCATGTGTGTTTTAATTTGTAGGGGTGTACTAAGAAAGGATTTTTTGAAATTCCACCCGTAAGGAGGTGAAATAGGGGGTAAAGTTTGTAACGAAATTTTCTCATTTCTGGACTTAGCAGTATGAAAATTGGTAAGTACATAAGTTTTCGATTAAAATTGAAAAATATCTGTGTAGATGAAATAGATAAAACTCTCCCCTAAAGGGGTGGAAGGGGGGATAAAGTCTGTATGAAGATTTTCTCACTTCTGGACGAGTACGACCCGAATTGATTGTCAAATTCTAAATTAACGCGAGCGAAGCCGCGAGCAAAAGCTAGTCTAATATACAATATTATAGGAGTTTCCCAAATGATAACAACAAGTTTTCCCAATTTCTAAATTAAAAAATAAATTAGCAGAAATTTAATTTAGTTTTACTTTTACGCGATACTCCTTACGCTAGCAGTACATCCAAATGAATGAATATAATTACAGCGTTTAATTTGCTATTGACTGCATAAACATCGTTATTCTTCAATGCCCTTTTCATTTGCTCTAAAATGTTTTGTATTTAAACATTAAAGCACATTTAACTTATTTTGGCACCGCCGCTGGATTTATCTAAGGCGCATCCGGACTCTGGCAAAGGTACTTTGGTATAAATAACAATAGCGGACGGTCGTATGATTAATGTAGCGAAATCGATTTATTGTCAGTATTTGTTGTTTTATTGCAAGTTTGCCGACGCGACTTACTTCCACACCAATTAATATAAAGTCATAAATGAAATAGTCTGACTGATAAATGATAATATTATTGTTTTCAAAGTATTGTTACACACGCGTTGGAATTTGCTCGTTGATATTCTATATTCGACGCACTTGTTTACATTTTATGTAGGTATATTCACTAATTTGTCGACAACAGGTTAATCGAATTGGATTTTTAATAGTACATTAGTTAAATTTGATTGGGAGTTAAGACGAAATCACATATTTCTTTTATATTAGAGTTTTATATATTAGAGGCTGATAAGCTTAATATAAACAAAGCATTGAAGAAACTGATGCTACACTAATAAGCCTTATTTTGTTTTACAAAGATTACAAAAACGAATATAAAAAACACTCACAATCGGCATAACCATATGTGGATCACTTTTTTTTTTGGGATAAACCCTCACTACGCTCTGCCTATTAGGAGTAGTCACCTTGCACTACTAACATTATAGTGCAATGATGAGTGCAATAAATAATTAAACATTCGGCAACATTTATTAACATTCACTCGCGACAAAATCACGTATTGAATATTTTGCACTCGTAATCATAGATTTTGAAATGCGTCTGACTAATATATTCCTAATAGGTTACAGTGATATGTATGTATAACACTCACTTTTCGCCTACTTTGATCGGGTTTACATATTTATTGGGGACGAGCTTATTATCTAGCTAACAAAGCAAGCGAAAAACTGATTTTTAAATAACAAACCGCCTTCAGCGGTCTTCTAAATAAAGATGCGTATTGCTTTGGTACATATAAAACAAAACCTTACCATACAAACCGGCAATATTATGAATCACGCATAACTTTCCCCAGAACAAATAAGCAGTACCTTCGAAAGAGAACATCTAACAATTATTCTGTCTGCCGAAAGAGTCTCGCCTTAACTCGTGTACCTATACGGTGCAGAACTGAAAATAATCAAAACTTTGCTCATAAAAATCCAAAACAAAAATGCATTATTCATACTCGCCACTCCGCGTAACACGTAACCAGCGTATCCAGAACCCCCACATCCTCCCTCCAAAACAACAATATAAACGAAAAGACCAAACTTAAGGGAAAGTCGCGGCTCATGCTCATTTGGTCAGCGATAGAACTCGGGCGGACATTCCGAGCAAAGTATGAAACTGTCTGAAAATACATAAATATTGTATTTAGGGGACTCGTATTAGACGCGAAGTATTATAGTAGATTTGATTTGTTGCACCTATATATTTACAGATATAAAGGTACTAGGTACAATTTATGGATATGCAGTCTTCTCTTATTGGTAAATTATCATCAAGTTTATGTGATCAAAGATGCGTCATCTGTATAGACAATACTGCTTATACTGGTTTCTATATTTTTAAGAAACATGTAGTTTTAGCTACGAATTGTATTTTTTTTATGGGATTAGAGGCAAACGAGCAGACGGATCGCCTGATAGTATGCGATTACCGCTACCCATGGACACCCACAACACAAGAGGAGTCACAAGTGCGTTTCCGGCCTTTTAAAAAGGAGTACGCTCTTTTCTTGAAGGTTTGATGGTCGTATTGGTCCGGAAATACCGCAGGTGACAGTTCATTCCACAGTTCTGTCCGTAGCTCAATCTAATGAAATATAAGAACAAGGCCTTTGAGATGTCAGAGTTACTGATCATTCACACGTCAGCAACTACATGCTCGACGACTGATTGTAAAATATAGAATGCAATAGCCTTGCTTGTAACGTTAACATGACAAAGTTTAATGTGAAGCCTTCAACTCACGTAAGAAATCTGACACCTACTATATCTACAGCACATAATATCGTCTATGTCCCTACAAATACCATTAGCCTCGGATCTTGAAAGAGGTCCAGAAGTCTTATTTACCGTGAAACATACAACAAACTTTGTTAACTAAACACTTTAGATTGCATCAGTCGCTATAAGACATAATACCCTTCTAAACTTAAACAACATGTCAATTAAACAAGACTCGGCTTGTGATCACGGCCGATGTAACCTAGCCGAAACATCAAGCAATTAATTAGGAGCAATAAACTAAACTTGTGTTTGGTTGGCATGCTCCTTGAAGATCTGAGGCTAAGAGTATATGCAAAGACAAATACTAACAGCACAAGGATGTACTGGTAGCGCAAAGACTTTTTATTTCAGATTTGCAAGCGTCTATGGACTTCGAAAACCATTTACCATCATGTGAGCCTTACAGATATTTATTTTCTTCACTTCAGATATAAAGGGACTATAAAACATTGATAAAAGCAGTTCATATATTATCATGTCTATACTATTCTAGATTAGCCAAGCAAAAGATTGCTCCCACGCCAAGTACCCTAGATTAGTTTGCCAAAAGGAATTACGTGAGAGAATTCATATTATGTTAGACTTTCAATGTTTGTTAATGACAAATAGAGTAACATCGGATTATGTTTATTGTTCTTACATTGAGTAGTAGGTTACTCGTTTAGTAAGGAATGTCTTTTACGCTATCATAAAGCTGTAGAGGTCAAAAAGTATGTACATTAAATAGATTTTATCAAAATTTGCTGCAAACTCTAAGAAAAGCTACAAGTATGATTCAATTTTTCTTCTATATGCTTGTTCTCTTAAAACTTTACAATGGCTGAATTGATATTAATAAAACTTGAACTAATATTGGTACCACTGATACTTTAACTTATAACTGAGGCATATTTCATTTCAATCTGTTCAGTAGTTGCTGAGGTAATGCTTGACCCCGTGTACCTACCAAAAAGCGGCGCCATTGCGTTATAATAGAAACTGATACATTTTACACAATTATTATATAGTATTTTAACGACCTTTATCTCGACTTAATACTATTTTTATCTATAGACGCGGTAAAGCCAACTAAAACTTAATAGATCTTAATCCATAGTTATTACGTATCCGTAACATGTTGGATATAATGTGGTTGTAAAATACAACACGTAGTAGTATATGATAGTTTTTAAACAAAAAATCCTAAAGAGTAAATAATAAAGACGTAGGTTCAGAAACTGCCATAAAATCTCTGAAAGTTTACTTTACTTTAAATGCTAAATTTTGTCGTAAACGTCTAATAAAACATTCTTCGACATTACGTTATTTGCAAATTGGACGAACTTATATCAAAAAGCACTGGTTTTTAAAGAATCATCACCATATCGTTAAAAAATTGTGTAGGTATACAAAAATGAAACATAATTTATCTAACATATTTAATCTAAATATCAACTTATCTCATTAGTCTTTCTAAAGACTTTGGGAATATATATGATATAAGTGATACGTCTTTGGCTTTATTGCCATCTTGGGTTTAAATCCAGACTCCAATAATTTTCTTACAATTTCGGCATAGAAAAGACTCCGGCACCCCTAACCAAACGCGCTTTTATGTAGTACCAGCAATAAGACAGTTGAATTACTTATCTATCCCTATGCAAAACTACGTTCTCTTGTAATGAACCTAAAAGGGAAGCCCTATCTTTCTGAATCTAGCAGTCAAGTCATCTCTGATGCAGATAGGAAGAGTGCAGTTGCGTACCTCGAGTTAAATTGCATGCTTTATAGTAATTTAATGCAGGAATTCTCTTTATGCGACCGGTGACGCTGACCGCCATATCAAACGCTGCCAACAGATTAATATAACATTTTATTGTGTTTATTTTTCTTCCTTATACAGTTATATACTCTACAGTCAGAACAATTTGATTGCATGCTTTTCTTATTAAAATATATTATTTTAAAGTAAACGTAGTATGGTATACACGAGTCAGTACAGTCATACGTTAAAAAAATCTATTTATTATTAATTGAAAAATAAGTTTTGCACCAACTGACTTAATCGCTGCTCAGACAATATACATGTTCAGGCATATCATTATTTGGTTTCAAAGTGAAATACTGCAGTTCAAGCAATATGTGAATGGCTTTTGATTCTCATAGTTCTTCTGAAATCAGTTCGGTATTGTCCACCTTTTTATAATGGTGTCGATGGAATTGGCAATGTAAGGGTAGTGGAGATTTTGTTCCGAATCACTATTTTGTTTAAATGACAATGTACAACCCACAAAATAAGTATTCATTTAAAACTAAATAGCTTTATTTTATAAATGTTTTTTTACATGTCATATCTTATTTCATATATATTATAAAACTAGATTTTGCCCGCAGCTTCGCTCGCCCAAACGCAAATTAGGTTAGGTTAAATTAGTAACTGTACTTTCTTCTGGATGAAAGGTACCCTATATATTTTCTGTTACATTGACTAGGTGTATGCGAAATTTCATGATAATCGGTTGAGTAGTTAAGGCTTGCAAGCCTAAAAAACAATCAAACAATTAGGATATCACAACCTTTACACTAATTACAAATGTTTATACAGTATCATGGTCGTGGTACCTTAAACCTTCCCATGTATTTATTTGTAACAAATACGTTTGGAAAGTGCATATTCGATAGTTTCGTATGTCCGCTGGCGTCTGCATTGCCGCTCTCAGATTTATGCGAACTCTATCAAAGAAAAAGTTGTAGCTCTCTGGCAACCCGCTAGGCGCCGTGACATCCCCTCGTTGGAGTAAAGAACCTTACACAATAGAGATAAATTTGCGGCTACAACTACAAGAAAATCTTTAGAATGAAGCAAAAGTCCATTCATATGAAAAAAATAGACGCCTCTTTTGCTCTCTATAGGCGTCTAATTATTATACTATTAATTTAACATTAATTATAATTATCAGCCCTGTATTAAACTGTCCCACTACTGGGCAGCAGCAGCGATAGCTCAGTGGGGAGACCAACAGACTGCAATGCAGAGGGTCTCGGGTTCGAACCCACGTCGCGCACCTCTGACTTTCGGAAGTTATATGACTTTTCGAAATGATGTGTGTATTGATTGACAGTTATTATCGCCTGCTCCGTGCCTTGGAGAGCACGTTAAGCCGTCGGTCCCAGCTGCCATGAACATCTATGGCAGTCGTTATTGGGAAGTCAGTGCCCTCTAATATCCTGACACTAGTCTAGCCTAAGGGTAACGTTAGCCTTCGGGTTGCGCAGGTCAGATGGCAGTCGCTCCGGGTAAAAACTAATATCCAGTCAAATCCGGTTAGACTAGAAAGTCGACCCCAAGTGACTTGGGAATAATAAAGGCTAGGGTGAAGAAGACTGCTGGGCAATGGCCTCTTCTCAGTGTGAGAAGAATTATGCCAGAATCCACCACGTCGCTCAGTGCGGGTTGACAGACTTCACATATCTTTGAGAACATTATGGAGAACTCTCAGACATACAGGTTTCCTCATAATGTTTACTTTTACCGTTAAAGCAAGCGATAATAACTATTTAATACGTACATAACTTCGAAAAGTCAGAGATGCGCGCATTGGGATCAAACTCGAGACCGCTGCGTAGTAGTCCAACGGTATCGATATCTGCCATGAATTATTCCTATTAATATAACTAATTTAATTCTTTATATTATGTACATAATCACATGTTTTTGTTGAATGAATATTAACAATTACACATTTTGCAGAGATAGAGTTTTTGCGGAACTTTTTTTTAGGATATCTATCCTAAAAAAAAAGTTCCGCAGAACTGCCTGACTGTATCGGTAGATGCCCCACCATCAAAATTCTAAGAAGGATAGTTGCCTTTAGAGTGGGATAATTACTCCTATGGAATAAAATACACAGTGTTATATTCTTTTTCATTCACACCTTTTAATATAACTTCTGGTGAAAGAAAATTACAGATTACATTGCAACCATTATCATTGTTTGACCTTTCTCCGTAGATGTGGCTAAATCTGCGGACAATATGCGACCACATTTGCACCTTTTTTTGCTAATGATAGTCAAAGAATCTTAACATAATATTGGTAAACTAAGTAAGGCGTATGTAATTGTACATTTTCAGCGGTGTGTGCGGGAATGTGTGTGATAGACACCTATAATTTTTAAATTATAATGGCTTGGCTTAAGTTATGTTTGATGGCAATGAAGCGATGTTTTCAAATATTCGCTGAACACAAATCAGTCAAAAGACGATCAAATGCATATAAACTGCAGTGAATGGATGCCTAAATTAGGAACAGCCTACCAAATCACTTACAATAAGTATAATTTTTAGACGGCGTTGATGAGCATTTTAGAGACCGAATTGATTGTACTGTTGTTATTTCTACAAAACACGTAAGTGCCAACCTACGCCATAGGACCAATCTGCCAGAGTTCATGACTGTGTTAAATACGAACAAACCTATAAGCTTATCAGTAAGGTATGATTTATCTTAACCTCTGCTATAATATCAAATTCGAATGACGTCGCCTAACCTTGCAATACAACTAAGTTGCCAAGGACAGTTATCGGTTGTATCGATAGGTTTATAGCAATTGTACCTATACAACCCCAGGTTACAGACTCTGTGATTTTATACAACAACTTGACCGACAATTTAACCTTTCCTCGAGGCATGACCGGTCAAAAACGTGATCGTCCATCTACGGCTTCATCTGTTGTCATAACATTGTTGCTTAGCGTCAAATCGTTATAGGTCTAGCGAAATAGGACATTCGTTGATTCAGATTAGGAATAATAGTGCTTGTACACTATGCAAGAAGCTAACTAAGAGATACATGCGCTAGTTATTCATATAGGTTACATGGCCGGTGTTTATGGCATTTATGTTTACATGATGCTCATCTTGCACATGTTAGCTATGTCATATATAAGCTCTACATATAACGCAAATTGTTGTATGTAATGCATTTCAGATAGTGAACTTTTGTAAGTATATAAAAGTTAAGCCAATTAACAACAAGAGACAGAAAGATTTAAAAGAAAACATTAAGCAAATTGTTTAACTCACGACGTGGTTAATTTAACTATGAGCGCCTTTTCGCCAAAGAAAACGTTAGCCAATTCTAAATTAAATATACCTCTGTTAGTAAAAAAAAGTGACTCTGCAGCTAAAAATATTCTTGCGATTACCGAAACCTGGTAGGTTGCGGACAGCCTGTAAACTGATTTTATTTTGATTACTATATAAAAAACGAATATGTATAGTGTGTAGGCTCTTCAAGACGCAGTATTGGTCGTATTCTGGCATGCAGGCAGTTGTTTAATACACTGTCAATTGCAACGTAGCTATTTGTCGATTTAAGTGCCTCCCTCTATATCTCCGCTGAAATATACACTGTTGCGACGCTCAAACCACTTGCCGAAGATCTGATAGAGAATTATGAAGGTTCTTAAATTTTGTTAAATCGTGCCAAATTTATTTTAACCAAACTTTATGCATTTCAATCTAATAAAGAAAACGTTTAGAGACATACTTTGGAAGTATGTATATACCTTTAGATTTTCCTAATGACAAAAACTGTGCAGTGTGTTTTTTCCAAAGGGTCACATACCCACGCACGCCAGCACACACTAAGAATTGAAGAAATCTTGGCGAAAGATACTTGTGCCATGTTCGTAGGCTACGTATAAATAGTCTACCATAACTCTTCCTAACTTTCGATGCTATTCAACACGTTGATTGTCGGCACGTATTGCCATATATTTACTAAAACGGATTCATGCGGGAATGTCGATGAATTCATTACAACGACCTAGGACTGCCAATGCAGAAATTTAGAGTTCAATAAGTGGTTTCTTTACTCACTCTCACAAACTTGATAATCACTAAGCTTAACGGCAAAGGCAAATACCTATATATTTATAGCAAATCGACACATTCATAATATGAAACAATATTATTGTTTACATAATGTACCTAGCTGAAGAGGTGTGAAACCTTTTTTGGAATGGACATGCGCATTAGTGAGCTAATGTTGTAACATTAGTTTCATTGACAGATAAATTTAATTATGTTTTTATAGTAGTGTAAAATCTATTTATATATTTAATTTATTAATGTAAAAGTAAAACTGATATATAAATTTATTTTATTAATAAATTTTACATTGTAAAAATAAATGTACCTGTGACGGCACCAATGTGGTACCTACATAAATACTAACAAAAACGTCGACTCTTTTTTAAAACCATGTTTGCTACTTATCGGAATTTTTCAATTTATCGAATAAAAATGCAATTACAAGGCGAAACTCATAACTTTTTATAAAAATATGGGTGCATGCTATCTTTTAACATTTCTCAAATTAATCTTCGCTTATTTATTATTGTTGGCATGTACTACTAATGTTATTATTACAAGGGTATCAATTTTAAAAAGTCATGCATGAGACAAAACCATGATTAAGACGTTGCAAGTTTATGACTTTAATTATAATTGATTATTTTTTAATTAAACAATACATAAGCAGCGCGTGTCTTTAATGTTAATTAATTACAAACACCTATGATGGATTTGAAAATGATAAGCTATTATTGTAAAGTTTGTGATGATAAAGTATCCATTTTTATAGGTCAGTTTTAATAGAATACTCATATATAGTCTCACGCCTGTAATCGTGGCGTGAGCCAGAGTGGTATGACAGAAATATATTACACACTCACACACATACACACACACACACACACACACACGCACACGCACACGCACACGCACACGCACACGCACACGCACACGCACACGCACCATATAATAGAGGCTCTAGTGGGAGAGCCTTGGACTGCCACGCAGAGGTCTCGAGTTCGATCCCAACGCACGCATCTCAGTGAGTCTATTGCCGTCAATCGGGCACTTTTCCAGACTACATTCTGTTATTGAAAATTTATTGACAGAAATAGTCATTAATACCTTGAATTAATAATACCCCAAATAATATATATTGTATAAATATGTGAGTAATAACGTCACTGCATTATTTTATTTGTATTGTTGTAATTTGTTTCAGAAGACTTCGAGGTCAAGGACAGGACACAGTGGAGGACGAATACGAAAAGCTCTGACGTCACAACCATGTGGAAAGAATAATTAGGAAAAAAGAGATCTTGAAAAATAGTTTAATCGCCTTGATGGTTTAGCTGCAAGTGTACTCAGCTGTGAATTCTGAGGTCTCAACATCCAATCCCAGACCGACGGACAAAAACTTATAAGGTTTTCCTATCAAAAGATTCTTAGTTACCGGAATCAGGACGATGGAGATGTTTCTTCCCCGTGCCTTGGAAATCACTCCGTTGATTCCCACCTGATCTTTCTCCTGTCGTGAATGATTGCCCTCCCATCGAACAATAAGAATGAGAAAATAGTGAATTCTGTCGTGACTGAAATTCGAATTGGATATTACGGTACTCCTAAAACTACAACATATACTTTAGCGTCAGTACAAATTACAATAACTTGATAAATTCCTATCATGCAAACAAGTTACTATAAATGAAGGTTAACCTGAATTCCAGTTACAAAAGTATTTGTGGCCTTTACAAAGGAATTGAAGCGCCACAACGAAAAAAACCTTTGTAGTTATATAACTTGATGACTTATATCCTAACCCTATATCAGTGCATAGTTTCCAAACAAAGCTTAAATTTTAAAAAGACGCCCGGCAACACTGGCTAATTAAATTCTATAATAAACTCCATAATAATATATCAAAAATTAAGACGTGTTTGAAATTTATGCAGTTTTCAAACACGTCTTACATTTTTTTTACTATTTGTCGACGCTGAATAAAAATTTCTTATAGTGTTCCTTACAATACTTCTGTACCAATCTTGTATGTGTGTATATATGGGATTTTAGAATAGGGATTCTAAAAACACACAGACACACACAAATAAGATCGTTACACATACGTGTATTGCAAGTACTATACGCTGGCTAGCCACAATAAAATATGAGAAAAATAATATGTACTCAGAAATTTTATACAGGTATTACGTAGGACCCCCGTGTATGTGTCAGAAGAGATGTATGACGGACATATTTCAATGAATAATGAATGTTTACCTAATCGTCAGTTTTTAATCGGACCGTGGAGTCGGTAAACATGTTTACGTTCTATATTCTGGCTATATTTGTATTTTCCCGTCGAGGTATTCCCACTGCCACGTAGCTTAGCCAGCATTGAGATACTTAAACTTACTAGATGTGACAGTATTGTAGTGTTTAACCACATGCCGTTGCAATAGCCAGTTTATGGTTTCTCTAAATAGACCTACGGGCTTAGACAACATAGCACAAAAGCTCGCACAGACTGCTTTAAAAAAATTGAAGCCAAGCCTCATAAAATCTCTATGAACTGAACCAAAAATTATAATATAAATATTGTATTACAAAGTAGCAATTTTTCTGTAAGCTTATTTTCAGTAGAATCCTGTTTCGCGCCTAATGATATTTGCGCCTTTCACTAACAAATAAATGTAAAATCTGAATGTAATGATTGAGATTTTAGTCTCTGCACATGTCACCAAAATCATTTTAAATTAATAAAACAACTATCAGGGCATCGTACATTAGTATTATCGTACGTAACACCACGTAAAATATGAACATTCAGAAACCGCACCAAAAAACAATTAGACTCAAACCAATATTTTTGGATCACACCGTGTCGAATCACAATCACCCTAGCGTACACTGTCAATTACGAGATGAAAACTTATGTCTCTATGCAATCAAAATAAATCATTGCTGACTTCTTTTTACATGTGTAATTTTACCACTGTATATGTAGATTTGTCAAACAAGCTGCCTAAAACAATAAGTTACTATTGTTTTGTGGTAAAATTGACAGTAAAATTGACAGTGTCGTCTAAACGCATTATTGCTAAATTCTTCTTACGTGCGTAATTTTACCAGTATATGTGCTTGTCAAACATGCTGCTAAGAATGCTAGGAACTGGCGTCAAAGCGTACGCTGTCAAATCGCATTATAGCTGAATTCTTCTCGTATACGTACTCGTATTTTTCCACTATATAGACAGCTGCCTAAAATGGTAATAACTTACTAAGCAGCGTAACTTTTCTCCGCTCGTAGCACATCCAGTTTCCTCCTATAGCTAGATAGTGGCGACCGCTCGACGTATTTCAGTCGTTTCTCTATCCGAATATATTCGTTTTTGGTCGCTCTTTTCATGAGCTCACTGAATGTGGGCTGGTCTATTCATCGTGCCACGACGGATTTTTATGGGGATTTAACGCGAATTATATTTGCTTCAACTGTGTTTCGAATAAATACTGCATCTATAGGTTGATCATTATATATTTATTCAAGTTTGTTTATAAATAATTGCTCGAAATTTAAGATTAAAGCTTACATCATAATTAATTATTACCTACGTAAGATTGATATACCTATCGGTGAGCAAATATCTACGATTAATATTTTCTTTTTTTAAGTCTTCACCTATTTGATATTTTATATATATTACTGGTATTACTTATCATTAATTACTTATTACTTATTAATCCAAAGCTAAAATGCTTGTGTTAGTTGTAGATGTTGCAAGTAACATTGGTTGTAGGGTAAACCTTATCACCCATTGCCCGTTCCAGAAATCGCACCCAAGAACTCAAGTACTGTACCAATTGTATTCGTTACCGCTAGCCATTGTAGAGTCAGACGCGCAGAAACACAACTTTATCGATATTTTTCATAAAAAATGGCAACTTCATAGGTAAAGGTATAATATAAGGCAAAATGAAATACAAAGAATTTACGTTACTTAGATAGGTAGGAAATTACAAGCAGCTACTTTTACCTTAATACATAAAACATTTGAAAAGCTGGCCAATAAAATCAACGCTGGCTATAATTTAACGCAAAAATTATCCTTTCGGCATACAAGCAGGCTGAATTCAATTTACTTGCTTTTTCGAAACATGCCTCATCGTTTTCATTTTATGAACTTAAACAACCCAGACGAACTAAACAAAGTGTCCCAGTCGTTTACCTAAGCACATCGTTAAACAATTAACCACAATACTTGAGTCTTGCACCAACCACGGTATTTCGGTAACTTGGCAAATAAGTCTCTCGTTTAGTTCAGAGAGAAGAGGCGGTTTCTTTACTGCACTTTAATGACCCTGACCACCTATCCTGTGGCGGCACATCATTGCTTGCAATCGTCTTAGTTTGGTAGTTTCAGAGTTGCAGTGTAGTGCACGCAAAATTGATCCTTAGAACTTTGAAATACAGTGGCTTTTTGACCAAAATTATCTGACCTTACTAGTGTAATGTTTATTGTTAACAATGACTAAGCGGTACTCATCAGCAGCTGTTGGTCAGCAGAAAGGCAGTAGAACCTGACGGTAGTTACATTATGTCACAATAAAATTTATTAGTCCGTGGTTAAGACGGTCAACAAGAAGTACCTAAGTCAAAAAGAAAATATTTACGGAAGAACAACTATGAAGAAAAACCATTAAAAAAATCATATACTTTACATACAGTAATAACGTAATCATTTCAAAGGAATAGAAAACAGTTAAAGGCGCTAATTGTATTTGCTTAGAACCAGTGGGTACAGGATTCAGGAATTTGCAACCAGTGTGACAATGAGTACTGATCGAAAACTAGTTTCATAGGTTACCATAAACGCTGTATTTTTACCTTAGTATCATTCTTATTATGGCTGTCAAAGCTTGGTATAGTATCATAGTAAAATAAGTATACCTATGTGTATCAGTCGACATACTTATAACAGTAATCTGTAAATAATCCGAATGTAGATCTGAAGACATATAAGTCTGATGACCATTGGCGGTAAAAATTGACCATAACTATCACAATATCAGTTTCAGCATTTGCGATAGATTCAAATGTATTAAAGCACACAAGTGTGAATATATAGTAGTAGTACGAGCATGCTATATAGACATTGGCCACCTGTAAAAATAAAAGCAAAGCTCCGAACAAAGCAACCGTTACAATCAACAAAAACGTTTCGGTTTGGAACAAAACCTTTGAAAATAATCCAGAAATTTATAAGCGTTTGAAAGAATAAATTACTTCGTAGGATTTTCGCGTATCGCTAAAATGTAATTGCCAATATTTAACAGAAGCGCTACGCAATATTTCTAAAGTAAAATCCGTATATAGCTCAGTATTGCCTTCGACTGACGTAGCAAACACATTATTCGAACCCCTTTAGTGGGCATTAAGTATTCAGTCCTTATTTTTGTTTCGTCATTTATTACAAATAGCTAGAGAGCCGCTTTATTAAGATTCTTAGTACCTACATAATAATTTATTGTGCATTGCGCCCAGGCCAACTTGGTTGCGATTACTTTTTTATGCTGACTCTTGGTAGTAGCAGAATATTACCTGATGGCAAAATAACATTTTGTCAGTAGTCATACTTTGGCGATATATTTTATGCATAATGTAAATAACGTCACGTACTGAAGTGCATTATTATTTCATTAGAACGCTAAAGAACAAACGTTTATGACAAAGAAATTAATTTAATCCAATACCTACCACTTAGTCCATACTTAAGAAACAAATCTAAGCACCTAAATTTTCACATCAGGTTGTTTTCATGTGTTCCTGTATTATATTTAATAAACAACTTTAGATAACATTGGATCACCTGAGCAAGAGAATAGTCCAAGAACTATTATATACCTACATATATAAGGTATCCCAGACGAGTTTAATAGAACCAAACATAAACTAAAAAGTTTATAATACATACTTCAATTTCAATCAATTATTTTCCAAGTTTTAAACAAGGTGTCTTGATTTAATTTTGTTTGCCTATAATTTTATTTTGGAAGTATAACCCTACTTTTATTTTAAATACTTTCAATACTGATAAGGAACATTTTTATTACTCTTTATAAAGGGATACCAATAAAAATATTATCTAATACCCAAGTATTTATTTACTTTTTACATATTTCATCATTTAAGCGAAAGGTTAACAATATTTAAGTGACTGTTAACTGTGTTTATAAGCAAACATTGTAACATTTATACTGCTATTTTATAGCAGCTACATAAAATGGTTATAAAACAGTATTATAATAGTAATAACAATGTATGTATGAATACATAATTAACTGTAACCTGTAACTTTTACTACATTATACTTTTAATCAAATGCATCGATAATAATTAGTACTAATAAAATGCTTTTTTATGATGTTTGTTTTATAACTTAAAGCTTCCTTGAAATATTTTTTTTATAGATTGTAATTTTATTTTATGAACTAAAGAAACTGCTTGCCGTATAAATATAACTGAGTATATAATAGTACACACAGAAAACACCGGTGTACAACCGGGCAGTACGTAGAAATAAAATGTTTTGTTTTTATACAACGGAAAGAAGGAAAGAAAATCTATGTTATTGGTACAAGTAAATATGCCAAATAAATAAAGATTTTTTATTAACTGCACGGATAAAGGATAAAGTGGTATGTCCATATGTATGGCATATAAAAGTTTTAAACTTATAATAATGACGGTACATAACAAATTAATAATAATAATAATAGTGAAGTATTTGGCATAAATAAACAAATACAATTCAAATAATAAGTGACGAGTAGAGAACAACTGTTAATTATGGTATTATTCTTTTTATATTATATATTCATATAATATATTAGACTATTTTGGTCCTGTGCGTAAGCGGTAACTTATATATAGTTAACGCTTACGTCCACGGCTTATCGATTGACCTACGTTCAATGCTCAGATCAAGCAAAGTATTATTCTGTTTTTGTAATAATATTGACAATAAATTTATCAACATTTATCAATAGGATGCTGTGAAATCGATGTCAGGTTTGACTTAAATATATTTTTAATTCAAGTCAAATTCTATTAATAACTGACACAGGAACAGTATGTTTTCGGTTATTACCATGGCTCTTCGATTTGAAGTCAGTAACGGATATATGAGACGGTTAAAATATAAACTGTCTTAATATAAAAACTCTACACTACGCTCCAAAACACAAATCACAGACGTCACCCAGAAAGCCGCCAAACTGAAATGGGATTGGGCTGGACACGTTTGCCGTATGCCGCAGGAGCTTTGGGCTAAAATCAGCACAGATTGGATCCCAGACGGTGCTAAACGCCAACGTGGTAGACCAAAACGTCGATGGCAAGACGAATTAATTAACTATAGGAGGGACTGGTGCAAACTAGCGCATAATAGGGATATGTGGAAAAGCGAGAGGGAGGTATTTGCCCTGCAGTGGGACAATACAGGCTGAAAATAAATAATAATAAATAAATAAATAATAATATAAAAATGTCTAATGCCACACATTTCGCACTTTTCTTCGTTCTAAGCATAAGCCTTTTCTAAGTCTGAAAAGGGTTGTAGGCCACAATCTACCACGCTGACCAAGTACTACTTGCAGTTTAGCAAAGTATATTTGCAAAATCTCAGCCACGCAGATTCTAAACGATATTTCCTTATTCTATAGGAGCGAGCGATAATAAAATATCAACACACACATAACATCGAAAGTTACATTCTATGGGAATTAAATTGAATTGAGACCTCTGACACAGTAAGGCCACCGGCCTCTCCCCTATACTATCACTTCTACTTCGCATTCAGTTAATCAATTTCCCAGTCAGACTTTACGTCTCTCTCTAAAGAATTTAACTTAGTTGAGGCGTCACAAAAATAGAATAGCACTAAAACTGTCGTAAGCTTTGTGCGTGACTTGGATTAAAGTAAGCTACGGTATAGAGGTTACTCGATTACAATTAGAGAGGTTTACTTTCTTTAGACAACAAACAACAAAGGGCTTATTGTAATTATGTACGGCGAGACGATTCTTCAGAGGCGTATCCCGTTCGATTAAGTGTATACCTACATATGTCATTTTGATTGTAGCATTTAGAAGTTGATGACCTCGTTGGTCTAGCAAATTAGTGATGATCACATGTGGTGTGTTGAGGTTTGGCGTGGTCCACATTTTGCTACTTTCTGATGATTCAACACTGAAATAAGAGGACCCGTTTAAATTATAGGAGTTTCGAAATAACGGAGTTTCGCGATCGCATCGTTCATCAATCGTCACAAGACCAAATGCTACGTGCACTGTTTTAAGCTACGAAGCTTAAGACTATGCATGTAGCATTTTCACACCCATTGTCAGGTAGTTTTCCATAAAAATATGAACTTTTGCGCTGTACCTATTGATCAGGAAGACAGGATCGCCAATTATTAGATGACACCTAATAATACCTATTATTACACGATACCTAATATTCATATAATCTGTGGAAAAAGTCTGCTTCTTTTTCGGCGATATGGAGGTTTGATCTTAAGTTATATTTCATTTCAAATAAGAATGACACTAGCTTTAAAATAATTATGTACATCCAAACTACATGTTCCATTTTGGAATTAACGTACTTCAAACTATATTTTAATAGAAGGAAACTGAATATATTCAATTGAACCATATAGAAATATACATAACCAACCAAATCGAATCAATTATACAGAGTGGATAATCGTGACTTTACTGTATGTAGGTAATACAAATTATTCTCAAAAATAATTCAGCATGCTACGTATGGCTATCATAAAGTTTTATTTGTAAATAAAATCTGACTACGATTCTTGCATATCACGTGTGCGTGTAATTCTTGTTTGGAATGGTACTTATTTCTACGCTGTGTATATGTGCAAAGAGGTCAGCATTCACAAATAAGTATTCAAAATTCGAAGGAAATACATATCGTACAGCACTCATACCTGCCAGTAATAATTAGTGTACTGTTCCAGTAACTTTAAAATGCGCAGCTTAAAAAGTATGTATATATACTTAAATTTAAATATCAAACTAATACTTTATAAAAATAAGAATAAAAAAATTATTACCCTCAAAGCATTCAGTGGTCGCTTAAAAACACTGAATAACAATTTATTTAAAATAAAAAGTGATTTCATACATACCTACCCCGCATTTAATCATAGTTACATCGGTCTTTGTTCTCTTTGTCCCAAATAAGAGATACAATTACAAACGGGGTAGCCGGGTGACGTCATAAATTACAGGGTTGAAATTTAAAATTTATTTAGAAGCAAATGCAAAGTTAATTTTTTAGTGAATCACCGGTGGCCCATTTCGGTGATTAACTTTTTGGGCCAGCTGATACGTTTACAGTTTAATGGAAAATTTAATGCTTGCTTATTGTACAGGGATTTAAGTGGTGCTTAGAAAAATAAAACACACTTTGATGGAAATGGAACTTGATCGGACAAAGTGACTTCAGGAATGAATACTTAGCAACTATAGCCTTATAAATTATAGTTGCAATATCTCTCAATATTGTACAAGTTGTTGTAATGTACCTGTACTAATTAAAAATGTATCTATCTAACTGTTACTTAAAGCACAGGCAAACCTAGATTTATAAACAATAATTCTAATAAACCTTTATTTTTATTATATAATAATATTGCCAACACAAAAATTTTTTATGAATTGTAACAAAAATCGGTATGCAAACTTATGCTTGATAATTAATAGGTATATGTACATCATATTATATATATATTTTTTTTATAGTAGGTAATATTTTTATTTATTTGTAATAAATCCATACAAATCCATGATAACTACAAACTACCAAATATATTTCAAAAAATTGCAAGTATAATAAGTTAATTATTACCCGAGAATGGCCAACCTCCATATTAAAGCTATCTCCACATCTCTGTGCAAAATTTTATCAAAATCAGTTCAGTGGTTAACCGTGAAAACGTAATAACTTACGTACTTTCGCTTTTATTATATTAGTATGGATGTAAAGCGCATATTATTATAATGGAGTACAAAAATAGCTTTAATGACTGCCAAGTCCAGTGCAGTAAGTGTGTGTGCTAACTAGACATGCGCATATCATGTCCTGGAGCGGATTGAACATGGAATCATTCATTTCCATGTCGAAACCATGTTCAGGAAACATGTTCGCGGAACTATTTAGTTCCGCCACGATTCAAGTTTTCCAAAACCCAATCTTTATAAACAGATCCTCAATTCCTTACAGTTCCTATAGAATCTAGGAACTGTGAGGAGTTAAGGAACTGTATAACATCCAATATCAGTTGATTTACTTCATACTTGACAGGCTTAGGACTGTCAAGTTACCTATGCCATAGATTATACAACGAACATGTGGAACTATTTCGTTCTGACAGATCGGATTGGATCGAATCGGTCCTTCAAATTACATAGTTCCTGGAACTATTACGGTCCGGAACTACACAACTCTAGTGCTATTTGGTTTTTCTTAAGAACCTCTCTATAGAGCATAGGTTATTTTTTTATGTTATTAGTAGCATATGCATTTGCATTGTAAGCATGACATAGTAGTTAAAGTGGTCACTTCGCTACTGCCTCTGCGCTCAATGTTGTTGGTTCGATCCCTAGACAGGACAAAAATAGTTATTCCGCGTCTGAGTGTTCTCTGTGTCCATTGTTTGAGTGTTTATAAGGTCTGCCGCTACACAGGCACTAATAGTGTGCGGGCGAAGTATGTAAAAAATGTATATCTATTATGTATTTAATAATACAAATACATTATACGGTATCTATATCTTACGCAACGATAGCATTCACCAATTATTGCGAGAAACTAAAGAATACTATTATTGAGTCTATTACACCCTCAATGTGATGTTCTATAGGTAAGTATTAACATGTTATATCAAGTGTCGATTGAAATAATTAATCAAAATAATATAAAATCTTCATAATTAAGATTATAGGTAAATGTACCTATGTACATTATAATAATCTTTAAAAGCCAAAATATTCAGACTTTAAATTTTAAAGGAAAAATTTAAAGTCTAAATATTTTGGCTTAGAATGGTTATATATTTAATCTATATACGTACGCTCAATGATAATGTTTTAAATATATCCTTTAAAACATGTTTATTTTTGACAGTGGTCCAATCATTTGGTAACGAATGTTTTTCAATTGGTTAAGAAGAATATTATTTGTAATAGTTATGACGTTAAGACTAGATCAAAGCTCCATTTTGATCAGTTTTAATTACGAGAATAGGCTCCCCTTTCCTTTCAGCTGAATAGCTAAAATATTTACTACTGTTATCAAGTACTCAACAGTAGCACACGGTTGTGACGTATTATATTGTTTTAATTGTTATGTTATAATTGCATATTTACATTTGATTATTTCTATAATTAATAATTATCATTGTTATTGTACTAATTTTACACCTTAAAATGTAATTAATCGATATTTAACTTTCCATTTGACACATTGATAAAAATATATAAATAAGGTAGGAGATTAACAAATATTCATTCTCGTTACAACTGTCAGTTAGAACGTTACTCTGCTGAAATATATACTGGTTGTGTAAAAAGTATCTCGGCGTTTCATTGTGCAAGAACCACGACTGCGTAATAGTTCAGAAGTGGGATCTGAACTCCATTCTCACTGGTATACTACGTTTGAGATGCAGCAAAAGAACATGATGCAATTGATCAAGCTCAACAAGCGAGCGCCGTGTGGACAGCTGCGAGATGGTCTCTGTGCTGTTAGTTACAAAAATCAGGTTGGTCGTTTTCATTTTATTTCGATTCCGGAGCGGGATGTTCTCTTGTGTTATTAATTGTAGCTGACATAACGCACTCGTTATGATAATTTTATTCAAATAACTGGTATTGATAATTCCGCTATTTGTTGTACCGAGGAACTCTGATTGAGGTTGTTTTTAATGAGAATAATCATGCAATTTTGTTCCATATTCTACCCGACTATGTTATAAAACATGAGGTTATAATAGGCCGTGATATTTTAAAATAAGGATTTATAATTACAATAACTTACTATTTGTGAAGTACCTTCAGTAATTAGTTTTCATAATCTTGATTTCGAGGTCTACTCGGACAACAGCTCTGAGCATATATAGACACCGGTAGTAAAATTAATTTACTCTCTATCTCGCAAGTTAAGAAATTACAAATAAAAATCGAGCCTAGCATTATTAAATTGTGTGTTTAAGTAAATAATTGTTTCTCTATATCCTACCCATAAACATAATTATATAACACTCGTAACTGTGTGATAAATATTAGTAAAGACGGCTATGTGATCAAGTCTATATAAATAAAGACGGCTGTGTGATCAAGTCTATATAAATAAAGACGGCTGTGTGATCAAGTCTATGTACATAAAGACGGCTGTGTGATCAAGTCTATTTACATAAAGACGGCTGTGTGATCAAGTCTATATAAATAGGGATGGCTATGTGATTAAATTGTTATAATAGAAATGATAACTGTGTGATTAACAGTTTCCATGTCCGATGAACCACATATGGTACATAACAATTGATTTTCTATTGTGTCTATCACGGGGCTGTGAATGGGTTAAGTAGACATAGACACAGACATATAGACAATAAACATATATTTATTGCATAAAACTGTGTGTAGGTGCAATGGTGTTACATAATTTTCGAATCAAGTTACCCATTCGGGTATTGCAACTTTACAGTAAACAGTAACTCTAGTAAACATCAAGAAGTACTTAAAGACTATACATATTATTTATTAACAAATCCTTTGAATAGTCAAAATAGTCAAAAATTAAATAAGAAGCCACTTCTTTAAGGCATTTTTAAACATATTGCCATTTAATTGTTTTATGTATACAGGGATATGAATAAACACACGTATAGCAGTAATATAAGCGCTTTTATAATAAATATAATTGTTTATAATAGGGAGGTTAATATTATATTTATATTTACTGCGAATATTTAATTTAGTGTCTGCCTTAAAATTAAAGAAATCGGTATTACATTTTACAAATAGGCAGAGCTGCAGTATGTATATACCCGTCAATGTTAGAAACCCTTTGTCTTTGAATGTATTTAGTAATGTGTCTGTGTTTTGCATGTTGTATATAATTCGCAAACATTTCTTTTGAAGCACAAATATCGAATGTACATTAGTGGAATTTGCCCCATAAATGACACCGTATGTGAGTAGGGGATATACATAGCCAAAATATGCGGACAACTAGAAATTCTTTTATTTATTTTTCAACATGTGCTTTCCAATTCATTCCTGTCATTCCGGTTCCTAAAGGTGCTAAGGTCTCGGATATTAGTGAATATAGTAGTAGCGGTACTGTCGGCACTTGCGAAGGTTTTTGAGACAGCATTGTGTACTACGAACTATGGACAGGATTCCGGGTTCAGTTCTGAAGCGCAGCAGAACGCGGGCCGTGGGACACGAACTACACAGGATGGCCGTGTTATCAAGTACTCAATAGTAGCACACGGTTGTGACGCATTATATTGTTTTAATTGTTATGTTATAATTGCATATTTAAATTTGATTATTTCTATAATTAATAATTATCATTGTTATTGTACTAATTTTACACCTTAAAATGTAATTAATCGATATTTAACTTTCCATTTGATACATTGATAAAAATATTTAAATAAGGTAGGAGATTAACAAATATTCATTCTCGTTACAACTGTCAGTTAGAACGTTACTCTGCTGAAATATATAATCTCGGCGTTTCATTGTGCAAGAACCACGACTGCGTAATACTACCTATATAAATAAAAGCATGAGCTTTTTACTTAAATTCTATTAAACTACCATCGTACTAAATAAGAACCCATGTCTTTGCCGTGCTATATCTTTTATCGCAGACGAACTAACCCGCCTTAAAGACCCGCAGCATACCTACTTCAAACATACATTGATAAAATAAAGATACGCTTAACGTTTTAATACATTATAATTTCTTCAACCGACGTACCAACATCACCATAATAATACAGTAATCATACTTCCCCATGAATATTTATTGTTGAACATTCAAACACTAAACAGAGTTTATTAACAATGGCATTAAATAATACAAGTTCACTTAATTAAGAGGCTTCATAAGTTATGCACAGACGTAATAAATAAGTTTTAAAGCATAATTTCATAGCACATCATCTCTGAAACGGGACATGCAAATTGTGTGAAAAATAAAAGGTGATAACGTTTTTATAAACTTCCGACGGACGAGGGACGCGCGTCGCGTGTCGGGTCGCCTTTACACTCGTCGACTTTCTATCGTAAAATATATTATCCTAGATTTTACCCGCCCTAAACTAAATGTAGGTTCTGTAAATTTTCTATCCCTCGGCAACAGTACTTTCCTTAGGATGAAAGGTACCCTATGTTCTTTTTTGTACCTAACCCTTGATAACGTGTAGGTATGTTTTAAAAGATACTCTATGTCTATATATTCTGTACGCCCGACAACGTGTATACGAAATTCCAAGATGATCGGAAGAGAAGTTAAGGAGTGAAAGCGTAACAAACAAACAAACTCACATTCGTATTTATAATATTATACAATAGCGGTAGTGAATGCGACTGCTATGCATGATATCGCGGTTTTGAATCCCGGGTCGGGCAAAGTGTTATTTGATTTTCCTGCCTGAAAATTCTCAGCAGCTGCACAGAGACTGGGACTGCGCCCGGTAAATGGCTTTAGGTTAGCTTGCTATTTTGTGGGACCTGAACCCACAGCTGGTAAAATGTAGGTGTAATATACTGCGTACCCATTCTGTAAAATAGGCATTAGAGACACATATGTAAAATTATGATTATTTTTTGGTGGTAATTCGGAGCTGCATTTATCATTTACATAGATGGCACTATACTCGTTGTCCATTACTTTAAAAACAAAATACACAATGGTTGTGATACACCTCTGCATTTTCAACCATATCTACATTATACATGACGTGTCAAGAAATATATATATAATTGAGAACAATAATTTTAATATATATTTCTGATTTGGGAGTTGGTTCCCAGATACCGAGCTGCACTGCCGTGACAAAATGAGACGAAGTTGCCGTGACAAAGTCTGTTACCGACGACATTGGCATAGACTGGACCTGGAGTTTGAGATAAGGATTCCGGCGACTGGGACCGCAATTAACTCGGACCGCGGTACCAGTTGCCGGATCCATTTAATTTTAATATTTTTCTTCCGGCAACTGGGACCACCCATAAATAAATACAAAAATCTATTGTTCAAGCCAAAAGCAGTACAGTCAAAAATCAAAAATATCATTGGCTTGAACAACAGATTTTGTATTTATTTATGGGTGGTCCCGGTTGACGGAAGACAAATATTAAAATTAAATAGATCCGGCAACTGGGACCGCGGTCCGAATTAATTGCGGTCCCAGTCGCCGGAATCCTCTTTGAGATACACATGCTGATATGTTTGATAGTTATTAATGATATTGTTAATATATAGGTAATAAAGATCCGCAGGCCGATTTCTATCAAGAAATAAATTAAGAAAGAATAAAGCATCAGCTTTATAGTAATAACTGACAAATTGAAGTATAAGAGAATACGGCGCATACATGGTGTTATTAATTTTGCAGTCTATAGTCGTATGTTGTAAATGTAATTAAAAATGTGAACATCAGAGAGTCCGACGAAGAAGCGACAATGAAAAGGATAGCGCAGAGCTGATGATAAATAATGCGTTAAATGTGAGGAGTCGTCACTCGAGGGCTGCGCACACACAGTGAATATCAAGTATCGTGACATTATTAAAATGTTTCTTTTATTAAAAAGCTGATTACAGCTACCGCACACTAGTGACTTTTGTCCCGGTGAGTTAAAGTCACCTTACTATTTCGTATTTCGAACAGTTTAAGGTTATTTTACCATCAAAGAGTGACGTAACATGTTCGTGACAAAAAGTGCTGCTGGGCATCTAGATGGCTGCATCTAGATGGTCTAAACACTTTTATGTCACTTTCTATTGTGTAGTGCATGCATGCAGGGGGACGTGACAACAAGGAGTGTGACAAAAACTCTCCGGTTTGTGTTCAATATTAGGTATCTCCAAATTGATATAGCTTCGTTATAGGTACTTGCAGCTGAATTAAATGTTTGAGGTTAAGAGAGATAAAATTTGAATTAGACTTAGTCTTTGGATTTAGGCAAAGTTCTTTTTTGAAGACACAATAAAAATTATATTGATATCTTTAAAATAACGAATACTAGGTACACAAATATTTTCTCAATTATTTATTTATATAATAAAAAATCTATATGTGTTTATTTTCAAGAAAAGTCAGTAAAATGCATTTGAGGCACATAAGACAATGACAATCAAAATACCTATATAACATCTCTTTTTTACTACTGACTTTTTTACATAATATTGTCTTCTGTTTACGCGAATGTTATTTATTGAAATTAAACTACTATATACGGATTTTATCGTGTTGTTTATTTGACACTTTATTACAAAATTTTGAAAAACTGTTACACTACTATAATTACTATTAAACTTTACAAATTTTTAAGCTAATTGAATTATTGAAACTATTAAAACTATTTATACTATTTATATACTGACTTTTTCTTATTAATCAGAATTCTAAAGAAACTATATTAATATCTTTCACTGTTATAAAATTGTGAATGAACCCACAAATTCTAACATTAAACTGAGAACAAAGTCGCTAATTACCATCGATTTCCACACACTGTACTAAATTACGCTTTGATACTGGCGTGAAAAATGGCCGAAGATTTCTCTGGTGAAAAAAATGAACGTCCCCAGTAAGCCGGCAAGACGCATAGCCCTGAACGTGTCTACCGAGGTAATTAGTAGAGATACTAATTTACATTTGTATTCAAAATTCGAGCGCTCTCTCGCGCCATTCCTCGTCTGTTTATTCTCATCTCTTTTTTTTTGTAAAACGTACCGCATTGCTGTGTTTTTCGCGTAAAAAATTACGCGGCTCGCCCCTAACAAATGTTTCGGGGACATTGTCTAGCAAACATTGTCCGGTAAACAACTTAAAATCTAATAAATAGATCTTTGTGACTACGTTCGTTGTTCAAACTGTTTTGTTATTGTGCGTTTAAATAGAAGGAACAATAAACTAAACGCTACTAATCCAAATCATGTTGAATGTTATTAAGCTACTTTCAAAGTTGAGTATATTATAATTTTTTATGCATCACATTACAATTATAATTTTTTTAAGTGTAGCAAATACGTGTACCTACTAATAAGTGGGTACACGTATTTGCTACACTCCGGACAGAAAGTTCTGTCCGGACTACTGGAATAACTAGTATCCTATGTATTGGTCCAGTGTATAGTTTATCTGTTGGTCAAGTTTTATCCAAATCCGTATTGCAGTTTGCGCGTAACTGAGTAACAAACATCCTAACATCTTTACAAACTTTGTCGTCTTAATATTTGTCGGATTGAATATAAAATATATATAGGACGCAGAACTAGGTCCTCGTCTCATAACTTGTTTGATAAAACCTGTAGGTACTATATAATAAAAAATAAATGTGTAAACCATAAATCATTTTATATAAAAATACAGCAAGGTATACTATTAACACGTGTTCTCATAAAGTAATAAATTATAAAATGCAATCAAATTCACTGAGAAATAAACATAGCAATACGGGCAATCTACATCTAGAATATTTTAGCATTCACTTTTGTCTTAAGTAAGGCCTATACAGACGATAAGCAACAATGATTACTAAACAAACACGAGTCATCCAACTATCTAAATATTTATACGTGACTAAGTCACACGGAGAAAAGTCGTGTAAAATCTGGTTTAACCCGTATGCTGCAACTGGGCGAACGTTTGACGTGAATTTAAATCCACACCGGTAGCATTAACAATTCTGCACATTTACTTATTTTTAGTCTTCATACGGTGACTAGGCGGTCGGCAGTCGGTGCCGGCGGTCGCAGTGTTTTTCCTATGTCATTAGAATGACACACACGGACTGAGGATAGTTAAATTTCACTGTTATTTATATTTGTTTACTAGAATGTGCTCCTTATCCTATGCACATGCGGTTGAAGTATAAGTCGTGAATATTTCATGGAGTATGCTTTCGTAACATGGTTTCAATTTGATTTTCTTTGAGCATAGGATAGCATAAACATATATTCTTGTACACCAATAAATGTACGACATAAAAATTAAGCATAAAATAAGTACCTATATAACAAATGAGTATTTATGGAAATAAATGCACAGACAGCGCCACAGTTCAAATGGCAATTGCCGTATTGGCATTAGAAAAAACATATATTTGATCTAACGCATCTAAATGATTCACCGACATACTATAAGTATGCTGAATCGGCTTATGAAATATATAATATATATATATAATATAAATATGCTTGATATTATGCGAATACTGTATAGCCACCATGCAATGTAGGAATAATCGCACTGCTAGCGTAAGAGCTTTAGATTACTGCTGCTGTCAGCTAATGACAACATAGCGTCTTCCTAAAGAACTCTAGCAAGTCTATTCAGTGACGGTCTAGCTATTGCTTTTATAGGCTTTACAAGTCTATTTTTTTAGATCTATTCTTATCATTCATAGTTCAGAATTCTTTGAATAATAGGTATTTGAATACGTAAATATTTTCGGATCATCCTCTGCTTGAATTATACAACAATGCAGCTGAGAATGTTACTGAATGTTTTACAAGCAAGACGTTCACGAGACAAATTATCGATATTATCGAATGCAGCATAATGAAAGGTGAGACCTTTTAACAGTATAAATGCAAACGTACTTAACAAGTAATGGATACTGCACCATTATGGACAACAGATTTTGATCATAAACTAAAACAGTACAAAACAATATTAGCAGTGCACGCTCGTTAATGAAAACATGTTGTTTTTGGACCAGCTTAATAAGCGAGACATGAATAACGATCTACGCATTACGCACACAATAATAAATGTTCGAAAATAATACGGAACGTACCATTAATGAAAGCACGTAAAATCCATTTGGCGTTTTCATTTCAATTTTATTTAATTAAGGCTTATGTGGTGCTCCGGGAATGTAATGCCATATTTGGGTATTGTTATTGAGTAGTTCTGGGATTTTCAAATTTCAATTAAACAATGTGTATTGAATTATTGTGCGCGAATGTGAGTTTGTGTGTGGGAAACAAGGAAGTTACGGGTAACTTTGAGGGTTTATTATCTTTCAGTGTAGTGCTCCGTAAATAAAAACAAGCAAGGCTTAGGCTTAGGCAATCAGGTTTTTGTACTTGAAAGTCAATCACGCGAAAATAAGGTGAAAACAGTAAATTCTTTGATTTCGGAGTAAAATGCTATTTGAGTAAAAATAAACCCCTCTCACAGAATATCGACGTGAAATAGCAGTATTCCTACTGTTGTGTTTCGTTCGGTGGGTGAGAGTGCTGGAGGCCAAATCACCCTCTTTCCCCCTTTCCGCTCCTTTTCCTTCCTACTTCATTTCCTAAAGGGTCGGCAACGCGCAAGTGATGCCTCTGGTGCTGCAGGCGTCCATAGGCTACGGTGACCACTTACCTTCAGGTGGGCCGTATGCTTGTTTGCCAACTTAAAGGTATAAAAAAAAATCATACCGGCACATATAAGTGTGTCACAAAATTGTAATATTATATTTAAACGCAGTCAGCTCTATTGATAACTGATCTATTTAAATGCTTTTGATAGTATCCAAAGAAGCACTTTAGTAGACCCCAGCTCATCCTCCATCAACACAATATTTCTGTATAATAAGACTAAGAATAAGACATATATTTTTGTAATCAATGATAAGACACTGAATAGGACATTAACATTACATTCACAATTTAAAGACTTATTGTCATGTAGATTTGTATTACATAAAAACTAACATTAAAGACTGGCTAGAAGAAAGCAGATCAAAATACCTTATAATCTAAAAGTACCTAATTAGCAAGAAGTAGCAGAAAATGAATAGACGTTCTTTAGAGCAAAACATAAGATCCTACATTGAGCGCGACCTGATGCATGAAGAGCGACCCGCGTCGAATGCAAGTATTTTTTTATCCTCGAATTAACTGCTCTATGATGTCAGCCAAGATTTAAAAGCGTTTAGAGCATATAACTGTAGAGCCGACCAGCATGCAGAAGCGCAGTGAAAGGACGCATCTACATGATGAAGTCACCGAGGATGTCTCTATCACGATAGAAGCATCCAGGCTTATTACGTGTCAATTATCTAATAATCCGCCGGATATCGGACAATTGATCAACAAACGAAACCCGTCTATTTTAAGCGTTTCATAGTACAATAGCCGTATGACGTCATCGCAGGCGCCCGAGTAAAATCCTGATAATTAGCAGTCAGTAGGCTACCAAGCGGGTACGTGACCGATCGACTATCAATATCAATCGGAAATCTAAATCTAAGCCATCGCACCTACCGCAGAGCCCGCCTAAGCTATTGACTATATTCTACAAGGAAGTGTTGTTATCTATTATCTAGAGATTGATTGATTGAGAGGCTATGAGTCAATAAATTGCGATTTGACAAATAGCTTGTAATGCATTGGTTGTAGTAATGTGTTTGAAATAGACATGACGTGGTTTGCTTTTGCACAAGAAACGAAGATCTGTTAATTTATTCATTGACGTAGCCGCCACCTATCTTGTTGTTCAACATCACGTTGCAAGAGCAAGTCGAACGACGAGCAAGAAATGTTTGGTCTCAACTGTCATTAAAGTTATGACAGTATTTAAAAAAGTCAATACTTGTCTATATTTTGACTGGTTTCCACCGGTCAGAATATTTTGATTGAGAACATCTTTAGGGTACTGTAGTCCAATTAAGGCAAAGGGTATTAAAGCTAATTGTTTAGGTATTGATAGTCACATAGTGGTTAAAAACACTATTATCTGAATATCAGTATTCGTGTATCAAAAAACACAAGTAGGACGTTTTTAAAAATTATATTGAAAAGGTAGACCATTTCAATGCATTAAGAATTACACCTGGCTCAATAAATTGCTTGCTTTGGCAAGAAAAATTGTTTAAACATTAAGGGCCACTTGCACGACAACTCACTAAATATGTTTAGCACTAAATAGATTTAAAACATCGTGCTGTCGCAATCATTCGTGTGAAGGTGACTGAGATGCCACGATGTTTTAAATCTATTTAGTGCTAAACGTATTTAGTGAGTTGTCGTCCAAGTGGCCCTAAGTAACTTTTCAATTCTTTACTTAACTTTTCAATTCATTGTAAAAATTTATTCATGCACGTAAATCCGACTGTACTGCTGGCTCTCATATTATTTATTCATATTTAGATCTTTACATACCAATTCCAATTTTAATAATAAAATCTTCCAAAATCAAACATACTCATGTATTTCTTTAAGCATTAATATCTTAAGTAACTTGACGTCATAGTGACGTCACTGTAAACAGTAATAACTACCACTGTTCCCAACATACAACAGCTCGCATATTTCTTTCATCAGCAGCTACTGTCTTGTCTACACACGAGTTTATCGTACTATTATTAAGGAATTCCACCTAATGCGTGATGAGGACATGACACATCGACAAATTGGTATTCAATAGTCGGTGTCCATACAAAAAACGTGTTGATATTCAAGCCATGGCTCCACAGAAGCAGGATGATTGACAACACATTAGGATGCTTTGAAACTTGTACTTGCTAAGCGGACCACTTGGCTTGTCATGTTGATTTGTTCGTTCGCGGAATAATTATTAACAGTCAAGTTGCTCAACGTTGGGTACGACAAGATTGCCTTTAAAAGTTAGGAGGATGCTGTTGATTTCAAATAATTAATATAGGACAAAATTTGATAATATTGGTTTTAGAAATATCCAAGTATATGCGCTTGGATATTTTTAAAACTAATATATTTTGCTGTCACAGTGACGTCACAAGGTATGTCTTGTGACGTCATTGGGACAACCATGCCGGTATTGGGACTTTCGTCTTAAAAGGCGACTACAACCGTAGTAAATAGTTATTATGAAAAACCATACAATTCTTAGCATCATCCAAAATGCTTCGTTACTGCACCGACACGACTTAATATGCGACTGCTGTATATGTGAAAGGTTTGTTGCCCGGGTCAAGCAAAGTTTTATTGGGTTTATTTATCAACAATTTTTTATTAACAGCAATGAGTCTAGAACGGTTTCTAGTAGTCGGCAATAGTCCCCTATTATACGTGGGACCTATAAACAATAGTTGGCGAAATGTGGGTGTAAGGTACCTAGGCGTGAGACTATGTACGTAAACAATCATAAGTTTACAAAAACTTTATCGGCTATCTAGTCCGTTTTTATTATCAATCCATTAATGACTTATTTATTTATTGTAGTTACTTCAAACCTTGTGACCAAAGGTCAACCCACAATTAATGTAATTTGGCTTCTACGATCGTCTCAGTCAACTCAGTTAACGATTTGAGCAGCATCGGCCCGCCGGTGACCAAGCACAATTTTTCCTTAATTATGTGTAATATTCCAGCAATTGACAGTTTAAGCGACCTATCAATTACTACAAAACAGGTAAATCAAATCCACAATAGCAACTGGCTTAATATTTATATCACTAGAAAAAGTAGTCTTATAGTCTTATATCAATCTTACAATTATATCCAAAAATAAAGTACATTCTGATACAAATGCACAGATTTAATTATCAAGAGTAATACAGAAAGCCCATTTTAGTGATGATAAGATATGTTCAAATTAGTGTCTCATAAACGTCAAATGTGAACTGAAACGCAATTTATACATACATTTGAAGCTTATTTTAACACAAAATACCATTCGTGATATTTATTACGCTAGATCAGCAGAGTATTTTGAATAGCTCTGATTACGAGAATTAGCTCTCAGATCTCAAAGACTGTCACAGAAAATACCCATACGCATATGTACTCTCTTTCTCTATCCAAGACCTCATAGAAAGCAAAACTTATACAGAAAGGGGACAAGTATTTTCAAATAGGTAATATGTAACGGTATGGTGTTTTTCCATAGCTGCGATACATGTTCTGTGTCTATAGAAAAATGAACGGTGAATAAAAAACAGTTTACGCCAAGGTCAGGTTAATCCTTATTTGTATGTACAAATGTACTTGCATGTCTTTACGTTTATTTCCCTTACGAATTATTAAACAACTTCAAGAGCTGCCGGCGTTACGTGCCTTGAAGAAGCTTATAGGTACAGACACCTTTAATTTTAGCTTGTGGTGTAGGTAATTTATAGTATGGTAAGATTACAAATCTTCTTAGTTCGACTTATCTATTAATCTTAGTGGCCATATTATTATTATTATTTTTTAGTCCTTTTTAATTTAGAGGCTTTTATTACAAAATAATATGTTAGCCCCATCGTGGCTTATTCTAAGATAATTACTTACTATGTAATGATAGGAGACAGAGGAAGTCGTTGTTGTACATATATTTCAAATAGGTCTAACGCCGTTTTTGAAGTAGGGTCACTTAGAATACTAATGAAAAGTCCTACATCGTACACGTTAAGATTGTATTTGAACATCAACGAGTTCCTTTGGCGCTGGTATTTGGTACAATCCATTAGTAAGTGTTGGACATCATCAAGGACTCCGCAAATTTCACAATCGGGCGTATCGACTTTTTTCATGAGATGTCAAAACTTTCTAGATCGATAGTACCCTGAGCGCAGCCTATGCGCTATAACAATAATATTTCTATTTAAATTGCTATTGATAAACCAGGCTATATTATTGCCTAGTGAATTGTGAATGGGGTCGAGTTGAGCAACGCAGCATTTTCATGTAGCAAGTCTCTACAACGTTAAATTAGTTCTTACAGTGTTTGTAACAGCCTTATCAGTCTTTAATTGTTTTTGACAGTTGAAACCGGAGCACTGAAGGCGTTCCCGACGTTTGAATCGAAGTAATTACCTGTGTATGATCACTATTTTAGAAGACGAATGAAATAATTTGTAATACTCTGATTGAATCTCATAATCAGCGTATTAACTCACAAGTTGTATAACTTACTTGTACCTTCAAAAGGGCTGTTAAAAATAGGTCTATCCTCACAATTAGATTATAGCGTTAAGTGTTCAGTTCTTTATTACTTGCGACAACATTCATTATTGTCTCTTGCACCGAACAATGAGGCTTGCCGGAGTTGCTCTAATTTTGAACAAAAAATCAACCATAGCGTTAGAGTTTTTATTCAAAGTATTGTTTACATTTCAAAAAACCGCATGGCCTTTAATTTTAAAACTTCAATATTTAAAAGGTGTATTATGGAGTATGAAATACAATGAAAAATTATGAGGAATTTCTTTCGCGTCACCTCAAGTTAGCGGGTGGTAATACCCGATACAATATCTGTGAATAATCAGGTCTTATACATCTAACAAAGTTACACATTCAACTGCGTCTTTTTCACGCTAAGATTATAAACTTTTTCAACTTTAAAATAAGGTTGAAAATTAGAATCAGCTTACGAGAGTTGTAAAAATATATTTGTGTGTTATTGTAGTGAAATGAACAGTAATTTATCGTCGTCTTTCCAAGGTAATTGCGTAAATCATGCATTTATGACAGGAGGCCACAGGCGGCTTTGTCTACCCTCATGCCCGCAGTACCGAGCGATTCATTGTTACTAACGTAAACACTGACGTTACGTGTTTTCGTTTGAAATGGTAAAAAGTACACTTTTTCATTTGAGCCTTAGAATTTACCTGGACATTGCTTCTTTGACGATTAGTTGCAAAGAGTTCTTTTTTTGCAATTTATGGTCAGCCCGTTTTAAAGTACAATATCTTTTGTGTCTTTTTTGGTTGAACCACTATTTCTTTTAGATAAGACATTATTAATAAAAAATTTAAAACAATTAATTGCTTTCGTAACTTCTAATATATTCATAAATATTAAATATTCTAGAATAAAACCAAGCAATTTCTTGTAAACAGTTATCGCATGGAAGAGTGCTTGTCAATTTATTACTTGGATGCGCTTTGAATACTATGGTTACTTCTTTTAATTGCAGACGTATACAAACGTTATAAATTTAAAGTTAATTTCATACACAACTTAATTACGATGAAGCCTAATTACCGCCGATATGTAGCAAGACGGAAATAAGTAATTACAACATAAGTAGGTATGTATATTAACGAACAGACTGCTTCGTCCTACTAATCGTACATATGGTAATCATATGCTGTTATAAATCCAACCAAATACTAATGTAATTGTTTGTTTTGGATGAACTGTTGAATATGGCAATAAATAAACCGAGTTCAGGCACCAGTCTCTCATAGGTTAGTTAAAATGTACTGTTGGCTGTATATGATTTAAGGAACTAATGTGAAAAGAGAATAAATGATTTCATTATTTTATTTTTATTATTAGCTATATAGCTTAAATTCTGAAGAGTAACATAAGCTATTTTTTAAATAACGAACTAACAAGTGATGGTCTATTAGTTATCAATATTATGTTCGTGCCGACGTTACTCAAAGCGATATCGTTCCAATTTTAAACGGAGTACAGTTTGCTATTGATCAGGTCAAAACGTCATCTATTTCCAGTCATACAAGTTGTAACAATCTATTAACAAATATAGTATAAAATCATATCGAAGCTAAAGACTTAATTAGCGGTCGCGACGGGGCACCGCGCACGCGCGGTATCTTATCTCGGCTGCGCCGGCGCACGATTTGAACAACGAACTCTAAAACAATGTTGTACAACGTTTGTGAACAAGCCTGTGCTTGTGAAAATAGGTAAGGCACTTAGACATGGCGATACCGCCATT
Organism: Catocala sponsa; assembly: GCA_963564715.1. Taxonomy (NCBI): domain Eukaryota; kingdom Metazoa; phylum Arthropoda; class Insecta; order Lepidoptera; family Erebidae; genus Catocala; species Catocala sponsa. The sequence continues at coordinate 17,573,760 of OY751337.1, read as the reverse complement.
TATGTTCACGTTAAATATCTCAACAGTATAGACTCAAACTCAACTATATGCTAAGACAGATGCTAATATGGTGGATAAAAATAGAATAAAAGTGTAGAACCTAATTAAAATTAGTGTTTAATTAGAATCATTCAATAAGTCAACCTCGTCATGTATGAGGTCGACTTCTTCAAACATAATTCGGCAGCTACCGAACCAAGTCGAAATAGAGACACAGTAACCCTCTTGATTTGTTAAACAACTTTTAAAATACATAAATGTAACTTCGACTTTCTATAGGTAGCTACAACATCGAACGGATTATTAAACTATACGCATGTCAAATTAAGAACATTACATTGTTTTAGAAGAACAGTAGTCGTTCTCAAGACATCAAATAATAAGCCACTCGATTGTTATAAATCGAAACTTGTTCGCAATAAATTTATTAATGATAATCTCTTCCATATTGTCTTTATTTCAGCGACGGAGCCCCGACTGCGCGGGAGTTGCCATACTGGCGTACTTGATACCGGACAGAAGGATTTATGTTCTCACTACACGTATCTGAATAATATTATTATAATAATATTTTTAGTATGCACATATTTGAGTTGCACTACCACTTCGAAATAGTATGGATTTGTAAGACTCTGCCGATAGCGATTTGAATTTGGAATTAGTTTAAGATAATATTTGAATTAGTATGGCGTTTTGGATAATTAACCTTATTTATAATAACCGCTTTTTAGTTCTAATTGCCTGTACTGGGCGTTCTAGATACTATTTACCTGGATTTCTACTTCGGAATAGTGTAGATTAGTTGTAGATTAGTTAAGATGTGTGACAGCTATTTGAATTTGGAATTAGTTTAGAACACTTTTTAATTCGGTGTGACGTTTTAGATAGTAGATCTTATTTACATTTATCGCTTTTAGGTTATATTTGAAGCTTAATTTTCTACTTAATATTTACCTGGATACATCTTCGTTCTGGCTTATGGGTGAGTAAGACAGTGTACCTAATTTTGAGAATGGAAAGAAAAGGTATTATTTATCATTGAAAATGTAAAATATAGTAGTAGTAATAATATTATACACATAATGTACATATATTGAGTCTTACACATATATCTCTCCTCAAATGTCGCCAATGTATGACCCAAATATAGTACTCACGAGTCTCAGTGCTCTTTACGTAGCTTTTATGTTTGTTCAATCATCGCGATACAGGCATTATTTTTAATGTGATATTTGTCACTAATAAAAATATATGTACTTACTTATAAGATTAGCCTCAAAAGCCAGAATTAAGGACCCACGTTATAGAATTCAATCCTATTGTTATCTATCAGGCACGTTTGCAAACTCCATACCGAAGATTTCTTGAGAGAAAACATCCATAAAATTTTATTTGAAACCGGAATCGAATCCGAGACCTTACAATCACAAGCGCACCTAAGAAGATACCTATACCACGGGACCAAAGTCGTACCAAAAAAATCTAATTACCAATCAAATATTTAAAATCAGTGCACACAAAACTTTAGTACATTCTCAAATAACGTGCAAGACCCTACAAGAGTTAGGTTACGCGATAACACCTAGATAAACATGTACGTAGTGGGTATCGCAAGAATCGCGCGGGTGGCGAGTTCGCCTCCCGGCTAATTAAGATAACTCAATATGTCCGTCGCTAGCGAAATATGGCTGCGTACACGCAAGACAGATAGCTGCGCGAGGTTCCGCGGCAAATTGTTGTATGACATGCACTCTTCGAACAATCATCATTATATAAGTTTCCCTCAATATAATTATGCAACTTTTAAAGGATTTCAGTACTCTACAGTATCTAATGACAGGACTTCATTACATATACACATGACATATAATATGTCCTGTCCTGTCCATGGTTTGCGATGCTTAACCTCGTCGATTCCTTCGCATGAGTTTGCGTTTATGTGTTGGTCCCGGATACGAAATCCGCATCAAGCAGTTGTTATTAAAATTTTTGTTCTGCTTGCGATGGTCTCGTTAGTCTCTTCGCATAAATTTGGTCCTGGCTACGATTCCCGGGTCGATTAATGGCAAATAAATGTTCTTTTAAGTAATTCTCAGAATCAGTACGGAGTCAGTACAGCCTGTGAAAGTGGGTTTAATGCACCTCTGCTAATCTTTTTAGGAATACAACGTCGTGAATCTATGAAACATTATTATTACTTATATATGTTATAATATACTTCATATTAATCTGTCCAGCCTTAGAATACCAGCCATAATTAAAAATCTATTGTCTCAGACCGCCAGTGTGTTGCTGCGACTCAATACGTTTAAACGATAACTCTTTTGTACATATCTCCAATTCATAGTGAACTAATAAAAATATGGGTAAAACAAAAGATCTACTTACCACATTTCTAAAGGCTAGAGGTCGTATTTAATCAGCGCAATAAATTTTATTAAGCCACCTACCTCCGTACGTAAGAAAGATAAGTTTAGCCAAGTCACTCCCACGTGTATTTGATAACCCAATACTAAACACAAGCAATACGTAATATACTAGTCCGTTAGCTTTATATTCACTAATAAAGGCATTAGGTATTAAAATGTCTAAATAAAAACATAGTAAGTACCTACCTATAAAACATTTTGAGGGTACATAACCCAAACCCACCTTTATGCACTTGATCGTTTCTAAAATGACAAATCCGTTTAGAAATAGAATGATTTCTTTAAACCTTTATATTAAGTTTCTATTTAGGTAAATAAAAACTTAATACAAAGGTTTAAAGAAATATTAAAGTTTAAAGGTTTAAAGAATGTAGGTACATGAAAACAATGATATAATTATGGAGCTGTATTATTGATTGCCTTTGCCTGTCTTTAGTTTAGCAAAGAAAAATCTTTCGTAGACAACACAATAAATTCAAAATTCAAAAAGAGAACAAAATGTTGACGTCACGGACAACCTATGCCCTGACTACCCTAAACAAACGTAACATGAAAACGCCTCATTAAGCAAGTACCAAAATCCGATATAAGGCAGGCTCCACGGTAACCCAGCTAATAAAGTGAGCACTCTCACGTTGCTAATTAGACCGTTAATTATAAGCCTTTCACAAGAGCCTTAATTTCTGCATAAAACACTATCCGAAGCCACCCTTAATTTTTGAAGGGATATTGTTACGTGTACTTGTTACCTAGTTGTTTGTTTATCTAACGTTGGTTTTGCTTTTTTTTTACGTTTGGCCTGTAGCAGCGTCCCGACAGCGACCAGGCACAATTGTTTTTGAATTATATCTAGCATTTCAAAAATAGACAGATTAATTAAAATTAATGTCATTATAGCTGTTAACAAAAGTGAAACCCCTAAATAGACTATGTCTAGACTGCAGTCTAAGTATACACGTAGACTGAACGAGTGATGCAAAGATTTAAGCGGTTACCTTCCGAATACGTCGCGGAGTGTTGTGTGTTGAATCTCCACACGAGCAAAAATTTGTTCCACATTATAAATAATTTTTCCTAGTCTAGGTATCTTTGTGTCTGTTGTTTTAATATTTGTAAAACCCCGCAATACAGGAATTATTCTTAGTGGAACAGCTGTCTATAACAAGAACGACTTCTAAGATTTGCCTCAAAAGCCAATGATTTATATCTATTTATAATAATACGCATATCGAATAATAATTATGACAAGTTTTTTTTGTAAAGGAAAAAGCCATAAGAGGAAACCATTGAGATAATTCCCTTTAAGGTTATTGAATAAACACTGGTCACTTGATACTGCTGCTTGGTCTACGAAGTGAATTTTGATCACATTTCACAATAAAACACTACTTGTAATAATAGTTGCATTCAGCATATTGATTCAGTTACTCGTAAGATTCAAATCATAAATGTGCTTTACTATTTTTAAATATGGCTACTTTTCTTCTTCTTTTTTTTTATGTTAAGTTGTCATCTGCCACACAATGGCAACATGACATGTAAATTATAAATATAGTATTATAATAACTCTCGCTCATATTGAAAACTAAACACTATCGTTCCCTATCTTATGTGTGAGCTCACTTTTCTTAGTGTGGACACTTCTTCGTGCGATCTTTATATTACATTGGGGGCAAATCAATGATTTAAATCTTTGAGTAAGTCTATTAAAAATCTGCACCTACTCTAATATTTTAAATGCGAAAGTAACTCTGTTGGACCACGACTAACCAGATGCAAGGATTTTAGTGAAAGTTGATAATGAGATTGGTTGTAACCTGGGGCAGTACCTTCATAAGCTGCCTTTTATCCCGGTATGTGATTCTGTAGGTTTCACGCGAATTAAACCGCGGTCAAGAACAAGTATAAGTTATATTATGGTATGATACTTTAACTATGCTACGATATTTTTATATATTGTTCGATTACATTTAATTAGAATGCAACACATACTATGAAATATAGCGCGACATAGCTTAAATTTAGATTAGAATAGTGTCGCTCTTGGCTTGTCAATGACACCGAACATACCTATCTATCGTTATCCACACTCTCAGTTTGCAATATTCCATTTGCTTATTCTCCCAAAAACAAATACTATGTAGCAATGACTAATACGGTTTAATAAAAATAAGAATATTTTCTTTTTCTACATGCTACTTGACAGTCATTAGTTGGAAATTTTTTATGTAAAATGAACCCATGTTAGGAGAGCAATAATTACAATAGTTTAGACGATAGTTTTTTAAATATTTGTCAGTATCAGATAGTTAGATCATGGACTCCAAGCAGTCCCTTCCTTTACAGGAAGTCACGAAGACTCTGACTGACGCTAAATGCGATCCGCGGCCTGACCTTTCCTTGGCACCAACTATCAACATTGTCATCAAACCAGTCACACGTTCCTTGTTGACGACCGCGTGGCATTATATTGACTATAATAATTTGTAAAAAAACATTCACAGATTCATGCCTGTATACGCAAAAAAAGTAGGAAGGTATATTAAACTATCATTTCGCCGATTATGTTTTAACGTCCCATGTTATTAAGTGTTCCACCCTCTATTGAGGGTGAAACTTATTACCATCTACCAGGACTATTTTCAGACTTCGTATCGCTATTGTTAATTTTCTGACAGATAGAAACAATTATACTTTAGCTGACCTGGAATTCGACCTGGGACCATTGTACGCTAATGTAAGATCAAACTTATGCCACAGGACCAGATCCTTCCTCTACAGACTACTCAAGTTTATGATATAGCGTTCCCACTCACCCACTTTTCAGTATATAAGTGAGAGCCACTGAACCTTCCAGTACCCGAAAGCACTTTCAGGGACCAGTTGTAGACAGGTCTTGGCCCCCAATATGCCACAGGACCAATAAGGTTATATAACAATATATTACTACAACTCATGCACTATAGAACCCTATTTCGTATATTAATACAAATATTGCAACGCGAGATGAAAACATTGACCACCTGCTACTATTATATATATTTTTTGCTTCCTTCCTTTATTAATAATAAATATAAATTTATAGTAATCAAGATAGCCTTCATTTTAAATTAATAAACTCCAGTTAAATAAAGTTGTAGCATCAGAATTTATAACTCAGGAAGCTTAGGCGAAAGTATATGTCGTCCATATTTCTTAGTTATGCTATTGCATCACTTAAACACAATTAAGATACAATCTTAATTATTATAATTTGTCAGTAATAACTAGAGAAAGACCTGGAGCCAAATTTGTCTAGTCTAAATAATAAATCCCTATTGAAATGGGCATAAGATGAATCCAGAAGATAACACACGATTTCCATCCTTTAACAGGCATCTATGTATAGCCTTCCAAAGTCCGTTCCGTTATGGACTTATAGATCTGTAAAGTCTGCCAACCGCCACTGAGCTAGCTTGGTGGACTATGGCCTGTCCTTTTAAATACTGAGTAAAGACTCGTGCCCAGTAATGGGCAATTTTATAAATATCATTGATATTATTAAAATAATAAATACAGTAGACACTATGAAGCTTACTTCTATTGGACCTTGTTATTACTTTAAACATAGTTTGACAAAAATCTGATTGTTGTGAAAGCATTTTAATAAGCTTTTTTAAGATGGTAGCTGCTAATTTAGGTACTGCTAAAACAATACACAAATTTAGTCCAACAGATCTGTGGCCAGACAAATATTTATTATGTGCAGAGTTCAATTACTGCAGTAGCGAAATAATCACCTAAACCATTATGTTATCTGTGGAATGTCCACGATAAGTAATTATATAGTTCAGAGGTCGTTTATCAACTATTTGGGAACTAGTTCCAAGTAGGACTGGACGTGGCGATATTGCACAAAATTTTGCAGTTGCTCAAAACTATCTATCAAACCAGTATTTCTAAGACGACCTATAAATAACTAACTCGTGTGCTCAATCATCATGATTTACGTTTATAAACTTTCATATAAATCTGAGTATTATTAAAGTTCACGTGTAATTTAATACAAAATACAACGTTAAGATTCTGATTTACTCGCACATAAGTGACGAAAGATTCGATAATTAGGTAACTATGTAAAAATAACTCACGTGACACAAAAATAACCTCAACGTGATACAAAAGAGTTTAGGGATTTCGAAATATCTCAAGGTGGTTATGAATTTGGTTTAATTTTTAAATTTAAATATAAGACATCTAAACTGTACTTACGCTTGTAAATGTATACTGTTTGCTAACCTAACAGTATACTGTTACTGACGATCGAACTATAACAATTGACTGAGGAAAGTACTAGATAAGCGCTTTGGTTATCTTGTACCTACATCACCTGTCATGTACATTGACAGATTGTATGGATTTACATTAATTAAATTAGCTGTAGACTACCTACGTTTACACAAGATGACTAAGGAGGCAGTCAGTATATATATGTGTATGTATATCATAGTCAAAGTTCATCACCACAATGTTGATATAACAATACAATAGCCAACTTGAGCTATATAATTCTTTATAAAAATAATCGATTCCTACACGAAACATTTATTTGTGTGGTCCACAAATAATTATTCTGAGTCTGAGTGTAGGTTATTTAAAATAATGACATAGTGTTTGACGTCAACGAATTAAATATCAATAACCACTCAATTAAAGTTCTTGCCAATCCTTTTACATTGTACATTATTATTATACGAATAATATAACCCCTTTTACTGTCACTGCTAGGCACAAACCCCAACCCAGAAATAGAGGTGTTATACATATTGTTGCCTGTTTATATCTCACTTAAATTGAGAAATAAATTAGCTCTGCAGACATATTATCTCCATCGTATTCCTGTAAGCAAGAAGTGTACGGGCGAGTAAATAGCTAAATAATAGGAGTCCCTCACCAGGTGGACTGTAGTCATTACTCTTGCGGTAATCCTCCGAATACACCCTGATTTATGTGGGCCCAGACACGGACCACCAAATTTAGGTGTTTTATAAAAAATGGAGCTTAGTTTCTTGGTTATAAATAATGTTAGAAAATCCCACGTAACGGGAATGGGTTTCGTAACTATACGCGTCGCGGTGTTCCTGATGTTCCTGTATTTAAAAATAGTTAGGTTTATTTGTGGTTAAAATTGTTTCGGATACAGGTGATAAGTTGGAATTCCGTTTGAATAAAAGACTTGGTTTCAAGAATGTTAATTAAAATTCTTGCAAAATAGCTGCAGAAAGTTTACAGGATATTGAGAACTACGAAGTCTTTAATTTTATTGCATTAAATTTGTGTATTAATATGTTTTATCACTTCGCTGCAGGGATTTTATTAAAGGGACAAGTATATAGGTACGTCAGCAAATGCTTGTGAGTGTAAAGTATTAAATTACTTTTTACTTGCCTTATTATTGGCATGTTTCAAAGTGTGTGATACATGCCGATAGTATCGCTACATAATGCCACAAAAAATAAAAAACATTCAATGCCCTATAAACAGTAAATATTTGACTTTGTAAATAAATATGTACCTACATTATTTATATTCTTACTGCCTGTGTGGCGCAAATTTACTCTATGCGTTTAATGTGCATGAGTTGCCGAGATATATTCTCGAGTCGAGCAATGTGTTATTAGGTATTTTTAACAAGAGTTTGTTCAACATTAGACTTGATGCAATATTTATTCTGCCCTTTCGTGTATTTTGTATGATACCTACCACGCTGATTTCTGTATAGGTATTTTGTAATGTATAGTTTTCTGCCATACCTCACGCAATGATAACCTAATACCTATTGCACCTGCTCACATAGTTCACTGACCTCAGCATGTTCAATATATGTAATGTATGTTCATAAGAAAATTATTTTTTTTGTATATTACTTGTATTAAAACATGCTTATTTATTAATTAGTAGTATTATTTTATCATTTTCCTCGATTTTATTTTGTAGATATGAAAGTTCACTCATTAGTATCTTCTTGAATGTAGTTTAGTAGTACATATGTAGTTATTATTTTGTTTCGCCATTAAATTATGTTCCTCAATAAATTTACATATTATTCATAATGTATTCTACCTCCTAATTCCCGACATTGGCCTCACATTCAACCAGTCTTTCAACAATAAACGAACATATTTCCCCAACATCTTGAATACATGTAGATATATGCAGTAAATAAATAAAGTCTAAAATCGCGCAGCAAAGAATCGAACCCCACATCCCGTAGCGGCCTCGCAAGCAAACTTCCTGTTTGGCACGACACCATGGCTACTTTTCTCGATACGTACACTACTTTATTTTCCCGTATGTCTGTATGCGTATATGTCAGGGCTTTCCAGCCAATCGTTAGATTTTATTATTTTGAGTTTTATTCGCTATGTTTAATTCTGATGCAAAAAGAAATGGTTGTATTCTGCAGATTTCAGAGCTTTGAATGTTAGTCCGCCTGTGTTTTTAACGCCTATGTTTGAAATTTGGTCTCTTTATATATACGTATGTGTAGTATTTATTGTCTTGTGTTAACGCGTACGATAAATGTTGAAATTGTACTACTATAATTATTGAACTGCGATAAAATCCACATATAAGTAACTTGATCTTTTATTTTTAATAAACTATGTATTATGTTTCAATATCTTAGCTTTTAAGATTGCAAGCAAATCTTATAATTTGAAATGGTATTAACACATGCTCTATTAAATTCTAAACGACAAAATTCAAGTTGTTATTGTGACCACATTACTAGAAATATAATTAAGAGAACTAGTAATAAAAAGGCATAAATCACTCAAAAGCAAATTAGTGTCTTCTGTAATCAATCAGCGACCGTAAAACCATCACTTATAGTATTTCCATTTTATGTACGAGAACAAAACAAAGCTATACACTCTGCAACGCGCTGTCTCATTCTAGCACATGCAATGACAAGATTTTACGCGAAGGCAATAAGGTCCCATTTTTGTAACTAAAGCCAGCAATGTTAATATTATGTAGGTATGCACACATTTCATAAATGTCACGCCGTCAAATTCCATAATCGATCATTTGTGACCAATGCGACCTAAGAAAATATTGTGAGCACTTCTTAACAGGCCTAGCAGTAACACAGTTTAGTTATGATATGAATTTACGAGCGCAGTGCACCTCATATGTCTCGTCAAGTGACATAAATTATATTCATTGGCTAATAACGAGAGTCCACACATCGTCTGACTAGTAACTACGTAGGAATTTAAATTGTCATTCGTATCACTGCTGAGATTTTGAAATTGTTTAGCACACAGTCGTTGGACTGTTATTTGGTATGAATTGGGGTAAAACTAGTATTTTATAAAGTCAAACTTGATGTAGAGTATGAACTCTACATCAAGTTTGACTTACAACTTTGCATTCACATGCAAACTAATTCTAGTTGCAATCTTTGTATAAGCTCTTGATAAAAGTAGATTGGAACACATTTCGAACAAGATCTTTTAGTTGCGTCGTTATTTTAAATTCTTGTTGGCGTATTTTGATCTAAAATATCTGCAATTCTCATAAATATCTTTTAGCTAATTCTAGTTACACTCAGATGAGGGTAGTGAGACTAATATTAGCTCCAAATAATTTTATTATATTCCCTTCGTCAAATAATAAAGAGTTGGGAAGTGTTCAATCATTGCCTTCTTGTAACTAACCGTTACAATCTTTTCTAAGGGCAAACAAGATAACAAAGTTGATATTCTAGAAGCTTATTAACATGTTCTTATAGCTATCATTTAGTGAATGCAATTTTAATTGAACTGTCGTGGTTTGCTGCAAAACAATCAATCGCCAAAAGTCAATTTGTGTGATATAACTTAAAACATCAGATACCTCATTCTGGTCACTTTATTCAGCATTATATTTAGGTAGATGTGCTTTGGTTTCTCCTGGATATGATTGAGGTTAATGTTACTTTGAACTCTTATATTATATAGCCATCGGCAATGCTTGCTTGCATGCTTTTCATAGGATGCTGCTATGTTAGTCAGAACGAAGATACACTATTTAGTACTGAACTATGTGCTGAAAAGCCGATAGGTGCATTATTAATAAACTATCAGTAGCTTTTACGACAAAAACATAACAACCATGAAACAGCAACCATGAAAACTGCTGCAATGATAGTAGGTAGTAAGTATTCGGCACAAAAGTAATCTGTCAACACCCCTTTAGCCAGCGTATTAGAACTATGACTTGTTTTCTCTTATTTCTAGAGAATTCTAGCACATAGCAATACAACATTTATGACTTAGCTAAAATTGTTGTTGAATAAAGAGACAACTTGAAATTGATTGTTTTACATCTTAAGGATTATAGGAAGTAATATAATGTAAATAAAAGCAAGTAATACAGTAACAGAATTTTATTTAATGCAGATCCATCTCGCACTATAGCCGATATTGTACAAAAAATTATAATATCGTTTTCCGTTCATAATTATAGGTAATGATAGGTAATGTATTACACAACTTTTCACACTGTTACAATCATGAAACACAAACATTTAAATCATCCTCTACGCTAGAATCCCTCGAGTTTTTAAGTATTTCTCTTCATTTATTACTATATTATAATTATTTTACATTACAATAAAATTGGGCCTACCTATTTACGTATGACAAATGCTTCGTGAAGGATAAAATTTACGTATTACATTCATGAGCACGTTTCGATTAAAATAAATTATCGATTTCGTTCAACGGTAAACTTATCATTTTCAAAATGTCGCAAAATATACTGTGAATTATTAAAACAAGTGTACGAATTTCGAATTTCGACGATAGTATACAACAAATGTTGTGTTTAATTCATTAAGAAGCTTTATAAATAAGTTTATAATATTTACAATATGTAACAAAAGTTCTTTAATAAAACTTAGACCAAGATTCTTTCAGTGACAGCGCGTTTTCACCGAGGCATTATACTCGTACAAGCGTTGACAGTTACCACCAAAACATGTATAATACAAGTGATATAATTTATTTGTAAACAATTTAACAAGTGTTAATACACATCAGTTAACAGTTTCTACAGGTATATTGGTGAAAATGCGCTGCAAGTAGTGCAAAGTTATTAAAATCGTTGTTTAAATTATAAAATCATAATTATCGTTAAAAAGGAACTATAAAGAGGTAATTAGATGAATCGATGATTAATAAAAAAATGAATTTGGCACTTCGAAGAACGTTAAACATAAGATGTGCCGAAAGAACCTCGATCAAATTTTACACGACCACTCGAATCGCCATTACATTATACAGAAGAAAAATTACGTATATGTTTATAGGAATCCAAAAATATTACCACTACTGTATCTTAAAATAAATTACATTATCTATTACTTAAATTTAATTAGCTATTCGTATACTGGGCACAACTAGTTTTGATTCATGTCATTTTTAAGTGACTATAGGTAAACTATTTTTCTAAGAATAAGTTAAGCTATCGACTAATAAATGGAATATTTTTTTTTCATACTAAAGCTTTTGTAGTTACGTATAGGATCTCTGGCGGGACGCAATGGACTCAAATGTTTAATACATAATACATTAATAGAAAAAATGGTAGGCACGAAAGTCCGTCTTCAATTTTCAATTGATCAAGTCAAAAATCTCATAAATATACATAAAATTATGGTAAGTATACATCAGTCGTTTGCGTCGCGCCAGCAAAAAATATTTTTAAGTTAAGTCTGTAAATGTATCACTATTGTGTGTTTCAAAGACGTATACAGACGTTGTACATCAGATTTCGGTTACAAGTACATATACACTAAGTCTTAATATTTACATTACAATAATTTGTTTGACACTGCGACTCGGGATGATGAAGTCATGAGAACGAATTCAATACTTCTATAAACGATTCTATAATATTAATACAATATTATTTCTGGTCAAAACTTCGAGTATTATAGACTCCGCGCAGCACACTCTTATATTCTACTAAGATCATATGAATAGTATGAGACCCCTCGCCGCAGTGACGTATTCGCACCCTCGTGCTTACCACGCCCGCTCGCTACCAAACATTTTGTAAAGAAATGAAATCTAGATACCGAGTACTGGCAAGCGCTCCTCAATAATAATCCCGTATTGTTTTAGCGAGGTACCTAATATAACTCGTATGAAAGGCATTGCGATAAAATAAACAAAAATAGTAAGTATAAAGAGCTGTAAAACCCACCTCAGTTCGACACCGCGTTTTGGCAGATAAAGTGCGATTTCGAGTGAGCGATAGTGGGGCACGATTCGCACGATAAATAAAAACACAATTCCATTTGAAGCTCGGAGCTGCGGCGCGGCGGCCGTGTCCCGTGTACCTCAGCAGGCGTTCAAGATTTATACAGGGAGATGCGGAACAATATATCACGGAACAGTACGCGGGAACTCGACCTATTCCTAGCGCGGAGCAGCCACCGTCCCGATGGAACATGATAGCAGATCACCCCGACAGATAGCGACAGGCTCACAACTAACGCCATGTCGGCCGGACAATAACTGTTCGCTTTCTAATGGTTCTATCTAGAATATAGTGCGTGCACGACCACCACTCACTCCGCCACGGTTGCGTAACACGTCGATACTAATCGATTTATATTAATCGATACGCCTGTTTAATATCATCTTATTAACATAATGTATTCGTATGTAAGTCAAGCTAAGCGATAAATAAGCGAAGACCGAATTGCGTATTTTTCATCCGAGCTTCATATAATTTATAGTCGACGATGATATCGCGACTGGTTCTTTTATTTGTGAAATAGTGATACGCGGAGCTTGCTCGGTAAGCGTTACTAACGGGAAATTTTGACAATAAATCTCTGGCAGTCGATTGCCTAAGCGTTCGTGTGGGCTGGCGTAAAAATTTATTCGACAGTCGATTTTGATATCTTGATCTCGCGACGTCAAAACGAGTCGGAGCGTGCGGGCCGAGCGACAATATGACAATCGTAACATTACATCACAATAGCTGCGTATACATAGATCGGAGCGCGCTAACTTACACACACGTCGGCCCTAAGACCTACCAAAGCATCAACGCAACACACGCACGGCCACCTGAAACAAAAGGAAAAGCGAAATTAATCAAAATGCCAATCATAAAAAATTAAAAATGCAAATGCGTGTTTGGTTTTGCCATTCATAATTTATAATTTAAGCAGGGTTAGGTAAACGGTGTATGAAAAACTCCATATCGCCAGTGTTGGCTTAGGATAATTGGAAGCATATAATTTGGGTATATTGCCGAGGAGACAAATGTGACGGTTTTGGCGGTATTTATAGACGCTTGGCACTACTGTGGAACAATTTAAAATCTAAAGCGCACGACGATATTTCATCAGATCGAAATACGTTCTCATAAACAAGGGCGGACTTAAAATGCAAATAATTTCGCGCGAGCCCCATGGGCATGTTAAAACAAACTCAGCATTCTAACAGCTTTTCATTATTTATCGCTTACGCTCACGGAACGGCGAATTTTTTTTTCAACTAAAGTTAATTTCTAGCGTAATGCGTATTTGATAAAAGGCTGTATCTCTGGCAGGCAGGCTCCGTCGAGCCGGCTCTGAAATTAAGATGTAACATGATGCGAGAACGAGCAAGAGCAGCTAGATTTATTGCTATACCACTTTGCATATGCTGATTTACAAAGACGGTGTGCGCGTACTGAGCGGTTGCGTGTGTGACAGCTACAGTTTAGCTGTGTTATTTAATATGTTCGTGCCGTCATACCGGTCGCTTTATTTGATTCACTATTATTTATTTCTATGAATAAATATATTGAAATCAAAGCGTGTATAAAGGTATAAAAAATATAGGCAAGATAAGCAAAAATATGTCACTATAAATACTAGGTTGTAAAATAACGTGTTTATACATAATCATCTTCTACTAATTCATTTAAAACATTCGGGTCCATAGTAAACAAAGTTAAGTTTATCCAATATAAACTAATAATAAATTACTTATAAATCATAAATAAATATTTTATTTGTAGGTTTATTTGATTTTACCTCATTTTGTAATAACCACTATTCAACATAATCAAATGCTTTACAGCCTTAATAGGATTTCAAGACTTCATAATTCCGTCAAACCATTAAAATTTGTAGATATCAAAAGAATCTATTGCCATCAGAAATATAAACATATCTATTTTAATTTTATATTTTATACACATACCTATACAATTTAATTATGTACGAAATCTGCAAGAGTACAAGTAAAAATCTGTCCTTTATTAGGTATATTTTTTTTTTTACAATACGATTTCCTAGACCATTTTATATGCAGTTTAGAAAGTATGATATTTAAAACTGAATAACACAGTAAAATAATAAATATATTAAGTTAACAGCTCTATAGAGATAGTGTGCTGCTGATGTGGCCCATTCGCGCAGCGCGCGCGAGCGGGCCGACTACGACTGTCTGGCGATCCGCAGTCAGCAGAAAGAAACACATAACAGAAACGTTCGTACTGCTTGCGTTGCAAAACCAAGCCTTTTTATTTTAATAATATATTTTATTTTATTGTTACTCTTTAATTATTACTTTTACTAATACTTTACACCGGCGACCAGACACAATAGGTTTTCAATTATGTCTGGCTTTTAACAATAAACAGGTCAATATCAAAGTGTTGTGCTGGAATTTATTATATCTTTCTTAGTTTTAAAAGGACAACTTTCGCACTAGAAACGATGCCTGTACCGCGAGCGACTCTAGAATTAACATTGAAATAACAGACACACAAAAAATCCGGACTCAAAACCATTTCTGTATCACACAATTGTCGTGTGAGATTTAACCCAAATATGGAAACAATACCTATGTAGTAGTACAAAGTATTGTACTAGTACTATATGTACTAGTACAATATATAACATTAGCATTATTAACTAGATAAGTAGAGGGGTACTGTAGCAATTATGAGTCAAACGTTTGATTAAACATCCTACCAATCAGTAGGTACGTAATTTATTGCGATAAACAAGGAAGCAACTTCGTACAGCTAGGGGGAGCTCGCAAAAAGTCAAAGTAGTACAAAAAGGCTCACCTACCATCCCGGTCAAGGAAAGTAATAAAGAAGAGGGACGCGAACCGAATAATTGATACGATTATGTGTTACTACTGCACAAGAGATAAGGGTGGCCACATACTGCGACTGTAACGAACAGACAATAACGTCGCATCGTATTTAACTTCTATACCTACAGCGATGTGGTACCGACTTTATACTTCAGACATGTGCGCACTTAACAAATGTTTATCTGAACATGTCATATGGTTTTGTTGCATAGCATTACGCAATAGCCAGTTCAAGACCTAATCTGTTTCCGAACGCCACAAAACGAAAAGCGCCGCTACCGACACGGGCGACGACCTCAAACGCGACTAACACGAATTCTATTCTATTTTCAGATGTTGACCAGTATAACGCAGCACCAAGAACAATGGAAGAAGGGCGGCGAGCGCTTCGTCAAGTGCGAGAGCCCATAAATCCAGTAGGACGCGCAATTTGTTGAATTACAGCATGCGCCAGCCAGCCACCGGGCCGACGCGAAATTAGCTCCCACAGAGATAAATTGACGGCGGCCCGCTAAATAAATTATTTGGGAAAACCGAGAAAAAACGGGCGTCTTCCCTTGATAAGGGTTGCGAGTATTCTACCGTGGAAATAATGAATATCGACCGCCGAGCAGAGCACGTATGCCACACAACTATTGTCAAACGTGTGTTATATAACGACTCCTGTCCTAAAACCACGTCGGCACTAACACCACTATCAATTTATTTGCATGATTGATGCTTGATTACACGGACCCCTAAATTACACAATTTGCATATAATTTCAAAATTAAACGCTCCTATAACTAGCTGTCAACACATCAATCAAATTTAATTAAGCTATGAATAGAAGCACTTCATAAAATCAACACCTTAAAACTCGTACCTGGTTCAGTAATTAACCGAGCAATTATCACATAGGAGCCGTTATTTAACTACCTAGGTATTTCTCACGACAATAAAAAAGGCAATTAAAGCTCAATAACCGACACGAAATTAAACTTTACACGTGAATATGCCGTTTACATTGGATTAAACGACGCTTAACGTGTTTTAAACTAAGTATGCTGAGCCTACAGTGTGTGCATTTTTGACGAGCGCGACTAATCGTTTACTAACCTTTTACGTCGCATTGATGCAAGAATGTCAATACTGTAGATTAGTTATAATCAGTGTCAGTTTCAATACAAATATATTAAATAAAATTAATGTCTACCTCGGACAGCTTGTAATATCGAATTTGACATTAGCAAGCCTAATATGGCGACTTTTACCACGTAAAGAAAATCCCTCTAATGTTGTTTTTTTAACGCAAACATCTCTCAAAAGGGTTGCATCACCCTTTCTTTCAGCGGGATTAATCTTAGTTGTATATTCAAGATTTAGGCGGCAATAAGAAAGACGCATAGGTGGGCTTACGAAGGGGCGAGCCTGGCAAATTGTCTCAGATTCCACCCCAGCCTGTAAGGATTTTATTACATTCGTTAACGCATATAAGATTAATGTGGAAATACTTTACATTTGTATGTAAATTCTATAGGGATTACACTGAAGAAAGGGTTAAAAATTATAACCGCAAATGAGTCTATTGTAATTTATATGAAAGTGGTTAGTAGTTAGTTTGTAACACCTGTACCTACACAAGATCGATTTTTCTTGCTTGTACTTATTACACTGCAAGTTAGATTTCATTAAACTAAATGTGATTTATTACCATGATATAGTTATTTATGTATGGGTAAAAAGCAAATATTCCAAATTTTGTATATAGTCCAATTTTTGTCCTAGAATTATTCATACCTATGTTTTTTTTTTTGTATTACGCCAAGGTTACAACTCTACACGGTATTTTAGCCCGACAATAATCTAACACGTTATTTTTTTTATCCTCACCTTTGGATCATCAAATCCAAAGCATTCAAAATTGGAACAACCAATTATATTCGAAATTCAAAATTGGAACTGGGGTGCCATGTTTAAAAAGGAGTTCGGTTGCTCCCCGTGTACCTGCGCGGAGTGGCCATCAATTTATCTACATCCCCACCCGACGTGTGCGGGCCTCGTGTGACGTGTGTTCGATGTACGCCATTACTGTATCGTCTATTGTTACTATTATTATGTTTGATGTTCCCTTTTAAACTCAAGACTATTAAACTAAGCTTAAATCTAGATTATGTTTTTAAGTAATCATTTATTGTTTTAAAATACGAAGATATATAAGATATAAACAAAACACGATATTTCAATTTCAATACATATTGGCTTGCCATTTTTACTATAATATTCGCTTTCAAAATTATATATGTAAATTACATTAGAATCTAACGCAATTTGCTTTGCGAGCAATATTAATATTAAAAGGGGTACTGTGATTTTTTCCCGCAACGCTCCGCCCCCCGCCCGGGACATTTATCAGGATTTTGGACGGCACCAGCTAAAATTTTGGACGCTTTAAGCTGGGCGTAAATTTCACATAACATGACACGACCGCGTGAAAAAAAGAACGAAAAGTTACTCGAAGCGTTTGCTTGTGTATTCAATTCAAATGAAAATAAACAAAATGTTATTATCATATTTAAATAGCGTTATATTATCACTATAACCAGTAGTGTAATGTACCATTAAGACTAGTAATAATTATATTCGTTTCACACATTCTTAATTCAATATTTTCAACGGGTCGATAAAAATCAATGTTTATTTAAATAGAAATTCAATATAATATGTAGTTCCTCGTTGCCGGCTACAAGTATACATTATTAAAAATTCATTATTCAAAATATCAACGGTATTCTAACCTGGAGGGCTTTCACATAAATTCTCATTTCTCAAGACACGACCAATTATACGGCAGTTTTTAAAAGCAACCGTTAGTAGGCGCATGCGCGATAGTTTGTCGCCTTAGTGAACTTTCACACTACACGATATTTATATTAATTTTATTTTTGGGCCCGGCTAATGCGGTCGACGTGCTCAGACTAATCTTTCTTTTTTCTTGCTATTTATTTCTGTAACAATTTGTTATGTGCCACCATTAGGTCGGACACGTGAGGGTTGTAACCATAGCTATTTTAAGTTGTCGCTACGGTTACGCCTTTGCATTATCGACATTTTTATTTATTGCGTTAATGCTTTTGTTTTTAAGTTAAATTAATTGTCTGCGGAAACGAATGATTTACATTCAGCCCGCAGACATTTTTGCACGCGCATAAAACAAAAGGTATTAAGTGTCATTAATTTTATGTGACAACAAGTCTCGGCAGACAGCGTTGCTTAATATTTACAGAATTTCGCGAACCATTTTATTTCAGCGAATAAATACTACATGTAAATATATGCAAAAGTGAGCCTACGCACGATGTAAATTAAAGTAGCGACAGAAAAAAGTGACAAAAAAAGTTGGCAAATATTGCAACGAGAAAAAACTATTTAATCCGTAAAGTTTTGTAGGTTGGTAGAGGGGTATAAATCACGCGGTCGTCGCTGGCGTCGATGCCAAGGAAATAAGATGATATCGAGTTGGCAACATCGGCACCGCGTAGACGGTGCACACCGACTGAGTACATACTCGAGGCGATGAGCTCTCCTTGTTATTGTTGGATAGTGAGAGACATGGCAAAGGCATCGGTACTCGCACCGACGACTAGGGAACTCACCTGACTGAGTACAAGCGAAAAACTAGTGACTTATATTATCGTGGTTGGTTCGTTTAGCTTGATGATAGAATACGAAATACTCATTGAAATTTAATCAATACTGATACAAAATTCATGTTTTAAAATATATTTTAGAAAACTGTTAATTAATTTTCAATTGCGAAAGATTTTCTGCCTGTTCTACCGTACTTTGAACTATTTTGAAGACAATTCTAGCGAAGTTATTTCGGAAAACCATTAATTAAAAGATGGTGGTCATTTATATAGACAAATATAGACAAACATTTAGATTATAATTATTGTTCCATGACTTTGTATAGATGATAAAAAGTATTCAAAGCTACGTAGATAAAACATTGTAAACATAGCAAGTCGAGAATCATTGGAGTAGTTTTATGTCAGTTTTAAAGGCGTTGTGTACCTACCTTCTTCCAAATACCACAAACATTCAGCCGAAACTAGTACAGCCTTACACATTCCGAAAATGGTTCTCAGACAGCACCCAGAAATCTCCATTACGAGTATTACGACCTCTTACAAAATCATTGAGGTGCGAACTCGTAGTATTGAAACTCCATATTTCAGTGCAGTACTTAGTGGTAGAGGACACACACCATAAATCTCTATATGATTTGTAATAAAACCTCCACAGTACCGACTGGACCGAAGTCCGGAACGTCTTTGTACACTAGCTGGCGTTTATTAAGTACCTATAGATGTTTCACTGTTCACTTTTTGTTGTAATTCGTCTTCGAAATTTAAAAATACTTTGATGTACAATGTTTGGGTATATGATATTGAAATGTTATAGATAAATCTTCTTAATCTTTCTGTAGCGTATTTTGAATGGCTAGTATGCCAATTTTGTTTTTTCTTGGTGTGATTGGCATCTGGCTTCGACAAAGCACCTGGTTTGGTAAGTATATTCAAAGGTTAGTAAAGATATTATACTACACGTGGTCTTCTATAGGTACATAATCGGACAATCCTACTAAGTACGTCAAAAAATAACACAAGGAAGTACAGGGGGTACAACAAATATCGTTATTATAAAAATATTTATCTAAGATTGTCTCGGTGGCGCAGCGGTAGTATATACGACTGTTGTGCATAAAGTCCCGGGTTCGATTCCTTGGTCGGCAATATGTTTTGTAGATGTCTATAAAGAAATTCTCGGTACCTATTATCCCGGAAACTATACCCGATAAAACGTAGACCTAAAATCATAGTTGGCGAAATGTGGGTGCAATACACCTTTTCCTACCCCTTCGGGGAATATGCGTTAGACTGTAAATATGTCATTTAAGATTTGGCCACACTCATGCTACTTATTCTATACTAGAAATTCTATGAACGTTCGACGTAGATTTGAAGGCTCCCTTAAATAATATTATGAAAATTAACAACTAAACCTTTCCGAGAAATCTTTATAGAGTCTCGAAAGCTTACTGCCATAATTTGCAGGTTCAAACGACCAGAACATTTCTACAAAGGTTAATTTGTTGAAATGTTGTGTCAGCACCTGCGCCATTGATACAGTTTGTGTATTGGCTGTATCAAACGGTTGCCAGGATGATTTGTCAATGTAATTTAATGTTCTTTGGACGCTACTACGCTTACACTTTATCAAACACGTATAGTTTATCAACACCTAGGTACCTACGACACGTGAATGTATCTTTTTCAGCTGTGAATGTTCTCGCACCTCTATTTATAAGCTTGATTTGTGGCACATTCGCTAACTGAACATCGGCAAATTATAATCATTCTCCACAACACACGGGCGAGGATGAAAACAATTTTCCCTCGAAAAGATTACATCCCGTCCGTCGTTTATTACATCTAATCACGTGATCTAACAATAAACTATTTTTCACAATATTATTTAGTGAGGCCCTCGCTTCACACTTTCGTTTTTTCCCCCTTTTACTTGGAAAAATAAGAGTCGTGACCATTCATCAGCGGAGACGGTACTCGTTACCGAAATCACGTTTATCATAGATCTCTTGTCTAAGGTTTTACTTTCTACCACTGATTAGAATGGCCTATATTATGTACTGCATACAGAGTAATTTAGACTCTTTATTTACAAGGCTAGGTTCTATTTTTGTTTGTCTTGTTTTAGGTATAAAAGCAATATTTCCGAAGGCGTTACAGAGAAGAGTCGCGAGCCACACACGACGAATTACGAGCGAGGCTGGGACGCGGGCTTGAGTTATGTGACCGCGATATATAATATTTATGAAATATGTTTTATACTTGGTAAAACCTAGTTAGTTTCGGAGGTGCTCGCTGTGCCGAGACTGGCAGGTAAACTATCCAGTCTTGTTTTATTTTCTCTAATGATATTAGATTACCAATACATCACAACGATAAATTACTACTTGAATAAAAAACTATGATTTTGTTTATCTTTTGTAATTTACTAAAGACATGTTTTATTTACTTAAATTATAATCTTCAGTTCGGAGTTTTAGTTGAAAAGGGATGAAAGAATAACAAAGTTATTCTTTAATATAAATTCATATATCTACCTAATATGTTATTATATTTATTGGCTGTATGTAGCATAATAATTCCCTTGATTTTTGAACAATTAGGATATTAAAGAAACAATTTCAATTTGCAAATTTGTAAGTATGTTTTATAATTGTTCAGATCGCTATTTGTATAATTGTATACCTAGTTATATCTGGACTTGAGTCTTGTAATTTTTTAACAAACTAATGTAAGTGTAGGTATCCATTTTTTTTATATATAAACAAGGTTAAAGCCTAATGTTATAATCTTTAACCTTGTCACACGTATATTTATTGCTATTATAGGTACATATGTGTCAAACACAATTTTTAAATATTGAATCGTACTTCATTATTCCATCCATAATCTTTGACATAACCAAGATTAAGTTTAAAATTGAGTTCGAAATTCAAACCAGGATTGTTGTAGTTTGTGTCTAATTCCAGCCATGTATATTGGGTAATAAAATAAATAACTCAGTTTTCCACATTTCGAAATACAAATATAATTCCAGCGCTCGTCACTCAACATTACCCTCGGCGGAGCGTTTCATTAACAAATCTTCCTTCTTGTTATTGGCAACAGTTGTATGAGAAAAATATATCATTCGTTAGCTAAACAAGCGCCATATTTCACTTCCAACATAACGTAAATGAAAGATTAACATATATTTCTATTCTTTGATGCTATTTAGGTATGTCTCCTTTTGACGTAGGCGGTGCTGTACCACCGTGGTCGCTCTCCCATGAATAAAAGGACTGGGTGTCATATTTTGCTATTAATTTCTCAATGCTTTTGTTTTAAATTTATAACTCATGTGTTTTTTAATATGTCTTCCACATAAAAGTCCTTGCACGTCATCGGAACGGAGTTGCTGAGTTTGCACTAGCATTATAAATTAATATCTAAGTTAAAATCTTTAGATTGTGGACAGAACCGTAATGTAAGCTTTTAGGATTGAGTAATCATTTGATGACATACGAAATATAAAAAAGTACTGGCATCCATTTTAAAATATTAAAACATTTATTTATTATTAAACGTTTGTTAGAAATCATTCACGTCAAACTAGGTCAAAGTTATACTTTAGACATTATTTTTTAAAAGGCAAACATTGACATTAGCCGTAAGTATGATGCTTTCAAAAGAAGAATGGCGTTGAATTTGAATATATGAAGTGGGATTTTCAAAGACATTTTAGATCTCCAATGTGAAGTTTTCCTTTAAAGGTAACCGAGCCGCTTGCCGAGTCATTGAATTTAGCTTCCGCGTTACGTTTGAGTCGATCACGATAAAATAGAGAGAGGACAAATTTGATTGCCTTTCTCGACTCTAGCATGATACATTTGATAACTACCAAGCCATCACAAAGTGCTAGGCTTTTTATTTGTACTTCTATGTTTAAAAAAAATATAATGTCATCAGAATACCATGCTTACCTATACTTTTTCTGCCTTACTTATAAACTAGTCCTAAATATTTAAGAAGAATCTGAGTATTGACAAAGGGCTAATCAGAAAATAAGTCTCCTCTAAACATTATTCAACGTTGAGTTGACGTTGATGAAGTATAATAATTATAACTATTATTGTATGTAATATCGGTAAGGCGTTGATCCAAAGATAATCATTGATCAAAGACTCGAGAACTGATTAGTATTAGGTATCGAGATTTGGAACTTAAAAGCATAGCTGGAAAATGTGACTACAACGTATAATTACCTATCTCTTAATAAATAAGAAAATGTATGCGTGCATGTAAAATTCTATCGTTATTTATTATCTTTTTAGGTTTTTTATATACATGAATGTCGATATTACAGATTAACCCAGATTCATGCTTACTCCGAGGTGTTAATTGTAACATATATAGTAACAGAATTACCCTACGTCAAAAGAATTGCTTTTAAAATTGGAAGATATGTTTTGTTTTGTTGCACGTTGAGGAGTCAGAAACAGTAGACGTGGAGCTCACAGCGGCATCCAGGAAGATGGCGTCGTGCGCGACACGATTTGTCAAAAGGAAAACAAACAACCCAGAAATAGTTTGAGTCGACAAGTTTATTGCTCCGCCGTCCCGCCCGCCTCTGTTACCAAATTATACTAACAGCCTAGGAATTTTATTCAACACCCGGTTTATTCCGCTTTTCTTTACTGATTTACATTGTATTTTGTATCTGTTTTATTTGTATTGCTGTCGGATGATGGCTTAACGTCTGAATGTCAAGCTACTGTGACCTGCGCTGATACAGTCTGACGCTGTTGTACACCCTTGAAATAATATATTGATATTATAATATTCACGGTTGTTTATCTCTGACGGAAAATGCAGAGATTTGTCAATATTTAAATTAATCAGTGTTGCTTAGATTCCACTTCTTGGGAGATACTTGTCTTGTATAGCATGTTTTTGAATTTGTGATGCTACTGAAAATTACCAGACAGAAAACTCTTAACTCGATCCAGAAATAGAAATCCGGATAGTCACAATTTTATTGGCTGTCGAGCATACAGCTATTGCAAAAGGCAATTAATATGCAATATTGAATAGAAGTTATTGATTAGGTCGACCAACGTTACAGCTATTTCTGGAGAAAAATGACGTCTATTCAGACATTGATAATAAACTTATTTCACAAGTCAACTACAATTATTCAAAAAAAACTATAACAAAAGAATAGAAGTACATTCAAATCAATCGCCATTTATAAAACTTTTATAACTCGACACCTTTAAAAAAAGACAAATTCGAAATTTGAATATGTCTATAGACGATATAGCGAAAAATTCTAAGTCTATGTTCTTTAATACATCTGGCACAAAATAAGTTTTTGGTACTTAATTGCAAAACTAATATCAAACCTTCATCATGTGGACTGGCTTATTAAAAGAAAAAAATTATGATGATTAAATAAGTTTAATTCTTGAGTAAACTTATGGAATACTTTACATACTTAATTAAAGAAATAATACAATATATTTGTAGAAAGTTCGTTGCGTAAAGATTGATCACAGCAGGTGATAAATATTAAAAACTCGACATAAACAAGTCGGAAAACGTAACTAGTTTCTGTGGATATTTGTCTAAGCAAAAACCGTTGGATACGGAGGGAAGCACTTAGGCTAGCTGAACCATCACGATTTATATACGACTGCGATTTGTCGCCAAACAGGTTATGCTAATCGCAGAGTTAATAGATAAGTGATTTATACGTTACCTACCTTATAAAAATTTCAATATTATGTTAATATAAATTCAATATTTTAGATTAATTTCGGTAATTTGTAGTCGAATATATGATGACGAACAGAAGTCTAATCATTTTATGAATGTTATCTGTCGTAAATATGTTGGGATCGGTTTATTTTCCTTGAACTGAATACGCTCTCGTAATAGTGGATAAATTTGGCTGAACAGACACTTAACGAACAATTAAAGGTCTTTATCAATAAGACATTATTGCGAACAAACTAATTGTTAGGCTTTAAAGACATTAGTGACAAAACTAAGTTAAGTCTCTATTTGTTTATTTCTAATACTGACGATAATAGAAGGACCGACAATGTTAGAACTGTACAGATTTTGCTGATGTGGTTGGTGTGATGTAGTTGCCATGCACGATGCATATGAAAACGGCTTACATTGTTTTTATATTACGTACAATATTTGCTGTTTCTAATTGTAGGTAAAAGATACTGTTAGAAAAGGTTTAGGTTACTTTCAAGATGATATTGAAAATATATCGGCCTCGATGGCGTCGTAGTCAGTGTAACGGACTGCCACGCCTGTGGTCGCGGGTTCGATTCTTGCACAAGTCAAACATTTGTGTGCATGAACATGGATGTTTGTCTTGGTCTGAGTGTTTCTATGTATACCTATTTATTTACAAAAAAAAAGTATATATGTATGTTTATCCATTGTCTAGCACCCATAGTACCTACAAGCTCTGCTTAGTTTGGGCTAGACGGTGTTGTGTGTATGTGATAGAACAGAATATTATATTGTAATATGCTTAGCTATGACGTATCTAAGGTAATATATATTTTATATAAATTTACCAATATCTGCTATGAATCAACATGTGCTAATAAAAAAAAAACAATTAGTCGGCTAAATCTTTGAAAAGCAAACATAAACCTTATGTATGTTTAATATTAATCCTTCTAATTATTAACAGTTTGTTATCACTGAAATGGATTTTATTACTTTATAATGGCAAGGACAAGTTATAGTCATAAAATATAATAATTATATTTATAAATACCAAGCTTTTATGAACAAGGACGAAACTATAAAGATAAGAAAAAAAATTATAAGAAGATCATAATTATTCAATATATAGATAAATCTAAACTATTATCAATATAAATCCATATATCCATATTTATATTATGAGTGCGTGCTTAACTCTACCTGTTTGTCACATTTTTACGGTTAAACAGCTGAGCTGATTTTGATAAAATTTGCTATGGAGATTGATGAATTTTGGATAGGAACGTTAGCTTATTTTTTTTCTTTTCACGATATCGTCAGTCACAGCTGTAAGTGAACTACAAGACATTGATCACAGCACAACTGCATATAACCGACCAATCAAAATCTCTAGCAATCCTATAATCTTTCGGGCTTTCTAATACCAATATTCGTGGTAGTTTCGATAAGCGCAGGTGTGTAAGCGAGTGTGCGGCCGCCCTATCGAGGGTCGTTGAAGTTACGCGGGTAAGAGCGCAACAAGAATAATACAAAATGTTTTTCATTTTCTTTATGTCACCCCCGGCAGTCGTAAAGGCATTAAGCGTGACCAAACTTTTGTTTGATACGAACAATATAAGTATGAGCGCATTGCTGTATCTCCTTAATGTTGAGCGTTCCTACTTTAAGACCCAAATCTTGAGGTAACTGTGATGCGTTTAATATTTCAACTTTAAGGTATGTTATTCAAGATTTATACTTATTTCGAATTTGCCCGCGTAATTATAGGTAAGGTATAATACTTTGTTCTGGATAAAAGGTACCCTATATCCTTTCTGTACCTCTGACAACGTGTATGCCAGTTTCGTGATGATCGGTGAAAGCGTAACTAACAAACTCACATGCGCATTTATAATATTAGTTAGGAGTGTAGTTATAAATGTTTTTCAAGTTATTAATTTGAATATCTATTTATAAATGCTTATGTAAGTTTACTGCAGAATATTAAAGATATTAGTCATAATATATTGATTTTAATATTTAGGTACTTGCATGCGGCAGAGTAAGTTTATTCATCTGATTTATGTGTGAATTCTTATTTTTATTATGTTCCAAATTAACTTATAATTAATTTAATTAATAATCCTCAGATTGATGGTAGCTAGTTTGTTGATCAAATGTCAAATGTTTTGATGAATCACAGAATTTGCATCGATATTTTAAGTTAACTTAATTGATTATTACTTATGATGGCTAGCCTGTTTCCTTTTTCGGATACTTTAATAAATAAATAAAGGCTACTTCAATCGGCTAACCCCGTTTACAATTGAATAAATTCATTGAATTAGCCGTAATTTTGTATTTAACTTGACGCCTGCTTCTCTAGTTAACATGGTGTTTCCTATCGTGGGTACATCATAAGAGCATAACCAAGAATTGTACATATAGGTATATTCGTAGGCTTCTATTTTGAACAGCCTGATGCCTATTAATGTTTTCGAGCAATGGCTGTCATCAAATCATCAAATATCGCGAGAAAGGAGCAAGACGACTTTAAGGTAAGGCAAATTGTTTAGAACCTCGATGGTACCCAATATTGACTGTCATTAATGCTCATGATAGAATGCCGAAAGCTCTGTACTTACCGAAGGAAGAATAGAACTAGACATAGCAACATTATTTTATCGATATACGTAAGTAAATATTAACATTAGCCAAGCTTATTTATTAGCTACAGAGGATGAGTTTTTGTTTTACAACATAGGCCTCAGAAGCAATTTGTGTTAAAAATTTCCAGCATTTGGGTTACAAATTACTAGAATTCCTGTTAACCACTCTAGCTAAGCTAGAATGCTAATATTGGAGGTGGATTCACCAGTCAGTAATGTAATCCATGGGATTTGAACCAAGGACCTCCATAGTCCAATGCGGTATCCACTGAGCTACCCAGCTAAAGTGTCTATAATGCTGTTGGCTCCTACTGAGTTTAGAGGAAATGCGTGTTACAGAAGCCGCATTTTGAACAAGAAGTTTTGACTACTACTAAGAAAACTTTCATAATTTCCATAGTGTAATTATTAAATACTCAGACTTTATTAAGTGTCGTTCACTATGAGATTCTTGTTAATCTTTTTTAAGCGCCTTTAAATGTTTCAATCGTATTTCACAGTGCTGTCAACCGATGCAATTTATTACTGAGTAGCTATTGAGATGTCACGCAATTAACGGTATTACCTTGTCACTAAAGCATATAATATCCATGATATTTTATAAGTCATAACGTGTGGAGAAGATGCGAAAGATTTAAATTAAACTTATTTATATACGGGCATACGGCCGGCGTGTAACCTCTAACACACATGAAGTACTTAGATAGATTGCGTGTCATTAGCTAAATTTGTATACACTTAACTATGTCTATAGTGCTAGTAGCAACTAGCACTTTTTAAACTCTTCTCTTTCTCTTCTTCTCAAAAGTAAGTATAAATACTATGAAAAGAGTTATACAAAGTGGGACTTTAGAGACATAAAACGGAGGGAAAGAATACCTGAACTACGTGTGAATGTCTGTAAATCGATTTATTTTTCTTTTGATCCTGTTTTCTACCAGACACTTACTACCTACTTGCTTATGCCTATCTTCGAAAGTGTAGACAGAGGTACATTACGCTCATATTATGCCAGTTATGTTTTTAGATTCCACGTAGTAAAGGAAGAGTCTATTGCTGTCACAGTTTCAGACTCCGTGCTGCTATTGAGACTTCCTTGTCAGAAAACCTAATAATTCCTAAACCTCCTCGCGCACAGTAGTTACTCTAACTACCGCTACCCTACTGGGGCAGTCTTTGCCGTTTATTAGTAAATAGTACTACCTACTATACCTATTATAATTTTTTGGTTGCATAATGTTTTATATAACATTAAATCAATGGTTGTAGGTTTATTTGTCTCTACCATACGTAGTGAATTTTAGGTCCAAAAGATTTAGCATAACATAGGTACAAGAACTATAAAACTTCTAAATGAATAGCAGCCCTGCATTTCCGTAAGTGATACAAGAGCGAACATTAAAGACCCGTCTCTCTCCCTTATGTTCTCCTAAAAATCACTATTCGTGACAAAACTGGCAACATCCCCATACATATGTTATATAAGTTCCCTTAAAAGGAAAAGTGGGGAAAACTGAAGATTGCTTCTACGCCATCGCTTTATAGGAGACGGATTTTATTGTATTAGGAGAGTTCATATCGTCCATGATGGTTCATGAATTCTATGCGAACATATTGGTTTCTATTAAAGATTTGTCTATGCAAATAATATAAGTATCTAGTTTGTTTATATGTTATTTCTGTTTCAATCTTTACACTTGTTTACTCAAATTGTGGTGTCGTCTTACAATGTGTTCATTTTAACAACAGGAATAAGTCAGTGCTAGAGTGAGTTCATAACATATGTGCCTTAGAACATATTCCAATATGTTGTATTTAAATTATTATATTCAATGAGGTCTTGTTGTGTGTACTTTGCAACTTTTGCCTGCTTGAGTTGAAAGAAACAAATAATATTTGTTTATGACCAATATTTCATTTATGATTTACAATGCACTTTAAGAACTAGTAGTATACAATTGCAGGCTATGTTTATTACAGGTAAGTTTTATAGGGCCTATTGCCTGAGTAAATAACTTAAATATAGAGTTAGACACTGAAATGAACTCAAAAACTCCTCTAAAATTTAGACGTTCATACATATTACTTTGTGACATACGTATAATTATGAAGAAATGATTTGTTTTTACTTTAACTCAAAGATCATTTAAAATTACTTTAGTTGGTCTAAAATAATGTTGAGCAGTCCACTCCATATTATTGTCCTTTAACTCAATTTGCAAATTAAGCTGAAGACACAACAGGGGTGTACTTACATTTTCAAATTGCTCAATTTTAAATTCAGACAAGAATCGTTTGTGTCGGCCCCTACATCGGGAGAAGTGAAGGAGGCGGGCAAATCGGGGTAATTACTTTATTAGGTGATACCGGAAGACGGTGGGCCGAAATATGCCGTAGTGACAACCCTAGCGAAAAACCACCTTTTCTCTAAACGATGAGTATCATATTGATATTAAACATTTTTATAGCATAGTTTATTCAGGCATGTGTAAGACATCGTTCGGTTTCTAGTTCAAAAATGTGTACCGTATGTTGTATAGCAGTCAAACAGTCATATTTGCGTCGTATAGTAAAGACAAATGATAAGAGATGTACCTAAATCACACGGCGGCGTTCGAACAAGACACGAGAACACTTTAACGACAAATTAACAGCTTCAATTACTTACAACTACCGGTGCGCTATCGCAGCGGCAATGAACTAGCGACTGCCACCCGGACCTACCTGTGGCTCGCTCCTAATAGCCCGGTAATAATATTTTATGGCTATTACCTTTGTAAACACGGATAAAACGTTCTTACGCGACCTCACAACGTAAAAAACGGGCGACAATTGCGTTAACGGGATTCTTTTTTTGAAACAAGAACAAAAGATTCCAAACAAAACGGTCTGTTTTTGAATCTTGTATTCCTTTTTTAAAATTCGTCCCGTTGCTTTCACATTTATTGTCTGTGACAATTGCATTATGAAAAAAAGATTTTGCTAAAGAAACTTTTTGTTTGACGAGTGTATATTTATTTTAATAGAGAAAGCATGATGCAACTACAGCGAAGTATCGTTCTAGGAAGTCGCCGACGGGATGGGGATGTGCCAAAAAGAGATAAAGTAGTTTTATTGATCTATACGGACGTTCGGGCGGCGCGAGTGTGAGTTGAATGAAACGAAGATAACTTGCCGCCCCAACTTGTTTTGTCCTTTTTTCTCCCGCAGATTTTTGGTGGCGGCATCCCTCTCGGGCCACGTGACCTAAGCAGGGTGTAACTCACCCTACGGCGGCCATAACTTACTCATAGCGATAGGCGGTACGGTCGCGAAAAAACATGTCTACATTATTCTTATTTTTAATTTCTTTTTCGTTACATATTTTAGGTTTATTTTTTATTCGAGACTTAGGGAGTTTTCCAGATAAAATATTTACTTTTATGGGTTAAATTGGATACAGGAATTACGTTGTATGTTGCGGACTTTATACAGAAAATAGTACTACCGAGCTATTGAGACACCTAAATTTAATTTAAACAAGTTTTTAAGACTATAGCAAGAAAATAGATTAGAATCTCACTATTGTTTATTAACAAAATGAAAAGCGAACATTAATATTGTAACCATACAAGGAAATAACTTTTTATTTGGTGCTGTTCAACCCTGTGTGTTCAACCCAAATGTGCATCTTATAAATAACGACTCTACGTCAGTATTTCTTTCTCTGTCTTGATTTATTTTTTGTCTTGTTCTTACCCTCGGTTTATTAACTGGCTAGCTCTGTTCACCCGGGTTTCGTAACTAGGTTAAAGAATATTTACTTTTATTTGTTGTTGTAGACATGTTTAGAGAATTTTTCTTTATGTTTATAGGAGGCAAACGAGCATATGGATCGTCGGATGGTAAGCAATTACCGCCGCCCATTGACAATAAACCACCCTATCAATAAAGTCTAAAATAATTTAGACATTTAGGTAACGAAGTAACACTTATAAATGTCAACGTATCATAATTAGTGAGTTTACTGATGTTACATTTAGCTTAAGTAGTTGTTGAGCCTACGACCAGACGCAATATAAAAATTGTATGACTAAAAACTAACAGTATTGCATTTACGCCAGGAAAGAATATTTAAAATCAATCAATATATTTACATATAAAATAAATTATACCTACACCAAAAAAAACGCTATATAGACTTTTTTAAAGCAAATGTTTGTGGAAGCCGTAATTAATAAACTGCTGTGTTTACATTATTAATATAAAGCGGTTGTAAAATAAGGGCCCATACAAACAATCACGGAGGTGTTAACTGATCGTTAACGTCAAGTTTACGATGACGGTAATCGTAAACATGTCGTAAAACAAATAATTAGCCGCTTCACTTCGCTACTGGCTGAAGATAAAAACACTTGAGTGGGAAAAACAACCATTCTATATTCGGTTTTTTGTTTTTATGTGAAATAAATAGTTTCAAAAGTATTTTTGTTTTTATCCGGTTCGTTTGTTTATTTTTAAAGATCATATTGGCCATCCACATGTGTTTGGGTAAGATAGTCTGCCAATTGAAATAGATTTTAAGAATAATGCTGTTATTATTGCTATGTCATTTTATAAAGCGGTCTTATCTTTGAACATGTACCGATGTCGAATGCAATCATGTGTAGCGCCATCTATTAGGGAATAGCTGAACAACACAAGATTTACCAATTAATCTTCTTACACTTTTCGTCATTGTGACTAACAGTAGTTGTATAGACTTTATTTAGTAAGCTGACTACTGTTTGGTACCCGGTGAGTACTTTATACGAAATATTTCTTTACCTAATATAAAGACTGGATACACTTCTAAATATAGCAGCAACTACTTGGTTAAAGTCAACCAGAGCCAGAACCATCCCATCTGCTATATTCACACAACCTTTTATTTTGTCGCTATAAAATTGTACGTATATCAAAAGAAAAATATAATAACAATACTATAATTAATTTAATGTTCAACATTAAAAATCAATAAAATTAACAAGACGATATTAAGAAGTAATATAATTACTTATGGAGTCGTTTAACAATGAATAAAATTAATTTATGATTTAAATTTAATAAACATATAACTTAGATTGATCATAAAGATCATCTCATATGACTATAAACAGACTCATCAAAACACAGCCACGAGCAATAAGTAGTTCTAGTTATTCAAAGAGCGAAACCAATAAATTATGTAGTAAAGCTATAAAAGCATTAGTTAATATGTACATTAGCACATCGGCGCGGTAGACAACCTGACGCCCATTTGAATGAAGCTTTATAGCCTCATAAACCACCACTTGCGGTAATAAAGTGATTTATCCCATAAAATAACAGCTGATCGCCGTGATTACGCACAATACGAGCGAACTCATAATTTTACAGCCAATTTACAAACAATAAAAGTCGTTCTCTTGTCTTACACGCCCATTCGCCCTCCGATATCTCCATATTCGACGGTCGAACGTCTCGTAACTCGTAACTTTTATAACCCAATAAAACCATAACCTCGGCGCTTCAACTTAGCGAAGTATAACTCAAACTGTCGGCTGTAGATGGCGCACATCGCTCAACGGCCGTACCGCCATCTGTGAGTGAATTTGCGAAGCTTTTTATGAGCCATTTGAGGTCTTCACGTCGTAAAGTAGATGTTTTATGGGTTCGATTGATGCCGCTAGTGTAGCACTGCGGACAACTCGTTTATTGATAGACTGAATGCGTGATTTTGGAATGCAGATTATAATATTACAAATAATATAAATAATCAAAATATATGACTGTTATAATTTTACGCAATAAACAATACAAATGTATGACTAAACTACGTGGCACGTTATGATACACATAAAACGTACCTATCTTGGTAGTTTATAATAAATGTAGTAAGAAAGAATTCTTATAGCGCAGGTTTCAAGAAACCCAAACAACTTGAAAGAGAATTCAGAAGTGTATTGTCGTGTTATATGAAGTGCCTGGCAATATACGAACTGTAAATTGCATCATAAACATCCGCTCGGCTCCCGACGACGGCGGATTTTACCTCGCTCTACGATTTTAGTACACTCGGCGTCCGTCAACGCATAGTGGCGCTGCAAATATTTAGTATGATGACATCTAGCGGACAATGGCAGAACTTTTTGGACTTTTAGGTACGTATCACAACGTCGAATGTACAAGACTTCTTTTGCCAGGTTTTTATTGGTTTAAAAATATATTAATAGTTACAATATATTGTATTTATTACAATTAAGGCTCTAAAATAAATTAAATACGGTTTATAAGTTTTGTTTCATTCAAACCATTGTATAGCTTCAACAGATGGCGTTACTGTGCTTTTTGTTGTTGCTTGTAAATAACAAAATACAAGCATGGCACTCTCTACAAAAATCGCTTTGCTGTATTAATAATGACATTATACCTTTTTTGAGATGTCTTAATATAAGTAAAAATTTTAATGAACAAATGCATATTTTCCTGTGCATAACCATAACAACAAAATATATATATTACAGTTTCTATCCCTTTTTTCATACAAAAAGTAAATAAGCAAACTACCTACAGATCTGTGGTCTAATACCTAGTATTGTTTACGTACATTACTATAAATAATAGATATACCTACATTTTATGATAATTAAGTTTTTGTTTCTACTGCCAACACGTGTACACTTACAGAGTAAGTAGGTAATAAAGTACCTCAGCACAATAAATAACTAAGATACTAGATTGATTACTACAATGGCGAACCACGGTTATAACAATAATTGTAAATGATTCATTAACAAGTATTTTACTTACGAGATTCCACACATTCTTATTGGAAGAAATACTACCCAATGCCTTCAAAGTGTTATAGGAAAGACAGCCAACGTAGGCATTTGTTGACAAAAACTCTCAATAGATAAAATACTGGTTTTGCAGTTACCCAACCCCTGGATACCGGTGTCCCATTAGTTAGGTTACGGAGGTTAGACAGACAGTAGCTTCGAGTACTTAGATAAATATCTAAATGCATTTCTAGGCATTTAGGAATTTTAGGTAGTTGTAGGTACCTACTACCAAACAGGTGGAAGATACCTTAGGGACAAACTTGAAGTAGGCAATTAATGAGTATTATATACATCCAAGATATTAGGTATATAGAAAGTTACTATTTAGACAGAGTGAATTCTTGTAAGAAAATATGTTCAAAATACAGTTCCAATCTAGTCTCAACGGAAAATGTGAACAGAAATGCAATTCTAGTTCAAATTTTTGTTCAATTTTAATTTAGAATGATATACTTTTTTGATGTTTCTGACACTGCGACTTGATCGGAACTCTATTTAGAAAAGTTTTTATTACCTACGAGAATTAGCCTGTAGATCATCACTAACTTAAATTATGTTCTTTTTATATTTAAACCCTATTTGGCGAATATCACGCAATTGGATTAAGTTAAAAAGATTTTGTTTTTAATAAAATTTGTTAGTCATAGTATAAAAGATATTGTTAAATACCCATTTTAGTTAAATACCTACAGACATTTATCAAATTTTGATTTAACGTAGTGTCTGTTGCTTGATTAATGATTACTGATTACTGATACCTATCGATTTGTTAAATTATTTCATGTTGGGTACTACAATATGTAATATAAATTTTAAGTATACATATTTGACTGACGTGTAGTGTATATATATCAGCATGTTTTAATAAGGTATGGTCATATTTAAGACAACATGAATAAGAAGTTAATTATGATTATATTAGAGCCCATGAATACCTACCTATATCTAAGTAAAACCTAGCATTCACATCAAATTCAGAGCTTTACACATACACTACACTTTAAGCTGAAAAGAACAGATACTACACTTTGATCTTAGCCAAAAGGCTGAGAAGTGAACATTTTATTCAGTTAGTAATATAGACCTGAGATGTAACCAATACGATCAAAATCTTTTAAGAAAATTAAACTGACATGAATTACCGATAAGTTAGGTATACCTAATCTTCGAAGATTTTGTTCTATTATTGATAATATATTCGTCTTATAGTAAAATAATAAAACAGAGTCATAATATTCTAGTCTAATTAGCAATCTGATTTATAAATACACAAAATGAATTACGAAATTTACAGAATAAGTTTGTGTTATTTAAGTCGATTAACCATCGAATTATGAGTTAATTTCCTGTTATTGACGTGCGTAACATTTAATGTTATTTTCATTATAACATTATCTAACTTAACAACATTAAACGGAATCGATCGACTACTGAGTTATCGTGAGAATGTAAACCAGTATAATATCTACTTAAAAATTTTCCTCAATAGCACAGCAGGTTTTCCAATCATTTGTTTGTTAAGCAAGCCTTAAAATAGGTAAAAACATACCATAAGTATAACATATATTTGTTGGCTGTATTGCACAATTAATTAATAAAAAATAATTAATGGTTTGACTGTATAATTATTTAAAACATTAACTAATGTAAACGACTTTACATAATAAGCTGAAGGTAATATAAATCTACTAAATAATAAACTTATTAGAATTAACTTTAAGCGATATTAAAATGTGAGGGCCAACTCTCGTAAAAAAAATTATCTAACATAGATTACCGATCTAGTCTCAGTGTTATAAATGTCACAAATTATATTCTCCTAAGTTAGAATAAACGTCAAATTCTTCAGTTCGTCAGATTTCTGTATTGATGTTTTATCAAATTTCTCATTTAAACGTTTACCTATTTATTTTGACGAGGACCAAGTAGACATAGATTCCTATGTAACAATACTTTTAATTATACTTTATATAGCTAGCCTTTAAAGACGGCTTTATTTAGGATGTATTTATTATATTCCACTAAACCTCTCCCTGCAAGTACCTAAAATGTTTGATAGAATCCTGGGCCGCAGAGATAAAAAAATGGCAGGCTATGAAACTACTAAACTGTTTAATACCCAACTAAATACCTACAAACTGGCATAGACCTAGTTCATTTCAGAATCCTCGAGTATACCAAACGCCAAATCTCAAGAGCGTATAAGCCGAGATTATGCACAAGCAGTAATATCGCACAACTTTCTAAAATCCACATAATTACATTGGAAAACAAACTAATCCCGTCGCACCGAAAGTCTGAAAGAGCATAAATTCGATTTAAAAACTTACTCGATATCTGGGGTAATTATAAAAGAGGGGGTGAGTGACAAATCCCCGAATAAAACAACAAGGAAATAATTCCGGGCATAAATCGTCCTCTCAGTGTGAATAGAATAGCAATTATTTGGTTGAGTTGGTGCTCCTAACACCAACCACTGGTCTTACGTTCTCGATTTAAAGTCGCTCCGAATTATACAGTAGCTGTCGAAACAACCGATGATATTTTATCACAAACCACTTACATTCTCATCTCATTATACGGCGACAAACATCACGCTAATTCATATTAAATATTAAAATAAAATAACCATTCATATTCATTTTTATCAATTTAATGCTCTATAAAAATAAAGCAAAATGCAAGCATTAACGCTGTAAAATTTTAATAACGAATCGAACACCATTTAGATACGAATGATACTTCGAAAGAATTGTTATTTAATTAGTAAATTACTAGTTTATTCAAATTCAAATTACTGTTTTAGTATCAATTAAATGATTTATAAATTATGCAAAGCATTAAGGCTATCGTTTTACTTGATTTTATATTTTTGTTGTCACATTTTACGCTATTATTAGCTCTATTTCACCACAAAATTATTTGAGTGATAACAGAATGAGATTCTTATTGGGAAGAGACCCTTAGTAGTATTTTCACATGGGTCCGACCACCGTTATTAGAACTACCGCACATTTCCTGTACACTAATCTTGTTGGTACTCGAAGGGTGTTATACCTATATGTCGGAGCTCTCATACGAATGGTCAGCTTTCGGGTAATGACAGGGTTGAGCTTCGTAAAAACAATGTAGCACCAAAGAGACCCAAAATAGGGTTATCGTTCTTAAACTTGAATAAATTCGAACTGATTTTAAATGAGAAGATCACTTTTTTGTTAATCTTTTAGGTAGCAACATTGCATTTATTCTAACTAGGAAACGTCTCTTTTTTTTTAGAAGTTGACGTATAGACGTCATCTTCTAAAAAAAAGAGACAAATAGGTATTAGTTTATATAGAATTTTATAAAGTAATATATATGTATTTTAATAGATTTATTAGTATATGATGTCGTATTGCAGTTGGAAACATTCTTATTAGTAGTTCATTATCTACATTTTTCTACTTCCTTTCTGTGTTGCATGTGACTGAATTACTTTAGAGCCCTGCATTCTCGATCAAGATGTTAATACTGTGATGGTCTGATGTCTAAAACACCCGTGGGAAAAACCAATGAACCGGGAGGGCGATGCGCTTCAGCAGCTTACATTTCCGGGATGGAATCTTCATCTTATAAGAAAAAGTTTCAATCATTGACAGTTACCCAACAGAATTCAAAATGACTTCAGGCAGTTCGTTCTTGTGTAAATATAATTTGATATGCACTGT
Organism: Catocala sponsa; assembly: GCA_963564715.1. Taxonomy (NCBI): domain Eukaryota; kingdom Metazoa; phylum Arthropoda; class Insecta; order Lepidoptera; family Erebidae; genus Catocala; species Catocala sponsa. The sequence goes on along the minus strand of OY751337.1, from coordinate 17,535,624 downwards.
GATTTTCTTTAGATAACTATTGTGTTGAAGTCGAAATAGAAGCATTTATTAATAGACTTATCAAAGAAATTAATCCTTTTCTATTATTTAGATCTAACCCTCGTAATAAGACTGTTTAAAATAGGGTGTCATCTCGTCAAATGAAAGTAAAATATGAACTGAAATTAAATTTATAGTCACGTTTATTTTCAGTCAGGAGTATAACATTTGTAATATTTATGACACTAATCACTACACCGGAACACTATTTTGAACAGATTTTATTACAAGAATTGACCTTCCGATGATACACATAGAAACTGCAATCATATTTAATTAAATCTGCCTAGTCTGAAATCCCCATGTAGGTAATGGTTCTATTTTCAAAATTCCAACATGAAGCTCTTGACTCCACTTTTGACAAGATGAATTATGGCTCAGTTAGATTTATTCGTAATCGTCGTAATCCTTGAATGACTGAGTATTCCAAAGTATAGTTTTACTGCAGATATATCCGACAAATATTTTAATGGCAGCCCTATTCAAGGGATAGTCTAAGTATGCGATCCCGTTATATCGTTTAATTAACATTGTCACGTCTTACCGTAGGGCCATGTTGGTAGCTCAAAATGTACCGTAACGTAGTTTTCCTGATTGTTGTGTCGAGAATTTGAATAATTATGTAAATAAATATAAATAATACAACATTTTGAATATAAAGTAGCCGTTAATATATTGGATTATACAAAAATAAATCGATTCCTATAAGAATGTATTACGGTCGCTGACGGCCGACACACTATTGACATTCCGAACCGGCAGTTTTCCGACGAATCATGTTTATGTACTCATTGCCTTATCATCCCTTCAATGTTATCTTTAGAACAATTAAGATTATTGTAATTTGCATTAAAAACACAATTATCTTGAAACAAAGTAACACTATTAAATAATGAAAAACCGGTGCGAACGCCCCCGACTTTAATCAAACCCTTAAACAATACCGCGAGGAACGAATCTCGAGCGCAATAAAGAAACTCGGATAAAAATAAATTAGCGTATCTCTGTAGAAGAGTGATGGGGGGGTCGGAGAGACCCGACTAAGGAAAAAGTTGAGGGGTTCAACCCTTCCCTGTTTATTTACTCCCAACGCCCTCTGTCGCTACACTTTGATAGAGTTTTTATACTTACAAACTAGGTATCAGTGCTACTCAGCAACTATAAGAAGAACTCTGTCACACGTGCTTTATAGATTTGTTCCGATGAATAGTCGGTGGAACACATACCTACACATAGACATTTTGGTTACAGAGCCCTTTCGTTTTAAAACCTGAATGAAAATTAAGTGATATGCCTCTGAAAATAAACTACTATTGTAACCAAAAAGCAATAACATAATGCTTTATTTAGAATTAATTTAAACACATATATACTTTCCTTCTTTGTGCCATTTAAGTATTAAAATATCTAAATATTCAACGATCTAGAAACACAAATACGAATTGAAGTCATAAAAACTAGCGCAGCTGACCAATTACTTGAAATTAAAACCTTTTTATTTCTCTCAGTCAGTTGCCTACCTCGCACGCAATTTTTTAAAGTTATACTGTACCTCGTAGCTGTATAAAGCAACGCTAAATAAATTGTCATCCATATTCAATTAAAGACTTTTATCTAGAGTTGAAAGATATATAGCATTCATTGGTGTGTGAATTATTTAAATAAGCAGTCATTGTTTTATTCATATGCGTTGGTGTATTACGTTTTGCGATAATAGAGACAATTCATATAATCCTAACTAATATTATAAAAGCGAAAATGAGTTTGTTTGTTTGTTTAAACCACTGAACCGATCATCCTGAAATTTTGCATATACCTACGTTGTCAGGTGTACAGAAACGGACATAGGCTAGCTTTCATCCCGAAAAAAATTACTGTTGCCGAGGAAAACAACAATAACTTTCTTATGATAATAGATGGCGCCACGTGTCTTTCGAATCATGATTGAATTATATTATTACAAGCATAGTACGACCCCAATTGATTGTCAAATTCCAAATTAACGCGAGCGAAGCCGCGGGCAAAAGCTACTATATTAATATTATCAACTAAAGGTCAATTCAGATCAGGCGGAAAAATGCTCGAGCATATTTTAAGTGGTAAAACACTCGAGCATTTTTCCGCCTGATCTGAATTGACCCTAAGTGTTAGTGACTTCACACAGCTTCAAGAACATCGTAGAGAATTCTAAACCGTTCCGTTCCGTTCCGTATATCTAATATTTTTGTGCTATTATAGCGAACAATAACTATTTTAAATATGTATTTTTGATAGAAATGTCTGTTAATACTAAAGATTTGAATTCGGTGCCTATGATGGGACAGATCAACGGTATCTATATTGGCATCACTCTTAATAAATAAAGTAGAAAGAAGCAATCTTCGCTGGTTTAATAGCAAAATATTATAAGTATGTTTAATTCTACAAAATAATGTTTTTATATTTATTTGTTTATATCGGCATTAGAACTAAAGTCAAAATGACTGATAATAACTTAGTTCCATTTTTACTAACTTAACTGATAAACAAAGTGTATAGGGCATTTCTTTAACAAAATTTTCAGCTGCTGAAAACTGAAAATATAGACGGAAAAAGGCGTGCGCGCTATTACTTGAGATCTAAACACATAACTAGTATAATGTGGTTGAGATAGATTCACCTTTGTGTATATCCTTCTCAGGATATATAAGCATATCTCTGTAACAATGATATAGAGTAACTAAAGTATGGTCAGTATAAATTGTAAAAATTGACAGCAAATGACTGGTTTTGTACACAAACGATACGATTTAGTATTCACTAGATATGCATGTTTACGTTTAAGGAAATGATTTTATTATGATCTCTCGTTCGCAAAGGTCATGTGTTATTGAGATATTTATGTTCTTAGACGTTGTCCAATAAGTAACTAATAAAAAATAGACTGTAATTTAAAGGCAAAAACATCTGGGATTGAGACTTCAAATTTAATAAAGATCTTAGGTACCCGATCTTATGCGTGATAAGAGGACATTGTAGAAAGAACGAATATTTATTAATAAATATAAGAATTGCGTAGAGTTTGTAAGATTTATCATTCATCAAAGAATACCCTTTCTCAATTCTAATGCAGGTCATGAATTATCTCTTTTAAATTATTGCTATTCTATGAAGACACCCTTCTTTCAAATTAAAGAGGATTCCGAGATGGCTACGACTGGTAAGAAGTTCAAACCATCGAGTTAAGTACCACCTTGAAGAATAAGATGCAAGTGAAGCAAAAGGTTGACAAATAAGTTCCTACGTCAGGAACCTTTTAAAGGCAATCTATGAGCCTTATGAAGGAGTAGTGATATGAACTTAGATCTCATATCAAATAAGCTCATCAACCTCTGTAGTACTATCACACTGGGGATCAACTAAAGCTGTCAGACTCTAAGAACGGCACTAGACATTTACTAAATTAGTATAATCTATATGCATAGAACCTTCACAAATGAAGACTAATTTTATTCCCCACCCTTGCCTATCTAATTCACCCCCTATTTGCATGGAATGCAGGTGTAAGTGCAAACGTGCGCAGCTCGATAAATAGGTGCGATTGACATAAATCACTAGCAACGCATGCGCAAGACGAGTCGCACCGTACTCAATTAACTGCCGCGATTTCAATTAAAACGCCTCCTTGGATTTACGACATTTCTAATTTATACACTTTTGTAGGACGGACTTTGGCCGGCTATCGGCTGTTATACTCACCTTTATTTAAACATATATATATTACCAATTAATGCTATTAAATTAATGTTAACGGTGAAGGAAAATATTGAGGAAACATGCACGCCTGAATTGCCCAAAAGTTCCAATGCGCGTGGAGTCCACTAGACAGATCTCTCTAGTTTTGTTAGCAGGCCTAAGCTCGTCTTAATAAAAATATTTAAAAAGAAGTAACATGATTGACTTAAAATTGAAGTAGTGTTCTTCGTAAAATTAGAACAAGATTATTAAAGATCCTATCTTATTAATCCCTTAAATTCCTTTAATCACTTAGTCGTTTTTAGATAAAATTAAATTGATCTATCAACTCTAAAACTTATAATGCTCCATGGCCATCGATTTACCAGTAATTTATGTAACATTCATGTAAGAAAAATAACCAAGATCAATTACTGCACAATAAGCCTGAGGCATGCATTATTCTATTATCATAATGTACAGTTTATCTACGGACGTAGTAAGTGGCTGTATACATAGTCGACTATGTACGGCGGCTAACAGACCGAGCCCTGCCAACCAATCATAATCATTAAGTGTCAAAGCAATTAGGTAAGTACCGGCCACTTATTGGAACCGCCCGCGCCGAGCCGATTCAAGACCGATACTCGAAACGCAAGCCATGTCCTACAGCAGTTTGCATAAACGCTACCACGCCCCTCAAATGTCACTTGTACCCAGTAAATAATCTTTTCAGCGAGCTTTTAATACAAGGTAATTCAAAAAATATAGCCTCAGAAGTCGATCTTATGATCTTTTCTCAGAGTGTATGAATATTAAATGTTATTTTTCACTGTACGCAGGGTAGCTGTATAATTTTATTCAAGTATTGAAAGGAGACTTCTTAATTATATACCACGTTCAATAAACATGCCAAACTGAGCGTAAATGTGATGTACGGACTAATTACACGTACCTAAAATAACTCAATTTAAAATAATGCATTAAGATAAAAATAGTAATTACTAGCCATTCTGCTCGCGCATAATGAACTGGGCAATATTTCACACAATCCAAACAGACTAAAACGGGAATAACAACAAATATGTAGAGTGTATGCCGCGCTAAACACAAAGACTTATGTGTTGGATATAAAACAAGTTTTCAAACGAATAGCTACCAATAAACGATCCAATAAAAATACCATAACAACATATAATTCAGTCATCAAACTAAATTACGTACTAATAATTTGGCCGACGAATCACACAATCGGAGCTTGTTACAAGTTTACAACTAGTTTTATGAGGAGTCGGGGTTGCGTCGTAAACTAATAAAATAAAAGTTGGAAGCGCGAACAAACCAATAGATAATGAACTTTTATTGGTCACTTTTACAGCTCTCCCAGAATGACTGTAAAGTGAATCATTGTATAGGTTGTTAGCGGCTACGTACGCCGCCGCCGCCCCACGGCAGGTATAGGCCGGCTGCGCTATTGTATGTTGTTCAAATTACTGTGATTGGCAATGCGAAAATGAGTGGGAACAATGACTCATTGAACGTTGTTTCAATACGAACAGTAGCTTATGTTTATAAACAAACTATTAGCCTAACAATGAGCTGCGGTTACTTAGTGGGGAGATCGTTGGACCGACAAGTCAGAGGGCGCGTGTTTGAACCCACGGTTAGCACCTTTGACTTTTTGAAGTTGATTAATTTAATTATCACTTCCTTCAACGGTTGAGGAAAACATCGTTAGGAAACTTGCTTATGCGAGAATTTGTCATCATTTTCACAAAGGTATTTAAAATCTAGCTACCTGTTTCCTAGCGTGCTGAACTATGATCTCACCTCTTTAATTGCGTATACCCAATAGTGGGTTTTTAATTAGGATTGAAACTATTAATGAGGCATAATAATATTTATTGGGTATCGTATCACTTTTCAGATATATAAATGCTATTTAGTAAATACATTCGTGACAAACGATAATAAAAATGACTTACAGCAACAAATCATAATTTAAATAGAACATTCAAGTATCTACATATCGATTACGACTATTATTGTAAAGTGTCTATTAAGCCCTGGGCAGATAGGCGGCATGTTTATTGTCTAGTGTAGTACTAGCTTTATAGCTATATCCGTTGCAATTAATAACTGTTGTGGTTGGCGAACATTTCGTATGTGTCGTAAATTTTGAATTGGTCTCGTTATTTTATGGGGGTTAACTCGATTAACAGTTAGTAGGGGGTAGGTTTATTGTATGTAAGGGAGATTATCAGGACATGTGGAGTTTGCACGTTATGAGGAAGCTTAGGATTGCGACTCTGAGATGGCTTAGTGTTCTCTATTGGGAGTTGTAGATATCTTAGATTCCCTACCTATCCCGCTTCTACTTGTACAATATCTATGTACCAAAACGAAACAGCTAGTGTATACATATAAGTTATAAGTGTGTTTTATAAGAATTGTTGTACAAACCGATAAATCAAGAGTAACTGCTACATAAACATTTAATGATTACTTAAGTGACTTCTTCGTAAAGGTTTACGATGTGAACTCTTGACTAAGGTGTCACTTAAGTAATGTCTCTGAGTGTGACAGTAAGATGTTTAAGTATCGTATACAAGTTCATTTACAAAATAAAGAAACGTGGGTCATCTCACATATCTTCGATTTTGGGCCAGAGAGTCAATTCTTGTTAAGTATAAAATATGTTCAAAATAGAGTTCCGATAAATAATATCAAATGTATCTACTACCTATACAATATTAGACAAGGGGACATATTATGTACCTATTGGTACGTATTTTTTATTAACTACTTATTTATTTACTGACCGGCTTGCATCAATCGTAGTCACAGGTTGACACGGACGTAATTTCGTATGTCAGAAAGCCTTAATTAGTTGATCAAATTTATTTTATTTTTTAATGCATTGAATGTACTTATAGGTACTACTCATCTTCTTTACATCTTTATAATAGTACAAATAATAAATTGGAATACAGTTAATTACGCCTTATGCTTCGGGCTAACGTCGTTTCGACTTAATTTACTTTACCATTCGAATAGAGCCTTCATACCTTATTAATTGTTCTCTCTTTAAGATCAACCCGACACTAGTAATGTAGGTAATATGTTTAAAAAGAGTTCCGATCTAGTCAAATAAACGTCATATTTGACACTTATTTTAAATTTGATAGAATAGTATTTGAAAATTAAAATTATGACTCTGTTTAAAAACTGTTCAAAATAAAATAACATTTGTAACAATTATGACTTTAAAGTCATAATTGTTACAAATGTGTGACAATGATGACTCTAAAGTCATAATTGTCACAAATGTTATTCTATTTTCAACAGATTTTATTGCAAGAATTGGCCCTTTGCGAAAGTACCCACTCGGAGACAAAATATGTAAAGATGTGCAACGTCTCTAGTAGACTGTTAAAGTAAATTATGTTTGAACGACGCTAGCCCGAAGCTTAAGGCATAATCAAATGAAAATGAATCCATACATTTAATATACTTAGATCAACTAATGAAAGCTTTCTGAAATCGAAACTATGCCCTTATCAACATGTGTTCACGATCAGTGCAAGTTCGTTAAGCAATGAACAGATATTCCTGCCTTTAAATATTTACTAACGCGATTATGATTGTCTAATATAGTAATAAGTATTTTGAGCAGTTTTTAATACGAAAATTGGCCCTCAGATGTATGTATGTATCTCCATAGCGAAGTGAATAACTAGATAGATACCTACATGTTGTCTGCACGTGATGCACCGCCAGCCATCTCATCTACGTAAGTACCTATGTGTACAACGATACAGTATCGTGATGTATGGACGACACACACTGACCTCACCATTAATCATCTTTGAATTATGAAGTCAACATGTTTGGACTCGGTTCATTAGTTATTGGATTAGGGACGTATTGTGCTTAAATACCTATATATGTGAAGGCTAGGGAATAATATTACAGCTACATATCTGGATAGTTAGATAAACAAATTCCAAATATAACTTCCTGTTATATACTTAGAAAGGTACACATAGACAGGCTTGTATCCCTTGAGGGTAGGCAGATGTGTTTTACAACGGCATATTGCTATCTATGCTTTAAGATTCCGCGTATAAGGCGACCCTGTTGCCAACTACTAGGCTGGATGCCAGACTCTGAATTTTTTACAGAAAATCCCATCAATACTTCCCTACCGAGCCCACCCTAGGAATGGACCGAGACTTCGTGTCACTGCGCTATCTAAGCAGACCTAGGTTATTAAGAAGTGTAGGTATTACAAATCCAGTTATATTACGCCAGTTAGGATGTCTCATACAATTAACCATCTACCAGCATTGTATTATACATTTTCCAAAAGCAATATGGACGCCGGATTTCGAGATCCTACTGAGAATCCCTGGACCAAAAAGGATACCTTTTGTCCGATTCTGGAATGTAGCCAGGACCTTTACGATTGGCATTCACTCACACCGCTAAACTACCCTAAACATCTAAAGACAGATATAATAGAATATGTACCAAAATATTTCTTACATGTTTTCGTCAAATGTTAATTGGATAATATTATTTTTAGTTACTACTTTAATAATTTATTTGGCCATAAACCTAGATTGCAGTCAATTAATTTTTGTGATAAATGTTCAATAAATCTTGCTTGAGAACTATAATCATGTAGGTATGTAGGCACACATTAATGCCAAAATAGGTTAGCTACGTAAATATATTTTGAATACAATAAAAACAAGATCAGTGTTTGACAAGCTCACATCGCCGCCTCGATGATTCAGTCGCTTTTTGTCATATTACTTACAATAATTGCAATAGAAAATTACTGCCTTGCCGTGAAAAGTAGGTATGTAAACTTTTCGAAAACTTCTTAATAATGCGTCAATAAGCACAACACTAAACAATATTTATCTAAAGATGTTTCGAGATCTTTAATTCGAATCATGGACACCCAAGCAGCTTAATAAAATAATATTCTGGAAACTATTCATCATACACCTTTAAGACTGACCTACTTTTAGTCTTTCGTACCCTACAATCTCTTAGAACATTCAGTCACCCATGTAATACTACCAAATTCAATATGCAAATATCTACATAACCCTACTAAAGTTGTACATTTGAACACTAGTACGTATTCGGTTCCCAGGATAGAAACAGTGAGGTTAGTCTCAGTTAAAGGAGTCGTGTAGAGGACAGGGCAGGTCGGGTGAGCGATACTATCGCCTCACGAACGTTCCTTCCCCGGGTACAGGGCTGTGGATTACCCGGTATGGACCTGTTGTGGACAGAATTTATTAACAGAATAGATAAAGCTGTTTCGGATGGATTTTGTTGCGAATGTTTTGATGTGAAATTGAATTTGATTTGGAATTATGGGAATATTTTGGAATTAATGGTCTTGTTATTTTGCAAGAGTGCAATATAAAATGTCTTACCATTCAAATACTTATTTGGACATGTTTTTATAAAACGTATATACCTATATAGTAATAGTATTGTTATTATGTACTTTCTGTATGTCACAAAAGAATAAAGACATCAAAATTAGCATATAGCTAAATAAAAGAAAAAGCTACAATCATTTACTTATTGGAAGTACTAAAACAGAGTAGATGAACGTTATTTACTAATAGCCTAGTTATTGTGAATGGATTATCCTTTAAAATATTTCCATATAGGTGAAGGCACAAATATATAGACTGTTTCTGAGATACATAAAAGTGATACATTTTACATTGCGTACATATGTTGACAAAATATCGTATAATCAAACCACAAGGAAAAACTACTGTTCAATGCTTTTATGAACTCTCTGATGTTTGTCAAAAGTGACTTGTGAAGACCATTGTTATAAAGGATGTATGGAAATGCATCAGCAAGTATAAGACGGTTTATTTATAACGTTACTAGACTTTGCCCGCAGCTTTGCTCGCGTCAATATAGATTAGGTTAGTAACAGTACTTTTTTATAAAGGGACCCTATGTCCTATACTGAACAACAACATGCATGACATTCTAACAACGTGTATGCGAAATTTCATGATGATAGGTCGAGTAATTGAGGTGTGAGAGCGTAACAAATAAACAAACAAACTCACATTCGCATTTAATATTAGTAAAGAAGATGAAGGAAAACCTTTAATAAGACATTAATTCGAAATTCGAAGACTGATCGTATACTGTTTTAAACATGGTCTACGATAATACCTGAAATTTCTTCAAATCATTTGATAAACAGTTCAAGATAGATCAATAGTAGGTAATTAATAGATCAGATAATAACAGCCTCGATCACATGATATCTACAATCTAGAGATTTGGGATGCGATTGATTAATAGTTTCAGCTGTTATATTCATTGGGAAGTAACTTTATAGATATAAATTCGTAATAATCTACTTATTAAATAAATAATTTACGAAGTTTTATTGTAAGGAACTATGCAATATGTAGTGTCATAAACCTGTTTAAAATGTTTTCTTTTATGTTTCCTTTCGACAACCCTATCCTAGATTTATAGTTAAGTACCATGTAGGTATATACCTATAGAAATCTATATAGGACAGTATTGAAAGAACACCATGGACGTCTTAGAGCTAATATTTAATTTGTATTGTATTTCATCCGCACTAATATAGTGTAATTATATTCCTATTGCAAAGGTATTGTCGTATATTCTCTTTTATACTTTTGTTGCTGATTCATCTTTATAGATTTTTTCTAGGATATAACATAAAATCAAATATATTTTTAATGAAATGTTTAAAGCAAACTTTGTTGAGTCTAAGAAATGGCTGAATATAAAACGGATAGTGTAACCGATAACTTAAAAAAGAAATCATTTAATAGTGCGTATAGTAAAATAATAAATATTTTTTTAAAGAAGTAAGAACATAATATTTTGTGAACGTTATGTATTTTTAATATATATAACTTATATTTTATATATCTATTTGTATGTATAAAAAAACGTAGGCGTCAACTTCAGCAGCTCATAATATACCTTTAAAATTCATAGCTTAATTATGAGAGTCACGCATCATACCAGAGTAAATAAAAATGAATTATTGCTACCTAGATAGTTACGGAGTTTAAACAGACCTTTTTTATTATTTTATTGTATTGTTGAAGTAATTACTTGAAAAATCAGTATAAAACAATGACTGCAAAGGTCGGCTAATGATGAGATGTACCTGTACAACTAATTATATGACTTAGTTTGTTGATATAATATAGGTACATTTAATATTAAATAATTATACTATACATTATGTGAAATTTACTTAATATATTATATTATGAACATAAATAACGGGTACGAATATAAATTAGCCTTTAATGTTATTTATATAGTTAAGAGGCACATTTTGCCATCAATTTAAACCTATATAGATATCTATATTAAACTAAATGTCGCCTGCGATATCATTCGCATTTTAGAAAAAGTAGTCTATATAATACTTATGTATTATATACCTACTTATATAATATTATATAGGCACTTATTTATGTTTATTTCTACGGGGATAAAATCCTCAAGACCCAGTACATTTTTAGTAATAAGGTAGCCACTTAAACTCCACCGTAATTATTACAGAGCCTACTTTTACATGATTGAACAGATTAACACCATAAATTAAAAACGTAATTATTTTATGTTAAGTAATCACCTACACAATATAGAAATAATTGTAATAGCTACTGCATATCGATTAATAGTCAACGAGTTACCTTTACGCGCATATTCAAAACAGAAGACAATTTATTGTTATCTGTAACACACACCATCTTAAAGCCCTTAAAAATGAATGATAAAACTCAACAATATTCACACCCATCTTTTTTTTAAAACAGGTCCACACGACTCTCTAGTAGCGTCATGGAAGATCTCATCTACAGCTGCCTTTATAATGATATACGGAGGTACCAACCGTCATGTATCGATCGTGGACGTCGGCACATACATGCATGTATAATATATAATGTAAGTAAGGTATATAAAGTCCATCCAAGTAGCCTTTCGTTTTATTGCAAATGGATACACAGGAGCCATATAAAATTGCAATATTTTAATAAGATACCTTTTCTGAATAACAGTTAATTATAATAAAAATAAAACCGTCGAGTATTGATTAATTTCGCATGAATTATTCAGTTGTTCCGAACATGTCGGCGGTGGTAGATTATTGTGGACCAATTTTATGTAATAAGCGTTATTATGTGTTGTAAAATTTAAAAACAAGCTTATAGCTCTTGTAGGTACGCCCAAGGCCTATTTAACCTATTTGATTTTATTCGAAAAATCAACAATTTTAATATAAATATCATTTTTTGTACAAACTTTACCAAACTGTGGTACAGTCTGAAGAAACATTATGCGAACGTAAAAATAAATGAATTAAATAATTTACATCTATTAACTAGTTTGTCATTAAAATATAATGGTAATTATATTTCATAATTTTCGGCCTTCGCTTAATTACTGTCTTCTTATATACTAAATAATCCATGTATTTTTGTTCAGCTTACTTAAATAAAGCGCAACGTGCTTTCGTTTCACTTGAATTGCCATAGCCTATTGCTTCGTAGAATTAAAGTGAAACTAAAAATAAGTATGTTAGTTTCACGATCATTAAAAACAATATGTTGAATTATTGACATATTAAATTGATATACGACCTCAACAAGTATATAAAAACATATCTATCGTAAAGTAAACATGTGGGTAGTTAGAAAAACTGTAACAGACAAAGACATTGTGGATGGTGAAACTGTTGGATTATCGGTACATTCCGTTTTTGTTACGACATCTGCCTTTTATGACATTTATAATTTATCAAGGTATGTTTTAATTAAGTGAGAAACATTGTCGGACATACAATTAGTCTTAATTGAAAATACACAACGCCATTAACCTGGTAAATGACGCTTCTATTACGGTTTAAGGCAAATATTTAAAGGTGATAACAATGCGTTTACGTGCACTATCTATCATGCTCATATATAAAAAGCGGACCGTTATTATGGACTGTAAGTAGTTGTAAAGTCTAAAGCGAAAAACGCTTCTTTGAATTAATGGCAATGTGTACTGGCGAAAGTCTGACCTCGTAATAACATCTTATTGAATATCTACTATTTACGTTACTTTTGTTGTCGATAGCTAATTAGTTGTATTGATGATCTTTAAGAAATTTCGTTGATGAGGAGACAAAAAGAAATTGCTGTTTAAGACATTTGAAACTATTCACAAATACAGTTATGTTAGTTATCAAAATTGACTCTTCACATAATATTATACAATACATAGACTTTAGCTTTACCTACATCTTAAAAATGTAATTTATCGTCTTATAAAGTTGTCAACATGTCTCTTTTCGCCTGTCGATATAACCATACTTCAAAAGTATACATTACTTATTGCATCACTTAAATAATTCTCGATCAGAATGCCCCAGTAAAATTGAGATGTTCAAAATTCACCGCGCGATACGTCGATATCAGGGCAACCAATAATTTTTCGTATCGGCTAAATAATTATCTGTTATCGTCGATTTGGCAGGCCAGGTCGAGGACCGCAAATATGGCCGCCATTGCAGCGATAGCAACGAAAAAATAATTTGTTAATGTTGTTTCAATTTTTCTAACACATTTCCACACGTTTACATTATTCATTGAGTACATATAGATAATTTCTAAAGTTTAAAGAGATTTAATTCCTAAACTTTTTGCAACGCATACTTCCACATAACTGCTACTCGATTATGTATTACGAACTCGCAACTACAAAGTTGTTGTTTGTAAAATACCTTATAATCTTTCAACGTAAATATAAAGAGCTTTAAACTGGTACACATGATCTAGTTTTTACTCTAAAGCTGCTACAGAAAAAAGATTTCAATCCTGATTTAACGAGTTGACACGTACGTATAATGCTATTCAACATTTTTCAACATGAATAGCATCCAAATAGGTAGAAAGATATTTGTGGCTTTTTCTTTTGCGGTCGGTACACGGTGCGCGGTACGGAATTCAGTTTTTAGCGACCGTTTGACTCTTCAGTCGCCATACTCGGCGTCGAAGATGAAACGGACTATAGTCAATTTAATTAATAGTTCCCACCGCGCGTCGGTAAAGCCGATGAAGTCATTATGCATACTTACGAAATATTAAGAGCTCGGCACGCCGACAAGGCGTTACAATTTTTTTAATTATTGTATGTAGCGACGTAATGTTAGTGTTAATTATTACGGGAAGCAGTTAACAATCGGTCAACATGTAGGATGCCATATATTCATTACACTGACCAGTAAATTATGTATAATTGTTTCGATCGGCGTACATACTCTTAAAGCGCGTGTTATTACGACATTCTACATGTTTCGCGTGGAGACAGTCGGGAACATCAAAAGGTGCAACGGACTTAGTAAATTAAAACATTGCAAAACAGCTATACCGTAGAAGTCGCGCTTGGGCGACTTCAAAAATGGCATCGCGCGTCGACTGGTGACGGCGAGTAAGTTTTTCGCGACTGTCTCCACTCGATAAATAATGGCGGTGACTTTGACAAAAACTCACCTAGTCCTGTTCGGTGGCCGACGGCGCGCGCTCCCCGCCGCATGCGCCCGCTGCACACCGCTCTCCTCCCCTCCTGGCCACCCCCGCACCACCCGCGCTCGCCCCGCGAGCTTTTTCTGCCCATTCCACGGCGCCGGCGCAATCGCGAAGCGCTCACTTCCATCATTACAGACGTAACCCTAACTATTTACACCGCTACTGACTAAATAATAACTACTTATATTTATGGCAATTTGTTTAACTTCACCGACTATTAAAACTGCAGGAACACGATCACGTTTACACTATACTTATGCGAGAGTATTGAAGGATTAGATGGCGCGGAAGGTTGTTCTGTTTCACACTGTCCGATATTACGATAGCGGATAATTAATTTAACTTACGACTCTTTATTTACTTAGCTTTAAGGGTACGAGACCGGGTCTCTTTGGTAGGCATATTAAATTTGTACAATGTAATATAGTTCGTGTCGCCGACGCTGCCGAGCTGGGCGCTACGATCGCACATAAAGTAAAACGCACTACGATACACCTACACTATGATACACGGAAGAGATTTCTACAAATTGCACTGGTTTCCAAACGCGAACATCTTCGACGATTACGCGGATTAAAATATAAATGTATATAAAAATCAATAAATCAACAAAAACAAAACCCGAAACACAAAATAATACGACCCGTTTCTAGTCTAGCATTCAACAGTTTATTGTTCCATTCAATCGATTAGAAAACATTGTGTCTACGTAATAATTAATTTAAAAATAATCACAACAACCGAACAACACTTAAATAACGAGAAAATAATTACAAACAATTTACAAAAAAAAAACACAAAGCTATGGAGTGTTCGGCGGACTGCGATTGTATCACTGGGCAAGGCGGTGCGCGCGCGGCGCCTAGTGCTCAGGATGACCCTGCGCAGCGGCCGCGGCCGCCGCCGCTGCCGCCGCCGCCTTCTGTGCTTGCGCTTGCTTCTCTTGTTCATTCAACTCCTTTATAGCTTGGATCTCCTTCTTTAATTTCATCCTTCGATTCTGGAACCATATTTTGATTTGCCGCTCCGTCAAACAGAGCGCGTGCGCCATTTCTATGCGTCTCCTCCGTGTGAGGTAGTGATTCGTGTGGAACTCTTTCTCTAACTCTAGCGTTTGATATCTAGTATACGTTTGTCTTCCTCGTCTTCTCAGGCCGTTAGCTCCTGTAACAAAAGATAAAATGTCCCGTTAGTATCGTCAATATGTAAAAGTCTATAATGTTAGGGGTTAGTGAGGTTGTGCATTAAACCGGCTCAGCTTTCAATGAAGCGTTTGAATGTTGAATGGGATTGGTTGTCTCACGCAGCTTAGTTCAAATGACGTTACAATTGGCGGTGACGACAGCTTCATTTCGTTTAAACGTCGATATTGATATATGCGCAGGAGATGCCTTTGAACGGACCCGCCCGAGATTAAGACTGGTTGCAAACTTGATTAAGAAACATAAACACGTGTGGGCGACGATACAAAATTGTTCGGCATTAAGTTTCAAACGCAGTATAAGTGGAGGATAATAAATCTCGATAGAAATCTGTGCACTGATAATATTGAATTTTCTTGTTTCAGGAACATAATAATTATTACAGCTTTATTTGTCGCATTGAAGCGGAATGCCTTATAATTGCGTACCATGAACTGGAATCGCGACTAGGATAACTGAATACGGGGCCAATAGCCGTGACTCGCAAAAATTCGACAGATTTCAGGGCTGCGTCTACATTATTTTAAAGACCGATTTTCTGAACATTCAGATTTCATAAAACTATTTGATATCCTTTATTTATTCATTGTATTTTCATCAGTTCACAAGCAAATTACTAAAATTTTAAAAAGGTATATATGGTTTTGAATAATCATTGCTTCCATATGGAAGGAATGATTATTATTATTAATTATGTAAGATAAGGTAACCCATATGCATTACCTTATCTTACATAATTATTCTAAGGCAATTATCACATGCTGTTAGTATTTTTCCTTTACCATATATTATGTCGATTCCCATGGTATGAGTAAAAAGTATGTGCTATAAGCTCAATAATAATTAATTGCCTTATTTATGAGAGTTTGTGTTAATTTATACAACCATATTCGTTTCTGGCCTTTTTAAGACTATAAATCTAGACACAACACAGTTTCAAGAATAATCTAGACAGTTCAGGCCTTTTGCAATACAGTCATATATTTACATATAACATTATTAATAATAAAACGGCAACCCTGTTGTCGGCCTGCGGTTATTCGAAAGCTTTCATTGCATGCCGTGGTTGCGTGCTCCTCAACATAATGTATAGGTTCCGAACGCACGCTGAGATGCCTTATTTCGTTCTTTTTGTGTCGAACTTTCTCAGTAGGTATATTATATATCAGATTAAGACCAATCAGAATGCATCTGAATTTAATTCGGTTGAATCGAAAGTAATACGTGCGCAAGGTCTGATGTTATCATTTTGAAATATGAATGCACCAACTGATCTGTGACGAGTGAAAAAAGTTTAAATGTTTCTTATTTTTCTTTTTAAAACGTTGTGAATTGAATGTAAATTTCGATCATGTGAAATCTGGTTTTCTTTGACATTTTAACGGCCAAGTACATCGAATTTCAATAACAGAACGTGATTAATTTCAATATCAACAGCACCATGACTGATGGATTCTTGACCGATGTTTATGTATATACTGCATGACTTCATCATCAAACGTTCCGCCAGCACAGTCATATATAAATTACAGTAAATACGTGTCACAATTATAGTACGTTGGCGATAAAACACTCGAACAAACACATTGCCTTGCTTTAGTGGTACGAAAATAAAAGCATGAGTATACAGGGGGCGTACTTCTCACAGCATAAAAGGGTATACCAACCGATATAACAGCTTAATTATCTCTCAAGTAGTGAGATCAGGGCCTGCTTATCTATCGGCTAAAGTTGTATGGAGTATGGTGTAATTGGAATCGTGAGAAAGCAAGTAAAACACGCCTATTGTTGATAAAAGTTTGGTTGGGATTATTTAGTTAACTGTTTGATGATTGGAAACATATTGTGTTTATAGTAAGGTTAATCATTGTTCAACGATTGAAACGTGAGCAATATTTTTCTCTTTCTTTGACTGGTATCTTTATACAGGTTGGAAGCTATCAAAACACTGTTTGTTTAATTGACTTAGCGAAGTAGATTTCTTAATTCGCAAGATTTTTGTGGTCGGTACATATTTATGTCATATTATAGGATATCATAAACTTTTTAATACATAGTGGCTATAGATATTTCTGAAGCGGTAGGCACAGTTATGGTATACCCACATTTCACCAGATATGATAAACGGTCCCACGAACATGGCGTAAAATGTAGATATCTATGAGACTACGTAATAGGGGCAAACCTATTGCCGTTTACGGGGCATAGCTCTTGACACCGTGCTTTTATTAAGAATATCTAGTCAACATATCTAATACTAGTTTGCCTGATCCCAAAATCGAATCCTTAGGCCCGGAGTCCACTAGAGCGGAGAGGTGATGTGTGGAGACAGCCAATAATTTTATATTTATAAAAATACGCTATATTAACATAATCTACTCTTCTTCTCGCTTTAATGGAAACCGAGCCTTATTGCACGGCTTATTTAGTACAAAGGCAAGTTTTTAATTATTCTTCAAAAAGATCACTGTCCGCTAGAGAATGGAATGCATAAATAAAAAGCTTGACAGTATCGCTAATGGCCGTTGCGTGACCTGTTGACAGCGCGTCAATCCCGTACAATTTATTATCGTTAGATCGTTTTCTAGCGATCTGGCATTACCATCTTAATGAAACCTTACAAAAACGAAACCATTGCACGTAACTCCTAACACGAACATTCTAGCTTCCATTGAGGGGTAATTTTTCAAGAATACTTACAACTAATTTGTAACACAAAGTGTTAGAAATAATCTTAGTCTATATATCTATATAGAACACGGTTTTACCCATATACATATGTATGTATGTACCTACACTTTAGAAAATATGCATGCCCAATCAACACTATGTAATATTATGAAGAGGTAAAATTTGTAAATATAGGTACAATCTCCAAAAGAACGAAACAAATTTAAAAATATATTTGCTATATAAAAGGTACATTATTGCAGATGGACGTCGTAGCTAATATTAACTAATATTTATAAATGCGAATGTGAGTTTTCTTGTTAGTTTTTTAGGTTTTCACGCCTTAACTACTTGACCGATATCATCATAAAAGTGGATTGCCCACTTTCTATAGACACTTTGGCCAATCGTGGACAGGTCATTTAGTTAATAATATGATATCAATTAAATACTTGCTGGACGCTCTCGACCGGTTACAGCGGCGGGCTGTCCGTATCATCGGAGATCCAGAGGTCACGAGTTCACTGGAACCTCTGCAACTCCGTAGAGACATTGCCTCATTGGCATGTTTCTACAGAATATACCACGGGGAGTGCTCTGAAGAGTTATTCCACCTTATCCCGCCCTCCCCTTTCCTATCCAGAACAACGCGTGCTGGGCTCAGATGCCATCCTTACACGGTAGAGTCGATTAGAGCGCGTACCAAAAAGTTTGGGTCCTCATATCTCTGCCGAACGACCAAGGCATGGAATTCTCTGCCAAGGCACGTGTTTCCTTCTTCCTTCAATCCTGGGTTCTTTAAGCGGGGCGTGAAAAAGCATCTTCTCAGGCCGTCAAAGTAGAGACCTCAACATCGCCTCGGCTACTGTGGGGGCGATGTGGAGGCCACTGCTCTTAGACCACACGACTGCTTACCATCAGGTGGAGTGTGGTCATTTAGACGAGCAAAATAAAAAATAAAAAAAAATACTTCAAATCAGTAAAAAGGAGAATATAAACCTAGTTTTGTATAATAATAATAATATAATATACCTAATATTAGAACCCGCGACCTTAGGCGTAGCAGTCGGTTACACTAACTACTACGCCATTGAGTCGTCATTGTATCAGACTTTATATTTAGATGGGTGTCTATATGTTATTGAAAAGGGTAATTAATCAAATAAAACGACATATTTTTCATATTTTATTAATCAGACTCATAATTATGGAAGTAGTATCTGATCAAGAAACTGGGCAGGTGGATTAATGTGCTCTTGATACCGTGCCCAGCCTAAAAACCATATTATGATCATTATGTGAGAGCAGCAACCCACTGTTCTACGGCCCACTATGTTTTGTTTGTAGATATGGTTTTCTTTTTTTTCTGTTTTGTTTGTATGTTTTTCCTAATGTTTTGTTTTTTGTTGTGTTAAATAACAAACGAAAAATAAATAAGAAATATTCATGAATTTATTTTTGTTATAACATCGTGTCCACGGATGGCCAAAAGTGGACAATGTCCTTTCGCATACACGTTGTCAGGGGAACAGAATAGGACATGGGTACCTTCATCCAGAATAAAGTACTGATCCCGAGCAAAAGATAGGATGCTATACATTATCCTAGAAAACGGGTACAAGCTAATAAAAAATTTAATATAAGTAGACGAGTTTATATGAATAGCATGTAATGCACAACCATAGGCTAAGTTCAGCGTTTTCATAGCTACAAACTCGAAATGTTTAGTCCGACATCTTGATTAGTACATTAATGTTGCCGCTAAGGGCACTTTTAGGAAATGTATAGAAACATATGCTAACTGTCAGTCAAGTGTGTCGAGTTGCATCAAGAGTTATGAAATCTCGTCGTATATATCGAGCTATTGTGTTTTTTTAGTCTTGCACTAATTAACGATGTTTGTGTATGTAATGTACAGGATAGGCTTGCGTTCTCTTATTTGGCAACAACACATAGCTGATGAAATATAGGTCTGACACACACATACGTCTTAAAGCGAAGGAACTATAAAGAAGGAATTATTTTTATGCACGTTTCCCGACCAAAATATAACACGTGGAGCTTTGAAAATAATATACATATATCTAGAAGTTACAAATGCTTGCTGATATGTTTTACTCAAAACTATTTAAAATAAATACATAGGTACCCCAGATGTTAGAGACATTTTAATCGGACTTTCAAATTCTGTTAGTACCAAACTCAGAAAGGTCATTACCATAGGTCGAAGCTTTTTCATGTTGCCTTATTTATTGCGAACAGTTATCAAAAATAAAGGGATTTTAAACGTAAAACTATTCTACTACTAGCCTCCTAAAACATAACCCTTCCACAGACTTTGCAGGCCATGTATTTGATAGCGCGCCACTGCGTAGATTTTACTCGCCATACTTGAACAGAGCTCTTGTTCCCATATTAAGTTTCGTCATATACATATATACACATTCAACATGTGCGATAATATATAAAATATATGAAAATATAAATTACATAAAAATATTTTTCTACACGAGGGTGCTAAATTTCCCATTTCTGCCCTAAATTACATTTCTTGCAAACTAAAGTGCAACCTTTTTAATAATTAACAAAAATTCTTGCGGCCACTGTGTGTAGTGGTTAATTGAGTGACGCTAATTGCCTAAGCCGTAAAAGCCTTCCGAGGGCAACACGTAAATTACGGGACCACTCTTCTTTATGTACGAGTTATTTACGGGATTAACTCGAAATCGTTGTTTATGTGCTACAATTGTAATCAATTTTAGAGGGAACACCTAAATATTTGGGGTTCGTAATTTAAAAGTACGAAACAAATTACTTGGGACTGTAAGTCGGGGGTGAAACTGATACGAACGTACAATTACATAGTATTATTCTTAGTCAGTAGCATGCTTGATTGACATGAGTTGGGTTAAGTAACATTTTTATTTTATTTATCTACTTGCATAACCACGTCTTTTTATCCTCGTTTATAATAATAGGACAAGCCTAACATTGTCTGCCATGCGCAATTTTGCACACCGTGACGCTGCTAAGAATTTCCCTACAGAAAAATAGTAGCACTTAGACTGCTATGTCCCAAGCGTAAGCACAAACTTACCCACAGAACAAAGCAGAAGGTTTATTTAAGTGTTCGTTCTTAATGTGGACAAGATATAAGATTCCCTGCCTCATATTATATACACTTGATACTACATACGACGTTAAAAAACAGCTATTTTATTTCTGAAATTGTTGATTTTTATCTTTACCTTAAACTTAGGTACTTAATATATATTTGGGTTAAGAGTGTACGGGATATGATTCTCGCTATATTGATGCCTTTATATTACAAAATTCGGATTTCGTCTGACGAATGCATTCAGTTCTGATAAGCAAATGCATTAAGACTCATTACTGAAGAAACAGAGCAGGCTTGCATATTAATTCGAAGCTTTCTCTTGAATAAGTGTAGGACTGGTTAATTTGGAAGTCATGAGTTCGAAAGCAAATGATAACATGGAATAAATACTAATGGATATATGGACAATAATATCACGCTGCTAAAATAATAAGATACAACAAAAAGATATAAGTTCTGTAAAGTTATTTACCAGCTAGACTATTACAGATGTATTTCTATTGGTACTGACATTCTGATCAATTTGTATTGAAAAATCAAATGTCGAGCAATCACAAGGTCATCTTAATAATTATATAAACTAGCCAAAGCG
Organism: Catocala sponsa; assembly: GCA_963564715.1. Taxonomy (NCBI): domain Eukaryota; kingdom Metazoa; phylum Arthropoda; class Insecta; order Lepidoptera; family Erebidae; genus Catocala; species Catocala sponsa. Next base: position 17,513,655 of record OY751337.1, on the reverse strand, counting down.
TAGCTACGCCTCTTTGTTGTGTTTAGGTCTTTTTTGTCAGAATCCTTTGGCTTATTGCGTTCAACACACAGACAGACATTTAATTTTAATTTGTAGGTACAGGTTGTCAAATTGAAGCACTTCCGAAATAAATTATATATTCTAATTCAGTTTAGTGTTTATTAACAAAAATCTATTCTTCTTACATAAAATTCCAGATAAAAACTATAACAAATAAAATTACGTGTAAATGATTGTTGACTTTGATATACCTGAGAAAATTCTCCTACGGCGCAAAAGCCATAAATTTGGTGCGAAAATAAATAAACAAACTAAATCCTACGGAAGTCAATGTTGTTTTTCAAAGACGAACAGAGAACCATTGGTGTCACCGCGACAGCCACACGTGTTACAACTAATTAGGGCTACCATCATTTCAGTGTCAATTTTCGCCTTGTAAATTCTCCTCAAAATCCAGAGTACGCCGTAAAAGCAATAAACATGACACAAATGGCTTCATTAAAGCAAAAGGCGGGGTTTGTGGCCTAGCAAAAAATAAGAGTAGTGACACACAAGCCGTAATAGGTATATAATGACACCATGCCTCCGTTATGCACAAATCTGAAAATATTATCTGCGTAGACGCATTACCTACGCGTTCCGGCACGCAGGGCGGGACAACAGACCCTAAAGGTTACGCTCATGCTCACGAGATAAATAAAAAATGGACCTACCGAAATTTCACTCATTATATAGCACATCAAAGTACCGTTGCCGGTAACTGCCAATTAAAGTTTGGTAACCATAAAAACGAGCGATGAAATTTGAGGTTTGGGGAAAAATAACCCACATTGGACGCACTGAATAAATGTACAAACGACAATAATAAAGCTATAACTGTGTGATCTCAATCCGATCTTGATTGCATTCGAGAGTGGCCCGGGGCGGTCGCTTCAAAAACAGGTTGAACGAATTTGTGTTTCAGAAAGGCGCGGCGCATTAAAATCGCAACATTTTTCGTTGAAAAACAACCAGAGAAAATTACAATATAATCTGACTCCCAAAAATGTAAGTTCAAAAGCAAAAAGACAATGAACGCTTCCAAGGAAATCGACTCGTAACCGTTCCCAAGATTCCCTTCGTACAAGTGTCGGGCACAACCCGTTCTGCAACACGTGTCGCAAACAAAAGAAACTTGTCCAAGTTGCCCCCCTCTCCCCATCGGGCGACAAAAGGATTGCGCAAGTTATATTAGTCGTAAAGAATTTTGGACTAAGATCTATAAGGTTGTAAACCGCTCGTAATTCACAATGGTCCCGCAATTGCGGAGGACATTCGCAACAACTGTTGTTTGCTTCAATGTTTTAATTGTTCCTAATTCGTAAAACTTTTCAGCGTGATTTATAATAACTGTTGTTTTAGCAGATCGGCCGCTTTTGAGTATTTTTTTCGATACCGGTGAACATGTGGCATACGGTTGACAATGCGGGAAGCGGTTATTTACACTTGTGGGATCGTAAACGGTTTTTAATGACAAAAACAATAGCTTTTAACTTTTTGTATAAGTACGCGACAGTGCTATGGGATGTTTTACAGTTTTGAGTAGGCCGGGCTACACTTGACTGTCATCGAGCGAACGGGACAATTATTATTGTGTTAGCATATTTCAATGGAAGGGAGACATTAAAGCGGATCACGTCGACGAGTATGCCCACGCGGACAATTTTCTTCGATAAAATTATGTAAAGTAGATATTTGCGCTCCAAGTCTAATGAGTCAAATTAAGATAACACGGTCTGTTCTACTACGCATAACATGTTTTACAAGTCAATAAATGTGTCTAGGACTTGTCGAGACGAGGCCGGGTTTACCTACGACGTACACTCCCTATTATACCTATGTAACAGGAGGTATATAATTTAAGTTATAGGCTTGGTTGGTCGCATAATGGAGCCCATTGGTTTAATAGCATGTTCCATGATGTTCTAATTATACTCTTCTAAACATCTAATTGCTTACTTCGAAAAGCAATGATTGCTCGCTTAACATCTTACTTAGATACTGTTCTATCTGAGCTACCATACAACGTACACTTAACGTTACGCCTTCACGAAATTACTTAATAACACGTAATATGCATCCCTAAACATACTCCAGAATTTATTTTACGGTCATGGATTCACATATTTTTGGACTACATGACGCTATAATTGAATGCATACCGCAAAAACATGTTCAGTACAGATTTTTAATACATTATCATCTCATTACTGACGATTGGAGCGATTTTAAATAATGGACGCGGTCCATTTTCGTGAATTTCCTTATTACATATTTTGAGCCAACGGGCTCAACGAAATATAATCACTCAAATTGGTAACTTGAATCGCAAATTACAAAATTGGTACTAAATATGTAGTGATGGGGCGGTAGATGAGATGCTTAACTGTACATACACACATGTGTAAGTCGCGAACGAATTTGTATATGTCGGCACTACAGGTAAAAGGACGCACCCAGCCTCCTCGCTGGGTGGTCTCAGAATCAACTGACCGATTACAGAGTATATAAACGGCTATAACACATTGGCTGCCGCTCCTTTATATCTATACATCGTGAATTATTGTTTAAAATAAAAGCTCACATGAATTACTGTATCAATACCCAGCGTAATTAAAGTACTGCTGTAGGGTCCGCATGGCAATTCGACGCGGACTCGCTATTTTGTTACGATATGTTTTATAACAATGATTTGCGATTCTGTATTATTAAGTTAGCAGCCAGTGAAACAGTGAATGTGTTTCTAGTATTATCCACTACATATACATAAGAGAGGTGAGCCCATAAATATAAGCCTTTGAAATTTATGATTTTATCGGCTTAATAGCTATGACTAATGAAACCAATTTTATTGTTGTTATATTATTTTGGCCAAATGAAGATAGGCTCTACGTAGATGACCGGCCTGTGTTCTCTACTTTTAGAGTTTGAAGTAGTCTGACGGAAAGTTTACCACAATATACATAGGAATATTTACTATTACTCAAGATAGTACTAGATAAATATATCTCATTGCAAATTCCTATATCGTAAAGCAAGTGAATTCCTCGAATTATATTCTAAAATGCCCCGTTACGAGAACACAGTGATCCTAACGATGCCAACATCCAGCGTAATTTTAATGTACTTTCCAAGACGCGGCTGCTTTCCCGCCATCTGCGGCGCTGACTTCCAATCAGCCCACTAGATGTGTATCGACTTGAGAGCTTGCTTGTTATCTCAAAAACACAATATGAATAATACATTAGTGGTCGGTGTAAGTGTACTCGAGCACTCTTAAATTGGCAAAGCTTAATTGACTCAAAGGTTGAAAATGAAACGAAGGGTTCTCGGCTTCTACTGCGATGGTAGCATACGGCAACTTTTTATGTAATCGGTACTCGGCGGACCACATAACGGAATCAATTTAAATCGGTTATATGAGATTGCGTATAAGGGTTGGTAAGGTCAGCGAAAACAATTAATTAAAAAATAATTTGTTTGGTACTATTCGATAACTATAGTCTGATACGAATGTGATCTGGTATGCAGCAATCTCTGCGAACATATACCTAACAAGTATATACCTAACTATCTTCGCATTTTCTGTTATGTATAATGTGTAGAGTATATAGATACTTGACGAACATATTATTACTATAGCACATAGGACGTAAATATGTTCATATCTTGCGCAGGATCATGTATTAGATATATATAGCATACGGATGCTTCTTTGAATTATACCTACGCCTGCATACTCAAACAGGTCCTAAATATTTATCAATCTCCTCAGAGTATCAACTGAATGTCTGGATGGCAAATTTTCTTTTCGTTATCATTACATTCTACCACGGCTTTAATGTATTATATCCTTACTAATATTATAAATGCGAATGTGAGTTTGTTCGTTTGTTACGCTTTTACGTCTTAACTACTCGACTGATCAACATGAAATTTGCATACACGTTGTCCAGGATACAGAATAGAACATAGGGTACCTTTCATCCAGAAAATAGTACTATTATCTTATCTTATCTTATGTGGGGGGCCAGTCAGTGCAGACCGGCGACACTTCGACCCAGTAGGATCTTTTGTGTCGACACTCTCCCAATAACGACTGCCATAGATGTTCATGGCAGCCGGAACCAACGGCTTAACGTGCTTTCCGAGGCACGGAGCAGGCGATAATTGTCAATCAATACGCACATAATTTCGAAAAGTCATATAACTTCCGAAAGTCAGAGTTGCGCGACGTGGGTTCGAACCCGAGACCCTCTGCATTGCAGTCTGTTGGTCTCCCCACTGAGCTATCGCTGCTCTTAAATAGTACTGTTAAAAATACAGTAAAAGTACAAACATAACCTTACGTAACCTACATTTATGCGAGCGGAGCCGCGGGCAAAATCTAGTATAATATACAAGTATCTTGGTAGTTTAATATACTTTACGATTCTTTCCCACCTCAGCTAGCTATACCTAATTAATTAAAGCTGTTATCATTTAGTTTTCAATGTGCATTGCGCATAAACAACGGCTGTACGGAAAAAGGCGGGGCAAGGGTGTACGCCTTAATTACTTACAGCTTCTTGCTGGTTCATGTAGGTAACTATGTAGTATGGTAGGGATGTACTTTGAAATATTAAGAGGAACACCTTAAGCTAGAAATTGGATATCCTAACTTCCTAACTAATATTATAAAAACGAAAATGAGTTTGTTTGTTTGTTACCTTTTTACGCGTAAACCACTGAACCGATCATCCTGAAATTTTGCATATACGTTGTCAGGTGTACAGAAACGGACATAGGCTACCTTTCATCCAGAAAAAAATTACTGTTCCCGAGGAAAACAACAATAACGTTCTTATGATAATTAATGGCGCCACGTGTCTTTCGAATCATGATTGAATTATATTATTACAAAGCAGAGTACAAACCGAACTGATTGTCAAATTCTAAATTAACGCGGGCAAAGCCGCGGGCAATAGCTAGTAGAGAAATAAAGCAGGGATCGTTTTTACCCTAAGTAGCTATTACCTACAGAATTATATTTGAAATAACAGGAAAACTTAAAGTTAGTTTCATATTACAAGCGGATCAAAGCAAGGTCCTTTTTTAATCGTAGTACCTTTAAGAAAACCTATAGATGATTATCGGAAAAAAATATTGCTAGATACTTTTAAAAGCAGATCGTCAATAAGTTACAACGTAGTCCTATCAATCTGCAAATGTATTTCTATTTTAAAGGTGTACATATCTATGTATATGGTTAACTGATGGTGGTTTTTATTTTATTCTTAGCTACGATAGCTAAGAATGGCTTTAGGTTTCTGTCAAATATGGCATCTGTATTGACGATTATGAATATTAATAACGAATAGAGTTTAAGCTTTTCTAATTGTATAAGTAGTTTAAACTAGTGATTGCACGAAATCGAGTTTCACCGAACACGAATATTCGCATCAAATCTGTTTAATATGCGTGCAAAGTAAATAAGACAATGAATTAATGTTTTCTATATACATTTTTGATCTTCTACCGTTACATTATGTAGCAACTATAAGAACATTTGCGTCATTTCTTATAAGCCATGAATAATCACACCTAATAAGTACGTATAAATGTTGTAACTTGATCACAAAAAACATTTCTCTAGTGTCACAGTAGCATAAAGCTACACAATAAATTGTTTTACATCGTTAAACAACACACTATATTATAAAACATAGCATTAATCAAGCTCAATCATACACAGCTCGATACAATACATAACATTCGATGATTTTGCCAAATATTTGACCGAATACGAATATTCGGTAAAACTGCTGAATACTGAATATGAAATAGGCCTATCCCTAGTTTAAACTATGTTTAATAGATGTCATGGGTCTAGGAAGCCATGTTAAATGTCCAAGAAGACGGAGCTATCCTGTCTTCAATTATAGAAACAACAGTGGTATGCATTTTACAAAATAACATTTACAAAAGCAATTTATTCGTAACGTTCGGCGCTATCCTTACGCGACACGGGATGTGAGCGCTTTACTTACCTCCGTGAAAATAAAACATTATTATCATTAAACGAAGAAATGGTTCAAATGTTTATGTAAATTAGCTGCTTTACATAAAATCATGTTAACATATTCAGGCCTGCATCGGTTAATATAATATATAGGCTTTAATAAAATGCGAGTGAGGATGCCATTTACTGAAGCATATATTTTATATCGAAGATAGCTATTAAAATAATTGCACGCCGTACCTACATGGTACTAAAAACATGACGCTCTCAAGGCGTTTACCGAGAAAATTATCATTTTGCAAACCAAAATGGCGTCCCCAACCTGATATTTTTTTCGTGACCCTAGACGATAATTTCGAAATGCCCTTGTGAACGTAAATTATCCACGGTGGTGTCCAAGATCGCCATCACGATACTCGTGTCGAAATCAAGGAACCAGTTCACGAACATGCCTTGTACCTAATTATACCTACTGCCCTTTAAATTTTCTTCTCAGAAGATACATAACCGATACGATATGAATTTAAAACAGTTATGTACTCGCTGCGAAGAATTGAAATTGCATTTTAAAACTACGAAACCCGTTTTTTAAACTACCCTTAAACAATTTTTGAATCCTTTCCATATTCAATATATCGGCTCGATATTAGCCCATCGATCAGGGTTGAACGCAATAAAAATTGGACGTCCCGAGAGGATTAGGCCAAACCCTGACATATGTGACACGTGAAAGCCTCAGACTATTTCTTTTCTAAGGGGTGGCCGCCGATCTGTGCTATTTAAAAATCAATTTTACTGAGCTCCTAAAACACTGATACGCTTCAAAGACGTTTATGTGACGTTCTGAATGGGCGGCCGACGCGACGAACATTAATATGATGAATACATCAGCTGTTACTCAAAATAAATGACTCAATAAATCAATAATAGACTGTTATTAAATACGAGGTCATGTAGCGTATAATTTGCACAATACTCGACATCAATAACGTCTATATCTATATTATGATTTAACAAGGGGCCATGTAGAAAGCCACTTGTACAAGCCGAAACTACGTGAAACCATTCACGCAAATAATTTTAACACAAAGCGGGCCTGAAACCAACGCTAACAAGATGCAGCTGTTGCGATCTCTCAAGCGGAGACCATTTTGAAAAACTCGTTAGAGTTTTCGAAAATAGAATATAAAATATGTCACTCCTTCCCCGATAAATCAGTCGTGATGAATGTATCCAAGTTAGGAGCGGTACGCGCCGCGTGACGGGGCAGTCCCTCATTGGGTGGCGTGGTCGCCATATTGCTCCGAGCTTGTACCTGTCAAACTTTGATATATTGCAGCTGGCTTTCTCTAGTGTGCGCCTTGTCTTATGATCATAGATTAAATTAAGAATACATTGCGATGAAGAATCGCATATTGATCCTTCCAGCAATTTCACAGGCTCGATATCTTTTTCATAGTAAAAATATAAAAAAGGCCAATCTTTTGATTTCACGGGACGTTTTGAGAAATTGATGTATTGTTCCCAAGGTGTAAAATTATAGCGAGCATTGGCTACTCAGATAATGCATTTGATTTATATTTGACATTTAAAGCCAAAACATTCGTGTTTTTGTTCTTTAACCTAAATTTATTACAGTAATAAAAACGACAGATATTAATATAAAAGTATCAAGATTGTTTTAGCTTAACACGACAGATTATTTAAAGATTTCTTCGAATTGACTCCATTGCACTCCCTGCATGTATTGGTAGTACAATAACGCAAATATTTTAAATATTAATAATGTTAAATCTTGTTAAATATGGAATACAGAATCTTCAAAGAGTCTGCATTCATACTTAATTTAAATTTCCTTACAAAATCTCAAAGAAATATATTTACAAGGTTTAACACATTTTATAATTTATCTGAAAATCCCGACATCTTAATGTTTAATTGAGTCATTCATTGCAATAAGAAAATGCGAAGTATAAAAGTGTCGCGTTTGGCGGTTTGCCGCAAAACTTTATAGATGTACTAACAACTTCGCCTGTAAACCACAAGAAACGAACGAATACTTATCATTAGATTAGCAAAGAGTTATAGTCTATTTGTCATCGCAATATAAACTTTAACTGTGGGTTTTAAGGTTCATAAATCTTTTGAACGCAGGCACTAAAGTGTCTGATGAAGTGAACCGACGATTTGCCATTTAGCGTGCATAAAAGCGAATCAAACCGATAGCAATCTTCTAGATATCATGTTATTACGGTGATTCCGATTGTAGGGACAGCGAATCAAATAGCAGGCGCATCTCTACTGAAAAGCTCAATTGAAATGTACGTAAGATAGATGGCGCTTTAATACTTTATTACATTCTCGCATATATTTTGCAAAATATGATGAAAGCTTAGCCTTTTTATGTACGTAATATACCTAATATTATATATTTCTTTATAATTGTGCAAATGGATGCGTGAGCTCGCTAGCCCATAAAACTTATACATAGAACATTCTTTGCAAAACTGGCGATCATGAAAGCTCGCATGCAATAAAATAAGCTAGACATGAACACGCATTGGTAAATTTAATTACGTAGGTATTTAAAAGGCTACATTTCATACTGGATTCCCTTAACGTATATTTTAAACTAGTTTTGTTTTTAATCTTGTTTAGAAAAACTAACCCTTTCGCTGTCCCGTAATAGACACAATAGAAAATCTATAGTTATGTATCATAATTATGTGATTCATCGGGCAGGGAACCTGTTATAAAAAATCAAATAAAATTTCCGCTCATGTCTGGATTTATTTGCAAACTATACTTTTTCAGTGAGTAATAAACTACTATTGAAAATAAAATCGTGAAGTCGCTCTGAGGTTTATTAAATTGATAGTCTGGTACCGCGACCATTACGTGATAGCATGGTATACATACAAACTTATTTGTTGACACAACCCATCATCAGTAACTGCCAGCAATACTAGTTATTTCTCAATTTGCACGATTCGAATGTTAAACTCATTCTTTTCTGCAAATTGGTTTTGCCCTACAATTGCAAAGAGGCTGTCATTAAAAAGAAGGCTGTTGTTAAAACTTTTGCTTTACTTATTTCTCTGAGGAATCCTCGGCGATAATGTTGAATAAATTCACACTATATGATATTATAAAGGAACATAGATAAGCAAATCAACTACATAAATTTTGGTAATATATTTCATTATTCTCTCCTAAGTAATCATTTTCTACTAATAAAATAGAATATGTGTAAGCTGATACTTATTTTAAAGTGATATTCGGAACCAATATATTTAAATAACGAATACTAAGAAAATTTATTAGTTGCTCAAGCAATTATAATCTAGCGTATTAATAGCTCAACTATGTAAACACTTAATGATAAACCATTAAGGTTAATGACAAATGCGTTGTCCATTTGAGTACCTATCATCCTCATTAACCGCTCAGGTAATTTTAAACTTGTGTAAATTAATGTTAATCCACGTAATCCTTACTCTTGGTTAAGTTCGTTCAATCATCCGCAGCGTAAATACAACTTCTGAACAACAATAAGAAATAACGAATAACAAACAAACAAACATAAATTTATTCAAAACGTACGTATCTTATTCGAGTTCACATTTGAAATTCTCAAACTTTAAATCCGTTCGGTTCGCTGAAATCCTGTTGCGAAAATTTCGAACGGCTGAAAGACAACAAAGTCACCTGCAAAGGAGTTGGTATTCAGAAGCTTCGGTAACCCAAGTTGGGCGGTGCCATGTAACTTAAGTTAGACTTAAGTAAAGAAACCACAACGCCGGCTTGTCTGAAGACCGACTTAAATCTCAGACGATCTTAGGACTTGGATACAACATATGAAAATGTTCCTACATTTTTGAACTTAGTTTTCAGACGGTTTTCAGTTAAATATGAGTATAGCAAGGCATTTAAACTTAACGTTATACTTGTATATAACATAGGTATATACATATGCCTACATCAAATTGTAATGGTTGATTCCTTAGGTAAGGATCATATAAATGTGCTAAAAAAAATTATGTTGTGTTGTTGGTCAAATTTACAAGATTTTCTTTGGTGCAAAAAAAATACACCAAAATAATGCTGCGATTTAAATATTACTTCAGTTTAAAAAAAATCGTTTGTAATTTGGCGAATCAATCCTTCACAAATAGTGAAAAACATGAAAATTAGCCATAACCGAAGTACCTGTAATTTAAAATCTGAAAAAGTCGTACTTTTAAAAACTTTGATTTTATTATTTTTACACAAAGGTCATAATTTTTTATTGTTTTTATTTAGTACACTGGAAAGGTCCTTACCTAAGGAATCTCCCGTTACAATCTGATTCATATATTCTGGGACACCCTGTATAATGGTACTGAAAAGTGTCAATCTTTATGTAGATAATAATTTCGACCTCTTATAAAAAGCATTATTTCAATACCTACCTAATTCACTTATACGTATACTACATTACCTTAAGTTATTTTTTAATTTCTATTAATATAATTATCTGTTATCTGACATTTATGCGCATCTTACATACTAAATAATGTATTATACATACCAAATTCTTTTTTAGTTACAAGCTGTCTTTTCCAGTCATACTGACGATGTTTCAGATGATTTTCATCAATCATCATCAACGTGACAAAAAGTAACAATAACATGTTTAATTTCAAGAAACCAATATACCTATTCACCTATTTCATGATACTTCATGTATCACTCACATCCACTTTCTAATTTTATATATTTAAAAGTAACAAAATATCTTTTTATGTTAACCTTACTTTAGTTCCAGTTGAGTGTATTGTACTTAAATGCAAATGTCACCGTTGAGCTAGGATGCGCCGAGATTTTACCGCCATACCAAATAAATATACCTACTAGATTTGCAGTCCACAGTTTTATGTCGAGACGTTACTGTTTCATTCACAACTTCATTCTAAGGAAACAAAGAGTACCTACTGTGTTTGAGTATACATATTTGGATACTAGCTGCACTTGAGTAACTTACACAGACTCGAATCGCTTGGGACGAATAAGCAAGAATTATTAAAACATTTCGTCTCGTGCAAGCAATACTATTTCATGAAAACAACAAGTACTTTAAATACATAATTTCGAGAAATAATTGCTAATAGTCTTCTATATTAATATTTTGAATGAGAAAGTGACAACTTGTGATGATTTGACGGCCAAACCATTCAACCAATCTTGACTTTATTTGACATCTTTAACGCTAGCGTAGAATATAAGTTGGAATAAAACACTAACGCCAACCCAGTTCTGGGTAAAGCTAATGAAGACAAGGCCGGACATTAATTGGTAACAGTATATATGGTAACAGTAATACGGCACAATAATATCTCAAAAATATACTTAATTAAATAAGATTTTTAGAAGAAGACTGATTTTTAGAAGAAGATTTTTAAAATATTGATACAGGAAAATTCGCAGTTGTATTAAAATACCACTATAAAAATGGAGAATATAGTAGAGATTACCTACGTTTTAGCGCCGTAAGCAAAGGTATCATATAATACAGAAGACAAACAATAACAGTACTATTTCAAACATTATGTATGTATGGGTCTCGTTCAAACAAATATATTACATTCATGAACCCAAGGAGTCAGTAAATAATACAGAGTCGACGTTGTTTAGTCAGCGCGTCACGATACAACACCAATAAAATGTTCCCTCCCGAAACCTGTGTCAATAAAGATAAAGGAAAAACTAATATCAAAACAAGAATAGGTACGTGATAAGAAAACATTTATTCCCTATGTTTAATGCATGATTTGTCATAATTCCCCGGCCTCCCCCGCCCTGGTCCGTTGTTTTGTAGCTCGCGAGGAAATGGGCGTTTATGATTTATTACTTGTCTTATTTATCTCGGACGAAGAGAAAAATTGTTTGAGGGGAGCCATTCGAAGTATAGCCAGGTTTATTAACAAATACACCACCGAGATTGCGGTCGCGTAATTGCAATTTATACGAACAGTGTGCTCTCATTCAGTTACTAGTTTTACCATATGGGATTCGATATAAATTACCTATTGTTCATGCTCAGAGAAAAATATATTTATTCCGGAAACAAAATTCAAATTGCTGCACGCGAATTAAATGATTACAGTATGTTAATGTTAGAATTTTAGCATTGATAACAATTAATGCCGGCATATAATATTGTAGTACAATATATTGTAATTAATGCAAAATGCAGGTGGTATTCATGTTGCATTTTAATTCATCCCTCTACAGCGGCAATAAAGCCGCGAATCAAAAGTTGCTCGTAAATCACAATATGGCGGGCGCTGCCCCGTGTTTGCTCTCGCCCACATAATCCGTTCATACGGCGGTAAATCCATCCAACAGTGTCGCGTACAATACTAAATCATCATAAGAGAATCCCGCTCCATACGTGTGTACTACACAAACTACACACATTGCTGATTCGGTTTGGCAACATCGCTTACACTCAAATTTACTGTACACAGCCATGAGCACGCAATTTATTTCAACATACCTCACAAAACAAAGGCGTAGTAACAACAATTTTATTTTTAAAAAAGTCTCTTTTAAAACTAATATCATTGTACTATTCGGATTCATTATCCAATCGTCGAATATCGAGCTGAAAAAACTGGCCGATTTATTCGATTCTTTTTTATTCGATTTACGCGCGGCGCGCCAGTTACTGAAAAAGTTTGCATCGTAATGCAATCGTGTGGCATTAGTTTTGCCGTTTATCAGCGCGTTCTCGCTGCAGCAAAGCTTTGAGGGATTAATCTAGCGGCGTTGTGCGGAATAAAACGGTTACTTTAAACTCGTGAAAACTCGCGCAGTCGTACGAACGTTTATTGTAACCCATGTCAACATGTTTTCGTACTGAATTTAGATAAGCACTAAAATCCTAATCCATAATGCATTATTAGGCTGCTACTTTGTTTGGCGTAAGTCCAAGTTTAGTGAAGTTGCACATGCACGCTTTTCCGAGAACTCTATCACAGTTGAATATCACTATTAGGCATAGGTTTGTTAAAAGTTAATAAAACAATAAAAACAATGGCTAAACAACGCGAATACAGGCAATATTTGTCTGTGAAACATCGCAATTTTTAGTTGAGTGCCGTGCGTGAAACGTGCCCTGCAATTTGGCGCTTTCGCTCGATTTATGCGAATATCAGCGCCCCGCGGATAGCGGACAAACAAGCGAAATTTGTTGTCGAAACAAAGCTATTTTTAGTTACACTGTTATTTGCATTAGTAAAAAGACCAAAGGAAAACGAATGTTTGAAAATATACAAGAAAAATACTTATTGTCAGTAGCAATTTTATGTTATTTTTCAGTTGCAGAATATCCTTATTAAATACAAAACGGTTGATTTTCTTTGCATAATAGATGCATCACCGTATGCATTAAAATCTTTAACAGTACATTAAAAATACCTACACTATCTCTCGAAGCATCAACAAAACAGCCCGTTCCCCTTCTGAAAATTATCGTACTCCTCCACATTTCCACCCACACTTACAAAGCGTCTTTTGTAGATATCGTTCAATCACTACATAGAACAGACTGATTACAATACGAGGTTGACTAACATATGTGTTGTTCGGACAATACGAGATCGGTTGCGTTTGTTAAGAGCTGTCTGTCGGTGCGTCACCGGTTTGTATTGGACGGCTGAGATTGAAGCGATAGTTCGTGGCTTCGCCCGCCAACGACGAGGCGAAGTCTTGTGGCCGTGTTGTAATGCCATTCTAGGATTTCAGCTCATTATTTAGTACATACGACTTTTGATATGGAAGAGCTATGTCGTTTGAGATCTTTGAGTAAACTTTACTAATGAATACATCTTCAATCAGTTCACGAAAAGTTTTGACTTATCAGCATTAGATCCTCGATAAAATAATGAAGCAGAAATGCCCTACGTTACATTTTGATGCAGTTGTTAAAATATTGAGCCTTATAATGATTAAATGCTAAGATTTATTAGTATTAAAAATTCGCAGCTAAAATAGATGAATTAACCAGACATTTCTGCTTTCAAATGTGCGAATATCACTGCTCTTTTTCATTATAAAATATAGCGCCCATAATCTGAATTTGATTTGGCAATATGCCCTAATTTAGCGAATAATACGGTTTGCTTTTGCATGTTTACTGCAGCGCTCTGTGGTTTATCTTGCGACTGGACAGCTAAAAGAAGCCTCAGGAGCTTCACAATAGGGGGCGGAGTACCTACTACCGTTGGCCGCGCGTCTATCTAGGATGCGAACTCAAAATACTGTGTAGGTAACCTGGTTTATACCCTATATTATTATAGAAATTGAAGTAGGTATGAATTTAGTCATATTATATTTTAGGATGTTACTCAAATTTTAAATAGAGTACTTTCTTTTCTTCCATAATAACAGTCGAATTTTATTTGTCCGTCTATTGGTTTCTACCTAAAGAAGGTATCGTATAATATTAAGCTCCTCTTGTAGTGATTTTCCAAGTACCTATAACTTGGTAACAATTCAAAAACACTGATTGTTGTAACATGTTTTTACAGACGTAGAAAATACTACCAATTATAAAATGTAATTACGTTCATAACACCCAAATGAAATAGCTTCCTATTTTAAATACTAATACAGTATAGAATTTATAGAGTTTATCTGAACTCCCCGCGGCCGGTCGGCTTGTAAACAATGCTGTATGAAATATTGGTTTCAACCGCGCAATATATTTAACCCGCTGTTATTAACCTTGCTAACTTCAGTATTTATATTTACATAGGCAATCACCAGGTTTTGTATGGAGAAAATTAAATAATATGCAAACAACAAAAGTCCATAAGTGATTATGAGATATGAATATTTAAGATTAAGTGCTGAGTAGCAATTTTGATGGCATGTGAATGTTATGACATTTTCGAACAAAAAGAGGAGTAAAATATTAATGCGGCCTGCATTAAAATTTTACTCCTCTTTTTGTTCGAAAATGTCATAACATTCACATGCTTTAATTGCTACTTTAGAAAGAAGAAAATATCAGAGTAATTACAAATGTAATAAATTCACACAGACTAGCAATTTACTCAAAGATGTCCATAATTGTATGACATTGTACTTATATGTATGCAGCGAGTGAAATATGTCTTGTAAAACATCACTATATATCATTACTCTGAACTTAAGAATGACATATATGATACATGACAGGCAAAGTGTTGGTATTTTGCTTCTACGTAAATGTTAATAGTCCTTATCTAAAGCTTACGGGCTATTTTGAAGGTAACATTAACAATAGTCTTTAAACAAAACTCATTATTTGTCTAACAAAATGAAGTCCATCATGAAAATATTTCGCCTCGTGGAAGCGTCTAAACTAAGTTTTAGAGTAAGACAAATATCCGGTTTAGACAACAGAGTTGCTTTCCGAGTACGTCTCCAAGTCGTTGTATCTATTCCCGTCTGGCTAGATCTGTATACTGTATAGTCAGCTTAGATCTTGGGACAGTAACAATGCGCATGCCACACGAAACCCATCTTTATATACGATGCGGTAGTCAACGTCGGAAATCTACATAAAATTGACACTGAGTGTGAATCCTTAAATAAACGAGTGGATGGGAAAATAATACATTTATGTGAATTTTAAATTGGGTAAACCTAATCGAAGCTCCATGATAAAGATTCTTCAAGCCTTAGATTTGTTCAGTGCCCAATCAAAGTTAATAGGATTATTATTCAGATTTGATTTTTACAAAACGATGTAGCATCTCTTAAGATCATGTATTCTAGTTAAATTTGCTTTTGATTACAAAACTTCCAAAGCATATTATAATTCAACTATTCGATGCATAGTGTACATCAAAATATAGTTGTAAAACAATCACCAACATTCCTCAAGGAAACATAATGAAACTTAACAAAGGCATCCTACATAACTACATCGAGTATACACTACAACTAAACAGTAGGTCCAGAATTTAGCCGCTGATAATTTGTCACAGTGAATTAGCCACGGACGGGGGTAAATGATAGCGTTAGCATGTTGCACCCTGTACCGCCAATATGCTCGTAAATGTCGTGCCACGACAATTTAATACCTAACTATGTATCCAGATGTCTATCTCCCTAGATATACGATGATTATTCCAGAGTAAAATATTCTTAGTCACGTAATTAGAATTTTGTAACGATAAATTAGAACTACGAATTGTTTCAGTACCTAAGCAAATTAGTGGCGGTATTATGACGAACGAACTTAAACTTGGATGTTGAAACAGTTTAATTAATAAAACAACTTAAAATGTTTCAGTTATGCCATTGTTTTCCGATGTCAAACATAAATTACATACATTTTTTTCTGAGTCTGCGTTGTGTTTTTAACGCTCTTTTAAAGACAGTTTCGAATAATACTCTTCTAAGCATGAGGCTAATTCAGCTAATGAACACTACCACACAAAAAACACTTAACAAACTACTAACAAAGGCGATGGCAGCGTTAAACTATTTAGTCGCCAATTTGTGAACCCAAAACAAACTTTTAAAGAAACTTTGGAACGGACTGTCATAAAAGTAAAAAAATCGGTCTGATACGTTATAAAGAGAGAATATCATAAAAAGTAGACAATACATTTAACTTTACAGTTACCTTTGTACTGCAGATAAAGGGAGAAAGTTGCACAACGGTCAGCTTTCTAAAATTCGATATTGTTTGTCTATTGTTCAGTATAAAACTGTTTCTGGTCGTAAGAGAAACTATGTTTGAGTGGGTAGCTCAAGTTCAAGCTTAGTCAAAAGAAATTACCGTACTTCTACGAACAAACTGGTGCCCTTTTTCATGTTAATAAAGCATCAAAAAACATAAAAGCATCAGCTGTTTTATACAATGTACTCCAGTAAAATACTCACTACTCAACTCACACAAAATAAAAAGCGGTTCGTAAACTTGCCGCGGTCCTAATTATAAACCATGCATTAAGACACCGAAATAAGAACCCATAAATTGTACATAGGTCCCATTAATAACAAATACCCCACATGGCATGCGACATGTAGTTAAGTTTATACTTTTAAGTAGGTATAAGTGCGGGTTCGGTGTCGTGCCGGGGCGCGGTTACATTTGCTTGTTAGCGAACAATGCCAGTCTACGTATTCACGTTTGTTTCTATCTAGATATGTATTGGGACATGGTACGGATGAAGAAAAAGCTTGTCTTTCTTAGACATTTGCATAGGTGAAACTAAAAGAATTGTAAGGGAAACTAGCACTGGGAATTTGAATACAGACGAACCTTTTTTGTTAGCACCTTAGTAGGTACATACTGTTAACAATTCCGACTAGTCGTGAGGTTACATTAAAGTTTTGAATAGCGCTATTTATGAGCATTGAAACAATGTACATTAATTCCAGTGTGACATATATTCAATAGTATCAATGAAGCGTAAGTCCGTCGAAACAAATAATTTAATTTGACGTCTATTTTCAGCGGTCACTAAATTACAGCGAGTACACAAAGAAACCACACAGTGTGACTAATGCACAAGTAAATACGTGCTAATAGACCATAAACCATAATATTCGACTAATGTAGACGTTTACGACGTCTTACAACACGACAATAACACATCAACTGTATCAAGCCTCATTGAACTAAACACGGCCCATGAATCGACGATTCAGATTAAGAAATCAATTGAATCGAATCGTATCGAATAAAAAATCGAATAGACTCACGATTTTAAAGATCACTCGACAGAATGTGATTTTTATTCATCGATGGTAATTTTATAGTTATTTTTTAACAGTTCTTGAGATGTGTTCTCATATTTGCATCTATTAAATTATATACACATAGAAGTTTATAAGTTGCCACCCGATGCTCGAGTGTAGTAGCGTATACAGAATTTCCACCTAATAAAAGGCCATGTTACGTGTAGAGAACGTTAGACACGCAATTACGAAGTACCCAGTTTAATAAGGTCTTCTCTTCCCCTTGCCGAGATGACAAAAAGGACAAAGACGGGGGAAATGTTTGAAGGGCAGAGGTCACGTTTGATTGGTAGTGGTATACGACAAAGTTTCACGTTGAACGTTAATTAGTGCGTGCCTCACGTTCTCAGGCGTGTATGGATGTATGTTCGCGAGATTACGGCTCGCTAAGATTAAAAAGGTGCGGCTGAGCGCATTATATACTACTAAAAAGTATTTGTGAAACAGCAGTTGCAGATCTTTGTAGGCAAAAACGCATTCTTTTCTAAGTCACATACCTACATTCCTATAGTCTTCAAATAACACACAGAAAATTGTCATGAGTGATTCAGTAAACCGATTATCGAGTAAATATTAAGAAATTGAACTATGAATATGTAGTTGGAAAAAGGTGACTAGATTGTGATAACTGAAATATTCCCTTGCTATTCATACTATACCAATTTCAATACTATTTCACCATATAAGGCAACTCTTTGTAACACGTGATTCTACAGACAACGATACCTGGAAAAATAATAGGAAAGCCAGACATGAAATAACCATCAGCTGGTGTTCTTGTTCATAAACATGTTTCTTTTTCTTTCTGAATTTAAACGACGCGACGTGGCAACTACAGTCTTATATATACAATACCTTTTAGTGACAAGGAGGCCCTATAAACCTCTCAATGTAGTCTGTTTATGTTATAAGGTGAAACAGTAGACCACTGATGGAAAGAAAATTTACTTATAAATTATGCCGTCATTTTGTTTATCTAGTAGATCGTTAGTACTGAGCAATCTGATGTAGAGATTAATGTGCGGAACAATTTATAGACAATTACGGTAACCAACGCCCCCGGGATCAATTAACACAAAGGCGCTATTGCAAATTAGACTAACTACTAACTGGGCACCTATCTAGACCTACAGGTATTAGAACTATTAGATATTCATGATTGCGCTGAGTACCAGTACAAATTTATGGCCTAGATCAACCGATAGTGATTTTCATCAATATAGAATTTGATCTATTTAAATTAATAACAAATTAATATGCCTAGTTAATTAATGTAACAAGCTTTATTTTATCAACGGCTACGTAAACATGGCTAAAATCATGAGTGATTTGTGGCTATTGAGTGATTCAGGTGTGGTAATATTATCAGGAATTTAATTTGCTATGACGTTGTTGGTACGCGGCCTATTTTAGAAAGGGGTCCCGTAGGACGTGACGTACTAAACGACTTGATGGCAGCCGTTCTACAACTTGTAAAACTTGGCTATCCTCGGATACACTCACTGGTTTTCTTCATAGTTCTAATTAATAATATATGTAAGACTAGATTCTGCGCGGCTTCGCTCGCGTAAATGTAGGTTAGGTTAGAAACAGTACTTTTTCCTGGATGAAAGGCATCTTTTGTCCTTTTCTGTTCCCCTGACAATGTGTATGCGAAATTTCATGTTGATTGGTCGAGTAATTAAAGCGTGAAAGCGTAACAAACAATCAAACTCATAGTTAGTTAGTTAGTCCCCTATTGTCTTTCTGGACGGAGCTGAGGTGGTATGAGTAACCGAACAAATTATTGCGTCGGTTACTTACGCACAATGGCCCAATTGTGGGGTTAAGTGCGGATAACACAGTCATGTCCAACTAACTAACTAATCAAACTCATATTCGCATTTCTAATATTAGTTAGGATTTTGTCTTGCATCTATTAATAATCGGCAAATCAATAGTAAGTTTGATTAATACATGTGTTCTAATTGATAAATACATTTGAGGCAAGCTTGAATAGAAGTGGGCAATCTATCTACGTCCATCCCCGAGCGCCTGAGGATCGTAAACACGCCAGTCAGAGTCACCACTGTGATCCCTTGAGCCTCCAAACTACAGTTTTATAGCTAACTTAGTCTTATTGAATGTTTTTATTGGATATATTTTGTTTAGTGTTAAAGTTATAGACTACAATTAAAATAATATTAGTGACTTCTCTGTATGTGTAATTTATATATGAACTACCTACGTAGTTTCATATTATGGATGGATGTTTTCTTACAACTAGGTACTTATATAAAAACAAGTCGATAGATATAGGACACCTTATATGCTGCCCTTAGCTACACATCCTTTTTTAAGGAGAGTACGTTTTTTCGAACTAATTCCGATATCACATTGTTCCCGCAAAGCTGCGAGCAAAAGCTTAACCTATAAAAGAAACAACCATCACTCATTAATATCGTCCTCGCACATCGTTAAATTGATCATTCCATACGAGCCTCTTGTCTAAGACTTATGAAGCCATGGCTATCTATCCCATTGTTAAGTCGACCAACAGGTGAATTTAATTGAGCATCCTATATTAACTGTACGAGCGCCGACTCTTAATAAAGCAAGTATTAAGTAGTTGATATTTTTTTATAATTTCTGATATAAGTATGGCCATTGTATTACACACATGTTTTAGCGGAGACATAAATAAACAATAAGTCGATAATTGCGGGTAGTGTTTATGCGCGAATTGCAAAGCAGTTAAAGTTGACACAAAGTCTAAATGTCTTAGATTACGATCGAGTCCACCTGCTAATACATTTTCTTTAACAGAATTTCACGCAAAACATTAAAATTCAAGTGGAGAATTAATAAAGAGATAAATAAATTTAAGAGCAGCGAGAATGTGGGTCTGCCGTTACGGGCCCGGTTCGCTTTATGTGCATATCGAAGATGGATGGCGCAGTGTGCGCTGCGGCGAGCGCGGGTCGCGCGGGTCGGCGCGGCGGCCGGGCGCGGCGGCGGGGCGCCGCCCCTCGCAGTAATGGCCGCGACCACTCCAGCCCCGTCAGACGACAAAAATGCCATAATAATGGCCCCTGAACACTTTTTGCTGCACCGCTCCAAATACCCACTGAGCCCCTACTACGTGACGACACGCCGGTCATCTCTCTTTTATTGAGAAATTCGTCAGTTTTATACCCGTATGGAAAAAACTACATGTCCGAGGACCGGAATCCGGTTGTGTCATTTCAAACACTTGATAAGTATCGTTTGGGAACTTTTTACGTTCAGAATTTCAGCGGAGCTTCTCTCGTTTAGTATTCGACGAATGCAAGGTTTTTATGCGCCTGAGCATGGCACGGTCACCTTCAGAACTCTTTAATTGTGAACCAATAAGAAACTTATTTCTTTTATAGACTGGAGAAGCTCCACTGACAATGGCTTATTAATGGCTATTCGCATTGGAAATATAAAAAGAAGCTCTCTGAAGTTCCTATGCGGCCGCTCTGAATACAGTCCTTAGCTAATTTTTAATGACAGTACAGATTTTATATTTTTATAAAGGTTACACGTTATTTCTGTTGCGAATCTTTGTACCATTAAATTTCAAAGAGCGTATATTAAATATACTTCAAGGTTTATTCGTTAATAAAACAATCGAATTCAATATTCAATAAAAAGTAGTGATCGTACATATTTTCGCCGAGAGACAATATTTATGGACTTGCAGGAATTCAGCTCAGGACTTTGAGAATGCAGCAGTTATGCATTTATGAACTAATAAGCACTGATGAATAAAAATTGAACGGATACGCTAAGTCATCAAACAGCTAATTAAAAACAACGATCTGCTAATAATTGGTAGTGTTATTATCGAGGCGGCGTTATTGAACGTCACAAAAGGTGGACCAATTAAGAGTTTCCCCGAATGTCCGGACGAAAAGTTCAGAATGATAGCACCGTCAATTATGGCTGGCCGCCTCGCTGCTCGCTCAGCCAATTACCAACCAGCCCACCGATTGATAAAAAAGAGTTTCGAAAAATTCGCCCAAACAAATTTTGGTTATCTCTGGCGCGGAACCGCAGGCACCACGTGAGGTTACTTTCCCAAAGACCAATTTCGACCACCGAAACTTAACTGTCGATAATGTTAATAATTACAAACCAGGTAAAATTATAAGACTCTTGGAAACACTCACAAATTTGGAGACATTAAAAAATTGTAACGACGACGCAGAAATTCAACTTTTCACGAATACGATTTTATTTACGAGCCGAGGACGGTAGAACC
Source organism: Catocala sponsa (assembly GCA_963564715.1). Taxonomy (NCBI): domain Eukaryota; kingdom Metazoa; phylum Arthropoda; class Insecta; order Lepidoptera; family Erebidae; genus Catocala; species Catocala sponsa. The sequence continues at coordinate 17,491,564 of OY751337.1, read as the reverse complement.
TCGAAAAAACTAGTTCGCGCTTCATGTATGAACCATGACGCGGTCGCAAGAACAATCACCGAGAATAATTCATATTCCGAGCGCGCTGCAAACATCCAGAGTCGATTTACGGGCCGCCTCTGCGCTTCTGTCGCGACCGGTATCTTAGTTACTTTCGAAAATAATTGGATTTCGATTGTGCGAGAAAAAGGCATTCGTGGGGTACCCGTCATTACTGGCTACCTTTTACAGACTGTATAAATCGTAATTGGGGATGTGTAGCGAGTGTCGCTGCATCGGGCGTGTCTAACGCTTCGGTACTCGGGCTTAAGGAGCCCCTTGCCTATTTAGTTCCCATCGGCGGCTATTGCAAGGGGCGCTGGGCTCTGCGACACCTGTATGCGTTATTTTGTCGCATAAATTGTCGTCAATTCAGTCGCGAGGCGGTTGTCCCCTGGTTTATTGAACTCTGTATCCAGATAAGGCGCGGCTTCTACGTAGTAGCGGTGAAAATATCCCATAATCTCGTAATTTTTCCCGGCTCGTTTGCATTTCCTGCAGGAGTTCGTGAGCGAGTCATGCGCTTCTCATAATTAATTTAATTCAAATCACATCGCCCACGAGGTTTCCAATTTATCTGGTGCACCTTATAGGGAGCACGATTGTAGTCGCTGAGATTTCTCACACTATAACTGTAGAAGGTATATTCCATTTTACCTTTGCCCCCCATGTAAGTATAAGCAAAACAGACCCCACCGCGTATCGTACGGGCTGTACGTAACTAGATAGTGGCAGTGTATTAGCACACAATAAACTTATCTAAGAGGAATCTGCTGTGTTTGTAGCCGCTCTCCTAAAACGTCTATTTTCCGCACAAGCAATGGAAATGTCGTCGGGTCTGGATAAACGGGTGTGTGCAGCAGAGAGGGGAGCCGAGACGCGGGGGACGGGCCCGTTGTCTAATGAGGCGCGCCCAGTGTGCGCGGGCGCTGCACTCACGCACGCACGCCGACGATTTATGTACTTAGGTATGAATTTAAATGAATACCTACGCCCATTTCAATTACGCAATATAACCTAAGTATGAATTACTTAGTAAACATAAAGCTTGTTTTTTTAACCGCAAGCAAATCGTATTTAAAATAAACACCGCGACCGGACCGACATTAATCAAGATTAGTGAGGATTTTCAAACAGCAGTGATACATGACCGCCAGAAATAGTTGCTTAATGACATCTCAGCCATTTATACTTAAGTGAATTCAGTACCTAGTTAGAATCAAAAGGGTACGCGGGTAATTTAGGTATTCACATAAACATTAATTCAGTTTTTTCTTGCGGCCGAGACCCGAAGAGGTGCTTTAGCTTAATAAATATTAGCAAATAGGCACTTCGTATGTACTACCGTAACGCACTGGCTTTTAAACGAATTGCTTCGCATAACAATAAAAACGGCTATAGGCCCTTCACACATTCTAATGTGCCCAATGCTCCTTCATTTGTCGGGGGCCAGCACGCAGAGGAAATATTTTCCCAAATCCATACAGCCTTAAGGATCTCATAAAGCAGTCGTTTTCCCCACGCGAAAGTATGGAAGTGAGATTTATGTCGGGGACTTCGGTCTCGAGCCCGGGGCTTTGCTATGATGAATTGACACTTTTTCAGTGGTGCCTACAAATTTCAACTCCAACAATATACGCACCCAGAATGAACAATGAGAGGTAAGAGTTGCCGCCGTTATGGCTTGGAAAACTTTTAATGTCTCCAATGAGGTAAGGCCTCCATAAATATTTCCATTTGTAAGATTAGTAGCTTTTACTTTGAGTCGAGTAACGCAGTCGGCTATAAGCATGTTAATTAAGTTTAATTATTATACTTAATTCATATTTTTATCATTTTTAGTCGCTAATTAATGTAACTTTTTTAATACGGTGCCGTGCTAGAAGAGTTTGTCTATTTATATTTTAATTTTCCCCTCATTATACAGTTTGAAGAGCCATGCTCACGTGTTCCTGGGGCCAGCAAAAAGTATAAACACATTATTAACATGAACGACCACCACCATGACTGCCCGCCACGGAATCTTTACTACATTTTTGCATAACAAACCCAGCTATGATTTGTTGACTGCGTTTTATCACATCTACTTAACTCTGTAAATGTTTGTTAAAAAAGTATTTATTTACCCGAGTATTTAACTTTGTTTATAGTACTAGAATATATGCTCATTAAAAATATAATAAAAGAAATACCTAACATTCTAGCCCAGTGAATGAAGTAAAAACTGGCGCATGCAAAACACTTTACAATACTGATGACTTCATTCATCCAACGAAGCTTTAGGCAATCGTCTAAATTATAATAATAAGCGGGCGTGAGCTGAGCCGATGGCTCGTCTTAATAAAGCCATTATAAATATCTGATTCCTCGGTGTACGTCCAGTCGTCCGACGCCAAATGCCAAAGGGTTACCGCTCGTATATTTCATGAGACAAGGATAATTTAAATGAGATGTTCGTATCGACTTACTTATCGACAACCATACTTATTTGGACATTCGATATTATATTACTCGCCGCTTATACATATAGCTATAATATATAAGAGTATTGATTTTAAGTTGCTTTAGTTTCGGACGTAAAGCCGTCGTGATACATTCATAGAGCGAGCGTGCAGTCGTGTGCTACGCCTATTATGGTTACGAAGTCCTTTCGTTAATGTATTTGCATTTTAGAAAAGATTGCCTAAATTTTTTGCGTCTCTTTCGTTCCGTTTCAATTAAACCGTTTTCCCCATAAAAACGACTGTAGACACGCAATAATAAACATGTTGAATGGGATTTATAAAGGCAGTAAGTCGATAACATTATTTTCGTTTTAATATTCGCATACCTTACGATTGCTACCTCTTTAATAAAAATAAAGTCGAGATAGGTAGGTATATCGGATGCGGTAACCGGTGATTTAAGAGACCGGCCGGCTAACAATAGTGGTCTTGGCCGTATGAATAAAACGTATACAAATTTAATCAAAGAGAAATCTATTAGTAAAATGAGAAGTACGGAAGGGAGCGCACCTATACATATTCAACGAGGTACTGCATCACGAACGGGCCAATTTATGCGGCAACTCCTGAGAGTATCTTACTTTTACCTCGGCCATATGTAAAACTGGAGTATTTCTTTGCGCGATCAGACCTGCTGGACCGAGGCATATTGACTAACAACACCTTTAACTTTTTAATCATTTCTTTAATTATTCTGTGTATCCTTTAACTGTATTTAGCAATAAATATGGAAGATCCCAGCGCATGTAGCCTGTCATCACCTTATCAATTTCATTTAAAATACACTAGCCATAATATTATACGTTGAATTAAATCCAGGTGAACGCTTACATTAAGCTTTATAGTATGTAAAAAGCAGGTACTCGCAGACTACCGACTGCCTAGTTCGGTCCACGCACAAGTTTCCTTTAAAGTATTAATCAAGAGCCATGTCGCGTTTTGCCTTTCCTTTTTTATTTTGTAAGTGCATCTGCCCTCTGTATATAGTAATATACTTTATAATACGGCCTTTATTATAACAGGTACCTACATTTATTTACTACTTATTTAGATATATAAACTGCGTCACCAATTTAAAATGATATAATAGTGTAATAATAAGCTTTTGACCTTGTCAGTTCATAATTAATTATTAAAGTTATAGATTAGTGTCTAAATAATATAATCTAGTCTCATGTTAGTATTCCTATGAACAAATATACATTTATGATCGTTAAATTTTAATTAAAGTAAATGTGTACATTATTATTTTATTAACAAATAAAGGCGTTCCACAAGGGCGTCATCTAGTTCTTAATCAAAACATGCATTTATGACCGTAATATTCTGTTATGTTACGTCAGTAGAGCCACATCGACAGATGGTATCGCTTACAAAACGACTTTATCTAGTCACGATGTTACATACAGTTAGTTCTGGAAACACGAACCGACTGAAAGGGTTCCAATTTTGATGTTATTTTGCTCCTATGCGCTTACCAGTTCGTTAAGTATTTGAAGTTGACTTGAAATATATACAAAAATTATATGGTTTATATCAGAAAAATAAATAGAAACGTCTTTTATACGGATTATGGAATTTAAACCTAATTAACAGTTACTTAAGTTATTCTGTTTGTTAACGTCACAAATATTTCATTTCAAGCAGTCAATAGATGAAAGCGGTTGACAGGAAATATATTTCACAAATCATGACACCCCACGTGAATTATTTCTGTACGTTTGAAACCGTGCTTTTTAAATAGGAAAGAGTGGGAATAGTTGCGTGTAGCGTTAGACAGGCGCTAAAGTACGGGGATCGATGTCCCAATTGGGAACCAACTTGGCTGGGGTGACGACGGAAAAACTGTTTTAGGCTTTGGAATTTATACCGTACGTCTTGTTTAAAGACTGTCACAAAATAGTAATGGAACTTGCCAGATTTATCTCTCCTATAAATAGATAAGAAATAGCTTGACAATTTTTTGAAAGCTTCATTGCGGAAACATTAATTTATTTCGCAAACATGTGTAGAACTAGGACATAAATTCGTAAGATTGTTGTTTATATTTTATAGTGACGAGAAAAACACGTGTAGATGTCACAATAACGTTCTATTAAAACTGTGAATCGACGATTTAATATTACAATAACACGTGTTTATTTTATTTCACTATGAATTCTAAATTCATCATCTACTAAAATAAACTTATTCTCCTATTGGGTATTATATAAGAGAAATAGTATCTCGATAAATGTTGGCAATATAATAGTGGCCTTAGACGTATTTGAATATCTTGGCGCGCATCGGTCGCTGGCCATTGTTGTCGCTGCCCAGTATGGACTTAATTAAGGAGGGGTAGAATAGGTGGAAAGATCTACTGGAATTTAGAGGATGGTCAGCGGTGGTAAAGCCAACCAAATACGTACCAGTAATAGCCGGTTATTGAAGCCCGAGGTGTTGAATAACAAGTTAGAGGGGAATAGTTTCTGTTTTTGTTGAAGTTAGAAATGGTATTACAAACGTATATGGTTGTTATTAGGAAATACAAAAATAAACGTGTTGGAGTAAATGCGTATAAAAACATGTTACTTAACATTATTAACATTTGAAACGAAATGGTTGCACACTTGTGATTCAAACTTAAGATAAGAAGAGCATTCTTAAGATAACTTGAAATAATACTTTGAATACTATTTCTAAACTGCTACTTCAGTAGTTATTATAAACGAGCGTATATATGAATCATTCAAACCTGTAACCAGGTGATCAAATAAATAATATAGTTATAGTATTAAAATATTCTGACAATATTATACTATTCAAGAAGATATGTCAATTGTAACTATGGATTTTTGCGGTGAAGTCCGCCATTTTGAATGAATAATGACGAAATTAAATGTAAATGACGTCATGTATCCTAATATATAGCATTCTTTGAGTGCCAGCTATACCGCAAACATTTCATTCGTTCATATTGCTCAGCGGTTACCAAACGAAGTGGCTATTTCAAACTCTACATAAACCTGACGAAACACATATGAGCAGTTCCTACCAGGATACTTTATTTATGAAAATAAATAGCATGTCGACTGTAAGTAATATACATTCGCGATAGAACTTCCTTTCTTGCCCCTCTCAGTATTAACTGCGGCCGGGTAAAATTTTTATTAAAGCTATAGACATGCAGATATCGTACAACATAACTCCACCCAAGTAAACGCTACTGTATTCTAAGCGGCCGTCCGTCTACATCGATCCTTACGTTTGCGTTCAAAGCAATAATGTTAATTTTTGCCGTCTCGTACGTTTATTTGCTTTCAAATTCGGCTGTGGGGAAATCAAGATGGTAAACTTGCATAGTCGTAGTGGTCGCCTTTCAAACCTTTGGGAATAACAAACAATACTTCGAACGTTAGTTTGAGATGTGTAGTCAAGAGAACTTATGAGAGTTATGAGCCATTATAGGTATGAAGGTGTGTGCCGTTCATATGAGCTAAAATCCAGGGAATATTCAATAAATTCAACGAGCCCTTTGAAATTCATAAGTGTTACTTTGTGACCAAAATGAATAAATAATTTTTGACTTTGACTCTGATGAAGATGAGTATGCTATGTATAATTCATATAAAAAATTTCATACAAAAATACAAGAAGCAATTAATTTGAAATTCTCAATATCTTCAATTTAGCCAAGGTATACAGTTATAGTCTGCCAATGGAAATAAAAAATTGAGCAGAACGAATGAAGCAGAAGCAAGCGACCCATGCTATCAATTAAGCAGGTACACATATAATTGTGTTAGCGAGTCAATGGCGAGCGTAACTCGTAATTAAAATAGTTTATTCTAATCCAGTATTCAACTAAGGCGAGTTTTTCTACGACTGTACTACGAATATGGTGCGGTGTTTGTTATACACTATCAGCGGGTTGTCTTATTACGGTTCATTTATTGCTTTTTATATACAGCTGTTACCACAATTCCTTAAAAAGAGTATATAATAAAAATATCTTGATCTCAGAAAAGATAAAACGTTTGGACATGTAAACAAGCGTGTCTTCACATCACTCGGTGCAAAAAAATAATGCACTTTCAATCTATCAAAATACTAGTTCTGAAATGACACTGAGAAGACAGCCACAGGAAATGTAATTGGTATTTTCTACTAGTACATATCATTCATCAGTGGGGTTTTGGAAATTTTTGTAATGGTTTCTCTAACGGGAACTATATGTTCGCTTCCCTTATGAGTTTAACCCACACAGGGAGAGGCCGCGGAGTTTACTGCAGGGATATAAATTAAATGCTTACGTTTCGCTTGCCCCGCTTCGCTAGTTTAATTAAGCGTCTCCTCCTTTGTCTGCATGTGCGTACACATTCAACATGTTCCCTGTTGTTCTTGAGACCACTGGAGACGCATTGTCCCATTCTATCGACCCATACTTAAGGCGGTTTGAATTTAAATTCTTGAAGACGGCTTTGGCTGAGACTTCCTTAGCGAGAATGTCTGTTTGTATATGGAATAACATGGATACCAAGATTTGGTCAATATGTGGATTCCAGAGATTCCTCCATCTTAGATCTAGGAAGAAACTTATTCAGGTAGAAAAACATAGCAACTATGTAAAGTCTACGGCCACATAAAAGCGATAAATGTAGGTATGTAGGTACATATATATTAAATAAACTTAGAAACATTGAAATTTCAAAACTACCTAAGCATATTACTGAGAATCTGTCTACATAAAAGTACCACCGACTCTTTATATATTATGGACCTTTATATACTAAGCCGTCCTCCTAATTGCGTCACGTAAATTGCCTAACACAAAATGTGTCAAAAAAGCAACGTTAATTTGTACTGACAAACTGTAGGTACACAACATGTCCGCGAGATTAAATTTTCAAACATGGCGCCCAATTAATTTTCCCGCAGAAAAAAATTTCATCATGTCTGCACAAACCTGTTGTTTAATCTGGTGTAACATGCTATGCCAAAATGTTTGATTAGATACCTGAACTTTGGGTTCCTATATTTCCACGGCTCACAATTTTCGATCACATTTTTAAGTAAAACACGACACACACACGCTCTACGACCAAGTTATTCGGACACTACAAAAACTTTAAGCCGTTGATCGTTCCGTTCTTTAGCAGGTACGAATGCTTTTTACCTTAACAATGGCGACTTTCTCTCAGACAATAACTCAAAAAACTCCACTTTTTATGCATCCTTTGCAACAGAACCAACTTTCTCTTTACATTTGTACAACAAACAGTTATTGTACTAATAGTAAAAGAAACAGATTTCACTTCAAAACGATATTTCAGTCAGTATTGGTCGCGTATTCGATCGAGCTATCCGATCCACGGCACAATCGTGATGATACTGAAAAACGGTATTCTTTTATCCAGAAATCTCTTAACGAGGTTAGTTTAGGCAAACTTTTGTGATGTGATTTTTTGTTCCATTTTATTCGGGTCCATATGAGTACGTTATATTGTCGTTTTAAAGCCGCGAGTCCCTAACCAAAGGGTTACGCCGTTCGCGCCAGTTTTGGATGCGCAGGAGTGAGCGTGATGCAACGATTCCGTTAATGGCTGCCCGGTTAGAACAGAGAACACGTTTGGAGAATAATTTGAATACCGAAATGCAGATGGCTTCTTTTATCCGAGGGGCTCCAGACCCACCGAACTACAAGTTAATTAAGGTTTGCCCATCAATTAAATATTGGTTTTGACTGTTTTCATTTTGCAGATTAAGTTGTGTTCTTGATTTATACATTAATTGTGTTTCTTAATTAAGAGATCCACATCGAGATCGCGAACTGGTTGATTCCGGTTATTTTGCAATGCTAAAAAGCATACGTATGTAAATAAGTTGATAGATGTGAATGTCTAATTTAGAGGGTATCGACTAATGTAGCACGTTAAGAGCTGAAGGTCGGTTCTCATAAATTTGGTCACTAACTTATAATACATGACAATAAAGCCGCGCAGTCAAATCTCGCACATTCGTATATGGGACGATGCATTCGTTTAACGAACGGATTCACTGAGCGAAACACCAAAATTTATTGGGTTAGTAGTTGCCGTAGGTCGATAAAACTACAAACCGACAACAGAACGGCGTAACTCAATAAATCGGAAAGAAAAAAATCCGACCTACGATAGAAAGAAACAGAGTAAACTTTTGCATGATGTCTCTCGAAGGTTGTATGACTGAAAAGAGCAATGCGCAGTGCAATTTTGTGATATCTTTTTCACTCTTTCAATGGCGGAGCTGGTAGGCGACATACGGACGTTATAGTGTTGAATTAGCATATTTATTGCTAGTTACACGACGAAATAAATTTATCTTAGGCCATTGGGCCTCAGCCATATTTGCTTTTTTCTCTGCGTCACATATTCACACTTCCGCTCGTCTCATGGGTGTGGCTGGGATTGTAATGAAATTTTATTACTATGCTTGGTTGCATTATATTTATTTAGTAAGTCTTTACCCTCATACGATTTAAAATTTGAAGTTATATAAATGAATAAATACACATTCTTTTAGGTACATTTTTAATTAGAAAGACATTTCAAGTAATTTTCTGTTAATAGTGTAAATCTACTATCCCAAATATCGTTATGAGGATCAATGCCCGGTTCTTTAGATATACCTATAGGTATCATAATGAATAGGTAACAGTGGAAAGTAATTTTATTTATTAGGTAGATATAAATAAAATTTCTTTCCACTGTTACCTATTCATATCATATTATTTCTCCCAAAAAAGAAAACAATAATTTAAACATACCTAAAAGAAATTTCCAAATTATAAAATTAGCTTTACTAACGAATTTAAAACATTTATATAGTTCAGTTTACTGTTTACTAAATGAGATTTTTTATTTCTTTTACTAAGTATTAGTATTTTTGTGATTTTAAACATTTATAATAGGTATACCTACTATGTACCTATTATAATAATAATAATAACTTTATTTCGTAAAGGTTTGAAAATACATATAACTGGCCCAGAGAAACTCGATTTAGTTTGTAACGATGGCACCTGTGCTAGTGAAATTCACTGTATTACAGGTGTCAGCGCCTTCCATTTCATGTGTGTACAGTTAAAGAAGATAAAAACAAAAATAAGCATTATTGTAAATAAATGTTTTTTATATATTTTAACGAGCAGCGCTTGTTATAATTTTAGTATGATTCAATTCGTGTGTGTGCGTATGTGTGTGTGTGTGTGTGTGTGAGGGTATGTGTGAGGGTGTGTGTGTGTGTGGGTATGTGTGTGTGTGTGGGTATGTGTGTGTGTGTGTGGGTATGTGTGTGTGTGTGTGTGTGTGTGGGTATGTGTGTGTGTGTGTGTGTGTGTGTATGTGTGTGTGTGTGCATGCGTGTATTTATAAAAAGGTCTTAATTAGTAATAGATACCATACCTAAAAATAAGGATCATTAAAGTAGTAGGTATCTACCAGTAGGTAGATACTCTAAAACAAGTAAGAAAGCTAAGAAAGTAGTAACTTTGTTAGCTTTTTCACTTGTTTTAGAGTTATTAAGCTCACCCAGACTGCCCAGAGGCCTCCGACTAAAATTTAACATATTAATATGATGAGCAAAAATTTAGTTTATTACAACTTACCTTCACCTAACATTAAACGACTAGTGTGTACCTACCACATTATTCAAGATTGCAGATTTATAAATTACTAGATGTTCCCGCGGTTTCATCCGCGTTTATCGTTACTGCGCCGCCCCCGTGGGTCGTAGCGTGATATTATATAGCCTATAGCCTTCCTCGATAAATAGGCTATCCAGCACTAAAAGAATTTTCAAATCGAACCAGTAGTAATCACGCAGAATAAACCAGGAGAAACATCGTTTGTACTATGTCTGTAATGGGTAATTATTTTGCTGCAATGTTATTTTAAAACTGCGATATCTCCTAAGACATTCATTGAAATCGAATGATGTAAAGGGCAATTTTGTTTTAAATTAAATACTTGTGATGAATAACGTATTTATATGGATAAGGATTAATATCATGTTTATAATAATACCTTCGCAAATAATGCATTATTTTAGAACAAATTTGGTTAGCATAAAAATGGTTATAGTGAGCCAACCTTAAAAGATAGACATATGCTGTCGCGGACTTTTTTTTAGAACTTTTAAAGGAGAACAATTCTGTCATACATGATTTTTGCGAAACTTTAATTGTTTACACAGCGCACGCAGCGGAAGCTCTCAAAAGGAAAAAATACCCTCCGATTTTTAAACATTCTTCATTGGTGCTCAGCTCCTATTGATCTTAGCGTGATGATATATAGTCTATAGCCTTCCTTGATAAATGGGCTATCTAACACTGCAAGAATTTTTTTAAATCGGACCAGTAGTTTCTGAGATTAGCGCATTCAAGCAAACAAACAAACAAACTCTTCAGCTTTATAATATTAGTATAGATAAAAATATAATAGTAAGTACCTAATAATTAATGACCTACTTCAGTTAACGACCAACAAAACTGGTGCTGGATGTGTCAATAAGACTCAAACTTACTGACATATTCATAGTCGTTGGTTTTAAAGTAACCCTAGGTATAACAACCTTGATTATAAGAGATTGTGGTTTGTGCGTCTCTATGTGGTTCATTGTTAACCGGAAACCACAAAACTTCTCAAATTATTAGGTAGGTACTAGCAATCTTAATTTTCAGAATGCCTGAATTATTTACTTTTTTATAGGCCCATCAACAATTCGTTCAAAATTGTTGTATCGTGCAGAATTAAATATTACAGTAATCAATATATACCTACTTAGTTTTAGTAACGGACTATCATGATTGTTTTCAGTACCAACCATGCCTGTATTTCTTTCGGCATTATTTTGCATATTGCTGGGCCGATATTACTCCTTACCTGAAACAATAAAAATGAATATTATTTTTTATTATTTTAATTCATCGCGTCGGGCTACGCAATTCATCATTATAAATAGGTAGCCCAAACCCTACCTGCCTTCGGCACATAGCCGGCACATACGCACACTCCGTAAACGCCTCTGACAAAACCGGTCAGACACGCCGCCGGCATACAAATGTACTCTCGTTCCGACACATTCTCCGTCTTTCATCGGCGCCAAAACATCACATAAATCTAACTCGCTCGCTCAGCCGAACCAACTTCACTCCGGTGAACCCACCGACCAATCGCAGCGCGGCAAACCATCGCCATATTGGATGCGCCGATCGCGCTGCCCTCTGTTTCAACAAATGCGAAACGTGGCTTGTGTTTTCCTTACTGTTTTTGTGTGTTTTTCTTGGTTTTAAGCGTTTTTCATCGTTTATATCTCATAAAATCAGTGAATTATTCCGTGTAATGTTTTTGTTGGCTACTGTTTAAACGTTTTTATGTTTATTTTGTGTGAAAACAACAGTAACAATGTCAAAAGGACGCCACAAAGCTAAGTTCAGTTCGTGCAATGGTTTGTTTCCAAATAAATCAAATGAAATGTTTGTTTATATCATAAAACAAACTATTTACAGTACTAAATGTCATTGATAATCATAACAAATGAAAAATATCTCGCAAATGTGATCCAATTGGAAAATACTTAGACAAAATACTTCAGTATTTTTGTCATACCTATAGTTGCTATCAAGCCCCCTTTTCTAGTCACAAAAAGTTAAAATAGTTAAGAAATGCCATATTTCATTTCTTTCAATTAAAAAGCATATATTTCTTACCCAACCAGTAACAATAATGTGAATCTCATGTTGCAAAGCATTATTGTCGTTGATCAGCCTAATCATACTTTTTCCTTTAATTTTAATAAATAAAAAGCTTTATTTTATCATACCTACATTAAATATTAAAGCAAAAGAATTTTTGACCACAATGAAAAAGAAATAACCCAAAAAAGATTACATTACATACAAGATCACATCCTAACCTCAAATTGGATTTATTATAAAATTATTTTAAAAGATTATATGTGAAATACTTGGTAGGTATTTGTAATTAAACTAAGTAAATATTATAATTTATTTGTTTAGTTTATCAATGATTTTATTACGCTTAGTTTTGATACAATAATGAGGCCGTCGGACGGGACAACCGCGAAGACCCGACGGCGCATGCGTTAAGCTGTTACCAAATTTTATGGCGTAGACTAGCAATATCGCCTGCCAAATTAATTTTATGTATTCTTTACATCATGAGCTGCTGCATAGTACATCCTTGTGTATATTATCTAACTAAATATTATTCCTAAGTTAAAAATCAAATTATTTTAAAAAGCTTGTTTTTGTACACTTCTATGTAGATAACTACATAATCCCTGGATAGTTAAGGTAAGTCTAATAAGTTAAATTAAATAGGAAAGTCTCAGTACAATAAAAACACTGTTCATTTGAAAACAATACCAATTAAGTTTTATTTTATGTGTTTATCCGTTTTCAAAGAAGAATCATAAACAATGCGAGACATGAATAAACATAGAACGCAAAACACCAAATAATAAAACAAAGGCAATGCTTGCGAGAACATTTTAGTATCAAAGGTACCTATATTTCTTTAGCTCGTTGGGATGAAGATGCAGATAAAGTTAGTTGCAGTTGTGATATCGTGAAAGTTGGGAACCACTATGAATCCTAAACAATACCTTACCGATGAATAACTACTATATTGAAAAGCAGTACCTAGGTATTCAAAATACTAGTATTTAGAGTATGTTTTGTTACTTTTGGTTTCAAAGCCATAAGGCTTAGAAACCAAAAGTAACAAAAATATTTAAAAAAATCAAAAATCATTAAGAATAATAATGATTTTATTCAGTTCTATAAATTTTATTGTTCAATACTACCTATACCTACAGAAATACATAATGTATTTTATTATAACTAGACAAAAATATATAAGTGAACACTTGTTTATTACTTAAAAGGATTTCGTTCTAACTATATCAACATGCATGTCGTTGTAAGTTTAGTGCAGTAATAAACTGTATCAGAATTGTACATAGCCTTTTCAAACAATAAACAGCGCGAATAATAAGAGGCCATAAAAATGAAATGTCTCTCACAATACATTAAATAGTTTACAGAGAATATTTACCTAGCTACAGTGCAACGGTGGCATTACACAGATAAAATACGCTGCCAAGTCTTCCCCGGGCAAAAGAAGCGAAACGAAAGGGGTGATTTACTGTGGAAATTTTGGAAGTCAGCCGGGACTGCTATGTGGTTGCTTTCATTAATCACACGATGGAAAAATACCATCCACTTCCTACTAACTTCCTCTCTGGACGTCACTTATTTAGGTACGCCCCCGAACTTTCTTTGCACCACCATTCCATTCGACAAGTTCCTTCATAATGCTATGTTTGATTCGCTTCGAAAAAAGGGCCGAATTTCAGCGAGTGATCCGAATTAGCTATACGCATGTACGCTCTAATTTAAACGAATGAGCCGGGCCTAAGCCTACTTAAACAAATTTACAACGATCGTTTCTTATGAAGGTGACCCAAATTACCATGAAAAAAGTTTAACAGCCCTTTATTTCAGAACAAACAGAGGCTGTTGGTGGGAATCCCGTGTAATCCGGCCCACTTATCACGCGTGCAAAATGCAAATTCAAGCGGGGCCCGGCGTACGCAGAATTAACGAAACCGGACCGGGATACGTACGTCACCGAAATTGTCAAAGTTCGCAAGTAACATTAACACGGGATAAACAAGGTAATATGAGACTTGCCGAAATCCAGAGACACTCATTATATCACATTTATATTTAGCGCTTATAAAATTTTGCCAAATAAAGGCTATAGAACCTTTTATAACAATAAAATCCTCTTAAAATTCAAATGAAGAACGACCAGAAATGAATTATGAATTCAAAGTGAAACAATAAACAATTCTGTCTAATTAAATGCAGTGGAGTGGAGGCGTTCTATAATTCATTCTAAATCGAAAAAATTAACAAAGGCGAAGCGTGTATAAACGCTATAGCACTTGCGCGCTTTTCAATACTTCTCCACATTATTGATTAGTTTCTGAGAAAAACTTGGCACGCCTGTACGACAGAACGCATGTAGGTAAGTAAATGCGCCATATTATAAAACAATTATGGGAATAACCCTACAAATCGAGCCCCAGCATTTGTCACGAACCATCACTCGTTTAGTGCATTGTTTCAAACAAAATAGTATGTAAATTAAACTCAAATATTTTAATTAATCCAAACGACGATTAATTGCATTAATTTTATGGCTTTTGTTTATTCACAACAGGCACATTTATCATTAGGTTTGCGTTTTTCGATCTGGCAATGGTTTTTGATATACGTTGTATATAAATTGTGTAGGGTTATCAGAGACCCAATTATAACATAATTATGTTGAAACCTTTGATATTTGGCTCTAACATTAATATCCCAAGAGCGGGGCGCGGCTAATCTTCGCCCATTTTAACCGAGCTATGGTCTGCCGAATCCCGAAGCTTAACGCCCTGTTTGTTGGCTAATACGCTTTTAACACCTGCGTTTTCCGAGTTATGTAATGTTTGTATGAGATAATGTAGCTTTTGTATGGAGTGGTGAGTGAAATGCGGCCCTGACGGCCTGTCAGTGGGCGTACAAACAGTTTTCACTGATGGACTGATGTGTATTGACGCATCGAACTAGCGATTTCACGCCAATATATTTCACTACATAAACTTTGTCTATATGGCCTCTTTGAACTATTTGTTGCCAGGAAAACCTTTACAATAATTCTTGATTTTTATTTCATTGGATGGGAAATATTTTATGTGCAAATCCAAAAAATTAAATTGTATTTTATTTGATTTTACTGTTATTATCGTTTAAAATCACGGATTATATTGAAAGTTTTATTATATAAAAACGTTGATCACAATAAAATAGGCTATAAATGAATGTAAAACGGATAAACACATAAAATAAAATTTGTTAGGTATAAAGGAAACAAAAAGACAGTTTCTCTTGATTATAAATGGCAGCTAAGAAACATTTTCAGGGGCTAATTCAGATGAAACGACTCGAGCTCATATTAAACGCATCTGCATACATATATCCATTAAGTGAACTTGAATGGGACAAATACACTGGCTGTAAATCACAGCATATTCATTAAATATAAACTTAGGGCCCATATTTTAATAAACATATTTATAGCTTATCTAAGATATATAATAGTACATACTTGGACAGATTTTATAACATAATAAACCTACCCAGACTTCAAATTTCATCCCCAGTTGAGTTTGACCTAAAAATTAAATCGAACGGATCCGCATTAATTTAATTTATTCGAATAATCGAATTCGAATGCCTAATAATAAAAATGACAGATCAATATTAATATAACATTTTCTAAGCCAGTACTCGGTTCTTATAATTATCTATTCGAATAATAATAGATAATGTAATGACCCACAGCTGTTTAAACACAAATATCGTAGGTATGTATCCAATATGTCGTTCGTTGAGTAATTAATGACTAATGAGATAATTGCAACATGTATTCCGCTTTTAATAATCATATTTTGCTATCAATTTCTATTGCTATGTACATGCCTACATCGAATAGATGCTAGGTGTATCATCTACGCACGTCAATGATAAGATCTTACATAATTTATTGGCTAAGAAATAATTTTACGTAATATATCAATCAGTAGATACATGTTTATGACTTTAATCAATTTATTTCGCTAACTATAATATCTTGAGATAGACTTTCGGCGATCTAAAAGTCAGAGTAATAAAGAGGCGATTCAATTTATTGCATAATGCTATCACAATCCGTTTGTGCAAAAGTCAGTGCCATTATAAATAATGAGCAATATTGTTCCTTAAGTAATAAAAAAATGATATTGACTTCTGAACGATAACATATTACATAGCTTTGTAAGTAGATACTTTACATAAGTTTTAACTACCAGTTCACAATTACTTTTTCCACGCCTACGTTTTTAAAATGCCATATCAAACTGTCTCTTTACCGTAAAATAATTTCAAAAACATCCGCGTACCATTTAAACAAATCATGACATAGATTGACTGAAATTAATTATTCCTCGATTGTACATAAAACAAAAATACCTTTAGTGTGTGTTAGGATGTACAGGTATCAACAAAAGTGTTAAGGTTGACAGCTACTAATATGTTATGCTCAATCAACGTCTGTTAGTTAAACTACATATTCCAGACTTCTTTTTCAAGGAACTACGATCTAATCTGAACTTTCAGCTACTATATTAAAGGCGAAGTTTCCTTAAAAGTTACTTTGTATTTTCAATATAACTAAGTTACGGAGTCCTTACGTTGACTTTTGTAGGTTATTTGAAAGCTGCGACGTCATTTTCGTATTCATTTGAAATAAAAAACAACTTTGTTTACCGAATTTATATGGTTATCTTTTCGTACGAGTAACATAAATGACATTAAAAAGTTTGTTCAATGAATCACGTGAGCGTGACCCTATAGTGTTGTCACGTAGGTATTCTCTACATTGTCGTTACAGTCATTAAACCTTTACGTTATAGGCCTGTGCCATATTATTTTCAATCGATATAATTACAGCCATAAATCAGAATATGTTTTAGTTGGTCGGGGACGAAGTCATTATCAGATAATAACGAACGTTTCGCTAAGGGCCTACGCACACAAAACGAAATGAGCGAGATACGAACGCTACTTATGCAAAAGCACGCCACAACACAAATCTATTTAAGCTCGCACGATGTATACGTATTTACAATATTTCTATTACGATAAATTGTTGAGCTAAATTTTGTGGCTTTAGCCCAGGTGAAGGCATATCTGCATATTTATGAAACCGCGGAAGCCTCCTTAAGGGGAGCGTCTCGTTTTAAAAATAGCGGAAAAATGTTCGTTTTTTTACCCCCGCAAGTTTTTAACAAGATCCACCTTATTTATGCTGTACTAGGGCGGGTATCTGATGAGATTTATTGTGGGGAAGCGTGACGGATCGAACAAGTTCGCCAGCGAATACGTTTTGGCTGAATTTAAATTGGCTCCTTTACGTATTTGTATACTTTTTCGATAAGAGCTCGCCTAACTCGTTATGGCTACATGGAAATGCGATAAAACTTTACACAAAAAGAAAAGTCTCTGCTGAAAAAAAAGTATCAAGTTCTTTAACAGTTTTTACCTAAGGCTTATGAATTATTAAATAGAGTATATATAAATGCACAAAGGATTTAGCTTTGTTTGCAGTACCGTGTATTCATTAATGTACCTAGATAGCTGCAATTCTGTGAGGCTTGCATAAGTTGTGCCTTACCTTTACTTTGTTACTGTAATATATTCTATAAAGTAGAGATGCGCCTTTTATACCTTTGAGTATTTATATTACCTATATATTTTTTTAAAATTACATGATTTTTATTTTATTATATCTGATATCACTTTGTACCCAGTTAATAATGTAAATTATTCAGTGTTACATTTAATTCACCTATAATGCATATTCATATGTATATTATTTTATGTTTTTATACCTATGTAGTCGTACTAAGTTATTTTTTAAGAATTATCTGGCTTTGTTTAATTAACTAACACCAAGTCTATCTAGCAAGAAACTCACTGTTTCAATCGAAAACTTATATTATTATTAATATAATATACAGGTAGATATATTTCTTTGTTTAGTTTTCAAGTAATTTTTGGTAAAAACGTTTGCATTATTTTGTTTGCTATACTTGTTGCGTAACATGTAGACAGGAACATAAGATATTTACACAAAATATTACACTGCATCAAGTAATGGGGAACATAATATCATTCGAATAATATTCGAATATATTTAGTACTAAGTAATACCTACTTTACACAGATACTTACGGACTCATCGTACGCACTTATGTAAAGAGTTGTAAACACATTTGAAAAATATTTGACACTATACTGACTATCATGTACACTTTGCTAAGACTTTGCTTTGAAGAAGGCGATGGTCTCTGGTCATTTAACACTTAAATAGCAGGGTACCTTGCACATCTATCTAAAGCTCCATCCAACCTCATAAATTGTCGGCATCAAAGACTGTATCTAACAAACAATATTTCTTTAAAGCCAGCCTCTACATGAATCTTACACACATCACATTAATTACTTAATTAAAAAGAATCTTATCATATCATAAGATCGCTTATCTTAACCGTATCACAGGTATTCCATGGCAATTACCCACTGTATATTATATGTCTTCAAGCAAACTAACATCCATATACCTACAGAATAGAAATAAATAATAAGTTCATTTACACAAAATTATTATACTTAATTATGTTTTTAATTTATTTGTTAATTTATGCATTCCATTTCTGCTAATGCCATTTTATCATTCTTTTGATAGGACGCGCTTTTAGGTGTTGGTATAATTATATTGGGATGCTTTTTTGAGAGAAAAAAGTGCTTGTGGTTTTCTGTTGTATTTCAAAGTCAGAAATCAAACAGAAAAGTGATTTTAAAGTTATCAGTGCAGGTATAAATGTTAATAAATTTTAATCTTTTTAAACAAATTGGTGAGGAGTTTCAATAATAATATTTGCAAGTATTTAGTTAGCCAAATCGCACTTGACCAGCATGGTAAATTATTCTAACCGCCCGCATTGTATGTAGGGTTAATATTATTGCACTGTTATTATATAAAATTGCATACCTTATATAAATGTCTTTAATAGTAATGTATAGTTTGTTATCTCCAACAGCCAAGTATTATTCGGACTGTACTAACTAAAAAAGCCAAAAGCATGGCATACATGCATTCTCCTTAATCCTCTATGGCCTAACACTTCTCACACTGAAAACAGATCCGTGCCCAGCAAGAAAGTTTTATACAGGTACAGAGCTAATATTATGTTTATATAATATGTCCTAGGAGCAGATTAAGATAACTAGGTAGGTACTTAAATTTCCAAAGGAAATAAATAAGAATGATACATAGTTGTCAATATATTGAAACTAATAGTTTATTGGATGACATATGCCTAGCAATGAATCCTCTTTAAAAACTATTACACAACTAAAAATAGAGTGCCTACAAGAACGATATATGGGTCCACAGTATTTAGATCAAACCTATAAATATTTGTCTTGAGTAATAAACTGCACTTCCTCAAACAATGTACTTTCTAAAATTAATTCAAAACGTAAACATTATTATATCACGGCAATTAATATAACAATTATACGTCAATAAGAGATTACGCCAGTCGCTCGATCTGTCACAATTTCTATAGTTCTATTATGATGTATACAATGACCAGTATAGGTTGAACTTAGTAACAGCTTTCCACTTCCTGGAATTCCATCGTGATGTAAGATACAAAGAGGGGTGAGGAAGGTCTGAATGCACTGGCTGTTGTATCTCAGTGCAAATCAGTCAGAGGTGACCTAAGGCCAATTGATAAGACAGAACGTCGACAACGCGATATTGTAGTTTGAATTGCTCTAATTGCTCTGTATCCGAGTGGAAACGATTGTACACTGTACCTGAATAAGCTCTTTGTTTAAAGATTACACAGCAGGCTTCAGAGATAACTGTTGCGGATTAAAGATTATTTAAACAAAAATACAACAGTGAGGCAAAATAAAATTGACATTAAGTGGCGGTAGCCTAGTAGCATCGATAGACTAGCTTGTGATTGTTGGGGGTCCATCCCCAACTATTGCATAACAATTTAAACTGACATTCGCCATATATAATTTTAGCAATTAACAAAATTGCTGATAATTTCCTACCTACCGTTGCTAGTAGTCAATGAAAATATAAATAAAATACAAGTTTATATTATACACATGGATACATAGACTCCCGTCTTCATCCGACGGGGTAAGCAGACGTGTATCATTCCCATATTTTGGTACCCATAGTTTATGTCTCACATCATGCCTATGGCCATTTAACGAGCATAGTTCCAGAATTCGTACTAACAGTTCTTTGACAAAAACCTTACTTTGTCTACTTCACACATAGAACGTGGAACCTCATACATAGCAGTTGCTAAGGGTACCGGGCATCCAATTTTAAATAATTCCAAAACTTAAAACAGGTAAGTAATATAATCACTATTATAAAGCACAAGTAATAAGTCCAAACAAAACTCACGAGGGAAAATAAAATATTTTCTACGGCCTATAATCTACCTATCAATTGTATTCACATCGCTCATTAGATCGGCTAGTTAATAACATAATCACAGTAGTATACGCATACATAATTAAACAAACGATTTATTACTTAATAAACACAAGATCGTAATCATGTATCTGTGAAATATTACCTATTACATTACCAGTCTTGCACTAAAGTGACTTAGTGCAAGACTATTTTAGTTACTGATGACTTAGTCGCAGTAGGATCGTGATAATTAATAAAATAATTATTAGAAAATAACGGCAATCCTATTTTTATTGGACATTAAGTATATTCAAGAACATTTTTGGATAAATAGGTGAACAGAGAACATAAAACTTTCGAAAAAGAAATGCGCTGCTGTCAATTATTGCTCAATGTAAGTTTCTTAGTTTCTCGAAGATGTATCAAATCTACTCTACATTACATTTACTGATTGTTGCCTGATTTTTCTTTGGGACTGGGACCTATGACCTAAAATAAAACCATAATATAACAAAGTCGATAAGTATTAAAACAGTTATACGCTTTTAATAAAAATACATCAAATTGGTATGCATCAACAAAAAGTGTCATAAAATTCTTGTTATATACCTATTACCCATTAAAATAATAATGTCACGGTAATAATACGCATGTATAAAGACCACAATGCATTGGAAAGCATTAATTAAAGTTATATATGACAACAAAAGTGTTGAACAATTACATTGTGAACAAAGAAAATGTTCATTAAAACAGCGGTGGCAGTAATTGCGAACAACTAACTGAAAACGTTCTAAACTTTTAACGTGATAACCGCTTTTCTGTAATCTATGGAAGAGACAAGCGTGTAACTATAGTCAAAGCGCACTTGATAGCGCTGCCGCTGTTATAAATTTAATGCATTTTTATTATGAAGAATCATATTATGTACCTATATAGCTGATCTCTGGCTCGGTGGCGCAGCGGTAGAGAATGCCACAAATTAGGTTTCACGTTCGAATCCCGGGCCCAGCAGAGTTATTGAGATTTCTTAGTAGGTACCGAGTCTGGAGCTGTGCGTAGTAGGCGACAATACACTCACCCCCTAAACATGCATAGTCAGAACAGTGGTGTATTAGGTATATATCCATATTTAACCAGCAATGGTTTTAGGTCCTAAGGTGGGAATGTATTGCCATATATCGGTCATACTACTAGACACCATGCTATGAATTACTGACAAAAATACCAATAACGTTTTTCCCATCCACGATTCGAACCTGCAAACTTATGCACAGTAGCCGCTTAGTGTTCACTACCGCTACACCATCAATGCAGTTTAAGAAAGGCGAAAATTCCAAATTTTATTTTTCCATTTCTTCATAACACTTCTAGTATTTCAAACAAACTTTATTCCATAACTAAACTCTGACTATCTTTTACAAAAAACTGCAGAGGCGAGACTCGCAGGAAAAAGGCAAAGGGAAGACATCCGAAAACTTGCCAACTAATGAGGTCCATATAAATAGGTTCATGCTGTGGGTTCATGTATTATTTATTACGGACCAAATGCATTTTTTGGGCTTTCGCCGCGCGAATCTCTGGCTATTTACGGAGCTTAAGTTAAGCTGTACGGTTAAGAAAACTAATGACTCTGGCTAGATAGTTGCATTTGAAATGAGGACATTACATTTTTCTACACATTAATTTTAACGTACTTTTGTTTCATTTTGGAAATTAATTGAACTTATTGAGAATCCATTTTAGGGTTCCGTATCAAAAGGGTAAAACGGGACCCTATTACTAAGATTCCGCTGTCCGTCTGTCTGTCCGTCTGTCACCAGGCTGTATCTCATGAACCGTGATAGTTAGATAGTTGAAATTTTCACAGATGATGTATTTTTGTTGCCCCTATAACAACAAATACAAATAAATAAAAAACAGAATAAAATAAATATTTAAGGGGGCTCCCATACAACAAACGTGATTCTTTTGCTCGTTTTTGCTCAATATTGATAACGGCAACAGGTAGATGCTTGAAATATTCACAGAATATTTAGTTACATATTCACTTTAATTTCAGTAGACTAAATATACTTATAGTAAAGACTTCTACATAAATTAAAATGTAATGGTAGGTGAAGGGACTTCAAGAAGACTTGTGGCATAAACAATATACTTTTTGTTTAGTTCTGAATTACTTCTAAATAACTATAAGTGTACACCATTGAGAGTGAATTATCAAGCAGTTAAAATATTTATTTAATATTAATAATTACTTAATTTTGTTTTCGATATTAAGATGAGTTTTATACTCATCTTAATATCGAAAACAAAATTATTCAATTTGTAAATCAAACTAACTGTATAAGCAAGATGAAATTTGATATACTACGATAAATCTATCTACCCAATAATTCTATATCAGCTATCATCGGAGCATTATAACATTTGAGATTTACTGAATTCATTATTATTCTAAGACTAACGCAATATATACGTGTTTTCCATTCATCAAAAGTTCACAGAAAGCCATGAATACAACAAGATAATCCAGCACATCAATGTAGATCTTACGGCCTAGCGCTAAGACATCTCTACCTTTCTCTAGATCCATCTAAATTTCCAATAAATACATTATTCAGAGCATTAGTACTCTCGACGTCAAGAAAAACAATTGGTATACAAAATGCAACACATGTCACATGTTGTCGATATGCAAAGTGATTATGTATGAATTATGTAAAGTGTTCAGCTGCCAGTGTTAGTGGCCATACAATGAGCGCTGTACCAGATTCGTGCCGCCCTTTTGTGTCTTCGCAACATCCGATTAAAACTAAAATGGTATCGCATTTTAATGTTGTTATCGATTTTTGCCGTCGTTGTCTATGCTAATAAGATAATAAACAATATCGCATTACAAACTAGATCAGGCTTGTATTACGTTCATTTAAATAAAACATATTAAGAATGAAATTGTTTAGAAATATGCTGTATTTAAATAAACCTACTTGAGTAAAAAGCAACAATAATTTAGCCGCTGTGTATTATGTTCGAATTTTCATAAAACATAAGAGAAACGGTAAATAAATTTGGAAAAGTATCTCTGAATTGTTTAGGAGCTCGATATAAAATTAGAATTTTAATAAAACACAACAATGCTCGCGTATTCATACGTCACATCAATGCTTGTTTCCATGGACTGTATGTTCGCAATTTACGTCTCTCGCGGGAGACGAAGAGTAATGTCGGTGTAGGGAGAAAGAGTAAAAAAAAATTGCTACGAGTCGGTCGACAAGTTCAGCCAATTATAACTGACAAGCGGCGCAGGCGCGGCCGCCCGCTCAATTTCAAGCCTTCAAGCCACGTACTTTAGTATTTACCTACGATACATATTTTGTCCGTTAATATAGGTGGTAATTAATACATATGTTGAACCATTTATTACTTTTACCAACATTATTCGAATTGACGCTAAGTACATAAATTGATAGAGCTGACGACTAGTTTATAAAAATATGACTTTCGTGATTGCAAGCTACGTGCCGAGTAAATTGCTGTGTAATTGATTAATTACAAGTAATTTTGACTGTTTTCTGATAAGAACATGTCTAGAGTTTGGTAACACTGGATAATAAAAAATAAACAAGATATCTCGTTCCATTTTTAAATTCTATTATCTGCCTTCTACCTTCATTACAGGTATGTTCGAAAAGTTAAAAAGTGACTCGGAATGAATCATGGCGTGCGATCCCTAAGAAATATTACACCCAAGCTGGCACCATAAAGCAAACGGCGTGGCAGAGGCGATACAACGATAGCGACACTGCGAGACCCGACAGACACCACAGAACTCGCCTTACTGAACGTACAGGATGTTCTTAACACCAACGATTAATAACACTCACACATCGCATCAACATTCAACCAGATCCAAAGCAAAATTTTAGAAACTTTACTTATCGTCTAATTAAAGAAAACAATGGCATGTAAAAAATTTAATTGACAAAAATAATTACGTTGGCAACCATGCAGCTTGTGATGCGGCGCGCGGCGCCACTATTTTCACATAATCAATTCAAAAAGTCTCGTTTCATACGAAACGTCTAAATTGGAGGCGGCGTGAAACCATTTTGTTAATATTTACTACTGTATAAGACATAAATGTTTACGTATCGCGTGGTAATTACAGTGCCATATTTATTCGTGAATATAATCTTTAACGCGTCACGAAAAATGATAATAAAGTTCTAATTAGTGCGATAAGACTCATAATTGAGGGCCCGAATAAAGCCGCGCAAAAAGAACCACCTGTGTGCGACTCCCACATATTTTACTCACCAACACAGGGACGTAATGAAGCAATTATACATCGATATTTTTATGCATAAAATACTTGGCGGATATCTGGTCGGGCCGCGTTGGAACGCTCAGAAATAAAACAAAGCGAGAGGTTATTGTTGGCGCGGGTAGGTGTGTGCCCGTCTCGGTTATCGAGCTTTTAACCCGACGCGCGACACGTCGCGACATCGACACGATTTATCGCCTCACTAGCCCACTACTCATTCGTATTTCCCCGACAGAATAAATTTCGAATAAACAACCGAAATGATTGAACACGAAGCGCGGCGATTTTTGTCTGGTGGTCGTTGTTTAGGATGGTCAAGTGACTTATGGAGAACAGCTAGCGGAACTGCACCGCTGAGCGGACAGGGAAATTTTCCTCCTCAAGACAAATGGCCTTGCGATGCAGATACCATGGTGCGATATTAGAAATCTTATAAGCATTTATGCGTGTATCGTTACGCCTTTTTCCCTAACACTTGAGTGAGCACATCCCGAGGTGCTCCGAGGAGACTAGAACGGTAGCGCGTGGAGTACTTACTCATTCACACTTCAGTTATCTTGCAACGCGTGATGAATGATGGCTACAATGTATTTTACCTTTACTTTTCTTTTATTTTCACGCCTTTATTTCTGGATAAATTGTGTTTTCATATATAGCAACACGAATGCAGATAAGTTCTGTCGTGTGAAGAAGACATCCATTCTCGTTTCCAATGTATGACAAAGTGATTTATGTGACACAAACAGTACGTATCTGAAACGGTACGGCAATTGGGTGCGTTATACCGTGCTTATAATTTATCTGTTTTTACATATTACCGACAGATTTTACATAAAGTATACCTACGTTTGTATGACGATGTATATATACGGGTTAAAACAATATTGTCTTATTAACTAAACGAAAATATCTACTAAATAATTGATCCCAAACATGCTATTTTTAGTAATGATTTGAAATTATTATATTAAAGATTAAATTACGGTTATTTAGAAAAATATTCCTAATTATTCCGGTGACATATTATTGACAAACTTTCCCAAATTATTTTATTATTTATTGTTAACTAAATTTTTGCCAGATGTCTCCCTAACGACAAAAAGGTACC
This sequence comes from Catocala sponsa, assembly GCA_963564715.1. NCBI lineage: Eukaryota > Metazoa > Arthropoda > Insecta > Lepidoptera > Erebidae > Catocala > Catocala sponsa. The sequence continues at coordinate 17,465,440 of OY751337.1, read as the reverse complement.
TAGTATAAAGTCACGGCCAATAGATAAAATAATTTAAAATAAATAAAGAGTGCATCGGTGTGCGTGCTGGCCGAGTTTGTTCAACTCCAGCTAGAGCCGAGTTAACTCGTTGCCACCGATTTATGTGGCGAACTTTCAGCTCACGGCTCCTTCGCGACACTCGCTTCCTTTACGCGATTGTTTCTTTGCGAAAGAATTTTCTTTCTTTTTAATTATGCTTCACTAGTTACCTGGACGGTTGAACGTGGGGTAGATTAGGCATCCTTTGCAGTTAAAATACGTACGTATGTATGCTAAGTCATATTTTTTGTGCCATCGTATTATGCCAGTGTTGGTTTAGAAATTCTTAGGATTTTGTCACCCTACCTATAATAATATCAGACTCTGAAATCATCATCTCAGCCGTAGGACAACAGCTCCTAAGCGTTGATTTATCCTACTATCGAGTGACGCTTACTGTAATAAATTAACAGCAAATAAAAATGACAACTTAAGCTATAGGTAGTTCCATATATCATATGTAAAGGTTGACCATTTGAGTCCATAAACTTAAATTTCGCTTTAATTACATAGTTACTAAATATACACCAGGAGCGCCGTTTCACTACCTTAGTGTAATGAATTAGGAATAGACTCTCTCTACTGCAGCTAAACAAATTGAATGAATTTGCCTATTCACCTGCCTAAATGCATAAATATGCCTTTTTACTATAGCTTTGAAGACTAAATAAACAAACGCTAAATTTTGACGAAACGTAAACAATTACTCTAATATTATAGTGCGAAAAATCTGTGCTTGCTTTTGTTTATTCCCAAAACTTGTCTGTAAATCTCAAACAACCAGCACTTGAAGCGGTTATTTTTAAACTAATGTGTTATTATCATAAAGCAGCAATTTTATTACTTAATTAAACGTTATATTTATATCGCTTGTGCAGACTTTGATGCGTTATATGTAGGTACTCGTTTTTCTTGTTAAATGCGAATGCATCTCTATTACTAGGTATACAGACCTGAATCAACAGATCAGAATGATATTATTATGAGAAAATTTAACGGTTACAATATTTTGATAACATTTTAGGATAGCTGAATAGGAACGGATGTCTACTGAATACCAAAGTCCAAATTTCAACAAAAATAAAACACACATAGATAAGAAATTCTCGACCAAAAAAGGAAATGTCTGTCGCGGTAAATGCCGCAGCACAAGTTTGTTGTTCATTTATTTACGGTCGGTACGACACGGCTAAGTTAACTATACGAAGCTAGTGTCGGACACTCGTGTCAGCCAGCTGACAATTAGCTAGGTGACATCTGACGATTCCGGGCGCGGTCGTGACACACGATTCCTCCTATCTTTATGTACGAAGAACTGCTCACTCTACCGAAAGCTTTATTCAATCACTAATGTATGTATGTGGAACCACACAAAAACATAATTAATTATGTATGTATGAAGCTGCCTACTAAATCCACCAAAGAACAGGTACGTTTCTAATCTTTTTGCAATACATTACTTTTATTCGACATATAGAGTCATTTTGATACAGGACAACTGCTTTAAGCACCCATAAAGCCATAAAAACTACGAGAAAACACCAAAAAGTTCCGAATACTATCAAAATTTGTAGGTATACCACACTTCCATTCATTCTGTTCGCTGATAAGATGGGCCGAATAGTGGCTGGACATTTATCTTAAAGATTAATGAGCCAATTTTCTTAGTTGGCTATAAAAAGAATCGCTAGGCCGACCTCGAAAGCCATCACGACCACTTACGGGTTAACTTTGGGCAAACGTGAACTATGCATTCCTTTGCAAATACAAAAATATAAGTGACTCATAGATGTTAGGTAACTAGGATTCCTATATGAAGGCCGTAGCTTTAGGTGAAGTTGAGACTGATTTAATGTAATATAAATCATGGAATTTGAATTTCAATTGGTTGCGGTTTTCACTAATGAAATATTGTGTGCCTTATGTTCCAAACGCCAAAGTGTTATGGTTGTACGTACTATGTTCACAACCATAAATAAACTTATCCTATTAAATGCTTGATGAGTAATTACGTTCCTTATAAATATGTAAATTAATGTCTGTTTTTCCGTTCTAAAAATTAAAATTTCGGAAACATTATGAAAACACTTTCCCTTAAGGGACGGTGCTACCGATAAATAAAAATGGAAATTTTAAATTCAAAATAACAATTATAAGGACAAAATTCTTCCCCTATCCCTTGGGCGGGATATAAGGAAACAAATTGGATTAAAGTGTCAAAGGTGAAATAAAAAACGCGTATATACTTTATCTTCCGCGATGTCTGTGCATCGTCAGCGGTCTCTGGTGTACTCGTACTATATTGGATTATCCAAAATCGTATTTTATTATATAAAAAGTATGGTTCAAAATCGGACAAAAAACATTTGTAAACGTCACATAGGCGGCCGTAATCGTATTTGCATTTAAAACGGCAAGTAAACATAGTATTCAGTGAATGGACGAGTCCGTGTTTATGACTCGTTTTATGACCTGTTAAGCGTAAGGATCTCTCGTAAAATAAATTGTTTGATGGCCGCTGTAGACATTTTATGTAGTAACTTGTTTTTATCTGTTAAATCTTTAAGATTTTCAGCAGCTTACTGTTTGTGTTTTTTTTTATAAGAGCTTAGTTCTTAAGCGGTACCGTTCTTTATGAATACCTACTCAAAATTGTTGCAGTTTACTAAAAATGGTGTCATAATTTATCAGTGAAACATATTTTTACACAAAACATTGTTACACAAAACATTCCCTCCAAAAATATATTTTGAATTAAAATATTTATTATTATAAATTAAATTATTTTGAATAATTAATTATACTGTGAGCTGAAGCTTTTTAAAACAAAGTAAGTAACCCGTAAAAGCAGCTACGTAAATAATCAAGTGTAAATTCATTTACAAGTGGTACATTGTTGTATAACCCTGTATCGTACACTGGGCGCTTTGTTTTCGCCCACATAAATCGGCCGCGTACACCGCGCTCTAACTTATTTTTGTTCGTAGGTACACACGATAGATGGATCCAATTCCAAATTATGTCTATCTTGGGAATTAACGGTGGGACGGGGATTCCAGTTTATCCAAAAAAAGTGCGGGAACTCGCAAGGGTGTGTGAAGTGGGGGGATGGAAAAGGGAACGGATGGAAGTTATTTTGGAATTATGATTCCGGATGCGTCCTGCAAGCGCCGCGTGTTTCACGCCTCGTTTCGTTGTAATATCACCCAGTTGCAACCGTTTAAGTGCATTCGGACGGTGTATTTACAGCAAATCTGCAACTGAGTCAATGGTGTTAAAATAAAGCTAGGGCCGAAGCATTCGTTCATTGTTTGTGTCTTACTGAACCAACGCTTGGTTAAAACAGACATTATAAAACGATATAAAATGATGACTGTATTTTCCTCGTTTTTATGGACAAAGTAATCCTTGATGAAACGCGCCTTGACATACAGTGACCTACTTCATCAACGCATCGTATTGTGGTATTATCAACTTCATAAAAATATATTTAAATCACATGTAACCCTCGAGAACGCGCCCGTTTTTAAAATGTAAACCACAAATACCGGACCTAATCCAATTCGCGTTTGGACCGAAATTAAACCGTCTGCCCAAAAATGCGGGACGTGTGTTTTAATGGGGTGTCACCAGGGTTCTTAAGTATTCCACCGGCCCACCCTATAATACCCAGTCTCCTTAGTCTGGCACGTCCTCCCCATGATATATTAGTCCCAGTTCGTCGTACATAATTTTGTAGAGGGTGGTACCTCCTCTTCTCCCCTTGCGAGTGAACCGACCGATCCTCACAATACCAAGGTTCTGTTTATTGGCGTATAATAAGAGTAAAAAGTTAATGATGTCAGTCACCATTGAAAGTGGTTAAGTGTTCTGAATTGGCACGTATGAGTGATCAATTTTGTTAAAGACCGGGTCCGAATGCGCATATGTACGGTTGGAAGAATTTGGTTTTTAAAAGCGATAATTGGCTGAAAATTATGGTAGTCTCTATATAACGCAATCGTGAAGTATCATAAAGATGAATAGGTCCTTCAATTTACACGGAAAATCTCAGTCAAACGTTAATTAATTTAAATATTAGTTTATGCCATTCTTCGGCCGTGTTAAGTTTTATTGATATTTTCTGCTAAGATATAGGTACTTCATATAATTATTCAGGGACCGCAATCACGGTGCACACGCAAGACAACATCGGGTTTAACTCTATTCCCAATTAAAACATAGCAAATAAAATATCAAGTAATACACCTCCCTCTACCCATGGGGACAGAAGCGTAATGCTATGTACAAAAAATACAAAAAATTTAAATATAGCTAGCTATATAATATAGCTATAAATAAATTAAAATATAAAACAAATAATGTGTAACTGTCAGTCGTATGTTACCCACTGAAATTCATAACTGTGTATGCACAGTTATCATTAGTTATGTTTTCATTTAATGCATCTCGCCATTAACATTATTTAGCTTTATAGTTTTGTTTCAAAATAATATTTCATATTTTAATAAATATTCTATATAAAATACATTCATACAAAACATTAATTTAACTTAGCAATGTAAAAAAATGAAAATATACAAGAATAGTATATTACTATAATTTTTTGCTATCTAAATAAAGCAAATAAATCATGTATATGACCATATTTTAAGTCAGTCTCATACTATGTATCAAAAGCTTTTTACCTAATAAATAAGTCTTGACGCAATTCTCCCGTCCAATCAATTAAAATAACACTTAAATGATACGCAGAAAAATGTGCGTAACAATTTAAAAGGGCATACTATTTTACCTACATCCCGAATCACGCTGAATATGCAGTAAGCTATGTACCTACCACAGGTCTATGGTACCTACACATACACATGATATGTACTACCTACCTATGTACGTATCTAATGTGGATATGTACGAATGGTATTGGTGTGTGGTAAAACTTAATTACCGGTACACAGGAGAGTCGTCAATCTACTGCGGTCACGTGTTCTTCAATATTGAGTTAGGTGCACAGTGTTCCGAATTCCAATAACTCCGTGGAAAAATTAGGGGCGATATTTGAAAGTATTGGATGGGTCGTAATTTAATTCCACGGATATATGTTGGATATTGGTTGGCAATCCAATTTAGAAACAGGGGGTTTCATAAAAATTCCACAATAATATTGACTTCTTTCATATAGAAAATTTACGGCATTCGAAACGAGTGAGTTCCGAAAATAATTTCACTACAACAACGAGAAAATTATATAGAACCGCAATGTAAAAAACTTTCAAACAATTATGAAGTTCAGTAATTTTGTTGTGTTAGCAACTTGGCTGAAGTAACTTTGTACACAATGGGCGCCACATATTAGACGCAGTATTATATTAGTCCATTAGTTAAATTAAGTAAGATTTCTCACCCTATCTTGTGGAGTTATTTATCATGCGTGTATCTACATTAGGGATTCGCTGCAATACATTGCGGTTAAGGCATTTAATTTTGTGCTGTACATAAATCTCAATTTTGCTAATGTGTACGTAGTGAATAATTACGACGCCTTACAATCATAATTACATCCGCCTTAGTTCACCTACATGTCATTGTATGAAATTTTGACAATTTATTTCGGATAGGTATATAGAATACTGTGCAGAAAATATAATATATGTGGGTAATACAGTTTATAAATTAAATTCACAGTTTAAATAGATAAATAAGCACTAGTAATATTGAGCCATTAGAAAACAATATAGCCTAAGCGTTGTAGATCACTCCTACGCGCCTTCCACAAACCCTGGTTAGTTTATGGCGACCCAACAGGCCAAATAATATTGATAATAGTTTCTGATGGTATAAGGAACTTGGGTTTTAGAACATAAGAGATACCTTTATCATTATCGTATCTATTCTAAGGTTGTGTAATAGATTGAGTAGTTTAACATCATTTACTAAATTAAAGCAAGTTTTGATAGTAAAATACAACATAATATAACATTATAATATATTATATTTTATGTTATAATTTTAAAATTATTTATATGGACTATATATAAGTAAAATACAAGATAATATGAAACTACAAAAGTAGGTAAATCTGATTTAAAGAAACGTAGCAGTTTGTTGTATTTTACATATAGATACAATATATTATTTTACTAAATATATTCGCCATATAAACTTTTAAAATGTTTTACTACAAATTAAGTCCTTACTACATATTATTATGAACCTTGTAAATAAAAAGTAAGTATTCAGAACTCTAAGGCGTAGAAAATACTTGTTTCAGTTCATAATTGCATTGTTTCTGTCACAAGGTAAGCCTCTCTTGTATGAAGGTGTGGTTAAAAATTAAAAAGCTATTAAGGTTGTAAAGCCTTCAGATGATATATTACTGTTTATTAAATATTAAGATAATGAGTTAATTGCAACGTACCATATTATTTTGATGGTATCAACCATGTAATTTAAAACATAAGTATATACCCTACCTACATGTACCTATTTAGTTGGCCAGCACTTTCCTTGTAATACTTTAAGTAAATTTTAAATTGTAAAGACGAATTATATACAGGCAATGTTAAAGTATAATTTTAATCATACGAAAGTTTGGTACATATATACCTATACAAAAAAAAACTATCTGCTCTGATTTCCTTGAACGTTACTCGTTCACAGATATTTTATTTGCTACAATTATTCTTTTCTAACTATTTTACTTTTATTTGCAGTTTCACAATATGAAGATACACCTATTAACGCCAGTGATGCGGGCAGCACGAAGTACCAACCAAAATAATAGATGAAATGACTTGTCAGACAGTGGAAAACAAACCCAAACCCGAAGAAGTCAGAGTTGAAAATAGAGCAGCAAGCTAGGAGCAAAGAACTAATGTTGGATGGCATGATGAAATATGACAGTTCATTATGCGGAAGATAACGGACGTATACAATGTTACAAGTGAGTACTTGTGTTATACGCACCTACAGTTTAGGCGGAGAGCTGAGGAACGTGTTTTCCAGCTTGGGGCATGCGTGCATAAACCATTTAGGCATCCGATTAAATTATTTAACGTCTTTATTCCCCCGTGGAGCACGCAGGTTGCATGCCGGCACGCGGATGTTAAGATACATGGACTTAGCGTGTAGGCTACCTAATCTATATAAAGTCCTACTTTAATGGGTAGCGCAAAATATTCAGCAGAGTAAAACTATATTTCATATAAAAAGAGCGTACGTGTCAGAGTTTAAAATTATTAGGCTAAGAATATTCTCGTACGTAAGTTGAATGACATCCCTTTCATTTCTCCTTATAGGTTTTCGTTCGCAGACGTACGAACTCGTACTCGTAATAATTTTACGCCCTTTGGACTTCATCGTAATCGAGTAAAAATGGCGCGTAGCCAGCTGTTATTGTGTGATTTATTGAAGTCTAGAGTATATACTAAAAGAGACATATTCGGCCTTATATTGGCAAACGAGACATTAAAACACTATGAATCTTTTTAACAATGAATGAATGGCTATACTTACTATTAGTAATATTCTAAAAATATTTTTGTTTAAAGTGATATAATGTGTTGTTCTACTAGCGATTTAGTATTATATACTATATTATTATGAAGCTGTCTAAGAGGTCCTTAGAGAGGGACTTCCGTAAACGTTTGGCCAACCTTGTCGATTGGGGTCTAGCACTCGGAACAAAACCGGAATATTAGGATGAGAAGGCCGTATCGGACGATTCAAATTATAATCAATAAAGTTGGCTGTACAAACGATATTTCAACGATGAACTTTAAAATGATTCTAAAGATTCTTACGAACATTCATCAATTGAAATCATAACTGATATAATCCTATATACTTTACGAATTTTAATAAGGGATCAGCATAAATTAAAGTAGCCAAAATTAAGGAGCAATCACACGAATTAAACAAAATTATTGAGTTAAGATTTCAAAAGGTTTCAAACCAATAAAGCATCGCCCAGCGTTTAAGGCGGCTTTAACTGTAGTATATTATTTAATATTAAAGATCTTAAGGTAAACGGGTGGAGTGCCTGCAGTTCCGCGATAAGGCAACCCTCCCTCCTCAACCCACGCCTTTTTGGGGGGTGGCAGACTTAAGAGGAGGCTATACTTCAAATTGCGTTTAACTTAGATAGCTAGTTTGATACATCGCCCCCATTATTGCATATCAAAGGACTCTGATAAAATTGTGCCGATGATAAAGTCAAAGCTTTTTTATTGGGGTTTTTATTCTACATACTTCAGATAAAGTGCGCAGAAAAGCCGCTGTTGACTCCACTTTAGATTCATACCTGAAACAAAAGTAAATTTATGATATAGCAATGAAACTTATTAAATACTTCTTTTAATAAAACTAAACAGTACATTTATTTAGATCTAGAAATGTTATAGATAGGTTTAATGAGACTTTATTTGACCCGACAACAGGATCAATAACGTCACACGTTCGCAGCAACCTAACACGGCAGTAATCAATACCTATATGAATCATAACAATAGGTATATGAAAAAGAAAATATTCACATAATATTTACTTATTCATATAACTTTATCGCTGCAACATTCAGTGTAATATACGGACTCATCTAAAATATAACTCAAAATATGACCGATGAAAAAATCTCACATCATAAACTCAGAAAAATATTGCATTTCACACAAAAAACATTGATTACAATAAATAATGTAGCGTATGCGAACTCGTAAATGAAGTATCACACGAAACACACATACATAAACAACGGACAGAACGAATTGCAAGCTCAGCTCTACAGCTCTACATCACGAGCGTAGAGAAGCAAACATAGCGAGAATCGATATAACGCTGATTCTATAGTCGATATCTCGATACCATACGGTATCGATAGAAGCAATAGATACTATTGTCACAGTTCAATTTAAGAACGTACGCTCAAGATACGCTCCGATATCGCAGCGTCAGTGGAGCTCAACTTTTCGTGACTCGAATTTGTCTTCTAAGACTTGTATCTGAACACAGCATAAAATTTATAGTTTTATAAAAACTTGATAATGTATCGTGTTACATACTTATTCGTTTGTTTTTGTCAGGATGAAAACACCCTTTCAGCATTCTACTTAGAGATGTTTACTAACAAGGTCTAGAGAGCAGCCCGTTTATAGATCCGAAGCGTAGATTATTGCTAGCTAATAATTCTCTCACGATTCAAAACTCACAATAGCCCGAAGCGAAACTGTATCGCTACAGATAGATTAAACATCGGAGCCCAAATGAACGCACGATAATTTATCGGGGCTACCCCGTGTGTATTAGCTGTATCCGACTAATGCCGGCTTTCGATATTCGGCGCTCGGTCGCGATTCGATATTTACGATCGAACGAGTCGCATTAGACTGTCCGCCCGTAGGTAAATTAGCACAGATGCTCGCCACTGTTACAGTGATTCATTCCAAATTGGCTTTTCAGCGGGGAAAAAACGGACCGAACCAGCCACTGCGGTAGACGCTATCTAGGGACTGCAGCTAAATAGCTTTTAAAAGAGTTTGCATTTTCCTTTTGAGCGGAGAGTAGACGAAAACATCTGTCGGGATTTCAGCCCTCCATGGTGATATAAATGTGCCGTTCTTTTGTGCAAGTTAATTATGGATTGAAGGAAATCCAGTTCTGTGTTTTGATAGGACTACGTCTTTCTAAGCGGATTTTCACGTAGTTAAAGATGCTACGGATAACGTTTTATACAAATGAATTTTGTTTTCAACGGAACATATTTTAATGTCGACTCTTACGTTTCTAGGTTTTGAATGTTTAGTAAAATACTAAGTGCTAGTAAAATTTTTAGTCATAATGAATATAAACACCTTGAATTCGCAATAAATAAAAATGATTCGCAATTAACCGTGGTGTAATGTGAAGGCGCTGGCTAAGATCGGTGGTAGCGGCAACGCCTCGCGATCCCTATCGGGCCGGAAAGGGCCGCCTTAACGCGTGCTAGAGTACCCGATAAAGTATCGTAGCCAGCGAAATTGTATGAGTTATATTGTGCGAAGTGTTGTTTTAAATCGTACCGGTAATTTTATACGATGAACGGTGTTAATAAAGGATGTTATTTGAAGTTTATTAGGGATAGCATGCAGTAGCTACAATGCCAAGTTCAGAATATTGTAAAAATTGCACGTTGTGAAAATAATTTTAATGTACGAGCATTTGGATATTTATCTGCACATTAATTTGAAAACAGCGAAACAAACACAGCACATCAGTCAAAGCCTCGAAATGCAGTCGTAGTTTACTTTTAATGAACTGCAAACGATAGTCAGTGAAATACGCAAATGTAACATTTCCCAATAATGAACCGACGATATTACCTTTAGTATAAATAATCCGTGCCAAAGGGTGGGTTCGATGCGATGCTACTGCAAATCAACCCCCACTACAACCCCCACCGCGGGCTGTCGACGATAAATAAAATTCACGTTTTAACAATAAAATGCATTTTCCGCAAATGCTCCCGGTGAATTATTGTCCGGGCTTTACGAGCTTAAAATTATATGGGCACGTGAAATTTTCGATCTCGATAATGCATGGCCCATGTACCGCCAACACTATTTTCGAACGATACAATGAATTCGATTTTTAAATTACCCACCACTTACATAGATCAATTTCATTTAATAAAATGAACTGCAATTTTGTTTAGTGTGATTTCTGATAAGTTCAGGGTTAGTCGATAGTTGCTTTATTAGATGATGCACACATGGCATAAGGAGGGTTGCATTGTTTATGCATTTTTCCATTTACAGACAAACCAATGCTCCCCAAACGTATACGGACACCCCAAAAATAACACGTCACGTAGCAACCATAAAAATACTTATAAAACATTTCCCGATGGAAAAAATACAATGTTTTATTCGCAACAAAAATACATCACACGACCGCTTGATGGAGAACCAATAGCGAGTGTCCCTGCGGCACAGATGGCGACGCGGACGCGGAGATAGCAGAAAAATATGAATTGTAGCTTTCGATATTTGTCACTTGAATTACAACTCCCGACGGATAGCCGGAATGGTGGGACTACGACTCGCACCTCGTTTGCCGAATGATCTATTTTTTCACTGGATTTCGGCCAGTGACTCTCGCTCGAATAAAGCAAGTTCCAATCACTCGCTGAATTATGCTATCCACGTAGGTACTGCCTAACCGATGATGCGTTCTATTTTCAAATATGATACATTTATTAGTCGAATAAAACTGGAACTAAAACAAATGATTCATACTAATCTAAACATAGCTATTTTCATTTTATTGCTGCATACATTTACGATATTCCCATCAATTATGATATACTTAGCGGGGTTATAGAGTGTAATGCAGGCGATAAAGCAAGATTTGAGTGACCATGATCTGCGGCTATACGTAATACGACAGAATCTTGAGTAATGGTCCCTAACAAAATCTTCCGCTGCTATAACAAGCTGCCACCGTGCGGGAGCAATAAGTAAACAAAACTCGTAATAACGGCCAGTCACGCCAAGGAAACCAATTTGGGAGGTATTTGTAAATGTCAAATATGTTTGTGCGCACCTATTTATTGCGAGCATCCCTCACGTACGAGTAAATAACGGAGACACTGCGATAAAGTGAAAAGAGATACCCGAAAAGTGCGGCGAGTACGGCTTAAGTTCTAAGCCGCGGTCATCAGAAGTAGCCTTTAAGTTCTTTGTGATAGAGCTGAAATTTGAACAGGATATTAATGTACTAAGCTGCTTCGTGTTAAGGTGCCTGCGTATACAAGTGGAAAACTCAGTGCGCCACGTGCGAATGATTCATGTTCGTCCCTTAATTAAAGAAGATTTTAATTGTATCGGATGTCTGTGAAAGCGAAAATAATGCACTCCTAAATTGGGGTTGGAATTTGGAAATTTATTTTTGTTAGCCAACCGAAGTATTGCTTTGCGTGTTCTACGTGATACCGATTTTGGACATTCAAAATGCACGCGTTTATATATTTTTCAAATGAATGGTACTGCTGCACTCCGAATAAAACGCAGTGAGCCATTAGATTGTTTTAAAATATCTTTATTTTTGGCAGCAGTTATTTTGAATCATATTTATTTGGTAACGTTAGTGTTGTTTGTTCTGGCAATCAACAATTTCGTCTAACTAAACTCGAAACACCCTTAAATTTAGTAAATTCATTTTGCGTATATAAAGTCAAGCTGCCGCCGACTTAAAATATCTTTCTTAATTACAAAAGCCTTTGTTGAACGTATCTGATCTATGTAAGCAGTCGGGGCGAATGTTTTAAATAGCAACCCAACAAATAGGTTCCGGTTGAGCGAAATAAGCAAAACTCCCTAATGAAAGAATATCTGAAGGGTTGCCAAATGAGTTAGAAATATTTATTATTATTATTTATTTTATTGTTGATATAAATTATGTATTTGACAAATTGAAATTGTATAAAATCTGAATTGTGATAAAACTATCTCAACTGCAACGTGATCTTTCTTTTACGTTACGAATAATTATCCTTTGATGAAATTTTAGTTTTTAAGGTCTATTAAAATAAAATAATGTTAATATCTCGACAATAAATAAATATCTAAATAAAAATGGTTAAGAATGCGCTTACAGGTAATTCGCAATAAATGGAATGAGTTACATATATTTAAATTATTCTAAAGGCAGGTATACTTTCTTAATAATATTAATATCCTGTAATAAGGTGTCAGAAACAACATTGTATGAATTTTATATTTCAATGTGTTGCAATTGCAAATAAGGCTAAGGACATCTCAATAATGTTATGTACCGCAAATGAGCACTATTAGACAGTACAAGTCGAATTTCCCTACCATAAAACGATGACGGAAGCAGTGTAACGACCCTGTAAGCTTGCCGCGTACTTCATTTGGTGAACAATGGAGCCGGTCCCACCGCCCCAGCGCTGGATAAATTGAGTCGGGCTTTAACTCGCGCCTGCCCGCGGAAAATTGGGGAAAATCGATTTAAATATCTTAAATGTGATGGCTTATCTCGATCGTAGGAGTTAACCCGTGCTTACTATAGCTATCGACATTTGTGTAAGGTGTAAAAATACCTTTTAGATTTGCGAAGATATTTTTCTCAACATTTGAACAAAATTTTTGTAGCGGATATTTTAATACTTACTTGAACTTATGTCTTCATATAACATCAAAAAAAGGAGCTGATATACTTGATTAATTAAGTGCGAAATCTCCAAGATACGCTTTTTAAGTAAGCTCGAATAATCAAGGTATGCCAATTAAGAAGTGTAGCCCTTTGAAAGGCAAAATCTAGATAGCCGGCCGGCCCGTTCAACACAACCGAAGCTGATGTATCTCGACTTGCACGCGAAGTTAAGTAATTCTTAGTAGCCCAATGTGGTGTAATATAGATACATAGGACATGGTGAAATGGAAAAGTCTGGTAATTAAAATTCGGTATGTTGTGGTCCCTGATCCCTAGTACAATTGCGTAATTGATCATACGAAACGATTTTTATAACACTTTATTCAGAGACTCGAAGTTAAGAACAAAAACAAAACAAATATAGACGCATTTAAAATAGACACTGACTGCCTTGGTATTACATTTTACGCAAGAGAAATAACGGGCCAAGCTTAGTACTAAATATACCAACGCTACTTGTGGAGCAAATTTATATTCTAACTATTTAAGAACTCCAAATCAAAAATAAATCGCTACGCCCATTTTGTGAGCCCTCAGACCTCAAAGCAAAGTAAGCCTCCGCTTAACTCAATCTAATAGAATCACCTCGGATTGCTTTCCGATATTTACTGTTTGATTTTTCCCCTCGTGTCGAGATTTGGGACGTTTACCCAAAAGAGGCGTGTACGATGGTAATAGTCGCAAGGGTCGGTGGCTACATAACCTTTATAATTAACAATACGCCCTACACTCTATAAGGTGAGACTTGATTATTTTACGAGTTCCGCTTTTCCCTCCCTTCCCTTTCTTCGTTGTATTTTCCTCTGTTGAGTGGATTAATTACTTTTATAGCTTCGATATTGTATTTATACTTAAAGTAATGAAACTTCGAAACCATTCCGATATGTTTACGACTTAGAAGAATATTTGTTATCCAAGATTAATTCTAAAATACAAAGGAAATTGCAACGTTAAAAAATACAAATCAAATTATTCAACTACGCAGCAAGTTATTGGATTGATCATGCGCAAATATTTATCGATGGGGACGTAACAAGATAGGGTCAGAATTTATTGAAAACCAGCAGCAGCATACATAGGTAACTTACATAAATTGACATCGGCGGCAATCAGACAAATTGGGCTCCATCCAACCCTCCTCTTACCGAATTAATCTAATACGTAGGTTTTCTTAGACAAAACCACTTAGATAGAGAAATATGGGCAGCAGAAAGAGGGAACAGGGATACACGCTGATGCGACATGTATTATTTATTGTAGGTACATTCGCAAGTCCAAGCAAAAAGGCCTAATGAATTGATGTGAAATATGACCTGAATACATTGTCAGTTTCCTTGACCAATCCGGTAATAATAGGATATTTGTCTTGAAAACTGAAATTCAAAATACACTTCAGTAAACTTCTTGTTGTCTAAAGTACGTGTATATCGCCCCTGAACATGTGTGTAGTTCGTGAATAAATATTCAACAAATCCACCTTTAAATAAACAGTATGGGGGAAATAACGTTTTTGCCTCATTCTGAGCAAACGATGCTTAAGATATTTATTACGGGATGAATTGAGTTTTTGGATATTGCAACGAATTTTTGTCTCACTTATGTGAGTAATGTCACGATTTGTCCGTATATTATTCAGACGGTTTAGTCAGCATTACAACTAATATTTATTGCATTTTATCTATTTTCTTATTCGTAGATAGACAGCGAATATGAGTGCTACTAAATGGTACCATCTTGTCGGTAAATAATAATAATTTAGACAAAAATAAATGATAAAGAAACTTACAACAGTAAGTTTCGTAATTTGTTTATTTGCGGTGGAACATCAATCGGACTTAGCATAAAAACATTCTGTTTCTTATCTCCCCTTTCCTTAACATTAATAACATCTGCTCGAGACGTTTAAATCCCACTTCTGTGGAAAAACTGATTATCTAATTAGAAGAAAGCCTCTGCAAGAGTCTCCTAACTGGGGGCTAATCACAAATTAATGAGAACTTGTACCAGGGTGTCGTGGCGCGATGATAATTCCAGCCGCCCTGCTGCGTTAAGAACCTCATCAATTATGGCGAAGCCTCCCCACCGAGGCCTGAAGGTTGCACCCCTTCGCGATCTAGTCTACGTATAATGTTTTCTAGGTTCAACATTTACGAAATATATGTTAAAAAAGTTAGGAGTCGACAACTAGCGGCACAACTTACGTTTCGCTTTCGCGCTTACATGCCCTTTACTTTTTATGTTCCTAACGGTTCGGTAGAAAATAAAAGATAAAACATAATTTATAAAGTGTTATTATATTGTTTTTATTACACACTAAACATATTTTTAGAACGACGACAGATAAGTGTGATTTTACATAATTTTAAATTAGTTAGTAGTTATTTAAAGGTAGTTGTTATTGAACTCGGAAGTATCTAATTGTTATTCACAGTCGATATCAAAGTAAAGTCATTATTTAAACATACAAAAAGCTAAACTCAACGTATTAGTTAATTTATCAGAATAATTTTATCGAAGCAAAAGCCAACCCTTACAATAACTAATGGCCCTTAGACAGTTGTTGTAGCGACACCAAAAGCTTCCGTTCCGAAACCACACTTGATTTGTTGTTCCGCTCAGGAGTTACTACTACCAATGTTTGAAACACTCAAGCCACCATATGCTACGGGTTCACACCCAAACTTGGTAAATTTAGAATTATTTATAAGATCCACACTCAACATTGACACAAAAATATATTTACGACGGAATAAATCCACATTGGAAGTACGTAATGTAGTATCGCATTTTAACATATGCAACGCGTTTTAATATAATTAATAGTGGCTCATATCAACACTGGTATCGCGTGAAACAACAGGTTTTATTTAGCAGTCTACAATTTGAATGGGATCACCCTAAACGGGCTCTTGTTGTTATGCCATGAATATAAATCGTGATAAATTCCTCGCGAGACGCGAGGGGGCGCGGGGGCGGGGTCGCACAGCCTCAAGGGCTTTTTTCTTAAAAATAACTTTTGTTAGAGTAATTCGGCGGAGTCGCGGGATTTATGGAAAGGTGGTGTCACCCCGGTAATTAGTTTTTAACTAGTTGTGATAAGGGTCCTCCGTGCTTTATGCGCCCTCTGTAATAAGTTTAAACTAATGTTCGGATTGCTGGGATGAATTAAACTGGCAACATCTGTGTGGTCAAAAAACAAACCATATCTCCCACAAATAATTGTTGCTCAAAACTTACATCAAAACAAAAGAGTCGCAGGCGATTGTTCTAACATGTCACAATATTTTTATTGTTAGCATATTTCGCGCGTTTGCGGCCCGTCATGCCGCAGGAATATGGTATGATTTATGTTCTAAAGAAGAAGAAAAAAAGAAAGTTCTTCGACGAAACTTCTTTTATTCTCGGAGAAAGTTGCGTAAAAAACTGGAGGCGCTTAGAAAAAAGCAATTTTCTAGCTCAGGTGTGTGAGATGTTCTTTATCTAACTTTGCATCCGAACAGCTTTGTTTATGACGGCATATTTTTTCGAAGTTTTGAACATTTTATTACGTTGTACCGTGAACTCGTACTTTGTACCTTTTAAAAGGCCGCCAACGGTAGAACAATTGTTGTTTTGTAAACTATCTCTCTTAAAAAACTGGAACGGCTACCTGTTATAAAAAGCATAGGTTAACGTCACCGTTATGAACGTTCGGTAATACAAAAACGAGTTTGTACAATCTGTAACAAAACTTTGAATAATAAGCCAGAGAAAGCCACATCGCCTTTTTAATGGACACGGAAAATATAATTTGAAATACTCTTTATAGCGCCCATAATGTAGCCAAGTGGGCCAAAAAATGGTTGTCACCGTCTGGCGTAGTACATTAGCATGAAGGGTGTGAGGCAAGGAGGCTTTATCAGGAGGGCCTTTCCTGAGGGAGGGCCAAATAATGCGATATTGCTCGTTTGTGCGAGGCCCTATTTATCTATTAAAAAACGCGAGATTTACGATCCAGTATAGGAAACTTTGGGAAGTTTTTATGTTGTTCCGCCGTTCTCGGAGCTAATATAAGAGATTGATGCGTGTTATTTTAGCTTTGTTTGGGTGTATATTAGCCGGTATATTTCGATGTTCGGTGAAATTTTTATTACATTATTTTGCCCATAAAACCTCTTACATTCGCATACATTATTTCTTGTTTGCTGCGTCAACAAACGCATCTATATAAAATAAACTTGAGCCGTCATCATTCATAATTGTTTTTATACCTTACCATTAATTATCATAAAGTAAGTTCACACACATCTAAGTCACGATTCACTACTGAATGAATATTAATTAAAATATTCAATAAATACCAGTACTAACGAGGTATTTGCACATATCTCGCGATAGAGATTTGAGTGGCTTGTATTTTAGGGTGGGCGCACACGCTAAGTCGTGACTCTCGTGACTGAGCTCCGATCTGACAACACGGAGCTTGAGTAATACGTCTTTTATGTTCTCTAAATGGAACAGTTCGTAATAGGCCGATAAATTATATACGATGATAGAAAATTAAAATATTTACTGTAAAAAGGATGACTTTCATGGAAAGTATGGGAAGACTTGCTTATTAAATAGGTACGTAGATATACATTCGTAGCCATTAACAATTAATTACATACAGTCGTGTAAAGTTTACAAGTACTACCTATATAAACTGTATTTAGTAATTTCAACATAAGAATCTTATCATTGATTTAATGGTTTTACGAAATAATCTGTTCCGTCGTCGATAAATGCTTATAATTTTATTACTACCTATATCATAATGAAAATGTTAACAAGTGTGAATACATAACGGCTATATTCTTAATTCAAAACAAACTATTAAAAACCTCGACGGGCTGGAATGAACACCAGCGACTTGAAAATTTTAAAAACTAATCTGTTCATTACTCCCTGTAGAACTCTACTGTGTTCCTTCTAAATTCAAATAACGTATCTGTAGTATTTAAAACACGTTCTGAAAAAGTTAAAATTTAAATTGAAGCCGAGGTGCGTACATCCAAAACAAATACAGATACTGCATACATAGGTTTGTATACATGATGTATGTTTATTATCAAGTGGGAATATTGGCTGGAAACAGTGCTAAATTCGCGCGGACACCCGATAGTGTGCTATTATCTGCCATTATTTGTCACTAGTGAACAATGCGTGTGCCCTCGTAACATACCTATCTACTATCTTATAGCAATTTGTCAACATTATAATAACGGTGCAAAAAGTTAATTATGTTCAGTAATTGTACGGGTCAAATGTTTTTCTAATTGACTAAAATTATTTCTAATAACTGGCTGTTTGTGTAGTGGTTTAATATGTAACTTGTATTTTTATTTATCTTTTTCCCTCAAATCTTAGCTACGAACGGCAAATGGCGAGGAGGAAATGGGAGGTTCTGTATTTTGTTAGATTGAGATAGTTTAATAAATTGTTATTGATTTTTTTATACAATAAATAGGTACCTATCGCATAAAAGCATCCTAGCCGCTAGAAAGCCGTTACGCGTAGCCCATTGAAGTAGAGATTTCATCGGTTAATATAGGTACTTTATATTGTGTCCAGAACTATGAATAGGCATGTACCTACTGATTATAATGTATAATATAGGTATATATGAGCAGAATGGCTGTGTTAGTCTACAACATATAAAAGTTATGATGAACTTTGTTATCATCTGTTTTGCTTAACCAAATATAAAAAGACTAAAGTTATTTTTTAAGAATGTGTAGTTTTGTTTTGAAATAAGATCATTAATTAATCTATACGTATATAGTTTTTATTTTTTATTTGACACGTTAACCAATTTATACTTGTTTTATAGACATTTGACAATAAATCCACCCCCTGTTACACGTGATAGAGCACAATAGACAAACTAGTATGTATACAACTAGCACGTTAAATGTTGCATGGGTCAATGATACCCGATCTATCCACATTGTCTTTGCAGCGTTTAAATAGGACCTGCGTGCAGTTTATTTACCTACCTATTTAAAAAAAACTTTCAAACAACGAACACATTACCGCCTATTATTGAAGGTAGGTATAATAAATTGATATGCATACGTACATACATAGTCTCACGCTTATATCCCTGATGGGATAGGCAGAAGTGCATTAGGTATATTAAATTATATTATATAACGCGTTTTTTTTACATCCCATGTAAAATGCTAATGCCAATCGCCGTTTTCGGGCACAATTCCAGACATGAGAATTTCTTG
Organism: Catocala sponsa; assembly: GCA_963564715.1. Lineage (NCBI taxonomy): Eukaryota > Metazoa > Arthropoda > Insecta > Lepidoptera > Erebidae > Catocala > Catocala sponsa. Next base: position 17,445,917 of record OY751337.1, on the reverse strand, counting down.
AGAGAAAAATCCTATAATACTGCGCAACCCAGGCATCGAACCAGAGACCTCATGCACATTTGTATACACTTCCGCGTCACATTTGTCACCGCGGCAGTCATACTTAGGCACCATTTATTCTCTTTTCCTTTTTTATTAATACACGAACTAGCTGCTTCCACAACCAAAAACGTTTACCCTTACACTGTAGTTCATACGCTCTGACAGATGTTACACTTAGCAAGAGCTACTGTACTCCGACGGGTAACCTAATAAATAATAGCGGGCTGAGTTAAGACCACCTAGCGAGGAAACAGAGCTTATTTACGACACAACCCTGGCCGTATTGTGGCCACCTACGCTATATATTTTGCTTAGCAAATTGCCTCGCTCACGGTGTCTAATAACCCTTTAATGAAGGAAGAACCGTGATGTTTAATGTTCATGCTTTATTAGGGGATTTTTGTTGTTGCTACCTAATTATTAGTGAGGAACTTTGTTGGTACTTCCTACCTGTGTAATTAGAACTAATAAGTGTGTTTCTCGTTGCTCGGCTTACAGCTTGTCTGACCAGTGAGTAGGGCGATTGAGTGGGTTGTTGTACATTCGTCACAAAGTATATTCGTCACATTTTGAAAAATCCATACATTGAAAGTAAATTCGTCACATGTGTTAAAAAATGTGTGTAAATTCGTTACAGGTATATGAGGGTTATTGTAAATTTATCACAAATCTTCATTTTACATCATTGTTGCGTAGCGATAGCAAGCAAAGTTATTGATTTTAGCGCTCCATCATCGCTCTAATCTCATCTAATTCATCCCCTCTGGAAAACAGGCGTGAATCTATGTATGTATGTATGCATGTATCATCGCTCTAATCGGAGAACTATTTTTACGTAGGTGTTAGGTTATTATATTTATTTATATAGTTGTAGGCAAGTCAGCAACTCGTGTTCTGAGATTTTTTATAGGTGTTAGGTATGTTATATTAAAAAATATATGATTAGATAATATTGTGATTTAATTGGGATTTAATATAATGACCATCAAAATACTAATTGCACAGTAAAATATGCTTACTAAAATATATCATAACGAGCACCTATAGGTACGCCTCAAATCACTGCATTCTGTCTCTGTTTTGTTAGGTTCCTTCTTAAACCCATTCAAAAATAGGAGCCCCGCAAAGCGGGGCTCCGTCGACTTAGTTTGATCTCTTTAAAATATTTTAGTAAGCATATTTTGCTGTGCAATTATTATTTTTGGTGGATCAAAGGCAAAAAATTGAGGAACAGTTAAATACTACTCGATTTAATTGTCTTTCTACTGTTTATCTTATAATTGTAATGTTGTGGGCAAATCGTCCAATTGGGAACTGTGATTTTTATGTAGACGTAAAGTAAATTATCGTTTAAATTATTAAACTTACTGTGATTATGCAAAATATACAACATTTTTATTCTACTAATTGTTTAATTTTTTTGCCATCGGTGCGGTTAAAAACTATGTGACGAATTTACAATAAACAAAATTAATATATTGGAAATTTATTGCATAAATTAGAATTGTGACGAATTTAGACATATCTACTTTTTTCGTGACGAATTTATTTTGTGACGAATGTACAACAACCCATTGAATGAGTCGATACTTATGATTTTGTTCTCGTATTGTAGGTAGTTTGTTGAGCTATTTGAAATATTTTACAATAGGATTCTAGTCTTTATAGAGTTCATATGACTTATATCATTATAAAGTTGGTAGTGGATTAATATTTTTAGTTCATACTTAGGTACCTATTTCAATAAATGATACAATTATCAGTCATATAAGTTATGTCTTACTCTACTGTTGATATGAAATTTCTAAACTGAAAATTTTACTTGCTAAGTTTTAGCCGCAGCTTCGCTTCCGTGGTTTAAGAGAGCCTAGAAGCTATCTCAATGTAAAAAGACCACATTGATACCACAAAACGCAAACAAACATACTTTCACATTTTTATTATTAAGGCTAAAGATATCTGAACCGATCCATAAATATTTTTTCCAGTGCTTCTTTATCGCCCTCAAGATTTGGTTGGAAGAAGGCACGAAAAAAGTCAAGTATTTTTTTAAGGTTTTTTGTCCAAACTTCATAAATAGATATTATTTTCAACTAATACATAATCTCTAAAATTTAGTACTTACCTATATATTTCTGATGCATCTTGTTTCTATTTACCTATAGATATTAATATATTTCTGTTATTAACATTTTTAAGTTTAATATTCTATCATCTATAAATTTGCCTAATATTTAAGATTAAGGCATGGCCCTGCCTACACATTAATTATTGGGAAATGTGAATCTTACATGCGAACAAACCCACCCATATACCTAATGTTACTCTTATAAACAAAGTCAACTACTTAAAGAATAGAAAAGGGTATGTTAAGCTGGTTTGGACATGTAGAAAGAATGGACGAGGAAAGACTGACTAAGAAAGTTTATAAGGCTAGTGTGAATGGAACAGTCGCAAGAGGAAAACCTAGGCGAACGTTTCTCGACCAGATCGGAGGCGTTCTGGACAAAGGCCAGGTTAAGAGCTCCTTGAACCGACGGGCGTGTATGAGGAATGTGATGAAAGTGAATGAAGCCAGAGAAGTGTGTCAGGATCGTAGCAAATGGAAATCCGTAGTCTCTGCCTACCCCTCTGGGAAACAGGCGTGAATCTATGTATGTATGTATGTATTAAAACCATTTTAATCATTAGGTATATTCAATAGATTTGAATATGTCAATAGGTATAGGAAACAATTGTGTGAGTAAAATAAATTACCTACTTAGGTAGGTATCTATGTTTTGAATTCTTAACGCATCTACTTTCAATTTTACATCCACTTTATAAATGAAATTATTCACTATTGTTTCTACAACATCCTGTCATCTACTTACTATGTTACTATACTACAAGTTGCCACCGAAATATTTACCTGTAACAATAAAAAGAACAATAGGTAAGTAAATAAATGTCATACAAATGTCAACTAACAAATGACAATTAGATTGCATCATACAAACACTGATTGCTCGCCACAAGTTAAACGTCCCTTCAAACATATAACGCCCCTTTAATTATATAATAGTAGATAATTAATACATTTAAATAATGTAACGCAAATTAATTCAAGTAAGAGCACGCGACTCGGCCACTTCATTCACAAAACTCAAGAGGTGTCCGTAATACCTCATTTGAATACAATCTAGAGAACTGACGTATAGACAAGCTAGAACATTGTTGTTATGTAGCTCAGTCAGTCTGAACGAACACACGAACACTCAATTACATAATTGCATTAGGACACTTAATTCTCGGCCGTACACATTTAATGGTTATGACAGTTCGAATGAATGCGTGCTACGTCATTAGCGCTACTCCGCTATGGACTTACGAAATCAGGTCAAGGAGATCTAAATTCGGACTCATTCTAATAAAATAATAGCACTTAACGTCAACAGCTTTAAAAAAGGAACACTTATATATATATAACTTCAAACGGGCATTTTATTAAAAACGGTATTTTAACGACAAATAACAATAATATTATACATTTATTGTACTAGGTATGTGAGCGTCACGCACACATAAAGTTCGAACTTTGGCACACTACCATAAATCAAGGGGCGTTATACGCCATGTTTCACGAGCCTCGGCCCTCTCTGTCGCTCCAGATACATTTGTTATACAACTGTCTCGTTCTGGCATTAAGCTGGAGCTTTGAGGGGTCGAGGGGAGGGGGCAGATGTCTAGTCGTGACGTATTACTCGGCTGGCGGTCGGTCGGGTCAGTCGTTAGTTAGTAATGTGGAGTTTAATTGCTTAATTTTCTGCTTTGTAATGACTTGAAAATTACACTTATGAATGTATTTGATTATATCTATAGAAAGCGGAAATAATACCTAATGAAGTGTCTGATGGGAATATCGATATCGACATGAACGCTAATTAGTTACAAACCGCGCCACCATTATAATGTATGCCGAGTAGGTTCCAATGCAAATCGAAAGTTCGATTCTAGAATAGACAATGCGAGCACAAGTTTATAGGACCACCCACACATCTGCAATACATGCGTTTGATGTAGCACGATTCCAATTTATTTGAAAAATATGAAAATAGGAATCTCTTCGTTAGAATTGCATTATAAAATGCGCATTGTATGTTATATATTATTTCGAATGATTGAGGAGTATCACGTTTTGGTTAGATCTAGTACTACTGTAAAATTAAAATGTGGCTAGCTGGCAGATGGATTTATTGTCTACATATTAGACATCTTACATCACAGCAAGATCTGCAGTAGATTTGTGTTGTCCAGCCCGAGACGTGCTCGGACTATGTAGCGGCCAAATAACAATTCCAAACAGATATCTACACTTTGCTTGCTATACGAAATCCATTGTTAGATGAATTGCATTTCCAATTCTGTATTTAAGACACGTTCGAGAATCTTATCGGAGCTTTAGGTAGATAAAACATCAAAGAAAAAGTGAAATTAAATATAGTGTAAGGTTATCACACCTATCATTTTAGTAATGGATGAGATTATCCCACGGTTCATCAGTGAATGTCAGGATGACACCTCGATTCCTGCCGATCGTACGTACATCGCCTTTATTGCTATGTTCTTATTTGTATCGACTAATTCGTCGGCCGTTAAAAGTATCGTGCCCTTGTTGGACATCTCATTGGTCGGCAATAAATATGGCTTTATCTCTCGATATCGACCGCGGGCCGCACTGCGCTCCGCGCGACCAACCCCCCCGCTCTAATGAATTACACAATGAACTCTCATCTAAATACAGAAAAAAGCTTTTAAAGGCACATATCAAAAATGCCCACAAAAGCCTACTAAGACAGGACTCACAGATTTATAGCACTCCCTTTGTTAAATCACGTAATCTCCACGTGGAGCCGCGATATAAATGGAGGTAAATGAAAATAAATGTAGTTCCTCATTCTGCTGCTTGCCTATTTACATTGTGTCCGAACATAAATCTGGCTCTGTTTAATGGTAATCTATTTTAAAAATTACCTGTTAAATCACATCAGGACAGATAACACATTGTTTGGGGCATGTGGTATAGAAAAAATGTTTGTCGGCCGATGCGGCTCAGATTTGTTGCCTTCAGGGTGGCATTTACATCATCGGCCCGCTCATATATTATGTGGCACACGGCATGGAATACATTAACCAGGTACCAAATATTGATCCCGAAAAATATTTAAACAAACCCTAATAATTAAACGTATTTATTTAGTCGCCATACTGTGTGTTTATGACAAATATTCTACCGTCTTAAATCATAATGATATCGCTAGTGCGTGGGCGAGTATCGAATTTAAATTAATGATTATTTATCGGCAATGTTTCGGACATCGATACGTGGCAACCGCGCGGTTCGTGTCGGGCCACCGTAGGGCCATTTTCGGCAGTTTCCGGGTGTCTATTCTATAGCTGCATATGTCCAACTAATTTATATGCATGACGAGCTTTACAGCTAACTACGTAACAATAAAATGTGTAGATGTGAAGATAAATACATACCTACATATTTATTTGAGTTCGGCTAAGCCATTATCAGAATATGTTCAGCTACACGGACGAGTCAGCAAAGCATTTGTTCATATACAGCTAAATTATGAAGACATAATAAACTCACAGACAAACTGTTGTCTATATAGTGGTCACTTTATTAAATACTAAACAGAAATGTTGTGGCAAAATAAAAATAATAATTAGTGACGGGACTGCCCGCTGTCTCCACAAGGCACATCGTAAGTTTCGCCTACATACGCGCGAGGCGTCATGCTAACGCAATAAGAAATAAGAGGAGAATAAAAGAACTGGCCCGAGCGATATATCACTAACAGATCTGCCCGAAAGATGCTGATGGCGGGAAATTGTGGATGCCAGACGATCCAGTCTTTGCTATATTTGTACTTAGTCGCATTTTTTATTACTCATGCTATATTTCTAAAGCCCTGATCTACCGTACATTCAACATTAAATATTCATAGATTTGAAATATAGTTGTGCATTCTCGCACGTACTGCCAGCGTCAGCGGTCCCACACTATTGACTATCTTATTCGATTCTAATATCTACAGCCCAATAATGCCGGTTTGTAAATACGGGGGCGATACATATTAAAGCGATATTGTACATATCGTAAAGCATACAATAGTTGGGCCATTTATTAGGTTTATCGATACGTGACAAGGCAATTAGCACATCACTAGACAAAGCGCTCTCGGGTGCGAGCCTACAAATCATACAGATACCATCTTCTACAAATTTGAATCGGATCTTATTTATGATTTGCCTTTTTCACGGCTACGTTTTGGGGAAAACTCGAATATAAATCACTGATAAATGGTTATTGGGTTTCGTACCTAATTCGAACTTTGTTACCGCCTCCCGCACAATACAAACAACTTATGTTTATAATTACGCCGTGTTTACAGTTTAATCTTATCCAATTGGTCGAAAGAAATGCCGAATATCAAAAAATTCCCACGGTACCGTTTTCATTATTCGCAACAACATAATAATCATAACAAAAGCATGTACAAACACCGTACTTGGTTAAACAGCAATCGCATAAACAAACCCCAACAATAAAGCCAAATAAACGCTCGAGCACGCCATCCAATCGCACCTTGAATCGCACATAAAAGCCCATGAACACCGGTAGAATTGAATACAACGCTGCTCAACAGGAGCATCCAAATATTGCATTCCCAACCGTACTCGGTCGGGTAATATCGAGCACGAGAGTAGACTTCGTTAGTGCCCATAAAATCGTTTACGAGCTGCCGAAGAACCCTCTTCAATAAACGTGCCATAAAAGTTCGGTTATTCGACGCTAGATGGCGACACTAGTGGCCGCTTGAAACAGTTGCAACGATTTTACTGCCATCTATGGAGCTTTTTAAACGTTTTAGGACAGTGTGCGAGCGAGACGGATAATGCCGTCTCTTTTCCGAGGGATTACACTGAAGTTCGGCCGCTATGGAATGGGTCAAGCGTGAAACAGTTTTTTGTATATTAGATTTTATTTATATACGGCTTGAACGGTTTGTAGCCGTGTAATCGTCATGTTAGCGTCATAACGATGAGCAATAAAACTGAAATAATGTTTTTTTTAACAACTTATATAGAAAATGGCATGAACTTAGTGTTCATTCAACATTTTCTCAACATAGTGAAAATGGCACGAACTAAAAAAAATAGTGGAACAGGTGTCTGACATAATGGCTAAGTTATTCAAACGTGTAATGAATTAGCCATAAACGTCGTTCATAGACGTTTAGTGATGTCACAGTAGGTACGCAACAGAGCAGAGCCTCCAAGGTTTGAATTTCGAACGCACATTGTGATGAACGGTTTCACGCGCATTACGCCCGCCGGCCTACAACCTGGTATAGGGTTGCTACGCAGTTTACATGTTTTTTGAGAGCTCACAAAATATTATCGAGTAGTTCGAAATTTAAATTTCTTGTTTGAATACTATGACATAGTGTTTTTGTGATTGCAGCAATTTTGACAAAGTTTTGTCATATTGATTTGTGTTGAATTAAACGTCAAATAATGACGTTTGAGCCAACCCTATTGTTCACGTCGGTGGTCTCATTAGATGACGCCCTTATTGTGTTTTTTCTTTACATAAATTATAAGTCATGTGCATCGAAGCAGGCGGACGCGAGCCGTCTGCTAAACGTTTCTAAACTATCGGCTAGATTGGCAGAACAAGGGGAAAATCGTGCTAAATCATAGGTAAGAATGTAATCTGCGCCTACACCCATCACATTATACCAACGGCCGTTTAGATATGCGAAGTGAAATATAATTTCAATTATATTGTTCAACTAGCGAATTGCTATGAGTTTTGTGAATTACAAAGGCAGTAGGTATGCTACAAGCACCTACAGACCTTATAAAGAGGAAATGATTCATGAGATTAAAAACTTGCACTACAGAACGTTTCTGATTTCATTTGGAAATACGTACATACATGTCTATGTATCTTGCTTATTGTAACAATTTTGTATAATTTGTTTTTGGGAAGGAATATTTCCCAACATACAGCTCACGCTAGTTTGGGAATCAGGGCTGACACTGTAAATGTATAAACTTTTTGTTGCAATAAAGAATTTATTATTATTATTATTATACACACACTTACATATATAGGTATATGTTACTACACCAAAATAAAATTGATTTTATTGTTTAATTCCTTCCTTGGGCTTGTGGTATAATAAAATTGTGCAATTATATTTGCTTGCCATTGTTAGGTCTTGTATTCGATATCTGGTCGAGCAGTGTTATAGTGTTTTTCTGTTAGGAAATAAAGGAAGAGCCATAGACTTGTCCACTATAACATGAAAACAAAGGCCATAGCTAGCGTGATGTGTACCTTACAACTCTGTTTACCTACATAACCTTCGAAGATATATAGGCGTGTATCTATGTATACATAAGTAACATAATTGTTCCTTAATATTCGTAAATACCATCATATTATGATTGGATAGCTTATGTAGTTATCAAATTACATTGAATTTATTAAACACAGTTATTAATCAACACTGGTATCCTCAAACCGTTAATTTATAGACAAAAACGAATACTGAACATGCTCACAATATAAATCTCAATAAAATTGATCCCATCTTCGGTAACATCATCTCGGAACTGCGCAATTGTAGAGTCAGCATTCGTGCGATAAAAAATAAATTTAATTAATTATAATACAGATGTGTATGCTAATTTAAAAAAGGCGTCTCTATGAATATATTGTGTTTGTAAAATGAATGTATTAATCTCTTATTTATATATCAATTCGATTCAATAAATTATAGGTTTACTAAAGCGGATTTATTTCCAAGGGTCAATGGTAGTTTGAATAAAATAAAACAATAAGTAAAATATTAATGTGTTTATTAACCATTTTGAAATGTTTTAACAAACCACACACATGGCAACATTGTATTGCTACTTGTTCTGTAACACATAACATAAACAAAATCAATAAAAAAGTATCAATAACTTAACTAAAAAAAAACAAACCATACAGAATCAGATGAACATCAGTGTCAACAGTAATTCCAAATTCAAAATACAGATACGTGAACCACACGTGACTAAATTCATAATTCTATCAATTTTAAAATTCGAACGAATCCATTCATCAGCCTGTACCTACTTTAGGCAATAGTATTGACATGTCTGCCAGTACGTATCGTAAATTATGTTTTTATAATTCTTTGTCAGACAGTACACCCAAAACTGGTTTTCTGGTATGTTTTATGGTATACCTACTAAGCGAACGCTTCATCTGTCGATTCGTCCGAATATTTCGGATGTTGTTATTCCAACTATGCCTATTGCCCATTGTGGATATTAACTGGAAAATTGGGCTCCTAATTTGCTAAAGTAGTTTACAATATGAATGTTTGGTATAAACTTATAAGTAATAAACGGTTCGGAATCACGAATAGTATAGTGATTTTAGTAGTCATCTCGCCCTGGCAAAGCGTGTTGTGAGTAGGTACAAGCCTTTCACGGAATCTAAAGGTTGTATGAATCACGGCTAGTTAATCCCAGTTTGGGTGTACCTACGTTGTTTCAATAACATCGATTATCCCTACTACGGGAACTCTCTTTTTAAGAAAAGTAATTTGTTCTTTATGAAAATTTTTCATCGATAGGACATTTCATTAAAAATATAAATTGTGAAATTTGGTAGCGACTGCGAGCGAAGCTATGAATTTAAACTAGCCTTATAAATCTTGGATGGCGAGTGAAGAATTTACGAACTGACAAGATGTTAATATCTCAAAGACGCTCCCCCCGGGCTTTGTTCGACAAATTATTAATTTTACAATTATAATGAACTTCCCGGGAGGTAATGCGAGGTTTTTGTGCGCCTGAACGTACCTACATATATAAACGTGAAAAAGTATATATAAGTACCTATTTACAAAGGCTCACTGATACACAAGCTGTTTCCCTTAAAGCATTGAACCTTTAATAGCTAAAGCTATTTTCGAAAGTAAGGTTGAACATTCAGTTTAATTCTACTTCTAGTAGTAAAAGGTTCCATCTATGTAGGTATTTCTAACAAGTATTATGTTCTTGAAGTACCTATACCAAAAGAATCACAGTGTTATCTCGTTGGTCTCAAGGCTTAGCATTTACATTAATTTGCATGCGGCCTATCGTGAGGTCCGGGGTTTGAATCCCGAATTGATTAAGCGAGTATTTTTCTATTACATTTTCAATAAAAACTCTTAGTATCTTAAAAGCACTATGGCTAGAAGGAAGATATAGGGGCAACAATAAAAAATGTGTGGCGAGATAGTTTAAAGGTCATAAGATTTATCGACAAAAATATGATCAAGAAAGTATATAAGGCAAATGGGAATGAGACGTAGTCTCACGCCTATATCCCGAATGAGTAAGCAGAGTTGTATTACATTCTCATTTCGTCAGCTAAGCTTCTAGTTTACCAAGCTAGAACTGACTAGAACTCTAGACTAAAGTTCTAGTTAGTTCTAGACTCCGTGCTCTTACTAACAGTTTCTTAACAGAAAAAGCAAACACTGCCCATCCCAGGAATCGAACTGAAACCTAATGAACAGCAGTCGCACTCCTGCTGCGCTACCACTAGACTTTGATAGCATATTAATTCTAGGTCGGCAGGTCTAGAAAATACCCTAGAACAATGTAGCATTTTCACATGTGACCTTTAAAATAAATTACGAGCAAATTATGGCTATTCGATCGCTCACCGTACCATATGCGGCGGTTATAAATAACTTAATGAGTTCAATTAGACGCCATCTTTAAAATGCAGTTTGGCGTTTGATCTCATTCGACTTGCGCTTTACGCTTGCAAGTAATTTATTTGCCTATATGAATATTATAAAGTGGGGCGAATTGATTATATTGGCTGGATTGAAACACTTTTTAATTATGTCGTGGTCAATCAGTGAGGTGGTTTATTTGGTATATTTATATCACTGAAGGGGTGGTAGAGTTATTACACGCACATTTTGTCGGCTATGGCTGCTGCTATCCCACGTGATAGAAGGCAAGCCATCTACGGAGAGAGCCTAACTACGTGATGCTACTGAGGTTTTTTGATAGGAATATGCAATACTACTTGGGGTTCAAACACTCTCGGATTGGGTGGCAAGGCATGAGGTCTCCCTCATGCACACCAGTCGTCCAAACGTATTTACATATGTAGTATCTATGCATACGTGGACTCAAGTATGTTTTCTGGAGCGATAAGCAGAGACTACGGTTGTCATATCTCTCTTGCTTCTTTCACTTTTACTGAATATAGGTATTGTTCATGCATGCTCGTCAGTAGACTACTCCTAAATACAAGATCTAGGTACTGTGACTTTACATAGAATCAATTGTATCAAGATCCAGTTCATCATTTGAAGCTTTACTAACATAAAAATCGGACCACAAATGCTCATATTATTACTAATCATATATAATCATATAACTATTCCATATGTCAATTGTCACCCGTTAAACAACGTTAGCACTAAGAATAGAACTTAAACTAACCTTGTATGTAAAATGGTAGAGATAATGAAGCAGTAATTAAGTTTTGTAACATAGTAATCCACATAAATAACATTTTAAATACATCCTTCATAAGGGATAACTCCAAATTAATCCGTTCAAAGATAAGAAAATTTAAAAATAAAAAAGGTTCACATAAAAATATCGGACTACAAAGGCCTTATATCTGGCGTATCTACACGCGAGCAGACATACAGACAGACAGACAATGAAATTTTGCACAATTATCGTGATTGTGATCTTGTAGAGATATGAAGCATGCACGGTTACGTATCATGATTTACAAGAGCATCGTAATTCCATTCACTGGTCATGTTTTCCCGCTCCGACTGTTACGGGTTAAGCAGGCAGAACCGGGCGTCAACGGAAACGTGTAATAGGAATATTTTTTAAATTTATTAATGTATAATTATACGTAACACATTATCAAGCTCATGGTTTATTATAATTAAACGCATATATTTTGATAATGTTTATTCTATAATTTACATAACCTTGTGTCGGTTGCTATCGGATATACGAAATCATTTCCTATACGTAATCGTTAGGGTACTGATAAATAATCCTAATCCCAACTAATATTATAAAAGCGAAAATGATTTTGTTTGTTTGTTACTTTTTCACGCCTAAACCACTGAACGGATCATTCTGAAATTTTGCATAAGTATACATTTTCAGGTGTACAGAAACGGACATAGGCTACCTTTCATCCCTAAAAAAATACTGTTCCCGAGGAAAACAACAATAACGTTCTTATAATAATAGATGGCGCAACGTGTCTTTCGAATCATGATTGAATTATATTATTACAAGCAGAGTACAACCCGAATTGATTGTCAAATTCTAAATTAACGCGAGCGGAGCCGCGGGCAAAAGCTAGTTATATTATATAGTAAACTAATAAAACATTAATTACCAATACCTCGCTTGCATCCGAGACAGATAACTTAGTAAGTTCTGTTTTTTGGCACATCTGCATTTTGACTGAACTAAGAAACATTAATCTTATAGAGATATACATAGGTCGGATTCATGACATAACTGTAATATGTAATCGAATGTCCAATGAAAGTATAGATTTTTTTAATAAGATTTCTGTATAAATAAATGTATGGCAATATCATATAAAATCAAAATTATTATTTTCTACTAAGAGCCTTTATATTCATTCAATTTCAAAAATAAAATCTTGGTTAGGATCGAGTGTCATACTGTTAATGTTATTTGTTTACCCACATCGTTGTTTTTATTTTTACTCCTTTTGTTTTTATTTTATTTACGTACCCATGTGCGCTCTTAACCTAAAAATCGACTGCCTGTATAAGCTATCTGAAGTTTACCCTCTCTATAAATAATTTCAAATAAACGTCATCTATAATTAACCTGAATAGAACATTTTCTTGCACATTAAACTAAAATGGGTGTGAGGCAACATATTAGATGTATCGCCATATATAGGCTTTGATTAAACCTCTACCTTACCTTGTAATATAGTACTGGGTTCAACAACAATAATTTCGCACAAAGTTGTTTATAATTGTGTTATTAAGTATAAGCACTTACATTGATTTTACAAATTGGATTTTGATTACTTTCCCACTTAGATCTCTCTTTGAAATGAGGTACTGGGCAATTATAAAATATAAGAAGCTATCTAACAGTAATCACTTTATTCAAGTTATGAAAATAATTGTTAATATGACGCATGATATTGATACAGCTATTTTTAAACAAGATCAAGCAAGAATACAGAAAGCCATGATATATTTTTTACGTAAAGTGTTGGTAGCCAATGGGCTATCAAATATGGCATTGGATTTGCCACCGGAGAGGTCATGGTGTTTAAATCCCACCCATTGCACTGCTAACAAACCCAAACGTTCTACAGGCACAATAACTTAATAAATTATAAACGACATTAAAATCACATACTAAATAGAAAGACAGACTTTAATAGAACATACCTACTTATTTTTCACCATTAATCGTAGAGTTCAAATTATTTTACAAGGAACCCTGCTAAACTTCGAGTCTGAATAGCACCTGAGATTTGTGATTGGTATGTAATTGACTAATATACAACAAAACACTTAACTACATACACCTATTCATATTTCAGTACGGATAGTACCTACTCGCAAGTAGCTCTACTTACTCAGTTATTCCTCGTACAAAAAAATAAATGAATTTTACCACGTAATCTTGCTCATTATGTTTCAATATAATACAAAAAAAGCTAACATTATTGTTTGTACGTGAGGCTTGAATAGAATTTTCATAAAACGCCTTGAGTGCCTGAGTATCGAGGCGGTAGGTCTGATGGGCCGCGAGATGTCTGCCTCGCTGGGCGTCTGCGCGCTTGTAACTCATATTACATTATTATTTATTGAAAATTAATTGTGTGAAAACACCACGCGAACTATCTCTATATCAGCTAGCACGTGGAGAATAATAGCCTCGCCGGTGTAGATACAATTCTACTGCAGGCACCTAAACGCGCTAATTCAACGTACACATCACAATTCTTACTTTTTTATTTTGCACATACTATATTGAACAACATTCGGTACAAATTACAAACAACAATGTAACGAACCATGAGCTCCACGGTACATTTATCTTCTTCCCGATAATAACAACCTCCAATTTTATTCTTCCATGCAGCCAAGTATCATAAGGGAGATGGGAATCCGATATCCGATTATTCCGAAGATTCCGCGGTTCAGAAACGCCTTAACATATCAAATCCTTAAATACCAAACTAAACCAATTCGCAAACACCTTAAAGTCTATACTTCAATAAATAACGTTCTGATTTATGAAAATTTATCATACACTTGAGGCTTAATTTTGAAATGATCTGCTCGCGATGCCAAAAGATATTATGAAAGGTTTCAATGACATCGGAAACAAGACCTTGTGTATCATAAAATACATTAAAAACTAGTTTGTATGGTGTTGCGAAGAAGACATTTTTCTATACGATGCTGGAAGTGTGTCTGCGTATTGTTTTGATAAGCTGCAGAACGGGTTTGCGAGATTTATGGCTGGTATGATTTAATGCGAATAAACTACTCGCCTTGCGCTCGTTGTATTGATGAATGCTCTATTTTTAGTGCAGTCACCTATATTCTAAGTGATACTTTTAAAATATCACACATTGATAAAGAAAATAAATACACCAATTTGGCGCAAGCTTCAGTGCTCACTGCCCATGTAATAGTGAGTTTTCGTTTTGATCGGCAAGCTGATTTGCCTTAAGTAATTTGAATATAATTAGGTTTCATACATAGTTATTTCACAGCCGACTTAAGAATTAAAGAGAGTAATCTTTGTGTTACATCCGCTGAGGGCATGGCTTAGTAATTATTGTAAGTCCTCAATTAAATTATAATAGCGGCCTATGTTGGGCATACGTTATTTGTAGATTGGCAGCCCTGTCGCTCGGGGGCCAATGGGAACGTTGTAATGCGGCGCCTGCGCATGATCGCCCGCTGAGCTTTACAGTTCAAACATCATAAGAAATATTGTAAGAGGAAATAATTTGCTTATTTTTGCTTATCGGGCCATCGTTACAAAAAAATATGTGACCAGATACCATGACTGATTGTCGTAAATACGCGACCAGTTATTTATCAATTCACGCTGTATATTGAATCTAATATCGCTGGAGTCACGAGGGAAATTCAATTTGAATACTGTATATGGGGGAAGGTGCCGAAATGACCCAAAAGCTAATGCATTACCAAAACTGACGAATACCATTTGGTTGCCTTAGTTTTGGAGCAAATCTATTATCGTATGCATTGACGAATCAAGGACTGTGGAATAGAAGCAAATTGTTCGATCTACATTGGTAGACGATAAATCATGTGCAGTTAGTAGATATTTGCGTGTCACAACTGTTAAATTTATTGCGAAGACAAGGTTGGACTCAGGAACGATACCTACGTTGAGGTAGCTCGGTACTTACGGCCCAAGGTCTTCCGTTTGGGTTTAAAGCCATTCAGAGCCCCGTTCAACGTAATTTGAGTAATTTTGTTATTAAAACCGCCATCAATTGTGGTTGATATTATCTTTATACTAATTTTAGGTAGGTACCTAATTACCTAGATAAGGATTTTTGTGAGTCTATAAAATGCCTTCAAGCTAAATGTTTTCCTGTAGTGTACGAAAAAATTTAAGTAAAAGAACATGAAGGATACACTTTAATGACCTAATTTCGATACGTTGAGTTATTTTTGGGATGTTTGGTACCTAATTGTTAATTTAAACAATTGCTTCTTACAGTTTAAAGTCTGGAAGTGTCCTAGAGAGATCTGTAGCCTTTCCTTATATAAAATATGTACCGAAATGTTAATATTTCTCACACCATTTTTATTTCTTGCAAATAGGCGTCATTCTGTTATAACTTATAAGTATAGGCAATGAATGAACAAAGTCATGCTATAAGTAGTAATAGTTCCATACCAAGTTTCACATGATACTAAACTTACTTCATGCAAAACAAATTACATATTTTTATTACTTAATAAAAGCTCCATTTTTAAGCACTGCAATGAGATTTAATATGACTTAAAGCAAAAGAGATAATCTCCTATTACGTCATCACAAAAAAAAAATAGAAATATGTGGATGAATGATGATGACATACCTTTGCCTGTCGCGTCGGGAATATAAGCTTGAGACTAGATATGTACCTATGCAATTTAATCCACATTTGACAGCTCTCAACTGGAACATAGTTCCAATAAAAAAGTAGTATAAAATATTTAAATACTAGCCTACTTCTTGATAATACTAGCAAAGTGCAAACAGAATAATTCTAAAAAAAACAATATCGCCGTCATCATAAATGTTAACAACATGAAACTTAGACATAAACTATCTCACAATACTTCATCGGTTGACATAATTACGGTCACAAAAGTCTTGATAATAGGTTCACAATTTATCTTCAGTACATTTATTGGTTACCTTCTCGTCATGAATGCTAATCCACCTGTATAGGTACTGTAACTAAAAATACACTGCTAAAGATACAGGTTGGATGTGTAAGCTACAATTATACCTCCACTGTAAATCAACCAAGGGAAATGCCACTGCAATTACTGATCGATCAGCTATATTGTGGGTGGAATGGGAGACTAAAAATCCATTCGTAGGTACTGTGTAAAGTTTATGATTTGTTTTATATTAGTACCTACCTACACTTTAGATGTGTCTAAATCATTGTCTTTGCATACAAAGATTATTAGTCTTATACTACTTAGCCGCTTCTTAATCTCTGAATGCCCGATATAATTGAACAACTTTTGTGTCTGTGCCGGTGTGCCGCTGCGACTCAATAGGTTAAGGAGCCTACCAACTAGTCGTCATATCAGGAACACACCACGACGTTGTTTGGTAATGTTCTTCTATAGTTGTTCCCCAACCAGCCTGTTCTCAGATTTAAGCAAGTACCTATACAATCAGCTGTGCCGTACCTCTCTAAAATTTGGTAAGTCTATGGACTAACTGAAGAAAGATTTCTAAGGATTTATTAAGTATATGAAAACGTTCTAAGGTTACTCGACAAATTTTCTATTCAACCAACGCGCAGTATTTTCTAAATAAAGTGTAATGCTTGAAGATAAAATATAATAATTCACAGTAATAACCCTTTAGCCGCCGCTGTGTTAGCCGTTTTGGGCTGCTCGCTCGTGATATAGTCTCAATACACGCCACGTGAGTGATAACTCTATCTATTTGATACATTACTATCAAAATAATAATGGAAGTCCATTTACTGGCCAGATATACGTTTTCAAATTTAGAACATCAAACGTAGCGACAATGAAAAGTGAATTTGTAATCTGCAACTGACGGTAAAATTGAGTATGGAACGTAGAACTACTTACCTTTATGAAGTAAAGAGTTATTTTAGTGTCTAAGCTTCTAATAAAAATCCCATGGCTCCATGAGGGCAAACCTATTGTCGGCTACCAGGCATATTTCTAAGCTTGTACTAACTACTACTAAGCATTTCCTTCAAAAAGCAACAATAACAGTTATCGCGTCCCGGAAATCGCATCGAGAACCTCACGATTGCATGCAAACTTTTGCGACGGAACCGACGAGACAGCCTTGAATCAATTTTAATAACATACCCTTAAATTGACTACACTATCGGCGTATTTTAAATGATTACAAATAATAGGTACATCAAATTTTGAAATTCCATTTCCAATTTCGTCCCCAAAAAACTCACATCCATTATAACCAAAGTACGTATTCAAGCAAAAAAATCCTAATTGACAAAGGTGCGAGTAATACCGGTGACGCATGACACGTTGAACCGTACTGTTATTACACACGCAACCCCAATATAGAGACATAAACATCGACCCTTCGTATCTAAACGCGCGTAAAATTTTGTGAAATATTCATCCTCCATGAACCTTAGGCTGTATGGCTTAGTTTCCTTTGCTTAACAGATAAAATGAAGTGCTATGAATATCAGCCAGTGCCAGATACTTACCTTTGTTTTATAGACAAACGTAATGTACTACACTTTAAACCTATTGACATATTGCAAGATAAATTGCAAACATGCTATTTGAATTTGTATTTTGTAACCAATAAGAGTTTAGCTCCGATACATTATTTTCTTTGAAAGTCCTTTGCATGTGATAAAGGGTTGATAAATACACAAAACAATAAAAACTCATCAACACTTAAATTAAATATGAAAGTTTAACATCGCGTTTTCCGTTGCCGGATATCGTGTATAGACATAAAATAAATACCTAATATCTAAACAACTTTACCTACCGCGTTCTAGTTTTTGTATCTACTATTATAGAAACTAATCAAGAGAAAAAATTATTAATTTATTTTTAGATTGCCAATGCCATACCGTGATATAGATATACGTTAAATAATTAATGTTTAACTCAGCTTGTTGGCTTTTGGTAAAACCATGTATTCACTAATATTTAATTGATTTTAACTTTATTCACCCTACCGCAGAATAAGTGTTCTAATAAAAACAAATTATATTTAAATCTACTGTCAGTAATTATTATAGATTGTTTTTAATCTACAACACTATTACATCAATAACATACCTAATCGTAAAATCATAAAGAAAATGAAACAATTACCTATAAGTTTATTTCTAGGAAAAGTTATTACTAAAATGTGCTAAATAAAACACAATATTATAAAAGTTTTATTTGAAAAAACGTAAACATAATAAATGTAAACAAATTTTTGCCCATAGTATCTATGAATAATCAACAAACCATTATGACTAAATTTTAAAATAAGTACTACTACTATTTATGTGTTCTCGCATTCGGCTTTGTTCACAAAGTGACTTTTCATTACTTTAGTAGTTTGTCAGACACAGTTGCATATCAGATACATCTACATCTAGTGACATGAAACAGAGCATTGAACCATTTTAATGCACTGAAAAAAGTATGTAAGTAATTAAAGCAAATTCAGGACATTATACATTATTACAACAATATTTAGTAAGTATATTGTATACCAAATTATTTATTTGTGTAAATTCGTACATATAATATACAAATCAAGGAACAATTCCTTTACATCCAACATGAAATAACAAATGAAAATTTTCACAATGTTTGTATTTTTATATGAAACAATAAACGTTGACGCTCTCGACTCTACGTCGTCGGCTTGTGGGAAACTCAACAACTGCCGTGAAACATGTTTTATATTACCTTTCTGTGTCTAGACACCTTAAATAACAAGTTTCAAGGCAAATCTAGGATAAAGACGGACAATACAATTGTATTCAAATAATAATTGCAATTACCACCATACCTTCAGTTGTAGATACACCAATTATCGACATTTATATGTACATAATTACTAAAATCTAAATTTATAATCGCATGTCTACATAGCTGATGGATAATAACAGTTTAATGGGGTATCGATCATAGGCAGTCAACACTAGAATCACAATAAACAATAGTTTTAACATAGTGGCCGAATGCACCCGGACACAATGAGCAGTAGGAGAGTTGTAAACACAACGGAGCCAGCTAGCCATAACTCAGGCCGACGTAGGGTTACCGCGCCACACCAGATATCACTTCATGAATACACACGAACATGTTATAATCAAAATGTCTTATTTAGTATACACTTATATTATGTGCTCTTATTTTATGAGTAGGTATAATTTAAATAAAACAAACAACTATAAATATTCATGGTAAAAAAGTCATAGCTTTTAACGGCACATAGACAGGACCACCGCTTATTAAACAATAATAAATATTTGGCACAAAATAAAACACTTGTAAATAAAAATGATTTACTAGAGAGACAACCCTAGACGCATACTAAAATGGCTTTAATTCATATCGACACTGCCTGAGTTTGAAAAAAACTGTGTAAAGACACATTTTTATATAGATTAATACTATTAGATTCAATGCAGGTATCTAATTTAATACTGAAAGACAAAAATGACGTAAGCCCAACTAACTAGTTTTCTACGTAAATTGGGTATCTACAGCTAATTAAGACTTGCTACTTTGTTTTGTTGTTATTTACCATTCCTGGATTAAGAGATAAAGATTCCAATCTAGAAGTAAAACTTTAAATTATTACAACAGTATATAATTGGTAATTATAAATTGACAAGCATAAAATGTATAATTTCCAAAAATTTAATAAAATAAAATCCGAGCAGCGTTTATTCCATGTAACTAGCAGCGAAACAATTTAGCCCAGAAAGAAAATTTTCTATTAGATACGTCATTAAAACACCGCTTTTTATCGCTCACTGATCGTGTTCCAATTATTTTATACACGTAATACGCTAGACTTCTCCCAAGCAGTGTTTATAAACACTCGGAGTAGGTGTTTTATGATAAAATATTATCGTGGAATATAGAATATAATTCGTCACTTGAACTCACTTCCCGTGGTCTGGTCTCGCCACGTGGTTAATTTTTATTGGGGCCTTGAACTTGTACAGAATTTGGTCGGTCGATAATACAGACGCGGTCGGCTTTGCTCGAGATCACTCGTTCTAGTTACATTTATGAAGAATGATATCATCCGTTATTGTCGCTCTATTAAATGGGTTACAAATGTTGATTTCGCAAACTTTTTGTGGTTACAGACATCGATCATATCAGTCGGCCTCGATGGTGTAGTGGTTAGTGTAGCCGACTAACACGCCTGAGGTCGCGGGTTCGATTCCCGCACAAGTCAAACATTTGTGTGCATGAACATGGATGTTTATCTTGGTCTGGATGTTTCTATATATAATATGTATGTATTTACAAAAAAAAAGTATATATGTATGTTTATCCATGGTCTAGTACCCATAGTACAAGCTCTGCTTAGTTTGGGCTAGATGGTGTTGTGTGTATGTGGTAGAATATTATATAAGACGATTACAAACATTATGAATTTTCCGTAGTAGAAAAAATATATTTGTCTTAATTTTTATGAACAAATACCGCATCTATTTATATCGTCGGCAATGTTAGTCTTTGTCAAACTCAGGTTACCAATTAATGATACATAATTGACGTAAGTGTATCCATGACAGTAATTTAATTATCATGTAATTAACAGAACGGTAACACAATAGATCTTTTGTTTAAAGCAATGTCAAGTAATTTCATGTTTATTTATAGAATCTTTTAAAATTTAGATGACATTCAGATCACATTGTTAAGCTAATAATATCGAAAATAAACCGTAATCAATAAATCAAGACGATTTAATCATATTCAATATGCGTATGCACACTGTGCGCCGTCGCGTCGTACTGAATTCATTAAATGTAACAAACACTTGAGCACAGAACAGTGTGTGCTAATGTTTTGGTACCTTTCTACTTGCTTTGTTACACCCCAACCTAGTCATGTACTATGTCGCAGAACAATACAGAGGATGATTAACTAGGCCGTAGAGTACCAGTTATATAGAGTATATTGTTAAGTTTGAATAGGTGTTCTGAGAACGCGTTATAACATCGCCTTGGTTTAAAAAAGGAATCATCAGATTTGTTACAATGTAAGTACAGTGCATTGACGGATAATCAGTTGTTGTGCAAGTAGTACGGTACTGAGCCCTGCGGACCTAACGGGTACCGTCTTCATGCCACGCCACCCGGCTATACCCAACTGACGAAGTATACTTTATTGATACGGATTTCATTTCACGTTATAAATCTGCATCATACTAAGTTGTTCAAAACACAATTACTATTAACGTTATACTAAAATATCAAAGAGTACACTCCTACACTTTAACGTGGTGATTAATTTCATTTAAGACTTAATTTTATTCAGTGCAGTAAAAACATTAAATTATTATTTCAAGTTCTTCACAGTGTGTACACGTTTTATTGTGACTATTATCTTGTGTGGGTACATGTGTAATATAGTTGCCCGTTCTTGATTATAAAGCTATAAAATAATAATATGGGACGCTTCCGTGCGAATGTGCATAATAAAATAAAACTATATAATGTTATGGAATATATTATTATGACGTAAGTATCCAAAATGTTCGTTACGCCTGACGACGTCCAAGGACTGTGGAACTACATGCGTGACCCTGTACCAAGACCGACTGCTCACGTAATAGTAAAAACTTATTACCATCTTAAGCAAGAATTTAATAGCTTGCTAACAGAAAGGTATAGATTTTTTAACCTTCAGAAAACAACTGCCGAGTCAGACACATAAATCAATGTTTTTGCCAGCAACATTGCTTGCGGTTTGAAATGTAATATCAAAAATTTATTAACGTATATGTGTACCTCACGATTTTATCTCTTATGAACTACGGAAAACTCAGAACTGCGCTGGTCTAGAGTTTTAAAACTGTAATAATGCAGTGG
This sequence comes from Catocala sponsa, assembly GCA_963564715.1. Classification (NCBI taxonomy): domain Eukaryota; kingdom Metazoa; phylum Arthropoda; class Insecta; order Lepidoptera; family Erebidae; genus Catocala; species Catocala sponsa. The sequence continues at coordinate 17,423,392 of OY751337.1, read as the reverse complement.
TAACAGTTTGTTATCGAGTCAACATGTTATTTGAAAGATAGCTCAAAGCAGTCAGGATTTTAAACCAGAATTTAAGTGTCTATCACGATTGTGATCATTTCCTTTCATAGAGCACGAAGCAAGCCATAACAAGAACAAAGAATTTAACATAAAAACTCAGGAAATTGGTAAAATTACCTCGATGCAGTATAAGGAGAAACCTGCCCTTGCATCACAATGGCAAATTACTGATCTTTGACATCGGCAGGAACAATGGGAGACGCAACCGATTTATGATGTGGCGGGACTGTCGCAGATTCAATAACGTTGCGAGCTGCGCGCACGCACAGCCCACGACCACGTGACGTACAAGTAATGTACGGGTAATTTATTATAATTTGCATACGGGTTAAATACAGGTTGATGGTTTAAATTACCTAATGGTAGTTTAAGGTTGGCTAGGGTTTTGAAGATCAAGGCCATCTCGCTTGGCGCGTAAATAAACCTCGACCTGCTTTGTGTTACTGTTAATTTATACCTGCAATTAATCTTGAGACTAAATTAATATAATTTTATGCAGTGGCAAATTAATAGATATATTTTCTAGCAGTCTTGAATAAAAAATAACAGTATTTTCTTGAATTAATCATTGATGTCAGATTGATTGATAAATGATCATGCTAAGATCGGTACAAGATTGTGCTAGGAAAGAATTGATGGATTCTGTGAAAGACGAAATGATAATTGATTTTGAATGAAAAAGAAAATTGATTTTGCGATAACGTCCAATAGACACGAATGGAAGAAAAATGTGCCAGCTAATGAAATTAAGGTAAGGAATATGGTGAAAAATGTATGCAGAGCATAATTTATCTTAATTAGGTATTAAAATATGTCATGTAGACCATAAAACCGTATAAAGTTACGAAACAAAAACTTTAATTAAATACTTAATATGATTTCTATAATTGTATTTCATTAATGTGGGTAACGCGGTAACCGAGCATCACGAAGATTTTCCGTAATTTAATTAGTAGATAATTAACACGGTTGCTATATTCTATAAACAGGATGTCTAACAATATTTGTCAAAGAGTACTATTATATTTTTATGTAATGTAAAAAATTTACTAATAGTAGGAGCTCGGAGACTTTAATGTTTTCCGGTTTCATCGTGAGAGTAGCTACTCGTTACGATGTCGCCGCCATATTACAGTTCGTTCTTTATTACTGTACACACAAACATTTAAACACCCTGCAATTAATCTGATTTATGATATATTAAAAATCTAAGTGCTTCATTATTTTTTGTTTTGTTTTAGCTAACATGGTTGCTTGTAATCAAATAATTAAACTCACTTGTTTTTCATGAGCCGTCTTTGTTATTTATTATTTATACTATGCATATTATATTTATTTTTGTTTAAAAATAATTTATTCTCTTCTGCTTTTCTGTTCGTGTGGCTAGTGGCCAACCTGTTGTCAAGAGGTTCAAGCCCGTAGGTCTCCGACATAGCTTAACGACTGCTGTCAATTTGGCAACAACCGGGAATCGACCTTTTTACGTGCTCTCCGAAGCACGGAGACGCTCAGGTGAAATACCACTAAGCGGTCACCCATCTATAGACTGACCGCACCCAACGTTGCTTAACCTCGCTAATAGTTTACCGATCATTGAGTGCTGTTATAATTTTCCTTGTATGTTTTGATAAAATTCTTATTTTGTATGCCTTAATATCTGTACCTATACTTTGCGCGTGTGGGAGTAGGGCACAAAATAGCAGGGGTCAGTGTAGGAAGTGCGGCGGAAACGTAACAAAATACAGCGGGGATGTTGAGAGATTTACACACCCTGTGTCATAGCGGTTTACAAGTGTGCTGTTTTGAAGCTAATAGATGTTCTATTGGACAAGTTGGCAAATGATGAGGAAAACTGATAGCGAAGGAGATTTATCTATGTGAATAATAATATTTTAAGCGATAACGAGCGATCGAAGCTATTCTGGCGAGAAAACCTTTCTGACTACATAAGAGTTCATTTTCCTCGACGCGAAATGGGCCAAGTCCGGTCGGAATTCCCACTTTCGACCAGTAGTATGCAAGTAAGATTTCGCCATACATACAATAATCGAAAGTTGATACTGTTTCTATAAACAGTGAACAAGAATTAGCCGCACATACTCGTACATACGTTCTGCGATATATTTTTATCGTCTACTAATAATGATATATCTAAAGACTACAAGATGTTCAAATACTTTGTTGTTCCAGTAAACATAACGGAAAAGGTTCCACGAACAGTTTTATTGTTAACCTTAACAAAATAATAGTTTTAAAGCATGCCATTCATTAGCAACAATCACCTGTAACCATAAAAATTATGCAACCAACTTTTTTTGAGTCATAAACAGTTGTAACAAACAGTTAACAGGACAATGGCTACGTACCTGATGAACCATTCTCTCAAAAAGTTTTGAACTTTTATGGTTTTACAGCTCTACGGAAGGTGAGGATCGAATAAAAAAATATAGAACGTGATTTTCTTAAAAAATGGATGCTTAAAGCCAGATATTTTTTATAAAATTAACTACTTAGCTCTCGTAGAACTCAATAACTTGCCTTAATTTCCCCCCCACACCTAATTACTTGACATTATCCTACTGTTTACGGAACGATAAATTTTTCCACCCCAAATTTTCTCACCTAGCGAATTCACGGAGAAAATTGCCTAAACCCTAATCCTAACAGCTGTAGTGACGTAATCAAACAGCTGATGCTATAAAGTACGTTGTAAACAGAACCGCAATAAAAAGGGATCGAGGCTCGGCGACACACGAGCGAGTGTACTACGGGCGTAACGTACACTGGGAACATAAACCGTCGTATCTTCATTTACTACGTTTTACTTTGACTATGAACATCTTTTTTGTGCAATGAAACAGATACATTTGAAGTGTCGATTTAATGTTTATCGTCTGTGAATTTAGATTAGTGGGCACTAGTTACGTCAACAGATACGCGAGCATGCTTCTTTTTGCATGTCAATAACTCATTACACATCGATTCTGGTAGCACAGAACGCGAATAAAAACTAGAATACGTAAGTCATTTTGTTCATCCATCAATATTGAAGTCGAAGACGTTTATCAATTTTTCGCTTCTTTTCGCATTATTTCGATATAATCGTGCCTTAATTGAATATTGATATTTCAATTAAAATGTTGTAACAATTTGTCGAAACGGGATAAAGAGTAAAAAAGGACGTAAGTGTGTGTAAGTTTCCAGTAGAGATACCGGCGTTGCCGACCCGGCTCGTGGCCGTTGGAGTTAACCCATAAAATGCTGTTGCTTACTGCGTGCGGCTCACAATGTGACGTTTTATACAGACTCGGGCAGGTGTGAACATTATCTTAATTCAAGTGCTACCGAACCGATCGGGCTCCGAACTTAACGCGCCAAATTGAAGGGAAGATTTTTTGAATTGATGTTCACTCTATATTTTTGCATTTTTATGTAGATTCCTTTTTTTAGGCTTTTGAGTTTCGTTTCTTTTTTTTTGGTTGCAATTTATTAATTTTATGTAATATTATGTCATTGGATAAGAATCAGTTAGTTTTCTTAGAACACGTTTATTTATATCTATAGATCTTTAGTAAACATCCTGTCAACAAAACTATAAGTTTACGATCTTAAAATATTCTGACTCGCATTGTCAAGACTCACGCATAATTCTATACACATTATTATCTTATATTTTTAAAGAAATACAGGAACTATAATATTACATAATTTAAACAATATGTGTTAGGTAGTGGGCAACCGTTGGATGGCCACGCAGAGGTCTTGAGTTCGATCCCAAGGCGCGCATCTCTGACTTTTCGAAGTTATGTGCGTATTAAATAGTTAATAATTATCGCTTGTTTTAACGATGAAGGAAAACATCGCGAGGAAGCCTGCACATCTACAAGTTCTCAATAATGTTCTCCAAGATATGTGAAGTCTACCAACCCGCACTGGGCCAGGTGGACTATGGCCTATCCTCTTCTCATATTGAGAAGCGGCCCGTGCCCAGCAGTGGGACAGTTTAATACAAGGCTGATATTACTATTATTATTAAATAATAGCTTTAAATTTAAAGAATGGTTCCAAAACTGTGAAATAGACAAATACAACTCCCCTTAATGGATTAAATTTTGTGTTAGAATATATTGTTAATTTATTTAAATGAGTGCAATCAATTCTACTTAATTGAAATTGTAATGTTTGTTTTGCTCAAGGCCCAAATCTGGTCTTGTCTCCATATCATAAAAGTTTAATACACTTAAAATAGAAACATTACTTCCTTTTTAGTAGAATCTTACATAGATTACTAGCTGTCCCAACAGACGTTGTCCTGTACAAACGAAAAAAAAATACCCAAATCTAGACCATTCTCGAATCCACTTGAACACACACAAAAAAATTCATCAAAATCGATCCAGCCGTTTAGGAGTTTAATTACAAACACACGCACTGAAGATTTATACATACATATAAAGATAATGTAAAGTGCTACGCGAAGCTTCTAGTAATATAATTCAATTTCTGGGTCTATTAATCTGTGAAGTCTTAGAATACCAGACATAACTAAAACCTTTTGTATCTGCATGGCCGCCGGCGTGCCATGCCGGTGTGACTCAATAGGTTAAAGTAAAAAACAGCATAGTCCAATAATGTGGTAGCAAGATCCACAAAATACTAACAAAGGAACAAGATAATGTATTATAGATAATTAAAAATTTTCACACTTAATTATAATATTGGTATGCATACTGAGTGAACACCTAATTGATAATATTAACAAAATAATACAATAAAGGAAATAAACTGAGAATCATCAACATAATACACACCTACAATAAATATGATTATTTAAATCGAACACATAATTATATTAAGTGTTTATTTTAAACATATCGCATCGTCGTTTATTAAAAGTCACTATAAATAATGTTATCTTATCTTATTCAATACTGCGTTATAAATTTTTTAATGCATCTAAGAAGTAGAAAACCATGTATTTTATATCCAAAATGCAAGTGAAATAAAAATGACACGCTTTCGTGAATAAACGCTTAACACCTAACCCTCAAACAGCTAATAGTACTGGCTAAATTACTTAGCGTCTGAATGTTGAGAGTTAGTTTCAGGGGTCACGAGGCCACCGGAAGGGCGGGGGTCGGTGCCCCCACTGCCCTGGATACTCGACGGCAAAAGATGGTAAAACTGTGGATGTTTCTACTAAACCCTTATGTTTTCATCACAATAATGTAAATTAAGAAATTATAATAAGTTATGCTTTGTGAGCTTTACGCTATTAGCATATTAATATAGTCATTTTAAAAAGTAGTCACCATATAAATATATTTTATGAGCAAAGCTGAAATTGCAATAAGTGTTATTTGTTAAGCTTCAAAGGCGTTGTAGTTTTTATAGAACTATTGATTTCTTTGCAGTTTTTAATGATGTCTAATAAATATGGCAAAGAAAACAAAAATAATATATCAGTTCAAACATTTTAAGACCTTATTTTCTCTTTTCTTAAACTAACGCTTTTTAAGTAGTTATTTACGAATAACAGCTAAACATAAAATTCATAGTAAAATACTGCCTGCATTTGTATGAAATTGACAGGATTTGCTTTCGATATATTTAAATATGGTATATTTATTACTAATTTAACTGTGACCAATAAAAAATAGTATGCATAATAAAATATAAAATAAACTATCAATATAATATAATGGTAATAAGTTTTGTCATTCTATATAAATTGCACGGTTGAGATTTTATCTTGTTGTAACATGTTATATTGTATATTTTGATATGTTATTATAAAATTAACTTTATTGTCTGCTTAATTAAATTTAGATAAAATATTTTCAAATTAAGATATTCAAAATGTATTGTGTATTGTTTAAAAAATCTTCAATTGTTTTATGTTAGAATCTTAGATTGTCTCAACTGTATTCAGAAATATTTAAACAATTTTGTTCACACGTGAAACCTTAAAGTTCCCAGTAATATTTTTCTCCAATTAATACGGTATATTAGGTTTAGTGTGTAATGTAACACCTAAGAAGCCATTTCGCCTGTTATGGCGTTAGTTCGATCGAGTTATGTACCTCAGTCACGCCCTAAGTGTTGGAAAATGCGCTCACATTGTATATAGAATTTACACATAAAGGACTAAAAAGGACATGGATTTTTTATAAATTTATAATTTAAATAAAAATAAGGTATAACATTAGAGTTGCATTAAGATCTCTTATCTGGAAGCAAGATGTTAAATAATTGCAATAAACACTGGCGTGACTTACAAAGTTACAACATAACACGTCGTAAGAAGTAAAATTGCCTCCATCAAACTTTAAATTATTCATGGAACAATTACCGTCGACTTAATTGAAAATTAATTTCTACTATTATTATAAGAGCCAACGTAGCCGACGCGACAGTTTTGCATTTATGCAAGTGCAGGTTTTTGTTTTAGCCACTTATTCAAAGCGCTAAGACCGTTGTTTGACTTTACTTGTTTGTGACTACATATTTTCGCGGCGGCTCCGTGCGCTCGCATTCATAATATCGGTGTTTGACCTCTTAAAATTACTTACTGACACATTTTAGGCACCGTATATACTAAAGATTCACACAGTAAATTATGCCACACGTCACCCTTTCTTGTAAACTAAACAATAAAGTTATTGTAGTCATTTAAAACGCATTAAAAATGTCCGTTTAGCAAACAGTCCGCGATTTCATTTTCCGTTGTAAACATGACGGCGAGCCGTATAATGTTTATGTATCTCGAGTGCAGAAGGAAATTCTCATCTAAATTCTGCGCGAGCGCCCATGATTCCACCATTCGTGAGTTGACAGTGAAATACATCTCGCGTCTGATGCGTGTGAAAAAGTAAAAGCAAATACTGAGATGGCGGCACCGTAGACGAGGCGTTATCACTGTGCAGGAACACCGGCCTACGTGCGTGTAGATGTAGACTCAGGAAGTGGACGTGAGCGTTTCACGTGCCGCGCCATGTTCGGTAAAGTTCGGTGTACGATGACAGCTGCCAATGGTCGATGCGTAAATTGACGATACGTGTGTCGCATCGGATCGCATGCTCGATACACTTTGATGAGTCCGCCGACAAATTGAGCTGTGGTAGGTCACGGCGCTTTAACAATTCAGATTGCATATCGGTCACTTTGAATCTGCTCACAACCACTGAAACGTAACCACCAGTTCTCGAACGTCTGGCGCACTCGAAAAACAGACTTGCACTAAAAGTATAATCAAAAGGATACCGCCGTAGATACGAAAGGTGGATATCTTAATTCCTTAGTCCTTCGCATTAATAAATTATAATTTACGATTGTGTTTCTGGACGGTGACCGCAGTAAAAAAGAGGTCTACTATAATAGAAACGTCGTTTTTTTCGACCCGCATGTAACGTTTAACCGAAGTTGAGCTTTCGATCGTTTATCAGTCCTTGGCCATTTTGTTTGAGGAAGAACGGTGATAAACATTGTTATCTCTTTCTTCAAATTATATTTTATGTGCAATAATAATTTTATTAGCGGCCAAAGATAACAAACTAGCTTATTATTAAAACAATGACATTTGAAAGTGTGTGAATGTGAGTTTCCACTAATTAAACGTAATCATATATTTTTTACTATGAATATTTAATGACATGCGTATATTTTATTATTTTACAGCTACACCTAGTTCCATAATGAATTTACGTAATAAAAACATTTCGTCTAATGACGGAATTGTCAACAATGCTTAAAAGAGAATTTGAAAAATGGAGTAACAGACTGAGACAGATATATTTCACCGCGTGTTCTTAAATTGGAAGGGTTTATTAGTTAAATATGTGGTAGGGCCCATACATCATGGGCATCGGCGCCGGCGCAAGCTTTCCGTTCGATTCCCGCAGTGAATAATTCAATTTTATTATTTAAACGACTTCTACAGTATTCTTTTTCGTAACTTTAAATTCTTTATTAATACATACTTTGATAATTAAATTGTCGTAAAACATTTGCTATAGTGTTAAAATATCAAAAGGTTATCGACTTTCACCGATGTTAGGCGATAAAACAACCGCAGTCACTTCTATAAAGTTTTATAGTTGGATAATTATTGAGATTCCTACTGAAATGGTGTGATAAACTTTATTGGTCGTTAGAATGAGAGCCGAAACAAATCCGTGAGTGGCGAGACGAATCGCGTAGATTTGTTACGGACAGTCATATAACTTGTGATTGACCAACGATAATTAAAAAGTAGCGAGAGTGCAATAAATGGGAGGTGAGCTCAACTATTCACGACCCGTTTAACACAACATTCTGACTTTAGGATCTTTACTAACAAATACAAAGTAGTTTTAATGCCTTTTCAAATTGATATGGAAGTCGATTTAGATGTCTACAGAGCTGCTACTGGACTAGTAGGTAATGTCGTTTACCCCTAGATATGTGCAGAACTAACGATGACTTATTCTTATAACTCTTTCTATATAGACAATTAATGTCAATCAAATGAGTTTTACACAATTAATGTAAGTAACAATAGTGAGATAACACCGAATAGCTATTTTATGTGAGAATCATTATGGAGGCAACACGATTAACCGACTTAGTTTAAAAAGAAGACACATTGTTCAATAAAACGTTAGTTTCGGCACGAAGCCCTCTATGTCAGGGAAATAAGTTTAAAATATCTCGCGCATCCTTGTCATACAAAAACAACCTTTATACCCTAAAACTTAAAGTTCACGGTGGAATTTAGTCCGAAAGCAAGAGCACACCCTTGCTTATGAAAAATGTACTTTTAGTGTGTTGTAATAAAAATTAAAATTGAATGCTGATAGTGATTTTAGTATCGAATAAAAGGCCAGTGCAGTTGTTTATACCGGGTATATGTTACCGTGCACTGTTTATGTGAAATTAAATATGGTTTAATAGTTTACTAAGAACGGGTTGGCGTCGCAAAAATTGAACGTTGCAGTTTCGTTTTACCGGATATTACTTATACCTATAAGTTAGTATTCGAACCTTATATTTTCCATTAATACGACAGGTAGACTTAATTAAGTATCACATAGCACATACTCATTTTTTATATTATATTCTATTTTTGCTTTATGCAGGTGTCGCACGCAGGAATGATCGGTTAAACTGTTCCAATGAGTCATGCATATACCTATGTACATTGTTAAGTAATCCTAAGATCTACAACAAAAGCTATAGTTCTGTATACGTCTTAGTATTCAAATACCGCATGGTAGGGCACCTCCAGTGTTGTATATCGTGCAACGATTAATTGCCCGCCAGACATCAGCTCCTTTAGTCCCGCAATCCATGCCAAGCGAAGCGATAATACTGACTCATGAAGTCATGAATAACAGCCGATACGGTCGCGTTTTTACATCTAAACGGCGAATACTTTTAGAGATGATTAATTTAATTAATTGATGTGTTTAAACCATTTGTTTGTTAGCATCTATTGTACCTATATATAAAAACGATCAGTTTTGGATTTAGGCGTCACGAATTGTAGATACGTTTCTTGGTCGTCAAATCTTTACATGTTGAATATTTGGTTGTTATTATCGGTTTTAAGATAAAATTTTATGTTCTAAACAGAGAGTTAAAACGTAGTTGTTCATTTTAAAGTAAGTAAATTATTTTGATATTTTTATATTCGCAGACCTATGTGACTAAGGAAATAAATAAAATAGGTAAGTATCGGGATCGTTTTTTATACCTACTTGTTTGGATCTAATAAGCTACATAATTAATTAAGATAAGCTAAGTTATCTGGAATTTTACCTTGAATTAAAGTGTAAATTATTTTTAACTAGCTTTTGCCCGCGGCTTCGCTCGCGTTAATTTAGAATTTGACAATCAATTCGGGTTTTACTCTGCTTGTAATAATATAATTCAATCATGATTCCAAAGAAACAAGGCGCCATCTATTATCATAATAACTTTTTTGTTGTTTTCCTCGGGAACAGTAATTTTTTCCGGGATGAAAGGTAGCCTATGTCCGTTTCTATACACCTGACAACGTATATTCCAAATTTCAGGATGATCGGTTCTGTGGCTTAGGCGTGAAAAGGTAACAAACAAACAAACAAACTCATTTTCGCTTTTATAATATTAGTTAGGATTAGGATTATTTACGTAGGTACTAAGATTTAATTATTAATGATTAAATTGTTTCGTTTGTGTGCGTTCGGTGTTTCTTTTGCTTCTATTCTAATTTGGCATTGTTGCTATAGGTACCTAGGTAACTTAACTTGTGATCTATCAGAAAGCTTGAAGTAGCGATGAAACCATAAACGCTGTGTGTTGAGTTACGATTACGATACGATACGCTACTTGACTATACCACACAATAACATATAATTGTACTACATACCTCAATATTCCTGCAGTATGAGTGACACAATAGAATACATATTCATTTCTCATTCAAACGTAACACACCTTTTAACCTAATTCAGGATAGGAAACTACCATTTCAAAACTAAATTAACCATTCAAAGAAATTAATAATTTACTTATAGGAAGATGTGGAATTTAATTTTAATATGAATATTATTTGAACATAACATTGTAAGTAAAACTAAAGTATCAAACCTCAAAATATTGTACTGAAAGACTTTTCCATATTTGTGCTTCTTCGTGTTGATATTTAGTCTTTCTATTTGACAACAATTCATAGCAATTTGTTAACATACACAAATATATAAAATCTGACATAATCATATAAGAGTTAAAACATCTATAGAAATAAGTGAGCGGTGAATAATCTTGGGAAACAGCCAACTATTCCACATATTAGCTTTAACCAGGAAATTGCTATATGAACACCACTAAATTATATTTCTTCTAATTTAAAATGATTGATAGACCATCATGATAGTCATCGTAAATGGCTTTTAACTACAAATTTATGAAGATTTACACACGATATTTATTTTGAAAATAAAGTTGTTAAAAATATTTCAATTAGCTTGTCCCAAGACAAGACAATAGAATTATTACCTTTCTATATTTGGAGGTAATGTACCTAACTTATTATATATTTTGTTTTAAGCTAAGAAACGCACACGACTGTGTATGGTCCACTAGCATAATGTAACGTTCCCAGCGAGCGATCGACCGCCCGATCAACATGTAATAATACATTTTTACATACTACGAGCAAAGAAAATAAATTATACACGTGCGCTCAAAACTCATGTTGGCATATATGACATTTAGACTTCACAAAAAGTGCCTGAAACAACCGTCTGTTTCGTAACACAACGTACTCCTAATATGCATTTAATCTATACTAATATTACAAAGTGAAGAGTTTGTTTGAACGCGCTAATCTCAGGAACTACTGATTCGATTCGAAAAATTATTTTAGTGTTGGATAGCCTATTTATAGAGGAAGGCTATAGGCTATATACCATCACGCTATGACCCACGGGGGGGGGCAGCGCAATAACGATAAACGCGGGTGAAACCGCGAAAACATCTAGTTGTATATATTTACTTCCTTTACAGATCATGCATATTGATAAACTATTTTTAATATTAATACTTGTATTCTAGATTACGACATCGTTCTCATAGTCACTATTTTAACGAAGCTACACACTTTACGATGTCATGCTCGTAAAAATGAAGTATTACATGTAAATAGATGCTAAAATTTCAGCAGACAAAGAGGTGTTGAGAAAAGAGAGAGAGCATTCTAACTATGGGGTCAGCGTTTAAGATTGCAGTTCACAAAGGAGCCTATAGGATGGAGTTACCCGGTGATTTTCAATGTAATGCATAATAAGTAATAACCTATGTCGGGTCACGGTGCTTATGAGCGCGAGGAAACTGGGAATATTTTGTAACTACCTCTAACAGCGCTCTACGCTACGTAAAATATGGCATGAACAAGTTCGATCCCCGTTATCTCACAACACGTATTCGGCAATGGAAACACTCGGTAATACTTATTTTGATTGCCTCCGCTTATAAGCTGGTGGTTTTTTACCACACCAATTACGGTAGATACAGAAAGAAGTAATCATTATCGAAATTTGGTAGCGTTTCCTGTGACTAAGGAATAGTTATTAAATTAGGTGCCAAAGTAACCATATTCGGTAATTTATTTTTTTATATGTAATACCGCAATACTTTTATAACATAGAAAAATATACTTATGACTGACTACGCGCAACGATGTACGACGGTGTAAAATGTAAAGCATTTTACACTGATCATAAGAATATGAAGTAATCTAGAAGAAATTACACATGTTTTAAACAGGAATACCTATTTGATGTAGGTAGGTACAAGCTTAATATTAAGTAATTATCTAATTATATCTTGGAGAGCTTCTTTGATGGTCGTGAGTTCGCTGCGATGAGTTCACAAAAAGAAAGTCCACACCACAAGGCAGTTGGGATTCATATTTATCACTTCACAGCTGCGCACCTATGATCGATCTTATCCAAGATGGCGGCGGGCGCGCGCGAACACGCGGGAAACAAGCGCATGCACACCTCCTCCGCCATAACGGACCCGTCAATCTTCCGACACATTTGAAATTAGAACACTTACTTATTCGTTTTTTGAATGATACGAACGCAAAATACGTGTTTACTCACAGAGAGTTTGCGTTGCACTAAATTAACAAAAAACGCGTTAAACGTATTCAGAACTCGAAACCCATAAAACATATCTCCCCCATTATTAGTTTATGGTCTTGCGACTGTTACTGGGCTATTATGCTTTTATTTTTCTGTGTATTGGTGTTTGTTTTGCCTGTGTGCGGTGGACTGGCTTACCAATTTGGGGTACCATTACAAAACGTCCCTATTGAGTAGAGCGCTATCCATTTTTAAGTGACTCTATTATCGTTCGTGTTATTCAAGTTTCTTTTTGTCTCTTTGTTTATCTTAAACTTGAGTCATATAGTGAACAGTTATTTGACTTCTGAGATATTTGGTGTAAATTACGGAATTGTTAACATGTAAAAAATATTATGTATTACCTATGTTATCGGAACAGGAATAAATAAGATTATTAAAAATACATTACTTAATTGCATGTTAGGTATATTTTCTGATTAAATAAAAAAGTAATTAAAATTATCAATAGACCGGGCTTAACGAACAAACCTGCTTTTACCGATACCAAAGTTATACCTATATGCACAACATAACAGCATATAAAATAATGTACAAAGAACTGAGTTCCAATATAATAAAATCTAAATTTTAATCTATTTACGTAATCGCTTTTTATATTATTAGTGGTTTTACAAAGAGTGTTGTCTGAATTACGGTTCTACATCTAGAACGCTACTTTAAAAAAATATAAATACCTATTTGGAGTACCTATGCTATATATATGTATTTAACCTTTACTCAACTTAATTTCAAATCTGTAGAAAATGTTGTGATTATTGCATTCATTACTAACAAGGAAAATATTCTATTTAAGTTGAAGCAATGTAGGGATGCGTTTTCTCCTAATAAAGTAAAATAAAATAAAATACATAATTAAGTAAGGAGGACTCTTCAATGGCTTAACTTTGTTTTATATAAAGTGTTGGTTTTGAAAGTATAACTGCAATCATTACATCAGTATATCACATCTTATATCAATTATTTTATCTGTAGGTATATGTGAAATATTAGAATGGACCTATAATATCATTTTTTTTAATGCTATTATAAAAATAATCAACATAAAATATAATAAAAGAACTGTCAAATTAAAAATTACCTAACTTATTTAGTAATTTAGATATACCTAGGTATATGATCGGTAAATGAATGACAATTAATTACATAAAATAGACGTATTTATTTTATACGTATTTTATATAAACTTACATATTTTATAACAAAAGCATTAGGTATATATAAATATTTTAACAGTATTCATCATAAATGCGGAAATATTTGCCCATATCATACACCGGTGACCTACAAGCATATAGCCAATAAAGTCCATACAACGAAGTAGAGCCACGTTCCAAGCGTACCACCACCGCAGTCGGATGCGCCCGCATTCAACACAGCTCTAACTAACTATAACAACTTATAATACCTATTTTTGCAACTTTTATGCTAGGAATCACAGCTAATACCTTTGCTTTAATAAAATATATTGTTTTAATTTTAAAAAATTAAGAATAGGTTTTAAATTTTGTTGAAAAAAGATTTGGACTTCCATAATTAAATTGTATTCAAGGAAAATATTAGCTGCGATAATATCTCAGTAATTATTTTTTACCTATTTAAAGACATCTTAATAAAGTTGTAAGATAGGTTTTTGCCTTACAATGTACGCTCTTTAATATTTTTTCTCTAGTTATTTATTTTGCCGGCATATAATTGCGCATCTCACAAACTACAATGTAAGCAAAGTACGAAGGAAAGTGAACGTTTAACAGAATATTCCGCGAGTACTACAAACTTATGATTACAATACCTCATTTCCCTTTAATAAAGGTGCATTTAAAATCATTCGGTGCCCTCGGCAAAATTCAGTCGCCAATTTGAAAACTTGTTTAGAAATTATAGGTTTAGCTTGTATGAGGTTTAGGTTGGGTTTTAAAAGCGTACTGAAAAATAACAAGGAATGCAAATAAACCAGCCAATGAAACACGTACTTTGAGTTGTGGGTTCCGCTTATAGGAACTGCGTTTTTCTGTTCACATTGTATTAAGATTAACGGCCGCAAAAAGCGCAGACCTTGTGCGTTTTTCTGTTTTAATTAGGTGCAGAAATGCAATTAGTATCTACCTAGTTGTGTTGTACGAATATTTTTTTAAATTATCTATAGAGGTACGGATACGTGAAGCCAACTTTTATAATCAACACACATATACATTTATAGCTGGCTGTATTTGGACCTAATTCAAAATGTGAGGAATAAAGCTGTCAGAATTAGAATTACATGACATGAGCAGCAAGGAAAATAGCGCACAGTCATAATATATGTTATACCTACGCACTGTTACTTTATTAAATAAAGAGATTAGGTATTGTTTAAATATAATCATGTCAAAATCACGGTGTTAAATTACTTTAATGAACCGCTAACGTTCACCAGTAAGGGTCTAGTTTATCAGAACTGTTATTTAGTCAAATAGATTGTAATTTTTTAATCGATGAAGGTCTATTTATATTACCCGATATCACTCATAGGCTTGTTTGTGGTCTCCATGCTTACTTTGAACCTGCTTATTAACTTAAAACGGTTACATTATCTATGCTGTAATTACTAGAAGGAATGGAAATATTCTGAGGAATTTTAATTAAAATATTGATAAAATATCAACGCTTCTTTGTATAACAATTGAATTAATTAAAATCTGTAGGTATAATATATACAATTTTCAAATAATGTGTTTTAACGTTATATGGTTCTTTTTTAAATATTTTCGGTGTGCATAGAGACACGTGACACATTTTTTCGCGAAAGCGAGCGCGGGTCAACAGATCGTGTTCACATCGGCGGACAACGGACAGCGCGGACAAGCCCGAACTTTTCATACAGCCCACGTCCAACAAGCGTCCTTGTATTGTTTCGCGAGCCGTGTTGCGTGAACACCGAGTGAAATATGGCCGACAGTTCGACTACTTATTTTTGTTTTATTTTTTTAGGCCGTGTTACTTAATTTTATCAAGTCGCATGAGTTATGAGAGGCGGGACCACACGCGTTGAGTTAATTACGCGTTAGTAATGTTCAGGTGAGTCGGTTACACGCTGCCGCCATCATTGATTCCGATTACTACGGTTCCGATATAAAAAATCAAATTCGATTGCCGATAACTCAATGTAGTCATACAACATTTAATTTCGAATAGGAACGTCTCTATTTTAAATCATACCTCCAATTAGTACGTTACAAATAGATTCTAATAAGTTTTGGTAGGAATTTTATTCTGTGTTTGTTATGAGTGCTAATAAATACATAAGCGAGTGGTTTCTTCGCGGCGTCTTTTATCACATCACTAACGTTTTCGTCAGTAGGCCGTTAGTCACTCCAAATTATCTAGTCTCGGGCTTTCATCTTAAGAATCGGACACATAATCGAGTGGTCATTTGTCGAGTGGTCAGTGGCACTCCTCAAGTTAATAATAATGCGCCCAAACTAGATCGGGCCATTGACCCGGGCGGGCGGCGCGGGCGCGGCTCACACTCCCGCCATAATTTGGAGCGCTAAAATGCTACTGAAGACGTTTAGATATCGACGCCTCATCTCATAACTTTATTGATATTAATAATATTGTAAAACATAATCAATATACCTAATTCAAAATAAGATGGTAAAAATAGATTCACGAGTACCTAATTAAAATCTGATAAATTCAGTGCATTAGCGTTGAGACCATCATAAGTAATTATAATTTTTTTACCTTTACATATTAATGTCGAGTTATAATATTAAATCGAGAGATCATTTTTCAAAACGTATAATGTTTTAGATAAGATTGAAATCAATTTTATTTTATAATCTTATAAAGCTCTTGTTTTATTTCTTTACGAGGATCGTTATAAAATTATATTGGCGATCTTAAAATAAAATGGGCAAGAAAAAATGGTCGAACTTAATGTATTGATATAAAATTCAAGCTACCACTCTTACACATCATATAAATTTTGTTTAGGTAATAATGGAAATGATCGGTCTTTTTCATTGAGTACATTATAATTAAATACCGACTTTATATGTACTATTAACACACATTTTAAACCACATTGATTTTCGTAATCATTACCTACCTACTTGAATTTTTACTAAATTAGTATGGTAATATAAAAATAAAGTAGAACATTAAAAAACAAAGTATCTTTGTTATATCAGTCTTTATAAATTTGATTGCTTGATAAAGTATGTTTTAACACTTAAATACGTTTTTATGTATCATAAATGGCACATAAAAGCTCCACATCTATCATATAATTGAAATATTAGGCAGTAAATAAAATAAAACCACCCATAAAACTGTGATCAAATGAACTCTATCTCAACATTTATTTATTTTTTATTATCACAAATTAGTAATTAAATGAAGATTCCAAGAGTTGATGGCAACAATAAAATTATGAATGGCACTCAAATCTGTCTCGACTAATAAGGTGCTAACGAGGGTCGTTCGTTTTATGTGCGTTTTATTGACACTTGAGTCGAGTTGTCGGCTCGATTCTACCTGCCACCGTCTTATTGGTTTCCTACGAGTCTTGAATGAGAATTTCCGATTTGGGCGCCACACTCCAATCGGATAGCGACATTTTAGAGCTTTTGTACTAAAACAATATCAGTGGATGGATGTAAAGATGTTTCAAATGTTTATTACTTACATATTATTGAGCAATTAAATTTGTGTAACAGTGCTATTTAAGTTCTTACAATTCTTGTAAAATTAACGACCTGATAAGATCAATGCTTGTCGTTAAGTGTTCACTAATTAAAATAACTTAGTCAACTAACCTGCTATGGCCATCCAAGGGTAGAATGTGTGATTGGTGGGCTGGTGTTGCACGGGCTGCGCTGCTGCTGTGGCGGCTCCAGGGAGGGCGCACTGGTTCCCCCAGGGTAGGGCTCTTCCCGGACTTGAGGACTCGCTGTACCGTGCTTCAGGGGTGCATGCTGCCGGCCTCACGAGCGCCCCTAAGCCAGAGCCCCAAGCCTCTTTGCCTCCATAGCCGTTCTGTTGTTCTCCACCTGGCTTGGAACAGTCCGCCTTGGCGTATTGTTGTTCTCCGGCGTAGAGTTTGCACGCGGCCGCCACTGAGGCATCGTACGGCGAGTCCTGGGGCCGAGGCTGATGCAGTGCATGGGGCTGTGCGTAGGTGAGGCCCAGGGGGAAGCCGCGGTACTGGTCACCGCCGCCACCGCCCTGGTGCACTCCGTGCGCCCCGTAGAAACCACCCTGCTCGAAATAGGAGTTCATTCTGATCACCGACACTAACGTCACTCAGTTAGGGAACACTTATGTCATCGCGGCCCCACGCGCCGTGATAACGCGACCTCGGCCAATGTCACTCCAAATACGGACAATGTAATTTAATTTTATTAATTTTATTGCCTCTTAAACGTCACTCGAGCGTCATAATGGGCTTCGTTGGCGATAAAGGCCAGTTGACGTGTGTTTACTTTTTACGATTATTTTACGACTTGGGAGCGCGTGCCGCGGGTTTTACGACTTTTTAAGCGGTTCGGTGTGCGGCGCCGGCTCGTCTTGTGGCTGTTGTGATATTTCTCTTATATGTTTCAGTTCGCGTGAAGAAGCAGTGGTGAGCCGGTGCGGCTGTATCGCGAGCGAAGTTTTGAGTCGCGTGTGGCGGGAGCGCGCGACTATGTGCCGTGTGCGACCGGCGCGGCTCAGCTCACGCAATCTACTGAGAGCGAGCCACGCGCGCCGCCCCGCGCGCTGCCTGCATCGCAACACAGACGATTGTTCCGTCCCCTTTTCGCTAATGACTATAAATATTATCAGTTACGCTCTCTTTTCCCTTTCTTATCACTCCTCCTGAAGCACGTGGTGCATACCTATTGCTATTAAAATATACATTCCGTGTGCATTTTTATTTTACCGCCTATAACTGTAGCTAGAGTAATGTCTATGTACAATTGTACAGGTGTGTATTTATAACATAAAAAAATACACGAACAGTGATCGGTCGGCTGAAATCATAAATGTTTATCATTTGTGTCAACCTTTTGAAATGTGCAACAAGAACTACTTAAGATGTCAGCCCCCGCCGTACAATAAAAATAAAAAAGAGCATCGACAAAACCCCAATAATGACTATAACTGAAAAGTTAAGCCGCAAAAGTCGTAAACTCATAAACGTACAATTAGTGAAACGGGCGAGTAAAGAAAAGATTTTACAACCACTCCTCGACCGTGCCACAATGAGCGCGCAGTATCGTAACAAGGTGCTGAATAGAGTGAGAAGTCGTAAAGATGATTATTATTTCTTCTACTACCTGTTTTTACGAGTGATGTTGGTGTTACGCTCGCACGCGGTCTAAACGCTTAAGGTGGAAAGGGACGGGGCGGGAGCAGCGAAGCGCTTATGGCGCCGACGGAGTTGCACAACGTATTTGTGTCTCTTTCTAGCGCAATGTGGCGCGTGCAGTGGCGCGACGCACTATCGAAGGGTAAACAATAGCGCATTATCGCAAGAGCACTCAGTTGGCGCGTCCAAATGAAGACATCAAACGAATGAATGGTTCTGGTAGTGGTGCGGCCTACCCAGACACGCTCGCATTTTTATTGCACTCACCTCTTTAAACAAATATTTGTCGATAAAAAGGACGGGGAGCTACCGAGTAGCGATTTTTTGTATGGCGGGTAATTGGCTAGTTTAGGATCTTAAATACCGCCACGTCATAGGTGACATAGATATTATTATTTACATTTAAATCAAACATTATTTTAAACGATTCTGTTAAAGTACCTAATAAAGGTATAAATAATAATAAGAACAGGTAGGTAGGTATAGGTACTTACCTAATAATTAACTTCAAAGACGCTGCGGTAACTAACTGCCTATAACATCTGGAGCAATTTTTTTTTGTAATAAAACTAGAAGCATTATAAATAAAATATAATGGTAACTGATACACTAAAGCGCTTTATGATAGCATTTAAATTAAAAATGCAATTTATGAAAACTAGTAACGGTACCTACATAAGGTACATACTAAAATTGAAGTGTCCATTAGATATTGATTGATACAGGTACTATTAATAAGTATTACATTTTACATTATAAACGGTTAAATTTTATATTTCATGCACATACTGATCCACTTTAAACTACTTTATTAGAAAAGAAACAAAACCATTAGTATCTATCTACATAAAGTATCTATACCTAGATATAGGTACACCCGTCCATGCACCTAAAATATACCTATCGATATTAAGGTTAAGATTTGATTGAGAGAATTAAAGTTTAGTGAACCTAACGTACCTACCCGCAAGCTTTGAAGTAACCAACACTGGCAAAGTATAGAAAAACTCGCTTAAACAAATTGTATTGTGTTCCTACAGCAACATTGTAAAATAAGGGAACCAGCTGTTTTTCTCTGACACTGCAAAGCAGCGACTTCTTTTTTATTGGTAGGCAACTCGCGAGTGATGATAATTCTTCTAGTGTGATCAGAGTCAATACGTTACATAGGTAATTGAATATCATCAAGCATACCTATAGAAAAACATTAACATGGACCTATACCTAATACATTTAGGCAACAGAGAAACACTGAAATGTTTAAAATGACACTTAGTCTAACTAAAAAAACATACGATTATAAGTAAAAAGATAATAAGTAGGTACCTACTTGTAATGTGTAGAGAACGATTGCATACTCTATGCATTACTTCTAAAATCTAGAATAATTTAAAAAAGGGATACCTAACTGTTAGTACTCTAATAAACTTTAACAATCACTAGGTTATAGACAAATGCTAATTTCTTCCTTTTTGCCCGACGATTTACACACGCCTGTCACGTTAGGTATGTGTCCTCTATGCAATTTCGATTTATGAATGTCGCTCGTGACTTTTCATCCTTTGGATTAGTTCATCAATGATGCCGATAGTGGCACTGCCAGCAAATGCGTAAAAATCGAAAGCCGTAGTTAAAGTAAGGCTTCTATTAGAAATTGCAAACAATAAACTACTATCTTATCTTATCTTATGTGGGGGCCAGTCAGTGTAGACCGGCGACACTTCGACCCAGTGGGATCTTTTGTGTCGATACTCTCCCATTAACGACTGCCATAGATGTTCATGGCAGCCGGGACCGACGGCGACGGCTTAACGTGCTCTCCGAGGCACGGAGCAGGCGATAATCGTCAATCAATACGCACATCATTTCGAATAGTCATATAACTTCCGAAAGTCAGAGGTGCGCGACGTGGGTTCGAACCCGAGACCCTCTGCATTGCAGTCTGTTGGTCTCCCCACTGAGCTATCGCTGCTCTCAATAAACTACTAAGTAATTTGAAGTATCTATTATTTGTGAGACTTTTATTAGGCAACTCTAGTATTAGGTATAGATAATCTTATCGATAGAACTCTTTGTCTATAAATATACATATAGATACCTCTTTACTGACTAAAATAAACCTTCCTATTTACGTAAATAGGAACAAGAATAACTAAATTATGTTCGGTTACCTTGAACTGACTAAACTTTAAAACAATGAGACGACCAACTTCTTAGTCTTCGCATGTCCATGGCTGGTGAAAATTAACCGAAACCTCGCGGAGAGGTATAAATTTAAATAGCTTTTGTAAAAATTCGCGATGGAATCCGTAGAGTACTTTGATTCCATAGCTTCTCAACTATGTCCAGTGAAAATCAGTCCAGGCGACTGATTTTCACTTAACGCTCTTTTAAAAAACATCGTTTGTACTAGAGCAGATAGAACTTAGTTTTGCGATAGCATTTACATAGGTACTTACATTCTAGCAAAGAACATCTACTTGGTATTAGAACAACTTTTAGAGGATGGTAATTTTTTTATGCCGTCTGGGGATCGAAGCTCTGCTCCTTGCACACTGGCACACTTAGGTACACCACTGCGTCCTCGGTTCAGTCAAATATTAATGTGAAGAGCCGGCGTTCAACCAACCAGGTAGGCTAGATATGAATGAACCATGCAGCCATAGGTCATGCAGTGTTAGTAGGTACTAAGGCGGTAATAAAAACCTAACTAAGAATTCCATAGGCTCACATACCCATCTGTCTCATTTCTTTCCCTTCATCCCATTATGAATTCCTTCACCCTAAGGTCAGTAACGCGCGAGTTATACCCCTTATATTGCAAGCTATCATATTCACGAAGTCGTTCGAGAACAATGATGTTACACTAGGAAGACATTACAAGACTGTCTTCCTAGTGTCACTTACCATGGTTCTTGACTAGACACTAGACGTTTAAATTTCCGACGTCAATACAGTAGTAGCGGTTCAACTGACTAGGTTCACAAATTATATAGAAATATATGCTCGGCTTAATACGACTTACGAGTCTGTGTAAGTGCACCGATGGCGTGGAGGTTTAAGTGATCGCCTGGCCGCAGTCACTGCGCCCAATGTTCGATCTCCATACGGAACCAAAATTTGTGTGATTCACAAATAATTGTTCTGGGTCTGGGTGAACCGGTGTACGTCGTATGTATGTCAGCCTCGATGGCGTAGTGGTTAGTGTAACCGACTGCCACGCATGAGGTCGCGGGTTCGATTCCCGCACAAGTCAAACATTTGTGTGCATGAACATGGATGAATGTCTTGATCTGGGTGTTTCTATGTATAATATGTATGTACATATTTACAAAAAAAAAGTATATTTGTATGTTTATCCATTGTCTAGTACCCATAGTACAAGCTCTGCTTAGTTTGGGCTAGATGGTGTTGTGTGTATGCGACAGAATACTAAAAAAAAATCTCCTGAGGCACAGAAATTATTCCTAGACCGAAAGTTGACTTTTCTAAAAGAAAAATGAATATTCACTAATTAGCAGTGACTTTGCTCGCATTTCTTTAAAGTTCTAACTGTGAAAGAACATGTTAACATAATGTTCATCACCAGCTAAAGCTGAAACTCGACACTTAATTTTATTAAAATCACAAGTAGCCGAGACTGGTATGAAGCTTTTTTGATATTTTTGCAGGTATCGTTTCACTTACCCATTTATACATCTTAAAACTTATTTAGGTATAATTATTATGGATTATAGCTAGTACCTAAATAGTAGGTAATAGTCTAGTGGGAGACCGTTGAATTGGTACGCAAAGGTCTCGGGTTCGATCAGTGCCGGATTAAGTAAGCGCGGGGCCCGTAGCAAATTATTTCGGATAAGACTGCTTGCATACGTCAGACTTTTTGTAGAACTGATTAATTATTGGGCCGATTGAAATTCTACACATTTATACGAGCGACTTTTTGAAGAAATTGTGCGTTTACCGTATGAAATTCGGTACTTTATTTACGCCAAGGAAATAGTCGCTTACCGATTGTCTGACGTGGATTGTCTTAGTAGAAAAAGTTGTAACATTTCACGTTTTTGTGACATCAAGTAAATTCAATATCACATCTTAAGTAATAAATTTCACTCAAAAAATTACGCTCAGGCAGAGATGAGTGGGTTTAAATATGCGGGGCCCCCTTTCGCGCGGGGCCTGTAGCAATTGCTACTCTTGCTACGTGGTTAATCCGGCACTGGGCTCGATCCCAAACCTCAGACATTTCAAATATAAGTGCGCATTAATAAACAAATAATCGCTTGGCTTAACGGTGAACATCGCGAGGAAACCTGCGTTTCTGAGAGTTATTCATAATTTTCCCGAAGATGTGTTAAGTCTGCCAACTCGCTCTGAGCCAGTGTGCTGGACTAAGGCGTAACCTTTTTGAAACTGAGAAGAGGCCCATTTGTATACAGGCCTGATATCGGCGATTTGGCAGAAAACGAAACAAAAAGACAGAAAGAAATATATACTTTCGCATTTACCTCTAATATTAGTATTTATAATATAACAATTAGAAGGTATACCTAGTATTCTTCTTAGAACTTCTGCGTAACAGACATTATAGTAATGTAAAAAACATTTTTCTTTAGCATTTACTTATATAATTACTAGTAGTAATGATTGAAGAGAGGATTTGTAACATAGGACCCTATAAAGATTTCCAATCAACATCCATCGTTTGTCATTTACTTTTCAAGGATTAGATTTAATGTATTACAAGATTTGCAAGTGAAACCCTTGGACTGCCAAGCAGAGGTCTCGAGTTGAAACCTACAATACACACGTCTAACTTTTCGTGCATACCTATCTATTACAAAAAATTGCTCCCTTTTTGGTGAAGGAAAACGTCTTAAGGAAACTGTGATGTATTTGAGGAATGCACTTCTTGAGGTTTAGGAATAATACACAAATTTGCTGTACAACGTATATTGGCCGACTGGCTTGCTACAATATTATGACGTACTTTTAGCTACGTATCGTTGTCGTAGTACCCGCTATTTACAATATATTACAGAAACCTACAAGTCTGAGTAGGTAGGTATTCAGCACAATGCTCTCAAACATGTGTAAAGTCTGCCAGCCATGCACTTGGCCAGAATAGTACATAATAGTTTACCCTTCTCATATTAATAATGAGCGCGTGTGAGGCCATGAGCTTACAGCATGTGTATGTAGGTAGGTACCTATATGCTATCACGCGCTGTCATACGGTACCTATCAGAGAAAATACTAAGCTACTAGTGTAGGTAATCATATATTTTCTCTGATACCTATTCCTGACTGGGTTGACAGGTTATCACTAGCAATGTTTATGTCCTATTTAACAGAAACGAACTTATATTAGAACTAGAAGTGCTGCTGAGAATTCTTGACAGAAAACCTGATAATGTCTTGTCTCACTTCAAAACCATTTACATTTATACAAACTGATAACAACAGCGTACAATCAATAGGTACCTATATGTATTTATACTACCAATAGGCCCGAGTGAAAACTGGTTCGCTTTATATCAATTACTAACGAGAATGCATACAAGGGTGAAAAGTAGGTAGATATCTTAGGTATATGTTAATCCAGGATGTGGTCTATCAGTTTCGTACAAGTCGGTTTAGCAGTTTACGCGTAATTCAGAAACAGATATCCAAACATCTTTACAAACTTTCACATTTATAATGTTATAGAATACAATTAGGTATAAATAGTGTTAGTGGTGGCGATTCGTGGAAACTATCAATTTAGGTTGGGTAATTTTATATTTCCATTAGGTATACCTACTTAAATCACATCCCTAGATAAAACTTTAGGAGTATTCCGCTTTCAGCACCAATTTTTTCGGCACCTATGGTTTCGGCACCTAAGCTATTCCACCTTCAGCACCAATAGGTATTTTTGCTTAGTGCCGAATGTGGAATAAAATACCTATTGGTGCTGAAAGTGGAATAGCTTAGGTGCCGAAACCATAAGGTGCCGAAAAAATTGGTGCCGAAAGCGGAATACTCCAAACTTTAAACGCAAAATACTTTAGAAAGTTTCTTGATTAACGTCAGCACGACTTTTAGCAGAACTTCTCATAATTACCTATGTATATGCGAAGTGACCAAGATGCTCATTAAAAGGATTGTTTTGAATATTACCTACCTGTATAAAACATACTTACGGGTGAGGTAATAGAGTAAGTAAGTATAACATAGATACGCTATTAGCTCCGAAAGGCTAGCAGAATCCAAATGCCGCCAGCTATATTATAGTTACCATGAAATGAGCGGCAAACCTATTGCCGCTTATCGAACACTTTTACAAAGTCCAAGCTGCAAGAGAATATTTACTAACAAATAACACCTTGGAAATCTAACTCGGGGCCTCACGATCACACACAGACTTATGCTACCTGATCAACAAGTCATAATTTTGTACCTACAACCTATGTTAAAGTCCAAATTTTCTACCAAGCCTAACAGTATTAGTCGTGTACCTACAAGATCTGCTTTTCATTAGGTTTCTTAGTCTCTTCTTTCTATCTGAGCGACGAAAGTGTATTGTCATATGTAGGTATCTAAAACACATTGACCGACGAAATAGCGATTGTTATTCTGTGAAGTAATGTGTAAAGTTTGTCAATTAAGTCAAGCCTATCTTTGAGTGTATTTACTGATTTTTATCCTTGACTGTTCATTGCAAAAAGGTAGTATGGCTCTCAACTAACGCGTTGGACAACATAATTTATTTAATGAAAACTAAATCAAAATATGCTTTGTTAGTTTATTTTAATGGGATAAAACTGTTGCAAATATATATTAAAGAGTAACTACCTCTTATGAATATTTGCGAAACGCAGGCACTACGTAATGCATACAGAGCAATGCGAATAGTAGATAGTATCGCCAACGAGCTGAAGATCGCAGCCAACCAACCTTGTGTTGTGTTCCTGATGTAAATAGGGAGTCCAAGCTCTTTAGAAGACAGTGCGTTGTCAGCAGTCTTAGTTTGATGTTGCTTTGGTTGCTGGAAGCGCAATGTCTCCTTTTTGGAGGTGTGGTACCGTGATACCCGTACCTGGTGTAGCAAGCGCCTATAGACTACGGTTTATGGTTACCATAAATCGAAAGTACATTTTTACGATATTGGTAGTTTAAAGAAACTATTTAAACTTGCCACCATCCTTTGTCATCAATGTAATTAATGTGTTTTGCCTTATTGTATGGTTAACATATAGGTAACTGACTGCGTGGCTCTAGTCGTGCTCACATAGGTGACATAGGTTTGTGATTATGTTGTGATCACTCGTGAGTGCCTATGTTTAGTTAGCGGTTCGGGCCGTGATTTATTCGTACGCTCACTTCCTGGGAAATGACAATGTGGGACGTAATAATAGCTTTCGAAATACACCTAGATGTATCATCTTTAGCTACCCTTTCGGGGTTTACAAGCGTTCAGACTGTTCATATAGAACCCTAGGCGAACTCGCTAAGGCATTCAGACATCCTAACAAAATTTTGTTAGGATGTTGTTATCGTAGACAAGAGAACGTTTACCGAGTGCATTCATACTTACGTTATTTGATTTTTATTTGTAGAACACGTAACGCATTATTCTTGCAGAAGGCTTATGTCGATACCTATACGTGACGAAAGGTGAGGGCAAACGAATTAGGTACAAGCTTAGGTGGATTGCCATCCACGTTTCTTCTCCCCACTTCGCTTATTGCCCGTTCTGGCCTTTTAGCGTAACGTTACGAGAACGTTACGAATGTTGTCCACGTTTCACCTTCTAATATCTCTAAAAATAATTAATATGTGATAGCTAAAGAGTGGACTAAACCAGCTTACTTTTTTATATTGTAGTAGGTTGCGTTTGATCACGATCTGACCTGATGTTAAGTGAAGATGCAGTCGACGATGGAACACGCTTGCCTAGAAGATACCTAGCTATTCACTCGCGACTTGAAGACACCCAGAATGTACTTAATTTAGAAGAGAATGCTAAACTTGAAACGTTGATTTACAGTACATCCTAAATCGTCTTGCTTGTAGAGATTTTAAACTTTTGACTTTGTCTTGTTGTCAGTAAACATTATAGGCTCGTCTTAGGCGTGCTCTAAAGCGAGCCCAGTAAGCTTAATATGGATGTGATGCACCACCAGCCATTTGAGTTAGTATAATTATAAAAATATAATTCTTTAGGTAATATGCTATAGGTAGGTACAACTTTGTCATATTCATTGGTTTCCTATAAAAGTTTAGGTTCCATATCAGTGTACCTTCTGTGGTTATCTGTCACTGTGTGTATTGTGGGTATCCTTGCCTTACGTAGCTACTAAAATATTTGTAGTAGGTATCTATCTATCTATAACTTTCGCCTACACTTTATC
The DNA here is from genome assembly GCA_963564715.1 of Catocala sponsa. Classification (NCBI taxonomy): domain Eukaryota; kingdom Metazoa; phylum Arthropoda; class Insecta; order Lepidoptera; family Erebidae; genus Catocala; species Catocala sponsa. The sequence goes on along the minus strand of OY751337.1, from coordinate 17,395,928 downwards.
ATGTAGGTAAGTAGAAATAGAAAGTTTCATACTAATAATATAAAAGCGAATAGGTGTTTATGTTAGTTAATAGGTACTTAACACAGCAGCGAAGCCACGGATTGATATAATTTTTTGTACAAATGTAGTTTCTAGACTAAAAAGTCAGACATAGGCTATAAACGATAAGGAAATAAACTAGCATTGATTTAAATCCCGCATAAATACTTATAGGTACATCTCTGAAACCCCAGGTAAAAGCTAATAAATAAAAATACCTACACTAGATGTGCCCGCGGTTTCACCCGCGTTTATAATTACTGCGCCGCCCCCGTGAGTCATAGCGTGATGTTATATAGCCTACAGCCTGCCTCGATAAATGAGCTCTGTAACACTAAAAGAATTTTTCAATACGGACCAGTAGTTCCTGAAATTAGCGCGTTCAACAACAAACAAACAAACTCTTCAGCTTTATAATATTAGTAGATATAGATAAGATGGCGAAGTTAAATCAACTTAAATATGAAGTGGTAAATAGCAGTGCCCTTAAGCTACATAAAGAAAAAGTACAACTAAAACATAACCAGTTGGTAAATTGGCAACCAATTCGCAGTTCCACACACATCATGTGCACGTTTGCTATAATTCGATAATGTCGATTACCAACGGACTGCACTTCGGTTTTGTTTTTCTTTTCTGCGTAATATGGCCTTTGGCACAGAGTGCCATGTTTGTTGAGGAATAAATGTTTTTGATTGATGGTCATAGGCAGGAAATGTAACGTAAGATGGTTTATCTATTAGGTTGTCAGAAAAACTTGTCAAACTGTCAGAATCGTTTGATGTTGAAGAATATACCTAAACCATCAACAAGTTTGAACATAATGATCCAATAACAGACCTGTTTCTAAAAACCCTAGAAACAAGGATGCCATAGAGCATGCAGGGGCCCTATGACACACAGAGTTAGTAGTAGGTACTAGTTGTAGTGAGTGCATGCTACTAACAGAGGCGACGAACAGTGCAAAAAGTTAGGTATGTTGAAAAGTCTGTTCTAATAATCTGTAAGTTTAAGCTTAGTTTGGTAAAACAGATTTTGTTTTTGACACATCAGGTTAGAAACCTTGGTCTCTTGCCCCACATATTATTATAGTAAAGATAGATCTGTCGAAAACCAAACCAAGTTAAATCTTCCAATAAGAATCTTTTTGTATGTCGTATAAGAAGCTAACGCCTATTGGACAATCTATCAACACCAATAATGTTCATAATTCCCTCTTTAATCTTCATAAAAACATAAAGAACTGCAACATTGTTGCATTAACTGCACCTTGCAAGCTACTAGGCGGAGTAACTATGTTGCAAAGTGGGTGATAATACAATAACCAATAACTTATCGACTATTAAATAAGGCTTTCATTCAATTACGTGGTTGCTGTATAGCGTGCAAACTTGTATTGTATTTTTTGTTGATTTGTTTATGGTGTATGCACATTTGCTAGGTGTAGAATTGCAAATGATGTGTTGCGTAATTGGTGAATATTTTTCTTTTGGAATGACGAAACAATTGACTGGATTTGGATAGATGTTTAGAGGATAGACAAGATAAGGATTGCGTTTATCTGCGGAAGTTTAAATGTGGCTTCAGTAATAAAAAAGTTATGTAAGAATGTTTCATTGGTTTTAAGTGTATGATCGTGTGTCGATGTAAGTGGTCGACCATAAAATTCGGAATCACTCCTAAAAAGGCGATTTATGTGAATTTAGAAGTGACATTCAATACATGAGGAGGCTCGAAATATTAGCCAACATAATAGGTATCTTCTTTGTTTTTTCACTGTTCATTATAATATTCTTTGTATACCTATGTATTCATAAGTTCGGAATACTCTTAAGCTGCCGTCTTTTGCCAGATTTAGAGAGGAAACTATGGCTGAGGTAGATGTGCCATCAAGCACAGCGTATGTTGAGCTAGATACCTACCTTGTATATATTTGCTATGTTGATATATTTCCTGTTCAATTAGGTAAATTGTGTGGGTTAAAATAAATGCTTTAATATATTCTGAAGTCAGTTTTCTGTACTTCTGGATATACTTAGTTACTGTTTAAAAAGATACACAGATTTACGCAAAAATAGACTAAATGCAAGTGTAAGTTACATACCTAGGTATGTAACTTACACTTGCATTTCACCAGCTATGTTTAAGGCCCACGTAATATGGCCTAGCCTATTGCCGGGCTTATTCCCGGACTAGAAATTGCTTCTGAAAATTTCCGATTCGTGAATCGGCCCTAGTGAACGGTTGCTAACATAAGCGTAATCTTTTGCCCTAAGGCCTAACAGGCCAGCCTCTGAGTATGACTATTAGTCTTCTATACAGAGTGATTTCACCTAGTAGGTAAGTACCTACCTACCTACATCTGCTTCGATATTTTACGAGATAGTACCTAGTTATCTAATGCTATTGTCCAATACTTTCGTAAGCTTAACTATAGTTAAAAAATGTGAGAATCGGAACAGGTCAACTCTACAAAAGCCGTCCTAAGCACTTCTAACAAACAGGTTTCATGAACGGCTCACTGTCTAATGAATCATGTTATCTAACGCGCATATAATATTTCTTCACCAAAATTGGTTAAGTGAGAAACAGTTTAAAAACAACAAACAACTATTTGGGGAATCCGCTTCAGTAGTTGGTGTTATCACAACAAACAAAAAACGTGAGCGGGTATCTCATTCACATTCAACGACAGATGTGATGATATTCGCGCACGTCGGTCGGCGCGGGCGGCGCTTGCGCAGGGCACGCGCGGCCTGCGCGCATCGTAAACACGATTTTTACTACCACTCGAACGCTCGTAAACGTCACGTGAATTGCGCCGTTTGTAGAACTCCCAGTAAACACCGCTCAGATTATTTCGTATACGCCTCTGGGGCTAAACCTCGATATAAATTCGATACTTTATTGACGCAGCCCACCGAAGCACGTGGATTGTTATTATGCCGTTCTTTAGACGTTTATTGAACCATTATTGACTTGTTTAAAGTATCACCCGTTTAATAGAGATAAAGGAGTCGTTGATAGTTTATGTCTTCATCGTGTGAGGATATAACGACGCCCGTCGATTTGCTCGCTTACAGCGTCTCGATGTCTGGTTTGACTCGATTGCGGACGTTTTATGACTGTAATTTTCCTTTTTATTGACTCTTTAAGTTATTGGTGATCATAGGATTGATAACAACCGATGCTTCATAATGGATTTATAATTTATGTTCGCCATATTTGTAAGATTTTATATCTTCTGCCTACCTACCTACCTACCTACCTGCTTATTAGAACTATTTTGAATTCCAGTAGCGATGTTTAAACTGTTTTAATGGCTGTTTTGAATATGCCAATATTTGTATAAGCTTCATACATAAATTATATTTGATTATAGCTAAATTTAAATATTAAACATATTAGAATCAATATTGTTTATCGATATCATGAATAAATGATCACCTAATTGGGCAAAGTATCTGTAGTAGAGTTCACGCGATCGTAATGCCATCTATTTTAAAATGTAGCAACTAAATTAATATACTTTTTCTCTAACTGGCTACTATCAGTTAAACATAGGGCTGACACATTTAAATAATGACACTGTTATATGATTATTTTTGATTATTAATAAACAAACAAATAATAGGAATGTTTTCTATTAAGAATGTTTCAGTGCCATCTATTGTCATTTTGTCGCGATCTCATTGTTGGAAAGCTCGAAGCGTTTCAGAACCATCGGGTAACATCCAAAGGTCAGTGCACGAGTAAAAAAATATATTAATTTTATTTTATCACAACAAACATAACGAAAGTGAAATTAAACTGAACGTGATAACAATAATGTTGCGAAGATATAAAATGCAAAACATGCTATAAATACACTCTCATTATAATCTTATCAAACTCAACGAGACAAGTAAAACAAACACACGCGTCCGTACGCAACTATTTATAGTATAATGATTTAGTTTTATGATCGCCTATAATGTTACGTAATGTCTCATCTTTGTATGAAAAAGCGACATAACTGCCAATAGAAAAGCGATAACATGGACATAAAAGCGAATTTTATTGCTTTATTCATCATTCAGCTATATAAATTCATCAAGACACTTGTTAATCGTAAAATAAATCTTATTACACAGTAAAATGATGTTTAAATTGACGACAAGCGTTTTATTTTCGTCATAACAATAAAATTTATTTTTACGAGCATGCGCTAGTGTGGTTTGTGTTTAGCGCCATCTAGCGGCCGGTGGCGGGACAGCGTCGTCAAAGTATTTGCTGACGTCACTAGATGAAGGTTTTACGATGCGTTTACAACGCTTCAATGAATGGGAGGTGTCGGAAATGTGGATTTTGTGATTTTAGGAAAGTGTGTGCTTGCATACACATAGCTACCAACGTACAATATGATAGACATATAGATATACCTATTATAATTAAATAAGTTATTAGATAGTTACCTACTTGCCTACTAAACATGGATATAGCCTAACTACCAATCTGACTAGATAGGTAGGTACAATATCTATGTAAGTATAATGAATTAATGACTGAGTTATAAATTTTAGTTGATTTGTTATTAATAACATAATGACATTGATAGGTACCTAGGTAGTTACCTCATTTTAATTTATCTATGCTTAGCTATAAGTACCTATGTCTTATAGGTATATGATAGGTACTTAGCTATAAGTCTACCATCTATTATTATATACTACATTGTGGCAAAGCAATAAAATTTTTAATTTAAATATACCTAATTACAAAATACTTAATAGATAAGTAAGTACATCACTGTTCTGTTATTTTTTTATCTATACTCAATTAATTAAAAATCTTAGGTAAAATAATTATTTTTTGTAAATCTTTTATTATTTTGCCTAGCAGGACATTATTTTAATTTAAATTATCTTCTAAGTACTTACTACGTAGTAGGTAAGTAGATAGGTACGTACCAAAGTACCTATTTAACTAGAACTGCCTAGGTACCCAAAGAATATAATTATTAAAAACGGCTATACCTACTTATGTAGATTATAGAGACAAACGTAAGTTTCTTATCTATATACCTACCTACTTACACAGACATAATAATAATAATGTAAAACAAGAAAATAAACAACATTATTTTTCACAAAGAACCATTAAAATTAAATCTGAACACAAAAATAATATTCACAATTTAAAATAAATAAACAATTGCACTCTACTAAATTCGACCTATATTTCGTACACTAGCGTGTTCTCCAGACGCCGCCCGTGCCGAGTGAGATCCAATGCACACACACAAATGTCCCCACGCACTTTCCCGGACACATTAAAACTAAACTAACTTTGCATAATTGTCTCATTCACGCACATAGCATCGTTACCGCGAGTTCGATATGCTATCTCTTTCGCTCGCGATCGTCAAAATGGCCTCCAAACGAGATATTTTGAAGGAACGCCGCCAACTTTTGTTGCTGTAATGGGCGGAGCGTGCATGTACAGGGGCGCATTCAGTCGGATTTGTGTTCTTAGTTTCTTACGGAGATGTGACTGTTTTCATTTGATTATAAAATGTATTTTATAGATTGTAGTAATTAATATAGGTTAAAAATATTGTTTTGAGTAATATAGCGTCATATTTGTAAATAGTAGATACTTATATTGTATAATTCATTTTAATAGAAAAGTTATCTAAGTATCTAGGTACTTACAATATAGTAGGTATGAATCGAGCCCATGAACTGTCGATTGTAAGACCTTACCCGTATTCGGCTACTGGTACTTTAATTTAATCGATTTAGTATTATAATTAAGTTATAATTTAGAATAAGGATTACATAAGTATGTAGTACATTGATAGTGATAGTTTACATCACATATAATATAAAGCTTATCTAATTCTAATATAAAACAATAAAATCAATCAGAATACAACTCTACTAAACTAATTCATTATTTCATACTGGTTGGAATAAATTGATCCTTATTTTCGTTTCGATAAGGTTCATTTTTCAGTCATAATATTAGCATATTGTATGTCATCAATCCAAAGCATTCATAGGCAATCAAACTCTATAATGATTGAAAACCGGTAATAATTATTTGAATATACTACATTCTACATCGCTAGTCTACGCAAATACAAGATTTATGCGTTTACTATGCGATAAAGATAGCATTAACATCGCTTTAGTATTACCAAATATTAACGCCTTTGTGGCAAATATATGTAATCTAAATAATTCAGAATCACCATCAACAATATTTAGATAAAATCAAAGATTACTATAAAAATTTAAATTAATATAACGGTCGGCAAAATATTGGTCATTAGTTTGATTCGCCAATAGTTTTAGTAGTAAGTATGTACTTATTTATTTATTATTTGGACATCTAGTACTTGTTACATTATTTCTACGTAACTAAATAACACTACTAAAAATGGCTAAATGCTCAACTTTTTAAGGCGTCACAACATGCATTATTATGATGTAACATTAGTATTACAATATATAAAAGAAGAGGAAAAAACACTGGTATAATTTATTTGTGAGAAAATTGAGAAATAACAATAAGAAAATTACCAGTACCAGTACCAGTCATACAGGTAAAATTCGCATTCCGTTGACAAATTCTGTCTGGATTTATGTGCATAATGGAGTATTATTGGGTTTGAAGTCTAATAAACCAAATAGCAAACTAAATAGGTATAGAGAAACGAAGGATTTTTTTACTGCACGTACCTACTTGCAAAGCTTAAAAGAGAACTTTACCTATTACATTGTGCACAGCAAAGTGAACCTTAAAGAGAACTGTAATAAGGCGATAACTGCACATCCCTCTAGACTCTTAGGGCTGATTATGAAGTTGTCCGATAGATTATCTGAGGTATATTAATAACAGATTTCCTATATTAAACTGTTAAAATGCCAAATTTATTCCATAGTTGGTCTATTTGGTGTTTGACAATATACTCTGAGATCCTTATCTACACAATTTTTTGTACAATATATTTATGACTCGCGTGAAATGTTGGTAATAAATAAATTATATGGTCAAATCTAATGTATTTATAAATAATTTTCAATAAATTAAATGTAGGTGTCATATAAAACAATTTATTTTGATTAAATTTTTATTATCTTATATTTGCATTAAATTTTAGTCTAATAACTATCCATCACAAGCAATTTAAGTTCTTTTAAAATAGCATTATTTAATAATTAAAATTAAATAAGTAATAATACCTAATACATCACTATTTATAATATTAATACGTTATCTTGCAATAACATTATAATTAATTTAAATTATCTACTAGAAGATAAAAACATAAGAAATGGATATTTTCATGAATTATTTACATTAGCACAAACCTCCGAATTAAATTTTAAATATTGTGGCAAATTAAAAAGCTCCTTTTCAATAGAACAACACTGCAAAAAATACACAACCCAAGGTCACTAGAATTCGTCCCTGGATGCAGGAATTTGGATATGGCGACGCGACGGATGCGTTGTGCGACGAACGGCCAATGTGACTTTATTTATTTTAAATTGTATTATTTCGTCGTTTAATCATTAAAATACTTGTGTTTAGTGTTAAAATATAGTGTCCTAGGTACTGTGTATAATAATTAAGTGGCTATTGTAAGTTAAATCAATTAAATAGTTTAAATATCGAACCGTGTTTGTATCGTCCGCCATTACGCTCGTTGGCGACGCGTAGCCGTTTGTAGAGATCGATAGCTATATGTCTGTCTCTGTCACACTTGTGATAATAAAATGTAAGTGCGAACGTTTTGAGTTTTGTGACTGCTATAAAATGATTTAAAATTAATTTTTAATTGGAGTTACGTACCTACAGGTAAATGTGATACCTACTGTGTTTAAGTTTTGGGAGAATCTTCTCAATGCAATTATGAATGCAGTTCAATTGTTAGGTATTTCGTTAGCATGTTTTCCATTGTTCCATATTCATTTGAGGATTAGTTACATTTGTATCCACTTAATTAATTACTCGATTACGTTTATAATGAAAGTATTTATTGTACTAGGTATAAGGTAACTTGTTATCAGAATGTCAGAAAGCGTCGTCAATCTATCCTCATCGATTCAAGGCTATCCTAGAGTCTGTAAGCTCACTTTAAATGAACCTATTTTGAATGTCTTTGGTAGGTATCTACTTAGATTAAAAATACTTATGATAATAGGTATATCTAATTAGGTACCTACCTATTTTAGATTTGATGGATTGGGGCAATAGTCTCCCACGGTGGTTCTAATGTTATAAAAAATTTGTTAATCCACAGATAGGAAGTTATTTCGGTTAGGTAGGTAGGTACATGTAGGTAATAATAAAATGCGGAAGCTAAATCGGTGGCAAGAATACAATCTCTATTATCCCTTTATGTGCCTATATCATATAGGTTTAGGCATATTTACCTATCTAGACCTACGTAATGCCTAGGTACCTATAGGTACCTACGATGTCTGATATTTGTGTAAGTAAGTAGGTAGATATATACCTACCTACCTAACCTACAGGAAGATAGGTAGTAGGTAGGTACCTACTTAGTAGGCACCTAGAAAACTTCCTTTGCAAGGCTTTATGAAAAAGTTAATCAAATTAATAACAATAAAAGACAGGCTATTTTGGTTTGCATTTAAGTAGGTACCTACCTAAAGTCATGTAGAGACTGTATGACTGTGTCACCCTTTTGTGGTTTAACCCCAGAATCAATATTGATGAAACTTGATACTAAGATTAAGTAGGTACCTACCTACCTACTTAAGAAAAGATATCAGCAGGGTCTATTTATTAAAGCACAAATACCTATGTCGTGGATAAAAGCTAGTGATTGTATCTCAGAGTTTAAATGTAGCTATTAAATATCGAATGGACTGAAGACCATTCGGTCTTTCATATTGCAAATTCATAGGTAATTTTTATTTAGGAATTAGGTGCCTATGTTATAATAAATAGGTCATCGATTGTAGAGTACCTATCTAGGTAGGTACCTATTGTTTTAGGTATATTTACACGAATATTAAGTATTGACAACAGGCATGGTCAATGCGAAGCAGGGACTGTCTCAAAATCTAAATCTTCCTGCAGTTCAATCATTTAATCGATCGGTAGATCCATTAAAGCAGGGAGAATAAGCTTCAATTCATCACAGATTGTTTTTCAATAGCAAATAGCCACAATCTTACTAAGTATTAGGTATAGGTATGTATACCTACTTACTAGATATTGTATCTAATTACAACAAATACTCATTTAGTCACCTATATCTTGGCTGCTATCCAAAGAAATAATATTCTAACCTAACGATCTCAAAATATCTTCAAAATGCAAATATAGGTACCTAGCTATATAACCTACCTGTAAGTAAATAGGTAGGTACCTATATTTTTTCATATTTATACCTAAGTGTAACTTTGTGAAACTACAGACATTTAGGATACTTAAGATTTACTTTGTTAAACTAAGTCACAAAGTAGGTACCACTGCGATGTTGGTCTACTGGGCTAAATTAAAGGTTCAATGCCCAGGTTCGGTAGGTATAAGGTTGTTAGGTTTTATGGCAGTAATAATATATCAGTATCTACTTACCAAAACAGATCTAGGAGCTGTGCCCCGTAGACTTTGTATACCTATGTATAGCAATAGGCAGCAAATCTACCTATTGCTCATTATACCTACTTACCTACCTACCTACCTAGTTACCTACCTAACTTAAACATCTTAGGTGGTCCGTTGAAAATAACCGATGTGACTCTTTATTATCTACCTTTTATATATTTATTGATATTTATAAATATGTAAATAAATAAAAGATCTGTACCTAATATCACAGAGCGAGTAATTAAATTACGCTAGCTTTCTATTAGAGGTTGGTTCTATAAATATCAAGTTCGTCAGTGACACCTAATTAGTAATTACATAGGCTATACAAATATGAAGCTTATATTGTCGAATTTAAGGTCCTGTCTGCGCTTGACCTTTTGTTACTCGGAACAGATATCACCTATTATTCTTTTTCGCTTTTAGTAGAATTCTGGGCGAAAATTACTTAGGTACGTGTCCTGTCATCTTTACAGCGTTTATCTGCCATGATTAAGAAACATATCTTTAGATATGGTAAGTTAATCTATAGGGCTGCACCCTACCCACATGAAGCTTGATAAAAACATGGCGGCACAACGATCGATTACGATTGGTGTTCATAAGTCACGTGATCCTGATGTCGACCAATAGGAACGGGCCTCCTTGTCACGATTTGACAGCTGTCAGATAGTGAGGCCAGGGCTTGTCACATGGTCGTTTTGACGTCATCAGTAGCAAGTAAGAGTAGGATATTAAGTAATGACGGAAACTGTGTGTCTTTGTGAATTTCGGGATGTTTGTTAAGCAATTTTATCTGCTAATGAACAAATATATCTAATACATTTGTAAGAATTAATTGTGTTGGTATCTATTTAGGTAGGTACCTATATTACCTATTGCAAACAAAAAATGGCTAGCTATCAAATACAATTTATAAATGAAGTTTCTTTGATATACCTATATTATCTACTTAATGAAGTTAGACTAAGAAATGCGACAGCTATCTAAAATAGTACCGACCTATCTACATTCAATATTTAACGTATCTACGTTAAATATTTTTTTATAAATTGTTGTACCTGCCTAGGTACCTACTGAATAAATTATTCTATTCTATCTGTTAGTGTATGTGAAGAAGTTGAATACAACGACTTCAAATCCGTTTAATGATAGATTAAATATTATGGACCCATACTACCTACGACGAAAAAATCTCTACCCACTTTTAAATGGAGTATTCCGCTTTCGGCACCAATTTTTTCGGCACCTATGGTTTCGGCACCTAAGCTATTCCACTTTCAGCACCAATATGTATTTTATTCCACATTCAGCACCAAGCAAAAATACCTATTGGTGCTGAAAGTGGAATAGCTTAGGTGCCGAAACCATAGGTGCCGACAAAATAGGTGCCGAAAGCGGAATACTCCTTTTAAATTATGTATTCGATAAGATTAGTCCTGTAGGTACCTATACACTCAAAGGCTGCAGATAGTAATTATATATCCACCTAAGTACCTATATTACACCAAAATTTCGACGGTTATTTTTTAGCCTGAAGTAATATAGAACATGCCTGTATGTGCATATTACCAGGGTTGATCCCAAGACTTTACTGCTAGAAAAATTCAACAACTTTTTCAAAGTGGGCCTTACGACCGGCTATTCAGCGATCGCGCTTAACTCACTCGACCAACAACATGGCAGTCGAAATTCTGTTTAAAAACAAAAATATGTTTATCACACGTGTTTGACCTTTATTTATAAAGACTCATCTACAAAACAATAACTTGCAAACTAAAATGTTAATTTAGATATCTTAAGTTTAAGCAATAAAATATGTATAGGTATTATGGTATCAAAACCACTTTATAGGAAGATAAAGCGTAATTTCGTTTATAACAAATAATTATTCCTTCCGAATACAAACATTTTCATGCAACCAAATTAAAAATTGATTGGGCAATTTAAATTCGTAATCACGTAGGCCGTTTTCCGTCGGAGAGCTAATTTTACTGACCAGTATAAATAGACCTGTGACGTAGAACAAATTTACACTAATCTGTTGGAGGTGAATGTGTCTACAAGGTCTTTCTTGGTACACTTTAACGTTAGATGTAGTTGATATATTTGTCCGTTGCTATTTTAGTGGAACTCGTGTCGAATAAATGGCTTGAGATTAAAAACTTGCCCACGCTATGGGAAATTATTTTAATGGGTTTTATATTGAGAGTCTACCAATCATATGGATTGTGTGCTAGGTGTGAGATATTGTTGGGATAGATATAGTTTATAAGTATTTGGATAAAATGTATGTAAAATGTTTTCCATATATTCAAAGTATATACCTACCTATTTATAGAGATACCTTACCCGGTATTCTTTTGACTGTATAAGCAGAATGGCCCATGATTCTAAACAGGTGTAATAGGTATGTGAGTGAATTTTAAGTCTATGGGAACTTGGTTATGTGATCGCTTTAATAAATAAAGTTTTGATTTCATGTAAATTTATAACGGGACCGCGGCACCATTAAAAAGGTTTCCATTAATGTACCTACACCTCCTCTGAATGCTTGTTCAAGTTTAGTTATGGAAGACAAATAATAATATTGTATTAAAGTAATTAAACCAATAAAGACTTACAATGAAGACAATATAGAGATGTATGGACAATGATCTCTTGAAGATCAGAGATAGAAGGCGGGAGAAATCTCTTTCACTGAAATTATGTCATCTTATGTACATATATATTTATTTATGTATCTTATTATTATTTGTACTTATTAGGTACCTGTGCCTATTTTATTATGAAAATAAAAGCAAAAGTTTGGTAACAGATGTGGTAGAATATATTATATATTATTTTTGTTAAAAACGTAGGTATAGAAACCGATATGTAGGTACCTACTGGGTTAAATTATTTTATTATACCTAACAGTTGTCACTACACCCAATTCTATAGAATTTTTTACAAATATACTTAAATAAAATATGTAGGTTTTGTAGCGATATAAATTTAAACGGTAAATCATAGCACCTTCCAGTCCCCTCTTCTACAAGTAAGAGTATGTAGTTCGGCGCGAGAGCAAGCTCCCGAAAACCTGTTCAATGTCAAGTTATGACAATTAACTATTTAAATAATTTTCCTATCAACGTTGTTAGAAGCGAGCTCATAAACAACTATGTGTAGGCACCGACGTGTTACCTTATTAATTATTTATCAACCGAGCTCTGCGCGCACGCACGTTTATGTCGCACGTTGTGTCCTTGTGTGAATCATGCATCCCTGTATAAGTCGAGTTTTCAACGTAAAACTATATAAGTATTTATGTATTTTCATATAATTAAGATAAGCGTATGGCGTGTGGCCTATGGACTATAGCGATGGGTACTAGGAATGTTACATCCTATCATCCCTATCACGTATTGCCAACTATCAAAAAAGGAATAGGTAGGTAGCCTTGGTGTTAGTGGAACAAAAAATAGTCAAATACTTATAAGTGCTGTTTATGCCAGCGCAACGTTATCTCATGAAGCTGTAGACATCCTATATAATCTAGGCGTTTCTAGGGTATGAACACAAGGTTATTTGGCTGTGATCTTCTGTAGCCTGGGGGATACACCCCGGTCTGGCGCTCAAGATCACAGCAACTTTTAAGATTAGTCCATCGAATTTTTAACATACCTAAATCTTCGTAATTTGAAGGAAACAGCGTTATATGTATTAACACCTGGGATTCTGCTCGAGATTTCAGCAGAATTCTTGGTTTGAAAGGATATTACGCCGTGTCCTTTAAATTTGGATTTTTATGTTAAAGATTCGATACTAATCTCAATTAGGTATTACCAAAAATTTTTAACAAAAAAGCAAACCGACTTCAAAAAAGAATATTCTAAAACTTAAAATGCACTAAAAATTTAAAAAATAATTGCATATTCTTGTGCATAATTAAATTATTGTTATTAATGGAGTCGGTGTCAGCCAAGGTAGGTTTATAACTAATTAAACATGAGATGTCTTACTATAATCATAACATAACATTGGCATGCACAATTACACACATAGACGCAGCACGCGGCGCGGGCGGCTGACACCGACTCCAAAAATTACAATAATTTAATTATTCTCAAGAATATGCATGTATTTATTAACTTTTTATTGCATTTTAAGTTTTAGAATATTCTTTTTTGAAGTCGGTTTGCTTTTTTGTTAAAAATTTTTGGTAATCCTCCTTTTTTAAAAGTCGGTTAAAAAGTACTTTAATTTTATCCCAGACTTAAACGTATTGTCATCCATTGTCCATACGTATAGATTGTTTAGTGGCATGTGTAAGTACATAACAAAACATCACGTTTGTAGGTCTCTGAAGGATGAGCCGTGACGTAGATACCTACATCACTTGCATAATTATATCCCTTAAGTTTAGAACTAACGATTTACAGCCAGCTCCACCGTCTCCTGCGCATATTTCACAACCCTGTCCTGTTACTAACAATTCTCTTACAGATAATCCAAACCTAATTTACCCGACACAGAAATTTAAAAAATGCCGATATGACGTTACTATGTATCACATACAGCCTTAGAACGCGTCATCAATTATGCATACAAACAGAAATAGCTATCACTTACAAGGTAGTACATGAACAAGATCTCCATAATCCGAAATCAATCAACATTGCATCTAATGCTTAAAAAAGCTCTTCGGGTGTCATCGGCGCCGTTCGTCTGTCTTCTACTGAACGCCCCGGACATGAAACGTAAATAAAAATATAAATATTTCGACGGATATAGGGCCGGGCGCGTGCGCCGGCGCCGCTGTGTTTTAGCATTCAACTCTCGACTAGCATTGTTTGTTTTCACGCTGAATCGTTTACCTGTAATTGCGTGATTGTTTTATTGAGTTTCAATAATAATAGGTAATGATGGAATGTCTCTGATGTAATATCTCAAGGCTGAGGCTGCTGATGTCACGAAAAGGAAATTAAATGCGGCTTGAATGCATAATGCAGTTGTTAGAAAATTGAGCTACGTAAATTATAGTCGCCTCATGTCTGAACTCTATCTACTGCTATTACATTTGACTTATGTGCTTACATTACTCGGTTCGTTTTATGTTCGATCTGTAGGGCTGTCAACGTTTTACAAAGTCTAGTCGTGAATATATTTGTTTTATATTATATCTATACTAATATTATAAAGGTGAAGAGTTTGTTTGTTTGTTTGTTTACTTGAACGCGCTAATCTCAGGAACTACAGGTCCGATTTGAAAAATTCTTGCAGTGTTAGATAGCCCATTTATCGAGGAAGGCTATAGGCTATATATCATCACGCTAAGATCAATAGGAGCGGAGCACCAATTAAGAATATTTCAAAATCGGAGGGCTTTTTTTCCTTTTGAGAGCTTCCGCTGCGTGCGCTGCGTAAACAGTTAAAGTTTCGCAAAAATTATGTATTAGAGAATTGTTCCGCTTTAAAAGTTCTAAAAAAAAATCCGCGACAGCATATGTCTATTTTTAAGGTTGGCTTACTATAAACTTTTTTATGCCAACCAAATTTGTTCTAAAATAATGCATTATTTGCTAAGGTGTTTTTATAAACATGATATTAATCCTTATCCAAATAAATATGTTATTCATCACAAGTATTTAATTTAAAACAAAATTGTCTTTTACATCATTCGATTTCAATGAATATCTTAGGAGATATTGCAGTTTTAAAATAACATCGCAGCAAAATAATTACCCATTACAGACATACAAACGATGTTTCTCCTGGTTTATTCTGCGTGATTTTAAATTAGCACTGTAGGTATATTTATAAAATTTTGTTCAATAGTTCTTATGTGGTTCGTGGATTTAACAAAGAAAGTTTCAGCTCCTTTACAATTGTATTATAGGTGCCTACGACCCACTCTTATTTGACGCAGATGAAGTTGCGCGGGTCAGCTATCTATACTAATATTATAAAGCAGAAGAGTTTGTTTGTTTGTTTGAACGCGCTACTCTCAGGAACTACTGGTTCGAATTGAAAATTCGTTTAGTGTTGGGTAGCCCATTTACCGAGGAAGGCTATAGGCTATATAACATCACGCTATGACCCACGGGGGAGGCGCAGTAACGATAAACGCGGGTGAAACCGCGGGAACATCTAGTACAATAATATAATATCAGCCCTATATAATTATAAACTGTATCACTGCTGGGCACGGACCTTTTCTCAGTATTAGGAGAGTTAGTCCATAGTCCACCTTGCTGGCCTGGTGCGGGTTGGCAGACTTTACACATCTTTGAGAACATTATGGAGAACTCTCAGTCATCCAGGTTTCCTTACGATGTTTTCCTTCACCGTTAAAGTGAGTGATAATTATCTATTTAATACGCATATAACTAAAGTCAGAGACGCCTTTGGACCCAAGTTCAGATCTCTGCGTGGCAGTTAACAGTCTCGCAATAGGCTTTAATAAAATTAACCGAAGCGAATAAACGATCACAAACATTCACATATATTTTCTCCGATCTAAAGAGCTCACGCAAAGTTAGGTGTTTAATACGTGTCCCAGTCAGTCACCTGACTTATAACGTTTTGTTGCATCTCCTCAAGCTAATCTGTATACCTACCTACCCTGTTGCAAATGTGTACAAATTGGTTAAACGGTTTGGCCACTACGTTTTAAAGCATTCAGTCAGTTCGTTCATTGGAACATAACCAAGTAAATCCTTGCGGGATAAACAATAATAAATTGTGTACAACAATAAATTAAACTTTTCTTGCCTATTGAAATATGACAACGAAGAAAAATCATTGCCAATTAGATAAAGATGTCGTTAGTTCAATATAACGCAAGCAATTGACGCGCCAACAATGAGGGCTAGCGCGCTTGAATTCACCGCTAGAGGTGCTAGTGGATGGTAAGGTCTAGACGTCAAACTTTACAGTCATTTCAACAGTAACCATAGAAATCGACAATATTATGACCGCCAAAATACGGCTTTTGACAGCAGGTGTGATAGTGTTGACAGGACATTACTCGCTTGTGGCGCCGCCTGGTGAGCACAAAAACGATAGCCCTCATTGTGTTAATTGCTAATAGTAATAATCGATTAAAAATATTAAAATGACAGAATAATGATTATTAATCGATTTAGTTTCTTAAATTAGTATGTTTATAATAAAATTATAACTGTTACCGATCAGCACCACCAATGTACCTACCTATACCTACCTATCCAATTGTATTGAAATGCAATTTAAAAGAGTGGCTGTGAGTTTCTTGCAGGTATCTTCTCATAGGCTCAAGCATTTACGCCTTTGCCGAACCTAGCAACTAACTTAAATATAAATTCAGCAACTTCACTTAACTCTCAATTCATAAACGTTGACATTCATAACTTATTTTGTGACCTAAATTAATGAATGATTTTTGACTTTGACTTTGAACCTAACCACACTTGTGATTTGTTTGAATTCTTATAAAAGCTCCTTGCGACCCCGAACGATCTCTAGTATGTGGATATAGGTATTAAACATAATGTTTATAAGACTGACTCCCTTAAGTTAAGCTCTGCAGACTGGAAGTAGCGATTGAATATTCTTACGTCACAAAGATTAACGCTATGGGCGTCGAATGCACAATATGAGTATACAATATTCTAAGTAAAGGAAAGTCAACGCGTGTCTAAACGCTGTCTATTGATGACACGAACTGTTTTGTTTTAAAGTCTATTCACGTTCAATACCTGTCTCTGGAGGATCGACTGTTGGCCGATGGTCAACCCATTCTATCATTAATTTCCTGGAATTTACTCGTCAGTTGATCATATACTGGACTTGCCTCCGCATTCTTATTTTATGCATAGGATAGGCATAATAAATTGGTTAGTATACCTACCTATAAGAGATGGATATATGCGTGTAACTAAACATGTAAATATAAGTAGGTAGGTATGTCGATTCAATAGTAGTCACCTAACAACACCTAACGTGTGTGGTACATAAATTATTTTTTATTGCAAGTGCAATGTGATAATGTAATACAGTGAGCAATGTAGGTAAGTAGTGTAAACTTATCACCTCATTGACTCTGACAAAATACTGTCATTTCAAGATATCTTATGAAGCAGCTACTGTATATTGTAAAATGTCAGTTTTTTCAGTTTACCGATTAGAAAAGCACCTGCAGTTAGAAATATTCTCCTATAATAGAGAATGTTTTCTACGTTGAAAGGCAATATAAATCAGCTGCTTCTTGTGTCGAACAAATTAACATTTCATTCAAACAATTAAGCCAATCGATTATATTGAGAATGTTACCTCTTTAGTTCCACAGTTGAAATTGGAAAATATCTATTTAAGAAATAAGAATTCAATGGCTTAACTTTCTTCATTCTTAAAGTTGTTTTTTGGCAGTAAAATAAACTGCAAAGTTCAAAAATGTGTTGGTTACTCTATGGCCAAAGTTTATACTAAAAACTTTTTGACTAACTGTTACAACCGAGCCATTATTTATATTAGCTCGTGGGGGAATCTTGATTTAGTTACAACCATACGAAGTTATTACCCATGCCATCTTAAGAATTCTATTCACAAAATAACATGTATACGTCCAAAGACAATAAACAACCTAAAACTAACAATTGAATCTAGAAAGAGCATGTCTCCATAAACAATAGCGCGATAGAATCGGTTCCAACAAATACTTATTCATTCCATATAAATAGTAGCGGCGCGATAGGAATAAATCTTGGAAATTAGAATAAGGAAACTGAATAACGATATTAATTTTCGTTGTATACAATATACAAAAGCGGGTAACCTATGGCATACTAAGATTGTAAACAAAGGCGGTGGTCGCTTAGCCTCGTAGTTCCAGAGTTATCTGAGAGCCACGGCCCATTGTGCCGGCGCGGCGGCGGCGGCGGCGAAGCGACGCGGCGCGGGGCAGACACCTATCTATTTTATTTTCAGTCCATTGGTGTTCGCTGATAGTACCTAGTGTATGTAGAACATATTCAAGCAAGAGTGGGATGGTACAAGTTTTACGTTCGTCGAACGATGTTGGTGTGGAAAAATCTGCGTTTTATTTTGTGTATTATCTTTGATATTTACTTTGGGTAAACGTATGCTCGAGCCTTGTTCAATCATATTGTTTGATATAAGTAACAACTTTCATGACATATTTTCTACAGAATGTCTTTGAGATATTTTGCGTATAGCCACGGAAAGAAATCTGTTTAGGCATCTAATGAATTTAGTTCTAGATACAAAGTAGATACCTACAAATAGTATTAGGCACTATTTGATACCTATAGGTAGACTTACGTAGAAAGCTTTTGCTTTATAATATTTAATAAGCTGTAGACATTTCCCGATTCTACCGCGAAAAACTGGATCGAAACAATTTTTACGTTAGTTAGTTTTATAACTGTCCTTAGTGTTCAGTCCTTAGGTATCAGTAGACATGCTCGCAAGACCACTACCTAGGTAGGTATGTTAAAACTCTAAAGTATAAATTCATAATTCATAGTAAAATATAAGATTGCAATGCATGTCAATAGGTATAATTAAGTATGTACCCAAATAATATTACTTTCTACGCGAGAAGAAAAGGCATTTTTAATTAATCTTACCTATGACCATTAAAATAGGTAGAAATTGTCATACAATTGTGGGAACTATTTACAGATGTAATGATTGTTCTTATGCTTTTACTAAGATAATTTAATCAGCCATACCTACCTACTTAGGTATCACATAGATTTTTTCTCACACTGAAATGAGAGTGACAGTTTATGGTTTTAAGAGTTGAGTAGAATATAAATGAAGAGGCCATAAATATTATAATGAGTGGGTTTATTTTTTAACGACAATTGCAGTTTCATATTTTAGTCAAGGTCAGCAATTCTTTATTTAAAAATTCATTTGCATAGCAATTAATAATATCTGGTATTTTAAGACTTCATACATTAATAGAAAACTGCTGACGGAATGATAGACGTGTCTAGCCTTTCATCAATAGTTCGGTATCGGAAAATTGAATCGAAGGTGAATACTGGACGTGTAGAGAGATAGAGCCGAGGTAGAGACAACGTAGAGTACAAAAAGACAGCGGCAGCTGGCGCCGGTCGACGGGCGGCTGAAAATACCCGCGCACACCCCGCGGTACGCGCGGCTTACATGACGCTACTTCGGATCATACATTTCTTATATTTATTCATTTAATATTTTAAGAAATAACTATACCTTGCAAAGTTTTTTTAACGGTAGGATAGCTTAGCCCAGGCCAAGCTATCCTACTGTTAAAAAACTTTGGAGACGCATTAGCCAACTTAGCTATGCGTCTTCAAATAATGTGATATTAAGTAAATTAGACTAGTTTTTTGTTATTTAAGACAAGCACCTATTTTATGCAATTGTACCGTCAAAGGGTAAACTGGTATAGAATATCCATTGCCTTTATTTCGGCTAAAGCTTGTTTTAAAAGGATCGGAGGCTCTTAGTAAAGAAGAAGTAGAGGTAGAGGCTCTGTAGGAATAATTTTAACGAAACGATAAAAGAATCTAGTTGTCATGGTACTTTCAATGGAATTTCTGTGGAGGTCCTGGAATTAAACCTCTGTTCCCTGTTCCCTGAGCACGCCTATGTACCTAGGTACCTACCTTTAAAGTTCGTTTGTTTTGTGAATACAGTTTGTTACATAAATATACTTTTAAATATGAGTTTGAAGAATTGCTATCAACCTTTATTTATATAAGAGATTATAGATTAAAGAGAATCATAATAGGTACGTAGGTAGATAAGAATCCGAACTAAGCAAAGAATTTTCTCTTTTGTTTATTAGTATTTACAGTTCAGATTTGTATGAAAGAATATTTTGTATGTTAAAAGCACTAATTATATACCTAGGTATATACCTGCCTAAAAAATTTAAAAAACAAGCTACAAATAAACGAAACAAAAACTCGACCATTGTTCTCTACATAAGATTAGGTAAATTAAAAAATGATTCACACCTGACAAAATACTAGATACCTACAACACGTTACGGCGAACAAAATTAATCAAAATTATTTTTTTATTTAGTTAACTCCGTTCTGTATGGCCTCGACACAGTGCGCGCGGTCCCAATCGCTCGCGACAAAAAAGTCGGCCATTTTGAGTACGTGTGAGCCGACCGCTCGGAGCCCCTCCCGCTACCGTGGAGGGGGGCGCTATAGAAAGACTTCCTATAACTTGATACTTACTACACTTGAATTTGAACCTTACGCAATTCTAATAAGGGTTATATATGATGTCTGTTTACACAAGATTGGGTAGTATACTGGCTGTTTATGTAGCCGAAACTGCCGCTTCATACACCGACGGCGTCACAGCCATCACTTTCATTATTATTGGGCGATTCACGACGTTTACTCGGCACTCGCCGAGAATCTCTGTTCCGTTGTTCAATTAAAATCTAGATGATTGTTATTTTGATTGTTTCCGTTTTTGATGTACGTTTTTCTTGTTTTATTTATTATTTTATGCGCACGTAGGAATATACATTTTGCGTGTTACATTTTATTGGCTTTGCTGATTAAAATCAAATTGATAGGTAGGTATAATATTCTTTGTGTATGTCATAAATTTTTCTAACGAGCAATTTAAATGTTCGCACATTAAAGTTAGGCAAACAAATTCAGATACTAAATAGGTATTTTATAGAGCTAATTTCCGTACGTAAATATTTTACACATGTTGTCGTAGCGGTCGTATTACGAGCGAAACTTACACAGCGTCCCATTCCGCAGACCCCATTTTGGTTTTTGGCGAAAGCCAAACATTTGGTCCATTTACACTCTTAATAGCCCATCCTTATTAAATTTATACTGGATACTGTTAAAATTTCAGTTGTTTAATTACACGGAATTTTGGCCCAGGGAAACCGTAATGGGCGCACTGTGTGGACGCAGCGAAATTAGGTGGTTAGACGAACAGGGTATATCATTCTGTGTTTAGGACGAGTTATATTACCGGTGACCGCTCTCCAGCACATGTAGCTAGACGCCTACCTATATATGTATACGTATCTATCGCCGAAATGCGTTTACAGGATGCCAACTACATACCTATCCACCTACAGATGATCTCGCGACGAGTTTCTTAGTTGTCAATATCCGTTGATGACGCAAAGAACAAGCAACATTTATATCTCTATTCGTGTCCCTCAAACGGCTCATAACCTTTGTTGAGACATGCAGCGTTTTATGTTATGAGTGCGTCGTAAAATAAAAGTGCATCAAAACGACTCTCCCGTTTGCATTGTCCGCGATTAAAAACCGTCCAACTTCAAAATTGTATAGTTCCATTTGATCGCAACAGTCGTACGCGCCTCTCTAACGCGGCCGCTTTGCCAGGGTTCCTTTACGATTATTTAGTCGTAAAAATCAAAGTTATAGGCTATTTACACCCGTAACTGTATGTTAATCTTTGTTTTACGAGTGTGCGGCGGCTTATTATTTAATCGTTAATCACTTAACACTCATGGTTCGTGTATGACCGGTTTTATACTCCCGTAATCTTGATTCTTCACGAGATTACTCTACATTGTATAGTATTTATTCGGTGTCAGCTATTTTTAAACGGCTAGAAGAATTTATCGTGAGCCTTAGTAGCTAGCGTGCCATGATTCATACATTTTATTTCGTGTTGTTCGTAGTTTGTACGTATGCAAATGTTATTTAGGTTATAATAATAATTTGTAGAGCATCTGTATCGTGTCTGAAGAGACACTTTCTGTTATAGTTTATATGAAAGCTGAAATGATGCACTAAAACGTTGTACGTATGGATGTTTATGATTTAAATACATGCTCCATGCTATATTTACTTGAAATCGTTTTATATATTATAAAATAGGTAGGTAGGTATAATAAATTATTTAATAGGTCATTTTATTTTTTCGCCAGTCATTTGCCGTCTGCACGCTAAATAAAACATTTAATTTATTTCGTCTCCACTGAATTAAATAGGTAAGTGTTTGTTTGTACCTACATAGGTACTTACGTACCTATATTATGTTCAACTAGCTCTAGAAGTGGACTGGCTTTCGAATAACTTTTGCACCAAGAGTCAGTAGGTAGGCCTCAGTAATCTTTACTATGTGTTTTGGCAAATTGTTCAGCATTTTTCAATCAATACTTTGAATGTAGTGTATACGAAAGTTTTAATAAGTATTACAAATATAGTTAATATTAAAAATATATTCTCAAGGCCTACTTGCATAAGACTTTTTGTTAGTTATATAATCGAAACTTGGTAGGTGCGATATGTTATTAGTTATAACGAAAATAATTAATATAAGCAGGTGCAAAGACTAAACTGTTAACTAGACAAACAAACAAACTGTCATATTTTATTTACGTTTACAGTAAGAAATATATCATATTCTTTAGTGTGGTGTCATCGAGGTGACAGAAAAGTTGTTATCTTTCTTTTCCCTGGCCGTTATTTGTCACTGGCATTTTACAACATAGCACTGAAATTTATTCTGTCAGCTGTTTTATACACGAGTACGTTCATAAAGTCTTGGTATCTTTTGTTTACAATGTCTATGCTTACGGTAAGGTGTTACACAATGTTTAGGCGGCGCAAAAGGTTCAATTATATTTTTACCTTTTTATTATTACCTAAGTACAGTAAGATTATAGAGTCATCGTCAGTAAGATATGATGCAATGGTTATCTCTTATTTCTAATAATAAGGTTTCACAATTAGATGTTAAAATTACAGAACAAGAAAAACAAATGATAATAGGTAGGTACCTACTCTAATTTATACTGCAAGGTCAACGTAATATCTGACTAAACCAATGAAGAAGTCTTGCTAGGCCAGAAATATTGATTAGGCTTTAAGCTGTTTATTCGTTATAAGTTTAAAGTCTGCGAAGACAAACTATAGTAGATACATATTTACCTGCTTTAAACTTTGTCCGTCGTGAAACAGATTTACACTCAATAAAGTGTAATTCCAGCCAATTTTATAAAGCGCTAAGGGTGGCAAATATCATCCGACATTGTTACCATAATTTGCACCGTTGAGTATCATTGGAACAGAGACATTAAACACGAATGTCAGGACC
The DNA here is from genome assembly GCA_963564715.1 of Catocala sponsa. Lineage (NCBI taxonomy): Eukaryota > Metazoa > Arthropoda > Insecta > Lepidoptera > Erebidae > Catocala > Catocala sponsa. Next base: position 17,372,177 of record OY751337.1, on the reverse strand, counting down.
TCAGACAATATTCTACACATCGTCCAATGTCTTATAAATCTACTTATATTTTCCCATTCAAAAGAACTTAAAGTAGATCTTAATACAATGTAATATCAACTCTATCTAAACTTCTTTATGGTTGAATTTTCTAGATTGATCCGTGGTAAATATTTGGATGAAGCGAACGTATGTGTTAAATGTCGCTGAATTAACTGCGCCGACGCATGTGATTGCATCGCAATTTGCGTTGTTATTTCTCGAAGGGAGCGAGAGTGAATTATTGGTAGTACGTTTTAAAGATTTTTGATTAGGTATCTGTTTCATATGTTACAGTTTATTTGTTTCTGGAATATAAAGTGCTACGTGTTTATGTTAAAACAGCTAATCTACCATTCTTCATCTCGTTTACTCCAAAGCTGTTTTGTATCCTATTTAAGTATAACGTAGTGTATCTGAAACCCTAGTGGCTACCAAATGACATTCACCTTTCAAATATTGTTTGACGAGTAGGTACAATCTTCTATTTCTAATAATTAGATATAATTAGGTGTGTACAAGTTGTAAAGTGAATGTTGCTTTAAAACTTGAGAATCTAAATCATAGAACTACCTTAAGGTAGTTCTATGATTTAGATTATATATTTTTTCTCTTCTTGGTTTAAACCAAGAAGAGAACATATAGTAATGATTGATTTTGCCCGTGGCCTTGCTCGACCTATACCTACCTGTTTTCTTGATGGAATAGAAAAGGACATAGGGTACCTACCCTATGACCTTTTTTGATCTCCTGACAGCGTGTGGGCAAAATTTTATGATGATATGTTGAATAGTTAAGGCGTGAAAGCGTAACAAACAAACAAGTTCACATTCGTATTTATGTTACTAGCTTTTGCGCGCGGCTCCGCCCGCGTGGTACCTACATCAATAAATAGTAGCCTACGTTCCCTAGGTTTTGAACTATATCTGTACCAAATTTCATCTAAATCGATTGAGTGGTTTAGCCGTGAAAAGGTAACAGACAGACAGACAGAGTTACTTTCGAATTTATAATATTATATATAGTAAGGAAGTAAGGAATAGTAAGGATTAAGTTATAGGTAATACTACATCGAAAAACATGATCTAAAATAAATTAAAAAAAAACAGTTATAAAGCACCTTCACAAAAAGAAAGGTTAAACGTTTTTGTTCCAATAATCAGATGGGCCGTAACCTGCCTGCTATTAATTTCGCTAATTTAACGGTGCAGATATGAGAACGTTTAGTTTATCTATAATAATACAGGTAATTGCTTTTACCATTTGCATTATTCATTTGCACATGGCTCAAAACAGTTAATGTGTAATAGGCATTCAATTAGGCAATTTGTAATAAAGTTGATTACGTTAAATACCTACTTTTATAAATGTAGATATTATGTATAATTAAATCGTTTGACTGGACTGTTGATAGTAAACACGAATCGAAGTCTGTTGTTTACATTATGAGTTGAGTGTTATTTTTTATAGTAACTCGAATTACAATCGATAGATACGTTTGATCACATCGTAAACAGCTTGTCATTTTGTTTGTATGTACCTATGTGCATGCTAATCTCCACAATTGCTGAACTGATTTGAAGTTAGTATTAAGTGATGTACTGTTACGAATTTGGGCTTACATTCAATGTTTGATTCAATTAATATCTAATAATAATATTCTACCACATACAACACCATCTAGCCCAAACTAAGCAGAGCTTGTACTATGGGTACTAGACAATGGATAAACATACATATATACCTACTTCTTTTTTTTTGTAAATACATGCATATTATACATAGAAACACCCAGACCAAGACAAACATCCATGTTCATGCACACAAATGTTTGACTTGTGCGGGAATCGAACCCGCGACCTCAGGCGTGGCAGGTGGTTACACTAACTACTCCGCCATCGAGGCCGACTTAAATCGGTTGACAAATCAAGAAGATGTGATATATTAAAGTAAGTTGGGAAACATAAATTTTATGTTCTTTAGAACTGCCATTTATTTTTATTTGCCTTTCCTACAAAAGCATCAAAGAAAGAAAGTTGTGTCGTTTCTAGTAGTGTAAGAACCAGAAACCACTACGTCTTTGATAGCATTTTTATAAGACGTTCAGGAAATTCTCCTTACTACAGGAACACAAAACAGGGTTATTTGAAGACATACCTTAGTTTCACATAGCTATGCATAAGGGATAGTCTTATCGCTAAAAGCACTTTCTAACAAGTGACTTAGGATAGTCACATAATATATTTAACTAAACTGTAATGGGGCTAATGGGTAGTTTCGTTTTTACATTAAGATATTAAGACTTACCATCATGACTCTTGTTAATTTAGTAGAGTGAGGTGAAGTACTCTAAAATTAGGATACGATGGTCGTAAAATACCTAAATACTAATTAAATCTAAAAAGGCTATTGATTTGAAATTAATTATAATTATTATTAAAAAATAAATTAGAAATGTCGGAAAGGGTCGAGAGTGGATTGTATTTTTTGTTTTAAAATGGTATCCCACTATCTAAGTAGGTAACCAGTTGACCCGCGCAACTTCATCTGCTTCACATAAGAGAATATTTCCCGTTTTTGCAACATTTTTCATTTAGGTATGCTCTGCTTATTGGTCGTAGCGTGAGGCTATAGGCTATATAATAGCCTTCCTCGGTAAATGGGCTACCCAACACTGAAAGAAATTTTCAATTCGAACCAGTAGTTCCTGAGATTAGCGCGTTCAACCAAACAAACAAACACTTCACCTTTATAATATTAGTATAGATTTCCGTATCGCGGTAGACTTTAACATTGAAATAGGGTAACAAAAATTACCTAGTCCCGGCACTACTTTTTTAGATGACACAATTTTTGTCACGTATGGGAATAAAACAGACAATACTCAACGTACAAGCAGTGGCGAGGCAACTGCATAAACCACTGCGCCATGCATGCAGTAAAACCTTTTGATGGTTGTGCCCACACGGCCACTTTTCCACTGCACCGAACCTGCCGTCGGGGTCAACGTAAGTTCAAACGTGTTTGCTACGCCGTCTTGGCCAAAACCTATTCTCTGATGTTATCTCTACCGTATAAGTTAGCTTTAAAGTATTTATTAGTTATTTTATAACTGTATTAAAGGTAGATATTATTATTCCTATATTATTCTATGTGTAATAGTTTGTTAAGATGCTTGGATGTTTGTTACGCGTGAACGGCTGGAAGGATTTAGACCAAAGAGCACACCGATATCCTGGATTAACATATGCAATACTTTTCAGTCCAGTACTACTACTAGTTAGGGTTTAGTGAGCAAAGACACAGGCACAAACTAGTTGTGTATACATACAGAAGAATTTACAAATATGTATTATGGTTGAGGTTTAGTAATGATTAGGTATTAACATAAATCTTTAACTCGTGGGTGAAAACCGTTGAAAAGAAAACTTAACAGTTTTTATAATATTTTAATAAATATATAGTTTATATAATAACATGTTATTTTATACATAGTTGTTGAATAGCAGAGGTACTAATGTAAAACACAAGAAAGTTATTGATAGATTTTGTTTCATACGGAACCTGCATTTTCTGCGTGAGTCGCGATAACCCTGCACAAAACCAATATTAAGGTTTGGTTCAAAACCATCGATCATTCTTTTATTATAATACCTACCCGCATTTGACACTTACAGCCATTCAGGCGCAAATCAACAATCGATACATCACGCAAATATGGTCAAATAGTCATATGTATTCATAAAATATAAATTTAATTCAAAATTGGATGCTATTTCGTATTAGTATTTACTAAAACACAATATACAGAATTGTATACTAACTGTAATTTCCACACAAATTCTTGTAACAAACCGCCATTTCTAATCACCTAACCTATACCTAGGCACACTCTGCTAGCGATGCGTCGGTCTTGTACTTTACAAGAGAAAAGCTCTAGTTTCCGTGTCGTAGTACTCTACAGTCAGCTTTATCGCGCCGTGTCGTCTGATACATCCTTTTACAGCGCCCATAAGTTGCCTGCACAAGTATTCCTAACGACGCGGCGACGTTGCCGAGCCTACTATCGCTACCTACCTATAGGTAAAGGTAGAAGAAGTAGGTAGGACAAAGGAATGTTAGAAGTTCTGATTTGTGGGTTCCTGATTGTGGATATTGTTTAGATTCGGAAAGAGACGTTGGATGTTTATTTGTCTTGATTCTTAGAAAGTAAGATTGAAACTGTTTATTACATATCATGTCTGCGTATATTTATTTCTTTTATCAACTGCTACGTACAAATCAATATATCGTAGCAAGCTTTACCAACATGAAACGATGAATATACAGAATTCAAATTTGCAATACGTAACTATTTATGTACCACACATATTGTTGTTTGAAACTGTATAGGTATTCGGCACAGTTTAGGGTGGCGAGGTGATGATTTGGCTATCCATATACCTTATCCAAAATATCCTCCAAGGGTCATGTATAGAAGACCTATCTAGTAAAAGATTTTATACTAGCTTTAAGCTCAGTGATGTATATCATATGATAAAAACAAGCACTATTTAGCAAAAATTCTGAATTTCTGTTTTACCCTTTTGTCTTCATCTCACAGTCGCTTAAGGGTTGCTATATAAAACGCCGCACATTTATGGTATGTGCCGCTTTCAAGGATGTTCATATATCGTGTTCAGAATTTATTACGGGGAAAAAATATTACCCGTTTTATTCACTTCGAGGAGGAAAAAGAGGCCAAAAAAATTCGGCACCAGACCAACTAAAACTGCCACCTATCTGCGATATTTCTGGCTCCCTGATATAGTATCTAACCACTTAATGAAACCAACGCTTATAATAAATATATGTTATAAAAGAAATTGATCTCGTTTGCCATATCCATAATAAATAAATAACAGGATGAAACTCATGTATTTGTAGACAGCTACTTTTGGTGGGAACTTCAGCGTTTCACTAGTTACCTATTAATTCGTATTTTGTAGGTTCTATTTATGGAACAAACATTAGAATAAGGTACTGAGTATGTGACGAATCTGTACCTATTAGTCTCGTAGCCATACACGTAAAAATACCAGACTAGGCCAATACCGAATTTGTCATGTTTACACAAAATATCTGACGACATGAGGTTTCAATATACACAGAGCAGAACGTAAACGGCACATACCAATGAAGTGCTATCGTAGCTCAGATCTCTCTATTCTACGCATACGTCGAACAAAAAATAATCAAGACTAGGAAATAGAATGCGCCTTGTCAAGTATTACCTAGCTATTTTATAATGAGTAACATAAAAAGGGTTCCTGCATCAGAACTACTAAGAAATGTTTGTTATCTAAGCATGCAATCATCAGCTCTAGTACTGATACTTCTGGATTTAACAAAGAAATAATTTATTATAACTACATTGAAGAGAAGCAAACAGCCAAAAGAATACGTATATACAAAAATTCCGAATGACGAATCAAAACAGCGTTCCACGGTTATTTAAGTAACAGAATAAATCGCTTGCATTTCGGTCACGTCCGAACCGAGTCGTGACAGTGTGTACATCACGTTGAGATAAAAGCCCTTCGTATCGCTGCCTGTGCCCACTCACGCTGTGGTTTAAAAAACGAGTCTTTAGCACTTAGTGATGCAAGTACAGAGGGATTTAGACTATGTAGGGCTTTTAGCGGACTTTCACTTGAAGGGACGAAACATAGCTAGTGTAGACGTTACCAATCGCCTAGTAGCTTGTTTTGTTAAAAAATAATTACACGATTTTAGGAAATTGTATGCATGTACTAGGACAATAATTATTGAAGGCTGTGTTTTTGGCCAATACACAAAGTGAGTTAAAATTGAACCGAGTCCGTATTGTTATTTTCAAGAATAAGAACAAAATCAAATAAAAAAGTGAGTTAATCAAACAAACTGTCACTTTGTCGGCATTCAACGCCTTGAGCAAAATATAGTGATTTAAAATTTTTATACATGACATATTATTATGTGCAGTGTGTGTATGTAACCATTCAAAATAAAATCTGTCTAAAGCTGACAAAATTAAAATTTTCTTTTAAACTAATTAAAAAAATATGACTCTCCTAACTTTCTTTATACTTCAGCGTACTTACAACAAAATAAAAATATACAGAACCATATCGGCTGAATTTCTTCATCAATCGGCCGCATGCCCACACACCTTGTTTGCACACACAGCACCAATAATCGCACTCAATAATTTCACTCTCACATCGCGTTCATCATTTATACGTAGGTATAAGCAGTATAAACAAGGGCTAGACGCAAAAAGGGGTTCTGCAAACAAGAATAACTCGCCAATAAGTTATTCAAGTGTGAGTTATGTAGTATTAAGTTTATGTGGGCGGGGTGGGGCGCGGGGGCCTATCTTGCAGGCGAACACGAAGCCCAGAATTATAGAGGCCTGACTAAAGACCTCTACTAAGGGTAGCGAAATTTATCTCCGCTGTAATTCAACTGGGATGTATTAATGGAGTTTTTCGAGATTAGGTAAGGAGAAATATTAGAAATGCTCTGCGGTTGGGTATTGAGGAAGGATTGTAGGACGTTTCTCGTTCATATTGAAGTTTTGCAGATGTATTCGATAGATTTATTGGTTACCTAAATCCTTACACTTATGTGATATTGGGAGCATATTTGTCGTTAGAATTTGGTACTTATTATTACAGTAGAAATTCTTGTAGGTATTTGTAAGCGGGCGTAAATATTGTGTGAACTTTCAACGTCCAATATCTGATTAATAACTGGTAGATATTACATTTACTTACTGGTCGCGCTGCTCACTGTAAGTAGGGTAGAAAAGTTGACTTTTATATTCATTTCATTATCCACAATACTGTTCTCAGTCGTATGTAAAACTGTTTACATAATATCATGGGGGTGTAAAAGTTTTTATGTGTATTTACGATTTTTATTATCTGACCGTGAGAGGCGTTGCCAATCTGGTTTCGTTAGCTTAATTAGATAAAAGATTGTCACACTAGCCGAAAGCAGAATTTGGTTAAAAAACAGTAAACAGCTAATAAATAATCAACCTTTGAATCTACGAATTTATCTACATATTTATATATAGTATTAAGTTTTATATATTTTTCATATGTAATTTTTTGGTAGACTTAACCAAAGTTTCGGAGAAAATCTACGGTGACTACATAAAAAATTACACTAAGTACTTAAAATTTACTTAGTAATTTCCATATATTTAAGTTCCAGTGGTTTTTTAGCAACCATGGTTATAGAAAGTTGCACAAGTATCATTTCAGTCGAATAAAAACACTAAGAAACGCGTATCTACTCTATGTAGTTTAATTTCAAAGTATTAATATAATTATCTAACCGTATATAAAAAATATCGATAATATCCCTAACTACATGATACAGCTAAGAGCAAGTATCACTCAGTATGTATTAAGTGTTTTTCATTTAGAACATACACAAGTAATGTCCTGACTCCCAAATAACATATTATTTTCGCGTTCTCTTAGTAACTTAGTTAGTTTCATGCGGATGATTCTTTAAGTTTCATTGGAATGCACATGTTCACTTCTTTGATTTAAGATTTTCACTTCATGTCTTGGATAATTCATGTTCATTGCCTAAGCAAGCAGACTTAAATAAAAACTGTTAAATCTATGTGATTTAAAAGAGATTTGTTTAGTTTTAGCAGTTATAATTACAATGTTTGTGTGTTGGTATTTTAGAAATGTATAGACTGGGGTTGCCAACATATTTTCGACGAAATATAGTATTTTTAAAATAAGCTATAACAAAATATAGTACATTTATAAAAATATAGTATTTAATGGAAAACATTTATTTGTTATCTACGGTTTTTTTTTAATATGTTCGACCTTGTTAATTTGACATCACGGACAGGTTCGCAACGGATTATGTACAGATATATGCTTTCGCATCAGTAGCAACGGAGCGTCGATAATTTTTTTAAATGAAGGTTTTGGTTTGTTGTTTTTCGTTGTTGAAATATAGTATTTTAGGATACTATATATTTCTTCAACAGTATATAGTACGCAGACCCGAAATATAGTAAAATACTATATATTATAGTACGGTTGGTAACCCTAGTATAGACTGCAGGAATAGTAGGTATAGTGATAATACCATTTCGTAAGATTTAATAGACAAAGAAAAATATTATGTTCGATATAGACAGCTCTGTTCTAAGGTGAAAGTACTTTACGTGTTTCTTTACAATGAATGCAGAGCAAAGAGTAAAGCACTGTCACCACTAAGTTATAAAAAGAATGCTTGGCTATTAAACCTACAATTATTTAGCAATCTTATATATAAGGCATTATTCGCACCAAAATTGTGATTAGTCAGGGAAGTTTATCTAATACCATGAATTACTATAGAACAAGTACACACAACTACGTGCAGGTACATATTATAGCACATCCATTTAGTAATAGGCGTTCAATACAGCAATAAGTGGTCTCTATTTTAGTTCGAGGGGCCGCGATTCAATTTTGTTGTGATGTAATTGAAAACACTTATAGCTTGGAGCAGGCTTCAATTATGTTATTCTGTTCTCTTTGTAAAGCTCCTTCAAAATATGCTAATGTATGGATATACGGTCGTGTTTTTCATACAGAGCGTACTGATTATGGTAATTGTATTGAAGTCTTCGCACCAAACTACAGATTTTTGTTTACTTTTTCTTAGAAACCGGAGTCCGGAGGCTATCTCTGATGCATAAATGATGCTATTAAAAACGCTGCATAGAATGCCTCCGTCGAAGTGGCTTATATTATGAGAAACGTTATTCCTGAATCAGGCTAATTTAATTAATTTACCTTCTTATATCACTTTAGGACCTGTAACTGAGTTATTGTTTCATACATACAGGCTTCTTAGAATGTGTATCTACCTCTTGCAATTAACCACCTGCTATATTTCAATGCAAGTTTTATAATATTTTTTGTTGCTGCTCAATCGCAATCTGAATAGTAGATCTGTTTTTAAAAATTACTGAATGCCTCCAACTGTCACTGACAACCACAAATAGGCTGGTTAACTCTGTGGTCAGACTTACACTTTGATGTTTCTGTAGTCACGGCATCTTAATTCTCAATTTTTATAGTCAAGCCTTTTTGTTGTAACCAATGGTAAAAAGGCTTACGATTAAAAGGTATGGATTGAATGTTCCAAACGAAACCTGTACTGATAGGTACTATTATAGCAATATAACCTTATTATTAAATTAGAAATAATTTTATTAATATGACTGATTACGAATATTGGTTTACTATTTGTACGTTAATATTTCTGGATGGAACAAGGTCCAATTAAGATCAAGCGTGCTTACCAGACCACGCCTTGCCTAATGTAATTAATTAGATATTTAATAGAATTTGAATAACGGATGTATAAAGTTAGATAAAACCTTACACAGTAGATGATACTCGATATAAAACACAAATTTACACACACAAATCATTCTCTGTGAAGTAACTTAAATATATTTGAGATTTTTTTTATAGATAAAATGCTAATATACAAGTCAACCACATATATTGCCTTGATAATGTATAATTAATTAGAATCTTGACTGTCAATAGGCATAAAAAACTTGTATAGTGGGCAGACACCTAAATTGATACAGACATAAATACTGCATCTGTGAATATATCAATATATTATACAGGTATATGGTAAATACGAAAATTCCACACAAAATGGAAGCAATAAATCTTACTATTTAATTTGTTTTGGGTAGGTGTTTGTACAAACACGGGTGTTAGCGAATACCTTCACACATATTGGTTTTAATATTCTTATGGAAAATAGAAACTGAATAAGTAGTTGTTTTTATGAAGCTTTCAGCGGTTATGTTATCATTTTGCTCACAAAGCAAAACTTATGGCTGTCAAAAGTTATAATGACTACGAACTCGGAATTGTTTGAGGGACGAGTATTTTTTAAAGCGTCATTGATACATACGTTGGCATATATTTTACAACATTTTCAATACAAATCTAGCTAGCTGTAGTAACTTCATTGATATTTTTAATATAACGAAAAAATAAGAAGTAAAAAGCAGTAATGACTATGTTATCACAATGAATAATACATATGTTGAAGATGTACATAGCATCGTCAGATAAAGACAAATATAGAAATTATACAATTAATATACCTAAGATCGAACAAGCTCAAATATATCAAATATTGACCAACGGAAAGCTGTACCAGAGAAATTGGTTCTTGGTGGAAACCAAGTTCAGTTTATTTATATAAGCATCGATTTATCTGTATTTAGCTGAGCTTACTAACCTTTAAAGAAGATGAATGATCGCCTTTGTCTGGATCCAATGAACATAAATTATCGTAATCCACTCAAATATTTCTCCTTAACAATAAACTTTCCCTAATCCTGTTAAACGTATTATTCGTTTATCTTCATAGACATCTAAAGTCGAGCGTACACATGAAAGATTTTTTCCAGACTAAATGCCCAACAACACGCTGGTCCTAACACAATAGCCTCAAACGTATATTTAACTTCGATAAAACAAAACAAAAACTTTACTAACAAAACGGTTTAGCCTTTTGTAGAGATCGCGTTCGCGGAACATTGTTGTTAGTAAAAATAAAAAAATAAAGAACGCTTTTAAAAAACATAACCCTTACGGCGACAAAGAACAATTTCTTAGGTTCAAAATGGGTTAACTGTGTGACGCAACCTTGAACAAGCGTGTTGTAAAATATATTTAGAAAAAGTACTAAAGCACCTTTCTCTAATGCATTGCGAATAATATCGTAAGATTCCCGCAATGTTTGGCCTTGTCCGTACCGATTTTATTGCACCGTAAACCACTAAAAAGTACCTTGTTAGGGTAACACTGACAATGTACAAAGATGTTCCGGAACATTAGGCTTGTTACGAAACAATGGTACCAAGATAATTACACCTTTGGAGTTTTTTAGAAGAAAGTCTTTCTCCCTTTGTTGTTTGTGTAAAAATTATTAATTGTCTGGAATGTTTTGTCATAAGCAATTTCGCAGGTGATATACAGACAATAAGGACATTATGGACTTGGACAAAGAAATTTTGATATTTGTGTTTCATATTTTAGTATTGCTCTTACCTTGCTTGTAAAAGGTGCAGAATTTTGTAAAATATTATGGTGTTATTGTGGTGATATAGTGTCTTAATAAGTCTATAAATAGGGAATCTGCATTCATCAGCTGGTGAGTATATATATTCATTATGTATGTTAATATTCCAAAATGTTAGGCGTTATCATTTAGGCAAATGTATTAGCTACTATCGAGCTGGCAGTAAATAAATCAGTGCCGGTATATAGATAGTAGATACATTTGCATATCTAGGAGCACGTACTGGTCGGAGCTACAAAGCCGCCTAATGGAGCGACAATCGGCGCCACATTTCATAATTATCGCCTATTTTGACTGGACAATATCGGAAGCTCACAGGCTTGCTCGGGCTACGGACGTCAGATTAGATACTGTTACTGTTCAAATGGCCGCCATATTTATCTGGTGGTGCATGTTCGAAGAATGGAATTCGGAATGCAATTGTTACGCACAGTATCTCGTATGTATTGCGTATAAGCGTTGACTATTGTTATTAATATTTAGACTAATGTTTAAACATTTCTTTAATACGTTTTTTCCGGAAGATTAAAATTATTTATTTATTTATTGTTGATCGAATCGGCTTGCAGATTTTATACATAAAATAACAAGCTTTTGTAATTAATTTTGATATTAATGCCTCAATAGAAAAGCATCAACATTTATTTGATTTTCTCAGTAGGCCACTACTGTGTCACAATTAATTTTCTTGGCTTTTAATACAGTGCTACAATTTTCTTTCGTTCATTTTCAGTAAAAACGGGAACTATTGATCCCAGTTCACGCATGCACTGGCCTTAACATAAATGGAAGCACTTGACGCACGTTTGTTAAAAATACATATATCACAAGCGAACTTTGCATCTGCTGGCCGCTAGCTTTTATTTACGACAAATCATTAACATGAAACTAAGAGACAAACATGGTATCATCAACGCGAAGTCCACAAACCATCATTATCGCGCGTTTGTTCGACGTATCAGGATGACAATGCCGCTGCCAAATGCGAGCCGGACTTATGATAGGACACTTTTAATGCACCATTTACTGTCATTAATAGAGGCTAATGGTCTGCGTTACTGAAATATGGATCGAGTCCTTTGGCTTCCGTGTTCGTACTGTTCGTGTTCCAACTCGTGGTTTTCTCGTTTGTGGCTATAGCTGTATATTTACTGTAAGTGGATGTTTAAAGTTATTTGGATTCGGTATACATGATACAGATATTTAAAATGGTTTGTGAAAAATATTATAATGTCAATATATCCATCTACTTACACATGCGTATATTTCGTTAGCTTTTTGTTGAGGTAGCACGTTTTGAGCTTCGGCAAGTTTTTTGTTGTTGGTGCCATCGAGATACCATAAAAATTTGCATACGTAGTACTTAAACTTGTTAACACGCTTTTATTAGCTTGGTATGTAACTATTTATGTGTCTATAAATCTGTTTATAGAAATCTTTGAACGTGATTTTCAACCCTTTCAAACCGACGACGGATTGATTTGAAACTTTGCACACTTATCGAGAACCGATGACAATACAATTATTTAGAAGAACATAAAAAAATATACTACAAAAAAAAATTTTATACTAAAAAACACGCTTTAAAAAAAAAACAATTTAATAATTTTAATGTAAAAAAGCGTGGGATGGGGGTTATCAAAATATCTTAGAAAGCACCCCACGCTTTTTTAAATTAAAATTATTAAATTATTTTCTACTATTTAAAGCGTGTTTTTTAGTTTTTTAAACTATTATTTATTTATTACTCTCACTGTGTATTTTAACATTTTTGTCGATGTTTAAGACCGATATACTCCACGCGATTTTAGCTGTGAACTGAGGCTGAACTACACTTTTGCCAGAAAACGTGACACAACTACCAGGCCAGGTTTTTACTGAGAGCCGAGTCCGATCTAGTCTTGTAGATTTTTACTTAAAAACCGAGACCAAACTACATGACGATATTTCTCGAGAAATATCGGTCGTATACCATGGCGAGAATTGTAGTCGTGTATCGTGTGTGATCGGTCAACTTGTCAAGAACCAAGACCTAGGCTGGTCTGAATTTTTAGTTGATGTTTAACTTAAAAGAAGCTTAGGCCGAGATCTTAGTTCACGTACGCTACTTGAATAACGAGGCAGTTGCGTAAGCTTCTCATAAAAAATAATTTGATATATGCGTAGCTTAGTATTGTTCTCTCCGCTATGGAATTATAAGTACAATATATCATTCTTATCATCAAATATTAATTTTTAATCTTCCACTAAACTTTAAACTTGCAATTATGAAAGCAACCATTTTGATGTAAAAACTTATTAACACGAGCATCTACCGAATCACACTTTAATTAAAATCAAATTACCAGGAGCACAGGAAGATAGTGCAGGTACCTACATAATATATAGATGGGTATTCAAATATACGTAGGATCGGCATTTCGGGTCGGCTCATTACACTTAATTGGAGGGCCATTCGCGGACGTCCATTAGGCCCTGATGGGTGGTTCCAGGCCAAAATAGCTGTACTAATGTAAGGACAAAAAGTTAGACACCGGTTAGGAAGTATTTAGCGTATAAAAAATTAATACACACTAGCTTTTGGGGTAAAGGTTACGCTTTAATAACAATTACTGGGAGTAGTTTTAGGGGCAACTTATGTTAGGGTGTATTTTGTTTTAGAGTATGCAGGTAGTGTAGGTATTTAAATCGTAATAAATACGTTATTCTTAATATAGAACGACATTAGATTTGCATCATAATATATTTAAATAGGAGTGCTTCAAGGAGGCGGTTTAGTGCCGCACGTGTACATTCTTGAAACCGGCAAACAAATATCTTAAGATACATGACCGTGGAAAAGAAGAATCGGCTTGTATAATGTATTGAATGGTGTTTAGTATATCTTATACATTGAAACACGAACAATATTTATTGAAGTAAACTTTAAATAATAAATTAAGAACGCACAACGATTAGGTACTTCGTGGACCCTCACAAATTACGATGTGCAGACTTAACAACACTGAAATCTAATACCGACATTGCAGAAATGTGGGTGTACAATAACACGCCTCTGCTTACCTCTTTTGGGAATAAACGAAACGTTTATTTATTCGCAGTCCCAGCTCTCAAACAATAGTTCATAAACATTTCAACTTATACAACTATAATTTAAAAGGAAAACAATTTCTCGCTTACTTTGCTTTCAAGCGACAAGGGAAATGTGTGCAGGCATAATAGATAAGCCTTTACAGGAAGTCGCCTTAACCGCTTTTGTTTCAGAGAAAATATACATTTTTCATAAAAGCCTGAGGTCGATGCGACGGAAAATTGCCTGTAATACATACGATACAGCGGTCATAATTGTTTGAATTACAATATTAAAGGTTGAACAACGCACGTGTAGCGAAAACTGATCCCTTTTAAAGCAATTTACAACAATTTATAAGATATCGCCGCGATGGGATATGTTATACCTTTTTAGTTATAGTTAGGAAGCGGACAGGAGGACGGCGGGGGCGATTGCATCAGACGTCCTCACCTAACTTAAACACAACAGAAATAATGCAAGCATTTTTATGTAAAATTGTGACTACATTTTTATTTAGTCTTTTCGCTACCGCTTTAACCGAGGTCACAGCTTTAGAATTAGAACTCCAAGGTACGTGTTCTGTCCGCGCGATCAAGTTACATGTTGGAAACTGAAATAGACTGTACTGTCTTTTCGTAAAGCTTAAGTTACAAGAATTTGAAGATTTATATTATATTCGGCGATTATTCGTCATTGTAATCAACTAAACATGTTAAGCAAGACTTTTTTATTAGTATAATAACAACTTAATGATATTCATTTAAAGCAGCCATAAGAAAATAGAATGGAATAAAATGTAGTTCAACTAAACCTAGAGAATATGTTTCCATAATATGCAAAATCAAAAAAGATCCCTATCTCAGCATTCGCTATTACAATTGAATGAAGCGCAGGTATCTGAATATGGAACTGGTATTCTCTCTAAAATATTGCTTAGAAAACAGGTGAAAGGTTGAGGCCCTTCCCACCCTACCTACGTATCTCACGATACCCTTTGGAGTTACGGTTATTCCCACCCGAGACCACACAATGAACAATTAAATTATGTCCTTTATATACTTGTTAAGGGCCTCTTGAGGCAGTTCTAGGTACGATAATTAAGGACTACACGATTACTAGGAGATAAGGACATGATAAGAGGTGGTAAATCGCCTGTAATCTGAAGTATGCAGATAGGTCCAGGTGTAGCCACAGTACAAACTAATTGCATGAAAGGATTAGGATTTCATAAGGTGTGAAGCACACAAGCAGATAACGCCAGGTAAATAATATCATTTGCGTGCTTGCGAATCGTGCCTCCAAGATATATTGTAAGCTATTGTTACTTAAACCAATCGCGAGTTTATTTACAAACGCTGCAGCGCAAGCGCGGAGCGAAATTAAAACCTGCCACGGTATCACAATTGGCAATAACCAATCTCTTATCCGTACATATCTCTATAGACCTTTTAACATAAACGAAGCGCGGCCGCGGGCGGCGAACTAATCTCCATAACTTTAATCCTTTAACCCTCGCAGTACCAGGAATCCAATCAAACAGTACAAGCACCCCCCGCACGCCCCCCCAACGCGCACACGCTTGCCCCCTCCCCCGCGCGCCACATCCCCGGCCGCGTCTCGCCTACGCAGCCTGTCCCGAGTAATTATCAAAGCTTTAATGACGTCATAAATCGAGTGTATAATCTAATCTGGAAAAGCCCCGGGCTCCAGCGCGCGGCTTAATGGTGTGAAAGCTACCTTATCTCCCACCATGTGTGAATAGAGCTTTATACGCGGCCGCCTGAAAGCTCGCGCCGGGAAACTTTGGAAAAATATGTCGTAGAACATTCAAGATAAGAATGTGGGACGTGGAACGCTTTCAAGTTTAATAGAAAATCGAACATTATCGTAAAGGAGATGTTTTTGCTAACAAATTCTTTGAAAGTGTATCTTGTGCAGTACCTAGTAGTTAAGTGCGGCGGTAAAAGGATTATGACGCGAAGCATAAACTACGCACGCATGACAGTACAATTAGTTTCATAGTTGTGCACGGCGCGTCAAAATCGCAGAGGCGATTATGTTATTAAACAACATGAGCCTAGAGATCTATTAGAATATATGATAGCTGCATGCGATTATCATAACGGTTGTGGGGGATTAGCAGACAACAATGAAATAAAATACCGAAATTTGGAAATCTGATTATGAGCATGTCACGTTTTTTAAATAATTTTAAATTGACTTTCTTTGCGGTGTAGCTTTCACCGTTTTTTCAGCAAACATTATTTTCTTGTGAAACACTAAAATTTTGAAAGTCCCACATAAAACGTTTAACGATTCACTTTAACACTTCGTAACGACGGCGATGCTGGTTGCATCGCGATTTCATAGCAAAAGGTCAATCTCTCTGTATCCAATCGTTGATTACAGATAATAGTCGGAGCTAGACTGTGAGTGCCGCCGGTCTTCCGACGCTATTATTGAATTACACGCCAAATTCAATCTAACGCCTTTGTAAGGTTGAATTATAATACTGCGTACAGTTTTATAGCCTTCGATTCGATACACAGAACCACAGAGTGGCCATATGTGCTCGTCTCTATTTAGCTCACTGCCACATTTTCAATTCAAATGTTAGCAATTTCTTATCGGTCGTCTTGCATGGAATGGGAATATCTCATACGATTTGTTTAATATCGTTTATGCGACGATTCGATTTTAACTAGCCATCGATTTCGATGAATCGATTTGTTGTTTCTCACGTTTTTGTTTCGTTAACCTTTTGTATAATTGATTTATTATCTGTAATAGTTTTTTTACATAGCAGTTCTTTTTTTAATCAATTTTTCGGGCAGATTATGCGAGCTTTTCTGTAATAGAAATATTTGAAGCATTAAAATGAGTCGTTAAAGCTTTTTATTGTTGTAAATGTGTTGTTCTATTTTTATACATTGTTGTAGAGCTACGTTTTAAAACAGGTTCTAGTAAAAATAATTGAGTGTAAAACAATATTAGCTACGAAACAACTATAAAAGTAAATGAGAGTTGTTGGTATAATTTTATTTGTTTGACAGCTTTTCCACTATCAACCGCATACGCCTTAATAATCTATGCTCATAAGCACACCATACAGCCATTATCCTAAAATTCGTCTCTCGCAGAGATCCCCCGCCTCGCTGCTTAATGAACGAATAAATAAATTGAGCCCTTCTTGTAAACAGCTAACGTGATACTCTTAAGGGCCCCACTGTAAGGGGTAAGTGGATTTCTGTGTTGTACCGAATCTGTATGTACTATATGTGTACATTATAAGACGTATACTACGAAAATGCGAGCGCGAAATTTCGAGATACATTCCGATACATTTCAGAATCGAATTAATAAGAATTTTAGCGAATATCGAATTGAAAACGCATTTAATTACAAAATGATTGGTAACTAATAGATGTGCGTGTTTTAAAGTAGGGTTCTTGTGATGTATTTTAGTTAATGGTATAAATATTTGCATGTTTGGGCATAGAATGCGCGCTATCTGAGTCGAAACTCACTAATAATAAGTTAGGTAACGGAAATAACTGCGGGGAAAATGAGCTCGGTCGTGCGTAAAACTGTTGTTCAAATCAGTTTAGTATAATTTATTAATGAATGTAACAATATTTCAGATTTGTCGTTTAGATAAGATTTTTTGATCATTATAATTTTAACGAGCCTAGCTATAGACCGATTGCAATGCAGGCATTAATAGCATTATGTATTAACAAATGGTATATGTAAAATTAATTTGTGTTAGGTGTACTTCGTAAGCGGTAGCTACATTATTAATTTATTATACATTATTTAATTTATTATATAAGAGGAGGTCATTCTTATATAAAGTATAAATAACTTGTGTGTTGATACATTAATTTTTGATTTTCTTAGAGGACCAATGCATCTGACTCTAAAAACGGTATAAATAATTGGGTCATGCATTTTTCTCCAATACGATCAAACCACAACGCACAGCCCGTTTGTAATGGAAGTATGACTTTGCAAAACACTGTGCCAACCGGCAATACTTTATTAACCATTCAAAAATATATATTCAATTTAAAAATGGTGGCTGTTCACATTATATTGATTTACGTATTCTTCCTTTCGTATAGGCAACAAATAACGAGAGTTAACACAATGTGAACACCTTAAAACAGAACTGAGTGGTACTCAAGGTTGTTTAAATTCGGCTGCCATTGATTGTCCAGTGAGTAGCTTCCAGTGGTTCCGTACACAATGTTTTGACATTTACTCTTGCGTCGACGAAAACTAAATGTTATCGCACCCGTACTAATGTTTACCAAACGTTTAGATTAAACAAAGTAGATGCTTAAGTAGAAATTGAAATTGGGTACGTCTGGGTGTATAACGGCTATTATTGAGATAGTTAATTACTGATCCCGTGTCTTTCGAACATTCCAATTATAAATTTGATTTTTGAAAATAGAGCTTGATAGGTATGCCAAAATTAAATATGCGGCGGCAACTTGACCCATTTTTTATATAGTATAGGTATATTACTTTATGGTTGGCTTAAAGTAAAGTCGCCTTAATAATAATAATTAATATTAACTTTTAAATGTTGTTACAGAAGATGGGTAAAGCCTAAAAACAAACTTAGTAGGAGACAAAATATATGAAAACCATTTTAAACGAGAACTTAAAATTAAGCGGATAATAAACAGTACTCGTTTCAAGTAGAATTAAACAATACAAAGCATTCATTCATCAGATACCAAATCTTTACATAAATAGTGCGATAAACAAATAAGTTAGTTCATTATACCGCAACATAATAATGCGGTAGTAGGGGTCACTGTTTTAATGGAACCAAAGCTTAGATTACGTAAGGCAACCAATATAAACAAAGCTTGGTAACTGAGATAACGTGAGCCAGGGTATTTAGTCATCTATTTAAAGAAAGAACACCATTAATTTCGGTGGGGCATTATTTACTGAGCTAAGTAGGCACGGAACGGGTTCCTTGTAACACGATAAATCCGCTCGAAAGCCCCGAATAAATCTCATTGGTACGCGATAAGAATCAATGTCTCACGCGACGTATTTATTTATTTAAAGGCTGGTATATAATACGGAACCCGGAAGACCGGGTGTCGACGAACTCTATATTTCGATGCTTTCTCTTTTCAAAAATATATCGACTCGCCCCGAGCTTTTTCCGATTATGAACAGAAAGAACAGATCAGAGTTTCTTAAATATCGTATGTTGAATCGATTGGGTTCGTGACCGAGCGAGTGAAAACGGAGGTATGACCACATATTTATTGGATGAGAAAATTATTGCTTCAGTTTTACATACGCGTAAATTCTGATTTATCGTGAGTTATCTTAACTACGGTCGCCGACGTGAGTTATTGCGCGACCACATATAAAACGCGTAATGTCCTCCCTCAGATGTTTCTCGAAAATATAGTAGCCATGAGATAACGTATGAGTACCTAAATCATTCTGCAATCGAATTATACGTGACAAGGCCATCTCGGCGTAAAGTTAATAAACATTAAGTATATAAAAGACACTTACTTAATACGAAATCGCCAAAACTATAAAGGAAACGATCGTAAAGTGGCTATAAGTAAATACAACATTCCTTTAGTAGATAATTCTGAACTTCAGAAACATCTACTTGAACTTGATATTGTACACCTAATTTCGATACTGCGTAGATAGACTTGCCCCGGCAATGTTTTATAAATTCACTAGCTTTTGCCCGCGGCTTCGCTCGCGTTAATTTAGAATTTGACAATTAATTCGGGTTGTACTCTGCTTGTAATAATATAATTCAATCATGATTCGAAAGACACGTGGGGTCATCTATTAACATAAGAACCTTATATTGTTTTCCTCGAGAACAGTAGTTTTTTCGGGATGAAAGGTAGCCTATGTCCGTTTATGTATACCTGTCAACGTACCTATATGCAAAATTTCAGGATGATCGGTTCAGTGGTTTAGGCGTGAAAAGGTAACAAACAAACAACTCATTTTTGCTTTTATAATATTAGTTAGGATTATATTAGTTTTATTGATGTTGAAGTATAAAATTTTACAGATGCCGTTTTCTTTATGGACGTATATAACCATATAAATGTGCTTAATAGTATTAGGATAATATTTAGTTTATATGCCTACACAGGTACGTAACATGATTTATGCCCCGTAATAATTGACTAAATCAAAATATATTTGAGTAAGATCCCATAATCTAGACTAATATGAGCTATAAAGAGAGTTTATGTGTTTGTTTCTTTGTTCCGCGATCTAATCCGAGGAAGTTGTTTCTTTAACCGACTTTTGTTTGTTATATATTTTATGCGAGAAGTTAGTATAAAGTCGCTGACAAATATTTATTAAAAAGAATAACGGATGTACCAAAAATAACCGTATCTTTTTCCGGAAAAGATTTATTTATAAAACATCGTACCTAATAAAATCCACAATTAATAGATTCACGTGTGGGTGGACATACTTGTTTATTCCTGTCAGTTATTCGAAATCCAAGTATTAGATAGGTCACTCCTAAATCACACCTGTTTCATGGTGAATTATACTTGTATGAGTTAATAGAATAATAGAATATGAAATCAGAGCTACTATTCCAACTATTCCTAGTAAAGAAGTGAGTAAAACTATTCCGAATAGATGTAAGTAGCCCATTCTATTGGATCTATTAAGCATCGACGATAGAGGGGTTGCTACAACGAAAATATCGGCCAATGGTATTACCACTCAGTTATGTTAGCGTACACTGCTTATGCCTTCACATTTAGGAGTTTATTTTTGCGTAATACGTTTGATTTATACCTACATAAACAGTATTTATCATTCGAATATATTATTTTCCTACATTTCTTAATATAAAATTGTATGAAGTATCTACAATAAATTACCTGTGCTTCTAAAATGTTTTGTGTCGTTTATAAATAGATGGGCTATTTAGTAATTTGAAACATGCTTTTAGGTAAATTTGTTTATTAGAAATGAATAGCTGATGGGTATATTTTTTCATTAGCTGACTAGTTTCAATAAGTTAGCATTGCAGTTTGCTATTTGCAACATGCAATACAGAAAATATGACTAACAAAATTGATATTTATATTATTTATGTCTGAACAATTTAACCTTTATATTTATAGCTTTGCGCTATTTTCATTGGAATTATTATTCTATCAACATTTTGCACTGCAGTAGTTCCTTTGTATTTATAGGCGTTAGACCCTATAAATACAAAGGAACAACAAACAGCCTTTTATTTCCTATTTAATTTTTATTATGGGTAGAAGAGGCTGTCATTGCCTATTATTTTATTGCCAGTACGAATGAGATAGCTTGCCTAGGCAAGCTTATAGGAAACTAGCGTATAAGTAATAACACTAATTTATAAAGTGTATATGGAAGGACTACTATCTGAATTTATACAGACATTTTAACCTTTTGACCGCCACAGTCATGTAGGTTCGTGTATAGGAAGCCATATGAGATATACCCAGGCTACCCGTTCCTGTACCCTACTCTATTTGTTCTGAGTATGGTGGGGTATTACAGACTCGAAGTAAGAAGGGAGGTCGCTCTCACCGTCTACCTATTTAAAGTGATGCGCGGAAAAATACCCTCCAACTAATTTTAAGTACCCTCCAGCTGTGCGTCCCGAACGGGTACGTAGGACATCGGTGGCGGCCAGAGCTGCTGGCAGTGCCGCGGGCGCGCACGTGCCTGCTGCAGCGCGCACCGCTCACGCATGCACTGCGTGTGCTCAACATGTTGGCTCACAGAATGGATCTCTTTTCGTGTACACTGAACGAATTCACGCAGTCCGCTTATTATAAAATTTCTTTAGTTTAGTTTATTATTATGTTACCAATTTTTGTTTTTCTTTTTATACTTATGTACATAGGCTATTGCATTAGATAGTAAGTATCTATAATAATAGTTTTGTGTGTGTGAAATAAATAAATAAATGTATACATGACAAAGCAAAATGTGTCCAGCACGCCACGCCACGGTCACAACACATCACAAATAAAGGATGAAATTGTAGCTTGGCGCCAAGAGCACGCTTTTGCTTTTGTGACGCGGTGGTCAAAGGGATAAAGTAGGTACAGGTACCCATACAATATATTCTCAAATAAACCTAGAACTGAATGAAAAACAAATACACGTCAATTCAATTTAATAATAAGAGGACTTAAAATAGACCCTTGTAAAGCGTACATATCAATTACAGGCCGTGAATTTAAGTTGTTAATGTAATAAATGCACCCACTTAAGTATTCTGTACGTATAACAGGTTAAACGTTTATGAAAATTGCCTCTTACACTGTAGAAGGTGATATGTATTAATAAAAAATATTTTGCGAGTGACTAAGAAAGACTGACTAAGAAAGTTTATAAGGCTAGTGTGAATGGAACAGTCGCAAGAGGAAAACCTAGGCGAACGTTTCTCGATCAGATCGGAGGCGTTCTGGACAAAGGCCAGGTTAAGAGCTCCTTGAACCGACGAGCGTGTATGAGGAATGTGATGAAAGTGAATGAAGCCAGAGAAGTGTGTCAGGATCGTAGCAAATGGAAATCCGTAGTCTCTGCCTACCCCTCTGGGAAACAGGCGTGAATCTATGTATGTATGTATGATTTTGCGAGTAACCTTGTCAAAGGCCTTCTGCAAGTCCGTGCACCGCGATGACCCTTGTTTACAACGAAAATGTAGAATGTTGGTTATAAATTACTGAATTAAGTGATGAAGAAGATAATCTGCATCCAGATTTATGATTAAATTAATCTTAAAAAAAAATCGACTATTATAATTATTTCCTCTCTTTATTTTTTAATTTGATATTATTTGTATAAACTTTCATAAATTTATTAAATAATTTGTATCGTATCTGAAACTTAATATATGATTGTTACGTAACAGTAGTATGTAGTGTACACACGCTGTTTCATAACCGAAATGGCGGGCAACGACCCTGTCCGGGGAGTGTGTCGGTTGGTCGAGGCCATTGCAAACGTTTATCATAGCGATATAGTTCATAAAACGTATTATTTGTTACCCACTGACATCAGAATGAGACGAGCTATTGTTAAGATTTGATAAGCTTACTTTTCTGATGGCAGTTTGTAATTTTAACTTTAATGAAACTTGTTAGAAGGTGTTGTTTTAGAAATCTTTTAGCTTAATATTTTATCAGATCGTTTAAGATCTATGATACCGTTCTAGCTACATTATTGTTCTATTTATTTCCATTTTCTGCAAATTTTGTTTGATACAAACTTCAGTAAAGAAATAGACATTTATTGATAGTATTGAAAGGAGCTTAGTAAACGAATTTTCCGCCGATTTCAATCAGTGGAAATGTTTGCGTTGGTAAACAGTTTTGAGTCACTGAAGCAATTCACAGCTTGGCTAGAAAATTGTACTTACAGTGGCACGCGAGCCAGAGCGGTAAGTATTTGCTAAGCTAAATTTAACATTATTAAATTAGTGCTAAAGTCCATAATCCTATGATTAATTTAGAGTTAGTGTTTACCGCGCGCATGGGCATACATTGCGTGTCGCTATTTAAACGAAGACATTCCGTATTCAAATTTACTCCACTATATATTTTTTTAATGTCACCGGCATCGGTTACTTGGCCTTTTGCCATTGTTACGGTGCGTGAGGTGAGATGCAAGCGAGGCGGGGGATGGGCGTTACGAATGGAAATCAATACTAACTGCACACTACTCCACTGCTGCATTGCTCCAGTATAAATCAGCCCCTCTGCCCGGCACCCCGTTGCTTGCCAAACTTGATTTCATTCAAGTTTCAATTTTAACGTCTAGGCAAAAGAGTTGATTTTGGAACAGCAATATCGCAAGAACAGTCGCGAATCTATTAGAAATAATGTACCTATAAGTCTATTCTTTGACATCCTATATGGATATTTATTAGATTTTTTGGTTTATTACATCTATATGTGGTTGCGTTCAGTACTGAAGAAATTCTTTTACGAGGAAATCGATATGAAAGTATAATTTCTACAGTTCTGTTTTCTTCTTCCACCATATATTATATTATAACAACAAACCAATTCGGTTTTTCGCCGGGAAACGGCAAGGCTGGTGATATCTAAAGATAAATAATAAATATCTGCTAATCCAGGTTTTCCAGATACACCTTGTTATTAGTAATCGTATGCTCACTCTCATTATTTATTACTTTCTCAGTATCTGCTTTTCGTGCATCGTAAATATCGACATTACGGTCTTAAAAATGTTGTGGTTAACCTGTGAGGGCACTGACATATATTTTAAATCAAATATATGAATTTAAATTTGTCGTTTCTCTTATATGCGAGAAGGCATTCCAACAAATCAAGACGTATAGTCATTTGTATTCGACCTTTACCACCTCACTCATTGATTGCGTTCCATATAACGAGTGATTTCTTCTGGTCGTCGTGGGAGATATATCTTTAGTAAACAGATACAATAATATACTTTCCGATGTACCTAAGCGTCTAACCGGGTGTAGGGTTACCCGGCCTAGTATACACAGGCGGACAGATAAGGAACAAGCTCCGCTCACGGCGAGCACTAACTCTCCTCTCCTTTATTTATTACGCGCTACGTGCCCGAAGCGAGCGATCCTTCGCCCAACTCCTTTTTACCGCCAAGAAACTAATTGCCAATCAATTTCAAACTCTATTTCTTAAGACTAAGTCTTAAAAAGTAAACTTTTCAATCGCTTACTGGTAAAGTTAAACTTGCTAAGTAGTTCTAATTGATAACGCGCACTGTATCTGGTATTGTCATGATTTAAAAGCGTCTTTGGAATCCGATTCGCGATTTATGTGCAGTCTGTGCAGTACTTTCTGTACTAAGCTTTATTTACTACATTTAACGTAGCAATGATGAATGTTCCTAGTTGTTCGTGTGTTGCTGTTTGTAGGTATTAATAATTACTGATTTAGTATTATTTACTTTCAATCATATATATACGTGAAGTGTTAACTTGGAAGTTGGAACTATTCGAGAATGTATCAAACGGCTTGTCTTTATTGAAAATACGATTGTATTTCGAGTGTTGTACGTATTGTTTTACTGAATAATATTTTTATTTATTATATTATGTAGAAATAACTCTCATGGTCTCATTTGATAATTTAATTATTATATTAGCTTTACGACGCGACTAAATTAGCATTTGTTTAAGCCTATTTCTCTACCTTTTGCACGCTTTCTTTAAAGCGATTTACTTCTAACAATAATTTTAAAACATCGGTATAGAAGTAAAACAAAGTTTGAGCTAAGAAGATCAATCTGCTGAAAAAACGGACACCCTATCTTTCTCCTTTCCACAGAGGGTGTCCATAATAGAACGGCAAATATAAAGACAGGCAGCAGCCGAGATATAATTTATTGACGTTCGCAACAGCGGCCATATTTAAAATTCATACCATGCAAATTAGTCAAGTCCGATGCTAAAGCAATTACCCAAGCTTTAGCCCGTAAATCGAAAAATGTTTTATGTGCCAGCAACAAGTTAAGAAATAAATAAAACTGGAATTGCCAGTTTTGTTGGTACCTGATATTCCCTTCGCCTTCTTTCAACACAGATTTTCAATGCGAGGGACAGAGATAAAAGATAAGACGAATTACCCGTTCGAAAACCAGTTTATCATCGGGTCCCAAAGTTGTCGTTTTTTGCGAACGTGGTAGGCGTCGATGGCGGCGTTTATTGTGTTCTTCGAATTTTGAGGACTCGAAATTTATGCGGTTTTGTTTTATACCTATCTCGTTATAAAAAAATAACTGCCTGATATCGGTATTATTAACAGCTTTTTAAGAATCATACTTTGGCTTTAGTAGGCCTTATAGTGTTTACGAAAACTCTGAAGTCTTTATGGATGCATGGTTGCCAATTTTAATCAGATGATTTTATCATTATTCTTATCTGGAAAGCGATTGGTATTTAACCTTTGTAACGTAATCAATGTGAGATATCTAAGAAGTTATCAACTTTTTTAAACTAGTAGCTTTTTCTCGCGACCTCTTCTCATTTTTATAATATGACTTATGGCCACTTGAAATAGCTTGAAACAGTAGGGTTGTCAATTCGGCATGTTAACAGATGTCTGTCTTTCAAGTGGGTCTTTCATTAATTTCATTCGATTCATTCGACAAAGTGTATTTAGTAGAAAGTCATCAGTTTTATTTTTAAATTATTCGTCATTCTAGTAGCGTAAAAGCGTCGATCATATGGTTTTTACTTCCTTGCCCGACTCGTACAAATCATACGGGTTGGTGTAAATAACTATAAAGTCGATATGGATTATGTGCTTTCTTCAAATTTCGTGATGACCAATCTTGGTGATACTGTCAGAGATCGTTAGAAAATTTGGCATTCTTATACTAGATTATAGGCTAACTACAGAACCTAAGCAGATGCAATTTCTATATTTTCTGAAATTAAGATGGTTATGACTACTTATGACACAAGTTTTATGTGGACTGTGACTCTTAAAAAATGGGGCTTCAATTCAATAAACCAAAGTTTGTCTTAAAATATTTCTGTAACTTTTAAGGCATTTCATTATAATAACATAAAAAAATCGTAGCGCCAACTATCCTTAAAGCTATGAGGATTAAACAGCTGGTTGGCAAAGTTTTAAAGTAATGGAGTTGGCGTGGTGTGGTGCAGCGTGGCGTCGACCGACTGGCTGCAATAAAGCAGGCGCGCGTGCGATTTATAATCGTTCAAAAGTTGGCCCGTCGAGCTCGGACAAATTAGAGCTTTTTAATAAACGCCTACGCTCGCGCTGGAGTTAACATTAAAAAGTTATATAACTTTCTTTGTTTTGAACGTTATTTGGTTTTTCTCTTACTACCAATAGATTTATTTATATCCGAGCGCTATTGTTTCTAACTAAATTAGAGTCAGTTTGCTAGTCTAACTATATTCAGCAAAAATATTCCCATTTTATATACAGTCTGGCATCTGATCATATGCTAAGGATACCAGAATTCAGTGCCACAGGTACATGCTTCAATTGCACCATTCTATGCCTCAGAGGGCAGACAGGGTGCATTCAAAATCTGTGAAAGTTAGTTTTTAAATTCTCACTCAATTTAAGCGTGACATTTGTGGTTTTGGCTGTCATCAGTTGAATTTGCGGATTGACCTAGGTAAGAAGATTGTAACTCCAGTTCTGGAGTTACAATCTTCTTCAGTACCTACATGTAGCTAATATGACAATAATGTTCTCCAAAAGTAACAACTCATGACTCATGAAGGCGAATACTACGCCAATGTGGCACTTAAGCTGTCTATTCTAGTATCTTATAACGAAAACACCTTCCACCATAGCTCTTAAGGGCGACTGAAACGTGTGTCCAATCAGTGTGAGCAAGATAAGTGCCCATTATTTCGCAGCGTACTTTCTCTTATTATACACCTACATCGACATACATTGATTGTTTTGAAGTTTATAAGCCACTTACTGCTAACATACAATTACATCTGTATCAGATTGAAAGGCACATAGAACAGTGGCTAAGATTACATTGTTGTTTTAGTCTGCTGGCACACAGTTAGTAGATTGTACGGATTGAACTATCTAAGGCAACAAGGAATTGTAACTGAGCATTATTATTATCTTCATCTGGTCAACAAGAATTTGGACGTAAAAACAGGTGTGTCCGATTAAGCATGTATTCCATTCTTTTTTGGTCTACTGTCTAAAAGCGACAGAATGACTCAAATATTTTATTTTTATTTTTATCCGTGATTGCTAACTATTCCTAAAGCAATTAAACACGCACATAGATAATGGTGAGTACCAGTACCAATAACATACTATTTTTTTGAATTTATACTCATACAAAATGGTTAGAATTTTGAAGTAGTGTTCTTGGTCAGTAAGTTTTGTACCACTGAAGCGTTTCCCTTTAAAACCATTTTAACATATAATAAACAGTAAACATTCAAATAGAAACAGTAGGTACACGTTATATCCAAATAATACATATTACCTACCATCCACCTAAAGTCCTTACCAATTTCATGCCAACCATACACCGCCAAGTGGGGTGCAGATTATATTATTAGGTGATGCTTACCTGAAAAAAGGAAAAATATGTATATACATATATATATATATATATATATACAAAATAACATACATATTAATAAAACACAGTCTTAAAGAGGTTTAATTAGTTAAAACTATATTTAGATTTTCAGTGAATTATTAAGAAGACGCCAGATATGATGATGAAAGTGTTGTTTCAATTCATGTGTTTCGTACTCGAAACCAAGTGGATCGATTTTTGTACGAATTGAGCTCTGGGAAGATGGCAGTTTGTGAAACTTCTTCGTTTATCTTAATAAGACTTATCTATTATCGGAAACATAGTCTTCATGGCATTTTATTTTACGTTTACTATTGACGTCTCCTTTAAGCCTGCTTGCAGCATATACTTAATACGCAATGTATAAAATCAACATCGTGCTTCCGTAAATTTGAAATTTGACCAAAATAAAGTTTAAATGTCCAAATATTTGAATATTATCATCAAATATTTTAAAATCCAGAACATTCACACGATATAAGTTCTTAATTGGCGAACAACTTGAACATACCTATTCTAAGTAAGTATATTAATAAAGGTTTATTACAACATTTATAAATTCTAAATAAATTGACATTGCAACAGAACTTGACAAGACAAGTTAGATTAAATTTGTTGCCGTTAAGACAGATTTATATTCAGCGAAATAGATTTATATTGACTAGGCTGGGTAGTCTACAAACGATAACTAACTTGTAAATCAATCTTAATCTGGACTAAACATTGAGTATAATAAAACAGAGAGCAGGATTTGCATAGTATTTGCTTAAAACATTGATTGCCTTTGTTGTGTTGGACATTGTTGTTAAATTTATTGCATACTTCGTTACATATTTGCCTATCTTTAGCTTTATTCTCATGTTCTACTTTAAGGACAACAATAACTTATTAATTGGAGTGTTCGATATCTTCTCTTTTTAGGTTACCAGAACCTGATGGTGTCAACCAGACCGTAATACTCAGCTTTGTCTTAACTTTAAAGGACTGAAATTTACTCAGAATATGTGATATTTAATTAAATAAAACTTTAAAAATATGTGTATTGTATATCCCTTTGAAATTATTATTTTTCCTTTTTGTATTAATTTAGTACAAAAAGGAAAAATAATAATTTCAAAGGGATATACAATTTAGTACAAAAAGGAAAAATAATAATTTCAAAGGGATATACAATACACATATTTTTAAAGTTTTATTTTACTGTAGAGGAAAAAGAAGAACAATATTTTATTTTAAAATGGAATAACTGTACATCATTATATTATTTACCTACACTTGCCTGTAAAGTATGAAAAATGATTAACTACCTTCTTTATAAGGAGAAACAAACTAAAAGTAATACAACAAGTTGACATTTATCCACTATCACACTCACACACAAGCGTACATTTACGCTCATTCATTGGTAGATGCCAGTTGCCGCAATATGGCGGACTGAGAATGTCAAACACTTGTCAAAATGATTCGCTGCCATTGGTGGACGAGAAGTCATGTGACTGTAATCGTTCAATCATGAAGTTCTTTCTCGAGGTTTAATTGTTTTGCCTTATTGAGATGCGCGCACGCGGTTTAATTAAGGCAAAGGTATTGTGGGTAAAGATATTAAACCAAAACAATCGAATGACATCTCGTGGTATATTGTTAGATCATTTGTGCCACAATTGTAGGTGTATGTCATTGGAGAAGTTTTCCATCTTACACATAATTACAATAAAATTATTTTAGTCTGTGGTTCTGGCAGTGTTGTCCGGCTGTTTCTTTTTCGATCAGGTTGTTTCTTTTTCGGTAAATGGGTTGCAAATTACTGGTAGAGTTTTCATTTTAATTTGATTTAGTATTTTCTAAATCTTTATGTTGGTTTATTTCGTACTGGTAGCGTGGCGTGGTGTAGAGTATTCTTTCTTCAGGCTCAGAAACGTACAAGGGATATCCTTAGTGTTGCTAGTAGCCATTATAGACTAAGGTAACTTACCAAAACACAGGCCAGCTGCACATATGACCACCAAAGTAGTAAAAAAGAACTGCTTAAGGATATTAGTATGACAAACAAATTACATTTCACAAACAAAGGCTTGGCTTTTCGACTCCATAGACAGATTGTCAGTCGTAGCATTTTATAATAGTTAAAACAATGGACAATAACTAATTATGGGTTTGGTAATAAAATATAGTGACAATATTGAATTTATGTACAAATCAATGAGATGCCAAGCAAGTCGACAAGCCTTGTACGGACTCGCTTAAGTAATTATGAGCACTTGTCTTTTTGTCTGAGGTGACTAAATACCTATTGGCTAACTTATGCGTTTACGTTTGTACGTAATGCAGAAATAGGACGTAACTTTACGTAAACTCAATATTATTTTTAAAACAATTTTAGTGCAATGGTTTATGTGGTCATCTTAACATTACCAACATGCACACGATCGAACCGTAATAATAATAGTTAACCCGAATATGGGTTTACTTTATGTTCGTTGTTTCAAAGTCTTTGTTACCACAAAAGTTTCTCCTAGGTGGGAGTTTAGCTATTTAGTATTAATAAGAGGAAACTGTTCTGCGTAACTTTACAGGGTATAACTTTCGTCTGTCTGAAGGTGGGTTTATACTAGGTGAAACGAGCAAGAGCCAAGCGTGTAACAAACTTATTTACGTAATCTAATAGGACTTGGAGCTTTAAAGCATTCTTCAAGCATTGTGTTTGTGCTTGGCGCGAATCGTTCGTAGATGTCTCATAGACCATTTTGTACATCGTAAGCGTACCTACCTAATAGTAAAGTTTTCAGCGTTAGTGGCACATGTTCACATTTGATTCCTATGTTCAAAATGCAGTAAGTACATCATACTTAGTTATCGTTCCATCGTAAACATTCATGTTAAACGTAAACTTGCCCAATGTAGTTTAATTTGAGATCATATGATAATTAGGAGGATTGACCAGTATTTAAAAAATCATAATCAGCGATCTTTGAGTAATTTAATTACGTACAACACTGCACCTGCTGCTATGGAGGAGCACTCTCTATAATGATGGGAGCCATAAATAACTGGAATATATAAATATTATAATTTTATTGCAGCAAGGCATTCTTCATAAGGAAGCTACAAGAACCATGACGTGCCTTATGTTCATTTAAAGGTACGCAAAGGTCGTGTGTACTCGTTTATAGTTGTTATATTTGACTTTTTATCAATACAATTTTGAAGGGAATTTTATTTTATATTCTTAGTAGCCATTGCATTTTTTTTTACTTTAGTATTGACGTAATTATTTAAGTGGTCGCTCGTCATTACGTCGCCTCGAGTGCTGCAAGATCAATTCCAGCACGAAAATAGTTGTCCAGAGCCTTGGTGGTTTATGTGTTTATCATGTGTTTTATATGATACAAATATTTTGATCCTGGTGCAAGAATTGTTTTGTTAATATTGCCAATACAGTATGTTAGTCTATATTCATTCATTTGTCAACCTTACAGAGCTAATGCTTTATTTTCTTAATTTTCAATCATGTGGTTCGAAACTCATCTATTGTGCAAGCAAAATATATGTACGTCAATTCATGTCAGAAAAACTTTATTATGAAAATTATTATTATAAAATATACCTAATATTTTTAGCAAAGCTAGCAGTTTTACGTTCCCAGTCCGTACGGTTTGGTTAACCAGTGAATCAATGGGCGCAGACACGCTATCGGCATTTCTTGAATGTTTCCACTTCTTTTGAAACGGCCGCTTCAAGTTTCAACTTTATCTGACTTAACGGGAAACTGGTCTCGCTTTTTACCAACTTTTTCAAGTACGGAGCCAGGCAACCAGCGTGCTTGGTTAGAAACTATTCTTTGAGGATATTTATATAGGACTTTAATTACGAATTATTTCAAATAATGTAAATTATATTTATCTACTTCTACGCCAGTCACCTCTAAAATTGAGAGGCACGAAGAAATAAACACGTTAAAGCAAATGATTGTGACTAAAGGTTACGCTGACGTCATTTATGGATTTTAGTATTCTGTTTGAAATTTTTATCTAATGTTCGTTAAAGCTAAACCACATGTTTTAAGCTAAACTGTAAGGAATATTGTCAGTAAGACACATTAATAGCTTAACATACAAATGACACACCAATACTTAATTACAAAAGGCTCCATTTTTGGTAATTTTCCAAAGCGGTACTCACTTGTACATACAGTTTATCGCTTGTTCCATAGCTCCATCCAAAGATTTATTATTTCGAAAGTCCCAACGACAATTTTCGTGCCCGATAAGGCAACAATTTAAGTAGGCCTCTGCTGG
Organism: Catocala sponsa; assembly: GCA_963564715.1. Lineage (NCBI taxonomy): Eukaryota > Metazoa > Arthropoda > Insecta > Lepidoptera > Erebidae > Catocala > Catocala sponsa. Next base: position 17,339,483 of record OY751337.1, on the reverse strand, counting down.
GTCACCGGGGATCCTTGGTCCCTCACCGTCAATTAAAGCCTACAGCCTAACTATGTTTTGATTGAGCGTGGACGATTACAATTTTACGGCCGATCTTTTTATCAGTAACGTTGAATAGTTAACCGTGTGATCGCCTACTTGTTATAGTTGTAATTATGGACTTGATTACAGGTTAAAAGGCATGAAGCGATTACAGTTACGGTAGTGATGAATTGAATTCGTTACGTAATCTGGGACTTTGAACTTAAGAAATGTTTGTAGTTTTTTTAGTTCATGTTAATATGTTTAGACTGATATTGCTGCAGTATGTATATTTAAGGACATATTTATTACTAGAATGTTTTTGTGACGTGAGTAGCCAAATATCAGATATAGATAACTCAGTAGGAATAGGCCAGTGGGGAGTCTGTTCGACTGCCACAAGGAGATTTCAAGTTCGATCCCACGGCTTCGTTCGTTAATATTTTTGGAATTATGTGCATATTAAGTAGTTAATTATCGCTCCATTAAAGGTGAAGGAAAAGATCGTGATGAAACTTGCTTCTCTGAAAGTTAAAAAATGATGTTGAAACTGCGTGAAGTATACCAACCCGGTCTGAGCCAGCTTTAAAGACTGTGACCTAATGTCATTTATACTGAGCCTGAGTCTAGTAGTGGGACAGTCAATAAACAGACCTAATACTATTTAAATCATTTAAGCATAGAGACGCATGAATAACGAACGTGTAATATTTAGGTATGTAGCGACTATAGCTTGTGGATAATTAGCTATTAGTTGACTCTTAGAGTGTGGAAAGTGCCGTTATAGACTGTGTCACCAATATCACAACACTAATAGAAATGGAAAGAATGAAAAGAATTTCATAAGACTGAAATGACAATGAAATAAAAATTTCTACTTCATGTAATGATTATGGCTGGCAGACTGAGAAGACGATCTGATTTTTGACGTTAATACAAGGATGAACTCGAAGCACAGCAGTTGCATTATGAAACAAACGTAGTTCATATAAAGGCATTCTTATTCAAAAGTAATACCAGTACCTAATTTCAAAATACATTACTGGTAATTATTCTAAAAATAATTTATGAACGCACTTCATGATTTACCGCAATAAACAAACATGTACTACAGTGATTTGTTATATAACATTTGATAACTGCATTTTGTTGAGGGCAAGTAATTACATGCGTATAGATTACTCAAGCGTACCTTTAAATATACATACGTTGGGTTACAACAGCTCGTACACATTACACAGCGTCATTTCCACATCAGCAATTATGGACACAAATTACAAGGTACAATATACGACAATAAACACAAGATCATCACGTTCCAAGTAAGTGTATGTCAAAAGATAATGAGTAACGTTCTGTTTTTGCTGTTTAATTTCATAAATATGTAATTACAATACAATTACCTTAGGTGAATCCCGATTCACCGCAGGCGAAAAGCATAGGGTTATTTGACAGTGATGTTTTTTTATATGGCGGATAATACCTCCGCTGATTTACTTCACGTTTCAGTACGTAGGTATGAGGTATTTAAATTGTGAATTATTAATAGAAAAATTGCGTTTAATACCCATTGCTTAATAATATCGTAATGGTAGGCAAAATAATTGGTGTAAAAACAAACTAGATTTTCAAGAAGAGCATATAGTTTTACGTGATTAATTGAAAATAACGATTTAATAGGTAATTTTTAGTTCAGGTTTCTGGTAAAAGCATAACGTTTGGCGATTTTATTAAAGACCAGCTGACTGCTTCACATAAGAGAAGTTCCCCGTTCCCGTTTTTGTAACATTTTTCATTGATGCTCCGCTCCTATTGATCGTAGCATGATATTATATAGTCTATAGTCGTCCTCGATAAATGGGCTATCCAATACTAAAATAATTTTTCAATTCGAACCAATAGTTCCTGAGATTAGCGCGTTCTACCAACCAAACAAACAAACGAACTCTTCAGCTTTATAATATTAGTATAGATAACAGGAAATTCATTTATTAGTCGCACACTTTAGAAGATACATGATGTTACAACAACGATATTATGCATTTTTAATAGTAGTAGTATAAACTTCTTGTTACTTATGCTTAGTAAACAAGCAAAAGAGTGACGTAACAAACATTTTAATCACTTTTAAAATTGCAATTATATTGAAAACGTAAAACAAAAGAGTGTATCTATATATTAATACGTGAAGCGAAAACTTTGGATGCCTTTTTACGAAAATTGGGCGAACGGCGGAGTATGAAATTTCGCACATACAGAGAAGAAGTGACGAATGCTAATATTTATATAAAATATGCATTATAAATATATTAAATTAATGAAAAAACACTACACGCACACAACCATGCATTTGACACACGCAGTCAAAGCGCGTAACTATGGTTACATACATATATGACATAAGATGTCAATATTTTATTATATCAGCAATCTTACAGGCAAATTTTGGTCGAATTTCGAGCACTAGGCGATCGCTAGTAAAAATAAATGTAGCTCCATTTCTTTTTATCCTATAAATCAACTGGACCTACCACTGACTATATAACTATATTAGCTATATAGTACATTCAATACTAAATGAAGTGATTTACTCAATATAGAAGCAATCAGATAAAGCAATTAGAACTAACCACTAGTTATTAACCAGGTACACAACCACTAACGTTATGCAACGACTTCGATTCATTACGGTAATTAATGCGAAACCAGACGAACAGACACACTGACAACTATCTGTGTTGTAAACCCTTTTAATATTCAATTAATTATTCAACTCGTGCTGTTGAATATTTGTGGCGGTAAGTCTGTCTATGCTTCCTAGAGGGAAGGGATAATTTCTTGATGTTTATGGCATTCTTAATAAAAAAGGTTTGTGTTGTTGAATTGGCTGCTGGCATACGTGACGAAGAAACTAATACACAATTTCAAGTAAAGAGTTTTTATTTAATTAGTTGACTGTAACAATAGATGTCCCATTAACTAAAGGGCGTAAGAACCATGTGTTTATGCATTTACATTGGGTCTTGCTGTAGTTATAACTACGATCTGTTGCTGATTAGTTGTTTAATGTTTTTTCAACAGTAGAATAACATTTTAACTTCAGTATGAGTGAATAAATAAAACACTCGTTCTTAATTCACACGTTTTTACAAATTATTATGTCGCAGTATTTGTTAGTTAGTTGGAAAATTATAATCCTAATGCAAATAGTTCACACAAGTTTGATATTAGAGTTTATTGTCTCAGTAGTAGAGTTGAAATTGCCTTACTCCTAAATTTCAAGTTAATTTTATATTTTATTAAGAGTGTGATGTGTTATGTTGTGCAAAATAAGATACATTTAATATGCTACAAAATTTACGATTTTATATTAATTCTCCTTATAATAGTAGCTTGCATATGCAAGCTACTATTGTAAGGAAAATAAAACGGTTATCTCATGATATCGTAAGATAGCCGTTTTCTAAAATTAGAACTGAATTTGAGTACCTAGTTATACAATAGAAGTAATGTTTTAAATCATAGAGAAATCTTTGGTTTATTAATTCGAAATTAGAATAAAACAAATAGTCTTTTGTTTTAATATTCCAAAGGCCACACCTTTGTGATGTAATTTTGACGAGATTCAAGTCGATGTTATACTAATTTAATATAAACATACCTATATATTTTATGGCTCTATTATAAACATACAGAATGCGGTTACAAAGCATTATGAATCATAAAACTGAGTTTAACATGGCTATCAACTAATACATAACTAATTACATTTATTGATTCGTCAGCTGATGATGATCACATCACATCGTTCGTAATTAATAAGTTTCACTTTTTCCCATCTCGTATCAATTATGTATCAATAAAAGTGAAATTAATTTAAAATTATATTGAAAATGAAATTTTGAATAAGTTATATCGATATTTTAATTAATTTATCTACTGAAATTGAATCTGATGCATGGACGATATTCAATCATAAATACCTACGTAGTTATATGTAGGTATTCGCAATTCGCTTAAGACTTTAATCGTCTTCGCTAATGGGATAGTCATAGTTTGTTACGATGTTCTCTAATCAAGCGGGGGTATTAACATCATTATTGTCATTAATCGTTATATTTATCGATTTCAAATCGAAACAGATCAAAGTCGTTAGGCGATTATATTTATATTATTAAATCATGAGTTTCAATAGTTTATAGCTCATAAATTGTATTAGATGTAAATTAACTATTTTGTTCAAATCACCGCAAAATTAATTACAATTGCTCATAAGTTAGTGATTAGTTGGCTCAACGGTAAACAATTACTCGAATGTGGCCAACCCTACACCTGCACCTAAATAATGACCACACACGATACCTTCAAGACAGTAAATTTGGTAAATTATTAAACTATCTGTTCCATAAACCGGGCGGATTTCGGTCCAAAACTTTTGTTCTCTATTGAATAAAAGCGCCCGGACTATTCGTAGTTGGAGAGGCATGTTAAGAAGAAAAATAAAATGTGTGAAAAGCGCCTAAGTCTTAAGGTTTTATCATTTTACGATCTGCGAAACGAATGTTTACGAATTCTGGCATAAGAATCAAGGAAAAATATTTTGATATTTTTAGGCAATCACAGCTACAGAGGTAGGGATCCAACGACACGATGGAGGCTTATACGAAAATTATTCATGGACGTCTCGGCGTAGCCACGCGAAAGGCTCTCAGTATGACGCCGGATAAACTCACGGATGAATACATTTAAATAGTAAACGCGACACTTCATTGGATTTACAACAGTATAATGCAGCGGGGTACATAAGTCCCATTACTCATGGATATAACTCGTAGTGTTATAAATATGGCGCTCTGACATGCTTTAAAGCCGCGTCGGCCGTTACTCTGTGACCACAAAAGGGTTTGTTAGTAGAACTTATGAAGTATGGCTTTCGTGCTTGCCCACGCTTACGAATAGAAGCACGGTATTGTGTGCTATACATACTTTAATAGTCACACCTAGTTATATCCGTATACACAAAGCCACAGCAAGTTAGCTGTTTGTAGGTCCATATAGAAGTACATTGATTGGCTTAAATGAGATTGGTTGACGCCTATTAAAAACGTATTGCTTTTATAAGGCAATGATTTTGCATGCCATGTTGCGATATTTATGTATTCAGCGCTCTGATAATCATGATTAATTATTTCTATCAGCCGATGAGTAAACACACGATTTATTTATTCCTGTATACCTACCTCCAATACATCGATAAACTCAGCCAAGGTAATAGGGAAATTTATGTATAAAATGTAGGTACCTACTGATACCCTATTTTAAAGTAACCTTCGTTTGGCACAGCACGCGATTGATTCCATTAAGAATATGAATTATGGCTGTTGGCAACAGTACCTCGTTACCAGTTTGTATATATTATATAAATGCGCTGACTACTTTACGCTTTTTACAATGTAGGAAAGTGCATCGAGATCGAAAGTTGTGACATCGCATCGTTTTGACCCCATTGGCTCCGACGGTACCTTTTGAAGATATCGATGGATTTGATAGCTGCTTATAAGAAACAGATGACACAGATAAAGAAAAGAGACGAGCTGTTCGTAGTCAGGGCGGCTACTTCAAATAAAACGAAAGTACCAACTTAAAGTATATTTTTTATTAGCTGACCCGGCAGTCGTTATTTTGCCCTTTTCAGTAGGTTGCGCATAGAGGTGGCTTAAATCGATCACAGCTTGCATTTTATGTTCTATTACTTATTTGCTAAAATTTTATATTTTTATAATAAGATTAGTATTTCTTTTTTAAAACCTAATTTTACATTTTCCAACAGTACAAGAGGTCCCAATTTGAAAAAAAATTACTATGTTAAAGCCACCAGCAATGTTAAACTCTGCTTTGTGTGGAAGTTCAAACTAAACAGGGATCGCAAAATTTATATAACTGATTTGAATGAAACAAGGATATTATAATAGCGTGAGTATGCCTGCGATAAGATGTTTGTCATCTTAAATAACCATCTTTTGTTTAATTCTATGCAAGAACATACCTATAAACGAACAAAAAAAATTAAATACATTGAGATGTATTTTAATAATTATTTTAGTCTCCCTTATAATTTTACATAAATTTAGGAACATACACATACACATGTAACTTACATTTTGAGTTATTTATTGCTGGTTAACCGATTAAATATGTACAAATACCTTAAAAAGGCAAAACATCACGATGCTGTTGTTTCGTATAATCACGACGTATTTGGCATCGTCACCAAAATCAAAACCAATAATGACCATGAAACGCAAACTTGAGGGCAATAATAATGAAAACAAATCATTCTTAACGACGTACTTATAAGCAGAATGACTGAGAACTGCCTTTATATAGTCGTCCTTCATCGCGAAACATTTATACGCGTATAAAACGAAGTGGGAATCATTTCCCCACTCCATTTAGGTGTCTATCAGCGGTTTGTGCGCCAAAGGAGCAGAAGTGAGAATATTCTGTAATTAACGTCAGAGAGGCCCTTTGATCCGGACACCTTCAATGTTCATGAATGTATGACGTTCATGCGTTCAACATGCCCCTCTTGACGGAGGCTCAAAGCAGAAACGAGAGCGACTTATTACACGGCTAATTTTAGAAGTCTTTAGTCCCTGATGTACTTAATGATAGAAGTACTTCTGAGGTGGATTGCTCTTGAAAACAGCTAGATATTTCTATTTCTCTTAAAATATATATCTGATTGATATTACTTCCATATTTGCAAGCGTGTAGCTGAAATAATGAAAGATGTACAATAAATTTCATTTAATAAATGTTACGAGTATTTATAATCTTAATACATATTATATTTGAACCATATGCGCTATATTTCAATTCTGTCTATCTTTGAATATGTAACACGCACTACATTAAAATAATTTTTATTTATGTATCCTGATGTATTAATTAAAATTATTATTTATGTTCGGGTACAGGAAAGCATAAATTTCACCTAATCAAGTTTGGCATTTGCTGAAATTTATTGCATAAAAATAAATTTTGTGTAATTATGTTGTAAATATGCAACTACCACCCACGGTCTTCTATTAGGGCACCTACTGTCTGGCATTAAAACATCATTATGATGATTAGATATATTATATTTACTTTACTCACCTATATGTTTGTCTCTAGCCTCTGTACCCGGCCTTTAGTTTTACACTACCGGATATCAAAATTGCCAATCCAATAAAAGTTTTCATTTCGAAACAGTATTCAACATGGATGTATTCCACTTTATATTATTACAACAGTTTTCAAGAAGCGATATGGAATTCTTTTGTTCAGGAATCCGTAAGTTCTACTCCTTTGCACCATACATATGCACGCAAATGAAACTTGTGGAATTTATATGAGCTCAGTACAGGCACGTGTTTCGCGTATATTTTGACGTTTCCTTGCAACACTGCGTTTCATATTCAAGTAGAACTGGCCCGTGCTCTCCAATGAATAACTATGACTGTACACCTTCATTATCCTTTATTCGACTGGGATTTTAATAGACATCCTTTCATGCCATTTTGGTGTGTTATTACTTTATTAATAGGTAGCTGAGTGTATAATGGTGCAAACACTGGGATATCCAATTATCCATGTTAGAAGAATTAAGTGTGGGTGTTTGAAGTTTATAAGATATCCTTGCTTTAGCGATAAATGCGATCTTAAAGAAACCTGGATACTCAGGCGTTATCTATAATGTTTTGAATGGGTTATGGAAATAAAAACCTGTAATAGGTGACAGTTCATTTCAGTTAATGCATTCGCCATGGGTTCGGTTATTTGAATAGCTCTAGCAACAGCAGAAGTTGACTTGATATGTAATTATAGTTATATCAAGTTATAAGTCAATTTAAACACCAATGCTAATTATTTAGCGTTAAAAAGCTTGTTGTTTAATGTATGCATTTGCTACAAACTTCTACAAAAACATCTGTTGAAACTATGCTCATTTTAACAGGCTGTACTTCAACCGTGCATTAAATAAAACAGTGTTAGAGTGAACTTGAACACTGATTCGCATAAAGATATGAACGGTAGTCTTCTGCAGACCTTTGGGCTATTGTAAAGTACGTTGCTGTTGAGGTAGCGAGCTGTCCCTACTGGCACATGATTAAAATCTTTGTACTTCTGGAAAATACGCCTCAGACTAAGGCGGCTTGCAACATATAGGTATAAATTATTTAACCATTTCTTCGGTTAATCACAAAATATATATATAAAAATATTCCTTTATAATATCTTTTATGTCGTTATTGCAAAGAAGTTAAGAGCAATTTTCTTTATGGTTTTGATATTCTACAACCAATCGTTTTATAACATATAAAAAGTAATTTAGGGTTGCTAGATTTGAAAAAAAATATAAAAAGAATCTTTGTAAGTAAATTTCACGAGCGAGCGAGGAAGAGGACATTTTATTACCTTTTTAATGACATATAAATATTGTTGAAAGACTGACTAAGAAAGTTTATAAGGCTAGTGTGAATGGAACAGTCGCAAGAGGAAAACCTAGGCGAACGTTTCTCGATCAGACCGGAGGTGTTCTGGACAAAGGCCAGGTTAAGAGCTCCTTGAACCGACGGGCGTGTATGAGGAATGTGATGAAAGTGAATGAAGCCAGAGAAGTATGTCAGGATCGTAGCAAATGGAAATCCGTAGTCTCTGCCTACCCCTCTGGGAAACAGGAGTGAATCTATGTATGTATAAATATTATTGTTACTATGTCTTTAAGTTAACCGTATCATACTGTTTGATCAGTAACTGATCTAGCATCTAAATACTTTATCTGTAATTGACCCAGTATGACGATTCGCTGTTGCTATACTCATAGAGTTAATGCCGCACGATTGCATTTGAAAATAAGCTCTTGAGATTAAACTGTCAAAAGAGAATGCTTGAAACTAAATAAAACCTTTTTTTCCTACAGAAATAAGGCTTACATAAATATTTTGCAATATTTTCATGTATTATCTATATTAACAGCATTCCAAACAATACATAGATATTCACACTGAAATAACTTGAGATTTGTCCTTATGCCTATTTCATGTAACGCTTACGTTAGCATAGCCACAGTCTAGTTATAATGGATGTCACGTACAAAAGCATGACCCAGCTGGTCAACTGATGTGGAAAATGACCATTTTAACTATCACCGGCTCATGTGTACTATGTCTTATCTAACATATCTAACCTTGAAGATGGTAGCATGCAGGGACGTGAGAAAATTTGTTTTTTTTGTATTGTACATCATACTTGTTTTAATTTCAATTCTAGTTAGGGTTGATAAGGTACATTTTTAAATGACACGAGAATGATTTAATAATAATATTTGATACCTATACCTACTAATATTTAACCAAGACACAGTTTACCTAATGTAAGTTACATTATGTAAGTAATTACTTACTTGTATTAAACTTTATAATTACGTGTTAAACAGTTTACATTGCCGACTGTTATGAATAAAATTGTTCGTTATACAAAGTGATATTCTTTTAAAATAGATATAATCTATGAATATAGCATGCTTCTCCTTGGTCTTTAATTGTTAAATATTGTCAATCCTATCCCGAGAGAATATCGAATTAAATTTGAAAATACGTAGGATATAATTATTAGGTATAGAAGAATTACTCAAATTGGGCATGACAATAGTAGGTACATGCCAAATACTTAATAAATAATAATTCTATATCTTAAATAATGTTGTTCCTTGTTAACATCGTAAATGACATCCGTGACAAAATGAAAGTGTTCTAGCGTTAATGCTGTGCTAGCGTGGATGAGTCAGTGACTGAGCTTCTATTTTTAAATAATTACTTACCACATTGGCGCCTGTTTTACATTTTTTAAGAACAACATCTATACATATAATAAAATCGTAGGAAAGTCAAAACTGTACATTGAATATTTTTTTAAAAGAATACTTGGGGCGTGATCTACAATCGATATCGAAGCCAAAAATATAGTTTTTAGAATTTTTGTTTGTTTGTCGGTATGTATGTCCGGGCTAAACTCAAAAAATACTGCATGGATTTACTTCAAATTTTGCATGAATATTACTAACAGGTCGGGTCAACATATAGGCTACATATTATCACGCTATCACCTACGGGGGAGGAGCTGTGAATCTTTATTTTACTTACGCATTCTGTGACAGCGTGTAATCTAACGACGCATATTTAAATGTTGTTTTTGAGTAAGCCATGCTATTATCTAGCTTTACACTATAAAAACTACGCCATTTAAGTACCTTGGGCAGAGAAATATAGTTAGGTTCCGCGGCGACAAACGCTTTTTAGTTAAAATCTACGCGGACGAAGTCGCAGGTAACAGCTAGTGTGACAATAAAGCACATCTATTCCTGTAATAATAATTACATATACCTAACGTAATGACGGCATATTACCTAACTTTTATTGAACAATTTAACATTTATATGATTATTATTATATTAGCATAGCAATTGAATTAGCAATTATCTTTATTACCGCAATATTACAAATCACAGGACTACAATTTTCAAATTTGCATGTTGGCCAACGTTGACGCGGTCGTTGTTAAAACGGCTTATTATAACATATAATATAATAGAGCTATCCATTATTCTGAATTATTGGGGCCAAGTGCTGTTCTAGATGCATCATTGTGTTCGTTATTGAACGTTGATACTAGTTCTTTTTTATTTATAATTGATTGGTGTTGTGCTATTTTAGTTTCGAAAATGTATTGTTATTGACGACGATGTTCTTTTGTCACATTTTTTCGAGAAATTGTAGCATATTTTTTTGCTTGATTGCTTCAAATGTGTTTTATGATACAAAATTGCGTCCGTTATTCAATTTGCGTAGAATTATTAAGCTCTAAGGTTCTGTTTAATAATTCATAAAGAAGACTATATCTCATCGAGGAAGACAACTATATCTGTCTCGAATTAGAAAATGAACGCCGTAAATAATAATGAAGTGCTATTAAAGAGGGTCACTAATTTTAGGCCTATCCAATCTAAAATCATCCAGAGTACATACATAAACTTGGTACGTAATATAATTTAACGGACTCGTTACAGCGCGAAGCGTCAACTCATAATTTTCAATTTGTGTCCGCGGCCCCCTTAAATATATACTGGTGTACACAAAGTTTATAGCCAGCTATGACTTTAACTGGATGTTGCATCATTTTGTGTCACACATTTCTATGTGATCTTGTTGTATGAAGCTAAGCCTCGCTGTGATTATGTGCCACGAGATTTTTATTTAAGAATGCTGCCGCGAAATTGGCTTATAGCGATATAAATCATATGATTTATTAATGTTGCCAATTGAGTAATACTCAAAAGTCAAATAAGCTTTGGGATAATTACAGAGTTATACAGTATTGTCATCCTGTTTTTATTATAGGTACGGAAAGAAACTTGCAGAGTCATCGGTGAAAAAAATTTTACTCTAATATGCTGAAGGAAATGCTGGTGGTATGTCCAGATCATCATCATCATATCTGGACATATTTTTAAATGGCTTGCAAACCGAACTTTTGAATGGGGACCGTTGGAGAAGTGTACACTTTGCTTAACAATGGTACAGTATGACAAAGGTCCTTAAATAAAAATAAAAAAAAAAAAAAAATTAAAAAAAAATGGTACAATATAAGTTAAGCAAAAATGTTGTAGTATAGTTACAATTTCTTTAATGCCACCTTCGCGATATGCATACCTACTACTAATATTCTAATGTACGTTGATGGCGGCATGGGCATCTTAGGATTGATTGAGAAAAAGTTTGAAATGTGTACCGTTAATATGTACGAATTGGAGTAGGTAGATATTACAAAGCACTTGCAACAACACAATTGCGACGCTAACACAAGCAGCTTAGCAATATAAGATAAAAAGAATAATAGTAATGACAGTAACCTGTCTATAAAAAAACTAAACAAACCATTAAAATCTTTGAATAACAATAATTAATCAATAGAAAAAGATCCTGTTTACGCACCAAAAACGGTGTTTGCAGTGGTTCTGTCGCCGACCCGATTAAACTTCTACTATTTGGTCTATAGTCTACCCGATCGGCACAAAGAGACTGTTGATGTCTCACCCAGCTGTACCAATTAAAGCCAAACCGAATACACATGCTCGTATTTCGGTCAGGATTGCCGGCTCTAATATGCACCTACAAATATTTGATTCTAACGCTTAGCAATGCCGAATGTATGAAGACCCTAAGAATATTCCTTTATTGACGACAGATTTTGCTCGCGACTTCGCTCGCGTAAATGTAGATTAGGTTAGGTTAGTAATAACGGCATCTTTTCCTGGATAAAAGGTACCCCATTTCCTTTTCTGTACCCTTGACAACGTGTATGCGAAATTTCATAATCGGTCCAGTAATTAAGACGTGATAGCGTGACAAACAAACTCACATTTGCATTTATAATAAGATGGATTATTTCACGTCATGTAGTTATGAATATGACATAGATTTTTCTTCAGTCATATTGATGTCATTTCTCAAAATAACCACAGAAAAGGCTAGGTTGGACCACACAGCGTGCTGGGAGCATAGTGATAATGAAACTACAAACGACATGCTATAAATTTAATTAGAAGATTGTGAACAGAAAAACTGAATTAAAACGCATGTAACTAATAAGATAATGTGTTTATAGATAATGTGAGTTGTTTAAAATTGTTTCAGGATTAGTCTTTTAAAAATAAACCCTGATAAATGCCGCATAAAGGTTTTTAATAACAATGTGTAATATTCGCGTAAACGTAAGACAGTATTGCTTTTTTAAATGAAACTACCGCACTAGCTATCGTGTCCCGCATCGCGAGGAACTTTACAAACATACAATTAACAGACATCACACAGAGTCCAAGTACTCTCTTGGACTCAGAACTATCATTGATGGATCATGAAATATTTGTTCCGTTAGAATCGATTAATAAGATTGACTATGTATTACTAAGAATTTGAGTCAAAAATAATTCTCTTTAGGATTTCTATACTCTTATGGAGTATGTACTCCTATCTTTTGAGAATATTTGTTGTATGGCAGCGGCTTTGCTATGTCCTGAAATTGTTGAAGTCCATGAGCAGCGGTTACTCCTTTCCATCAGGTGGGCCATTTATCGTCTGCCACCAATGGCAATAAAAAAATAAAAAATATAGTTGGCACTATAGGATGATGTACTGTTGACTGAAGAAAACTAATCAAATACTCGAACTGACCATTATAAATTATGCAATTTACAAGGCTTTTCCGATTCTACATACTATTCGTGAGTCCACATAAATTACGTCAATTACTAGGTTTGCTTAACATTTTATATTTTACTAACCTAAATTATTTTATTACATGTCAATCACCTAAAGGAGTTTCCAGATACATAGACGAGATGCCCACTTGCTAATTTACGATTTTTTCTATTAACTAGCGGTCGCCTAGTGGTTAAAATTCGACCATAATTGATTTAAATTTTAAGTTTAATCGTTATTAAGATTTTATTGTCTATAACTATATTCTTATTACACCCATTTCATTTAGATTATATATAGGCTATACACGTTAAAATATAGGTACCTATCTTTTTTAAACATTATTTAACTATACTTTTTCATTAACAATATTCCTAAACTGGCTACTTTGTTTTCTTTTTTTCTTTATTACGTATAAATAAGGTATATGTAACCATAGTTACGAAGAATTGTACGACGTCAGACAAACAATGCCGAAATATTACGAACGCGATTCGACTGCGTGTGTCAAATGCATGGTTGTGTGCGTGTAGTGTTTTTTCATTAATTTAATGTATTTCTAATTCATATTTTATAAAAAAATATTAGGATTCGCCACTCCTTCTCCATATAAAAGTTTGTTGTGCCAAATTTCATACTCCTCCGCCCGGGCAATTTTCGTAAAAAGGGGTACAAAGTTTTTACTTCACGTATTAATATATAGATAGTTAATTAAGTAGATAGAGAAAGAACTGGTTTGTCTTATCCTATTCAATAATTTTCTGAAGATAATCTTTCAATAAGTAATAAGGTATTAAATACCCTGCCACTATGCTACCACCTGACTATTTATAAATATGACAATGGCTGCCATATTATAAAGACGTGTACCTATTTCTATCTTTTTAACCGTTTTCAAAAAAGGAGGTTTCATAACATTGGTATATAATATTATTGGAACGGCAATATAATTATATTTATAATGATTTATTAGAGACTGCAAACAAATGTACAAAAAAAATATGTGTTTGTATGTTTGCCCAAACATATTTTGGGATGTAACTTAGTAGTCTTCACATATGCGTTCACGTATGCGTTATGAAGACTACCAAATGAACAGAATAATATCCAAAAAGTATGCTACGTGTATTATTCTATTAATTTTGGATTCCTATCTTCTTCTCGATAAAAGCGTAACTAAATAGCTACTCTTATGTATTATAGGTATATACACTATTTGTCCAAGGAAGTATGCGTTGGGAGGTCAGTCCTTACGGACGTACTATTTACAAACCCAAATACCTTATCCGCATAAACTTTTTCTACTGGAATAGAAACAAATCGATTCTAGTGGCACATTAGAAGCGAGATGATGTCTAAAGTTAATCTACTGCGCAGTCACTGTTTATTGTTCGTTTCATCAGGAACATATTTATGAAAAGTGATCGATCTTAATCAAGTTTAATTAAACGGTTCTTTCTGTCGTTTTCTAATAAATCCGCGCAAAGTAATGTGCTTCAATCAACTCTTCATGTCTTTTACACGAATTTATATAAAACGATGTAAAAAAACTACCGGAAAAAGAGAAATTCCAGTGAGGTATTCTATTAAATTCATATTAAAACATGAATTTTATGTTCTACCACCAGTAGTAGGTACCATATAGTGAGCAGTAAAAATAAACTCGAGAGCTAGGTAATACCTAGTTCACACTAGCGAATGAGTAACGGTAACTGTTACTGTTATTTCCCGCTGTATACAAATATAATGGTCACGAACGCCAAACCGAGAGATTTGACTTGTTTTCTATTATTTTTTATCTCTCAAGAGAGTTAGAATTTTTTATTTGATCGGATCGGCTGCGATAACCTGGGTAATTTATATTTCGTTTGTATTACATTTGTTGTTTAAAATAAATTAAATTTCATAATGATCGGTTGTTGCTGTCGACAATTAATTTTATCCCTGAGCAATTGCTTTCTCGTTGAAAATAGTAATTGTACCCGCCCATTAGTTGTAGGTACTTCTGCTTTATTTTTAGTATGCCGTACTGTGTGTGAGCTATTGAAAAATTATTCATGTATTCGTAAATAGTACAAGTACATATTTTGCGGTGTTATAATAATAAGTATTTAATATATTATCACAAATAAAATAGATACCTAAGTAAATATTTTTCTCAATTATATAAATTAGATAAATATTCTTTAATCACGATTACACTGAGGGTTTTAATAATGATTAAAGAGTATTTTCCTATCCATTTTACATTTAAAGATCAGATATAGAAGCTAATCAACCTTTGCCCAAAGGCGTCGTGCGCGCGCAGACGCCTTACCGCTGTATGCTCCGCGCTGCCGCCGTTGAGCTCAACGCCTTACAATACCAGTTGTTAAATTACCTATAACTTTGTATTGATACAATCAATTTAAATTTATTGTCAGTATAACTGAACTGTGTTTTATTAATCTAACCATCACTAATCAGTTGATTGATTTCACAGTTGATTTGAAATCGTAGTTACGCGCCACTAACTACTTATATGTATTTTAGATTTCTCCGTTATAAACGCTTTTAGTTTATTTCAATTTGTACGTAACGGGATTGACTTATGGCTTTTTAATGACGAGTAATGCTTTTTTCGGGTGTTCAATAGTGCGAAATTAATGCTAAATGCTATTAATAACAGTACGTTATTGTATTCATATGCAAATCAGAAATGTTTGTTACGAAATGATATTTCGCATGTATTAGAGACTTTATTATACGTACATATGTTTAGTGTTGTCAGCATCATTTATTACCAAAATTATTGCCCCAATACACCTCTGGCAGCCTATAGTCGATTACGCACTGACATATGGAAGTAGAGCGAGCAATTCCGACGATAGGTATTTATGTAAGAATACAAATGATATCGAATTGCTCTAACAAAATACTCGCTATTTTCCCTACATATCCCCCTAAAATATAGCAACCAATTTACTAATTCCGCTTTTGGCAACAATCTCCGGCCTCTGCATACGTAGGTAAGTAATCCTAGCATAAACCTAGGTAATTAACAAAACTTTTCTTATTACGTACTTAAGCTATATCTACTTAAGTTTAAGACTCTTAAGTTTAATTAAAGTTCTCCCTGAAGCGCAGCGCAATTACTCGGCCCGTGTAAATGCAAATAAGTTTGGAACACCCTGTTGTTTATACTGGCCATTGCGACCAATAGTGGTGTTCCAGCTATGAGCACTGTGTCAATTTTCTTTGACGCGAGATGGCGTGATAAAGTGAATGTTGGCACAGTGCTGTACTGTGAGTTTTGGTGTTGAAAAGGTACCGATTTCGGGCTTCCCGCAACTTGTTGTAACTTATTGCGGATGTCCCGTAAGTTTCACCGCAACGCTGAAGCTTCTAAACTTTGTCCGCCACTGTTTAGAGTTTCGGTTGCGAAGTTTTCAGACTTGACAATTACTAAGGTTTCATATCTAAATCATATAGATTGTTACTTCGTAGGATTTTGTGTGAAATAACATTGCGTGTGGGGAATAACAACTTGTGAACATTGTATTGTGCTGTTACATTGTAAATCTTAGACGTTTTAATAAAACAGAGTAATGTAGTTTCCTGTTTGTTTTGTAAGCAGTTGAAAATAATTAATATAATAAAATAATACACACAACACCATCTAGCCCAAACTAAGCAGAGCTTGTACTATGGGTACTAGACAATGGATAAACACACATATATATATATATATTTTTGTAAATGCTTACATATTATACATAGAAACACCCAGACCAAGACAAACATCCATGTTCATGCATAACAAATGTTTGACTTGTGCGGGAATCGAACCTGCGACCTCAAGCGTGGCAGTCGGTTTAAGTGGTTTCTGTCTAGTTTTATTTGTATGTGCATCAGTGTGAATATCACAAGCCATCATAATACATAACGGACGACAGAAAGGTGTCTTCATATTACCTCCATAGTATTTCAAAGTAAAAAAACATTAATGTTTCGCTGTATCGTAGATGAAGTACCAACATGATCCGTTCATTAATATCACAAATAAAAATATATGAAATAATTCCGTACAAAAAACAACTTTAAGTTATGGTCGTTAAAGTTCCTCGCACCTTATATATAATTATGTTCTTCGGTCGGTACGTGACCAGTGTTGCTGAAATTCATTGGCACTTTGCTAAATGTCAACGCAATATTTTTTTATTAATTAATCACTCGGGAACTAAGGCACGCTTCACAGTAAATGCGAGGAAGGTTCGGAATGCAATTGGCAGCTTCATGTGTAACAAATGATAATGCGCCGCGGCGCATAGAATGTCTGCTATATGCATGCAGTATGCAATAATTTCATTGAGAAATTTTCGGCAATCCTCTATACAACGCGTTGTTTTTAATGAGAACATTAAATTTAAATTGTTTCAACGCCGTTCTAAATGCAGAAAAAACTGTTGACGTTTGCTATGTAATTTTTTTCTACTAGTAGAAATAATTTACCAGAAAGCGCCACATGAGCACTTTAATTAGACTTTAGTTACGCTCATACTTCAACAATTGTCGTAATAACTTTTATAAACTACTAAGGTGATAAACAAACTTATGATCCGCGTAATGGTAAGCGGTTAGTTTAGCCTATGATTGCTAGCAATACCCGAGATGTCGCTCGCACGTTGCCAACTTAACGGAAATGCAATTACAAAGGTAGATCCTTTGGACCTCATTGTCACCGGGCGAAACACCGGCTTACTTACTCTTAGGCGAGTTTCTTGGTAATACTGGCCCTTAAACCAGCATTTAGCAAATACCTTAAATACAGCAAAATATCTTCCTTTTCAACCGACTTCAAAAAAAGGTAGAGGTTCTCAATTCGACTGTATGTTTTTTTTTTCCATGTGTTACCTCATATCTCTTTTCTAGTTAACTATAGCTTGAGTCTCATGCGTCGCGTACCTTTTTGTGCGAACCATTCTTAACAATAGATGAATAAGACTAAGAAAAGAATAATAATATGACGATGCTTTGTCCATGTCGCAATTTTGTCAACAGTGCTAGTTTTTCTTCGTGTCGTCAATATGAAATTTATCGATTTCCTTTTACAGCCACTTGATATTTACATCGGTATTCTTCGCTCATGTATATTTCAAGCAATAAATTAACCGGTGGTTAAAAATACATTGAAGATACTTGAGTGGCATACCATTACTTATAACATAACATAGATTACAAATGCGCTGGTTCAATATCGAGTACATGGCGGCGATAAGTAAGTATTTATTTTATATGCCATAGGTTTGAGTACTGGCTGAAATAGGTAATTTTAAAACAATAAACGAACAAAGCCTTTCTGTTTAATATTATTACTTAATACAACTAGTATTAAACACATAACTCTGTTTGCGTAATATGTCATTTTAAAGCATATGTGAAGCTTCCCATTAGAAATAGACATTTTAGAACCAATTCGGTAGTTCCAGTAGTTATTTTCTTCTTACAAATAAATACATTTTACTTTTATGTATTTGTTTTAAAGATTTAGAACACTTTTACCTTGGCGATTTGCCATTTACACCTAGGATGTTTAGTTTACGTCGCCATTTCATACCTGCTTTGTTACATGAATCGAGATCTTGGTATGTGACATCAAAAAACCGCCATTAATCCTTGTGTCACCTGCCGCTAATCAATATTTCAAAATCACCAAACCCGAAACCCAATTTCGAGCAACAAAAGTTTATTTTATGTTTTTCCAAACATATTTATTGTGAGCTTACTTTAAAGGCGAGACAAAGAGTGCAGTATGATTAATAAACCAGGGTCGTTGGCCCCAAGGCGAGACTGATCAAAAACTCGTACCTACTTCAGTTGTGCGACTGAGCAATCCATTACGTTGGAGATATCGCATCGATGCCCCGTTTGAGCTTGTTACACGCCACTGGGTTAGTTAACGATTTATTTACAATTGTAGGCGAGTTGACTTATCGGTCGGTTGAAACAATTGGTTTGGTGGTTGATTTATAGCCACTTCAGGGGAAATTGGTTGTGGGCAGAACATGCAAAGACCTATTAACCAATCAGCTTTTTACTTTAACTACACTGTGTATTTGAAGATAGGGTACGTGAAATCATAATGCGTTGTTTGACGGAATTGAATTTAAATATTAGGTACTGTTGCGAATACGTCTGGCACACCTATGTAGTGCCGAAGCTAGTCAATTCACGGGTAACATAATATTTCGATCAATATATCGTATATGTTATTTTTAAACCGCTTGTATTCAAATACATGTTATGTTCAAACATAACATTGTAATAGTGTCAATTTTTATTGCAATTGTTTTAAAAACGACAAGATGACAATTGACAAATAGCTTAGTAGCTAGAATTTTGATATTAAACGTTTAGAAATATGGTGTGTAAATTAATAGACTATGGAAAACCACGTTAGACTTGTCAACCAATATATCACAAATACACTACCACTACACCATTTTAAATACATAAAATCTTTTTAGCGTGCTCCACATTGACTACGAATCTCGTGACAATATCTAAGCCATTAAAACTGTCAACGTCCCAATAACACCACATAACATATTGACGTTTCACAGGTAGATGCCTATTCAAACACACGAAACATTCCGGCCAGTGGTATTAAACGCAGCACAGAACGCACCATCCCGATTCCCGTTCCATATTTCAATTCGCGCATCACGCATTAATGCCTTCAGGAAAAATATAGAATGCAACAGTCATAAATACGTTGGAACGCGTTGCGTGCGGAACGCATCAACATCATCTCTGTGACGTCAATTAGTAGCCAGGTCGTAAACACACGTATTATAGGAGCAAATTTATGCACGCGATTTATGCGATGTACTAGCACACCACTAGTTTTGATGCAAACGCAAAAATATGGAACGCGTTTTGCGTGATGTTTTGACGATATCTAATTATATTACGGTGGCATTTTCGTCGGCCATGTTATTGTCTAGTTAACTGATAATAGGAAATCATTGTTATTTAATTTAATTAATATAAAAATAATTAGAATACTTTTAATTACCTTATACAGTTTATACGTGTAACGTGTAAAAGATTGTGATCATATTTAAGGGCCGAAACATGTGGCCGATAAATAGGTATTGTCGTTCGCATAAAAAAGTATTGTTATTTTTTGGTGCCTCTTCGTGCGGATATGCATATCCAAACAAGAGGCTATCATAGTAATATTTATTCAGTAATTATTATTTTACTTGTACATTTGCCTCTTAACTAATATAATTGTATATTTATATCGTGAAAGTTGGCTTACTTGTTGTTTTTCTTTCTTTTGTGTTCAATCGTGGTATTGGTATATCGGAGTTATACCTATTGTTAGGTATACGTTAATACTTTCAATTGTTATCGTCAGCTTTGCTGTGACAAAACCAATTTATTTCATTTCTATTTAGCGGTTAAAATTATTATATTAAAGATTGTTATGAATTTTATCATGGTTTTGTTTTTAATTTTAACTTTACTCATCTTGACGGTTCAAATAATTTTTAAAAGCCAGCACTTTTTATCTACAACACGATTTTGTGACGAAACAAACGTGGAAGAAAACTTGTTAAAAATGAATTGCATACAAGTTAGTTTCATATTAATGTATAATATTCATACTTATAACGTAAACAGATTTTTATAGTAATATGACTAAATTGATACCTATATATAATAAAATTGGAACTGTTCGATGTCTGTACATAAAAGCTGCAGAAGTCAAAACAATTATTTTTAGAATTTTTGTCTGTCTGTGTGATGGTATGCACATCACGCTAAAACTACTGCACTAAATTAAATGCACTTTTTGCAAAGAAAGAAAAATAAAGAAATCTACGTCGCAGCTAGATTATCAATATATTTAAAAATATCCTGCCAAATATTAGTATATTTTCATATATTTTAGAAAAATGTTTCATTTGGACATAAAGTAAACGTATATGAGAAATGTTTTTACTCACCTTACCATATTACGTTAAGTGTAAATTCAAATGCGTAATTCGCAACTCTCGCAAATGACACGACATAAATAATTTATCTACGTAAGTTAATTCAAATATATTGTCAAGTTGTAGAGTCAATGACCCGGCAACTTATTATACCTATCGTCTGTTTATCCGAGAATACATTCATTAGAGTAATTATATAAGAGTAAATTATTACTTGATCGGTGTTCCTAGATTTTTTATAAGTGATAAGGGTAATTTATATGAAATGCTTGCATTATTTAAGACTATATTATTACGCACACTTGTAATAAGTCTCATTGTCAACTTGGAGTTATAGTGCACTGTGGATACATATACAGCATGTTGAAGATAGATGCAGCTATAATTCAGGGTGATATATCTTTGCAAATAGTTATAATGACATTATTGAAGAATATACTGGTTGAAATTGGTAATATTTCTTTTGTTCGAGATCTGAACAAGTTCTGCTAGGCAATTCTCATAGACACATGGAAGTCTGGTAATATATCCGACAAATGGCACCAGTGTTAACCTTGTAATCTAAAATTAGTTATATATTAATATAAAAGATAGGTGTTGAAATTTCTTTCACCTATTAATTGAAGGAGTACTATTTTAAACTCATGTACTGGATTATTAGTCTATAGTCAGTATGTAAGCTTTTCTGCAGACACTAACACAAATACATATGTAGATAATTGTCATGAATTAACTACAAGTAGCACACAAGCGTTGTGTCCAGGTTGTCTAATTTTATTCAGCAATCACTGTGCAAATTATAGGATAAATAGATTTTACCCGCGGCTTCGCTTGCATTAGTGTAGATTTTGTCAATAAACTATTAGGTACTCGTAAACAGGACTTTTTTTTGGATGTAAGGTATCCTATACCTATCCGTTTTTGAACTCCTTACTACGTGTAGGTACCTATGCAAAATTTCATGATGATCAGTCAAGCAGTTAAGGCGTGAAAGTTTAACAAACTCATATTCGCATTTATAATAACTATTACTTACGATTAGGATTAAAGTAAATTATAAAAAGTGAGTCATTTTAAAAATGATTAATATATAAATATATTTGCTTGTCATAATCTTTTAAACTAGCGTAACAGTCACGCAAGTCTTAAACGCGTTATTTGTCCCGCAAGAACTGGGTATTACTTCATTTTGTTACACGCTGTATAAAGCTTTCCCTATGTTGTTACTTGGTGTAATAAATTCCTTTCCCACTAGTTACCCCCTGGGTCTGTACCTATGTTGTATGACTTTTAACGACCTGGACACCGTAAACCATACAATAGTCAAGGTTTTTAAGATAAATGACGTCAAAATATACGCTGCTTTTTGTCATTAATGTTTTATGTGAAATTAAACTCACATAATATGTAAATAGCCAGTGGCTCTGTAGCTGTACTAAATTTAAAGGCATTACGGTAAAAAGTTAGGTTACCACTTGACTTAAAGCATATTATTTAAATTCTTTTTTTTAATTCTTCACAAATTCCTTCTGCGTGACGTGCCAAAATGACTAGCGACAGTTGAAAGTCCAGCCTTCATTTAACTCTTATTAACTATGAATTGCACCGCAATAGATATAGTTCAATAAAATTTCACTGAAACTTCTGAAAATCTATACACTTGATGTCGTGACGTTTTAGTCAAAAGTCAAAAGTTGTCTATAATTAATTAATTTAAATTAGCTTCACTTTTAAAACCTGGCACGCCACAAAGAATATTTGTGTGTGAAATATCCACAAATAAATTGTTTGGAGTCTTTGAGTCCGCTGTTTGAATGTTCGTATTTAGATACAGGAATTATTCCAATGCGGAACGTATATACTTTCTTAAGTTAAAAGTGATTTATCAATATATATTTTTTATAACCTGCGATCAGAATTAAACTGATACGGTCGATTAATGTGTAATATATGTATACCTGTGTTTTTGCTCCATCCGAAATTATATTGTGATATAAAAGACTTCCTCTTTCGTAGTTAGATTTAGATAACTTGTTTACCAGACAGTAGACAGGAATGTGAATATAAATGTCACAGAACAAAACGATATCGAGACATTGTTGTTCTGACAAACAGTCCTTAGCTTTATTTATAATAATTTGATTATTCGAAGAATGCGCAGTTCAGAGGCCAGTAAATCGTCAATTCTCATATACCGAACATATTGAGGCCGGCAGTTTCATTCTGCAAATTGAATGCGCGAACATACTCAATTTACGATCGTACCGCCATCTACCGGCCAACATTTTTAATTATTTGATCAGGCAACACTGATAAATCAACGAGTGTAATTGGCCGGCCAGTGTTGCCCTTTAATTAGTTTATTTCATTTTGCTGTAATTAGTTCATGAATTTTAATACAAACGCCTTCTTGTAGGCGTTAATTGATTAAAGGGTAGTTGCAGTTTAATAAGCTATTGTGAATCATTTATGTGGTGAGAAAATTGATGTAGTTTACATATTTTGTGATAAACTCGAAGATAAACGCGTTCATTTGATTTCGTTTTAAATGTAAAGGAGATAAAAAATTGATATGTAAATAACGATCTGATGTATATTAATGTATATAGGTATTTCCTGTGTGTAATACAAAACCAAATGATAAAAATCTGCCGTTTTTTACCCAATGTTTTGTTTGGAGTAACACCCGTCTGGGATTTATGAGCAACTCGACTGAGCCTTAACAGCTTTTGTTGCACATGCTACAGTTTGTCTTTCACAACAAATTCAATATCCGAAAGATAAAATCAGTTTTTTATAAATATTATTGGTTAATAGATTAATATCAATTAAATGGAAAATAAAAATGGTAATTGTAATTGTTGCCGTTATTCTTTTTGCAATGTAGGTACCTGCCTCTTGTTACATATTTAGTTCAATAGAGCTTTAGAATTTATATTCAAATTGGGTGTGATATTTTTATTTTTTTATTTTATTAATTGCTAATGTGTGTTTAAAGATTTTATTTAGTGAGAATATTTCTTTTTCAATGCTTAAGCTATGTTTTGTAGAAATTATTTTTTGGCTTGATTTCGTTAATATTTATTTCAATGAATGGGCCCGATTCAATGATATTTAGAGACAGTTTTAAAATAATTTGCCATACTTGGCAGTTATAAATAATCGCAATATTTTTTCCTAGAAAGAGATGCAATTACAGCATAAATTAAAAAATAAATTATATTTAAGAGGTTATATTTCAATTTACTAACATAGCTGCATGACACTACTATTCTAGCATAATTCCGTGGACATTTTGAAATAGCACTTTCATGAATCAAAGCAGTTATCATAATAGACCTCGTACAATGCTTATATAATTACATTTTCGCACGAAGATCGACACTTCGTTAGTGCATAAGAACCATAGTATAGCTTCTATTGAAACGTTCTCGAGCATGTAATCGCAGGCATGTAACAATTATCCCGCCAACACGAGCAATTGCGGCCACATAATTCGTAATTATACAGTATTTATAAAAAGTTCAACTCTTAAGCAATAATTCACAACGTGTTTTGTTTGGCAACTACTGCTGAAATGTGTAGACCTGTTTTCTTTATACAATTGCGTATTTTAAAAATAAAAAATAGTTAGCTATGCGCTTATTGTTTTGTCTTTGGTAGTTTAAATTTATTTCGATTATTTTTATTGATAGCGGACGTACGTGAGTGTATTTAAAGAAGTACAGCCAACTTGAAAGTATAATTGATAAGATCTATTAATTATAAATAAATATGACATGTAGACTATTTTAAACGGTATTAAATGCCAACAAAATTATATCCGATTAAGTGTTGATAAAGGCATCATGGAACTTGCAACAGTGTTTTGAATTACCATCATATCCTTTACTTTAAAAAGTACAATAAAAAGGTTTTTATGTTAATATTATATAGGGATGTACCCAATAACTTTACTTTATAACCATAGAATCGGCACTGGAATGTGGATGCATTGGTTTGAGTTTGAAGCTGCCTGTAATATTAAATCATAGTACTTCGTTGTACTAGGATTTAATGCGCTGGTGAACGCTGAAATCAATTACCTACGACATATGGACTAGAGGGCTGTCGGGCTCCTAAGTTACAAATTGTAGGCCCACACTTTCCTTTTTTCTGTATTTCAAAAGCCCATACGTATTTTAAATCACAATGACAGTAAAGGGTTAATGGCTTGTATACTATCTCTACTATTCTACAACAGGTGAAAGATAACTGATGATTAATTGATCCTTAGCAAATAATCAGGTAAATAACATTTTTGAAGATGTGTGAAGTCTAAGACGTACTGGCACCCTCTAATACCAATTTAAGAGGCCCGGGCAAGTGGTGGATTGCTTAGAAGCGAGGTAGATATATTATAATCCTGTACGTATACCTATATCCCTATGTACTCATAAGACTGTAGTCTACTAACCCTTGACAAAGGTAGACCGTCTTTGTTCTACAGGAGTTTAAGTATTGTAATGATACTATAATATAGAAACAAATAAAATTATGAATAAAACAGTAATCGACGTTGCAAGATAACGTCGTAGTTTTATTTTTAACATTCGCATTACAGTAATCAGAGGGCCGGTTGCTAATCCTGTGCATTTATCACGATAGCAGTAGTAATTCCAGCGTTTCTGAGTCGTAGATCAAAAGCGATCCGCCGATAGAGAGGCGATACGCGCTAGCTAGGCCCACGTTGACATTTTTATAGCATAAGCTATCGCTAGCGATAAATATACCGAGAGCTTTGTCCGAGCATTTCACGTTACAGACTCATCAGGATTTCATGCATTTTCATGAACGTTTTATATGTAAAACTAAATTGTTTTTCTTTTTAATTATTTTGTCAAATTAATTCTGGAGCGTGCGTGTTCTGTGTTGCATTTTTTATCTATACCATATTCCTTTTCTGAGTTAACGGCGGCTGCGCAGTGTGGTACCTGTCGATAATTTGCGTCAAGTATACTGACAATTATAATCTATACGTACTTATAACAAAATTGTAAAATACGAGAGACTTTCATGTTTGGTAGTTTGTGCATTTGTGCTGGCTAGCTTTCATAATGGCTAAACTGATTTAGATGGTGGTTTTCAATCGTGTTTTGAGATAAGCCTAGGTTAATTTATATATTAACGAATAAAAAATATGTAGGTATGTTGTAAAATACATGTATATTAAATACATTGACTTATATATTACTGGCGTAAATACATATTTGCCTACCTATATGACTTTAATGATGTTACAGTAGGTAGTATCTTCTACTTACACAAATCTGTACTAGTGAGGTCGATTCAAGTTTATGTAGGTACTTTAGGATTTTAAGGGTTTTCTGCCTAATCCTAGATTTTAATGGAGCTGCCGCTACACCATGTAGTGATCAGAATGTGAAACTACATCAATCTTTTAGAAGGTTGTACTCCAACTTTGGTGTTGTTTTTCTGCCGGTCGGTCATCATATTCGTGAGTAGAATTTGCGCTATCTACAAGGCAAGTGTCTTTTGTAGATAGTACAAATTCTTATCGTAGCGTATCACTTCTGCGAAGGGGCAAAGGCCCCTATTCGGATAAGCACAAGTGATACGTTTGGCAAGACTAAGCGCTCACACTCCGGTAAGCTTCCGTAAGCTCGAAATCGAAGTACATCCTCCGAAGATAGTCCTTCGGAGGATGTAGCGAAGTACTAGCTACAAAAACATCAGTAGGCTCGAAGGCTAACGGATGTTTTTGTAGTTAGTGCTATGGTAGGCACAGTTAGAGCGAAATCCTGGGTGTAAGCAAAATGTCACCGTGCCCTATCTAGGTATACTAATATTATAAAGCAGAAGAGTTTGTTTGTTTGTTTGTTTGAACGCGCTAATCTCAGGAACTACTGGTTCGATTTGAAAAATTATATTAGTGTTGGATAGCCTATTTATCGGCTATATAACGTCACCCACGGGAGCGGCGCAGTAACTATAAACGCGGGTGAAACCGCGGGCACATCTAGTTTTAATGTATAACATTAATTAAGATGGGGATTAGCTCGTGCCGTGATGTATTATAAACTTAGGTATGTTCGCGAATAATTATTTGAGAACCGGTAACTACTCAATTAATTATCTGAGTTATTTAGTATTCACGGGTAATTATGACCCCTTACAAAAGCCTAATTAAGCCTGCCTAGTTATTTCGCAAAGCAGTTGCAGCAAAAATATACATCTGTTAGGTCTCCACGTTATGTCTGCTACTGTTCAGTATTTTTAGTGATAATGGAAAAACAGCTAGAACGCGTTAAACTTAAGTAATTAATTCCAAGATGATAATTGAATATGTCGTAATATAATTAGCTAATGTCTGAAACTTGTTTATCTACTTGGATACCTGTACACCACATTTCGCTCAAGCTGTGCTTTTAAGTCTCTTGTAATGGGGGCGAGCCCTCTGCAATATGCCTAACACATTTCCAGAATCAGTGTTGCCAATGACAATTTACTATAAGATAACTCTATATATTTCGACCTAAAAAATTAACTGCCTGGGTTTGACGCTAAAATCAGGAAACGGCGTAGGTGTATGCCACGTATTAAGGCAGAGCGCACAGAAAAAATAGATACCTATAATTATACCCTTTGTTGATGTGATATTTTATTTTCGGCCATTTTTTATTTATAAATACGTTACGTCACTTTTTCTGTTACTTGTTGTACCTATAAGAATTAGTTTGTAACTGGTTTATTTAGAGGGTGACGGTATGCACAACAAAAGTAGTTTCTTAACATAAAACATTTATGCGTGATGACAGCAAGCCCAATTTATGATGGTTATGTGGTCAAAGTCCGTAATAAGATAGAAATTTAAAAGAACCGCGCACTGCGAACTTTTCATATTATTCAGAGCTATGTACATTATACATACATTATAACTTTGCATGGCCATCATGTCTCTCCAGGCCAAACGTGATCTGGGTATTCCTAAATATGACCTATGACTCACAGAATATTTTGAGCCTTTATAAATATTTATATTTCATTTATCAATAGGCGCCATCAAAGCACCCAAATTTTATCACTTTCTTGAATACTAATCTATTATATCTACTTCTTTAGAAGCAAGTTTACCACTCGGTGGCGATATTAAATATTCAGGTGACCTAGCATTTGCTTATTTTAGATGCATAGAATTATTCGCGGAGGTGCCTTTGATAGAAAATTTCCATATGTAAACCACAGATTTATAGAGTTAGTACGTATTGCCTGTAGAGTAGATATAATGTAACTACTGCAGACTGCAGGTAAAGAATTATTATTGACGTGACTTAATTAAAGGACATTTAACACATTCATAAATAGATTTTTCTGTTTTGGTTTCAAAGTTCAACATTGTCTTGAAGCCAAATGGGATACCTACACACATATTGTAATCTTCTAAATCTATGCTTGTAGTAGGTACTTTTATAAAAGGTCAGTTGTGCCACGCTAACATAAAAAACTTATCAATTATATAAGTAAAAATTTAAAGTGTATATAATATATTATCTAATGAGAAATTTTAGCGACTGGGCTAATCCTTAGCATCAGATACGATAACTGGCGCATTGGGAGACCGAAGCAATTAAAAGGAAATCTTTGCTTCTTTCACCTTTACAACCTGAAGTAATTAAAAATAATGACTATATTTTTTTTCATTTCCTGTCTTGTCTTTCATTGGGTATCACCCAAAGGTTTCATAATAATATTGTAATGACACCTTCTTTCTTTTATCTCCGCCTAAATACTTAATTTTGATATCAGAAATATCGGCTTTTTTAAGATATCGTCAAAAAACTATATATCCTAATTTCAATAGAAAATATGGTTGGTATGTACCACCAGATTGGGATATAGTAATTCAAATAATCAAACCCAAAAAGAAGTAAAACACAGCGAAAGGTCTAGCTGTGTTTTGCTTCTTCTTGGGTTTGACAAAGTATCATGAAGTCATGATACCATGAGCTCATTCTGCGTAAATAGAAATACCAATTATTAAATTATGTTCGGGTACTTTGAAATAATTACACTTAAAACATTGAGATAACCACCCGATGGTGGTTATCTCAATGTTTTAAGTGTAATTATTAATATTTTCTCCCCGTAGACATGGCTGCTGAAAAGCAACCGAAACGTCTGGTAAAGTGTAAAATTAAATCTAAATAGATTTTATAATTTAAATAGAAGTAAACGGTAACTAGTAAAAAAGTTTAACAATAGCAGTTTAAAGTTTCAAAATGATGTGATAATAGAGTTTTATAAAAAATAAACAACGCGATAAAATCCGTATAGATTTGTTTTATTTCAATAGTGTAATCCATACAAAATAACAACTTCATATGTAAATTAATATATAAGTAATACATATATTGTAAGAACTATATTTTGAATGGTTTGGAATGCATTCTCAAGAAATAGATAAATAATTAAGTCAGAACTAGCATGAACCTATTTTTAAACATCAGCAGTACCCTCAACATTCAATCGGGTTCACACATACACAAAGCTATCTACAAGTTTACAAATTTATTTATACTTGAGTATTTTATATTTTCGACGTCGGTGGTGTGAACATTCATATATTAGTTTCACTGAAATAACTCTAAATGTTGCACATATGTATTGTCTATCCCTGAAACTGAGTCATTAGACAAGCTATAAATTAACGGCTAATCCGGTATGTATGTTAGTTATTTTTGAATTTACAGACTAAACTATGATAGAAATAAAATAATTATTTAATTAGCTTTAGTATTATTAGATCGACTTTAATTTACCTATTATATGGACTATGTGGATGAAACATGAGGATGTTGGTTGTTAATAATTGTAAATTTACAATTTGAAGATTTGAATATAATATTGTCTTACGTTTACTCGAATATTTTACATTGAAATTAACTACTTTATACAGGGCGACCCTTCCTGTGACCATGGCTGCTAAAAATCAACCGAAACGTCGGAGATAGTGTTAACTTAAATCAATGGTTTAATAATTTAAATAGCTTAAGTAGTAGTTAAGTTTATCAGTAGTAAGTAGTTAATCGTTTAAAAATGATGTATTAATAGTGTTTTTAAATAAACAATGCGATCAAATTCGTATAAAGTTTATATTTTAAAGACCTTGATTATTTTAAACTTAACTTTTTAAAGCTGTAGTTGCCCACCGGCGGCTAGCAAAATTGTATTTTTTTATTATATCTGACAATCTAGCAATAATAATTGACAGATTAAACAACAACATAAGTTGTAAATTTTTTGTGCATATGAAAAGTGGTTGGTTTGATAAGGAAGTTCTTGGTGAACCACAGACAGTTTTTGTGAGTTTGGGTGCACTACAAGGCTGCTTTAGAGCCAAAGCTAAAGACTGCATCACAGTTGTAGTAATCATAGGTACAACCGCTAATTGTGCTTTGGTGTTCTTGAAGCAAAAAAGTATGTAGAGATAATTTTACAGAGACCTTACTTAATATTTTATCTTTATATTTTAGTAAGGTTTGTAGAGAATGAATATCTACATACATTTTTTGTCTCACGACTCTTTCCCTGAAGGGGAACTCACATGTGTATTATGTCCACACTTCGCCAAAATAATTTAGCACCCACAAATTTGAAGGCGATCTTATTGTCGACTACTGATCACAATTCCAGACCCCGTACTGCTACTGTCATTTTCTTAAAAGACAAATACCTTTGCCTAAACACGAGACATTTACTAGTGAGGCAATAATTACAATGTAAATAAAAAGCAATCATAAAAATACAAATTGAATATATTCTCATAACTGATACTGCAGTATGAGCGACCAGAACATCTATATTATAAAATGTTATATTCCCAAAAGCGTTATAACTGCACTAAGCGTAGTAGTACTATAGTAATGTTGATAACCCTAAGAGATGCGTTTTGGAGGTCAAACGAAAAGTGCCCGTCGTGAACCAGTCATATAATCAGCTGCATCGCGTGGAGCCACAAACTGGAAGCTGACTTTGACACACTTATTAAACGTTCGTGATATAACAATGTACATGACACAAAACAGAGCAGACTTGTGTTTTGAAATCGTACGCAATATATTTTTGTTTACTAAGAGATCTACGCGGATGGACAGAATTATTCTTTCTGAATTAATGACAACCAAGTATATGTACCTAACTGGGCGAATTGATTTTTTGGGAATCAATATGATTTTGTTACAACATCCTTACTAATATTATAAATCCGAAAATAAGTTTGTATGTTTGTTATTTTTGAAGTGAAAACTTCTTTAGCGGCGTTGTGCACTTTTTTGTGATGGGTAAAAAATGTTAAACTCTTGTCAGGACACGTGACTTCATCCAAATTTCGTAAGACGGAGGGAGAATTGTCAAACTCGCGTCAGGACACGTGACCTGATCGAACATTCGTAAGACGGAGGGAGAATTGTCATGTTTGTGTACGATAGCGCATAAATGAATATTTTATTTTACCACATAAATTATAGTACTTTTATACTGATAATTAAAGCAACTCGTGCAAAATTATTCCATAACCATTCCAAAGTATCAAAAATGCTCAACGTTAATATTCAAGTTTTTACTTCTGTCGGCACTCCCGGAGTGCAACACGTTGTGTTTTTTTTTAACCAAGTAGTTAGAGCATCAAAATAAATTTTATACATATATAAAATTTCGCATACACATTGTCAGGGGAACAGAAAAGGAGATATCTATCATCCAGAAAAAAGAAATGTTCCTAGGCGAAGTCGCGGGCAGAAGCTAGCTTGTAATAACATTGAACTTATTTAAAAAAGTACGTATTCTTGGTTTAAGTATACACGATGTACGCGATGTATATACATACATAAAACATTTTTATTTCGACCATCTTTCTTCGGCGTCCCTCGCCGCGTGCCCATGACACTCTGTGTAGGGTATCAACAAAGTGTGAAATGGCGCGGAAATATCGTAACCTCTCCCAGCCAGACATTTCGTTCCTTCTCGGTAGCCACGCTCATTATCTGCCATTCCTAATGTTTCTTTGTTGGTTTAAGTTGCTTTATTTACTCCCCGTAAGTGTGCGATTGTCCCTACAACTACTTACTGCCATTCCGTAGACAAGCCAATTACAAAACATTATATTTTTTGTTTATCTATAACCCCAAGAGACTGACCATTATTTGCTGTTTTACATAATAGCCAATAAATAAACCAAAATATATTACCTTACTATTTACATAAACACGTTAGATACCTAATATCATAAAAATGCTACCGTGTATGGTAGAGGAATATATCTATACTAATATTATAAAGCTGAAGAGTTTGTTTGTTTGAACGTGCTAATCTCAGAAACTACTGGTTCGAATTGAAAAATTCTTTTAGTGTTGGATAGCCTATTTATCGAGTAAGGCTATATAACAACACGCTACGACCTATGGGGGCCGTGCAGTAACCATAAACGCGAGTGAAACCGCGGGCACATCTAGTATATTATATATTATAATATTACGTCATGCCGGTAGATGCGTAGATAAAATTATAAATAAAACCCAATTTTAAGATTATAATCGTAAATTCATTATATTTATTGTATATGAATTTTACGTGGGTGTTTTATTAATTTACATGGGTTTGATTTGGCAAAAAGAAATATGAGTGCCTGTTATTCGTTTAATGTATGTGTGATATACAGAACATTAGTATGTCATCGAAAATTGGGAATCAAATAAATAATATATGACACGCTCATAAATAATTCCCTTCGTTTCCGACGGAACGCTGTGCATCCGGTGGGGAGACACCCCACTCGGCCCGACGCCATTTTACATTTGAATTTAAAATGTCCTTATTGTTATAGAAATATGATAAACAATGATCCGTAATGTCTCTTTGGAGTATCGAGATATTGATGCTTATCATAACTATGAGTGAGTTTATGTTATTGCTTAATAACTGATTACTGTGTGAAACCCGCGTTTGTTTTACTTTGTTTTATATTTATAGGTCATTGTTGTAGTCTAGAGATTTAGGGACGAATGGATGGATCATGTTTTGGTACATTACCGACTTATCTTAATAAAATAGGTATATGGCTTTATTCATCTTAAACAGATTAGTGAATATTTGTTGTATATTCTTGTATAAATAGACC
Source organism: Catocala sponsa (assembly GCA_963564715.1). NCBI lineage: Eukaryota > Metazoa > Arthropoda > Insecta > Lepidoptera > Erebidae > Catocala > Catocala sponsa. The sequence continues at coordinate 17,305,998 of OY751337.1, read as the reverse complement.
TCTTAGATTGATAAAAGGAAGAATAATAAAATGATGTTGAGGAAGTTATAAAGACACTTATACATAGTTTCTCTAATTATAATATTTTTCTTTAAGCAGTCAGAGAGGATTTGTCTTATTACATTTTGATATAGCTAAAAAGACAGTAAATGCAGCAACAGTATGTCTTACATTGCATCCTATTTTAAGCCCTTATCCCAAGGTAATTGAACTTGTTCTTTTCAATGACTTAAACAAATGCGTGGGTAAGCTCCCACATAATTGGAATGATGGACTTCCTACTAACCAATATGGGTTGACCTACCTTGCTTCACTTATTCAAAAGAAAAGGTGTAGATTGGTTGCAAGCCAGAGGTCTAACAATGTTGGTCACGTGATACATAAATGAGTAACAGTGTTGATTAAATTAAACAGTACGATTTATGTGGTCACCAATTTAGCAATGATATGAAATGTGTATAGGGGCGGTTTGTGCGTGTTAAGTGGGAATATGAGTGTTAATGGCTTGTTTCTATGTCGCTTAAAGTAATTATTTTCTAGGGGATGTGTTTTTTTAATTAGATATGTCATAAATAATACTATTGTTAATGTAATATTGTTTAAATTCAGTGTGAGAAAGACAGATTTAATAAATATGTAATTATATTCAATGCAGGACTTGTCATCGTGCTAAAAATCTTGTGGTATAAAAATTCAAATGATTATTATATACCTAGTAGGTTTTTTCCGCGTCTTCGCTCGCATTTATGAAGATTCTGTCAATACATAACTATTGCTCTTTACTTTTTTCTGTATGTAAGGTACCCTAAGTCCTTTTCTGTACCGCTGACAACGAGTATGCGAAATTTCATGATTATCGGTTAAGTAGTTAACGTGTACGTAATAAACAAAGAAACTCACATTCTTATTTATAATATTAGGATTAACAAATAATGTATATAAAATATTTTGTATTAAAAGCTTTTAAACTTCAAAAATAGTATTACTGGGTTTTATTTCATGTAATTTACAGTAGCAGCCCGGAGCCAACGGCCCAGTGGCTCGCATCCTATTACATCGGCCCTAAACCCATAGCTGGCGAAAAGTAAGAATACTATAGTTCTTGCAACTCTTGAACGCGAGCGGGCTATGTATGTGTGTGTGTAAGTGTCGCTCGCAACTGACCGCTCTGTCAAACACGCACACTACCGCACTGTGCATGTACACGTAAAGCCCGCTCGCCTTCGTGAGTTGCAAGAACTGTACTAATAGTAGTATACCTACTTCCTTCTCCCCGAAGGGGTTAGGCGAAGTAGTTCGCGTGATATACGTATACGCTACGTATGTCTGTTTAACTAAGCATTAAGTCTTCTTCAATCTAGTAGAATTAAATGCAAGATGTCATTAAAACCAACTTCGTTCGTTCTTCTTAGTCATGTAGCGCACTATCCAAACGAAGTAATGTCCGGACTTCACACTAAAACACTTAAGTCGACATAAAAGTGATTACATAACAATAAAGTTAATTTTACGGCGTGGAGTAGCGCATCACACAGGTGGCGACATCTAGTGGCGTTTATACGAACTACGTCGCGACGAAGGCTTCTACGGTATCAAAGTGATTGGAAATGAAAACCTTTGGGAGAGTGGCGCTGAAGAATCGTTTCACGTGGGTTTTAATTTTTATTACTTTAGATGTTTGTGATGTAGGTAAGTCATACAATTTTATTTGATTGTATGTATGACAATGTATTTTTTCGGTCAAGTTTTAATTAAATAATGTGTTTATTTATATACTGTATATTCATATTATAGTAGATTAAAGTTTGCTATATTAAGACTTAATGGGGTTATATGTTGGTTTAGGGTCATACACTCATTCTCTCTATCCATGCCTAATTATGTTTCAGAATACATATTATTTTGTTTGTTTATATCTGTATGTATTGAAGAACTTGGTTGCGTATTTTCTACTAAAACTATGACAGTATCAACAATTACAGTTTTCTTGCAATGAATTATTTTAAGAAAAATATTATTACATCACTTTTGTATAGATATAGGTTATGTACCTAATAATGTTCTACGACGGTACTACGCAAAATATTATGTTATGCTTACGGTTTTTTACTTGACATAAAAACTAACAGCGACAGTTTTGAAATTTTATACCATCAAGTATTGAAAAATAATTACTTAATAATAATAATTTAATATGAAATAATAACTGTATTTGTTGTTTGTGAACATACAGAGGTTATAAAACCAGGATAGCGCATGTATTTTGAGCACAAGAATGGAAAATAGTTGATGATTGATGATGATAATTTCACTTCAGTAGGTAAATGACTTCCCGTAACCCGTGTAGCTTAGGTCTGTGATACATTTTTTATTTTTTTATTTATTTAACATAAGGCTTACCAACTAAAATACATACTGAGCATTTATATGAAAACATTCATACAAATATATATGTGTATGCTTTTAAATTAAAGGTGAGCACAGCATTGACTATAACTAAAGTGTACATACATGTAAGGTTACAATATAATTTCTAAGTTATAAAAACTACACAAGAAAATTAAGGCTAGATTAAAGACTAAATTAAAACTATATTATACTAAACTAAATTATACTATACTAGAGTAAATAATGCATTTTTAAATGTAACCATTTTTTCGGAGAAAATGTCTATATCTACTTTATTATAAATAGCATTACATTTACCGAGGATATAGGATAGAGGTGTGTTGCTCCCATTAAAAAATGTTTAAAATTTGACTCAAATTTTATATATTTATTAACCGATGCTGGTGTAAAAATAAAGACATTGATATTCAGCATTTTTATTTACATTGTTATGCTTTTCAAACGAATCAATAAAATAATAGGTATGACGTGTATTTCCGTTGCTCTACTCACCTACATGTGAATGAAAGATCAAAAACTGGGTGTATATCATTATCAATAGTAAAATACTATAGCACCAATTGCGTAAAGTCCGTAGCCGCGTCGCATACAAGTCAATGTTTTATTAAAATCGTTTCTGAATCTAATACGTTTGCTTCTCGAAATACGGTCGGACGGTTCCCCATAACGAATGGGAATGACCCCATTAAGGGCACCTTTTAACGTATTAAATCGAAACTTATCGGTAGACCTGTCCACGGGCTAACCCAAGGGTGAGTCTTATCGAACATACCACTCACTTAGGCTGGGATAGTGGATGCGCAATATACGATTCTCATTTGCGGTTCATTTTGGAGACATCTCTATAAGTTAATCCCGGCTTAGGTCTATGTTTATGCATACGCCGGGTAATGAATAGACATTGATATGTTAAGGGCTCCCCTTTCTGCTATTGGTTAAATTTATTCATATTATGTAGGTTACGGAAGTTGGTAAGGTCGGTATGAATGTTTCTAAGATTGTTAGAAGCCTACGGAGAATTTTTAATGAAATAGTTATGCAAGAATGTAACCAAATATTTGTTTACGAAACACTTTAAAAAGTTCTGCTTTAGGTGACATCACATTGTTACATTATAATATATGTTGTAAAGGACAGCTGACCTTCTAATGTGAATATTTAAGCAATATATTACAGATTTACATAGATAATAAATCCATCAGCCTACTAATACGGAATTCTTTCCAGTATACTCGTAGCTTTATTTAAAGGTTTTGTGAATTAATTATAGATTAAATAAATAGAACGCACCCGTCGCCTCAACACGGCACCGCACTAATCTGACTTGACATGGCTTTAGTAGCACGTATGGATGTCTTAAAATATTCCGCTAACATTAATTGCTTAAAATTATTCAATTGCTATTTTTATAATTCTTTATTAGTTTGTCACACTGCCCTGCAATGTAATTAGCAGAGGGATAGAGCTGACAATAATTGCCTAATAGTAGATTTGAATGAATTAAGTCATGATTGTCTGTATTTTATAAATTAATAAATTAAAATTAATGTTTTCGTAGAGACGTCACTTGTAGACGTCAATTATTATTGCGACGTAACATTTTTTGAATGAAGGAATGCACAAATACTAATAACTAAATCAAATATACGTATCTTTATTTTGTTGCCGAACGATTATATTTGATTTTATCATTGCCACCCAAAATAAGAACTCGAGTAGTATCCATAAACTGTTCACGCTACAAATACTTCCTGAAATCTAATTCCATTAACCAAGTACAGAGTCCCACTATCAAATATAGTGAGGGGTTAACTTAAGGCGTAGATATCATTTACCCATGTATAGGGTCGATTATACCCACTCTATGTAGGTATAGATAATAAGCTATATCAACTATACTTTTATCACCTAAAGGATGTTTTTCACAATGTACTCGTAACTCTATGGGTCATGATATAAAACAAACACATAGGTACAAGAGTATAATAAATTAAGATAGATTAATAAGTTAACTACATTTAAAAACAAAACCTTTACTAGAAACATGTAGGTACTTTTCGAATGAAGGTTACTTTACAAGGTGAAAATACCTACCTATGTTTACCTACGTAAATAGGTATATTTTGATGTATTCATATGATAATAACTTTTCCGTAAGTAGGTATATGCATAGTTCTTTTTATATCGTCCAGTTTTAATCGTACTGCATACATTGTATGTAATTTATAGTTCATAATATTTAAACAATTTATTTTGATAAACGCAAATACATAACAAACTAAAAACATTAAATAATGAATTATGTTAAGATACGTCTCGAATGTAAATTAAAACCATACTCCATCCAATTTAATAATATAAACAGAAAAATAACAGTAATAAATAAAAATAAAAGTGAAAATTAAGAATAAACGCAATAAACGAACAATTAAATCACGTGAGATGTGACACTAATGTGTGTTTGTATGAACTTAAAAGACCTTTGGAATTTATTGTTATCTTTGGTTTATTTACTACTTGTATTTAAATAACTTTATTTTCACGTTTGTTTCGGGAGCTTAGGCTGCAGTTTTATAATACATATAATACTTATCAATAGTGATGGAATTGTTACGAATTAGGGATAAAGTATTTTTGATGTTATTAAACCCTTATTTTAAATGTAAACACATTATGATTTGCAGATACATTTTATGCAGGGCATAAAATAATTATTTATTTATTCACATGGAAAATGTAACTAACGCGTTTGGTCGGAACAGTTCACTTTCTAACTGATAAATATTGTGATTTTTTGATGATCAAATTGTTTTAGTTTTGAATTGGTAACATATTTATGCACTAATTTACACAATGTAAGTTTACTTACAAAGTATATTTATGTATAATTTTGACATTGTTTGTATAAGGCAAACTTAAAAGTTTCTCAACGAACCTAACAAATATTGATGAAACATAATTATTATAACTTTTTTAGTAAAAAAATTAACTCATACAAAAGGAGAAATGGTAAAAAGGGATATATTTACATAAAATATCTGCGTATACTTAAAAAAATAAGAAATAATAATTATTTACAGGTTTTATTACCCAGATTTGTATAACAAATAAGTAGATCTGATTTACTGTTATAAGTATACTTGTAAGGCACACACAATAATTTATATAACGGTGGTTTTATAAAGACCATTAACTTTATATAGTATTTCTTTCTACTTTGCCGACAATAACTTTAAATCCTAACTAATATTATAAATGTCAATGTTATTTTGTTTGTTTGTTACGCTTTCAACCAATCATCAAAAATCAATCGAATAGGTACACTTTGTCAGGGGAACAGAAAAGTACATGGGGTACTTTTCATCCAGAAAAAAGTACAGTTACTAACATAACCTTAGCTAACCAACACTTACGCGAGTGAAGTCGCGGGTAAAATCTATTTACATTAAATTTTTTACATTTTCTAGTATACTTGCTGCCGACTTTTATTATCTTGTTAAGAAGTATAATATTATTTGCAAAACAAACATTCCATTAAAAGCATATTTCGGTACTATAGAACTCGTGTACGTAAGTTTGTAATTAAATTTAATCATCTCTATCCCAAATAATTATAATAATTAACATATAGTTACACAAGAATATGCGAAAATAACGGGCTCGTCGTAAGTTATAACTTAATTTAGTTCTTAATAAGCCGTTTGAGACTATAATTCATATAATTATGTATAATTAAAATTATATTCATAATAATAATAAACCAACAAACTATGCAAATATATACAATAATATTACGTTAGTAGGAAAAAACTAAGAATATCATTATGTTTTACATTTAAATAAGATAAAATCTCAATTCTTCATTAATGTGATACATTGCTTTTTTGTCTTCAGACATTTGCAAAAAAAAAAGAAATATATTAAAAGTCATGCATGTTTACTACAATAAACTACTATTAATTATTTTGTTAGTTGTCTTATAATTGCTTATATAGGTATGTACTTCCTAAAGACTAAGTATGAAGAATTTTTAAACTTCTGTCTAAGAAAGCAATGACTCAGGGGTTAACTACACTAGTTACATTTTAAGTTGTTACTGATTATAGTTCATTGATTGTATGTGTATAAAGGTCAGAATCTAGTCAAATCCAACATGGTCGTAAAACAATATCGCTACGGAGTGTCTACCATTCGCCTTCTGCAACGTTAAGGTACCGTAGATACCGATAATGTACGGTTAGACGGTAACTGTTGTCAGATTATTTGATTACAACAATAAGTATCATTGTAGCTATTGTGCTGAATATGCGAGAAATGGAATCAAGGGTAATTTTACGGTTATTTTGAGTGTTTATTGCTCTCCTTACTTCCCCTACGCCACAACCCCCTACAAATTTGAGTACGTCATAATATTTATCAGCGAAACAATGTTTTCTTTGTATAAATAAATAAATAATATTTTTTTATTTCCTGTATTACTTCCTAATAACAAATAGGCAATCAAATATTGGTATGTTGTATCATAATTTTATTAATATGTGATAGCTTGTCTTGGTGGCGTAACGTAGCATTATTTTGTATTAATAATTGCTTTTAAACCTAGTCGACCTTTTTAAGTCGTAACCGCGTAAATCACTCGATGACTTCATACCCACTTCGATCAAAATTCAGTTGTCATGGTCAAGGATGATCTCATATTTTAAATTTATTAAGCACCTGCACTTTAGTTGAATCATCGGCAATCACACTTACCTATTATATTTTAATTATACTATTAATCGTGATCACATGGAGTATGATTAAAATTCAATATATTAATTAATCATTTGATTGTTTGACCTACTAAAGATATTGACAGAAACTCTATGGTAGTTATGTTAAACATCTAATAGGCTAGACCTCAACAGATAGGGCCTGTATGTATATTTACTACAATGATTTTATTCTTTGCGTCTTATAAATAACTTGATTCCGCAGCACAATGTTATAAAACATATATCCATTACATCAAAACATCGGTGTCAAAGTCACAGTTATCTGTTCTTGAATACCGTAGATTATATTCCAAGAAGTTTCAATATCCAATCTTCTTGGGCACTCGTAGACTTGTCAACTTTACAACCAAACGGTTGTATAATGGCGTATAAAGCGACGGGCATCGACTTTCTTGTGTATCTGTAAACGTTTTTACAATGGCCACTAAACGACTCTTGTGCTTTATTTCATTGTTATTATGTTCCTTGTAGAAAAATACTTTAAAGGTTACCAGGGTTAAGTAAATGTATTAGATATTGGAAAGAAATAACTATGGAATGTATTAATTTACTTATGTGATGTACAATTTAACTGTATGCGAAAGTTTTTTAACACCAAAGTTCAAAATTACAATAAAAGTTGAATATAATGTAAAGATATATTGACAATAAATTGTTAAAATTAATATTTACTGTTAGAAAGTTTTAACACTTAATTTTATTTTTATATTGTGTAGGTATTAGAAGTTTCTTTATACCGAATGGAAACGCTATAAACATGTCTGAGCTTCTTTGTAGTTAATTTATTATAAAAAGTACTTAAGTTTGGAATCTGCTGTTGTATATTTAAAACACATGATGTATGGAACATTGAAAGTACGGCAGCGAGTTATAATATTATTCAAAAGAAACAAATTTCGAATAATTTAAATATAACAATAATGCGGATTAAAATATAAAAGTTGTTTTTTACATTATTGTGTCTTAAAAAATAAATCTTTCATCATAGTGACATATAAAAGGTAATAGAACAAAGTGTATGTTATTTTAGTATGTATACTTTCATGTAGAGGTAATAATTCGAAGAGGAAATAATTCAACTAAAGTTTGATCAGTTAATTTAGAACTTTTTTAGAACAGTAACGTAATTGAAGTTACCTATAGCTTTAAGCTAAACAAATATAAAACTGCTAAGTAGCTATAATGTTATCTTCAGTTAAACAGTTGTAACGATATTTGGTTAAACGAAGTGCAGTGGTTACATCACACAGTGCAAGTACATAAAAATTAATTTTAATAAAGCACAAAATAATTTGGGTACATGTAAAGCGGCCGCCCTCGCCGTTTACATTCGCGACAGCGTATTTTAATTAGCTATACATGAAAATGCTTTGAAACGGAGAAGGCCCGGGTGCGGGCGCGCATTTACCAAAATTATAATAGCAATATCACACTGTTGCGTTCGCCATGTTAGTTTACACACAATGTTTGTTTTGATAATAATGCCCTGCTCTAATTAGAAATTAAAAGTTAAAAAGCTTGTTCGTGTATTGTCTGAAGTTTGCACACGAAGTTGCCGCATTCTGTTCCGTTTAAACTTGTTCCAAATTGCTAGCTACAGTTTCAAATGTGAAAGCGCTTTTCAAAGTGCAATTTTGTAGATTTAAGCTTCTAAAGAAAAAATGTTTCGCGATGGCTTCTTCGTAATAAGTGGTCGTTAAAGATTTCATTCCAGAACACTTGACAACCCTAATTAGGAGAACTGAAATCTAATAAAAGATAACTCGAAAGTCATAGCCAAAGCCGCATTCATAAGGAAAACTTCGGCTATTAAAATTCCTCTAACGAGTGCGAACCATCCAGTTTAATAAATACAGGCCCCTTCTAATTTTCCTCGGAGAGATTTAAGCGGCATAAATTTTGCACACTGAAAAGAAACTCTGTAAAAGAAGAGCTTGTACATTTTTACGATGGCGAATCTCATTCGCCCCTCGAACGGCGAGTTGTCTCTCCTTTAAATTAAATTTTCACTCCTAATTTGAAAGTATAATGTCATTTCACTAGAATTCCGTTATTAAAACTTTTAAATCATTCGGAAGTTTCCTTTTGTGAGCGCCTGAGGGTGGGTACTTGTGATTTTTTAATCAAAATGGGATCATTTCTAGTGATTTTTTACGACTGCGCCATACCGTCGGCATCAAATTGTCATTAGCCACTTGCGTACCGATATTGCTTTTCTTTTAGAAGTGCTGAGATTTTATGGAATATTTAATTTTCGACCCTTCGTCTTGTTGCAATTTTTATCATCATACATGACTAAATTTTATTTCTATCACTTGTGTTTTTACACAGGTGTATTCAAAACTTTTGATACCTACACCTCTGCCAACATGCAAGCTGAGCGAACAAGTAACATTATTTAAATATGCGTGTTTTAGCAACATGTGAGAATTTACAAAGCGATGTTAATATAAAAAATACTTTTAAAGTGTGTCAGTTTTGTAACGTTCTATCTCAACAAACAGAAAAACTATACAAACCATCAAACATCTGCTTATTTGTTAAAAAAACGATTTAGATTTTCGTCCTTATTCATTAGTCCGTAGATGCTGTCTCCTACCACCAATAATTCAGAACATCTGTTTTTAAAAACAATAAAGGGTTGTCGTTTGACAGTAGGTTGTAAATTCTGTCTCGTCGAATCGTCAGAATGGTCAATAAAATTGTCTGGAGTCCTTGACATACAGACACAGTGCAGACGGAGGTTTTATAGTCCATAAACATTTTACTAGCACGACCTTGGGTAGGGTCTGCAATGAGGTCGTTGCACTCAGTTTTACCGCTATTTCGGCGTTCCCGGTTATGATTAGACGGGGACGGATTGTTTGCATTCGTTGGTAGTACGTTCCCGTATCTATTATTAGCGTTTGTGTATAGCAATGCTGTTATAGAACTCATATAAATGTACATTACGATAATAGGTTTCATGCACTTGTATTGCAAATGTTACATACAGGAATTCTGGCGTGCCTAGAGTATGGAATTGCATACGCAGATACATTGTTGTTTATGACAGAGTAACATACTTAGAGATTTAGGTATGGCCACGTGCAAAAAATGGACTCGATGTTGCATACAGGAGGTTCGTTTCTATTTATCATGTGCCGTTCTAATGCCGATTTTCGAAACAGTTATTTTTCAATGTAAGAAAAAGTACCCATTTTTTACCTTTTTTATTGGCAATCCATTAAAGTTTTATATGAAAGAACAATATATTACCTGGCCAATGTTTATAAAAAATCTACAGATGCTTTGTTTACATTCTTGAGCAAGTACTTTCCTAGAAATGTTAAAAGCATTGCGTCAAAATAACGGGAGAGCTGAAACAAAAGTCCTTTGTGAATTCAAAGGAAGGGTTGTTTTTCTTTCGAAGGCAATAAAAGGGTTTGAGGACTGACTTTGTTACCCTTTCTTTGTTTATTGTTCTTTTTAAGGCAATTTATTGCACAAAGTGCCGTTTTGTGCAATATTTTTTAAATTTCCTGGCTTACATTGTACGCCTGTTGACCACGACAGCGACATTTAAAAAAGTAGCTCTTTAAAAATACGCTTTTGTTACTAAAGTACCCTTTTCAGTGAGGTTCGAGGTGGTTATCTTTATATCATTGAAGGCAGTCAATGTTAGATGTAACTTTGTGTTGTTAAAACGTGGTTCGTTGCTTTAAATAGTTCTCAAATTTATTTAAAGTATGTCGGTCGAGTTGCTCACACGGTAAGCGGAGTAAAGTGGCTACTTTATGAAGACTAATCGCTGATGTCAGTTGGGGCAAGTATCTGCTTATAATTGATTAGTTTTCCATTCCTGTATGCGAATATTAATAAGTCTGTGGACGTATGTAAGACAGCTACACGTCTAGGCAACATTTTTCTTTTTAACATTTTTAAACAAAACATACATAAACATAAAGCAAACGGAACAATATCATCACATCTAAATTTAAAAATCCAATCTCAGCGTGGAATCAGAGCCGAGTCCCGACATTCCTTCTTTTTATCCTCCCGAGTTTCTTATCCTACACGACATAAATCGCATCGACCCGTATAACTCTCCGCGACCATTAAAAAGATAAACAACTTAATATAGGTATAATAATAAACAAGACGGAGCCACGAAGCCGCTCAACCGACTTAGTTAGATCCCCGTACACACCGTTCATAATTTTATTTATTCACGAAACCGTAAATATCTGTAGGAATAATTCCGAAGGCTCTTTGCGGGGATTAAGGGGGCGATGCGGCCCTGAGAAAATTATATTCGGCTATAACAGTTATCATGCATCACCTGAAGGAAGCTTAATGTGCCTTTTCGCAATCTCGAGGGCGGCGCGAGCGACGACGCCGCGCGCAAATTACTTTTTCAAAGTATTTACATGTAAATAGAGTTGGCGTGTTTCGAACTTTGCGGTTGTGTATGTTTCCGGATATCTGCGTGTTGTATGTGCGCTTAACTGTTAACTGTCAAGTGTATTATCGCGAATGGGATTACGGATTAATGCGATCGCAGAACAATTGCGAATATTCGTCAGTTACAGCGATGAAATATCATAATATGCGATTCGATTCACTGCTATCAAGTTATAGGGTAAAAGTTTTCAGTAGCTGTAATATTATAGCTGTCTAGTATAACAATACTTGGAATTAATTAATACAAGTTTAATTTTGTATTTATTTTATTAATATGTGTTGGTACTGTTACAATATTTTCATAGTAATGCTGTAATGCAACTACACTACTATTGCTAATCTTTCCCTCGTCTCATAACAAAAGCAGCACGACAATATGTTTCCATATTTAAAGTATACCTATGTTTGTTCCATATCACTTTGAAATAGCTGTTAATAATTGTGACAATGTTCAGCAAGTTTAACATCCTGTCCTCAGAAACTCTTATTCGGCTAAAATCATAAAATTTATTCATACATTCATAGACTTATAAATCTGGCCGTTTCTCCTCCATACAGGATAATCCAAATTTGCAATTCGCCGAGAACTCTTTGAGGTGATATCGTTTAAAAAGCACGCCCTATACATAAAGCCTGTATAATTATCATCCATTCTACTTATAAACTTTCATAACGGCCTATACATCGACTTAACCTCTACTTTCGGGGTTCGTCGGGTGCCGCTCTGCCACCCCGGGGTAAAACCCACCCCTCGCCTTATAATGGGCGTCTAAGAAAAACGGGTGCACGGTTCAGAATAGAAAATGCTCGTTTGGAAATAGCTTCGGTGGAAAGCTAGCGATTTATTCGTGCTACGGGATACGCTCAGAAAATATCCAAGAGCGGATTTTTAATGGCCCCATTGTTTCTATTTTAAACGCGGCGTGCGAATGGAATACTTAAGTTTGAGGCGTTTGGTTACGTCGCGGGTACCTAAACCTGCAGCTGCTTGAATTATTCAGAAACGATTGTATTAACTTCAACTCGGTTTGAATATTTTTATCTTACAAGCACATAAGCATTACAGGCATTGCAGGCACTGGTATCAATCGAGAGAAGGACTAAGACCAAATTGTTGACCAAAGAATGTTCAACATTGTTGGAAAGTTGCTAGACTATAGGCTTTCTATCAGATACATTCCTCCTTCGCCTCGGAGAGCCAGACAAGTAAACCAGCGCTCCAGATACATGTTGGAACTAACATGCAAAAAATTAATGCATGCAAGCTATTTATAATGCATACTGTCAAGAAGCTGAACTGGTTGCCTAAGTCTATGATTCCTGATGATTACAATCTAGGTGTCTTCAAGACCCGAGTGAATAGGTACCTATTCAAGTGTAGTAGACCACATCTTCGTCAAACATCAAGTGAGATTAGTCAAACGCAAAACTATCGTCAATGGAAAGAAGGTGCCGAAATCTATAAGTAAATAGGATATTATTAAAACAGATGATAACATATTGCTTGCAGTAAAATATATATTTGTGCACGAAAAGCACCTAATACTACATATAACGTCTATAAAAGTTATCATTAATATGAAAGCTAAGCTCGGGACCCAATGTCTGCCTATCTCACGATTCCACGCGCGCTGCCTTTTTACACCACATTATAAGCTCCGATATTAGCTCCGTATTTCACTTATAATTCGCTTTCTGACGAAGAGGGTGCGCGTGTTCGACGCAGGTGTGCTACAAATGTGATTGTGTGCACTAAGCTTAACGTTCGCCGATTCATACAATCGATGAATAAAGATTTTTTCATAATTAAGCAGGCGAGTGTTAGTTCGTACTTAATTAAGCCATTGTTATGCCACTATTACTCATTGTTATATCTATATAAATTGAGCCATTAATTACTTTTAATTATCTACTTTAAATATAACACGAAGCCGACTTAAAATTATTATTTTGAAAACAACGAAACTAATCTATTTTGGAAAGATATGTAATCTTCGAGACATCATTTTTTATCTCCGGAAGAGATAAAAATGTCTAAAAATAATGAACTAATAATATACCCAAAGCTTTCGGGCTAAAGCAAAATATATTAGTAGGCAAGTAACACATCGTTCCAGCGGTATAATGAACATGGCTCCCTCTAGCGGGGCCATTAATCAACCCCCTTGCACCCGCACACCCCAAGCTCCTCTGAACACAGATCCCCTCAAAAAAGCCCCCTCTCTTCCCTCACCCGCTTAGAATGTTTCCAATTCATCACGAGACCCCGCCCTTGACAACTCTATATGAGAATGCCGCGGTCCAAAAGTCTCGGATCGCCGCGCTATACAACGAACTAAAACGGTTGATCAGGAACTTTTAGACCGTGGCGGTCCCAAAGTCCCTAACCGCGAGTAGAAAGTATTGTTGGTAAAAGCGATCATGGACTTTTAGTTAGTCGAGTGTATTTTCTTGTAATATCAAGTCGGCTGTGTGGCGGCCATTACAAATAAATTTCACCTTACCTTTATTTTTTAACGCAGATTCGATGTTGTTTCGTCGCGTTTCCACTCCTTTTTATTGTTAGATAAATGTATAATAGCTATACTTAAGGTGAATTTTAATTAACTAAGTAGGTTGGACATAGTTTTAATTAAACTTCAGGATTCGAAGCTGGACTATTCAAAATTAATTGTTTAAAGAATAATAAACTTTCCTATTGAACGTTAGTAGAAACGACCTAACTTTTAAAAAGCTTAATCTACTTATTTATAATAAATTATTGTTATTAGAATTATTACTACTTATTTAGTTAAATGTTGATGTGTGTTAAAACGTTTGACTTCAATGTTCTGTAGCTTTAAAAATGTAGTTATGTGCTTAATATGTATTTATAATTATTATTCTAAATGGATGCTTTTATTTACTAGATACCTACCAACTTTAATTACACGAATTTGATTGGCTTATTTAATAAGCATTTTTTAAATTCGTGGTAAACAAGTACTACGTACGTGCTACTCTTTGTTTTGAATACCCAAATTCAGCAAAATATCTGTTGATTACACCAGTGCCTAAGTTATTGTACCGCGTGGAAATCGCACCGGTGACACTTGGCTCATTAGCGTGTTATCACTTAAACCATTGTGCTATAAGTTCAATAAAACTTTTTGAACTATAATATAATATTCTATCACATACGTACACACAACACCAACTAGCCCAAACTAAGCAGAGCTTGTACTATGGATACTAGACAATGGATCAACATACATAGGGAAGAGTAACTTATATTGGACCACTTTTCCGTCCGTTCCGTTTAATCCGTTTAAACTATAAAGATGAATCATGACTAATTATATAACTTGGTTCAGTTGCTAGATAATATAAGTCTGTTAATACTGTAGCACAGTCGCGAATGTAGAAAAAAAATTATTTATTTAAAGTTGTCATTTGGTCCAATTAATACAACCAGTATCAGAAATTGGACCACCAGTACCCTAAATTGTACCACATCTAAATAAGAACACCAAAATGCATAAAAAATACACGGTTTGTTATCATTTATTCTTTAAACATAAAAATCAGTATTTATCCTTTAAGCTTAATTAGTATTTCAAATACGAACAATATTACTTAACAATTATCTTTAAAAATCTTACATAATCAGCATGAACACAATATCTTTAAGCTTTCTAACAAATGACTTATAAAGTCAAAAATATAAATTTATCAACAAGAATTTTTAACTCTGAATAGCATAATAATTATAATATTAATTAAATTAATTATCACATATGTCAGGGTTAGTTGTCAGGTGCAATTTAGGAATTTAGTAGTAATCCAATATACGGATCATGGTAGATTTATAAATTATCATAAAAATATAAAAATTACTTCTACAGATTCTTGTTCATTTGCCGGTATTTAAAACAGTATAAAAGATGTTGCCTTATGGAATATCTTATAATCTTATCTTATCTTATATCGGGCCAGCCAGTGCAAACTGGCGACACTTCGACCCAGTGGGATCTTTTGTGTCGGCCCCAAGATCTATCCCTTAGCTATCTCCTTATGAATCTACTGCATCAATCGCAGCGTACATTTCAGAGGGAGAAGCTTGAAGTCTTCAGGGTTTGGATATGCCAATCCCATCAGACTCATCCTCAATCCAGCCAACGCGTCACATTCACATACTAGGTGCGATATAGAATCGTCCTGTTCACCACAGGCTCTGCAGATCAAATTGTTTGCTAATCACAGGAAGTCGTTGGTGCCAAAATGGCCAGTGAGCTCCTGTAAGCAGGCGTATTTGGCTCTTGTTATACCCGCAGAACTTCCGGGTGAAGACCGTGGCTCTGTTTGTAATTAATTTCTTGGAGTGTTCCAGGCCCCTAAGGGCCATCCACTCTAGCCTGCGTTTATCATTGCCATGTGCATTCCAAGCTGTCTTGACGGTGCTCTCGGAGAGTCCTACGAATGGCTCGGGGCCCACAAGCAGTTGTTCCGAGCCCTTTTTGGCTAATTCATCAGCCTCCTCATTGCCCTGCACCCCTGCATGCCCCGGAACCCACACCAGTCTGACTGTGTTCTTCCTGCCAAGTTTGTTAAGGGCCTTAATACAGTTTAGGACTAGTCTGAAGTCCACCCTACAATCTTACAAAATTATAACTTATCATTACAATGAACAATCTCCGTAGACAACACAAAGAAAATTAACATCGATACAGGTCAAAAACAATTGTTTTCCCTCACAACAGTAATACCTGTCAGACGTCGATACAAAATGACAGAGTGTTAGTGGCGTCACAGACGCCTCTTTTTCTGTTACCAGCGTAAAAAATAGCATCTGCTTGGTAGAAATATAGAAGTGGTACAATTTAAGCGCCGTTTCAATACAGGTTACTCTGCCCTATATACTTTTTTTTGTAAATACATAAATAATATACATAGAAACATCCAGACCAAGACAAACATCCATGTTTGACTAGTGCGGGAATTGAACCCGCGACATCAGGCGTGGCAGTCGGTTACACTACCCACTACGCTATCGAAGCCGTTAATAATTGTCTTAATTTCTCTTTTTCTCTTTTTTACTCCAGTGTATTTGTATACCATTATGTTACCACTTCAAACGAACGCTAGTCAACTATATAATACACTTGCTTCCCATAATAATAATTCATATAACGAGTCAAAGGATAAACAGCAACACACATTAGTAGGTATGTGATATACCTAGATCTAACTAGCTAGGTTGTATATCAGGCTGCGCTCGACACTGCCTGTTTAATAGCTTGGCACATTAAACGCATATAAATTGGTGTTGATTGCGCCCATTGAGCTCACACATACCCTGATATATGTATGTACATACTTGTTATACAAACTCGTGGAAGTATAGATCATTATTGTTGAATATATAAACGATTAGCTTTTGCCCGCGGCTTTGCTTGCGTTAATTTAGAATTTGACAATCAATTCGGGTTGTACTCTGCTTGTAATAATATAATTCAATCATGATTCGAAAGACACGTGGCGCCATCTATTATCATAAGAACGTTATTGTTGTTTTCCTCGGGAACAGTAATTATTTTCGGGATGAAAGGTAGCCTATGTCCGTTTCTGTACACTTGACAACGTATATGCAAAATTTCAGGATGATCGGTTCAGTGGTTTAGGCGTGAAAAGGTATCAAACAAACAAACAAACTCATTTTCGCTTTTATAATATTAGTTAGGATAGTTAGGAAGTTAGGATTAGGATGTATAGATGTTTAGCTACATTATTGTGCGTAGATTTTGAGATATATAAAAGACAAGTTATCCCTTGGGATAATTGCGTTTTTTTGGATGAAATGTATCCTATGTCCTTTTTTGTACTCCTGACAATGAGTGTGCGAAATTTCATGACGATCGGTAGAGTAATTAAGATGTTAAAGAGTAAGAAATAAACTTACATTTACATTTATTATATTACTAGCATCGTTAGAGAATAATTCTTCTTTCTGGATGAAAGGTACCCTATATCCTTTTCTGTACCTACTCCTGACAAAGAGTATGCGAAATTTCATG
The DNA here is from genome assembly GCA_963564715.1 of Catocala sponsa. Taxonomy (NCBI): domain Eukaryota; kingdom Metazoa; phylum Arthropoda; class Insecta; order Lepidoptera; family Erebidae; genus Catocala; species Catocala sponsa. The sequence continues at coordinate 17,288,318 of OY751337.1, read as the reverse complement.
ACGATCGGTAGAGTAATTAAGATGTTAAAGAGTAAGCAACAAACTCACATTCTCATTTATAATATTAGTAGCTTCGCCCGGGAATAGTTACTTCTTTCAGGATGAAATGTACCCAATGTCCTTATCTGTATTCCTGACAATGTGTATGCGAAATTTTGAGTCCAGTACTTAAGGCGCTAGGTGTAAAAGTGTTACAAACAAACAAACTTACTTTCGCATTTATAGTATTAGGTTATGAAGTTGGGATGACGTTAATATATTGTTTTAAGCTAGGTATCTCTTGTTGTTTTAGTTTACGCTTTTCTATATGTATGTAGGCTATAAATATGACCATAAATTACTCTGACTATAAAACTTAAATTAAATGCAAAATTGCATAGGAAATGCCTACGTCTCTACAAATAATTATTTTATAGTTATAATAACTTATATTTTGACTTGACCCAATAGGAAATATTTAATCCTTTGATATAAGTATACAACTAATCTTATATTACTTATAAGATTGAGTGTTTATTGCATGACATTAAATGTTCTTGATGTTAGATAAATATTCAAGAAGTACTACAATATTTACTTTGTTAAATGTCTATAAACATTTTGGCTATTGACTCTATTTCAGCCTTTTTGTTAACTAATAGTAGGTATAAGCACACTACATAAATATAAGTATTACCGTGGTATAAGGTACCAAAAGGTATTTAAGTACCTATAATATCTGTTTGATAGTACGAAATATTTGTTTATGTAAGACACATACACAACTAATTTCAGTAATATTCTAAATAAAAACTGCACGTCTAGACATTATTAAATTACATTAACATTAATATTATTTTCTAAACAAAGAAAATCCCGTAGCCGACGGCAGCATAAGGAAATGCAAAGAAGGAAAAAAGCAAAAGATAAAGTAAACAAGGAAATAAGAGTTGTGATGCAATTACTTAGGCAAATGCCGTCGGCAACCGACGGTACGCGCACTCTGAGAGTTTGTCACATAAACATATTTGAGGACTATTGCTATATTGGGTATTTTATTTGACTTTACTAGGTAGTAATATTTTCTTTTTTGGATTATAAGGTATTTTTTTATAGCCGGGTCTAAAAGTAAGTTTGGTTTTAAAATTGTATTGGTCGTTTATGTGTAATCGTTAGCATATAAGTTGTTTTAAAGTATTTATTTGTTAGTTGTTTTTTAAAATGCATGTACCTAATTACCTAAAATGTAGAAGTTTAAATAAATATAAATGTAGTAATGTATAATTCAGTATAAATCTATAAAATACATCCAAATCAACATACCTATTATAAGACTCGCTCTAAATATTCTGAAATTTATAATGTTATAGATGTTTATACAAAATCAATTTATTTAAATAAATATTAATAAAACTTATAAATGAATAAAATATAACAATAACATAAAACATATAAACTACCAAAATGTGAAAACGATTATAGAAAACTACCATTTTGTTAGTAATCCGAGATCATTCTATTCACCACTTCAACGGTTTATAGTTTGCTACTAGAATTAATAAAACATCTACTTTATTACCCAAACTCACCAATTAATAGACAAAGAAACTAAATTGTACAAAACCATCACCCCGTCCATACAAATGTCAAGGAAAGTAGCAGTTTATTTCTAAGCACCACTTTACTACACCAAAACGTGATCTCTACCACGAATCTCAAATTAAGGCACTATAAACCAGTCATCAAATCAAACATCACAATTCTATAAACGAATGAAATACACAACATTATTACTATATGTGAATATTTACATAATAAAAAACGTAAAGTGTAGGAGTAAGAGGCTTTTTATAACACTACAAACAAGTTCGTGTATACTACGCCTACTAGCTAAGCTAGTTCCGAAATAAAGCGGGCCATTACAAATCGTTTCCAAAACACTTTCAGTAATGAGTACGATCGTAAGTTCAACCAGTAAATTACGTGAATGCTATCTCCGATTGTTTGGTCTAAGGGATAGGACTTCGCGGGATGTGTACCGGATATGGGTTAGTGAAATTTTATTTGAAGGCCAATTCTCGTAATAAAACCTGTTTAAAATAGAGTTTCAATAGATTTTGAACAGCTTTCATGCACAGTTACACATAGTTTATTAGACCGTCAAATGTGAAATGAAATGCGATTGATGTACAAATTTATCGTTTATTAAATTAGATGAATACCTACTATTTGTCATATTTATGACATTGAGAATAGATCAGAACTCTATTTTGAACAAGTTTTATTACGAATATTAGGTTATTACACCTTAGAGTAAATGGCGATAATCTATACCTACTAATATTATAAAGAAGAAAGATTTGATTTTTATTTGTATGTTTGTTTGTAATGATTTAAGTCAAAAACTTCTCAACCGATTTTAAAAATTCTTTCACCATCATGAAGCTATATTATCACCGAGTTCGTAAGCTATATTTTATTTTAAAATGTACTATTCCTCCTAACCTAACTTACTTTTACGCGAGCAAAACCGTGAGTAAATCTATATATTAAACTGTTAAAGTTTTTTTCGATCAAGAAATTGATAGAGGCAGTACACTCCCATTATTAGGTGGGACATACGTAATGGAACGAAGTGCGGGTGTTACACCTCTACCAAAATGCAATATAAAACAATTCATATTTCACAAATGTGAATTGTGTAATGAAGTAAAATTTGCAAATTCAGTTGTTAGCCATCGTGAAATTTGCCGAATACCATTTATTTTGCGAGCAGTTTCTCACGCGAAGCCTAATACACAATAGTTACAATTTATAATGGACTGCATAGTTAGTACCGTGGTTTGCTTTGAACTCTGGATCGGACAAAAGGCTTTAGATCATCTATAAACTTGCGACCGTAGTGATACGTAATACGGAAATGTACCCAGTAAACACCAATAGATTTGCTCCCTTTTAAGTAGGATTTAAAACATAGCTGGCGAAAAGTAGACGTAATGTATCTCTGCCTGCTGCTTTAGAGATATAGGCGTAAGTTTATGTCTATTATCCATAATTAATATTATTGTTATTGGCTAAACTGATTAAATTAATTAAAAGTCCTTGTTCTACCTTAATGCATAATAACACTGATAAACATGATATAAATGATATAATAATAATATCAGCTTTGTATTATGAAACTGTCTGTATATTGTTATTAAACTGTCCCGCTGCTGGGCACGGCCCTCTTCTTAGTGAGAGAAGGTCTGTCATAGTCCATACATTGCTTAATATAATTTAAACTAAGATAGAACAAAATATTTTAATGTTAGCATCTTAAAATCGTTAGTCTTTTATAAATTGTACCGCATTGCAAGAACAGCACCAGTGCGGGACTAGTTTATTCGCAATAAAGAAAGTGGAATCCCGGGTTGCTCTCCAATTACCGGGATATACACGGCAATCCCGGTGACGTGTGGCCTAGTCCCGGGTACGGGCCAGCAATTATACATAGAGAGAAAAGCCATCCCTATATATTGCAAACGTGGTACGACTTGAAAAACTATGGATTTGTTTTTATTAGATGCCATTTAAAAAAACTATGGGACTTAAGAGGTTTGAAAATAATTGATGTGACCTATTAGTGTTACTTTTAGTGCCATATTTCTTTATAAATTCAATGGCAATAATACATATCGATATAAACATATGTATAATATTCTATTATATATTCGATAATAATTATATACAATGGCATTAATATATTAAATTAATCTAGAATTAATGACACTAATAGTAGTCAATTTATTCTTAATTTAAAGACAGTTTTCATTATCACTAATATAAATTTCTTGCGGCTAATAAACACATATCGTTCGCTGTCGTTTTAATCTGTGGTAATTATTTTGTATTATTAATTTGGCACACTGACTTAATTTTATTTTAATCCTTATTTACAATAGGTAATAAAATATATAAACAAGTATTAATAATTATATATCTCATACATCTGATGTCTCAAGCATAAATACTTTCGTTGAAATTGAAATGATATCTCGATCAAAGGTGTCGAACTGCGTCAGAAGTTAAGAAAAGTCACGAAAATTTGTTTTATCAAGAAGCTTCTAATGCTTGCAGTTAATTGCGACTGTGTTGCTTAGTTATAGATACTTTATTCATTGCCAGATTAACATATAAATAGAACAATCTAGGCTAATATTAGATATACGAAAACCAAATGAAAATCAATCTTTTCTCGCCCACAAATGTCGTCAAGGCAATACCGATAGTCGTTTATTTCCCCGATCGTCTTTCCGTACGCACGTCCTCTTAACCCCCCGACGGCGATGTGGGACAGACAGGCCCGGGATTGCGCCCACGGGACGCATACACTAGTTTTTCCAAGCATATCTTATTGCTCTTTTGTTGATACCCGAGGCCGTTAGTTTCATCGCTCGGGGCTCACGGGGTAAGGCATCGCCGAGTTTGTTGCACGGAATTTGTGTAAGCAGAATTGTGTAATTCACAAAATCGTGTTATGCTTTCACGGAAAATTCCTCGTGTCTAAATAAATCTTTTGAAGAATTTCTAGCTGACATTTAGAATTAAACTAAGGATTAACATAGACCGTCTGCGAGAGGGAAATGTATGAATAAAATTTTCATAATTTAGCAATGACTTTAGTACACTACTATGTCTGCATTAAAACAGTCCTACGCTTCCATTTTAAGCAAGATTTAGAAAGGATTAAAACATGCAAATCAAACAAGTACCTATTCCAACATTGGGGATGGCCCCTACGAACTGCGACCCTTCTCGTCTTATTTATTCATCCGAGTTGGAAAAATGTTGTTTTGTTTACTCCCCATTTCAAACGCGGGGGAGGTCAGAAATACGCTACAGCGGCATCGATACGATTTATTATGTAACAAGAGAAGATATTTTTGCTTGTTTTGTAACAATAAATCTAACTACCTAAATAATGTAATGGCCCGTTTCGGAAAACTTTCCTATTTGCATAGTGAAAAAACATATGGTTACATAGTAGAAATATAATAAATATTCGAAACTGATTTTAAATATTCAAAAGTTATCGCTACGTTACGAGGCACGAATTGTATTAAAGTGCCAACGCCTACAGTTTTATTGAGAGCCATGATGAAATTAACAGCGGGCTAATAACGGCCCTGCATGAAACACGTACGTACTAAAACTATGAATAAAAATAAATATTAAATACGTGTGTACTATTATGTCACTGGATGTTTAATGGGTTAAGTCGTCCCCTGTAAACACGGATTTAACTCACGACGTTATCTCTCTACTTTTATACTACGAATGTAAAGAAAGAAAACGCTGAAAGAATAATATTTTATCTTATAACAGATATTTATCGAGCTTTGGTGAAACTATTTTAGTTGGCCGAAAAGGAAAGCAAAATGCCCGATTCATGTTTTAGTACCGCTATCATTTTAGTAAGTTACTGACGAGAATTACTGATGCTTTCCATTTTCTATATATCAAACGATATGCCAACATTTCTTTTTATTCGTCAGGTCTTACTGAAGATTTTCGAAATATCAAATTGAAAGGAGTTCTTGCAAGTTTTAAAGAAAATTCTGTTAGCTTGAGATAAATCCCGCTGCAAGACGCACTAGAAAATAAAACCGAATCCTCAGCTTACCCCAAACTTCTCCGGATTTCTGCACCGATACTTGACACTGTTTCTCAACATATTAAACATTCAACAGAACCAGTGTCTACAGCTATAAACGACATGAACGTGAAAAAGTCGAACCTATTGTTACCGGTCATATAAAATTAAATTTCGCACCGTTCATTCCTTGTTACAAACATTTCTTATTTAATTTTCTTTGAAAGAATATTTTTGAGCGCCGCTGGCTTCTTTTATTCCACCCCAACGCTACCCTTTTTAAGGGGATTTCTTTATGTTGTGAGAGCTCATTCATAGCGTCCATCAAGACGATTCCAAGCATCGTTACGGTCTCGGCAAATGTACCGAAATCATCGCTTCACTGCCGAGCGCCGGTCGGTGTGGTGTACGGACATATTGTACCTACCTAACCTAGTAGATATTGTAATAAGTAGATAGTAGGGTATTTGATTCAATTTGGACTTTCGGTTCCGGAATGAAATCACTGAGTAACTTGTACGGGATGTTTGTACGTTCTCAGTTGATTTTGTACGAATTCTTTTTGTTACTTCCAAGGAAATATGTTTGACTTTCTTACATCTATAGTATGGTTGGTGAACTTTCTCTATGTGATCAATATAGTTCGAATTGGTGTAACTTCTATGTTGCTTGCGTTCTCTAGTTTTGTCATGGGTTTATTACTATGTTTAGCAGATTTGCTTAGAATTTAGCTACGGCAAGAATATTTATGAAACTAGCAACCTCTACAGCAAAAGTATCTGTATATGACGAATTAAATGTAATGAGATTTTTATTCAGAGAAAACAGTTTCTGTTTATGTAAACTTAAAAAAAAAAAAAAAACTGTAGCTTTTTTTGAGATTTATAAATAAGGCTCGTTTTAATTTATAAAGCTACATTTATATATCTACAGACAAGGTGTATATATTGTTTAAATATTAAATTTATATAATTATCAGGTAACTTTGTATAATATGTACCTCTCCTACATTAGAGTATTTTATAAAAATATCTTATGGAAATATAATACCGAAGTTAAACAAAGAACACTTACATAAAAGAGTAAACAAATATATATCAGGAAGCCTTTTAATAATTTAAATTCGTATTCAAGTCTACATCAAAATGTTCCGACAAAGCTTGTGGACATTTTGCGGCGAGAAATTTTGTTTTAATAAAGGCCCTATTGCGACCACCGCAGCCGTCGCTTCGCTGATATTACAGACGAACACCCACTAATGCCCTCTTTTCATATTACGCTCAAGCATTATTATGTGCTTAGGGTTGACAATCTCTGGCTTATGCCGTGTCTGAGATCAAAGTAAGGAATTATGGTTGAATATTCTACTGGTGTCATCAACATTTTAAAATTTCGGACTTGTACTCTATCACAAAAACATTATACAATTTTTCCTTTCTTATTGTTTTAAACTAGTAGAGTTGTGATTAGTTTCACGTAACGGTTACAACATTAACTGCAATGCACACACGAAAACATTTAGTCAACCCTCGTAAATGAGGCGTACAAACAAAATAATATAGTGCAGGACCGTAGGTCACAATGACCACCGCGTGTTGTGCCCGAGAATGTTGGCAATTAAGATTGGCGACTCCCTACGTAGTTAATCCGAAAATACGTGCGTTGGGTGTTTATTGACTACTGACGGCATTTACGGGTTGGTTTGTTTTCAAAAGAAAAATGGCAGTTATGTTGTTCAGAGAATAAAAATGACTAGCTCAAGTACACTTCGTTCGCTATGAACATATAATATTAATGGTATTCAGTGACCTCATTTCATATTCATGTAAATTATTTGAATAAAATGTCTTTGAATAGGCTGAGTGTACTTTAAAACATGTTACACTTTTCCGGTCTCCCCTTAAAGTTAATAGGTCCTTACAAATCGTAATTATCCTTAAAGATCCTAATCCTCTACTTGTTTAATCAACTTCAAATTGCTAAAGATTCTAAGAAAAAAACTTCAAGAAGTAATTACCTATTTAAAAAGTTAACAAGTAAAACTCAGTGGAAATCGTGAGTACCTAATAAGGGGCATAGAGTGGAGGCTCCAGTCCGGCACGTCGGGTTTATGGACCGTTAGTGCTACTGAAATCAATAAAAGTACCGGAATGTACCGCACATGCGCAATCGAGACACCCACTGCTACTGACTCAGCTACATTCATTTTATAGCCACTTGTATTTGTGTCTATGGCCATTTTGTACTCTTTACTGTTGACGGAGTAAAAAAGAAGGGCGAAATTAATTGGCACGGGTCGTAAATACCGTCAGCGGTACTGCCGGGTTGACTTTTTTTTACAGGAGTAATTGAATCTTTTAATAACTTTTATTGTTCTTGATCTACCTATAGTTTTTGTTAGCAATACATTACTAGGTTCTTTTTTTGGTACGATGAAAATGCCTATATATTTGCGAAAACATTACGTCATTCATTACGGCACGGAGCCATAGCCATCGATGATAAAGCTACCATGAAAGGTTAATGGTGTAGTTAGTGTTAGGGATGACGTCATGAGACCATAGATTATTATAACCCTTCTCATACACACCTACTCTACACCTCGTTCTAAATTTGACCCTTGAATAGTGTAGCGAAGGGTTTCTAATGTAAAAAGAATGTCTGAATTAACAATAAATAAGAAACTACCATATCGGTGAATTTATTTTTCTAAGGAACGTGTAGGTACTGTGAATGTCACTTCGTTATTATTAATAACTCTCCGTAAGAGGCTGTATGTGTACCTATAATGTATTCCTAATAAATTTTAAATACTTACGTTTGAATCAAACGATTATAGTTTTAATGACGTAGATAATAAGGTCGTTCCAACAGTCGAATATAGCTCGGTATTGGAAAATTATTTGGAGAATCTTTTTATTTATTGCACAGATAGAACGACCGGTAAGCAAGAATAGATGGGGTTTCACGCTGTGACTAATGGAGGCTGCTTTCATACAATCTTGTATAAGTTAACATTAGTTTGAATTTATCGCACAATGAAGATATCTCAGCTCCGCCCACCGAAACCGATTAATTAGGTGTTTTATCTTATAAAAACTTCGATGTTCGGAATTTACTGATCAAATAATTTATAATTATACATTTAAAGTATTTCGATGAACTTCACATGTTAATCAATCGGCATTTCTTGAATATTCATCGTTGTAATTATAAATTAGTCGAACGCTTTTAAAATTAAGTTTAATAACAACATACTACCAATTTGGGGTAATAAAATCCTTTTACAAAAGCGTATCAGTTCACGTAACGTAAACTATAAATCACAGCTGTGGGAAAATTTACGAACTTAACGATTTACAACGAACATTTTACGAGACTTTTATGAACTGTCCGACCATCAAATACGTTTTATTATTAAATCACTATTCGTTTAACAATTTCCCGGCCATCAGCCATCAACGACAAAGCTGATATGGCTTTTAACGGCACGACAATTAATTAAAAAGGCATAAACGCCACTTTTATACACGGAGAGCCTATAAAGACTAACTTTTATGCGTCGTAAACGCGATTGTCTGTGGACCCTGTCGACTTCGATAGCGACGCTTTGTGGGGCGATGCCGACCTACTGTTTCAAGAATCCCGCATATGAGTACCGGAAACGTCTTGATAACTGAGGATTTGAGGTACATTCCGTAATTTCCATAAATCTCAAACATCAATAAAATATTATATAACAATAATATGGATAAGATAGCTACGTAATTCGCAGGTATGACAAAAATAAGTGAGTTCGTGTATTTTTTTCGTCGACCTCGTTTCGCACAACGATTTCAGACTCCATTAATGCGAAATATAAGTCGATAAAAAAAGGATTTCTTACGTATTCAATGGCGTCATACAAGGCCTTCTAGTTTCTAAGGCAAGTCGTATCTATGAAAGAAGGACACGTCGACCAGACTATAACATTAAATCACAGAGATACTAAGAAAGAGCACAAACATCACATAAAAGCAATTCCGATCAAAAGCTGAATGTCTCAGAAGGCGAATAAAAGAGATTTATCTGCCTCCCCCGAAGGAAACTTGGAATGAAAATTGTGAGATTTTTTAAATAAACCATTAGAGAAAAAGTTCCGGGCCATTTGAGGCGGTTTATTGTGGCACTATCGGGCGCCATTGTTGACTGCAACGTAGCTTTTGATACGAAGACGTAGCCTGCGTGGAAGCGGCTTCTACAATATTTAATAAAGCCTTTTATAGCAGCATTTTGTTTACTAGGTTTATAAATTGTGATAATAATATTTTGCCACTAATATTTTTGAGTCTACTTGCTTAGCGGTGATGTAAAAAAACATATCGTCTGGATATACCTACGCAGTGGTATAAGTACGTACGTCGGAGATGGTGGGTTGGATACGACAAAATAATTGTGTGATCCACAATTAGTTATGCGTAGTGTTGGCATTATATATCTGTCATATCAGTGAGATTAATATTAATTGCAAATGTATTAATCTATTTAAAATAAAACAAAAGGTCGATATTTGTAGGATAATATTCTTCAATGAAATCATAGAACTATATATACATTGTTATTCACTTGCCGTTCGATATAAATCACTAAATAAATAAACACAGTTATTCTTAATATAAATGTATTAATAATATGTAAACATCATAATATATTAAGATTTATAGTCACGACTGTCGTGAGTTAACACGGAAAGAGCAAATATGTATATTACAAAAACTATCAAGTAGGTAACTTATTATCATAAAAGCGGTGTAATAAATAATAGCGTAGCCTTGACAGGGTATAAAGCCCTCTTATACATACCTACGTCTACTTGGTATATGAGTTATTTTTCTGTTATTTTACCTATTATCTCTATGTGTAACGAGTGATATAAAGTAATTATAAACTGCTAATTGTAAAAGAATATCATGGATCAGGGCAGAAGTAAATAATATCTATGTACTTACGTTTTACAAGCTATTTATTTTCTAGTTTTTGTGGGCAAATAGCCTTCCAAAAGTTTTAGGTTCTTATTGATGTCGTGTGTGAGGGAGAGCTTGTTGTATTGAGAATTTCTCGATCGAAAAGCCTTATAACTCTTTTCTCAACTAAGGAAATTATTTATTTGTATTATCTAGGCACACGCTTTACAAAAACTAAATTAACGAGCCACTCTCAAACCAATAGAGGCAGTTAGGAAATAAATGTGTCGTATTTATTAAGTAATAATGATGCTGCGTATGTTAATCTAATTTTAACTGAGATTAACTATCTGCTCAGGCGAGTACAAGAATCTGTGCTTAAAGTAAAATACTCCCTTGCTCTTATAGTCGAATAAAACGGCATTGCAACGTGACCGGTAAGAGATCGCCTAGGAACAAAGGCTGTATGCTCTCTGAGGCACGGGAACGAAATTTTGCTAACTGTCTAACCATGAGTTGCTATTTAGAAAATATAGACAGAAAAACTAAAATCTAGAAAGGCTTCATCCAGGATTTGAATCTGGAATTTTACTTCTGCAGCTGTATATACTAGACTCAAGAGGCAGTCGGTCGTATTTTATAGCGATTATTAACGCATCTAGCCCATACAGTTCACCATAGATCCGTGTATTTGACTCTAGTCGAGATTTGCCTCCAAGTTATGTCCCTGAAATGGAGTGTTTGTAACCATTAATTTTTATATCCAACCGCATCCTTTGATCTCGTTACATGATAACTAAATTACTCTATAAGAATATTATAAAAATTGTAACTTCACACTTCTAACGAGACTACTTTGTATGGTAATGAAGAATACATTCGACGTAAAGGGATGCATTGTGTGATTGTACTCACAGATTATATTCAAATTGCATAGTTAAGTTTATAATTGAGTGATAAATATTAATATGTAGTGGACAGTTATTCAGTGTTATTCACCTAGCCTTGTCTCTGTAGTGTTTGTTGATCTATTTACCAATACTATGAACTTTCGTTGATCAGGAAAATTGTTTGCATGAAAGATAATGTTATACGCAATAAAATTCATAATACCGATGTGTTTTTTATTTTGTCTTACTATGTGTTCTTTAAACTAATTACGATCACAATAATTGTATTTTAAATGAATCTAGGAAATTAAAAGTAAATGTGTATGCATCAGGGCGAACATGAATGTGTGTGTAAGCAATGTGTAGTTATTACGGTCTTTACACGCCTACTAATTACGCTCTGTGACACGCACACATAGTTAATTCAGCTTTTTATGACAGTGTTACCAGGTTTATATAAGGTTATGGTATATTTTGTCTTAATTTTATGCCGCTTTGGTGATAATTACCGTAATATTTGAATAAATAATTACTCGCACTTATGGATTTCAATGTCGAACGAATGACAGCTAATAAAACTTTAAAATTAAAGTAATACTTATTATAACAGTGTAAAATCATGTAAAACTATTAATATAAAATAGTAACCATAACTAACATAAAGAAATGTATACCTAATCAGATTGCTTTTTAAAGAAATTGTTGAAATTAATTGAAATGCCCATTAAGAGAATAGGCGTATAAATCTTAGTTACTTTTGTTTTCTATGTTTTAATTATTATCTATAGACAGGACACTGACACCCCTAAAAGCTCGCAGTCATAGACAAAACATGTCATTTATTTAAGTGACTTATTTTTATAATAGAGACTAATTCTTAAGTTTTATTATTCGTGATACATTTTTATATTGTACACATTACAATCATATAAAGTTGAGGTTATGTTCAAACATTTTACCAACCTACATATATATTTACATAATTATCACGTATAGCATTCTATAAATTAAAAGGTGTAATATGGACAAAGGCTATTGTCAGATTTATTTAAATTTTTCAACAGAATGTTTAACTAATTATGTTTTTTCGTAACGATTTAAAGCTATAGTAAAATATATAGATTGTATTTAAAATAACAATGCGGATTAGAAGATTACAAATAAAATTCTTGTGGGCGTCATTAATTTCAAAACTTATTGTTTTCCTCGACACATTGTTTTTGTCTGGCGAGAACCATTTTTAATTTATCTATTAAAACATATGTCTCAATAAATAAGAAAACTAATGTGTTCCTATAATTTACGAATCCAAATCCCGAAGGAACGTATAAATACTTATAAAACGTTATTTTTCGTATCAACAGATTTATCCTCGGAGGGTAGTCGTATTTATTTGTGGAAGCAGTCAGTCAGGGGTCGGGGGTGGGGATGGCAAACACAGGAAACGGATCTTGCGAACTTTCCCGCGTAACCGGCAAAAGGGAGATCGGGTATCCTGTTCGAATGGGGTAACTGTAGGTTTTGGGTAATGGTGGATATATTTTTATTTGACTGCCTTTGTTTAAAGTCATTCCCCCTTGGAGAAACTGAAGTCAATTAATGACGATATTTGTTGTCACACTCACTCATATACACGCACGCATATCCCGTTATAGCTTTTCCAATGGGAAGACATATCCTCAAATTATATTTGTTTATAATAACTGGTAATGTATACGAGTCGTGTGGCAAACATATGACATGCCGATTGACTGAAAAATAGGCAATTATTTTATTAGAAATTTACCTATAATAGTGCGAATGTATTTATATTACCTATTGGACCGGTAGGTATTCGGCGTAGCGATCAGCTCCTTAAATTTGTTATCGATTTGCATAATGTGTCAGTACATTCAAAATCTCCATGTGAGATTATTTCGATGATCTCGTCTTTCTAATAGTGTCTGGTTATGAAGTACACAACATTACACCAGTAAAAGTATCGACGTCGGATTAACTTTTGTTGATGTTATAGGACTTATAAAAGAGGTGAAAATAATACATACGCCACTATACTCAAATGGTAACTTTAAATAAACACAATGTAGGTAATTTGCCAGTGTAATTCTTGGTCCGTCATCCCATTACGCTTTATTAGCTTTACCCATCTCATAGTAAAAAAAGACAACTACACAAAAAAAATGCTGGTTAGTTTGAGGGCCCAACCTAGAAACCAACTGAGTTTCAGAGTCTTTAAGCCTACCAGAGCCTATAATATTAGCTCTGACTTAGAAACCATATTTAATGCATTATGATTATGCATGCTCGTTGTTCAATGAATGAGTTGAACAGCAAACTTTCTCTAGCAATATATTTAAGATATAGTGTTAGTATTGTTTACATAACTTACTCACATACTTCTAATATAAGTAAAGAGCGAATCGTATCAAATTAAAAGTTATAAACGAACTATTACAGGCTACCAATAACTAAGATTTAGCCCTACTGTAGTGACCTAAAATAATATTAGTTTTCTTAACTCTATAAAAGAAAGTTTACCCTGTGACCTCTCCTGAAACAGTGTCCACCCTATTCTCCTGATATATTTATATACATTAATACCGGTTTATAGCCGTGAGATAAGCATAAATCTGGCGGTAGGCGGACCGCGATGTATCTACATCCCACTTTATTGTTATACCGTCGAATTTATTTATGAATGGCCGAATACTCCCAGTAAACGTAAAAAGATAAACATTTGCAGGACATTGTTCTACGATAGTTTTTTATTTGTTGTATTTATAATGTTGGTTGTTTGTGATAATGTTTATATGTGTGTGTGCGTAGTTGATCAATTGTTTTTCAATCATACTGTAGTGATAGGCTAGTGGGAGACTGTTGGACGGTCACGCAGAGGTCTCGAGTTCGATCGCTAGGCGCACAACTCTGACTTTTGGAAGTTACGTGCGTATTAAATATTTAGTTATCGCTCACTTTAACAGTGAAGGAAAACATCGTGAGGAATCCTGCATTTCTAATAGTTCTGCATAATGTTCTTAAACATACCTATATAAAGTCTGCCAAACCGCATTGGGCCAGCGTGATGGACTATGGCCTATCCTTTCTCACAGTGAGGCCCGTGCCCGCTGATATTTGTATTACTATTTTATTAGTTTGTAATTGTCTTTAAAACGAATACGACACTGATAAAGCAAGCATGTTGAAACGTGACCCGTATTTAATCATATTTCAGAACATTTATTATTCCACACATGAATTTTATAGCCCATGCGTTCTTCTCTACGTGATGAAAGTTCTGAACAACTTATGAAAAATGTAATAAGTTGACTTGTCATATACTTCGCATCTTATTTAATATTTTAATTTAAGAAGCAATAAAATATGTTGAACATCTTTAAATTGAACAAATCTCAAGCATATATTTTTATAAACTATCAAATGATTATCATAATACTTTTTAAAATAAAACCAAAATTTTATAAAATTGTTTCCACTCAAAAAATACCATAATATATAAAATTCCACGTAGAACATTTTTTAACCCTCTATCGCGAAGTATAAGTACAGAAACCAGTGAAATTAATATAACAAGCCCTAAAACCTATAAAACACATGCTTGCCGCGATGTTTTAAACATTTATTGAAGATATAAGGAAAGCAATTTTGATGGTGAAACGGTACAACTGGAACGTTTTGGTACATTACTTTCTAGCTGTACCACGAATGTTGCTCTATTTCGTGAAGGACCTTATTCTATTACGACCAACAGAATAACTACTGGTCACACGTAAATAGATATTGTAAATATTACTTTACACGTATTTACGATTTATTTTTTAATAGTTATTTTTAATGTAGGTAAGGTATAGTTTATTACACGAACATATTTCGGATTTGATTGATTTTAAATTTTATCTTTCGTTCTATTTTGAGCATTTTCGTCAGAGTTCAATGAGTAGATAAATGATTTCTAGCTAAATTTAATGATGTTATTAGGTACATATAAATTTGATATATCTATAATAATATAAATTAAAAGTAATAAATTTACTTTAGACTTCAGACAAATTTGTTTAAATCCATAAATCGTATGTTGTACCCATAGTCTATATTAGGTTTTAGGCTAGGTCCGCTCGCACCAATAAATTAAACGTCAAATATGAATAAATTTTGATTTCGGTTTTTGGTATAGGTTTCGTAACTCTTGGAACTAAGTTTTGATTATATAAACACTAAGTAAATTACTACTAAATACTGAATTAATTTATTATAGCAAATCATTGTAAGTTTTAAAATGAATCGTAATATGTATTACACGTAGACACTAACATTTCGATCATGACATACTGAAAGTAATATTCTTGACATCTAAACAGTTTAATCTCTTTTGGTGAATTAAACTTAATTTTCAAATCTTACAATACCGGACTTATTTAAGTCTGTTGTGTCTGGCCAGCGGTGTATCGCCGCGACTCAATAGGTTAAACAACAATTGAAATTGCAGATAGAAATAATAATATATCGAGTAGAACTCCTAAGATAGAGCATCATCCTTACCATATCTTCCATTCTCTAAGCAACACGCTACACTAAAGGGAGGCTGGAGTAAAATATGAATTCAGCGCGTCTCGGCTGTTTCGCGCACACGCGACTTGTTTATCCTTTTAAGGGAGACTTCTCATTTCACACAACTGCTATGATTGCTATATAATCGCCAATGTACCTTGACCTACTCCTCCCCCTTCACGTAAGGGTGATGCGACGAAAAAAGTATAATGTAAAAGAAAGTAGGAGCTCAAATAGGAATGGTTGCAACGTTAGGCGTTTTCGTAATGGCGCCTCACGAATGAAAGCAGATTTTCGGCAACTGATTATGAGTCCTAATACGTTTCGTTATGTTAGTTTTGTTATGTTTACCAGTTTGTTTATAGCGTGTTTATGTCGATTGTATGTTGGATTCTTACTTTGCAAGTTGGTACATAATTGTACTAAGATGCAATAACAATTATAATTATTACAAATATTTATAAGATATTGGCTTTGATTTGATTGACCTGCATTTTAATTAGCGCTCATTAAAAAATCGCCATACATTTTATTAAAAATGGCTAATTTATTTATAATGTTTATGTAATAAGTCGAATAACTTTACTACTGTTAGCTGCTTAACCAATTTTTATCTGCAAACATACATAAGAAAATAATTACTCCATTGAAACTGGTTCAATTGGGTAATAATTATTTTTGAATAATAAATATTTAGAATAAGTATCATTTTAAATTTTTTATTTAATATGTGAGTCTTTCTAACTTATTTAATAAATAAACTATTATTATTAGAAGCATGATGGTGAAATCACGGTTAAAACAAAGTAACCCACCATTTCATAATCAATAGGTCAAATGGTATTATATTCTATAAGTGACATTTATGTAGATATCCCTTGTGGAATATAATACCATTTGCCCTATTGAATGATATAAAAAAAATCTATAGATTATAGATATTTTAGTTCATATTTGTGAATAATTTGTTCATATTTTTTGGGACGCACATTTTTAGTTACTTGAATTAAAAAAGTTAAGCTTCCTTGATATGCTTTGATTACCTCCTATACGCTACATCTAAAAACTTAGTAAACGTTATTTGACATGTCTGACTAAACTATTGCAATTAAAATATTACTTATGTCCCGCCATAAATATTTTACCTACAATTATAATATATTATGCTATGGAATAGATCATATCGTCTTAAGTATAAATATTGAAATAGCTTCTTCCAGGAAAATTTGCAGCGAGAGAGTTCATCTGCTATCCGAACAAGCTAAAACTTTGTTCTAACATTTAAGCAAGTATTAGAAATTCAAAGATAAATACACAATATAATAAATAATCTCATTCTGCGTAAATAGAAACACCAATGACGGGTACTTTGACTTAACTACACTGGAACATTGAGACAACTACCATCTTAGTCTCCCCGTGACCATGGCTGCTGAAAAGCAACCGAAACGTCGAGGAAAGTGTAAACTTAAATATAAATAGTTTTAATAATTTAATTAGCTTAAAAATTAGTAAAGTGTAATAGTAGTAGTGTAACAGTTTCTAAATTATGTAATAAAGTATCAAATAAACAACGCGATAAAATCCGTATATAGTAGTTTAATTTTTAATGAATAACATTCGCGTAAACAGATGACAATATTATATAAATTCATATGTTACACATTATCAGTGGTTGTGTGAGAAATAGTTTCACGAAGTTTTATACACAATTCTTACATTGCGACAGTCCTTTTATCGCGGACGAGAATTACATTTGCTTCATCAACTGTAAGTAAAATTTATGTATCGCTCTAATATTGATACTATATGGGTATCGAATCTTTAGAACTTGATGCATTGGTACATTGGAGCTAACCGAAAGTTCACATTATGCATTGGCAAAGAAAAGGTGAAAGTAAGATACTATATTACAACAAAACTGTTTATGGAGTATAAAAATCTAACAAGCAATCACTTTATTTATTACAGTAATTTTAAGTAATAACAAAAATGCCACTGTCAAACTAGATTAAAAACCATGACGTTATAACAAAACACTGCGGTCGAGATATTTTATGTGTATGTTTGCATGTTTTGGCATCGTATCAAAGTATTTTTGGCTCGCAAAGCACTTCATGAATGCAGTTGCTATTGCCATCCGATATATATTACGATTATGAACATAGGAATATATTATGTTCCAAATGTTTTAGGAATTTAATTTGTTTTAAAATATACATGAATACTTAAAAGCGTTCATAGATATTTTATAAGTTAAGATATCCAATTTAGGTACTTAAATATCGGCTGACTTGATACAGATATCAAAACTGTGTATTATGGAAAATGTTTATCAAAAAGAATAACCTTTATTGACACATTCTAAAAAGCATACTAAGCTATAGAATACATTCCTCATAATGTGATATTGCCGTACTTTATTTAAATATATATATATATATATATATATATATATATATATATATATATATATATATATGTATATATATCAGTTAACCACCGCAGAATTGTTGTAAGTGGCAGTTAATACTGCATTAGAGACATAATCATCTAGGTAGTAACTAATTATATCTCCATACTTTAATTACTATATTTTTTGTATCACACTGTATTTAATATTTGTCCGTAACTTTTCGAATTGCCATTGTATTAAATTATACAAATTTTCGTATTTCCTATTCGTTTTTGTAATGCTTTGTTTATCAAAAAAGCCACAACACAAAGTATTTGGCTCGAATTATATACAGCGGGCTTCTTGAAGTCGGTTCAAGACCATTACAGGGAAAGGGTTATCGTCACACTTGTAGCTTCTAGTAGTAGTGATGTTATCGGTCGCTCCATTTCCCTAGTAGTAGACCCAATATTGGATGTTTCCACCCATTGTGCTTTCATGTTTGCATGTGTCTAAGAAATCAGCCTGTCTGATCGCAGTTTTCGACGACAAAATTAGGAAAACTAAAAATATTTTGATGATTACGGGTTTAGTGCGATAAATGTGTGTTTAATGAGTTATATTGAAATTTTATAAATCTTATGTCTCTTTCTTTACAGGTACATATTGACCATCCGGAGCCAACAACAACATTAGGAATAGAAGACACAAAGAAAAACTATGAATACGTTTTTTAACTTCACCCGTTGATGTACATAATGCAAAAACTTAATAGTGTTTTAAAAGTTAAGCTTATCAGATGCGTGTTCAATTCAAGTACGATAAACAAAAAGAAAGGAATAACACCAACAAAATTGAAAACAAGCCATTGTTATGTTATACGAAGGTTCTACGAGAAAAAGGCAATCTACATGGAGGGTTCGCGCCGGA
This sequence comes from Catocala sponsa, assembly GCA_963564715.1. Lineage (NCBI taxonomy): Eukaryota > Metazoa > Arthropoda > Insecta > Lepidoptera > Erebidae > Catocala > Catocala sponsa. The sequence continues at coordinate 17,268,980 of OY751337.1, read as the reverse complement.
CGCCTCGAGATGAGGAAATAAGAATTCATCCTTTCTCGCCCCGGGGAGATGGGGTGTGCGCGGGTACCGCGGGGTGGAGGAGGGCAAGACGGACGACGCCATTCCAAAAACCCATTATACGAGCTCTGGAGCTGTTTTCTATCTCAGAAAGGAACCCGCGCCAACCCGTCCCGCACCCCGCCCCAGCCCCCTGTCGCCCCATCTTCGGGGATTCTCAACTTTGTTTATGAAAATTACCCATTAAAGTGGCTATGAAAGTAACGCTTTTGCCACTCCCGAAATTAATAAGGAAATTGATATAGATTATTTTTAGGTCGCATTTGGTGCTCGTATTTGGCACGATCGATACCGTTATTGTACTTCGCGTGGAAATATTTTACATTAAAATTGCCTGTTTTATAACTTTTTTTAAGACATAATTATGAATATTAAAGTAGGCGGCGATATTATAATTTGCAATAAAACTTCTTACGAAAGACTTGTATTGTCATTGTAATATACACATTATAAATATTCGTTTGTAATATATGTTACAAAAATTGTAATGTACAAAGAGTCATTTGAGAAATCTTAAATATCAAACTAGTTGTATTAAAGTTCATTGATGTTAGACACATTTGTATACATTGTCATAGTTCTATACTATTTTTATTAGTATGTGCAAAATTATTTAAGAGCGTAATTCCATCGCATAACTATTCTCAGAGTTAAATGTGTGATCAAAAGTACACACAACAACATTGTAAATATAGTTAACAATTAATTTAGTGTACATTTACTTGATCTACTTCTGCAACCCTATTGTAAATATACAAACATAAAACAAAGGAGCCGAAAGTGCATATTAGGATTTATTTCAAGTTGAAAATAAACGTTAAGTAGAGTTCCCTCTTCAAGAAAAAGAAAATGAGATCACAAAGAGACTTATGGCTCTCACTTTCGCCCTACACAGATTTATAACGCCATCAGAAATAAAATTAAAAATAAAATTATTACACTTGAACCAAAATTTAAATACACATTACTGTTCTCCCCTCTTTATTGAGAAGTCTACCGCTTTCTTCGGTCTTTAGTGTTCTCTGTCTTTATCTGTCGAGTGAAAAAAATGGTATGTTGAAGAAGGATGGGAGATAAACCCAGTTGCGACTCCTAGCTCGATATAAAGAAAGATTATCCGAAGCCCCTAAGGAAGTTTGAAATTGCTATTGTAGCGAAAAGGATTATATGTTAGTGCTACGCGCGCTGTAGCGGGTCTACATCGCGGGGGCCGGATTCAGGAGATTGTACGACGAAGTTTTATGTATATGTATTGGTTTCAATTATATTGCTCTCTACCATGCATTTTGTATATTGTTATTATGTTCTGTTTTATTTTGTTATTTGGGACGAGAAATATATATATATATTTATATTTCTAAATAAAATTAATAATATTTAAATAGCACTTTAGGTCTGGATCTCAAACCAACGACATGCGTTAGAGTTTATAAAGTGTACATGTTTGATAAATAAATTTATCAAAGTAGGTAAATATAAAATATAGTACCTATAGTATATTTTATGAAATTTTGTTTGTTTTAATTTTGTTTTTACTTTCGATTAATTAGTGTAATTAGTAATGTAACCGTTGTAATTGAAAAATAAATAAATAAAGTACAAAGTTAATTGTCATATCAAGCAGCATGTCAAAAAGTTCCTAATAACGTTTTTTTTAGATATATTAAGTTTGCCAATCTGAACTTGACCATTACATCTAACCTTTTCCTTTGTGCCGGAGGTCCGAACTAACAAGTGGAACAGTTTATAAACAGCTCATGGGTTCCGGGGCATAAGCTCGCCCTTATAATTATAGTCGAGGTCTTCAGTTCGATTCCTTGCATGAACAAAGTATTAATGGCATTTTCTGTTTACCTCCTGTTATGTGAGACCATATAAATAGCGCCAGACTATGTATGTTTGTATAATATTGACGGCCTCGATGGCGTAGTGGTTAGTGTAACCGACTGCCACGTCTGAGGTTGCGGGTTCGATTCCCGCACAAATCAAACATTTGTGTGCATGAACATGGATGTTTGTCTTGGTCTAGGTGTTTCTATGTATAATATGTATGTATTTACAAAAAAATAAGTATATATGCATGTTTACCCATAGTACAAGCTCTGCTTAGTTTGGGCCAGATGTTATTGTGTGTATGTGGTAGAATATTATATTATTATTACCTATATTGTATCTTAATATCGAGTCATATATAAATGTGTCGATATCATTGAGGAAGATAGAAAAAGAAGAAGAAAGGATTCGGAAAATTTCAAAAATATAACGAATACATAATAACCATTAAACAGTTTATAAAGAATATTATTATATATTTCTATAAATTTTTTGTGTTTTTTGTATGTTATACGAGTACATATAAATGTTGGTATCACTAAAGAGTGTTAATTTACCTATATAAATTGAAATGCTTGTATGAGTGTATGTGACTTTATGCGTATGTAAGGCTGGAACGGTTCTTGCACACCACACGGACGCAAGTTAAGTTAAACGACAATCGCCACCCGCGCAAGTAACCTGTACGAGCTACCAGCGTCATGTACAACAACCAACAAACAGTCACACAATACCTACAGCTTTTAATTACGAGTACAAATTTCAGTTACGTGTTGTATAAACAACGTTTAACACCATTTACATTTAAACTGTATGTAAGCATACAAAGTTAAATAAAATAATTCTGCCATACACAACAGCACCACACACCAGTGTAATTAAAATAATCCATTTGCAATTTTAACTCTGAAATAAACAATGTGATATCTACACAAAGCACTGGCACAGCTTCGAACGGGATTAATCCGTTAAATCCGGTAAATACGGCGGATCCGGGCGGCGGCAGGCGTGGCGCGCGCGATACGGCCCGGCCTAGCGGTGCGGTGTTAATCCCTGTTTTAAATTCTGATAAAAGCTTCACCTGTTATTCGTAGGTACCTTTAATGTGCAGTGGATTTGGCGCCCGGAGCTTGTTTGCCTATGTATGAGATATTCTGATATATATTAGATATCTGAGCTGTTACGTAATGCCATGTCAATTTATTTGTAATATGACTTGGCAAGTTACGTGTTGAGTAATTACATTGATATTTATAATAATTCTTTTTACATATAATATGTCTACTGATAGCTAAATAAAAATGTTCGCTTAAACCTACCCGCGTATGTATTGATACCATGATACAACAAAAATATTCATTAGTGATTAGGTACCACAAATATTACGTGATTAGATTGTATGATTGGTACAGTTGTTTAAGTGTTTACCAGATCATAGTAACGGCGAGTTACCGGAGAGTCTAGTGGTTCGATACCCTCAAAATTTGTATAATTTACAAGCAATTGTTAGTGGTGGATGGTGTTCTTTGTTGTTATAATGCCTGTAAAGTCCGCAGATAACGGTAAAAAGTCCCAAGGTAACGTGCCACATGAATTATGACTATTTGGCAAGTTACCTTTTTTAGTACCTACTTACGCAAAGACTTCTAAAGTTTTATTTTTTGTTTAATTACATAATATGTGTGTTCTCCAATTTACAACGTTTGATTTCGTTCATTACAAAAAGCTTTTGTTGAATATGTATTCTAAAAATGTTTTAGATGTTCCGTGGGGCAGAGCGCACGAAAACGACATTAAGAAATTCCTTTACATCGCGAAGAGAAAAAAGCTTCTCGAGGCAACATTGCCTCTGAATTATTTTAACTTGCTCGCTCAGCCTAAAATAGTTTTACTTAGCTGGCCGATACATAAGTTATTAAGGCACTTCTGCTAAACAAACCAGTACCCAACTAAATTATCAGCTATGTTGGTATAACATTATAAATTCAGATATCTCGAGCCATCACCATTACGAATTTGAAACGAGAGGGTCGCACGCACGCATAATCCGGCGTGCATAACGGGATCGAAAATGATACATAAATTGTTGAGACGGACTATACGGACGATTAAACCCATTAACATGGTGCATGGGTCACGGGGACCCGGGAGGCCGGTCCAATCAACAAACCCTTCCACGCTACCACCAATGTAGATCCAACCGTATTTGTTTTTCCGAGCTACTGAAAAGTTGTGCGGTACTTTGGACCGTTGGGAATCATTTCAGTGTTGAGTTACAAAATTCGTATCATAAAAACTGTTTTGAATTATCTGTGAAATGTGAATGTTATTTATAAGGTAGTGTGTAGGTTAGCTTATCTGTTAAATTCGATTTTAAAGCGGCATAAATGTTTGTTTGAATAAATTGTGCGTTAACATGTATCCGCTACTGTTCAATTAAGATAGGACGTTACGTAAATTATTACATAAATTTTAACGTTTAATAAAGATGAAGAGAGTTGTGTTTTTTATATTGTTATGTAACAAACAGAATAGAAAGTCCATCCTCGTAGCAGAGATCGTTAAAAAGCTCGCGGCTCCCAATAAAGCGGTCGTCGTGTATCAGGATTCATGATAGGGCGCTCCCATACGCCCCCACTCACAGATATACGGTAACGATCGCACCACAATACCATACGCAATAAATACGACGCGTACGCTTACGTACGAGTACGCCGGCCGAGCGCGTACAAGCTCCAGCATTTCTATTGTTTATGCCATATTAAATTGTTTGAATGTTGCCCAGTTATTGCCGAAAACGTATTTCGGTACGTATCGTTGCAAGTTGTGGGCGTGAGTTGTAGCGGTGTTACGACTTCGTATTGCTGTTAGTTTTGTGTTATGATTTGATGAAATGGCTCACTATCGGAGTACGAGTTGAAATGTTAAAAAATCGATGGGTTTGAATAAGGTTAATGTGTTTACGTCCCTATGTTTTAGGATACTGATTGATATAGAAATGAAAAGCTTGACAAGCAAGGAGCAGTAAGTAATATTATGAAATCACCATTATCATACATAGCTTCAGTGTTCGGTGTACTGCTGATACACCGAACATTAAAGCTGTGCATTGAAGCTGTGCAAATACATAACTAGTATGATGCGTGTTTGACCATGACAAAATAGGTATATACCTATATACAAATATTATACTTATGCAATAAAACACATGATTTATATAGGTCACAATGCTCACTTGATATTAAACATTAATGAACACTTAATTCCGTAAGTATAAAATCGATTGACCAAATAATTGTAGGTATATGGCGAAAATCGTCATATCATAGTCTGTGTAGAACTGTGAAATCAAACGTTCCACACATGAGTACAATATACAAGTCCTCTGATACTATATCAACCAGATGTCCACAAATTTCCACTGGTATAAATATGATAAAATAAAGTAATAAAATAAGGTAAAAGCTTACAGTTCATTAGCAGATTATTTCGCCTCGCGTGAGAAGCGCGCGTAAATCGTCAGCCATGCGTGCTACAGTTTTGGAAATTATATTTATTAAAATACCTCCAAGATATAATATATGGCTTTATTTATGTTTTCCTAAGTCTGCTTATATTTTTATGTATTTTATGGGCGTTTCTCTAGTTTACATATTTTCATTTATTAGATTTTACTATAAGTGATTTTATCATGGCATTGGAAGAGAGAGAGTTTGTACTCTTTTATGTAGTTTGGATCTTTCTTGCCGTATGTATAACAAAGCAAATTGTAACCAAATGCCAGAGATATCGCACTTGCTTTCTCGTAGCTGCGCATTCGAATCTCCTTTATTCTCCTTTTGAAAGAGTAATCTACAATCTTAAATTTTGATTGCATTAAAGTACTTTGAAGACTGGCTGGTATAACATGCTTAATGTGCAAGTATAATTGGCTCAAATAATACAGTAGACATACATGTGTACTTACATATGTACGTACATATATCGACTTTGCCGAATCGAGACACAGATCGAGTTTAACAGCAAAATGTACTTGGATTCTTTTCAATAAACTTCAATTTTAGTGACGTGTCATGTCAGTCTACCAAATTCTAGCAGACACTAAGCGAGTCTTAGGACAGTATAAAAAAGTGACCATACTTTTAATTTTTCCGTTAAGGTATTCGCATTTTTGCTTTGATTGGCCTGTTAATGTCATAAAAGACATATTAAAAATAAATCCTTGTTAAAATTGTACAGCCCATTATCGATAATAGGTACCCTAACCTCATGTTATACTCCTTAAAAAAAGAAGTCTTAGTATCAAAATCTTCCAAAAATAAGCATTTCAGCATCAAAACAAACAGCAAAGTTTTACAACGCGATATCTTAAAGGAAGTAAACAAGACGGGAAGGCTCGGGATTATGTATAAAGCTATATCGATAACCGCGATCGGATACCGCTCAGAGACACCTTATTTCAATAACAACGACGCCTCACAAAGGGACCTTATGCATATATTTATTTTAGCGCACGCCTTTACCATGGATGCGAACTTAAAGGTAGGATGTTGACGGGTTAATATAGTCTACACTACTCTATCTATCTTGATATTTTATTTATTTTGAGGAAGTATGAAGGTCGATATAGCCTTAAATTCTCTATTGAAACTACATTAATGTCAGTTATTTATACTTGGTGTATTTAGTTAAAGGTAACCAGCGGTACAATAAGTTAAAGGCTTGAGAAAGAGAAAAATTACTTGCCCGTAACCCACTAGTAACTTAATGACTAAGATGAGTTACCTACTACCGTTTAAGCTTTGCTACCCCAGCTATTATAACTCAAAACCTTTCATCTTCATCATCTCAAAAGCGTTCTTTTGGGTCGTATACTTTCAAGCCTTCACTTTACTTTAAGTAAACGAGTAAAACTAACACAACTCTTCTTGCTTCCATGAGACAAACTCGAGCTACTAAAGCAATAGAAATCCAGGCAATGGTACCAAACATTTTCAATAGATAACTACAGTAAATGATCCAAAAGTGTATGTGTGCTGCCCAGCAGCATGTGTCGTGTACATGCGCTACATGCGCAAGCTGTTCATGCGAGCTGTATGCATGCAAGCCAGCTTGCGTCAATCATACATGTAACCAACGCAAGGGCCTCAACTTACGCATGTAAGCGTTGTGTACAAAAATGATGGACTCGTGGTATGATGCGGTAAGACCATACCTACCTATATGTATATGAAAATCGATACAACATAGACGTTAAAAAACTGTGAGGCGATATAAAAGTCAAGAAAACGTCATTTTGCGTAAGATTATAATTACACCTTATTAAGTACCAACAAAACAGTAAGTATCACCACCGTTATCACTCGACCCATTATCACCTGAGCTTACACCCTTAGTTCCGCCACGTAACAACATAAAAATAAAACATTATTCAACACGAACATAAACGTCAAACAGAATGCCTACTTCGAATAATTCTCTACGAACACCTAAAAACATTTACATGCATAATGTAACGTATATAGAATTTATGATAACTGGTTCATAGGTTACAGGGATTAGCTGTGAATGGGAAGAACCTGTGTTTACAGATAAAAATGGAATGAACACAATATATCGTGTTGGTTAAGCTATTGCTGTGTAGGTGTGGGAACAGACTGTGGAGGCAGGCTTGTATTTCAGACGTGACTGATCTATAATATCATGCTGTATTTCTAACTATGGTTCTTGGTAATTTTAGTTGGAAATTACTGTTTTTCAAAGACTTCTGCATTGCAAGATAGGGTTACATTTTATGTCTTTAACTCTACTGTTTATTATATAAGGTACTAACATAGGTTAATACTGAATTGCTATGATGGTATGCCTGAGTTGTATTATATCGCATCTACAGTTCGCTTACTGTGTTTTGGTCCCACGTAATCGCCTATGGCCGTTATGGGTCTATTCTACACTTCGTGGTGCTACTGAGAATCGTCTGCCAGGTAAGTTCAGTAATACGTTGTTTGAATTGAGAATCCAGCTATGGTATTCATAATTGACAGATCGGCTAGCTTAATCATCGCTTACGAGATACTAAGCAAACAAACTTTCGACATTATCTTTATATATATAATTCTACTGTACGTGTGAATGTCACTGAACTCCTCCTAAACGGCTGGACCGATTTTGATGAAACTTTTTGTGTGTGTTCAAGTGGATTCGAGAATGGTTTAGATACTTTTTTTCTCTCTTGTGTACAGGACAACGTCTGTCGGGACAGCGTCTGTCGGGACAGCTAGTACTTATATAATAAAAAATGTGTGTGTGTACCAGAGTACACAGGTAAGAAGTGAAACTTCTTTACGACATATCATTTTTCTACTATTTGCAACTTCACGAAAATGGGGTAGATAAGGCTTAAGCCTTAAGAAAAACAATTTTTTCCGTATTAAATTAAAGCTATTTTATTATTATAGACATGCATACAATTAATGAGTAATTTATTTTATCATTGTTCTTATTATAATATCATTGCTATTGTTGTATTTCATCAATAATGATAGCATCATTATTACTATTGTTGTCATTATTAAATATTTTTGTAATTAATGGCTTGTGGTAGCTAAAATATGAAATATATGTTTTACATTCTACGGATTCTAGTAGTCTTGTAAAAACTGCGTCAATTGTAGTACCAGATCTTGTTGTTGATGTTTGCGGACTGTTTTGTAGACATAAATTTAAATTGTCTCTTAAAAATTCAACTAGCTTCAAAGATTTATCTAATGCGAAATTTACATTAAAATCTCCACTTAAAATCATAGGTATTTTATCATTACTGTTACGGAGTAAGGCGGCACCTCCTTTGGTGTATGGTAATAATGAATGGTGAAGAAAATCATAATATCATCTAACTTCTGATTAGGAGATATATATAATGCAACTATTAAAATTTTATCGAATAATTAAAAAAGATATACGTATACATATTTTTATTTTCTAATCGTGTTTTGTTTTATTTTTAAATTATTATTTAATTTATATTTTTATTGTTTTTAGAATTAATAATGTTCACTAGATTTACAGTCATATTTATTAATACTTGCTAATTTTAACAGATTTATATACATTCACTGATACTTACAATCAAAAAGTGAGGTTAACCTCAAATATATATTAAAATCATGCTCATACGTGTTGAATTTATAAAACGAAATATATAATCACTGTCACTTTTCTTGTAAATTCACTTAAATTTGAATAAGTCTTTTTATTTTATCACTTTCAAATTAATATATTGTTATTCTTATTTCAAACCAAACTTCAAAACTAATATATTGTTGTTATTATTATAATATATTACATTATATTCTTTACGTCACTATACTAAACTTTGATAAAAAAGCAACATGGCGCGTAACCGAAAAACGTGACGTTTTTTTTTTTACACTGCTACAAAATTTCTCCCATACGTCGATAAAGAAGTTCCACTTCAATAATATCAGGTCTGTATATAAACACTTCTAAGCACGAGCACCTTTTCAGGGAAAGAAGAGAGATTAGTAATAAAAATGAAAACTAATACCTATGCTTATTGCAATTTAGTACACATGCAGCAACTATTTGTTTGCTACCACTCAAATAAACCTGAATCTACTGGGTGAGCGACTAAGAAATTACTCTTCTGATGTTACTTATACTCGCTGTGACCCAATATCTGCGCTCTAAGTAATCTTAGCTCTGGTGTTTGATTTTTTAAGCGATTCCGATTCAATATTTTTTACTTTATAATCAGAGACAGGACATTGATGTGATGAAAATAAATCACACATACGTAATATCTTTTATACAAGTTTTTTAAGAATTATAGAGATCATATAGATTTTATGAGATGACACAACGAGGTCTTTAAATGTGAAGCAACCAAGATACTGGTAGTACCGATGATCGTAGTCAAGAAACAATGATGTTTATTGTTGCGTTGCGTAATGATTGCAGCACTCCGTGAAGAGGCATTGTGTTGCAAGCAGATGGACAGCTGTCTTTGTCTTTGTAATTCGCTTTTTGCAGAATTGGCAGCTTACCATCAGCGGGATTGCCGTCTTTTTGGTAGCTATTATACTGATAAACAAACAAGTATGTTTAGTCTCTTACCATTTAAAGTATCTAAAAGTTATCTATTAGACTAGTACCTAATAGATAACGTTTAGGTACAGGTACATATAATAAAATCAAATTCAACAATAAATTTACAATTTGATTATAGAAATTGGCACTTAATGAATGTCGTTGAAAACGCTAACCTATCCTTTGAACCTTCATGAAAAAATCTTACTTCTCTCTCTCTCATTGGATTGTAGAACTTTTCAACAGAGACCATAAAATGCATTTACTGAAAACAATTTGCTAGCAGATAATATCAAAGCCTACATGTGGAAAAGATCTATGAATATAAGCTATGTTTAAATTAAAATAGATGTCACTTTATTTATTATTTAAAATACAAAGCAATTATATAAATATATTTTTATAATGTAGTAAAGCTTTACATTTTACACTTTTATTATGAGTATACCGTCAGTTTAATTCGAAAGTCTATATCAGGATTTGCATTTAGTTATCACTGTAAAATATTTCTAGAGTGGAAAAATGGTTAAGGCCTTTATATTTACAGTAACGTGTCTCAAATAAACAAATTCATATCACTTACTCTTCAAAAGATATATTGTAGGTACATAGAATCGCACTTAAAGTTTTAATACATTTTTGGTTAGGTTAGTTTTACTTCCATTAGTTAATGATAAATAGACATTAAAATATGCGTTAGTAAATAAACAATCGCTCTTTTCTAGTAAAATCGTTGTTTGACTAAGGGAAAGTTAGTTGAAATGCAATTTTAGCAGCCTTGTAAACTTGTCGCGGTTGTGACATGTTTTACCCTTCGCTAGAAACCATACCGTGAATTTATTTGTAAAATAAAATATAAAGTCTACTCAGCAAAGAGGGTGCCATCGAATCGTTTTTTAAAAGAATATAATATGTATTTATTTTCGTGTATCGATCTAAGTTTGTGGCACGTAACGCCATCTATTCGGTGATAACATAAACATGGCAAGGCAGTTTTACGGACTCTTTGCACGCAAGACGCTTTTCTTTGTAAAATATAGTCGTAATGTAAACATAGAGAACATTAAACATGTTTTGATTACTCCACTGTTGATAAACGTTGAAGAAATGGGACATTTCAGTTAATAGGAATGCCTCGATTTCTTAATTAAGTAGATTGTTATTTGTCTTTATTATTCTTGAATAACTCAGTTTAATGCCGTTTCAGGTCAATGTTACTTAAATGATTTCAACGCAGTAGGTGGCCATAATATCACTATTATCATGATCGCTGTCTTATTATTCTCGAGTGTATTGGGATCGAGTTTCTTGTCTAACCAGATTTGGCTTACATAAGTATATTTTTTTATGAAAATAAACTGTTCAACTAGTAGGTATATGATTTTGGACTTTACTTAACATAATATTATATTTTGAGATATGAAGAGTAACCATAGAATTCATATTTAATCTCTTTATTTATTTATGGCATGCTAATAAATGTAACAAAAATACGATCACATAAATAATAAATATATAGCATAACAGGCTTTTAAAAAGTAGACATGACTGTTATCATCACATTTAAAATACTTAAATGTTATCGTATCTATTTAATTGTATGATCTCTTAAGCTAAAGCCCAGCATAGGAAACATCAAAGAGACATATTATTATGACTCAAGTTCATTAAACAAGAGCGAAGAGTATTGAACAACTACTTTTCGGATATACTTTTTAAATTATATACTTAAAGTATAACAAAAAATCCCACTGGGTCGAAGTGCCGCCAGTCTGCACTGACTGGCCCCCACATAAGGTAAGATTAAGTATAACAATAGAAATATTGTTTCGCCATTTGTTTTATATAAATACAAAGACACACAAACAATGTATTTATCGCACCACCAGAGAGAAGGAAAATAATACTATAAAAGATTTCATGAAAGCCCATCTCATACCTAGGTATAAGATAAGCTGTCATTATTTCATTTCATTTCCGTGGTATGTGTAAGTACAAAGATGTCGAATACATCTGGCGGTTTCAAATGGAAATAAATATATAAGGACATTTTTTAATTATCCAATATTGTCATAAAGTTTTAAAATATTCTACCTTATTTCGAGGTCACTATTTCCTAGCGACACATAAACAAGCCATTTATTTATATTTGTTATAATACTAAAGTACTTAAAAACGTATAGTAATATCAATTTTCAGTTATAAAGGACTAAGCAACATAACAGGGAGTATTTTTTTTTGTAAACTTATATTGCATTTCAGTTCACATTTGACGTTTAATAAAATAGATTGGAACTCAATTTTGAACATATTGTTTTTCGAGAATTGTCTTGCTTTTGTATAAATAAATGCATTCAATATCATTTTCCCTTCGGCAATAGTTTATAGTGGTAAATTTTGAGTGTGCTCTTACCACATATCCAGAAGAGTGCATTTCCTCTGTCTACAACAATAATCCTACACAAAGTTAAAGGTAATATAAGGCGGTACAAAATAAACGGCTCAGCGGCAGTCGGCGGCCATGCGTGAAACTACCCTCGGCCCGTTAAACACGGACATCTCTATACACTCTACACACTTGTATAAACATACTATAGTACTATAAAGAGGGAAAATGGGTGTGTTTGTACACTCAAGATGAAATAAAATAAACATTTTGCATTCATAAGGAATTTATTATTGCCAACGTTTTTCTTATGACTCTCGGCAACGCATCAAGGTTCATCCGTTCGACCTGGTAAAACACTAGAAAAATTCAGCAATTTTCCAGGTATGTGCAGAATCTCACATAAATAATACTTTATAAATAGTTAAAAATAGATAACACTCACGGTATGGCCAGCATGGTATATTAAAATGAGATCAGTAAAACTCGCAGTGCTATCTAGCCTAGCCGACTTCTTTATTAAATATTACATAAGTATTTTTAATATTATTCAAGATTAAAGAAGCAGTTTTTATTTTTATTTCCTCTTTTGGGTAAGTCAAAAACAATATTTTATCATGTTAATAAACGTCAAATAAAATTACATTGACATTTATAATGTATTGTGTATTTATTTGCCATTTGACATTTTATTAACATAAACATCGATAAATTAATACATAATTAAATATGTATACGTAATATAAATATATATTTACAAACGCTATGATTACTTTCTAATAATACATTTATGCAGAGTATTCATACAATTAAAAAGAGGTCCCCATTTAGGGTATGTATGTAAAAAATTATAGAAAAGTAAAAAGATTCATTAGAGTATTTTAAAGTTATATACTTTTATGTATTCTGACATAGTTTTCTTTTGAAATCAACCGAATTATATATGTGATTCACGGTCCATCTGAACTGCAAAATAATTTTAATTGTATATTTTTTATTCGTAAGCTGATTAACCGCCCTAAATGCATTATTAAGTAACATTTTCCAGTAGCCATAAAATATCTTAACTATGTGTCTATTCTGCGGCAGAACAGATAAGTACATGGTGATCAAATACCTATAGCAGAAATCATTAAGGCCCTATATCAAGAAACGAGTTGTTTAAGCTATAGACAGGTATATATTGACTTATTTTTCATAGAATATGCGTGAAAAATTAACTGTCCGAAGCTAAAGTGACTCGTTGTTTCATATATAAATAAAATGTCCAAATAAACTTTACTTTCCAGCATTTCTTTAACAGCTTCCGAGATACGAATGAACCCTGTTCTTCAAAATCAATTCAACACTGACAGCCACGGATAATTTTAAGTCTCTATTATAATACTTCAAAGTGCTGTCCGATCTGATTCCTAATCTATGAATTCCCCCTTCACCGGACACAAATAAACAGCGCAGAGTACAAAAGTTATTACTTCATACCGAAGGGCTGGCCCTTGGGGAAATCCACGAGTTTGGTACATTTGCATGAGTGCTGACCCTATCTGTTAATATCACACCATTCAAATGATATTTGCATCTAATTGTAAACCATTGTTGTATCATGGGAATGGACGCTCATGTTCTGTTATATAGCTTCTATATAACAATGCATACGTATAATGCATGAATAGTGTTGGCCACTACCGTAATTGGTTTATAGTCAGCTTTTGAAGTGTTTAATATGTTCGTATAATATCCGAAGTGTTATTTGAAATTATAGTAATTATTATGTTACTGTAAGCATACAATGCAAACATTGTAGTGTTACAAGTACTTGCGACACAATTCAAGCGGAGCCGATTGATCGATTCGTTGCCGAATTGTATTACTTGTATAGCATTATTCGTAAACATAAGCATCAAATTTTGTTATATTGCAACAATGAAAAGCCGCGTATAGAATCCAAGGTTGCAAAACAAATGTAAAGCCACTAACATTTTAAGCAAGTAAATTGGCCGACAGACAAATAAGGTTAAGAAACGGACTAGAAAGTTATATGTAGAACGGAAAGGAGGAGGATCGAGATAACGACTTTGTAGCTAATTTAGAAGTATGCACCTATATAAATATCTTTTCTTTGCATGAAAGAAAAATCTGATCTAGACACATAATAGGTATTCCACTTTTAGGCGGCTTATTAATTTGAAACATGCAACAGATTTTAAGGTAGGCTTCCAGCGATACAACTGTAAAACCGCATTCAGTGTCGTGCAGTTGTTTTTGCGTGATGCGCTTATAAAAAAACAATCAGACAAAAATTCTAAAATATTGTTTTGGATTTTACAGCTCTTATACCTTCACATAATTTTTCTTACTGATCTCCTATGCAGGTACAGGCATCGACTAATTACTATTTTATTATATGTATAGTTATAAACTTGTAGCTTAATAATAATCATAAAATACATAGTAAAGAGAACCATTTTGTGAAGGGCAGCTGTGTCGACACTGACCGCTTAGAGAATTTCAAGTTTGTTGATAGGTAGATTTATGGTGTTATAGAGTCAATAAAAATCTGTATCATCTAGGTATAGACAAGGAAATGGCAAATAACCTAACTGATGTATTATTTTAATAAATATGTTCTAATGTGTAGTACGCCGTATTTCTGGACCAATACGACCTTCAACACTTCAAGAAAAGAGCGTACTCCTTTTTAAAAGGCCGGCAATGTACTTGTAACTCCTCTGGTGTTGCAGGTGTCCATGGGTGGCGGTAATCGCTTACCATCAGGCGATCCGTCTGCATGTTTGCCTAACCTAATCCATAAAAAACGTATCTTTATTTACAAAACTACTACCTGTTTCATATTGGCGGGTTACGTCCGCCTATGTACATTTGGCGACCATACCAACTCATATACATATGTAGACCTTACTACATAAATTCTCGTACATATGTTTTATATGTATCTGGTATATTGTATAACAGATAGATCGTTTTTATTGGAGTTCAGATAAAAATACTCTTTAGAAAGACTTCCAGCTACAACAAAAATATCTGTACATTTGCGAAATCGGCATACTCACGTGAACCGCCATAAGATTTGTCATTCATATTTGTTTGGTATACCTATGTAATGCGCGTAGAAGTTGGTAGACATTAATACATTATTAATAGCGCTAATTAGAGTGACAATCTGTACGGTATTTAGGAGACAGCAAATGACTTTAACGACAGCCAAACACCATAACCAAGTCGCTAACTGCAAAATAAAGACTTCGACCCAAACGATCACGGGAACATTTACCCGAAACAAAATACATCAACCGCTAATTTCAACATTTCCAATAACATGACGAAATCGAAAACGAAATTAAAAACACATAGTGTTCGGAAAAGGGGGGGTGTTCGTAGGCGGTGGAAGGGAGGAACGCGTAACTTCCGTTTTCCACGGCATTGGGCACAATTTGAAATATTTTACGGCTCTTGTAACGACTTGATGGTACTGCCGAGGGCCACTTATATATCTCTTTTATCTTTTGTTGGCTCGCCCCTCGCCCTCGAAGGATAAGTTTTTCGAAAAGGGTGTTTTTTTAAACGTACTGTAGTGTAGTGGACGATATCCTTGATTAGATTGTAGTTGTAAGATGGTGTGAATTAGTTGAACGGGAGTTGCGGCTTCTGAATGACTGCCGTTTTCTGAGTCGTTTTCCTTATTCTTGTTTTATTGTAGTAGGAATACGTTCAACAAGGAAATCAGCTCTTTATTCTATTGCAGGGAAATAAAAGTAAAAGCCTTCTTATAGCCGTGAACGTCTGTCGATTCATCATAACCATTTGATAAATACTTTTAGACTCCTAATCTGTCGTCAATATGTTTCTCCATTGTCTGTAGTTGTACATAATGAGTAGTATTGCTAGAATGTTTCTAATGGACTAATAGACCAAAATTAACTAAAATGTTTAGTATATTTCACTTTTTAATAGTTGCAATATGTCGTATTTTTAATTTTTAATTTTCGCAAGAACATCAACATGCAGCTATATAGATAAGTATGCGCATGTTTATAGTCGTTTAATTTAGCTATCATTAAAAAAGATTTTTATCTTATTTTAAATCGAAAATATTTAAATTTCTCTCATCCCATTAAAATTTATTAGTTTTGAGGATTTCATCATAGTTTATCTTTTTATCAATTTTAGTTTATGCCTATCCGTATGTTTTGGATAGTTTTCGGCGGCTTACATCATAGAATAAATCGATATAGTTACCCAATAGTTTGTTTATAATATACCTATATACACAGTTGTACAGTAATAAATATATAACTACATTAAGATATCATACTTAACATAATTTAAAACAAAACACACAGCAAATATTCAAAAAAGTTTACATAAGTACAACAATATTTATATCTCACCGTTTGTCTATTAAACAACACGGCCATTTTATTCCAATAAGAGGTACGACTGCATTCTCATCTACACCTATACATTCTAACTATTTTAACACCAAAATACACAGTCATCCATAACACTGTCCACCGTACATAACGGCTTAATGCCTTCATAAAGCTAATCCTATAGCTGTGTAAATCTTAAGAGCGAGATGGCTAAATCAAGTGGGTATCTCGAGTCGGATCTCCGTAGGACGTTGGTTTATTATGCCGCTTTGCTATACAACTGTTTTGATTCTTGCTATCTCCCTTTTGTGTAGACGAACTATTTTGAGTGTAGAATTGTCTGAGAGTAAAAAGGAATTAATGTGTTTATATTTGTGTGTTATATAATTAGGCGTAAGCAACATTTTTGTTTTGCAATAATGTTTAAATAATTTCTTTAGCTCAATTAACAAAAATGCTAAAATCTCTATTAGGTGTCTCTTAACTTATTCAATGGAATATAACTTATACCTATATGTAGTATAAAATGTTAAAAAGACGCAGATTCGAAATAATAATTAGTTCGAAACCAGGCTTATTTAAGGTACTGATTTTCTGAGACTTATGAAGAGAAAGCTTTTAGATAAACATTGCATTACTCATCTAAATTTTATTTCACGTTTTATTATTTTGTGACCAGGTTAAATCTACATTATAAATATTAAATTCCAGTCATTGTGTGTACAAAGCAATGGCATTAGAATAGGCACCTTTCACCCGTATACCGTTACCGTACATCATAAGTTCATAACTACTTATTACGCGTGCGTTTGCTCACGTTATTAACATATCGTAATATTATTTTATTGCACACAACTGGTTCCGTTCCCTATTTTATTCTTAATATATTCATTGTAACGTATGAGTTTCTCATAGCATAAGAAATAATAGAACAAAATGGGTGCTAGTCCTTCATATAACTAACGTTGGGCCAAACAATAATTCAGGCAAAAAACAAAATATGACTACACGTTTTTTATTTTCGGTAACATCTTGATTAAGTATGGACCACCTGCTTGGACCTTCCTTTGGGACTCAATAAATAAGTCCAGGAATAAATTAATGGGGCATAAAGATTATGTTGAAATTCAAGTATGGCCTCTATGGCCGTTTATTTGTAATAAATCGGAGGCTTTCTTGAAAAGCCTTTGTTTCGACCGAATTCTATGTTTAAATAAGATTTTGGAAATATGTTATAGGATGTTAAATTACTGTGGGCGGCGTTTTTAAAAGTTTAGCCAAATGGGTCACTGCTTAAATTAAGATATTTTAAGAATGACTCATAAAATTATTAAGAACTACCTTCCGCCTGCGTTTTGATTCACGTAGTATGTCATTAAAACGCCCTATGTTGCTCAGTGTAGCTTTCTCTAAACGAAATAATTTTTAGAATTGGTTTTGTAGTTAAAAGGATTTGCCTCTTATATTTACAAAAATAACTTTTTAAGTATTATAGATACTTTTTTCCTGGGGAAAATGTGTATGATTTGCTAACAGATATTCTGAGAAAAGAATCATATCAGAAAAGTTATGAGACACGCTGAAATATTCAGTTATTGCGATTGACATAATTACGAAACACGAAGAATATTTTTAATCATAATATTTTTCGGTATCATTTCTCCCTCGATACTCAAAGAAATTAAGTTTACTGAGTGTTTATACTGTCTAAGGTTAAAAAGCTCATAAAATTATATTACTTTTTAACCTTTTTTTTGTTAAAGCGACAACCTCAAAGTGAACCATTTCTCCCAGGCGTAAAAAAACTAAATTCCAATCTATTTTGTCGGCCATAACAAAAGAAATGATGAACGTGCAGAATCGCATTTCACACACACAAAAAACTATTTTCGCTACATTGTGGTCCACATTATATCATTTCGAAAACTCAATACACTTCAGGTAAATAGCGACGGGGTCTTCCCTTCACATTTAAATCATCCTAGACACATTTCTGCTTTATATCTAATCGCAAATTTATTGTTCTGGGGCTAGCAGTGGTACGAATTAACAATGAACAAAGTATTATTACATATTGAGATATATTCGCGTGGTAAATCACGGCGGCCATTGTGAACTGGGATATGAGCACTTTTATGGCCACCGTGAGTGGTAATGAAGCGGTTTCACTACCACATAATGGTTTCGATGTCGTTGTAAATTGATTTTTATACTTTGTTTGACGTAAATGATTGACATGAGAGTGTGTCGTCCGTGTTGAGAATTATTCCACTCGACGCTTTTACGATCTGAATGACGTAGTTCGCCGATAAATTTATGGTGTTGTGGGATATTTGGGCAATTTTATGACTCATTTGGTAGTACTAAACGTCCATGTGTTGTATAGGTGTATCAAGTTCCAACGTTTAGGTTAACGCTACCGAATTGAAATAGTTTTGGGTTATTTTTATTACCTTTCTTTATCTGACGTCTCATAAAAAATTACTTTAAATTAAGTCACTCATTGGCTGTTTGTAAACTTTACTGAATAAAGTAAAGCATTCGTTATTGATATAATGTTTCGAATTTCTACAATGTACATCTGTTATTTCTCGCTTTCTTTGTAGTTATTTTACTCCGCCAATGAGAGGAAACTTAGGTATTTCTTGTACCTGTTCATATGAGTGCAACCCCGGTGTCTTTAATTCCGAATAAAGAAGTTCTTAGTAATTTCTAGGTGACCTTAGTCTCTTACCAAAACAGACATCAACACATAACCGAAGTCTTTAATCTTATTAATATTATAAATGCGAAAGTGAGTTTGTTTATTACGCTTTCACGCCTTAACTAAAGACTTCGGTTATATTATCGGACTAAAGACTGATCATCATGAAATTTCGCAAAGACGTTGTCAGAAAAAGACATAGAGTACCTGAGAGACAGAAATTTATAGAGATAATCTAGATTAATGTGAGCGAAGCCGCACGCAAAATCTAGTACCTGTACCTATAATAAAAAATACATGGCATGTAATCACCACAATATTAAGTTCTCGTTTTGTTTGTCGTGGGTGACATAGACATAGGACGATTGACATTTTATTAATTTTATTTATTTTATCTACTAATTAACCACCAGACTACGTCGGAAACTTGGCACTAGAGCTTGACCTTCCCGGACGGAGATCTAGAGGAAGACTCAAGACAACGTGAAAAGATGTAGTACTAAAGGACAAGAGGGAATGTAATGTTACTGACGATGATGTCGAAGATAGAGCGAAGTGGAGGAGAAATATAAGGAAAGCTGACCCCACCACCATGTGGCACATACATAGCTAGGAAGAGAGAGAGAGAGAGATTTACATATATTACTAACTTAACTGTACATATTATTTGGATTTTTCTTTTGCTAATGTACTTATATCACAATGTTAACAAATCATTATTACCGAGGCTAGAAAAAATTATGCCAGAAAAAGAAAACATGATTTAGATGACATTGTTTACATCGTTTTAAATGCAGAACCCTTTATAGCGTCTGTTATTATACTAGTATATATTAACACTTATCATGCTATCAAGAAAAAGTTGCAATTAAAATTATTTATAACTTTATTGGTCGTGAGTTTTATGCCAGTTTTTTATAAGGCCGGGCAACGCGACCGAGTATTAACTGAACAGCTATAAATTTACAATACTAAACCTTAAACTGAAACTAGTCGCGTTTCTTTATTAAAAGTGAACCAATCATGAATTGTTTTCAAAGATTTAGGTACGGGTACTTTTTATAGAACTAAAAATCACCAACTCTCAAATTAGGTACCTAAATATAAGGTCTTATACGTATAAGACCTAGATCATTAACAAAGTTATCAAGTAGGTACTATAACAATACCACCCAATGATAACGTGCCAAGTATTGTATTGATTACCCATATGAAATGCCTTGGTCAAATTAACTGCGAATTGAATCATATGATAAAGTACCTACTGATTGACATTTCATTTGTTTAAAGTAAAAGTCCTTACGATATGAGATGTTATTGTAATTATCCTTTATTAATGAAAATATATGGAAAAGCTAATTTGAAAGATGCCAATTGAGCACAATAATACACACTACGTTGCGTAATAATATGACTTCATCAGACAAGTATAAAATTGTGTTGTAGAGAATATACTACTCTGACTCATGCACTAAAATAAATACCCAGTTCACCGTCATGCCATATACCATGATCACGTAAGCGATTAAATCAAATTATTATAATACTAACATTTATAATACATAATATCAATATTTATAATGCAATAATGTATGATCTTGGCAACAGCATTTGCTGTGCATTGCATTTACGATTGCATACACCCTCGGTCGCATTCTCGATCGGCCGTCGGAATCCCTAGATGATTACGACAACTGTTACCGCCGACGGATGAAAGCTACTTTCAATGTAAAAACCTACATTAATGAAGAATATTAAGATTATTTTGTGCTTTAAACTAGAGAAAAGCTACAAAGAACACTGTCTGGTAGGTTTTAACACCTAAAAATACCTATGTAATATAATATATCGACGTAATTATGTAGAAAAATTGCAATAACTAGTTTCAAATTGTAATTGCGGGCCTATATTTAAAGTATATGTACCTACTTTTAAAACATATGAAACGTGCGAGTGCAATCTTTGTAAATGTATGTGTAACTATTAAAATGGAAATCATGTTTAAAAAAATAGTTTATATTATTTCACAAATATTAATTTTCTTTGATGCATTTCGTATTAAATTTTAGTAATACATGTCAAATTATTTCATAATGAAATTGTAAACAAATCTTCGCTACATCGAACAAAGTATGTGTCCGTGTAGCGCGGAGCGTAGCGTCCTCGGCGAAGGCTTCGACGGCACAACATCAGTCTTGTGGCGGGCGGCGCCCAAGCCTCGCGCTCACCCGCCATTGGACCGACAAACTCCGCCCATGTACACCTACAATTATATTTATAATGCACACGCTGAAATAATTTACATTTCAGCTGAATTTGCTACCATTGAGGGTAATTGAAAATTTGTTGTATCGACCCTAGATGGCCTATGGATGAGGATTGGCAACTTTAAGTGATTAGTTCCCAGTTTGGGTCGAGTTGCTGGACCTTTTTTTGGGTAATCGAGTGATTTTTTTCTTATAATAGATTTTTGTGAAATGTGGGTAATGTTGGTTTAATGTCTTCCTAATTATATTGGTATTCTTATAACTCAGTGACTCATTTTAAATCTAGTTAGAGATCTTTGTTTCGTGTTGGAATCAGTGTGGCTTTGTATTGAGAAATTTACTAATTTGATATTATTTTAGATTTACTTGACACAATATTAAACCGCTCTTCTAAAGCATTATCTTTATACATTCAATAATTTTATAAACAATACCTATGATATACCTAAACTCGAAACAAAACTACGCCTTAATATTGTCTTCTGTTTACGCGAATGTTATTCATTGAAATTAAACTAATTATAAGGATTTTATCGCGTTGTTTATTTGACACTTTATTACAAAATTTAGCAGCCATGGTCACGGGAAGACTAAGTAGTCTCCTCGTGACCATAGCTGCTGAAAAGCAACCGAAACGTCGGGGAAAGTGTAAACATAAATATAAATAGTATAATAGTATAGTAATAGTATAAATAGTTTTAATAGTTTCAATAATTTAATTAGCTTAAAAATTAGTAAAGTTTAATAGTAAGTACCTAATAGTAGTGTAACAGTTTCTAAATTTTGTAATAAAGTGTCAAATAAACAACGTGATAAAATACGTATATAGTAGTTTAATTTAAAAATAAAACTACGCCTTTGTTCTGACCTTAGTTGGTACTAAGTAATTAAGTGATTACGTAATTTATATACATTTAAGACTGCAACTAGCTATGCTATGTGTGGTGTATATAACAATACGTGTTGTAAGTTCAACGGTCTATATTGTGCACTCTCATACACAGATAACTACACATACGTAATTATAACAGGGAGGAGACGCGCTACACACTAGTCTACATGTATGTATGTATAACCATAGGGCTTTAATTAACGTTAAAGAGCGCAGTCAGTCAATCGTCACCATAAACTGAAGTTATGATATATTACCTATTATTTATATCCGCCCTGTATTAAACTGTCCAACTGATGGGCACGTTCCTCTTTGTAGTTGTAGTGTGAGAAGCGCTAGGTCTTAGTCCACCAAGCTGGCTTATATTTTAAATATACCTACTTATTTATAGCTAACGGTAACACAGGAATCAAATATACTTCTGATTTTTAATCATAAAACGTAGTCTATACCTAATAGATTGTCCTCGATAATTATGTTAAAATGCCCAGCTAGGTATACATTATTGTCAAGTTATATATAGTATTGTCAAGTATAAGAAAAGAAGTATTGCGACTACTTACTAGTAGTTGCAATCCTTGTCTTGCATGTCTGTAATGGATTACCATTACAGACATATATGACGTTTCTAAAAATGAACTTTCACACCCCGTTTCCTTTCCCCAAATTATCCGAATTGCCGTCATTGTTTTTTGTTTTTTATTATGTATAATATGTTTGTTTATCTTGTTTTAATTAATTGTGTGTGCTCTGTACGAAATAAACAAATTTCTTTCTTTCTAATAAAGACCAACTTCTGTTTGTTCTACGATCGACATAAATACGGTAGGTGTTATCGAAGCACTTAGATATAATTTTCCATTACAAATACACATGCATAACAATGAATATATATTTCTAACCACATAATAATTTACATATCTAAATCCAATATATCAAAGATGATTTACAAGTACCTAGTTATTCGCTTGAACTTACCATCAGTATATAAATTCTATATACACTATCATTAATTAGCGAACATTACCTACCTTCGGTTAATATCTACAGAAAAAGAACAATAAAGAGAAAGTTAAAAATATGTGCACTTTGTACTAGTCTTAATTAAGTGAAGATAATCCAATAACTCTGGGCGACTAGGTAAAGGACCGGTTCCGAGAGCCGATAAACACAGCATTCAATACCAATAAACCACTAGAAGGTTTAATTGGCTCCACGATATAGATTTTAATTGGCCGTAAATCGACGAACGCCCCTTAATAGCCTCTGTTTATACGTGCGCCGCACAAATCTTTGGATTAAAGCTGGTTGTACACTTATGTGGCATACGACATATTGATTAGGTTCATTTGAATACTCTTACATTTTGTAGACAATATTTTTTAAATCGAGATGCTTTAGTTACAGATTGCTCTTAAATATCATGAAAGGAAGAGAACACTAAACCGTAGAACATGCATAGACTAATCGGAAGCATTACTGTTTCAGTGTAGTAGTAAGAAAAATCCGTAGTATCTCCTTAGTTCTCCAAGAATCAGGCATTAGTCTATATAGTATGTACAAAATATATACGTGCATTTGGTTTCATGACTATTAAGTCAAATATATGAGATAACTACGACACACACACAGTATGAGTTGAAAGAACACAACGATCAATTTGATTTGAAAAATATTAAGCTAGTAAGTACTTACTTGCTTAATTTTTCGCTCACTTGAGCGAAAGATACTAACTCAAGAAAGAAGGAGATACGTGATACTTTGAAATGGGAAAACAAAAGAAAGCAGCCATTTGATTGTACCGAGAGCAGCTGCATCTCTTAGTGGTCATGATGTAGGTATTTGCGTGAATGAAATACATATTATAAAACGGAATATTCCATTTTATCGAAAATTGAAGAATCTGAATAGATTGCACATCCATTTTGATTTATTTCATAAGCCTTCCTTGATGGATAGCTACGTTAAATAAGAAAGCCATCATTGTATTAAACAAAACGTATTTTCTATATTATATACGCTTTGTAGCACCTGAAATTTATGGTTAATTGTTATAATTGTGCTCTAATTTTTTATATTACTGTATTTACTATTGAGAAAGAGTACCAACAACATCATTTTTTTATTGCTGGGATAAAATTGGCAGCACAAGAAATATCATTAACAATAAAAATGTTAACCTTTGATTGTTTTAGGCGCGTGTCTAGCAAGAGTATCATTTGGAATTTTGTATGTAACTAAAACCAGAGGTTTTTTATAAGGGCTTTAGGCAGAGGTTGTGAAGGTCAATATGAAAGCAAGTACATTGATCTTTGTAGATGCAGAAAATCCTAAAAAGTGGAAAATAAACGAGTTACAGAGTAGTAACATATACCGAAGTAACTCTGACTTTCTATGTTCTGTTAGTTACGTGTAAACTGCTGAACCATTTTCTATAATTTTGTAATGCAGGTGGACTAGGCCCTAAGGAAAGACACATGAGTACGTTACTAAACAAAGAACTCGAGCGATTTCACGGGTATCACCTAGTAAGTCGTAGGTATATTCAAATTATGTATTCTACAATAATCTTATCCTATTCCAACGGTTATAAGACATAGCGGTATAACACTTATATTGGGTGGTAACAATCGCAAGCGTACACCGTTATTTAGAACCAACACGCATTTTCAATTAATTGTTTTGTATATACGTTGTAGCTTTAATTAAAGCCTTAAATAAAGTCTCTCCAGTTCACTAGAGTGAACTCGTTTTAGTATGCAAGGGTATATCGGAAGGGAATACAATAGTATAAAGGAAATATTGTAGGAGTTACAAAACGTTTTCTATATTTTTATGATGATGACTGCATATCTGCCATCTGCCTGCAGTGATCATCATCCCACAATTATCTTGACTCTGTTACGTTTTGTACATAGGTATACCTACTGGTTTCGATCTGCGTATATCATACATGTTATGTGGAAGAGTTCTACATTCAGCAGTGAACTGCCTCAGGGTAGTCATGATCATGTAATGTTTGTAATTAACCCGAGTCACAGATAATACTCTACTAGTATCTGAGTGTAATTTTTGTTTGTTATTAATTTGAGGTTTAGTAAATCCAGGGCCTGTGTATAGTAGGCATCGTCTTTTAAAAATGACAGGTAGGTATAAGATTCTTACTAGAAATACAAGTTATTAACGAGAAATGTGTGTGTAAAACTTTAAGTTTAGCTCTACCGGCACACATCAGCGCATCAGTGCTTCAATCAAGACTATTCGTTTTTTCATTCACTTTGACGGTGAAGAAAAATATTGTGACGAACCCTTTATCACAAATTTTCATGCTGGGAGGAGACACGTAAACATGGCTGATATCCTAATATTAATCCTAACTAATATTGTAAAAGCGAAAATGAGTTTGTTTGTTTGTTACCTTTTCACGCATAAACCACAGAACCGATAATCCTGAAATTTTGCATATACATTGTCAGATGTACAGAAATGGACATAGACTACCTTTCATTCCGAAAAAAATTATTAATAACGTTCTTATGGTAATAGATGGCGTCACGTGTCTTTCGAATCACGATTGAATTATATTATTACAAGCAGGGTACAACCCGAATTGATTGTCAAATTCTAAACTAACGCGAGCGAAGCTGCGGGCAATAGCTAGTTATACATAATGCAATACGTTATCATTGGGACAAATTTCATAGCTCTCGATTGCGTATTATTGCATTACATTAAAATGTTTCCCACGTATTCTAGTTAGTTCATTAGAGTCCCTAGAGTCGCTGAAAAATGTGGCACATAACGACAATGTATGTGAACATGTAATGTAGCAATGTATGACAATGACAATACAATACGTAAACTATGAACTACCTATATTATTATACTAACACTACTAATTACTATCATAATCAAAACAACCAGTGAAAACGTGTCTTAACACAAAGATTTTTCAACAGACAACTCTCTGATATATTGCGGATGTACGTCACCTTATCTTCACCGTACGTCTTCCATTTATTTAATGGAATTATCAGGTAGATATTTCATTGGATAATGATGTTATATTCGCATACAATGTCTATTTACGGGACAGCTTCTGTTTTATATGAAGGTTGCTGTAACGTAGGGCAAGTACTGCGATTATATGTTTAACAAATATTCTATGAATCTCATTTGCGGTAAACGTGGAAATATGTAAGATTTTTTTCTATGAAATTGCTAAATAAAGTGCTTTATTTGGTTTAAAGCTTTAAAGATTCCGGGATACATAGGAGTAGATAAATAAATCAAATGTTAAATCAATTTCGCCAATTATAAATCGCATGCAAATTTTGAATAGTAAATTATCGCTCGCTTTACGGTCAAGGAAAACATAGTGTAGAAACCTGCATTTCTAAGAGTTCTCCATAATTTTCTTGAAAATATGTGAAGTCTACCATCTTGCACTGGCCTAGTCTGATGGACTATACCTAACCCTTCTCACACTAAGAAGACGCCCGTGCCCAGCACAGGACAGTTTAATACAGTGCTGATATTATTATTTATTGATGTACTATGTCTGATTCCAGTAAGGGAACTTCTTGTATCTCCTTCTTAGAATAAGAGTTACCTTTTATACCTACAAAGACAATGAATGTTTTAAAATAATCTAGCGTCTCTATATCCAATTTCTCCAAAGTCCCATGGTGACACATAAATAAGATCATGGATTTCGGATTTATCCCATATAAATTGCACATGTAACAGATTTAACCCATTCACAGTCCCGTGATAGACACAATAGAAAATCAATTGTTATGTACCATATGTGGTTCATCGGACAGGGAACGTGTTAAGTCAATGCGTAGATATTAATCTAGGATTACCACAAAATTTTTCTACCTATTAGCCTACTTATCTACCAATTTTGAAAACATATTCTTTTGGAAACTATTTAAGTAGATTTATTACTATTTAACATTTCTCATGTTTTCTAAATTATTTTATCTATTAATTAATAAAACATATTTTAGAACTATTCTTATAAGATACCAGACCAGAATTTGAATATTACAGAGTTAACCGCGACACCATTATTTAATTACATGTTTTGATCTTGGGACTTAAAATATATTCGTTTTATTAAAATTGAGTGCCGCAAAATGTAATAAAATAACATTCAAATCCGACGTAATAAAGATATCAAATTGACTTATGTTTAAGTAACTTGTTCTTATCGGAACTTAAAATGCTCATTTCAATATTTTTGTAATTATAAGGCCCGTTTTACATGTACTAATAACTCCGTAAAATATAATAACTCATTAGAATTATGTGTTTAAAATAAAATTATGTATATAGGTGCAGTAGACTTTGAATTTCAAATGTTATGTGATTATAAAATACTTAGTTAATAGATAATGATCTTATTTTATGTCTTCAGAAAGTTGAGCTTTCTGAACTGATTTGGTCACTAAAACCTGACTGGCCTTAAGGAATACTTTTGAGTGCATTAATACTACATTTAGTAGTAGGTATTGAAAGTGTTCGCATTTTCTCAACCTTGGGTAAGATGAGTTTAATTCCTGCGTGGGACAAACAGTGTTTTGTCATATTTTAAGAATTGTTGTGCCTTGTGTGTGTTGTTTGCCTTATTTGTTTCTTAAAGGCAACGCGAGCATCGAATGGCTACCTAGTCGTGGGTAAAGAACGAATTAGAAAATATATTTGCTAGATACTAAGATTTTCAAAAAATTACATTATGGGTCCCAACCAAAAATCAGTAGTATTGGTATACTAACCGTTAATTAAATCTCGACAAATAGTTTACGAAGAGTTAACATAACATTATTTTTTTTGTTTTTTATTTTGCTCGTCAAAATGACCACACTCGACCTGATGGTAAGCAGTCGTGTGGTCTAAGATCAGTGGCCTCCACACCGCCCTCATAGCAGCCGAGGCGATGTTGAGGTCTCTACTTTGACGGACTGAGAAGGTGCGTTTTATGCCCCGCTTAAAGGACCCAGGATTGAAGGAAGAAAGAAACACGTGCCTTGGCAGAGAAAATTACAATGACAATGTTAAATGAACTTTGAGGTCCACAATGATAATATCTAATATAGCTCTGCAGTGAAAGACTCACTGTGTTACAAGTATACGAGACTAGGGCCTTCCCTAAATACAGCACCATTTTAAGAAGAATTCGGAAGCAGTTTAAGTAGCTCTTTTAAGAGCTTTATTAAGAAAATAAAAGCGATTTAATTGTCAGATATGTAAAACATGTCTTGGGAATCATTTTTAAATGCTATGTAACATAATTAAATAAACGCTACAACTTACTGAAGTAGTAAACGAAAGTAATTTTGCTTAAGTTAGTCAATTAATGAAATTTTAGATAGAAGGTCTTAGTAAAATTATTTAACAAAACTAAACATGTGTCTATGCACATGTGTTTCAAGTATGGCATATGACAAATATAATAATATCTAATAATAATATTCTACCACATTCACACAACACCATCTAACCCAAACTAAGCAGAGCTTGTACTATGGGTACTAGACAATGGATAAACATACATATATTGCTATTTTTTTTTTGTTGTAAATACATACATATTATACATAGTAAGTAATATGAATTTATAGTTGCTATAATTTAATTTAGGATACAAGATATTTATATAAGATCTACTCTTACATTCCTTTAACTGTTTCAAAAATCACGTCCTTTCGCCAAAGACATAGAATGAGAAATATTCTAAGTCTATGTCTTTCTCTATTTTGAAGTAAAACAAATAGGTCAACACAAAGACTCACCTAATTTTATATTATTAAGAATATAATGATGATACACAACCATTTAATTGCGGGTTAGATGGCTTAACCATTAAACAAGAAATAAAATAAAAGATTCAAGATACTATTAAGAGTAAAAACGATTAAAGATACCTGCATACTTTGTTGTATTTGCACGTAGAAAAAGGTGATAGATACACTTACACCGGTACCTCGCGTTGGCCATTGTTCTATTATCACATCTCACGACAATGCTTACCTTGCAAAATAAAACAATCCCTTCACCTTATCAATTGTATACGACTCATATCAAAAAATATTTCTTCGATGTTCAGACAGTAACGCTATATAACCGTGATTTAATGTGGTGATATGCTACAAAACACCTATAGATAATATCTCCCTGTTCCTCCAAAAACAAACAAGTAGATACACGCCTCGGCCATAAAGGGGTAGCTAGGAACGATTTAATCAACCGATAAAAATTGTCGAGAGGCCTCGCTAGATGGCGGATGCCGATAACAACTGGCTCCTGGCGAACACTGTATGAATGTAGGCATAATACACTCCGTGCATATGTTTTTTATTTTGTGCGTATATACGCAACATCGTAGGCAATAACAACGTTATCTACATACAAATGGCATATCTACATAATTATCTAATGGCGAGTACAGGCGGACACAGATCAGTTTAGGTCGGATGTTCGTAGATGGGTACCTAATGTTCCTTGGTCATTAACCTATTGAGTCGGTACACCAGTGGCCAGGCACAAAAGATTTTAATATGTCTGGTATTTTAAGACCTGACAGATTAAATTAGAATTGTAAGAATAAGAGCAATACACTCATAGTTATTGTTTGAAATCTGTAATACAGTCATTATTGGTTTATTGATAAGTATATAGTTGCTTAGCGTTTATAACATCCCGCTCGTATGGTATATAAAAAAAACGTACATTTTATTTATAATTAATAGTGCTTGTATACGAGGCAAATAGCTGGCTACATGCACAAATATGTCCTAAAAATACAAATTAAGAGTCAATTACAAATCAGAACTGAATTTCCTTTAAGTTAAAGACACGGAATAGGTAATAGAGGTCTAATTCGTGGTTAAAGAGTTTATTATCACGTCATAATAAGTCTATACTAATATTATAAAGCTGAAGAGTTTATTTGTTTGTTTGTTCGAGTGCGCTAATCTCAGGAACTACTGGTTCGATTTGAAAAAATATTTTAGTGTTGGATAGCCTATTTATCGAGGAAGGCTATAGGCTATATAATATCACGCTACGACCCACGGGAGCGGCGCAGTAACGATAAACGCGAGTGAAATCGCGGGAACATCTAGTGTATTATAATCATATAGGTACACCCGTTTGCATGCGACACGGTAGAACATAATGATCTGCGCATTCACGTAAACTTTACCAATTAAATTGCAATAATCAAATAATTTATTGCTAAACATAGTATAGGTATGTTATGTGGTATGTTACATGCATGCAATAATTGATTCGATTGAGTATTTACGCCCGACGTTTCGACCTTTTATTGTACCAAAACTTAATCACGAGTAAGACCCGTTATACCTATAAAACACATTAACAGATTCCCTGTCCGATTAATCACATATTATACATAACAATAGAGTTTCTATTGTGTCTATCACGGGACAGCGAAAGGGTTAAATATGTGTAAAAATCACAATTAAATCGCTTATGATTTGATTGATTAGAAAGGAATGAAAGTTTAACTTACTACCAGGAATAAAGGACAAAGTTACTTGAATGTCGGACTGTTGCAGGTCTGAGAGAAAAATCTTATTCGTCTTATTATTTGATTTGCTTAGTATATTTTTAGTGGAATTAAGCTTTGTTCATTGTGTTTGAAAAAAAGCTTTATGAAGTGACTAGCTAAGTATCTACTTAGACTTATATAATTTGAGTGTCAACATGAATTACTGAAGAAATAAGTACCTACCTACATGTGTAATCGCTGATTCAATTAATATGTTTTTTGTTTAGATTTGTTCATAATTTATCTGTACTCTTTTAAGTAGAAGTATTTATGTAGGTCTTAATAACTTAAATTAAACCAATTAAGGCAAACTCGTTAAACATTACGACAAAAAGCCAGTGTAGAGGCCCGGAAAACCGACTTGTTCTGTGTTAAACACATTGATGGTGTAATAAGCTAAAAATTGCGTAATTGGTAGATATATTGAGATTGCAACAACAGGGCGTCTATAGTCTCTGCTTACCCCTCAGCGATACAAGCATAAGTCTATACATAGGTATATCAAACCGTTCAATGCAACGTGTTCGTACAGAATAATTGTTGTAAGCCGTATCACTCAGGAATGGCTAGACGATAAATTAATCAGTAAATTAATGAAAGAAATTGTCTTAATTCATAGATTGATGGGCTTCATTGACCCTTGATACGTTCGTTGTTAATATCTTTTAGTACAGTATTTTTGCTTTTATATTTAAAGTTTCTAGAAAGGTCGGAATCGAGATAATTATTGATAATTGATCTGAATCGGAACACTTTGATATATCGTTAATATACATATTAAATTTAATTAACAATTTTTAATAATCAAATACAGCTCAAGGTGACTAATCAATTTAGTAATTGGTAATTAAGTATTTATGTGTATTAATGAGAATTAATATTACGAAATTAACATACCTACCTATTCTTACTTAATTGATAAATAGACTGTGATCACTTATGTGGTACCCACAAGGTTCCTACAATACGACTGCGACTTCATTTTCTTGGTTTAGCTATGAATAATCATATTACGTCACGTTGCTTCGAATTTAAGTTGCAGGTGCTGCAAGCTACCAAACTCTGAATACTGCATCAAAATCCAGTTAGTAGTTTTTGTATGATGTCAAAACTGACACATAGATAGACAAAATGTTTACAAAACCAATGCTCTTTAATAGGAGGTATATATACGCTGAAAAGTATTTATTGTAAAATAGTAGATATGTATTTACTAATGAAACCATTTATTACCAACGTATGCTCGTAATTGTAGACATTAAAATACAATCGAACAGTCTCGTTTATACCGCAGATAATAATAGTAGATATACTAATTTATTTTTGTGGCAAACAGCATATATGGGCCCGCCTGCGTGGATATAAAGCTTGAATTATATGGATAACTAATTTTACCCCGCGGTTTCACCCACGTAAGTTCAGTTCTCGTGGGAACATCGGGATAAAAAGTAGCCTATGTGTGAATCCAGGTCTCCAGCTATCTACATACCAAGTTTCACCGCAATCGGTCCAGTAGTTTTTACGTGCAAGAGTAACAAACATCCATACATCCATACAAACTTTTGTGTTTATAATATTAGTAAGGATGGTAGGTACTTAGGTACCTATAAATAATATTTTCCTGAGAACGACAATAATAATTGCAGATGTGTTTCTAAAATAAATGGCTGTCGTCCTTAGTACGGTGGAGACTTTTTTAGTCAGTGTATTACAAAATCTGTGAAAGTAGTCTTTCAAACATTACATAGAAATATGTAGGTATAGGTAAGTAACAAACACTTTTTAATCCGTCTTTCGTGATCGAATTTATATTATGTAGGTAGGTATTACTAGATACGGATGATTCAGTTAATCAGTTTCTTCAAGAAGAATCTGTCAGCTAAAGGTAAAATGCTTGAAATAAAATATGTCTAAAATAGTGTAGTATGCAATTTAAGTTGCTCTTAACTTTTATTTTAATTTCATACTCTAGATCAGTTTTTATCACGTAAAATGGCCGTTTGATCTACGTACGCGATTTTCGAATGTATAACAGATATTCAGAATAGTTGAGATTGCTCTTATCACATATCAGCATTACCTACTCCTTGTTATCCAAAAAAAGATAACCACCATAAAAGACAAAAACTCAAATTACTTAAATATCAGGATAGTAGAGGCAATAGATAATTATATAATGGTGTCAATTCTGTTGTCACAAAATTCTCTAAACTTAAATAAAAATCACAAAAATTTTTTTTAGTCCTATAACTTTTGACGATTTCAGAATACGAAATGTCATTTGAGAGGACTAAACTAAATTTTAGTGATTTTTAGTTAAGTTTAGAGAATTTTGTGACAACAGAATTGGCATCATTATCACGCAATCTAAAATTCTCAATTATGTTCCATTGAGCATAGCTATACCTACCCAACAAATCATATGTACGCGCTATTTACATAACTCTTTGGCTTCTTGCTTCCTACATGCCTTAAAAAACATCTGAACCTGCAGGTGATTCTATTTTATTTAAACGGATAAGGGTTAAGGGTTAAAAATTCCTTCACCTGCTCACCACCCCGGCTCAATATATATTATGCTTATCTAACTGATAACTCAAGACCACCTTCAACACACTAACTCGTACAAAAACTCAAAGCATCCAACTGTTGATATTAGATGAGTCTTGATTTTTATAAAGTCGCGTTATTAGACCCATAGCAGTGCTTTGGACCACTAGCAAGTTAGCTAATGAAAAGCTTGCCATATAGGCTTCTATTGCTAAGTCAGCCAAATTGTTGGTAGCTTAGTAACAGGTGGGATACTTTCTTATTAGAAGTTAAGTATCCCATACCTATAACATGTAGGTAATGTGTTAGCACGATTGCCCGGCAAGTTTGGCAGTGTAGGTACCTACTATGCATTTGTATAGGTAGTACCCTCACCATATACCTAAATGGATAGTAGTAGTAATGATAAAACATTTCTGCCAGAACAATAACAGCACGATTAGTTAGAAAATTCAGAAACGGAACTATTTTATATAGGTAGTATGATACCCGTTAGTTTAAATAGGCGTATATACCTACTGATAGGTATCATGTGCAGTTAATACCTACAAATCTAAAGGACCAGTTTAACCACCCCATTATGTGTCTTAGATAAACTACCACCAAAGCAGGCAACATAAAAAATACGTGTTTTTTATGCTAGCTGAAATAGCTACCGGTCATCATAGATAGGGTAACAAAATTTAATGGATATTTCCTATCTTGTTAAAAGAACATATGGTGCAATTACTTTTTATTGCATCCATTAATTGTTTCATTTCTTCATTAAAATAATTCGATATAGTTTTCTATAGGCCATTAGAAACTTGAAAACACGAGATAAGGGGTAAGAAAATTCAAATAGATATTGCTTTAAGGTATTTTAAGGGGATACTCTGATGGGTGTTTAGATAAAATAAATAATTAAGCCACCTTTATATGTGTCGGCGTATTAAATAAATGGACAATTATATGTTATTTTCTTACCTTTTTCTCTGCGCCCGTTTACCAGATGAAAGAATAATCTGTAACAATAAAAATGTTCTCTTAAAAATTGTTTCATTTTTAATTTTACGACGTTACGTAAATACTTTTACAACAGGACCTAAAACAATGGCTAAAAACAAAATATTTATGTTTTACTTTTTTATTGTTGCCGGCATTTCAAAGTACTGTGGAGTAATAAACAGTATTGTGTCATAAACCCTTACGGTCCAAACGACTTAGGTACAATTTTAATTTTCAAACCATACTTCGTATCTTTATTTAGTTTGGTCTCAACGTGGCCAGTGAGTGTTATTTGGTGTTATTATGAATTTAGTCAGTGAACAATTACATTTTTAGTATTAGTATTTTAATTAAAATCATGAAATCAGCTGACGCACAATAATCAACATAGGAAATAAATAAAAAGTGACAGAATACATCAGTTATTTTTTGGATAGCACATAATAATATAAGGTAAGTAAATCAGTCATGTATTTGGTCAATAACAAAATTATTTCAGAGGTGCATTATAAAGTGCAGAAGTTTACAATCACCCCATCTGTTGGATATATTCTTATTTACGTTGACCATGAACAAACAACTTTATTGCAACAAAAGTTTAAGAGCCTGCCATCTATGGGCATGCGCGCGCACTACTTTCACGAACAGCTCACTGAATGCACATGTTAGCATGTAGTGTTAGAAATTTACGAAAGAGGCTGATAGTGTAGTATTGTTTAGGCGAGTACACAACGATTTTTATATTTTACGCTTGTTACTTTTATAACATGGCGGCTGATTTTACTGTCGCATTTAGCTCTAGTTAAGAGAGATGTTTGGTGTTATATTTAAATGATGATTCATTTATAAGCGTTATGACGCTTCATTTTCCTTGATTCTGATATTCTTTAGTAACATATACGAATGAAGAGAATCATATTATTTCGTTTACAAGTAAGTCTTGTTGATTCCTAGATATTGGAATATAGTTTCGCATCCTCATTCAAATAAGAAATATAATTCTTATTGGTGTCAAGATGACTTCTCATACTCACCAAATTACTAAGTATTTTAAGTGTTTCGTAAACGATTAGAAATATATAAAACTGGGCTGTATTGTCACACCAATAAGTATGTACTTAAGTATAATAGATAAAAAGGTCCCAATAGATAACAAAATTGATGCTTTGTTTACATTGATGCAATAAAATAGTTACGACGTGTTGAATAATCGTTTCCAGTTTGAGTGACCATAAATTTGTGTATTTTTAAAGTCACGCAGTTTGGAGTCAATAAAAATTTAACGACTGCGAGGGTGCACGAATAAAATTGTTACGCATTGTATGCTAGTTTGTGGTTGTTTTTTGTTCTTATTTGTGCGCATAATTACCAGAACCAATAAACTAGCGAATTGGCGTTAAGAAACTTGTTCTTGCAATAAATACTAGGTATATCTTGACTGTATATTCAGCATAATTATACGGCATCTATGGAGCATCGTGCCAAGTCATGTTTGTTCTGACGAGATCTTTACTTGGTAATAACTTATTTTTCACGTATTCTAATCTCGTGACCTCATTTGACTGGTTACATAAACAACCCATTACACATTTTACTACCCTCGAGTGAGTTATGGTACTTACGCAATTCGGCACGCGCCCATAAATAGACAAACGCCAAGAAGTTATTCCTAACGTTCCTAAAAGTAATCTATCTCGAGGCCTCACCGCAATATCGGTTTCTGAACGATTAACAGAGGGCGTGCGTGCCCTTCGCTTTTACGACATACTTTTACGACGTCGTAAACTCGGCCGTATAATGCCTATAATCTTTTTCCGCGAGGCTCCGCCTACCGCGGATAGATGGCGCTAAACACAAAACTCCAAATCACTGTCACCGAACCAAATGTTAAAGTTTTATTGTGTGTTTCGCTAATGTGGTGTGAAATTAATAGGTAATAATGCTTTTATGGGTGCTTGTGAGCTTTATAGGGGCATAAAGTCCTGGCAGGTGAATGTAGTACCCAACGTATTTGTTTTAAGTTGACCGCAGGTGTGTTGTGCTATCGTTTGATGGCATTTATAACTTTGTGGCATTATAAAAACGAACGAGACCAATGTTTAGATAATAGTATACGCTTTTATGAAGTCTTAAGTACATTTTTATAGCCACATTTTGCACAAGAAGTGCCTTGTTGTTCGTGTCATATGGAAAAGAAATAGGTTGACGCGTGGCTTGGCATTTATTACTAAAACATTCTGAATATTTGGTTACCTACTCGAAGTAAAACTTTTACAAGCCATCATAGTCTGTTTCGTGCTTTTATACTCACTGGAAAGTTTCTTACAATAGAATGTTACGGTATGAAGTTTCCTTATAACCATTTTGACAGCGAACAGGCGGAGAGACTCCCTCGGCAAGTGTCGCAGTTCGCAGTTTTAAACACTAGTAATTATAACAATTTCGCAAATACTTGAAAAGGACAATATGCCGACTGTCGCATTACACAAATGAACATAAAACTCTGAGGAGTGTTTTGGTGAACAAGTTGCGTAGACAATAACATACAGAATAGTGTTCGTACGAATGCGTACAAACTTTGGTACCTGGTTTATTCGGTGAGGGCCTTGTTTCACCACGCAACAGTTAAGTTTTATGAAGAAATATATTTAAGCTTTTCGCTCCAATGAATTAGTTAATCTCAGTACGTTCAGCACTAACGAGACACTGTTGGATAATGGACTACCTAAGCATTCTAACTAAGTACATCAATGTTTATATGACCTTTAATTATTACGACGGTCTTAGGGGTAAAAGAAACATAATAAAAATTGTTACTCAAACTTTGGACAGAGCTACCTCATCGACTTTCTTGTATTTTCCGTATTTTCTTTTTAAAATAGACTATTTGGACGTTAATCCTTGCGTCGCGAGATTCTTTACAAACATTGAAAAAAGAAAACTGCCTACCTATCTGTTCCGTGCGGGGATGGAAGCCGTAATATTCGCCGCGTTAGTGATTACTTTAATCACTGCGACACGCTGGTACCTATCGTTTGTAGGTACCATTTATTTTCTTTAAAATTATTGTTTTAAGTGTGTTTAGCTACGACATATCTTCTCGTCCAATATACCGCAGTGTCTCAAGACGAAAGTCTTTGACCAGTGTGTGTTGCCAGTGATGACTTACGGCTCAGAGACGTGGTCGCTCACTATGGGCCTTATCAGAAGGCTCAAGGTCACGCAAAGGGCGATGGAGAGAGCTATGCTCGGGGTTTCCCTGCGGGATCGAATCAGAAATGAAGAGATCCGCAGGAAAACTAAAGTTGCCGACATAGCTCTCCGGATAGCCAAGATGAAGCGGCAGTGGGCAGGGCACATAGCACGCAGAACCGATGGTCGTTGGGGCAAAAAGGTTCTAGAGTGGCGGCCACGCACCGGAACACGCAGCAGGGGTAGGCCTCCCACAAGGTGGACCGACGACCTGATAAAGGTCGCGGGAAGCGGTTGGATGCGGGTGGCCCAAGACCGGTCTGTGTGGAAAACCTTGGGGGAGGCCTATGTCCAGCAGTGGACGTCTTTTGGCTGACATGATGAAGTGTGTTTACGTTGAAACATATTTTCCAATTTTGACTCCATTAGGTAGGTACTCAAGGTATCGGGTATCAGCTACTACCACTTAAAGCTAGCAACATCCTAACTTCCCAACTTAATATTATAAAAGCGAAAATGAGTTTGTTTGTTTGTTACCTTTTCACGCCTAAACCACTGAACCGATCATCCTGAAATTTTGCATATACGTTGACAGGTGTACAGAATCGGACATAGGCTATCTTTCATCTCGAAAAAAATTACTGTGCCCGAGGAAAACAATAATAACGTTTTTATGATAATAGATGGCGCCACGTGTCTTTCGAATCATGATTGAATTATATTATTACAAGCACAGTACAATCCGAATTGATTGTCAAATTCTAAATTAACGCGAGCGAAGCCGCGGGCAAAAGCTAGTAAAATATAATTTTAAGGCTTAGTGTCTAATGCAGTAACCCGTGCCAACAGTGGAGTGGAAACAGCTTTATTGCAGCTTTGTCGTTAGAGTATTTTCTGACCATCTTTGCATTTCTAGCTATCTTAGTGGCGTCTTATACGGTTTTCGCCTACCAGCTAAGTCTCCCCTACCTTGCACGATCGTTTGCATCCTCAAACAGTGACTCTAATGTCATCCCTCACGACATATGACCAATGCTTTTTCAACGTCAGTATCTAGTACCAGGAACCGATTAATCCAACCATTCCTAACCAATATACTCACATTCCTTGCGCAATATGTGCATCTAGGACACAAGACGTTTTTCTTCTACGGACTGAATGCTAAGGTTGCTTTGAATCTAAATGTTTTCGATCGAGAAACACCTCATATTCATCTCATCATCTTCATCTCGTTAACATGCGCGCGTATTTTGAGTATATTACCCTGGATAACGTTTGCCATCTACCTATAAAAAAGAAATGGACGAAACAGTTGTAAATTATTTCAGCTTATATGGCAT
Organism: Catocala sponsa; assembly: GCA_963564715.1. Taxonomy (NCBI): domain Eukaryota; kingdom Metazoa; phylum Arthropoda; class Insecta; order Lepidoptera; family Erebidae; genus Catocala; species Catocala sponsa. The sequence continues at coordinate 17,229,691 of OY751337.1, read as the reverse complement.
CTTCGGGTTGCATACCACTTGTGACCTCGATTCATTTATGCTTCTCGTAGTTTATCTCACCAGATTCATGTTAAACGCCTGAACTACTCAGATTTTGCAACAATTACAGTACAAGTGATTATCAGTTTGACCACGTTTTGCTTTAAATCTTCAAATCACTGTAACCGAACAGAGTTCTCAAGAGTTTCTTTGCAGACATTAATAGTGACTTTCCCTGGTCTGAGAAATACAGGTGTTATGCATGTGCATATAATTCGAAGGCAAATATGCACATCCCTAATGTAGCCCGCGCAAGTAGCTAGCGCATGTATCCCGCAAGTTACTTGTGTCGTGTATAAGCAAGACTCTATACCTACCTAAGCTTGTTGCTCGAGGAAAGTGATTCCTTTACAATACTAGTATAGTAGATATACTATCAAGTCCTTTTCTAGTCCAATATATCAAACAATCTACCTATCATCCATCTTAGGTTTACCTCTATTCTATGGACATATGCATCCATTGAATACATTTCTTATTTATGTAAGTTATACCTATTAACATTATACTTAATGAACATTTTTTATTACATGCAGCTGAATAACGGGTTTTATATTTATATCAGTTAAAGATGTAAGTTTATAGCATTCATTGCACTTGGTACATTAAATTTGAAAACTATGAGAGTATGATAATTTGCCACATTTAAAGTAAAACTCAAATGGCGCATTAAACTAACAGATGGCGTTAGATTTATTATAAAATAAGATTATTATCCACGGCGTATTAAGCTACGATAATTTTATATTGTTGAAAGTTATTATAGATCCTTACCTTAGGATAAGGATCTATTATAACTTTATCAATAATATAAATCCTTACAAAGGTAGGGACTTATTTTGATAGTAAAATGGCTAAAATAATAAGCTTAATTTATTCAGTGATGTATAATAATAATATCAGCCCTGTATTAAACTGTCCCACTGCTGGGCACGGGCCTCTTCTCACTATGAGAAGGGTTAGGCCATAGTCCACCACGCTGAACTAGTGCGGGTTGGCAGACTTCACATATCTTCGAGGACATTATGGAGAACTCTCAGAAATGCAGGTTTCCTCACGATGTTTTCCTTCACCGTTAAAGCAAACAATAATTAACTATTTAATACGCATATAACTTCGAAAAGTCAGAGATGCGCGCCTTGGGTTCGAACTCGAGACCTCTGCGTGGCAGTCTAACGGTTTTCCACTAGGCTATCGCTACTGCTGCAATTCATTCATAATCAAGTCTAATTAACATGTAGACTAATAATTATTTGATTTCACTTAATTATTTTAAATAACTGAAGGTTACTTACAGAAATACACGTCCAACTAACAACATTTTAACTAACCAATATAGGTATATATTTTTAAAACCATTTTCAATTACTATAAGTGCCATGTCAAAACTGCCCTGTATAAGAAAGACAGGAAACAGGATGTTGTGGAGCAAAGTGGGAAGCTATATTTTAACTTTCAAGTAAACAACAGCCTATAGGTAAGCGGTTTTCGCAGGGTTTTCTTATCATCGCATGTGATGCTGAGAAAGAGAAAAGAGTTATAAAGGTGAAACCTGTGGAAAGGAATGGGAGAGGTGAACATTTAGAAATCTTATTCTTTAGGCAAAACGCGATAACAGTGTTACCGCTCTCACGCCTATTTCCTGTCTGAGGACTCGACTTCTCTGGTCGCACCGGCTTATAAGTACTATCACCAAATAATTTAAACGACGCAGGCGGACGTTTCTAGAGATAAGTTTTCTAGAGGTGCCTAATAACCTTGTACTGGTAGCACATCGGTTCCCAAAGCAAGTGAATCTCTCGATATATCATTTCTCCCACGTACGTGCAAGCTCTGGAATGAACTGCCAGCTTCGGTGTTTTCCGAGCGCTATGATATGTCCTTCTTCAAACGAGGCTTAAAGAGAGTTCTTCTTTCACGGTAGGCAGCGGCTTTGCTGTGTCCTGACATTGCTGAAGTCCATGAGCAGTGGTTACCATTTTCCATCAGGTGGGCCACTTGCACGTCTGCCACCAATGGCAATAAAAAAAATATATATATAGGTACATAAGTAGTAGTTTAAGTGGTCGCGCCGTCATTGACACCGTCACTGCGCCGTAGGTTGTGGGATCGATCCCTAAACGAGACTAAACTATATATATAGGTACATAAGTAGTAGTTTAAGTGGTCGCGCCGTCATTGACACCGTCACTGCGCCGTAGGTTGTGGGATCGATCCCTAAACGAGACTAAACTATATATATAGGTACATAAGTAGTAGTTTAAGTGGTCGCGTCGTCATTGCCACCGTCACTGCGCCGTAGGTTGTGGGATCGATCCCTAAACGAGACTAAACTATATATATAGGTACATAAGTAGTAGTTTAAGTGGTCGCGCCGTCATTGACACCGTCACTGCGCCGTAGGTTGTGGGATCGATCCCTAAACGAGACTAAACTATATATATAGGTACATAAGTAGTAGTTTAAGTGGTCGCGTCGTCATTGCCACCGTCACTGCGCCGTAGGTTGTGGGATCGATCCCTAAACGAGACTAAACTATATATATAGGTACATAAGTAGTAGTTTAAGTGGTCGCGCCGTCATTGACACCGTCACTGCGCCGTAGGTTGTGGGATCGATCCCTAAACGAGACTAAACTATATATATAGGTACATAAGTAGTAGTTTAAGTGGTCGCGCCGTCATTGACACCGTCACTGCGCCGTAGGTTGTGGGATCGATCCCTAAACGAGACTAAACTATATATATAGGTACATAAGTAGTAGTTTAAGTGGTCGCGTCGTCATTGCCACCGTCACTGCGCCGTAGGTTGTGGGATCGATCCCTAAACGAGACTAAACTATATATATAGGTACATAAGTAGTAGTTTAAGTGGTCGCGCCGTCATTGACACCGTCACTGCGCCGTAGGTTGTGGGATCGATCCCTAAACGAGACTAAACTATATATATAGGTACATAAGTAGTAGTTTAAGTGGTCGCGTCGTCATTGCCACCGTCACTGCGCCGTAGGTTGTGGGATCGATCCCTAAACGAGACTAAACTATATATATAGGTACATAAGTAGTAGTTTAAGTGGTCGCGCCGTCATTGACACCGTCACTGCGCCGTAGGTTGTGGGATCGATCCCTAAACGAGACTAAACTATATATATAAGTACATAAGTAGTAGTTTAAGTGGTCGCGCCGTTATTGACACCGTCACTGCGCCGTAGGTTGTGGGATCGATCCCTAAACGAGACTAAACTATATATATAGGTACATAAGTAGTAGTTTAAGTGGTCGCGCCGTCATTGACACCGTCACTGCGCCGTAGGTTGTGGGATCGATCCCTAAACGAGACTAAACTATATATATAGGTACATAAGTAGTAGTTTAAGTGGTCGCGCCGTCATTGACACCGTCACTGCGCCGTAGGTTGTGGGATCGATCCCTAAACGAGACTAAACTATATATATAGGTACATAAGTAGTAGTTTAAGTGGTCGCGTCGTCATTGCCACCGTCACTGCGCCGTAGGTTGTGGGATCGATCCCTAAACGAGACTAAACTATATATATATAGGTACATAAGTAGTAGTTTAAGTGGTCGCGCCGTCATTGACACCGTCACTGCGCCGTAGGTTGTGGGATCGATCCCTAAACGAGACTAAACTATATATATAGGTACATAAGTAGTAGTTTAAGTGGTCGCGCCGTCATTGACACCGTCACTGCGCCGTAGGTTGTGGGATCGATCCCTAAACGGGACTAAACTATATATATAGGTACATAAGTAGTAGTTTAAGTGGTCGCGCCGTCATTGACACCGTCACTGCGCCGTAGGTTGTGGGATCGATCCCTAAACGAGACTAAACTATATATATAGGTACATAAGTAGTAGTTTAAGTGGTCGCGTCGTCATTGCCACCGTCACTGCGCCGTAGGTTGTGGGATTGATCCCTAAACGGGACTAAAAATTGTGCAATCCGCAAATTGTTGTGCCCATATTAGCTTGGGTGTTCTTTGAGTCCGATCTCAAAAAGACAACACCCGTATTTGGAATAATTCCGGAATTATTCAAAATAATATGTATCTTTAAGAAGAAAGATTACTTCAGTCTGTAGATGCGTCCAGCTTCTGCAGTCTGCAGTAATCAGCCCGTATAATTGTTTGCCTATAATAAAATACATTTTTGAAAATACTTTTATAGCAGTCATTAAACTAGAGTGATCAAGAAAGCAAACGGAAGCATTTGACCCGTGAGCCTTGCCAAAATACGTTATTATTCTCTAATTAATTAATTTCTAAGAAAAAAGAGAGCCTATATTTAAGCCATTCGCTGTCCCGTGATAGGCACAATAGAAAATCTATTGTTATGTATTATATGTAATTTATCGGACAGGGAACCTGTTAATAGAAGTGGAAACGAAAATTGAACAAAGAAAAACTGCAAGCAACCCTAGAACATAGGAACAGGAAGTTAAAACGTAACAATCTTAGTACATAAATAAACATCAGTAATGTTCTATGGAACAGCAACATATTTCGAGACGTATTAAGTGCTGAATAAAAAATCGACGCTTAGATACGCGCCTAATATCAGTCGATCATTTTAAATATACCAATTATGGAAATGCAAAATCGTTCAGCGCATGCTCTTCACCATCATCGTTAATAAAATACATTCTATCTAACTTTACGCCTATAATTTCTAATATATTACTTACCGTCTAGACTAAAACTATTTCTCTATTACCCTCAATTACCTTTACTCTCTAATCTCTCTTTCTAACTCATGAAAAATTAGAAAGATACACAGAGAGGGTGGCGCAGTGGATCGCAGCGATTTTCCATGCAATTGAATAGAAGACGTAATGGTCTGTCGACGTCACAGTAGGATTTTTATCGACATATCGAATCATATGTAATCCGAGTTGGACGCCTGAATCGATCGAATTAAATCTAGTCTCGAAGAGTTTAAAATTCATAACATATCTGGTTAGAGTTTGTGTGCACTTTTAAACACGCTATAGTTTATTTTGTCGATGTAAACATGTATTTTTATGAGTTTATTTCGATTTAGAAGTGGGTGTTGTGACGTCAATATCCCCAGTTACGAGTAGGGTTGATAGTTTCATAGTAGAGAGTCTCAATGGTAAAATGACAAACACATTATTCTTTCTTATAAATGACCAATAAAACATCCTTCTGTATACTATCTTAGTTAAAGGAATTCCTGTTGATTCTATTTTTTTTTCCATATGTACACAACACCATCTAGTCCAAACTAAGCAAAGCTTGTACTATGGCTACTAGACAATGGATAAACATACATTTATTCCTTTTTTTTGTATATACATACTTATTATACATAGAAACATCCAGACCTCTTGGTCTGGATGTTTCAACATGTTCATGCACACAAATGTTTGACTTGTGCGGGAATCGAACCCGCGACCTCACGCGTGGCATTCAGTTACACAGATCACTACGCCATCGAGGCCGATATAATTTGTATAGAGAATTGCAAAATTTCATGTACATCGCTTAAGTAGTTAAGGCGTGAAAGCTTAACAAACAAAGTCACATTCACATTTATAATACAAGTATAACAATAAAATTGTATAAATATATATTTATACAATTGTTCTTTAGTGCGGCATAGCAGAACGGTAGGTACGGTATAGCACTTGTACGGTACTCGGTCAGCGCATAGAAAAATAGTCGTCTCACCGAACGAACTCACGACGTGGACAAACGAACTCCGCGTATAGGTAAACAGTAATACAATTATTTCAATATATAATATTGAAGTTTGTGATGATGTCTAGATAGAAAAGAAAAGATAGAAAGTTCGTAAGAGATGGGTTTTAATTAATGTGGCACACATATATACCATGTCCTAACTAACACAGATACTTTTTACCCCAGTATGCGGTCTCGTGGTGTTTCTGTAAGCGAAGCCGCAGGCAAAAAAAGGTAGTTCAGAAATATCCACTATTCCAAAGATAATGCTCCAGTACAACACTATTTTTTAATTAATCATAATCATTCTAACACATAGGAGTGCTCTACATAAAGAAAAGTGTAAAATATGTTCTTACATATTATGTGGACATAGATTCAGGATCTACTATTTGCATTATAGAATGTACTAGGACTGCTGCTTATCCCGTTTACTAAATTTAATAAAAGAAAATGCATATTTTTCATTTAATCTATATTGTTCAACTTTACTGAGTAAAGTTACAATAAGACTGATCTTATAGACCAATAAGTATCTTATAAAGTGTAACTGATGATATTGGTAGATTGATACATCTGATCAAGTTAATTTAAATTTCTGGAATAAATATAAATAAAACTATTCTATCTACGAGTGAAGCGTAACAAAAATTTAACATTACATGTATCATAATTGATAATATATTGAAGTAAGCTGTTTTATAGTTCAAGTAGTTATATCGTGTTTTCCTTCTTTTAGAAATTGCATTATGAGCTGGTCTAGTTTGTACTTATAGATTTTGACAGATGTATAAATGTTGAACCATGTTATGAAGCCCACAAGAATCGTTTGCCTATCAAAATTCGTTTCCACAACCACTGCTATAAGTAAACACCCAAACTACTCACGTACATCTTCAGAAAATAAAATACATTCGAATCGAGAGCAATAGAGCTTGAGTAGTAGAGCTTCGCTGATTTCAGCATGAATGGGCCGGCTCGACCGGGGAAGGACTACTCTCTCACAGAATATCGACGTGGAATAGCAGTAGTCCTACTGTTGTGTTTCGTTCGGTGAGTGAGAGTACCGGAGGCCTAATCACCCCCTTGCCCCCATCCCGCTCCCTTTCCTTCTCACGTCCTTTCGTAAAGGGTCGGCAACGCGCAAGTGATGCCTCTGGTGTTGCAGGCGTCCATAGGCTACGGTGACCACTTACCATCAGGTGGGCCGTATGCTTGTTTGCCACCTTAGTTGTATAAAAAAAAATATATATTATTTTGTAACAATGACTTTGTAGTATGCCACCGAATATGTGAGTAGACAATCTTAATTAGCGATCTTAGTTTCTTAATGTTTTCTTTAGATCATTCGCCGACGCTTTTAATTGTAGCACTCGTTAAAAGCATGTATTTTTACTTTTTTAGTTTAATATATACATATTAAATAAGTGTTCACAATACAACAATGCTTAACGGTAGTGACATGTATAAAGTCAAAATACATGTTTGACAGCTCGGATTCTATCAAAAATGCATAAAGACCCTTTTTAATTATGTTTACAATACGATAAATGCAAATGTTGACATTTATACAATTAAAATATCCTACTGGCGTATACGAAAATGACATAATGATGTCTTAATTAAAAGGATAGATAATGTAGGTACTTGTAGTTTTATTGCACTGTGCTGCCACCTGCAGTTCGGGCCGACTTACACGACTTACTTTGTGATGGTTATCTACATAACCTACTCTTTTAATTTTTGCATACTTGTAATGCTTACATGCCAAATGAAGTGTATTCAAGGATTGTAAGTAGGTGTATCTAATTTTGTACTATGATTATGGAACTGCCTCGTTGCACGCTTTCTTGGGTTTGATTTTTGGGTCCGGCAAAATGTTATTGGGTTTTTGTGTCAAAAAATTTACAGTAGCAAGACGGGGTCTGGTTCTGTGCCCAGAAGACGCCAATAAAGGCTCGTAACTATGGATATAAAAACTAGGTAGTTTTCATCCCCGTATGAATCTGCTTCGGTAGAGGTTCGTTATCGCGACAAAAAGTATTATAGCATCATTCCATCTAGCAACATTTTTAAGGTGAACGCATTGCTAGATATTCCAGTAAAATAAAAGATTATGTATTTAAAATATACTTTATGTTAATTTAGGTCCACTTGCGTAACAAATTGCGTCAGGATCCTTTGAATGGTTCGGACATGATTTAGTAGCAAAGATCTATAGATATACATCTGAACTTTTGCATTATTAATATAAGCAGGAAGTAAGATTGCGCGGCAGGTGTCCTGTTAATAAAACAAGATGTCTTCAGAATATTGATACTGTGATATCTCAGTTTTCCATGGTAAATGGAATAAGCTTAAACGTCGGCATTAGTAAGAATAAAAAGTTGGTGCGAAAATATGTACAAACGAAAATATTTATTATCTAATATCCTAAACCCTAACATTAACTTACCAACCAACGTCGTACCAGTCACAAAAATGACCGCGAACAATGCATTTTCTATTGTGTCGGATATATATGGCATTTAATGAGTTAAGGAGTAAGATTTGTTTATTTCCTTGCCATTTTCTTAATCATTAATAATAATATAATATTCTACCACATACACACAACACCATCTAGCCCAAACTAAGCAGAGCCTATGGGTACTAGGCCATGGATAAACATACATATATATATATTTTTTGTAAATACATACATATTATACATAGAAACACCCAGACCAAGACAAACGTCCATGTTCATGTACACAAATGTTTGACTTGTGCGGGAATCGAACCCGCGACCTCAGGCGCGGCAGTCGGTTACACCAACCACTACGCCATCGCGGCCGACAAAAAACAACTTTCTTTATAAAACAACATAAGGATATGTTGCTATAATGGGGACTCAATATATTGAGTCCCCTTTAGTTGCTGGATTACTCTTCTGTGATAGTACCTAAATGTCTATTAGGTACGTACCTATATAATAATATAATATTAGTAATATTTTGATACCGCAGCTGCTCTTTACAGTACTTTTGATTAATTGGCATATAATTGTCTGACCTTTATTTCATGTGATAGTATAATTCTAAACTATAAAATATGAACAGTAATATCTAATATTAGGTACCTATATTGCATTAAATTATATACAATTATATAGGTATTTTAAAGGTTTTTAGCTGTACCCGTTTAAGGCATTTCAATTTAGTAATAGAATCAATTTTATTATACCGTAATAAAATAATGTTCACAATGTAACGATGTTACAATTCGGTTTTTGATACGGTTGTTAGGGGCGTACGAAGACATACTTATGTGTTACAACCGAATGCAGAACCCTTTTGTTTTTCTATAATACGGATACCGCATCAGTGAAGTGATTCTTAAAACATTAATCTTAGGGCTACAAAACCTTCGCTTCAAAATAATACGCTTAGCGCACCAAGGGTAATCATCGATTGTTAGATACAATGTATGATGCAACGCGGCAAAACGCTTAAAGTGTAGGTATGTTTCGTGGCCCTTAGTTAAAAGTATAAGCTCGCTTAATAACATGATATAATCGAACAGACGTGATGACTAAGCTAAAAATCGGACCATCGTTTTTTAAATACAATCAACCCAGAGTTTTAGATACCTAATGAGATTTTTCTAGATGCATCTCATAAGTTTGTATTTATTTTGAAACTACAAAACCTTTTAATTATTTAATTAATGAAATCTGTAAACTATATTTGTATAACTATATAACTATCTATTTGTGTTCATGGATGTGATGTAAATAGATAAAATATTTAAGCTCAATAACTTAGAAGTAAATTAGGTATACTCATTTTCAAAATTCAAAATCTTGCAATCAAAATGATAACACATTATAATATGAGTATTCCGCTCATAATGCCTTAGAACATAATTAGACGCTGTATAATGGTCGCGAGGTTGCGCAGTGTTGCGGGTATCATTAGTAAGTAGTAAATATACAAGAGGACAGTTATACGCCAACCAACTGAAGAACTTCATAAGCATAAAATTTTACAACATAGTCCTCTATAATTAACGCACACACTCACAAGTTGTTAAATTTCAAACGCTGGATGTTTTCGCACCGACGTATCGTAAAATTTTATTAAAATTAATACAAAAAGGAGTTGATACCGAGTGTGTACTGTGTACTAAAGCCCACGGGTGAGAGAGGCGGGACGCGGCGAAATTTTCAGTAATGGCCGACATTATGCGCCCCGACGCCCGTTCTCCAACGGTATTTGCATTATCGCGGCATTAATACGATGCTTATATAAAAACACCATAGACTTTTGTTGTGGTTATTGATATGGGACTAAGGAAATGAGTATAACGCATCGATAGGGTTACAGGTACCGACATTTTCCTCGAGGAAATTCCCGAGCCATGTATGTCAATTGCGAATCACTTCTAGAGATCCCTTGTTAAGGAAATATCATACAGCCGTGCTTATGTAATAGCGATCGTTGATTCACTCTTTCGTCCATTCCGGAGTTTATTAAGAGTGGTTGTACTCTATTGATTGGTAAAAGGTGTAATGTACACATATTGCCCTTCCAAACGACAACATATTATTATGATTTATAGATAGTTGTGGTACGATTAGTCGTACTTTGTGTGACTGTTTAATAAACTGTTCGCCGTACAGTTTATCTGAGTCAAAGACGGCAATCCTGTCCAACTCCTACTGTTTGACAGTTAATCTAGTAAAGAAATATTCGACATAACTAAAATATTTTGGATTACAGTCTGACGGTCACAGTTCCAGACACCCCACTACTATTATTAAGAAACAATTAAAAATACTTCCTCCTATCCTCTACCTTACTAACGATTGCTATAGACTGAGATCCAAGCGTAAACGTATGTCACGAAACGAACGAAGTAATCATTACTTGGAGGTTAGTCATAGCGATGAGCAATTCAAATACAGAAAGAAATTCGAGTACCTATTCGAATATTCTGATAAGATTATCTGACACATAATTTTAGAGAAAATATAGGTCTTTAGAGAATGGACATAAATTCAGAGTGTGAGCTTTAGTTCGAGTGGAATCTTTAGTTAGAGTCGGCAAGTGGAAATCAGTGGTTGCTGCCTACCTCTTAAGGAATCAGGCGTGAGGCTATAAATGTTTATATGTTTATTTAGGTAATAACTGGCGTTGTTAAAGCGTGATGTATCGAAAGCTAGATGCAAAAGATCATTATTATGTAGTGCAGTATCACCATTGCATATTTTCCTAATACTATTTCGTATAAAAAGAATGTGTTTGATGTGGTTTGATTTCCATCCAGTTAGGATGTAGGGATACCTACTAGTCAAAACAAAATAAGGGCCACCCTATGTTTTCGATATTTTATCTAAATTATAGAGTTCTGTGTTTGGAGAAGTAAAAACGATATTTAAATGTGGAAATCATAATTTGAAGGATTAAATACCTTTAAATTATTTAAAATAATCAAATTATCATTAGGTAGGTATTATGAAGCAAAATAAGATTTTGACCAAATTACATTTAAGACTAAAAGAGTAAAAAAACGACTAAACTAAAACGTAAGAAACTTTCTAGAGCATTCTTAACACTGGGTATATCCTTCTCTTTTTTTCACATATTCTTGAAGTATTTAGAGAGCATGATTTCAAACAAGTGGCAAACAGTTTCTTGCGGTATTTGTACCCAGCTCGCTTTCAGCACGTTTATGAGCTGTCTTCGTAGTAGATGGGTTTGTTTTTGTCTCGGACACTTCTTTTGAATAGTTCCCATATATGTTAAATGGGATTCAGGTCCGGACTGTTCGCAAGTCACGGCAGAACTTTAACACGGGCTTCCTCCGGGGCCACTCTGGTGGCTCTAGTGGTATGTGCACGAGCATTGTTGTGCATTGACTTGAATTCTGTACCCATTCGGTGTGCAAATGGCCCCACATGGAGTCTAATGGCATGCCCGATGTATCGTTGAGGTGTTATTGTGCCTTCATTTAGGATTACCAGTACGGTTCTACGCGTTAGACTATGCCACCACATACCATAACATTGGGCCCCCCAAAACGGCCACTTTCGTGAATGCGTGCTTCGAAAACTCACTCGCCTTCTCTTCTCCACATTTTGATGCGACGATCATCACTAAAAACCTTTACGCTCATCTGTAAACAGCAACAAACTCCAATCGTTCATGTCCCAATCCATATGCTGCCTTGCAAATGTTAACCGGTTTGCGCGATGAGCCATTTTTAATGGAATCCACAATATTCGTCTTCTAGAGAATGGCTGGTCTTCATGCAATCGGTTTCTGATAGTTTGGTCACTGACGCGAGTCCCTGTTTTCTGGCGCAGGCGGGTTTGCAAAGTGCGGGAAGTGACAGTACGCTCTCTACGTGCACTCAAGCACATATATCGGTTAGCCTGTGCTGTGGTAGCTCGAATTCTGCCTGATCCCAGTTTTCTAGTAGTTTTCCCAGTCTCATGATACCGATTCCAAGCATTCTGGATGGTTCTTCGCGAAAAATCTAGCTGCAAAGAAACTGAACGCTGGCCTTCTTGAATTCATGTTATGACCCTAGTCGTAGTAACCATATCCAAATGTCATCAAACTCTCGGCATTGTTGTTTTAGAAATGCTAATGTACACTATAATTACCAAAAATAAACTGTTCGCTGCAAAACACAAATGTTGAATAAATTTAAAGTTCACGTCAAAATAGAGTAGAAACTATAAGTGGTTAAAAAAATGGAATAACTACCCACTTATCCACGAAAGCAGGCAAATATAAACGAAAAAATATATCACAAACCCTTGAACTAACAAAGCACTACAGATTTCACCAATTGCGTAAAGTAAGTTATCATTAAATTAGTCCTGATTTAAAAATATACAAGTGGCCCTTATTTTGTTTTGACTAGTATATAATATTAATTAGAACAAGCAAAGAAAATGTATTCTGATTTATTGAAGTTAAGAAGTAATTTCCATTCTTTACCTTATACATCATTCTTCAGGGTGTTTTCAAGAGACACTGGAGCGTTGCTGTTACTGCCAATCGATCTCACTGTACACAATAGATACTCTTTTTGCGTAACCTAAGAAATTGGAATAGTAACCCTCTAAAGAAAAGCCATTTCAATTTATGGTCCGTTCCGATCAGAGGAGAAGCCATTATGTAAAAGAATAAATAAATAGGCAACTACATAGAGGAGTGTTAAATGAAATAAATATGTATCTCAAAAATAAACGATGTATAGTAAGTAAGCGTAACAGAACTACGGCATTACGTTATAATTGTAAGGACATTTATAAACATATTATGTACATATAAACATAGTCTCATGATCTCCAAAGATGTAGACATAGGGGTATTGGACCCTTATCCCGCCAGCTATGGTTTTTAGGTCGCACGTAATAGCGGGCAGATTACCAGATCCAGGATACCAGACTTCGTGCTGCTACTGAACTTTGCCCAACCCGGTCAACGAACCCGGTACTTCCAGTACAGCAATCGAATTTACTACCGCTGCGACAGTAAGTTATATTTGCTATATTACTTACTAGCTTTTGTCCGCGGCTTCTCTCGCGTGAAAGTATATTAGGCTAGGTTATGTTAGTAACAGTACTGTTTTTTAAATAAAATGTAAATAGCTAGCTATAGCCTATGTTACTCGGGCGATAATATACTATTCAAATAGTGAAAGATATTTTTAAATTTTTGTGTAGTTTTTGAGTTAAATTCTAACAAACAGACACACATAAAATTTAATATTACCACTTTATAATATTGGTATAGATTATTATCGATGTAATGGAGAAACTAACAAAAATTAAAACAGCTACCAACATAAACAAACCAGGGTTAAAATTTCGCTGAATAAAGGATTTGATGATACTTTTTAATCTGTATAGATTTGCCTATCTCTGTTCGTTACGTTAAAAAATCATTACCATTAAGCTTCTCCCTCGCTCAATTAAACAATACTGTTATTACCTCTGCCTACCCTGGGGGATCTACTGTCGTAATGCTATGTAAATAGCAATAAACTAGACCGTAATGTTGGATCCTTTAACGTTCCCTATTTGCATCGTATAATACGGACAACACATTTAGCAAGTCAATCAGCTTACTCATTTCCTAATATAGTAATGGCATGTTCGATAGGCTTCTCTGCTAATCCCCTTTAGTTATGAAATTCAGTACGTTTTAGATATAATCGATGAGTAAGTACCTACAACATAGAATACAATGCTGCGACAATCACAGAACAGAATAAATATACAAAGATCATTCGTAATAATTGACTGAATATGCGGAATGATCCAAATTTTTGTAAGAACATAATAATATATTAAAGCAAATAAAATATTTGATATGCCTTTTTTTTGATACGCGAATGTAAATGCAAAGATGTCAGAATATGAAAAATATATTATTTGTGTTAAACGGTTTCAAAACGTACACGTCATTGTCTAGCCTCTCCGTGAGCCTCTCACATATACCTATAGACAATATTCTGTGTTACACATTAACACAAATTTGTCATGGTCGTAGCAAATACTCATTCTGTCTCTATGGCATAATAAATGCCACTACATAGGTGCCGCAAAATAGTTATTGCTATAGGTGTCGACTTGTCGAGTCTAATAATTACAAAGATCCCCTCATTTATTTAACGGATTATTTGTGTCTTGCAAGGTGATCTAAGACAATGTAGGTATATACATAATTATAAAGGCGAATATTGTTCACTACTTAAGCCGGTAATTATAAAAGCCCATTATTGACTAGAAATATATTTGGCTGATAAGTACCTTATGTAATATAAAAGCCGCAAAGCATTATATTACCTTATTGCTTACAAGATTTCACGGTAAAGGAAGATAAATGATAATGTAATTGTAGACGAATCGAGGAAGAGTCTATTTGAACTTATACTACTACTACTTTGTTTCATTGTGACGAGCCCTATTATTTAATGGCAATAACCTCACAGTTCATTGCTATTAACTGATTTGGGTTATGAGTCTGTTTATTAGTCTAGAAGTTTTATTGATGTCATAAGATATAAGCTGGACTTCTCAAAATGTGTTTTACAGTGAGTCTCCATCTTTCAACATTACGTAGGTATATTCTCTTTGTAAACTTTAAAAAATGTTTGTTGGGATAACCTATAAGAAATATATCTATCTATCTTGTATTATAAACTGCTAACATAACTTAGATAAGGTTTCATTTTTACAACTTTCATATATGTACATTCTCAAACTATGCGAGAATTACAAAAACAAATAGAAATAACATGTTCAAAGTTGTCAGTGAGCTTTTAAGCTAATCAGATTTATTTCAGGATTGTTTTATTCTATATAGTCACTTCGTAGCTAACTTATAAATCTCTGATATAATGCCTTCGTCGGAATTATCGTCCGTAAAAATATCTTACGGTTTCATACTGTATTCCGGGGCTTATCCATTCAGCCCATTTAAGGCGATCAGCCAACAATGAGCCTCGCAGAAAGCTAGCCTTGGAATTTTCAAGCAATTTAATTCGACGGAAAACTCCTTACTGATATTTTTTTCCAATTAGAGAGATCCTTAAGAAGAAACGAATCGAGTTAAGTGTTGATAAAAGATTTTTACGTTCACGTTTCTAATATGTTTAAGTAATGCACATTATAAGTTGGATGTGTTATTCAAGTTACGTCTATATGAATTTAAAGTAATTAATGTTACCTCATATTTACTTGTGGGATAAATGCCAGCGAACTTTGTGAGAAAATATTCCAACTTCAGTAAAGTAAAACCGTTTTCGCCGAAATATTACATACGTTCATGTAAGAAAATATTATATGATAAAAGTTGTGATTGTATGTTAAGGGTTTACGGCTTATCCGATTGATATAAAACCTTTACTATCAGCTGGCCTAGTGTTCGAAATTTGATAAGCTATGAAACATTTACGTAGATGAAATAATCAGATGAGTTGGAATTTTAGAAGTTTTAGCTTAAAGTTCAACGAACATAGATTCTAGTTAATATTTATCAGCAACCTTTCTACTATGTATTCATGCATACCAAACAACAGAAAGGAGGTATCTCGAACAATTAATTTCCTTAAATTTCATTAGCAACTCTTCCAATTTGCATTCAAAATGTGCGATCACGTACCTAGGTGCCTACACAAATACCTTCCACAGTAGACTAAAGAACCGTCCGAACGCGCCATTATTTTAATACCCTTATCAAAAAACAAGGCACATTACAAAATGGCCGCCATTTTCATGAGTTTGCGCGGGAAAACGTTCGTGAGCCAGCCTGGAAAATTATAACAAAAGGCATCTACCGCTATCTTTCTAATTATAGTAAATCACCTTGCTACGGGCGAGATAAGACTGTACACATTCTATTTTGAAATGTCGTATGAGTGCGGCGAGAGTCGTAACTTACTACATTCCGCTTTTGAGTCGGGACATTTTGTGCTCTACTAAAACAAGAAAGGCGTAAGTGGCACAGCGCTAAAGGCGAGTTGAGACGTTTGTGTTTGAAGAGGAATTGGGTATTTTAGGAGGGTGAAATGGCGTTTGTTTACCGTATGTAGGATTCTTATACGACGTTTTGGTGTCGAGTGGCGAACTCGTTCGATGAACGGACCCTCTCCTCCAGTACAATCGTATCGAGAAGTATCACATATTGTATTCTACAGCGATAACTTTTAAGTTGGCGAAATCGGGAAACAAAATAAAAATAGCAGGTGACTTTTAAATGTAGTTCTCTTGGAGTCTCGATATTCCTTACCCAGTTTAGAATGACTACAGCAGGTGAGCTTCATTTTTAAAATTCAAATGTTGGTTGATTATGATATGTTCTAGTATTTCAAAGAGTAAACTTAAGTAACTAAAAGAAAATATGTATAATATTTAGTAAATCTTTAAACAATTTTTTATTTTATTTCACGTCTCAAGTGTTTACATTTAGGCAAGGTACTACAACAATATACTTCATAGTACTTGAAGTTCAAAATACATTTTTAATTCAAAAATATAATAGGTATTTCACAGCAATGAAAAAGGAAACATTCATTGCAACGATTTTCCTATGAACTGTTCCATTGTTCTCTACACTCAGATATAAGGCGATGCACCGCACCCCCACAAATACACTCCCACCTGTTATACCAATGCACCCCACGCACACTTAGATAACACCCATAACCAGTTTACCATAACCCCGTCGCCCTCTTCCGTGCGTATTAAAACAGGCGAATGGGACGAATTGGAGTGTTTCATCACAGGTCTTATTAGACTGGGTGTAGGTATACAAGGTGGTTGCTAAAGGTGCCTTTATTGATTCAAGCTACTTGCCAGCTACTGCATCAAATTACAATCGTTTATAAATTGTCTAAAATATCACTTGACGATTTTGTTACATTTATGTTTATAATAAAAAATGGTTTCAAATGTCATAAAACACTTTCTAACCATTATATTCAATTTACTCGAAACAAGAATACTTAATACTTTCTCTTGTATGCAATTGAAATATTGATTGAAAGAGACCAATAAAATGTTATTAGATTGGTTCAATCCATCAAATAAATCAACTGGCTAGCTGGAAGAAAAATAATGGTTTGATGCTCAATAGCGATAAAATATTATTGAGCACTAAAACATTTGGTTTTGGTAATATATCTTCCAACTACATGTAATTTTCACACATAATCATATATAAACTATTTTTAAATCAAAAGCAGCCGCTTGTTGTTACATTTCATTGTATTGAAACTTAGTTTTATTCCTTTCTTACGTAATACAACGCGTTTACTTCGTCTGAGAACTCAATTTAAAGGACTTATAAGCTCTGACTCACTCAAAGCGAGTGCACTTCAATAAAGTGTATGAATAACAACTGATTCAATATCAAACATGGAATAAATTGACTCAAATTGTAATATTTCATCACTGATTTAATATTTTGCCAGCCAGTTCTATGTATAATTTAATATATCAAATGCTGCGACAGTGTACTAGCTCAATTTATGGAATTGCTCGGTTTTACATTCAAAGGCACGTCGACACTTCGTAATTTAAAACCGTCTTACTTGATCTCAAGCTATTCCAATTTCAAAAGATATTGATGCCTGTTCTTTAATTACGAATATCTAATTTAATAGCATAGGGAAGGGATAAATTTCATTTTTTCTACTGTAATTTTGAGCTAAATTTATTTGCAATATTTATTGTACCCGTTAACCTATTGAGTCGCAGTGGCACACCGACAGCCAGACAGTAGTTTTTAATTAAGCCTGGCACTGCACAGATTAAGATTGCTAATTAATTGCGAGCAAGGCCGCAGGCGAAATCTTGTACAATACTAGATTTAAATTGCAGCTTTGCTTGCATGATGTGTCTTTAAAACTAAGCCTAACACTGCGATAGCGTAGCGTTCTATAAACGAAGGATTTTCGAAATTTGTTTCGTATTTCTTGAGATTACCCCTCCACCCCCACATGCAAACAAATATAACCTCATAACAATACTAGCTAGTCAATTCCACATCTACAAATATAGACTAAACTGTTCTAAAACTCTTACTAAAAGCTTTGTTAGTTGTACATAGTAAAACAAAAAATAGTACAACGGTATGTAAAATAGAAGCGACACAATTGTGTTATCTGATTCACTGGCGTCTAGTAAGCTGCCAGTGTACTAGAACAGTCCAAACGTTGCCGGACCCACACAGAGCGAGTGGCACAACAAAAACGAGCTGGCTGCTCGTAACTCTCGCCAGATAGTTAAGTGTACGAATAACGTCCTATATTGCGCCCGCGGCTCCAAACTACACCATCCACCACGTAATACGATCCAATTAAATAGCCACGAATTTATGTGTGTACACTACCCGCCTTGGTCTCCTTAATTTTGTTTGTTTTAATAAACGACCGTGTAATAGTTGGAACGTTTTGTAATCGATACATTGTTTGATACGGTCACGGATCGGGATGGAATTGTAACACGAAAGATTTGTTGAACCGAAACACAGAATGTTTTCATTGTAAGATCGTTTGAGTCAACAGAAATTGGAACAAGACTAATACTTGTGAAATTTTGCTATTGTAAGTATATATTTTTTCAAGTAGTAGAACAATTAAACTGTAGTCACAGTCTTAATAAAGACTTAACTACGAAGATGGTGCGGTGGTTTTGTTATCACCTTGGCAGTGCGTTTAATGGTGTAGGTTCGAACCCAACATGAAATAAAAATTTGTGTGATTCACAAATTGTTGTTCCAAGTCTAAGTGTTCTTTGTTTCAATGTTTGTAAAGTCGCTCGTGGTAAAGTCATAGAGACATCGGCATCATTACTACTGCGCAAAATGGCCTTTTTAACGAAAAGGGGAAGATAACAGTATATTGTTATCGTCTGATTATAAAAATAATCTTACTTTTTCTTTTTATGTGAATTCAATAAACGGGCGAATGTCTGAATGGATCCTATATTAGTGAGTTAGTTCCAAAGCGTTTCTACGTTTATACTCTTTCATATTTTCTTTTTATTTCAATGAACTTAACTCTAGCCGACAGTGCATAAAATTGCTAGGAGTCCTCAAATTATTACAACCATCTCAATAGGAAAAGGACAATTCGACCGTTTCTTTCAATATTCCTGTATTTTCCCTCGGAAAACGTAATCGACCGAGGACAGTAATATTACATTTTGTTATATAATAACGATTTTCCTTCCCAATGGCAATTCGTCGTTATTGGACGTAAAGTAAGAACGAACGGTGGCTTCAGTCGAAACGAACATAGGTAATAATAATATAGTTATTGTTATACCTTCCCTTAACCTAAGCCTCGTATCAGGAGCGCCGATTCCGTGCAGTCACATTTACCGTTTCGAGTTTTACGACTTACATTGCGTGCGTACAAGGAGTCGCCGCGATTAAACACCGTACTATGAGTTCGATAGATGACAATTGCAGCTATGCGGTGAATGGGCGCTCCATTCCTGGAACGAGAGGTAGGATTGTACGCTCCGACCTGGCTTCTATCTGCAAAATCAATGTGGCTATTAGCAAGTTTTCGCGCAGTCGCAAAACGTTCACGGAACGCTACCGGTCAGAAGTTACAGCCGCTCGGACCGACTTTCTATGCAGATGCCACTGTTTAAAATTATATACGTCGAATTTACTTCTTTGTTAAAACAAAAAATGCGAAATATTGATCTATTTAAGTTTATTGGACATTTAATATTAATTGAAATGGTTTATTTTATTGGTTTGACTAAACTTAGTAAATTTAGCATAAAATGTTAATACCAATAATAATAACCTGCTACGCACGACGGCGTGTTTACTGATAAAATGCAAATATTTCTGTACCTACAACGGAATATAGAACCTCCCTGGTTTTGTTTCCAAAAATATGTGGAAACTTCTTCCCTTTCCCCTGAACTTACGGCGGGTTTCTTTAGCTTTGTTTACCTTACATTATATAGTTTACATTTTACTATTTATTTTACAAGTAACACTGACATTTCTCGTTCTATTACAAATTAAACTTGACATAATATTCTCATACAAATTCATTAGCTCCATTTACATAAATGAATCAAAGCAACGTCGGTGACTAATTTATTGAATGTCATCGGTTAGAATATTTTAAGCTTTTGAATAACCTATGCTGTTTGACATTGATATCCATAACAGTCTCGCAAATGGACTTCCTACATACTTTAAGATCTTTTCATTATTTTTATTGAATTAGTATTTAGCTTCTTATTGTTTTTATGGACACAAGTTTGTTTAAATTTTATATTGAAGAATGTAGTTTTAGCTATAGAATAAAAGCTGTAGATTATATTATTTTGTTAGTAAGCGGTGTAGCTGTGCCATATCGCTTGCAAAGTTGCAACACCACACAATGTCACTTGCATTTCTTGTCTCTCTAAAACAGGAGACGATCTCAGCCTATGGGGCAAACATCATATTCTCCCTACCGTCATAACAGGGCAAAGATTTTTAGGCTTATTGAGCACCTTAAGTGTCCTAGAAAGCTTTGAACTGTAGGAACACAACACAAGGTTGTTTGGATGCAAACTTCTGTTTGGCGAAGGTATAGGCTTTCTGATAGGAAGTGTTCTAGTTTGAGCGACAGGTCAGATATAAGCTGAAATTATTGTCTCTTAAAATAATGCTAATTAAAATTAGTAAGGTAGCAACTAGAACGGCGCTGTAGTCTTCATCAAAGTTTTATTTAATTAAAATTATGTAAATTAAGAGTAATAGCTTAATCCAATTAAAATAATTATTGCTGGAAACATGTACACTTTTTATTATAGATTTATATCGTGATCTAGTAACTATTAGAAATAGTTAAATCTAAATGGATTACGTGTATGAATGAATATTCAATCCAATGTCATGAGCCGTCAAGCAATAAATACTTATTTAATATCTTTATAATGTAGGTATCTAAACTTGTTATGTTAATTTATTATGCGTGAACAACTGTATCTATATAAAAACATTGAATGATGTCAAGCAAAAGCTTTCAAGTCTATGCTTGAAACAATTAAAACCAATATTCCAAACTCATATGTACTAAATCTGATAAGTGTTTAACAAATCTATTTGTAACTTACAGTCCTGACAAATAAGAAAGACCAAACATACGAGACACACTAATGTGAGGTATGTCAAATTAGTTATTTCTATTGTCGTCTTAACTAGATACATACATACAAAATCAAATCCTAATAATGTCCACTAATTACGAATAGAACTCTTCTCCTTAGCCTTTATTATTCCCAAGTCACTTGGGGTCGGCTTTCTAGTCTAACCGGATTTGACTGGATATCAGTTTTTACACGGAGCGACTGCCATCTGACCTCCGCAACCCGAAAGCTAACGATACCCTAAAGCTAGACCAGTGTCAGGATATTAGAGGGCACTGACTTTTCAATAACGACTGCCATAGATGGTCATGGCAGTCGGGACCGTCGGCTTAACGTGCTCTCCGAGTCACGGAGCAGGCGATAATTATTATTGTCAATCAATACGCATATAATTTCGAAAAGTCATATAACTTCCGAAAGTCAGAGGTGCGCGACGTGGGTTCGAAACCGAGACCCTCTGCATTGCAGTCTGTTGGTCTCCCCACTGAGCTATCGCTGTTATTACGAATAGAATAATCAAGATTAATTAAAATAAGTTAGCTTTGTATATAAATAAATGAAAACGTCACGTTATCTATTAAAATGTTAACACACAGTTCCTTCTATTCAAACAAACTTCTTTCTCAAAGCGTTTTAGAAAAGTGTTGTACGTACATACCTATAGAATGGAGGGTGTGTTCGTAGGTCTGTGTTGGCTCGGCTCGAGGAGGGATGTGAACCGATAAACGATGCTTAAATCGATACTGCACGCCCGTTGTTTGGCGCTCAACGCGCCAGCTCGTGAGCTGCCTTATTTTTAAGTTTGCAATTCGTTTCTTGCATGTATTTGTATGTTTGATTGCTGTTTTATTGTGCTACGGTTGGCTTTATCTCATGTAAATCGTATTTATGATACAATGCAACTTTTGTGTATAAATGAATAAGTGAATCAATGGTGTAAGTCGTGTTTACATAAAGACACATACATACATATATATGAATAAAACGAATTTTTGATTGGCTGGTTCGTCATGTAAAGAATTTATAAATATGCAGTTTTACCATTAGGTTTGTGTAAATGTTGACAATGGATCGGAAGGAATGGATTGGTGACATGGACTACGCGGATAAAGTTACGTATACAAAATATAACGTAGTAACGCTGCCGTATCGTGTAATTGAACAGCAGTACCTATTAATTAATCGTTCCTTAAAAAAAGAATTGTTTCTTTTTAAAAGATAATTTGCTTTCATTTCAGTCAAAGGATCATTTATGGAATCTTATTGGCTGTAACGAAGTTAGATTTTAAATTTTAAATGAATAGCGATCGGTGATTGTTGCATCGCTCCTAAGCTGATAAAAGCACCCTTAACAAATATAATTAAGACAATACGTATTTAGGTCTAATAAGTGCACTTAAAAGCTTTATTTCAAGAAAATATTACTAACAATTTAGGTAATAAATTACTTATATTCTTCCTTAGTGCTTGTGTTAGGGCTAAACCTAGTAGGCTCGGTAACTATGGGTGAGGATCGGACCCATGAATTTTTGAACCCAAGATCATCTTAACTATTAGGCTACTGCCGCGTCATTATTAATAATAATAATGTTTTTTTTCTCTTCCACAAAGGTAACTTAAAATATAATTAAAATACTTAACCCCAAAAACATTAAAAAAAACCCTTGTGGGAGACTGGTATCTGCACTAGGCAACCCTGCCACACAGATTACCAGGCCTCCTAAAACAATGTAAGTTATTAGTTTAGTCATTTAATTAGGTAGTTACTTATTATTCAACAGTGATTTAATAATTTAGTTAACGGCTGTTTAAAGGCGTACGCTCTTACACTATAAAAGCAATGTTCCAAAAATGCATAGATATGATCAATGAAAATATGTATAAATAAAATTAGTTTCCACTTATGAAAATAATCATACTTACCCCAGATAAATGTTCATCGCTTGCCGGGTATGAGACGTCAAAACCACAGTTTTTGTTGCCCACACAAGATGTTTTAATCTTTCGCTCATCGAACAAAAAGGTCGCCTAACCTCCTACTACTAACATTGTAATAATATCCATCGTAGGTACGTTCAGATAATGCCTGTTTTAGTCAAGTGGCCAATATTTTCTCTACTAAATGGTTTGCTAGCAAAAAATAACCAAACGCGGTACAAGTAAGTGGTCTGTTGAAAGTTGTATGGACTCAACAGCTCGACGCTTTGACGACAGCGAATACACGCTACAAATAAAACTTTATGTATTTAGTTAATCAACTTACGTACTAACATGAGGTTAACATATTTACGTTATTATTTATTCTATTTTTTATTCAAAAACTACACAATATACTTTGAGTAGAGTGAAAAGGTATGGACATCTTGGCTCTACTTAAAGTATTATGTAGTTCACGCACTCGTCTTTGTTCTGTTTGTCAAAAGTGTTATGGTCGTACGTAATAAGGGCAAACGTAGCACCGTTTACCAGAGCCTGTATCTGTGCTGCTATACCTACAGAAACTTCTCGACAGATAAACTTAAAAATCGAGATACGCAATTCACAGTCAGCGGTCACGTAAGAGCTTGATATGTGCACTGAAACATTTATTGACCAAATATATGCTTGCAATGGGAATTGCAGGTTAAATGCATAGACATCTAACCTATACATTAATATAACAATGATAAGATGGGATTATACAATCTTCTTATACTATTATAAAACTGTAAAGAAACTGGGTCACTAAACTCAACGCACTTGTGACTCCTCTGGTGTTGCGGGTGTCCATGGGCGGCGGTAATCGCTTACCATCAGGCGATCCATCTGCTCATTTGCGTCCAATGCCAAAAAAGAAAAATTTGGTATACATATTTTATACTTCTAGTTTAAGGTAGGTTTCTGAATGCAAAACTACATGTTTTCTTACTGTCATATGTTCGTTTGTTCGAAAAGACAACTAAATTAATTTTAAACTGGTTTTACAGCTCGGGTTTAAATAAAAGTCTGTCAGAATGCATTTAATTCTATTGAGTAGAATCAGTGTTAAAATTGCATAGTAAGACTTATGTCACCTAATTACATTTCAGAAAATCGTGTTTTAGTATATATATAGAAAGATATAATATATATATATATATATATGTCGGCCTCGATGGCGTAGTGGTTGGTGTAACCGACTGCCACGCCCGAGGTCGCGGGTTCGATTCCCGCACAAGTCAAACATTTGTGTGCATGAACATGGGTGTTTGTCTTGGTCTGGGTGTTTCTATGTATAATATGTATGTATTTACAAAAAAAGAAGTATATATGTATGTTTATCCATTGTCTAGTACCCATAGTACAAGCTCTGCTTAGTTTGGGCTAGATGGTGTTGTGTGTATGTGGTACAATATATTATTATTATTATAATTTATTATTATATATATATATATATATATATATATATATATATATATATATATATATATATATATATATATATATATATAATATACTTATATAATATAATTATACTTGCCATTAAAGTCACGGGTATAATAATCTATTAACAAATTAGATTAGGTAACTAATTTTATTAATATAAATACATTACTGTTATTAAAATATTTTCAATTCTAGATTAAGATATGTGTTTGTCAGTTTTTTTTTTCTAATTTATATTTTAAATGAATGTTTAACGTGCTGTATATTCATTTTATTATCTTATTTTTCCTGGATTATATACAATTCATTAATAAATATCAATATGTCATTTAAATAATATGCATGTAATTTTAAAATTGTACCAATGTAATTTAATTAATTAAATTTTGCACGCCACATGTGGCAGAATATGCAGTACAACTTTAAAAAATGACCACCTGTATACCTGAACCATATTCTAGCAAATAAAGATTATTATTATTATTAATTATTTTTACGCTTTTTTATTGTAACACGAAATAACAAGAAATCATATAAAAAATAATACTTTCAAGACGAAAAACCTTAGCTAACATGTACCGTGTCGACTGTTTGATCCTGCTGCTTACGTGAAGTCTTTTAGGCTTTTGCCAATCAATTCATTGACCGGTACGGCTATCAGAACAATGGCGAATGAATCCGTGTCGTATATCTGACAATCTCGTACGATTGCTGTTATTTACTTTTATAACTTTAGGTCATACTGTCGCCTATAACAACATATGTGTGAGCATTTATAAAATTTGTATACCTAGTATCTACTCTCATGAAAACTTGGACTACCAATATTGATTGTTTTAGAATTTAAAACCCTTATCACACTGAGAAGAGGCCTGTGCCCAGCAGTGAGTCAGTTTAATACACGGCTGGTATTATTATATTAGAAGTCAAAAGATTAGTTATAAAGTTATATCTATTGCCACAATTAAAGAAATTGTGTCGTTGTGTCGCACAATTATATCGCTTTCCACTGCATACCGTTGGAGAAGGATACTTTGTGAAAAGGATTTAATTGTGACTAGGAAAACCGCAAGTGCATAAAAGAGAGAGGTCTCTTTGTTTCAATATGCTATTCTCATCAGTTAGAAACCTGTTTTCGTCAAAACGTAACAAAAACTTTATCTTATATAACAATAATTGGATTGATTTCGATTTGTTTTGAAGCTGATTTATGTCAAGACTGCTTTGTTAGTTGACACAATATTGCACTTAATATGCCTCTTAACGTAAGGTTGTGAGGTTTATTTGTGGTTCAGACAAATTTTATTGGGGTTGACAACGTACTGCTACTGAAATTCTCAGTATCAGAACTGGCAATGGTCCCGGTAGACGGCAATGGGCGCACAGCCTATTCTGTGGGACTTATTTCGGGCTTATTGCCAGTCGTTTTACTCGTGCAGCCTGTGGGTGAGTTATACGCAGAAGGCTTACAACGCTCTGCGCGTCCAGTGTAATAACGCGCTAAGGATGTTGTTAGGACTACCTCGATTCTGTAGCGCTTCGGGTATGTTTGCGGACGAAAGGCTAGATGACTTTTATGCCATCATGCGCAAACGATGTGCGTCAATGCTTCGGCGAGTCAGGGATAGTTCCAACAATATCCTGGCAACTCTGGCGGAAAAAATTGATGGCCCGTTTATACAGCACTGGGCACGTAGACATTAATTAGTTTTTTTTATTTATTACTAACAATAGGTTAAGATGATACTAACACTATATGGATCATTGGTCTGAAATAAAAATATTATTATTATATTATTATTAAATGTGTGTGCAGTACGAAAAGATCTAAATTCGACATGCATAGAGTATGTACATATGATTTAGTTCTTCTTACAAAATATACCTGAGTGTCTTGTTATACAACAATCATATATTTACTACTTTGTCACAAGTGTCGATCAAAGGTGCAATCGAAATGTTTGCTTGTATTTATTGTAGAGGTAAATCAATTAAATGTAATCATAAACAAAAACGATGGATAGCTTGGAGGAGAAAAGGACTATAGGTACACCTAATATGGTATTCATAAAATGGTTTACGAATATAGGTAAAAGACTGGATATGTGTTTCATCATTTTAAGAACTTTACCGTTAGGCAAAAAATACACTAGTACGTTCGGAAGAATATTGAGGATATTCTTCCGATCGTACTATAACCTTGGTTAGGTATTTTTAGAGCCCCTCATACCTCATTCGTAATATAGCATCACGTAAGCCAAACATCGGTCGGGCAAGGTTCATTATGAATATTTCATAATGTGTAAAGAAAACCAATCCGTCTCCAAACACTTTTATTTACAGTTCGTTGCAGCGAATTAAAAAGTATCACGATTCTTTGTATCATACATCATGTATGTGTATTGTACTTTATGTATGTATATTTAACGTTTAGTAAAAAGTGTTAAGAATTTGATTAGCCTAGTTTAAGACGTGTTTACACGCCTGACTAGTCAATGACATTTACTTTGCTTTGCAGATCTAAGAGTTAAAACGGTATTGTGCAATTTCGAATTCCTTACCGTTACTATGCGTATACTATGTATTAATGTTCTCCAGACATGGAGAACATTAATAGTATAAATGTATATAAACAATTCCATTCGCTAATTTAAACCATTCAATTAGAAAAATAACTCACAGATCCTGCATTGATGATGCTTAACCGAGTCATGACAGCCTGGAACAGACTTTTAGAAAATGTTGTTAGGAACTAGGCATGTTTAAGCTATTTGGAATTAACGCATCAGTTTATTAGTTGCTAGCATGTAGTACATGCACATGGACCAAATAGTAATAATTGAATGATACAAGGCCAAAGTTAAGCCTTTTCTAGAAAATTCCATGTGGGTTGATGACTATTTGACAGAAGATGATTTCGACGTTGCCTTCGGTTTCTAGCACCCCGGAAGACTGCTGATGTG
The DNA here is from genome assembly GCA_963564715.1 of Catocala sponsa. Lineage (NCBI taxonomy): Eukaryota > Metazoa > Arthropoda > Insecta > Lepidoptera > Erebidae > Catocala > Catocala sponsa. The sequence continues at coordinate 17,201,890 of OY751337.1, read as the reverse complement.
ATACTTTTCAGAAAGGATAACAGTTACAATTAGAATATTTGTATAAAATGTAACTTGATGTCACAAGACAAATTGTCTTGCCAACTACTCTGATGACTAAAATGGTTGACACAGCAAAGTATATCAAACGCGTAGCATCTTGGCAGTCATCTGTGAAATTATTGTATCACTTCCAATAATAAAGCTAAGTAGAAACAAAAAGATTAAGAAAAGAAAGGAGGAAATTTTCTCATTAACCAAATTGCCGGGGGTTAACGTTATTAACGGGAAATATAATAAAAATAATAGCGAACGTTGCGGATGGAATGTGTATTATCTAATAAGCAACGTAAAGATAACGTAGTTTTTGTGCAACTGAATATAAGGAAGGAAAGACGTGTCTTAATTATTGTGGTCCGTAATTATCGGTGGTCGGTTCCTTTTGTTTCATACTTTGACTTGAAAGACGTCAAAGTGAATAGCACATGCAAATTTCGTTTGAAAATTTCTATCGCTTATGATGTGTCATAAACTGTCTTTGCCGTTTTGATTTAACAAGTTTTTATTAGCTAACGCTATTATTGCGTTCTGCTAAATCAGTTTTGTGACAAGTTACTATTGATAAAATAGGCAAGAGCATAATATGAACTCTGAGTTGCAATGTTATACCTAAGAGTTCAGATGTGCCGTCGGACAAACAGCAAGTAGTACAGGATAATATAACGCCAGCATAAGCATATATCTCATAGCGAGAAAAGCTGGCGGTATATGGCATGGTGTCTTTATATACTATAATAATGCCAAATCAAACAAATCAGTGTAAAACTTTTAAGGATTCTTGGTAAATCAAATGTCGTTATAGGTTATACTTGTCTGTGGATATGATTAGAACTGGATGGCCAAAGTGTAAATGTATGACTTATAAAAGTGCTTGAGCCAAGTGTCCATGGCCTGTATTTGATTTGTTTTTAACCTGTCAAGTTATATATATATAATATTCTATCACATACACACAACACCATCTAGCCCAAACTAAGCAAAGCTTGTACTATGGGTACTAGACAATGGATAAACATACATATATACTTTTTTTGTAAATACATACATATTATACATAGAAACAAGACAAACATCCATGTTCATGCACACAAATGTTTGACTTGTGCGGGAATCGAACCCGCGACCTCAGGCGTGGCAGTCGATTACACTAACCACTACGCTATTGAGGCCGTTATGGAATGCCAGACATATTAAAAAACCTATTGTGTCTTGCCTCCGGTGTGCTGCTGGGATTCAATAGGTCATTGATAAGAAAGCTTAGCAATTGGACAATACTCAAATGGCTGAGAATTTGTTATCAATAAAACTAAAAGATGTTTAGAAAAAATAGTATTACTAGGTATATTGTTTTCTAATACATATTTTACTGGGAACGTAAAAACATAGGTACTTACCATTGTAGTATCATGAGAGATACCATCCGATACAGACGTCAAACACAGATAGTATATAAGATTAAATAAGATTCACAAAGCTTACTAAAGACCGGAGAAAGTTCTGGTTAGTGAGTTATCTCTGTAGATATCGGTCAATTCTAACTCGGCTTATTTGACTCCTTACTTAGTGGATGGAGAGGATTAATGAAAAATTATCTTTATCTACTGAGTAAAAGTGTCCAAATTTAATTTGAAAATGTTAGCTCATAAAAGATTATAAGCTAAAATTTTGAGATGATTCTAATAGCAAATAATAAATTAACGTTCTCTATAACGTATTTCCAACTGATTTATATTAAAATTTCTATGAAATAAAATAGTGAATAGTCAAGGTTTTAAAATTAATTATTGTATTTTTAATAAGTATATTATTCTTTAGAAATATGATTCGGAGACATCTAGTTATAATCTTTTATTTGTTTATCTTTATCATTCGAGTTATGGTCTATTCTATTGCCTTTCTAATAATCAGCTATATTCCTAAGAACGCAAATAAAAAATTATATAATGCAAAGCTGAAAGACCATGTGTTATGTCCCAAATAGGCAGAGGTCAGAAAGTAGCGGCCAGATGACTAATTTAAAAAAATTATGATAAAAAAATGTAAATATAACTATGCATACTTTAATCAAATCACTTCATATTATAAAACATTATATTTATGTACATTATAGTTATATGATAATGCTGCAGTTAGTCATACCTATAAACTTGATAAACTACAAAACCAGGCTCTAAGGATTATTGGTGGATTCATAAAGAGCACTCCTATCCATGTGATGGAGAGTGAGGTAAGTTTGCCTCCTCTCCACTTCAGAAGACGATACCTGGCAAACAAATATTATTTAAAATTGCAAAACAGGATCAATGACGTTTCTATGGATATTTTTACAGACCTCAGTAAGATGGCTCAACATAGTTATTGGAATAAAAAGAGGATTCCTCTGTTAGTTACATCACGCCTCATGTTAGAGTGTGAAGAGATAGCTTCTGCTTACCCTATTGATATGTTTACTCTGGATACATGGGTGTCTAATATAAATATAAATGTTATAAGATATAATTTAACTTATGTAAACAGTCCAAAATCTCATTATAATGTTAATATGTTAAAATACAATGTACTAAATGATCTCAATTAACGATACATTAGCTGGCATTTAATATATACAGATGGATCTAAAACAAGCGATGGAGTCGGTGCAGCTTATTATGATCCAATCAACAAGTGTTACGGCACATTTAAGATGAACAAATATCTTTCCCTCATGATGGCTGACTTAGTTGTCCTTTTGAAAGCACTGCAATATGCATCAAGCTTAAATGCCAGTAAAATATTATATGCAAATGTAATTCAGGCTCGAAAGGGCTGGCCGTAGTTTACAGAATTTTAGATCAAATCCATTTAATCTATAACTATGCAATGGATACCATCTCATGTTAGAGTTGCAGGTAACGAGGAGGCTGACCGATTAGCCAAAGAATCAGTGGGTACTCCAATGCATTTACTATCAACTTACTCTGAAATTTTGACCAAATACAGAACGCATTCTTACACACTCTGACAAGATTACTTTGATGAGAGGTCCAAATCTAAAGGAATTTGGTACAAAAGCATTCAATGTGAGCCTACTCGTATACCCTGGTTTGCTAATGTTGTAATGGATTGTCATCAAATTATTGTAGCACATCGTTTTCGGTCTGGACATATTCCTCTAAACAAATTCGCGTATGTAATGCGAAAAGCAGATAATCCTAACTGCGAGGTCTGTGGCACAATAGAGGATGTACTACATGTGTTAGAGGAGTGTGTTCGGTACCGTGAGAAAAGGCAAACGTTCATGTAGTCCCTAAATTTGTCGCGATTAGATATAGGCGTTTTTCACGGTGTGTTAGCTAATCCTATATCTGAGCCAGCAAAATATTGTACAGCTTTATATTAAATAAGTAAGTATTAGACTAAATATAGTGAGAGAATCTGCGTAAGCACGATGGGATTGACATAGTCGCACCTGCGTACTTAAATCCCTATTAAACAATAAAAAGAAAAAGAAAGTCATACGCCGCATCTATCTGTCTGTTCGCGATAAGCTCAACAACTACTGAACAGATTTTCATGCAGTTTTCACCAATAAATAGAGTGTTTCATGAGGAAGGTTTAGTTTTATAATTTGTTAAGGTTTTATTGGTTTTACTAATACGAAATATTTTAAGAGTTTACTACCTCAATAGTGTAGCGGTAGTAAATTTGATTAATGTAAATGAGTTCTCATGTTCAATTCGTAGGTACATAGGGCAAAGAGCTAAAGTAGCAGCGCAGTTGCTTGCTACTATTTGCGTAGGATATACCTACATATAACTATAGAGCTGGTGAAATCTATTCTAATATTATTAAACTGAAGAGTTTGCTTGTTTGTTTTTTTGAACGCGCTCTATACGCGCAAATCTCAGGAACTACTGGTTCGAATTGAAAAATGATTTTAGTGTTGGATAGCCTATTTATCGAGGAAGGCTATAGCTTATTTAACATCACGCTACGACTCACGGGAGCGGTGCAGTAACTATAAACGCGGGTGAAACCGCGAACACGTCTAGTGTATAATACAACATCAACCTACCCCTTCAGGACGTGAGACTAGGTGTATAGGTTGTCTTTAGAGAAATAATGAATACAAAAATGTTGTACAGTCATCCCCCTCACCAGTAGAAATGGACTGTAATATTTATTATTTATTTATTTTAGCCTGTATCGTCCCACTGCAGAGCAAAGGCCTCCCTTCGATCTAACAGACTGTAATATGTGCACAATTATATGACAAGAACCTACAGAACCCTAAAGTACCTACAGGCCTATCAGCCGTAATACCCTAAGGCCCTAGCCACAACTCTCGTACTTTTACTGGTTGCACTTTCTTTAGGGTCAGTACTACATTTTGCAAAATAAATATTTCAATCAATATAGTCGGTATACTACTAAACTATATTAAACAACAATTCAACACTAAATCTATTATTACTTTTCACAGTGTAGTACAAGTTGGTAATTTTAAAGCTATGTATCGATTATGAACCCTGTAGGGCACAGCATAGTAGGTAGTCGGGAGAAATGAAGATTTAATATGGCTTGTTCTTTTCAATTAAGTGTAGCTTATTTTTACTACTTTTTTAAACATGAAACTATGTGAACCCATCTTATAGAGCTAGTCAGTAGATATAAAAAATACGACGAGAAAGGAGGTTTTAGTTTCAATGTGCCCGGTACCTACGTGAACAATTGTTATACATTACAAATTCACAATGTACTTATTATGTCAAAGACTGTTTTTTTTTCATCTATATGGTTATATAGACCGGCTATAGCGCATGGAAAATGCACATCAAAGGCTTATTTTAATACTCAAATTATTGAAATATTTCAATAACTTGGCATTTGGTAGCTCAGTAGAATATTCTACACAATTTCCACATTATTTTATATCTTAACCTTTTCAATTAAATACTTTAAAATAATCATATTTGTTTTGTTATGGCAATGATTCTTTGTAAAAAAAAGCAACCTCAACTTCACATTGGCAAAAGTAAAAAACAAGATTAAACTTATCTTAAGAATTTGTCTGATTTGAGCAATATGACAATAGTATTTGGATCAATACATTAAACATACTGTCTCAATACCCCACCCATGCCTTTTATTGAAACTCACAAATTTTGTGGTTATAGTACATTTGATACACATGCTTATTGTTATTCTTTTTAAGGACGAACGAGTAAGAATAATGTGTTAGGGGGTAAAGTACATGTTATTGGCAGTTAGAAAGATCAGTAGTCAGATTCTGCAGTGCGTCTCATACACATTACAATCAGGTATGTGTCCCTGATAATAAAATTGCCCTACATCCACTTCATCGAAATTTAACTTGGAACGTTTTATTGGAATTGAATTAACTAGCCTTGAAATGCATCTAAACAAACTTGAGTCGATATTCATTGTTTTCATAGACTTCAAAAATAAAATACCAAATATCATAAACCAAATAATAGATTGTCGAAAAAGTTATTTAAAATTATACATCGGCGAACGAAACAATTTTCTCGATAGAATAAAACAGAAAAAGGAATAAAATAAAAGGATGGAGTTTTCTATCGCATCCGGAATAGTTTTGCAAGCGAATAGCAGTCGCCATGTTCAATTCAAATAGGCACCTATTACGTATGGTATTCAAAAGAAACATTATATGCAATCAAAACTCCATTCTGTTTTACGACATATCATCATTTTTAATTCGCTTTTACGAAATATTTTACGGTCTTTTGTGAAGTAGTCCTAAACTAATATCAAAGATGTTTTTGTTTTTTATAAAACAAAGTCACGAATTTGTGTGTTTGTGTAATAAATATTTTTGATGACTATTATTCAAAAATGCCTTTCCTTTAATTACTTTATTTCCTCAATTACCTACAACATTAACAGGTTTCGTTCTAACGTGTTTACTTTGACTTATTACTCTCTTGAAATTTTTACATTAGCAAATAAAGTATTGTTATAGTGATAGGAATTCAAGTTATATGTCATACACGTAGTGAGTGATTTCGATGCAGAGTGGGAGCGTTAGACCATGAAATTGGTCCAGTGTACGCCATCAGAGCGACGCATCAACCTTTAATATCCAACCAGCCGACTGGATTTCAGCCGTTCCAATAAATAACCGTATTTAATACTTATTTATTGTTCCTGCCTGTCAGTTTAATTAATTTAAAACCAATTATTGGCGAAAGTGAAATTTTATTGAAATCCTGCATCCGTTGATTTCATGTGAAAGCTTTGCAATATATGGTAATATGCCAGTAGACTCGAATATATTCTAATTTGTCTACGACTGGTGCAACTTATATAGCTTCGATTAATCATTTGAGGTACGATTATTTACAACGCAGTGCTTAAAGACGAATTTCATCAATCACATTTATTATCACCAGTTCCCCTTGTTCCACTTATCTTCTTGCTACCTTGGAACAATCATGGCGTACAATGTATAACAATGTAACATTACCTCAAGCGACAATTTTCTTGCTATCAATCGATCTACTCCTGCTTATAAGGTTGATTCTAAAACACCATAAAAGTTAATATAATAGCAACTGAATTTGTTTTGGTAGTAACTTGCTATTTTAGCGAGTTTTAATAGCCATTAGAATTTGCTACGATCGCTCCATCTGATATTAGGCGCCATAAAGGTAATGTCATAGATAGCACTCGAAAAAACTATCAACAAAAACTATAAAGGCGAAGTATCAGATGAAAGGTCGATATAAAAAATTGTTTAGTATGTTGAGTTGAAAGTCCCCTGCAAATAGTGGACTTTCCCGTACTCCTTGTTTTAAAATAAGGATACTTGGCTAAGCGATTTTCGGTCCAACGTGTCTCGGTCCCACCTATTGTGAATTCTGTAGGTCTAAAATTTATTTGACAGCCCTAGTGTCTGTGGAGAATGGAAAATGGCGGAATGGCAGAATACATTATGGACATAACTCATGGTTTGTTTTTGGCGGGGATCCGACAAACGTTATTGGTATTTAGGGGCATTTAACTATTAAGGGTAATGTTTTTCTTCCTTATTGATATATGAGACAGCGTATATTGCACGGAGGAGCCGACAGTGGGCTCGTTAGTTACGGTGGGAATTAATATTGTCTTAAGTATCGTGGTTTGTCACGAGTTATGGATACACACATGCACACTACGTGAGATAATTAAGAAACAGGTAGGTACTCTTAGTCTGCTTCGTAAAGGAGCAAAACTGTTAAAATAATTGTTTGTTTTTATTGGTTTTGTGCAAATCGAAAATTGTATGAATATTTGGATATTGAGTGTGTTTTTTATGTAGTTTGTTCAGTGATCCTGATAACATAATATTGTCTTATGTTCACGCGAATGTTATACATTGAAATTAAACAAACTTTATACGGATTTTATCGCGTTGTTTATTTTTTATAAAACACTATTATTACATAATTTTGAAACTTTTCACAATTGTTAAACACTTTTACTACCTAGTTACTGTTTACTTCACTTCAATCTAAGCTATTTAAATGATACTATTTAGATTTAATTTTACACTTTTCTCGACGTTTCGGTTGCTTTTTAGCAGCCATGGTCATGGGGAGACTAAGATGGTAGTTGTCTCAATGTTCCAGTGTATTTATTTCAAAGTACCCGAACATAATTCTCTAGCTATTTCAGCTAGTCTTCATGATACTTTGAGCTCATTCTACGTAAATAGAAACACCAATGATTAAATTATGTCCGGGTACTTACTACTACATTTAAATAACAATAATAATGTGTTTAACAATTGTAGTTTAAAGTTTCAAAATTATGTAATAATAGTGTTTTATAAAAATTAAACAACGCGATAAAATCCGTATAAAGTTTGTTTAATTTCAATGATACTGATAACCTAAATTCCTTTATTCTTTGTTTAAATACATTCGAATACGAAGCAGAATTACATTTCTAGCACCCTTGCACATGGTACCCTTTACTTCACTGGTATAATTTTGTATTGAAAACACCTATCTTTAATAATATTATTATATGTCATCATCGTTTATAGATGTTTGAGATCGTTGGGAATTACCGTTTATGTAATTCTTATGACACATTGATTTATTAACCATTATTCAGTCAATATTCTCCGAAACGACTTTATTTGTACTTGACGTTTTGTATTCGTATAGTCAATTGTTCGTTTTTGATCAGTTGCATTATGTGAACGTCGATAAAAGACCCCTTTTGATTTACTTTTTTGTATTACAGTAAACAAACTGAGGTTCAGTAGTTCTTTTCCAAACTGGGTTTGTAGGTACCTACTACACGTGAACCGCTTTAGTGGAATTTGCTGGTATCTTATTTATATAGTTATTATTGTCTTGAATCTGTTTCAAAACGTTAGCACATAATACCTACTTTTAAACCACATAGAAGTTGTAGTGTTCATATTATCACCAAGCGTTCGATGTTGAGTGTAATATTTTTGTAATCCACAGGTATATTATCAGAATCTAGTAAGATATTTTTTTCCTCCGGTATTTCAATTTTTGTAAAGTTTACCAGTTTACAATTTTTGTAAGTTGACAAACGATATCTTGATCGCAAGAAGTAATTTTAAAGCCACAAAACCTCGTTAAATAGTTTCCTAATATATTTGGTTAGAACATGTCTGTTTTACACCGTTTGTTTATCTTTAAATGGAAAACATGTTGACTTCAAAACTGAATAACATTTTAACTTAACCTAGCAACTACCTCCGAGTAAGAGATAGTTTCGCTACAAAGAACGCATTCAAATATTTGCGAATCTTGCAGCTTTATAATGAAAGCTTTTTACATTAACATAGATTCCGAGGAATGTAGTTGTGGAACGTAGGTAGTAAATGATGGATAAGCTATGCGGATACCAATATATCTAGCACTTGATTAAACATTAAGAGGGTTTGAGACGTAATTGGAATGTGTAGCCTGCTTTATAAGGGATCGTGTAGATGCCTGGCGAATCGATCGACCTGTCCAAACGTACTATAGCGTAATAGATATTTAGGATGTGAAGAAATGTGGAAGCAACGTCCCTAGGCCTGTTTTCATTAACATACTCGTATGACAAGTTAGCGGCAAATTTTCATACTAGTCGGGTCTGTGATAAATGTTATTTGTGGCAATACATGTTAGTTACATTATAAACTTGTATAATAAGGGAAAACATTGCGTAATATATTATGGCTGTTATATGGCAAAACGGCTAGCAGCATCCGCATTTGCCAAACAGCCGCTTTACTACCTTTTAATGATCTATCCTCAGCTTTTCTAATTACTACTACTAGCTAGTCTATACAAGCATAATTCGTATAGTATAGTGCTTCAAAGAAAAAGGTATCGACTACTATATGCCAGTTACATATACCTAGGTTAGGTTAAATTGATATTGTCGGTGTCGCGGTGAATGCTAGCGCGAACCCCGTGGCACCGACACTAGGTACCGGGTAACGTCGTCAGGGGTTTAGTGGGTATGGGGCCGGCCTCTCTGGCTCGAGTCCCACACACCCGCGCCCAGACCGGGCGCGGACGGTGCGAAAAGGCTTTACCCTGAGGATAAAAGAAAAAAAAACTTTAAAATACAGGACAAGTTCGATGCCGTCTATTGATCACAGTTCAAGGCTTGGAGGTGATATTTAAAATTTCGTTATCCATTATGCTCAGCTGTAACTAGGGTTTTACAAGTGACAATCATCTTATTGGCGTGGTAGAAAAATATTTGTTTTAAAATGATATCTACATATATAAAAGACTTAGTCTATATTTATATATCTGATTACGTTTTATTTTTATGTGAGCCATCTCGAGGATAGCTAATTTGCAAATATTTTATTTTTACCTAATGTATTATTTAGTTTTCTTTTTCTTTTTTATTTCTGTTATATAATATTTTAGGTACCTATAAGTTAGATTTAAAGAATTGTGTTTAGTAGTATCCAAATAAATTACAATATGTCAGTAGATACGATAGAACTTATCTATCGCACTTAGGTACCTATATAGGCCCTGTGGCTTACACACACTCTTATCAATGTTTACGCTTCTCGTGATACTGAAGATAAATTCAGTCAACGCCTTAGTTTGACACTGAGTTGACTTCTAAGCCTGGGATTCCAGTTATTCTTTTTTGTATTAAATGTTTGTAGATACCTATTTAAAGAGTTTAAAACAATGACTGAAAATTGTTCAGGTTAGTCCAGAGCCTTTCTCAAACGTGTGTCGCATTCAGCCAGTAGGTATCTATCGTAATGACGTGTGTAAATAAAAAGGAAAATCAAACAGGCCGCTAAAATTACGACTATGTATCTTAAACATAATCGAATGATCTGTAAAATTGATATAAAACTTCTTAAGACTTTTTATGTCTAGGTTTTTAAGTGCTTATAAAACAGCTTATACATAATTAAATAATTATTTTATATATATTTAATTGATCTGCTATTCAGTAGCGATGTATTTAATTAAGATAAATTTATTACTTTGTAGAGCTGCATATTCCCAAGGTTCGCAGTAGATTGTCTGTCATGGATCTTTAGCATATCCGCGCTAAATGACAATATAATTAGATATTCATATTTATGGATACGTGGCCATTGTTTTCTTACCTTTGTAAGATTAAAGTGTTACGTACCTTCCTACTGTTACGTTTGACCTTGATTGCTTGGAATTTAAACCAGTCAACGCTCCTTGTCTTAAGACGCTGACTATAGTCAAATGACCAAATATGTAAATATGCAGTTTTGGGAACTTCCAACCTACTATATAGAAACCTTTATTTACAAACCGAAGATAGAACATTGTTAGGTACTTCGCATTTTTGGTAATTTGAAACAAAAATTAAGGTTTCTTGGCATTTCCAGTGTAGTAACATTTTGAATTAAATATTTTTATATTCACGTTAATATATAAGTAGATACTGAGTTTTTACTATTTAATTTTGATGAATGGAGTATTGATTGTTTTCCTTATTTTTCAGTCGTGTGTATTAGAGATTTAGAATATTCACTTAATTTTAGTACCTATTTCGATAATAGCTACAAGAGATAGATGTAGGGTTTTATAAATTGGTTTAAATGTTGAGTCATAAGCAGGTCATAATATTTTACATTTATTTAAACAGTTAGATTAAACTACGGACTACAATCGTGCCTTGTCTTGATTATTTATGTACATGTAAGTGGATGCTCTTATTTACCATACTGCTGCTTTAGAGGCTACCATCAAATTTTATTAAATGCTGTATATTCAGTAGTAGTTCATGGAGAAATGATTGCAGCACCTTACAGTTATGATTTGTAAACGTAATATTATTGTAAACCATATTAAAAAGAGTGGCCAGAGTTTCTTGTCCGTTCTTCTCATGAGCCCTACACCCTTGCTTTGCTGAACGTGGCAGTAAATGTAAATTCACAGAAATAAATTAAGTGTAACTTTGACATTCAAAGCGTTACCTTGTAACATGAATAATTTCTTTTTTACAACAAAATCTGACTGCAATATTTTGAACAAAAGTTCAATCAGCGTAAAAACATGTGAATACATCAGCCATTCTAAACATAAATGTCTATACTAATATGTAGGTATTATAAAGAGGAAAGATTTTATGTTTTGTTTGTATGGGTTTAACTCAAAAATTACTTACCTAATTTCAAAATTTTTTTAACCATTAGAAAGCTATATTATCACCTAGTAACAGGATATATTTTATTTTAAAACCAGTACTGTTACTAACATAACTTAACCTACTTTTACGCGAGCGAAGCCGCGGGCAAAAACTAGTATTTTATAATAATATATTGCAGCCAAACATAGCTGTACAATGCTCTTTTAGAAGGCCTGTAACAAATGCTATACCTACTTGGTTATTTTGAAATCTACCCATGACCATTTGTACATGACATCATTTGGAGACCGAGGTGTTGTGCTTTCAGTCTAGGATTGCAATATTATATCTCTGAATCTAGTCTAAGTAGACTTGGCAATACTCGCGTCCACTAACTAAAATATATTAAGGGCCTGTTCCACAACCTCCAAATAGCATTTAGGTATCTATAAGATAAAAGTCTCGCCATCTCTCTTCTTTAACCTAGCAAGGGTGAGACAGCATGCGATTTATATTTCAGACAACTTTTATTTGATAGTTTTGAAACTAGACATAAATGATATGGATACGCACATGGCTTAATGTCCTTTTAGTTAACGGACGGCAGATTAAGCAGGCTCGAAAGCAGTTAATTAAAATATTATTATATTTCGCGGGTTCGATTCATACATTTCGGACATTTGTGTGCATGAACATAGATGTTTGTCTTGGTCTGGGTGTTTCTATGTATAATATGTATGTATTTACAAAAAAAAGTATATATGTATGTTTATCCATTGTCTAGTACCCATAGTACAAGCTCTGCTTAGTGTGGGCTAGATGGCGTTGTGTGTATGTGGTAGAATATTATTATTATTTTTTTTTTTTTTATAAATAAATTCTTTATTGTAACAAAAAGTTGGTAACAATTAATGTGTAAGCCCTGATTCCCAAACTAGCGTGAGCTGTGTGTTGGGAATCAGTTCCTGGTTCCTTTTGGTTCTCGTCTCTTCCTGGCCTCTGCACTTATAATTTAGCTCCAATTTGTTATTTAGGTATCTATAGTGTTAATCGTTTTGATTTTATGATGATGAATAAGTGAATCTGGTCTTAATAATATATAATATTAGATAAACTAGTTATATGTAAATTATTCTTAATTAAGATGGAGCCATATAAAAGATTATATTCTCCAACAACTGATATGGGTAGTGGAATGTCAAAACAACAAAAATCAAAAAGCCATAATTTTATTAACTCTTTATTCTCTTGAATTTTTGAAATTAATATTACAATATTGAATGCGGGCTTCATATACAATCACCCAACTATTTGCTTATATAACACGACACAGTCACGTTGAATCGTACCTTCAGATTTCACTTGACCACGTTAAGTAAGGATCGCCCGTGTACTCAAAGATAGCTCAAGTCATACTGGACAGTCCATAATTACTACACCATTCACTTTAACCTGACCTTTTCGTAGCAGCTGCGTACGACTCACAACCAATGTCGAAAAGACCAAATAAACTTGAACCCAGCACATATTAACGCACTCTCTATCGGGAGTCCAATTAACGTGGTCAAATTGCACAGGCATACGAAACATCTCAATACATAAATACATAACATAAAACAAAAAATATAAACAAAAAATAATGCGCCACATAAAACTTTCACGACTATTTACAATTACTTAACTTTTAAGACGATTTTAATTACTATATTCAAAAATATAGATATAGGTACATAGATACATAGCTACATTTATATTAAAGATAAAATTGATCGTTTTTTAGATATAAAACTAATAGAACGGAAGTCTTGTTATCGATAATAAAGTTAAAAGAACATTGAATAAGGAAATACTATAACTTGGACAACGCAACAAATATTAAACTTAATAAAACAGAAATGTCCAAACAAAGTAAAACACCAAAGGTGAGAATGTTGGAATAACTGGGAAAGTAAAGTGAACATTATTTTAATTAATATTAATATTGATATACATATGTTCGGTTAGGTATATTAATACCTACAGTCTACAAAACACTAGCAATATGGCAAGACAGCATTACGGATGGAGGACATATATAATCTATTTAGCAAATTGCTCATTGTTTCACTGTGGATTACAGTTCTTTACGAGGCAGAAACAATAAAGGTGTACCTGACATAAATCATCGGACGTACATACCTACACACAAGTATATTTACTATGTTACAAGATTTACCTATTGTTAAACGCGAAACTAAATGGATAGTTAAGAGGAAGCTGCTCGCACATCCAGATATCTAAAACCGTCGCCTATCTTGTAATTTTGCACAGTCCCAAACAATACTCGCAAACCGATAAAACAACTATCTAAGTTTTCAAATGCAGAAATAACAATTTAAGTCGTATACACACAGTGTGTAATATTCAATTTCAACAGCGTATTAGGCCCTTATGCGCTATGACAAAAATTACGTTCCAATAATGTGGAGTATCACTTCGCAACCTTAGCGTATCGTACCATCTATATTCGCGTACTACGCATTATCACGTATCTCAAAGACAGTGTTAGTATTCTTACGCTATTGCGTTTTCATAAGATAACGCTACGCGACTATGTTCTCGTCGTGTTATTTCTTGTATTCCAGTTGTCTTAGACGTTATAAAATCGAAGTTATGCCGGATTGTATCCGTGTTCCTAATCTTCTTCCAATGTATATATAAAAAAGTACATTATTTTACTCAATGAAGACTTTACAAGAAAAGTCCTTTTAATGTATGATAAGAAGAAATTTCAAATAAATATCTCGAGATAAGACGATTCCTGATCAAAAAAGAATCACGGGGTTGTATAGAAAAAGGCATAACTTGAATTAAGTTAGCAGACAACATTCTCTTGTTCAAATGCGTGGAGTGATAGTGTGGTAGAACATAAGGGCCCAATTAGTGGTGTGTACGTCCCAGGTTCAATAAGCTTCTTCCATTCACCTTTCAAATGACCATCTACGAACGATACTAAATAATTTTAAGCGTTTTTAAATTCAATTACTAACCATCGGATTTACGCTTAACTTTTATTACAAGTGTCTACGATATTTTTAATAACTATGCGTTTTATAATTTATAAAGCCTACTTAACTCGAAGTTACTTAAGTACATTTTGTTCGATTATCTTTCTCGATTTTTTTATATATATTTAAAAATAAGATGGGATAAAGTTATATTACTAACGACAACCTTATTATGTACGTAATCTTAAAGGGACTACGGATTTAATGAAATAATGTGGGTCGAAGTTATTGCACATGTACTAGGGTAATTTTAATGGAAAACAATATAAAATCTCATAATTACCTACGTATCCATTGCTTTACGTGCATTATATTAGAATAAACGGGGAAGTTACAAATTATCAATGTATAGAAGTCGTCGAGATTGGACCAATTACAAAAAATATCTCTATTAGATCAATCATTGCTAATTTTGTTTATATATTAGTAGCAATAATGTGAATATTATTCTGGTTTATAGTCTGTTATTTAATAATCAAATTTTATTTGGATTGAATGGCGTTATCAAACAAGTAAAATTCTACATTTGTGAGTTTAATATGCAGTTTTATCGCCAATATTAAATGGCATATTTATCATTACTGACATAAAGCTGCATATTTAAGAGAACTTGTTTTATTTGACATTTCTATTCAATAATTTTCGATCGTGATGTTGACTTTATATTAATTTATGAAACGTGAAAGACATCTATTATGAATTTTCATGTTTTTAATCTACCGACGACTTAAATCTTTTCTAATGATATCACGACATTAAATTTTCATTTTACCTTTACACAACTACAGATATACAAATCCAAATAACACAGTGGACAGATATTGAGAGGGTGATTTTTTTATAAAAATTAAGCGAAGACTCCAATTTTAATACAGTTATCTATTAATTTATCTCTTTAATTCTACCCTGACATTAATTTACGTATAATGGTGACTATCAATACTAAATTTTAAAATTCTAATTTTTGCTCAGTTATTACGTATAGAGTTGAAAATAAAAATATAGAAACAGGTTTGGACGCGGAACGTATGGTGCAATGTACGTGTCAATAAATTATTTTAATTATTTTGGCACAACGTGGAATTGAAAGCGAATATGGTGTGTGAAACAATTTAAAACCAGCCAATGTTTAAGAAGCCCGCGCTTTCGCGAAAAAACGAGGTTATTTTTCCAGTTTCATCCAAGCTCCATTTTGTAATACCGTTTGTAGGCATTTTATATATGAAATTACTGAGCTGGAAAATTCAAATGTGCATATGGCTACGTAAAATTGCAGGAAACATAATTCCGCCGCCGTTTCGTACCCACAAACGGCACTGGCGTCTCTTAACTTTCGTTGGAAAAGAGGAACTAAACGTCATCGAGTGTCGGCCTTGATAAGTGCGACCACTGAACATTCCGCCGTACGTTGGGTATGTTGTAGCTACCTAGTCTTAGCAATACTTCATACAAAGTCGAACCTATTTACCTATGTATAATACACTTAAACTACTCAACTTTTAATATTACGTGTAAAATTTATATTTAGTCACATTATTGTAATTTATTATATGTATCATCGTTACGTATATAATTTTGAACATCAGATGACTCGGGATTCATGGACAACACGCCGTATGCAGTACCGATCCATAATCTTTGTTCGTTTGTTCGTTTGCTATTTCATGGACATGGTATTTTCAACTAGAATTATCAAAAAATACCGTTTACATTTAAATATTCATTATTACTGAAGACGAAAAATATAACATAAAGTTCGTCACGACGAAGACCTATTAGCAATTGTACTTCCATACGTATTTTGTTATAAATATACACATTTTAAGTTCTTATGGAATTAGCTACGCAGGTATATTTTATCAATATTTGTCAATAATGTTATATTATCAAAATCAATGGATCAAAACCAAAACAACATTTTATGCACTTAAACTACTGAAGTGAATCACAATCTGGTCAAAAAGAAAATAAAGAAGTAACTCTTTCCAAATCAACTGATAAAATACAACAAATTTTACAATCATAAAAAAATGTGACCGTTAAAACATAACCAGTCCGCTAACAGCGGACAAATAATAAAATATACATCAAAATGTACATAATATAATATCTACTAATAAAAAATATAACATAATGGATTAAGAGTAAGTGGTAGCAATAAATACTATGAGATTCACAGATTTAAAATCTTAACTAACAATACCGAAATTCACTCGGGCTCCTATGTAAACCTTAGAGCGATTCTAACGCGTTTTGTATATTTTAGTAAAATATTATTGCAATACAAGGTGTGGTTATGGCAACAAAATAAATGCTTAAAGCACATCACCAGCCTGTCCACCCAGCGAACGACACCGAGGCAAGTCCTTCGCACTAAAGGAACATTATTACATAAACGATAGGAGCCGGGCTCCTCCACAACGAGGAGCCCGCGCCCTCACGCGAAAACATAAAACTAGTGGATACGAATCGACTAACGCCCGCAGGTCCGTATGGACGTAACACTTGCTCTCACACTATATGATACAGAATCAGTCAAGATTTCCTATACGGCGTCGCGGACACCTTACGTAGGGACCTTGTTCACTTTGAGTAGGTCGTTGGAGCCCTTGTCGATGGGCATCTTCATCGGGTCGTGATGGTGGGTCACGTGGTGCCCGTGGTGCTGATTCTCCAACTTAGCCTGCTTCTCCTGCTGTTGCTGCTTCATTCTCTCCTGCTCCTCTCTGTCTCTGCGAGCCTGCTCGTTGATCTCTTTCACGGCTCGCAACTCCTTCTTTAACTTCATGCGTCGATTTTGGAACCAGATTTTGATCTGTCTCTCTGTGAGGCATAGGGCGTGTGCTATCTCTATCCTGCGCCGGCGTGTCAGGTAGTGATTGAAGTGGAATTCCTTTTCTAGTTCTAAGGTCTGGAACCTTGTGTATGTCTGTCGACCTCGCCTTCGTGGACATCCGTTTGGACCTGGAAACAAAGAGATTAACATTATTAGATATTCCGTTGCAAACATGGAAATTAATAACTTATTTTCACTATAAAAATAACGTTAATCTCAAATAAATTATAAATAACATATGAATTAAAGTTTTTAAAATTCGATTTATAGCATCATATATCACGTTTCAACAGCTACGATTCGCAAAGGCTTCGGAGAGAAACCATTAAATTTCACTTTTATACCATTTTAGATTTTAATGGCTCATTAATATTTTATAGCGCACTAAAGTTAATTTTAGAGTTATCCGCTACTGAGACCGACGTCGATGAGAATTAATCAGTGGAGTCGGACCGAGCGGTCCTTATAGATCTGATCGGGTGAGCCAATTCCTGCTGTCGTCCCGTAAGATTGTGCTTACAATAAAAATAAGTAAAAACAATATCACCAAAGCAAAAAAGTAACGGAAAGGGTTAGGAGCAAACGGTCCGCGAACAATAGTGTCCTCTCTAAAAAGAAATCGCTACAAAAAAGTCAGGGATGCGTAAAGAAGGGTTGCGCAACTTTCTAATGCTTTGTAAGGTGTCCCTTTATTTCATTCCTGTAGAAGACGTTTACTTAGAATTTGTGAAAGTTTACCCTTTAGCGTCATAAAAATTTCGTACGTAACACTTTAGAGTTTTAACGGTTCATTTTACTTTGATAATTATTACAGTACCTAAGAATTCACGAACGGCGAATACTCACATACAACATACTCGTATCGTTATGTCGAGTATAGGTACATAGACAGGTAAATACCGAGTTCCACAAAGCGATCGGGTCTCAGAACTGGTTTTCGACTCAGCCAATAAATAAGGTAAGATAAATAGCCTTCCCACCGTGTATAAAATTGATAGCGGACCAACAGTGTCTCGGAATGCCCGGCCGTGTAGGCTGGACCTTACCTGGCCACGTTAAAAGAATATAGATACGATACCGCTAATGGGTTTTTTTTAATTGGTGTACGCACACTTTAAGTTGTAGCGTGTTGAATAAAGAATTATTTTCTTTAAAAAGTAACTTAATTAAGCAATAGCAGGAAAATAACTAGCATGTGAAAATAGCAGCTAATATTTATTTTTATGCTTAAAATGACGATAATGACCAAGGAAAATGTTTATTTTATTTGTTGTTGTTTAGTTTGTTCGTGTCGCTACATTCCCGCATTGTAATTTTTCAAACATTAGCTATAATTTATCCTAATGCATACGATTTAGTTTGTTGGTGTTTTTAACTTCGGTGACGATAATATAAGTATTTTCTTAATGAAATACGAACGGATCGTTTAATTAAAATGTTTATTTGGAATTGATTATTATTGAGCTTGAATGGAAATAATTGCTTTTTAAATATTTAATTTAAAATGAGAGCGAGTAGTAAACCAATATTTTATGTAAAATGTGAAAATTTATTCAATAAAAAATATCATACGGACTTTTTCTTGCGTATTACAAGGTAAAATATGCAGCCGCGACATAAATCTTGTGACTCGCCCGAAACTCTGATACCACGTTTACATGAGCTATAAATTACCGAAACTGCATTTTTACGGCCGCAATAACATTTATGGTTCGTTCTTATTTCAACAAAAACTTAAAACTGTTTAAAATGTCATAAACAGACAATGGAATAATTATACAAGTGCGGTTAGACGAGTGCGAATAGATAACGCCCATATGACAGAGCGAGACGACGATAGACATTCTAAATTTAAAAAGCAAAGATGGAACCCAAAATACAATACACGCATCCCAATAATGCGATTAAAGTGAAAGGTCGTAAGTGATGTCTGATGAGGCGTCAGAAGATCCTTCTGCTTAATGGGGTAGAGTCCAAAATCTGATATCAGGAGGGTGAGTGTGGCGGTTTTTTGTCGGAACCAGTAATATGTTAGACAGGTTCACCCTTCGTACGGTCGCCATGACAACGGACGTTAAGGCACCTCCCGTCAGCTGGCTTCCATTATTCTCTACAGTATTGTTGTCGCGAAGAGGTTTGACTATCGTCTTATTGTACCTGTAAGAGCTCATCTTTTTTAATGGGTAACAATGAATGTTTCCCATAGATATGAGATAACGATCACACCGACTACTGCTCAGTATATACGTCAACTTTATTTACATTAGTTTTCGGTAATTGGCGTCTGATCTGATAACATTATTTTCGAATAAAAGGATATTTTTAATGTTTTGTTTGTGAATCAAGATAATAAATTGTTCGTACCTAATCTCGAGATTAGAAAAAGAGTATCACAAGTTTAAAAGACACAGGCTCGGACACGATATATCTCTGAGAGCGAGATATAGCATTAATTAGAGGAGTACATTGTGGGCCGACACCGGCGCGGACAATAAACATACTGCGACATGACCCGGCTCTTACCCTGCCTCGCTTTTTTCTTCGAAATAAATCTCACGGAATGCCGCTTATTTATTATTTTATTTAACTTGCCCGCCTTTGTACAAACCCGTTCCATGTATTTGATTAATGCTCACCCGTCGGATCGGGATATTAAAGGTCTGATTGTGAATTATAACAGAATTTTTGTCCAGTAAGAGGGTTATTTATGGAACGGGGTAAGCCTTGGTCACTGTCTCATATTTGTGGACAACATGTATATACGAGTAGCTGAACTTAAGAATATTTGTTTTGTAAGAAATTTTATCTGAATGAAAGCTCTTGCTGCATTATTCGAAAAGAAATTGTGTTTATAGCTCATTCCGTGTGAGTTATGCAAGTGCGTGTAAATAATTTGGAGATAAAACAGGATCTTATAATTAACTGCTGGCAATAAAGTCGTCTGAAAAAGAAATCGATAGCATTATTGAGTACTTATAGCTTATATCAATTAAACGGACATTAAAAGCTTTAAGGGCTGTAGCGGCGTGTCGGCGACACCGCACTTTATTGGCTCGTAATTCGCGAATCGTCGTAAACTCTCGTGCACGTTCGGGACGCCATCTTAAAATAGTTCGTGTTCAAAATTCAAATGCAGACTCTCTCCTATTGTTACGGATCGATGTTTGACGTGCTGTGATGTGCCGTTTCCTGCGCTTTTAAGTTCGGCAGAGCATTGCCGCACTGTTTTGAATACAATTTAGATTGCAGTGCTCTGTATTCTATTTTTGGATGAGATTGAGTCATTCTGTTATATTTAGATAATCGTAAGTTGAGTATCACGGAGACTTAACGGTTAAGTGCATATACGAGAACATGTTAAAAACATATTTGCCTAAAGTTTTACGATAAAAATAAAATTCCTAACGTTGTTATTCATATTGCATGCTGCTTCATGCGGGATAGCATTAAATTTATTTTTATTATATAACTGTCCGTGACAATCGATTTGCTTGGCTCTTTACTTACAACCAAGCCGTAACTGAGTAACGATATTATTGGCATTTTTCATACAATTAGTATTAAACGATGATCCTATAACCAAAGTACGACGACGCACGCACGATCATGGTAAAGACAAAATTCAATGGCGCATATTAAAATTGTTTTGTTGCGGTATAATTTGTATGGAGGTCCATTGTGAGAGGTCACGGAGCCCCGTCGCTTTAAAGCCAATTAATTTATCACTTAGGTGTTTAAAGTTACTAGAGAACCATCTAATAGACGATTAAATGGCGTCTGTAGTGACATCACTATAATTCTTATTAATTATACCAATTGAACGAGATCTGATTTTCACATAAATAGACTTGATTAGGACGTTTAAGCGAAGTGCTTTCTTTGATGAAAGCCAATAGGCGCAACTACTTAAATAAATAAAGCAACGTTGTAAGTAATTTACAGCCCATAGCACACGAATGTGTTAGTGTACCTACATATCATGCGCGGTCGTGTCGGAAAGAACTATTTTTGCTCATTGTGAGCCTGTTAAATCATCACAATGTTGTTCTGTGTGCTCCGTAGGACATTGCCTCGAACATAGGGCTGTCAAAACATAACCCTATATGGCAATCGAAAAGCGTCCGCTAAAAACTATGACGAGAATTTTAATATGGTCCACTTAAAATATACAGATAAGACGTATTCTAAATTTGAACAGATAGCTGTTATGTGTTTGTACAATTTAGTCATGTTATGCGTGGCATGTCACATGGATTCGGTTCTACTATCTAGCTGCGCATCAAACACGAAGAAACGAAATGCCCTTTGCCCCGGCACCTACCTGTATAACACGACCGAAGGAAAATTTTCAAGATAAATATTTAACAAACATTCTTTTAGAAGATAAAATTATGTCAGTCGAGCATAAAAATATAATATTTGAATATTTATTTATGTAGACGACATCGTTTGAGTCAAGTAGTAAGTTCCCAAATTCACGAAAAGGAGGACACAAAACATGAAGGGGGAAAACGAGCATATTCTTCCAATTTCTAACCCCATTCAACAAAGATTGTTCTTGTCTTTGACATCCGCGTATATTCTGATAAAGCCGTAGACTTCACAACTCTGGATATTAACCTTATGTACCGGATAACGTCGTACTGTGAGCGTTGAGGTAAACTCAATGTGCACAGATGCATTGACGTCGTTAAAACTTGGAATAAATCCAAATATGATAATTAGTTGACATGAAACAAAGAAAATTAATGGATAACGTTGGTTTATGACATTGTTTATTGAGCGCAGCGATTTAATAAACATTAAATCCAGGGCAGCTGAGAGACAGGTGACAACGTTAACTTACGGTTTTTGGTCAATCGGTTTTTACTGTTATCATTGATATTGAATTTAAATAATGCATTAAACACTGCAAAGAGGAAATAATTATAATACCACTCCCAGGCTTTTCGATTTCCTTTTTATATGGTTGGTGTTGTCGTTTAGCGACATCCCTACCATAGTTGTATGCGCGCACGCACAGTGGTGTGTTGAAGCGAAACGATCTTTGATCCAGGGGCGGCGCGCCTTGCTGACGTCACGATTTATTCATCCCGAATAACTGACTGTTAACTAAGTACTAAAAAACATGCTTTATGTAGGTCCGAGTAAATAAGGGGAGATCATTTGATAAAGCACGAAGAGAATGGCGCACAATGGTCATTTTAAAGTTAACTAAATGTGCTAGAGGTGTTTTTTATCTCTCATGTTCAAATAAAATGTGTAGATTTTAAATGTTTACTAACAAGAACTGTTAAATCATACTTTAATATTATGTTGGGGGCCCCATACATTGCCCTGTGACTTACTATGATAAATAGTAACTGGCAAATGTGTGTTTCTATAAATTTGTGATACTGTTTCACATGTCACATGTCCTTCTATTTAATTGAGAAAATAATTGTCACTGACATTGTCACCGAATGCGTGACAAACAATTAACAATTTTGTTCAATTGGTGTTTTGGTTTCATTGCGATATTTTTGACATCTCTCTACTAAAAATATATATATTGTCATTCTAGGGCAATTTCATGTAGGTACCAATTGCTTAGAAATTCTACTAACTCCATAATATAAAACTATATTTCTAAATACCTGAGTCAAATCATTTTTATATATCATCTAATGGCTAGCAATAACCTATTAATAGTCTCCATGGCGGTACTCCATGGTTGTCAGTAGACAAACACCGATTGTCCATTTCATTAGGTACTCAAACACCATGTCACGACTGATTGAATGCTAACGATGAGCCGGCTTATAATTAGTTACAGACGATTTATACATCGTCGCAAGGAAATAATTAATGAGAGAATATAAAACATTGCAAGAAATGCCACTTCAGTTGCCAGCTTTCTGCTTTCAACATCACAAAAGTGCTCTTACACTAATTTTATATGAAACCGAGATTGATTGAGGTGACTTTGTTGCCATTTACAATAAGAAAAAGGCATTGATGTATTTATATTAGGTAAGTTTTATCATTGTTACAGTAAATAGAGTAAGTGGTAAGTCCAAAAGTATTCGAAGCTATGGGAAACTGACCACTGACAAGATATGTCACATCAAATAAATAAACAAAATAGGCAGAAAAGGGAAATTAACATAATTCATGCGTGCTTTCGGTCCCTTTATATTTCATTGAGTTATTTTACTGCCATGTTATGCTGTATAAGAATATGTTTTATATCCTCAAATTAACTTTCTTACATGTAGTCGGTATGTTATTTTGTCTCCCAGGCCCTCTCAAGTTCTCTAGCTTGGGTTTGAACAAGGTTGAACATGTTCTGCAACGCCGCAAATCGGCGTGTCAATACTTTAACCACATCTATTGTACCTATAACCGCAGCCATGTGGGGTCTAAGCGGTCAATTCTAATGTTTTTTTTCTGTAACATAGAGTTGTTTATTCGTGCAATATTTTGTTTTACACCAAGAGTTTTTAGTATATGCTATAGCTACTCTTTGTAGCTATTACTATATAGAACATATATGTATAGCATTACAGTACTGATATTGGGTATACTTGTCTTAACAGTGGCTAAAATATATTTTTAGTTAGGTGTATGTCATTATCTTTTTAGTTTTCCTTGGTTATATAATTACATTAGTTAAGTTTGGGCTAAACCTAGCAACTTAATTTTAAACGACTTCCCCTCAATCGATTGCTCTTAATTTTTGTGACTTTTGAGTCTGGTGATAATACATATGAGGACTAGTCTGATAATGTGCTTTACATTGACAAGGTTGTCAAGGATGAACTTCACCTTAACGATTAACAGCAAGGATATGAAACCTTGCGTATACGCTCTACTTTGATAGCTAAACATGTTGTTATGGATCAACCGATGATGCATGAATGGTGGTTACTTTGTGAGGTTAACTCCTTAATAATTAACGCATATGAAAAATATGTATAATGTAGATCCAAAATAAAAATTAGCTAAAAAAATAGATTCATTATTTGGACAATCAGTAGTTGTTACATTATTATTAGGTACTACATATACAAAAATGACTACAATAATAAATTAAAATCCACAACAATATTGAGTTGTGCTTCTCTAACAGTACCGTTTTAATTTTTAATTTTATTATTTATTATCATGATTTTTTGCGTACGATACCTATGGCCGCTTTAATTAATTAATATTATTCTGAAACTTTAAATTTAAGATTAATATTTATTCGTGGTCACTATTAATCATTGATCGTAAATCTAAAGATTTTGGAATATATTGATTACTACTTTCGACCGTTAATATATCCAAATGCTTCAACCGTGTAGAAAATTATCAACTCAAATACAAAGATTAAACAAGAAACACATAGAGTGAGCCAACTAAAATTAGCTGTAAGCAGGTAAAATAAAATAAATACCTTGTAGTGCATGTGTTCTTTGATAGGTATTATATTGTTATTTTGCAAGCGATCAGATACTCGTCGAACTGGTAGGCACGTATTTGCATAATTATAAACGTTGAATAACTTAGATAATGTATTCATTTGCAACAAAGTTCAATTCTCACTCAACTTCTAAAGTAGGACGAGGTATTTGGCTTTCCTTCCGTTTGTTTATATGTCTTTGATCTTGTGAAATATGGATACTCAGAACAAATATTTTGAGAGCTTATATTAGAGAAATAGCCTACAGTTGAAAAGTACGATTTATAGGCAGAAATAACATCATGTACGATTTTTTATAGCGTGTAAAAGCTTGTCGGCGTCATAGATAACTCATAGCTTGTTTTTGATTTTGCGACAACGTAAATTCTTACATGTAAAATAATTACATGTGTTTTTGCTTATATATTTTTCACAACTAGGTACCACTTCAGGGTTTTAGTAATTATATCATAGACTGAATGATAAGTGCAAGATATAATAATAATGGCTATGTAACTGTTGAATATCATACTACTAACTGAAGAAACCTTGATATCTTGAAAATTAAATTAGGATACTGTTAAAGTTCAATATATAACAAATACATATACAGTATGTGTAGTAGAGCCTCGCTGATTTCAGCATGAATGGACCGGCTCGACCGCGGAAGGAATACCCTCTCATAGAATATCGACGTGAAATAGCAGTATTCCTACTGTTGTGTTTAGTTCGGTGAGTGAGAGTGCCGGAGGCCTAATCACTCTCTTTCCCCCTTCCCGTTCCTTCTTCTTCCCACTTCCTTTCCTAAAAGGTCGGAAACGCGCAAGTGATGCCTTTGGCGTTGCAAGCGTCCATAGGCTACGGTGACCACATACCATCAGGTGAGCCGTATGCTTGTTTGTCACCTTAGTTGTATAAAAAAAAAAGGTTACTGGCCGTCTATTTCAAAGATTGTCAAAATTGAATATATATTTAACTTTAGAATTAATTTGTATTCTTATTATTATTTTGAAAGGAAATATATTTTATGTTTTCTTAAAATAACCCATGTGTGTATATAAGTTTATAATAATTATTATAACATAATTATGTTAAATGCAAATAGCTAAATGAATATGCAATAAATGTCCACCTAACAAACATTATGTAGATAAAACTTACATAATATATTATAGTAGGTACCTGCTTTATTAAGTTGGCACAGAATGTCAACATTATATACATAGGTATTATAATTATATAGATATTAAATATCTTTACTTCCTTATCCTTACTATATCCTAATCCTAACTAATATTATAAAAGCGAAAATGAGTTTGTTTGTTACTTTTTCACGCCTAAACCATTGAACCGATTATCCTGAAATTTTGCATATACGTTGAAAGGTGTACAGAAACGGACATATGCTACCTTTCATCCCGAAAAAAATAACTGTTCCCGAGGAAAACAATAATAACGTCCTTATGATAATAGATGGCGCCACGTGTCTTTCGAATCATGATTGAATTATATTATTACAAGCAGAGTACAACCCGAACTGATTGTCAAATTTTAAATTAACGCGAGCGAAGCCGCTGGCTAAAGCTAGTAATATTATAAATTCGAAAGTAACTCTGTCTGTCTATCTGTCTGTGTGTTACCTTTTCACGGCTAAAGCACGCAACCAATTTAGATGAAATTTGGCACAGATATAGTTTAAAACCTGGGGAAGGACATAGGCTACTTTTTATTGATGTAGATACCACGCGGGCGGAGCCGCGCACAAAAGCTAGTAGTTTATTATCTAATATCAATTCTGCGTACATATATTAGTTGGATAATTGAAGGGTTCCAAGAATTGCTTAAAGAATAATAATATCGCTGCTACAACATAATTTTATTTCATAGGTACCTACCCTACATGTTTAAGATAAGTAAAACTAGTTCACGCGTGGCACAATTATATTAGAATAGGCGTGAAGTAAAAAATAAATATAACTGAATGATCCGTTGTTACAGAATAAAAAAGATACAATATTTTTTACATAGGAGGTTAATACGTAGACCAATACCGAAGGTTTATAAACACATATATGACATCACTGCAACAATGGCGTAGTGGTCAGTGTAACCGACTGCCACGTGTGACGCGACGGATTCGGTACCCGCGACAGGTTCGATTCCCGCACAAGTCAAACATTTGTGTGCATGAACATGGATGTTTGTCTTGGTCTGGATGTTTCTATGTATATGTATGTATTTACAAAAAAAAAGTATATAATTATGAATGTTTATCCATTGTCTAGTACCCATAGTACCTACAAGCTTTGCTTAGTTTGGGCTAGATGGTGTTGTGTGTATGTGGTAGAATTTTATTATATATTATTATTATTTACTGTATGCCTATATAATCTTACAACTATTACCCATCATAAAATTTTTACATTATTCTAACCCCAATATGCTATCGTTCCTGATGAACTTTTCTCTGCATATTCCCTTTCACCCAATACTAAATGATTGTATCAAAAATATTTACAACATATGGGACTTATCGTAATCCCGATTCACACATGACCGGATTCTTATGTATTGACTCGTCCCTTGTGAGACATCACGAAATATAAGCAAGGGCTCGGAACTGCTGAGCATAATTTTATACATAGGTTAGTATGGAAACAATTTTTGGCTCAAGTGTACTCTGTTATAGCCTCTACAGCCTTCATGTAGAGTTCAAAGTGGTATGCGTGTTGGCTAAAGTAATTGACAGTATTGTTTTGTATCACCTCATAGATAACGTTTTATGATCCAGCCAATATTTTTTATAAAAAAAGTTGATTTCGTAACTGGAATGAACGCTTGTTAGAATATCTTCAGGAAGGAAAATATTCTTAAAACAAAAATGTTAAATATTCTAAGTTAAAAAGCTTACACATAATTTCCACAAACGAACTGGCTGAATTCCTTTTTTAATGTTTGAAAAGAATTTGTAACGATCTTTTCGTTTTACAACGGGCGGTGATGGCCGGTGCGTACAATATTATGTGTATACATAAGAGTTTAAGTGCAGCTGCGTCTTGCAGACATACGCACAAACGAACTAACAACCGCAGACAACCTGATTTAAGGCAAGCGGGTCGATGCCCCGCTCTCTCCACTTAAGACCTCTGTGGTCTGTACGACCAACCATGTTTGTCAAATGTTTGAACAAGGGCACGTTTGACAAATGTTTGAGTCTTGTATCGATTTATTTTTAGATGATTAGGTATAAAGAGTTATTAGATTAAAAGTGTTGGTGAATGTCTGTTTGCATCAATAAATGTATAGTTACTTGATAGTTAGCTTTGTTTATATTCCCGTTAATTAATTTAGTAAAATGTGCTTCTAACTAGTTTATTGATGTAGCTACGAATAGAACCCAGCCAATTAATAATGATAAAATGTATCTACGAATATATTCCATCCAGACTTATCACTAGGGATGCGACAGTCTATTTGCATAAATCTAGAAAAGTTTGTTTCACTCAATCTTATTTAGTTTTAGACAGGAACGCATATAGATTTTAGTCATTAGGCTACATTTGCATTTTTTGTAATATGTAAGTGAATTAGTTTCATTTTCTTATATCGTAAACTCACAAATTTGTAGAGCGCATTTAATAAACATGTCCGATCAGTCGTTAGACTTGCGGATATTACGATATGCTGCAATAAATTTAATAACTAGCGTAATATAAACAATTATTCAACTGTATTCACGTTAATTAGACATTTATTTCAAAATACAGACAAGTGATTATTTTAATTTTTTTTTGCATTTTACATTTGTGTATACCCAATTTGCATTATGTAAACGTTAACAGGTGTCAGTTACTTAAGGTTACATAACATTTAAGAATTGTTTTTTACTTAACACCCTGTCTGTATTTTTATCTATATTGTGTATCACGAGTTTGGAGATCTGATAAAATATACTCGATAGAGTTTATTTGTATAGAGTTCTTTTTACAGACTTACAAAAATCTTTGAGCTATACTTTATTATGTTTTCACAGGGAAGCACTTATAAACACAGCGCTGAGGAAGAATTTAGGCGAATAAATGTTTAGTAAATAGAACTATAAACTGCAATAATGTCGGGAGTATTACCGTTATTAAACACATATTTGTATAATTAGGCCGTTTGTTAAATTTGTTAATAAGCAGATATATACTGAGATTGACAAGCGGGTGTAATTTTTGCCGCTTAATTATTATTGCCGTATCCAGCATCTGCCTGTAGTCTTTCGCAGATCGTCATGCCACCTAGTCGGAGGGCGTCCTACACTACGTTTGCCGAGTCGCGGTCTCCACTCAAGAACACGCTTACCCCAGCGGTTAAGCTAGATGCTGGATGCAGCAAGCTGAAGACAGGGCGCTATGGCGCTCTTTGGGGGAGGGCTATGTCCAGCAGTGGACTATTATAGCCTGATGATGATGATGATGATGAATTATTATTGTTAATAATTCCGCCTAAGTTTTACCTAACTTTTGTGTATTCACACAAAATATGTCTGACCAAGTAAAAAAAAATTTGTAAATGTATATTTATATTTATTTCTTATTATGATTTCATATAACGTTAAACATTAATTCAAAGTCATATAGATTTTGAAGAAGAGTATTATATAATAATTAATAACTGTCTGTTATGACATTTGTTCCTACATAGTGATGTTTAAAAAAAGGCATTAATAAAAATACACAGAAAAGATTAGAGAAGAAAGTAGATCTTGTTTCAATGATTTGTACGTTAAATAATTGGATTCTGTCTATGGTCTAACAAATATTCCTCCTCTTTATCCATGCTAAGAGGCAGATGGAAATACAGGACTCTACTACCAAATTGCAATAGAGATACCGAATTTTGATAGCGTGCTTTTTACAAGCAAATGTTTTTCTAACTTTTGATGTTGATTATGGATTATTCAACGATTTCAACCCCGAGAATGGAAGTAAATGAGAGAAGTAAGGTCATATTGCTTATTTCCATTTATATAACAACTACGTTTCCACAAGCAGAACACGAGTCATAAACATAACCCTTATAATGACTCTGTTAAACTTGCACTTGTAAGAACAATAAACATTATAAGCACATAGGTAACTTTGTAATTAAATAGCAATAAAACAAGTAAGTAAATAAACAATAAAAACTTCACATAACGGCTATCAATGACTCAATTATCGATACTTAAATGAACTCACAGTTCTGCAGATTGCAAATACATCCACGTTGTAAAACCACATATATTACAAACGTCCATACATTGTGGACATTATGACGGGTATTATTGAAATGGATGACTTTATTCAAGATAAATAGGTCAGATGGTATCGCGGCGACATATAATGTTCGATTTAATTAGTCTGAATGTTTCCATTATCAAGTTACCCATATGTATTCTATCTACTTTAATTAACAATAGTAGCCTTGACGGGATTAAAAGAAAGCTGTAGATCTAACACTATACAGTTCTTTTTTAATTACGCGCATTTCCAACATTACTATGCGTGGCAATTGGCGGTTATTTTATTTGTATCTTTCTGGGTTGTTAACCCATCCAAATAAGCATTGCTTGTGATAAGAATGGACCCACAAAAGTAGTGCTATGGGTGTGACCAGCATCTTTTTGTTAACTATAAAGCTGATATTGTTTAAAGAATTCATCTGTTATCAGACTCAAATCGTAAGGTTTAGAAGTATCGCTAGGGCTATAGGATTACCAGCCTGAAAATACAACATCATAACTACGCTGTAGTGCGTTTTATTTTTCGTGGAATTTCTTCAAGCTTTATAAATCTACACTAGAAATTTGGCGTACACGCTGCTTCTGATTTTTAGTGTTTTAGAATTTCGCTAGCAGGCTTGTTTATTGAAATTAAAGATTTTGTTAATGTTTCTTTACACCTTATAGAATTCGCAGACACACACCGATTTTACACAATCGCATCAATCAAACTTCTAAACTGAATAAAAGATTTTCTAGAAAACGGTCAAGGAAAGAAGAAGCTTTTATAAATAAAAGACTAGATTCTTGAACGAAGAATGAATAATAGAATAGAACGGGCACTATTACCTACTTCATGTGATATTCTGGGGAGACAAGTAGGTATATCTACATAGCTCGGCTTTACCTAACATTTCTATCTTACACACAGAAAAAGTATGAGTGTTTATTGAACAGTTGACGTTGATGTGACACCTATAGTCAATTACATTTGCGATGACAGTATTACAACAAACATATAGATAAATTGGTAGTTATGTGTATCTAAAATCCTTTCCGCGGTTGTTATTAATGACAAATACGTGATCGCGTATTCGCCGTTAATAACAGTCAACTGACAGTCATCGCTGGACGACCACGGTATTGCGTTGTTGGAGACAGACTTATCAGTATTCCAACATTCGATTTTGATTCGAATATAATGAGGTTATAAGGAATAAATCGAAATTTGACTGTGAGATTGTAAAGTTTTGAATATTTTTATTTTACTGTATCAATTTCACATCGCACATCATCGTTAATAATTTTTCATAAGCACAAACTCCAAGAAAGTATAATTTATAGTGCGTTTGGCATTTGAATGTCTTCTGATGACATCATCAAGCGTCAGTTACCACCTCTACTCAAAAAGCGCGCTTTTCGATTGTCATCTGGTTCAGGCCTAAGAAGTTCTCGTCTTCTATTAATGGTTGACTTATGTGCTAAGCTGAATCCTTAAACCATAGATAGTTCTTACAAGTCTGGGTGGCATTAGTAATAATGTATCTGTTTGTAAAGCGAATGGCATAACAAATGCATTATTTAGAAGGGTATACAGTGCAGGGGTTGATCTGATGGCGAAATGGGGGACCTTAAAAATATATAATAATAATAATAATATAATAATATTCTACCATATTCACACAACACCATCTAGCCCAAACTAAGCAGAGCTTGTACTATGGGTACTAGACAATGGATAAACATACATATATTGCTTTTTTTTTTGTAAATACATACATATTATACATAGAAACACCCAGACCAAGACAAACATCCATGTAACATATATGAAGTAAGAATAAAATTTGTTTAGTTAATAAGATTGATATGTATGTTTCTCAATCTTTCCAAAGATATAAATATGAAAGCGCGTTTATTTATCAACTAAGCGACCTGATTTTGATAAAGATAGCTGGAAAACTGCATATATATTGGCTAGTTTTCACCTCTAGTATATATTTCAAAACCTTAATAAAATCAAAAATAGATGATACATGGGACTATTTTTAAACATTCTTGCGCTACGACGTGGTCCAAATTACGAACTCCAGCCAGTTCCATAATATATTGTATAGAACTGCAATAGGTAGTCAAGTTATCATTTAGTAACAGCTATATAAAAGTTGTACCTATATATAATAGATTTGAATAACCAGTTCAAAGTAGTCGGCTATGTGGTATCACAGCCGAGATGACAGGTTTGATTTGCAACCATAAATTATAATGGAAAACCAATTAAACAGATATAAAATATGTCTCAGACGTCTAGTGATCTAGAAAAGGAAAATACCGACGTTTAAAACTTAAGCATTAATTCAGTTATCGATATATTATACTCGTTAATATAGCAGCTTAAGCAAAGAATTATATTTTTAATTTAACTGTAGAATGAAAGGGTAAACATAGTAAACATTAGAGCAGCTGCTTATACTTCGATTTATTGTAAATGTCAAGAGAAAGGAAAATATATATGGTGGTTTAACACTTTATTTTATGTACGTATGTACATATCTATGGGATTAAAGCTATACCAACAGTCATCGTAAAAATAGATTCGTAATCTCTTCTTTTCCAATGATGTTTTAGTTGTCGTTGTCTACGTTTAAAAATATAGATAAAATCCGATAGTTAGTTAATGCTATTTCTTAAAGATCAAATTGAAATAATTAATTAAAAGTTTAATTAACAACTCCTGCACAAGTAATCCTATTGGCGCATAAAGGTTCATTAAAAGATTAAAACAACGGAGATAAAGTACACATAGACTCGAAACAATGATGTCTGGAGCACATAGATTGAAATTTTAGTCCTCGGCGCATTGATCTAGAAGACAATCAAATAGAAAATCTTTTCTACATGCAAACTACAACCTAGCCTCTAAAAACGTGCGTCCTTGACAAATAACTCTAGACTCGTAACGAAAACTCAGTGACCCACTGATTCATTACAGTACCTCCACAAGAACGTTCTTTAACGTTAACTAGCTGTAGTGTGTGTATACTGTATAAACGTCATGACAATAATAATCATATCTTAGAACAGACAGCTCTATTGTCGCAACATGTTCTGTACCGTGTCATGCCACATAACACCACGTAGCGCAAAAATGTCACACGAAGCACAATACTTGTAAGTTTGAGCTGTAGTCAGCTCACATCAAATTGTAATCACATAAACTAACTGCTTCGTCATAATCTATTTGATGAATAAATTATTAGTATACCGTATAAACGTTTTGATAAATGGGTGTACTGTTGGTTTTGAGTGGCCTATTGTATTACCCATAGAACGTATCGAGTCAACATTTCTTAATCATTCCGTCTCCAGTTAATACACCTTGCTAATAAGAGTACAGTCACAGATTAAAGTCGACTGATGGCGGTGAATAAAGACGTCAAAACAATTAAGAAAATAAATGTAGTACATTATATAAGTAACAATGTAAAGCAACACGTTGCAAGACGTGTAATTCTTAGCGAATACGGCTTTAACGTGCGTTCATCACAAAGCGAGGGGAGTTAAAAGCGTTTTACTTTTAACAGTAAGTTATCTCAGAAGGCATAGATCATTGTCGTGGCCATAAAGACTGTTCTCGGTAGCGGCCAAACGAGTTTGTATGTAAAGTGTTGCTCTCGTAACATATGCAGAATAGCCAATGAGGACGCTTCTCAGGAACACGCGTCGACAATTATACGTTTGCGCTTTTTGCGTTGGAAATTAAATGCAGTTTGCGAAACGTTTGTTTTCCTGTACCTAATAAGCAGATTTAAAAGTAATAATATATCTGGCCACTTGTTTTGCGCTTCCATATAAATCCTTACTTCCCTACTAATATTATAAATGCGAAAGTAACTCTGTCTGTCTGTTACACTTTCACGCAAACCACTGAACCGATTTTGATTAAATTTATTACAAAGATAGACTAGACCTTAGCAAAGGATATAGGTTACCTTTCGTTGTAAAAAAGGGCATGAAGGGGTTGAAATAAGGGATGAAAGCTTGTATAGGAATTTGTCATTATCGCGCCTAAACCGCAACCGATTTTGATGAAATTTATGACCGAGATAGAGTAGACTTTCAGAAAGGACATAGGTTACCTTTTGTAGTAAAAAAAGGCAAAGGGGTTAAAATAAGGGATAAAAGTTTGTATGGAAATTCGTCATTATCAACATACAACCGATTTTAGATGACATTTGGTACAAAGATAGACTAGACCTTGGGAAAGGACATAGGTTATACCTATAAAAAAACATGAAGGGGTTGAAATGAAATAAGTGATGAAAGTTTGTATGGGAATTCGTCGTTATCGAAGCTAAAACCATGAGACTGTATTAAGCCACTTGATAAGAAGTAAATAAGTAAACATTTGTTGCAGCTATTTTAAAATTTCTACCTGTATGGGATGAAATAGGAGACAAAAGTTCGCGTGGAAGCCCTCTATTTTTACAATATGTATATTTTTCGACAACTTTGTATGATTAGTAAAATTGCCGTCTTAATATTATACACGTCGCGCGAGTACTGGACACGCCAAGCGCCATATACAATGAAAGATGCGTCGGCGGCGGTGCAGCGCGGCGTAGTGAGTGAGTTTGTAACATTACCAAAAATGTTGCAGCAGTGTTATGTGTTAGGTTTCGGATGAATGTACGATGTCCCACAAAAAAGCAATCGAAGCACTATATCGCGCTATTAGAGATGCTGGTGGTGATTTAGCTGGTGACTTTAAACAGACACTGCCGGTTATTACTAGGGGTACACCGCCAGATAAAATAAATGCCTGTTTGAAGGCGTCTTTATTACGGGTACACGTAATTAAGTTTTGTCTGACTACAAAAAAATATGCAACCCAGAGAAATATGCGGCTGTTCTTCTAAAAGTCGGAGAAGATTGTATGCTAACGGCATGATTACACTAAAACGTGAATTCTGTCAAATTAGCGATAACATAGATAATTTATATAATAATGTATATCCAGATCTACAAATAAGTATATATGGGCAATCGAGAATGGGTGTGTGACAGGTCAATTTCGGCGTCGACAAATGAGACAGTAGGTCCGATAAACGACCAAATTACGTCAGATGTTGAGGGAGATGTTGTCGTGTTTTCTTAATAGAAAATGTTATGGACACTGAACAAGTGACATCGTACCCTCTAGAGTATCTCAACTCTTTAAAATTATCAGGAGTGCCTTCCCATAAGTTAAGGCTGAAAGTTGGTATTCCAGTCCTGTTAATGAGAAATCTTGACGCATCAAGGCTATGTAATGGTATACGGCAACAAATTACTCATCTAGGACACAATATTATAAAAGTTATAATCATGACTAGAATGGCAAAAAGAGAAAATCTTTTAATTCCCCGTATTCCGGTGATTTCGACCGATTTGCCATTTCAGTTTAAAACGTCTATTCCCAGGTTACCACGAGCTTTTTTACCACTGAGAGTACATATTCCCATATAAGCAGCATTTACGATAATAATAAACAAAATTGTTTTCCACTATGTGGCGTGCTCACCAGTATCATACCCGCTCTTTATGTTTTAGCAAAGGATGTAAAAACAAAAATCGTAATTTATAAAAATGTATTAAATTAAGCTATGTGCAGTAAACCACAGCATTTATATGTGTATTATTTGCAAAATAAGTTGCTTAAAAAATAAAATGCTACCCAAAGTAAATATTCCACGCGGACGAAGACCTATGTAAAACACAAATCAGTATAAAATAAATATATATGGATGGATTAAACAACGTATTTAAGAAGTTTACAAGATATATACAAAAACAACTAAATCATAAAAATAATATTAAACTTTTGCCAAAAAAAAAACACTAATGGTCTTTACATTGCGTGATTCATAATTAAATTCAAACAGAATAGTTATCTATATGCCTATATAATTATAATATGCCGAAGTATCAGATAATTTAAGTACCAAGAAATGTAATGTCACGATTCCTTGTCGATACTATTAACGAATGTGGTTACTTAAATAGTAAAGACTTAAAATAGTTTTTCTCCGTTACCTAATGCAAACATCGAACACGACAAGCATCACTTTGTTGTAATCGCCTTACGTAATAATTATTCTCATTTAGTGAAAGCTCTAATTGCACCAACGATTTGTCTGGTTCTAGACAAAAAGCCCAAGTTGTTGTTGCATGTGTGTGCAAGTTATAATTACATTGCTTCCAACGCCAAAGCCCACAAAACGTAATTATACAAAGTCTGCACTGGATAGAAGCCCACCTGACAAAAGTCAAAACTTCCAACACTATACAGACAAATTTAAACCCTATTGTGCAACGTTTAGGGTCCATATTTGATCAATAAAAATTAATAACGAATTTTCAGCAAGGATTTCCCCTTTTAAGCTACGTCTGAAATATACGTTAGCGACACAAATAAAATAGGTGCAGTCTGCCGCCCACCGCAATGTAGGGATTAATTCGCTTTGCCTGTGATGTTTTAATTAAGTTCTTTTTGCATTCTACCACTACTGAGTCAGTCCGCCATGTTTGTAGTTTCATACCTACGTGCAGGTAATTAATGAGTTCAAAGAATTGTTTAATTTGAACTTAAGCTCGACTGTTTGAAATATAAGTCCCGGAAACAATTGGCTTACACTGCTTTAATTTTTTCGTCGTCATTATTTATATTAGGGGCCCACGTGTTAACACTATAACAGGATGTTTGAAACACCAAATCGCTGCGCTAAGTACATACTTCATTTCCTATTAGATATTATTTGTGAGTATTCGTGTTTGTAGATAAGCCGCTTGGTCGTGAACACTCGTGGCTCAGAAAGCGTTATTTTGATAATATATTAATGTGAAGTGGTCGTATATTCTCATGGCAAGAGGAGAGGGCCGTTTTATTTTTGAAAATGATTCCATCAGTCACAGATAACGTTCCTGGGGCGTCACAAAAAACTGTAATGCTTCGTATTATGTGTCACGTACAATTTTGAAGTAACTAAATATTGTTCAGTCAACTTCGCTGGATATTTCTGTGACATTATAGCCCGTTAAGCGCGCGGGAGTCACACGTAATTGATTTATGCAATCGGAAATACCATCATGTTTCATAAAATGATTACGTTTTCTATGATACTGCACAAATAAAAATCTCAACATTTTCTTTGATTTTTATACGATCATAACTTTATAGACTATCTCTTGCATTAATAAAATGTATGGAATTTTCGTGAAAACATCGATGATTAATAATATTGAATTCAACTAATTTTAAACCAGTTTTGGACTAATTATAATACAACTCATTAACGAAGCTAAAACAGTAGAATAAAAAATAATTTAGGTATTCATAATAATAACATGAACAGATTCTTATTGCCGTGTAATAAGGAAAACAAAAGCCGAGAGCAAACACAATAAACAAAAGTGTTACAACCAGTTACAGTTTATACAACAGTGGTTTATTGTAATTAAAAATATTATCGTCGCATATATTAAGAAATATTAGCACGTAAATGCCATTGAATGTTGTAAAAAATCTCAAAGAAGTTATGAATCATTGAGACGCATGATGTAGGTAGCATCCGATTGTAGCGGGTGACGTATACAGAGCGAACATCGTTTTTATCGTTGACATTATTAAGCACAGAATTGAAGAGCAGTGCGAGTCCGGCGTACGTTATTGTATTAGGTATATCAGTCGCACAATAAAAGAGCTTTTAAAAACATCGTGTGGTATCTTAGCGGCCATACAGACGCTCGTGTTACGCGTTGTTTTGAAAGCGCATAGACCGATTACGATTACGTTTCCAACGAAGTGTCGACTTCGGGTTACGTTTTATACCGTCATTTGAATCTCTCGCTCGGATGTTTGGTCCGAAACGCTCGTTCATTAGCATTTTATGACTGATACGACCGATAAAAGTGTAATAAGACGCATTGAACGGGTCATATGATGTGATAGACGTCCCGGCCCGGCACGGCAGTATACTCTAGAGGAAGTTGGCACTTCGTTATTGGTCCATACCCATTCAGTTCGACGCATTCTGATTCATTCAATGGGCATTATTGTACATTTTAGATATTCCTATAGTGTGTTTGTTTGTTTTATGCGTTTGAGAGCTGATATTCCAGTGTGATATCATTTATAACTCACATGTCATGACTCATAACTTCGAGTTATATTCGCAATACAAAATGTACCTGAAGCATACACATTGTTTTTAAAAGGATCCAGATTTTGGAATTAAAAGCAAATTATTGAACTAATAAAATAATTCAAAGTTTCAAATAAACACTTTAAATTGTAATAAAATCGTTCGCCACTTCACAGGGCGCATGTTGCATCGTAATTGCTTCATCGTCGCGTTTGAGAAACATACATAAATGAACCATTCATATGCTCTGAATATCATCAGATATCCGCTCATTCATTTACTGATATATAGAAGCAGTACAGACGGAACGGAAGCTTCTTTGAAGTTTACTCAGTGAAATGTCTATGCCAAAATTTCAAGGCAGACTAAAGGCTAAACGATTCAATTGACGACACTTGAAACCGATTAACAACGACCTACCTAAAAGCTTATAGATTCAATTGTTGAAGTCATGGCTCACGCTGGGGCAGGTGACAGCTCTCCGTGCGCCATCTGCCGTTGACAACGAATGTCCACGCTTAGATCTGTTCTGAATGGCCTCACACCCCCGGCTAGACATAAAGTCAAACAGACCAGGGGCGCGGAGGATCGTAAAGTTTTTTAGAACGTCTCTCGACAAAACGCGAATCGTAAAAGTAATTGAAGCCTATTCATATTAATAGACATTTACGAGGTCTACACCATAAAACAGAGATTGTCATCGCGACTTACGCAATATCAGTGCGAATAGGCGATCATGTTCTATTAATTCGTTTTTGTTTGCCGAATAGTTTTTATTGATGGTAAATCATCCATACCGGATTTGTTTCCATGAATATTTAGTAGCTAGTTCGTTTGAAGTTGGCACGGTTTCTAAGATAAGAGTTGTCTTTGGGTGTCATACAGAAGGGCGTCGATAATGTTATTAATCTGTTTTATTTAACATGGACACATCTGCCGTGTTTGAAACGCGCGCAGGCGTCGCGTCGTATCGGGCATATCACATATTTTATTGTTATGACGTAGTATATATCTATACAGCGTTTCCCCGATCACAGATAAATAGAAAGGACATTAGGCTCGCAGCTGTCGCTCCTTCTCCTTGGGGACTCTCGCAATTTTCCTACCCTTAGTTTAATTCGAATCCCGAAAGGTTTTCCTCCGAATATTTATTATTATATCTTTATTAACGTTCGCGTTTCGTTTCGTCTCGTTTATTGCGAATAAGATTTGTGTTCCGGACTCGTTCGGTGAGCGTCAGCGTGATAGTTTTTATGTGTTGTTTCATGTTCGAAAGCTAATAAAATATGCACCTGTCTAATAAATATCAGTGCGAACATGTTGTGATAACAGGGCTCCTCTCTCGTGGCTATAAATTATGCTGGTGGGTGGATAACTTGGAATTCTTAAGGCCGGATTTTAGATCAAGTCTTAAAATGAGACCGCATCAGTTTTTAAATTTATAATGTATGTAAAAGGTTATGAGTATTCACACAAGTCATTTCAGGTTGAATATTATAACATAATTAAAGCTAATATAGCCGATCTTTAGATTAAGAAACAAATTGTATGTTAAACGAAATGTCCAGAAGGAAATGTAATTATTCAATTCATAAAGCTTTATTATCTAACAGTATCACTGTTGTTTGTGTTGCGTAAGGCGGTTGCTCGCTCCGTAATCAGCCAACGATAACAATTGCTTTAATATGAACAATTACAACACATTATTAAAATGTTAATTAGTTAATTATTGGTGCTAAGTGCCTCGTTATAACATACGCTTATAAAGCATATTTACATAAACATAAATTCAATAAATATTAAATATACAGTTATTATTATTGCTACTCATGAAAGTGTATTTAAAGAAAGAATTTAGTATGATGTATTCTGGCATCAATACGATACGCGAGTGCGTATCTAATAGGTAATCTAATTACGCGAACTGAGTGCCTTCTAATATTTTATTCGAACCCTCTCCTCGTTGTTTATATCAGCTATATTTTAAGTCGAAATGCAATATCGTAACGTAATTTAAAACGAATTAGTATACCCCTGCCAAGCTCCCAAATTTGAATACCGCATGGATGCTCGCGCCCCATCAGATAGGTACGATACCTTTAAAAAACAAAGGGCGAAATGCTGTTATATTTTATAATTTGAGCCCCGCCCCACCCGTGGCGAGAAGCGCAAATGTTTTTTAGAATATACCCCCTAATGTACCAAACGTCTAGGTAGAGAGCTTTCGCACAAAACGACCGCTTTTATCTCTGGAAAAATTGTTGTTTCGTCTAATAGTGTTGCGGAATACGACTATTTAATAGCTCCTCTCTTTGAGTGAAGGAGGTATTATTTTATCTCCTTATACCTATCTCGACTTTCCGAGTGATCAGAAATGGGGACGCCCATTTAGTGACCCGTTCCGCAAGAAGAAAAGGATAAATAACTTTACAAAAATACGGTTATGTGCTATTTCGCGATGTTGATTTACAAACTACGAGTGCGCGAGTGTGAAACGCTTCCAATTACAAAACTAAATCCGAAAACAAATTGCTTGCAAACCACATTATCCCCCAGTGGTTCGCCCCACGGTCAGGCTGGCCAAAAATGGCGGCTGTTGCTAATAACTCCCGCACGGACAGGGCGGGGCGAAGGGGTGTTATGGGGTTGCAAACATGCAAATTTAATTTGCTCGTATGCAACGCAGGCGGTCGACGCCGACGGAGGTCGTTAGTTTCTCTATTGTACACTTATTAATTCAACTGTATAATTTATGGCGATACAATTTTCAACGTTGGAACTCTCTGTGCTAGGCGCATAAATTGTTTTTAATTGAAACTTAATGCGGGCGAGATAATATATGTAGGCATAGATGCATAAGGGAAGATATCTGCTGTTTTTAATTAAGAGTCATCCCTTTATGTATAAGCGGGTACATAAACAAAGCTTCCTGTACACGGAGGATGCACGTATCTTTCTATCGATTTATAAAATTTATACAAATAAGAAACTAAATAAAAAAATACTGTGTATGCTTTAAATCTCATAAATGCTCGAGACATTAGAATTTAAACATGTATAGAGTCGGAATTAGATAGACGAAGTGGCGCGCAGTCAGACGAATCAAGTTCATTCGTACATACGCAAGACTGTGAGTAACGAAGAAATCCTCTAAATCTTAGTAAAACTCATACAAATTCCTGTTAAAATTTGCCAATAACTGGCAACTCAATAACCGTTAGCTTTTATCACTCTCATTTCTCTAAGGATTCCTTGCTAGGCGGTTTCGCTGCGATGAAATTTCATAGTAATTATTTCAGCATCTCTAAGTCGTTGAAAGGCTCATGAAGGCTACCGTGTTATTTTCATAGGTACTTCGTAATTGTCAGTTTAAAGCGTTTTAATTACGGAGTCGCTATTCCAAGGGTGTAATGCACCCTTAAGCGCTCAACGACAGAGGCCTCCCTTATGTGCTTGTAAACTATGATAGGGCCACGTCCCACGCATGTTGCCGCTTAAAAGGGCCAGTTTCGTGTTTGTATTACTGTGTTAAACAGTCACTGCGTTTACTCAGTTAATTATAATAGGTAATAATTTAGGCCTTTATAGGTCCTTAGCTCATCGTATAAAATAATTCACAGAGACATATACTTTTAGTGGAGAAGTACAGGCGGTACGGCTGTGAGCTGTGACGTAATAGTTACTAGTGGAAAGCTCGAGCAAATATTGTATAAAGTAGTTCAATGTAAACATTTTTCTCATCTCACAATAAACTCGATGGAAAGCTCAGATAATACAGAAGGCTCCTCGCCGTTGATATTAATCACCCCATAAGATACCTCATTCCCGTCACGCTACTTATCTCGTTCATTCAAGTATCTTCGTATAAATCTTAAGTATTTAATGAACCAGAAAATATCTAAGCGCAATTAAGGGGCTTTAATAACTCAAGAACGCGCTTAATATTTCCCCCCTCGGTCTCCTCCCCTCGTTATAAGGCGAGTGATTAAATCGAGCCTCTCTCGCACTCTAGAGACTTCAGCCCGCCATTTGCAATGCCGCAATTATAATTAAAAATTAATCCCGATTCATGAAGTTTCATTAAAATTCTTCTTTGTAAATTTTCGGGTTCTAAATCAACGCATTAATATCTATGAATGGAAATGTGTTTTAGAATCTCCTTGGTAATGTAATCTATTCGGCCATGTTTTGCCCCTCCTTGAATATAAGGTGCTTAGGCCAAAAAACCGTTTAAGATTCCTCCAGCTTATCTACTTTTATTTATTATACGCCCGAAATATGCAAAAATGATAGAGAAATTCAAATTTCTCGAGTTATTTCAGGCGCACCTTCACTTACATTACGGCGTCGTGATATAAGGCCCTTAACGGAGAGTTTGGAGCACACATACGCGCCGGGGTAAGCTGTTATGTTCATAAAGCTACACGTGGAATTACCCAACATACAGTTATGTTAATGTTGGACCTCCCTCACCGGGCCAAAAAAGATAGGATTGCAAATTTGCGGCGGACAATTTATGATGGCCGTATAGCTCCCCTTGGACGTGGGGGTAAAATAGACCTATTGGCATTTGGGTGAGCTAGCCGCGCTCGTTGTCGGTCAAAATGACCCTAAACATTTTATTTGGTAGCATCGCTATTCACCTAACGTGTTGGAATGGCGCCGACTAATCTTGAGCTACCATTTAAGGGGTGTTTCGCGGGTTTTTCGTATAAATATGGCTGGAGATTACACGCGTTCGCATGGGGCTTTAACGAGATGTAGGTGCGTAACGGTCCTAATATATTTTATTTTTAGAGGGATACGTAGCTCGTAGTATACGTACAATTGTGTAATATACGAGGAAAAATTATTACTTTAATGTTATGCCTGTTTCTTGATGCGATTATGTGCTATCTGTTCCTTCGCAGCTAGGGGACTTAATCTATAGATTTCCATGCGTTTACACCCCAAGCTTACATCGTATTACATACCCACAGGGTGCAAGAAATTATGCGTTCGGAGCTCGAATCCCAATTTATAGCCAATCGATTAGCACCAGCGAGAGGGCTTTGTTTAATTGGAGTGCTACCGTGATTGGATTAACAGGCTCAGAGTAGGTAGGCCGCTATTACTTCCGTAGGTAATGAATGAAAAAGGTAAAAGCCAGAAACGTACAACTAGGAGATATTGTTTGGAAAAACCGAGTCCCATATCATTGTGGTGTTTCTATTCTCATTTTTCTCATTTTATCTTATGTTTGTATAAGGTGATTGATATTAGGTACTCAAACAAATCACTGTATAAAAAGTAATGGTAACATATTGTTGAGGCTGTGTTCACTAAAATAAGTACTTATCTGTATTCCCACGTCGATATCTTCCCGAATGTAAATATGACACCCCATAAACTGAATGTTTTATCGGCTGCCACTACCATTCCAATTTATTCTGGTCATTTTTGTCTACTTCGAGGGTGACCAATTTTTAGGGGAGAATTTATGAGTTTTATTATGACTTTTTTTGGGCTAATACCACCTTAGAACTACCTCTGTGTAGCCAGCCCTCGGGTGAACAAATAATATTTATCAAAACCCGCTCTACTTATTGTGAATTATAACTTATTTAATTGACCAAAGAGTACAACTTTACAGGCTACCTCTCAAATTTAAACATTAAAATATATTTTACAAAGTGACGAAGTGTTTCGAAAACATCAACACGAACTTTTTGTGAATGTAGTTGTAAAACAAAACGAAGTAGGTATTATGTTCGAGCTTAAAACAAGTACTTACATTCGTGTGAAACAAAAACAATTATTACGCTTACTGGTCGTTAAGTACGAGTACCTACTCATACGTAAATGTTTAACATTAAGTGTCTAGTAACATGTAAAACCCATAAATTTGTAACAAGTTTACAATTTATCAAATAGATAGAGATCGCTATCGTGCAGATAGTCGCCTTCCCGCATTGTAATCCGTTGTTTAGGACACAGTACGCAGCGTA
The DNA here is from genome assembly GCA_963564715.1 of Catocala sponsa. Lineage (NCBI taxonomy): Eukaryota > Metazoa > Arthropoda > Insecta > Lepidoptera > Erebidae > Catocala > Catocala sponsa. The sequence goes on along the minus strand of OY751337.1, from coordinate 17,157,496 downwards.
CTAACAAAATATTCTGATCTCGTACCAAAGTAACGCCCTCCGCCGCCGGCCCCCGCTATTTATACCTCTGTTATTGGCACTTCTTCAATGTCAGACGCACCCTGCGCCTGTCCCCTGATCCCCTAAACCCCACGGATGCCCCTTCGCATCCCTCCGACATACATTACACAACACCACTCGAATGCTAACGGCTGTATAAAATTATATCAATTGCATGGATTTTATTGTCAAATTACAATTTCAGATTCGACACCTCGTACGTCATGAGCATAGGAAGGGTAATTCTAATTTCCCCCTGGACCATTCTCCCCAACTAAAAAGTAGCATTTATCCACCGACTCATTGAAATCTTGTCCTCCAATCGCAGATTCATATCGTAATGTAAACATGGAATTTATCGCGACTCAGTATCCGGTCGGCGGTTACTAAGAAACATGCTAACCAACCAGTATTATTAAAAATATAGATATATTGCCTTAATTACGCCAAAGGGCTGGCAGCTCATAGGCGAAGGCATGCCCCATTGATGTATAAAATCGTTTACATTATCGATTATCAAACAGAGCGTATTTTAAGATTACAGATGTAAGCACTACTATTTATACCGAACGATTGAGCTCCAACACGCGTATCATGTTTGACTGCTCTTGATGTAAATAATTTGTATGTTTGTGTTACATATCTACACACATCACACACAAACACACATCTGACATCACATACATTTTTCTACTTTTTTCTAAACTCTATCTAATCTATCTCTTGCACATAAAACAAAAACTATTTGTTTAGTATAATACGTATTATATGTAGTAGCTTCAATTAGACACGTTTAACTTTTCGTGTATATCACGAAACAGTTTTTATCTCTACATTCAAGGAAAAGAAATTTTTTCTTTGCTAAAGAAAAACAACATAAACTTATCTCTCAAAGAACCCAAGTTTAGTCTACCAGAAACTTATGTTAACTGCCGACCTAAACTTATGTAATACAACTTATATACATATATATAATGAATCTCAATGTACAAATGTAATTTGCAGAGTAGGTATAGCGAATACATTCGCACTAAATAATTTCATTTCTATAAATAATAGTGAGTCCATTTAAGTAACAGGTCGTGGGTGGCTTGTAATTAACAATCCTTGATTACTATTTTCCAAGGTTAATTTCCATAAACCGCAGGCAATACGAGCAAGGCCTAGATTAAATCCATTATTCATGTTCGCAACATGAAAGCAACATGAGAATGACATCGCCGATGTCATATAACTAGATAAAGTCATTAAATTGTTTTAATTATTAATTCGATCGAAGACTCCAGAGGTCTCAGCACAGATGCGGCTGACCTCAAAAGGCAGGCGCGTCAAAAATCCCCGCGTCGTGCAATTGAGCTTCTCTATAATAAAATCACGATTTAATTTCTTATTAGTGGTGATTAAATTACTTTAAACGTCGCCGTAATTGGCCGGAGCAAGCCAAAGTTGCTTACACTCCAGACAGGACGAATGCGAAGTGATTTTTTCTTACAAAAGAAAAAACAAAATGTCGAATTCCTTGTATAGTTTGCGCGGGAATGTAAATTTCTGGGTCACACGAAACGTTAATTATGACGTCATTTGTTATATGTAACGAGCAAGTGGACTATTTGACGGTGTGAAAACGTCATAAAAGTTGTTGTATATAGTTTCATAATACTTTAACATGCATATCAACGCATCTGTTTGATTTTACTAAACTTTTCACATAAATCTCGACAAAATGTTCGCATTAATTTTTATTGGGCTTTCTAGGAGGACGTAACATGAAACAAAAGAAAAAATATCGTTTATTTATATTCTAGGAGCGAAGTAAAAATAACGTGTGAGACAGCTATAGCGTATTTCATAAGTGAATGAATATAGTGGCATATCTATTGACTACCGAGCTTTACATGATTTATAGCTCGTTTGGGCAATAATAATAAGACGATGTTTTTTTTTTGGATTCCGGCTTTATATTACTTATAATATATCAGGCCAGGTCATAACGCCTACAGTTCCCAAAAGGGAATGCCCGATGAAAGATGGTGGTCGTACATTTCCTTTTCGGTGTTCTTACATATTTATTGTAATGGACAGTTAAAATATAAGATAAGCAGAGCCTAATGTGTTTTACATTAGTGAAAATATATTTGTTCGTTTATCTACAAAAGTACTTAATGCCCAATTTTAAAATTAAAAATCCATTCGACTCAATCGTTTTGTATCCAAGTCGTAAAGAAACTCAACGAGGTACCTAATACGATACGATCCAAACAATGCCGGGCCCGGATCGAGGTGTCGCCCCATTCCGCAAAAGGCCTTACAAAGGTGAAACGAACCCCCACTCTCCCCACCATATATCAAGATCCGTATCTGAGATTTACGGAGCGCGCTGTGACCGCGATTGTATCTCCCAGATTAATGCGCAAGAGTGTCGCACTGCCCCAACAGCCTGTAGGTAACATTACCTCCTGTTTCTTTCTACACCTTATTTACTGGACGTTGTTGATACGGCATGTTGATCGTCCCAGATAAACCGACGTGTTTAATTACCTATTACACCTATCAACTTACAATTACCTATGAATTTAGATATTATTTAATTAACTAGGTATTATTTATATATGTAAAGTATTAGATTGTAAATGCATTTTTAAACGAACGATTTACATCGCTTGTAACGCATAAATACGTGTTGAATCGACGTTACACCGAATGTATGCCAGTTACGTTGTGTTTGTACTTTATGTCGATTAGAGAAGATTTCCTTATTTGGTATTCATAAGGATGTTCAATATTGTCAAACATCGTGGCGCATCAACATTTATAAGACACATAACATAAACCTCCGAGATCGTTTATAAAGAAATGTTTGGAAGCATGATCGTAGTTTACATCTATTTTCCATAACCGTACAAGCTTAGTGGCATGAAATGTCAGTAAATCACCTCCGGGCATGTCGCCCGGCTTCCTCGTACGTGTGTAATGCGCAACTCTGGTCAGCGAGCCAATTTGTTTTTATTGAGACTACCCCCGAGTTATGCAAACTGGTCGGAAACGCTGAGCCCGCTGTAAACAAACTTAAACGCGACCATTATACGCTGACCTCAGCGCCGGTACGGCACGTCACAAATTAGGCGGCGTGAGCCGGCTCTACATTGGTCGGTGCTGGTGGCCAAGTCTACCTTTAATCTCGAAGCAAATGTTTTCACAAGCGTCTGCGTTTGGCCTCCGAGGCCGCGGTCAGACGTGTGTAAACAATACTCAACGTTAATAGAGATATAAATTGTACACATTCCGTTTAATCCCTTTGAGAGCAATCGACGACGCCTATAGCGTTACGAAACGCTGTGTTATCGGTCCGACCAGACGCGCCCCGTCCATACCTCGTCGCTCCATGTGGACTTTCGGCGCGGTCCCTTTATGTGTTATAAGTTTATAACAAACGTCAGATCAAACTCTTAGGCTTACTCCAACGGATCCTAAACCAACAGCTTACGTACATAAATAGCGCACGATTTATTCGCAGAACCATACGTTCTAACTAATGATAGCGTCAAATTTGAAATATCCTATAAACTGTCTAGAACGTAACATTAGCATTAGTTGGTATCTAAATTTCAAGTCATAGCAGACGAATAATATAAATTTGTAGGAGCGAACTGGCAGACGACATCGTATCAATATTAGCATAACGTAGTTGGCGTAAACGGAGCAAACTAAGCTTTCAGAAAGTTCGACGGACTGTTGAACAATGCCTCCGCTCACATTCTTGTAGCTATTGAGTCACGTCTTTGAGCGCTATGTACTAAAAACACCCTGTATAACGTATATAATGCTACGTCTAACTGCGGTGAACATTGTAAGCCCGTGTTGCGGAATAAAAATTAGCTCTTTCATATTATTATAAACATGAAATCCTATGTTAATCAGTACCAAATCGCTACGTAAGCGCTATTAATTCTAGTGAGTAATGTATTTCAAGGAAATTCTACATCTTGAATATTTAAACCTACACCTAGTTGTTCGAACTCTGTCAACGTTTGTGTTCAACTTGCCAACTGAGTTCGATATTCGTTGAATCGATATTGCGAATATTAATTCGATGTTCAACGAATCGGTTTTGTGAATTTTAATTGTGTGCTTAAAATAATTTTTGCTTAAGAATTAGATCGAAGCTATTCATATCACGTCAAATAAATAATTTTGCTTCCTCATAGGCGACTCATTCGTCTATTCTGAACAGCGACGTAATCTTGGCAATGTGAACGAAGTACATGATATAGTATTCATTATTCACAATCGATACATATTAATTAAATACAGTTTTCAATTAATCCTTAGCTAGAAAATATCCATGAATGAACAAAATGAGAACATTAACATAACAATACGTGCATACGAGTTATAGCTTATTCATGGCACAAATCGATCGGAGACTGTTATAGCATTTGTAATATTATGAGAAAGATGAATAGCTGCATTACCGTATAACTTTTTCATATTATTGGCTGCAAATATAACAGAATTGCAATATTTTAATCAAATATGTTTATAGGATAGCGGTTTTATTTAAATCTGCGTATTAATTTCAAAAGCGGTTAGTTGATTCATATATTCTGTTACAATGTTGGATTAATTAAGTACTGTGGGTTAAATTAGCTCTTTATAACAGATTTGCTGAAGGTTTATGTGCTTCTACAGCGCAAGTATTAAACTTAAGTCTAGAGCTTATTTCATGACGCCTACAATTTACATTCTAAATTATTCTTTTCGGTTTTCCATGAAATGTTCTATACTATTTTAATCGTAAAATAAAACGTCACGTTTGTGATTTACCGAAAGGTTAGGCGAACTGTAGGTATTACATCATTATTCTTTATTCCTTGCGTAGTAGGTAGTGTTGAGCGTAATAGACCTTTAGCCTAATTAAAGCAGTCAAGTGGTTTTAAATTTTTTTTGTATTGAGTCCCAAAAATAAAGAGACTGGCAGAATCGAATTCGGTCGAATCGAAATCGAAATCGCTCGACGCAGCAAAATCCACGTACAGAAAACTAACGTTAGAATTTATTTTTTTAAATCTTTGTTTATGGAGCTTTGTCAATTATATGACTATGCCGCTCCATTGGACCTACTCTTACACTATACTTCACAGCAAAATCTTAAACAATATGTAACTAATCAGTAATCACTGTACACGTCGTCGTAAGCCAACTTGTACAGTACGATACAATAATTTTGCTGTCTTAGACAGCGGGTATGTAAGAACACAATTACGGCATCCGACATTTATTAAATCTATACAATAATACATCAAATCTAATGTCTTCGTTGTGGACACACTCCAACATACTATGTAATCTCCATCCTCTATTACTCTGCACTCGGAACAAAGTGGTGATGGCACTTTTTTCATTAAAAAAGCAAATGTATTAAGCGGAATGTGTCCGGATCGAAGTCTAAAGGCTGTTATCAACGTATCTCTGTTTGCAGTGAAATGCTCAAACCACGGACACTTCAAAGGTTCATTTTGCAATGTCCTATACCAAATATGGTATAGGAAAGGAATATCCTTTATCCCTGGTAAAGGAATATCCTTTATCCCTGGATGTTTCACAGAAATTACCTTTCTACATTTCAAAACAATATTCTTTAACTATGTAAAAGCAATCTGAGAAGTATGGGGCAACATTAATAGACACGCCATCACAAGAAGCTTCTTTTGCTAATACATCTCATTCCCTACTAAACCAATATGTATATCTCTCTATGTCTCTCCCTATGAGTACATATGGGTTCCGAAGGCTCGCACACCTATCTCTCGCAATCCTTTTGTTCATTCTTTTGTTTCTTTCTGTTAGGCCGGGAACGTACGAAGTACCGAGATACCCCTGGTATTGCAAACGATATGGTACCTATTTTTATTATATTATTATTTGGGATTATACAGGAACCGTTTGGAACAGATTGGGTGTATAAATCCAACATGAAAGCTTGATTGGCAGCTGTGTTTTTCAATAATAACAATCATATAAAGAGGTTTGCTTCTTTGTCTAGTACCTAAACTATTTCTATCGTATAGCTCATCCGATTACTATAAACATCTATCTGATTAATTGAATGCATTTATGCCAATCACATTACATGGACTAATCTGCTTAATATACATGACTGTAGTACAACTATACATTTATACAATCTCGTAGCTCAGTCGTGGGGGGCCACTAGATAAATAACGGGCAAACAAACAACGTCGTGCACTCATCAGTATTTGAATGCATTACTTGCAATGGGCTTTAAAGTCTAGAAGCGTTCAATCCTTACATTGCATCTAATATTAAACATACGATGGTGTCTGCCCGTTTCCTTGACGATAAAACTATAAATACATCTACAATTTTGATTGAAAATAAGAGAACAAGATCCTATATTTAAAATGTATTATTTTTATTGAAACACTGCTAAGTTGCCATTTAAAAGTCAATAAAAATAGCTAAACAAGCTGTATGATTTTAATGCGTTATATTCGAATAAATATATGACAGAATTAGAAAACCATAGACACATCTTTTAAACACATCTTTGTTAAAAGAATTCAGTCTATCCTTATAGATTTCTGAGGATTCCTTTTATCTACAAAATATTCATTGTATTCTTTTTTCCATTATATGGAATTCACACAATACACTTTGATCGATAGGTAGCAATAAAATTTCAGTTTTATGCCAACAGGATACAGATTAAAATTGCAAAACAACAACCATCAAATAATCACGTTATCGGATAAAAAATATACAGGCTCGCACTTAAGCTTATGTACATACATCACGATGTGTTTAAAATTGTGTGTAAAATTATATACAAAGGAAGTAAAACCGCTTTATAATCAAAATACAAAAGTCTGTGCAAGGACACTACCTATATTTATGTCGGCCTCGATGGCGTAGTGGTTATTGTAACCGACTGCCACGCCTGAGGTCGCGGGTTCGATTCCCGCACAAGTCAAACATTTGTGTGCATGAACATGGATGTTTGTCTTGGTCTGGGTGTTTCTATGTATAATATGTATGTATTTACAAAAAAGTATATATGTATGTTTAACCATTGTCTAGTACGCATAGTACAAGCACTGCTTAGTTTGGGCTAGATGGTGTTGTGTGTATGTGATAGATAAATGTATTATTATTAATATATTATATTATATTATTTTTTGAATAATTAAACATTTTATGCGTTATATTACAATAACTACTATATATTTGACCGATAAAAGCTTAGAAAATATTTGTTGTGTTACCATTTTAGGTAGGTAATAGCCTTATATCAAGCATTTACCGTAAGCCCGTTTGACGCTTGTGGTATAAAAAACCATACTGAAGTAATGAGAATCTTTACGTAAAAAATACTGTAATGTAGTTACAAATATGTTTTCCTTTTCTCAAAAATAACATAAAATAAAAAATACCAAGAAACCTGTAACATCAGCACACCAGTGACAGGGCAAACGGTCCGTTTGCAGTATTAATAAAATCATTAGTTTTGTTTCCAAGAAGCCGTTGAAATATGGAAGCCACGGTCAAGTACATTCGGTACGCCAATGTTTATATAATTTAGGCAAACGAGTTTCATTCATAAAGTGTAATAAAAAATGTATCTACGGTTTGTTTGTTTTTATAGCTAGAAAAAGCTAGGCGCTTAGGTCTATACTACGTGTTAAAGTGTGTAATCGATGGCTACGGTTAATGTTAAATAAAACAATCGTTGACTCTGTCGACATACAAATGAACAGAGTGCAACAATCCATTCTTATTTAATACTTTCGTCATGCAGAATATTGAAACTATAAGGAGTTATGATGTATGCGCTTTTTACTTATAGAAACGGCGTCGGATCGGTGTCCATTTATAGAATTTAAACGATGAGCTACGGGATGTTTAATTGCTGAGCCGAACGCCTTTTCATCGCGCTATAGGTATAAATATAGGAGACTGGGATCCTTGTAAGGTAATGTAGACAGTAGAATTACCAGTAACTATCAGGTCATCCACAACCTTAATATCTCTTTTGGTGGATTTTTACAATACTTAAAGAAACTTAAAGAAAAACCGTTAACAATAACCAATGCTCATACCGGCAGCAATGAAACTATATGTATAGATACTTGATAGGCGTAAATAAAGATGTCGTAGAGTTTTAAGTGGTTAGTTGTTCACTAACAATGCGCCACATGCAACGAGTTATATATAATATTCGTGAGATTCACAGACAGTTGTACCAGGTCAAGGTGTTCCAAACTCTGATTTATACGTCTGTAAAGCACCATAAAGGGACCATAGACCACGTGAGTCGCATTTAAAAAACTAAATCAACTACGTATCTAATGTAAATTTAGTTAATTCTAAGAAATGTAACGATCGATTGTACTACTGGGGCGTCCATTAAACGTTAAAGCCCTTAGCATGAGGTATAACGTTGTATTTTATTCTTTTATACGTAAAGCGTCAGACGTTTTGTCTTTAGAGTTCCTCTCACGTCCTGAAGCAAAAGACAGTGACGGTACTTACATACATATTACCTGATTGTACACTTAGCAACATTTATATCATAGAAATATTACAAACGAAAGGTTTAATATTCGATATTGATGCTAAACGGCTCGTGGTATTGTTATGAATGCTCTATAGAATAGTCTACGGCGTCTAGATTATATCATTAGACCACCTTGAATGAACGTGTGTGTGCGTAAAAGAGTTTTTATATACCAACGAATGTAGCCATAGGTAGTATAAAAAGTTAAGCGATGTTACCAGTCTACCAGATTTCGATTTCACAATATTTAACCTATTAACGCCAGTAACCGGTCGTGTTAACCATCATTTTAATATTAATGTTTGAATATTCATATTTATGTTTGAAGACTTAAGTTTATTATAGTACCGATTAAATTAATGCATTTGATGTACTTACATAAACTGGTATTCGTATTTAATTAATTTTGGCTTTTCAAATGTTTATTTATTGAACTAACTCGAGCATTTGGAGAAACGTGGATGATTATTTAATAAAATGGGTGATTTTATTAAGGTTTAGATGTAATTTTATTTTATGTAGTACCTTGTGTGATGTGTGAATTTTGATAGTGAAATGCATGCATTTTTGTTAAGATCACAGTTATTAAGATTGGTTAGTATGTCGCTTGTATCTTCACTGTTTAATTTAGTATCAGTAAAATATTACCTACTAGCTTACACTGGACTAATCTACATATACCTACTAATATTATAAAGCTGAAGAGTTTGTTTGTTTGTTTGGTTGAACGCGCTAATCTCAGTAACTACTGGTTCGATTTGAAAAACTATTTTAGTGATGGATAGCCTATTTACCGAGGAAGGTTATAGGCTATATAACATCACGCTACGACCCACGGGGACGGTGCAGTACTCATAAACGCAGGTGAAACCGCGGGCACATCTAGTCTATACTAATATTATAAAGCTGAAGAGTTTGTTTGTTTGTTTGGTTGAACGCGCTAATCTCAAGAACTACTGGTTCGAATTGAGAAATCATTTAGTGTTGGAGAGCCTATTTATTGCGGAAGGCAATAGGCTATATAACATCACGCTATGACCCACAGGGGCGGCGCAGTAACTATAAAAGTTGGGAGACCAACAGACTGCAATGCAGAGGGTCTCGGGTTCGAACCCACGTCGCACACCTCTGACTTTCGGAAGTTATATGACTTTTCGAAATCATGTGCGTATTGATTGACAATTATCGCCTGCTCCGTGCTTCGGAAAGCACGTTCAGCCGTTGGTCCCGGCTGCCATGAACATCTATGGCAGTCGTTATTGGGAGAGTGTCGACACAAAAGATCCTACTGGCTTGAAGTGTCGCCGGTCTACACTGAGTGGCCCCCACATAAGATAAGATAAGATAACTATAAACGTGGGTGAAACACATCTAGTTCTATATAATAATAGTTAAATTGGCACTGTGGTTCACTATTACAAGGTTCTATGTTATTTGTTTTAACTTTGGGGGAAATGAGGTTTAAAATTTACATATCAGTAAAAATAACTTAAAAAGTAACTTAGAACTATTTGCGATTTAATATTGTGAGTTGGTAAGTGCTTCCATCTAATACTATATTAATCTAAACAAAAAGGAATGACACATAGAACCATGCAATATTCATAACTCATTTTTTTCAAAAATGTAACATCGAATCTTGTAATATTGGACCAGCGATATGTTAATAAAAATATTTTCTAAACTAATCGCCAAGAGACATATGCGATCTTAAATAATAGGTAGGTATAGTTCTGGATTAAGAGTGATAATTTAGAGAATTTATATAACATATTCATTGACAGTAAATCAATTGGTACCTATTTTGAATAGAATGAAAATATGCTTCTTTAATTTCGCCACAGTGCATAGTTGCGATTTTTGAATGGTCATAACTAAAAGGAAACATTTAAAATTCTGTAAAGCAGATACGTTTTGTTTATCATATATTATGTTTTAAGGAGGATTAAGAAACAAACATATGCATGTTTATAGACTTAATTGCACATTAATAAGCACATAAATTGGGCACATAACCCTGTCTATTCCACATGGTAGGTACTTATTCATAGTATTTACTCAATCAATGATATAACACTCGCTATGCAGAGGTCGATAAACTTGAATTTTCCATACCAAAAATAGTCAGTTACGCAATGTAGATCAGCATCAACAAATACAGCCTTGGAGTCATAATGTAGGCGCATGCGCACACTCAATTGTCTTGTGCGTTAAATGAATAGGCATTTGATACTGTGAGTAAGCGGCGACATGTTGTATTCGTCTGGCATTGACATTGTTCATTCTGCGAACTTGAAATTTAATTTATAATATCCGATATCTCTGTCGTATGGATTTTCCATAGATACCTATAATCTGATTTTTGAGAATAGGTATGCTAAAGGTTTTATGGATGCGAAATTAATTAGCGCTTGATCATAGCGTTAACCAAAGGACAGTAAATAACCTATCTTAAAATTTTACTTTTACTCGAATAGGTATATAAAGCTTGTGAAAAAACACTGCGGTCAGTTACTTGTTTTTTTTTTAATTATTACAATCCGGCCTGATATTACGCGTAATAATGCAGTCCAAAAAATGAAGTAAGCCGCACATAAGACAAACAAGAAATATATCTCACACGGCTTAATAACTCGACGCCCTCTATCTTTTTTTAGACCGGCGGGCGAGTAAGTAAAGTACAAAATAAGACGTCTTAACATTAAAAAGCATACCTTAAAATATCAGCACGGTAACTGAGAGATAAGCAGTATAAGGCTCTGATATCTGCACTATGCATATACAGGCTTAACTTATTTGGCGAAGCGACGCGACGCTTGGGACGTGCATCTACGCATTCGCAATTCTCAACACGACAACGCTACTCCGTGGTCAAATAGACCATTATGGAAATTAATTTCCGTCTAAAATACTTTGGCGCCTCTTGCCTGTAAACGTTTACTGCTTATATTAAAGCACTCGTATATTACGATCACATTGAATGATATCGATGCTCATTTATGCGGTATTAAGGTTAATATATTAAGATACATATTATCACAATAATCTGACTTTAAATCAAATGTTAAAATAATCAAAACATTTTTTTCTGATAGGCTCCTATTACTACTGCGAAAGTAAGATTGTATGTTTGATTGTTTGTCTTTTCTTTGGGTCTATAATCTATACAAATCAGCGAAAACAATAGGTAGGTAGATAGGTATATGTTATGCTTTTCCGGCGATTCGTATACCTAAACCGTTCCAAAACCGACATAGACAACTTTTTACTGACATAGTAAATCATTTAAATTAATTAATTTATATTTAATAGGTATATATGAAATGTTGACACATTTTCGTACCTACGCAAGTTCGTAGGTGGCGCGGAATATTTCTAAAAACCACACATTAGAAACTGCGGGCGGCAACTAGTATGTATATAAATGTCCGATTGGTTTTACCAAACAGGTTTACGTGAAGCAGATATAAAATGGCGTGCATAAATCAATCGTTTGTTTCTACAACTCTTTAGTTTTTTAATGGGTTATAAAAGTTAGTCATTCGCTGAGCGGCTGAGGCGCTGAGGCGTACACAGATGTCGGACCAGCTGTTTCTATGACAGTCACGTTCTGAATCTGACAATGTGTTTGTACTACTACGCCACGGGCTCGGCTCGTTAAATTTTTATTGCCGCAAGGTCGCCACTTTATGGTCAATTCTCAACAGTTATTGTTCGCGGACAAACTTTTTTTACAACACTAGCGTCAATCACTTTATAACGGTAAAGTTACGATTGACAGTGATTAAGCCTTAATTGTTATGACGCTATAAAACTCTTTTTTATCTACCCGAAAGTGTTATGATTATCCATTTTTTAGCGTTGATATATTGTTTGTATATTACCGAAAATAAAAATGTTAAAAGCGCACTTCTACAGCCGAATAAAAGTGTATAAAGTGAATTCTTAAGTGATAGATTTCTGTATGAAAATGAAGGTAGTTCACGATTGCTCATACGTACAAGTCAACGTCATATGTGTGTGTTTATTGTGGCACGAAGAGAGTCGGCCCTTTCTTAACGCTGTGAACACCGTATGATAACAAACGATGTTTTGACTACGATTTTGGCAATATCGAGTTTCGCACAACAGCCGCAAAGCGTCCGTAATAAAGCAATTTGCGGGCGTGCCAACAAAACAATGGACCCCTTTCTAAGCTTGTTTTAAAAGCTTTCGACGCCGTGATTTAAAACCCTTTGACTTATACCTTATTTGTAAACATCTTGTAAGCACAAAGGATCTCTGTTTACAACAAAAACGAGAATTTGCACAACCCTATTGCCGTGAACCCTTTGTTTAGCTTTTTTCTGATAAATTCGCACAAATTGGTGAAAGTAGCTTGTCTGTCCGTATTGATTTTATGGTTCAGTAAGGCAGCCGCCTAAGAATTGCAGCGCGTCTTGCGATAAATAACGACATACATAAACTACTGTAGTTTTGTTAGTTCGTAAGCAAAAATATAAATGGTACGCAAACACGCTTCGTAAGATGAGCGTGTTTGAAGGACTAACATTCCGCAAACTAAAAATTTATTAATATTGTAGTCAAAGACAAAGATTTATATTCCGCTGAGATCTGCAGAGTTCGCTTATTCTCATCCTTTTAAGAGAAAGATATGCAGTACCATATAAATCGTTATACTTATTCCTTATCTACATAATATATGTATGCGGAACAAAATTGCTCAAAATTGAAAGTCCTTGACCATTTTTGTACCTTAATGGTTGGTTGCGTTATATTGACCCACTATTTAGTCTTTTGTTCACGGGGAAAGTTTGTTTATTGTGAACCTTTTAAACCCTTTTCGTCACTTTTTTGCGATAGAACAATAGATTCGCAATAGTTGAGATTCACAATGATTAAAAAACTAAACAATAACGGAGAGAAATTTTGTGCAAAAACATTGGAATAAAACGTGATAATACGATATGAAAGACAGGTAGCATTCTTGGGTTAGTGTCTACCTCTTTGACGTCAATCTTAAAGCTATATTAGTATCGAAAAAAATCTAAAACTTAAGATTGAAACAGTCATTCAAATTCGAAACCTTCTCAGTGAATAAAAAAGTAATACAACTTGTTTTAATCAAAAAGGTTAAATGATTGCAAAATTCCACAAAGCAATTTTAAATGAATAATTGCAAATTAAGATTATTATAGCCTTTGAAGGTTTTCAATCTAAAGCTTCACACACATGCGACCAAAGCGCTCTAAAGCATTATAGTAATCGTTTAAGAATTTCAGTGGCCGTTTTCTAGCCGTTCTCTTCTACGGCTGAATGTTTTCAAGCTATTCTTTAATGATATTATGTCTATACGACCCAGATTTGTAAAAAACTTAGGCAAATAAAACCTCGTCTGTCGTGTAAAAAATGCCACTTTATACAGAAAACAATTCGGTAGCAAATTTTTACATAACTTATTTCGAACATTCTGCACTAATGGTGTGTTCGGCAATTTTAAAAGTTCCGCTATTAAAGCCAATAAACATTTCAGTTCCAAAATTAAGAATTCTCCGCCATTAAAAGCGTTGTTTAGTCGCGTGTGTGTTAAGATTCCTAAACTAAATATACTTAAAACTAAAAGAAAATAAATTTGAAACGATAAATACCATTGAACTCACCGCAGACCACCCGGTCGAAGGGGCTCATCCAATCTGGAAATGGAAAATCTATTATCAATCGTATTGAAAGTTCTTTGTTTCGGCCAAGTAGCATGCAAACCATGTAAAGCCTACAAAATACAAAGAAAAACCTGGTGGTAAGTAAATACCTACTGTGTGTCTCTTGAATTTTAATCGTAAGAAAAATATTGTAATTTGTTCTAAAAATACAACCGGCGACAACGTACCTATAAAGCGTAAAGAGATTTGCTTTATTTAAATAAAAAATACAGATGATAATAAACAAAATATCTTCTATTATACCTATTAGTTAGCAAATAAAATATATAAATAAAAAGCACCCTTAATCGTTAGGAAAATCGTGGATATTTCCTCATCCTAACTTTATCAGTTTTAAGCGTCGGTTTTATTTCATTGTAGGTAGATGAATTCCATATCATGTGACCTTTGCAACAATAACTAATTTAACCATAAGATAGGTATCATCGAGATCTTCAAGCAAAAGTCATTTAGGTTAAAAAAAACAAAGGAAATATCGAAGTATCTAAATAAAGAGTGTAAATTGACTAGGTAAATATACACCTGGTAATGCTAAAGCGAGATATAGTAACATTTTTCTAAATTTGCAGCCTTTGTTACCTTTCTTAGAATATAGACTAACGTTATTTATGTAGTATATTACCCCAAGAGCGTAGTACCTAATGAGAAAATAACGGCAAATTAATCACGAAATATTTTTTCTAACTACTCTTAATCAGAGAATACAATTCGATAGATTGACTATAGTCATAAAATGTTAATAGTTAGTTACTAAGTAGATTCACAGGCACGGCACATGTGAAACTAGGTAAAGTGGGCGAACAATCAACAATTAATTACATTTTATCGTAAATCTAAATTACGAATGAAACATTTTTAATTGCGTTTTATCAATTAAAACTATTATTTGGTTTTTAATGTGCTCTGTGATACACAATGTTTTTAGAATTTTATATTTATATGTTTACATGTCAGAAGCTAGTTTTAGTAAAATGACTTTTAAGGAGTTTTGAGAAATAACAGTTACTTTAATTAGTTAGCGTAAAATTAATCTAAATATCAGTACCTATAGAACTAGAATATGATTTAGCATTAATTGACACTTATTTATTTTTACAAGCGGTCGCCTAGTGGTCAAAATTCGACTAGAATTCCTAAGCTTGCTACTTTATTTTCTGTTTTTCTTTATTACACATAAATAAGGTATAGGTAACCATAGTTACAAAGAATTGTACGACGTCAGACGAATGCCGAAATATTACGAACGCGATTTGACTGCGTGTGTTAAATGCATAGTTGTGTGCGTTTAGTTTTTTCATTAATTTACTGTACATATTTCTAATGCATATTTTATAAAAATATTAGGATTCGCCTCTCCTTCTCTATATAAACTTTAACTGTGCCAAATTTCATACTCCGCCGTCCGCGCAATTTTCGTAAAAAGGGGTACAAAGTTTTTGCTTCACGTATTAATATATAGATTGTGATGGTCGTTATCCCTAAAATATCTAGCTATTATTAGTTTGCAGAATTACTTAGAAAGAAAATTAAGTAGGTATTCTAAATATATAAATACATAGTTTTATTTATTAAGATTTTATTATCTAGGTAAATGTGTTATTTACCTATGTCAATCCTATTAGCTTTTCTTTAAGATACAATACAATAAAGTCCTATATATTGCTTTGTGTTGTAATGCAATAGGTACCTACCTTATATAAAACATAGGCATCCTAACTAATATTATAAAAGCGAAAATGAGTTCGTTTGTTTGTTACCTTTTCACGCCTAAACCACTGAACCGATCATCCTGAAATTTTGCATATACGTTGTCAGGTGTACAGAAACGAACATAGGCTACCTTTGATCCCGAAAAAAATTACTGTTCCCGAGGAAAACAACAATAACGTTCTTATGGTAATAGATGGCGCCACGTGTCTTTTGAATCATGATTGAATTATATTATTACAAGCAGAGTACAACCCGAATTGATTGTCAAATTCTAAATTGTCAAAGTCTAAATTAACGCGAGTGAAGCTGCGGGCAAAAGCTGGTAAATTATAAACATGAACATTATCTATAGGTACCTATATCAAATGACAAAATCTTATAATAGTTAGTTTGCCGCAGTAGGAAACTTCCAAGGTGAGATGTCGGAAGAACATTTTATTTCAAATTAGACCAAATTCTCTTTGTAAATGATATGCTAAATCTATTACAAATTTAATTGTCAACTTTATATAGGTAGGTACCTGTAATAAAGCCGGCTGCTTTTTACTTCTACATTTATTATTAAACGTAGATAACGATAATTACAATCATAAAAGCAGTGTTAACTCTCCATTTAATTTAAATGAAATTAAAAAAATAGCTTTTATCTATTCGAATGACAAAACTCATTTTTTGCGCACTCCTAATTCACCGAAAAAGTAATGTGTAATTTATTCTGTCAATTATATCTGACCAAAAGATAAAATAATATCTACATTATTACTTAATAAAATGTGTTCACACAAGAAAATATAATTTTAATCGCAAAAACGTAAGCACTGCGGGAATTGAATATAAACCATGATATTTATTCGCCAAGGTTAATAAGATCCTAACTTTTGTTGAAAATATATTTAATTTTTATTGTTTAGATCATTTAACAACCCACTTACCACATTCACCGATACTACCGAGAATATTTATATATAGACAAATATTTATTTATTTTATATAAATAACTTTAAAAGGGTGATCACGTCCGTGACGAGATTACAGTCCTATTAAAATTTTCTGGCATTTAATCAAATCAAAAAAAGTTATCGCTGACTGAGTAGCTAAATAAAATAGCAGTAGAAGAAAATTATTCTATTAAAAACACTCATAGTTATCAATATCGCAAATATAATGACTCACAAATAAATTTACGTCCAATTAAGAACGTATGCCGAGCTACTCCGGTTCTTTAGCAACGTTTAAACTTAACGAGTTTTACCAATCGGAAACATTTAAATTGTATCGATTGAGTGCAATCGTTAATTACATGGCAAGTGCATAAAAAATTCGATTATCTATACGAATGGTAGGCGATTATATTGATACTCGAAAATACACAACTCACTCGAGCAGATAACAACAGGCTCTCGGTCGATGATGGGGAATTACAAATATCGACTGTCGAAAGTTTCAAAACGAGGAATATAACCCTAAAATGGAAAAGGTTAAGAGTTGTGTATCAGTCCCATATTTAATTCTGGAAAGATAATGATGTTATTTTTCAACTCGAAAGATTTTTATTGTTTTTGGAAATCCAGCAACAATGTAGAGTCGTAAATATGCGAAAGTGAATCAGGATACTTTAAATCTTAGGACACAAAAATATATCATACCGTTGAATTTTAAAATTGTTATTTAGGAACGAAATAGTAGTTTATACAAACAATGCAGTATTAACAATTTAATTAATAACGTGCTACAAATAGCAATCAATAGTATAAAGGGCTTTTGATGGCATGTGGGTTCCGATTGCACACGGCGGGCTGCGATTGGCTGCGGTGGCCGGCCATATTTGTTCGGCGCATGCGCTCTGAGCGCCGCACACATGTGACTGGCGCTCTTCTTTTCCGCGGCATACAATGTTTACTGTCAAGTGCGAGTAGCGCTTTAAGTTTGTAATGGCGCGCTCTATGAAGTTATGTTGTTTTATTAATAAATAGTTTGATATTAATTATTGTTTTATAGGTTGTATGAGGTATCTGACTATTGTACATTGATACCTACCTAGTTAATTTATTTTTTACATACATACCTAATTGTGTACTTAAGTAGTAATGTAAGTAGGTAGGTACCTACCTATCTAGTAACTGAGTAATTGTAACTGAAGCAGATAATGTTAATTTTTATTTAATTATTTTGTTAATATGTAAACTATATAAAGATATTATAGATATAGTTGTACTGTATGTGTGTTTGAAACAAAAAGGATACTAATTGCGAATATTTATTTCACCCATAAGTAGGTAGATATACCTACTTATGGCGCCAGTGTAAAGTTTGAAGAAATATTGAATTGCACTAAAGTTCATTCAAACTAACACTCGAGTAGTCTTTGAACGTACAACGCTGTTATACTGTCAAATTGTTGTAGAATTTAGCGCGTTACGACGTATAACTGTCGGCTACTGACAAATCCACTATTTTAATTTTGTGTGCGCGCGCGTCCAAGCACCTGCCGAGTTATTTTTGTCTTTCCGAGACGAATTTTCACCTACATCAGCCCAGACGTTTTTATACGCCAACATTGCCGACAAATCACGAAAATAGTCCATTCCTAAACAAAAACAAGATGATTATAGGCTATTTTATATGATTTTGCTGATGTACGACGCTGTTATGATTCCACATTGGCTTTGATAAGTTTTTTTTGCATGACAACTGTACCTATGCGTCAGCGAAATATGCCAAGAGCATTGATTCAGTTCTAAATATGTAATTGCGTTATTCTTATCTTCGCCGGTTTAAACTTACCTATTATTGTGTTTAAATTGTTCGTTATACCTATTATTATTATTTTATATCAACCAAGTAAATTTATTACTTGTCTGCATAAGTAAATAATTATGTTTATTCCTATGTATTCAGACACACATAGGTACCTACAAATGTAAATAAAGTGAAAAATGCATTTTTCGTTTATTATGAATATTATATTTTAGAATGAGTGTCATTTATTAAAGAATATTTTTAAATAGGTAATAAAAGTCGTACAAAGATAACAAAGTATTCACCGGCTTACCTAGGTATTGACTTTCCAAATTATATTAATGGTTTCATAACTACATTTGTTATAAAAATATAAACTAATACCTACCTACTAGATAAGATTTTTAAACGGTTTTATTCCATCGCTTGTGTGTCTCTAACACAGATAACAGATTATGTAAATAGATAATACAAAGACGAATGAAATGGCGGCAATGTATCTAATTGATTTATATGCCGTCAATTCTGTATATGAAAGGTTGTTATGTGTTTTTGTACTATAAATCTGGCTATAAACAAATATTTATGTACTTATCGATAGATTAGGTAACTATTTGTATTATAGGATGGAAGAACGGCAAAAATATAATGCATCCTACTATTAACAAAGGGAGTTTATTGATATAGCATACCTACTGCTTTCCGTTTAAAGAGCATGAAATGATTTTTGAATGTGACATTCATTAGGAAATATAATTAATACGTAAATTAATGTGTCAGCCTGCATGCCAGTTTGTGTTATTTTTAATAAAACCAAACGTCTTAAATTATTTATTGATCATAAGTTAGCAATTAATATATATAACTTAATTTTGCCAATGTTTTGTTTTTAGCTAGACACAATTATTAGTACAATTTTGTCCATATTTACCTGTTAAACCATATTTTTATATAATCTAACACATTTTGTTATGAAGTCTAAACACTTTTATATTAATTTCCATTGAATACCTTTAATATTATTATGTCAGTAGCTACATAAGTATTTTATTCTATTCTTTAATATAGATACCAATTACATACAGTGGCGCGTTGTTTTCAATTTTCGTCTTTTGTTTATTACGGAAGTACCTACTTAAGTCAGAACGGAACCTTCAAACTATAAATACTTTTCGCAGTTGACCGACTTAGCTGCGGTACATTTTTACATGATATAATTTCAACTTGACTCTAATTATGTGCTAAGTCGTTATAACGCTGAATAAATCGTGTCTGTTCATAGGCTTGTTATTATAGAGTCACGTTTTTATTGAATAATAACTAGGTAAGTGTTGTTTATTGTGTTACAGTTAGCTGCTTTAATAATCGCACTCATATCTCTCCATTTAGGTAAATAGTGTTTAGCACTATAAACACTATAAAACATGTATTATTCTATATATTTATATATATATTTATACATATATAATTATTATAATGTTACCTGTAGGTATAATATTTATTAATAAAATGTAATTAGGTATAGGTATAATAGATTATTTATTGCTTGGTGTTAAATGAAGTTTGTTATAATTTATTATACAAGTAATGTTTTTTATATAGGTACTTGTGTTATTATTTATTGATCTATTATATTATAATTATATTAGTATATTCCTAGTAATGTTTTAGCGCCATAAACCTACCGATACTATTAAGTATTCGTGATACAAATAAAGACTAATTTCTTTATTTTATTGTATGTTCCGTTCAATAGGCTTGTAATACGGAAGACTCATTGCTAGATAATAAAGCGACTATAAAAATAAATCGCGCCATTGTATGCAAAGCGTACAGGCACTTTAGCACTGTAATGGTTCGCCTTTTTTGAGTACTAAGTAGACCTCACAGGCGTAAACGTTTTTGCACTTAATACAAGTTGACCCATAGGTTCCTATCTGTACCCGTGATTTCATTACAATCTACCTATCTAAAGAGACACCTTAAGAATTTCTAAACGAACTTTGGCTGTCTATTACCTATCTATTTTAATGCATTCTTTTTAAAAACACATACCATGTAAATGGACATTCGCTCTCTCCGTTAGTGGCTTTTTGTAACGGATAGGTATTCAAAATTTATTGCGATTTTAAGTAGGTACCTACCTACCTAAATTCTAAGTCGCTTTTAACTGTATTTTTATTAACTATGACGATAAAGAGAGAAAATTATTGACTCAAATGGAAAATTTTGTTATAATTGCATATCTAAATTTTGCATTGTTTGCATATTGGAATGTTGATTTATTATTGGTTGTTAATTGTTGCATTTAATTAATTAACTATTTATTATAATTGGTGTAGTAGTTTATTTAATTAAGAGGCAATTTAATAGTTTTCTTTAGCTTTTTAATTAGCGGATTAGGTGATAGGTATTGTATTTGTATAGGTAATTATTGTAATGTTGTTTAGCATAATGCCATGCCGTCCCGCCCATGTGGCGAGGCGAGTCGCCGTCGGCGGATGGGGCGGGCCAAGCGACGGCCGACTACGGGCCGAACTAACCCGACGCGTTCGCGCATTTACGACTTCTACTCATTGTTTTATTGCCTGTTTATACCAAAACACCCTTATACTTTCCTTAATTACCTTCTTTATATTCAATGTCCACGTAAATTAATTGCACATAAACCCATTAAAAATATCCAGTTGCTAACTTCTAGGTAGGTACCTACTGAAATAGTCATGTTATTGATATTTAAAATGATTCATTGACAATAAAAATTATAATGGCCTATTTTATTGCATTTATATTGCAATGCTTGAAATATTTTATTGTTGAAAGAGTAATACAAACGAATTAGAATGATTTTAATTATTTCAATAAATCGGTGTTATCTATACCTACCTACTTATTCTAATTAGAATACCTATTAGAAGGTTAATTGGTTTTGTGCTGTTCATGGTGTTATATTTTGACTTAGGTATACTTAATTATTATATGCAATTAAAATAGGATATTTTTAAATATCTGCGTTACGCAATTTAATAGATGTACTTAATAGGTAAATACTTAGGTATTTGTAGTTAATCAGTAGGTAGGTAGGTACCTATAGCGGAAGCAAATAAAATTAATTGCTTTGGTATGTAATAAGATAGAAACAAAAAATACACCGACAGACACGGAAGGAAAACAAAAAGGCCACATAAGTAAGTAGTCTAATTACGAAGCACAATAAATTCAGAAAACACTTCCTATTTGTATAGGTATCTAGGTAATAAAAACTGCTCTTTATATATTTTACAAGCAAAACAAAAACCAATTTGAACTATAATTTTCAGGTAACGAATGGCGCCAACATTGTAAACTCAAACCATGCAGTGAAGGAGTAAAACATTTACCAGTGATGGACATCCAGGGGTACCGCGGTATGTCTGGGAGAGGCTGAGCTGATGGCTGCGAACAAGCCGCTCCCATGGCGTCCACTGTGGCGGCGGAGGCAGCCGAAGCTGCGGATGCAGCTGCTTGGTGGTAGAACTGTGCTGCAGCTGCCATGCTGGCTGAGGCAGCAGACACTGCCGCGCCGCCGTTGTGCTGGCCCAGCGCGTAATTCACCATTGGATCACCGCCTACAGCCGTTGGGTATCGGCAACTCTTGTCATCCGCAGCGGAGAGGCCTCCACCGGCAGAGAACGGCACCGAACCACCAAACTGCTGGTGGTGTGACACGTAAGGATACATCCTCGCCGGCGCGCCCGGCGACGCCGAGGACGAGGATGATGAGCGCTGCGGGCTGCCGGCACCTGGCGAGCCTGCCCCCAGCGCTGCCGCTCCCAGTCCGCCTGACAGTGAACTCGACAGCGACGTCGACAGAGACGACGACAGCGAAGATGACAGCGACGCCTCTATAGGCGACGCCCCAGCACCCGCGAACAAATTCTGGTGGTGGAACTGCTGGTGGTACTTCGGGAGCATGCTATCGATGATGAACTTGGAACTCATCGCTCGGCGGCGACGCGGCGCGCGACGATCGCCTCGCGGGAGATGCGTTTATCGCCGGCGATTCGGATCGATTCTCGCGCGTGCACCTCTACTATGGCCGCGGATCGTTTATGACCCGCGTATGAGGCTCTACGACTCCGAATTCCCCGTCGTGGCGAGCGTTACCGCTGCCGCGCGCCGCGCTCGAGACGGCGAAACACGCCACGTGCGTGCGAGCGAGACGCGACGATAAACGGGGGCGACCCGCCGGAACCCTCTCCGTCTCATTAATTCCTACCTGCGTGGCTTATATTAGAAAGAGATAAAAGCTATTCGCTAACGACCATTCCGACGGCCATTGTTCGTAATGGCGCCGGTCCCCGCGCACCCCCTTGCCAACCTCGTCTACACCAATAGTGATCCGGTGCAGAACATTCACCGCCAATCACAAACCATTCCGGCACTTCTAGCTGTCAAATTGAATGGCTTTAAACAGAATTGCAACATTACATTTAATATTTAAAATTATATTTTTGTAATTATTTCATACTTAATAACATTTTATTGTGAATGTTGTAATCCTGTAAATTTTAATGGTAATTCTAAAAGTTAAATTAATTAATAATTACTGTTAACTTCGATTTAATTCTTCTTACACCATATTTTAATCTTTCATATTTTACTTATAGTCCTTACCTTAATACTGTAAAATGTTATCTAATACAAAGTTAAACACAAAAAGATATTATCATGTTTATTTGAAAAATAATGAAACAATAATTTTTTTAAATCCTATTTGATTTTATCAATGGTGTAAATGTTTTTTCAGAAGTAGGTATGTCTCATTATTTATTTCACTTATGTACCTACCTCCATAGTTTGTGACCAGATAATCAGTGTTAGGTACCTAATTAGTTATGTTATTCATGCATGAAGGGTAAACTGTGTAGGTATATATAGGTATGATTCTGATTCAACCGACTGCTTTAAATACTCTCCGTATAAAGTTCATAAACTGTGATTAAAGTAATTATAGGTAGTGATCTTACCTACATTACAATAAGAAAAATGCAATAGTTTGGGGCAGATACCTATTATTTAAGTTTAAATAACATACTTATCTAAATATGTATTAACTCCTTCTTTATTTTTTTATTTTTAAATACGTAGGTACAAATATTATAATCTACATATAAAATCATTACCTATAGGTATATGCAACCAAAAACTATTATACACCTACATACACCAGATACAAAAATAAAAATAAACATTTAGATGTGTTTATTTAAATTAGTTGAAAAAAATAAGTTTTATTTTTTTAAATGTTATTTTAAAATAGGTATAAAACTAAATACTGATCGAATATCAAGTACTTATAAAACAAAGAATTGCTCTAAATTGCGTTATACCGACCACGTGGACGGACGGGTACTATCCATCTCGTTTGTTTGAATCTTCCTTTCTCTGTCCCACGTTTCATTCATACGCTTTGGTCGTAACCGCGGCGAGCACATGTGCAATAACAAACTTTACGACTGTTAAAATAAAACCGTTTATTGCCTGAGAAGTTTATTTATTTGTTACACTTTTGAGTGTTAAGCGTGTTTAGTGCATGGTTTTTATAGGCTTAAGTTGCCTTTTCAGCTTTATCAGGTCGGTGGTACGACTGTGAGGCAGTAGAACATTGCATAAGTATAGGTTTTATGTTGTTATTGTGATGTTTTCGCCGTAAACGTATGGAATGCATGATATGGCCAGTTAAAGCCGTTTATTTTGCGATATAGCCATTTTTTTTATTGATTTTTAATGAGGTTAATGACAGTTTAATGTATCTCTCCGTTGGAGGAAACTCTTTGGACCGTTGAATTTAACATTTTTGCGTAGATAAGTTGTTACTGAAAGTAGATATCGCTTATGAATTGCGATTTGTTTGGAATAAAAATAACTATTTCAGTAGGTACATAGCTCAGTAAATTATTATGAGTAAGACTATATTTTATAAGGCGATGAATAAGATCTCAAATTAGAAGTGGGCATGGAGCTTGTAAATGTAACAAAAACACAATAAATATAAACTGATTCACGATTAAATTTTTTTTGATGAGAGGATAACGCACTAACTTTTAGTTAGCTCATTGTTGACGCACATTTTTATTTAATTTGTAACAACATTCTGTTAAAGCTTCAAACAGTTTATTTATTTATTTTATTGAAACTCAGTATTTTACATTATTAGTTCATCAATTTATTTTTATTAACGTGTGATGTGTTTTATTGACATTGCTAGATTCCCTAGTTACCTTACCTATAGAGTTAGGTAAAATTAAGATACATTGGAAAATTGTACATAGGTACTTATCATACCTACCTACCTAGTTCAATCTAAGACAATACCCTGTTCCTATTAATAAAGCCTTATTTCATGCACTTTATTACACGTTTGATTTATTTTATAACCTTCATTGACTATGACATATTTATTCTTAGGTGCTTATCTTGCCCAATGACTCAAATTACCTACAGGAATAAATTGTACTGGCACTACTTAGGTGTATCATGCATATAAATAACATTATTAGAATAAAAAACAATTCAATAAATCAAATAAAGTCAATCTACATTATTTAAATGGCCTCTATATTGATAGAGCTGTATTACTAGAACTAATTCTAACAAGACTCTACCTAAAAGATATTTTAATTTCCAATAAGAGATGTAGAAAAATGTAGAGTCATACCTTTGCATGTAGGTACTTACACATACCTATACGAAAGGGTCTTTGTTAGATAATTTTCTCATTTAATAGATTTGAAAGATCTAATAGTAATGTGAGCCATGTATACTTATATAAATCCTCCTATTGCTGGATATGAGCTTCTTATCAAAACCAAGAAGTGTCAAATTACAGCCACGGTTAAGCACGGATGGCTACTGCGTTTACACATCTTCAAAAACGTTCCTGATGTTTTTCTTTACCAATAGGTACATACTTTACTATTTAGCATACACATAACATTGTAAAGATGAGTACCTAAGCTGGCGAGTAAAAAAAGCACATGGTATAATTATCATGTGCTTTAAGCTAGTAAACTATTGTTACTTTAATGGTCAAGAAAAATATCCGTAGACACGGTATTGACTATGTTCTTTGGAACACGTTCAGAGCGTACTGAAGCTGAAGGACTACTCTGTGTGCTGACACATCTATTAATTTACCATTAAATAAAGATGTGACACTTAGACTCATGTTTGAAGGAAGAACCAGGAAGAAGACAGTAGAGAGGAGAGTAGCAGTTCAACGGTCTTCTTATTTGACGGTCACTGTTTTATACATAGATACCTACCTAATAGGTAGTTATGCTTTGAAGAATCAAAATAAATATATTATGCGTAAGAATGTGTCTATTTATATATACAAAACTTAAATGTTGTAATTTACTTTAATTTATTGTATAATAATGATCATATTGTATTAATTATTAGTAGATAGGTATATAATTTATTACGAGAATAAAATAGATTTTTATATGTTTGCTTGATGGTATGAATATCTTTAACTACATAACTCTAATAATAATATTATCATCTAACCCATATAGGATATTTATTTTATTTGTAAAATAAATTGTTTATATAAAACAATTCTTAGTACCTAAGTTAATATACCTAGTACAGATATTTGGACATGATATTATATTATTCATATTGGATATACATAATTACTAACACTACTACCATACACAAATACAATGTTTTTATTGTTACATATTCAATAAACAATAGATAAAAATATTATAAAATTACAAAACACATGTCTGAATTCCAGTAAACAAGTTGCTTAAAAATAATGTTAGACAGACTGGACTAGTTCGGTCTCGCACTTAGAAACATGGTACATGTTCCAAATAGTCCGAATTCGCACTTATATGGAACATGTTCCAATAAGGTGAGTTCTCTAAAAGGAACGCACAAGCGTGGAGCAATCACCCCTCATTTTATAGTGGTATCGATGTACGAGAGCCACTATCTTGCAAGCCGCAAAGTCGCCGGTGGGCGGAGCAACCGTCCATCGTAAAAGTGTTCCGAGTCTTTGGAAAATTTACAACTATCGCTGTGAGATTTAACGACCAGTTTATAGATCCAACGCTTTTAAATTCGATATAAACTTGCTTTGTCTCAATGAAATAGCCATCAATGTGACAAATGCACCACTTACGATGTTACGTGTAATTGTGCTTCATGTTTTATGTTAAACGGCTATCAGTTTTTTACGGTGCTCCAGTTGGACATATTTCTTCTCGCCTCTTGCGTCTTTCGGCGGTTCATTTGTTTATGACAGTTTACCAGTTATATTAAAGTGCGAATTTCATATGTTCCAACATTTTATTCGCAGGATTTCAGTCCCAGTTCCCCACTTGTCAAAACTATTAATTTCGCTCGTGTTTATACGTGTTGAAGAACATAATTTTAACGAGGATTTAGTTTGTACAGTGACGTGTTCGTAAACATTGGAATATGATTCAAATAGCATTATAATTATAAATACTTCTGTAAATACTTATAACATATTTTCAACCCAAAACAGTCGTTAAAATACCTAACTATTTTTGTTGATATGTGTTTCTTTAATAGATTTCTCGTATTCCAAGTCTTTGGATTGATGTGTCCAATCGCTAATACTGTGCACTACAAATTCCTATCTACGACCAATATCAGGTACCATAAGTTACTATTTGTGGTAAAATTCTATTGGTCCTCTGATCGTATAAACCATGCATCTGCATTTTATGTACTGGAATACATTTTAAGAACTAATATAAACTGCTAATAATATTAAGTCAGTAAACCTTGACTGCATTCGTAAGTATGTAAGTACTAAAAGACTGAAATGGAGTGGTACACAACATTTGATCAGAGGAGGTGATGTTAGTTGAAGCAGAGAGCCTTGGCCGAAATAAAAAGCTCTTAAGTATGTAGGTAGACAAGCAGCTTTTTGGATCGACAGTATAAGGAATATGACTTAGTCATCGTAAATAACATTGGCACAAAATCGCACGAACTAGAGACTACACTATAGAAATACCTATAAGATTCAGTCATGATATTAATATTAGTAAAAAGATTCTGGACTTACCTACAACACTGTCATCGTCACCTGAAACAAAAAAGAAATCATAAATTTTATTTGCATAGGTAACATAAATAACATGAATACGTGAATGTATCGTTGAAAGGTCAGGCAGTGATGTAAAATAGGTAGGTACCTACTATACTATGTGTATTTAGCCAGCTATGTTCAAAGTGATAGCGAGCCCAGGGTTGTCTTTAAGACACTGCAACTATGACTTGTAACAACACTGGGATCGACAATGAAAATGTTTTGGTAGAAGCAAACCCAATACACTGACCTTGTTGTGCTTTTGATCACAAATTGTGATCATTTATTAGTGATCAGCAGTAAATACAGGTAAGTGCAAACTTGGTAGTGATACAACAAGGCTGCCTATATTCTAATAACCCAGCAATACCTAAAACGGATTGTCTGCTTTCAATTTTTGATTGGCTTTGAAAAACAAGAATTCGAAATATAGGTACTAACTGAACAACAAAGTCAATCTTGAGATGACAGGTATATGTAACAAATATGAAGTCCCAATACAACCGTATACAAGAAACATTAACCTTTCTTACAGGTTTTTTGGTCGTGTGATTTTCGACTAACAATAGCGATACCCTATTTTTCTTGGATGACATACAACGATCAGGTTTTTTTTTCAATTGGCTGCGATCACCGACCCACCTGTCGAGGTAATTTATCATCGCATACACTTCATTAGGAAAAGTCCGTGTAGAAAATAGGTTTGTGTTGATACGCATCATGTGGTATTTTTACAAAAGATGATTTTATTGCATAAAAGCACGTATTTTAATATGTCTTCAATTGGTTTAAGAGGACAATGTTGACTACACCTAGGTATATATTTGTAAAATTATACATTTAATGTCCATTAGGTATGTGATATCTAAGTTATTTATTTCTATAAACTTATTTACTGATTCTGTGACTTCATTTAGAACCAAATTTCTTTTTAAACCTTTAAGAATTAGGTAAAGACGTCTATGATTCTTACATATTTTACAAAGACTTGGTAATGATCTGAAAAGTTTTTTAGTGTAGGTACTGGTTTCTTGATAATATTTCCTTTTAAACTCAGTTGATTTAATTTATGATTGGAAAAGTCACAGGTACTGAGAAGGAGTTGCTTTAAATCCGAACAATCTCTGAGTTGGTTGCTCAGAAATAGAAATATAAATATTTATTTGCATAGAATGTAGGTTTACAAATTATGATGGCTACATGTTTGTTGGAATCCTTATACACTCCACCTTACGGTATGCAAAAAACATTAATACAGTTATTTAAATAAAAGGGAGACAACAACAAGCGATCAGTTGCTAAGTGGTCATATAATTACAAAAAAATATTTACTGTAATTTAATGGCGACTTAAAAGAGTGGCTGTAAATTTCATGTAGACATGTGATTTATTTTTATAATCTCATTTGTTGAACCTTTTGCCTGCACTAAGCATCTAACAAAAATTTAAACCCAGTAAATGTGATAACCTCACTAACCAATAAGCTCTGACATATGTGAGTGTTACTTTGTTACCTAAATAAATAACTAAATGAATTTTGACTTTGAGTTATTTTTACCTAATGGTTGCAGTTTATCTACCATGTATTCTCTACATTTTAGGCAGAAGGCGAATGCTTACAATTTTCAAGATTAATACATTTAAAGCTGAAGTAATTATTGAAATCATGTAAATCAGACATAATCAGTTTCTAATTAGTACAAAAATATATATTTTTTACAAAACAAGTCCCTGAACATCTCAACTTGAAACTAATAAGTACAAATATTCATAAAAAGATAACGTAGTCTGCGTACTAAAGGTTCTTAAGTAGCAATATTTATTTAGCTATTCGGCTCGTATCGTATACAAAAAGGGGGGTAAGTAGGAAATTTTAATTTCACGTCTGGAGTTGGGCGGGGAGCGGAAATTTGTGTGGCATAATAAGTGAGATTGTTGCGAAATTTGCTACAAGAAAAAGAACGAGGGCTTCCATCGCAGCATCGTTGGATTTGTGTGGATGTGCCGCGAGATGCGGGGCGATTTTATTACGCGTATTACAATGTGATAATTCTATCTAATAAATATTTAGATTAACTACTAATCTACTGTACTAATACTAATAATACAGTACTAATCTTCAAAATAGATTTAGTGTATTACACACCAAATCTATTTTTTAGATTAATAGCAGTAGGTACATATGCTATTTTAGTTCACGAAATCAGTAATTTATTTAATTTAGATTATTTTTAGCTAGCATTGTGGCTTAAATGATTATCACGCTATACCACTATGCCAAATTGGGATTATTATGTTCTCAGGGGCATAATACAAAACAAATCAGGCATCTGGAATAAGAAATGCCCGAAGGAAAACACAAATACTTGCCCAACAAGTGGAACTGCACAAAGTTCATCAAATTTCCTACATTTTAAGATACCTATCTATTATTTTATTATTAGATTTACACTAGTGTTGTAGTGTATTACAAAAGTAAGAAAGCCAGTTACTCTGTACAATGTGCTAAAAATGTTTATCGCATTAACTAGTCGTAAGTAGGTACCTATTTAATATTGTCTTCTGTTTACGCGAATGTTATTCATTGAAATTAAACTACTATATACGGATTTTATCGCGTTGTTTATTTGACACTGTTACAAAATTTTTTGAAAAACTGTTACACTACTATAATCACTATTAAACTTTACAAACTATTAAAACTATTTATATAGTTAATAGTTTTAATAGTTTCAATAACTTAATTAGCTTAAAAATTTGTAAAGTTTAATAGTGATTATAGTAGTGTAACAGTTTTTCAAAAAATTTTGTAACAGTGTCAAATAAACAACACGATAAAATCCGTATATAGTAGTTTAATTTCAATAGGTACCTACTTTTATTATAGGTATTATTCATAGTATCCACTGAAAAGTGGACCCTAACTGTAAAATTAATAATAGAAAATCAAACCATTTGATTTAATAACAAGAAAAATTTTTGTTTTTCGTTATGTAGGTACCTACCTATATCCAAATACTATTGCAGAGTAGCAGACATGAATTTGTTGGAGGTTTTAAATATATTAAATGTGTAGATTGAAATATTCAGGTATCTCAAAAATATGAATAAGTACTCAAATGAACTTATTATGCTCTTGCTCATGGCAAGCAACACAAAGCTCTTATTCATGATCATTGTCCATGAGCACGAAAAGTGTTTGGGTTGCGGACGGTAGTATCTACTCTTTACACGATAGATAGATTTTCTAGACAATTATCAGTACCATTGTCAATAAATTCTCAAACTGTAATCGGTTGTTTCAAAATTTATGTTAGAACCGTACCCAATAAGACGTAGCACAGCGCGGTTATACGCACTAATACATCTCTGGTAGATTACTCAAAAGTGATAGTGCACCCATTAAAATGCAATATGGTTTTTTCTAGTACCTATGGGTCTATGAGAGTTAGGTACAGTCAACGTATCGTTTTATGGAAAATACTTAGGTACCATGGTGTTATCATACTAACTCTATTGCTCTATTCTGAAAAATATATTGCGATTGTTTTTCAACTAATTAAAAATCGTTTACTTTATTTAAAGTCCTTTTAACTGAGTTAGATTAGATCAGACTAAGATAAAAATATTTTATCTAGTTCGGACACAGATGACTTTGCATCAAAATTAGAATAAGTAGATATAATTAATAATATATTAGGTACCTACATACTATTGATCACTTGTTTGTATAATTAGTCCCTCAATAAAATGCAATGAAACAACCAAATGCCCATAATACAGAAGGCATGTCCTTCGTAAGCTAGTGTCAGTCGGTGGGCGCACGTGTAAGTGGCAGCTTCAATATTTATGTGCAATTTTTCCAGCGGCGCCCCCGCCCCCCGCACAACACCGCGCACCCCCGCGCCGTGATAAAGGATGCAACGCGCGCCCCGCATCCCCACTGAAACACGCTGAATTGCGTAACAATGAACACCGTTTATAATAATTTTATTAATAGGAATTATTTTCTACAAGAACAGAATACGAAACAGGATGTTTGCGAAATAAGAACTGGATTTTTGTGCGAAGGTTTAGGGGTTAAAAGTGGATAACTTATCGCTATACCTAAAGCTATCTTCATCGTGATATTGAAGCGAAATTTTGTTGTTAACTTATTTTCAGAGTAAAAACATGCTTACTTGCTAATTAAGTGGGCTTTGAACTCATTTCGCCAAGTAATAAAAGGAGGATATTCCTTTTTTGTTTCAGTACTAATCTGGAAGTGAAATGAGTGCCATCCACTTATCCTCCTACCGACTGTTGTATGAGACAATTTACTGAAATGAGCTACAATTGTGCTATAACCAACCTGTCAGTACTTGATCTCAATCGTTTCAATTATTTTAAATTACAAATCTAATAAAAGTCATAATAAATTGATATAATGCGTAATTAATTATTTGTAATGTGCGTCGCCATTTATTTGAAGTCAAATATTAGACACACATATAGAAAATGCTCCCACGGCTAAAGATTACGATCAGTATCGCTTTCAACGCGAACATCAAGTTGATCTCGTTATAAAATAATATAATATCATAACTGGCCGTTTGTGGGTACTACGGCGACTGCACAGTAATATTATTCAAATAAAAACAATTTCAATTTGTTCCCAAATTGAAACAGAGAGCTGGTGGCGTGTTATTACATTTGGGCGGAGGTTAGCTGCGGTAGAGCGTGTAAAGTGCCTATAGAGCCTCCCTCCCGGGCCTCTCATAGCCTATAACACCAGCATCGGGGCTTTCCTCAAAAAGCCTCAGAGAACGCCTCAAATTTAGCGACTTTTCGCTCTCAATACTTTTACGGGACATTTAGAGGCTTACGTTGAGTATGTACGTCATTTTTCCTTTTGTGTTCGGGAGGTGAAAAATATAGTTTTTGATAGACGCGCGTTCCGAACGTTCGCCACTGTCATTGAGGGGTGTAAAGGGGAACACGATGATAGAGGTATTTCTTATTTAGCGAAATATGCTATAAGGTGTTCATATGGTCTCTTATAAAAGTTTGGTGGCGATCAACCGATGTTTTGATGAAACTCTCCGGATCGCTGAGTAATATATTGAACGGGACGTCTAGTACATAATCGAATGAATCTAACCAACCAATCACACTATACCTAGCAGTTTTTGCACAGTTGTCCAGAGGCTGTATGTTGGTGTCTTTAATACATAGAGATTACAGTAATTAATAACGGGATTAAATATAATGACCACCAAAAATGGTAATTGCGCAACAAAATATGCTTCTAAAATATATCATAACGAGCACCTATACGCCTCAAATCACTGCATTCCGTCTCGGAAGGGTTAGGTTATGTTAGGTTCCTTCTTAATCCCACCCAAAAATCGACTTATTTTGATCTCTTTAAATATATTTTGCTGTGCAATTTGGTGATCATTTACTATTTCTGACTGTTATATTTTACTATATCTGATGATAAGTTAAACATAAGCCATTAATAACTAGTAGCAGTAGATTTGACAATATCTCTTGACTACAAACATAGACTCAAACCTGCATCCCTAAAGGGTAAGTAGAGGTGCACTGCACTCACGTTTCGTTAGATATCGTTTTAGGTACCACGTCATAGTAGTTTACAAAGCACAGTTCCACAGTCAGTGCTGCAACTGAAAAACTCAAATACTTCGCCTAGAAATCGAACCCCAAATCCATCATTCACAGCAGTGACATTTACCTAAACTACTACACTTAGAACCTTTTGTAATTCAAATACTTGTCTATCTAATTAACCCATTTCGCACCAATTCAAAAGTATAAATGCATAACACTTAATTTTCATGAAATGTTATAAATCACTTACGTACATGAACTGTGGAAAGTCAACAGCTAATAGTATTGTTCATTCAGTAGAGTGGGTGGGAATGCACCAATCTGTCACTACATACACAATATACAACTTTAACGTGACCTTTAACCTAGCACTTAACTCGTACATGAAGCTTTGAGCAATGCCGACGCACTTCACTTTATAAGCGGACGAGATTTATTTGAAGTGGACAGTTACACTACTTCTACATCACTAGTCAATACTATAATATAATATTTGACGACCTCGATGGCGTAGTGGTTAGTGTAACCGACTGCCACGCCTGAGGTCGCGGGTTCGATTACAGCACAAGTCAAACATTTGTGTTTATGTACATGGATGTTTGACTTGGTGGTAGGTGTATGTATATAAAAAAAAGTATATACCTATGTATGTTTATCCATTGTGTACCCGTAGTACAAGCTCTGCTTAGTTTGGGCTAGATGATGTTGTGTGTGATGATATGTGATAGAATAGAATATTATATTAGAGAGATCGTAGATATACAGATAATACTTCAGCAACAGCTTTCCATAATCTCATTCTTCAGGCTTAGCATGGGCTAATCTTGCAATAGATGAGATACGCTACGACTTGGATAAGTTCACGGTACCTATACATCACGTTCATATATTATGTTCAATAATAGTAGACTATTTCTCAAAATTAGACAAGAATTTATGACAAATCTCTTACTGATTAACTGAAATAACTTCAGAAGTCAAGTTAGTTAAGATCAGAACCAAAATAACAATACTGTTTTTTCGATAAAATAATCATTAAAATATTAAACGTATGAAGATCTCCCGGCATTTAGAATATAGGTAATACTAACACAATAAAAAAATTGGGGCAGTCTTTGGGGACTGCCGATATAAGTGAAAACTTTAATCCTTGATTATAAACTTTATACTTAAACAAAATAAAAAACAAAGGGGCGGTTCGGATTCCTGATACTCTCTATGGATTATTAAGGATTTCATTTCGTTATTTTTTGCGTAGGACGCACCATTTCTGAGATATTGTTAATATTCTAGAATAATTCAAAAATGGAAAGCCTGAAAGCGTGACGATGACGAAGCGTTATGATGACGCGAGTTCTATGATTTTTGTTCACCCAAGAAGTGCTCAACGCTCCTAAAGAAGTTTTCACTTCAATAATACTGACTGAAAGCTTCGACTAACACTAAATAAGTATTTCCATTCTATGCACTTAGTAGTAGTAGTCTTGTCAGAACACAGAAGTACCATACTGTCCTCTCTTGCATAACACCTTAGCTTTACAATACTGTGCTCATGGTAAGAAACAGATTATAATATCTATATTTCAGAACACACATTCTTGTGCTGACAGATTTGTAGCTATGGATGTGATAACGTTTCACCCTTTGAGAAGCCTAGATAACAAAGGTGAAGGATACAAAAATAACTCACTTTTATTTATATGATTTCCAAGTATGTTTAAGGTATGAAAAGCAACAACTTAATACCTATCAAATAGTCAATCATGCCAAAGGAGTACGGTAAACTCGGAGATTTATATCAGTTGTCAAAATTAACATAGTATAAGATGCTGTTATGATAAAGGTTAGACACTATTACCTATAGCTGTTCATGAAATTTTTGGTTTGCTTTTGTGAATGTGTATCTGACTTTGATTAATTCTGTGAAGTATAGTGTTTCTGAATGAACATCTTTCTTGCATTCAATGAATGTATTACGCTAAAATCTATTTATTGTTTTCACTTAATAATAAGCTAGTAAATTTAGTTTCAAGAAATTTGCGTCACCAAATACCATGTAGCGCCTCTGTAAAAGGCAGTCACTTGGCGCTGTGCTAAAGCAAACATCACTTGACTCCACGTCACAACAGAGAGCCTCCGTAAAGAGCTTTGCCTATTATCATCACAGGAATACAACACAAGGTTATGTTACTTCGGTCTTCTGCAGTATAGAAAACTTTCCAAATCGGGCTACTCTTCGTTGTAAGAAAGATTCTGCTATTCTCTAACTCTTTCAAAACCTTATCAATATAATACAATTGATCAATATGTTCCCAGACTCGTCCTATGACTGCACTCTATCAGAACAGGTATGGCCGTTCTGAAATGCGAAATCTTACAAATCAGATAGGTACCTATACGTAATTAGGTATATATACACTTGAATGTTGA
Source organism: Catocala sponsa (assembly GCA_963564715.1). Taxonomy (NCBI): domain Eukaryota; kingdom Metazoa; phylum Arthropoda; class Insecta; order Lepidoptera; family Erebidae; genus Catocala; species Catocala sponsa. The sequence continues at coordinate 17,121,549 of OY751337.1, read as the reverse complement.
CAAGATTCTAATCTGGGGTACACATGGAAGACAATGACTCGCTGCCATAGCTCCCTTAAATATCCTAGATATATAGAAAGTTATTATAAACAACAGAGGGCAATTACTAAATGTCCAAATCCTTCCTTAGGTCTGGAGACAAAGGTTATATCATAAAATTTTAATCTATACACTTCGTCTGACTGGAAAACAAAGGCAATTCAAAATTGAAAGTTATTTAGGATTCTATTTTAGCTAGGCTCGACAGTAAAATCTCGAGTAGACCCTGACCTACACTCTAAAATAGCTATGAGTGTAATATCGCAATTGAAATGTGGTACCACACGTACAATACAGTGTTGCATTTGCTATCAGGTCTCTGTCAATACATTGAGTTCTGGGTTCTATGTTCTATTCGAATACGGGTAAAAAACGTATTGATCGTAAAATGTTATTCTCTAGGTGTTTTGGATCCGCTGTTTTAATACTCGTATGAGCACCCATGACACAGGTTCTTAAGAGGAAACACAAGGGCCGTTTTTCCATACAAACGTAGTCCCCCGTTTCTTCCCTGAATAATGCCAGTAGAACAATATTTTTTTCCAAAAAATGTATTGCCTCTATTGGCATGTCCCTATGTTTTATTTTTTTCATAAGTTAATTATTAAAAGAGACATGAGCCTTCAAAAACCTCAAAAATTGGCCAGATTTTCCGCTGTGTTCAAACATCCAGAAAACAAATTTGACAAGATTATATAAAAAAAGGAAAACATAGAAACACGGCCAAAGCATTTCATTAAAATAAAAAAATAGTAGTTAAATCGGTCAAGTTTTGGAGAAGGAATCAGGGGACTACGAAACGTTGATTTTGTGTACTTTTAATACGTATTTTCGGTCCAAGCTGCAGTTGTCTCTATCGCGCTCATGATACTATACATACATGGCACTGCGCGACAGCAATAGATTTTACAAATACCTATTTTTCAATCGTCTCGCCCTTAGTGTTTCCTCTTAAATTGGTACGTTGTAGATGTTTTTGAAAAATATATATACTTATTCTGGTCCACAAAATAAATAAAGCTTAAAAATATTGTACGTACTACAAATATTTTTGATTCATACTAAATAAGAAGTTTCATATTACAACTGTCCAAAGTAGTAGTATTATAATTTATAATTAGGTTAACATATTTACATAGACAATCATTGTAGGCATCGACTAAGTACGGATTAACATCAATTTAAATATTATTAGGTATAGCAAAAATAATCAAATTATACTCGTAATTAAATTAATTAATGTTGTATATACCTTGAAATTAAACTACTATATACGGATTTTATCGCGTTGTTTATTTGAATGAATAACATTCGCGTAAACAGAAGACAATATTATGTTGTATATACCTACCTATTATTAAGAAATATTAGTTAAATTAGTAGGTATATCATTAGGTATAAATGTAAAAATGGCAGATATTTGTAACAATATCACAAAGAATATAAAGATTATAATAAAGCATAATAAAGTATATAAAAATTGCGAACCTTTGGCAATTTTGCTAGTAGCACGCCATCTATGTTTTCGCAACCAAACCATTTGGCAAGGTCAACAGACGACCCTTGAACTCTAAGACGGTGATTCTGTCTATATTGCTCTACTGTATAATATGTATTATATTATGATATGTAAATATTTTTATAATACAGAATTGATTTTAATATGAATAGAATATAACAATAAATTAGATGAAAGATACAACGCCATCTTTCAAAGGGCGAGAGAACTGTTTATCTGAAGGGGTTGAGATTGCACCCGGAAAGTGCATGATGCGCCCTCATTGAAATATACGTACTTTTTTGAAACTTTGCTTGTAATGAGTGTACGCGTGGTCAAATAAGAAAACTCTGTAAATTCTCGTTAGAATGCTTTTATTAGGTATATTTAATTGTTTTTAATTACTAATTTGTTAAAATTGATTTCTAGGTAAACCTATACTAAAAAGAAAATCGTGTATGTGCGAACAATTAATAAAACATTAGGTAAAGTAGCACAACAATTCTACGTCACGATGATTCATGACGTAGAGAAACGATTTCACAAAAATCAACATTCCATAACCTCCGTTTTTAGTCAATCGCTTAATCAGAATCTAATACGCGTTTACATAACCAAACAAGTTTACGCGAAACTCGTCGAGATTCGTATCTGTCAGGAATCGACGAGCCAACGGGCCGTAGAATCGAAACTAGGTAGGCAAGGGTAGGGTTGTGTTACCTTTTCATTGAGGCATTGACAACTTAAGGGTTGTTAATATTTTGAATATTATTACCGATAACCGATGGTATACATTTTTAGTAGTCGATGAGATGACCTCTTTTGGTAACAACACTTCCATTTAAAACTTAATGTATGTTGTGTTATGTATGTAGTTACAGGAAGTCAGACGGTAGACGAAAGCGGTAGCAGTAAGTTAATAGAGTTTATGGTCTTGTTAGCTTCCGTCACCGTCAAAGCTAACCGAGATCTGTGCGAAGGTGGCACGACAACCCTATATAGGTTATTCGTACCGCTCATCTACGTAAACGCCCAACCACGTATCGTATATTGTCTAAATAATGAATCCATTCTCACGTTCTCCACTGATTTATGGGCCCACACAAAACCGCTATAAGACTACATAATGACACCTACCGCAGCCACTTTATTTTTGGACCTTATACAATTTTTTTCACACGCAACTATTTAGAATTTTTATCACGTAAATTTTCCGCTTGAAAGGGAAATCCCTATTGTCATTCTGTACGCACTGCTCGTTTCCTCACGAACACGTGTTTGGATATATATATATAGCGTTTGTATATAGGGAAAGTATTTATTTCTGTCACGCAATTTCTTGTTCGTTTGAATTTTGAATTTTCATAGTTCGGTGTTCTTTGTTCTGTGGGAAGGATGGGAGTCGATGGTGAGTCAATTATTCGGAATTTATTAGTCAATGGAACGTTAAAAGGAGTCGTTCGGAACATTGATTTACTTTTAATGCGATGCAGTGGGTAGGTAGCTACGGCAGAGCGGGTTTTTGGTACCGTTACTGTTTGAGTACTTACACAAAATTTTTATATACTGAGTCAAAAAAGACGTCGTTATTTTTTATTGTATTACCGTGATGTATTATAATGTGTCTTCGATGGAAATTGAAATAAATGCAGAACTATCTTGGCATGCCTATAAATGTATGGCTACGTATACCTACCTATCCTTTTTCCCTATTATCTCATCACTGGTCGCAGCTGTAAGGACATCGATTATCTAGGTCAGCAATAACACAGCTAAATTGTTGCCTGTGGTCTTATGTAGAGTGGAGGTATTTTCCCAGAGATGTTCGAATGTGAGCGTAATTACAGGTTAAACATATATTTTGCAGTTCACAGCCTCTCTTTAATTATGTATTTGCAAATTGAAATACATAAACTATGGTACAGCCGTCTCGAATCCTTAAACACACCAAAATACCTATCAATGTGTCATCAAGTCGTGATTCGAATATTTGATTATTATTCGAAGGCTAATCAATGTACAGCGTGTAACAGTAAGATGTGGTTGTATTTAAAAGTCGTGTAAGACTGTGACTAACGTAAAGCTTTTAAAATAGTATAAAGGTAAAATACAGAAAAGTATTTAGATTATAAAATTATAAACTTAAAAATATATCGATACAACGAATTTCTCATCAGATTAGGGAATAGATTCGATGAAACTGTTGGTAACGGACTCTCAAGGATGCCGAGGACATACTTTAATTTAGGAAATATCCGAGTAAAAAAATTAAGAAGTTAAATTATGCATCAGCAATCGAAATGAATAATGCATGCATAATTTTAAGAAAAAGATAATTTCGGATACACTCTATTGGATAAACATCCAAAAATGATCTATATTTTCTGACAGTTCTATTTATTAGATACCAAATAAAAATATTACCGCACTTTACTATTACACTCTGTATACCTATAATCTGTAGTAGATAATTGACATTTAAATCCTAGCTCATACAACTTTTGAAACACTCAATATAATAATAGCCAGCCAAGACCAATTAGTATCTATCACAAATAGCATATATTGTGATCTATTAATGAAATTATATATACATGTTTACCGCTTCTTTGCGCTTCTTATTACATGTTAAATATGTAATCTCAAAATAAATAGAATTCATAAACATTTTATATTATTTTGAAGCATATTGCAACTGAATGAATAATCCAGATTATATTAACTTTAGATAAATAACTATAATCAGACATGTCACCCGCTAAGGAATTTCCAGTTCTATATCTTAGCCGGCGATCAACGTATTTTCTGTGTTATAATAATATCTATGGAATACCTATAGTAATAATGTACTTATTTAACTTATATCTTGCTGTCTTAATTTCCATTTAATATTTGATACTGTGTAATAGAATACTGACACTATATGACTGACCTAGGTGTATATTCTATTAATAATTAAAATCAACACGTAATGCTTCGTAGAGTATGCCCGAATTGACTGTATTTGACTGTATTAATTTAGTTCCGTGTATACATAGTTTTTTATAGATGTTTTATGACCTTCTTAAAACAAGTGATCAGTAAGTTATAATACAATAATGCTCTATATCAACGAAAGTATACGGGTACTTCATTGATAGAGAGAATAAATGAAAAATATCGTAAGAAAAGAAAGTAATATAAAAATTGATACACAGAAGCATAATTATTTCATTACAAGAATACTTTTTTACGGCACCTACTACCATGTCAATTTCGAAGGTGTATGGCAGTTACTATATCGTATGTACGCTACAACAGCTAAGATATCACTAATGAATTGCCGATCTTACAAAAAGGAACCGCTTTGACGCAGCGATGCCAATGCAAAGGACAAAAAAGCGGCTCGTTGCTGATGCTCTTTATGGAACCACTCTGATAAAGATTTTCAGAAACTCCATTCAGCCTAGCAAGACAACACAAGGTGTCGGGGACATCAACAGGCATACTGTTTAAGGATTCAGTTGCATCCAAACATTACCGGAGACCCCTACAACTTTGTTGTTTTAATAAAATTGCTTTGCTTTTTTTTATTTCTGTTTCATTTTTATTGCAAATTGATTACTTTAAACATCTTTACTAGAACTAGAAAATTTTCTGTACTGCAAAGCTGGACTTTAAATTTAAACAGTAATCTTTTTACTGCTTTTTGTAGCCAATGCGTATGTATGTTAGGAACGCAAAAATATATCTTATTGCAGTAGTTGTTATACATTCCCTTCGTTGTAAGACAATGTGTTTATATTAGTAGTGTAGTGTCCCCATTAAGGCGCCTTCAAACATAATTACACTGAGGTATTAAGTATACAGATAAAAATATAGCCCTGCAATGAAACTAGGTACTGATATCGGTCACTCTATAAACGAAATTTCCAATCAATTAGCCGATTATGAAAAAGGGTCTTTAGTTTAAAAACTGTTGGATGTAGTTTTATGATACTATATAAATTTCTTATACGATAATAAATATGTACCTACGTACATAATAATACCTACAGGTAAACACAAAGTGAATAATTCAGTATTATACCACAACAAACTTGCTAACGCTTGACTACACTCGTAAAAGGCCCATTTTACAAGGACTTAAAGGCATCTACATTTACATAATAATCCCATATAATTAGGTAATATCTTATACACGTGTTACATAAAACGTTTTAGGTATTAGCATTGCGACTTAAAATCAAAGTTATGCTATAAAGGCCCGAGCGCAAATAATTTCTTTCTAGGCAATAGAATAAATATGCCGGTAACGATGTGCTGCCAACTGCCTTCCCAGTAAAGTTATCAGTAAGTCATATACAACGCTTACTATGACCCAGATTTGAACATAAGACGAAGCCATTGGAGCGTAACATAGATGAAAATTGTCCCAGAAAATATGGTAACAATTCATTTCCGCATCATGGGCGAACAAGTCATTCGTTTGGATAAACTTAAGCATTATTGTTCGCAGCGCTTTGCCGCTATAACAATTAGGATATTTATATGCAGTTCAGACAAATAATCAAGATAAAAATATTTATGTATCGTAAATATAAATACAATACGAGGGTATTAGATTTTCGGGTTTGGTTGAAGGAGACAGGCTTGTGTAGCGATGGCGACCGCGTTACGTAATGCAACCCTTATGTTTGTCACCCCTTGCTGCAGACGGCTGCAGGGGGTGGCGCATTATTGCAAACACCGCCTGTCCCCAAAGATGGTGCTACTGTATTTTGCACTAGACAAGCTAGTTCGTCTTTTTAAACACAGATGGTGCTTTTCGCAAACTTTTCCAAAAACAATTAAGCATCTAGGGTTGCCTATGAAATTTCGATCGCGATATGAATTTAGAGATTTCACTTTGTCATATTAAGTATTTCAGTACAAGTTCTTAAATGATTAAACAAAGGTTTTATTCATGCATTAATAATTTAATTGTATATATTATTTTTTTATTTGCAGCAATGTTAAATCAGCGCCACTGTACACAAAATATTTTAACATTAACATTACTTTAGATTTATTATATAGTATTTGTTTGAAAATTTAATACCGTATAAAAATAATTATTAACAGCTAAAAGCCACAGTTGCTATCAATTTATTGAAGTTGAGCAAAATAAATATAGTTTCCCGATGTACCTATTACGCAGTTTATACCACCATGCATTAGCGATGAAGGTCTTGTATTTTTTTAGCGCAGAGTGTTATATAGGACAAGCTATTTCAGATTACAAAGTGGTTATTCATTATTAATGAACGTAGCAATACTATAAATATGATATAGATATAGCTGCCTTATTGATACCACGGTAGAAGTGCTGGCTAGACTATTTGTGAGGGTTCGAATTGCACGAAATAGATTTTCCAGTCAGGAATTTCTTAATAACAGTAGGTACGGGATGTGGAATTGTGTCCAATAGACGACGTTTGCCCTTTGTTACGTATTTATGTATAGACATAACGGACGAAATATGTGATGAAGGCGTAACAAAACCATTTAATACTCTGGGAAATACACTCATGATCATATTTATGCGTGTTATTTTAAACTGTTGCAACTGCTATCTTTAGAAACCACTTTGGCAATTGAAGAGACAGTTCTAAAATCAAACGAATTTACAGTTTTAAACGTCAGTACGTCACTAATCTGTAAAGTCCCAACCTTGAAAACACTTAACCGTTCGAATGCAACAGGTAATACCGCAATGTCCAAACTTAAATCACGGTTCAGCAAACAATAGCTCAAGGATGCCGTTGTTTGGTATTTATTGGCCGCTAGGTGCTATAACTGTGCTTTGACGAAGAAAGGGTTGTGTACACTTACAATGGACATTGTCGGTCCGACATACTAACACGTTTATTGATGGTCTGGTGTTTAATTGCTCGCTAAAACAAACATAATATACTGCGAATCAACATACTTGGTACTTCAAAATACATAATTCAAAATTACTAAACAATGATTTATTTCCAAAAATTTCAGGATCAGTAGATCCAGTTTTTGAACTTTAGAGAGTAGCATAGCATAAACCTTTCTTTGCTTCGTTTGACTCTAAATCTGAATAAACTTGATAAAAGAGATTCGGTTTCTGAATTTGAATTTGTATGATGTCATATTATAAACAACATGATTTCGAATTCTATTCCTTCAATAGTATCTACAATTATTTAGGCTTAAACCTAATTCGTTAGAATAAAGTATCATAAACATTTTTTTTGGCATAGAATAGTAAAAATTAAGCATCTAAGCGAAAATAACACTATATTATGGTGAGATAAAGCTACTTAATTAAATTAATTACTTATAGAAGTTTTATACATAAATATAAAAGGCGAGGCACTGAGAATATAAGTTAAAGCGATGTCTAAGTTTAATTAACTTTCTTAATAAGATTACAAACTAATATCAATCATATTTTATTCAACGACTTTATAACTCATAATTAACTGCCTACCAAACTGTTTCTCATCTTAATATGGACCTAATCACAAATAAATATTATGATGTCATATAACACTAATATAACTATAAACATCCTTCTAAGATAATAAAAGAGGGTACCTATAATGTTTTATCAGCTTTCGTTTCAGTATAACATATAAATGTCAGCTTAAATACAGCTGTCAAATGACGTCATCATTACAGTGTTATAATGTAATTTGTGAATAATATTTATTGCTGTTTGTTATTTTATGTAGCTTTTATAGTAGCAATAATAGCACTGTTATATGCTGATTATTGCCTACAGAAAGCTGTATCCATGTTTTACTATTTCTTTATTGTATTCACGATTAAATATTAATAAAATACATTTGTATATTCTACGAAAAGCCTTTTTCTCTTTCGTGCATTGATTAGAAGTATCAACATCGTTTAACGCAGTGTATAACAATGCATTAGCCGATGCATAATACAGGAAAGTTGCACAAAATGTACAACGTAGTACCATAAACCCATCACGCTATTACCCAACCCTTTGAGGTGTAATAAATATTTCTGTCAATGCCTTTCTTTGTCGATATGTATAGAATTTTCATCTCTATTCATTTGGAATTAGGTTGGTAATAAGTTTGCTTGAAGGCTTTCAGTTTCGAGCATTGTAAAAACGTAACTGTGAAAGTAATTATGTGACAAAGGCGTGGAATAAAAGTAATAATCACAGGCATTAGAGGGTTTGAAAAGGTGAATGTTGCAGTTTAACTTTGATTTCAAACAGTACGTACATAAGCTTTGCGGTTAAAAATAAAATAGTCTTGTGTTTTTATCAAATATACGTGTGGATTTGTGTAAACAAAATTTAAATCATCCAAGTGTGCGATAGGCGTGAATCTGTGCTGTGAAAATACATAAGTATCTAATAAATTTAACACGTAATGGTTTCAGGTAGGTTAAATATTATTGAAACGGCTTATCATTGGCCCGTAAAGTGTTGAAATGTATAACAAAAAATCTTTTAAAATAATTCACACTGCAAATTCAGGAGATAGGTATTTATTCTAAGTCTGCAAATATTTCGCACATTAAAATGCAAGTAAGTTACGTCTTCATCTAAATGCAAATGCTAAATTAAAATTGATGTAGGTATTATTAAAGGATTTTATCTAGGTTTATGCTTTATTTTGTAGATGCGTTATTTTATTATTCATACGTAGGTATCTAGATCAGTAAATTAAATTACTTATCAAATAGACAGCGCGTGTCACGGGCGATATTTCACGATCTTTCACTAGCGAGTCTATTCAATTCCAGTTTAGAAAGTAATAGCAATCAAGTTAATAGCCATCGGAAGAGCCCATATGGCTCTCATACTCCGATTCACCTCTCGCACCTCGACCAATATCAATTTTGTATGGCGCTTAGATACCAATAAAAGCATTTTCTGAGGTTGCACCGCACTAAACTGTCCCATAAAACGTTTTATGGCCCATACATACACACATTAAACAGATATGTAAAACAATAAATCATCATTAATATACGTTATAAACAAACGCGGCAAGGGTTCGGTCGAGTAAATAATTTTATGACACTTTACGACCTTGAAATTGTCTCACGCGAATTTTATTGCAACGATGAATCAAAGTTACATGGTAAGTGATTTAGGTTTCCTTCATTGTTTAAATCATATTGACATTGTTGCTTATCAAATCACGACGATAAATCGTCGGGTAACGAATGAGTGATTTGTGAAACAACACGGCGTCTAACCTGATAAATGTAAATGAGCGAACTGCGCTCGTTACGTCATGATAAACTCTAAAAATACCAAAACTCTACGGGCTACGACTACGGATAAGATCTGCCGATAACATTCCGCCGCTGTGTTATTTACATTATAAAGCTAAATATGAATATTAAATAAATAATAAATACAATAAGCGTAACACGACATAAACGGGATATCAGTATTAATGGTTAATTTGGCTGTTGAATGTGTAAATCGCTAATCGGGCAGTGAGGACAGGACGCGCCAAAATTATTGGCAACAGCGCTTCGCAGTGACGTAACAGCCGCAAAAAATAACTTAAAAGTGATTTAATTTTAGATGTGTGTGGATGACCTATAAGATTTTTCAATCACACGAGCAGAACATTTCATAAAGTGGTTGGAGACCTGTGCCAACAGATAACATTTAAATGTTCATGTAATGAGTTTAAGTGATAAAAATAAGTAAAGCCGTTTGTTATGATTAATTACGTTCCGTGGCCGTTTATTTCGATTATCATGCAATAATAATTGGCGTGCTCGAAACATAATTTAACGTTAGACGCATGTAAATAATAATAAGCGCGATAATGATGCCTATAGTGGGCGCCCAGCCACGGAATTAGATACAGGAAAGTATATATAACATTTTGATTGATTTGTGGTCGTAATGAATTATACTTTGGCGCAATTCTTGGCTATCAACGAGTCGGAGGTCGGCGACGTTTCGCGTTCAACTTTTACTTAACAAATAGGTATAGGTACGCCGGCTAAATTTTCTCGTTACTAGTTTTCCCATTCTCCGGGTGGAGGGTAGGTGATGGTAGAAACCAATTTAAACTTGGCGACCGACTGGTTAAAAAGCAAAAGTTCCTTTTGAACTTTACCCGCCCGTACCGCCGCCGCCGGCGAGCCCTTTATTTTTACTTATTTTACAACTCGGGCCCTTTACGAGCGTCCGCCATCATGCGAAACGTTATGTACAGTTCGCAATCATATTTGCTTAGGTTAGACGTTTTTTGTTGCGTTTGCTATTATGCGAAAAGGGATTTAAACACAAAAATTGCTGACTTTGAAAAAACTTAAACGCGTATTCATAGATTTTAATTAGTCATAATTTTTAATAAAACACTTGTTTAAACTGTTACCTTATACTTTTATGGCGTGTACATAAAGGTAGGGTAAACTAGCCAGGGGCGTTACTTCTGAGAATAAAGCGGCAATGAAAAATATGATTGCTCTGTAATTACGTTAAATAGCGTGTAGGCTGATATTAATTAAGTATGTATAGTTACTCGTATTAATTATTTCAACTAGAAGGCAGCGACCTCATAAACGAAATTTGAATATTTAGTGGTAGTTGTGTTATGCGCCTGACTATACTTGACGCTCAGTGTGCAAACCGCAGAGGTTAGCTATGTTTATAGATAGTTAACTGTAGTTAATTTAGTGGTTTCAGTATAATTAGAGTTAGGTAGGTATTGTGTAATGCGTTTGTAAGAAAGGGTAAAGAAACGTAACGGGGATGGTGAATATTATAGGTAGGTACCTATTGCTTTAAGACATTGAACGCTGTGCCGCCCGGTTACAAATGACAACGAATAATTTATTTTCTATTATATCCGCTACATGCAATTTAATGTGTTAAATATATTTTGGTTTTAATTGTAATTGCATTAGAACATTGTTGTTATAGGTATCTGAACTAGATTTTGCCCGCTTCGCTCGCGTTAATGCAGATTTCGTCGATAAATTCCTATCCCTCGGGAACAGTGCTCTTTTCTAAATAAAAGGTTCCCGACGTCCTTTTCTGTACCCCTAACAGCGTGTACGTGTAAATTCATGAAGATCGATGGAGTAGTTAAGGTCTGAAATCGTAACAAAAAACTCAAATTCGAATTTATAATATTAGTTAGGATACCTACTGTACCAGTCTGCCAACCCGTACAAGGCCATCGTGGTGGACTATAGCTTAACCTTTCTCACACTGAGGAAGCTCTTGCAGCAGTGTGACAGTTTATATTCAGGTTTGATATTATTATCCGATACTAGACAATAATTGCTGTATTGACAAGTGTTAACATATATTTAAATTACATGTAAAAATACACTCAGATCTGATACAGATATCGGCGATGTGACATGTTTTTGTCTTATTTTGAACCTATAATCTGCTGTTCTTTGTAAGTTGAGGCACTTAATTATATGTAGTCGGTATAAAAAGTTCAGTTACTTTTAAAGAAATGTATTAAAATGCGTAATTATGGGGCACTAAAGTTTTATAAGAAACGGAAACCACATAGCATTTCTGTGAGAGGTGCTCACATAGAAAAACAGTTGAAAAGCTAGAAGTAGATATCTATTGTGACTAAATAATATATACTAGTTTATCTTTGAATCTTATAGGGCATCCAATTAATTAGTGGATTTGATTTAATCGACTTCTTTGCTGTAAACGTAAGTGTAGTTATTCTTGTAGTTCGACTACACGGTCCCCCTTCAGGTCAAGTTTAAGCAGTTGCTAGATTCTAGATGGTCGATTGTAATTTTATTTATGCGTTGTTTTGATGACTAGTATTTCTACATATTATTTTATACCTACTGGCTATAATGGATGGTAGTCGATAATGGTAGTCTGATCTCATTTTGTAATATCTAATATCCTCACAACCAATGTAACTTCAATATGGATAACTTATTAAAGTAACAACGGTTGTGAGGCTTTTTGGATTGTCGAGTTCAGATAGCAGACGTTCCACAGAAAACTTATATTCGCCCATAGCTGATTAGAATAAACTCCAAATATAGCTTAGGAATAAAGTTTACGAAGTTCTTATTTTAGCCGGATTCAGACAGAACCTATCTTTAAGAATAATACAGAGTCTAACGGGTGAAAATATAATTTGGTTAACATACTCATTACCATAGAAATTAATTAACCAAAACAATGCGACAAGCTTATTATTCGGCTAAAGTATTTTACCAATGCATATAAAAGACAACAAATATATAGAATAACGATGTAATTAAAGAAAATTAGGAAAGTTTATAATTAGGATACACCATGGAACTCCATGACCGCCGTTGACTACCGAATAACGTTAATAAGCAAGTTTGGACGCCGCTCGCCTTTGCAAGAACAATTATGAATATACCGACCCCAAATTAACGAAACCTTCAACACATTTTGCTCGAATTAAAACGGGTTCCGTACAGTTAAGGTATTTAGAATAGAATAGAACTGTGAGAGACAAGTTTGGGACTTCATATTGGTAGTAGTAACATGTGCGGACGACTTTCCTTGTTCCTTATTAGATAAACTTATATGGTTTCTGTTTCAATTTCATGTAAATGTATCGCGCTGGAGGAAATAGTGAAGTTTGGTATCGGAACTGCTGTTCCAAATCTATGTCAAGTGTTGTATTCGGAATTTGTAAGTGGGCCGTTCCAAATTATTCATTAACTGATTATATTACAGATTATTGTTTGCGTTAGTTATTTCTTTTGTAACAAAAGAAGGCATCTAAATGGCTAGACAAAAAACTTTTTATTTTCAAAAGCTACTAATCTACTCTATACTACTGCAGACTTATTTTATTTTCGAGTCTTTAGAATACATTTTGTTATGTCAATGTATAACAAAGAACAGCAAACTACAGATCATATTTAGCTTTGCTTCAGCTGTGATAGTAGGTACTTATTATATACACTGTCTAATAGGGTGTGGGATGACTACTTTCCCAATAGGTACACATGCAGTCAAGTTTAATACATAGTATATTCCTCTTAAACTGTCTCCGTGGCGCAGCGGTAGTGAATGCGACTGCTGTGCATGAAGGTCTCGGGTTCGATGCCCGGGTCGGACTAACAAAAAGTTATTGGGTATTCTGTCCAGAAATCTCAATAACAGCCCGAAGTTAGAAAGTTGGCGGTGTTGGACACACTCGTGCCTCGTAAAGCACGTAAAGCCGTTGGTTCTGCGCCTGATCTCTCTCCGGTCGTGTCGTAGTATCCGTCCCATCGGATCATGAGGGTTAGGGAATAGAGAGTGCCCTTGTGTTTGCGCACATACTTGTGCACTATAATATCTCCTGTGCAGATGGCCAGTCTCCGTTTAGATTAATCGCCGTGACCGAAATTCGGTCTGGAGGACATTATTATTATTAGATATATTCCTCTTAAAATAAAACCAGTTGAACCTACGGGCCCATCTTTTGCTTACAATATTACTTTCTACGCTATATACAACAGTATCTACGCCATTAGCAACGTTATTTACAGCCTTATTTACCAAGATAACTTTCCACATATACAAAAATTATCGATACATGTCTAACATTTAATAATCCGAGCGAGGCACCCTCACGCCCTTTCCCCGTCTATAGGTAGGTACCAAACAACGATACAAGTTAGACACGATAAGCTTCCAACTTTCAATTACAGAATGTAATTAAGTGCCAGCGATAGACGGCGACTGGGTTCAACACTATTAAATTGCCAAAGTTTAGTCGTTTACCGAATCGAAGACATTTTTGTAAGGTCTCAGCACGAACGCGAACTACCAAAGGACTCCGAAGAATCTCCGCCGTAGATTGGAATTTTAATTATGGATTTTGTAAAGTGAGACATAGCTTTGGTCTTGGTTTTTATACGGGGATGTTCATGATTTGTTTTTTTGTTTGAATAGAACCATTGCTGGAATAATAACAAAAGTATTTATTAAGAACTCCGTATAAAAAACGCAAACCAAATTTAAGTATGTAAAATAAAGTTATTATAAAAATATACAAAGTAAATCGATAGCTTCTGAATACGTGAGAAATACGTGTATTGGTATCCAATTCGGATTACAAATAATTATCTGAATCAAATAACTTATATATTCAAATGCGATCACATATTAATTGTATCTACACATCCGCTAGTTCCGTAATTTGTCTAAACATTAATACTCATAATACTCATAGCATTATATTTGGCACATAAAATTTTATGGACATATAAAGTGTATCAAAGCCAATAAACTCATCGATTACAAATCTTCATTAGAATTAATCGAACAGGTTTAGAACTCAGCGAGACACAATCTATATTATAAAAGTTATTAAGACACTATAAGTATTGTTATGATATAAAATTAAATACAATATTTTCCATATAAAATCAATTATTCTCGTAGTAACCGTACGCGGCGTGAACCGAAATCGACTTTAAACAGGTATTTCAAATAGAAATTCTTCCAGACATAATAACCATCAAATACATGAAGAAACTATCATTTATACTACTGTATAAGAATTCTCTTAGGTATGTAGATTGGTAATATACCGCCATATGCTTAAAATTATCATACATTTTCGAACTTACGTTTTGTAAATCGTTCATCCGATGGGATAAAATGCAGTGAGAAGTAAATAAAATTGCTTGTTGCCAACTGCGAATGTCACGTGTAGGAAACCAGTAGAGCATAAAATATGATTAAGCATTTTTTATGCAATTTATTGCATAATTACGTATGTAAGCTATATAAAATGCGGCATCTACAATACAAAAAATACATACATAAAGCTGGAAGCTTAATTAAAACAGGCTATCAATAGCTATGAGTTTACGTTACATGAATATGCGAGCTTTATTTGGGTATTCATGACGTTGCCGCCTTATATGATTCGGTATTACGGGACGGTGTGTTCATTGCAGCCATGAAAGGCGAAATAGCTTCCCCGGTGCCAATCAATGTTCGGGAACAATTAAAAGGTACAATCTTGTTAATTCTTAAGATTTTCACCATCCGTGTTATTAACTTGCAAGAGTAAATTTTGTAAGAGACTTTTATAAAAGAACTAGCTGTTACCTGCGACTTCGTCCGCGTAGATTTTAACTAAAAAGTGTTTGTCTCCGCGGAACCCTATTTTTTTTCTAAAATCAAAGTAGCCTAAGTTACTCCTTGTAACTTCAGCTATCTGCCACTGAAAGTCCCGTCAAAATCGGTTCAGCCGTTTCGGAGATTAGCCGGAACAAACAGACAAACAGATAAAAATTTTAAAAATAGATGTTTTCGTATAGGTACCTTATATACTTTCATATGCATTAGATAAAAAGCTCTTATTTTGACATTACAAACATACACTTCAATTTTATTTATTTGTATAGATAAAATAGAAGCTTATATTTTTATTTGCATAATTAAATAATCTATTTATTTTTATTGTCACAAGCTTCACGAATAAGTAGACTAACAGCTGAATACAAAACCTGACCATTATTATGAATATGTTTTTAAATATGATACTGGAATTATTGAAGCGCAGCATTTTATCTCAATAATAAAATATACTATATTATTGATTGAAAGTAGCAAGTTCCTGGTATAACCTTAATATTAGGCTCTAAGTCGTATTGTGGTGCAAATAATATTAGGCTAGACAAAATAAAGTGGCTTAGGAACTACATTTACAGACACACATTATTAGAAAACTACTTCAACTTACAACTGTAATAGATAGATCAGTTACAAGGAACTACTATTGAATACTTTTACAGCTAACTAGTTACAATGTAAGCGGTTATTACCAATTGGTATATTGAGCCATTGTCGATTTGTTGAGCCTATTCTATTGTCAATAACGATGTGAACTGACTTAATGAAAGGCTATGCTATGAGCGCTAAATGTTTTATTAAAACAGATTAATTTTTTACGATTGAGACATTAGAATTGATTTACACATCGATGAAAAATACTAAGGCAAAATTTACGCGTGAAAATATGATTAGTCTAAATCTATGTCGCTTATATGATACCTAATGGTTACATAAATAAATCCCGATGTTTTATCCTTTCAACACGGATTAATATCTCTAAATTGAAAGCTCATATTTTATATGTAGAACAACATCAATAATTATTACCGATTTTAGATTGTAATTATAAGGATTGATAATTATATAAGCTGGGAAATTCTACGGTAGATATAAAGGCCGATATCCATGACTCCAAAAACTTGACTATTATGACGTACCTTTAATGTATCAACATATATATTTTTTATTTATTTGAAGCATTATCTTAACTCATCTTTAATTAGGTAGTTAGCGACTGTAAAGTAAATTATGTAAAATATTCTTCAGTACCCGCGAACATCCCTGTCATTTAGGCAGCACTTAAGCTCACGTGAACAGCTAATATCACAACTAATTACGATAAAACACCGTTAGTAACAAATACTGTGAACGGCTTAGTTATTATCAAAACAGTTTAATTATAGCCTCACTCAATAGTTTGTGAACATAAGGCGAGTCACCCCTCATTTAAGTTCCACTAACTTTGGAACAACACTGGGGCGTCATATTGCCCTGACAGGTTTTAAAATATGCTCACGACAACCAGTAGTGCTGGGAAATAGTAAAAATAATATACGAACATGAATACATAGTATTTATACAATTCATATTATTTATAAATCAATCGAATTGCCCATTCGGTTATAAACAAAAATTAAGTCGTATCCATGTTATTCAAAAAATTTGAATAAAGTTATGCTTGTGTAGGTATATGAGGACCATATAAATAAATATGTCGATTTGCATTCGAATTTGTTATTTAATACTGTAAGCACGTCGTTGATGGTTATTTCATAGTATTAGCGTGATTTTAATTATATCTAATTTGGAATGTTTTTATTAAATTATGCAAGGTACCTTAAAAATAAATGTTACGGCTAGATTAAACATACCAGTGTTATAAATGGCGATGAGAATCTCACAAAGTAGCACGAACTGCATACATATTAGTAAATCAAAAATCAAATGCATTTCTGTCTTCGAAATTTAAATGGTCAACTGCGATGCAACTACTTAACCACATTTTTCCATAATGTAACTGAAATTATCGTCGGAAGCGAGACAAATACGGTAGTAATAAAATCGAATAATTTGAATAGGACATAAGTATTCGATTGCCTCAACTCTACGGCTCAACCTTGATTTTACATACAACATTGTAAAGCAATAGCAATAAGTTTTTCTAAATTATAGTTTTAGTTTTCATAAATTATGAAAAATACATGCCAATGTAAATTTAGGTTTATATTATGGCCGGTAGATACTTAAATAATATATTACTAGTGAATAAGATACAGCCTTATCGTAGCAGTTATTTACTAGAACATTAATGAAATGCACATTAACACATATTTTAATGAATTAACTAAATATTTTCTTTTAGTAATCTATACCTATTGGTGTGGGATTTAAGAGTAGAATATTCAGCTGTTTATCTTCCTGTCAAAAGTGAGTACATGAAAAAGGATTGCTTGTATCTGGCTAGGTAATTGTGGCTCTGAGGTAACCCAGCATTAAAAATGGGTCAGTGTTTTGTAATGAACTTTATGTCAGGCGTATTGAAGCCGATCGCAAGTCTCTGACTTAAACTTGCTGTCACTTGGTTCTATTGTGTCTTGTACACGGCACGGACGAAGTGTGAGTATGAGGCTCTCGTATATACTGTATGCATCACATGAATCACAGTTGCACGGGTCTAGTGCCAGATTGGTATACAGAAAAGCCATACGCGGCAGTTACCTGTATAATCAGTAGTATACGCGGGCTTTTCGTGCGGATGTATTCAAAACTGCAAGCGACGACGATTGATACTGACGATAATAATGACACAATATTAAGGCTACTAGTCAGCGTTTAATAAGATGTACAAGTAATACATGAGCCAAATTACTTGCACCGAATACACGTATCTCTATAAAATTATATGAGCAAGTAACATACTAAAAAGTACATGTAACACGCGCGAACAGTTTGCACATGAAGCCTGTGCCTTTACTTGTTCCAACTACGTGCATCATGTTTAAACACCTTAACTTACTGCGAATGTACATACCTACATACATGTGTTACCATGGTTCCAAAAGCATTAAAATCTCTAATTCCAACCGAAGGTCTATCGAGATTTGAAATTATTAATTTTGTACAACCATTCAAAATGATTTCCATACAATTTGAAACCATATTTATGCCAAAATAAATATTTATTACCTACATTTATTATGCGTCCCTTTACGTATAACGGTTCAGTATGAAAATTAATTACCGAGAGCAATTAAACAAGATAATTAAATGTTACGACCTCGTAGAATCTTTACGCAAATCTAACACAACGGTAAATCAGTGTATATATTATACCTATGTTCAAAATATATATGTATTAAAATAATATAAGTCGTGTTATCAAACCTAGCAAGACTAGACAGGGGCTTCATTTTCCAAGGAGAAATGGACGATAACTGAGCCAGCTGGCTATGTTC
Organism: Catocala sponsa; assembly: GCA_963564715.1. Taxonomy (NCBI): domain Eukaryota; kingdom Metazoa; phylum Arthropoda; class Insecta; order Lepidoptera; family Erebidae; genus Catocala; species Catocala sponsa. Next base: position 17,102,459 of record OY751337.1, on the reverse strand, counting down.
ACATGGACACTCTCATGCAGCTAGTCTCAAGAAGTTTGTGACAATCACGCTACGATGTATACTTATATACATATTATTTAATACACTAACATACCTATGTTACATTACATCTTTAGAAGGGAAAATAACCGGATAACATTATTAATACCAATGTTCACAACTATTAACAGCTAACTTTTAGTGCTCTAATAAAAGTTAAAAATATAGAAACAATAGTTTCCAAAATATGAGTAAACTAATCAGTAAATCGCTGCAATATTTTTAATGAATGAATATCTTTTTATTGGATTTAACTAACGTTAGTGTAGGTAGAAGAAAGTGTGTTATCAACAACTTCATCTGCTTTTATCACATAACAGTAAGGACCTCAAGCATTTGAACTACTTCACATAAGATTATCCACTAATCGCAAAAAAACAACCCAAAAGCATCAACGAAAAGCTGAAAGCGACACTCTCTAGATAATAATACGAACTGCTAAAAGCTCATCTCGTAGATAAATAACGACTAATAAACATATAGCATCAATGTATATAGTTATGTTCACATAAAGATTAAATATTGGCAGAATTTATAGTAGCCATGGCAATCCCGTGGGAATCTATGGGGTGATATACATGCAAATGTGTGTTGCTTTGTTCTAAGGGTTTATTGACTGAATTAATTAATTCTTTTTCGTGACAGTTAGTATAAGAATATCAACAGAGATTATAGATTTAAAGAGAGATACTAAGACGTAACTTCAGCGGACAGTTTTTAGGTAGGTTTTTTCATTACTCTCGCGTCATCCTGATCGGGTAAGGTAGACTAAAAATACAATATTAAAAAAGGAACTAATTTATATTTTTATTGTGCTTATTTTTAATTTTATTGCAGCAAATTCTTTTCTCAACGGAACACAAACCAGATATATCTGCTGTTTTAAGCTTTCATTGGTTAGGCAAATCATCAGGCCATACTCTTGTGCCCATTTGCCACGTAAATAGTGTAAAAATATATTGTAAAAGTCATTGAAGTTTCAGTCAGGCAGCAATTTCAAGTTACGTATGGTGATAATAAACCAAAAGCCCACTTACTTGGTAATGACCTCTCGTTTAATCGTTTCCTTAATGGAATCCCGGACCTTTTCGTTGAAAATACTTTGTCTGTGTGGCCAGTACGTTTCCCGAAATGAATACCTATTAGATTCTAGAAAACTGTAATATTAGGGTTCTGAGAACGAGCCGAGGTGACATCCAGACGTTTAACTACGTAAACTATTTGAATGAACTGACATATTTTATTTCCATCACGTCCACACAGCACTGACTGTTTAAAACATTGGTAACGAATATTTTTCAATAAAAAAGGTGTTATTGTCTCACAAGATTTGTATGACGCCAGTTAAATTTACGAGGCAATAAGGAAGTGTCAATTCGACTCATATTTTGACGAAAGGGTTGAATAGCATATTGTGCGTTTTTGTTGCTTTTTTACTTTTGTCATACTATTTTAACGTCCGTGTCTCATTGTTTTGTGTCTATTGTCTCTTTTACAAGTTTTATTGTTTGTTTTATACTTCTGAAGTGCTTTTTGTGTCTGACAAAATGTGTTTTTGGTTCGTTTTTATAGACATTTCATTTTTCAGTTCGGAACGTCTGTTAAATATTCATACTGATTTGATTGTAGAATGTTGAGGTACCTACGTCAGTTATTCAGTTCCCGCACACGTCGTTCTCAACTGAGGTAAATTGGATGTATAATGGAGTTCATAGATAATGACCATTTATGTCAGTTAAACTACTGACCTGTTTGTTTAATCTGACATTAAAGAGTTACGATCTGAATTGCTTTATAGTTGACAGACAATTAGAAAATCTGTTCAAAATAGAGTTCAGACCTGGATCTAGAACTATCCTTTGATTAATGTATTGAGGCTAGTCTCAGTATTATAAATATTTATTTTTCTAATTGAAAATAAACTTCACATGTAATCATACATTTAATTTTATTTCAAATTAGACATATTAGACTACATCAAAACTTTATTTCTAACAGTTTATTATAAGAATTAGCCATGAGTGCTTTATCAATGTGAACATGCTGTGCATAAAGAACTGAATGAATGTCGACTTGGCCACGTAGTTATAGGTATCAGTAGGAGTCGGTGTGTCAGGTATATACATACTAGTGTAGGTAGGCAGATATATGTCTCTCACCAGACGGGCCCACGTTCATTTGCAAGGGACATCAGTGCATCCGCATTGTGCATACAGGCCTGCTCGCTAATATACCGCATTCAAGCCATACATCAGTCTATTACGACTGATTGAGCACGTTGCCTGCATTGATTAAGGAAGGCCGACCGCCCTAACAATGTTGTACGATAAACCGAGCTAAGTTTAGACCACGGAATTGCCTTATAAACTTACTCGCGTGTATACTATTAATCATGCTTTATAGTTTAATAGGAATTACTTTAAATGACACTGACATAACCACCGCAGAATTTCATATAATTGACCTATTTTGGGTTCAAATGTGTTAAGGTCTAGGTGAAGCATGTTCTACCAAGGACAAATCTATCTGTATCAAAATCTACTATTATTTTGAATTTTTAATATCATCTTTAACAAAAAGGGTACAAATGCCACCTAGACTCAGAATAACAATTTGATGATCAAACTATTTTGTTTCGTCTAGGCATCGAGCCTACTCCCCTTGAGAAACAGGCACTGCTGATAATAGTCAAACCAATTTTACAAAAACAAATATGCCTTCATTTTTTAAGATTTTGATGACTTTGAAACCGTTGAAAAGTATTCCCTAAATACGGATAAACTGATCAGAGAACAAAATTAAAGATTGCAGTAACTAAAAGACGATTAGGTAATCACTTCTAATCAATCAGTAATAAGTGATTGGTGCACAGTATGAATGCGAAATCTAAGCAAAGGCTATTATGAAGTCAGAATAGTGTCTCTTTAATTCAGTAGTAATTATACTATTCAAATGAGTCAATTAGTAAGGATTTACACATTAGTCGTAACACCGCGTTGGTAGCCAGTAAGCTCCATTTATTTTACCTACAGCAAATGAATACCATATAGCTATTATTTTTGTTCTGCAACCTCTCCAGTCACACTAAAATGTAAAGACAAATATGATCATGTTCACCACTCTTTACATATGAAGAAAAACAAGTCGTTACAGAGTACCATAATTTATCATGTCATTTTCCATTACTTGCAGATTTTAAAAGCCATGAGTTTTCATGTACCCAATTGCCGAACTGGCCTTATTCATGAGTCACTATATAACCCCTAAATATAGGTACCAAACAATTAGCTACACGTTGTTTACGTCCATCTAAGAGTAAAGTGTTACATGTCATCATTAAAACCTGCAGCAACTTAATTGAAATACAAGGACTGCAACTAGGGAAGGTCGCAGCAAAGAACCTTGTGATATGCTCCAGCGATTAGTAAAGTTTAGATTTCTTAACGTTAGCCTTGTGCTACCAGCGTCGCTCCCAGATATCCACTACCAGTGACTGACGTAAGTACCATCTTATATGTACGTAAATCCTTTCAAGATTATAGCAAGTATCTTTAAAATCAATGGTTTTATTGGCAATAACAATAATTGCATGTCTGTTTGAGTAGCTTATGTTCTTAAGCTTATGTGTTAACATGTCATAAGATTACAACGTTGAAGTTTTTATTTTGAAGAATAACTATTCCATATACGGTCTCAATTTTTAATTCTTGAATGTGTCTATTTAAAAAGATGTTTGTAATTCAACTCAATGTTGTGATTAGGCTCGATATAGGCACGTTTATTTTAACGAAAGGTCTAGTTATAATACTCAATAAATTTCGAACGTACATTGTAGCTCTAAGCCTATATGCTTTGTTTATCAACAACAAAGATCTTCACGTAGCCAATAAACTCAAGTAGGTAATTCAGATTAAACGTAAAATACATGTAATATGTCTATCAGTACTGTACAATATTATACGAAGTAGGTATCTCCTCGAGGAACACCTGGAGCATTACATACATATTATAAAGACAGATTCCACTAGTTTATGTGATCACACGAAGGCAATAATTATTGTTCAGTCCATTGTCTGAAGGTAGGGTCCTCATGTAATTTGATTTTCTCGGACTGTTAGTTTCAGAATCGAAGTACTGTGAACAGAATTTTGTTACTAAGCTTTCGTCGATTTGTTGTAGTGAATATTGCTAGTCTTTTAAAAGTCTTAGGTCTCTAAATTGAATTCTGTCCGTAACCCCGCGCAATTCTATATACCTATAGCTTTTTTAGACAGAAAGGTTTTATTTTATTGTTTAAATAAATTGATGTAGAGGCTGTGCATAACTTTTCTAATGTGGCCTGGCTTAGCTTGTCTGTTATTATACATAGTAGCCGACTGAATTCTAGATCATTCTCGATAGGGCAACCTTGCCTTTATTTAGTAAGTTCTTAATATAACTACTGAATTAATGTTCCTAATAAGTATGATATTCCTATATCAGCATAGTTGTGAGCATTGTAGAATAGTTTACGTCAAATAGCAGTTTTTCTCTGTACTAGAAATAATGTTTGTGTCATTGAAAAATACATATCTATGAAAATATTCAATACATAATCAGCTCACTGTGAAATAATTATTCAGGTTCACATTTTTGACCCACATTTAATCTGCAAATGATTTAGCATCAGTCACTAAATAACTGCATAAAACGGCCTCTACCGTGCATAGAGTACACAACAGTAAAACAAGACATAATATAGGTAATTGAAACTTTCCTGTACTCTTTTTCTTACTCACTGTTAAATTCTAGGTCGACCGAACACAAAATACGAGTACGTTGGCCAATCTCAAAGCCACACAAGCCGTAAAGTGTACCTCAGCCAATCTTGTAGCGCCACAGCAATAAACTGTTCGACTTTAAAGATCGTAATGGTGCATTAGAAATTAGTTACAGTATCAATCGCCCACGACTACAGCACCGTAGCGATTCGCTTCCATCCATCGGGTTTTTTCAACTTACAACAATTTTATCAAGTAGGTAATCCCGTTCGATATTCTCCTGTTTTTAAAGAAAAACGATTATTTTTAAAAGTAGAATAGATACATATTATGTATATGGATTTCCAATATTTTTTTTAAGATAAATGATTATTTTAGATGTAGAATATACAGGATGTCCGGTAATTAATGGCTAACCTTGAAATGTCTTATGGTAGAACTGATGGCCGTTCAGGAAAAAATATTTAAAAAATCTATCCTACTACCTGAGATATGATTTTTTTTTTATTACCATAATATTTAACTTTCTTGTACACTACGACCATAAATTAATGAATTCCATCGGTTTTTTGTTGTTTTATTATTAAACACTAATTAATTATGCTAATAGATAGACAGTCAAAACTATGACTGATGATGTATTTAATTTTTTATTCTTTTTTCTCATTATTTTTATTAGAAAAGCCTTTTCTAATAAAAATAATTAAACGCACCAGAAACTATATCAATTAATAATCATCTGTATAAGTATCTGTACCTACCTATGGCATTTTAGTATCGTCAAGCTTAATATATTAAATAGAGGTGTGATCGTGATCCGATCGGTTTTATTTCAATATATTGTATTCTTTTGAGAAAATAAATATCTTAAACGATACTCGATATAATATAGACGCTTACTTATCGGGACAACTATGTGACATCTGTAATATGTTTTTTTCATACAGCATCTACAAATTTTAGTAGATAATGATATCATATTTTGACCACTTTTGTAGCAAAGGTCTAAAATTGTCATTTAGTCTTAACTAATATAGTTTTTGTCGTAGCAAAAAACAATTACTCGTTGGCTGTAAAAGCGTGTTCCGAACTTATTCAATTGAAATGTTAAGAGTTGAGCTTGTACGCAGCACGCGTCACCCGGTACCTTAATTTATTATTTACCGTAAGAACAAAAATCTGCTCACAATCCCAGTTTAGTCAAACTCCCCGTAGCCACCCTACTTGGTCCTTATTGTAGTCCATTCGGAGCACGTTGCAATGCAGTTTACTGCAACATATTGGTATTTGTCTCGCATTCGATGCGTTGGCGCCTTTGGGAAGCATCTATTTTGACGTAATTGCGTACGCGATATATTTTATTAATGCATTGGATCGAGTTCTCACAGAATGTTGGCGATCTCTTTATTGGAGCACGTAGTAATAGTGTCTTAAATTATGATTTACTCGCCTATTGTATGTGTATTTCAATCTACGAGCGACAATTGGCGGTGTGAACTTTGCTTCTAAGATTATACGTGCTCCATATTTGATATGTTTGAATGACAACAATAATATTATTACATACCTAGACGACTAATCAATGACGAATCGTTTTATAATAGGCATGAATATATTATGTATGTTTATGATAATGGTTGACGAATATGGCAGTGCGTAAAAGCAGGCAACTTCCTGCATAGCTTATGCCGGAATCAGACGATTAAAACTAATATATAATTATTATGATTCACACTTCCATGCCCTTTTAATTATAATTCTTCTTTATAGTTGTGTTTCGAATAGGTATGAGCAAAACTTTTGTAGAAAAATAAAAGCTGCCACGAATGAGCTAACCAATTTTCATAAAACAGAACCCATTTTTCAGACTGTAGTGAACAGTTTATAATAAAGCGTATATGCTATTGACTGCCAAAATTCATTGATTAGAAACTTGTCTAGACAAAGAAAATGAAACAATTCAGGGAGAGCGCGATATGAAAATATTACCTCAAACATTGTTTGTTAATTATTATATGCCTTTATTAATTAGCAAACAAGATTAAAAGATAATATATTGAATATTGTTATTTCAAAGGCAGCTTCTATATTATGCGGTTTATTGCATAATATTGAAGCTGTCGTCAAATAAAGAGAACCCAGCCATATAACAAGTGTTTAGGAATCAAACACCCGATACTCAGAATATATACAATTGTTGTATGACAACTCTAAAACTACGCCACCATACGTGCATTCGACTTACACTTGTTTTTTAGGCTTTGTCTATCCTTAAATTTTTCTCGTATTTCTTACTTCCTGCTGTTGCACCAAGATGTAACATAAAACGGGTATAAACGGATAGAAACAAAAACGGTCAGTTTATTTTCAATTCTTATTTATGGCCCGTGACCTCATTTTTACAAGAAACTTTACTTTTTTATTGTTAGTATTAAATAACTGTTTACGTAGTAAAGTTTAATTTGAAAATTATGATGACAGGCTTACATAGATGTGTGTATTTATGTATGTGTGTGTGTGTGTGTGTGTGTGTGTGCGTAGGTGAGAAATATGTTTATAATAATGCGAAGTGATAGGTACATATATATGCAGGTGTATATAGTTAAATTAAATAAATAAACAAAAACAATGTAAGCAACATTTTACTTATTCAAAGGCTTTGTATGCAATTGTATTGTTAAAGGTACTACTATAATTTTACTAGGAATAATTAATATTCAAGTATTCAGCGAGCCGCCAGACAAACTTACACACTTTTATACATACAAAATGCGAGCTTATCCATCGGACGGAAACCCCCTCCCGCCAACGCGAGATCCGAGTCTCATTGTAATGCAAATGTGTCCGCTGTCTGCCTCCAAATTACCCCTACGGTCAAGCGAGAGTCGACCGATGACCAGACATTAGAACCCTCCCTTTTAAAACAAAATCGTCCCCACACTTGTAGTTTTACACCACACGTTGTACAATACTCGCCCTTAATTACGACGTATAAGGAATAAAATGGTCTGACTAAGTACCGTTGGACAGTCACAAGCATATTTCATAGCAGATATAGTGTTATGAGAGTTGCTAATGTGTAGTACGCCGCGTAGAAATGGCGTAGCAATTGTGTGGACAATAATTAAGGGTAATGCGTAGCATTAAACATCGTAACGATACGGGTATAATGTCTTGCGATTTTGTCAACGAGTGTACTGCGATGGTGTGTTTACTATGTATGTATATTTATGGAAATAATTAGCATAAAACCACGTTATTTTATCAAAATCCGAATTCAATGCCCAACATTTTAATGAGCTGAATAAAATTCATATTAAATTACAATTAGAAAGATTTATGATGGGTGTAAAGTAATTTATTGGATATAAATATGCGCATTAAATGACTTTAGAATTGCAAAATTCAGTAATGTATACATTTTTATATGTTAATACATGTTTGCCACTACCATTTAATATTTCCAGGTTATTATACCTAAGCAAACGTATTGATGAAAAACGTCATACGCGATCTGGTGTTGAACTCGAAGCGATAATTTCATTTGTGTCGATGAAAACCGCTTTTAAAAAACATAAGTCATTTTACTATCAGTTACTTATATATAAATAATCTGGTTTAATACCTAAGAGTGTCAAAAAGGTTATTAATAATTTGTTAATTTAATACGCAGCAGCGGCTAGCCATCCTTTTATGTTACGGACACCTGAAAATTTTCCTTTGTACGCAAACTGGTTCCTTCGCCTTTTAGCAAGAATTAGATGCGGCTGGTACGTGGTTCTTACAATAAAATATATTAATATAAATGTAGGCATTAGTACGCGGTGCGCACCAGACGTTCCTTGTTTTCTATTGAAACTACGGGTTCTTGGAAAGACGAAGAATTTAATTGTGGTTTGTATATTGAACATAAAGTATGATGTGAATGCGTTTTTGCATTAAAACGAGTAAGGGAATATGTGTCATGCTTCTATAATATATATAGTAGCTAGTTAAAAATAGAACATTTTGTGGTGTCGAATATGTTGTTGTCAAATTATTAAAAAAAAATATGTAAATACTGGATTTGGCCCGCAGCTTCGCTCGTGTAAATGTAGGTTAGGTTAGATTAGTAACGGTACTTTTTTCTGGAGGAACTGTACTTTTCTGTACCCCTGACAACATGTATGCGAAATTTCATTATTATCGGTCGAGTAGTTAAGGCGTGAAAGCGTAACAAACAAACTCAGCTCAGGGCTGGCAGAGACTGCAGATTTCAGACACCGCTTACAATCCTAGCTCATATTTATTGCTTCATTTAACTAATAACATTTTATTTATAAATCTATCTTGTCTCTATAGTATATCATGTCTTCGATATATTTAAGATGTAACATACAAGTAGCGAAATGAATACATTAATTACCTACTTTATTATAATGACGATAAACGAAAATATAATCATCAATATTATAATCATACGTCACATAACGCTTTAAGGTTATGTGACGTGTCATTATCCGCCTTCTCTACAGCACCTGTCTACGTTACCGTATTATAAATAAAGATTAGACTAACAGGTCATTTCTCTATCTACTGCTTTTGTTTCATCTCTTCATAGTAAAAATCCAGTGAGGTTAATATTTCCTATCTTTTTTTTTATTCAACTAAAGTAGCAAACAAGCGTATTGTTCACCTGATGGTTAGTGGTCACAGTAGCTTATGGACGTCTGCAACACCAGAGGCATCACTTGCGCGTTGCCGACCCTTTAGGAAAGAAAGAAGAGAAAAATGAAGTGGGAAGGAGAAGGAGCGGGAAGGGGAAAGAGGGTGATTGGACCGGCCTCCTTCTTATCGTGTCGATGGCAGCATTTTTAAATTATTTTAGCCCAGTGCTCGGCAACGTGAATCGTATTTCCTATTTTGCACGTGGTTAGATTTTATCGTACATGCATAGATACATAGTCTCACGCCTGTATAGGTAGGTATCCCAAATGAAAGGTAGATATATTACAACAACGTTTTGCGGAGTATGGTTTTAGGGACGAGCCTCTTGCTATCTACCGGCCACTTTTCTAGACTCCGTTCTACTACTGAGAATATCTTGAAAGAAAATCTTAATAACACTTTGCCTGACCCGGATGTCGAACGCGAAACCTCTAACGCAGCAGTTGCATTCGCTATTATTGCGCCACCGAGGCAGATGTTACAGAATCAATGATTTAACAATACGATTTTTACTTAGGTATATCTATTAATATGGAGACGGTATTAACTAAAAAGTAATAACTCAAAGCGTGTAGGTAACTATATCTCTTTCGTCCTAAATATTGCAAATTTTGCAATTTTCTCTAAATAGTAAAGTAGATGTAGGTAAGCATGAAAATATTTCCTTTAAACTAATCTTTTAGAAAATACCTCGTCTAGATCAAAAGTACTGCACCTAGGTACTATAGTGAAGATAAAACAAAAACGAGGTGTTTAGTCCAGACTCTCTCCCTTGGGCATGCCGGGAATACTCGCAGTTTCTTCGCAATTTCACAAAATGCGATACATACCTATATAATACACCTATCTGTATAACACCGTCCAACCTAAAATGAAACGGCGCTGTCCAAAGTGAATGTTCAAAGTGCAGAGGATTAAAGTGAAGCCGAAAGACCACATTTAAATGGTCAAGTTACGGTAGACGGAAATAACTAGACAGACAGAAACTAAATTAGAATATTCTCTAGAGCTTTAAGCTTCCGCTAATGCGTCTAGAAGTTATAACAAAGCTTTTGAACTATGCTATGCTTAATTGTTATATTTAATTGTGTACATTATTTTATTATGGACTGGTATTATTTTAGTTGCTATATTTATAAAAGCATTTAAGAAGAGCATTGAGAAGAAATAGAATTTAATGATCGCTAGTATGCCTGCTAAGTACACCCAAATCGAGCATTTTTGCAATTTAAGAGTCCGCTTTATTTTATAAAATTACTTGATCTAATATAACAGTTAATTAGATTCAATCCAGCATACGCATGCCTTCAGTGTGCTTCAGTAACTTTGTTCACGACATGCAGATAATAGAGGAAACAAGAAGTATTTCACTTAATTTATGGTTCATACAGCGAATAAAAAACTAACATCGGACTAGCTATCTCCCGTGGTTTCGACCACGTTTATGGTTACTGGGCCGCTCCCGTAGATTGTAGCGTAATGTTATATAACCTATCTTACTTTTGCATAAAGTAGCTTTCTAATGTTTTAGAGTTTATCAATTTCAAATAAATCTTTCTACTTTATAATATTGGTATAGATTAGTCTAAATATAACTGTTAATGGAGAGGGAAAATATTTCAATATTTGTATTGTTGTCTTACTTCAAAGATCCGGTATGCACTCAAGTGTAAAAAAGAAAATGCTAGGTTCTATAAATGTTGGCCCAGCTTTGTAGCGCAATTTACGTTTTGAGATCATTTACACTATAAAAATATTGCCCGAATCCATAAAAAATAAAGCCTTAAATATATAGAAAGAATCTTTAAAACATTTCTTTAACGGTAATGAAAATAACTGAATATATTAAGATAGTAAAAGAAAAATATGTAGATTAGTCAATCCTACTTCAATTCTGTAACATTGTAATTGAATTTGGTATCATAAATAAGAGTAGCAAATATATTATTCGACTAATTTGTTGCATAGGGGAATAAAGCAAGAAAAATTCTATAATGCCAGAGCTGCAGCAACTGAAAATTTATAGCCTCTGCCTACCTCCAAGAAACGGGCTTGAGTGTATGTAGGTACCTATGTAATATTTTGCGCTGTGTTCTTGTGTCTACGTAATTCAATGTTTTAGCACATTTATAAACCATGAAGATTCCATTTCGCCTTAATTTAAATTTAAGGAACTGATTATATTTTATCTTTTTGAATACTTTATTTAAGTAGCTGAAATTGTTGATGCTTTTATCACTATTATCAATAAGGCTTTGCTTTTTTCAAACTTTAACCAAATAATAAATATTCCTAGCGTTAATTTCATTAGCTTCTTCTATCAAGTATAATTAAAAGGCACATAAATATTAATGCCAATAGATACGGCTCATCCGTACACAAAAAACTAATTTAGTTAATGACGTGACTAACACTTTAAACTATTATAAGCCACAATGAATAGCTATGTATGGCGCACCCAGATAATAGATTATAATATGTGTTCATATATCAAGGGATTTAGATAAGAGATTCTACTAGAAACTATCGTGTAAAGCTCATCTATTTTACCTACAGTGACCCTTCTCGATCGGCTCGCGCCTGCATCGTACCGTCTTAAATATATGAAATTCCAACCATTCATAGAGTCCAAGTTTGAATGGTTATTGGCATTCGTTCTACAGACAAACTGCGGGCGGTATTATGTAAGCAGGGCATACCGATTTATTTTATCCGAAACTGCCGCAATTATGACATTAATTCAGTTCATAACAGCCATCGATGTTCATATAGAATGTTAGAATCGAATAACTTTATCCTAGAGCCGCGAGAACGATGTATAGGTACGTATTCGGACGGTATATATTTTTTAGTCTTGTTGATATTGGAAACAGGTAAAGGGTGTGGGAAGATCGCCGAATAAGGCAATCGTGCACACTCGATCGAACACAGATAAATTGTAAGGAACACACGGATCGGCCGTATACCTATGTCGTTTACCCGAGGGCACATAGGGACGGGCGTAGGGCCGCTAGAATGCATGCCGAACCAGTTATGTAGATACATATGCTACAGGTCTTAACTTAAACCTTAATATTCTACATCGAATGGGTAATTATTTTTGTGGTTTAATTTGCAGTCGGGCTGAAGATTATCATAGTAACTTTAAACATTATGATTTTGCATTTACACCGGTAATGTTATACGACACTCAACGACGTTTGTTTTTATTTCTCTTCAAATATAATATTAAGAGAAATCGAATACGGTACGTGAAATATCTTCAAAGTCATGTGGTAAACATAACAGAATATCACTTAGCGAAAATCAATGATTGTCAGGTACTACTAAAATCGCTGAATACCTACTTTTAAAAAGCATACATTCGTGGTCATTAATGAGTATTTAATACGCACGGTTGCTTAAGATAGAGGGCAACATTCCTTCTGAGAACCAATGAAACTGCGATATTGAAAGGAGGAAAGAATGTGAAAGGATATTGAGGAATAAAAGTTTAGGTACAGAATAGTCCTAATTATCCAACAGGGCGTTCGTTCATAATTTAGAAATCATTTATCCCGGTGGACTAAGACGGTTCGTGTCGGAACGGCCATTAGCTCGGTAGGTAATGGTAAAGGGCTGAATTGTGGCGGACACAGGCTCATTAACTGACAATCTCTTTAAATCACTTGTGGATCCTCCCTGTGGACCTCGGCTGGCTTATTACCGAGGGTGGCTCTCAAACGGTCGGTGGTATTAAGAAATTTTAGCTTTTGTCTCTATATAGACACTCTAATGTTCAGGTGTATAATTTATCTTTTGAAATGGGTAATTTTTGTAAGAGCTTTTGTTAAACTTGATTATTTTCCACATCTTATAAGTATTTATTCACGGGAAAATTAATAACATTACTGTTAGTTTCTTCAGTTTCTGAAGTGAAAACTTCTTTATCGGTGTTGTGCTTTGTGACTTTTTTGTGGTGGGTAAGCAATGTTATACTCGCGTCAGGACACGTGACCTGATCAAAAATTCGTAAGATGGAGGGACAATTGTCAAACTCGCGTCAGGACACGTGACCTGATCGAAAATTCGTAAGGCGGAGGGAGAATTGTCATGTTTGTGTACGATAGAGCAATAAATGAATATTGTATTTTTTAAGGAATATTTATGATAAAGGATTAAAGTTTTCACTTCTATCCTTCTATCGGCAGTCCTCAAAGACTGCCCAATTTTTTTTTTCAATACCATAACAAAATAATACCTACCTATATATCATATGGTTGCACTTTTCACTCAAATATGAATAAAGCATACAAAAATATACTTTCTTATTTATATATTAACGACGATATTTGACTGCAAAGATCCAATGAAAGGATTATTGCGTCATATATTGTAAGTAAATCGCCAATACAAAACAACCTCGTAATTTCATTACACTGCTCTCATTATCTTCAAGCATCGTCTGATGACGCACCGCGTCGTTAAATCAGTGTACCTCCCACTTTCTAAAATAAGCAATTTAATAATAAACTATCGAATAGCACACCAATATGAAACGGGCCATTACCTTGAGCCCTAACATATTTATTACGTTTTTATCATCAGTTTTAACGTGTAGGTACCAAATAAACAAACTACAACCGGCGTGTTTATATACGTTGTACCAACCATGTAATACCCCCAACTTAAGTCAGTTAATAACATTAACGAACATGTTAACCATAAAAACTAATTTAAGAATATAAACTTTACATTGTCCAATAGGTTTGCCTTCAAGTGTTCACTTCTCATCAAATTTAATCACTCGTAACTGAACAGACAAAGCAAGTTTAGAATCTCTACGACGGCTAACTACCACACGAACGTACGTATCGTTACCACGAACAATATACTCTTTCTTGTCTTGCTATATTATTTTACGGCCGCGAATTTTATCTCGTTGCTTCAACGCTGAAAATAAACACAAAATATTTACATGCTATTTGCATTCGCTTAAATGTTTTCGTGTTGAATTTTGAACTTTATTATTTAGTACATAATGAATATGACATACTGGTTCATGTTTGCATATATATGTTGTAAAGTATTACTGGCAAACATAGGGTCTCGCTGTGTAATGTTGTGTGTGAGCACACAGTTTTATGAGGAAACGCTGGTTGCCGCGTTTTGTATGGCAAGCGAGCTTTCGTTGATTTTTGCCGGAGTGAAACGATTATTACTTTTCTTTAGCAAAATCTCGGGTTCTTTGTTAGGTTACCTAGCATGTACCATTTAGATAGAAAATTGTACTTTGTTAATTTATTAAAATAAAGCAAAACATACTGGCAAATATGGGCCCGTCGAATTAAAAAGTACTGTAGTATCATCAATAGAGGCCACATTGTAAATACTTCCAGCCAACCCAGTTTTAAGGCGTTTAATCTACGTAACTAAAGCAAAATATTGACCTTCCCCTAACACGCGAAGGCTATCTACTTCATTCACTACGCACGTGAATACTAAGTACCTAATTTTGATTTTTCAACAAAGCCAACGAGGATCTCAGCTCCGCTGATCGATCCCAGCCCCCACGGTTCCGGTCGCAGCTAAAACTCGCCGAGCGTTTTTAAAATCCCCGACTGAAACCGACCAACATAACCTAAGACCCTTGGAGTCGGCGGCCAATATAAAAACGGTATGGAACTCTACGGCGGGTAAGTGTCAAAGGGGGCCATATTAAACTGGATACGTTATCTGCAGCAGGTAGCAGAAAGCTAATTGTGTATTCTTTCCTCGCTTCCAGCGTCCTTAATCTGCCCTCTTTGCCCCCACCCTTTGCCAACCCCGGCAGCCGCTCCCCAACTAAGCGGAAAGTTTTAAAACACTGTATTTATGCAGATTTTAGGTACTTGTTTTTATTGTGCGAATTAGTTAGATTGCATGATAACGATGTCATTGGAGTTCGACTCTTTAATTAAAACAGAACGTGTATATGCAACTATTTATCGGATTTAACTATGCGGGGAAACAGTTCACAACATGCGTGTGGCTTGATACCTACCAACAGCGTGGTTACTAAATTGAACACTTTATATCAGCAGTGGTGTAGCTATTCGAGCAACACTGTTACAAGGCTTCAATAAAGCAATAGAAAATTTTAATAGCAAAACTACACAACGTAAAATTTTCCACTTTGTTTAAACGAGGTGTAATCGACACTCGCTGAGTTTAACCTAAACGTTTATTAAAGTACAACACACTGCTTTAAAAACAAATACGGCTAATAACGTCAATGGCGAGACGTTCTTGAGTAAATACTATTTACAATTCCGTTTAACTTAACAAACTGCCGATTTAAGGGGGATTACAGTCCATTCTTGCGCGCCTGAGATAACCGTAATTCGATGGCGTACAACATTAACAAGTAAATTGAAGTACTGTAGGTAAACATACATAGATAATCTACCTCTATAGGTATGTTATAACGCAGCAAAACCCCGAACATAATGCGGTAGGACCCAATAACGGAGGCAGCGGTAGTGAGAAGGAAATTGCTCGGGAAAAATTTGCATTTTTATTGAAATTTCCACTCTTGGTCGCGGATGAAACTATGTCTCTAAATACGTACCTTAAGCTTTGTATAAGCGTATTTGTTGCATGGGTGTGCGAACGCTC
Source organism: Catocala sponsa (assembly GCA_963564715.1). Taxonomy (NCBI): domain Eukaryota; kingdom Metazoa; phylum Arthropoda; class Insecta; order Lepidoptera; family Erebidae; genus Catocala; species Catocala sponsa. The sequence goes on along the minus strand of OY751337.1, from coordinate 17,086,317 downwards.
GTGTGTGCGACTCCTTGCGGGGGGTGTAGAGACGCTCCACACAGCTACCGGTCATTGTCGATACTATTCTTAATTATTCCTTATCACGGCGTCTATGACAATTATCGGATAATTGGAAAGCAATAAATATGTACTTTATGTTATTTTTATGGACGCTACCGATATCGGGATGCTATTAATCTAATATTATATGGGCACGGAATATTCAAATGTTTTACTAATTACGAATGTATCTGAAACATTACCATATGGCATTCGTTATAGCTATATTAAATGTCGATATAAGTCCGTCCCTAGCGCGGACGGCAGACAATTGCTATACAAGTTTGTACCTATACGTAGTTGACTTTAGGGAAGGGATCATAATAGGAAATTTTCTCTGGCGAATATGCGCACAGTATCCGATACCCTTTTCACTTGTATTGTTTTTATTTTCTAACCCTAATGAAAGAACTTGCCTCGTCTGTATTGCAATTTCAATATATTGGCTTAGCAGCGTTCGTTTCGCCACGTATTCGTTGCTTTTTTCTTTTCGGATATAGTTTTGATATAAAACGTAGGATGTTAGGGAATAGATACAGACGACTCTAATGTATGTAGGTTACAAAACGTAATATATGACGCAAGTAGCAGAAAATAAATATAATATTTATAGGGAACCTTCACACCGCGATTATGTCAAGTAAACATGTATTGGATGAATGTTTTGCGCGTTTTATAAATAAAAGCTCCAGATTTTACGCCCTTAATGTTACAATTCGTTACAAGGAAAACTCGTCAGCCTGGTTGGAAAAAACGATAGTTTTAAAAGAGAAATTGGTTAAATGTCTTTCGAAAATATTTCCTCCAGTTAAAACAATTTCCAATGCGTTTTCAGCACACAAAAATACTTATGAAGTTCGTTTTTACTGTTATTAGGTAGAATACGTTACGTTGATCGTGACACAAATACCTTTGACAACTGGAAGCCAATACCGATACAAGATTTATGCCTCGACAAACAAGGGCATGAAAAATAAACTTTTTTGTTCATCAGCTGTAAATGTCTCCACAAATTGACCATAAATTTCTGCTCTATTAAAATTTATTGCCCTCAAAACGTTTATTGTAACATTACGTAACTTGGTAACCCTTCCACGGTCATAAAACAATGCATGCAACACGGGCCATGCGAAAAAAATGATTTCAAGTTACATAACACCTGGCATTTAAGATCATATTCGCATGACAAAGTCGATTCGATTTTATGACACGGGGGGCAGTGTTTTACGATCTCTTATCGAATCAAAAATTTTCTTCAGAACAAACAAATGTGTAACTTCTATAAAGAGCTAATTTGAATTACAACCGACAACACGATAGGATCACTCGGTTATACTTTTGTTTGTTTTTGTTAACTGAAGCCTTATTGTTTTATTATTGCCATAAAAATTATCGTTAATTATGTAATTACGTGTGAACTTTATAGATACATATTTAAATGCGTAATAATGTAGGCTTATCTTTCATTCTTGATGGTCATTAAATTTTCATGTTGCATAAAAAACACTGTAAGAAAAGTGGCAATCAGTATATTATTGCTAATTATACAGCTTGCACAAAATAGTCGAACTTATTGGCCATCCTTTGGCCGTAGGCTCCCTCGGAATCATAGCCAATGCAATCACTTGATGTGAAATCCTTTGACAGTCGACACGTATCTTTTTATTCAAGATAAAGCAAACACCGCTCTGAGCAGATAAAGAGGAGAAATCGACCGCAACTATATAAAGGTTTGCGGCGATAAAAATACCGTGTTTATTTGCACGTCCTACATCAGTTCCCTTAACCTGGAAAACTGACTTAAACGTGCGTAAAGCGATATACAAAAATAAATCTCACGTAGTGAGATATACGACCGATTTTCCAACCTAACAGCTCATTCGATAATGATATTTTAAAACTTTCGACAAGTTGAACTTACATTCCCCAGTATCAGTAAATTCGGATCCCAATCTCGAACAATTTTTCCTAAAAGCGTGATTTAAAATCGCTTCCAATGTATATGTTTTAAAAATCGAGTGATCGGGGTGAGTTTTATGCATTTTATTGTTCCAAGTCCAGGTGGGACACGTTACGTCAATTAAAAGTTAAAAGGATTAAGCTCTTAATACTGGTTCAATATAAATATTTTCCATTGTTTACTGCTTCAGATAAGGATGTTTATTATTTAATCGTTACTCACTTTCAGTTTTCTAATTCAGACTTATTTTCGTAGCTTGTACGAGTTTCAAAACGAGTAAACAGAATTCACTTTACAATTCACAATTTCTGGCGTCTACAATGTGGCGTTTCCAAAACTGATATATGTGTAAGGTACTCGTACATTATTTGAATAGCTTCGATATTGATATTCGCCCTTTTCGCCCTTTATAAAAATGTGCAATGTAGCTATCGTAAAGTGAACGACTTTACTATTACGAATGCGTTTTAAAAGCTACGCCACTGCACATGTTTTGTTCGTTCAGTTCAAGTAGTGCCTGTTCAGGCGGGACAGAGATGAACCTATTCCGTGAGCGCAAGGTTTCCACATTGTCGCGTATTTTAAACGCGCTACGACAACAGTCACGTCGCTTGAAATTTTCTATTAATTGGCGTTTTTAGTGCTTTTTGTCGATGCCATTCTATAGCTTAACGTGATTTCGTATCTGTATTGTCATGTAAGTACATATTTATTTGACATTGTTATGACACATTTATATTTGTGAACGTCGAAAATCTACTACAAAATAACGATTTGTTATCATATGACTAATCCTACACGGATGTTGAGTGGCAACACCCAGCGGTTCGTTGCGTCTGCCTCGGTGGTTTCATATCTAGGCAGATTATGTACAGTTTTATTCTTGTCCGCCGCTACTCCCCGCCTGGAGTCGATTATTCTCTCAATATAGACTCATTTATTTTTATTTAGCAAATAAAAGCGATTCAAACCCCAATAAAGGACCGTTGAATTGGATGCGAAATGTATGCTAATGCCACCGCCGAGTTGTATAATTGACGGAACTTCCTCCCGCAGAATCGTTCGATCATATAGATAGAGGCTAACGTCGCAGGTTATCTGAGGATCTCATATGAAATTCCGATAAAGAACACTATGAAAAATTCAATAGGTCGATAGCCAAAGAACGAAAGTGAAAAAAAAAACGAAAACAATAACGTACATTTAATCAGTATTCAGAACGCGTTGCTTGTGTCCACAGCTGCGATATTTGGCAAGGGAACAAATCCTGTGGTCGGCCACCACGAAATTTGTGCGGCTCGGCGTTGCATCGTCACGTTACCTCGGTCGTCGTTGACGGTAAGACGAATTTACAACGCGATTAACGACGTACATTATGCAAGGAATCGGCGTCAGTGATCGCTCGACCAAAATAACTAACACGAGTATTTTGAGTGAGCACTGATTTATTGCGCTCTGGGATGCTACTGTGTATTACTACGATCGCTCACCCAGTTTTGAAACAATAAAAGCTATAAAATGGTCAAATTAATAAAAAGTATTGCACACATAACAGTAACGTCTATATAAACAACGTTCTCGTTTGTTATGCACTTAAAATTCGCTCAATCAATTGCGGGGGATCGCAACTAATCATGCCAATAAAGTGCCGCGTCGGACGCCTCTATTGTCGTAAATAAACTCATTATTCAGAACGGCGGGCGACTCGGTCAAATACCTGTGTTTTAAATCAAATGCAATGTATTCGGGGGCGATTTGTTCGCCCGAAATGGTTCCTTTGTTGAGTCTAATAAATAATTTAGCGGTCGGCCGGACGATCCATGAATTCACGCTCTGTTGAACTCCTGTAAATTTTCATTTGCAGTAGTAACACGATGATGCGCTGATATTATTTATGAAGCGATTTTTAAGTGGCCAGTGACATTAAAATCACGATTAACGGCCCGTATAAATACATGGGCATTGTTGAAATAAACATAAAACGTTATCTTGTTCAAAAGTTCATCAATACGCGCAGCGAGGATGCACGGCACAACAAAAATGTGCACAGAAGTAAATGAAATAATCCAATGAGATTATTATCATCTCGAAGTATAATTTATTTACCTTTATGCTGGTAGTTTAAGAAAACAAAGAGTGTATTACATTTAAAATTCAATGTAAGGGCACATTCAATTACGGACAAAGAGTGTGTTTTAACATATATTTTCGTGAAAGAGCAAATGTCGTCCCGCCTCCCACGATTTGCATCCACGTGATGCTATCTGCATTGTATGTCGTACAAATCGCTTTTTATTCAAAACACATACCTAAAGTTGTAAACACCAAAACTAAACTATCTATTTACTATAGAATTGTTGTAAACCCATAACATTGTAGCGATAACGATCGGATCAACGCTAGGTACTTATGTATAAAACATCGGTGCTTGTATTATCTATTTATTATGTAATATTTTGTATCGGAAACTTATCTTTTCTATTAGCTAGGCGATAATTTTGTGTTGTCCAATAACTTATCGATAAGCTCGAGTAACGCGCTGTCACTATTCTATAGTGCGCCGAGGAGTCGTATTCAAATAATACCTATACATATTATGAGTACATAAGAAACTTAATCTACCTATTACTTCCTATACCTTGTTAAAATGTACGTTACTAATAAACTACGACGGAAAAGTGGCGATTACATTTTTTGTAAGCGAAATTCTAGGTTAAATGGTACGACGTGTAGATGTTGACTAGATAGTGTGGCAACCTACATGTACGGTTCGGCGACCCCGCAAGGCCGGAATCCGTCATCCGTGGGTCAAGGTCACGTCGCCTCATGTCACACGTCACGAATATCTGCATCTGTGATCGTCTACATTGATACTCGTACCCAGTATGCATTCCGGTGCGAATGGGAACTTTATTCCATCGTGTTAAGACGTATATAGCCGGTTGGTGCATCGACCCCGCCATACTGTATGGTTTCAAGATGTTACTTTCGTTGGTATTTTAGATGTTGATAAACTTAGATGTGCGGTTATGTAGTTGTTTGTTGTATTTCTTTATAATATTACGTAATGTTTTTATTTATTGTGCTTGGCCGTGAAGTAACAAAATAGTAAAAGTAGGTTTATTTTACAAATCTCATAGATAAGTATCTCAGAGACGAGTTTGTTTTATAAATAAACACATAATAATGTTTTTATATTATTGTTATAGAAAATTATTTAAATTTCGAATGAAATGTGTTCACTCGTGCGTGCACTATAACGAGTATTGAATTTAGTACAGAATAGGCCGTTGTTCATTAACTTTATACGAATGATTTGATCTCTGTAGTAAGATTGCTGCTAGACGGATGAATTACTGTATTTTAAAACACGTACCTACACCCAATCCATACAGTATGTGGACATAGGAACAAATACAGTAGGGTGTCGGTTCTCCCACTTGACTCCCTCATACGATATCCGAGCGAGTTGTCGACGACCTCGATCTCGATGGCGTAGAACCCCCTTAATGTGTTTTCACGGGGACATTGCTTCTTCAGTGTAGCCCGACCATTACGCCTAAAAGAGTGAATATTCTTACTCACTTAACCTGGAGATTGGGGCGCGCGCATAAAGATTTTTGCTGACCATTTTTCTTATAAAATACTTAGTGTCCTAAGCTGTAATACTCGAGTCACTGTGTGTTGTTACAAAATGAATCCACTTCAAGATAGTAGTTTCCTTTTTTAAGATCGCTTAAGGACAATAAATCGATGAAGTAATTACATAGGTTCTAGCTAATGCAATGCATGTTTGATAAAACCAATTGGTGTTTAAAACACTGTTTTATATTGCATATGTTGTAACTATTTAAAACTGTATGTATATTTAGAACGCGATACGTTTTAATGTTGTCTACCGGAGAGTATAAAAAAGGGTGTAGTGAGTAAGGTATAAAGATAGTAAGCCAACACAAACAACACAGCCATTCTTTAAATCGATTAACGCATTTGACAGCCAGTAAGGCAGAACCTGATTATAATCATAAATTGGCGATTTTAAATAAAAATTATACGTACACCGGACCAATCCATGAACTAATCACATAAATAAGGGGAACAACAGATGGTGCGTACCCCACGATGCAGCCCCACTTCCATTTTTATTCGAAATTTCATATTTTACAACAATAAATTGTAGAAAACAGAATAAAAAACGAGATAAAGTCGTCGGTATTACAAAGACGTGATATAGTTGTTACGAGGAGTGGTCAGGTGGTCCTTAATTATTTAAGATAAAAATATGATAGTACTTCATTAAGTGGTATCCTGGCATTTTCTTTTTAATAAATAATATCCAGCGACGCTTTTTAATGACCAAACAATGAGTTATGGCGATCCTGTCCTCGGCATAGCGCTGTAGACTAATTCAAAAGATTGTTTAATACGATGTCTGATATTTGTTATATTTCTAAATATATTAGATAGTTTTTTCGTGATAAATAATAATTTTTATATTTTATTAATTATCACCTGTTTAACTAATTCATATAGTTTTAGTTTTGAATATTTGTTGTATCTTCTTTGAGCTGATCTAGTATGTAGAGTTTTAGTATCGGACCATTAGTGTTGGAGATTGCATTACATGCAAACAAATTTGACCTCTTTAAAGTATTGGTAGATATACCTACCTAGATAAACAATTGGACTGATAATGTTAAATAACATATCATAAATGCTTAGATACCCACGATCTGATTTTGCGGACTTTATAAAGTGAATTTTTAAGTTTCCTTTGTCCTTCCACAACATTCAACATCCTTCTTAGATACCAAAGTATAAGTAGGTAAATATACTTACAATCCTAAAAAGGATTTCAGATATATCTATTTAACCGTTTATTTGGTTTATTAACACGTTCCCTGTCCCAGAACACAGGTTAAAAATTTATTCGTAAGTCCACCTACAATTTCGTCCTAACTTGACAATAAAATATAAAATTGATAAAACGTGCTGAAAAAAAAATTATTAATTTTCGGTAGCCTTGTTATCTAACCATACGTCGATGAGAATCTTTTTGCTCTTATTCACACGTCCAGTGAACTAAAAAGCATCAAATTTGCCTTTGGATTTTGACTCCAACCAGAGTCATGGACATACCTATGAGTTTGGTACAAACGTGACTCCTTTGGAGTCATTGGACAGGGGACCTACAAAAATACCTACTAACTTTTCGTCACTCATCATCATCTAAGTAGTTAAATACCTACATAGAGCAGCGATAGCTCAGTGGGGAGACCAACAGACTGCAATGCAGAGGGTCTCGGGTTCGAACCCACGTCGCGCACCTCTGACTTTCAGAAGTTATATGACTTTTAGAAATTATGTGCGTATTGATTGACAATTATCGCCTGCTCCGTGCTTTCCGAGAAAGCACGTTAAGCTGTTGGTCCCGGCTGCCATGAACATCTATGGCAGTCGTTATTGGGAGTGTCGACACAAAAGATCCAACTGGGTCGAACTGTCGCCGGTCTGCACTGACTGGCCCCCACATAAGATAAGATAAGATAAATACCTATATAATACCTAAGTACCTAGGTTTATTACAAGGATACTTACACTTTTCTTAAACATTATTAGGTATATTGTGTACTTATACCACTTAGTTAGCTATTGAAAAGTTCATATTCTTTTCTTCATTTATAGTTTTATGAGAATATAGGTACAGAAGATATTTCTTCACTATTTATTGGAAACCGTAAACCAAAACTGTTCAGCGAGTAGGTACATTGTAGCTTACCTGTCATTATATCCTATAATATTACAAGTATAATTTAAGCCCAGTTGTCGTGAACGGGCCGTTTGCAGGAGTACCTACATAAATTCCTTTCACTGGAAACCCTTTCTACCTACCTATGCCAGATGAAGTCGAGCTACAATGTTGTTCCTTCATTATATCTATGCTTTGGTACCCTGTTACATTTTAGTCTTTACATAACCAATAGAACTTACATACCTATTTGTTAACTTGGCCGTAAAACACCAAGAAGTATTGCTTCCTTACAAAGGTACCTACACGATATTTAAATATAGGTAAATAGGTATGTAGGTATCACAGGCATCTTTCATAAATTTCCCGAAATGGCCGTATAAATCAGTCCCAGCCTACGACAGTTAGATATATTACAAATTCCTTTTATACTGTACGTTTTACACTCACTAATAGATGTTTGGTAGTGAAATTTAATGTTGAAAGCCTATTCTAATACTTCAATGTAAATTCTACATTACTTTGGAAACGTCTCCTAATTTAACACTCTAGCCGAACCAAGACGACAAAAATCAGCAGCCAATTAAAATCTCTCAACCTATCAGTGTCGAGTCACTTGAATTTTAAATGTTCCCCCTTGCCCGATTAGGGTGCATCCTAAAAGCTTCTAAAGCGATAATTCACAACGCAAGAATGCGAGCCGACAAGGATAGGCGCGTGTATCACGCCACAAACTTAATAGTGCGGCTATCCTATCGTGTATGTTCGTCCCATAGTGTTTATTATTCAGTGTGCGAATAGTCAAGTGACGTTTGTTAGTGTGTAGTAATGGTGGACTGTCATGGCGCGCTTGACGTCACTCAGCCAATGAGCGTACAGTGCGACGCGACGGCAGCGCCACAAGATGGCCGCCGTCGGCCGGCCGCCGCCGCTTTTGTTGTGTTTAGGCCTAAGCACCAAGAAAATATTTAAAATAATAATGTATTTATAAATTAAAACGTGTATTTATATTTCCAAAAATACAAATGAATTATTAAGCATCTTTTCCATTTAAGAAGTTAGTCATATTTATTTAGAAATCAGTGAAAATCGTGTAATGTTTTGTTGTTCTCAGGTAAGTGTTTTATATTTTTTTTACTAACTTACTGTGATATTTTTGCTAAAAATTAAATTTGTAAAAATAAAGTGATCCATATCCATTTATTTAATGGTCTTTTTAATTTAAATATTGTGATAATTTATTGCTAAACTCTCTTAATGTCCAGTTGTCTTATTGGAATTGTATTTTATTTTTTAATAAACATAATGTGTATTTAAAAATTCATTATTTTAATTTTGATTTCTTTATTCACATTAAAATGTGATAAGCTGTAAGTTATCATTTTTGTGCCGTTGCTTTTGTAAATTAACATTATTCAACAATTTCTACTAAGAAAATTAATAGTTACCTGCCTTCTTATTCTTTTTTTAAACCGGCCTTTATGTTAATCAGTGACTTACCTATGCTTGCCTATTTATTAAAAGTACCTAATAACTTTGCGTTAATTTAAGGAGAAATTTATTTCATTCGGACGCCGTTTATTTCCGTTATAAGACCACTTACGATCATAATTACATCGTTTGAGAAGCATAAATACATCGTTGGTTTGCGTTCATATGTAATTCATACTCGGCAAAATTATCGTGCGACTACATGGCAATTAAATTGTGTCAATTTATCGCCCTACCCGGCGACTTGAATAACAAAATGGGGATCAAAGACTTCCCTTTTTAAATTAGCGAATATTCATTCAGAGTTGATTAGGAGCTGGTGTGTTTATTCACTGCATGTGAGCTGCGAATATCAGTACTGAGATTTGGGCTAAATAAATACGAATTTGACTTAAAGCCATTGGATATAGGTACCTATAGGTATCTCTAACATTAGATGCATCGGACTGTGAGTCATGATGTAAAAATGTGCTCTGACCACTTGGTAATTGTTATGTATCGCCACTAACTAAGTTATCTACGTTTATAAATAATTAATCGCCTATCGTTATCTGATAATTAATGATAGAGGCTTTACTGGGGCACTGGAATTGTAATAGGCATTTGATTAAGCTATTTATACTAACAGACTAGTACCTAATTTACTTAACTAAACAAGTATGTACCTACGTAATTATGGCTACTTAAACTCAGTTTTATATTGGAATGGGTCAGCATGGCAGTAGTAGAAAATTAGGTCACTTGCTAATTAAAACTATAACTTTACTGCCCTTAAGTTAGATACCAAGCACCGGACGGAGAGTGCATACATGTGAAAGTAGGCTTTAGAAAATGCAAAATTTATATACCTAGACTGATACCAAATTAAGTTTTCAAAGATGACTCTTCGCAATGTGTAGGTAAGATTTGATTGTATATATCTTACTAAGGTAAATACTTGGCATCGGTTCAGATCAATAGCTCATACAATGAGCGTCTAACGATTGCAAGAATTCAAATCAATTCGAACAAATTATTTATTCAGCTCACATTTGTGGATTTTAATATTATATTGACTACGTCATCGTAGGTTTACTAACAAGTGATAGAGCCTTTTTGATAAGAAGTAGGTAACTAACAGCTGCGAATTCACGACCACATTTGATAAATCTTCAACAGAAAATGTGCCTTACCTATTCTTTGTCTGAGCATTGAGCGGAAGGTCTACCCATTTAGGTATCTGCGTGAGCAGCGATAGCTCAGCGGGGAGACCAACAGATTGCAATGCAGAGGGTCTCGGGTTCGAACCCTAGTCGCGCACCTCTTATTTTCGAAAGTTATATGACTTTTCGAAATTATGTGCGTATTGATTGATAATTATCGCCTGCTCCGTGCCTCGAAAAGCACGTTAAGCCGTTGGTCCCGGCTGCCATGAACATCTATGGCAGTCGTTATTGGGAGAATGTCGACACAAAAGATCCCACTGGGTCGAAGTGTAGCCGGTCTGCACTGATTGGCCCCCACATAAGATAAGATAAGATAGGTATCTGCGAAGGTATTACCTAGTATACCTACTTAAAATATAGGTGCTGACATAGGCCTAAGAATAGGTACCCACAACATAGAAGGTATCATCTGCTTATCACCCTGCGGAAGTCGTAAAAATCGAGTGACGCAAAGGGTTACTTTTCTACTTACCTGCAGGCATACCTATAACCGAGGGGGTGGCTACTCGGTACTGAATAATAGAGCTTTGGCTACTTCAGCTTAGCAGCCTAACCACGGGTAGGTACTACAACCTATTAGGTTGATTAACCAAGAACATACAAATAAACTGCATCGACCATCGTCGATTATTGTCAATTTATCACGAAATCTTGATAACGAAAACTTAGAATTTGTAGTTTTAAAATCCTTTTTCCAAGATAAAATAAACTTTAGGATGCATTTAGAGCATTCCAAGAAAAGATTGCCGAATTGCAACCTACAACGCTACTAAGAGAACAAAATGAAGCATAAGCAATCGTGTAAAAGAATATTCACTCCAATTCCTTTCACTTTATTAATTTGGCAGTTTATACCTAGTATTGCTAGATCTATGTACTTACATTAAACGAAGTCAACCTATAGCAGTCACACTGTTGGTCGAGTGGAGGTTTAATACAGACAAAATTTGGATATCTACAAAATGAAATGAACAGATACATCACAAGAACTTACCCTGCACTACCGTGCACAAACTCACACAATCATAAACTCATTATTATTATTACACAATGTGATATTCGCAAATAAATCTTAATTTTTTGTTGCAGGGGTCGCTGGTTGGTCCCACCCCATTTTTTGTCGTCCCCACCCTTCGGAAGGCCGTTAGGGTTGAAACCGTTTATTCATTCATTTGACCATCGACCGAGAAAGAACACCGGATCGAGAGAAATGGTAACCCATATTCTTAAATTTCATGATCTCTGGATGAACATTGATTGAGGTAAGTAGGCTTGAGTTTTGTTTTTGCAGAAAATATTCATTTATTCCGCAAGGTATGTATGTAGGCTGTCCTTTATTAAAATACAAGTAGTGTGCGTGTCCTTTGTGTTGAATGAATTTTAAAATCTTCGTAGACTTGCTTGTGTAGGCGCCAGAACTATTTTCTGTGATTGAATAGGCTTTTACTATAAATAAAAACAAAGCAAATGGCAAACATATTGTTGTACCTATTTATGTTTGTTTGTAACTGTTAGCCTCAATGTTCTGTCAATAGCTTAGTAAATTTATTTCTTCTTTCTCTGACATACGTATTTTGTTTTCAATAAAACGATTTTTTCGACATCGATCTTATTATTAGATGCAGCAAATAGATAGTAGGTACAGATTTTACTTCTAACAGATATAACAGAGGAAAACGATTGAGATTTTATTTGAGTTTTAAAAGTATCTATACGAATTCATTTGTTTGAATAGAAGTAATATCAAATGTCGCTTAATTTTTATAGACTAGAAGATCTAAAAACATAATTGTGTGGTTACGATTATATTTTCTTAATTAACTTTAAAGTCATAAGTCCTATGAACGCTCGACAGCGATGTTAAGACTGTTTTAGGCCTCTTAAATGACATCAGGCAGACTTCTAGATGATGTTCCTGATGTCAGAACTAGTACGTTTTACGTCTAGGTTGTTCTCTTATACGATACTAAAAGTATAAAAATTATAAAATAATCCTTAGCATTTCGGCTGGTATATTTCTTAGTAGGTATCGTTCTGAAAGTAGGTACCTATAGGTATACACAATGATACATAGCATATATGCACCAATATCGTGGCAAAGACGTCACAATCTAAATAGATATACTTATAGTACCTATCTATTGAAATATATTCTCTAACAAATTTCAGCATTTAGGTACTTCCGAGAGCTAACGGGCTCGTGGTTGCTACAAGCGCCACCTAGTACCTGCAAGTCGAACTTCACCTACACCGCTCTCCCATTGAAGCCATTACACACAAACTATTCCTATACATTGTATCACTGAGACACTATATTAAAACCTAATGAAACTATAACCTATTAAATTAAAAAGTACTTTAAAAATAAGTCTAAGACGGAACCAGATTGTATTTTTAAAATGGTGAGGTTATCACCCATGGCAATCGTCTTGAAGGTCAAGGACAGAGCTGTAAAACATGTGTAGCGGTTTACAATTAGATAATAGTGTCAGTGATCAGATTATATAAGTCAACACCCACTCTAAGTTGACCTGCAACAGTGCTCGTTAAGGCTGTTGTTTACTGCTAGCGAGCTTACGGAAATAGACTATCTATTAGGGTAACAAGCACAATAATAAACTAAAGCTTTGTATTTTAGTATAGGGAAAGTCTAGATTTTTAATAATTGCAGCCTAATATTCATCTATGTTTACGCGAATGTTATAGGTAGTTAAACACTATTGTTACACACTTTAACAAACCTTAAAACAGTAATAAAGCTTAACAGTAGTCGTTTTATAGTTTTATAATTATGTAATAATAGTATTTTAAAATGAACAGTAATATCCGTAGGTATAAAATAGTTTAATTTCAATTGCAGTCTAGAAGCCTAGGCGCCATTGTATAAAACTATTGTAGGTATCAAAGGCGTCCAGTTTTCTTTACATTTCCATTTTATTTTACAAGTATCTCCTCAATAAAATATTAATTAATACGACTTTCTTTAAATGTTATAACTTTTATTTTATGATTCGGTTAGTTCCGGAGTTTTAGAGACATCGTAAAATATGGATTCAGGTCATATCAAAATAATTCATCATGCCGATGTTTTGATATTTTAAATAGTTTGGATATGAACGAAGTTTTAAAATAGAACCAATGAATGTTTAAATAATCAAATGACGTCATATATTTTTCAGTATCGAGATACAACTGTAAGTATCAAACTACTAAGGATCTTGAGACTATTCATTCTATTCTTATGGCTGTCCGACCTCAATTGCTCCTTATTTTCCGGTCCTGTTCCCGTTTTATGCACCAAATTTGCAGCTTCCGTATCGTTTGATAACATCCACCGTCTTCTACAATCAGCACAAAATATATATACCTACAACTTATATTCAATAGCATTTAAAATATAGGTTCACATTTACCATTTTAAAGTTTCAAATTATAACTTAAAATATATTTGTACCAAGAGTTGTAACTTATGTACCTATAAATTAAATCTATGTCATTCTATTTCACTGACAACTAAATTTCACTTAATTACCTACGTATATGGTACTTAATTTTAAAGATACGAGTAGTGTAGCTGATATAAAAAATATTAAGCCACAATGCAAATAAATCCGGGTTACGTGTATTCATTTCCATTTGTAAAAAAATGTTCGTGAAGAATGAGCTCTCGTGGTTATATATCCGATCATAAAATCTAAAACAATAGGCTTTAAGTTCTACCTACCTAGGTAAAATCCACATGGATGATGAAAGATTTCAAACGCAACATCGCAAATGTACTGCCATAAAAATTTCCGTCATAAATTACAGCTAAACGATAACTTGGATACCTCCAGACTTGACGTTTTACTATTTTTTTCCAACGTTGTTACCGCCTCGAGAGCGATAGTCAGAAATAGCGCGTAACAACAATGTACAATTCCGTTTTATATTTTCTATTTATAAAATTACAGAAATCTACATTACCCACTTATTACGTTGCGACATAAAGCCGACCTATGTTGGTATTAAAAATCCCGAGTCGTGCCGCAGGGCGGAACGGTAATCACCGAGAGAACAGGAACAGGTGGCGCAGTCTGTGTCTACTCTTTAATATCGACTTTTTTATCAGCACTCGTACCGACGTAATATTATAATCAGACCTCCGACGAGCCTCTATCTAAATAATATGTAAACGTAAATAGATATTCCTAATGTAAACGGTCGCGAAGCCTAAGCAAACTATCAAAAAACATTACGGGGTGCAAATAACAACGATCATGGCGTATGTAATGAAAATCTTGCATCGGCATTAGCCGTCCCGTGGTGCGGCGCGCGCCGAGCGGCGAGGGCGGCAATCGATGGCGGGCCGGGACGCGCGCCCCGACGCCCAGACCGGCAGACGCCCGGAGACGCCGTCCCTGAACACACGCTCCTTCGACACGCGCGCAACCCCATCCGTCATCCTTCAATGTTTACTTATCGGACGACGCGAACAGCTGACCGACCGGACCGGTAAGTCACGTGCTTTATTCATTCTCTACCGCGTTCGGCATAACTCGCGTTTCGCGCTCGCAGTCGTCTCTCTTCCAGTGCTCATTGCTGCATTTTTGTAAATATTTTATGGGTGCATAGAGAACCTTTCGTTTGTGCATTAGAATCAATAATGCAGGTCCGGTGCTATGTTGGTTCGCGTCGTAAATTACGAATATAATACACCCTTACGCCCTTTCATGTTTTCCTATACAATCCCCGGCTGACACACACATACAGACTGGGAATTCTTTAGTTATCTTTACGAGTGGTGGTCGAACTTGTCTTTTGTAATTTATCCTTTATGTGCAACAAAGGTCTGTGGACAAAAAGGCCTGCGGGAGATTGTCGTTGCTTGCTCGGTGGATAGCTTGTAAAAAACAAAGAGACGCTTTGCTACCGGTTGGTAGGTTTGCGAAAATAATATTCGCAAACCAATCGCGCGTTTTTGCGATTCTCTGTGCTCTCATTGGTCTGTGTGGACAATAGATTGTTTGACTCTCTAACATTAAAGAATTTCTGTTAAACAATTTCCCTTTACATATTTATGATTGGCAGTAATTTTTCCCATTTTACTCGCGGCGTTACGATAGCGGAACGTAGTGTTTCCCGGTGCTATCAGTGGCTCCCTTTCGGGTTTGAAGAGGCCGGCGTGTAATAAATCGGTTGCTTTATTTTATAGGTGGTGTTCCCAGCGGAGAGGTGGGTTCGCCGGTATGCAAGTGACTTCGTTTGGCGAGCTTTTAAGATATTGCGAGGGTTACGGGTAAGAGCAATATAATAAAATTGAGAGCTAGTGAGATTAACTTATGTACCTTTAGAGTTAAGTTACAACTGTTATACTTAAGTTCTAGTTTTAGTGTAAGGTTTTCTTGTAAGTCTTGAAGCAGCTGAAGCGAAGAACAGAAGAGAAGAAATCGCGTCGCCTTCTGTACGTATACTGAATGTATCCTGAGTGCCTCATTCTTTCCGGTATACCTTCAGTATACGTAACAGAAGATGACACTTGCCATCGTTGCGCCGACGAAAACCTGAAGACTTCTTGAGCTGAAATATTTGTTTTACAATTTGCACATTGTTGTATTTTACATGTTGTAATTGTAATTAATAACAACTTTTATTACAGGCAAATCTTTTTATATAAATTGTAATATTTATAAAATATGTACAATTTGACAGTTGTAACTGTAAGCTTATGAAAGTAAATGACATTGTACTTGTAACTTTGGTTATCATGTCAACCTCGTGTGTACTTACTTACTGTAATTTG
This sequence comes from Catocala sponsa, assembly GCA_963564715.1. Taxonomy (NCBI): domain Eukaryota; kingdom Metazoa; phylum Arthropoda; class Insecta; order Lepidoptera; family Erebidae; genus Catocala; species Catocala sponsa. The sequence goes on along the minus strand of OY751337.1, from coordinate 17,070,088 downwards.
CATGTTGAAAATTTACCTAATGATAATTAATTGTGAAAGATAGTTTGGTATAGGTATCTATAATTATGATTGCTTCAAGTTCAACCTGTTATAGTAAGTAAGAACGAATTTACAGATTACATTGTATCAAATATCATTGTAACATTCATGTTTAGTATTAGAAACACATATTTAACTAACTGTAATGTGATATAATTAATCTTATTAAACAAATTTTAAATTTCCATGTCATGTTTTCAGATCAACGGTTTCAAAAAGTTATTTAATAAATTAACTGAAATGATTAAAATTTGTTTTACTTTTCTCCATCAGTCAAATCTAATAGGTAGTACAGAAGATTTTCTTTGATAGAACAAAATGAACATTCTATTTGAAGAGTAATTTGCATTTTTACTAAGAGATCAACTGAATACAAATATACTTTGAATAAGTACCTAAATAAAAACTATTAAGAAATTAATAAAATACATTGAAGTATCTGCCTAACTATATACCTATAGGTATAGTTAATATAATTTCATGAAACCTTAGTAGATTACCTATATACAGTAAATACATAGGTAGATACAAACATAAATGTAAAGACAGACTTAAATTATAAATAAGCTATCAAAGCTAATCTCACTGAGCTACGGTACTGTGACATTCACATGTGAATGGCTCTACCAGATACTCTACCGAACATAAGGCATTGTTTCCTCTTCCGTGTACGCGAACAATAGCTAGAGATGATTTGTATGTGCACAGTGTACTTATAAATGATCGGTATAATCTAATTGTTATATCAACTACTATTGATTTGATATTATTGAACAGTATAATCAATTACAGTAGTATGTTCGAGAATATATATCATTTTAATATGAAAGCATAAATTTGACTATGATAAATAACGGTTGTGCTTGTGTATTATTGAATGACTCCTTGATAGAATACTTAAGGCACTACATACTATGAATATTTAAACGTGCTAAATAGAACACGTTCCACACATAAATTCAAACGTAAAATACGTTAAAACCGTTCTACAGTTGAAAGTAAGAATCTATGGTGGAAGCCATAAACAATTTTCTGGGAAAAGGATGAATTTGCGGATGCTGAGAACGAGTATGTATGAATATAAGAACCGATATAAGTATTCTGACCACAACAACATTTGAATATGCTGACATCCTACCTGTGAATGAAAATATTAGATATACCTAGTATAGTAACTGGCAGGGAAGTATCCATTTATTGTAAGGCAGATTTTTATATGATCAACTAGGTATAGAAAGACAACTACAATGGGAAATTGTCATGTGATAAGAATATAAAGTTTATAAATGTAAATACCCAGAAGCAGCTGACAGAAAAATGTACTTTAATACTATAAATAAAGCTTTTAAATAGTTTTAAGCCCAGACTTGGTACTTACAAGCGTAGGAAGAATTGCTTGAAGTCAACTTATCTGCTGAGCAAACATGACCTGTGATCTTGAGTTTGAAGGTAAGCGAGGCAAGAAAAAACCTTAAAATTAATGTAAGGAAAAAGATAAACGAAATACTTGTTGTAAAAAGTAACCCTGAAACTGAGCTGAATTAAAAAAAAATTGTATTTGGATTAAAATTATTTCATAAAATGTTTTATTTTGCTGCTTAACTGAGATAAAGCATCATTAGATACAATGGACCCTGTAGGATGTACCTATATTAAATTAATAACATTTAAAATATATTTTCTAAAGGCATATATATACCTATAGAAAATATATTTTTGTGAATTTTATAAGTTCAGACAGCCTGATATTAATGAAGTAGAAAATGTGTCATAAACTTTTAGATAGGCTTATCAATATTTTTTGGCTTGACCTAGGGAAAAATCATCTTCGGGCCAGAGTCTAGGTATCTACGAAAAACCTATTCCTGGGCTGAATGTGTGACTTAAGTAACTAGCCACGTCAAAAATGACCTACTATCAGATTAACCCTTCCGATTCAGCTGGGGTAAGTACATTTTTATGACTCCTCAAAAGCGCCATCTCTGTCATCAAGGCCGAACTTTTTGGTAAAACCTAAGGAAGTTGTAGCTATTATAAGAGAAACGTCACTTCAAAACTTCTGTTAGAATTTTATACTTTTATGAATAGTTTTTCTACAACTATTTATTACTGAATTAATATTTCAAATTTAAAATATATTTTTAGGACTCGTTTCTTCAAAAAATTAACATAGATATCTTATATTTAAAGTTCAGACAAATTTTTGATAATTTCAGTGTATACATTCTATTTGTTGACAAAATATGTGTGTTAAATGCCACGTTTTATGATCTGATAAATTATTTATTGTTTATATTAAGGGGTTATTTCGAATAAAATATTTTTAAAGCAGTATAAAGCTATCAGCATATATTTTAGATTATTAGTTGATGTTGACTATCCATACGAATAAATTTATCCATTATAGCAGATATACAACGACGATGTAAAACATCACAACTTTTAAATGCTTCTAAACGTACGAAAATAAAACTTTTGTTAATGACGCACCAGTAATATTTAATGTCAAATCGAAATATTGTGGTATAATAAAAAACAAACACTTATTTTTTATCAAAAGAACCGACAGTTGGCATTGTCTCGCAGCTCTAGCAGGGTTAAATGCAATAAGCCATTGTTTCAGGGGTGAAAGTTTTTAAAAACCCTTCCGCATTGAGGTAGCTAACCAGGAAGAATGAGAATTGTAACAAAAAAGAGAAAGTTAGTGTAAAGGTAAGAAAAAATGTAACATTTGTGCAATCGACCAATAGGGGAGCCGAAAATAGAACTTTCTAATTTGTTTTTGAAATTGCTTCAAGTTTGGAGTCATTTGCACGGTAGCTTCCCGAGATGAGTTTCGGTAAAGTTGTCTAACAAAATTATATATTAAAATTAAGTCGGTCTGGTGATTATACGTACGAAGCTATATTTATATTCTAACAATGACGTCAAAAATATTGGTGTGTCTAAATGAGTAATTTGTGAAGTGATTGTTTTTAAATAGCATAAAAGTTAGTGGCATACGAAACTCCACAGAAACCAAGTTCTAGCAGCTGATAATTTTGGCCAATATTCCCAGCCAAAATATATTCGAATCTGACAAAAGATTTATGACGTACAACAATAAACTATCTAGGATAATCAAGTGAGTATAATACAATCATACAACTGGCCAAAATACAGTCATTACGATGTATTGTGTTGTAAATTAGGTACGAGATATTTGCTATAACATCGCATATTTGATACAATCTATATACCATCCATAGTTCGATGTAGGTCAAAACGGTTCAATATACTTATATAATTTACATTCTTGTTCGACCGAAGCTTTCCAACAAGACCGCTGGTTCACTTAACCGACAGCGCAGACCATTTATGCTAACCCTACGAACACTGGCATTCAGCCATCGCGGTGCGAATACGACGATTCGTCCAAATCCGGCCCCAGCATCTGACTACTTAAAGAGTAAGCGAGATGACTGTAACTTTGATTGTGCGGCTGCGAGTCCCTGGTATCGAGCGGCCCGTTGTCATGGTAACAGACAATGGTTTTTGGGTGCATAATATTTTAGGCTGCGTCAGGGTGCGGGTAGCGGAGGACGCGGGGCGGGGGTAGGTCGAGAGCGGCAGCCATCTTTAAAATTATATTTCCAGTTTGGACGAAGTTCTTCGATTCCAGCGCTACTTTTTCTCTCTATGTAGAGTTGTATAGGATATGCAGAAGTGGGTTATGCTACGTCGGGTTTTTGAACGTTTTATATTATGTAATATCCTTTAGAGGGTTAAGTGGAATTGTAAAAGAACGTCCAAATAAGGGTTTATTCATTTAATTTACATATATAATTGTATAAAATTATGCAGACATTCACATTAAACGCCCATTGTTATACAGTTGTGACATTTTTAACAAATTGCCCGACGCCTTTGTAGTTACACAAGACAGTTTAATTTTATTAGTATTATCCGTAATTAACAGAAAAATCAACATTTTTAATATTTTGAAATAAAATATAGGTATGAGTATTATTGTACTTATATTAATCTGGCAGTTCGATAAGCCAATTTCAATTAATGTTCCATAAATTTTAATTCAGGGCCACTATAATTTATCTGCGTTGTTCCGCTATACGCGCTCAATACGCTAAGAGGCTGACGTTGTCTGCGGCTCGGATTCCCCTCGTAAAGCCTCCGATTAATGTCGCTCCTCCAACAGAGCCTCCCGCCCCGATTAAGCGATATTCTACTACCTGCCCTTCAGTATTTCAGACGAAAAATGTTACTTTACCAGATATTTTTTGTTCCGAGGTTTGTGTAATTGCGGGCTCACCTTACTGTGTTTGTTGAGGGATGAGGGGAGCAACGTAGAGGGCTATATTTGTATTGGAAGATACATATTTATGTTAGAAATAGAAGCTAATTTGTAATTATGACGATGCATGTTCGGTGGGATAAAAAATCTCAGATATAGAACCTTATTTGTAAACATGTGTTAGATAACATAGTAACATAAAACAAAATATACACACCATTAGAATGAGAAAAATAAGCCCAAAGTACTTATAACTCACTTCATATCTGAAACAAAATAAAACAAAAATATATATTATCTGTAGAGATTAAAATACAATGCATAAGGACTATAGAATCTATGAGCTTTTAGGGACCATTTAAAGAATTCAAATCAGTCATTAACATCCACCCTTCTAGAACACCGTGTGAAAGTACTTGTAAGTTTCGTCCAATTTAAACATATTACATAGCACATTTGAGCGTATCTCGTGTAGATAATATGTCATAAAATAAAAGTATGAGAGTTAAGGAAATGCAGGGAGTGAGCTGCAGTCGGAGGGTTGAGTAAAGCTAGCGACACACTGACGTCAATACCTGCAAAGTGTAAATCTCGCGAGATGCCGTGCCAAATCTCTTTAGCGCGCTCTTGTATTTCAAATGTGTTTGGCAAGGCGTCTCCCTATTATTGCCTTATTGGCCGTATTCGGCATTTTATCAGTAGCCGCGGCGCAACTCTGATATGTCTAGACGAGGTACTTGGTTCGACGTCCGGACGAAAGGTCACAGTTAAATTGAAAAGAAAATACCCTCGATGTAATGTCGCGGCATTTTCAATTTTTCTTTCCACGGTCTAAGTCGAATGAAATTGGAAGCCTAAATGTTATTGGTCTGTTAAATTAAAGTTGTTTATCCTTTATTTATCTCAGCGAAATATCTTGTAGAATGATATCATTAGGTTGCTGTACAACCTTATAGTCTGCGCGACAATACAAAAGATAGAGCTTGGGGAATTCTCCCTTCATTTCTCTACAAGTCAACGATATTGGCGTTCTAAAATAACACTTGTTTGAACGGTGTATACACATACGTATAAGTACGTGCATCACGATAAGGTTGTTGAGAACCAGTTTTTCAAATGTACTTGAATGATAGGTGCAGGTATCCGTGTAGGTATAAACGCCTGAATAACTAATATACCCGACAAAAACTTACTGGCCATTGAGAGACATTTTAGCGCCGCATTCTTTATTTTTCATTTTAAGTTTTCACATAAAAAGAACAAAATAATAATTATTTTAGTTCGCTAGATTTTATATTTCATTTTGGATAGATACCTACTTTCTGGTCTATTTTTTTTTGCTTTAGTTGGGTAGGTATTTTACTTTGGTATTAAGAGTGCCCGTGCGTGCGTGTACAAGACATTGATAATATAACGTTTTACTATACTGTTTGTGCGAACGAAACATGGCGGTTTTATTACTTTTTAATCCATAATTAATTCCATTTTTAGATGTAAAATTTTATTGGTTCTCATTCCTATGTATATTAGAAGAGAGGACCGATATTTCTACTCTTTAGACTTTCCTTAGTACTAAGTCTACAAATTACCAGTAATAAGGTATGGCTACTTGTAAGATCCTGAAGGTTGCAGGACATTGACCTTTGAACTTCTCAAGGCCAGAATACGTGAGTACCTAACCTTTACTTAGAACAAAACTGAAGTAATAGGGAGGGTTGGGTTTGCCTCGTTTAGATATATACCCTCGGACCTTCTAGGATTTGTTCGGACAAATCTTCTAAATACTTTTACATGTTTTCTCTTTTATACGATTTAAGTTACAATATCAAATGTATTTGTTTATTAAATTATCTTAAATTCAGTTACCAGAAAACCCTTAGATATTGAATTGTTATTAAGTATCACGAAATAGAAAGAATAGGTACTTTGTTTAGGTACTTTATAATAGTTTTATTATTACAATACCCTATATATGATCTTCATAAAATCAATGGATACAATCCGATTTTTATATAAAAATCGAATATCTTCAAACTTTTAGTGATACATACATACTTATATAGGTAGTTATAACTCAGCAATATAATTTTGTCTAAGTAGGATAGATAAATCGGCATTGGACCTCCATGTTTAGATAGCTACAGGACACCTCTCTAAATGTAGAAATATAATTTAAATCCCCGCTGTAGGTACATCGCCTTGAAAGTACTTACAAGGCTTGAAGTGGTTAAGTTACATTTGAGTCTAAAATACTACTATTTATCTCGTTCTAAGTGTCGAGGCGGGCTCTGAGTCTGCAAAATATACCAGTATGATAAGCCAAAGAATTCTAGATAAGTCCCAGTATTCGCATACTAAAGATTTCCTTATGTAAATACCATCAAAAAATCAATGTAGATAAGTAATTTATTCAGAGTGGGGCGTCCAAGTGGTCTGTACGACCCCAACTTGGAAAATATGTTCGGGATAATACTATTCTTAGGGATCACTTTGGGACACCTGATACCCACGACTCCTGCTATTTCGAGGGATGTCAAAGGATTTTATTCTTCAAATTTATAACATCTAAAAGAATGTTATACGAAAACGGAACAGAGATTTGTATCCCCTACAAGATGGATATGCTCTAAATCCTTAATTAAATTATTCTATTTTATTACTGCCGGCTGTACTCCACTAATGAATAACAAAAACCATTTCTATAAAATATACGTCCCACAGAATTATCTAAGAAAATTCGGCGGCCTACTCGTAAATTACGCACTTTGATCTTCCACGAGACCGGAAAACAAAAGCTGAACGTTAGATATGGCTGCGTCAGTTTATAAATATGCGACACTTAGACAAAACAAAATCTGTGCCAATGTTTAGGTGATCAATGAGTTTTCGCAAAAAAAGTCTTCAGTTTCGATGAGAAAATACTTTTCCTTATGTGGCATATCTATAAAACTATCCTATTACTGGATGACGCCCGCGGCGCGGCGTTCGCTTGCGTGGCATGTTCATAATAATATCCCATAGCTTTCTTCAGCTCTTATACTGAACGCTTCTCTACTAAATTTAATTTTTACTAGTGATAAAAATATAAAATGGTAATACCAATTATTGTACATTATAATTTTCTAACACAAATGATATGATAATCCTAGACGAGTCTCAATATCTCAAATTGTGATATTTTGACGCGGCGACGGCGACATTTCGATTGAATTACACTTACTATAGTGTCAACATTTCTTTAAGCACATAGCATACCTATAAAGTTTGTATATGATTGAGTACTGTAGGTATTATTTAAGACTCTTTCATATTGTACCTGCTTTATTTCTTGCATTTATCTTATATGTAAAGTAAAGTCTCATTGTTCTGGACGTAATTAATAACTTTTGTTCCAAAATAAAGGGTACCTTCCCACCAGTTCAAGCTTGACACTTAGCACCTGTTTTCAAGACAATTCCGCAATTACAATTAGAGTTTGGCTGGGGCCGTTAACTTAATAAGCGTCGGCCATGTTACCCAGCCCTGGCTTACATTTCTCTAATTATGTTAATTTCAAAATAAAGTTATGCCACCGCACTTGTAAGGGTCCCTTGTCCGTCCCATTTTGCGCACTCGCCCCTGTTTCGCAGTGTGTTGCTTACAAACAAATTATTTTTATAGGCACCGTACATATTATGCTTGTTGTTATTTATCATTATTACGTAAGCTTTTAATTATATAACGTTTGTAATGAGATGCCTCTTTATAATAGGTATATAAGTATTTTACGCATATTTTGAACGTAAGTATAGGTACATAGGTTACATAGGTAAGTTACTTAATAATGAGGAATCATAATCAACGATACAAGGTTTATATTCATATGCCTACTTGAAGCTAATACTTTGTAATATTAATTTGCTGAAGGAACCCTATTAAAATAATCACATCTACTAGGGAAATTTTGGCATCCTGTTCTCCGTCTCCCTACATTCTTGAACTATGCTAAATCACACACGCCGCTGTGCGCGAAATATGGCGTATAAAGTTTTCTCTATATGCATCAATATATAGATTCACGTCTGTATATCTTAGAAGGGGTAGGCAGAGATGTATTACTTAACCACAGCTTTTTTATAATTTCTACCCTTGCTCTTGCGTGTTGCTATTAAAAAGTCATAATAAAAATTCAACAGCGCTTCTTAGAGAACCAGTAATTGAATCAGAGACCACACAACTGATCAAAATAAATGCACAACGAATGAGCGATTTATAATATACAGAGCATATTATAGATATAAAATCATTAGTATGTAAGTAAACATTGATAATTCAGTTGTAGTTTACAGCCTCAAGCAATGAATTTTGCTAATTATTTGCAATAAAATCTCTTCGGTAGCCATATTAATAAAAACACATAAATGGTGACATTTCATTAGCTATATCCGTAATAGATAGCCATAAACAGCATGCGCATAGTTTACTGCTTATTGCTATAATATACATTACACATCCTACTGTGTATCTATCTTTGATGTCATTTACCGTTAAATGCTTTGTATATTAACGTAATGAAGTTACGTTACATTGTATTATAAGCTACTAGTCTTTGCCGTGACCGAAGCCGCGTGACATACAGTTTATTAGCACCATATCTCCGGTCCTATTGAACAGATTTAGATGATACTGAAATTAACTGAAAACCGCATCAAAAACCCTAGAGTAGCTTTTATGTAGCGCTAAAACAAACTTACAGGCAGACAAATATTATATTTACCTATAGTTTTGTTGTCTGTTTTAATGGTTTTCTTAAATATCATATAGTGACAGTTTTATGATATAAACAGTTATACGTAAAGCATCAAATTACTGTCTAAATAACCCTTAACCGCCTGCACTCTGTTATAATGCGCTTGCTATCCCATTTCCGCGAATGCTATGACAATGCTTTAACATATGGTGTTGAGATTTATTATGTATGAATCGATCAGATATTATAATTTAATAATATTAGCCCCATTTTATGAAATCCATTAGTGAATTATATATATTGAGTATGGCAAGGTAAGATTATAGTCCATCACGCTGGCTCGGTGTGAGTTGACTTAACACGCTTTCGAGTATTTTATGGAGACCTCTCAGACATGCAAATGTCCTCACGATGTTTTCCTTCAACGTTACAGCGAGCAATATTTAACTATTTAATACGCACAGATCATTGAAACGTGCGAGTTACGTTCAGTAAGTTCAAGCTTAAGACATTTGCGCGGTAAGCCAACAGTCACCCGACTCAGACATTGCTGGTACTGTTCAATTATATACTGATAATACATAAAATATAATTAATTGTTAATATAATAATAATAACTACTAATGATTGCGTTTAACTTAGTCGTTATCGTTTGTTTGTAACGCCTTCATGCATTAACTACTTGGCCGAATATTATGAAATTTCGCATACCTATTGTCAGGGATTCGAAAAAGGACATAGAGTACCATTCATCTAAATAAATATGGTTCAGTCCAATTTATTTAAGATAAACATTTTAGATCAAATCATAATAAGGCGATCTGTATTTTAATGATCTATTTAGATACTTAATAGCAAGTGTATCATCACCTATTTTATTTAGGTATGTATCTCTCAAATAATATAATATATATAAATAAAAATTGTGTTTTAGTAGAAATATATTTTCAAATATTAAACTCAATGCCGTAGATTTGAAATTTTGCTTCAGACATTGTCGCCCGAAGCGTAATGTGCGTGACGATAATATCAGCATTCGTTTTTATCTCGTTTAGATATACGAACTGACTACAAAATTGGCATAGCAAAAACCTTACAATGGTATGGGCAAAGACCAATTTAAAAAACTGTATTGAAATACAAAACAAATGTCGGTGAAAAATATCGCCTGGAGTTTTAAAGAAGTATGAAAATATAGAAAAAATATTAGAGACAGGTTATGTATTAACACAAGAGCTCATTGTGAGAAGGTTTTCTCTCCACCCTTTGTTGATTCTTTGTCCACATCTTGTCCTTTTTTATAGTAAACACAAATGGTATGGCGATGGCGTTCGAAGTTATTTTTTCTGACATAAGCTAGCTGCCCTTGTATATGCTGACTCAGAACAAAAAATACACAATACGCAGATACCTCTAATATATTTGTATTCGTTCTGAAAATGCTGAGCGTATCTGAATTTTTATCTACATCTCACACATTCAGATATCGTATCTACCTAGGCAATTTATGAAAGTTGATTTTTTCCATTTTTCTTATTTTCAGCAGGTAACCAGGTGCCTATCTGATAAAAAAATAAGGTAAATTCTTATGTTTCGTTGCGAAGTTTCCCTTGGGAAGGCAAGGGATGTGCGTTTGTCAAATATGAATAATGAATACCGTGTAGTCACCTCACCAATACACTTTGCCCTTTCGATATACTTTATAAATTTAACACGTAACATCATATTTTACCTTCGTAGGTAGGTATTTAATATGTAAAACTTTGAGCTCGAACGCGTAGGTAAGTAACATGAAAACTGAGTTAGGCGTCTGCCAGTAATACTATGTTTGGGCGATACGTCAAGGGAGGGTCTTGGTAAGTAGGTACACCAGCTTGCTTTAATAAAAAATATTATTCTATTAAATAAACATTATTTTATCGAAATTTAATTTTAGAATGCTCTTCCCCTAACTTAATGCCTCGTTGGTTCCGTGGCATAAGTTTGCGCGCAATCGTGAGATTATGGATATCAGATTCAGGCAAAATATTATTGGTTTTATCTTTTAGGAAATTCTCAGTAAATTAGGAACACGTAACAACATGAAGTCTGGAAAGGTGTCTAGTAGACGGCTTTAGGCTCGCTCTCTATTACGTGAGACTTAAAAATATAGTTAGGGAAACGTGGGTGAATTATCTATCTACTATCTTCCTGCTTATCTTTTCGAGAGGCTATTTATAAGCATGAGTCTATATTTTTTTTTTATTTTATAATATAATCGAAAATTCTGCTGATATTCTGCCAAAAAAACGGTGTCAAGCAATATCAAGACTGAGTATAAATTATCCCTTAAAGCGACCTGTACCTTATATAAAGTTAGGATTTTATATAATATAAAAACTTTTATCAAAGCGTTCTTTGTAATGAGTAGCAATGATGAAAGGTTGAACGAGGAGCGAATGAAAAAATCACCGAACACTGTGAAGTCAGTCTCAAAACGTATCGCCTACCTAAAATTACACACTTAATGTGTGAACAGGGTGGTAGGCACGGGAATAAATTAATCTTACCCACGTACTTAAGTATCTGCGTAGAATATACGAAAATCTCGTATATATCCAATGCTAACACGAGCTATTTCTTTTAAAATTAGCGCGTAAATCGTACTTCACTTTAATAAATTGGTCGAGAACCCCAATTCTTGCCTTCAGTGATGAAAACTTTGTTAGCGTGCCTTTGAAACGCTGAGACAGATATTGTTATGAATTTATATCGTAACATGAAATTATTTCAAATATTTTTAAGAAGATTTGTCATTCGGCAGTCGTATTTAAAAATGGAAAAGTGTAAAAATGGTCGGATTCCGCATACTTATACATGTGTGGCGTTGGCGGGAGCGTGTATGAAAGTTAGCGTTCGGCAGTATGAAACATGTGTGTATAGGATAGACGGACGTAGGTCTGGAGACTGTCTCATTCAAAATATAGCTGGGGAGCGCGCGCCGAATATGAAACAGGGTAGCGTCGGGAAATAAACATCGCTCTTTAATAAGTATTTAATATGAAACTACCAATAATAAATGAATTTCCTGCAAAATAACCACCTTATACAACTATCATTAATGCCTAGGTACTATGTAATTTTTCGCTTACAGCTTATGAAATCATATTTATAATACTACGATGTAAGATGCTAATAAGGTAAAGCGTAATTAGACATAGATATATCTGACTTTACGCAATATTATGCTATCATATTACATAGGTATGAATTTATAGTAATAATTTGCCCTTTAAAATCCGCCACCAAGCAATATAGCGATATGAAATAAGGCAATGAATATTAAATTAAATGCCACACGTTGCAGACGCTCTTTGTGAAAGGGCAGACATGTTCGATATTAGCTGTCGTTGAGAATGTCTCACGATGTTGCATTCGGCTGTCGACGGAACGTCAATGGTCGATATCGTCCGTATTTTACGTAGTTTTAGGTGAGCACTCAACCAGTATTATCGTAGTTAATATACACTTAGTGAATCGATAATAACCTTTTTTGTAACAATGGCGTCACTGAAACTGGTGGCCATTTTAAAATTGTCGTGATGTCGTAATAAAATTCTTGGTTTAAAATTGCTACGCGCCGTAGCACGATCTACGTGAATTATTACGCTACATACCAAATATATTCTCGACATATGACACGTAATAAAACGACTAAATTATCTGTTTATAAACACTGACTAGTAAGTTTAAATAGAAGAGTGGTTCCCAAAACCTGATAGTTAAAAAACGTTGAGGCGCCTACGCAGTGAATGAATGAAAAATTATGCGTAGGTTGAATTATCTGCTTACATTATACATAAGTTTTACTGTCTTGTGGACTGGATATCCGCTTTAAAACAACTTTTATAACTTCAATTTTATTGGACACTATTGTTAGAAGTAGGCACTTTGTTTGACACACTCTTCCATGTTTTATTTTAAATTTCAAGAACAAGTAGAGCACGGCCGTTTTTAAGGTACGAGGTATCTAGGCTATTGTTTTTCTTTCAGACATTTGGAATCTAGGTTTTAATTTTAATATATAACCTATATCCTTTATCTCCATGTAATAATATGTTTACAAATATAGTTTAGCTTAGGTCATATAATGGAATTAAAGTTATCTATTAATTTGATCAATTAACATGAAAAAGAAAGCATTAACTTCTAGCTGTTGGCCTTTACAATTTGCTGTTATGTGAATATTTATAGGTAATTGATTATATCGTTTGCTATCGTCACACATTTATTTCTAAAACTACCAATTAAACAATCCAATTAAGCTATTAAACGCATACCGTGTATCCATAATACGTACAAACTTTCATATAAGTATTATTAAAGGAATACGTTTTAAAATGGTATTCATTAGTAACGGAACATTGCCTCGTCGTCCTGACACCAGAGACGAGTAGCGTAACACAAAATATTAAAGCCTCCTCTGTTCGAAATTCAAATACCTCTATGTTATTTTCTTTTTTTATGCTATGAAATATGACAGCTTTTTGTAGGCTGTACTTCCCCGACGGGTGGTACAGATAACAACTATCAACACAAATTGTAACCCCTTGTTCCATTCGCCAAATTGGCTGCAGTTGTACGCCAAAATTTTAACATGATATCGTTCTAAACAAGTTCCTATTATATTGGCTCGTACATTTCAACATAATATAATGTTATGAACAAGTAAATTAATGTAGTAATATTTTCCGTCGGTTAAATATCAATAGCAAACATAATACACCTAACATTATTTCTTAAAATTACATTAAGTTCCCAAAATCAAGAACAGACACAAAAAATAATTTGCATAAGTTTATGGAAGTGAATGACTATAAAATGTCATCTGTTTAACGAAGATTCTCTTTTTAAATATATATTAATGTCCAAATACTCCACAAAACTCGTAAAACTTACACATGGCATGGAATATGAACGGATTGACGAATTAAACACACAGCTGACAAAGTCAAGACTCGTAGGCTCCGTGCTATCTGCGCCTCCCTCGGCGATGAATATATCACAGATCGTAGCAATAAATGTTGAACTTTATAGGTAATAAAATAAAGTTTAATTTACGATAACACATTGTAACAGTTAAGTTTTTTATAAGGTGGCAGCGTGTCAGTAAGTAGCCAGTCCGCAGCACGGGCTGATGACAGCGCGACCACAACAATCGGTACGAAGAATAATCGCTACACGTTTTATAGGTCGTAATTGTTGTCATAAAATGGTAACAAAAGTTGTTTTTACGTTCGGCACGAGAGGCGTGTTTATCATCCCGTAGTAACGATACAGAATTACTCAATGATTATGGTGGGAACCACCACGTTTTATAGCATTTTAATTGTTTTACTCGATTTTTAGGTGTTTCTTACACGACTATTTGTGGTAGATCAGTTGCGGAACTTTATTGGTTACTTATTTCACTCAATATGATAATGTAAGGACATAAAGTTTTCTTGAATGGGACATCTGTACATCGAGAAATGCGGCACAGCTCATATGACTTTGCATACAGACTGTAAATGGGTAGATGTCTCCCAAATTATGTTATTGACAAAATTAACCAATGCATTTTAATTTAACATATCATACCATATATGTACTGTAGCTATACAAGAATTAATACTGAGAACGGATGGAGGGAATATATTAAAATATTTAATTAGGGTTCAGGCGAAACTGGCTTCGCGGGACGTCCCATCTGTTCGGGATTTAACAATGCAGCGTTTCTTTGAAGGAATCGCGGCTGGCATAAAATGATTCTAATCAAAATTCATATATTGTGTGTTCCTCGTACTTGTCAACTACGATTACTATGAGTATAAAATTTAATAATGGATTCGATTCGAGCGTGACTTCAAAAGATAATGGACATGTACGTGCAGGGAACGACCGAGTCGGGCGTTGCTTATGTAGGCAACGAGCTCCGTGTTTATTTAGTAACACATGGTAAGGGATATTTTCCGATTTGTAGGCGTAGTTCGACGTCCGTCCTCGGGCGCCAACTGACTCACCGGCTATGGCCGATTGTTCGACACTAAACGTCGATGGAATCGGTAACTCAAGCATTTTAGGGCCGACTTTAATAATATATGGGGCGTTACGTAATTTTCCTTTAGTTTCGCCTTATGCGAATGTTAGTGCAAATATTGGCTTTGGGCGTGGTTTGTGAACGATATCCAATACGTACTAGTGGCTCGCATCCGTAAATAATAATAGTCGGGAACGCCGGCGCCTTGGTATGTAATACCGCTCTCATTAAACAAGTGTTGCACGACGCTGAACGTAAATATTTTTGGTCGTTAATCCGAAGAATGGTTGGACGCGATTTGGCATTTTTTTACACTATAAACAATTCTCAGCGCTCGTTAACAAGAAAGATGAGCTCTAACAGCTTCAGTTTATGGACAGTAAAGTCGTCGGCACGCGTGTGTTTGCACGACATTTGCTACTTGATAAATTCAGTTTAACCGTAGTTAAGCTGGCCGAATGAAAATCGGAGATCATGCTGCGATCGCGGAGCGCCGTTTTAGAAATAAATTGCTCCCTTGAGCAGGTGGCGGGAGAAATTAGAAAGCCCAAGATGAATGCGGTTTTTAACTTGTGTATAATTAGATTAATGAAATGTAGATATAGAGATACGTTTGCGTGTCGTTTTCTCACCTAACAGTATTAAAAGCCTTAAATTACGATACGAATTAGCATTTAGGAAATGTATGGATGGAAATGAGGAGACGAAATTTGGATTTATCACATTAAATGCGGGGTTAAAGACCGTGTGGCACGTCGGTTCGACTCCGAGTGTAACAATCGTATCGATGCATCGAGTCAGTGACCGCACGACGCTTACTCGGTTGCACGACTCTACATATTTGTTTGCCGTATATCACTGCACTCATTTGCAATCTCTGTAAAGATAAACATCTATAGAATACCTACCTACTGATATATTATACTTGTGTTAAATGTGTCTGAATTTTTTATTGGATCCCTTATACGTAATCTTCGCAGCCTCGCCACCAAATCCTTAGTTAAAGTTAATCATTTCATTAGGATCAGTCCGAGAGTTACGAGAAAAGGGTGCTTTAATTGTAAACGTAGTTATGTTTCATTAAAATCTACTCGAACGCCCGTAGAATTCTTTAGCATAAATAAAAATACACTTCAAGCTATGCATACCAATGATATGGATATCCTTTATTTTTCTTTTAACACATTTTCGAATAGGTAATCAGATTTTAGAATGCATGAAACTTGCATCGTATTTTATCACAAAATCGATAACACTACCGGTAATAAGTACCACTACCCTATTTCCTAAAAATTTCGTATATCTAGAGGCGAATCGAGTTTTTCTATCGAATATCATATCCGTATCTGTATACGTATACCGAATGTATCGAGAACTAACATCGGAGCGGCGAGCGCAGGTAGGGAGTCAGATAGCTTGGTTTATAAATAGGTAAAGAGCGTAAATAGAAGCGGTTGTATCGGCTTTGAGCCGCTACCAATCGATACGTGATATCGTTGCCATATTACGTCATAAATCCCTCCTACTTCCAACCCAAACTAAGCCATGCCGTCAGAAATATAAGGTAGATTTTTGAGTGTAACTATCCCTCATGTGTTTGCTTATACCTACATGTGTAATAGACGGAAACGCACACACAACGTAGGAGATATGTGTGCATGGATAGTTAAAAGTTAAATACCAACATGTTTTCATGTTTTTGAATCTTTTCTTAATCAAACTAATGGAAATTGCCAAGTTTAAGAGTCAGTAAGTAATTTCTTTAGTTATAGTGTTTTCGTTATTGGGTTTAATAGGTGGAGGCTATTTCTTTGGTAACGAAATTACAATTTTATTTCCTTGATATGATTTTGAGCATTGAAAGCGTTCTTAGTGTGTAATTATGAATAGCTACCGAAACGTGTATGATATTTTATAAACGAGTGAGATAGAAACTGCATTTGTGGTCGTTAATACTACAGCGGATATTAATACGCCTATCTTTTGGAGGGGAAAGGGTGGATCTTTAATTTCAAATGCAGGGGACGGTGACCGGGTTATGTGAGATTGTTACCTAGTTAACCACGCCGGTGGTAAACCTCAGGACGTGAATGGGATATATATAGAGTATTGTATGGGATTTATAATCGAGTGGAGCCCCTTTTTATTATTACTAGCTCCCGCCCGCCACTTTCCATGTACGGAGAGCATACGCCAATACACTTAGACTGATCTATGTTTTCCACGTAGCCGCCTAGGTTCCACTGAGAGGTTTCTGTATTATACACGTGCCTACCGACGCGAGGTCAGCCATTTTATACTTTTGTGAGCTGAATTTCAAAAATTTCTTTGTAAGTCAAGATACAATTTATTTTTGGTACGTTTCAAATTGTAGCCAGTTGTGATGAATAAGTCAGATGATTTTTATGTTATAACTAGTTCTAAATCTACGTCCGCGGCATGTAAAAAGGCAGGATATTAGTGTTATATAATATTCTTATTTTAATTAAATCTAAACTTGGTTGCGTATATAAACGACCACTTTTTAAATGTTTGTTGTACATTTCATGATACTAAGATTAATTCCACGACGGAAATGTAGTTTTAACCTTTTTATTGTAATTGAAGATTCAAGTGAATTGAAATGCCAGACATAATTATTAAAAATCTATTGTGTTTGGCCGCCGGTGTACTGCTGCGACTCAATAGATAAACGCCTAAAAGTGCCGTAATTACATGAGCCTAAAGTTTGAATATAAGTACTATTACAACGTCGACATTATAATATAAGTTGGCTACTGAAATAAGCCGAGTTTTCGCTCGAACCAGCTGGCACGTAGTGGCTGTAATGACATCATGGACGTGATCTAAGCCTTGTTTTATCTGCTCGATATCTTTACGTACCTATCTATAAACTAACCAATGAACAATAGGTATACTAGGAGTATTTACTCTCGTTTGTCGTATTACAGAATGTTTGTGTCCACTGAGGCGTGGACTTGATATCCAAGCGACGCAGTTTACCAAAATATACGGACAAATTTACCTTATACAGGTAAACTTGGTGAGTTATTTACCGAGGCCTCCTATGTTCCGGGCTTTATGCTTTTGTCTAGTCGTTTGGCCGATATGAACCAAGATAATAGATATATTCAAATATTTATGACTATTATCACTTGATTATTTCTATTGAATAAACTTTGTGTTATTATATAATTTTGTTATTAGTCTCGAACAAAGAAAATTCAAAGTACTAGTCTATTAAGATACACAATTTGCGGTGTCTGATAGCAATATTAATGAATCAAATAAAATAAATTGTAGAAATGACAGCGTATTACTATCCGGATAGCTATACAAATCTATGATACCTATAATATTCTAATTTAAAACCATAAAGATATGACGCTCGCGCTGAGAATAAATAAAAAAATTAATAAGGTTGATAGTTTTAGATTAGATCCCGACTGCGATGTATATTTTAGTTGTGTGTTCAGTTGAAATACCACGGGCGTTGGATCCCGGCTCGTTATGACCGAACTTTGTACGAACGGGTACCGTCTCTTAAATAAAATCTTAAAACTTTTATCTTTTACTTTGATAACGCACCTATTCCGGGACGGAACTTCTATTACATTCGCCGTTCTACGGTGCTTTGTGAGAAAAATGTAAAAAGATTCAAGGAGATCCGAAATCGAGTTTGTCTTTTCAATATAAAAGACGAGTAGCCTGCCTTTTTTCTTAAAACATAAAAGTTTTTGTTACTTAATGCTATTTTTCGGTTGTAAAACTTAAGTGGTCAATTAAACAAGTATTATGGCATACACATTAGCATTTGCATAGATAACAATTAATAAATGAAAACGTCAGTTTGAACTAAACATGAGGTGATATTTTGATCATAAGATCATAAAATCGACACGCCTCCTCTATATTATTGTTTATAGTTCTAATATTGTTTTTGACCAAGATCCGAAGTTTTTTTACTACCCGACTAAAAGTTTCCACTATAATAATAATTAACTAAACGACGGTACCACAAGTAGTGACCAATTCGATTCGATATCGTGTTAAAAAAATGTGCACGGGACTTACAATTCTTTTACGATCGAACTTTATAGCTTTTTTATGTTTTTCCAATTGCCCTTGGTTGACAATCCGATTCGTGTAAATTCTAGCAAAATATGTGTGTGAAGAATCCAAAGCTATTAAAATGCAAATTGGATGTTAAATTTACTATATTATATGTATAATAATGACGTCCGTAGGCTTTGACCGCATGAGGTAATTGATATACCATGACCACTTTTTAATCCGTTAATAACTATTGCTGTATACGACTTTGAGTGCTTAACATTTAAAGCAATAGGTACCTACAACTTGTGATTTTATTTCCACGTTAAAATGACTTTAATTATTTCTATAATTACTCGGTTTAATTTGTTGAATGTTAAGCTAATATTATGCTAAAGAAATTGAAAATTAGACGTTATTTTGTACCACACTCGTAAATAAAATGACGTCCGTGATAATACAAGTAAAACATTCATAATGACGAAGAAAATATGAGAGCTTCCTCGCCGAAGATTACAGCAACAAAAATGTAGATTAAGCTCTCTGAATTTAGGTATTCAAGAAGCAATGTTCCGACGAAGGGCCGGATTTAGGCGAAATTAAATCATTAGAAACATCTGCGTTCCTGGAGCTAAGTATCAAAATGATGTCGATAGGTAGGCACGGATTATATCACCCGCCCTCTCTTTTATCCCCAGTTTTTAATTCGGCCTTCCTACATGTAATATATTTTAATATTTACCTGCCACGAACGCCAGTATTTCATGTAAATCCCTGCCTCTATACTGATTAAACTCTCGAGGGGGCTAATTCATTACGAACATGTATAATCGAAAAATTAGATACACGTGTCGACGTAGCTTTTGCTTAATATTTATTACACCCCACATTTTTCCGACCCCGCGGAGATTTTTCTTAAAAATATTTATCCAATATACACAATCAGTGCCGCCTCATCACTTATGAAAAATCGTTTCTCTTCAGAAAGTCCTCTATAAAAAGCTCATTCCAAATTAAAATTAAGGTCTAGCGTAACTAAAGAAAAGAATCTTATATTTTATCAAAACATTGCAATGTGAAATACACTTTACTACGTAGAGTTTAAGTGAATATTCGCTCGTAGGTCGCAGCGTTTACGACCTATTTTCAAATAGTGGTTGTCAAAATAACTGGTTGTTTTTCAAGATCCATTTGTGTGGTGAGCCACACTAGCTCTGAATTATAGATGTTAAAAGAACAACAAAACATGTCGATATTTTAGTCACGTTAGATAAAGTGTTAATAATTAGGTATATAAAACCAGCGCGAACGGGTATTTTCTGTGAGATTTTCTTTTCAAATATCTTACATATGCGTACGGCAATAATACTTTTAACAAAAATGTTATTTATGTATCTATATTATTATAGTTTAAAGCAATTTAATACATAATGTATAATGTTTATGAAGATGATTACGTAAATAAAAGTGTTAAATTATGGTCTAGCTACTATACCTACATGGCAAATAATCGTTGAAGGAACTGAATCTTAAATATTACGTATATGATAGAGTTGATTAGTTAAATAAATATTATATTTAATAGTATTTATCTTTAACATCGTATGGTGGGTAACACTACTAGTAGGTACCTCTTGTACATAGGTACCGTTGAGCGACTCATTATACTCTTAGTAAACTTATACTGGTCAGAGTATATAACACACCTCCATCGAGCAAGTCCATTAACATCAAGCGTTATTGAGGCCGTATCTCGAACCCCGAGCCACTCCGATAGCCCCACGTTCCATTAGAAGAAACCATAAAATTACATTATTATGTGTTAATAATTTAAGTGAAAGAACGCCTCTCCGAGTTTCCATAGTGACAAATTAAAAATTCGTATTCATTTTGTACTGTAAATCTTTCATATTGGACGTGCAATTAAAGATTTAGTATCCGTATACCGGGATACGAAATTGAGTTTCGCCTTATCGAGTGTGAAAATATTTCTCCGCCAGTAGCTTAATTCTACGTTCGCGTGCAACATTTCGTCATACTACGCTTGGGAAATAAAAAGCTGTTTCACGGTTTATTTTTTAGGCTTTTCGAAACGACTTTTTTAATCTGATCATATGTTAACATGAGAGTCTTCTTTAATTCCTTAACGATTATAATTTCGATTGTAAAATGTAAGTACCTGCTTATTTTTCGTAAAATCCTCGGCACGGAGGTCGCGTTTCAACACATACATTCACGTGTAAACCTTTCGAATAGGGGTGCGTCTAGAGTCGTACAAGTTATAATATAATTATTTCCGTTAGCTTCTCCACGATTCAAATAAAAAAGTATGTTCTAAGGCGGAAGGCTGATGTAAATTTAGTCGGTGTATCTACCTGTGAGCCGAAAGGCGTTTACTTGGGATGTCTCATAAAATTAGTATCTAACTGCTTTGCGTATTATCAGACCTGTTTTGAAGCGACCGAACTCACATGAAGTGCGTAGGTATTTTAGCAGATTAAGATTACATTTGACACGTTATCAACGTAGGTAAAAATACTGTGAGTGCAAGTAAACTACCTCCTTTTTTGTAAAATATAGGCCTGATAATTTCTGGCGGGCTCGTTACAGCCGGTTCCCCTATCGGTTTATTTTAATTTAAACATTTTCTGCACAAATTATAATATTAACTGATTTAAATAAGCTATCTTTGCTGTGAAGGAAGTGTTAATATTCCTTTTTTAATTTTGTCGGCGAAGTAAAAAGGCTTCGTTCAAAATGTTTACTTACAGATTGTTTGTTTGATCGATAGAGCTGAAATATTGAAAGAACTTAAATGCATGAATGTGATATTTCAGTGGGTAATAAATAAGATCAAAATACACAAGCAATAAATTTCTGATTGTTTTGACGATTCTTCAGAATATCACTTCCCTGGTTATTTTTGAAACAAAACAAAATTAGTCGAATAAAATAGGATATTTACGAGTATAAACTACTACTTAGATGTTGAACGGATGAAAAGATTTTCTTATGGTAATGCAGATGGTAAACAGAACCAGATCAAATTTCATGTACGCCAATATGTATATAGAGTTTAGAAGCATAATGTAATAGGCATTCAAATCCAGACAATACGACATCCGACGAACTTTGTATTCGAGAACACCCTCAAAGGGAAGAAAAATTACGCATACGTTTTGCCGAAACACGAAAACACCATCACCGTGATCATTGATGTTCACGAGACAACTCATTTGAAAACTATATCACTTATTCCAATTAAGTAATTGGTGGCTACCGGTGTGGGTATAATACTCTCACATTACCGCTAACGGTAAGTGTAGGTACATTAAAGATAATATCGAGTCTGCGAAATCGATACGCATTGCTCCCTAACCTACCCTGCGTCGCTGTGTAAGTTATGTGGCGAGGCCAGTGTTTGCCCGCCAATCAAGTGCCGTATTTTACTGCTACAAGCCGACACTAACTTACCACAACGAGCACTGGCTCTCGGTTAATGAGACAGCATCGTTTTAGTGTCAAACATGAAGCGGTACACGAATAGCTAGCCGGGAAATAAACAATTATTGTTGTCACAGAGAAACCCCAAGTTCGCATCAGTGTGAACTTATTTGACTAACTTTTTCCCGCAGTAATAAAAAACCATATAACAAACAAAATATTTAAAAATGTTTTTCTGAAACGAACGCAAAAGACAAAAGTTTATCGTCTGTGTTGGTCCTAAGTTTTGATAACGAACACGATTGCGATTGAAAAATATTAAACAATACGTATTTTTATTTGTGTTTCAATAGCACAAGCACAGTTTAATTTTAAAGAGGTGCTGTTTAATTTGCCTTAATTACGTAATTAAGATAAAATTAAATACGCTAATGACAATATTTATAATATATCGTATCCGTATTATGATATTTTCATTAACGAAGCATAACAATATAAAAATTACCCGTATGTAAACAAACATATTTTTAGTACTTCATTTATGCGTTTATTTTATATATACTCCAGAATAAATATGTATATTGAGACTGTACCTAGTGGAATTAGTGGAATTTCAGTATATATATTTAACTTGTATTAATATTGAAATTAAAATATACGGAATTAACCGCGTTTTATTTGAAATGTATTCAATGTGTAAAATTCGCGAAAACGTGAGTCAACATCTGTATTACCTAATATATTGCGTCAAAACTACAACTAGATATTATACATTGAACACGAAGAGAACTATTCATCGGCTCATCATTTTGTGTACCGGGTTGCACAAGAAATAAATAGAATCTATATCGCATTACGCACCATAGGTATTACTGCTCTAAATCAATTGAAACATTACAGTGTTATTAAACGACAGTTTGAAACGGTGTCCGACAGTAAGAAATTATACTGTTGATGTCATAAACATACCTATTGAGTGTATGTCATAACATCAATACATACCTCCTAATGTTTTCTCTCGATTAAATATGTATATGAAACTTCCAAAATAATATTCGATTACATGCGTGACAATCGATATTAACGTTGATATGCATCTATGAATACATCGGAACTGCTACAAATAAAAGAAAATGAACTCTATTAACACGTAATCTAAAATAGAAATTCAATTTGCAATCATTTAGTTAATATTATATATCTACTGAGTAGTAGTTTACCTACCAAAGTTTTTCTGCTAAAAGCGGATGTAATAATAACAAAGGTACAAGGTCCTTGTTTATTATTATGGAATTGCGTCGATACAAGACATATATAGGCAAAACAAAGAATAAATTCAATATATGTCATCAAGTAAATAAAATACACCTACAATGTCTTGTCCTGTGACAATGTTAAACAAAAAATGATGTTTAAAATCGTCTCGTTATCTCAAAACAAAAAAATACTCTTAAGAATTTTCAGTGAAGGAAATAAATGCATAGAAAAATTCTTTCTTGTTATAGAAAAGGCGGGAGAGGGCCGGGGCACACGTCGCCTCAGCCTACATATTTTATTGAGCCGAGTGCACCACGCGGCATGACGCTGCCAGATAGATCTCAAGATACATATTATTAGGTAAGTGTTTCATGTTTGTTAATGGATTATCGTTTACTTTTTGGACTTGCGTTTCGATTTCCCGCGCTTGCATTTAAATCGATTCCAGAATCGAAGAAGGTGACTGTATATTAATTAATTTATGTCAGCTGTCGGCCCACCCGGAATCGTTAGCTACACTTGCAGCTTGACATACACGTTTAATCGTACAATTTGTGTGACAGCTAATTGTTTAATTGTATATTCGATGTAGATTTTATGTAAATGAAGCAAACAAAAACACTTTTCCATGTTATCTTCACTCGATTAAAGTAGGATTTTGAACACAAATTGAATTTATTCAAAATTCTATAATAATTGAGTAAATTTTATTTTAAAGTATTCAAATAGACACACTATTTTGTATCAATTTGAAATTATATTATAGCGACTGATTTATACTCACTTAAATTTTGATTCTCAGATCATTAGCATTATAAATATCATCTTAAAATAAAAGAAATGGCTTCTCAGTTTATTCACAAAAATTTATAGCAAGTAGCATATATTTATAGCAAGTAGCATATATTTTTTCAATGCCTGATACATAATATTGTCACAATTAGATAATTTAGACTGTTGTATTATATGTAATAAATAGAACGCACGCTAAGGTTCACGAAACTTTGATAAGATCAGACCAATGATATCTATTAGTTATTGTCACTTAATACAAAAATTCCTTCCAAAAAACAAAACGACGTGTCTAACATCAGTTCTCGTAACATTAAAACCATCAACCATCAATCATTGCCCTCAACAGCAGTAGTGAAATAAAAACGCGACATAAAGATCGATATCTGGCGACACATCCTTGTGTCTAACCTCTCGTGTACCACGCACGGAGTTTATAGCATATCAGTCCGTGCGGTATTCCCTAACTGCACTTCAGAGCTCCCGAACCTACTACCTAACTGTGTATAGGTGTGTCTATAACACGCAGCTACTCGCATTCATAACACGTAACTTATGTTTTAGAAGAATTCTCTTGTATCTCTTACCAAAGTAAAATCTACGTTTGGTTTTTAAAATTGAAATAAGTTTATTGAGCTAGCTCTGGAATGCTTTACGTCTATAATCGATTTTCAAATTCAGCAATTCGACTCGAAATCTATATTTTCTTTGTCGCTAGCGAGGCGCATCATGTAGCGTCTACGATTTCCGCACGGACCAAATATGTGTTTGTTTGATCCACAGACAGTTGTTCCAGATTTGGCCGTTTGTGTCTATGATTTGTATGTTTGTCCCCTCGCGATATACGGATTATTCGGTAGTGCGGAGCCGTCTTTATTTAAACGAAATACGTACGTTAAATATAACCAAACCTTTTTCCTTGATGTTAGACTCCGAAGACTTATTAATATTGCATTCCGTCGCATATGCAGTTTGGTATGACATAGAAACACTTATTTCTGTAATAGTACAGCTACATATTCTATACATTTTCACGTATAGAATATACGTGGATGGATACTCACAATATTGAAGTTGCATTTTAGACAAATTGTCTTGCTCCATGTTCCCCTCTACAGAACTTTCATAGGTAAAGGTGTGTGTGTGTGTTTCCTTTTGATTCCTCAAATTGGGTTTGGAAGCACCTATGGGGATTTGATGAGGTTACTCGGAGGTTTGTGCGGTCAAGATCTACGTTGATAAGACCCCCATTTAAGTTGGGCAAATAGTTGATACGGGTTGTGTAGATACGGTGTTTGAACGGCCAGGTGAATAGCTACATACAACGAGGTCTCTCTTAATTTCGGTAGAAGTAGCAGTTTAATAGGTATTGTTAGGTTAGATTTTCTCATTACTACAATGGTTTAATGCTATCTACTGAAAGTTTAGGGTACATCTGTTTATTTCCTTCTGATTATAAAAGATAGGAATAATAATATTTATTATAATGCATAGATCTCCCGTAAACTTTATTTATTAGAAAATAGAGTATCTTTTTTATGAACTACATATTACACCCTTTTTGAGGGCCAGTGTTAAACAGTGGCAATCATTTGGTTGGGTTAATGACGATGATGATTATTTAGTTATAGTGTGAAACATAAAGGTAAACTCATATTTAAAGGCCGTACCTAATATCATAACTTGATAAAAACTCGACATCCTAAACAATTAAAATATCCAATAAAATTGTTTTCTAATATACTATGTTGAACAAAGTATTTCATATTTTTATGACAATATTCGATTACAAGTTATTATTGTATGTGACAATACAGTATATAAAGTTTCATGATCCAGTTAATTTTTATCTTGGCATTACTTGAAATTGAACCTATGTTTATTTTATTTTATTACCATGGTATACTTATGTCAATATTTGGTCACTTAATTTCTTTGTTTTTTTAAATTGTATGTAAACAGGAGATCATAATAAGTATGCTAAAAAGGAAAGGTCTGTAAAAAGGTCTGTCTGTAATTCAGATAACATGAGACAGTATTTTAATTATCATGTTGTAGGTATTCATTGGATTATATTTCTTGTAAGATTCTAAATAAATAAGTGTAATTATTTATTTAGAATTATTTGATTGAACCTTGAATTCAAGTATCTCATATGTTTTGGATAACTAATTTAGTTCTCGAAGAGTTAATTGGCAATGTAAAGATATTAATTGTGTTTTCATGCTTACATTATTTATGACAGACAGTCCTTATATAAGTATAATAACCCTTCGGTGACGGGTTGTAAATCATAGATTTTATATCTATATACTTAGACACCTCATTACCTAAAAATATTATATACAGTTAGCCAACTATACAAATAATTTACGATATCTAAAACATCATAAAATAGGGAAAGCTGTCGCTTAATATAATAATAAATACTCATAAATGTCTCCCTACGAAATATTCATATAATTTGTGGAAACTTTCGCGTTTTAGATTACCATCTGCCTAAGTTTAAATAAAACAACTATGGTTTTAGTATTAAAATGAGCATATGATATATGTATACATATATATTTATACCAGGAAAGCTGATAATTTGGGGCTTAACACCAAAAATACATTATCGACATCGTCATAAATAAATATTTTATTATAATACCAACAAAATTATTTTAGCTAGCTTAAACAATTTGTACATAATATCTATTTTATTTAAATATTATAATATCAGGTTATTTAAACTATCTGTTACAGTGGGTATGCTAAAGTTACTTATAATAATTAATTAGAAAGATGTGGGCGACCATAGCCTTTGGTCGTATCCGAAAAATATTTTATCTTTCGTTACGTAAAACTACTATTACTCTATTTAGGGATACCTAAATATTGTGTTACAGCATAGCAATATCAAAACATTAATTAATATAAAATTTGAAACAATTAATATAAATTTTATATTAATTAATGTTTTGATCTTGTTTTTTCATCATCATGACCATCTACCTAAATGATCGCGACTTATTGACGAGCGCCAAGCATTACGTTCCTTTGTATACAACATGTCAAACAGACGGTACCAGCTGATAGCAAGCGATTACTGTAACATAATGATGCTTGCAATAGCAGGGGCATCACCCACGCGTGCCGACCTTGAAAAACCTTTATGCTATTGCTTAATGAGCGAAAATGGGATGGCTTTAGGTAGCGTGCGATCGTAAGGACTGACTGCTGGATTTGAAGACGGAGTACAATTGTACTACCTATAATTAGATTAATTGATTTACCTGAACTTACTTTACTTGTTTATGATATTTCCATCCATTCAAAGCTATAGCTACTTATTCGTAAATAGATACTCAAGATTGCTTAATAAATAATACCTACTTTACAGGTGTTTAATGTAATAAACAACACAGACAATTACACCGCACTTGGTTCGTGGTTTCGCGCTTAAGAATAAAATGATGCACTTAATTAGGGTTGTGCGTAGGTACAACGTTATTTTTATTGCTTAATGTTAAATTATAAACGATGAATTCAGGCAAGTATAATTAAAAGACTAAGATACTTACGCTGATAGCTATACTCGCTTAAAAAGGTAAAGTTTCATTATCTGTAAACAACGCAGTTTATTGTTTTTAAAAGACGATGGCGTTGTTGTTTTTTTTTTTAGAAAATTGTATTTAATTTACCGTGCGGTAAAGAAGTCTCGTAGACTTGGCGCTAATTACACTTTATACCTATGGCTTTTGTAAAGTTCTGTAGTATCACTTCATCGGACGCCATTATAAAATCGCACCTGAGGCTTTTATACCTATATTTTAAAACTGTATTGGGACTATGAGTCTATTTTAATAGTATAATACAGAAAAAAAATTAATTTCTAATTGTACTTCAAATATAGTTGCCTTGTTTAAGTTAGGTATGCCATAACTTTTTGAGGCTGGTCGTGAATGGAGTTCAATTGGTAACCTGCTTGGTTCAAGACAATATGCCTATTAAGTCCCACTGCAAAAAATACCTACTATCCCTTTAAAACACCGACGAGACCCTACGCAGATATGTAAATATAAATTACTTTTAGATTGGATTTGATGGATCCAGATAGGTACCGTATTGAGCGCATTGAAACTTATTTCAAGACGCGCCCACCGTGTGGTTGTCCCCTCTCTGTTCACCGTGGGCGCCACTCATCTGGAACTCTGACCACCTGATGTTCTTTTTACATTTTGGAATGCTTATTCTTTTGTATACTTGCCTATTATATAATATTGTTGGCCTCGATGGCGTAGTGGTTAGTGTAACCAACTGCCACGCCTGAGGTCGCGGGTTCGATTCCCGCACAAGTCAAACATTTGTGTGGATGTTTGTCTTGGTCTGGGTGTTTCTATGTATAATATGCATATTATTAGTATTTACAAAAAAAAAGTATATAGTAAGTGTATGTTTATCCATTGTCTAGTACCCATAGTACAAGCACTTCTTACTTTGGGCTAGATGGTTTTGTGTGTATGTGATAGAATATTATTATTATATTATTATTATTAATATATTTATTTATTATATTTAGATATTATTTTATAATCTCATTTCAAATGGTCCATATACAATAATTAATAATGATTAATTATTTTAGCTAAATATTATAAAGCTAATTCATATTAGCTTCAGTTATGAAACTTGAAGAGAAAACTCATTAATGCAGTAGAGCAAAACTACCAGATTTTTTTTTATTGTACATACTGTTTTTGTTTACATACATGATATAATTTATTATTTACCTCTTTTTCAATAAACTTGTTCTAATTTAAACCTAATTATAAAGATACATAGGCAGTGATTTTGTGATTTGGTAGTAATATATAGAATTAGGACGGAAGTCACCCTGTCCTAATTATATTTCATGTACCTATTGTAACATAATATTTATATAGATACGAATACTCATTTGTTTGTATGTTCACCACAAATAAAAGGCTTTTTCTTTTCTTCTAGGGAAACAATATAATGGACGGCGGACAAAGCCTTCAGATCCTGCTTGCCTCACTCGTCGCGCACTACATTACAATAAATTCTCTTTTATTTTCACTGCAAATGTTCAATCCACAATATTTTCATAATTTTATAGTAGGCTTGATACCATGCCAACTCATGGTTATCTCGCTCCTAAAACACAGCCGCTATCTAGCCTCGTAAAATTATGTAGAGTGGAAATAGAGTTGCCACCCGTCCGCCATTTTTTGGGACGCTCTATCGAACTAGCGCCAAAGCGGGTCGTTGAGAATATTGGCTGTTAATTATAGCAAATTTTCTTCATACATTATGCATAGCGTACCGTACATTTCCTCTGAAATTTCATCTGAATTATGTAAAGAGAGCGATAACGGCTGCATTGCTTCCTGTGTCACTTCATTAGTTGTTGCGAAGAGTATAATTTGAATCATAAAAATTCACGTCCAGTTAATAACGCTTTAATATCATGAATATTGTATTTTTGATGATTTAGCTAATATAATTTATGTTCTCCTGTAAATTTTGTGGGATTGTCCCCATAAATCACGTTTGTTGGCAATAGTACAAAGTCGGTGAAAAAACGGTGAGTTCGCACGGCATAGTACGATACTGGCAGTGCCTACGCGCAAATTAAAAGGCTGTTAGTACACATCTAGTTAACTTTGATGTTTAATTAAAAACGTTTTTTGTAATGTGTACCTCATAATGTGTTTCCTTTTAGTTATAAGATATGAAATTTAAAACAAAATTGTTAGCATGAAATAAAACACATTCCTTTTAGTTGTTTTATTAGCAATTTAATTTTAATTGCAAACTTACTGTAAAATGAAGACTGTTTTGTTAATTAAGCTATTTATTTTTGTATTTAGATTATACCTCTCAAGTAAAATGGTTCATTGCAGTTTAAGTAAGTGTCTAGACAAACTAACTTGGTTATTTTGGATGAATGCTCGATAGTTATTGCCTGCTTATTTTCATGTGTCGTATTTATATGCTATTCAGAAACATAACAATAGTTTGTGTAAAAGTCCTTAACTAAAGATATAATTGTGTATTTTATAAGTCTATGTAGCCACGACCATATTTTATGTAGATTTTATATTTCTTTGTGGATAAGCTTTAAACCGAATATTTAATACGAAGGGTGTCAAGATACCGCAATAAAGTAAATAAATAATAGGTAAGTAAGTACATGCATGTATAATAAGTAGATCATTGCCTATATACCGGCTTATTTACTGTTTCAATGGTAGAGCAATATTCGAAACTCGACAAAATCGGAGTTTAAATTGTTCGTTTTACGATTATTGCGTACTTCGATGGTAGGTATCTTTTGAATACAAATTTGCGACTTGGGATATACACGCGAGCCACGATATCGCGATTTTTACAAAGGACAATCAGCTCTATGTTTTACGCAACAAAATTGATATTACTTTGATTGTTCGAGAATTAAAACACACTTATTACATACATAGGGCCAAACAAGTTTACACGATAGTAACAGTAATATTTTAAGAGCAATATTGACAATTTGTTGTTGATGTTGTGCATAGTGCTTACATCGGTAAGTTTATGTCGATAGATACAAAACATCACGTGTATGTCCGTGATAAGCTCTGCCAGTTTGTTATTGTTTGTGTTTACATGGCATTAAAAAAACATTGAGCTGCAGTAAATGTTAAGAGATTTATAAAGAGGTATATTTTTTTAAAACCTACTTATTGGTATAACACATGTTAAAATCCTTCAAAATCATAAAGCTCTGTTAGCTAGGTCCATTTTTAAAATCTTGTATTATGTTACGTTGGCTGGACGTTCACGGTAGCCAAGTGCCTACGGGTAGACATAATACACTTTTAAAAATATCTCTAAAGTGTATGTGTAGGTTCGTTCTTCCTTCACGATGCAATAAACAGTGATTTTTTTGCATAGAAATATTAAATGCGTCGGTTAATGACATAATTATATTTATTATCCCAGTGAAAAACGGAGCGAAGCCGTGAATAAAACCTAGTTAAATGTTTAAAGCCACTTTACAAAGTTTCCCTTTACCATTATCGCAAGTTACAATAATAAATATTTAATTCACACATATCTATGAAATTTCAGAAATGGTTACAGAATCTCATTTATTTAGATTCGTAATACATTTAGTATATTTTAATGGGTACATAAACTTGATACCTATAATTTAAAACAATAAGTGTAGCGTAAGTATAAAATATATAAATGGTAAATGATTGCATGGCCTATTATCATATTCAATTTATTATTGTCATAAAATATTAAGGTAGGTAATAAAGAATGTATTACAATATGGCTGCACCTAAGTTGTACAAATGATGCAATCACGACCAGATATGTATATAATTTGAAATTATTTACAGTTTAGGATCCAGTAATTCAAATAGTCAAACCCAAGAAGAAGCAAACCACAGCTAGACTTCATGATACTTTGAGCTCATTCTGCGTAAATAGAAACACCCATGATTAAATTATGTTCGGGTACTTTGAAATAACTACACTGGAACATTGAGACAACTACCATCTTAGTCTCCCCGTGACCATGGCTGCTGAAAAGCAACCGAAACGTCGGAGAATGTGTAAAAATAAATCTAAATAAGTAGTATAATAGTATAAATAGTTTTAATAGTTTCAATAATTTAATTAGCTTAAAAATTTGTAAAGTTTAATAGTGATTATAGTAGTGTAACAGTTTTTAAAAATTTGTAATAGTGTCATATAAACAACGCGATAAAATCCGTATATAGTAGTTTAATTTCAATGAATAACATTCGCGTAAACAGAAGACAATATTATACTGTTTTAATACATAGGTATGATAGATATACTGACAGATTTATAAATTTATGCCTTTCGCATCGTAGGAAGCAATACCTACACAAAATCCCTTTTATTATGTTATAGATGCAAAAGAAATATCAATAAAAGTAATTACCTATGTAGATCAAATTAAGAATTGGTAGTTTATAAAAGCAAGTGATAGAGCTTTTTGTGTAAAGAATAGTGACCACATTTTTCATCATCGTAAAATAACAGTAATACTTTTTAACCATTTGTTTTAAACAATGTGTTGCCGTCATTATACTTTTTTATTATTACGAAGTTTTATTTACTTTGTAATCTTTACATATAATAATATAAAAGATTTAGATCTTCCAAAATAAATGGTGTAGGTATACCTATTGATATTAACAATATTTAAAAACATCTTTACTCTTGGCTTCTAATACAGAACCCGGGTATATAAAGTCATAAGTGCTATCTGTGAGAAATAGGACAGAGTACCTATATTGACCTAAACTTCTTGCACAAAAATAAAGAATCTATAACAGTAGCCTTCTCGTACTAGGTACATATCTAAGTACCTAGTGCGAGAAATAATATCATTTTATTTTAGTCTATAAGTTATTATTAATAAAATTATATATTATGGTAATAATGTTAGTTTACAGACATCCCTAAGTACCTACGGAACGTATTCACTGGTAGTTTATAGATCAGCATGTCATGTCATCGTTGAGTGTATTTTTCGTCGCAAGTTTGTTTTCTATGTCAAACGTCTAAACGCTGAAATGCGACACAAAACAGGACACTACAGAGAAAAGGAACGCGTTAACCCACTTTCTAAACCTTATACTACTCAAATACTGCAAGGCGACTACAAACGAACCTTTTAATGTTTCGTAAGTATCCAAGAATGGTAGGAATTCATCTTAAATTTAAGTAACACATATCTTAATAGATAAGCAATAAAATAATACGACCATGAACTTGATTTTTTATACCTACAGTAATAGGTCGACTCAATGGTATACTAGACCCATACAATGTTGCTGTAAGCAATCGATTTCGTCATTCGAGATGTAAAAAATCGATTTACCGGACTAGAAGCGAGTATAATCGGAGATAGAATCGTTTTTATTGGCAATTGACTACCATATTGATGATTGTGTATTGATTTTTATTTTTAGGTTGCCATACTGGATAGTGAACGAATAAGAATGGAAGGGTTATTACCGGCGGGTATTGAAGTGAGTCTGTGACACATTAGCAGCCATGCTAGTTATTATGCTAAGTAGGTATAAGTAATTATAAAGTACTTTTAGTTCTAGTTTATTGTATGAGATTTCTCTACAATGTTCTTAGAGATATGTGAAGAAATAACACTGAGCCAGCCTGGTATATGGCCTTACTCTTCCCACGCTGAGAAGAGACCCTTGCTTAGCAGGCAGTAGACAATGTATAGGTATATAGGGCTTTAGGTTGGTATGTATTATTTTTTAAAGACTACTCCAGCACTAGGAATAATTATTGCTGTGTCGCGGGGACTTCACAAACATATAACAACGGATACAAAAAAACACTTAGACTCAGCACATATATTCGGGGACCACTCAAATTTTTGTGAAACCACAACACTTGGCGCAGTATCAGTGATGAGGCGATTAGGTAGTAGTACCAGTAGTCCAGTACCTACTTATGCCATCCGTGCAGGATGGGTATGAATGGCTACTTCAGAATATTATACTTATCAACATAAATAATATATCCTTACTAATATTACAAATGCGAAAATGAGTTTATTTGTTTGTTACGCTTTCACGCCTTAACTACTCAACCGATCAACATGAAATTTTGCATACACGTTGTCAGGGCTACAGAATAGGACATAGGGTACCTTTCATCCAGAAAAAAGAACTGTTGCAAACCTAACCTAACCTAACCTACATTTACGTGAGCGAAGCCGCGGGTGAAAACTAGTTTAATTCATAAGTCCTAATTTGTAATAATAGGTAAGTACCTACATAGTGGTTGTATATATTATAAAGTTTGTTTTAAACTGGTTGGTACTTGCCTGCAAGTATTATAAAACTGCCGTTTTTTGCTACCTAGGTACCTACATGTAATTTCGTGGCTACTATAAATAGGTACCTAGGTACAATAGTAGTTTTAAATATTCATTCTTATTTCGAGGATAATACCTACTGTTTCAGTATATTATTAATTATCTATTAATAAGCAACATTCCATTTTTACACAATTTGTGTTCAAAGTTAGGTTGTTTAGTGTCTTCACGGTTTTGTTTCTTTAATTCTCCATAGTTACATGATGGTTACTGCTTTTGATAATTTAAGATTAACCACTTGTTTTTAAAACAAGCAACCCTATCTACATCATAACTATATAAAATAGGATATGACATGAAGAAATTAGATTAATTATAATACCTATTTGGTATGAAAAACACTAAATTATCCAATTTATTCATATTCAACAGAAATTGCATAGGCAAAACCTGGTACGTTATAACCACTTATGGTGGCATATTGTAAGAATAAAGTCTTCTATACATAGCTTAAGTAGCTTTTATGTTCAGTATTTAAAATTTTATTCATCAAATTAGAAATTAATAGATTCCTAAATCCTCAGGAAGAGTAGGTATCTAACCTTTACCTGGCCCTGCGCTCCATTTTCATACTTAGCCATAGGTAGTCATCTCACTGTTAATTTAGGTAGATATATTAAAATAAGTACTATCCAATTGAATATTTATGACTTAGATACTTTAGACACATACGACCTCAATTGGAAACATTTATCTTATTCTAAGAAATATTTATTGGCTACATTAAATTACATCAGCTCATTAAAACAATATTAGACATTTGATAGATAATAATTAAACGAAAACAAAAACAGTAGGTAGGTATTATCATATTAAGTAAATATCACATTTCGTCGAAAAATTTTAACCTTAACACCTATAGCCATCTGCACATATGTAGGTAGTACGCACCTACAAAACAACTTCAATTTTCAAGGCTACATAAACGCACGCGGTACCTAATCAGTTCACGGCTTATAATCTTCAAATTAGAATTACAGAGAAAGTGAACAAAATTCTCATTAGGTACCTACCCTATATAAATCTAAATTATATTTGTTTTAAAATTGCAGCACCTACACAACGCTTTTACACACCTTTATTTTAACTACAGAAATTTCATTGATACATTTTGAGGTTATATGTTAGCACTACACCGTAATAAGCGAAATTGGCCACCTACTTATGCAAAAATATGTATAATTATATCCATAGTTATCAAGTTATATATTTTTGAATAGAATTAATGCAGAAATAGAGTAAAAACCTTACAAATATGATGTAGGTACACGTGGTGTCGAGCACATTGTCAAGGCTACTGTTGGGGTGTAACACAAGCGCAAGGCTAAATGGAATCAAATTTTGACAGTTGTGACCTACACTCTTCTGTAAACAAGGTTAGGTTAGAATATATATGTAGAACTATGCCTTAGGTACAAATAATATTCAATTATAGTGCTTTGAGTTCAAACTTTCAAAAAATAATTGTTTGATTTGTAGACCTAAAATTAACAAATCATTAGTTTAAGTTTATTCTGAACTAAAATATACCTACATGTGAATATCAACGCAAGTAGATAAAGATAGACATATCTAACATTAATTATTCCCAAGACCTACCGCATAGATAAACATTCATTAGATAGATAGAATGATACAAATATATAGATACTCTAAAAAAGTCACTGTGTGAGGTAGAGACATAATTAGCTCTACTTTTTGATTGAGCTGTTATTTTAAATGGAATAGGTATACAGGCTGTCCGGTAATTAATGGATAACCTTGAAATGTCTTATAGGTAGTAGAACTGATGGCCGTTTAGAGAAAAAAATGAAAGAAAAAAAAATATTGAAAAGTGCAATAGCTAGTCATACTTTTGACTATCTATCTATTAGCATAATTAGGGTTTAATAATAAAACAACAAAAAACCGATGGAAATTCATTCATTTATATCTCAGGTAGTAGTTAGGATAGATGTATTTTCATTTTTTTTTTTTGAACGGCCATCAGTTCTACTATAAGACATTTCAAGGTTATCCATTAATTACCGGACAGCCTGTATAAATAGGTAACTGATAAATAAGTATATTTTGTCAAAATAATAATTAATTAAAGAGATAGGTACTTATCTATACCTACCTATTGCTTATTGTGGGTAATGGATTTTGTTGAATTGTAACTCAGTACCTAGATGTTTTTTTAATAAATATAGTACCTAGGTATCTACTATAAAAATTAATAATATAATAATAATAATATTCTATCACATACACACAACACCATCTAGTCCAAACTAAGCAGAGCTTGTACTATGGGTACTAGACAATGTATAAACATACATACATACTTTTTTATAAATGCATACATATTATACATAGAAACACCCAGACCAAGACAAACATCCATGTTAATGCACACAAATGTTTGACTTGTGCAGGAATCGAACCCGCGACCTTAGGCGAGGCAGTCGGTTACACTGACCACTACGCCATTGTTAATTGCGTCATAGCAAATACAACTAAGTAATAAAACTATTTCATGTATGAAACTGTGAACATAAAAGGAAACCAGGTATGATCAAATTTTAACCTTGTGGGTATGTTTGTTAACTCTCTGAATTGATTAGAAAAAGAAGTTTAAAAGCTGTAGATAGTATAGATATAAGCTACTTTTTAATGGATATCACACCCGCAAAGCTTTAGAAATTAACGGTTGAATTAAAAATTTCCAAATTTAATTTTAAATGATTAAATGAAATTTAAATGTTTCCAATTAGAAATTAAAATATTAAGACCTAAAATATTTTGAATCTATATGGACTCGTGAATGTATAAAAAATGTTCCGTCTAGTTTTTGTAGCAGATAATCTTCTAAATAATAGGTAGGTACTTTGTTGCTCATAAATAATTAATTTGCTCAGATGTTACTTGTAATTCGAACACCTAGACAGATTTATGTGAGTTGGGATTGTCTACTTCCTTGATAATAAGCATCAAATCAGGTTTCTTCTCAGACTGGTATTAAGTGTCAATGCGGCGGTAGATATCTAAAACACATAAATATCAAAATGTAAATCAAAGACCAATTTAAAATTTTATCATGAATTTCTCTATCAAATAGTCAGATCTCAAAACTGTCTACGAATCGAGACATAGGATAAATACCTATTTCGATTTTTCAAACAAACTATAAAGAAAACTTAGATCTATTTCTAGAAAACTGTTGCCGGGCCTAAATTCCATTAGAGTCCCATTACCAACAGCTGACTCCCATAAGATAGCATCAGTTGATGCGCCATCTAGCATGCAACAGAAGAACTACGTAACCAGTAGCGCCATCTATGTGCCGCATCGGATAACTCGGTTGTGTACAACTACATCGACGTGTATCGCCGCGTCACTCTCTCCCGCGCGTAATGACAGAGACGCGAATACCTCCCAAGATGTCTTCTAAATTGCCTTTTAAATATACGCGGCGTTGATTGGTCCAGGCGAGAGCGGGTAAACTGTTTTTTTTGATTTTCCGCCAATCGGTTCAAGGCGGGTGTTCGCGGAATGAACGGCCATGCTACTTTAGGTGGGGCTTGACTAAAGTTCCTCCTTTATATTCCTGACGTATGCAGTCATTTGAGTTATGGGCGATGGCGTAGGACTACGTGTATTTATAAGAAATCTGCTGAATTTCCTTTTTTCTGAAATACCTTCGTGTTTCAGGAAATAATGCTGAGTTAGATACCTACCCAATGTTGGTATCAGTGGCGCACATGCTGTACGTAATTAAAATTCCCATACTCATTTATTTACAGATTTTTATAGTAGGTACAAAGAATACCTACATACACATTTAGCTTGTTATAATCTATTATAAAATAAACGTATCTACCCACACAATAGAAATACTTTATAAAATGTATTCTAACCCAAACAGACAGTAGTTTGCCTCATAAATATATCAGTAGGACCTATATCTTACGAAAACTATAATCTAAGAAAATCGTTTCAAGTGAATGCGTATTGTACCTGTATAACAACATAAATTTTATACAATATAGTCGAAAACTGTCAAAATACTCAGTGGAAACACGTGAAAACAAGACATAATAGCAATAAAGAGAAATATCTAACGAATATAAATGTAAAAATAAATACATTCGTAAACCCACATTGGGTACACTCGCGGTCAAAGTATGACCCAGTGAAATACCTACTAATGTGAAGGAACCACTCATAAACATTTATTTTTGTACAGTCGCGAACAGACACTAGACACTGGTATTATTTCCGTGATCAAAGAAATTCCAACAAGCGGCAAGATCAAAAATATAATTTATTTTACGGAACTGTTTGTAAAAAATTTCGGTACAATGTACCTACGTAGCTGAATTTATCAATTTACGCTCGAAGGCGTTTATCGCTTGAGAACTTTCCTACGGGAGCGGCGCGCGCCTTAGTTCGACCGCCACATCGTAAAAGTTGAACTTGTGAATGAAACATCGTACCATAATTGGCACATTAAAACGTCGTCCATTGACAAAATTTTATTGACACATTGTAGGAAGGATACCACACAACAGGTGACCGTAGGTTTTTACGAGCAAAGTCAAGCGCGTGCCGTGCTATAAACCGACGTCGAAATCGTAAAATTGTAAGGAGCTGTTTAAATTGCCCCTAATAGAACATTATAGTAGTCTCAATGACGTGTTTGGTTTTATGTGATTTCGTATAAGTAGGCGCCACCGTAAAATGAGATGACGTAGACTTGAATCGCCAATAAAATAGTAATTCGCTACGTGCCTAGGCAGACAGATTCTAGACAGATGCGATTCAAAATAGCTTTACGATATCAACATGTGTTTAGCAATAATCGTCATTCGTTTAGCTTTTATTGCTCATTAAAGTTTTTATTGTCGTAGTGACATTGTCGCGTGTATGTTTATCTTTTAGATAGATTTTTAATATTTATTGTCAAGGTCAAGGACCTTTTATGATATCTTGTCCACAACGTTCTTTCCAAATAGGTATAATAATATAACCTGTAATACTTTTTTAGAGTATACCCATTAGGTATAGCCACAAAAGTAGGTACCTACCTATAGACTAAAGTTACGTTAAGAAAACTCAAATTAGGACGGTTATAGATTTATTATTTATCTATTAGTCGATACAATTAATAACCTATTGAAAAAACAAAAAATAAAATGTTTCTGACACCTTTGGCCAATAGGTATAATTTGTAGGTGTAATAGGTATATCTATAGGTAATGATTTCAATACAAATGTATATTATAGTACAAAAGATTATCTAAACCTTATCTACCTATATGTTTGTAGGTATTTTTCATATTTTATTGTGTATTGTGTATGTATAAAATGTATGTATTTACAAAAAAAACTATATATGTATGTTTATCCATTGTCTAGTACCCATAGTACAAGCTCTGCTTAGTTTGGGCTAGATGGTGTTGTGTGTATGTGGTAGAATATTATATTTAAAAAAAAAATATATATTTTATTTTGGTTTAAACCAGTGGAAACATGACAGAAATCAGTGTATCATTATTTTATAAATTAGACATTTTAATTTATGTACCTAGGTACTAATTACAGCATAGCAAGTAAACTATTTTAGTTACCTATAAATTTAATTTAGTGAAATTTCTATGTAGGTACCTACGTGATACCTAATACTTTGACAATACCTTTCATGGAATGCCAATTAATCTTTTAGGAGGTTTTCAAACTATTACTCAGAAAATACTTAATAATATCATATAATAGCGATTAATTAGAACGACTATGGATTTTGTGTCAGTGCAATAATAGGTAATTGAAGTTGTTCCATTCGCTTTGTTTGAATCTATCATCTGAAACTTAGAAGATGTATTAATTTGAATCTTCATAAATGTTACATTGTGAGCTAAACGAATAAATCATTTTAATCTCAATGTGATATCATGTAGAAAATACTTACGAGTACACGCAAGTTGTTTCAACTGACTACACCGCTTTCCATATACATACTACTTAGTATACAATATTATTATTCTTTAACATAAATTAAAAACAAAATCCACCGTAATAAAAGTCCATGGTAAAATAAAGCGGTGGGCATTCATTTGTGTGTGCGAGTGTACAGCGCCTTTTCCTGTTCTGTGCCGTAACTACTAACTAAAGGGTGGGTATTAACGTGTACCTACCTACATAACCTACCCAATTTAGGTAGACCCGGAACATTTCTCTAACTAAGCACATTCTCTTTACCGAGCCGACTTAGTTTCTACAACGACTTACCTCTTCAATTTAGGTAGGTAATGTTAGGATAGACCTCCATAATCCTTTGCAGATATTGCTGGAAATTCTTCCATCTACTTTTGTCCTGATGTTGCGCAGGACCTTTTTACACAAGGTTAATTTTAGTGGACGGTTCCCTTTGATAAAACTTATTACATTCCTACAAGTTATGTCCCCTGCATAACAAAAATTTAAAATATATTTGGATGTAGGTACCTACGGCTCCGTGAATATTTGTACGGACATTTTATATTCAACGATTTAGTACCTAGACAAAAACGTTACTATTTAAATCACATAATATAACTAAGCATTAAGACATGAGCAACTAGATTCGACGTAAATATTTGTACGGACATTTTATATTCAACGATTTAGTACCTAGACAAAAAACGTTACTATTTAAATCACATAATATAACTAAGCATTAAGACATGAGCAACTAGATTCGACGTAACTACATATTTGTGGATCACACACATTTTTGTGCTTCTATGAATCGAGTTCAAACTACTCGCCATTAGTATTTACAGTAGTATTACGTACGCATGTTACTTATTGCATACTTTCAATCTCGGTTATTAACATTTATGTGTTCCGCTTGCTAATAGGCGTTTATTAATTATACTTAACATAATACATTGTCATAAAAAATCATATCGTAAGATACACCGTCGTAAAAAAACCATCGTGTAAGTAATTATGTATATTACATATAGGTACCTATTTATAAAATGTTATGTATGTATGTAATTCATTTATGTTAGGTACATAAATGGACAAATATAAAGAAAATATTATTTAGGTACAGTAGGTACCAATAAGTTATATTTTGTTCTCATTTTTTTACAGATGAGCCTGACTAAGAAATAGGTGCCTACCTATTTTAACCTACATATTTATAATAGATAGGTACCTTTCTTTTAGAGCTGATATTGCAAATTATCTTGCCCAAACAAAAACACCCAAGAAAACGATAAGCCGAAAATATTATCTAGGTCCCGAGCCAGACATTTTCAAAGAACAATCTTAATAGATGGACGCCAGTGTGCTACATTGTGATATTCGTCCAATATCTAAGCCATACCCGGCCGTCTGCACCGAGCCTTCTATCTTATTAACTTTATGCTGACTGTGTCAAGATCCACTGTTTTCTTTGATCAAATTAAATTAGTAGGTATCTGCAGAGTTTTGTAGAGTTATGAATAATAATTTTATTTTAGGGTGTCGTTTGCAGAAGAAACACGGCTCTCTAAAACGGATAATTATGTTCAAGTGGGTACAAAGCGATGTGTACTTTTTCTTAGCACTTGAACTACAAGTTATTATTGATAAAATAAAATTGATAGTGTACCTTTACCTATAGGCAAGATTTTCTAAGCGTTTTTATTACATACCAATAGGTGTTACTTTGATTTAGTCTGATATTAGATTCAGATTCTAACAGTCAATCACAATGGGATGATTGCAATCAGGAATTAATAAATATCTAAATATATCTACCTAGGTATACAATTTTAGCCCAGAAGCTTTAAAATAATCACAGTAATATTAAACATAGGTACTTTAGTCATGTCTAGG
Source organism: Catocala sponsa (assembly GCA_963564715.1). NCBI lineage: Eukaryota > Metazoa > Arthropoda > Insecta > Lepidoptera > Erebidae > Catocala > Catocala sponsa. The sequence continues at coordinate 17,027,634 of OY751337.1, read as the reverse complement.
CAGTTAGTTCTCAAGAAAAATGCATTTGATTATTATTAGAACCAATTATAAAATAAATTATTTTATATCTACATTTTGTTTTACATCACTAGTAAAAAAAATTATAAGCTATCTTACCTCAAATTATGTCCATAGAAATCCTTTAGGTTTCATCCAAATTCCTTGTGATAAACTGTAACAAAAAGAGAAGTTCATATTACTTCCATTTTTTTTTGTGAACATTAATCACAGTTTTAACATACACAAGCAACGCTATATCTCTTTTCAACGTAATAGCAAACAAAATAAGGCAACTTTTATGTACAATGAGAATGCAAAAAACTTCCGAAAAAGAGCTATCGATTTTGCTATGGTACCTATGCGAGCTCGTCAATTAGTTTTCTTCGTTGTATATTTTATTTCAGTTGCGTTAGTCATACCTAACAATATTTTTTATTCTGTAAATAGTTAACTATCTATTTAAAATATTGACCTATAAATAGGTCAAATTTCAATTTCTAATTTTATGTTGCGTTGGTACACGCAGAGGTATCGATTTCGATCCTACGGCAAGCATCTTTAACTTGCCAACGTTTTAAATAGTTAATAATAATAATTATCGCTCGCTTTAGCGGTGAAAAAAAAACATCGTGAGTAAACCTTTAAATCTGAGAGTTCTCCATAATGTTCTCAAAGATAAGTGAAGTCTGCCAAACTGCGCTGGGTGAGCGTGTTGGACTATGGACGGCGTTTCTCGTGATAAGAAGACACCCGTGGCCAGCATTGCGACATTTTATAATTATGTCTGATATTATGATAATTATTTAGCAATAATAAAGTATTTATAACGCATTATTTTAAAAGCCAAGCTTGAAATAAACCTTACATTTTAAGGTTGTTTGACATTTTCAAATAACAGTTGTGTTTAAAAGTTTAAAATAATTAGGTATACAATGAGGGTGTGTGGAGATAAGGGTAGAAGATAGGGATGCACGTTTTAAGCTTAGAATCGATTTTTTGAATCATATGCATCTAAATCGATTCTCAGATCGGTCTGTCTGTTTTTAATTAGATCACATGGAAATTGTTTTAAAATTTGTGTTGGTTATAAACGTAGGTACCTACATAAAAATCTTCGCTTCAGTTAGTAACAACCGTCGATGCCTATCTACTGATCACAATAGATTAATTAGACGAAGTGAGTTTATGTTTATTAATACGATCTGAACGACTCCATCCTTACTTTTGAATCGACTCATTTGCACATCTTGTCTTGAAATGTATCGATTCAAAATATCGGTGACTCATAAACACTTGACTTTTAGAAAATTCGAATCGTAAGTGCAACTCTAGTAGAAGATGCCTTGAAATGTTTTATAGAAATAGTGGCTCACGGCCAGATATTCCGAGTCCAGCTTTCAGCTTGCACACACCGTGCGTTTACATTGTCTTTCGCCGTGTTTTATGATCTATATATATATATATATATATATATATATATATATACCTATACATTATCATCCGGTTCAAATTCACTTAATTTACTTGTATCTATGTATATTTTTATATTAGAGCCAGCATCGGCAATTCTTCTATTCTAAAATATGTAAGCATAAAATATAAACTGGATCCCAAAAAGATGTTGTTCATAAGTAGATATCTCGTTCTAGTTGAGCGGCTATAATGCAATAGGTTGTGAAAGATGCAATGGTCGCAGCCGTAAAACAGCGACACCTCATCACCTGCGCTCTTCGTCACCGAAGCGAGCCGCACCGTAAAACCCGTCTGCTTCTAGTCTACGCCATTTACGACCCAACCGATACCCGGATAAAAATAACCATCTCGTGCAAGCGCTATTATTATAAATGATACACACTTTACGATGCGAATATTTACGTTTTTATTTCAAACGTTTATTGCTTGTTGTGCAACTTAATGGCACACTTGAACTTGGCACGCCAGGCTAGTGACACCGCTTGATCCAAATCGCGTTTTATTGTTTTGCTCAATGGACGGACGAATTTTACGAGCGTGTCGTAATCTGTGACGTGGTGGTTATAACTCTGATGCGTACTACGAGATCGTGACTCATATTAATGCGCTAACTTTCAATTTCAACGTATTTTACATTGCACGCGACGGCTGGCTTCAATTTTTAATTGAGGGGTATGATTAATCCGATCCAGTGATTGCTCGGTTGAATTAGTGCAGGAAATTAGATATGCCGTTTAAACGTCAGCGGTTCTCAATTAACCGATGCTTGGTTTGGAGAAGGCAATGAGCTCTACCAAATTTTATTGCTTAATCGCTCAGTACCAAATACTATAGATATCCAGCGAGTGGAGTAAAAATACGCATAGAGTTAGATGTGAAAGAAACGTTGATTCCGAAGGTCGTTTCCTTATGTGAGAACCCGGGGCTACCCTTATTTACCTATTTACACACAAATTCTTTAGATCGAAATACGAAAGGTCGATAAGATACGATCCTTCTCGCCTCACTTATCTTTCTTTAATAACATTGTTCCCAGAGGTGCCCTCGGATAAATAGAAGAAAAGGAAATAGTGTCAGGACTCGCGCGACCCGTCGAAAGAATTTGCATTATATTACCTATATTCATATTTCTTCGGAGGTAACCTTTTCTGGGGAAACAAATAATAGGTGGAGTGCATCTGGGGCCGCATTAAGGGACATCTTTTTATTCGCTTCGAGCTTCGGTAAATATTTTTGTTATTGCGTTATGCCTCCCTTGGAGCAGGGTCTCGTGTTTTTCGATCTTCGTCTGTGTTCCTGATAGAATATTGTGTAAGTGGCCCGTGCATTATTGATAGTAGAAGTTTACCTTCACTCGGCGTAGTGCTCTCTGTAGATGAGCTCAACTTACGGTATCATGTTGCTGAATAAAACTTGAACTCGATTTAAATATAAGAAGTAGGTACCTAATATAATATGCTTCCTAAAGGGTTTTAAAAATGTTATAATATCGCAATATAAACAAAATAAAAAACAAATAATCTGAACTTAAGATGGCGTGTTCGGAGTTCGTTTACTCAACTCGTAGAGCCTTCTCACGGATATCTTAAATGTAATATAAAAAGAATTTACACGACAAATTTTTAATCAACCGCACCCGGCTCTCTAAACGAATAAAATGTAATATTAACACCATTTGTGCATTACATGTAACGCCAAAAACCTGTAAGTGTACGAATAAAGTGTCGAACATTATGAGACAGCGCCGCACTCGCGTCGTCGTCTTACTTTCGAATATTTTTGAATTTTCAAAACAGAATTGGATATAAAATTGAAGGTTCATTAGGCTCTTTTTTAGTTTTTTGTATCTTATATTAAAGCCGAGTAGGTATAATGTTATCTCGCAAGATGGGGCGCCGAGATTGCGCGGCGCGAGTAGCTGCCGTAGCGCTAGCAAAAAAATGGATCTGCCGTCTAATACTTATATATAATGAAATAGACCAAACTTATAATACCATAATCTTCGAATAAATTCACCGCTATAATTCTGTATAATAGACCATTTATGTCATAATATATAGCCAGTTAAGCCTTTAAGCTTATTGCCATTTAAGTAATTGAATGAAAATATTTTGCAAAATGTTTTCATGGTGTGATTCATTCAACCTCAACTGTTATACTGAATACCGATATTAATATCCATAGGCATTAACAAATCTACGCGAATTTGATTTCCTTAATCCATTACAACTATAAACGGCAATTAAATATCTATAGGTATACATTTATACATATACCTATATAATCCACGATTGTGTATAGTTTTTGGCCACATTTAATATGAGGTGACGCTATTGCCGTCTACGAGGCAGTTACAGATTCTGTGCTGCTACTCAAAATTTTTTGACAGTTAAACTCAACTGGTTCAGCCAAAGAAATCAATCGAACCCAACACTTTAATACACAGCAATCATATTTACCTACTACGACTGCGCCGCCCAGGGAGCCTATCACAGTATACATTTTTGGATGAGAATAAACAAAAATTACTGATTATAAAACAATAATAACCATTTATTGGGCAAGTTGATTGGGAGTCAACTCCCACGGAAACCAAATTGACAATTCAATCGCTTTTGGACAGCTAAATAAAACATCAATGTTTAAACGAGGAGTCAGTAATATATTGTCATTACTAATCATCACATTGACGCACTATTGCATAACACTAAAATATCTTAATAATGAAGTTTTTAACCGTTAGAAAACTCGTCGACAAGCATTCGGTAATGGCGTAGCATCATGGCGGCGGCGACCAAAAGTTTCAACATTTCAATTCATACGTCTTACTTATTAGTAGAAGTAAGAGTATGTAGATAGTTAAAGATAAAACGAGCGGTTCATTCGCATCCACTCATTAACAGAATGCCTCTATCCACTCATCGAATAATTGGAATAAAGGTACGTTCTTACGTCTACCGACAACGCAGGTCTATCTTGATAAAAAAACTCAATTTAAATGTTTATAGCCGCGGCAGTAACTTCGACATTTTGTTGGTTCGGCTGCCACGAATTGACGTTTTTACTAAACGTCAGATTTGGTAAATAAAACTAGTATCTAATGACTGAGGCCCACGCCCACAAAGCCGTTCACAGTTTAATCGATGGATTAGATTATCCACATAGGGTTACGTGTCGTGTTATTTTGTAATCTCATGATTGGACATAGCGCACGCCTACGCAACATTTATTTACTCTAACAACTTTCCTTCTATCTCCTCTTGACGAATTCTTTGGGAAGTGACGCCGGGTTTTATTTTTATTTAATCTTATTTTTAACTTGGAATAATTTTGTGATACAGTATGTAAAGTAGGTACATGGAAAGGGTGAACTTGTTTCTCGTAGGTAGATACTCGGTCGCCTTGAAAATTGTACAAACCGAATCTTGATTGGTATACCTCCCAGGTCGGTGTACTTTATTTTTCTTTGTGCTGTTCCGTGTATGCAAACGTGATTCGCAATTTGTATTTGAGTTGCAACTGATAAACAGTTGTGTCAAATTCTATGCACGTTTGTATCAGAAGGAGTTGTTAAGCACGTGAGCATAAATACATTATCATATTCTGTGTTTATATTGTTGGGATGCAGAAGATAGATTGTAACAGCCCATTATCATTACACAATCAATATTACCTAATTTTTCATTATGACTTGCAACTAGCCACTTGTCACCCAGACTTGTGTAATATATAAGTTGTTAGTTCCGTATATTATAATGATTGACAGTTAGATTACACTGATACCTGCGATATGAGAAATTGATGCATTTACATCAATAGAGAATGGGTGTTATTTATTTCATCGCAGGTAGATGTTGCCATATGTTAAGGGCTGCGGCACGGGAACGTCAGAGAAACAGATTTTATTTTTTAATTTGAGTGGTGCTTTAAAATAGTTTATATAGTTCCTATCTTAGGATCGGTTCGCTTCAGTCTCGCCCCTTTAAATGAAACTTCGATGCCGTCATGGGACTGTGGCTATGCAGCAATGCTTCTATGTAACCCCTCGGCAAAGCCCTTTTAGCTCTGAAGCGTGACGTTAATAACTATAAATTAATTTTTATTACACAAAATTATTATTTTTGAGACACAAGATTATTAATTAAAACGCTCTAGTAAAATCTAGGCAGCTTTTTTTGCGGACGGTACTTTAAAATACTGCAGGAAATGCAAGTTGGATCGGGATCGGATGGAGTACGACATTCGCATTCCACATAGAGGCACCCTCACGTAATGGGTGCTGGGGGATGAAAGCTTTTTCCAATTATTGTAACGATAGGAAGGGTACATTCCGCAAATGAATATTTGTTTGATATAGTGATGTTACCGTTTTGATGCTACTGTGTGCCTGTTTATTTACTTTAAAATAATAGGTATATACTATCTATGTAGTTACATATTTGCGTAGGTACTTTGTGCCGTAATATAATGTAGCTGTTAAAATTTTGCTCAATTTTAAATTATGTATTGAGAACATAGAATCTATAGAAATATAATACTTTATTCGGAGGTGACCAAGTAATAATTATTATATTAATGCAGAATTTGACATCCGATGACGCAAATTAAGTTGCAGAAACAGTTTCAAAATGATTTTACACCTCGCTTAGCTGACTATTAGCGACCGAGCCACTCTTAATTGTCTTTTTAGCATATTAACGTTAAGTTTTAGAAGTATAATTTTGGACATGGTAACATGAGTTAACTCGTTATTGTGAAATATATGAATTTCTAGACATCCATACACGAAAATTACATTAATATGGACTATAAATTAAACAGTTTATTTAAATAATTATTATCTTAGCTAAACGCGTAATATATTAAAATATCCACAACAGTGTAAAAATGATGATTTCGCACTATTAATAAAACAAAGACTTATCTGAGTATTTTAGATTAAACAAATTTAAACTCTGTTGCAATTACTTATTACATATAAAATATTTAAATTTAAAGTTACGCAATTAGATTTCAAATTGCCTAACTTCCAAAGTTCGATTTATGTCGTTTTTGTATTAAGAGTGGGATTTGTCCGTATTTGTTATTTAAATTAAACACGACACTACTTATAAAGGCATATTTTTATAACAACAGTTATGTCCATATAATATAATAAATATGATATGTTATAAACCAGTAAAATTATTTCGATGTCACAAACATATGTACCTACCTACAATTTCATAAATGTGAGCTGTATTACCACTTGCTGTCTGTGAAAATACATGCTAAATAATATATATCTACTGTTATTTCTTAAAAAGCAGTTCACGAAAGTAACATCAAATATATGTGACAGATTTTATAACACAACAGTATTCATAATTTAAGTATATGTGTGACAAATTTTCACACAATAAAATAAAAAAGAAAGTTATGGATATATTTATTTTACAAATTCAAAATATGTCCTTAATTAAACTCACTTTTTTATTTCTTAAGTAGGTAAGTACCTATATAAATTATTATAATGCTATATAGTTTATGTTTGATTATAATCTGGACTTACAAATGAATACCATACAATTTATTATACCTAGGCTCATGAATATATTAGAAATAATGTTAAAGATCGTCCGCTTTTTTAATACCCACCTACTACATTTTAACATGAATAGGTATTAAAAGTGAGACTTCTGTACTGTATGTTTCGTGTTCTGGTGCACATTATAAACACAGGGGGTCAACATTCTATGAATTTTATGTCTGCTTTATCCCATGCATACATAGCAAGGAAACCGGTATGCCTGAGAGATCTCTATAAAATTCTTAAAGGTGTGTGAAAAATGGCCTATTGCGACCGAGTTGACTCTACTCCTGTTAACTTCATACATATAGGCCTGATTAGATTATCCCGTTAACGGATTCAAAAGTATTTGACAGGTTACATTATCTCAGATTTCCAAACAATTAGGTATGTATCTACTTGATGTATGCACTCAGGAGCAACTCTCAAAAAAAAAAAAACTTGAAATCCCGACGACCTAACAACATCATAAATACAAAGACGCTGTTGAAATAGTTCCATAATATCTATCCATAAATAACTAACACGATAACTTGGCTAACAAGATCCACTGAAATCTCAAAGCCGGGCTTGTTAGTTCAAACTGAAAACAAAGGGGCTTTCAGCGAGAAAATAGAGTAACAAGCCACCTTGTTAATACCAGTTGTTTCTATATTAAAACTTAGAAGAACCGCTCTCGTTGGCTATGAGCCAATTAGTTATGGTTACTATGGTACTACAGACACTGTGAACATGGCGTAATTTACGCATGGTCCCATCATTGGCAATTTTAATTATTAATATTGGCATATGCGGCAAGGCTAAAATCAAAAAACATCTAGCTGAAATGAGGACTGTCAAATACGAGTATAATTATAGTATTACTACAATAAAATTATGATAATTATGAACAGGAAGCGACCTGCCACAGTATTACGAACATAAAATTATTTGACACGACACGACACCTATTTTGCCAATTCTATCTTCGGAACTACTTGGCATCAATTAAGCAACTTTATACAGTGACATGTTGTCATTATGATATTATATTGTCGGCCTCGATGGCGTAGCGGCTAGTGTAACCGACTGCCACGCCTGAGGTCGCGGATTCGATTCCCGCACAAGTCAAACATTTGTGTGCATGAACATGGATGTTTGTCTTGGTCTGGGTGTTTCTATGTATAATATGTATGTATTTACAAAAAAAAACGTATATATGTATGTTTATCCATTGTCTAGTACCCATAGTACAAGCTCTGCTTAGTTTGGGCTAGATGGTGTTGTGTGTATGTGATAGAATATTATATTATATTATATTATTATTATTATATTGGTAATTTCTCGATAATTATTGTGTTCAGTCATTGCAGGAATTGTCGGTACTAAAATCTTATGGAAAAGATAAGTACCTAACTGTAGATTGAGGTAGAGTATTGTGAGTATGTTTTTAAACGAATTAGGTAGGTACCTAGATTTCGTTAATTTTATATTTGTTTGTATAAATAAGGTTTATGTTAATAGATATAGGTACCTATAACTATAACTTCATTGATACAATTTGTATAGATATTTATAATTATAATTTCCATAATAATATAACTATCTATTATTAGGCTAACAACAATATTTCTAGAACGAGAACAATGAATTAATATTAAAATACACTGGTGTCTAAGAAATTTGGGATTTTACATTATTATTGATGTTACCGTAACATGAATCTTGATTTAGACCCGTTTCAAGCGGGTCGCCGAAACTAACCAATCGGATGTCTTTAAAACGCCGTACGATGATATAGTGCGGTGCGACCATGCACGCCATGTTACCGAGCCGAAACTTTTTAAATAAGCGACGGCCCGACAACGTTTTTTTACCGACGATGTATTTTACTTTCTTGCTACGAACCTTTCGTCGTATCAAAGCTAAAATTATATATAATTATTTATAATTTAAAACTATTTTTATTCAATATTATTTATATTAGATATGGTATTTGCATATAAATATTGTGTAATTTTAATATACTGTTGAAAGAGCTACAATCAATTAGCTTAGCAAAATACAAATAGCCTCTTCAAATTCAAACATAATATTCAGCGCTAATTTTAATATCAACGCTAAGAAAATAGTAAGCTCTTGATTATCATAAAATATAAGAACATTTAGTTCGAGAATGCAACCAGACATCGTAATAGCTTTCATTGCAGATCTATACATTGTCTGGCTCGCGTGTTTACTCGTTGTTTAAACAAGACACGCAACTTGCTCTGTTATATGACATGTCGTTTTCTTAGATGCTGATATTGAGAACTTTAAGGTGAATTAATAATTTATCAGTATTTATTTTACACGATGCAGTATTTTATTTTTCTGTTAACAACCAATGCGGAGACAAATGCTAACAATTACATGCATTTTTAAAAAGGACTATACGGCATATTAAAGTTTACTATGTATTTTTGAAGTGAAAACTTCTTTAGCGGCGTTGTGCACTTTTTTGTGATGGGTAAAAAATGTTAAACTCGCGTCAGGACACGTGACCTGATCGAAAATTCGTAAGACGGAGGGAGAATTGTCATGTTTGTGTACGATAGCGTAATAAATGAATATTGTATTTTACCACATAAATGATAGTACTTTTATACTGATAAATAATTAAAGCAATTCGTGCAAAATTATTCCCTAACCATTCCAAAATATCAAAAATGCACAACGTTAATATTCAAGTTTTCACTTCTGCCGGCACTCCCGGAGTGAAACCCGTTATTTTTTTTTATGTGTTTTGCCGATTCAATACATAAAGATTTGGGAATAGTGGAAAATAACTGTCAGTTCCAGGAGTACACTACGTGTGACAAGTACCTAGGCAACAACTAAAGAACAAGATCTTTAGCTTTTTACTATATATTGAAAATGCTTAACATTTTGTTGTTTTATTATTTTTATAATTACCTACTAGTATGTGTGTAGGTATTATATGATTTTTCACTTCCATAGTGTATTTTAGTAATAACTTTACTGCAGAATTGTTTGATAATTCGAAGTTATTATAAGTAATAAATGAAATAGTAAATAAAGTAGGGTTCTAAAATTATGGTCAACTGTTAGGAAAATAATTTAGTAAGTAAATTATTTTCTATTAATGCTACAACTAAACTGATACTAATAATAATATAACTAACTTATACCTACATACTTATACTTATCTATTTGTGGTTTCTAAGTGAAAATTATATTACATACATAATTACTAATGACAGAACAATATCACTCATCACATGAGGTCAACATGGATAATACGTATGTTTTTTTTTAAATATATGTAGGTACCTATTATAAATGTAGGTATATAAAGGTATATGAATTCGCAACATTTAAAGTAGGTATAGCTAGAAAATAATATTATTACTTTGTATAACAAAATATTTACTTATTAAATATTTTGAGCATCATGACTGAACACACCACTGTCATATCATCTTACTGATATGACGGGATATTTACGGCATTTTCGTGCCGAATTCCTAAGTTATCGTGGTCATAGTAAGATTTGTAGGCGTGCGTAACAACGTGAACAGGGGATAACACTAGTCTTAGCTAATAGACCTCTCTTCACACGCTTTTATACGCAAGAATATGATTCTCGATGCTCGATATACTCATAACCGCTTCATAATACTATAATGCGAAGAGATTTTGATAATCTTGATGTTTTAAACATAGTACTTTGTACCGCGTATTTTCATTAGCCGTTGTTATTAAAAGTTTTACAAAATGGCAATTTTATTAAATATCATGTTTAGTTATAAATATACACTGTTATTATATGAATATATAATGCTCAAATAGAATTAAAACACCGCGTCATAATTAATTGCTGAATAAACTTTCCCTTCTTGCGAGTCGAGGAACAAGTAGGGGAGGATATTCCATAATCACCTCGCTTGCCTGACGCACAGATGATAATATATGCCTATTAGAGAATTATGAAATTGGTATACCTACCTAATTCGCTTTAAATAATATAATATAAAGCATTTTTAATAAATATTACAATAATCATATCATCATCATCATCATCAGGCTATAATAGTCCACTGCTGGACATAGCCCTCCCCCAAAGAGCACCATAGCGCACTGTCTTCAGCTTGCCGCATCCAGCATAATATAAATAATAATAATAATAATCATATAAATTGTATAAATTACGTTCAATTACGTCAAATAGTAAATACAATAACTGTTTCACAACATTTTAGTTTGATTAAAATTGTACCAGCCGTGGTTACAAGTGATTCAAATTTAACGTGAATGAGACTATTATGAACGAAATATATAAAACGTGTTTGTTTATTACACAATCATAAATTACTTTGCCTACTTTGTATCGGAATTCCACGAGACGCGTGTGAGTTAGTAAATAACATTATGTATACGATTCCCCATCTCTCGCTTCTAATATTAGCACTGTGATCAGTCCTGGTTGACCTACTAGCGTTAGTTATACCAGAATTAGGTAGAAACCAATTTGTGAATCCGAAAATACTAACTTTTTTATGACGCATCTAACAGCATAGCGGAAGTGAACGAATCGTTGGTCCTCTTCCCTTTCCTCATGATTCTGATGTGTATTGGCTGTTATCCAATTTGGCACTGGCCTACGAACGGAGTCACCAGAATTATATTTCGTTTCTCTATGCATAAGACGAAGTATTTTTCTCTAAATTATTTTTGTTGATGTTTATACATTGTTTTGTTTGGGTTACGGATATTATAAACTTTACGAATTGAAATTGCCATGTTCCGTTGCAATTATTGTTTGCTTCGAGATAAAAGCCTGTTCTATTTTCATTATGTATTTGTTTGTTATTGTACGTATAAACGATTACTATTATATTATATTACGTAATATTTACATATATACCTAATATTAAACATTACGCTGAGTGCTTGTGCTACAATGTTGCACTTAATTTTAGTTCATGTCTTACATTGGTTTGAACTGAGTGAATCGCCGCTAAACATATCTCGGGTGAAAGAAATCATCCACAGATAACCATTGCAAGACGGGATGTATTTTAAAATTTTGCTGGCAGAAAGGATTACTTAGCGCAGAGTGTTCTAACTTAAATCATTCGCAGATATTTCTTGTTTGCCTTGTTGCTTGAATCGAAGTTTGATACAAACTGATGAAATAAGATGTATGTACGAAATTGTCGGCCTCGATGGCGTAGCGGCTAGTGTAACCGACTGCCACGCCTGAGGTCGCGGGTTCGATTCCCGCACAAGTCAAACATTTGTGTGCATGAACATGGATGTTTGTCTTGGTCTGGGTGTTTCTATGTATAATATGTATGTATTTACAAAAAAAAGTATATATGTATGTTTATCCATTGTCTAGTACCCATAGTACAAGCTCTGCTTAGTTTGGGCTAGATGGTGTTGTGTGTATGTGATAGAATATTATATTATTATTATATTATAATCAAATAGTATTTATTATTTTAGGCATTATTTCTTACAACGTCATATATATAAAGAATTATACTTATTAGTGCGAATCCAAACTGTTATAAATTTAATTCGTAGGTATTTGACATTGAATGTAACCAATTCACCTTCGTGGCGGCGTTTGTTCGTACACAAATTAAATACAACTTCAATGAGTTTAGAATTTTGAATATCTCTTTAAACGAATCACGAATAGACTTACATAAGAACTCATCATATTATATGCCAACAGAATAAATGTATGAAATTGTCATTTTTTCAACGTACCACCCGTCGAAATTAGAACAACTATGTGATGTGATTACCAACAAATCTTGTTAACTGCCAATTTACGAGTTCAAAAATACGTCCAATTAATTGACATCAGTAAATTAAAGCGCAGCTCGGACTATAAACAGCCATTCATGTTTCCTTTTAACCTGAATATATTTTTAAAAACATCCTATGTTTAAATAATATAATATTTTCTATATGCTAAGCTTCTTAGCTTGTTTTAATCCGTACTTTATTAACAGCAGTTTAATTATATTAAGTATGTGTATTAGCTAAGATTATCTGAGCCGGTCTTATTACCTACTGCCTTTACGATATTCTTGTATGAAAACTAGCTTCTAGTCTATTATGTAGTGTTAATACTGAGAATTGTTACAGACTGGCGACACTATGACGATGATTTAACATGCCGCCGGCTGCCATCGATTCCAACCATGAGAATAGAGTGTTAGGTAGCCAGCGTTAATGAAAACCAACCCCAGTTATCTAACATCAAGGATCCAGTAACAAAATTTAGCATTGAGTAATTCATCGGCTGCAAAATGTTGCTCGTCTGTCAAAGTAATTTGAGATTGTACTGACCAATCTAACTAATCATTAAAAGAAAATAGAATATTTTAAAGCAGACATGTTTCTGTAGGTATATACCTACACAAACACCTAACTCAAAATATGCAAATAGTAGGTAGGTACCTACTATTTGCATATTTTGAGTTAGATATTTTTTTATCTAAATTGCTTGATATAGAAATCTTGATCAAAAAAGATATAATATACTGATAACAAAAAGTTAGATACTTTTTTATTTAAATTGCTTGATATAGAAATCTTGACCAAAAAAGATATATATATATATATATATCTACTGATAATAAAAAGTGAAGATCTACTTTCATTCATGATAATTTTCATTCAAGCGATTATACATTTGCACTGTGCTCTAAATGTATGATTATAGTGCGAAAAAAAATCTATCACAATGTAAATAGGGTAACGGCTAAGCGATTTCTTTATATTAAGTAACAGAAGTAGGATTGTGAACCGAACACAGCAAAAACACATTATGCAATATTGTAGATTCTAGGTATAGTTTTACAGCAAAAAATTAAACATGTGAAGCAATACCGAGGTAACTAGATAATTATATCTACTACTAAGATCTATCTGAAACTTAATATCTAAAGCTAGTATACCCATTTAAAATAAACTTGTATTTCCGTGAAACTAAGAACCTTACGCAAATAAACTATCGATTATATAAAACTGTTTTAAAATTGCTCAATCTTTTTTGGAAAACAGATAGCTACTTCATTAAAAGATATTTAAACTTGATAAAACGCCACTTATTGCGTGAAGTATAATAAATAACATTTTGAAAAGTATTATCTAAAAACTGTGTCAGTTTATAATATAATCTGATCAAACTAAATGTCAGTTCGTTGAATATGTAGATATTTAAATCTGTTATATATCTACCGTATCTACAATTTTGAAAAATGTATATAATTATGTTGGTAAGTTTATCTTCATTAAGATCGTATATTTTTAAATACCAACAAACACAACAATCTTGTTATCCCAAACCAAACATTTAAAAACTTCACAAATGGCAAACAAACTAATTTTAAATTTGCAATGTGTCACCAAAGCTATATTTATGGCAGCATAACCTTATAATTGAAGTACCCTATCTAGAGAACATATATCCATATACTACATAGTTTATATACGTTATACCTACAGCTACCTGGGCTCTGTGCATCGACTCACAAGGTACAAACGACAAATTAAACCCTACACACCATTCTCATCGAAATAAGGAAAATGTGACGTTCTCATGGACATGAGGGCAATCCTAATTTGTTCGGGGGCGATCGATACGGCTTAGGGTTCGAACACAACGGTCGGCGGCTTTTGGCTTCATGTGTTACATACTTACTTGTATGGATTGAAATTGTGTATATTTAGTACTTGGTTCTTGTCGAATGCTGCGTATATGGAATGCGTTGGCGAAAATGTAAACAAAGTAAATTGTATCTTTTATTTTACTGTTGTTTTATTTATATATTGTTTCGTGCCTGCTTCTATATTCTTATATATCCTATCATTTCTGTCCCATCCAACCTGAGGTGACTTTTAATACCAAATTATAATTTCTAGATAATGTTACTTTATATAAATCTTTACAATATACTTAACCGACTTGAATCTAAATGATTAAGCAATAATCATATAAGAACTAAATTGAATATTTATTGTATAATATTGTAAATGTGTACATACAAAAAGATTTGTATGTAAATAGATATTTTATATTATAATTTTATCTGTGATATATTGCAAACGGTCAATTATAAGTTGAGTAGGTAATTATCATAATATATATATTTGTATAAAAATGAGGTGCATATGTAAAGCAGATATTTTTTAACCTCTCTATATGCCTAAACTCTTTGCGAAAGTGTTTATATAAGTACATTTTATCAAACACGTTTTTATCCTTTTTCATTCAATAGTAAATTATATCTGTTATCAATTAGCATAATAGCTTCTTTTAATTGTCGAGTTCTCAAAAAATTCTGAGGCGTAATGGCGCGTTTACATTATTTGGTTAGACCATATACGGCTGCAGCCCGTACTCTGTCACCAACTAATGTAAACGGGTATTCGGTTGGCCGTATTCGGTCACAGCCCGTATTCAACGACGAGAGCTTAAACCTAACGCGATCGCCGGATTCGGTGGCCGAACTAATGTAAAAGCGCCATAAGTGTCGTCTGAACACACGGCTATGCATAAAATAGCGCTCCTAGTAGTCATTAATATTTTTGGCTATACTTAATGCATTAATATAATATATTAGCTGACCCGACCGATGTTGTCCTATTTTAGACGAACTGTAAAACTCGTGAGTTTCAAATAGTCGTTAAGTCTTCTGAAATTATATACTTTGCTGCGCATAAAAAGACGAATGAGATAGGTAAAATCGTTCTCATGTTATGGCATGACCAAGGGCAATAGGGATGCATTTTTATATATAGGTAGGTATATAGATTATGAATAAAAAGGGCACTGACAATAACTTCTGATAACTCAATCATACATTAATTATGTTTATTCGACAATAACGAATCAGAATGGCTCTTCTTAACTTATTCCTGACACCCATATATAAGGACCACCCACTTGAGTAGATATTATATCTGTTTATTATATGCCTATGTGTTATTATAATGCTGTAGTTATGAAATATATTATAAATAAAGTTCTAGATTCGGTAAGCTATAAGATAAAACGAATATTCCAAGTCTATGCAGTTTGCCCAAGTGTGTTTGAAGCCTAATAATTAGGCACATGTTCCTAATTGGGTCTAGCTGAACCACGTATTCGGCATATTAACGAAATTAGTTTCCTTTAGTAAACCAAATAGATAGGCAACGCGATGTGTTCGGCGTGTAAACAATTAAGTAATTAGTTTACTACTTGGTATACATGGATTCATTGCGGTACAGTTTCAATTATCCAATAACATTAATGCGTGGTATGTACGTAGAATATTAAATCGTCTTCGGCCCATAATAGTATTGGGTTTGAAATACATTTTAAAAGCCGGGTCACCTATTGTTATCTTGTATACCTACGTGCGGTGATATGGATATTAGTAGATATATACAAGATGTCTATAGAAAACTCGTTCACAGTCTCGTAGGTAGGACACACCACTAAGTCACTTCAATAAGAATGGTTCAAGCAATCGACTCGGAACGCGTATGTCACTAGAATGTGTAATTTATACGACAGTCAATTGTTAGCCGGTCCCGATCCACAGGAACCTTGAAAGTCTCAGCAACGAATGAATATACGACACAAACCGAACGAATTATTCTACCAAGTCTCACTGGATAGCTAAAATGTCTTCCTCAACATAATTTTCATGTTAACATTCCGCAAATCCTTGTTTATTTGATTCTTATTCGTTGTCGCAAAAGAATATCAGGGCGTTGCTTAATAAATTATGGGCTATATTCTTTTCTAGGATTTTTTTGTAATATTGTTGTATTTACCTCAATCCAATGGTCCGTCACGCTTCTCTGTCGTGAATACGTATTGGAATTCACTCACATTTACGACCGTCTGTGCTTAGCGTACTTATTTATCTTCGGTAACGTCGTTCAGGGACACATTTGGTTATTTTAAACTTTTTATGCTATCAAAAAACGTTTCACTTTTTGCTTAGTAATACACCAGTAACGTTCTTAGAATGACTGACCGAATCCTATCACGTGCGACTTTGAAAAAATCAGGACAAAAGTTGCATAACATGCTTTTGTTTTTACAATCAAAAAACACCTTACCCTGTCCTCTTTGTTACACTTTATAAAGAAACTGAAAGTGTATTGTGCTAGTTTTTGTTAGTGTTGTAGTGGGTTCCATAAAAATTTAGAGCATAAACAAAAAAGTCAAACCCTTCCGCGTTAGTACAATAGTGTACTGACAAGGTAAGTATCAGTTTAAAATTACAGGTGACGTAGTGAAGATCGCCCCGTCTTATTGTGATAATGTGATTCTTTGTCTCCGAAAGTTATTTTAATTGCTTTCTTTTATATTATCATTGATTTATTAGTGTGGTCAGTGAGAGTGGAACAATACGAGGTGAGATCTGAAACCGTGAAATGTAATTTCTTTTTATTGACTTTCTTTTGTGAGTAGTTTTTAATTGTCAACAAATTAAACCTTGACAATTCTTGAAACAATTATCTATGTTACTCGAATGCTAGTTGAAGGTATTTAGTGATCGCTAATAAGATGTTACACGTATGATAACACCTATGTTGTTAGGCGCTACTGTACTACAAAGAAACAATGGCATATTTATCACAACAGCAACAATTGTCTAAACAATTGGCATGCAGATGTGCTCCAGTTAACTTTAATTGTCTGCAGTAAACTTTACTTATTGTTCTCAATGAATTTTGAAATAGGTCGGCCATTCTGTAAAATACGAGTTCTACGTAGTACTATTTGTCACAAGAAACATCTCAAAACAAGCGAGTCGAACTCGGAAACTTGATTTTCATAATCGAATTGAGAATATCAGATATACCCAATGTTATGTTGATACATAAAATTTGGTATAGGAGCTTAGCATCGCCGAAAATCCCGATAAAAATACATACCAATAACAGAAAACGGTTCGATTGTGCGAAAAACTGAACAAGCGATAAGTCGCGTACGTGCCTCGCTCGCGTCGCTGGAGACAATCGCTGTAACGACTCGTAATTTTATATCGACGTGCACAATTTACTAGCATTATACCCCAATGTTTGTGCCATACTAAGGCATACACATTTGCCTCGTATTTGCCGTGTCTGTAGCACAATATTTGTCGAACGTGCTAAACGTCGTGTCAAACATTACATATCTAGGCGTGACACGTAGCGACAAACATTTTCAGCTATTACACATGTTCTACTGTTATTATCTCGTTGGCTTTTTCTTTTTGGTGCAATAAAGCGTTGATTACACCAAGACGGCGGCAATTGGTCACGAAATAGGACTGTGGGGGTGCCGATAACGCAATTGACGCCAGTTATTTACTTGCGGGTAAATACTAAGCCTGTCGCGGGAACGCTTTAATGACAGCTATGTTTATTACAATCCGCTATAAACACAAAGATATACATATTATACTGTATTCAGAATACCACTAAATCGATCCGAGTTAATTTTATTTTATGGTTAAATAATGAGAAGTCGTAAAATGGAAATGGAAGGTACCACTGCCTATATCAAATAGATAGCGAGTGTTCAAGATTTCCTGTATTTGGAAATAAATACCTACCTACCTACGTCATTCAATGAAAACAGTTTCCAAGTTCAAATAAAAGTAACAAGAAATATTTTACGCATTCTTTTTTTAATCGAGACGTTTTAAACTTTTTGCAAAGATATTTCAAGAAAGAGTTTTATTTCAAAAGGTTTATATTATGAAATTTGTTTAATCCTCGTTCCGTGAAATGGCCGCATTACCGAAACAGTTGAAGCAAAAAAAGAAGTTTCGCGAAGAGGGAACTTCTCGGCGCGAGTCCGTTAGTTAATGTAAAGAAAGATGCAAATGGACTCTCTCAAAATTGGACGGGGATTCAAACTTTTACCTACCAAACGCGACGATCTGTGCAATTGTATATAAATATCCTGAATTCACCACACTTCGAAGCGATTTTAATCCATCTTGCAACCTTATTCAGGTGAATTTTCCTTCGGTGCTATCTGTACCTTCCGTCATTTTTTGGCAATAAATTCCTTGTAAAATATGACAGTATTTGCGGGTTTGACATGCTCGGTAGCATTCGAGTATTTGCGACCTAACCTCTGACGTTAGGTAGGATTTGTGATAATATGCGAATTGGATATGAAGGCGAGATTACGTATTCCCGTTTTCCAGGCTCCGTTCCGACGTTAAGTATTGAAGTTTTGATAACGCACTTAAACCCCAGAACGTGACTAATCCCGATATGAGATGAACTTTATAAGCAATCTAATTTCACAGATTGGGAACAAGGCAGCCGACTTGTGAAATAGATTCTGTTCCGAACAAAATTAGATCATTACTGTCGAAGCTTTTTAGAGGAGATTTTTTTTTACAAAACAAAGCAATATCTTTAGCGTCTTGTTAGATTCATCTCTTCTTTTAAATTATAGAGGACTGATCTTATTTATTTTATTAGTTAATCATGAAAAATGTTAAATATTTTAAATAATATTTAGGATTACTGCCATTGGCAAGTCAGTAAATTAACTAGTAATAAAATAATTTGATAGGACTACATTTTAGCTTAAGTATTATAATACTAAAACAAGGCAATAGTAAATAATAGTCGCATGGTAAGCGGTCCGCATTCAAGCCTCTTAACCATAAAACGTATGATAGATTTGACATCGACAAGCCCTCGCGTGTTGCCAGTACCGTTCCGTCCCCACTCCCAAGGGCTGAGCAGAGCCCGACAGCCAAAATAACAAGATCTTCCTCCCCCCGCGCTGTCCTTTGACCTAAGGATCTCAAAAAAGTAAAAAGGGCAACTTTGACGTTCTCGCTGAATTGGACGTTTGTATCAGACTATCGAATTGGGGTTCGGTGCACTCGGCACCATATTTTAAAATCGAATGCCGATAGAGCATGATTTGAAAATGGCCGACGCTTTTTTTGGACTCCTTTTTTTGAATTTAGGATTAAAGCCGTGATTTCACGGCCCCGCATCATATCATGTTTCAATTTAGTTTTAATTTCTTTAAATAGAGGATTGGAAATGAAGTCTGAAATTTAAGAGCCATTACGAATCGTCCCTTTTAAAACTTACTTGTCCATATTCTAATAACTTTATAACTTTTGTAAATAAATTGGACTTATTAGGTAAGAAAAGGAAACGCATCGAATTATCTTGCATTTAAATGCATTGCAAAATCAAAATTCCGTTAAAATCCTCTCAGCGTGAAACGAAAATGAACCGATACGCATCTTACAAGCGTGTTTCAGGGCCACCTGCTTGACACATGGACATACAAACGTGTACTTTATGTAAGGTTCAGCCTCAACATCGCGAATAAATTCAGTTTTTATATTACGTATCGAATTAACGCATCGAAAACATATCGTAAACCCACGAAAGCAACGACATCGTCTTATTTTCTTGAATAAATAAGGGATACATATCACAAGAGATTTTAATTAAAATATATGATCGTGTGAACGTTCTTGTTATGGTGGTGGTAGCTCAGCGAAATGTGCTTTTTATGATATTAAAACGGTAGAGTTACACTTCAATATTAAGATAATAATTAGCCTCAAGTCGCTTTACCTGACTGATACGTAAGAGGTAAAATGATAAATATTGTAAATGACGACAACAGGAGTTACGTCATCTGCCTACATTAACTTCCTAGTAATACTCATAACATATCTCTCGAAAACAATAAGTAAATGCACCAATACAGAGAAGTAGGAAGATATGAAACAAAATAAAAATAAACACAGGTATGATTCAAAGAGCAAAGATTTCAAAAAGGATGGCGTGAAATGATTCAGCTAAAATATGTAGGTGGGATGATGTTAGGTATTTTCTCCCCTCGGGTCGGGTGAATGGATCGTAGACCCAACTTATAATGGAGACAGGAGAGAGAATAACACGGAAAAACATGCGAATCGATATTCTACGTGCACATGTGTTGAACGCCTAGTAGCAAGCTTACATAGCTTGCTTCTTTCGTAATTAGAAAAGCGCTCAAAAGGTTGTAGCAATGAACAAGCAATGCAATAAGTATTAGTCGTCCATTACCTTCTCGTACTTTGTAAAGAGATAACCGTTTCAGCTTTTCATCTTGGACCAACTTTTAAATTATACTTCTCAGGTTATGTAAATAGGCTTAGTATCTCATTTTATCCTTAAAATATGAATTTAATCTTTTAATTTAGAAAGCTACTTCGATGTCGAGTCATTTTTAGATACATACCAAATTTATTAACTAGAGATTGATTTAATCTCGGCTGACAGCCGAGTGGAGTCTCAAGAGGCACAAATTAATTTTAAGAACAGAACAACATTCTACCATACAATTACAGGGTTTTCATTCCAGGGGAAAAGTACAAGGGATATTATCCTTTAGCTTTTAGCGATAAAGGCCATAATGGCTTAAGGGTTTGTAATTGGTATGTTTGTGTAGGTGCCAAGATCGAGTATCCAACTGTGGGCAGGCAACAGATGCCTCGAACGGGTCTGTGCGCGTTATCAAAGCGTTACGATGCTGAAATAATTGTTGAATAATTATTTCGTTAATACACCCTGTAATTGACGGTCGGATACGTTAACTGCATTTCGGGAGTCCAATTTAATTTGTTCGGTAGCCGTTTGTGAAATTAACTCGTTTCGTCCATAACACAATTGGACATAATTGAATTTGTAGATACAAAACAATGGCTCAATTTTATTACACAGTCATTTGTTGTTTGTATAGATTCACGTTAAAGAAAACATTTGTAACATAAGTTGTTATTTGCCAAACTTTCAAACAGTTTTTATCCTGCGAAAAACAGAAGCGAAATGCTCTAAAAATGTCACAATTTAAAGAAAAATAGAGGCAGATAGTTAACAACAGTCGGAACGAGTAACAGGCATTCCTACAAAAGGTTATCTCTCTAAAGTGTTGGTCCCTCAAATGCTAAGCGTGTAGTTTCGAGAACATTTCCTCTAAAGTTCAGCGTTTGACCGACGTTCCGTACTTTAGTTAGGTACGTAACAACGCGTCCCCCTTTCCAGTAGCGGAATAAAGACTTTATACTGAATTGTAGACGAGTAGTTTGGAAGTTACAAGCTCTAGCTTCTACATTTACTGGTACTACTGGTACTAATTATGTTGCTAAACAGAATTATAATATATCAATCACACAAGTATATAATGGCATAATTATTTCTTAAAGCTCATCACTTATTCAATCAAATGTATTTTATCTAGATAACAGGAAATCAAAGAGTATAAATATATCAACACTGTCAATTACCTTATCAGTACAATAGCTATTTTCGACATGTTTATGTTTCTTATCATCTGTATACAAGATACATAAGAGTACCTTATTTGAATATTTAGTCTGATTATATTATTAGAGACTAGCTTGTCCAGTGTCCATTAGTAAAAGATGGACTGGTAACTTATGGATATTTCTCTCAAGTAAATGTTACCTATATTTATGTATCAATAAAAAACATCAAAGTGATAAAACCTGAACACACAAGAAATCTCGCTTACACATAATGCAGATAAAGATTGTATCCAATCCATACTAATACTTATCATAAAATGCAAAAGTCTGTTTGTTTATACCTTTTTTGAATTAACCACTAAACCGATTTTGATAAGATTTGTTATGGTAGTAGATAAAAATCCGAAGTAAATATAAAAATGCACGCTTTGTCTTGGATAACTGACTGACTACAGTAAAAAAGGTCAAATGACATTCAAAATATTTCAGAGCAAAATATGACAGCTACCACATAGTTTACTATAATTTTACGACCTGTTTCAAAACGACCAAGTAAAAGTTACTTGACATATTAATCATATTATGCTGTATTTTTCTTTTTATGGTAAATAACAGTAATAGCATGCAATTTATCTTATAGACTGTGAAACGATGGCTTATCTCTATTGGATTCAAATTATTACATAACCATCGATGCTCGCATCTCTTGTAACTTGTTCCATACAAAATAAGTGGAAAGCCACTCAGACTTGTTTAGCGGTTCCAACGTCTAAGGGTTGAAATACGTAAGGGTTCTGGATGCTGACGCAACGGACCGTGCCGTCTGGACGCACTTAATACCCGCTACATTCCGTGTGGATGAGGCTTTACGTCCGGAGAAAGGGGTACACATAAATATATACTTTATAAAATGTTGTTGTTTAAGTTCCAGACAAATGTTTTACTTTTTCCGTAACGAAAAACGTGCGCTGTTTTCCTCTTTGTTTAACTCTGTTGTAGGTACCTATTCCAGTTATCGTAATACAAATTGTTCTTATTTGCAATGGAAATCAACTACCCAACTTCTCAGATTAAGAAATAATCTCTGCATTGAAATTAGCTGCTTATGATACTCTCGTCATAAACACGGTCTTGGCTTTTTTCGAAAATATTTCCGTTGGGAACTTCGAGTTCCCATCAACCTTTTTGTGGATATTGTATAATCTCTTTTAAAATTCTAATTTCAAGTTACTTAAATGATGCGTCCTACCATTAACACGAATATATTAACCACTATTTTTGACTTACGAGTCTTTGGAATTAAAACGTCAATAACATGGAACTATCTATAACTATATGAATGTGAGGTGTGTGTGGACAGGTTATCTCACCAACTCTCGTATAAAAAAAACATTCGAGTTTCTCGTTTCTTTGTACATTCTTTTTTATGCTTATAACATACGCAATTATCTTTATAATAATTTATGGGCTAATCGTTACGGAGCATTTTTGTAGTAGAAATATTGTGGATCAATTTTAGCGGTATACGGGAATAGATTAAATCATTAATTCCGATGTTTTAATTTAAGGTCTGGTAAAATATTGCGTTTTTAGACAGGTTCATTTTGTGTGAGCCCTTTGCCGGTAATCCACCTGTTAACTTATGTAAAAAATAAATATATTTTTAAATGGCCGTCTCTTCTCGTATACGTTATTATTGAACATCGATTCTGTAACAACACTTAAAAAGGTCGCTTTTATCCGCTCATGACGCCGCGCCGCGTCGTCATGAGCGGATTGGGTGGTCCGTACTTAATGTCTTATTGCAAAATTAATCCGATAAGAATGAAAAATATCACATGGCATTTTCAATCTGATTCAAACAGATTAAATATGTATACATTATTTATACAAAATATTAGTAATGTGCCCCATGTACCTACCTATAGCTGAAAATTTATGGACGGTTAAACACCCACACAGCGGGTGTCGAATAGTCGGCATTACGCAAAAATATTTTATTTCGTATATATTTACCTACATAAAATAAAGAATTGATTGTTCCCACGTAATTTGCTTTAGGAAAATGGACAAAGGTTTGTCGACTTTATGCAAATAATATAATACATTTAATTTAAGTATACATCGGCAATGTACTTCGTAACTAGGTATCATGATATACGACTTCATGCTTACCTAACTTCGATATGTAATAATTGTTTTGTAAAGATATTTACATACATACATACATAGTTTCACGCCTGTTTCCCAGAGGGGTAGGCAGAGACTACGGATTTCCATTTGCTACGATCCTGACACACTTCTCTGGCTTCATTCACTTTCATCACATTCCTCATACACGCCCGTCGGTTTAAGGAGCTCTTAACCTGGCCTTTGTCCAGAACGCCTTCGATCTGATCGAGAAACGTTCGCCTAGGTTTTCCTCTTGTGAATGAAAGATATTTAATTTCCTGTTAATCTTTAATCTTCTGTTAGAAATCTAATTATACATTTATACCCGCGTATTTTCGTCGGTAAGACCCCGGCGGAAAGTTCGAAGGGGTAGATAGGGATGTGGTTTCGCTCAGAACGGTATTAGGGGTCGGGCCTCTATCGCTATTTATCGGGCACAGTTCCAATCCTAGTATACCTATAAGTATCTATGACGCGTGTTCGTTCTCGAGACAAAGTCAAATCAATACTGTTTTGGTAGCGTTAATGCGTATACCTACATATATCTTATTCATTGTAACATAGAAAAAATCTTTATGTAGCTCTAGAATTTTGTAAGAGTAGACAGTTTACAAATAATAATGAAAATAAGATTTTCTTACATAAGTTGTTAGATAATATTATTAATACGAATGAGGTATAATGTTTATCACGACGCAAGGCGCCAGAAGTCTGTTTGTACATTCGATGTTTATGAACTTTAAGATATCTACATGTTGGTACAAAGGGCGGAGCGTCAATTTCAAGTAATTAATAACCTTATTTATATACAATCAACGTTGATTATTCTCGTGATTATAATATTCTCAAATTAGTTGAAATATTTATGCAAATTTTAAATTAAAACATTATCGGCTTAAATGTTGATTGCTCGACATCGGCATCCCGCCGCGTCTAAGACTGGTCTTACTTTATGATTAAGTACTCACATACTCTTGATACTCGTCGAGTAAGATTTAATTACATATACACTCAGTATCACGTTTCTAAAGATATCTTACATTATTTTGCATACCCACTCAATACTCAGTCTTTATTAAAATGTGGGTATCAAATTTAATCACAATTATTATTAGTTATATAGCGCGGTGGAATGTTATTTCTTGTTTTGCTAAGTGTGTTAAACTATTAATTTAATCAAATAATACTTTTTATCTGTAGGTATATTTCTTTTAGATATAAACGGTTCATTACGACTTAGCCTCCGTTGATGTAAATATTACTTTCGTTCTGTGTATAATTCCTGTATGGATGAGTGCTCATCATTCGTTTAGGCAATGTATACAAAGAACACATAAACTTAGAACAAAAATTTATTTGAATACAATTTATTTGTAGATCAATCTCACAATTCTCGCCAACGTATCACTTAAGCTACTGCGCCATATATACGGTAAAAGAAACCAAATGCAAACACGGGAATGCTAGCCTGAACGTTGGAACACTATCTTTAAAAACTCCTATCTAACCCGTTCTCATTTCTGTTTTAAGTAGATTACCGATTCTCGCCCTTATTATAAATATTCATCCAATCATTTTTTCCATCACATTATGTCACCGCGACATTGTGTATATTGTCGGCGGCAGCGGCGCCACAAATGATATGATTTGAATGTATGGGGCCGCGTCAAGTTCCCGGCTCACCATACATTTGCATGTAATTTCCCGCGCCACTGTAGCATCCAGTCAATTTAGTTAATTCCCAAGACAAAAGCGGATAAAACAAGAAAATAAATTAAACAAACTAAACACAAACAGATCACGTCCCTTACTAAATGCATTTTGAAAACGATAACGTAAATCGAACGCCAAAAGCGTCGGTGCCATCAAAATGTCGTCTCGTTTGAAGCCACTCGTCGCTGGAGTCGATATCATTTTCGAATATCGAATCGAGATTTAGTAAATTTGGGAATTCGCATGCAGATCTTTAGCTCGGTGCAGCAAAAGACCTGTAGTAATCAAGAAATACTGTGTACCCTTGAGATAGGGTGTTGTGGGGCGAAGTCACCCTATTCTCCCCTCGTGGGGCGGAAGGGGCCGGCAGCGGCGCGATGTTTGTTTGTTTCAGAATGCCTCAGGAAGCGAAACTTGTGTGAGAAGGTTAATTTGGTGGGTAGATAAGTTGGTAGGTAGATATTGTTTTTATGTAGCTTAGTTAAGGAAGTTTGTCCCCTCCGCCGTTATGTTTCCGTTCATTTTTTATATCGCGTCTTGCGTGAACTTTTACATTATGTACTCATTTTGGCTTTGTTCCGACATTCGTATTTACAAATACTTTTACACAATAGCTTATATACATAATGTATTTTTTTCTAATGATTTTTTAGGATTAGTTTTCTCTGCCGCGCGTTGGTCTCAGCCGTGGTAAATACATAAATACCTATGGGGTTTACTACGTTTAAAGCACATTTATTATCTTCAAACATGTATCGGTTAAATACATGGTTTCTTTAGGTGCCAAGTGACAACTTACAGTTATCATTTAAGACTTAGGTATGCGTTCAAACATTGTTAGAGCCGTCTATACACTCAGTACATAATTCAGATAACCAAATACATAGAGTGTACAAATGTAGATAATTTTCACTCTACCACGACAAAATTGCTTTCAAACTTCGTCGGTTGTTTCTAAAAGATAATGTTGTAAATGGGGTAGAGTTAGTAGAGTTTTCGTTGGAAAAAGTTTAACTTATGAGTCAAATTCGTTAATGCGTGTCGCGACTCCATTAGAGGCACTATGGTAGCTTTTTATTTTATCGCGATACAGATTATACAACCTCGTACATACAGATTTGTTTATATACATTAAATATAAAACGTAAAAATATTAATCGACTCTATCTTTTTCTTATTTAAATATTTTTATTTTATATGCATTTTGGGTCAGCAATTTTGAAGCTAGCGATACACAAACAGTATACATACATTTTTTATTCTGTATATAACAGTAATACAGCGGATAAGTGCGTGATAGAAGGGTGTAGAGCGCCGGCGCCGGTCGCTATCTAATTGAAATATGTATTCGTGTTATCAAGTGTTTAACGTTTCGTTCGTAATGAATAATTATAGAGATAAGTGTTACGTCTCTACATAGAGCATATATAAAGGTAGCGACTTTGCTCACCGAGGTGTAACAATAAATAATTTGTGAAATACATGGTTTTAATTTTATCGGTATATAAGTGGGGAAGTAAATTATACACCATTGGACGTATGAATAGTTCATTAGTTGATATTATACTTATATACATAGCTAATTAAGTGCTTGCGTTTTATAACCAGTAAAAAATTATTTTAATAGGTATTACATGAGAGGTGTAAGTTTGCTTCGATGCTAGTGTGATTGAGATGTCTCGGGTTCTAATCCTAGGTCAAAAAAGTGTTTTTCAGCGTATGTGTTAAGAAATATATTATGTAGATGAGTCTAAATCAAATTTATGTCAAGTGGTTTGATTGACTACTTTTAATTCAGTGAGCTAATTGCAACATTTAATATGCGTTTGATCTGTAAACTATTTTCTGTGTAGATCTTTATTTTAGCAACCGGGTTCGGGATTTTCTTTTATAGCAATAAATGACAATCAATCAAACAAAAAAGAAGAACAGGTCTTTGTTATTTAAAAACTAACTCTTTGTCTAAAATAGACTTGAAAATAGCATTATTTGTGACCTGATCGTGAATTCTTGTTACTGATAACTGTCTTTCTGATAAGTACTCTTATTACATAAAACTCATAATGTTACTTAGTGAACTTTAGCCTTAGAAATCACAATTTTCTAACACATATTCCACTATCGTGGAACTCTGTAATTGGCTTAGTTTGTCTTAAGAAAACTTGTAATGTATCTTTGGAAAAAGCTGTAGATATTCGTTAAAATAAATAAATAAAAAGCTGTGAATTAGTTCAGATTCATATCAGTAAATACAATGGCTAGGCATTTGCCTAACCTCTCCAATCTACACTATATTAATGTAATATTTTATATAATTTATGTTATAAGTGTTTAAAATAAACAACGAGGTAGAATCCGTATAAGGTAGTTTAATTTCACTTTAAAACAGTCGCGTAAACTTTAGACAACTCTCTAGGGTATATCAGCGTAATGTTATTATTACAGAAATAAGTAGGTACCTAGCTATGCCCTTCAAATATATATAGAGTAGGTATACACAAGTACCTATATAGATATGTGTTGTGGCTTGGATATCCTTTGTCTCCGTTGTTTCAATATTTCTAAAGCGCCCTGTGACAGGGATTATCCCTAGCGCCGGAATTGTCTTTTAGGTATATGTAGGTACATACATAGGTATATGTAATAGGTGGATAAGTAAAAAATATTCTGTTGATATGCAGGTCTTGTTCATTTAACATTTATAAATAAATAAGTCATAAAGTACATAGGTAGGAAGACAGATAATTTTATTTGTCGATTTTAAATCATTATTTTCTAATAACACTGCTAGTTTTGCTGTTACTAATGTAGAGGCTTATTATAATAAAATGTATGTGATTTGAAGTGCAAAAGTAATGATTGCATGTACTTGTTATGTTTTCATTTTAGATTTATAAGTCGCAGTTTGTCTTTCAAACGAAGTAGAGTAACACTCTATTTCAACTATCTAGATATTGTTGCCAATATTAATGACTCATTTAAGTCATAATACAATAATTTATCAAAATGATTTACACACAATCATATCCGTTTCGATTTCATTTGCATAATTCCCTTATAATAACTGTACCCATAAATAAACGGTTAGATTTTGACAGATACATAATGTAAATCGTGCTTTGAACCAATTTAAAATGTGCACGCGCCCCAAACGACCATTCATGTACAACTGATTGTAGATAACCTATGTACAGAGACCATTTTAGATTTGCCTTCAAACTGCTCAAAATTCAACGTTCTACGCCTTAATTTTCAGCTGTAAATAGTTTCAGGAGCCGCATAAATAACATGGTAAATTATATGTGTTGTATTGACAAGTTCAATCAACGGCGCGGTGAGTGTAAACCAAGTGGTTTTTTCACGTGAATGGTGGGTCCTAATGCGTGTATTTTTAATGGACGATTTTACGTTCACATAGCTACGTAGCTCCCTGTTGCCTACGTCATATGAAGTATTGTGCGTAAACACAGGTATTTCTACCCGCATTATGTACATACCTACATAGGCCAAGTGCTTTGGGAAAATACGCTAGCTCTAACAGTTTTAGTAATCTATTATACTAGGTAGGTAGTCCGGTTTTCCAAAAGTACGAGTCTGGCTAAAGACCTGTTAGGTATATAACGCAATTTCCATTAAAACTAAAAGCCTACCCCGCGGTAATTCAAAGCAAATAGCTTGGAATGATTCCTTACAATGGAAGGAAACTCTATTGCGTAAAACAAAGACGAAATCAGCGCCCTCTGCGTTAATTTATCAAGTCCTAAATTATTTTCCACGAGGTGCACAAAATATTATCGACCACACAACGGGGCCATGTTTACCAACAAATAAGGGAGTCGGTTGGCACGCATGCGCGGACCGACGGCGGCTGTGTGTGTGGATATAAATATGGCGTCGGGACGCTCAGCCGCCCTCCGTTATGCAACACTGTTTGATCTAGAAACATCCCAATAAATCTTCCCGATCATTAGGAAAACTTTTAATAAAAAATAACATCTATTAACCAAATTTATAGAGGCAGAAGCTAGGGCAACGATTTTGAAAATAGACCCCCGCTTATAAGCGATCTTACTGGAATTATTTATATATAAGAGTTTCGTAGCTTTATAGACATACATTATAAGATTACACTAATATTCTAATAAGCACTCTAGTAGAAATAATTAAGACTATTTTAGTTCTAAAAGAAAATATATTTGAATTAGAGTAGGTATTGAATATCCAAGATGGTCGACGTATCTTAAGCTTTTAGTTAAACCAAACTTGAACAAACAATTTCTTATCTTTATAAGAAATTTGCTTTAAGTTTGAAATGGACAGGCATTTTTAAAGTTGAAATACTTTAAATAAATTAGGTAAATGTACCGAGATAAGCATGGTCCCGATCACATGTACGAAAATAATATTCAAATTTATTCAGACCGAATTCTTGCAGGAATGCGCACTCAGTATTTGCAATGTGTACCTACCTTTTTGGCCGAAAATATCTTAAATATTAGTAGTTTTTGTCTAAAATAATTAAAACAAACAGAATACACAAGGGCGGGTATAGTTGGCGGGAAAGTAAGGAAGGAAGCCATTATGCGGAGCCTAACGCCATCTATCCAAAATCCTCGGAGGCTTTTCCAAACTCCACCGAATGCTGCGGGACGTAGCTGAATATTTTCGGAACGTTGTTTTTCTTTGAGATTATTTTTCTATGAACGTCATATTATTTTTAATTTACGTTTGTTTTTTATTAAACTTTTAGATATTTTTAATGCTACGGGTTTCCTCTATTCACCGGCTTACGAATTTTGTTATTAAGTTGTATATTTATCTAATTAAAGACGAAAATACTGATGACAGATTTGAGATCGCGATAGTATGAATAAAGTGTTATAATGTCACTATTATACAAACCTACACGCAAATAAAAATACAATGGAAAGTTCTGTTTTTTGATCAGTTGAGGAAAGAATTACGTCTTTGCACACGCTTACTTTATCAATCAAAATGTCTTGATTTGTACCATATTATTATATGTTCTTGACAACTACTATATTACGGCATTTATATGATGTGGTGAAAAGTCTTTATCTCGGACTATGCAATGAGTATCATACACTATCATAAGTAAAGTTGCTGTACATTAGCTATCCGAATATGATAAAACATTAAAATATAATATTAATTAAGTAAATAGGTACATAAAGTACAAAAAAAATAAATAGAATTTTCCGAAATTAAATCAGCGTCCCGCAGCATTTAATCGAAACCAGTTTCCCCGGCAAAGCCTTTGGAAGGACGCGCCAGCCTACTTTCTATCTATCTCTTTTTACCAATATCCGATCACGTCACGAGGGAGCGAGATAGCAATATTTACGTAAAACCGCTTGTGTGGCCTTTAACTTCCTACAGATTAATGAGTTTTTATATTATTATATAGATACCTACTGAATATGTATAGACAGAGGTTCTTAATTAGGTAATTAACTCTTTGATAGCGGCCTGGCCTATCTGTCATATGTATCATATATAATAGGTAGTGTGCATGTGAAATAGCTTGACGTATGGAAAATTTATTAGGTTTTATCGCGGCTTCGCTCGAGAATTAAATTGGTGTTCATTCCGTGATATCATTAGTTTTGTGTTACCGAAAATTATGACACACTTTGATGTGAGATAACATTTATAACTATAGGTACATAAAAGAAAATATGATTTAACGAACATATGATAATTACGTACTGCTAGCATGAAGGTTCGTTAATTTTTTCTATGATTATCATTACGTATCGTATTGCGTCTCTTATTATGTATTATTAGGTGTGTGAACGTACTCAACTATTTATTTTAATTAAAGTTTTATAGTTTTTGGTACATCCGTAGCTGACGTTCGTCTTAAGAGGATAGACACATAGATACACATATACGTAGATAATCATACATTTGTAGATACGAGTACACAACTAAGTGTATATGGTCATAGCTAAGAAAGTAGGTAGTGGATATACCAAGATCTAATAATCAGATGGAAAATGTTTAGTGTATCAAAAAGCTTCATTTCTCGTGATGTACTCAGGACATCCCAGGAACACTGAAGGTTCCCACGGGAAATCAGACCAACCACAGACAGGATCGGTTCGATCGATTCTTTCAATTTGTTACTAAGACCGGTTCAATTTTGGATTTAGTATCCCTTTCTATCATTATAATAAACGATAGGGATGGGTTTAGATTCGATACGGTGCTTAATTTCCGCCTGCGGTGAGGCGTAATCAATGAATTTTATAATAAACCGCGCTCTGAGCGATGTGGGCGGTAGGACCAAATACCATATACTCTAATATCTATCAACATACTTGAATGTTAACTAGTGACTTCCCGTGACTTCAACTGCGACTACAACATGAAAGGAAAACTTTACTTTCATAACACCAAGTTTCTGCAAATAATTTTCAATCTTATGAAGCTAGAATAGAGATGAAAATTCTGTAAAGGTTCTGAATATAGTTATTATTTAGACGCAGAAAGGTGACACGTCGGAAAATTAATAAGTTTACTAGTAGGCTAGGACCGTATTTAATTAAAATGGAAATACAATAAGCTTTCTGCCTAAACCGAGAGGACGAGCGAAACTATGCTTTATGAACTACTAAACTTATAAACATAGATGTTTATAAATAAATGTTATACCTGTGTTTGATGTTTGCTTATGTTTTAGTCAGAACAGGCTTTTAAGCACCCATTACCTATTACACTTTAAACCCAAAGTTGGTAGTTTGAAAACTAAATGTACAAACTGATGGTGATAACCCAAGATAAATCCTCATGGCATATATCGCTTTAAAATCATTCAAATAGTTAAAAAGCAGTACTTATCAAGATAATCTATTCATAAATAACACATATAATATACCTACAATATAAACAGTATTGTTTCAACGTTAATATGTAGTAAGGCATTCAAGATTTAAATGACTTAGTCTAGGTCTTGCCTGACGATCAACTATGTATTTGTTGTGGTATTATATTTAATATGTTATTATTAATGACTGATTAGATGATATTTTGAACTCAGCCTATGTCTCTTAATTGTGCAACGTTCAAAATTAAATGCTCTAAAATATACATATTCGTATGTGTGTGTAAACTCCACATTTCATTCCACTATAAATACAGCGCCAGTCACGTCTCAGTTATTAGTAAATTTCAGCTAAAATTCTCTTTTATTCAAAATAATATTTTGACAAGAATGACACTGGCAAGCCGCAGAGAATCTCAAGAAAAAAATATGTTTCCAGAGCGTCGGCATCGTTTATTTTTACCCACTAGAATACAAATTGGCATTGTTTTAATAAGATGAGGCCAAACTAAGCGTGTCGCGAACAACTCATTATCATCGAGAGAACTGACAGTATCTGTTTTGCAAATTTGTTTTGATTAAACTTCGCCAACGTACGCAATGTAGAGCACCCACCCATTTCTATTTCCTCGGACATATTCACATGTTCTAGTTTTGAATTTAGACTACATTCGAATACAGAATCCATGCTAGTTCTACGAAGGACGGATTACGCAAGAAGTTTCTTTAGTCAGACTCTTTTAGTTAATTGGACAACTTTTTTGCGTACCAACTCGGTCGTTAGGCTCTCGAAGACTAACCAGTTCTTTAACAGAAATGTACCGAAGTTTTTTAGCTGTTCAAGTGTTTAAGTTCAAGACATTACTTACCTGACTGGCTGGAGCCTCTACTCAGCTCTGACGCATATCGTGTAAATGTTCAGCGTAGTGTATAAATACAAAACATACTTAATGATTATACATTGAATCATTAGCCACACCGTGAAAGCGAATACCGAAATATATTTTAAAAGGTTTTATTTTAAAATTCCATTCTGGTACACTCCATTTCGGTGTAAAAATACATGAATGCCAAAGTGTTGCTTATGAAACTTTAAATTCCGCAGAGGACTATTTTCACACCAGCGCTGCATAAGGGAGAGTGCTGAGGGTAAAAGCGAGTGTTAAAAAATGTTAGCCACCTGAATAAGTACTGTATCGAACGAAAATACTCATCTCTCGTAAACATCGGAGGTTTTTATATTTTCGAGTCTTCATATTTAAACTTTCACTCTATTCTCGGCAAAAGTGTTCGTAATTCATTGTTATGAATAGTTAATGTTATGGATTATTTATTGCTAATATTTTTGGTCGATCAAAATAAAGAGACACGACTTTGAATCTCAGTTCAAAAGAACACAGAAATGTCTGTCTCGCCAAATGTTTATTTTTCGACCTTCAAAAGTTCAAACAGCCGGCCGACTAAATGCCAATTATGGGCACCTGCTACCACGAGACGTGTGCGACAATTTGCTAGCACCGCGTCGCTCTCGCTCTAACGCGTCGACATAACGAGAGCCAAACACGCGGGCCCCTAATCCCCTCGTATCGTCTACGCGAAACGTCAATGAACTTTACTAATCTCGGTGCGATACAAATCGTAGGCGTCCGCCGACTCCGGCTGTCCTTGCACAGCAAAAATGTTAATTCTGGATTCATTCCACGCAGTATCCTTGGCACGCTACTAGAAATAACTAAGATTGAACTTAGCCAAACTTCATTAAGAATGGAACGTAATTGTCAAGATATTTTACACGGAGTTTTGCTACGAAAATTGCGTGTTGCAATCAAATGTTTCATAGGCCATTGACCGAGTTCGTCGCGTGTCATAAAATGCAATGACATAATAGCCATGTGACGCGACACGTTGTGACGTTGCCACCGTTTATGCGATAACGATTCGCAAAACGTAGAGGAAAAAACCTTGTTTGGATATTGTGGTATCTGCACATTGGACTCGGAGTGAGCCGAGACGTGTATTTGGATGCCATTACGTTGCCAGATATTATAAAAAAAACCTAATTAGCTGCGTAATTATAAATGGAAATACCGCGAGAATAAATTATCTTTTGTTTTAATTAATTTTGGAGCCTGTCTATTAACTGTTATTACGTTGCTGCATTTTTATTATAATTGATTACGTATCCGCCGTCATCCTTGAATTATAAATTAGTACACGGCTTTGTAATAATTATCCAAATCGAATTCAATCCGACCGTACGTAAAGGAAGTCTTTGATAAAGATGTCTATTTTAAGCTTTGCGACGCCGCACGTGAATAGGCACGCTAATGAAAATTTTGTTATGAATATTTATCATGGTTTCTTAACATGCAAACTCTTGAATATTCTGCACTCCTTAAGCTGAGATAGAGTCAACTGTTTTCTTTTGACGAAGAAAATGAACCACGCTTACATAACCTTTTTTTTAATATAATCCTTAATACTAAGCAGTTATTATTAGTCGTTTTAATTAGTTATACTGGCCTGTTATGTTTTGTCCTATAACTAACAGTATAGTATCATAATTTAAATATTATAATTCTCATATATTATATGGTAATGATAACTAAATAAGTAGTAATCGTATTATTAAAATAAATAAATCACTTAACAGCTAGACTGTGCATTAATTAAGTATTCAAATGTTCTTTCATCATCTTTAAAACTCATTATTTGCGAACAAACCCTAAGTAAAAGGAACCTAAATACAAAACAACAAATTCATGAAAAATCGTGGCTAATTGATATAATTTAAGTTTGTATTAACTTGCAAAAGTTTTCCAATAGGAAAGAGCAGTAATAAAATGCAAATTAGTTATCCTCTAGTTGGAAAACGCCCGTGCGTCTTTTTGCAAAAGCTTCGCTACAAGATCGTTCTCTTGTTTCGAACCAGATGGCGCTACGGGTAACGTTGAGAAAAAGTTTTTTGCTAGTGTGCGATAACTTCCTCGTAGCGACATGTACGCACACAAGCAAAATAGCGACTGTAAACTTTACGTACGGATACGGCACACATGCGCAACGTTTACTTCGTTTACGCACACAAGCAAATGTGTCACAAGTAAATACACGAGGTATTTTGCGGTGGTGTGTGTAAAAGTGTGTTTACGTAACAGAATACGAATACACACGGCTACAAGTTTTATGTAGGTACAGTAAGCTTTGCAGATTTTCCTTTAGGTTTGATAGATGGCGCGAGTAAGTTGATTTGGTGAACTTTTTAGTTATAACAAAATAATACGGGGCAGCTGTTATCAGTCCATTGTTGTTTTTCGTTTGTTGGTATTGACATTGAAATGGTCAATTAAGTATAATTACAAGTTGGTAGAATATTTTTATTTGTATTTTCGTGAACAAAGTCTGCGTAGGAATTCTTTTGGTAGTCTTAGTTGGCTCGTTTGTAAAGATAAAGTTATGTTGTGAAATCGATTGTTGTATGGTTGCGGTATCTACCTATTAGATTAGTAGGTTGCTAGTGAGTTTCTTGCCTTATCTGTTATTGCTTTCACTTGTTGTAGACAAAGTGCCATAACAGGTACTTTACTTGCGCTATCATTGAATTTTATACTCTTAGCGTTATATCACGATTTGACCGTAGAAGGGTAAACAGGGGTGTACCATGGCTAGTTTTTATTTCTATTTAAGGTTTCTGACTAATGATTTAGAATGTTTAATTTTTAATACCTTATTAGTACACGATGTTATTGTACTTAAACCTAGTTTATTTTTCTTGAATAAAATGTTTGAAATGAATAAGTAGGTATGTTCAAAGGGTAGCACTTATAGACGGCGCGTTTTATTATATGTTGGTAGTATCTGTAGTATTTATGTAATACAAAATGATAAAGTAATGCTTGGAAGTCATATTACATTACATTCATTTACATATTACATTAGAATACTTAGAAGTAACCATGAATTAAATAAATTATGTTAGTAGATAGAGTAAATACTAATTTACTAACATTAGTAAATAAGAGTTAGAAACCTACTAACATAATACTTATGTTTTATTATGTTAGTAGACTGAGCGGTGGTGGGTTTTAGTCATATCATCGGTAAACCTACGGAGAGGTTTTATTAATGTCAAACCCACCACTGCTCAATTCTCGTTATCCGTATCTAGGACATCATATACCTACCTCATTGATAAATAGGTACGCGTATTCTAAGAGTTAAGAGTTTGTGGACAGTTGTATTGATAAGAAAAGTATATTTAAGAATGGGCTTTAAGAAAATATGATAGGTATCACACATGTTTCTTTAATATCCTACCAATATCATAGATGTAAAAGTATGTGAAGATGATTGTTATGCCGTTGTACTAATATGTATGAAACTTTGCACAAAGATATAACATGTCCTAGATTAATATACAGTTTCTTGGTAATGCGTATTCCTCGCATTCTCATGGGCAAAGCCGTGGACAAAAACTAGTTTTTAATCAAAGCTCTCTGCTCTCTTTCGGAACAAACATTTAATTTAAATAACAAGTACAAATTATAGTTTGTAATTAATTAAACTTGAAGTGTGAACATACATATAAAATACTAGATATTAATCAAAAACTGACACCATCTATATGATAAAAAGTTTTGCAAGTATTCAAATCGTTCATTATGTATACATATATGGAAAAGGTTTTGCAAGAATTCATATCCTTGATCTCACAAAGAACATATCAATATTATAAATTTAAAAATTAGTATTGAAAGATAAGGTCAAGTGAGTAAATGATCAAAAAGAAAGGTCAGCCAAACACAGTCAGTGAGAACGATTCAAAATACATAATATAGCATAAAAGTACTATACAAAATATTTTCTTTAGTTTAGACTTTTACAAAAAGTATATCTAGTAATGTAGTACCTAATATAAGTATAAATTGAAACAAGCTGTAAATTAGCTAGTTTTTGCAAATAGCCTATACCAACTGATACACTCTTTCCTAGCCCAAATGAAACATATGAATTTATCATAAGTATACCTATTACATGTTAGACCCGTTAATTTATTATCAGTAAAGCAAATCACTGCTATTTATAATAATTCCAATAAATATTTTAAAAATATAGATAACTTTATAATATGAAACTTTACTCATAGTTCTTTTAGGGGGTAAATACGGGTATTAGTGCGTCACGCAACGTCAGCAGTTTTCTGGTTGCCATGTCTAGGTATAACAAAGAGAGGTCGACTTAAACTGGTATTATAATGTATCAATATGATGTATCAAGGGACCCACGTCGCAGGTTCTGATAATTATAATATCTAATAAATATTATATACCTACCTATTATAGATGTTAAAAACAACATTTTAAATGTCATGAGTACATTTAACTACATATAAATCAAAAGAACCGTAGGTTATAATAAATCTTATAATGATCAACAAACAAGCAAATAGATAGGTGCGGTTTAGGATTCAAGTTATGTTTGAATTGAAACTGAGCACAAACAAACGGAACGAAACACAAGAACATGGAACAACAAGTATCTGCTTAACTCTTATAAGACATATTGGCGTCATATATATTATCTTCTTGAGATAATTATAATAAACCAGTAGGTAACTGACGTTCACGATATCGTTGGCGCGGTTATATCAAACGAACCAAATAACCAGTCTAAATAGACCTCCTTGTAGGTAGATACTATAGGCTAGCTATCACAAATGCAAACCATTAGAAGATATATATTTATAAAAGTTTTTATTTGTTTTGTGTGAAATGTTAAACAGGTTTCAAATATAAGATTTAGTTATTTCGGCATAATAATACCTATTGATATGGCCTATTAGGTAAGTCATCGGTCAGTATATTTTGCTTTATTTAATACAGATAAATACAACTATTATACAAAATTATTAAACAAATGGAAGAAATGGGAAATACTTAAATACATTTTCGTTTGGATATAACCTTTTAAAAATCTGTTTACCACTTTAAAACATTTTAATAAATATAAGATCTTTCCAAGTGTCTCCAAAGCTGAAATAACACAAACAATAACAAATTCTCATCCTAACTAATATTATAAATGCGAAAATGAGTTTGTTTGTTTGTTTGTTTGTTACGCTTTCACGTCTTAACTACTCAACCGATCAACATGAAATTTTGCATACACGTTGTCAGGGGTACAGAATAGGACATAGGGTACCTTTCATCCAGAAAAAATTACTGTTGCAAACCTAACCTAACCTACATTTTACGCGAGCGAAGCCGCGGGTGAAAACTAGTAATTTATAAATTTATCTACGCTTGGCTGACGCATATGACCAACAGTGTACTCATGCAAATAAAGACTTTAGGTACTTTCCATTTCGTCAATTAGTTTTAATGGTTCACAGCTACGGTCACGATATGAAGAGATCCACTTAGATAACCAAATGCTGTTATAAAATAAAATATAGGTACTTTAGACTATGTAAATTAATTTGCATAACAAGAAGTACCTAATTTTAAGTAAATTTGCTCACGGAACCCAAAGAACTGTAATATAAAAAAAGAATCGTGCACCATTGTTATTAATAGCCTGTGACGTCAAACCTCAGCTGTCGATTCAAACACAAAAAAATGAAACGGCCGAAAGCGGCCATTTTGTGAAATCATATCGATTGGTAGAAAAAAATCCATTGTCGGGCCATAACCGTCCCCTATTGGCCCAGTTTTTAGATGAGGGTGGCACAATAGGGTTAACTTTCCCCTCTTTTTTTCTATCGCGACCCTTTTAAATATGAAATCTTTCTTTAAACCGTTTGAATTCTGTGTCGTATGTTTAGTTTTGTCTTAGAAGATTCGTCATGCAATTAATTTGAGCGTGTAATTAATTCTCGGTCTTGGCTTACACGCGATGAGGTAAGGTGCTTTGATATGTAAATCATTGTTGTAAATCTTTGTCCGTGTGAAGCTCGAGAATTGCTTGACTGTTGTGTGTTATGTTTCCTTATTTATAGATGTTATCGGTAATGTAATTAATGTTATTGTTTAAAATTTTCTCCATGATTATTTTTTATTGTCACGTGTTTTGTATAAGTATAAGTATATTGATATATAGGTATATTTAATGACTTATCAACTCAAATTCTGTAATGTATTTCCGAAGTAATTGTTTTGTAGTTATGATTGCCATTTATACCTACAGTTAGCTACTATAAACGTAAAAGTAACTGTTTGATTGTTTCATTTTATGACCAAACGATTGAACAGATTTTGATGAGATTGTTTTATACAGATAGCTTGTAACCGGGGCTACTACTAGCTTGTAATCTGGGATACTACTGTTTGACTATGCCATTCATAGTTAATTTTCTTTTTCCAGCTAGTATTACGTAAACGGAACTATTGATTTAGAGTACAGAAGATAGTTACCTATAACTTAACAAAAAATTATCTAAATCAGTACAAAAATATCATTACGTATAATAACAATGATAGGTTAACTATATTGTAATTATCTTGACCTTTAACCTACACTTATACAAACACGACAGCTTTATCATAATTATCATCCCCAATTATCTAAATAGGATGGAAATATATAAATTTTACGGAAAATAATCACATTAAAACATCATGAATTCATATATTCACAAAATAATAATTTAGATAGACATATTCGATTTTATTTTAATTGAGATAATTTTTTTATCTTAATGTAATCCTAATCACTAAGTGACCTAATGTATCGCACACTGATAATGTGTCTGTTTATTGTATCCATATCTTGTTCACGGTCACGGTCGTTAAAAAATCTTGTCTGTTTTATGATCTTCATATAAAAAATTGGCGAACTAGCAAGCGAAACGCCTGAATGTGAAACGATTATGGTATAGCTATAGCATATAATTGCTTGCAATCCCAGCGGAATGACTAATATCGCGATTTTCACATGTTTCGGTTCTATGATTGCAAGTGTGCGAAGGAATAAAATATGAGATGAAAGGAAAGGAATGAAAGAGGTTTGTATGTCAGCCTTAGGAGCTCTTTCTCACCGGGCAAAACACAATAACAGTTTTACTAACACTAGTTTAATGTAAGAGGATGGTAGGATGGTACTTACAAGAATAATTCAGCACATTCGTAGTGTCAGCGTACTTCCTATCGTAATAAGTGTGTTGTGTTTGGTTATATACCTATTATGCTAATTAGATTCAACTGAATATCAGTTTTAGGTCAGTAGGTCACGACTGATATATTTGATGTTACAAGCATCCAATGGTTATGGTAACCGTTTGTCAGACCTAATGATAGTAGGCATGCCATTTTTCTCCTACCCATAAAAAATAACTATGGAAAAGCTTGGTTCAAAAATGCTACAGTACTACTCTGTTGTAAACATAAAGCGGCGGTGGCTTAATGCTTAAGGTATCGCACTTACCATAGTGGGTTCGAACCCTATCCATTTAACTACCGATGTCAATACTATCTTAACAAGCATTTAGCTGGAGAGGGTAATACAAGGGCAAAGGGGGAAAAAATACCTAGGTACTAGTAATTTGCAAGCCAAATTCTTACTGCAATTTTTTCCCAAATCAATTAGTAGTGGTTCATCATCATCATTTCAGCCTATTGCAGTCCACTGCTGGACATAAGCCTCCCCCAGGGTGCGCCACAAGGCACGATCTCCCGTTTTCGCCATCCAGTCACCTCCAGCCACCTTTTTCAGGTCATCGGTCCATCTGGCCGGAGGGCAGTAGTAGCAGTAATTTAGTAGTGGTTGTGATTGTAAAACTATATGCTCACTCCTATCATAAGGACATACTCATATATGATAAAAACGGCTAACTATAACTCATCTTTATCTTACTATTCAAGGTTATGCAAGTAGACGTTATATTATTAGCTTTTGAATATACGGACCCCGATTAAACGAAAAGTGGACAAAGAGATCAATATTGACTATAGAATTCAAACATACGCTGTTTAGAAATTCAGTTCCACAAAGCTACTCCCACGCTGAGGAATAATTCTTGTGTCACGGCTTCACGGAATTTAAAACCACGGTCATGATGTACCGACATACGACAAAGACTGGAAATGACTATAGAGCATACTAAGTATGGAGTTTTATAAATAGATGCATCCTCTAACACTTTAAATTAGTGTACATTACTTATATTTATAGCGCAAGTAAAAACCAGTACCTACTCGAATAAAGGATAGCAATTGAACGCAAATATTTAGCATAGGTACCTCTTGTTAGACAAGGATAAATGTATATGTTTAATCACGTTATATTTACTTCTATCATAAATTCATAATCGACTAAAAGAAAGTCCAACAGCTATCTACTAATCAACGCCAATTTCGAGCTGGGTAATTCATCCACGTCTAAAAAAAAATAGTATAAAAAAATTTTGACTTTTGGCTTGAGAATCAAACCGTATACGCCGTATACCTACTCGTAATAAGTACATCAAGGCGATGACGATTAAACGTATAGTTTTAGTTAAGTTTAATTTTAAACCTTTTATGGACGGACTCAGACGTAGATATCTATGACTAAGTACTTAATCTAGAATGATCAGATCTCTGATCGTTGGCTACGCTTTAGTCTCAGGGCTATAATCATGTCTGCTCCCCTTCTTGTTAATTGCTCTGCACCATACATTTGTCGTAGCCAAAGTGAGAAATTAGTAATTTTAATAAGAGTCGTAAATATAAATCGCACTAGTTCTTTCTTACTAACCACAGTTTATTATTGACACACCATTTACTTGACTCTACTACTCAAAAATGGTTGCTATTGTTAACCGGACAAGATTGCTATTAGCTGTTCTGTTTTATAGTTTTTTTTAATTGCTGTCATTGTCAAGAATTCAAATCCATTGATTTAATTATACATTACTATAGCGACACGGCTAAGTGTTATTTTAGCACCGCCTACTTTGTGTAGATACCGTGGTGTAATTTTTTGGCGGTGAGAATTTATTTGAAGAATTCGAGAATTGTTTTATTTTCGTTTACTAAATTTTAATATTTATTCCACAAATGTAATAATGATAAACTATCTCAAAAATATACATTCCTAGCAGTATGAATTACGTTAGTGATTATAATGCCAATCTTTTTTTTTTTTTGTGGTCTAAGAGCAGTGGCCTCTACACCGCCCTCATAGCAGCCGAGGCGATGTTGAGATCTCTACTTTGAGGTCCTGAGAAGGTGCTTTTTCACGCTCCGCTTGAAGGACCCAGGGTTCAAGGAAGAAGGAAACACGTGCCTTGGCAGAGAATTCCATGCATTGGTCGTTCGGCAGAGGTATGAGGACCCAAACTTGTTGGTAC
This sequence comes from Catocala sponsa, assembly GCA_963564715.1. Taxonomy (NCBI): domain Eukaryota; kingdom Metazoa; phylum Arthropoda; class Insecta; order Lepidoptera; family Erebidae; genus Catocala; species Catocala sponsa. The sequence goes on along the minus strand of OY751337.1, from coordinate 16,984,237 downwards.
GCGCTCTAGTCGACTCTACTGTGTAAGGATGGCATCTGAGCCCAGCACGCGTTGTTCTGGATAGGAAAGGGGAGGGCGGGATAAGGTGGAATAACTCTTCAGAGCACTCCCCGTGGTGTATTCTGTAGAAACATGCCAATGAGGCAATGTCCCTACGGAGTTGCAGAGGTTCCAGTGAACTCGTGACCTCAATCTTGTGTTGTTGTGTTTTTCAGTTACGCTTAGGTATCTGGAGACTAATTTTCTTAATAAAAACTGTTCAATATAGAGTTAATTTCTAGTCTTAATGCATAAATATTACAAACAATATTCTACTAAACTAAAATAAACATCAAATTTGAACATGCATTGCATTTCAGTTTATGTTTGACATTTATTATTCTAGAGAGCTACTATTTTTTATATATTTTATTACGAGAATTAGCCTTCTGGTAAAAAACGTAATAATCTATATATTAATACGTGAAGCGAAAACTTTGGATCCTTTTTTACGAAAATTGGGCGGACGGAGGAGTATGAAATTTCGCACACTTATAGTTTATACAGAGAAGAAGTGACGAATGCTAATATTTATATAAAATATGCATTAGAAATACATTAAATTAATACGCACACAACCATGCATTAGACACACGCAGTCGAAGCACGTAACTATGGTTACATATATGACATAATAATGTCAATATATATTATTATATCAGCAATATCTTACAGGCAAACTTTGGTCGAATTTCGAGCACTAGACGACTGCTAGTAATTATATATCGTCCATATAACGTACCAAGTCCTTTGTTGACAATTAAATTATTATAGCTTCCTAGTAGATAATGTCGTTATTTTATAGGTAGGTAGGTAGTATATACATACAATAGCTATAAAATAGTAATAAAGCCATTTAAGGCTGCAAAATATTGTTAAAAGTACAGTAAGAACCTATGTTTTATATGAAAAAAGAGTATTCCAGTCTATATTAACTTTTAAACTCATCAGTGTACCTAACTGCGTAACGTATTGGAATAGGTAACTGATTTAAACTTAAATTATTCGAAATATCAAAATAGCTTCGTGATATTCTAATTGCTTTTTAGGTGTTCAATTTAGGTTAATAACCGTGTTGATATTATTACATATAGATCAAAGATTCATAATTTCTAAGTAAAATATAATAAATTTTCAAAGGCTTTCAATATTAACATAAGTAGTAAAATGTGACGTGATACATAAAATATAACACATCTCTACGTTATCTTTAGCAAGATAAATATCTTTTTTATTATAATATTATAGTTGCAAGGTGACTGTTATTTTAAGTAGCTTAGAATAAAATTAATATATACACTATATATATGATAATAAGAGTATATAAAATAAATAACTTTTATGTCTACAATAAACAAGTAATTATGTTGAACTGTTTAAATTTTTGGAATGAATATACATATGTATTATCTACTAAAATCGAGTCATGTGACGTACAAGTTATTTAAATAAAATTTATGGTATTGTAATGTATCAACTGTTATACAAATTTAGGTATAGAGGACTGTTGATATGAATTCCGATAGAACAGTTAAAACACAATGTATAAATAAACATTAGGTATACTTATTCCGTCTCACACAAAATTAATATAAATTAGCACTCACAAATTTATTATACCAACAAAGATTAAGAGTCTTCGAAAGGGACTTTATGTCAGCACATAAAATAAATGGTATCAGTAGCCTGCTACCGAATTTAGAATTGTACCCGATACCTACAAACTTATTGCCGAGTGATTTGGAATGTATATTGCCGTTTAAGTTTTGATATCATGCATGATAAAGAAACTTAAACGCTTTAAAATAAAGATGTGACACGTTTCTGCTAAACTAAGTAAGTGTAGCGCTATAAAATCAGCGTTTATTACTTGTTTAAAATAGCCGTTTATTCGTCAAAATATATTTAGGTAGGTATAGATTTCAAATAAACAATTACATAATTCAATAATTAACATGATAAATACTCAAATTATTTACAAGAAATTTAAACTAAAGAGAACAAATAAAACAGCAAAATTAAAAAGCGTCATAATATTCCTCCGCATCGTCGACAAGTAGCAACATGCCCAGAAGTCTGGCAGCATTGCCACATTGTATGGCAATGCTTATTCTTTGTGCAAAGAAAATACCAGCCCTCTGGTCACGCGAAGCATCAATCAGCCGATTAGCTAAGTCTCTATAAGCAGTCAATATAATAAATACTAGACGATACAGCAAATTGCTGAAGGTTCACTTTGCCCGTAACACATAAATTAAGGAATGTTGCACAATACAAGCTAGTCATATACTTGCTATGTACCCGTCAGGGACGGCTAACATATTATGTCTTTAAACAGCGCTGGACTCGGTAGCTTTTTCATTTAACATTATTAGACGCTGTACAATATCTTGTTGTAGGTTATGGTCGTCATGCGTTCATTTAGTACAAGAGGGGACAAACATTTCAAGAGGCATGTATATAAAGCTAGTGCATCTGCACTATGTCGAATAAAACCTAAAAACCAGTCGACGATGACCTCTCATTGCTATAAATATGACGAATATAGCGAGGTCAGTTTCATAAATAATTTAGGGGTTAATGTACATAGGCAATAAAAATAGCATACTTAATATACTTGTTGATATTTTAAGTTGAGTCACGGATATTACCATCTCTTTTATATAGCGTCTAAATATGTAGCAATATTTAAATTATACATGTCGATCGCTTTTATATACTAATTAGTTAACCGTAACACAATAAATGACATATAATAATAAATTAATAACTAATAATAGCTATTTCTGTTCGTATTATTTTTTATATTGATATTAATTCCTATTATTTATATATAATTAAATTAATATTAAATAAAAATGTTTTAAAATATTACCTAATGGATGGTTTTATTTTTATAGCGATTCTAAGATTTTGCTAATGAACTTAATTATATCAATAAATATTATTATAATTGTGTACAATACAGAATAGCCTATCTATACATTTGAATGTGGGCGTTGCCGATAAGAAAGGCACTTAATGCTGTCGAACTAAAACCAGTTTTAAAAGATGCCGATAGCAGCTAAGGGCGTTACCACACTCATCGGATCTATACGAGTAAGTCGATCGATGCCATCAATCGATAGTAGAATTGGACCAGTCGACTCGAGTCGACGGTGTTCTGGACGTCGACTGACTTCATTCTATTATCACTAGGCGGCATCGGTTCACGTCAGTCCTGTGGGTGTGGTAATACTTTATAGACTGCTATGCACATCTTAAGGCTGATACATTCGATACAGTATTTTGTGTTGAACAATCAGACTGATCGAATTACATACCCGAATTTATTCGAGCTTGATTTCTGAATGTTTTATTCAGCATCATGCGGTCGCCGACTCGACTTAGATAGACGTGTACGAACTAGCATGCCGTACATTTTTGACGAATGTCCATCTATACATATAGGTACGATTCTACCGCCCGGCCGCCGGCCGTGCCGATCCGCACAGGCCTTTAGAGTCGTAAGTGATTGTCCTTTAAAACAGTTATAGGTACTATCCATTATAATTATTAACATATCTAAAGTTTTCTTAAATACGCAATGTTATGTACCTAATGTAAATTGGTGCAGTATGAATAAAGTAAATAATAATTGCGTTGTACATCCACTACCAGTAGAATACTCGTTAGAAGCCAAGCACTTATCATTTCATCTTAATGTTAGGGTGTGATCATAGTATCCAACTAAAACAAACTATGAATATAATATAGTCCAACTTTGTTTGCAAATATACGTAGAGCTATAGACAATCATTTGGATAGGCAACCCTAATTATGTTTTAGGGTCTCTATACAAATAAATCAAAATAGTCAAAATGCGAAAGTATTTTTAGTCTGACAATAGATTCATTTTCAGTCAACATTTTAGGAGGAGGGTGATAATAATTTTTGAGAAATATTGTGGTAATAAAATATGCATGCAAATACGTAAACATTATGATGTTTTATTGTCTTTAATTTTTTAAATGATAATCTCCCGCTATACCTAAAGAAAATATTATAAATAAATAAGCTATGTCGCTCAAAATAGACGCAACTATGTGCGAATTTATGCTATCGCATCGTCGCTAATTATTACACATAAAGATGATTTATAAACTATACGAAGAACAAAGTAGCTTATACAATAAGCATAGTAGTACCGATAGCTATTGAAATTAAAAAAGAGGGTACCTTTTTTTCAATTTCAATAGTAATCGCCATGTTTATACAGATTATGAAAACGTACCGACAACGTTATTCTTTGAACTCACTACAAATGCATTGAGCTAGTTACAAAGAACAAAATCTTCAAATATCAATAACTTTTACAACTGTCTCAACTTTTACTTTAGGTATATTCTATCTAGCTATAATTTTCCGCTTGCTTGCGCAATGAGACATGAGCTTAAGATTAAGCGCGCTACACACTCCACTACCCTTGTCGATATCTAGTAACTGAACAAATTTACTGCGGGATGCATTACTGGGGGCATTTATCTAGTCTGTAGACGGCCGAGTGCACTTACGGAACAATGTTCGTTGTCTATAATTTATTTGGTGCATTGGAAGTGACTTGCATACTTCTGGTATGAGTAGTCTGAAGATATTTGTAAGATTATAACTACTTTCTGACCAACATGTAGACATGCTATAGGAGAGTTAAAGTAAAGGCAGCTTATTTCGGTGGGTTTTGAAACTGGCTTCGTATACAGTGGTATTTTGAAGAAACAACGGTGAAGTCTATTTACTGGCACTTAATTATTATTAAGCCTTTATTGCTAGTAACTGAACAATATAAACAATAATAATATAAAAAGGGTTGTTTATAAACTAACACATCTGGTTAACCGGTTTAGTGTTCAGCGTGTCCTGTGACACATAGGCTACTTCCAGTTGCTTCCATTCTTTTCTATCTCTAGTTTTCCTCATTCAAGTACCGTCACCAACTTTCTTGATATCTTCTATCCATCTTTTTGGTGGTCTGCCTTTTTTCCTTTTGCCATCGCGTGGTTGCTATTCAGTCATTAATGATGTCCATTTTATTCTACTGTCTCTTGTCATGTGTCCTGTCCACGTCCATTTTATCTGTCTTACTATCTTTATTATATTTCTCACCTTAGTTATGGATCGTATATCATCTGTTTTCATGCGATCTTTTATTGTAATTTCTCATGCTATGCTCATGCATCTATCATGCTTTTTTCCATTCATATCTAGCATGTTCTAAATTTTTTTAGATGTTTTTGTATGTGGTTGAGTTGTCGTTAGTAGTTGATGTATGGTTGCGACGACGCAATGACGCTCACGAGTGCAGACAGACAGTTCGACACTGGTTTTCGTTGAGGAAACACGACTTGACTGAACAAACTTATGGAATTCGAAGAGGAAACATTGTTGTTGCTATCCTTGTTATGGAATTTATTAAGAAGACGACGTCAGCGTAGTAGAATGAATGACGGGGGGAGGGCGCAGGCGTGCGCACAGTGTCGGTGCGTCGACGCAGCGTTGAGTCTGGTGGTTGCGATGTGGTCGGTATCACCCACGTGGAGGATAATGACGGCAAAATTTGGTCCGTGTAAATTCTACTATTCATTTTCAATACAAAATTGCGCCCGCCCGCGTGGTGTGGTTTTGGTGTGGTTGTGGTGGTGGTACGTCTGAAACAAGCCTTACGGGCGATTTTTTATCGTCAGATAATTTTTACCCGAGGAATCAATATGGTGATCTGACATATTTTCTATAGAAAAGCTGCCAAAACGTCAAACATATTCCTCAGATAAAAGTTAAAAAAAGAAGTGTTAGTTTGATTAGGCACTGCTAGTTCTGTATTTTTTAACCTTAATGGTCAATTATTATTAAAATCTATTGCCTGGTTTCACTTTTGCGCCATATTCATTTAAAAGTGATCTATTTACGAATGATTGTTAATTTATTGTATAGAAAAGGTAAGTAGGATTTAAGATCACATGTTTTCCATAAAGAATTAAGAAGTTTTAGAAGATCAGAAAATAATTTACTTGCTTATTACTTTCTATTCATGAAAAGACTAATTTTGCATCAGGCACTAAGGTCTATGTCGTGAAAACTTTGCAAACATACAACTAAAGTCAAAACATTTTTTTGAGGATCACACTAATAATTGTTCCACGTGTGATTCGAACTCAAAAACAGTATCGTTACGTGGACAGTATAATATCTCAATAATCCATATACCTACTTAATATGCAAAAATATATTATATATTATCCTTGGTATAAGGAAACACGGTTTTAAGTTGTGATATGCTATTGCATTAAACGGTGGGTCGGAATAATGTTCTATGAGCATTATTTGAGCTTATTCTGTGGCACAGCTACATAAGTAACATACCGAGTGTTCACAATTTTAAACAGAATCATATGCACTTTTCTTTATTTTTTATAATTAATAATAATATTACATGATAACATAAATTTTACTTGACATTAAAACTTAACGTTAGTACCTATTTAAAATTCTATCTAAAAGCAATTTGTCTCATGCATAATTCAATATACATTTTTCACAAAACGATTAATAAGTGTTCGCAAACAAGGCTAAGTATGTATAGTATTTAAATAATTAATAGACATTTTATTATCTTAAGTGATTATTGTGACAACATTTTATTAATTTTACAATGTCGAATGCATTGTAAAATTAATTAAATGATGTAGTCAATAAAAAAATGAGTATAATGTTCTCTGAATATGTGTGGCTTACATCATTTTATGCTCATGCTTTATAAACCTAACCTAGCCTAATGAGTTTCAGATGTACAAACGATTGCAATAGATTTAATAAAAATAATTCATTTTTTTAACACTATGTTTACACTTTTTTTCTAGTTGCATTGTGTACACACACAATATCAATGTTTATATCGGATTAAGATGCGTGATACGTTTTTCATATTTTATAATGTTTTATAAAATCATGGCTTAATAATCGAGCCTTTAGTATAATTCAAGCGGGAATATAGCTACATATAATATAGCTGCTAATAATGATAAGCAAAACACCAAAGAAGAAAAAGGAAAACAAAGAAATTAGGAACCTATATATTTAATTTGCATTTCTTGAAAGCGAATGATCAATTGGAAGGCAGCAATATCTGCGAACAGTTGATTATTTCCAAATGGAATTCCTAATGATTGCTGCAGTTGGATGCACCTTGCTTAATACTCATCTTCCGAATTTGTATCGAGATTAAATATGCACCAGATTTAAAGTGAAAACCGCATTCAACTTTGTGCAGTAGTTTTTGCGTGATGCGCGTACAAACATACAGACAGAGATAAAGTAAAACATCTGAACATTCGCTTCTGTAGCTCTTAAATATCACCCTTTCTTAAACATCTTTAATATTTCGTAATTAAACATACATCGACAAGTTATAATTTTATGATATGTATAGATGACGCTTTCAGGCTTGTATAAACATAAACAGTAAAAGTCGTTCATTTGATGTGTATTTTATCTTAAATGTCAATGATTTAAAAACCACTGTGTATAATAAATATGCATAGGCACTAAAAGTCCATTTGACACTGTTTATTGTTTTTATTTTTAATATATTTATATGTTAATATTTTATTATAGTTATAAAATTAATTTAGATGACCTCAAGTCTGTTGTAACGATCTAAGCGTTTTACCTAATTTGTAACCTAATTATGAAAAATAGATAATAAAAACCGGATAAAATATATAATACGTCTAAATTTAGCTACAATAAGCATAAAAAATAATAAGGACCAAATTTCAAAAATTAATGGGTTCGTTTAAAATTTGTTTACTAAAAGTTAGAACAGAATCGGTCGAATATTGTTCATTTTTATTAATACCAGAAGTGGGTATAGCACTTAAGAATGACTAAGTAAGTTCATATGGATTCTCATAAGTAAGCTGATACGTAAATTGTGTCTCTATTACGCTACCTACCCACCTAGAATCGAATCGTCGTATGTTTATTTAGAATTCATCTGTGAATCACACAATTGAACAGTTACTAAGCCAGCATAAGCGTGGGCACATAATCTATCATTTGTCTCATAAATTATGAGATAAATCGGTTTATAATCAATTCTGAACCCCAGTCAGACATTCATATATAATTTTACAAGACATAAATTATGTTAATAGAGTCTTTTCCAAACTTGGGAAATGGAGGCTTATTAAGTACCCTACCAAACGAGTAGGTCGACATCTAACATGTGACATTTATTTTATTTTAAGCTTTGTAAGCAAATGTTCGAGGAGGCAATTAAACAATGTTCTTACATAAATGTTGTTGAAGTTTATTAAAGTGTGAACAAAGCAGGCATATCGTCCCTTATGGAGCGGCACCGTATATTAGGCAGATACGTTTTAATTCTTCACGGTTTAGATTATACCTACTGTTTCAAGGAGACTGTGTGAAAGGGTAGGGGCTGGAAAATACAAGTGATATCGATAATATAGAGGCACAAACGTTACTATGTTATTTTAATTTTATGCAAAATATATTGTATTTATAAGTTCTAATGAGACAGTATACAAAATGGATAAGTAGGTATCTCAGTAACTCAAAGAACTGCTGGTGACCATTTATTATTCAGTATTACATGACACTGAAACAATGAAATAAAATTTATATGTTACTAGTCAGTTAAAAAAGGCAATGCAAGTTTTTGAAATACTGTTTTAATTTAGTTTTATATTTGCTAACATTACACATTATTATAACTGTAACAAATGTTACGAATCAAAACATTTTTAAAAGAACAGAATAGTGTTCTAAGAAAACCCATACGAAAGATTTAGTTTAGTTTGCCTGAAACCTTACTTAATAAAATGACGTAGGAATCTCACAATATTTCAGACACAATTTTGTTTACTAGAAACATTTCTACTATCCTTGACTGTCACCAGACCACAAGGTACGAAAAACTAAATGTAGCAGAATAAAACGGAAGAGCAATTAAACCTTAGGCATGGAACCCAAATTCAAAATAATTTTAGTCTCAAATCTCTTAAGATGAGTTAAGCTTCTTACATCTGTGGTTGGCAGGCAGACATCTCGAGGGGCGAATGGTAATCAAACCGAGACGGAAGTCGGAGTTTACCGCAATCCCGGCCCGTCTTACCTAAAAACCCTTTAAGATTGCTATACCTACCCTGCAGTTACGGAACATACCTATAGGTATATCACGATGCGAACCACCGTTCCATAGCATCAATATACGAAGATGGTCGGATGCCAAACCAGACGATAAAACGGATGAACGCTCATAAGTATTATATACCAGTTTGTGTTTTTCTTTACAAAACTTCAGCTCATCATTAGCCGACAAAGATTTATCTCCATGCATCCACCATCCTCTTAATTTTGTTGTTTGCACCACAGTCTAATAAAACTGAAGTACGCTTCGTCAACAAAAACCAGAATATAAAACATAGAAGAAGGGGAGCGTATACACTGTAATGTTATTCAGAAATCCATGTGAAATGTATGAGTGTGAGGCTCTATTGCTTTGGGCTTTAGCCGGATAATTTTCGTTCCCTATTGTTTTGCTGGATTTCCAGCCGTTGCCTTCGAGAGAATAAGAGGCTTATCTTGTGGAAAAAATATTTTGTTTTGTAGTATTCCCTTCCAAAGTATCTAATATTTTCCTGCTTAGGTTTATCCTGGTATTACGATAGATTCCGTATACAGAGTAGGCATAGTTTGTTTATTTTTCTTTAATTTTATCTCGCATATGCCATATGTATGCAAAACGTTGATCCTACAAAAATGTTTTTGTAGTTTCATGTTCATAACCGAACCTTCAGTTATGAGTTTATGACACACCCGTGCGTGCCTAATTATAATTCTACTTTGTAAATAATTCATTTAAAAGGAGGAAAGCATAATGCTTAACTCTGCATGCACATGTGAAAAAAATGACAAGTCCTGAGTGTTACACACGGAATTAATTATACATGCATGCTTAATTATACGCGCGGTGGTATCGCGCAATCCAATTTAACCAGATTGCCCCGCGTCCTAGCGATGCGTGTTTTGCAAAAAAACGTTGTGCCTCAATGTGGCTGTAGTTACGGCAAACTTCAAGTGGACATAAATAAGGGTCGCAATATTCGGCGGTCCCATCACGACGGGCGGTGCGCTACTCGCAATTTTACAAAACAACTCCAAACAAACAAATATAAACTTTATGCTCTCCTAAACAAAGTCGAATCTCAAAACTTTTCTTCGTGAATACATCTTTAAATAACAATAAAAGATAATCAACTTTCTGTATTCGTGAACAGGGACTATTTTTGCTAAACACCCGGGTTCCACGGAGACACTTGAAGTGGAATTTCTTCGCGAAACTGTACACTCACAGCTTCAGTTTTTGGAACAACATGGATTAAATAAATTCTTTCCAGTGCCATTTGTTTGAAATTACGAATCAAATTTGCGTTCGTAATGGTTGTGTTTCCCAATAACTTAACATTAAGGCCGTCAGTAAAGAGAACTTTTCTTAAGGCCCGACTTAAACAGAGCTATCCTGATTGTAAGAGTACATAATTTCAGCCTATGATGCCGGATTAATTAAATAATATTAACCTTCCGATTTAGATATATTTTGTACTAAACTGCAGCACATACATACGTATGCTTAGGCATACAAATGGTGTATTACGTTGCCCAGTTTCCATTTATCGTAGAAACATATAGATATTTAGAGTGATTGAAATTCTTTGTATAGTTCGTGACTATTACAGTTAAATGTATTAATTACCGGTGCCGATGTTTTATGCGGAGAGCTTGATTAGCAACCGGTCTTAATTTGATAAATGAAATTAAATAACAGAGCAGTGTCTACAGATCTTTGCACGAATTTGATTAGTGTTAAAAGCCATATCAGGGTATCTCCCCTCGCGTATGTTTCATTCCGTCAACATCCGCTTTTTATGTCGTCATCGACATTCAATTTCTGAGTCGTGTGCAATGTATGTTCAGTCCCTGTCGCGCAATACGAGAAAATAACTTTACCATTTGGGAATCGCTACCTTTACACCTTAATACAGCTCAAGAGATTTTCCCTTTGTCCATACCATACATATCCACCCGAATCACGTAAAGCGTAAGTATATCCTACGAGACACGATGGTTTTCCTTTCGGCTCCATTTGGCCGCCCAAGAGACTTATTATACTGTGTGTACATGGTACACGAAGAATATTCTGTTCAAATATAATCAGGGGATGCCTGTTTCTGTCCAAACAATGTTTTTGTTTTGGTTCAATGTTATATGAAAGGATATTTGGGCACGACCGTCGCTCTCACAAATGCAAATGTTTAACTTCATATTGGATCGGCCGGTATGTCATTTATGTAAGTACATGTGCGATCATATTGAGGCTTTTTAGAATATAACACTAGATACATAGCTTAGCATATTTTTTGAGAAATATTTTATGTCCATTACAGAAAAAGCAGTTGATATTGGATGATATAAATCCGAACGGTTTGATATAAAATAGAAAATAATAATACGTACAGTCGTGGCGTTTTCATATTACAAACATATTTACACACCTTCCACAGTACAAAATCGGTTTCAACTATTATATAAAGAGCTAAATGTCGATAAAACTGCCGTATTCACAATCAGCCGACGTTTCTACTGCAATAAAAATAATAAAAACTGTAATGTTATAAAGAATTTAATCGTGTATGTCTAAATTGATTACATTGCCGAAGGCATTGAGAAGCCAAATCATTTTCTGTGCGTGTATTTAAATTGTGCAAAATAGCTGCGTAGATGCGTACGTGGGTACGTACTATAGTAAACATATTTGGCGGGTTGTGTGTGTAAACAAGGTAAACTTGCCTGTCGTCGGCCGTTGGAGCCTCAATAATATAAAACATGCGCTCATACCCGTATCCCTCCTATATTTGTAGCTTTCACCCTACTGCCTCCTCCGAACGTGTAGGGAACGAACTCGATGTGTTGTGTAATATTGTTCCGAGCGAAACTTTTGCCTCAAATATTTTAAATAAAATAGTGTAGAACAGGTGCCGGCAACATATTGCATATGTTCGATATTGTTAAAACACATATAAGGTAAATAGATTATTAGCTTACAGAACATTTTATCAGAAGGGGCGAAATCCAAGGGGCGTACGGAGCCAAAACCGTTCTTTTTAATCTAATCGATTAAGTTCTCTTTATTTCTATTGCGTATAGTTTATACTGTAGCAAGCTTTACAAAAGAGCATTATTCTTAAAAACTTACATTAATAGGCAAGTATAATTACTATTAAAAGCTCGGTATTCTGTTACATTATTGGTTTTTACTACTAAACGACACATAATCACTATCATTAATTTTAATATTAACAGTTACAGAAGTATGGTTAGTAGTCACAAACAGTATTTTCTTACAATTACAAATACAGTGATCACAGTATCGATATCTTATATTTAAATAAGGCAGGTAGAGTCATGGGTCGTTTATCCTTTGAGCGTATTACTATTCTGACGTCACAAGTAGCGCTACCTATTGGAATTCTCGTCACATTACGTAGGTACCAACGTTACATGGGTCTTGGCGTTACGTCATAATATACCTTCGTAGAGGAAGGGACTCGGGTAGAGGTTATACTTATTATATTTCCTCAGTCGAATCCCAAGTAAATTGCCCAATCAGATTGATGAATTTACCTTGTAGCTTTAAATATTAGAGTGTACAACTACCCTTAGTCCGACAATTATTGTGGCAATGTTGCCATAATAATATTTATGTTGGCACATACATTAGATATTTTATTACTTACATGTGATTTATCAGCTTAATAAATACTACCTTTATACGGTGTTTACATATATATACACTGATTGAAACTCAGTAATCGTATTGGTATTTTATATAAGCATAGAAAAGTATTGATTTCTTTAGCTTAGCCTTATACATACTAAGCACATTTAACGGTATATAGAGAATGGTAAACCTTTAGCGAATATATTAAAATAAGTAAATGTATAACAGTATTCCATATTCGAATCTTTTTATAAAAACTACTTCCAAAAGATACTAACGTACATATACGAACTAAGTCAGTTTATCTGGTGGCATGCTCGCTTTATTTACTTCCTCTATTACTCCATAAACCGTAGATACTACATAGAAGATCGATGAAAAAATCATAGTTTGCGGAGAAAAGAGAATTTCTGGCAAGGTCACGTATCGGACCAATGGACTCCATGGACGAAATGACGCTCCCGGTTAACTTGAATAACATTGTCATAGATTAAATACGGCACAGAACAATACAGTATCTTCCCTGTGTATTTATGCCTATTTTACTCGTTTTCATTTGATGAAGGATCGGGACAAATTAAAACGCTAACTTTATTAAGAGAATATAATGGTATGTTTGACAATATCATTTGTTAACTTAGCAATTATATTTTAGCTAGATTTTGCCCGCGACTTTGCTCGCGTAAATGTACGTTAGGTCATGTTAGATTAGTAACAGTAGTCTTTTCTGGATGTAAGGTACCCTATATTCCTTTCTGTTCCCCTGGCAACGTTTATCCAAAATTTTATGAAGATCTGTCGAGTAGTTAAGGCGTGAAATCGTAACAAACAAACAAACTCACATTCGCATTAATAATATAAGTTAGGATTTACAATACAATGGATTTCGTGATTTGTACAAACTTGTATTAAAGTACTACGACAACCTCAATTAATTGTAATCCACAGATAATCGCGGGCGTTTAATTTTTAATTGTCTTGACTACTTTGTAATGTTCTTACAGCGATTAGTTAACATATCAACAAGGCTATGTTTAAGTAAAATATTTCTTGATAATCACTTTACCTCAATTATATTATTTGATTGTGGTAAACCAGCTGTGGATATATAAGATTTTGCAAGATTATATTTGTAGTTTATAAAATGATCTAAAGAGGTTGCATAAAAATCGTTGAACATAAGTATCCCATCTGATAAGATATTTTGCACAATCGCCATCTTTCGATATAAACAACGGTTGTTACCATAAAACTAACAAGCTTGTCTAGGTATAACAAAGGCAATATTCTTTGACGCGGGACTGGACCACGTTCGGCTCCGGTCGTCAGCCGATCGGAATATTATACAAGGGGCCGAATAACGCACTCTTCGGCGGCCCAACGCTTAGATTATCTCGATATCACACTTGTCATGTTTTTATTATCTTTGTATGTTAATACTGTCCACAATCTGATACTAATGTTGATATACATACGTTCTTAAAAACTTTTGAAGAATGCATTTACTTATTGGTCGATTAGAAAATGTCAGATTTTCGTCTTATGTTCATTCGTGATGCAACCTCGCCGTGAGATCCTCAGTATGTGATTGCTTATTGAACAGTCATTTCTGATCATTATTTCAAATAAATGCATATTATTATTTATTACATATGAGCAGTATTTCAGGCGTTTGAATTGGTTATACATTTTAGTTTATTTATATTATTTTGTGATTGCGTGAAGCTTGTGCATTTGTTGCCAAAATAGTTGTTATCACTGTATCATACCATGTAGTGGTTCTCTTGAATTAAGTAGATAGATATCTATGAAAATGAAGATGCCGCCAAAAGCTAGAAGGTACTAAAATTACCATAAATATATTCTTATGTTTATGAATGATTATGGCTGACGTGCTGTGACGAGTCAGCGATATAAACGTCACTGTTTTCCTCCATCGAATATTGTCTAGCAGTGTATCTATTATTTGCATTTTACCATCGATATTTATGAGAGGTTAATGACCTTCGAATCTTAGTACGTATTTTAAAACCTTGTTAGCATATCTAACCAATTTATATCAACACTTAGGAAGCTTTAAAGTGGAACCAGATCTATTTTATAATTTGATATCATTCACTAAATTAATGTAAGTATATTGGTATAGCAAATTATTATGTAGTTTCACACAGCCTTAAATTGGTAAGCGTAGTTAATTACACCAGGCAATAAATATCTCGTAACTTTTAAATGGAAAAGTGTCAATTTCTTTGTTTTTTTAAATTTAAAATTCTCTCTTTCTGATAAGATACTGGTTGGCCGGCAGCGGTGCAGAACATTTTGGCTCGACTCAGCGATCCGCTGAAGTGTACCTAAGCGGTCGTGAACCCGCTCCCAGACCGTATATTAGAACTCAACAGCTTTATTTGACTTACAAAAATAAGGCTACGCTAAATTTAAAAAAAATCACTCTCAAAGTTGCACGTAAAAATCATCAACACAATTTTATATTTTTTATAGTTTTTATAGGTAGTTTATATTTCAACCGTTTCCATCAAAAGTTCTGTTACCTTAAGTTTGTATCGACCGCCTGTATTATTACACGCATCGTTTATATCAATGATTGCCTTGCTTTCCACATAATTATTAGCTTTATTCCCGCTGTTGGTTACACGATTTCAAGCAAAAGAGTCCTATCACATGGCATTGTACCTGCAAGCCGGCGGGTCCCGAGCCCCTCCGCCCGCACTTCATCGCTCGCCGCCCCCGCGCATCATTGACATGCAAATGAAAGGGGCCACGCTTGCGGACCGACGGTTATTTATCTCTGATTGGCTCCGTTCATTCCGCTTTGACAGACAGGTTCCAATTCCGAACGGAACCCGGCGCGGTGTTTACATAATTAGATATGTAAACGAATGCACGCTCCGTATCGGATCGCGGAATTTCGAATTTGTAAATTCATATAGGAAAGTTTGTGTCGCTGGTAATGATAAAGAAAGAACGCGTTTAGGCGGTAAATTGTAATTTTTAACTGCATTAAAATAAAAAAGCCTTAACGGCCTACGTTATAATATCTAAAAATCAATTTCTTGTATATTTTCTTTCCAATAATGCCTAAATCTATGTTATTTTATCATCTATTCTCTTAAATACATTGCATTTTTAATTAAACTCACTACTTTATCGTCCACGGTTTCGACTGTCTCATATGAAAGTAGGAACCCTTTCTGCCAGTAGCTTGCTTATATTATTCTGGGTTTCATATGTAAAAATATCACATTGCTTATTTTTACGTAACTCCTAGTCTGTATGAAGCATAGACAAACAAAGGAATACGTAGAATATTAGTAGAGGTAGGAATTTAATCAAACGTAACGATGCGTTACCCGAGCTGTATTCGATAGACGTTCTGTATCTATTTACCTAGAGAATACGATATCGCTTTAGATATCAGAACCAATCTTAACTGTATTATTATGTAAACAAACAGACTTCGCCTTCTGTACAGAACACGGCAAGTGATCGGAGACTGCGATAAGCCCTGCACAGAAATACTATTCATGTCAATCAACCGTATAAGTTCCAATCTTTACGGATAGACTCAACTATAAATTAACCCTTCGATAGCCGTGGTATAATTTCGCCTTTTATTTTAATCTCATCCAATTATTTGGACACGCCTTCGCTTTCTCACTAATGTAAGGTGTATTTTTTGCGTTATCTATTCGATACCCGGAAGATAGCGAAAGGGGCCGAAACCTTTCACGATATAGACCGGAGAACTTTTTGGGTTGAGTAGTTTGAGTAGTTTTCAAAATTAGAACCTGTTTAATTTGAAAGGTTTTTGAAATGAGATTACAGTTTTCTTTCTTTTTTACATTACGCTAGTCAGTAGCCGTTAAATTGTATTATTGCCGGCCAACAAAATATATTATTCCTCTTTAAGAAATGATAGCTATATAATAGTTAAAAATCTGTTTCAAATTTAAATCAGCATATATATACAAGTGAAAATATAAATAGAAATATATTTAACAAAATGTAATATAATTTCAAAAACCTATAGTGGGAAGAAGATCGTGAGTACAAAGAGTAAATGTCAGTTCGATCATTACTCGCGTGAATCTCATCTCGACTCTCGATCGAGCGCGGCGATTCCTTTGTTGTTCAATAAGATGATCGCTTCGACGGGAAACAATTATTTTTGTAATTTATTACTTCCATTATGACACCGTAATAAGCTTGCGTCGTATTATACAAGTAGATACTTTAATTTTAACCGGTGTTTCTATGTGGGTATTCAATTATGTATATAATTACTACATCATTTATAATTGTTTTTCAAGTTGATTAGTTAAACACTGATTTCTTGCTGTTTGTTAGCAGGTTGCTTAATTAAATGAAAAAACAAGAGCCCTGTTGGAAACGCAGATAAATAAGAATAAATTTAATCGATGTTTACGAATATTCACAGTGTATGTAATCGATATTTATGTACAAAGGGTGGGGAGCGGTTGACTTACACTTACATTTTAACAGCTAGATTTACTTCAAATCAAGGGATTATGCGAACGGGTTGCCAGCTTTTTGTCCGGCAGATGCATCCAAACTGTGGTTGACGGTGATTGCTCTAACTGTATGGACATAAATACTGGCGTCCCGCAAGGCTCTGTGTTGTCCCAACAGTGTTCCTGCTGCATGTCAATGATATGTTGTAAATTGATGGCATTCATTGCTATGCGGATGAAAGTACTGGGGATACTTATTACACGGCCCGCGCTAATATCCCTCGGTCCACAGTGGAGGAAAGCCGCGAACGGCTTGTGTCTGAAATTGGAAATACTCTGGATAGAGTATCTGAATGGGGAAGACTAAATTTAGTCATGTTTAACCCAGCTAAGAGACGAGCCTGCGCGTTCACCGCTAAGAAAACCCCATTTACTGTGTCTCCACAACTCCAGAACACGTCTCTCACCTTTTCCAAGAGTATTGGAATCTTTGGCCTCGACATCTCAAGTGATATACAGTTCCGCAGTCATTTAGAGAGCAAGGTCAAGCTGGCTTCCAAAAAGCTTGGTGTGCTCAATAGAGCTAAGCAGTACTTCACTGCGGGGCAAAGACTGCTTCTATATAATTCGCAAGTTCGGCCTCACATGGAGTACTGCTGTCATCTTTGGGCAGGAGCACCAAAATACCAGCTTGATCCTTTTGACACGGTACAGAGACGAGCCTTGAGAATTGTTGATGAGCTCAAACTCACAGACGGTATTGAGCCACTAAGTCTCAGACGGGACTTTGCCTCCCTTTGTGTGTTCTACCGCTTGTATAATGGATTGTGTTCTGATGAGTTGTTTCAGATGATGCCCACAGCTACTTTTCATCATCGTACCGCTCGCCATCGGCAGGGATTTAATTCTCACACCTTACAACCTAATTGGTGCCGCACCAAGCGGTTCCAAAGGAATTTTCTCCCGCCGACGCTCAGGATGTGGAATGAACTCCCTGCCTAGGTTTTCCCACAAGACTACAGTATGGAGTTCTTCAAAAAGGGCGTTAAAAGGGTTTTACAAGGTCGGCAACGCGCAAGTGATGCCTCTGGTGTTGCAGGCATCCATAGGCTACGGTGACCACTTACCATCAGGTGAGCCGTATGCTTGTTTGCCACTTTAGTAGTATAAAAAAAAATCACACGTAATTGAGTCGAGCCTAACACCTTTAAAAGAGTAGTTACATTGCCGGTCTCTGAACTGCTATTACTACTACTAACCTAACAGAATATTTCCATAACTTAACCTCGGTATTGGCAAGGTAGAGGTATTGACAAATATACCTATGCTACGGATTCAGATTTATATATATTAGGTAAACTCTGAACTATTATTACATTCTGTATGATAAACTAATACTAATTAATTTACCGATATTACGGGGCTAATGAGTTGATATCTATTTAATGTCTGGTTTCAATGTATACTGAACATGTAATCACTCATTTTAAATAAACAAAATAAACTAGAACCTATATACGTTACTTACATTACACAGATAGAACCAGCTGCAGAAATTAACGACAGTCTAAGGTACTATGAATAGTATCTATTTACAACAAAGTTGCGATCATTTGCATAAAGCCGTATCAAATCTATAGGTAATATTATAAATGCGAATGTGAGTTTGTTGGTTTGTTGGTTACGCTTTCACGCCTTATCTGCCGACCGATCATAATGAAATTTCGCCTACACGTTTTCATTGATACAGAAAAGAACATAGGGTACTTTCATCCAGAACACAGCTGTTCCCGAGTGAGCAAGGCCGCGGGCAAAAGCTTGTCTATACTAATATTATATAGAGGAAAGATTAGATTTTTTCCTTACTTGTATTTGTAGGATTTAACTGAGAAAATAAGCAACCGATTTTAAAAATTCTTTCACCATCAAACATCTATATAATCACCGAGTAACATAGGCTATATTTTATTTAAAAAAAAACAACGCTTTGCACTCCGGGAGTGCCGGCAGAAGTGAAAACTTGAATATTAACGTTGTGCATTTTTGATATTTTAGAATGGTTAGGGAATAATTTTGCACGAATTGCTTTAATTATCAATATAAAAGTATTATCATTTATGTGGTAAAATACAATATTTATTTATTGCGCTATCGTACACAAACATGACAATTCTCTCTCCGTCTTACGAATTTTCGATCAGGTCACCTGTCCTGACGCGAGTTTGACAATTCTCCCTCCGTCTTACGAATTTTCGATCAGGTCACGTGTCCTGTCGCGAGTTTAACACTTTTTACCCATCACAAAAAAGTGCACGACGCCGCTAAAGAAGTTTTCACTTCAATAAGTACCGTTACTAACATAACCTAACCTACTTTTACGCGAGAGAAGCCGCGGGCAAAAGCTAGTTATATATAATTACCATTTATAAATACCAGGTATTGATACCAGCTGTGTCAATACCACAGGTACCAGTTTACTTTTATATCATTGTACTTATACAGGTGCATATATAGGTATAAGAATACTGACTGTTGTTTTAGCTAATGTGATTTAATCAAGATAAGTTAGCTGACCTCAATATGCGTGTATATCTTGTTAATTAAGTTAATAGAAAAACACACTGACAAAACAAAATATAGGATAAGTATACAATGTTAGTTCTATTAATATTATTAAGTGTTTAGTCAGTAATATATGTTTCTAACTTTTGCTCGAACTTGTCTCGGGAACGGTACCTAGGTACTTTCTACTGAATGAAATGTATCGTATTTCCTTTTTTGTACACCTTAAAATGTGTATGTGAAATATCATGATGATTAATCAAGTAATTAAGGCGTGAATGCGTAACAATCACACAAACTCACATTCGTATTTATAATATCAGTTAGGATAGTGCCTGTAACATCTTGTAGGTACCTACATATGTATATGAGTTGAACAGTACTCAAATTAAAATGAAATGGCGATTTTATTTTTGGGTTTCTTGTAGATTTGCTCATAGACTTAACCGTTTGCCTGAACCTAACATCGGACCTACCTATGTAAATTCAGTGACTTTATTAAGGTGACTAACTCATAACTTTGATGCTCATAATTGATACTTGTTAAATCAAATGCATATTATATGACTTTTAACTTTGACTATTTTCGTATCAAAATATATGAATATATTGCCGCGGCTTCTTTTTCAAGTTCTTAATTAAATCTCAAGGCACAATAGTGTAACGAAAGGCGTGAATGTCTTTAGGTGTATAATTATATATTCACCGAATACGATTAATTGCATAAGATAATTCTAAACATGTTCTTGATATTTTTTAATTTGCATACGTATTGAGACTTACCGTTTTTTACTGAGTAGACATAAACTATGGTTTTCGAGTTGCTTCAAGCCTGGCTTATCTCTTTTGCTTTATCTTATTACATTCTTTATACAAGCTCATCGGTTTAGGGTAACTCTAAAAGTATTTGATTGATAATGTCGCACTGTAGTCAATAAAAACATTTTGCTATTTACAGAAAATCATATTATGAATGCAAAAATGCCTTTACTTTTTGGTTAAAGGAACTCACCTACACAGAAACGGATGCACTTTTTCAACCTTTAAAATAGGCAGTAGTATATGAGTAAGATTACATTCACGAACAGACCCACCTTCACACAATAACCACACACACACGCACACACATACACACGCGCATAAACACACACACTCACATACCACACACACCCTAACATTATGTTATATTATTTATTTTTAATATTCTCGTTTTCTTTATGTTTTCCCTATTTAAATACAAATTTTTCATATTGATATTAAATGTAAGATTGTTATTTTTACATTAGTAGACAGGCTATGTCTAAAATTTTTAAAGATGTGGAAGAGTGGGGTCTTCTGACATAAGTATTCATATACTTAAAAGAAGGCCTCTACAACGTTTGTGTTATAACCAAATAAAGTATTTTATTATTATATGTTTCTCTTCCACAGGTATTTCCCTAATACTCGGAAAATATACGGCCCTTTGGGAGGCTTACACGGAGACATGCATCCAACGTGAAGAGGCCCTTCGAGAGTTTTAATCAAATGTGGGATGGTACACCTACAGCGGCACTAGCCGCAACAAGCGTAGAACTATTGCTACGTATGGATTCTAATATATGGGCTATGGGTATGGGTGTTTGATGGACTGGTATATTGGTAATTATGGATGATAAATCGGCGTCTGCCCTTAATACTCTAATAGCATTAATCGAATGGACAGACGGTGACTCGCCAACTCACTAGATGGGCCCCCTGAATAGCCACCATAGGCATACAAGCTAGCAGCAGAGGGCAACATCGGTGTGAGCGGCTAGGGGTGTCGAGCGCTGCGGCGCCGGTTTTACCATCGCGGGTCTCGTGACAACGGAGACCCAGAGCGGGTTTCCCCGTAGTTATGCCCTTGATAATGACACTTCCACCCCCAAAATTGTAGTTCTAGCAGCCCCTCTCTGACCGGCCGACCAAGGCAAGCCAGAGTTGGAAGTTCTACGGGCGCTCTTGAAGTTCGATCCCAGCCAACCAGTAACGGCAAGCCGGGGACGAGGCCCTAACCGACTCTCTGAGGCATTCAGGACCGCAGTGTCGCCACTCACATTCAGCTCGCCACAAGCTGTATTATTAATTACTGTAACCTTCGATCAAATATACCATAGATGCACATTCTCATACAAAAACCGCGTCAATATGTGGCACTGACCAGTACTTCTTACTTATAAGTGTCTGCATTTATTATGCAATCCAGGAAATAAACCGGAATAACCATTGAAAGCCCACTGAGAAACATTTTGTAATAGTTTAGTTAAAACGCGTCAATGTAAATCGTCCTAAGTGTGTTACTTGAAATACGCAAGCGTACTAAGTATATGGTACTGTCTCCACCGTAGTAGTGGTGTCGATTCGCTCTCGCTTACGGGCAGCGCACGCAAGAGTGAGTGGGACAGGTGCATAATATAGCGCATACGACTGATTTATGCACAGTTTTGTTGGGGCCGTTTTTCGAGCGACGATCGTGCATCTATGGTATATTTGATCGATGACTGTAACTTACCTACCCGTGTTACAGCAGCAGAGTGAGCATATTCAGATTGTACGAAAATCTAAAGTAGAAAATTATTTATTTATTTATTTTTTTTATTTTTATTTTATTTGTTTATTTAATCTTAGGAAGGCTTACAGACTCATATAATTCTGGAAAGTATACATTTACTGGGTACACATGTTGCTAATAACAATATGAACAATATGAATTTTATATGAACTTTTAGTCATGTCTAGCTAAGATATATCTTGTATATACATCTAAAGCCTCTAATTGAACAATTTTATGTACATAAAAGCAAATATGGTTATAATTTATTTATTAGGAGTACCAACAGCATGCATTCTTATATACCACTAATAATTAATAATTATGGTAATTAAAAAGATAGCAAAATGTAGGTACAATAGGTACACCTCTGCCTACCTCATCGAGGCCGCAATATATGTATGTGTATTTTTTATAATAACTGTAACTCGTTCTAGCTACATTAAAATTGATTTACAAAAGCTTGTCAATGATTTCTAGGTACGTTATAGTTAGCGATCTGTCAATGCGTAGGTATCTACTTAGTAAACTTTGTACAAAAGCCAGACTCAGTAAAGACGTTCCAAGTATATAAATTTTGAATAAGAATCTTGGTTCCGCAGTCAGTGTAAGATTAGTTCAATGAGCGTAGTTATGATATTAGTTAGGTACTTTTATCTCGTAAAGTTTCGGGCGAGGCAAGTGTTAACCCGGATTACCAAATGTTGGGCAAAGTTTGGCAGTTCCGAGACTTGTAAGCGGTTTAATTCTTGGAATCGATGACTGCGGGCCTTAAGGCTAGGGGTGTCACGTTTTAGGAGTAACATAGAGTATTAAATTACGACCTCATTTTTTAGTTCTTTTCCGTTTAATACGAGATTTTAAAATAGTCGGGTATGATTAGCTTGACCTTTAAATTATACAAACTCTAATAAAAATTGAAATAGTTTAACAGTTTAAAAATAGTGTTAAAGTAATATTTATAAATTTCATATAAAGTAGTTAACCTCAAAATTACGTTTTAAAATTTAAGCGCGTAGTAATATCAATCATAAAGTACTTCCCGTAGCCCTGAGTTAGATGATCATGCCAAGCAAAGTATTAATGCAGATTTCTGTTTTGGAAATTGTCAGTGGGAGTAAGAAATCTAGAAATATGCCTACTAGACGTAAATAGACTCGCTCTCTATAACGTGTGACCAAAAACATAACTACTGAAAATAAGTTTTTATTTTTTATTTAAACAAATACATATCTAGACACAATCGCCTGCCAAACTGCATTACAGTTTGTCGGCAGTATAAAGTGTATGTATGATTGCAATGCATTACCTACTATCTAAATTGGTTTAAAGTTTGAAAAACCAGACAATAATTTAAACTACACAGATGATTGAAATGTTATTTTAAATAGGTAGTTTAAATAGCTTTGTGACAAACTCCAAATCACATTACAAATCTTACGGCAATAAAGTTAAAGCTTAAATAGTTTATTAATATTTTGGGAAATAAATAAATGCATTTATTGACCTGTAGGTTAATAAATGTGTTTTCTATGGCATACTTTATATTTATTTTCTGATTTTATATCATAAAACTGCACGATCAAAGACATAAATCATCATAAGCATACACACCCGAAAAAGGTAGCGTCAAAGATGGCTACCTGAATACGTTTTGTAGAATCATTAAAAATATTTTGATTTGTAAGAAAGCAATCTTATAAATACGTATTTTATTTATTGTTGACTTCTTTCAGCATTTTACAAATTGCGCTCGCTGTATAACAAACACAAGGGTCGTTTGGTTTGGACTAAAAATATTATTCCCATGGTGGCTTTATTTGCCAAACAACCCTTTGAATAACAAAATATATAGTATTTTAACGTAACGTCGTCTCATTCTGCAAACCAATAATTTCTACTATTTATCGGTCAAGCAATTAACTGTTGTCTTAAGAGGGGTGTATTTTTGTAGATACAGTCTACAGTAACTTAATTGAATATATAAATAAATTCACATTAATACCTATGGGCTTGTTTTGTATTCAATGCCCACGAGTTTAAGAAAGCACAGGGCTATATTTTAATGAATAGCTCTTCAAAAAGCTAAGAAACAATAGTTTAAACTGATCACAATTCCGCAAAATCTTCAACAATGCATGGATATAGAAGACATTACCTAAAATTATTTTGATAGATGACATAACCTAAAATAGTTCAAGTTTAATAAAATAAACAGTTTGCCGTGATGCCGTTGACCCCATTAAAACATATGTTTTAAATTACGTCACCGCAACTGTAGGTATAATAACTGTCATTTATTTTTGTCTCTTGGTCCTTATTATGCTGGTTGTAAATCTTATGTGTCATTAAATGTCTTGTCATGTAGAGTTAAATAACGTTTATAACAATAAAAATACGTTATTTATCATTGTCAAATTATAAACTCATTCATTGTTGCTCACTCATTCAAACGTTGCTGTTTTGCGTTAATACTCATGCGTGTTAGTCTAGATATACCTACTAATAATATAAAGAGGAAATATTAGATTTTTATTTGATTGTTTGTTTGTTAGGGTTTAACTTAAAAACTACTCAACCGATTTTAACCATTAGAAAGCTATATTATTACCGAGTAAGATAGGCTATATTTTATTAATAAAAAATGTACTGTTACTAACATAACATGACCTATCCTTTTACGCGAGCTAAGCCGCGGGCAAAACATAGTACTTCATATAATTATATCGTTTTATGTTTATAATTTACAACATATAATATAGGTATGAAACTATGTAAATATAACATGTAAAGAGTGTAACGGACGTATATAAAATTTTGTACTTAACCTTTATGCTAAAGATTTAGTAAAAAAGCTTGATCCATAACAAAATCTTACAATCAAGGTATAAATCTGATTTCACTACATCTAGATATTGCTTAGTAGATATCGATATTTCTATCTATAAATTCTATGCGTGGGGTGAAAGAATGCCAAGTTTTTGGAGGGTGTGGGGGGTGAAATGACTATTTTTCGCAAGTCACGTATCGGTTCAAGCTTATCTGGCGTTAGGTTTGATGATAATAAGTGATACCACCAAATATGGTCGACATGGATGTACAAGGCAAAACTGGAATAGGCATACATTGTTTATACCTAACTTGGGTAGAATAGACTAAGTAGCACATCCAACCTTAGCATACATACCTACACATTCCACGTGTTAAAATAAATTTTAAAACATATGCATGGCAAAAGTTTACATTTCACATGAAGTGTATGTATATTGTATTTTACATACTTACCGTCGGCAATTTATTTACAAGTTCCTTGTTTTATGAAAATTCTATTATATAATACTAGATGTTCCCGCGGTTTCACCCGCGTTTATCGTTACTGCGCCGCCCCCGTGGGTCGTAGCGTGATGTTATATAGCCTATAGCCTTCCTCGATAAATAGGCTATCCAACACTAAAAGAATTTTTCAAATCGAACCAGTAGTAATCACGCAGAATAAACCAGGAGAAACATCGTTTGTACTATGTCTGTAATGAGTAATTATTTTGCTGCAATGTTATTTTAAAACTGCGATATCTCCTAAGATATTCATTGAAATCGAATGATGTAAAGGGCAATGTTGTTTTAAATTAAATACTTGTGATGAATAACGTATTTATTTGGATAAGGATTAATATCATGTTTATAAAAATACCTTTGCAAATAATGCATTATTTTAGAACAAATTTCGTTAGCATAAAAATGGTTATAGTGAGCCAACCTTAAAAGATAGATATATGCTGTCGCGGACTTTTTTTTAGAACTTTTAAAGGGGAACAATTCTGTGATACATGATTTTTGCGAAACTTTAACTGTTTACACAGCGCACGCAGCGAAAGCTCTCAAAAGGAAAAAATACTCTCCGATTTTGAAACATCCTTCATTGGTGCTCCGCTCCTATTAATCTTAGCGTGATGATATATAGCCTATAGCCTTCCTCGATAAATGGGCTATCTAAGACTGAAAGAATTTTTCAAATCGGGCCAGTAGTTCCTGAGATTAGCGCGTTCAAGTAAACAAACAAACAAACAAACTCTTCAGCTTTATAATATTAGTATAGATAATAATAATAAAATAATATTCTATACCACAAAGTACACATAATACCATCTAGCCCAAACTAAGCAGAGCTTGTACTATGGGTACTAGACAATGGATAAACATACATTTTATATGAAACTAACTGTCCCGGCAGACGTTGTCCTGTACAAAAGAGAAAAAAAAGCATATCTAAACCATCCTCGAATCCACTTGAACACACACAAAAAGTTTCATTCAAATCGGTCCTGCCGTTTAGGAGGAGTTCACTGTCAACACAAGTACAGAAGAATTATATATATAAAGATTATCTAAAGTTTCATGATACATAACATATTTTATTTTTATTTAACATAAACAAATAATTTTCAATATTTTTTCTTGGTTTTTATATTATTTTACTTTATATTGCTTATAAACCGTTTTCAATCAGTAGATACAATTACTGAATGGCGAACTTTATAAGGCGACTAATCAGTTACGTCAAGCAAACATTACCAATTACGTATGACGTCAACATTATATAATTAAACATGTAGAAGCAAAACCATGTAATACATAGCTATTTATACCCAACGCATACGTGCATTTAAAGCTAAATACTTAAATAGCTAAGCTTAGCACTCGCCATTCATATACAAAGTAGAGTTGTCGCCATGTGTTTTATGTCTTGTCTACATAGGTCAGGGTCGCCGTTTACGGTTGTAGAGTGAACGTAAGACACTAATGTCTCAGTCAGTTTACATGCAACCTTGTCCGCACTTGCATTTTCTAGTAGGAAGGAGAACTATATTAATAGCATTCGCTTTGTTGTTTGGAGGTAAGTTGTTATCCCACAGGGCAACAACATATAAAGATGGACTTTTTAAAGTATTTTTATACAACTAATGGTTGTTTTTTGTAGCTTACATTTTATTGAGTATTTTATTGTATATCGTTTAAATTAAACTAAATGCTTCAAGGTTCAATAGTGCAATAAATTAGATTTTAAATGGAAACTTCGATTAGTAACATGATAACATAATTTTATTATAGCCTTATTAGAGCATCTGTATATATGTGTATTCGATCTCATTCTTTTGCAGTACCATCTTTTTACGCATGCATGCATCTTGAGAGACATATCAAATAAATAAAGGTTGTCCTATAAAGTTTACTATTTTAAAAGTAACAAGTGTCAAGTGAATCTTTGGCTATATATACTTTGGTAGCAACGCGTAATGCTTTAACAAAAGTAGACAGGTTATTTTATGAACATTTTAAAATATTTAAATAAGAATAATTTACAGTTTTGGAACGCAAAGAATTTGTCATCCACGGAATTTTCAATTCATATAGGCGTAATAAGGTAGCTTGCGTGGGTGGCGCATCCATTTGTTGTAATATCTTGAACGGAGGCATTCACGAGGCGTCCTCGTAGAGTCAATATCAATAAATGGGAAGCTGGGAAATTGGATGTGTTGCGGTTCGTGGCCGGGCCCGACACGCCATGTAATAACATAGTAATGAGACGTTCTTGCCACTCGTAAAAATATGGTCGTTGGCTCCCGGTCTATGACTAAATATTTAACTAACTTGTGTCCTGGTGCAAAGGTGGAACCTAAATATAGACATCGTCTCGTCTACTTTGAATATCCCGTCTTTGTTGTTTACGTGGATACTTTCATATGGTACATACATTATTTTATCTATGTGTGTGTTTATGTTAATCCTTTAAACTATAAGTAAGCAAGTAGATATGTAGATACTTGATGTCTCAATCCTGTTTTTGCTTATCAATGAGAGGTTTAATTGCCTGTCTTCATAAGACATTTACTTAGTATCATCGGCAGTTACAATTCAAATATTTCTTGCGCGGTTTTGGTACTTATTTCCACTATAATAATGTTTATAATGAATAAGTGTGTCCATTATGACTTTATGTAGCTATAATAGTAGCATATAAATATTATTATTTATTTACATACTAGTCACTAATTGTGCTGCACACAGTTATATACCTAGGTACATAGATAGAAATACAAACAATCCAATCAAACAAATAATTATTTTTCTTTTGCAACGCATTATTAGTTCTTGATAGATAGGTACTCTCTCTCAAAATGAATAAGTACTGATATTAGAGCTCGTCTGGCATCATGCCCACTGACTGATGTAGTAATTATACAACACGATGAATAGAGCATCTTCTTACAATATAAGTATTCTGTAGTATGGTTTCCCCAAAATATCATAGTAAAATGTAGATACATCTATAAATATCTACAGCATAAATTCAACGTTATATAATGTTCTAAAGCTGTAACTCAATAATAGTGAACCAAATAAATAACAAGCTGTCATTTATCAAGAAGTAAATGCGTGGGTTCAGCTAACAAGTTTTCTACCTTCGTTTGCAAATAGGTTACGAGGGCAAGCAGGCTCGGTTACCGGCATTAAGAGTAACGGCCTTTTCCTAGTCATGCCCACCTACATTTGTACTAATAAAGAATGGTTCACACACATACCGTCCACACACCCAGCGCATCCATTTTCCTTTGAATCCAAACTGGTTTGTTCTGAAAAAATAAAGAATCACAGCATTAATTAATTGCCCCGACTCGTTTGTAACTATCCTAGTAAATTGTGTGTAACCGATTGCATCAGCCTACGAGGATTGATTTGACATTGACACGCCGCGCATGCGTATTGCCCTAATTCCGTGTAGGGATCCTGTGGGCGCAAGACGCCGCGATATACTTTTGTGCACGAGGAAAAGAGATGGCTATAGGGTACGCATGACGGCTGTTGAAGAGAGATCGGTAATATGGCCGACAGCTAATGCATCTGCATGCATTTTAAAGAATGGTGTGTTTGATGCAGAAGACTTTGCCCTATAGGAATGTTTTTTTAAAATCTTTTTACAAAATTACGCGCGGCATTATAATAAAAAACAATAATATTTTGATATTATAAATTTATTTTTAATTACATATTACTGTACCTAAATGTAAAATCTATAACCTGTATATGGTTTATCTATACAAATAAATAAAATTGAAGTGTCTATTTGTAATGTCAAAATAACAGCTTTTTATCTAATGCATATGAAAGTATATAAGGTACCTATACGAAAACATCTATTTTTAAAATTATTGTCTGTCTGTGTGTTCCAGCTAATCTCCGAAACGGCTCAACCGATTTTAACGGGACTTTTACTGGCAGATAGCTGATGTTATAAGGAGTAACTTAGGCTACTTTGATTTTAGAAAAAAAAATGGGGCTCCGCAGAGACAAACACTTTTTAGTTAAAATCTACGCGGTAGAAGTCGCAGGTAATAGCTAGTACTGTATATAATTAGAAATATTTAAAGGAAAAGTTCCTAAAGTAAAGGTACACGTGTATAAATTGTGGTGCATTGACCTTAAATCTCGCGGTACCGGAAAATGCTCCAAACACTTACAGCTATAGATCGGTTGTCAGCAGCAGTAATATAAAATTTAAATTATAGCATAATTTGTATCCACCTACCTCGGATATGGTGGATCTGTCTATATCATAACTTACAACTTTTTGAAATAATTATGACAAAACTTTAATCGAAACCCTAATTTTATTCCGATACTCAATAAAATATGTAACATGTGTTGGTATAAATTTATGCAGATATTTGAATATAAATGATTCTACAGACAATTTACATAAATATCGATCTGTAGATAATTCAATGTGGAATACCATTGGAGGCTTGTTGTTTGAAATTCAATGTGTAAAGAGATAACGGCACCCAACTGGAAAATACGGTATTATCGTATTATTTTCGGTGCATTCATATTCTAATACCTATGATTTATTGAACGAAAAATACATTTAATATTTTTACAATCTTACCGAGAACAAGTCAAACATAAAGCTAGTTCAAAAAATTTATAAATTGTACGAGCCTCATGGAAATTGTAGACAGACATTGGGAATAAAATGTTCCTGCCTACGTGAGGTACGGAATAATTTGTAACAATATGTTGAGATAGATAGATAGGAAATGTTCGCCGGTACCATGCCATTTGTAACCGGGCTTCCCTACCTGTCCTTGCGATATCTACAAAGTCGTCAACCCACATATCCACCGAGCGACCTCTCAGAATAGATTGAATTCGTACAATTCAATAAAGGTGTTCAATTTCGAAAAACAAGGTGAAATTGCTAAGGCGATCATGAAATTCCTTGAATATTTCATTCCTGTTCTAATAAGTTGAGAAACTTTAATTTGGAACAGCGCTTAAACAAAAGCATTTCCATGGAAAGGCCCTGGCTGCTAATCGCTTCAATTTGGCGTAAGTAAATAAAAGTTTAAACAGATTAAACTCGGTAACGAGGGCTGCCGGGGGTGGGACAAGAGTGGAGGCACAATTATCTCGTCCTATTTTCCCTTCTAATTTCACGTTAGGTCTACCCTTGAAAGGGAAATGCAGACGTGCGTTTAAAAATCGCAATGTCAAATATCAACGGCTTGCACAATGCCTTAAATGTAATTTGTTTTGTTTTACTTTTTGAGTTGATTTACACGTAATTTGATTCGATATTTAGGTAATATGTTAATATTCTGTGTAAATTTAATACGTTTTCTGATAAAAAATCTCAACGTTTTAAACTACATAAGAGCCTAACTTTCTAGTAATACGCGCATATTGAACGTCTTTCGTGCAACGACGGCATCGATATTATGTTAATTGGAAGGCGTACTCTAAGTAAAGAACGATTCATAGAGCAGATAAGTGCTATCAGTACGTTGAAATCAACCCAAAAATCTGATCATTATGATTCTTTAAACTTCGATCCAATATCAAGCTTGTCACTAAGTATATTGACAAGCTTGATATTGGATTAACTTAAGTAGGTACTAAAAGTTCCAACACATAAGTGTCTGCAACAAATTCAAGCGTACCAAAGATATTTCAAACGATAAGAGTTGATTAAGTGTTTTGTTCAATGACTTTTCTTCTATATATTTAATGCTTCTTGAACCACAATTTTAAATATTGGTCGTGTATTGATAAATCGCAAAACGAAAGTCGCGAAAGACGCAAGTCTGTAGGTATGAATGCTATCTTCTTACTAAAGCATTTCCACACACCCTCAGTTTTTCTCACCATTGAGTTTCACACTCGTGGCTTTTTGGGTTATTGACAATTCTGCTCATATCAAAAGACAACCTCACTTGCTCGAGCGATCAGAGCAAAATTGCAAAAGTTTAGCCGAAATATTTTCTTAGTAAAAATATTTATTTAACGTAATTTTCCTTGAACCTTTTAAAATAATAAAACATATAAACAACATACCCTTACTGACTCGAAATATAATTTATTTTAGAATACAGTTATTATTACCATGTAATATAATATTAAAGATATAAATTGCATTTGATATCTTTATTGTATAAAAATGTTTATTATCGGAATAGAATCACAATAATATCAAATTACAAGAAACATAAAAATATTTAATTATAAAATGATTTGACAGAAAACATCTTTATAATCTTTATTTAAAAACATATCAACTATAAATGGCATACATCTGCGAATAGAGAGTTCACAACACAAATATAATATTTGTTTCGGTTAACTCCACCACGGGTTGTGCGATAAGCAATGGCACTTCAACTTTCAGGCCTGCGTTCAACCAAAATTAATATTTGTGTTTTTGGCAACCAAAAATTTCGGCGCAAAATATTAAAAGCCTCGCCGGACGAAGGTTTTAGCAGTCGGTACACACTTTCACAATGCAAATGATCGCCAAAACATTATTTGTAAAAGAAATGACAATAAAATTAATGCAAATAGGGGTGAAAATACTCGCGATTATTCTCATTTCTTTTAGTCCGACGACGAAAATATTATAATATTTTACAAGAGCAAGAGTTGTTACATTAGCATACGAATCGGCGTAAGTTGATATCATTGAACTTTATTAAGGAAAGCCCGCGATAAACACCCCATGCCGCTATGATTCCATAATCTCATCCAATTATGCTTTGGTTTTATTCTGATAGATGTACTTCAAATCATAAATATTGCTGAAAGAAATGCTTGCAGCTACCCTACGCATCGCTACATATAATTATAAGCAAAGTTTAATCTTTATCGTTCATACATCAGCTACATATGTTTGGAGATACATTTGTGATCTCCGTAAACAGGTTTGTTCTGCTACGCTACAACAGTCAAAGAGCCATTATGAGAACTACGAACTAATGATGAGAAGCATATTCTAATAACATAATAGATATACACGAATATCTCATGGAATGGACACATTTATGGACGCTTAACGGTCGTGGTGAATATTTGACAGGTACGTTTAAATCTGCCTATTTATTATCACCGCCGATAATTCTGACAGTTCTATCAGCGTGTCTGATAAGTAAATATGTTTTTTTATTAAAATTAGCCGTCGGCCATCTTATTGTAATTCCATTAGATATCTTATTACATCACATTAATTTAAACTTAACGTTAAATTCTAAGGGCATTAACACACCGCAGTCTGAATAAATTTTCTTGTATTTCCATAATAAGAAAATTAGAGAACTGTCATGGCATTTGCCTCGAATTTCTCACGTTACACTTTCATGTAGGTATTAAACATGAGGTTTGACTAGTCACCGTCGCCGCCCTGGAGCAAACATGTTAATGGAACCAATCTCTTTCAGAGCGGTTCTGTCGATGTGACGTACATACGAAGGCTGCGTCAGTAGCGCCCCCACATCGTGCCTCTATTTACATGTTTTTCTAATCTACATCCTGATATTGGGTTCACTCGTGACTTGCATTGAGCGGGCATTATTAGCCGAGCTCAGGATTGTCTTTAAGATTAAAACATGTATTAACATAATGCGTCAGACAATAGGACGCCCAGTATGGTTTACTCTTATGAGTAGATATGCTGCGAGATCACGTATTGTTTAAGATTTAGTGTCTTATATATAAAGATTTTCATCGGACAAATTGTTGCATACCTATCGACGGTGAACATCAGTCTTATCACAAATCTAGAAGATGATAATCTTAGTACTTAATAAATTTATTTGTGCATAGACCTATATCTACATATATCCTGTACAAATATATAGAGATATATGACACTCACAATCAACTAACTATATATTTTCAAATCTCACGTATTTTTATTTCATGATTTTAGTAACAGATAACGCTAAATAAAATTTTGGCCCTCCATTTAACCCATGATCACACGCAAATATAAACTACAGTAATGTGCTCTATTATAATTAATCTTTTACATAAGATACCTAACCATATCTATCAATAGGTATTCTTTAGTATACTTGCATCGCACCTCTTGATGCAAAGTGGGGTCAACGCCTATGCCAGGCAAAGTGTAATTCTCGTAGCAAACCTTTGAGGGTTAGAATGTAGATGGTAAAAGGCCCA
The DNA here is from genome assembly GCA_963564715.1 of Catocala sponsa. Taxonomy (NCBI): domain Eukaryota; kingdom Metazoa; phylum Arthropoda; class Insecta; order Lepidoptera; family Erebidae; genus Catocala; species Catocala sponsa. The sequence continues at coordinate 16,950,228 of OY751337.1, read as the reverse complement.
CCCATTAATTACAAGGGACGAAATGTGGGTGTATCGTCTCTGCTTAATCCTTGAGGAAAATATTCGGTTTGGCGTGAAGCTACGTCGTATAAGCTGGTCTTTAGTAAACTATACTACTAGCATCTTACTTAATTGCCAAATTAATATGTGCAACGTAAGGTGAGCAATAAAAATTAGAATAATGTCCTCATTTTAAATTTAGACCACACACGCAATATGAGAGACATATATTATAATTATATTAATATGCATTGCGAATTAACTACTCATATAATATACTAGCTGTGCTCCGCGACTTTACCCGCGTCAAATAATGATTACTACACTTCTCTTTTGGATCACTGCGTCATTTCAGACTGTCTATAGATAGATATATATGATATACAACCTTCCTCAATTAAAGGACGATCTTAAACCAAAGGAATTTATCAAATTGAACCGGTAATTGTAAGATTAGCGCGTTCAATATATACGCGTCAGATTTTTATAATTTAAATATATGTTGCACATAAAGATTTAAATTTAAATGATTAGTATACGGTGTTAATGACAACTTCAATTATAAAATTAGTATAACTGTTTCATAAGCACAGATTGCTTTTTACACCAGAATACGATTTACTAAATACCTATTATAAAAAAATACTAGTACGTGCCTAAATTCTACTCTAATATTTCGCTTAATATTGCATAAGCCGTGACACGACAAACAAAGCTTAGCCTTTGAATATAATAAAGGCCACACCAGGTATCGTTTTACCTAAACAAATGTAAAACAAACAGAAATAACATTTCGAACTTTAACATTTCGCGTTCAAAGGGCTGCAGACAAAACAAAGGGGACTGAACAACAAAAGTTCAAAGTATTTGCATTCTGCAGATCCCGCGAAGGCTTTAGTATAAATAGTATAGCTGGGAATAATTGTGGCGGTGTGTAGTGTACCTCGATGTTTTGCTACTAACAACTACGTTTGTTGTGTGGGTTTTCATGTGTGGCCTAATGGTGAGCGGCCGCGGGCTGGACCTTTATTTTCCGAACCAATATTTATTTTAGTAATTAGAATGTAAATTTTATAATGTTTCGATATAAAGTTAGATGATGTATTGTCAAGTTATCTTTACGTAAGAATATATTTACGGAATGTAGATATAATAATTATGTCCCTGGTTGTATCTATTAGACAAAATATTACATGAGATATTGAAAAGTACTTTTAATGAGGCTAATATTACCTACTACGTTCTGAGTTAATAAATATGTTAATTTATACTCGGTACACTACGTACATTCATCATTATCGAGCATTCAACTTCCTAATTTAAAAGTTTTGCACATTAATAATTAGCAAATATTTAATTTTGGCAACTATCTACCGTAACGATATACGCAAAAATATATAATAAGTGCTAATTGTTTAATAACCTCTGAGTCTTCTTCGAAGAGGTTAATAAAAACACTTTGTGGGTCTGTGTGTCTGTCTGTTAGTGACAGGCATAGCTCCGGAACCACTGGACCGAATGACTTGTGACTTGGTGTGCAGACACCTTGGGGGTTATCCCTCGGTCGAGTTTGAATATGGGCCCTGGGGGTCAAAAGACACTCGAGATATAGGGGTCTCAAGGTCACATGTATTTTAAATGGCAAAATGGCTTCATTTATATGCAGAGTTGTGGTGTGCTGATTCGAGTTGGTTGCTGCTGTTTGCTGTCAAGTTTTGTCTTGTGTTGCGTTTTGCAACATAACATGCCCAACAGTGGGCATGATGCCCAACAATGGACATGATACCCAACAATGGTCATGATTTCCAACAGTGGACATGATGCCCAACAGTGGGCATAATGCCTAACAGTTGATATGACGCCTAACAGTGGGCAAGATGCCCAAAAGTGGACACAAGGCCCAACTGTGGGCATCATGCCCAGCAGTAGGTACGATTGACTTGTAACTTGGTGTGCTGACACCTTGGGGTCATACCTCGGTCGAGTTTGAATATGGGCCCTGTGAATCAAAAGACCCCCGAGATATAGGGGTCAGAATGTCACATGAAGACAAAGAGGTTGAATCCTGGGTTTTTACACCCATCTCGTTCTAAATAGGTATAATATTATTCATAGCACACTTCACACACCTATTCCTAAATAAAAACGGAAATTAAAATATATTAACTGAAAAATAAAAGAGGAAGAATAGTCTTCATAAAATTTAATTCTATATAATATAATAGCCTCTTTTAAGTACCTACGTATTCATAACAATTCATGTTATCAAATAAACAGTCCATAAAAAAGACGTTTATTTTTTTTACAAAAGGCAATAAAAACTGGCCGTTATGGCTTTCACTTTCAACAAAAAGTTTAAAATTGAATTCAACTAGATTTCACTTTTCTTATAAAACATGCTACCAATTCATAACAGGTGAACATTGTCATTGTTACTTTTATTTTTATTGTCTATTGCTACCGTATTTTTTTCACTCACTTGTTCTATTTAAGTTTAGAAAAGGTGTTGTTTTTTAGCTTCCGAGGTAAACAAATCACAGCGCTCATAAAAATGAGTGAACGTGAGTGATTCATAAAATGCCGAGAGCTTTATATTTTTTTAAATTAATGTCTTAAGCATAAAAATACTTTTGAAGCGGCTAAAAGTAAAACAAACTAGATCGCGTGACAGCGAAGGCGCATCATGGTAATTTATCAGTTATTCATGGTTCTAAGAACAATTACAAGTTTGTTAGTCCACCTTAGAAATTCATTCATAATTTATTTATAAAAATATAGCAATAGTTTTGAACTTGAATAACTTTATTTAAGTTTAAAAATATTACTACTACTACGCAATAACCCCACTTTCTATTAGCAAGTGGGGTTATTGCGACCTGCTTGTACCGCTTAATATGAATTTTACTCCGTTTTCCAAGCTTTATTTTTAAGAACATAAATATATACATACCTGTACTTTAACATGTTTAATGTGCTATAATAGGTACTGTAACGTAATGTATTGATTTGACAAAGAGCAGCAAGGGTATATATGTACTTCTTCCGCAAACATTTATAGATCTAGTTAGCTAATGAATGCACGACTAATTAATACCTGTATAAAGTATAAAGTATTTCGACTGGTCTATTAAATCCCAAAATTATTCAACGCCTCATTTTAAATTACGTAATATGTTTGAATCCATTTAGTTAAAATGTTTCTCTATATAATATAATTTAACTTAAATTCCTTTTGAATTCTGATTGAAGGACTCTGTAGAAATTAAGAATTTCATGCTTTCCATTTCTACCGAATCATCCAATCAATGACCAGCTGAACACCTGTGCTGAATGCTAGCACTTGTAACATATAATAACCTTCCTCAACAGTGCATACCTTCTGTCATTATATAAATAACTAGATTTTGCCCGCGGCTTCGCTCGCGTAAATGTAGGTTAGGTTAGATTTGCAACACAACTTTTTTATGGATGAATCCCTACATCCCTACATCATCCTACTGATAGCGTGTATGCGAAATTTCATGATGATCGGTCAAATAGTTTAGGCGTGAAAGCGTAAAAAACAAACAGACTCAAATTCACATTAAATTTAAGTTAGGATATGTAAGTACCTATTAAATTTCAATTATTTACTAAAAATATACGACATAGTTTCATTTCATCTCAATTAATTTCATATACCTACCTACATTACCTACCTACTTATTATATCAGTGGGACATTCGCAGCGGCACACTAGATTATAGATATGGTGGTTAGACACATTATATTTTTACTTATATCTGGTATACTAAGACTGGACAGATTAAGTGTAACGGTAAACATATTTTTTAATGTTTAGTCACCCATGAACATGGTTGCTGAAAATCAACTGAAACGCCGGGAAAAGTGTAAATTTAGTTTTTATATTTTTTAAATTATGTTTAAATAGTGTTAATAAACAACAAAATTAAATCCGTATAAAGTAGTTGAATTTCAACCTATATTTTAATACACTTTATTTTTTATTTCAGAGCCGCTAATTCTATAAACTCGGGCCACACACAGCGAGCAGCCGTTTATACTGGGATGTGTGCCTATAAAGCAAGAGTTTTTAGTTACCGCTCATTCGAGCTAAGTTCGCTCGGGTCAGAACGATCCGGGTTAGACCATACTATCCAGACAGATAGTAATGATGCAGGTAGATACATATGACGTCATAATGCGACCCTTGTTTTACTCATGTTTGTGTGAGGTAATTCTTTCGGTGTTGTGTTTACCTGATTTGGTCCGACCAGTCTAAGTACATTGCGACTATCTAAATTAACTATTGTAGGTCACACATTGTCTCACATATTTTTAGATGCGCTTGATATACACAGAATCCTGATAGACAAAGTCAATATCACTGCCCGGGTAATTAACTGAAATGATTGGATGGCGTCTGCGCTTACATTACTGGAAGACTATCTATCTATGTATACCTATAGGTTTTAGGTTACATATTATACAAAAGTATGGGTGATACCTACTTAGTTATACATATATAGGTTAAACCTTTTCTTTCCATGCAGTGTGGGTGTTCAAACCCGCGACCCTTAGCGGGAAAAGGGCTAAAGAAAGGTACCCGGTTTCCAGAACATTTCTTTTTCCAAATGAGCATTTTATACCCCATGTGCCCCACAGCTGGGACTTTTTCCTCCCAAACCAAATGAGTTGGAATAATTTAATACTTTAAGAATATATCTTTTGTTGAAAGACCTAGCTAAACTGGACCGTACTCAGTGTAAGCTTGTTAAAGCGCAAGGTTAGTAGCTAATTACGTTGGCTTAGTTCTTTGTCCTTGTGACACAATTTACATAAGTCGTGACCGTATTAAGAATAGTAAAATTAGAACTAGTTGGAAATACTAAAAAAGTACTAGCCTACGACCCTAGCTTAGATGTGTATCGCTCTTAGCTTTTGCGACTTTTCAATAGCATATAGGTATGTAGGTAAATAGCAAATGACTTTTCTAGCTTATACAATTCCGTACGATTAAAAGTGATTGATGATTGCATATTTATGGTTTCGACTTCGTTTTATTTAATAAAGAGATTACCATAGGAGTACGAAGTGTGAAAAAGTATGTAAAGAACTTAAAACATAACTATCGGAATATGCGTGTAATATAATCCGCGGATCGAACCGGGACCACCTCACGATCACATGAAAGTTAGCAAAAACACCTATGCCATGAGACCATCAAAGCAATCATAATTAACTAAATAATTATTTAATATAGGTATTGGCACACAGGATTTGAATAAAACTAAAATACCATAAATAAGAATACCCTTAGGTATATACGTTAATTAATACGTCTCATTTACATGATTTAATTAAAAGAATAAAACTACTATTAAGTATGTAAATAAGTAAATAAGATGTAGCAGATGCAACTCAGGACATCAATGTGAAACGATGCTCATCAAGCCTCGTTAGCGTTGCACAAAATAAAGAAACGCTGATTAAATGAACAACAAAATGAAATACACAAAAACATCTATGAGTAGTTAGGAGTAGGTACCTACCTAAAAGAAGAAAATCTCTAAAAAAGTATATGTTTGCTGTCTTTGGATTTAATGGAAAACATAATTAATCTAATTATTTAAAAATATATTTTCTCAAACGAACAAGTTGGACTCTATCTGATATAAAGTATCATTTACGAAGACATGGTCTGTTAAATGGCCAGCTCTAGGTACCTATGTTATGATTACTCATAATAATGTAGCAGTATATGGCAGTTGATGCCAAAGACTTTGTTACTAGAAGTACATTAATAGTGATGGGCAGTTTATCCTTCGTAAAATATTTCACTGGCAAGGTAGACACTGCTAGACACAGTAGTTTATCTAGCCTAGGCATGAATTAGTATTACAAAATCGATTTCCTTTACATAGCGTGCTGGCACTGGAGAGTTTCCGCCTCAAAATAAAGGAATTCAGCAAACTAGCTGGCTCATTAAAGCCAACCGTCCATAATAATTCTGTCCAAATTATAGAGAAACTAGAGGCAAGTCGGCTCAGTAAATTATGCAGGTAAGCGATTTGAAGGGTAAGTCAAAAATAACCCCGTCCAATGGCGTGTCACGTCCCCATCAACTCGAGATGAAATATTGTTTCAGCCAGAAAACACGACACACAATTTTTTTTGCCATTTCTCCTACGATGGTCCCAACTCACGCGATTCTCACCTAAATGACAAAATGCTGTGTATATTTTTTAATATATAACTTCCTTATAGCTACTGTTACTCAAATAAATGTAGAAAGTAACGTAATGATGGCGGGCCGCCGGCTTTATTTGGGAAAATTTGTTGTTGGAAATATTTAATTTGGTAATAGTTTATCTAACATCTAAGTTACTGTTTTGCGTTATATATACTGTATTTAATTTTTTAGAAATAATAGTTTACACGAGCCTATCTATTGTTTTTTTTATATTACCGATGGTCCTAGCTTAATGGTCAGCGGTTACCATAGCATACGTGAGGTGCGTGAGTTGTACCTATCACATTGTCTTTCCTACAATAAAGTAGTCAGGAGACCCTTTTTTCCCAGTCGAACTGTGCCAGTTTGTGCTTACTCCGAAGTTTAATCTAGGGTTCTATAGTGTTCTACCTACAGTACCTACCTATATTTTTATTTATTTATTTATTTCGGCTTACCAACAACTACTTATACTAATACACTTTTCTTTTACATAATTAAATTACATAATAGTATAGTAGCCTTTTACAGGCAAGCACAGCATGCACAAGTTTCGTAAAGTTAATAAAGCGAAATTTAGAAAATTTATTTAGACACAATATGTATGTAAATAATTATTTAGGCAATATATAAATAAGAACTATAACATTAATATGCAATCTAATAATATATTATATAACACTAAATATTAAAAATTATGTAAGTATACAGCAAATTTAGAGTTTACATCACACTGATAATATATTAAAATCTTCTTTGCTTTATATCAACCGTTAATTGATCTTATTTACATACTACAGTGACCACACTTGCGTAATATTCTAGAATCAATTTCCTGATCGGATAGAATTATTGTGATTTTATGCAAAAGAATCTTCAATCATCCCAAACTGTAGGACGAATGCCCGGTGGACGGCAATAGCCCTGTCTTCTATTACATGGTAATCGAACGTAACTGGTTAGTGTAATGTGGGTGTAACGTGCCTCTGCTGACCCACCGGGCAGACACCGGCAACATGCTGAGTAACCAAAAAGAAATGCGCAGTGAAATCACTTTGTATGTATATTTTTCTTTTAGGAAACGTCTCACGTCTTACTGAATAGGCTAAAGGCATTTATAAGCATACATCTACACTAATATTATGAAGCTAAAGAGTTTGTTTGTTGGTTGAACGCGCTAATCTCAGGAACAACTGGCTCGAATTGAAAAATTATCTTTGAGTTGGATAGCCCATTAATCGAGGTAGGCTATAGGCTATAAACATCATGCTGCGACCAATAGGAGCGGAGCATCAATGAAAAATGTTGCAAAAACGGGGAAAATTATATGAAACAGACGAAGTTTCGTGGGTCAGCTAGTATCATTATAAATGTTAAATTAACTGATGCTGTTATTTAAAGAGCAATGTTTTCACCTGCCGCGCATCTATTAATACGATTTTTTTTCTACAGAGCTATTAGTATTCAACAGAGGTTCTCTATCTGCTATGGTATATACATGGAAGTGCCAATAGCTTGACTGTTACGTTGTATTGAACCCACTCTTAATAAAAATATCGAGAGAGATAGGCATTAACAAGAATCTTAGCCGGTAGTAAATAACAAAAATCTACCTATCGTAAAGCTACATATATTTCTTCAAAGTATACGTGTAGATATATAGCTATATGAAAATACAAATATAGGAAAAATATCAAAGTATTACGAAAGAGGTCACGGGGCGCGGTGAAACTATTCCCCTTCTTATACAAATTTCACGAGGACAGCTCCAATACATTTTGCATGAAGCTCTGTGTGACGGAAAACTTGAATTTTGTCTTACCAAAGTTTTTATAACTATTCCTGTATGGAACGAGTTGAGTTGTATTTAGAAATTATATTTATTAACAAAACCTTAGATGTAGTAGATACGTCTTTTAACCTACTATTTTTCGTATATCGTATTTAGCTGTGTTATACAAAAACAGCATCTCATTTATCAATCTTCGCTACTGTGATACTTATCATTGTACTTAACGGATCACAATATTATTGTACTTTTATTTAGGAAATTATAGATGCAGAATTCATATAAAGTTCAGGAACGGTACTGTTGCACAGCACAAATATGATTTGTTTTATCCTATAAAAAAAAGGATAAAACAAATGTGATTTCTTGCTAGCCAGATTAAGTTATCTCTCATAATAAGTGAGATGTTGTAATAATTCCGTAGCATAACAACACTAGCTATATTAAACACCGTCTATCGCACTTTCATAAAACTAAAGTAGGTATCCGAACACGGTATGTCTCATGCAAAAAGAAATAAATGTAAACTGTTTACAATAAATCGTATTACTTTCATTTTCCTATACTAGTAGATATAACAAGCCCATTGTAAAAGGGAGAAACTTAATTTAAAAACGTCTAATTTGAGTTAAAAACTATCTTATTCTTTAAGTAATAACATTTACTTGCAACGAAATACAATCGAAACAAACCTATAAAAGAAAACACAAGTATTGTAAGACGAATTCAAAGAGTTCCAAACCGGCAGTGACTCTAATCGATATTCCGAATGAATCCCACAGTCTAGACACGGCCTTATTAAAAAAAACACAAGCTACACGGGAGCGGGACCAGGGTCGTGTCACAAACGCCATGAATGGACGTGTAAGCTGACTTGAATTACTAATAACTTTGTACCGTGGCGCCTTGCACAGGCATGATGACGAAATGTTATAGGGAATAAGATTATAAGACATGATAAGTAGGAAGGTATACGTGTCTTGGTAAACGATATTGCATCACACGAACCATAACTGAACTTACAAAAAAGGTATGTGCACATTAAAGGCAAGGAATAAACACTACTCTCATATTAAAACTGGTTTACCTACATTCTTGGAGGGTACGCTACAGATTTGCCACTCATTTCATCTTACTTTTCATTCATGTGTTAAGATCTATGTAACGAAAGAAAGCTAAGGCCGTCTGTGACGCATTTCTATATTTTATTGCTGATGCGCTACAAAAGCGGAAATCTTACAACATTGCATTTTTCTATTCGGTGAATTAGAAAATTATCGCTCACTACGCGCCGTGGAACTAATATAATTTCTTTGGAGTTACGATTATTGACGACTAATTATAATATAATATTGTCTCTAAAATAAACGTAGATACTTTATAACTACACAAAATCGCCGAATATCCTGATACGGAAAGGATATCCTTCACACGAAACTATATACTTTTGCTGGCATAGAGGTCATGGCACTAGGTTTTTCCTCCTGTTTGTTTGGTACTTCATCACGCACAATGTATCTAATATGGGATTAGACTGCGACAAACATCGCATTCTACATAACACAACCACTGAGGGTAATCCTCCTACATCAATAATAATGTATCTCTTATTTTTTCTTTACCGTGTTGTTCATATCTTCAGAGTTTAAATATCGTACTGATTTATATAATACTGGCTATATTTTATACCTAGTATGAAAGCGAAACTTAATTTTTTTATTGTAATTGTATATCACTTTTGCTATTAAATAAATCGAACACCTGCTTAGATAACAGACAAATTAATGTCAAATCCATTAACACTATAAATTTGTAACCATTATGCTTAAGAATATATATTAGTCGTAAAATCGTAATTGAATTCTAATAGAAGATTTAATTATGACGGCATACAAAAAAAAATCAGAAGGAAAAATATATCAGAGAAAAAGTTTATCAAGAAAGTTATTTATCAAAGGAAAGATTTATTCAATATCTTGGTGTAGATTTCAGTTTAATCAGGAACTCGAGTTTGCCTTCCGATTGAGCATTTTCCTTTTCCTCGCTCCTACATCTCTGAAAATTAACTTATCATACTTTCTACAAATATTATACCAAAAGAGAAAAGTTTTGTGTTTTTATCGGACTTACAGAAATTGTTAGACTGAAAATGTGAGTCCATTCTACTACTACGTACTGATTATTATGATGAAACTTACTACGCTATTTAGCTAATGCACTATTTTAGAAGGAATAATCTTTAGAATACCAAAAGGTATTTAGAGAAGATACGCCATTGAGTTATACCAAGAATTGAAGTTGAAAAACGTAGGTATGTAGCAATACTAAACGGCAGTCAATAATATTACAATGACATGTCATGTCTAAACTTTTGTTTACTTAATGTTTTCCTCCAGTGATTTAATGATAATGATGATAATGAATTTATTTTATTTCAATATTAAAGAATATGTTATTTCCATATTTAAAAGAGAAATAAACAAGTTATAGAAAATAAATCCATACCCATCGGTATAGAACACTAAGTTCGACTTTTCTCGGGTGAAGATCTAGACATTCTAGATAGAGAATGACATTCAGAGAGTTGGCGACGTCAATACGCCTTAAGAAAATAAGTCAAACAGAAGCCGAAATAGAAAAAACAAGAATAGCCGGACAAATTTCACATTAATTTAAAACAGAAATATGGTATTCGGTCATTCAATTATGTCTTAAGATTATGAACTAGAACTGATAGTAAGAGAAATAACAATAGAAGTAAACATCGAGACAGTATGATTACATTTTATGCCCATAGTACCGCCAGTAACGTGTATGAAACGGATTGAAATATAGCCTGACTGTTTGTAGATATTGCCTAGACATAATATTGTTCAAATTGAATTTTCACTCGATGTAGGTATTACAGTATATATAGTTGCAGGTATTTGCTAGTGAACTGATTAAAGTAAGTATTAAAGAGTAAATAAATTAACAAAGAACATGTAGGGAGAAAACTAAATACACAGATGAATATTCGTTTGTAAGTTTACCTTAGTACTAAATTATTTTTATAGGTAGGTACCTATATTAATTGGCAGAACGCCTTCAGACATAATGATAATAATTATACATTCTAATTGTAATATTTCAGTGTCATATATGTGTATTTGAAACTCAAATATGATGTAGATTGTACCCGTTTTACGTTTGTATTATATAAATTGAAATGCGAGAATTAATTGCGAATGTAAATTAAATGTAATTAAAGGCAAACTACCGCCCTCTATTGGACACAGTACGAAACACCACATCGAATCAAAGAATTTACTAATAGAAAGACTTTACAAACGGGTTTACTGCCTGTTACATCCCGAGAGTCGACCTCGGTACCTGACGAGCGGTAGACATTTTGCCAAGCACTGAACCAGCAACGCAGGCTATAAATCATATTCAAGTGTGTTCATTACAATAATAGGTATGTTTCCTGTGCGGCGTCTGATTTACGATGTCTGTAGAGGGGCGGCCATCGTGTGAGATCACAGTAACAGATATCCCTCATAGCTTCGTCCACTCAACTTGTCGAAGCAAAATTTTTAAGGTTTATTAAGTTAGTTAATTGCACAGAACATCTACTTAGATATAAAGGTAGGTATGAATTCATGAATTTTAATTTACTAAAGTTTTAACTCGAGATAAAACGCTCCGAGATTCTTGTGTTAATCTTCGTAATTTGTACTTTGCTAATGTAATACATAAAAAATGTTAGGTTTAATACAATGTCTCATACGACTACGATAATTTAGAGAAATAAATTTAGTGCTACAATCAGCTGAATGTACAGAACGCGACATAACATAATTCGAAATGAGTTGAAGACAAAGTTGCGATGGTCGCTACCAATGTTTATTAGTATGACTCTCAGACGGGAGATATAAGTTTAATTAAATTAAGAAATTTATTGATACAGTCACTTAGCGATGTATTCAGAGACATTGGGGAGTTTTGGCAGCGCTCCTTAGTCAGTAAGTTATCGCAGGACGGGTAGCGGGCGTCGAGCGTCGCGCGTCGCGTATACATCTCTGGGTCGCTCTGGGGCCACACACGATGGTTTGTTTACTCTCACTAAATGGATTTTTGATTGTTCCACTTTTGAATTATTTATATAAATCGTGCTAATTTGTGTACGTACCTATTTTTTTAGGTGTGAACGTTCAGTTTGAATACCTATGGAAAATAAACGATAAAGGCGATAAAAGCCCACGATGTCAGCAAAGATACATTAAACGTGGACAATAATTGAAGCAACCTTTTTATTTAATACGTTTTAATGCTCGTGACTTCCCCTGCGCTATCCCACGAGAATACACACTGAGATAAAAAGTGTCCAGGATATGTTATATCTGTTATTCTAATATAACGCGGTACGCGTAATATAGTTGGAAATCTCTAAACAATCAAACGTCTTCAAATACTTAGACTGATATAGATCCGTGCAACTTCCAACGAGATTGTCTAAAAACAAAAGAATTTAACCAAAAAAAAGACCCAACAAGCAATTCAATACCGCGCCTCGAATATCTACGCAACACAAATATGTGACACAATACGTAATCAAAATTGTTCTCAAGCCGGATTACATATTTTTCATCTGATGTTGACGCAAAAAGATGAACAAAAATAATACAAACAGCAAAAACATGGTGGGGAATTGCTTGTCGTTGTTTCTGTACAAATTGGGCGCCTGTCGGCGTCTACCATTCGCATATTGGCCAATATTACTCTCGATGCGCGTATTCGTGCCTATACTTTCACAGAGTATTGGCATACACAACATGCTCTACGTATATGTATATACAACATGTTGTGTTTACAACTTAGCGTCGATATTTGTCGGAACAAAGTTGATCCGTGACGTATTGCGACAAAAACGTGCCACACTTGATATAAGAAAGTTTGATCATGTTATCGGGAGGAAACTTCTGCCCTAGTTTCCCCTCCCTTTTATTAGAAAAATATACAATGCCTATTTATAGTTGAGGACGGATTCCGAATATTTTGATAAGTTTCGTGCAGACTTTTCGGAGCGAAATGTTGGTAGGAATATTTGACTTAGCATGTTGACGCCCTATTGCTTTTTGATATCAGTTTTGTTCAAGCATAGTACAGATGGTTTGAACTAATACCAAAAACAAAACAATTGAAAACAGTCGCATTGTTGTATTTCTCGAAGTCCAACTGGAGGTTCCACAAGAATTTTAAGTAAATTGTTTAAAGTTTTCTAAATAAAAGTTTATCTACGAATATGGAGTTTTATTTTCCCGGTGTATGTGTGCGAGCGAATGATTTCAGATTTCAGTCGTCGTGTGGAGCCCGGACTGTGGAATTGGCCAGACTAAAATAACGAACGGACGTGCTCGGAAACTGTAAGGAATTATTTTTAAGTTCGCCTCTCTGGCAAATACACAAACAAAGATATTGGAACTAATAGAAAACACACCTATAGAAGTATACCTACCAAAACGAGCAAGAAAGCTTTATTTGAAGCTTCGCATCTACCTACGATAACTTGACGTAAGTAGGCACGGGGTAATATGCATGAAGAGAAAAGCTACCGTTCAAAGATTATACATACATATACCTTTCGTTATATTGAAGTAGACAGATCTATAGATATGTTTGTAGGAGCTTTCTTGTGATGAATGTAGCCTGTGTTGATTAAAGCAATTAGGGGAGATAGAACCCGCTGTTTAAATGAAAGCTTTCCCTAAATCAGTTTTAAATTAAATTTGACTTACGGCGTATTTTCTTAGGTACCTTCTCTTTAAACTACGCACTTTCTTGTAGTAGGCAAATAGTTTATAAATTTAAGAAAGAAAGAGTTTCAATGACATAAGTTTATTGTAATTAGACAGCTACTGGCTGGCTGCATAAATCTAATAAAAGATTTTTATTTTTCGGAGACTTTTAAGAGAAACCATATTGGACAGACAGATTTAAAGAATGAAAATCAGGCATGCTTTTTTATTTCAGTCTAGATTTAATTAATATAGCCGTCCATTTATCTGCAGTTTTGTAACTAAGAGCAAGAAAAGAAGTAAGTATGTATAGGTATTACCTATATTAATAATTCTATATATAGTTTTATATACACACCTACGGTGAACAAAAATCATAATTTCTTGCCTTAATTTAAACATTAATTTACCTGCAGGCTTGTTAAGCTCAGTGATTATCCCAAAGCCCCAAGAAAATACTATAGGAGGGTCGTCGTACTCTAGCCGATGTTTACCTCGTTCGACGTAAAATATTAAAAGAAAAACAAAAGTATAAACTTTTAACCTATGCATTTTACAACGTACCTACCTACTTTGTATTCGATAGATAAATGTTTTATAATCGCTAACCACGATCATCTATTCTTTACGGTTCGTATTCGGTACGAATGGACTAATTATTTTGTTAGGTCTGTTATTTGAGTTAACAAATTACATTTTCTTTATTTTTACCAACAAAATTGTTAGTATAAAATAAATATTTAACATCCTTGTATTTTAGTTACCTATTTGCTGATAAGGCAAAATTTCCAAAACATTCTCTTTCAGGAAATTTCAAGTAGGGACCATAGTGTACAGCTGTGTCCGCTAGATGGCAGTAGACGCGACTTTCTATTGCATGGGACTTAATAATAACTGGCTCTAAGGATACATACCGTCTTATTAAAACTTTGTGGCATATACAGGACTGTTGTTATATATTACGATAGTACTAGTCAAAGATAATTTTGTAAAAAAAGGTTACTTTTTCACAACAAATATTCATAGTTTATGTAGGCTGTTTGTTGCTATAAGTACCTACCTATTACATACTGTATATAATATATGTATATATGAAATGTAATGGAGACTTTTGTTACTCAATCAATCGCGTAAATCGTTTAACAGACTTGGATGAAACTTAGTACACAAATACGCCGATAGCACATAGAGTACTTTTATCTAAGTAATCCGTTCCCGCGGGAAAATATTTCAACATTGGTGTCATTAACAACACTTTACTTCTAAAATTATCAATAGATGGCGTTACGTACCTATATAGATTTAAAGTTGTGTGTTTTATTATATCGCACTAATCAAAAGTAAAAATGAGGACTTTAATTCGTAAAAACACTTTTCACACAAGTGAAGTTATGGGCAAAAGCTGTTATACGATAAAGTATAACTCACAATAATATGAACAGTATTCGAGATAAATATAGTAAGATTAGTAGGTATGTGTACAACCTTCGTTGTACCAAATCCCTCCTTATTCGATAAACGTTTTTTAATCGTTGTTTGTATCTCGCCAGCATTCTGTAGTAGGTAAGTCGTAAATAATAATCTGAGCAGCGAACGATTAATTAACAAATCAACAAGGAGTAAAACCATATATATAAAATTAAATGAAGACATAATAATAATAAATTCCAATTAGTCATATAGCTGCATGTTTATTGACTACAATAAATTTTTCTGTCGTCGAGATTTCATAATTAAATTTACCGTCTACCTGTTTTTGATGCAAATCATGTTTAGGTCGTAATTATCTATTGCATTTTGTGATTTTTTTACTTTACCATTTCTTAGACGGAATATAATCTGTAAGTTTACTATTAAGTAGGCAATATATACCTCTAAATTAAACTAAAGTAATCTGTTCTATAGGTACATTGCATCTGATAATGGGCATATCTTCATGGCAATCATAATTTCAATCAGTGCTTTGATTATGGTTTCTGTTATGAGTATATGGTGAAGCTTTGGTCTAAACCTATTAGCTCATATACCAACTAACATGATATTATGTAGACACAAAAATGTTCTTTAACCTAATAAGTTACAGTGGTAAGTACACAGGCGGCTAGACACACATAATAGGTTTTTAATTATGTGTGGCATTCAAACAACAATTTTGTTACATTTTGGTTACATTACTTTGAAATTTTTTATTGAATATAATTGATAGGTTAATAGGTAACAAATACTATGCTTGGGCAATATTATAGTAACATTGCGAGGGGCCTGAATAGACATTTATACAATTAAATGCTTAGCTTATACATCTTCGATAGGGTAAGCCGATATGTATTATGTGCACATTTCGCCAGCAATGTATTAACACTGATGTAATAGAGAACAAAGTTATTGTCAACATTAAGCATATTTCCAAATTCGTGCAGCTACTAAGAACGTTTTAACAGAAAAACACAATACCTATACATTTACTTGAATCGGCAATCGAATACGAGACTATTCAATCTACTGCAAATCAATAAAGATAACGAGGCAGATTAAAACAATTATAACGGACCGAATAAGTCTCTACACAAGCCTTACGGTAAGCGATTATAGACGTTGACAACATCTGGTAGGTAGGTATAATGTTCTTTCGACGCTATAAAAATAAATCGTTGTGCTAAGAGCATAAGGGATAAATTCCTGTGGTTTTCCTTTTGAGAGTTACTTAACAACCTTGTCTTGTATTCCTATGGTGAGTAGCGTATCCAGGCCGTCGAAGAGCTTAAGTACGCAATCTTAAGCTATGTAACTCTACTTATCGAATTAATGACTTGACTACGATATTTTTAAGGTACAAAGTAGTAGTATTTTTTTCCTGACAACTTTTGGGCTATGTCATTCCACTGTACTTATTATTATGATGATGAAAATGTATGCATTTCACATTTATCTACACTCGCATAATTTAATATAAGCTGAATCTGTTAACGTTAGACATGAAAATATATAAATGGCTACGAAATTAATAACTTTTAACTATAAATAATGTTAGTAGGTACCGTATGGTATTCTTTATTTCTATTAGCTAAAACCAAAAAGATAATAGGTGTGGCATATAAGGATATTCATTATTTTTCGCACGTACCTACATAGGTAGGTATATCTACGAAAATATGGGCAGAAGTCTATTTCACCCACATATCGCCAGCTTTTGTGTTTAGGTTTCACATAATATTGCCCTCTACGGGGATTTACATAGCATGCTGATACAATGAATTTGTTGATAGAAAAAGCTAATAACACGACTCGAGAATCGAGCCCGAGACCTTACATTCACATATCGCTGCGGCACACCACCGAGGTTGAGATATTCAAATTAGTTTATATCTATATTTAGTAGAAGGTAGGTTATCTGTTATTATTTATTCATAGTCACGCAGCTTAGCTAAGAGCATAGATAAATCTAATTAGCATAAATCTTTATTTAATTATGATTTATGAATAGCAATTTATATTAAACCTATATGTAGGTACCGAATACACGTGTCACTACTACATAATATTAGATATGTCTTAATACAAAAACCTTTTTACGGGAAACTCCCGAATGTAAGGCCAAAGGTTTACATACCTACATATTTCTTCATTATTTTTTAAACCATCCTATCTTTAATTCCTTCAACTAAAGTTGACCATTTTCAACGGCAGTGATATACATAGACTGATTTCCAGAGCCTAGAGAGAGAGAGGCGGAGAGAGAGAGAGATTATAGCTATAAGACTTAATTTATAATATTGAGTACCTAACTATTTTATGCTTATTTATAAAAGAAGAGATTTAACCGAGAAGTCTATTCAAACTGAGAAAAAGGAAAATAAAAATGGCTCCATTTTCAAACTAACGACTAGTATACCTAATAGGTTAAGAAGGACCAAATGTGTAAATAATTCAGCTGTGCTAAAATTTCTCTTGTACCTCTAACATTGGACGTAATGCTAGGCTATAGAAACTGTTTATCAATAGGCCGATTGCTCACTTGTCATCTACGTTGTATAAAAAAATCTTGGCAACTATCGATGGATAAAATACTTCGATCTTACAAACGATGTTCTAAGCTACATTACTTGATGTTACGTGGTGCTGTCGTGAGTAAAGTTCCAGACCTATACTGTCTGCAAGGAGATCAGTGCTCTTTGTCTCTTGTGTTGTAAAGCAGTGACTTAGTGGTACCGATTTCGATTTTGAGGTCTCGATAAGCGTTAATGGATTTCTTTTAGCCGTTTATTACTTGAACATATTTGATAAACAATTCGTATATTAGTGTGGCTAATACGAATTGTTTATCAAATATGTTCAGGTATTATTATTATTATTACTTACATTGTCAGTCAATAAGAGATCACAAAAAAAACTGTGTAGTTAAATTTACGTACCAAATATAAAAAATAAATTCCAAAAAATAAATTTCTCAACAGTTTGCTTAGGTATATCAAAATAGTGTAATATGACGTTATTTTTTATGACATCGTCAGATCAAAATGAACGCGTCTACAGATTATTATAACTGATTCTATTTTGAAGCGGAGAATTTTATACAACTTAGTTTATCTATATGATTAAATATTTAAAACTTAAAAAAAAGAAAATGTTAATGTTCGTCATTATTCACATCATTATTTATAACTAATATACCCCATGTAGGTACCTACATACCTATTGGTTTAAGTAATAACTCAAGGCAGAAAGTAAACGTTCATCCCTACTTTATCTTACGTTTAAGGGTTGTGTATTAAATGAAATGCATAAATGTTACTTTATGACCCAAAAGAATAATATTTTGATTTTATTTGATTTGAACCATATGTACATATATCGCACAAAAAAATACATGCTTTTTTGCTTCTTCATAATATTTATTTTCTTGTACAAATGGTAACAGAATATTTAAATTCTCATGTCAACTCTAATTATGTGTTCATTTATAAACTGACATTATGTCCAGTACCACATTTGATGATCTTACTCACAATTCATTACCCAACATTTTGTAGAGTAGGCTAGTAAATACTAAGCCACAAAGCTATAACAAAAAAAATATACAATTTTGTCAGTCATTCACTCTTTATTTACTCTACATTTGTTAAATATAATAAGTCAGTTTGGATACCTGCCACTATTATTCATAGCTCTAGAAAAAATATAGGTATGTAAAAATATTACAGTAAGACCTCATAAGTTAGTTCTTATCTAAGAAATCGAATGTCTTGTCTCAGACAAAAACGCCGAACATATCGTGCCAATACATACTTATATAAATATACACACCCGATCCATTTTATATTCTCTGTGCCCAATCTCACGCGAAGCCTGCCAAAGCTGCGGTGCCATAGATGTGCCATCAGCTTCAAATTTGAAATTGGAACGAATGGAACAGCCCCGGTAATGGAACAAGTTAGATGAGAGGGGAAAGGGGGAGAGAGCTCACTCTATCGCTTCACTCCGGGCAAAGTCGACGTCGCGAAACTTTGACTTCACTAAATTCCTCTAGATTGCTTTAGAGATGTAAAAAATATTTAGTTTGAGGTTATATTTACGCGATTTCTAAGTACCTCGCTTCTTTTACAAGTAAAGTATACTAGTAGTAGAATATCAGCTGTACGTAGGTACGTACTGTATATTATTGGTTTATAATGGTTAGTATAAAACATGTAGGTATATTCTTGTTTAAAAATGCTGTCCATATTGGATAAAGATTATACGCCTTGAAAAGTTTCTACATGAGACGCCTATTAAATATTCAGCCAGTATATTCGAATCTCAAATTGAGTCTATCTATATCTAAACGTTACAACGCTACCGAATATAAATCGGTAAATATTTTAAAACAAATTGGATATCCACTCACCATTTGTGAAAATGACGACGTAAACTAAAGAAATATTGCACAAGAATATTCTTATTTTAAAACAAAGTATAGGTATTGTTCGAACGGCTATAACTCGGTACGTATAGTTTTTGCTTCAACGTATCTACGTTACGCGTTATGACATTAGCCATGCCAATTGTCTACTTCACGTTTTGCTGATAACTCGAACAAAATGCACCGTTTCTATGTTATTGTAAAAAATCTACTAACATTGCTAGTAAGATTTACGACGCAATTCAGTTTAAGATCTACAATATTCCACTCTAAATGTTTTTTTTGAAACTCGGCTTGTTGTAACCTAGGTGATTGGTAAACGAAATATCATCGTTCATGTACCTAGATTTATTATTCACCAAAAGTTAAAAATATTTCCAATCGCTTCGCCTATTAATGATGATATTTATTACGTGTTCCAATAAGAATAGTAAATGGTCTATTAAGACTATTAAAATAAGAAATCATTTAAAAATAATCGCTGCAAAATTATCGTACATACTATAGATTATTATGATATAGCATTAACCCATACTCCTTTGTGAGACACAATTCGTAAAAGGACAAAAGAGAGTTTTATCTATGTGCCACGTCTCCGTCCTCATCTATTTACTCCGTGACTAACTCTAATAAGTGCAAGCCAACAAAAGGAACCGTCTAATAAGAAAACTAATTTAAAACTTTGGGACGGCACAGCAGCGCCGAATGCGTAAAGTTGGCGCCACTCGGTCGAGATACGAACCATTGGATCAGCGCCACCGTGCGGCGAACGGCTGAAGCTTTTCAATTGTTGTTTTTACGACTTATAGGGCCGTTAGTGTGCGTGAAAGCTCTACGCACACTTACGCATCGAACGAGTTTACTTTTGTGCGTGTGTTGAACTTTTTATGTGCCTGTGTTACGTCCCATGTACAAAAAGGTTGTACCATTGTCGGTTGTGTCCCATAGTTGTTATCTATTGGCTAGATAGATGGCATTGGGTGTAACGTAAGCACCCACGCGTGATATTATAAAACCTAGTATACATTAGAGCACTCACCAAAAATATTGCTGTCGGTCTCGGCGTGTTTTTCACACGTTTCAGTAAACACGTCTGGACAATATTGGGGCCGAGGCACGTGCATGCGAGTGGGCAGTGGAAATGAATTTAGGCACACGGGGGCACTGTAGGTGTTTAATTAAAACCGTAAAGACGTGCTGGCCAACGCGTGGTTTTCTCATAACTGTGATAAATTGCGGGTATATTTTTTTCACAAAGCAAAAAAACCAACCGCGTAGAAATGTGGAGCGAAACTGCATTGGCCATTGTTTAGTTTGCCAATTTATACGGGTCGGTTACACTTGCGACTTTTATTGAAGCATTACCGATAAAAGGAGTCATAATAGGTTTTATAGGCAGATTTTAATGGCGATGTGTTGAACAGATTTGCACTTCGTTCACTAGGTTACGAGAACGAGTTACTGAAACACCTACTTACTACTTAGTCAATATTACTTTTTTATCTGAATTAGGTACTTTTAAATTCCTTAAATATGTTATAGACTTCAAATATATGTATATAACGAAATAGAGATGTCTATAGCAGCCTATCACAAAACAGATTACAGATAAATACCTATTAACTGAAAATGAATGTGTCAATATTATATCCAAAAACGTGTTCTGAACAGCAGGCATTTTATAAATGACATCAAGCTGTGATGTAATTTGTATAAATTACGTCAATATTAGATATTACCACTAGTTTACCATTTAGTTGATAATTACAAAAAGTCTAGTATTCAAATATCAAAATTATGCATAATGATAAAAACTGGTATCCGTTTTCTTTTCATTTTGTCGAATAATAGGTATATCAGATTACCTTGAAATAGGTATCTATGTCAACATAAAAAAATTATCAAACTCCGCTCAAAAGCGACTCTATCTAAATATAACTTACATAGTAATAAGATAATCTCAGAAATACCATTTATATAACTTATAAGACAATAGTGGATTTTATTTCAGTTTATCACGACGCAAAAGAAAATAGCATTTTCATATTCCTGATAGAACTACAAGATTCCATTACGACTGTCTAATTTCCAATTTCAATCTAATCTTGATAATGTTCTCGAATGATTTTTCAATCGAGATCTTTTGATTAGCTATTCACGACAACAATGGACGGCCTTTATCGGTGCTGTTTATCAAGTTTAATATGCGTAGAAAGTCGGCTCCGTTATCGACAACAGCGAGAGGTTGCTCCAGTTCGTTATCGCGGATTTGCGCTCTGAAATTGTTATTGTGTTAGCTAGGTAGCATGTGGAGATTAGAACAAACGGTACAGAAACTTGCCGTTTCGTTTTACATCATTTTGAGGGAATATCACTGCTATTTGTGTGCCTACCAATATTGTAAACTCTAACAAGAATATACCTGCTGTCTTATTAGTACTGAATTACAAACCTATTGAATGTGATCATATTAGAATTTTTAAAAAATCTTGTGACGTAATCTCACATTGAAGTAATAATAACTCTGAGTCTTATTATAAGTAAACACTGTTGATGCTAGCAGACAGAAAGTGGATCAAAGCTGCAACAAAATTGCAGTCAAGAAGCTGCCAAAATCTATAACGGAAATTGTTAATCTGATGGATCAAGCGATATAATTAGATTCTGAGAATGGTTATTGGTGATACTGACACAAGGACAGAAAGTGTAATTTAGAGGTGAAACTTCTTTATTACTTTATAATAATGAAGAACCGAGGTGAAAAGAGAATCTTTAAATTAAACATTTATCTGCGCTTTGCCGTTGTAGGTAGAAAAATTGTAGTTGATTAAATTAAACGAAGAAAATATTTATATGTTTTATAAATGTTAGGTTTGTCTTTCTCCGTTAACACTTGAAATGTGCCAAATCTTACACTCCTTTACGCGCAATACGCCTAAAAAAGCTTCAAAGATTTCTCTTCACGTATTAATGTATTTAAAACAAGTCTGGAAAATATTCCTCTAAAAGATTTTTATATAAAATATCTTTTCATCTAGCTGTAATGATAACAACAAAAAAGGAAATCACTAAAACATTTAGTGTGCTAATTTTTTTAGGCGGTAGGTACAAAATTTGCGCGCGGCGCTTTCATATGCAAAGAGACATCGTGCCACATTTGTTCTCATATTGCCTGACCTTGGCCAAATGAAGATGAGAGATAACAATTTGCGTACAATGTAACTCACACATGCTCCTGCATAGGGATGCAGCGAATTTTTTTGTTGTAATTCGTCTGCTACACTTAAAGTACGCTTAAAGTCTTTCAGTGAAGGTTAAGACTTTTCTGCAGTACCTATTAGTTATCTACATATATGAAAAGTACAGAAAAAATACTTTCTTTTACATTTGCACAATGAAAAAGAAAGAATTATTCAGTACTTTTAAGAATGTACGACTTCAGAGTATAATTTACTTACTAATACCAGGAAGAAGTTATCGTAAACTTTTATACGATATACCTATACTTATTCTGTCCGAATAAGAAAAACTGTATTATTAATAAATCTTGTATTATAATATAAATAATCGAATTCCACACGAG
This sequence comes from Catocala sponsa, assembly GCA_963564715.1. Lineage (NCBI taxonomy): Eukaryota > Metazoa > Arthropoda > Insecta > Lepidoptera > Erebidae > Catocala > Catocala sponsa. Next base: position 16,926,948 of record OY751337.1, on the reverse strand, counting down.
ACAAACATTCGTGTGTACAGAAAAAAATTGTTCCGGTTCTATGTAAGTGTTCTTTGTTTTGTTTAAATGGCTGTAAAGACCGCAACCCAAACATTATACATAAAGCGCTAGGAGAGCTGGAGTAGTCCTTTTAAAGACCAAAAAATAACTACAAATCTATTTCTATTATATAATTTAGGCGTTATTGTTAGGCACGCATATTTTAATAATTACATTAAGTATATTGCGGAAAATGAAAATATTGTATTCTATATTTAAACCAGTAAGCTTTAGTCTCTTTGGCAACCCTACTCTCACATAGAAATGTCGCCTTTCATGCAGCCCTCCTCAACATCGTAAGCTGCACATAAGTATCTTCACAATTCTGCTCCCTTGGGTCCAGTTTTTATACAAAATTCCTGAATAAAGAGGGTATAGAATGTTGAAGGCCGATGGTCGGTCTGTCGATAATATATTAGATACATAAGGACTGTATAACAAAAGAATATTTACTATATAACTAAAGAAGGTTGATAAATGAACCACCAAAACATTGATTTGGTGTCCCACTTGGTATTAAAATTACACCCGCATTCGTTACGATTAAGTTTGTCATATTTTCTTTTGTATACCTAATAGGTACCGACAATATACCTATATATTTTTAAACCTTTTAACAATTTAAACATTTGCATCTCTTGACAATTTGCAGTCAAAAATATGAAATCATTATCATCTTCTGAAGGAGATACAAAGTTGCTAGGTTTAATGAGTCAAATCGTGTCGAGGATTAATCCATTGCTGTGCTATGGTATAGCCTTTTAAAATACCTAAACATAGTTGACTAAAATATACGGTTACTGGAACAAACACGCGATATAAATATATTGAGCATAAGAAATTATCAAATATTATGTTATAAATATATATTGTTTATTATAAGGCGTATCCTGATATTTTTTCCTGCTATCTTTCATATGAAATATTCAAATAAGGAACAACGCAATAAGCGACGCCTGCACACGTTGCGTGGTTTGCAAGTGACTTCAATATAGGATAATAACGGGCAGCACATGCACGGTCACAAAGACGCTGACCGAAGTCGACCTCACACCTCAGCTGATCGACCAGGCCGTTAAATCTTTACAACGTGTGACGTCACTCCATCTTTTTTTCCCAAATGATTTACAACCCATAAACCTTCCTCAATAACTGTACCGATTGTTTAACAGTTAACCGCAATATTTAAACCCTTTCTAGGTAGACCCGTTATTGAGAGCACTTTTTTCAGCAGCTTTTTGCTCCAGTTTCGTTTATTGTCATTTAAAAACTTGAGTCGAGGAAGTCGTTAACGTTATGCAATAATATGCAAAAAAGGGTTATTGGTTTTGTTTAGGACAATGTCCCTTTTGTGGAGAAGACACGTTTTGTGAACGATTTTCTTCGCAAACTATTGTTGTGTAATTTTATGCGCAATGTGCGTCGGTTTGTACTGAAATTTAAAGCTGGGCTTGTCTGCCCACGTAGGCACTGTTTTGGGTAGCATTCGAATGTATGCCAAGTGTCCTTCTTACATGACAAGTCATAAACTACCTGTATAAGTCTTGCCTATCACAATATTGCACATGTATACTAAAAGTATAAATAATCTATACTATGATTTTATAATATCTAATACAACAACTTTACAATACCTATTTTAGAATATAAGTAAATACTTTTTAGAGATCTTCCTTTAATTTTAGTAAGTATATAAATATAATTTGAACACGCATAAGTATAACCAAATATTACTATGATTATTTTATATAAGTAGGTATCTATATATTTTCCTGCAACAGTACCTATTCCAAACATATTTACTTTATATTAAAATAAAGTTTACTGAGGTCTAGACTACATGCATTTAACATTTCCCTTTACCTATATTATTTATTTAATCCTTATACTAATATTTAATAAGTAGATTAGAAGTAGGCTTTATAAAAGTAATCGAATGTACAATTAAAACAAAACTATTCTTAATTTTTGTTTTATAGGTAACTTCGTTAAAACAGACATCACATTGAAGGAATTAAACAAACCCCAGAAGCAGTACGAGCCAATAGGTAATAAATACAATTATGATTTTTATGGTTTTCTCATATTTATTTATAGGGAAGACAATGCACTTGTTGGGGACTATTTTACAATAATTGGCAATAAAGTCACATAATGGAAGTACTTATTGCTGAGAGGGAACAATAAAAATAAATTCCTTATAATATATACTATATAGTTTACAATATTAGTTCACATTATTAGATATTCATTGTATCTAAGAAATTTATAAAGCAAATTAGGGTAGGCTCCAACCGATGTTATTGTTAATAGTAGATATCATTGAGATTGTGATATAAAATTTTATTATTTGTGATATAATAATATAGACGATATGCTTACTAATACTTGTAACATGCATTTCAATATTTTAAGCGCGATTTCAAACGGCCATAAGCCGTATAATCCAAATATTGTGGTTTTTTTTCGTTTTTTCTAGATACAGTACCCATCTATATATAGATATATTGACTCATTCACGCTTGAAACAGTGTTGTTGCAGAATTTATAAAAACATTAAAATATTAATATATAAGTAACAAGTACAGGAACAGTGTTACTTAAAATTGCCCCAGATAATGGTATGGAGTATACTTTCCTTTAATTATACACAATTATTACCATAACCCTTGCTTTTTATTAAATATAATTAAATTGTAATTATTTGCAAAAGAAATAAAAGCAAAAATATTATTAGATATTACAATATATATTATACATACATTACAACAGTATGTAGCTATCATAGTAGGTATAACAATATTATAACGGTATATAAGTGGTTATAACGTAAAGACAGTATAGCAATAATGTTATTTACACAAAAAAAATAATACAAACTGTGGAGCTGATAACTATAGGTATGTCTGATAGGTATATATATACGGCTACATTGTGTAGACATATACATTACATAGCTATTGTTGTAATGAAGGTACCTATATTAAAAGTAAACGCTCTTATTTAACCCTTTCGCTGTCCCGTGATACACATCACAATAGAACATCTATGCTATGTATCATATGTGATTTATTAGACATAGAACCTATTAAAACAATTAAGACTTGATACTGACTTGATTGGCATGAATTGATTTAGATTTAACAAAGAAGTTTAGATTGAAAGAGTTGTTCCAGATTGACAATTCATTCATTAATCAATTCTGTTCAAGTCAAGTGTTTGTAATCCGAACAGTTGAGCGATGAAATCTTGGAGTAAATTATTTATTTACCTTTACGATACTTCGGTATATCTAATATGGCATACCATTCTATCTAATCTTATGCGCTTTACATATTACGTATTTCTATTTAAACGGTAGGTATAAGTATTTTCTAATGGTATTTTAAAATAGTTAACAGTTAAATGAAAAGAATTTTCCATTAAGTTAAGATTAGGTACGCATTCATCACATTTATTTTTGGTGAATTAAAGCAAACAATAGCTTGCAAATAATGTTTGCTGTATGTCTGCTTAAAATGAAGAAAATATATTATTTTTAAATCAATAAGATTGTCTAACCATTAGAAAAGAAAAAAGAAAAGAATAATAATTTATTAAATACACTAAAAACACAACATATTATCATACAAACAAGAAGAATAAACATTAAAAAAAATAAACAAAAATAAAATAAAGAAAATGTGCAGTGTGTCTAAAAGGTTTCAGCTCAGCCTTTGCTACGGATGACCGCAGCGCTGTTTTTCAGCCGAATCAGGCCGAGCATTACATATATATCATGGATATATATAATAATACCTAATAAAAAGGTATAAATAGGTAAATCTTACGTTAATCTACGACCATGTTTTTAGAAAACTTACAATATACCTACGGGTTTTTGCTTGTACAATGTTAGGTACGATAATTCTCCATATTCTTTAACTCGCTGAGACGGGGCACTGTTAGCATATAGCAAGATTCATTACCTACACTTTATTTATTACAAATTGCCTGCATTTAAATTCACTACGAGGTAATTTAATTATATCTGCCATATTCAAATACTCTACGCGAATAAACGTATGACTAATGCAACAACATATACAAAAGCATGTATAACATCTAAAAAATTGGTTAGTTACATAATAAAAGCATAAATAAAGACCTCAAACTTGAATTTGAATGGAAAATACAAAATAAAATATTGCCTTCTACTTTAAACATGTAAATATATACAGACTTTTCTGTCACACATCAGGGGGCCGTGCACATTACATATTAAATAGTCATGTCAATCAAATACCGACATTATTTATTTCAAAAAATTCAATGTGTGATTCATGATGAAAATATTAAAATGTATGTCCTAAATTCCGATGTCAATAAATTTATTTTAGAATTAATAATAATTTTACACAATTACAAAAACAAATCTATTTAAAATAATTCTAAAAATAAAGTTGCCATGACATGGACAATGTCAATAACTTAAATATATGTGAATATAATTAAAAAACAAAGTCATTGACATCGGCAATTAACAACTCGAAAAGATTCATTAACATTTTTCTGTTACACAATAAATTTTAAGAAGAATAAACCGAGATATATGTATAAGAATGTCTGTAGTATACCTATTATAATGATGAGAGTCAAAACATTGAGTTCAATGTCATTCTCAGGATTTTTATTATTAATTATCTCCACTAATCAACTTTCAAATGTAATACCACACCAGACTGTATAAATAAATTACAGTTTAGGTACATGATGTAAGGGCAGGCGAGAATAAAATGTTTATACATTATGGATTTCCAATAGAATACAGGGTTAAATGGGAGCTTCTTCCCTCATGGTTCATACACTTCAGTTCGCCGCCGTCCGTCGCCACGATATTTTTTGTAACAGTCTAAATATATGTATGCGTTGTTGTCTGAACATAAATCATGAACTCGTTACAATTTACGAGCTCAGTCGAGCGTACCGATTGTAGGTTTAATTTTAGGGTTAGCCACACTGATAGGCTTTAGCGGGGATTTAGAGTAATATCATATGTATGAGTAGCGATCAATCTTAAAAAATCGACTAAGACTTCAAAGGTTTTATTTTTGGACAATGGCTTTAGCGAGGATTTAGAGTAATATCATATGTATGAGTAGCGATCAATCTTAAAAAATCGACTAAGACTTCAAAGGTTTTATTTTTGGACAATGATGAATTCTTATTAACATTGTGATCAATCATAGATAGTTGCGTACAATATAAAAATATTTATCTACCTTTCAATAACACCTAAAGATTTATGTCAAATAGGTATCAGGTGGACATGACATACCTAACAATATATAAACATCCACCATTCACTTTCCTTCTACCTAGACGCCAAAGTCTCGGTATATTTCGACACATGTCATGTATTTTTAAACATCCGATATCCAAAGATATTTTTTATACAAACATTCCACCATGATTCCCACTTGAGGCGCCAAATGTAGTTTTCACGATATAAAATCATGTGTAAATTGACACTAATGGGCTGCGGAGGTGACACTTAAACGACACCCAACCTGTTAGAAAATTAGTGACAGAAATAGATCCGTTAAAATGTCGTTTCATCCTGAAAAATGCGAAAAAGACCTCTAAAAATTGTTAAATTATTACTCTGTTCTTGGGTCACATTTTTTAATTAATTTTAATGGTATCATTAAGATTAACACACGTCTTTTGTTTATTATAAATAATTTACTTTAGTGATTTCTCTTCGGCGTTTAGATTGGACTTACGTCACTTTATAAACCCTCGGGACAAACGTCCTCCTTAGGCCTTAAAACGAGAAGTCGTTTACAAACAGTCCTATACAGTGACTAGTCGTCATAAACTCAAACTTTATTTAAAATTAATTTGATATGTTCTAAAGTTTTAAATACATGACTTTATTTAAATGTAAGACCAGTGTTTACGTTAACTGCACGTGTCAGTAACTTTCACCGCTTTACTCGTGCAATAAAACCCCAACCTAATCGCTTTCAAGGGCTTTAAGCGGCCATGACCCGTCCTGAGTGACGAGCGGAGGATATAACTGTAAACACACTTAGCTTACACTATGCCTGCGACTGATATCCAATACCACCCTAACGAAGGATTTATCCGCTTAGCACTTGCTTGATTTTGGCAAAAAATTATATTAAAAAAAGTACCTAACTGTGGGATTGCAAGTTATAAAATAATTTCTAATCTTCTAGTATATTTTCGTCAATATATATTATATAGATATAATACTATTCCAGGTGATAAGGTTTTTAGTTTTCGTCCAGGCCTGTTTTTAGTTGTGGCAGCCATTCATCTGCGTAGTAAATATTATAGTGCATAAAAGTGTGCGCAAACACAAGTGTGGCAATTCGATATGATCAGGAGAGATTGAGAGAAATTAGGTGCAGGACCAGCGACTTTACATGCTTATATTACCAAGTCACGGGGTGTGCAACACCGACAATAATTGCCTAAATCTGAGTTGATATTAAGATTTTCTTGCCTGAAAATCCCAATAACTTTTTAGTTGGCTAGATTGTGTACATTAAATTATATATGGCCTATATCCTGCGTTAATTATTTATATATAAGTATTTTATAATCTCGTATATTATCAAAAATACGTTTGAAATGCATACCATATGTGGGTATGACAAGAAATACGTGTATCAAATATTGTACTAGCTACTAAATCGGATAAATTCATAATCAGTATACCTACTACATATTGTTCTGCTTTTTATATTGTATTCTTCTTTTATTTCTTCATGTTTTGGTTGTGTCCTTTAGTGTGCCAAAATAAAAAATATTTCTTTCTTTCTTTACTAAATGCGTACAAATACAATATAAAATGTACTTATTTAATATGTTAGAGTTGTGTGATAATTAAAAAGTTCATAAATTGGTATACCTATATATCTATATAACCCAATTGAATCTATTGCTACCCGATTAACGAATGAAAACGCGGACTTCACAGATACACGATTATCTATTAGAATTGAAAATAGGAACCAGTAGCCTTCGTTAATAAAAAACGCCAATAAATAATAATCTTGCTTAATAAATACCTACACGAAACGGACTATACGAGTTACTTGAAATTGACAAATAGGCCTTCTCAATTTTAATTTAAGTGGACAAAGGCCTTGTCAACACAAATTTGAATTCGTTGACTCGTGTGAAATATGGTTATTACTCCTAGCCGTATAAATATAATAATATAGGTAGGTAGGTATCTATAAATTAATAGAGATCGTCCTTACGTCACGTCGCGTATCCTAATTTTGTTTCCGCCTTATAACGTTGCGATTGGATGCGTAAGTACTATCCACATATAGGGATAACACCCATTTGTTCAACTTTCTTTATCGCTCAAATCTAATGAACAGATTTCTGGAGTTCAATGCACGGTTGAAACAAAGTTCTTAATAAGAAAGTCATCACAAGACAGGTGAGTTAGCTGATTCCATCAAAAACAGGTTGTACTCACTATTATCATTTACATATATTAAATAGATACTGCATTTAAGTAGAATTTGTCTATGGGTGGTTTATACGAAAATTGTACAGTCAGTCTTATAGATAAGTTTTCCTTTAAAACGTCACATGTGTGCTTAAAATATTTTTTGTGGATTTGTTTGTTTTACACCCTAACTAATATTATAAATGCGAATATGAGTTTGTTTAGTTGTTACAATTTCACACCTTAACTACTCCATCGATCATCATGAAATTTCACATATAGGTACATAGGTATGTACGTTGTCCTGTAGGGGCACAGAAAAGGATATAGGGTACCTTTTTCAGGTGAAAAGTACTGCACCGAAGGATAGAAATTGATAAATAAATTCTAAGCCGCGGGAAAAATCTAGTTACATAATATACTTTTATGATCTGCTAATTGCCTGTCATAAATGTCAATTATCTGACGATTAACTATTTGCTATCGGACGATTAGAAAATTACACAGAATCAAGCATGCATGCAGCACATCAATAACGGTCACTAATTAAATAATCTTTAAGAAACACCTAAAATCTTTAAGAAACACCTAATGTTAGTTTATCTTAATTAACTTACTTAAATAAGGAACAAAATTACTGAGATTTTCTCATTTCCTTTGGCGAATAATTACACGATAACAGAGCGAACTAAAATATATTTTTTATATAAGGCACTGAAAATTTTAAACCGCCTTAGACAAAATATGGCGGCAGTACCGTTGTACTTTAGTAGGGTCAATTACATTAACGGCTCCTAGAATTACACTCTAAAGAGCTGCCACTTACAGGCCCCTCTATAAATGTACAACAACAATTGTAAACAAAACTACTTTGACAGTAGTAACACTTTATACCGGCCTATATTATTACGTCTAATAAACTAAGATGCTTAATGTAATGATTGGCCGCGAATATTTTAGTCCATATTATCTTTATACACTTAGATTTTAGACGAAAATCGGTAAGTCTATATCTAATCTTATTCATTGATTCCTTGGTACATGGGTAATTACATCATACCTGCCTATGATTTAAAGAACTCAAATTGCCAAAAAATGAAATGCATTGAATTTGCGTAGAAAAATAGCATAGGTGTTAAATTACTACAAAAATAAATGTCGTGTAATTTCGGTATACAGACCAAATCCTAATGTTACTTTGGCGTTTATTAGATGACAAAAACAAAATGACACTCAGCAAAAAAGTTAAGCTTGATTAAATTTTTTTACGACAAAAATGTAGCTTGTTTTAAAACTGCTGACTGTACATACCATTCTTCTAGTTTTATTACAGTAGAACTATTTGGTAGTGCGAGTGTCACAATCTTTACATTTTTCTCTCATATCAACGCAGTGTGGGAAGGTAAAGCTCTTACATTATTCCAAACCAAATTTATACAACGATCAGCATTGAAACCCGATAATCTCCATGTCTCCCGACAATTTGCCCGAAATCAACTTACAAAATACGTAAGTTATTATCTGATTCGTGTTCGGGCGAAGTCGCTTGTTGGTACATTAGTTTTCCGAGCCCAATCCAATTTAAACTTTAGGGTGATGAAGTTAAGGTTGTTATTTGTGGTCGGGAGCGTGATAAGGGTGGGATAATGGGGTCATATGACCGAGCCGAGGTGTAACGCTGGATATACGCACATACACGCAGAGGCGTGTACCCAAAGTGTCAGAATATTGGCATCATGTATTTGTCAACCGTACGTACACTGCTACCAAATGAAATTTAACATAAATATTTTTTAACTACGTACAACATTAAAAATAGAATGCCATGCTAAATTTGCTGATGATATAATATTCTAGGAAATGATATTTAATTGCAATGACTTAACAGACTCTAGTTTTTTTTTGTAACACTAAGTTTAAGAAGGAATAGCCGAAAGTCGAAATGATTATAAATCCTTGTAGGTTATTAATGATTCAATGATATTCGTAACTGTAATACCTTTAATAACTAATAAATGATAAAATTTTAATATGTACATATAATCACAATTCTTTAAAAATGACTTATTCCTAAAATATTATAAAACAAAGAAAAAGAAAACTAAAACCCTCTAATAGGCGTCATAAAATTCCTCCGCATCACAGTCGACCGGTAGTGTGCCCAGAAGACTGGCAGCATTGCCACGTTGAATGGCAATGCTTATTCTTTCTGCAAAATAAAGCCCAGCCCTCTGGTCACGGGAAGCGTCGACTAACCTTTTTGCTATGTCTCTGTAGAGCGCACGAGCACTGGGACCCCATGACCCTAGCGTTTCGACCCCAAACGGCTCAAAAACATAATCCCCTACCAGGTTTTTGTATTTGCGCCGTTTGAGAGTCTCCGCAGATGCAGCAGCAGCACCAGCACAACCCGCCGTGCTGGGAAGATGTGATGGCGCAAGGGTGTCGACACACGTTGCGTCCCACACCAAGGGCCTACCCATCTTCCAAGGCATCAATGACATACCGTCCGGTCTCTTCCCATCGTCACGCGCCAAGCCATTAGGTTCGAGATGAGCTGGCACGCCGGCGGTGACAAGAGCACGACGGATAATGTCGTTAAGATTGGCGTGCCGCGAAAAACGACCGGCACTCCTGCTACATGATAGGCCATGGTGGCCAAGGCCATCGACGGCTTCCCCACAGTGACATCGATGCGGAGAAACACATGGAGCACCTAAACGAAGGCAAGAAGCGATGCGGAACGTTGTATCGTCCAACATAGTGCCTATGTTGGACGAAGGGAGTGCTTGGAGCCAAAGACCCGATTCCCACTCCCCCACAGCCAATAAACGGGCACGCTCAGCAACATTAAGAGATGTGTTTATGAGATGTTCTCTCACCATGTTGCAGAGCGGCCCATCCCACCGACTCTGAGAGAATAGATCGGATGGCAAATCAGAGCTTGGACAGATCATTTTCCAAGCGTTTACTGCGTCGGACTTGCACGACACTTCAGAATTAACCAGTGTGGGAGCTAAAATTTTCCTGGTCAATTCTTCAGTGCAGTGGACCGAAGACAGGAACGCCGGTAAACTGACATCACTAATTTTGCGAACGCCGAGGCCACCCAAGCGAACTGGTAGGGTTGCCTGGAGCCACACTCGGTCGTTCATGGCCAAATTTAAAATTTTACTAAGTGTATGCCGGATAGTATCGTCGATTTTTTCCAAAAGTATTAAATGCTTCCAAAATTGAGAGGATCGGAGGGCATGTGTGAATTTAGGAACGAAGAGGCAATAACGAATGATTGTATAAGCAGAATGAATATTAATTTTGAGTAGTCGGTCTGAAACTTCACAAAAATTTTGGATCTTTTCATCTATAAACGACTCGAATGCCTCCTCCAATACAGGAGACCCAAGAAGGCGAAAAGAATCTTTTTCAATAATTTTGATGTTTGGAGCCAACGAATTGAATTTTGATAGGGCCCAAGACTTATCTATTTTATCGTTAATAAAAATTTCACATTTGTTTGAATTTAGTTCTAAACCAATCGAATTAAATTTATTTTTTAAAAGTTTCAAATCTTGTAAAACCGTTTCTATGTCACCTCCTAGGGTCCCATCATCTAGGTACCAGATGTTAAATTTTGAATTAATTAATTATTATAAAACTGAATATAAAAACATAATTTGACAAATAAAATATGTTTATAAATTAATAATTGCACGTCATTACTTTGTGGATACTAATTATATAAGTATACAAGGAATGCCACCTTTTTCAAAGTCAATGTCACTCAATTAACAAAACAAACACACATTTTTATTCAGGAATGCATTATATATTTTGCATAAATTGTCTTACAAACTAGTTAAGCAGTTTGAACGAAAGAAAATAAAATTAAATAGATACCGTATGCCCATGAAATTGTATGCAAAGTGGCTCTACAGCAATTTATTTAAAAATATTAACATTTTCTATTTGATAAATTATTTATAAAATAGAAAATTATCATATTTTTGATTCATTGCATCTGATGTTTAACGTTATAGATTTTCTGTTGTCATTTATTACTATTAATATACAGGATAAGACATCTAGCTAGCTGAATTTAGTTGTTTTGGACTCTAACTTGTCCCGAAATTAAGAACACAGCGCGGCATAACAGCCCAATTCTTAAAAACCATAACGGCTGAAAGAAAAAATAATAAAAAGTAGTATATTGTATCAGTAGTAGGTATTTGTATACTGAATCCTTGCATATTATTCATGTGGTTAGGATTGCTCATAAGGATACAGCTTGTATTTTTGGCGATTCGATAACGTGTGTTACCACCGATCTCCAAGCATTCTGAGATCTAGGTACCTACCTATTACTTAGCGTTTGGTACGCACTTGCCATGCGCCATTAGGCGAGCTATGAACAGTATATTAAAATAATAATCATTTTACACAGTCAGTAATAGCTCGTACGTAACGACATCTTATTAATTCATTATCACATTTTAAACAGTCGAAAATTTAACAAATGGTAATGATTTAATTAGATTGTCTTATAACATACAAATAATAATAATGTCCTCCAGACCGAATTTCAGCCATGGTGGCCAGTCTTAACGGAGACTGGCCATCTGCGCAGGAGATATAGTGCACAAGTGTGTGCGCAAACACAAGTGCACTCTCTGTTCCCTAACTCTCATGATCCGATGGGACGGTAATCCGACACGACCGGAGAGAGATCGGGCGCAGGACCAACGGCTTTATGTGCTTTCCGAGGCACGGGGGTGTCTAACTTCCTAACTCCGGGCTGCTACTGAGATTTCTTAACAGAAAAACCCAATAACTTTTTGTTGGCCTGACCCGGGATTCGAACCCAAGACCTCATGCACAGCAGTCGCATTCACTACCGCTGCGCCATGGAGGCAGTGAACATTCAAATACGAAGTATTTGTCTGCATACTCGCCATATTAACTATATTGCTTATTCTCAACACGAATCATGATAAAAATAAAAATACAATAGGAAGAAGTCCATCGTTATTCGTACTGCACTTGCACAGCGTTTTCCCTATTTACCTACTACCGAAAAATAATAATTAACAATACGGTAATTACTAAGTAGTCTCCCCGTGACCATGGCTGCTGAAAAGCAACCGAAACGTCGGGGAAAGTGTAAACATAAATATAGTATAGTAATAGTATAAATAGTTTTAATAGTTTCAATAATTTAATTAGCTTAAAAATTAATAAAGTTTAATAGTACCTAATAGTAGAGTAACAGTTTTCAAAATTTTGTAATAAAGTGTCAAATAAACAACGCGATAAAATCCGTATATAGCAGTTTAATTTCAATGAATAACATTCGCGTAAACAGAAGACAATATTAAATATGGTAATTAAATAACAGTAGATCAGTAAGATTAATCTGAACGATTAAATAAGCCTGTATTCAAAATTTGTCTAAAATGCAGATCAATGCGTTGTATATTTCACTGTGTCTGCATAATGACATCGTTCTTTTAATATTAATTTATTAAAAATATCTTAATATAAAATGTCAGCACTGAATCAAAACGTTTATTTTTAGCTACTGAATATTATACTTTACATAATTATACAATAATTCATTAATTATACTTTACAATCATCCCTAAACTTATTTAAAACTATACCAATTTGGATATAAAACCAGTTTATCAATCGAAATATTTATTTAATTCTGTTGATTTAAAACTTAATTGAAATTTTGAATTGAATAATTAATATAATTTAAATGATTAACAAGACATTGATTAAGATTAATGTCAATTATTTATTTATAATGCATGCGCCGGCGCTATCTTGCAAAATAAAAATATATGTGTTTTTCATTGCATTTTTCGAGTATGGCAGTTTATATATTTCAAGCTAGAATATAAATGATTAATACTGGATATCTACTATTAATATATATTTCTTTTATTTATGCAAATGTACTTATTGAAATTATACCTACCTAGTATACCTACTTTGTCCGTATCAATTAATTTTATTTAGACAAAAGCAATATTTGGTATCTATTATGGAGAAAATTCTATTTCCTATTTTCAGTGTAAATTTATTTATTTTAGTTACTAATTTACAAAACATCTGACATAGATACCTACAAGTTGCCACTATACGAATATGACAGAAAATTTTAATTTAAATTTGACATAACCGGTTCCAATTATTTATGCGCGTGGCTACAATGTCCATCCGTTCGCCGACCAATAGCGTTCACCGGAATGCACGCACACATATAAAAGCTAGCCATCTATAACTATGCTATTCATTGCCCACACAGCATAAAAACAAACAAGAAAAATGATATTACGTAATACGGCAGTAAGCAGTGTACGTCGACTACTTCTCTCCCATATTGGCTGGTCCGTCATTACGGCCCGGATCGGTCTATCCTCGACATAGCCGCTCCATTACACTGGCTGTAAGCCGGATGGCCGGACCGACCCGATCAACTAATGACGGCCTAAGAATTTTGTGACTCATCTCATTACGTCCATAATTCAACGAGAATATTACGTAAGCTAAATTAACATAACTGTGAGACAAGACTATCTATTTATATCCCTATTTTATTCGTTGGTTGGTTTAAATAAATAGGCAGTACATATTTTGAAGGAATGTGGCTGATCTACGCTGTCTCTGTATAAAATCAATAAATTATTTTACGTAGACGTAGAAACGGGTGGTATAAAGTTATTTAGGTTATAGATGATCTCTACTTTCTGTTATATTAGGTATATATGCAAGACAAGACAAATGAATAGGTAACTTGTATTAATTCATTGGGCCTTGATGGAATGAATGCTATTAAGCCATATGTTTTTAAATGAAGCTCGTACTTTTTGTGCTGTGTCTACGTCCTATTTTTTTATTATTTAGTAAGGACTTCAAAATGTAATAAATAAATAAAAGTGCGCGTTTATTTTAGTAACAATAGAAACTTAATTGGAAAAACATTTGCTTAGAATTTAAATACATGTGATAATGCATAACTAATTTACATCATATTTCGTAATTAGAAGCTAAACTCACATGAATACGATGTGTTGGATTTTTTATTTGAGGTTTAGGTACCCGTAGGTATATCTACTCTATAACTTTTATATATTGTAGTACATAAGTTCATTCTGTACCCTTTAGAAATATCACTTAAAATACGTGTATTTTTATAAACAGTCCGTCCAAATTTAATTATACAACTTGAGTGCAACCACAAAACTACATAAAACTATGAACACTATATTAAAAACAATAAGACAACAAGAAAGTAGTGCCAACGCAATAACCAAGTTCGTAGGCTTTAGTAAGTTTAATAAAAAAAGTTACGAGGACCCACGTTATTAAACGTTGAAATAATACTTATTTACATTATCTAATAACGTTAATTTAGAAAAATTACTACCTTACTTTCATGTTTATTTTATTAAAATTTTAATGCATGTTTTTGAATAAATATTTCCATAAACATTTTATCCCCTCTTTCCCCTTTAACAACCGCACCGTAAGAGGGGTTGGTATTTTCTGTTTTGAAGACTTCGGTATAAACAGGCACTATTCTCAAAATGAACGCTTTTCCCACTCGAGTTTTGTGCCAAACAATATTCTTAAAACTTTATAGTATAAACCTTATTCGGACGGTTTATATTTCCGCATACTATTAAGCAAAGTTTAAGTTTGCCGTCCGACTGTCTATTTTTCAGATTAAATGGAATATTTATACCTTAACATTTTACCAAGCTTAAAACATTAACGTGGAAAAAGAACGCGTATACTCGCAGTGGGTTTTATCTACGCGTAGTATACCTATATTTTAATGAAGAGATTCCATAACTAGCTTAATTTAAAAATTAAAATTATATACTTACTCTCTAATTGACTGTTGCTATTAAATTATGTAAATGATACCCCTAATATATTTACTGGGAATGGAGTTATCATATCATAACTAATGTTGGATCTTTTTAAACGATTAATGTAGCTCATAAGCGTTGTTTTATTAAATTATCAACTATAATGATTGTACTAGTGAAGTCCAGTCAATAAAATGATAGTTCCGGAAGAAACGATGTGGGTGGCCCCCCTGTGGTATTATAAATTGTTCCGTTTTATTAATTTATGTACCGCCTTTTCTACTACTCCAACGGCATATTCAACAACGAGTTCTAAGAAAAAAGGCTGTGTATCATATCCGTTTACAACTTGATAATGTAATGGATGGTATCTATATCCACTTCCATTAAGATATCATAATTCTAGCATTAAAGTTAATTTATAGATATACTCTCTACAAATACAAAACGTAACGTAATTAGGACCTCCTTAACTTTATCTTACATCAGTTGCTTCAAAATCAAATAAACTACGAGGTGAAAAACAATGGAATTAAAAATACACTCAACGTTTATTAAGCCCAGCGTCAAAGAAAGTAATATCTCGGCATTTTTATGTTAGTAAAAAGTCCAGTATTTTTTTGTGGTCGGTATTATCTCGGTCTAGTACAAAGATCCACTTAATCGCGCGGCTCTCTACACCAAGATTTTGTCAAGACTTACTTAGACTACGGCCAAAAGTATTACTTGAACTTATTCTCAAGATTTTTCTTTGGCAAAAGTGTTATAGGTACTAGAGAAAATAATTCGCAAAATTCCGCTGTGGATATCAGAATAAACCTCTACATTATCTACTATCGCCCGTACCTAGATCCTTCATTGGTCAATTAGTAGGGGTCGTAGAGCAAACACATCGTAAATTAGTTCACACAAACAGAGTTAATGAGAGGTGGCAAACAGTGCCGAGTGTCAAGTGCTTGTACCCAATAAGGGCCGATCGGACCGATGTCCCGATTGTTTGACTGAGTCTATTGCGTGTCGTCTTGTTTGTTCAGCTACGTGACGATTGTCGAACTCCAATTGATCGTATAATATACTCTGTAGTTCGATGATAGGATTAGTATTTGTAGTCTGTCTCGTATTCACCAGCGCTTGAATTATTAGGTTTTTAGTCGGACTGCTTTAGCATAGAAATGGAGATGATAAAAATCTATTCCCATTCAACAGTAATACCATCTAGTTAATTTATATTCAATACAACAGCACTTCTGACACGTAATGTAAGATTGTGAAATGTGAATAATGTATTTATTTAAACAAGCAGATTATTATTTTAAATTAACGCCGCAAATAATTAAGCACGTTTTATTTTCGACGGTTTTATGAAATTCAAAAGCATTCTTCTGTTGTAGCGTCGAGGCGTCCATTCTCTTTATTGACATATAAACAAAGCATTTGTAACTACTAGCTATCTACATTCATCTATTCTCTAGAAGTTTCTAGACGCATCATCATGTTTGTTCAAAAGCGACTGCACAAAGTACCCAACTTTAAATTCTAAACCATTGAACCGGGAGCTTCAAATCTGAATACGTTTCCGTCTGTGCAGTATTTTGAAACAGTAATGTGGAGAGGTGGGGTAGACCATGGCAGGCTGGTTTTGTATCTTCAAGAATATCAGTTGGACAAACACACGGGAGGGAAGCGAGTTGTGTAAGTGGTGGGGGCGGGGGTGGTGTTTACTACGCTCCGGGGAGGTGAGCGGAGAAATGAAATTGGCAGATATTTCGGTGATGTGACACACACGTGTAGGTAAGCTTGGCTAGCAATGAAAGTTTTGCGAGGTTTTTCCACTTTCTACACGAGCAGAATAAAGTAAAAGAAGGCGGAATGTATTTAGGTGCCCTTTATACATACGTAAGGAATGAGAACCCTTCCGTTATATCCTCCAGTAGAAAATATATTGCCTGTTTTCTGTGCTCGCCTACCCACACGAAATATCGGTATGCAGTAAAGAACTAACAAAATAAATAAGGCAAAATAATAACAGAAAAAGGTTTCGCTCCGCTGATCAATGTAGCAGGCCGTATAGAGAATGTTGGTATTTTTTGTAAACGTCCAATTTTATTATGATTTAAACATAAAACTGTGGCTGGTAAAAAATGCTATAACTTTAAATTTATAAGTAACTAGATAATATGCCAATTACTATTCTAGTGTCCGTGGTGATATAATGAAATATTTAAATCGGCTGACTACATCTTATTTTCATATGCCTTGGAAAAGTTTAGTAAGTTGTAGATTCTTAGCAACACTAATCCTTATATATTATACCACTTGGCACTTACCTCGTCATCATCATAACCTTCGTCGAAGTATATTCGGGCCGACTTCCTACATAATCTGATAGGCAAATTACTAAAGAGCTGTTAGTACTTACGTACTCCTATTATTTACTCGTAATATCTTGTAAGTAGAACTAGTATAGAAACAATATAATTATATAAAATTATTAGTATCAAGACTTCAAAGTCGAAAAGAATAATAGTCCTGTTTGTCGGAACCGCAATATATTGTTCTCTAGCTTCAGGGATTCGTTCAATATAATATCGATAAAACAATATATACGAGGGGAAAGAAACAGATCAAAGCAGAAAGTATATTTTGATATTCATCTACAAACTTATGCATTATTATTTTCTTGTGATTGAGCGCTATAGACACACACACGGTCTTACTAACATTTCAAAGAGTACAAAATTTCAAAACATAGATAAATAAATATCTAACAGAGTTGTTTTATTTAGTATTATAGTAAAAAACATGTTTCTCCAGAGTAAAGCGTACCAAATTATTATCAGAAGCTAAACAAACAAGTTTGCTCAATGTTTTGCTCCGAACAATAAAGAAATAAAGCCTGGCATAATAATAAAGAAACTTACCGAGTTTGTAGATATTGCTGAGATGAAGGAGTATAAATAAAAGTGCGGCGATACATCTCTGAGTAGGTAGATATATAACATAGATATTGCGATAGAACGTTGCGTAATAGTAAAGAGCCGTACCAAGCACCAATGAATATTACGAGTATTTTTATATTACGTTAATCAGTGTAACTGGATACGGAGGTATGTGTGTATTTTGTCAATTAAGTTGCGATAAACATCTACAAACTAAATGATAAAATAAAATGTGAATGAGAGTTTTTAGAGGATTGAACAGATCGGCGTTATAATGAACCCGTAAGGAAATTCTATTTGGTACTATGTACCATATTTCTAGATCCATACAGGCCATATCCATAAGAAAACACAAATATTCTTGTCCCCAAATCCTCTTCATACGTTTTTTTAATTGACTGTATTGAATACGTTTAACTATAAATTGTTCTTTAACAAAACAGTAAAATCTCTTTCCATATCGGTCGCTATTACTCTTGTCGTACGTATCCTGCGATTGTCTCAGTCTCTCATAAAATCCCCTACTCTGATATAGAGTTTCTTGCCGATCTAATCGGGACGTTCGACGAACTCCCGATTTCTACAGATCGCCACGCCTGTGAATGTACGTGTCGGATATCCTTTTCAGCTGATTTCATTGGGAGCCTGTCAGTCACCGCGAGTTGGAATCTAAGTCGAAAACTGAGTAGGGGCTTCTTTACATATAAATACTCGAGATGCGTATAGAGCATATTTTAAACTGTCTCCTTGGATGTATTTTCAGATTGATTTGTCAACAGTGGGCTCGTTTCCTCTTACTTTTAACCATAAAATTATGTTAATATTATTAAATTTACTTATTGTTATTCGCAGCATAGCTGCCGTAGTCGGTCTCACCAATTTAGCACTCGCCTTTGTTTGTTTTGTAAGCTTTTACTTTCTGCTTCATAAAAATCCGGCAATATTGCGTAGGTAGGCACATATCCAATTATGTAAAAGCTGTACAAATTACATTCATTGACTATCCGTTTCGTACTTTATGCTAATTATATACACCTACCTAACTACATTAAAATGTAGGCAGGTAGGTATAATCAAGGCAAATCGCATACATTTAATTCACTTTGCTTAAATACATACGTGCGGCGGGAATTCGATCCCGTTAGTTTTATTACATCTTCTTTACAAGAGATAGATGAGGGAATTTCCTCCAATACTAAAGAATAGGCGGTATCGGAAACGAGTTAAATAACAGACCTCTTTTGTTTTGTTTTAAAGACGGCAGAATATTGATGAGGTTCGCCCCTAGATTGAATTTGTACTCGCTTGATTTTATATTTATAAACGTTTTGAGTTCTCTCAGCGGGAGTTTTCATTCTCTGTCAGTTTACAAGACGAGAGTATTGCTCGCATCATTTTATTGGCCGATAGGAAATGACAAAATATTACTTTTACTCCATGTCGGTAATAGCTTATTTCGTCGCGTGGGAGACGCTTTCAACGTAAACATGGAAAATTGTGTAAGACATAATATCGTCTGATTTATGTATCTAAATATATTTTACATTCATAATATATTTTGATGCTGATCAATAAAGTATAAAAGTGTAGAACAAATTTTGTAAACGCTGGGAAAAAATCTCGAATAACATAAAAGAGAGATGGCCCAAATCTGAATTCATATCATGCCTTATCAGAATGTCTTCCAAACGGATAAGTTTGATCGCGTGCGGGAAGGAAACGTGCATCTGTGGCCAAAAGATCTCATTTTCTTTACAGCTACAATTCCATCGGCAGCCGAGCTTTATTGATAGGTTTTGTAAAAATAGGTACTGATTAAAAAAATAAACTGTGTTATTTCTTCAGACAAATATATTATTTGTTGTAGTAAAATATATTTACTGTTAATCGAGGAATACATTTGCTGTAATAAGAGAGGAGATGGCTTAAAACACAATAGCCCCGTAGCATTTCGGACGGAACATCGACAAGTTAATGAAAGGCATTTGTATGTAACGGACTTGAGCAAGCTTCCTCCGGGGCCCGATAATGGGGTGCATTGCGTGTTTTTATAGAAACTCCCTCTGTATCAGTTGCTATGCGGATAGCACTCAAGTACGAACGTATTGTTTAGTACAATCACGTGTATAAATAGACAGTGAAGTCATGAGAGTTACTTCAAAGGAATTATATAAGTATTACACATCCTTATTATCCGGACTTAACAACTGGTGACTCAATATATGCTGGTTCCATTGTTATTCACTTACAATTTTCATTACTTTTAAAATTTTATTCTTATTTTGGTATACCAGAAAATCTAGATAATTAACTGCAGATATATTTTAAACAAAAATCAACTCTGCTGTAATGTTTAAAGAAACTGATACTCAATTCCTTTTAAAATACAGAATCAGGACAAACAGTCATTCCGGTACAAACGGTCGGCCGTAGCATTCGTCCCGAGAGGTGGCCATTTGGCCCGCGTTCTCTCGGATACTTGTCCGCCTCCGTTTCGAATAAACTGAGTACAGTTTTCAGCCAAGAGTTGAGAACAGCATTTTAGCCGAGCGTCGTAAAGCGAAGGATCTCGAAACCCGTTACCACGCGACTCCCGGCAACATCTAAGTTCAAATTTTTCTTCTCAACTCTAGCAAAACCTTACGACCCCCCCTATCTGCATAAAACGAGATGAATTTCATTTTATACCGTTACGTTCACACTATTTTTATGCGAGCGCCTGTAAATCGATTTTACTTACAGCGTTTCCAGGTGACTTTTGACATTTAGGTACATAGAGGAATTCTTTCATTCCATCTAAGTACAAGGATCATAAAATAAGACGCGATCTTACACAATCCGGGAACATGAAAGGGAACCATTATCGTAACTAGTTTGGCAGCGCTCACTGCGTAACTTCGATGTTACTCGTTGCTGGGCCTCACTTTCCATTTACCATCAGGTAAGTAACATGATCTCTACCTTTCGTATCACATTAAATTATCTTTACAGGCATCGTAACGTATACATATCAATGCTTATTTACAGAAATTTCATATTAAATTATCAAATACAGATAACGGCCCAATTGACGGTGAGTACCTAGTCAGGGTTGCCTACAATTCAGCTCACTATAAAGTCGCCGACTAATTAAAATGTTACAATGTAAGTATTTAAAGCGTCTGAGCCATGCGACTGTGTATTTTAATATCGAAGGCTAACGTATTAATTAATGTTGGAAGTACTCGTGTCTGGCATGCATTTAACTCAATGGCTCAGTGTAGAAATACTTAGGTAGATATTTTATATTCATTGTCTCGGCCGAGAGACAGGCGTTCGTAAATAACTTACAATTTACTCGAGAAGCGAACCCTACATTGATAAGATACAGTTATTTAATCTTTCAATTTAAAATCATGACCCGTTAACTCGTCGCTTGCGACATCGGTATAAGTCAACCACAAAATGATTTGAATCTTTATATTTATGCTCGATAGATAAGCATCCGAGCATACTAGGTATCTCTATCTACACTACACTGCGGACATTTTGAGATAATATAATAATTTGGCAGGCGTCATATAATTTCACGACGAAATCTCGTCTACTTTTTCTTGTGGCAAATCTCTAAAGTTTCCAACCTAAAGCATTGTGAATAGACCCGTAAAACAACGAACAACCATTCATTTAGGGATCTCCAAGTTACGTCAGCGGCTTATGAATAAAGAGGAGTCGGCTGCCGGAAAAATAGGGGGTTATTCAAAAGGAAAAGTTTTTTTGCGTAAAAAAGGACGACTAAGCGGTGGATTATCGTCCATTCGCTGACAAGAGTTTTGTGGAACCCGTGGCCGAGTTATACGAACAAGCTTTTTATTATCGCTTACTGGAAATGTTGGGGAAAATGTACGGATAAGAAAAACAATTATCACCACGCTCCTTTTGGTGTTTACTCTGCCCGTGTTTACCCAGCCAAGCTTTGTCATGACTAAAATTTTAAACACGGACAATGAGTCGTTTCCTGGGCTGGTTTGGGCAGCCGTTTTAAATATTGATGTTACTCGTGGCGCCTGCATGTCAGCAAACATCCGACAGGTAGAACAATAAATTTAAACAATCATATTCAATGTGTAGTAAAATCCACTTCAGCTTAGAGTAATTAAGCTCAAATCTTTTTTCTTATATAAATCGCCTCTACCTTGGTGCGATAAATAAACAGTTTCCGTCATATAAATGTAAAATTCTCACGAAAAGGTGTACGATTTGGGCGGATGACTTTATAATTATTTTCCACATGTGGGCCAACGATTCGTTCCAGGACATTAGCGATGGCCGGAGAGCCGGGACCAAATCCCGGGCGAATAACGAGATCTCCGGCTCACCGTGAAATTGTGAAATTACCGGGACGGCCGAAGTCAAACTACACCGTCAACTAATTAAGTAAAATTGTGACATGAATATAATATATCTTTCTCAGCCTTAATTAATATTCTATGTTTAATACATTTAATATAACTAGGTACGAACATTACGCAATTAGCATATGCAAATATAGTAAATGCGCAATATAAAATAATTTTGCTATGTCTTCCGCCAAGTTTACTATTAAAGAAGATAGGCAAAATATGCAACATAGTAATATGTAAATCACGTTCCTATAATATATTACCTACACATAAATTATTCTTAGAATAGATTCTACATAATATTATAATATCTACAATGCTTGTAGCTATAAACATGTAAACACATTGAATTATACATGTAATTACTCAACTAAGTTGAATGACGTGAACATCAAATCGCACCGCAGTGCAGAGCAATTTGAACGAACATCGAGAGCGTATTTTGAATTTACGCAAGCGTAACGTTGTTCTCTGAAACTGTGAGATAATGCCCCCCCGCTCGGGACCTCCGTCAATGTGCTCGGAAATTTCGTCTTCTGATAAAAGAAAATGTCTTTAGCTAAGGCAAGAAGGTGCTACATAAACTTTATGTATACATCGTATACAAAAATATAGTAGGTAGGTACGGCTCTACTAGCTCTACGTTAAAGAAACGTCAATATCTAAACGCGCATTATTACTTTCATACCTTTTTAAAATAGTATTATTCGAAATCGTTCCATTCTTTGTCTAGGTCAGCCTATGAAATAAAAACCTATGGTGGCCAAGATTTATTATTCGTATTTAATTTCACCTGGTACGATTGCTTCTGATACAACACACAAAGTCAATAAATCAACACTACTCAATAGCGATTTGTAGGTTTACGACCTTACCTACACATCTGCTTACTCTATCACTGAACCCCGTGGATTACAGACATGTACTTTACCTACATACTATTTTATGGATGTATTAAGTCAGAGACAACGTTTAGCTACCTCACACCTAAGAGCTAAGTGATTTAATTAACTGAAGGGTACGGTTGGGAGGAATAACGTAGCTACCTATTTGACATTTACGCTCCTTATAATAGGGTCACTATGATAATTTTAGCTGAAATTTGTACCTTAGTTAGGCACTCATTACGTAGTATTTAATATATGTGATATTTAAATTGGGTTATATATTTAAAAATGTTACCAAGTTTTAGGGCCTGTATAAAAAGTCTTGATTTTCTTTTATTTTTTTATTTTGCTAGTCACAACGACCACACTCCGCCTAAAGGTAAACGGTCGTATGGTCTAAAAGCAGTGGCCTCTACACCGTCTTCATAGCAGCCGAGGCGATGTTGTGGTCTCTACTTTGACGGCCTGAGAAGGGGTTTTTCACGCCCCGCTTAAAGGACCTAGGATTGAAGGAAGAAGGAAACACGTGCCTTGGCAGAGAATTCCATGCCTTGATCGTTCAGCAGAGGTATGAGGACCCAATAATGTACGTTTGTTCGAGGAAAAAATAATGTACGTTTACACTTGACGTAGACTTTTAATTTTTTTTTCATTGCCTTTCTGGCAGACGAGCAAATTGCCTACGTCAGGACACAGCAAATCCGCTGTCTACCGTGAAAAACCTATAGGTATCACTAGCAATTAGGTAATAAAGTAACAACATGAAATAAAACTATACCTAGGTACTTGCTTAGAAACCTGTAGTAAAAAGTTGCTAAATTGAAAGCGGTTTGAGCTTAGCTGTATGCCTGATTCAAATGTTGAAGTATTGCAAGAAATCAAGTGCCATTCAAATTGAATTATAAACATATACCTCACTGAGTCTATGATTAAGAGAGAGTGCAGAAAATCATGCATACAGATGGGCACATAATATAAAAGAATGCACTTACGCACAATAGTTTGATAATGAAAGTCAATGGTGACAAAACTTAACAACACAAAGATATTATTAATTATTCTTAATTTATACTTTGCCATTTAAGTTAATACGCTTATTAAATACTAAAGTAGGTTTAACTCCTTATGTAGGTAAAATAAATAAGGGCTACTGTGTCATTATACTCCCCATCCAATTTAACATAATCTTTAACATTTTACGAAAGCTATTTTGTACCGGAGAATATCAAAGACATTTTAGCAGACAGAGACGGGCTTATCAAAATTCAATATCTTTATTTTGTGTTGGAAAAGGACGGTGCACCCAGCTCAACTAATCTGGATGGAACAATGTTGCGTCTCAATCCAAAACAATTTATTGCTAAACGTATCAACTCGTAACTCCGTTTTACAAATATAAACTTTATTACAGCTTGATAAAGTTTAATCTCGTATGTGTTTTATTGTCGCTGTGCCGTTTCGTCTTGGATATGAAGATCTCATTCCATGTAAGCTGGTCCTTACAATGTAAGCGTCGCAGACAACTCGAAATGCCACTGAGCGAATATTTGCTCGTATTTCTTACAATATTATATACGCAATTATGTGGCTAATTATAATGATAATGATTTTAATTTGATCACAAACTCAAAGAACCTTTCGAGTGACCTACCGCAGTGTTGGACATTGTCTACAGAAATATGTTCATATTTTATTCAAATGAGATTTAAACCTCACTTAAATGTATACTTTACATGTATTAAATGTATCTAAGTAAGTAATACGTTGTTTTTCTCGCTCTCATTACACGCCTAATAAACTTATTAAATTGCCTAGTGCAAAATATACTTAGTTCTTTTTCTGTTACAGTAACAACTACAATACATAATTTTAATGTATGAATAAGGCATTTTCATTACTTAATTTTTCATTGTGCTAACATACCTACATTCAAAAAATATACTTAATGATCTTTATATTTATAATGTACCAAATTAGGTAAATTTTTAAATTAAATAAACATATATTTTTAAAATAACTATTTCAATAAGTGTTTCCATAGCATATACTTAAAAATAGTAATTCATAGTACAGTCAATGACAAAAATGTATGGAGTCCATAATAGCGGTGCGAGTTAAATAAATCAAGCATCGCGCGATCGCGCCGCCCCTCCCGCCCGCCGGTCTCAAAATGGCCGCCACACACAGCTGAGTGTTCTCTCACGTTTTTTGCCATTGCCACCATTTTGTCGCATACTCGCACCCATTCCTTTTTTTTTAATTCCTTTAAGGATTCCTGCTTGTCAAATTATCTAATTTTATTAAAATTGATGTTTACGTGACATGGTAAGACAGTATTTCCTTGTTTACCGAGAGTATGTAGGTTATGTGCTTGTAACACACATGATTTGGAATAATTCCAAATTACACTTACAAAGTTTCTCGTTTTGATGATCCTGCGTGAGGCATATTTATAGGTGAGAGACACTTATTTTTGTTATATAGGGTTAAGTACCAATACTATTTTCATAAGATTTTGATTAAACACGTGATAACTGACATATTTTTGTTATTTGTAAATACAAATAACAACTAGGTACCTATTACTATATAAGTATCGTATCTTTTAATAATAAATTAATTTATAGGTAGGTACATATAATCTCAATGTACCTACCTATAACATGGTGTATGGCTATAATATACGTATCTATACTCTGAATAAGAATCTATAGCTGCAGTGTCGTTCTATCTCGCGCCTACGTGGATTTAATAACTCTTTAATCTTCTCAAAGGATAATATTTGACTTTACTCTGTACAAGTTGTCTTGTTCCATCTTTATGATATTAGGTTAAGTTCGCTCCGAAAGGATTAAGGCGGCTCTTAATTCAACGCTCCCGGGCCGGAATAAATTTAACGTTTTGAGGAGCTTATGAAGAAAAACTTGAGATATACGGATAAGCTCTCTCGTTTAAAATATCTTGGAGTTATTCATGTGGAGAATAATACGGAACAAAGTATATATAAATATTTTAAATAATGTTACTTTGAAATTGAACGCGAATGTACATAAATTGCCCACTTTACAGTTTATATACACAAAACGAGTATTTTAAATCGTCGATGACTTTACAATGCATTTAGACTTTTGGCAGACATAAGCTTTTATATTTGGCTGCATTTTACTCGTCAGTATACCCGCGCCAACAGTTTAATTGCGGCGTGAAATTTACGCTCGCTTCGAATTATACCTGCAAAACATAGACACACGTGGTTATGAGCACGCAGCCTCCGCAGCGCAGATACACACGGTAATTTGAACGGATCTCTCGATATTTCATTTTATTTTCCTCCTCAATTTTATTTTATTTTCGTCGAGCAGAACGCCTCTAGCTGAATGGAAGGTAATTGTAGGCTACGCAGCGAAGGGTTCGCTTCAGGGAATAATTGTGCGAATATAGCGGAGCCTTTGGGAGTGTTTAATGCCAGGCTATGTCGAGGCCGCATTTTACTGGGCCTGCGCGTTATGCTTAATGCTGGACCAAGGACGAAAATTATCTTAGTAACGAGTTTTGTAAAAGCGGCGATGGGAACTAATGAGACTATTGGGTCCCCTGACTTGTAGTATGAATATTTTTATAGGGCATAACTTTAATTTTGCAAGGGGACGATTAATTTTAATGATAGTGATGAAGAGCATTTCGTGACGAACCGAAGCGTCGCAAACAAAGTGCTTTCACTGATAAATGTTAAAAGCGTCGAAAAGGGTTCGCGATAAAGTTAGGTAAAAGCGTACTCACCGATGTGGAAGCGCTGGCGTCACATGGGACTTGAACTTCGGACACACTGCACATCACTGAATATTTAAAATAATGAAAAGCCCGGACAACGGGCCGGGGCGTTCCCTTTTAAAAATGCACTGCACTCGGGGTTTTACTGCGGCCGTGCAGGTTGGTCGAAGAGAAATTCTTAAGACCAGGATAACAGTCTCGTAAAGGAGGTGGTTCCTGAAATACACCAGTTGGAAATAAACACATCGGCATTAGCGCGCAACGAAATGATGGATACAGTTAAACGGAACAACTTGCAATGTTCTAACATGCGTTATAGTTATCATCGTTCCGAGTAGATTGAACACTATGCTGTGGACTTTTTATTTTTTATAGAAAATAAAACGATTTTATAGCGATAAAAAGTATAAAAATTTTAGGCCAAAATATTCCTATTGGTTGATCCGAATCATTGAATTAGTATTTAACATAATTTTTCAATTCATTTAAAAACATTTAGCAACCTGTTTTTGAATGATTAGCTACAATCTTAATGTTCGCTGAATATATTTTTGACTTGATACTCTTATTAGAGGCGGGGTTATCTGAAACGACATCGTTTTGAAAGCTGTTCATAAAATACAGTTATTGAAATATCGTTTTAAAACACTTTTTGGTAAAACACTAAGCATTCAGGTTGAGGTTTTACATTTGTATGACATTTTATTTTTAATGTTAATATGTATTTATCTTCATATACCTACCTACTATATATAAGTACTTTTCTATCTATGTATATTGTATATGGTATGTCAATACTAATACTTTGTACCACTACATAAATACGGTACCTTTTAAATGATTGCCAACGTTATAATAGATTCCAAGAATTAAGATGAAAGGAAATACTATGATTTACATAGTATTGTCTTCTGTTTACGCGAATGTTATTCATTGAAATTAAACTACTATATACGGATTTTATCGCGTTGTGAAAAGTGTCAAATAAACAACGTGATAAAATCCGTATATAGTAGTTTAATTTCAATAAATACTATGATGATACCTATATGATATAATAATAATAATAGTATTATACGACATGCACACAACACCATCTAGCCCAAACTAAGCAGAGCTTGTACTATAGGTACTAGGCAATGGATAAACATACCTATATACTTTTTTTTTGTAAATACATACATATTAGACATAGAAACACCCAGACCAAGACAAACATCCATGTTCATGCACACAAATGTTTGACTTGTGATTATGATATGATTTCATCACTAAATATTCACAATTTTCTATAAAAAAGAGAACAGTGTCTTTATTATAAATACCTAACATATTATATTATTAACAGGTTTCCATTGGGTTTTACTTCTTAATGAATGTTCATTCAAGTAACGCTACCATTTTTTCACAAATAAATCTGAATCCACCTTCTGTTAATATACTCGCAACTTTCTAATTAAGTAAAAAAATTCTATAAAAACACGTAAACGGCCAGTCACAAAAAAGCAATCACGAAAATAGAGCGACTCTTTCTAATTAATTCTAATTAGGCGTCGGTAGGTGGCTCTATTATAGCTAAAAGGAAGCAGGGAGGGTTCGGAAAATCGTCAATGTCCCGTAACCTTAATTTAATACCGCTTTACTACAGGATTAAGTGCGTACCATGCTCCATTTGAATAATTTTGTCGTTGATTTCAGCTAAAAAAACTTTCATCTGTAGTACATACACTGAGAAAAAGTGATATAAAAATACATAAACAAGGTAGTTGATTCTTAATGCCATATCTTATCTACCAATCTTGTTCATTGAGATGAAGTGATATATATGGGTATGCTATTTAGATCTAGATATTAAATTCTAACATTTATGAGAATGTTAAGAAACATCATGGAAGGAAAAATAGAAGGCAGAAGGGGAAGAGAGGAAGGCCAATGAGAACGTTCATAGATCAAGTGAAAGAAAAGGTAAAAGTTACGTCGTATCAAGAAGCCAAAGTGCTGGCTAAAGATAAGACATTATGGAAGAGACTCCACCGACAAGAGCTTGGCTCTTAAATTGAAGAAGATGAGAATATTATACGTATAGGTATATCTTTTTAGTTATACATATAAATTAGATCCCTCATTAAAGTAATCATCGAAAAACTTGCTAAAGCTATTAAACATTTGATCCAACGCTGGTTCAAAAGTTTGTCTATGCAATAATGTTTTATTTCGGTCATAAATAAAACGATACGACAATAAACTTCCGACAAAACACAACAATTTGTAACAAATATACAAATTAAGGTTTTGTTATAATTACAATAGAGTCGATGTTATTTGAGATAACAATGATAATGGTTAATTAGTTGAGTCAAACATTTTTGTTATGTAGGTATGTCACGTTTCACTGCTTATGATGTTTTTTTTTGAGGGGTGAGTTGTGATGCATTTGATAACATAATACCACCAATCATATGAATTATAAAGCCAAGAAAATAAATATATTATATGTAACATATATACAACTGAGTACTTTATTTACTAAGTATTTTATTTATAACATTGCTACAGTTAGTAGTTATGTATATATTTAAAGAAACGGCAAACGTAGGCCCATATTGTTGTGTTTAGAGCTTACCTAATACGAATCGGTATATTAATGTCTACCGGATATATACTGTTTTAGACACTATGTAGCTACTAAAATTTTTTTGTTTTAAAATCTCAATAATTTAAGCATTGATTTTTAAAGTTCAGGTAGCTTACCGAAGAAATAAATAAGACAAATAAAAAAATTGTAAAAACGT
Organism: Catocala sponsa; assembly: GCA_963564715.1. Classification (NCBI taxonomy): domain Eukaryota; kingdom Metazoa; phylum Arthropoda; class Insecta; order Lepidoptera; family Erebidae; genus Catocala; species Catocala sponsa. The sequence continues at coordinate 16,896,781 of OY751337.1, read as the reverse complement.
TAAATTGAATACCCAGGTAAGTAGGCTTACCTACCTGGGTATTCAATTAAACGTTTCACTGGTCACTGAAAAATCTAGTCTAAGACAAATATTAATAATTACTTACTTTGCAAGTTTACCTAATGATTAAAAGCAACATGCAAGCTGCGCCTGACTTGAGAATCAAATTTGGTCGCGTAAAATCAAGTTCGGTAGTATTCATTTCAGTCATACTTATACTGTATACATAAAGATAAAAGGTAGCAATAAAAGGTAATAGATATTTAAAAGGTTTACAACATAATTATTAATAAATTTACAAGATGTGTTTTTTACAAATTCAATAGCACATATCAAAATGCATTCAAATTTAGACGCCATGCTAAATTCCTTAAAATTATTGACCAATTTTTTTGTGATAACACTTACATCGTCCTCGGTAGTTCCTCAACCCCATTAGGCACGTCCCATTTCGCTTAACGCCGTAATAATGCAAAACTTACTGCAAATTGGCAGCAATGGTTGCCGAAAATGTTGCATAATCAAATTGAACCCATCCGAACGCAGTTTCGATGCAAATATGACCGAAAATGTTTAACCAAAATTTTAAAGTCACCAAGAGGGGAACTGTAATGGATTCTGAGATTGGTTAGTATATTGCTCCCACCAAATCACTACCTACTTGTTTGTTTTTTATGTGTGTGTACCTACCACAGATATTTAATTAAATAGACAGGTACCGCAAGAGTATCAAATTATATTTAATTTAGAACGGTACACCTTACTACGTGGTCAAGCAATTTAAAATATATACTTTGTAATAAAGCATATCAACTTTTATATAGTTGTAACAACTAATTATCCCATTTTAGTAGTTAGGTATATGTAGGTAAACCCTCTAATGTCTCTCAATCACAATCATCCCATTTAAAAATAAATATTTTGTATCAACGACAAGCCTAAAACATTTTTCGAAGTCTAATAAAATCCAATGTCTTCAACAAAATGCAGGCTTATGACATCAGTCTTAAATATTCATTTCTACAAAAAAACTTAAAAATTTCTATAAAGACAAGATTGCATAATACCTACCTAAAATATAAAAAAGAAACCGGACCTGTCACTTAAACTGTCTATATCTAATCAAGTAGATCCATGTGTTATTATAGAGTAGGTCTCAGAAGCCGCTAGACCTGTTCCGAGACCACATATCATATTCTAAGTCTGACAGATGTACTATAGATATACCTATCCTTCATAATATAGGGTTGATACTTGAATTATCTAAAACCGAAAACCTCTATTACCACTCAATTTAGCTAAGACATTCAGTTAAAAAACACTGCACATTAAATATGGGATTAAATATAATGACCACCAAAAATACTAATTGCGCAACAAAATATGCTTACTAAAATATATCATAACGAGCACCTATACGCCCCAAATCACTGCATTTCGTCTCGGAAAGGTTAGGTTATGTTAAGTTCCTTCTTAAACCCACCCAGAAATAGGAGCCCCGCGAGGCGGGGCTCCGCCGACTTATTTTGATCTCTTTAAATATATTTTGCTGTGCAGTTTGGTGATCATTTACTATTTTTGACTGTTATATTTAACTATATCTGTTGATAAGCTTAACATAAACCATTAAATATACTAAAGGCGAATTGGATAGTTTTAATTTGACTATCTATTATTCAAGTACCTAAGTACTTGCATTTTGCATTAGTTGCCTAACCACAGTATAGCATGCGTGTCGTGCTAGTGAGAGTGACAAATCGCGCGCGCCTTATGCGCAGCGTAGCCTAACAAAAACCAGACAGACTGGGCACTGAATAAACTTTCATATAGAACCATGTCCGATCCAAGTGTGTGTTTGACAACCCTAGCCAAGTATAACAAGTATAGATATGTACATAGCACACATGCCATCACGGCGTGAATGACAAAGAGACGAATCATTCGATATTTTTATATTTCGTCATAAGCGATAGGAAACGTGGGCGGTGTGTGTATGTATGTATTACGTACGTGATGTACTATTGTCCGAAACTTGCCTTTGATACAAAGCCTCTGGCGATTGAGTCACATGATTAAAATTCAATTGTGACGGTTCAGTACCGGAATTCCCATTATAAGAAAAAATCATGTAGGTATAGGTACTTATTAAAAAAGTCGTGGAAACAGAGGTATGGTTACATTTAAATATTGTGTTGTGTATTAAATTTCATAAATGAATTAAATTCGAGGCATCAAATCGGACGATGAATAAATACCTAATAAGTAGGTACTTTATAACGTAATTATTTGTACATGAGTAATCTTTAAGGCAAAACTGTACTTATTTATTTTTATGTTTTTCAAAAAGACCGGTGAACAAATACTGAAGCAATATACACAAATAACATACAGACTGCAAACGAATATTCGTGGATCACACAAGTTTTTATTTCTTTTTTTTTATGGATTAGGGGGCAAACGAGCAGACGGATTGCCTGATGGTAAGCGATTACCGCCCACCCATGGACACCTGCAACACCAGAGGAGTTACAAGTGCGGTGCCGGCCTTTTAAAAAGGAGTACGCTCTTTTCTTGAACTTTTGAAGGTCGTTTTGGTCCGGAAATACCGTAGGCGACAGCTCATTTCACAGTTTTGTTGTGCGAGGCAGAAAATTCCTGGAGAAACGCACAGTTGTGGACTGCCAACCATCTAAATGATGGGAGTAAAAATTCCTGGAGAAACGCACAGTTGTGGACTGCCAACCATCTAAATGATGGGAGTAAAAATTCCCGGAGAAACGCACAGTTGTGGACTGCCAACCATCTAAATGATGGGAGTAAAAATGCTGTCGCGTAGGACGATGGCGAAAAGAGGCGGCAGGGAGTATGAGAATCGAAACCACAATAGTAAGCTCAGTGGCAGTGGCACCGCCACCACGCCATCTGTTATTTTAATTATTAGCTACAAGTCCTGAAATAAACGATAAAATATTCATTTCTGAGAAACATATTTTAAAAAAATAAGTATTTAACAGTAACATGTATGTAAGTGCCTAACCTAATCCTATATCTTAACCAGAATGTGGTAGTGTACCCAACAATACTGTTTAATATTCTTAAAAACAGAACCTATCATCTTTACGTTTTATGTTGCATATCCAACCATCCAACACGGACTACTATAATGGATGAAACAAACGCACCTACCCTTTACATGAATGCATAATGCATAGCAGACCTGTCCAATTTAATTAAAATGCATTCGTGTTCCATACGTACTTGCGCTATCCACCGTAAAAAGCAAAATGTATGCTTTGTGCGCTGAATATATTCCACATAAGTGTAGTGTAACTTCATTACCTAAAAGCAACTCTCCTCTTACAATGTTGCAGTTTTCTATTATCGGTGAGAATCTACCTACGCGCGGTATACCTCCACCCTAATCAGCTGAATGGATTGACAGGCAATGGGCCGGGTGCTAGACGTCCTCTTCTTACGTGTTCAATTCTACGTAGCGCTTTCTCTGTCGTTCCAAGGTATAGCGACACACATAGTGAATATTGTATTTGTACATAATCGATATTATTAAAGAAAGTAGGTAGGTATATTTAAAATAATGTTATATATCAATTTACGGTAAATATTAAAGTACTATATTGAATTTTTGCTAAAACAATGATCTCTTGCATTAGGAAGATCTGCTTGTTTATGTGCAACAATTGTTCATCTATTTTGTGCCCTGCACAAAAGAAATGGTTTTAGAAAAACCCTATCATTATAAAAACTGATCATAGACGAACAGCATTAATGTTTTAGGTATATTCATTATTTTATTAAAATGACAGATAATATTTATAGAAAATCAATTTGTATCTTCTTTAAACGTCTTAAACCATAAAGAGCTTCGAAATGTTTATTTCAAAGTGTATTACGTTATGAGTGAAGCTTATACGAGTTTCGTATTAAGGCAACAGTTGAAAAGCGAGCGCGCGTCGACAGCTACTGATATATGGCGGGCAAACGCGTGCTGACTCACAACTATCGGTTTGTACGCTTTGGGTTTGGTATAAGCACCTTAATAAAAGAGATAGCGGGAGCGATTATCAAACGTAAATCAGTTGGCATGACTGGTGCCATAGAATGAAGGGAAAACTCGCGTTTCTATTTCATCAATTCCAAATAAAATTGGCTGCACAAATTTTATTTCTGTCAAGGGTCTTACGTAATTGCTGCGAGGCTATACTTAATTTGATGTATTCTCTTCCGAATATAAATAATTAAACCAGCTACATAGCTCATTTTAAAATAAGTTTATGATATAATAAAATACATTATGTGTGTGAACTTATCACAACACTATTGGCATTGATTAACTATTTTGGACGTAGTTAGCAGATAGCCATATAAACGTTGCCTAGGCAAGCGTCCACTAAAAAGTTTTAATTAATACTGCTCGGTGCAAAAACTGCAGCCAATATTGACGTGGCGTGCAACCACTACATAACTGACTCAGCAAAAGAACAACCTGGTTATCCCACTTTAATTTTATAGGTATATACATTTACTTGGTTCCTTCTAAAAAACGTTACTTTATAAAATAGTATTAATCATTAATAATAATTATAACTATCTCAATTTCAAGTCAATATTAATATGACAGACAAAAAGACAGACGAACAGATAAATTCACACCATAAAGGTTCCGTTTTTAGCATTTTAGAAGGGAGCCATAACAATAACAAGTAGGAAGTAAAGATATATAAGCTAAATTAATGTTAAAGGTTCACTGTAAGTGATAGATACCAATTATCATATTTTTATGCGTAGGTATCACTACCTACTACCTACTATACAGACGACATTTTATGACATTTATTTTATCTATAAAAACAGTTTATCTGAAACTGACTGAACTTACTTTCAGCTTTAGCTTTCCGATTTTAAATAAGCCTTAGGACATTAACCATAGCATCCCAATTTTAAGCTCTCGACCAATCGGTCTCAGAAAACATGAAATGTCACAAAAGTTGTTTAACAAAAGTATACGTTAACCATAACAAAATTTAAGCTTAAAGTAGTCTGGGAAGCGCCTGAGGTCTCTGACACCGGCGTGAGAGTTGATTGAGAGGAAATAAGTAAGTGCACTACGTTTGATCTATTGGTGATGACAATCTTGCCAACTCTTATTACTTGTACCACACCGTGAGATCTCTTCATACGTGGAATTTTTACGTAAGCTACAACCCATGCTACTAGAGCCGAAGGGAATTTATTTCGAAGGCAAGTATTGAAGCGATGTGATCAATACCAAGGTATCTTTAGTGAAGTATATTAACTTAAACTTTATAAGTGAAGTATAAGCATATCGGAGTAACGTTAAACTTTTATGATTGTAACTTAGACAAGTTGTAAATATACGCAGTCAAATCTGATAAATGTATTATTTATTCATAATATTTGTTTTATGTAATGATTGTAACCAAGAAAGTTACTTAGGTACCGTAAATTCATACCTGTATATTATATATACACGATAATGTACGCAGTTGTCGCTTGCTATGTTCTTAAAGTAAAAGGCGAGCCTATAGCCGTCTACCTGGCATATTGCCAGACTCTGCGTTGTGACTGAGAATTGTCTAACAAAAAAACTTATAACTCTTTGCCTAATATGGGAATCGAACCCGTATCCTAACGTTGGTATGCCAATGTAAGCGAAAAACTATCGGCTGAATATACGTAGTAATAACAGACTATATTAAAGAACTATATAGAAGTTTGTAGGTATATCACAACCCACGTTATTACAACTAATAAAGACCATTCCACCCTGTTCTTTTGTATTTTGTTCTATAATAAAAACAAAAGCAACATAGCATGACGGGAGGGCGAGACTGCACGGGGTCGTGACGCAGTCGCCACGTAGTCGTAACGCAGTATTTACGCGCCGGGCGAAGCGTCGCCGCCGCCAATCTAAATAATTGGTCCGTCCGTCCGTTCGCTGTCCGTCGACTGTGCAACTCCTTAGCGCCCAATAAATGAATGGAGCCGACCTTCGTAAACATATTATAGGTATATTCCGATAGCACTCACAAATACGCCTACACAATTAAAAGATCACTTATTTCGCCATGTGATTACCGCCGTTAAAATGTTTATCTTTTGTTGAAACATTTATTGCAGACGTGTCAATTGTTACAAGTACCTAAAACACCCACGTGTGTAAAAAATCTGTTTGTAAAATATTGTTTTTATTTGCTAAATTATTATGCCAGATGTACGATTCTTATATGCTTCTACTGAACGAAGGCGTCAATATTTTCATGTCCGTTAAAAAAGAAACTGTAAGTCCGGCTCTACGCCATTCCATTTTCGTATATAACAGTAAAGGGTGGAAGTAAGAAGTAAAAAGAGGAAAAAAGTGTATTATTAGTCTCTTACCGAAATGGAATTGGAACATTTCGTAGAAAATTCCAGAATATATTCACTTCGCTTTACTTAGCCGAGGGCAACCATCATACTTTCGCTACTTTTACCTACACAATTTAATAGAATTTCTGGCGGAGAATGTTATATTTTCGCTACATATTTTATTTGTCTGTGGAATATAAAATCGAATACCACGTTGTATAATCTAATATAGACACTATCTTCTGATACTACAATGATATATATTTTATAAATATTAATTTCACAAGATAAATAAATGTAACAATTAGTATGATTATATGTCTATGAAATTAAATTGCACTTTAATACTTCTCTAAAATTAAACCAGTTGCAATGAAATTATCTTTTAAACATTACATTTCATAGTCATAGGCTAACCTTAAAATTCAGCTAAGACGTAAAAATACTATTATAATATCTATTAAAAACCTTACGGCTTAACTACCCTTAAAATTTGACGCTTTCCCTAAAGTTCTAACCTTTATCAACATTCAAGTTGGATGTAATCCACTCGAAATGGTTGTTTCAGAGAGAGCGTTAAAACTTTATGTCTATTGTACTACAATCTATTGGGTTATTATTTTTCAACGGTCAACTTTGAATATAAAGGCAGAAACTATCATAATTTTAGCTTCCTAATGTACATGAGACCAGGTGAAAATGAATATGTCGTACAACTAATCAAATTATCTTCGACCCGTTGCGTCATAATCGAGCGCCCAAAAATCGGATCCATTTTTTATGACGTCAAAGTCGTTAATATTCTAGCCAATGGTCGTGGACTATTTAAAAGATCGAACTGTCAAACGTCAATGTAATGAAGACTTTATATATTTTTATGTTTTCTTTGACGATGCCGCCAAGACGAATGAGGTAAAGGTAAAATAATAGTACTGGCGGTGGATGGGGCCAAGCTTCATTGTATAGCCATCCGAAGGGAGAAGTTACGACCGCGACAGGTGTGATGCCGAATTAACTTCTTATATAAAGTCGCTTTTTATACAACACCGACTGCTTAATGAGGCCCAGGGATCACAGTAATGAAACGCGAGGTGTCTCGGACTTTTCTTCTCGACTTCTTTCCCCGCCTTAATTAAGACCTTTTTAGAGATTAAAACTTGATTTTCAACATACATTCTAATAGATAGATAGTTATTATAACGACAGGCATTAATATGCGTACTTTAAAGCTTTCTAACGAGCGACCAACCTGCACGGTGCGTAGTTACGTCACGACACACGCGACACAGTACCTGTAACAAAATGTTGACGATTAACATACCGAAAGCTTTTTATATAGACGTCTGTTTTAATAATATGTGAAATCAATGTCACTGTAAATTAAAGTGGTACGCACAAAAGCACGCACCGAAACTCGTTCCATTTTTGATCGCTATGACATTTTCGACGGGCCCGTTATCTGATGGGTGGTCAACGAACTCACTATTGGGATTTCAAAACAGAAATGTTAGACGTTGAGAGGAACAGTGGGGCGGGTGAGGCACTGATCGAGTGTGCAGACAACGCAAGACGCGCGACATGCTTCATTCAATCAAGACAGCGGATGCATTGTACCGGGTGTCAATGACCCCCTGAAACATATGTCGGCTTGTACCTGCTACAATCAATATTCATGAGACATTGCAGTTATGTGGAATACGACCGCCTTTATGGTGAATGTCACTTTACTTCACTCTGCGTGAAGCGTTAACCGCCCTAACTGGCCATACCTATTTTAGAAGTACCATAAGCCTAATAGATATTCTGATAACGGATCTTAAAAGATATACTTAAGCTTTCGAGAGCTTTGAGATATCAACTTGATATCATGTACATACAAAAATTTTAATACGTAATTAAACATTTAAGATAAGATAAAGCTGTTTATATTAATGACCTTAATTTAATCGGATTAAATAACTGGTACAGTTTAGTGAATAGATATATTATTAGTAGTAATTCTTTTGTAACTGTTCTCACGCTTTTACTAAATTAAAGGTTAGTTTATACAACTTGGATAAAGTAAGAACCGACTATCGACTGCGAAGCGTGTTATAAGTTCGTATCCTGCCGGAAATAAAAATATGTGTTTTAATTTGTTTTGAATTCTTCTTTTTTAAAAAGGTAACTCTAATAATAATTCCTATGGGAGAATTTAAAAACACACAAACGAACACAAAGTGCATTTGAAATTTTAAATACTAAGTAGCAATTTAGTTACCATATTTCTAGTATTCTTGTTAGCCTCTTCGGTTAAGCTACTAGTGTCAGGAGTGGATTCACGTCGATAGTGTAATGCGTGAGAAATGAGAATCGAACGCATAACATCATGATGAAAAGTCCGATGTCATACCATACCACTGAGCACTGAATTTGTTCCGTTAATAATTGTTTCTGGTTTGACTATACTTCATATAAGTTATTGTAGTGAATATTTAGCAACGAAGTTTTGTGAAGTTCTGCAATACGAGGACTATCGCTGGTAAAACAGTATTAAAATATTTTTTGAAATAAAAGGCTTCTCCTTTTAATTATCTAACATTCTAAGTGATTTTATACCGATGTGTTAATTGGTATAGAAGCGTGCATGCCAACATTCTCCTGCTGAAAGGTTCAGAAATACTCTTATTTGGTGAGAGACACGTTCTAAATAGATATAGACGCATACCAAACGTGATACAATTTATATGAAAGAAAAAATAAGGTGGTCGTGTTTTGGAAAATATATTAAAAGTAGTTGCCTAGAAAGGCAGTATGTAGAGGATTTGAGAATCGGTGCCCCAACGGAACAAAAATTTTGTGTGATTAGGTTACATAACAAAAAAAATTTTGTGTGATTAGGTTACATAACAAAAAATAATTTTGTGTGATTAGGTTACTTATCATAAAAACCGAATAGAGCGCTAATCGCTACTCACCGTAAACAATACTATTACACCCTTACCTACCATTGCTTTTCATTCATAATCTATAGTAATATTATAATGCTGAAGAGTGTGTTTGTTTGATTGAACGCGCTAATGTCAGGAACTAGGTACTGGTTCGAAATGAAAAATTATTTTAGGGTTGGATAGCTCGTTTTGAAGAAGGTTATAAGCTAAATACCTAACATCTCGCTACGACCAATAGGAGCGGAGTATCAATGAAAAATGTTACAAAAACGGGTAATATTCTTTTATGCGACGCAGATGAAATAGTGCGGGTCAGATTAAAATAAAAATTATAAAATTTGCTCCGTTGCGTTCTTTATAGAAATCTAGCAAACAATTTTAATAAAATAAGTATTTTATATCATACAAACAGAGGTATGTCCATATGATTTTACTTATTTTATTAAAACAAAATGCTTCTTATACAGTTTATAAAGAAGGCTAAAGAAATGGGTTTAATTTTGGAGAAGATACGCGACGACAATTTCAGTTATCTCTTTTACACATTGATATTTCGTTCAGACCCAGCGCGCCGACAATAGGTCTGTTAAAAACCTTTTCACATTTTCTCTTAAGATTCAGCCAATAATTTACTGTATTTGTAATGATACTTGTAAGCATGTAGCGTTTACCTAGTTAATTAATAATTAATTAACGGCAATGTTAACCAACAGGCAACAAAGTAAGATTGCCTTGATGGTCAAGTGTCGTAATGTTACATTTATGTACGTTTATAATCAGATCCTTTCAAGTCATACATAGTATATACGATGATATTATCGATTAACTCTTCTTTTAATTTCGTGTAATCCACAAATAGTTGTTCCGAGTCTGGATGTTGTTTGTGTCCGTTTGGACGTTTGTAAAGTCCCCCGCAATACAGAAATTAAAAAAACTACTGGCGTTGTCTTTTTAAAAAAGAAATTATCTCGAATAACACTAATAATTATTCGAATGTATCGTTGATTTTATATATAAGCAATATACTTAAATTAATGTACAGTTAGATATTCAGTTGAAGGTTTATAAGTTCATAATATAATATTCTATCACATACACACAACACTATCTAGCCCAAACTAAGCAGAGCTTGTACTATGGGTTAAGATACATATTATATACTTTTTTTTTTGTAAATACATACATATTACACATAGAAACACCCAGATTAAGACAAACATCCATGTTCATGCACACAACTGTTTGACTTGTGCGGGAATCGAACCCGCGACCCCAGGCGTGTCGGTTACACTAACCACTACGCCATCGAGGGCGTCATGATAGAACTGGTGAAGATTCGAGTGATATCCAACAAAGATGTCATCGACACAATTGGCTACCAAATTAACATTGAACTCTTATCAGTTTGTCTTATTTGATTCGAATATTCAATTACAATTCGAATATAATCGGTGATCATATAGTCTAACTACTTTCAGTTCATTCGAATATGAGGTCTTTCTATACTATAATAATGCATAGCTAAAATTAGATATTCTCTGTATTTGTGTTAGCAGTAGTTATTGAGTATAGTGATCAACCGACGGCGACAGACTTAAGTACTCTCTATCACGAGGGATTCAAACGGGTGAAATGTACACTTAACATTAACATTTCAAAGATATATTTATTAATTTAATGCAATGTTTATATTATATTATAGGTTGTCGCTAAGTAAAAGTGATTAACGAACTGCCGAATAAGCATTAAATAATTTGAGGAGTGTGACGCCAATATTGTTCAATTAAAGTATCGGTGTTGCATCGTCCCAAGATGATATAAAAACTAATTGAACTGCAGGAAAATGTCATCGTAATAAAATTACAATTCACAGAGGCGCCAGATGTAGGTACACCATTTTACTGCCGAAGCGCAAATTGAAAACGGTGACGGGACAATTGCCTCCAAGTTATTGTTTAGCTATTAAAAATTGATAGGAAAATTTATGGGTAAACAAACCCTACACCCCCTCTTTCTACATACAAACGATAATTTAAAACCTCTGAATGACAATCATTTAGAGGGAAAATAATGAAAGAATACATTTTCTACTTTTCGCTATTCCTGTTTTAAAAATAAATTGGCCGACTTTAAATTTCTATATATCCTACATTAAAACCTTCAAGATATGATTCGGCAAGTATCTAATATATTGACAATAGTAGTTAATATTGCCTAAAATAAAATTAAAGCTAAAATATGTCTATCAATCAAAAATTAATAAATCAGAACTAAGTAATTTGCAGGCTTAAAAAATGGCATTAATGCATTAACTCAATTTGCATCTAATTTCTTTCAATCATAAATCACAGAGATATTTTATCCTTGCCCCGTTTATACAACATTGAGGCAACTACAAAGGCCAAAAGATTTTGTGGTACGAAATATACTTTAATAGTTTACCCAAACAATGTTTCATACATGCGAGATGAAAGTAATGAAAACATGTCGCAAATAGCGAATCTGCGTCAAAATTCTTTCTCAGAACAAGCTCGGTCTCATAACTTGTGTACATTTGGTGTACCTACTAGAATAATAAAACTTGTATTTTGCTCGGCTGCTGTAGCAAAGCTTGGCAAAATGTTGGAGCAAAACAAAAGAAAACTATGAACAATATTAGACATCACGTACAGCGGTACAAATAATGTAGAAGATAACGTATGGCCCGATTTATAAATCAGTTTGTGATAAAAATTATTACCGATCATGTAAAACATTGATGCTGCAAGCAATCAATATTTTAATTTAGAAACAAACGAGTATTATGAAATCCTATTTTAATATTTTAATCAAGCAACCAATTCAATTTTGTCACTCGAATGTGCGTAACGGAATTCCAACAGCATATTCCGTTTATTTGTGGACGAAAGCAGTGGAGTATTTATAAATAATTCGTTTTTTATCCGATTACGCGGTCCCGCCTCGAACAACAAAGTATGTATTGATTGGGCGAGCGCTTGGCGGGAGGCATCGAGCCGCCCGGTATCTTACCGTTCTATTTTCGAATCTTCCGATCCGAACGAATTATCAACCTCGATTATCAGACCGGTCCGCGGTCATATTTTGTTCGATATTAAAACTTCACGTGAACGCTGTGTACTCGTTATCGATACGTAATTAAAGCTGCAGGTCGAGCATATTCACGATTGCCGCTCTATAATGAAGCGATTTACGTACATAGCAGTTACGAGAACTTGAAAACGAAAAAATGTACTTATGTATGTATCACTATGTCGAGTTATACTCTGCGTGGGTATCAGAACAACATTGTAGATTACTGGGCTCGTTTAGGAAACATATTTTATATCTTTTGATAATGTTAATTGAGTATACTCAGTAAGATGTTTTTATAATTCCCCACGCTGGCTGCTCATGTTAGCAGTAAGCTGCCGTGAGTAAGACGCTGAATACAATTGCGATAAATGGTTTGGTTGGTTTACGTGAATGTTATGACTATGTAACCGAGTGTACCATGCCTATAGGTTAGCGTAGACATGTACGCGTGTACCGCTCATATTAGGATGGATACGACCTCGAACAACGCACGAATTAGCTCTTGTTTATATACCAAATGTTACTAATAAATTATGAGCTCGCGTATATCTGCTGAATGTTTGAAATGTGATAGATATATATATAGTAAACGTCCATTATAAAGACGTATTTATTGTTTCATAAACGCCAAAATTAGTTAAACCTTTTTTGCTTATGGAATCGGCTAGCAACAAAATATATAGTCATCAATATATCACATTGATTAATGTAAGATATAGCTAGATTATAAGACTAGAAGTAAAATAAACTGTGGCTGCAATAATTGACAGACTGACATAAACAGTGCGTTGAGTATAAACAATGTCATGTCAATATCATTCTCTCGTTTATGTTCGTGTGCACCACGAAGTAGACATAAATATGGGAGCGTATGTTAATTTGAATAAATTCCCAATTGAAATAAACTACATGATGGGAGTCCCGCCAACTGCAAAGAATAATCTGAGTTATTTGACACTTGTCTATAACATAACACCAATATGTAAGCAAATTTCCTGTATAAAATAATATTTACGATCTTTTAAACAGATTATATGGAATATTTGTCCTATCTCTGGATACAAGTTAAGCATATCTTAAAATTGAATATTTTAAATAGGTAATATCTGTTTTAAATAAAATATATGCGTTGGTATATGAACACAATAATCCTACAAAAAAGCCAACATCAACACAACTTTGTAAGTAGAGATTTTACTATAGACGAGGTCTTAAACTTTGTGCCTATTTTAACTAAATGCGTGATGGAAGGACGAAAAATAATGAAACACGAAATGTGTACATACATACGTCTTTTCTGTAACTTAAAAAGCACATTAATGTACCTATATTAATCAGATCCCACACGAACAATTCTTAATGCATTAATTAATGCTTGACTTTATTAAATATATGACACATTTAACGCATGAATTGAGAGCGCAATATTAAATATTTAGTTCCACCAAGAAAATATATGTGAGTGAATATAATTATTATTACATCGTGACAGTATCGTTCATTACCAGTTCATCTTAAGACTTTAAATATAAATAAAAGTTATTTAAGTCTATTTATTCAATCATATATTATATAAAGTATAATGTTTATGTTTATCTTACGCGATATTTGACTGCCCTTGTCGTGAGTTTGCGTCATTGCCAAAATTAAACCAATAAGCTATCTACTTTATTTCGTACAAGTGATAATTATAAAAAAGAAACTGATTCATACAAAGTCTGACACAAACATGGAATTCAAACACTTTTAGTGTTATATCTATGATGGGTGTAAAAGTGAAAATTGTGATTGGATTCACAAAATTTTGACAAATTCCGCGAGTACTAAAAACTTTTTTATGTCCAAATCAGTTTGTTTGGGATTACTGTAATCAGTTCAGAAGTCTTGCAGTAAGTAATAAAATACATGGCCGCATAGGTAAGCATGTAGGTACCCGTAGACAAATGAAATATTGCACCCACGTTTTACCAATCCCGTAGTTTTTCCAATCATACATAAAATACGAAATTGGTCCCGTTCGGTTTACGTGTATCAGGTAGAATATTACTACGGTATTCCGATGCCTACGCTCTCATATCTTTGTCTCAAGGCATTAGATACTAGGCTCGGAACCAATAGCGGAAGCAGATAGATACTGACGGCTTGCAATAACAATAATGCGGGAACGGAGCTGGGCGACCTGCCAGGGTTCTATCGATCCATACCACAGCACCGCACCAGTGCAGTTAGACCTCCCAAAATATATTCCTGATCCCCTTATTTAAGGGTTCATTCGTGATATAGGGGGACGAGGCAGCTCTAAAAAAACTGGTCTCGCAGATATACAAGTAGGTCAGAGGGAAAATTTACAAACACTACTCCCCGCGAGTGTGGATTTTTTTGCAAAATAAACTGAGAAAATTCTTTCCGGGTCAATGCAAATGGGGATGTTTACTTGATCGAGCAAGATACGATGATATTTAGGTGTATTTTAGGAGATGGGGAAAGTAGTAGACGGGTGAATGTTGGTTTGGAATAATAAAATTACAGGGATAAAAACACGGTAAGATTATATTGATACTTGATATACATATATATGCAGGTAGGTGAATGCTAAAATATATAAAAAGACATTTTATATATATTTAGTAAGTAAATCATATAGAAGAAAAATACTATTTATAGAACGCTTTACGTACCTACCTACTATCTAAAACAAAAAAATACAATGTTTTACTATTATCATTATAAAATTACTCCAGAGCTAGTTTTTTACGGTCCTTAAATGCTGAGTCTTATATTTTAGCGCCATCCGCAAATAAATCAGCTACATATTAAAAACTTTACAACAAGGAGATGTAATCATTTAGCAATTATTTACCTAGATAAAATGTTTAATGTAGCTACACTATTAACAACATCAACACCTACAAAAGCTTGTAATTACATTTAACAGATTGAATAATTAGTTGTATGTAAATGAATACAAATTTGCCTGACAAAAGCGCCGCGCACGTCTTACGTTATCTAAACACGAGATCTCTTTGTTCTACTGACAGCTACGTTACATAAAGAAATATTGAGCCCACTTGTAACCAAATTAGAATATTTTTTACCAACGTCAATAAATCGTTGGGGGCTCAAGTACGCACCGACTTATTTTCGAGTTACGTCAAGTTTCTTCTCAAGATAAGTACTACCTATCCAATCCTACATAGCATCCAGTTTTGAAGGACCCATAAAACAGGGCCGCACTTCCTCATTACGGCTTTATTTTCTTATCTCGGGAAGAGGCGGGGGATATCAAGATATATTGGGCGAATATAAAGGTACTAGAGAAAGGGACCCGTGGGTCGACAATCAAGCGAACTCCAGATAAAATATTTAAAGGTCACCTTAAATGCTAGCCTTTCTAAACCACTCGAAGTGTCTCAAGCGATTTAAATTCTTTGTGTGAGAATGGTATTTGTTTAAATGATGCTATTAGTAAACAATTCGTGTTACTTGTGACAAGTGGAGGCTATTCGTTATAACAGTTTTAGTTCAACGAAATGTAATAACTAATTTAAACCATAAGCCGTATGCTCAATTAGTAATTCGTTTCTATATAATATTTTATCTATGTTACGAGTAATATTAAAATGAAAATGTTAATGCATGCACATTATAGCAATAATTTTCAAAAAATTAACACGTCTCATTCCGTCTCAGCGTGATATCTACGTCCTGATTAGTTATGGAAATCGACACAATATCGTATATATTATAATTCTACAACATTTGTATAGTTATTTATTAACTATACAAAGGCTGTTAACTATTTTATAAAAAACTTTCGTCCATACATAACAATGTTATAAATTTTAATATTGTTTCTTTACGAAAATGTATAATGTGTGCCTATTATTTATAATAGAAACTGTACATTATTTAGGTAACACGGATATTTTCGATAAGATTTAAGGAGGTCTAAGTGTAGACAATTTGGCAAGATTTTCTTGGCAAAATTTAACGCTCAAATAATATTATATTTTCTTTTTTCACTAGCTGCCCGATAATTTATAAGCACAAAGATATCTCGTCTATGGATCTTAGGATGAAACTAATCATTAAATATTTCCTGAAAGTACTTTAAAATTGACACGCTTTTTTATTTGTCAACTGATATAAATGTTGCAAATAGAAAATATTAGCTCCGTATCCGAAAACATTAAAGAAACCACATCCAAATTTAATTATTGCAGAAGTAAGCGTGCACGAGTGCATACACAAACAGTTGTTCACGATTTTATATTAATTATTTAGAAAGAAGATACATCCATAATATAATTTAAACAAACACATTTGATTGTAGGTATTTCTCGTACTACAAACATATAGGTACTCATTCACATTTCACAAAAAACAACAAAGAAACAAAATAATGGTTACTTGATCTTAGCAATAATTATTTTAGTCTCGTATTATCATACTAGTATATAATGTAAAAATAGGCCATTTATAATCAAATAGGCACAGCGTACAATACAGGCAGTACTCAACGTACCCGCTCAATAAATTCAACTCGCCGATTGCTATCTAGAGTACCTACGGCCTAATGCATATTCAATAAGTCCATTATAAAGGCCGCATTTCAATGTAAACTGATATACCTACCAGGAAAACAGAACGTCATTGATGGTTAAGATAAGATTAAATTGTTTGATAAATGCAACTATACGCTAAAATTGATTGTTGGTGTTGAATAACTTGTAAACCAGGTGTGTAGTGAGGGTAGTTGTCGCTTTATGAAGCACTAGCTTTTGCGCGCGGCTTCGTCCGCGTGGTACCTACATGAATAAAAGTAGCCTATGCCCTTCCCCAGGTTTTAAACTATATCTGTACCAAATTTTCAAAAGCCGTGAAAAGGTAACAGACAGACAGACAGAGTTGCTTTCGAATTTGTAATATTAGTAAGGATTAGTATGTAGGTAATAGGTATAATATGATTGAAGTTATCAACAAATGTACTTACAAGTATAGTAGTTTATTAATTAAATAAATAATTATTTTAGTAGAATTGATCTGATGAGTAGCTATTTCATGGTAAAACCGTCAGCCACAAAAGTGTCAGCTGTATTTTATACAAACAACACGTGTGTGTGACACAAAACATTTGTATGTTGGATGATAATTAATTTAAGCTCATCTAGGTACCAAATTACCAATACGGTGGCTTGAAATACATAGACAATAATTATTATTAGTAAAATGAAATACATATAGAGCATATAGTAATATAGTATTGTCTTCTGTTTACGCGAATGTTATTCATTGAAATTAAACTACTATATACGGATTTTATCGCGTTGTTTATTTGACACTTTATTACAGAATTTTTGAAAACTGTTACACTACTATTAAACTTTACTAATTTTTAAGCTAATTAAATTATTGAAACTAATTAAACTATTTATACTATTACTATACTATTATACTATTTATATTTGTGTTTACACTTTCCCCGACGTTTCGGTTGCTTTTCAGCAGCCATGGTCACGGGGAGACTAAGATGGCAGTTGTCTCAATGTTCCAGTGTAGTTATTTTAGTTTTAATAGTTTCAATAATTTAATTAGCTTAAAAATTAGTAAAGTTTAATAGTAATAGTAGTGTAACAGTTTTCAAAAATTTTGTTATAAAGTGTCAAATAAACAACGCGATAAAATCCGTATATAGTAGTTTAATTTCAATATATAGTAATATAATTATACACTTATACACAACATACACTTTCGCTCACACACGCACACTCCATAGCCTACATTTAGTTACTGATATATTATATGCTATTCCACTTTGAAAATAATAGTTTAATAATACTTACCTTGTTTTAGGGGGCCTGGTAATCTGTATGGCAGGTCAAACTGGGAAACCTAGTGCAGATACCAGTCTCCCACAAGGGTCTTTTGTTTTTATTTAAGTATTAATTATATTTTTAAGTTACCTTTGTGGAAGAGAAAATAAATCATTATTATTATTATATGTATTATGTAAATTCATGTGAATACAAAAATAATTATGACATTTTTTTATTATTAAAATCTATACCAGTCAAGCTTTTGTAGTAACACTGGTTGTGTTACCAGCAAAAGCTTCATGAAAAATGTAATCAAGGTTCCTTACGGTAACCTAACCCCTGTTTATGAAGAAAATATAAAGAAATGACGTATGTTCTATATGAATATAGTACGTACATAGTTTAATATTCCCAAATACGTAACTCCAAAGGTTGATGTGTATTACACACGAAAAGGTCATTGTTTCTTTAATAAAACTTGTTTTCAGAGTTTCCCGGTGTTGTTATCGTGTCATTTGTTGTTTGTATCACAGTTTTGACAACATGACACGAAATAATGAAAACTTCGAAGGAGCAAATATGTTTGACTTTCATACCTTGATATTTAAACCAATTGTTCTGTAAATACATATTTGTATGCAAATGTATCAGATATACTAAGTATGTCAGTCAGTCGATGACGAAAATGGCAAAACGCGTGCCTCGCAGATATTTCAATATATCAGTATCTCTCTCTACCTGTATGTAAGCAATGAAAGGTTTTATGCGATATCTAGCCTAGCTAAAATTGCAACAAGTCATGCGTGCATAATCAAAATAAATAATTCAAAATACAATAAACAACTGAATCGACCAATTGCCAAGTCCATTCCGTTTTTCATTTACGTTTTCCTTACGCTGACAAAAGCCTAGCCGGTTGCCAAAATTGTTTTTCAGTTGAGTAAAAATATTGTTTAGGGAATTTGATCCTTAAATAGTAAGGGGAGTGGGTTTGTTAAAAGCGATTATTGTTTTTCAGATGGTGTGTTCGCGTTGCGTAGGCAAGTTTTGCGTCGGTTTTGAGTGTCCGTCGGCACGCGAGATCGCGTGTGCGAGCGAAGCCCGCCCAAATTGCTGCTACAGTTCCTACCTGTGGTTTTTGAGCCATAGTTATGTGAACCGACTCATACTTTGTTGTATTCTATGTAAAAATGTTAATTGAATGGTAATTGTTGTTTGTTCCGTGGAACGATCCAGTTTCTTCGAGTTTTTATCTATGTATGTTAGAAGAGCAATACATTGTAGTATGTTATGTAACCTAGCTTATTATGTATGTGTTTTCACAAGCTAGTCATCAGTATTTACTGTATATAAGTTTAAAATCATATATTGTAACTCACGCACTTATTGGAATATTACCATGCAAATTTAAAAGTATTTATTAAATGAAGTTGCTAAGATTGATTGAATGATCACTTTTTACTGGATACTGTCACAAAAAACATTTCATAAAGGTAACAACTTATTAACAAACATTCTATTATTCCTTTAGTAATAAGTGAGCATGATCTTAAAACTAAACTGACTCTATCACAGCGCGCACGTCTCTTTATAGTAACGATACCATGAAAAGGATAGATAGTTTTTAGAACTACCAAATAATCCTGCTCCTATATTAGATGGTATATTGTACTTTGTGGATATCAATTGAGGGATTATCTGTGTATTTAGAACTGGCCGTGAACATTTCATGTGCAAGAAAATATATCATATCTTTACCTATCCTACCGAGTTCATACCTATTTATTTGTAAAAGATTTTTAGTAATACTAATATTATATTTACCTTACCCCTTTTTTTTAGCATACTACTGACTACTGAATTGGTTTACTCATTGTAAAGATAAGCAAGCACAGACAGAACAGACCAAAAGTGATTATGTTTTAAATTAGTGTAACAATAGATATACCTACGCAGACAGATAAGCAAAAATATAGTCAATATTTTCCGACCTAGCTGGCACAACTAATAGATTAATAATTATAACCGCTACATTTTTTTATTATTAAAATCTATACCAGTCAAGCGCTTCATGAAAAATGTAATCAAAATAGACAAAATGTTTAAAGTGTTTGTTCATCTTTAATTTTGTATTTATTTATTGTGGAAGACTTAGGTACAACTAATATAAGAATATTGCAATAGATGTAGTAATTTGACAGCCAACTACAAGTCTTCTTTGTTCTATATGAACAACATGCACATTTTACACATCTAACCACTTTATACTATGTAATTATGTGAAGTTAATACAAAATTTAGCTATAGATAAAACAATTGAATTTTGCTGAGTACTGACTATTAGCTATCCGTAAAGAGAAGTCAAGGATGAAGCATCTTTTTGCCTGGATAGGATTGATAGTAAAGACATCAAAGTCAAAAATCTCTTACAGAGTTTATTAAAGTTACGACTCGCTCGTACAATATATGTGTTTTGTCTGTAAGTGGTGCAGGCGGATGGTATGCTTATCGGTGGATTAAACCTTGTCACCTTACGAGGGATATTAAAGGAAAGTTAGGCGATAAGATCTGAGCAATCAATTCCATTATTTGTGATTTTTAATAATAATAGGCAGTCTGCAATCTCACGGCGTTTTACTGAAGACAAAATATGAAATTTTCTATATAGACTGAGGTAGTTGTTTGAATGATAGTATATCTTTTGATAGTAACATAAATAACTGAGATGTGACATAGTTACAAATATCTGTCATTCTCCTACTCTGTATTAGAAAGAGGTTCAATGTAAATACAAAATAAATACGACATAATAACGATTATATTGGTACAAATATATACACAGCCGTAGAAACCTACTTTGTTACAATTAAACTAGATATGCAATTGCGTAAATGAAAGCTTCCATATTCATTGTAATTTTATACCTGCCTATTACCTATGTTACATAGTTGCCTGTATAAACAACAGTTACAACTACCCGCTGTGAGGCAATACGCACAATATTCAAATAGACCGAGGCAATCGGACTAGAATACTAAGTTATCTAGGTAAGGCTAACGCGACCACCTAGCACACAAAGTAAATAATAAATGCAAGTACATGATCACAAAATTTGTTACCAAATAAAGGTACTCGCACACTGTATTCGACAACTGAATGTTAATTGCTCCCCGATGATTGCCGCTCCACAATTTGAATACAAATATTAATTTTAATTGTTTCGTATCCTGTCACGAGTTGATATGGTTATACATACTATATGATGTATGAGTTTTGTTATTTTGAGTAATCTGTAAGTAAAACTTTTTTTAGTATTGTAGATATATATGTGTGAGGTAATAGTTAATTATTATGAAGACTGGCGAGTGCGCTGTAATTCGCATGTCTTTAAAACATAGTTTTCAGAATTGGTTTTGTATTTTTAGAGGTTACACTACATATATACACAATAAAATTTTACCAATTTATAATATTAGTAGATTGGTAGACTCACATATTTGTCGTGTACCTACCTAATCATATATATTAATATTCATTGCGTACAGTCCATAGTTGTGCCCTAGGCAAATTGATACTGAGCATTTTGTGAGCAGCACAGAGTCAAGTCAAGCAAAAGGTTTGTCCCCTATTTCGTCTTATACTATTAAAACACATGGCTTCCAAAATCTCTGCTTATCTTTGGGGATAAATTGGTTTAAATCTAGGTAACATTTATAATTGTTACTTTTATACGCCAATCAATCATACCTACCTACATGGTAGTTGATTGGCTAGTAGCCTGAAAGCATTCGCCTTGCATTTGCATTTATAAAAAAATAACAAATCATATAAAATCCGATTTGTTTATTTTCTTAAGAATCGTATCACGGGCTGAAGATACACCGACCGGTTCGATCGGTTAAATACAAAATTCAACACAACACAGAGCAAGAATAATAATATTAAACTAGTTGCCACTTACCTAAAATCTAGATATGTTTAATTTACATAGGTATATAATTTACAAAGGTATATAATGATAAAATAAAAGCCTTTGTGCAAGACTTTGTTTACTGTCGGCTGATTGTCATCAGTATTGTTGTTTATTTAGCTTATTGACAATATAATGAATATGATCACGTGTTATGGTAAATAACAAACAAATATAAAAATTTTAATATTAGGTGTATATTAAATATATTATTTTGTAATCGTAGTTTTATTTATGTGTGAATGTCAGGTGGTTGACAGTTATGTTGTTTATTCAATATTTTGACTGTAGCTATACCTTTTAAATAAGATTCCTTATTACGGGCAAATAACATACAAATACTACAACTTTAATATTAGAAGTACATTAAATGTATTATTTTGTAATTGTAATTTCGTTTGTGTGTGAATTATGATTTGATCATTTAGCCACTTGTAAATAAAACATGCTTTGTAATAAATGGTACAGCTTTAGTAGATAATATAATCTAATTATAAGTAGTTATAATTATTAATACAGGTACATCTACAGTTGAATTTATTTCTTGATTATCTTTGGACAAGTTCACATTTATTATTAAAATTATTATTTTAATTATTTCTGTAATCAATTAATTTCACGCCGTAGATACGAAAGTAATAAGTAATTTTATCTCTTATGCGATGTGTAAATTATAAGTATCAATAAAATAAACCTATTTATGTTTATCTGTTTGTTTATGGTCATTGTGAATGTCAACTAAATGGTATATAAGAAGATATATAAGAAGAATGTCTAAGAATTAACCGTTCAATACACTTATTCGTATTTACATTACACTTGATTGATTTAAGTCATATATACTGGCAATATAATAATATATAATAGCAGCGACAGCCTAGTGTGAAACCATTGGACTGCCACGCAGAGGTCTCGGGTTCGAACACAAGGCGCGCATCTCTGACTTTTCGAAGTTATATGTGTATTAAATAATTAGGTAATTATTGCTTGCTTTAACGGTGAAGGAAAACATCGTGAGGAAACCTGCATGTCTAAGAGTTCTTCATAATGTTCTCGAAGATATGTGAAGTCTGCCAACCCGCACTAGGCCAGCGTGGTGGACTATGGCCTAACCCTTCTCCGTTCAGTAGTTTTTGAGTTTATCGCGAACAGACAGACAAACAGACGCGGCGGAGGACTTCGTTTTATAATAGGTATGTAATGAAGTACAGTTTTATTTAATAGTAATGAATTACTAGTTATTTCATTTTGTCTTTTGGTAATGCCGGTATGGAATTCTGTCCTGGTTATATTAAATGCATAAGTTACTTATAAGACTACAGATGCAGGTAAGAGTCAAGTAATGAGTTGTTCTAATGAAAATGTACACAAGTTATAATTGTAATGAATGTACCTGTCATATGCTCAATACCAGTAATATGGCATCTAGCTTGCAAACCACCAAGTTAATTAATTTAAACTGTACTGCCATTTAACTCTAAATACTTTATTAACATCTTTTGTATTAACGATTGGAATACATTTTGCATGCAAATTACCGACGAAGACGGATACAATCTGTAAAATAATCCAACAAATGCTAATTATTTGATATCATTTGATTTATGTAGTATTAAATATTCTGTTGCGTTGAACGGTAGATATTCGATAAAGATTTATTTAAATAATCGTTTATTAAGATGTATATTAATCAATAAGTACATTTAATGACGAGCATGTTTAAATATTTATCACTGTCAATATTTAATTAATTCATGCTAATGAGTTCGATACAATCTCTAGGTATTCAATGTATTTTAATCGACTACTATATTCAATTGGTTTTAAATAAATCATCGGTAATGTGTTGTTACGAGAAACGATGACATAATTTTTATTAGTATTCGATATTAATCGAATAAATTTGTATAAAAAATTATGTAAGCACAATATACCGCGAAACTGGAAATTTTATGCACTATTCGACGAGTATTTCAAATGGTTACTGTTCAACATGTAAGCATAGCAAGTTTATACTTATAGACAGCTAGATTATAAAATAAACGTATTAAAGCAATCCATGTAGTTTAATTCCTCGTAATAAGATCAATAAACAGATAATAAGCATACAACATAAAATAATAGTACGTAATTATAAATTGAGATTCATACCTATCAATAAACACTTTTCTTCACACCATTATCACTAGCTCACACACACAAACACACATACATGAGCACATGCCAACTACTTCTCGAGATATCAATTTAAAACAACTTTGTACCGAGAACTTCATACCACTACTGCTCACAATTAATTCACTCGTTGATCACAATTAATTAATTAACATTGATTACAATTAATTTTCGCATACAACGCGTTAGTCTCATCGCTGCAAGACAAATAATCGTACTGAGGCGCATACTGTAGCAATGTCGTTTAGTTATTTTTATAAAGAGCATTAGTAAAAGTCAATGTCACACAACCATTGTATATTTATATTGCCCTATAAACGGTCCCTCATAGTACTGTTCCATAACCCTTTAAGCATAAAAAGGTAACGTTTTTACAATGAGTTTTTGCTCTACTTTTTTTACGGGTTACCGCAGTTACGAAACAGAGTGACGGTCATTATTACATGGTAAAGATTATAAAAAAATTAACGGTATTCATCAATCCCGTGTAAAAAGCCTCCTTGCAAGAGTTGCCGAAACAAATGCTTAATTTTTTGCGTCTGCTCTATTGAATGTTTCGGTTTATTTCTAGTCAAATAATAATTATTTATTATAGACATTTAATATTAATATTAACTAACATGTATGTCTATTATATATGAAACTATTACACTGATAAAATCTCTAGAGCATGCAAAATCGGTTAAATAAAAGCAGATAAGCATTTACTAAAACTTATAACAAAAATAAATATTTAGATATATTCGTGTTGACATCCGCTTGCCATTCGATTTATATATTGCTAACATATTTGGAAGATTGCTACTGGTTGATTGAGATATTAATTTCACATAAAATACTTTCCGTATCTATAAGACAAAACAAATACCTATATTTTACATAAAACTGACTGAGATTTCTTTTCGTTTCGTTATAATTTTTAATTTAAGAATTCATCTTATAAAAAACGTCAAGAATGAATTATTTCGCAGAAAATTAGGTTATAAAACAACATTTACATTAGTAATAAATTATATGCACCAGATCTATCTGTTAACATGGTTTTCATTGATATCAAATTAATATAAGATTTTTTAGTATTCAAGATATGTGCATAATGAGAAAGGAAATAGATAAGGGTGTATCATTAAATTTTAACATTGGATGATATATGTTTATATATCAGCCCAATGTTAAAATTTAATGTTAATATAAGAAAGATGAATGAATATATCTACTTTAGAATTCAGCTTATATAATTTTATATAAATAACACAATCTGCATGTTTTGGCGCGTGTCTGGATAAATAGTAAAATTATTTATACTTAATGCAAATATATTTAAATATAATGTACAGCAATTTTTCATGTTTATTTTAATAATACTTACATTTGATTTTAAAATAACATATTAAATTTACATTTCCTTATAACGATAAGAAAATTTAAATTTCATATTTTTCCGATTAAGTAGGTACCTGGTAAGCTACTTAATAAATTTAACTAGGCATAATTTTGCAAGATCAGAGACAAACAAAGTAGGTAACCATGAAAACTCTCAACCAGATAATGAAAAATAGCTCAGAAGATTCAGAATTTCAACGGACGTGACTGGCATGAGACTAAAAAATAAGGTATTATAAAGGGATGCTACAAAATAGGCCGAGTAGTCTTATTTAAGACGGAGGATATCTACTTACTTACTGTTAACTATACCTAATGTCTAATTCTGAAACGAATTCTAAAAGTATGTTACAATGATGCCTACATCAAATCACTTTTCAAACAATGAATAATTATTGTCAATCCTTTTGTGTATTCTACGGCCTATTGTGTTTTAATGCCTTCATTGTCTTCTTTGAGCCTAATCGCTTTCAGATCCGATTTATTTTATCAGTGTTAGTAATTAAAAGTTGTACCCATCGATATATCAACTATTTTTATATCATTTACGTAGTTACATAAAATCTGCTTCTATATCTATAGGCCCAACATTGATGGCTCTGAAAATGTAGTATATAATGCCATTCATTTAAAAATGAATAAAATATTTGTTTAATGAGGTACCCTTATATTTTTAGATCATTTTCAAAAAGACTTAGACATAAGAAAAACGAAACATACACTGTTATTCAAAACCATTTTAACCGTCCGCAACCAAGCAGTATTCATGAAAAAATCTTAAGAAAACAACATTTCACAAAGTATTATTTAAAAATGTTCAGATGCATCTGAAACGTTAAAAAACCTCAGCATATACGGAAATAGTCTATATTATTGAGCTTAGGTATTTGACGTGATCTTTTACATAAGATATCCCGATTTACCTCACGGCCCTTCGCTACGGTTTTCTCCAGTTTGAATGTGTGCGTGATTCTAAATGTAGACACGAGAGGGCCGGTTTGTCATAGTGTGCGTGAGTTTACTTCGAAGTGCTGCCACTCCCTACGAGATGGCGCTGTAAATAAAACCTTGTTTACGTAGAGTGATATTATATTTCACATGGTTTAATTTTAGATGCAATGTCTTTATTTTGTATTATTATTGACAAATTATGAATTAAAATAGAATTACGATCACTTTCACAAGTAGTTTGTAAGTAAATTTTAAGAAAATTATACGTTTTTGTTTGTACTTAGTTCTCCATTAAAAACCTTACAAAACCATTAAAACAATATATATTCCTTTGTCATTCAAACAAAATTAATTTTTATTAATAATAATACAAATATTTTATTTCAGATATAGAATTTAATACCTGAAATTAGATTTTGTTCACAAATACCTGCAACAGTGCTGCCATAGATTATGCGGAAAGTGCTGGAACTAACGAGCGTTCCCCTTCGATTGACATCACATAAACGACGTCGTCGTCCAGGAGGCTATAAAACGTAACTTATCAAGTTAAAGACATTTTTACTCTAACAAGCAGTTGTCGCTTACGTCTATTTGATACGAGACAGGTAAACGTTTTAATAGAAGTGCGTTGAAGCCTTTATGAAAGTTCATTTCCCGCCAGAAGTTGTACGTGTTGTTTATGTGTGAAAAATCGTGAAATCAAGAGATAATTTTTTTAACCTATTTGTGCATGTTATAAGCTTTACTTTTTTATCTTTTTCAAGAAAATGTATGCAAAGGAATTAGGGCTCTATTTTTAAGCCAACATGATTTATTTTATTTGTATTTTAATTATTTTAGTTTGTTTATAGATAGTAAGTAAAAATTGCAGAGAATCATGTTATGTTTGATTAGGAGAACTCTAAAAATGGATGCATGGGTATGTAATTTAATAATTCAGACATCCCTCAAAATAGGTAAACTAAAGTATCGACTAGTTTAAAGTGTGTGTGTGTGCAATAATTTTATCGCAATGAATTTGGTTGATATTTATTTGTAATCACGTCAACAACAACATAAATAAATATTTTTATACTTAATCAAATAACGAATATCCCCATTGATGCAAATCTTTATTAATTGTTATCTTATTACAATTACAAAATATAAGATTAACTATTTTATATTCTGTAGTGATAACTACTCTACCTCTAGGTATGCCATCTCTATTATCTTTCGTTCTTTGTCATCTCTATTTATTAAAGAACAAATATTATCTAGGGGCAGAAACTGAACGATTTTATCATGGTTTGTGTATTCACAAAATTAAGCAACAAAGAAAAAATCTGTAGTTACCTATATTGTAAATATTGTGCATCATTTAATGAGAAACATGGAATTTGACGTGAAGCCTATATAGGAGTAATATTAGCTACCTTACTTTCGCAGTACTTTCATCCCACTGAAGAGAATAGATATAACTCTGTAAGATGCTCTTGTGATGACCAGAAGTCAGGTATTTTTAAGGATTTCTAGCAACTCTTCCAGAAATCCTAGTATAGAACGAAGGACGAAAAAGGACGTCTGAAGGAATTCTGAACACTCTACTAATATTCTGTCAGTATAATGCCTATCTAATGCTGGTAGCAGGGGGATTAAGGGTATTGTAGGTACCTTGTGTTGATGGAGAACTCTTTTTTCTGCAGTGCCAGCAATGTGTTGCAGGTCTTCAGGCTACGGTAACCACCAGACGAACCGTTTGTTTATTCTTCGTTAGTAAATTTTTGAAAATCTTAATTATTATGTTTTCTTTTAGTACACTAGATCTTACAAAATTAAATGTGTGTGAAACAATTACGGTATTATATCACAACCGATAAAACTTGTCTATATGTGATTATAAGTAGTTTATAGATAGAGCTATACTAGGTAACCAGATATTGATATTACTGTTTGATGAAACTTGAAGTCTATTTCATATTTATGTATCTATTAAGTGTAAAATTACATAGGTTTAAATTTATTGTGCTCCTATCTTGTATTGATTACATTATAATTGGCCCCTAGATAACATAAAGAATATGTTTACTGGATACAGAAAGTGGTGTAGATGACAAATCATAAGTATGTCCGGGGTACCAATGAACATGTAATGCGGATGCGTCGAGATGATGAGTAACAGATATGTAATCTGAAGGGGATACAAGAGGGGGATAAATAATTAGAGGGACTGTGTGAACGACGACTTACTTAAAATGAGTGGATAATAGATTAACTTAAAAAAAAAAATAATGATTAAAAATACATATTTCGCTGACTCAAAACAACTTAGGAGAAGGATATGAGA
Organism: Catocala sponsa; assembly: GCA_963564715.1. Classification (NCBI taxonomy): domain Eukaryota; kingdom Metazoa; phylum Arthropoda; class Insecta; order Lepidoptera; family Erebidae; genus Catocala; species Catocala sponsa. The sequence goes on along the minus strand of OY751337.1, from coordinate 16,867,747 downwards.
ATGATGATCTTCAATATCAGTAATTGCACTGGCCGCTACTTTCTTACGCACTGGCTGTTAGGTTTTACATAACAAGCGTCAGCCAACGAAGGTCAAGGCAACATCAACATCAAACTGACAGTGGGTAAGAAAGGGCGGTCTGCTTATGAAAGTAGACCAGAAAATATGGCCTTTCTATACTGTTTAGTAGTTTCGTTGGGGCTTTTAGGCTGATTAGAGAAGAGTTATAAAGTGAATCTTTATCGACAAACAATTGATATTAACATTTAAGACAAAGAAGACCCAAAGGCTGTTTCAACCCTAAAGATTTTTACCCTAAGTATACCCGAACAACGCAATATGAGATAACCACACATTCTTTTTTCAAAAATACATGGAATTGGGCGAACTTGTTCTGATTAAATTACTTACTTGTATAGGTACTCCTAAACAATGTTAACTCTAAATTGAACAATTTTAAAATTTAGTGGTGTTACCTTTTTTTAATCTGAAATATTATAAGAGATTTAGTCTAGTACATAAATATTGTCTCTAGGCAGCACAACTGTCTTATATTTTCTGTTGGCACTCAATATTTTAGGTTTAAAATTCACACGAGAAAATTATTTGCACGATTCACAAATGGTTGCCCCATACCTATTCTGAATATACATTTTGTTCCTCAGTTGTTTTAAAAGCTCACGTATAAAATACTCATTCCTTATAACGAGCCAAACGCTCAGCCTTTCGATAATACCTTATAAATAAATCTTTCAGTTAAACAAAAATCGGCTGCTCTATATTAAAAGAGCAAGCAAGCAGCGATAGCCTAGTGGGAAACAGTTGGACTGCCCGAGTTCGATCCCAAGGCGCGCATCTCTAACTTTCGATGTTATGATCGTATTAAATAGTTAATTATCTCTCGCTTTAACAGTGAAGGGAAAACATCGTGAGGAAACCTGCATGTCCGAGAGTTCTCCATAATGTTCTTGAAGATATGTGAAAAATATTGCAATATGTAAGCTGTGGTAAACGGTGTTGGTGACACAATTGTCAGCACCTTGTAAAAATGACTCCTTGTCTATATGTATTGCTGTCACTGTTTGTTTACCCAAATAAAGAGAAAAAAAAAGTCTACCAACTCGCACTGGATCAGCATGGTGGACTATGACCTAAACGTTCTCACAGTGAAAAGAGGCCCATGCCCAGCAGTGGGACAGTTTACAGGGCTGATATTATATTATTATAATATACATTCAAATATAATAATTTATTACATACATAAACGCGTAAGACTTAGTAGCGAAATAAGGCTAGCTAACTATGGTTTTAGTCCCCGTCATAGTAGGCTCGTCCTTTGTGGACGAGCCTATTGGCGTCTACCGGCCCAGTTCTGTTTTGTATTAGATGTTAAGTTTATTATTACTAGCGGTCGCCTAGTGCTCGAAATTCGACCAAAGTTTGCCTGTAAGATATTGCTGATATAATAATATATATTGACATTATTATGTCATATATGTAACCATAGTTACGCGCTTCGACTGCGTGTGTCAAATGCATGGTTATGTGCGTATTAATTTAATGTATTTCTAATGCATATTTTATATAAATATTAGCATTCGTCACTTCTTCTCTGTATAAACTATAAGTGTGCGAAATTTCATACTCCTCCAAAGTTTTCACTTCACGTATTAATATATAGATATAATTTTAATCTTGGTATTTAATGTGTAAAGGTATATGGTATTTTAATTTCTATTGGTCTTTTAAAGTTGTAGGTCAGCAGTTACGTGTAAGCCCATGTATGCAATTCCCACTAGGCTAGAACGTTGCACTTTGACCTTATGTTGTTTACAAAGTGCAACGTTACTGACGTCCTACCTTTGCTTAAACATATATAGTTGTGCGTACGTATTTTATGCAAATTTCATTGCTTTTGTACCAGATTTAATCAATTGTATGTATCTAATGTTCTTTATTTCATTTTTACAGATTTCGTTGTCATGCCAAATGCATTCTAGCTTATTATATTATATTTATAAAAGCGTATGTAAAATTGTTTTAAGAAAATATTAATATACCTGCCTATTGAATATATTGAATATGTTTTAAAACTACAATCGTTTCTCGATACATCTATGTATTTTAGAGATAACATAATAACGCCACATATTTTGCTAAACACAAATAAACTACATGAGATGCACAGTTCTACATTGATTTCGTGCTAATGAATTATCAAAACAGACAAAAATAATAATCCAGCCCAATTCCGAAATTAAATACCCTATCTTCCTTTAAGTCAGTGACTTCTTCACCAGTTAATTTAAAAAAATAACATTCGGTTTTTAAAGGATCTACTCGTTGAAACGACTGATGGTTTCAACTAGCCTCTTTGTTTGAAATAATTAAAGTTAAACAGAGTCCGTAGTTCCGTACAGAGTCCGCTCCGCTTGCAGTGGCAGCCAGGCTTTATTATTTTGATATTATCGTTAAATATATCCACGTGAAATTTGATTAGCTATTGCTAATTCAGTCATCCAATCCCAGTAATCGACGTGCGTTTGATTATCTGATTTTATTATTTTTGGGTCTATCTACCATTAAAAAAATGGGTGGTCATTTATTGACATACGTTTGACCGCTTGTTTAATTTTTTTGTGTTGGTCTGCTTTTTTGAAAGCTATTGTTAATGCTTTAAAATTGTGAATGATTATACTCAAGCAGTCTAGTTAGGGTTTCTTATTCTAGTAGATTTCAATGAAACCCTATTACATGATTTGACTGATCTATAGGTATCTACGTATGGCAATATTTTTTCATAGCCAATTTACCGCCTGCAGAGTCATTAACTGGATCATTGGGGGCAAATATGATCGTGAGTCACTCATAGATTTCAGATGAGACGCTTTCTATTTGTAATAGCAAGCATATATAAGTATTCTTCAATATCTGCTTAAAGATAAGATACAGGTTATCCCTATATATAAGGCACTAGATGTTCCCGCGGTTTCACCCGCGTTTATCGTAACTGCGCCGCCCCCGTGGGTCGTAGCGTGATGTTATATAGCCTATAGCCTTCCTCGATAAATAGGCTATCCAACACTAAAAGAATTTTTCAAATCGAACCAGTAGTAATCACGCAGAATAAACCAGGAGAAACATCGTTTGTACTATGTCTGTAATGGGTAATTATTTTGCTGCGATGTTATTTTAAAACTGCTATATCTCCTAAGATATTCATTGAAATCGAATGATGTAAAGGGCAATTTTATTTTAAATTAAATACTTGTGATGAATAACGTATTTATTTGGATAAGGATTAATATCATGTTTATAAAAATACCTTCGCAAATAATGCATTATTTTAGAACAAATTTTGTTAGCATAAAAATGGTTATAGTGAGCCAACCTTAAAAGATAGACATATGCTGTCGCGGACTTTTTTTTAGAACTTTTAAAGGGGAACAATTCTGTCATACATGATTTTTGCGAAACTTTAACTGTTTACGCAGCGCACGCAGCGGAAGCTCTCAAAAGGAAAAAATTCTCTCCGATTTTGAAACATTCTTCATTGGTGCTCCGCTCCTATTGATCTTAGCGTGATGATATATAGCCTATAGCCTTCCTCGATAAATGGGCTATCTAACACTGAAAGAATTTTTCAAATCGGGCCAGTAGTTCCTGAGATTAGCGCGTTCAAGTAAACAAACAAACAAACAAACTCTTTAGCTTTATAATATTAGTATAGATTGGACTTGCTATAGAGAGGTCTTGGGTTCGAAACTCACCCATTACAACGTGAACCCACGGCTAACACAAATAATACGGTTAGCTAGAAGAGTTAATAAGAATACTAGTGATTTGTAATTAAAATATAAGTAATCTTAAAAAATACATTTATAAAAACAAACAAATAGGTTCGGCCTATGGTATATACCTACTTAAAGTGTAAAGTTCCCCGGAGCCCAGGATTTATATCCATAAGTCCTTGGTTTCGAGGAACTTTACAAAAATTCAAACAACAGATGCAAAGACCATCCAGACTAGGAACAAATATTTGTGGATCACAAAATTATTTGTCCCGTGTGGGAATCGAACCTAAAACCCGAGGCACAGTGGCAATAGCGAAGTGACCACTAAAACCACTACACGCAACATGCAGACATTAATACCATAATTACACACCTAAGGTGGTAAACAAGCATATGGCTAGATGTTATCTTATCTTATCTTATGTGTGGGGGCCAGTCAGTGCAGACCGGCGACACTTCGACCCAGTGGGATCTTTTGTGTCGGCCCCAAGATTTAACCCTTAGCTATCTCCTTATGAATGTACTGCATAAGCCGCAGTGTACAATTCAGAGGGAGAAGCCTGAAGTCTTCAGGGCTTGGATATGCCACCCCCATCAGACCCGTCCTCAGTCCAGCCAACGCGTCGCATTCACACAATAGGTGCGATATGGATTCGTCCTGTTCACCACAGGCCCTGCAGATCAAATTGTGTGCCAATCTCAATCTGCACAGGAAGTCGTTGGTGCCAAAATGGCCAGTGAACGCTCCTGTGAGCAGGCGCATTTGGCTCTTGCTATATCCACAGAACTTCCGGGTGAAGCCTATGGCTCCGTTTGCAATGAACTTCTTGGAGTGTTCCAGACCCCTAAGGGCCATCCACTCCAACCTGTGTTTGTCATTGCCATGTGCATTCAAAGCTGCCTTGACGGTGCTCTCAGAGAGTCCCACGAATGGCTCGGGGCCCACAAACAGCTGCTCCGAGCCCTTTCTGGCCAACTCATCAGCCTCCTCATTGCCCTGCACCCCTGCATGTCCCGGAACCCAGACCAGTCTGACTGTGTTCTTCCTGCCTAGTTTGTTGAGGATCTTAACACAGTTCAGGACCAGTCTGGAGTCCACCCTACACGAGTCCAGAGCCTTGAGAGCAGCTTGACTGTCACTGAGAATATACACAGTCTTGTCAGTGACACCACTGTTAATATTCTCCTGAGCACAGGCAATTATAGCGTAGGTTTCCGCTTGGAAGACCGTTGCATATTTGCCCATGCTTTGGCTCACCTTACAGTCACTGGCATAGATACCAGCGCCTGATCCTGTTTCCATTTTGGAACCATCGGTGTACCAGATGAAACAACCCTCGTCAGGGGATTTTAGACCTTGTCTCCATTAATCCCTCGTGGGGACCTTTATGGCTAGATGGTAAATTGTTACCATAGCCAATGGTGGCTTGTAACACAGCAGTACTCACGCAGTTAAGATCCTTCAGAACAATTAGCTGCATTGTCTACACAAAAGCATAGAGATAACATGTCATAGCTTATCACAGCCCCAGGACCCTGACAGCCGTATCGGCCACAAGAACACAACGCAAGATGGTTTGTATGAGGGCTTTTGTACGTTGGAGGGATTTCCTACAGTATAAAAGTAAGTTTCACGTAAAAAAGAGTATATACAACATGATCAGCGATTAAGGTAGGTTAGATACAAGGTAGGTAACATAACTTTTGTCGGAATAAAAATCCATTTCAACTCCTTTGAGATAGTCATCAATGTTGAAATTATATGATTAGCGCCGTACCATTGTAACAGAAAGATATCGAGATATTTTAAAGGGTCCTAACTTAACCTATTCACGTTCCCTACTCAACCGACAGCAATTATTTCATTTTCGATTCTTTATTAGGCCTGTAGGTATTCCTAGCTCAATTGATTACTAAATTTCCCAAAAGCTTTGGGTGCAAAAGCAAAAGGTTTGAGTTGACGGTCTGAATAAAAAATACTGTTTTAGTAATCGACATCCATACTAATATTATAAAGAGGAAAAGATATGATCAACCGATTTAAAAAAATTTTCACCTTTAGGCAGCTTTATTATGACCGAGTACCAAACATAAATTAAGCAATATATACTAAGTACTACTAGGTGCTAACCTAACCTTACTTACTTTTACGAAGCGAAAGATTGTTTTGCTCTCTATACTTTTTAGTAATATTTACCACGGGTAGAATAAGGAACGCATTTCGGTTGAATAAAGAAACCGTATTAAAATAATTTTATCGGAACCATTAGGCATACTAGTTTAGGATGAGTAAAGAAATAGGTTGAGATATCATAGGATGAATACGGTACCACCCATATTAAAATTGTATGAGGGTGATTTATATGTTATTACTTATTACCTACTCATTATTATTCGGATGATATCGCATTCAATATACATTTACAATGTGTGGCCAATCGTCGTAGGTATACCTAGGTACTCTTTTTAGTTGACCGACACACAAAACGACGAACCCAGTCAAAAAGCTATGCGATCGTTTTTTAAACTCCTTGATGATTAATCAAATCACATGATTAAACGATAATTGCACATCTCTATATTATGATAGTTGTAGATAACATCTATTTATCTAGAGCGTCATTACTGTATGTTCTTTAGAAAGGTCCTTATTTGCCCATTGTAAGAGAAAGTTGAGATTTGAATAAGGAAAAGTAAACATTGAAGACAAAGAAGAGTACGTGACGGGGGAGTAGCGACATCGCAGATTGACTGAAGGCAAGCGTTAAGCAACCTTACTAAGGTTGAGTCATAGGTTAGTGAACATACGCAAAAACTCACACCTCTCCACGTTTTGGAAACTAACGTAAGACTAAGGCTTTAAGTTACATAAATCATTACTTGAGGAGACGAGATGGTTATTATGTATACAATCATTCGCATATAGGTTATAAACATAATAATATTATTATAAACATCCAGCTATTCAAAAAAAATACCTACAAGATTATTTACCCATCAGCGCAATTTTCCAGTGAAGAAATTGATAGGTATAATTTGTTTGATTAGATTAATATCAATTTATTTACCAAAAGCAGTTATCATAAATAGCAGCATAAGACCGGTTCATTTAGGTACCTATTATAGATGGAGTTTTTAGATAAGTGCCTGCCATTGATTCTTTTATGGACTCCAAATCATTGTTACATATATACTGTGTCGCAATTGCACCTAGCTATTGCAACATACATGTATGATGATCAAATATCTCAAGTGCAATACTCACAGCAAAATAATTAAGGCTTTTTCTAGTAGATAATAATTAGTTACAAAACATCTAGATCAGATACCAATAAAACAACAATTTCACCTCTTATCACAAGATACTCAATCGTTACAGGCAAAATATAAGTAATTTGTTATATTCCTGCATAGTACCTACTTACAGCGTCTCACTAATAAACGTAGGATATCAGTTTTGAAAACTATAACCTATATCTAACTATATTGCCTGAGTGATACGCCTATATTTCTCCTGCATACAAATGGATTAACTGACTACTGGATAATATGTCAATATTTACAGTATTATTGTACCTACTGATTATAACTATAAATCTAACTTAAATGAAGGAAAACACGAAGTAGACATCCCTATCAAATTAACGATAACATAAAGTCTTTCGACAATTCTATTCGCTGGCAAGTTGTCGTGTGAGCAAGCTATTCCAACTCCTCGTACCTATAGTATATCTTTGTATGTGAATACATAGACTTAAGGGTGAATAAAAGGAGTGGTGATAGCCGTTATAATATTTGCTTGACACGAACTTGTCTTATGCATGTGATTGGGAAATAACTGTCTCGATTTGAAGGAGTCGTTGCTTCCATTTTATGAAGATGTACTTAGGTACCTACTGTCGATAGGACAAACTGATTTCAAAGTCTTGAGACAGCCCTCGATATGTATTGATAGCGTCTGATATGTGAAATATTTTTGTTTACGTACCTATATATTAATCTTTGTCAAAGCTATTCCATTATTTGCAAATCTTTCGTTTGTTTATAGATAACAAGTACCTACTTGTTATCTATAAACAAACGCAAGATTTGCAAATAATGGAATAACTTATTAATATCTAAAAAATAGACTGAAAATTTAAAGGTTCTTATATACCTATATAAGAACCTTTAAATTTTCAGTCCATTTGTTAGATATTTTTACATTAAGCATTGGTATGAGTATATTATCTTAAATTTCAGAGCATTGCTTAAATTATTAATTGTTTCGTCTTTGCATTAATTAAGACAGACTACTATAGTAGGTATAATTAAAAAAAAGAGATAGGTACCTATAGTATGATAATGTGATAACAATGATGTTATCTTATTAATATTGTCTTCTGTTTACGCGAATGTTATTCATTGAAATTAAACTACTATATACGGATTTTATCGCGTTGTTTATTTGACACTGTTACAAAATTTTTTGAAAAAACTGTTACACTACTATAATCACTATTAAACTTTACAAATTTTTAACTATTAAAACTATTTATACTATTATACTATTTAGATTTATTTTTGCACTTTCCCCGACGTTTCGGTTGCTTTTCAGCAGCCATGGTCACGGGTCTCCCCGACGTTTCGGTTGCTTTTCAGCAGCCATGGTCACGGGTCTCCCCGTGACCATGGCTGCTGAAAAGCAACCGAAACGTCGGGGAAAGTGCAAAAATAAATCTAAATAGTATAATAGTATAGTAATAGTATAAATAGTTTTAATAGTTAAAAATTTGTAAAGTTTAATAGTGATTATAGTAGTGTAACAGTTTTTTCAAAAAATTTTGTAACAGTGTCAAATAAACAACGCGATAAAATCCGTATATAGTAGTTTAATTTTATCTTATTAACTTAATTTGCATACAGCTGTAAAGAAAATATCCCGTCATTTTAAGATAATAGTTCTTATTGGTGAGCAGAATTATATGGCTTAACCGAATCGATATTGGGATAGGCAGGTAGGTACACAGTCTATAGTCATTCTGTACTTTTAACAAAACGGAGTAATGCATAGCGCAGTGCAGGATTTAGGTATAAACATATATTTAAATCGCTAACAGCTGCACTTACACATATTATGTTATAATTAGGAAGGTATTTAAGTAGTAAAGAATAGATTTACTATGTAAAATCTTAATAACTTTTAAACTTTCGCGTTGCATGATATATATAATATGTAACGGGTATGTTTTTTAGTTGCATAATCCTATTTTAACATCAAATTTCTATACAGTTAACAGAAAGACCAGCTTAGATAAAATCGGTAAATTAAAAAATTAATTGCTTTCGCCATTGGTCGCCTTTGCTGACCAGACATGGCATGGTATAAGGAGAGCAAAAAATACAGATGTCTTTTTTGATATTTAATGATTACTATAGATATGGAACAGATAAGAGAAGCGTGTGGATACACTATGAAATGGTCTAAAAGTCTAATTATCCTTATGTCTTTTTCTTTGAATACCTATACTAACCAACATAATATAGATTGTTTACCTATCCTAAGACAGATATTACCTATAAATGTTCTACTGCTTGTATAAAACCTACGTAGGTACACACTTTTTTTTACCATTGCATGCTACACTCAGTCTCACACAGCTTAGAACTAATCTGGTCGCGAATCATAGATAGGTACCTACCTATATATGTACATGAATCCCTCCCTATCACGGATAAGCAGTGGAATGCCTTTCCTTGCCATAGTTTTCGCTAACGACTTTTAATTTGCAGTTCATTAAGAGATAAAGTTAGAGGGTAAGTTCATAAAAGTTGTTGTAGCATCCATATCGTGCATGTGATATTCCCGACATGCGAGCCGCCTGATGATATGTCGCGGGCCGGCAGCCGGGAATATCACATGCTTGTTTGTTAGCTTTTTGATTATAATAAGTAAAGCCATGACCCAACGCCCTGAAATTCATATCTTTATTAGTGACATGTTATTTATTTTTATTTTAATGGCCATTAATTATTTAGGATCTATTAAATGACGATTAAAAAGAGTGGCCATGAGTTTCTTGCCCATTCTTCTCATGAGTCCTACACCCTTGCTTTGCTGAACGTGGCAGTAAATGTAAATTCACAAACATTTTTTTGTGTAACTTTGACATTCATAAGGGTTACCTTGTAACTTAAATTGAATAATTTTTTTTGTTTTTTTTTGATTTTATTCTTATACTACCTACTTTGGACCTAATACCTAAGAAGCTAAATGGTGTCGGAAATTTTCTTCCAAGCAAATTTCCTATAAAATGCCCTATGTAGATAGGTATGTCTACATAAGGCATTTTATAGGCATAGGTATGTACTTACATTTAAAATTAAAATCCAGATAAACTTACTTAGGTAAGCACCATTTGACACACATTGTAGGTATCTGAACCAAAATAAGATGTGGCAACTCTTACCTACACCATTTAGCAATTTACTACTGAACACATTTAAGTAATAAAATATCTAATAGGTACATTTAAATTCGAAATTAATGTAGGCTAATATGGCAACATGCACTTAGCTCAACATGCACTCTTTGATAGTGAGATCTGTGATTTGAGAGTGATATCAACACATATACCGATTATAGTAGGTACCTACGTATAATAGGTACTGCTTAACTTATTAAGTCGTACCGGTACACCGGCGGCCAGTTTCAACAGGTTTTCAATTATGTCTGGCATTCCAACAAATGACAGGTTAATGCATTTGAGATAACAGGTGTCATGTTATGTTAGTATTATTAACCACGAGTAGCACTCTCTTGGGACCTGTGATGGCCAGTAAGGTTTCATTTATGAGCGTTAGTGCTCGACCGTGCCAGGCAGGTTTAAACTTTGAACGAAATCATGAATTTTCGCATAAGTGCTGGCAATAATTTATTCGTTACGCTACTGGAGGCTGAACTACTCAAATTATGACCCTTTGGCTGGCATATAAACATTAGCATTAGGTGTGTCTGTTACTTGCTGACAACATAATCTACAAATATAATTTAAAAATATGGCTGTAAGTCGCCATTCTCACTTTTTTCTTGTTTTAATACCTATAGGTTGACAGTAGAAGTTTTAGTGGACACAAATGCACCTAGAACTTCTTAACTTAAACACTAAAGAAACTAATACCAAAGAGAGAAGAGGGATTTAAAATGACATTAATAGTCCATTGAAGGGTTGATTAAATGTATCTACATAATTAACTAGGTACTCTAAGCTATATGTCCCTATGTGAAAATATCCCATGCATATAGGTATAATAAACAACAAGACATGCAAATTAATTGTAAAAGCCAATGACTGATATAAACTAAAAAACTACTCTTTTTATAAACTGACTTATAGGTATACTTATCTAATGCTAATCTATAAAATAAAATATTAACTTACCTATAAGAAAAATATGTTATGATAATATCTTCAAAAATAAGTCTATTTAGTAGGTATTTAAAGTTTATTAAAGTACATGATTTTACTAAAAGTTTTTATATTTTAAATTCATTCAAATTACAGGTACCAGATTCAAACTAATGCTAATGTAGGTACTTACGGCTTTTATAAAAGAGGGCCAGTCTTTTGAGTAGGTACCTACATATATATAACTAAATGTTGAAATTTTGTAACAGATATTTCTTAAGTCGTGTCAGCAATAATGGTGTGGCAACAAAAATATTAGGTATACCTACTCACAAAATATACCTAGATATTACCTGCTAGGTAGATATACTTAAGCTAAAATACTCAGAATTATTTTATTATAATAACAACAACAGAAGTACACAGCATGCGATCTTATAAGTAGATAACATTACCCAGATGGAGAACAGGTAGCACTGCCGCTATATCATATCTCTCATATACCTACTTAGATATCTAAATCAAAATTTCCCTACTTAAAGTACATTACTTTACAGTAGGTACATGACTACCTTACGTTAGTACATAGATAGGTATGGTTGTCACTACCTGTTTACAGTAGCACGGTCTAAGGTTGGTTCCTTAGGTATAGAGTAGCATAATATTTTAAATTAAAAGACCATTATGGGACCCATCTAAATGTAAACCTTACAAATGTACTTGTACCTAGATACTAGTATAAACCCTTCCTACTTTTACTTCCAAATAAGGTTTAAAAACCCAATAATTCAGCATCGTTATATACCTATGTAAATACCAACAAAAAAAAACAAACTATAATAATATTAATGACGATTTTCAGCAGTAATAGGCACGTGAGAAAAAGTACTACAGACTAATCAAGCGTGTAATATGGACTCTACGTTTCTCGCCCATCATTACTAAACAGTACCTACCTATGAATTAAGTTTAGCTAGAACATTGCTTGCTACTTCTAATAATGAGAAGAAGACCACGCCCAGCAGTGGGACATTTTATATAGTTACAGGGCTGATATAAAATTATTATATGGCTAGCTAGCCAGACGGTAGTCTTAATTTGTTGCCTAAAATAAATGTCTAAAATGCTCATGTTAAATATAATAATAATATTGTATCACATACACACAACACCATCTAGCCTAAACTAAGCAAAGCTTGTACTATGGGTACTAGACAATGGATAAACATAAATATATATCTACTTTTCTTTTTTGTAAATACATTCATAATATACATAGAAACACCCAGACCAAGACAAACATCCATGTTCATGCACACAAATGTTTGACTTGTGGGGGAATCGAACCCGCGACCAGGCGTGGCAGTCGGTTACACTAACCACTACGCCATTGAGGCCGTTAATATTCATCCTACATCATCGTTAACTGTTGTTAATATGGCATAGCAACTTGCAATGCATTTAATTTATAGGTGCACCTGTGTACCTTAGTGGTGAGCATAATAAACCATTCGTATAATTGTTATGCTTCCCAAGCTTTCTCTATAGTACTATATGTACTCATTTGAGTGGTCACTTGTTGTCTACCTTACCTATTAGGTAACTACTTAATACATATTCATCAGTGACCTGAGCTGGTTTGTTTTGATTGATACACAGGCACGCTGAATGTTGATTGAGACATCCATTCATTGAGTGCCGTAATTATGTACCTACCTAAAGTTTCTTGATACCTACTGTACGATAAATAGTTATCTTAGTAAGAAAACAAAATTTTTGTTATAAATTATTTTCATGTCCATATTTATATTTAATTATCCCTATACCTACCTATTTGCCTTTGTTTATTAGAAATTAAGATTTTAGAGAAAAGGCGGGCAAGAAATATCTGTCTGCTGTGTGGTAACTTAGACGTTGTTTTATTATTTATAGTTAATAAATATCGTGAATAGAATTTGTAAGAATAGTTTCTAATATATACCATATCTTTTACCTACTGTACCTATATACTTAAAGCAGCTATAATATATGATACTGAAACGGAATACCCACCAGAATTACCATACAAATTTTACAACGCCCGTTGGTATAATTCGACAATTCGGCTTCTCCATCTACTAAAGCCCAAAGTTTATTCAAATAAAACCCATAGGATACGACAGCCTACATGTATACTGCCATAATCTTACTTTAACACTGCGATCGTACTAAACGAGGAACTAAACCACACGCTCCGCCTATTTCATGATGGTGGTACTTCCACCTCCTTAACATCCCATACAAACTGTCACAACTAACAGACATCTGTTTATCTCCCACCGAACGAGATATCTACATATAATACTACACGCAACAAAGCGAGATGACAGCTAGCGTGCGAGCGAGATAACTATATTTCAAGGTGCACACCGCAGCGGCAAGGTAACATCTCTAATAGAAACTAAATAAGAATCATTTGCATTGCAAGTGCAACCTTATCATTTGAGTGAGAGGGTTGTATTTAGATCGTGCCAATGCACCGGCTGGATTATTCGAATGGAGAGCTGCATGAAGAGTGAAGCTATACTATTGATACACAAGTTAGAGTAGGATGGTAAATATATTGAATTCACTGGCCATGTTGCAATAAAGTTACATCCAATTCCCAGTTATGTAGTTTGAAGTGCGTTTAAAAGATGGCGCCACGCATATTTTTTGAAAACGTTTATCTGATAAATAAATAAATATTTATTACATTTTGGTAAGTATGCATATATTCGGTAGATAATAACTAATGGGTATAGAAATGAACTTGGTAACACGAAGTTTTCATTCAACATTTTACGCTGATAGGTATAAGTGCGTTTTAGTAAATAAAACTAATACTCTTTAACAGAAATAGTTATTAATAGAAAGCTTAGTAAGATCATAATTATATAGAATTAGCCAATAATAACATTTACTAAAAAGTGACGCAGAAATAAAAAAATAAAGTGTGCCTTTGAAACTATATAGGTAGGTAGGTACGGTACATAGTTTCTTATGGATGTAAGTATTTGAGTCGTTATAAATGTGACAAAATCACAAATTAGAATTGAAATACCATATAATTATAGAATTTGTGAAGTTAACACGTTGTGATTTTAAATTCTATTTGAATTCATAAAAAATCTCATATAATTGCACACTGCGATTCCCTTGTATTAAAACTACTTTAAAATCTTATCACTAACCAAGATATCATTCAATCGCTACTTTATTTGAAAGTATATATGAAGAAGGACGTTTTTTCGCTTGATTTGATATGATAAACATAAAAAACGCCGAGATTTCTTGCGTGAAATCGGCAAAACGTAAATATATGAACGTATCGAAGCGACCTCTAGCATAGATAATTTTTTAAACAGCTCAGGAACGTGGTTCCGCGTGGAAATATTCAAATTAGTACTTACAAATTGTTTTTGTTCGGCGTACAAACGTCAAAGTTGGTGGGTAACACATCGCGTGAGCGCGCCGCGGCGGCGTTCGTCCACGTCCGCGCCACTACACCGACGACAAACGATTTAACCTTGTTTTTACACGAAAAAACCCGAGTATTGACACAAAAAACACCTTCATATTTCGGTAAAAGTACGGAGCGAGCCGAGATGTGTCGTCCGTGGCCGCGTTCGCATCTAAACGGCCCGAGTTTTATGTTAGATTACAGACGTAACTTTTATAGATCCTCGGTGCTATATAACGCGGTGGGCGGGTTCAGGGGAGTGTGGCCCTTACGTGGAGTGAGGAGAGGCTATAGTGGCGTGTGTCGGCCGTTGCACGGGTGTCATTAAATGTCGCGCGACGAGGGGTGCGGCGGGCGGAGGTGTGCGACTAAAGTTTTGGGTATTGATTGAATATGAGACGGATTAGTGGCTAATGATCAACAATTGGCCGTCGCCCGCCTTACTCGCACTCACTCGGCCAGGGTGCCTTAGACCTGCTTCGTTAAGTTCGTACCCACGCAGTCACTACATACCTACTTATATAAACAGTAGGTATCTAGCTACGAGATCGTAAAATAGCAGAATGAATGGATTCAAATACACACACACATACTTGGTATACAGTGCGTTAGAAATAAATAAACCACGTTTACGAAATACGTATTTAACGCTTATAAGAAAATTAGTAGGTAGGTATGCGTTTATTTGTATAACCTTTTATATAGGTATCATATAAAGGATAGACATTTATTAACTTTTAACAGATTAGGTATATAGCTTGTCAACCATTTATTCAATAGTTAGGTACTACAGATCTTAAATAAAAATAATCACTCTGTTTTGGCTGAGATACAGATTTTTCTTATACCTAACAAGATATTTTTTATTTTACTCTACTATACCTACTTTACTAAACAAATATAAGTGCCTATATAAAATGTATGTTCAATAACGTAAGATAAATAGTTATCTCTATCAATATTTAACACACATTTTTTACACATAAACGATTTATGAATAGTAGAGTTCTATTAAGAAATTATATTTATTTGATGATACTCTAAGATGGACCAGAGTAATAAAAATTGTTTGCTTATTCAAATAAATACTCTACACCTACTAACATACTTAAACATACTTACCAAGTATGTAGAGTCATTAAAACACGCATGTAGTAAATATGACATAAGAGATTAAGTCACGACTCTATCTACGAACGCGAATAGGTATTATAGATGTAGAGATACGCCTACAAGGTAAAGACATTCTCGGAATGCACGACAATGTCCCACTACGCTCTTGATAGAGTCTACTCACGATAGACGGGTGGAGGTAACGTCACCACAAAAAATGACACTGTAGAGACCGGTTTGGAAATATACTATTACATTTACTTTTGTAAACAATATCGGCTTTCCACGCGTGGGTAGAGACGCTGCCTAATGCTACCGTCGTTTTATTTAATGTAGCTCTATATTAATTAATATTCACTTATTCGAAAGAGAATTAATTAGCATAGAACAATAGAAATGTATTATTCTGAACTCTACTATGTAATACGTGTAGGTACATGGTTCATTTCCCAAGCATCTTTCTATAACTTTTATATTTATTAATGTTAGAGTTAACTTTTATAGAACGATATTCCAAGTTTGGAATTTTTATGCAATCGTTGAAGTGTCTTTTCTACTAGAATATTTAATATAATATATAATATCAGCCCTGTATTAAACTGTCCCACTGCTGGGCACGGGCCTCTTCTCAGCGTGAGAAGGGTTAGGCCATTGTTCACCACGCTGGCCCAGTGCGCGTTGGCAGACTTCACATATCTTTGAGAACATTATAAAACTCTCAGACATGTAGCTTTCTTCACGATGTTTTACTTCATCGTTAAAGCAAGCGATAATTATTATCTATTTAATACGCACATAACTTCGAAAAGTCAGAGATGCGCACCTTGGGATCGAACTCGAGACCTTTGCGTGGCAGTGCAACGGTTGCCCACTAGCTAGTATTAATGTATGATTTTATTTTTAAGACTAATTGCTACTTTTTGTATAAAAAAGTACCCATTACTTTAAAACTACTTAATTAACGTGAACAGAATTAGAGACACATTTAACGGTCGCTTTAACCTCCCCACGTAGAGCGCGTCTCGAAATAGGTATTTGAAAATCGAGAAGTCTTACGTAGAGCCAGAATGACGGCTACACTAAATCCCTGGTTAGACGAGAGACGGACTTTATCTCTTTAGATTGTGTATCTATAGTATAGAGCCGGTAGAGCCATATAGCACATACCTGTAGTAAGGATATCGTAGTGTCTAAAACCTGTTTTTTGATAAGTAGCTATAATATCATTATACCTATTTTATATTCCGTAGAGTCAGTATGTAGAGCTGTTAGACAATATTGTTTTAGATATATGTTTTTAAATGGAATTGTTAATGTTTATGCGGTCTTCAATAGTTGTCATTATATTTAATTTATTGGGAGCTTTTATACGTTAAAGATAGTCATCAAAATAAATTATATATAGAATATTTATATCAGAATAAATATATTGGTTAATCATAAAATTGGTAAACCATTTGTGAATTGTGATATTTTTTCCACTTGTCTTTACCTCCTTCTATATCTCTCATCAAATACCTAAAAGTTTTCATACATTTTTCAATACCGTAACTTCGATCATATTCATACATTTTTGAATACAATAATTTCCTAACAAATTCTAAAACATGCCCTTGCCTTGATAAGTTTATAAAAAAAGACAAGATAATACATTAAACTAAAATTATTTTTTTGTTGAGATCTATTGATTTAGGCTACAATGTCGGCTCTACTGTCAAATTATTAAGATTTTAGTTTTAAAATGTTAATGCAAGCATAGGTTGCCCGCTCTGATATATTCTAAGATATCCGATTACCAATGTGGGAGCTCAATATCAGATTGTATCATTGAATAACTCACATACGTTAAGTGAATAGTAAGCAACCAAACCTTCCAAGGTATCTGATATATATCTAAGAACTTCGAAGAATATTGATAAGGCTATATACTCTTTTATTTACGTTGAAATATTTACCTATAAATATGCCTTCTAGTTACGGCTAATATTAGAAAAGCAAAAATATTTATTTATCGTTTATCCTAAAAAAAGTTGAACGTTGAGTAATACAGGCTGTTTTTTCATTTCTATTTAGCATAATATCATGTGCTAATCCCACTGCTATCTGGAGACAAGTTGTTCTTAAGAAAGCGCTAAAGGTGCTGTCTCTAGGGGTAACCTACTTGAAGTCTACATGAAGGTTGTACAGAGGTGTAATATTAAATTCGGCTCGGTATGTTGAGCTTTCATGTAAATGAGAGTAGTATTGACCTTTGAAATATATCTCTGCGACTCAGTAGTTCGGGCGACCGCAGAAACCTCATCCACGTGGTCGAGTTACCAGCATTTTGTATAGACATCATTGTTTATTTAGGGGACAATTTAAAATATAGATTTTGAATCGTCCTCTAAACCAACAATGAAGTTAACAAGTATTTCTGTATGTAGGTACATTGAATTAAAACACGTTTAAAAGATTTTTACGTTTGCGTACACTTACTTTACAAAATATTCACTTAACAAATAAGCATCGTAGTAAAATTACATTTAAAAATACAAATGAGAAAAGAAAAATATATACATATTATTTACTCAAAAATGACTCACCATCAAGTCACAAACACATTTCAAAAATAAAAGTAAAAGCTCAAAGAATATGGCATCACTAACTCGATGTGTGTAGTAACACATCGACACGTCTCCGTGTATCAGATCGATCCGCACGCAATCTTAGCACAATCCACTGACACCATTTTGTATTCGTATCACACGCTAAGCCAATGCACTGGCGGACAACCAAACGAACGCAGCTATGAAAATACTATTCAACTTTGTTGCGAGATCGAATAAAAAGCGTCTGACTACTTCTTAGTACTTGCTAATTATGTATAGCAAGTTTAGGTTATGCATCCAATTTGTTGTATCCCCGCATCACTTCAAGGTAAACGGGTAAATCTTAGATATAATTTTCGTTAATAAAAAAATATTGCGCATGCTGAAAATTAATTTATACTCACCTTGGGTATAAATTATTTATAGATTTCTAGTAATCTTACTACTAATTTTAGGTGTTGGTGAATTGTTGCTTCTTAAAAAACTTCTTAATTTCAGACTTACATAATTATATCTATTATTTTGGGAATTGTAATTCTCTATATAAAATGTTTTTGTAGCATTCTAACATTGATACGTATTTTGTGAGCTAAAGCAATAATTAAATATTTTAATTGGACATGCATTTAATTATATAGTAGAATGGAATAGAATAGATATAAACTAACCCAAAGCTATAAATTATGCTTTGTAAAATATCAATACAATAAACAATAGGTACTATTGTTAAAATAAAGAGTGAGAGACGTTTTTTTAAATATTACCTAATCGTTGCTACTTAAGTTTTATCTAGCTTCAAGGCAATAATAAATTGTTAAATATAAAGGAGGCGCTGATATTTGAGAAACATCTGTATCTATTAATAGTTTTCGGCCAGGTGATTTTTGACTCTCTGACACTAAACTTCGTTAAAAGTAACAGAAGTGTGTATTAAGATTGTCATTTCTTATAGAAAATAAAATTGCAAATGTTGTCGTAAAAATGTGATTTTGACTCAAAACGGCGTAAAAGGGATGTTATTCTTGACTGCTACTTTTGAAGTTACTTTGTGATTTACTAATAATTATTTATTTTTAATTGTTGGGATGCGATGTTCTTAATAAATAGTTTTACCATACAAATCAACCGGAATAAAAACGTCGTTTTATATACCCAAGTTCGATTCCAGAGTGCTTAGCACTAGCACACTGCATAACTAAGGTTGAAACAGCAAGCACGCATTACGTTACTAACACGCATTGTCACATTAACGGCATAACATCGCAAGTGAATCAGTAAATATGAATCACCAAGTAAATTATATACAACTACACTATATCTATGTATATTATCTAGACCGAATAAGTGCATTCTGTAATAACTTTAAGTTATTGCTATTAGTTTATAGTGTGTTCATAGTTCTTGATAATGTTCATGAACATGTAATGCAATTGTTAATTTACTATCTGGCTTTTATTACTGCACGTTGTAGTGTAGGTACATAATAATGGCAGTTAAACTATTCATTAAAGGTTAGTGATACGAGATATGCCTGTATCACTTGTCGTATTTATTGTTTATTATAAGGTGTCATAATTATGCTGAACGAGTACATGTACATATAATCCAATGAGGTAAAAAAAGTCTGCCTAGATCGCAACTAGTGAATAAAGCAGTAATGCAAAAGCGATAAGTAAAAACGTGAACAAGTTTTTTTTTAATAAAATTTTGTCATGAAATAATTAAGTGTAAGCATTATTTGTTTTCTTAACAGCAAATTTTATATTTATTCACTGCCTCGATGGCGCCCAGCGGTAGTTAATGCGACTGCCCTGCAAGAGTGAGGTAGATTTAACTACCGGGTTGAGCAAAGTGTTCATACAATTCCTTTCAGGTAAATTAGTATAGCACGGCATTCAAAATACTCACCTACGATTAGGATTTTGACCACTAACAATAATAATAGATCGTAGGTCATACATCTGTGTATGTTAGCAAAGCAAGGAGCTGTGAAGTCACAGAAAAGATCTTAGAAAAGACATGTCCGGAGAGTACATATCTTTTAGCTTACATTAAAACATCATATTCATATGTATATTTACACGCTATATTTAATCATGATCAAGAATCCTTGCTAAAGAAAGCATATAAATCGGTATGTCACTATTTTGTCCGCAGATGTACTCTATGTCCTCAGCCGTTCGGATCCTGCGAATTGGGCTGTACTACGTACGTCATCTCACACATACAGCCTACTCGATCGTCTACCTGCGCGTCCGTCCTACCGACGACTTCTGAATCACAAAACCGAGTTTAAAAGGGACATGTTTATTCGCACGTGATACATACACGTTCTATATTAAATACTTGCAGCAATGTATGTGATATTTTTATCAATGAGCTACGCCTACCAATGGAAGTGGAAAATTTTTAATATTATACTTCGTGATTTTCCTTAAGATTGTTTTCTTCTTTAATAATTTCACTGGCATAAATAAAGGGTGAAGAATCCCCACAATGCTCTAAGCGCACAATATGCTCATCAGAAACATTATCATTCCATTAAAATTCATCGGCACAACACTGGATGGAATATTTCAACCCTTTGCCAAAACAAAAGGAGGAAATTTCCTGCCACAGAGAGAGCTATTAAAGGGTCTTAAGTCTAGTCCCGGTTTAGTTCCCTCCGAGGTATTGCCAAAAACAAAGAGGTTTGCAGACGGGCGGCGGGGGTGTGAAGGGGGCAATGCGGAGAGGGGAGCAGGGGAGTTGTATTGAGGGGTAGGTGTGATGGGGGTAGGGTAGGTGCCTCCGCGGCTGTAACAGTTTTACGATCGGATATGCGAAGTGCTCATGCGCGGTGCAGCCACCTCACGTCTCGTATTTGCATCAGATTATCGACGGATGTCCAGTTGATGGGAGGCTTTATTAACTTCGTTTAACATCTACCTATATATAGGTTGTACTCAAGTAGGCTGGCTTACGGTGCTCTTTGAATACGATATGCTTTTCTAATTATTTCTCAGATTTGTAAAACAAGGTAAATATTAGCTACTTATTGATAGTTAAACTCTAATATGTTGTTACATATTACATTACAGATTATAACCTGTAATGTAATTATATACAATGCAGTAGAACCCTAGATATAACTAGGGTTCTACTGCATTGTATATAATTTTATCATCCACAAATCCTCTTACGGAGACACTGCTTACATACCGCATTCCTTCTCTAGGGAAAAGCTCGCGACTGCAACCTGTACAGTGAGAACTTACGTTGAAAAAGAAGGTAATTTCGTTATTAGGAATGTCAAGTAATGCATAAATATTGTAGGCTTTTATGTCTTCAGTATTACGTGACATAATTTTAAGCTTTGAGTTCTTCCTCTTCTAATAGGTCTATTATAATGATTAATAATCAGGCATACTTTATAACAAATCCAAAAGGATCCACATGTCAGTTTTATGGGTTTATGTTAGCAACATTTTTCGTAATATCTACTACATATAAATCCTATTGACAAAATGTAATAAGTACAAATTGAATTAATGGGTGAAGCAGCGCGCAAGCAGATACTTTGCCACTGACGCCGCACTGGGTGCTATGAGTTCGAATCTTGTAAATTATTTGTATTTTTATTTGTAAAATTATTTGGATAGTAATTTGTTGATTATACAAACACACAAAGTACCTACACCCAGGTGTACTTTGAGTCCGTAGAACATTAGAACTTTGCCCGTCTTGATAATCCAAACCAAGATTTCACAATCGGCTGCACAGTAATGCCACGGGACCGATAAGCTTCTCAGCATACCTAAAAGTTTTTATGCAACCTTATACGTAACTATGTTTTTATAATGGTATTCAAATTTAATTCTCGAACCTTAACACAAACAAATCCATATTAAACTGACGCGCGCTACAAAACGGATGACTTCCATCAGGGGACATATTATCGTAACGAATTTAACAGTTAAAAATATCAAGTAGCGTTAGCCATAAACTAGTGTGTAGCTTTAAAATATCCAATATAAAAAGACCTCTCATTATTATACACATGCTTATAAAAGCGAGGTCAAGCTCTTTGACATATTTATGAACTGGTTTTTGTGAAATAGTCTTTTATATCACACCTCAAAGTATTTTTAGCAAATTTCAATACTAAAACCTGCCTACATAGAGCCGCCGGGCCAGCTATTTTAGGAATGCTGAGACTTCTACAGTAAGTGTGTAATATGTGGATAAATAACGTATACATACACGCTTGTTTGAAAGCTGGACCTTGCCGATGCTTATTTTGTTGAAAATGCGAGGTCCTTTGGATTGGTATGGACGCTTAAAATGGTTTTAAAATAATCACAAATAACCTAAATGATCATAAGGCTCATAATAGGTATAAATATACCAAGGATAAATTATAATATTAATAAATTTCAGGCTTATTATTCATATAATTTAGAATTTGTAATCAAATATAGGATTTAGGTTTAGGCCTGTTAGCATTTCGCGGAGGCGTGCGCAGAAACAGCTTGCAGCTTTCTAGTTGCTACGATCCTGCCATACTTGTTTGGCTTCATTCACTCTCATGACATGTGCTTTTACATTCATGTAAGTTAATACAAAATGTATAGAAATATATAGTATGGATTCAACTTTTTTCTAAATTGTTCGGGAGTTTTACTTTAATTACGTGAATACTGCGTATTCAAAGTAGAAGTTTAAGACTATTTTTGGACGATATCGCGAGATCCCAGATCTGATTTCTGGATTAGGCAGAGTTTTGTTTTTATTTTCCCATGCATTTTGCTGTACCAGCACGGCTTATACCCAACTTCTGTTAGGTACCAGAATAACTAAAATAGCTGGCGAAATATCGTTTTAATGCACCTTTGTCTACCCTTTTGGGTGTGTAGTCTGTAGAGGCGAGAATGTACGTCAATTGATCATAATCTATAAATCCATAACTACTCATAGACATGTACCTAATATAAAAATGACGCGCCGCGGCAGACCGGTCATCGACTCGCGTCAGGGGACCTCTCTGCTCTTAGACATAACGTAACTAATTTAATACTACTACGATCTCACAAGAACGTGTAGTAACTTTATACTCGCTGGATTTAGTTTCAGATACGAGTATTTTCGTTGAACTTGATTTATTAGGAGATTGGTTTGAGCTTCGGCTACTTTTATTGGTAGATGTTTTGACATCTTCATGATGGAAGGAGTGATTGTAATTGTGAATTTATTTTTCTCTGTAGGTCTTGAGCTGTAATTGAATATGTTGTTTCTGTATTATGAAAATATCTGGCTATTGTTATACTGTTGGTACTTTAGAGCATTTTAAATCGTCCCTGTTTTTTGTAATCGGTAATCATGTTAACGTTTTGTCCATTCCATTAATTATTCCTACGGAGCTTAGACGTATCTTTCTAAATTACTTAAATACAGTTTAAAACCACGTACTCTAGTGCGTAAAATAAAAATTTGAGAGCACAAATTCTTCTAATCAGAAATCATATCGGATGCCACAAGCTTGCACAGCGCTAAAATTATTTTTGACTAAGAAGTAATGAAAAAAAATTATGTGTTAGAAATGGATGAACAGATTTATCTTTGCTTGACTAAGTTGAAACCCAAAGGTAGTATAAATTACACTTTATAAGATATATTAAAATGGTCACAATAGACTTGAAAATATCTACCTATAAAAAAGATTATATAACAGAGGCATCAAAATACTTGCAAGTTTCTGTGATGTGAGATCACAGAAACTTGAACCAACATTCAACGTACCTATTGTATAACATACAGTGTAATTCCATCTCTATGCAGCAAAAAGCCTCACTACATTGTTTTTCATGTAATTATCTTCTTTCGCATTTGCATAATGCCTAGATAAGTGCTTAACACGTAGGTAATAAAAACTCACACAAGCAAAAGGAATCAATTTAATGCTATGACGATTGAACACACGTCATTACATTATCGCTACATATATACATACTCAAGTAATAGGCACATGTTTATATACTATTGAACTATTGATTAAGGCCAATGAACGGGCGTATATAACTATTATTTGATTACAACTATCTATATTTCACAATTCATTCAATTGCACTAGACAGGAAAGCGTCCTGTTTCAATTGTCACACTACGCAAGACGAGAAGCTTAATAAGGGAGGGGATGCAGTTAATTATTGTTGGAAAAACAACGTGGTGTCAAGTAATTGGGAGGAAGTAAATCTTTACAAACGTGTCTTATGGTCTCTGTTTAGTGTGGTTAGGCGACAAAAGATCTATGATTTGTTTTACTGTTAGGTTGCTAGCTGCCTCGTTACTTCGAATGTTGATACGACGGCCGGGTTCAACATGTTATCCAAGGTATCAGATTAATGTCCCCATCAGTCATAGCTGTAGAGAGCATAGTTTTATTCAAAGTATTATTACAATACTGAATTTGTAGGAAAGGTTTACGTTTCCTCCTCATTCCAAGTTATTTCTGGTCTAAATATACATTAGCTCACTTGGATACCAAAACCAAAGTCAGGTTAAGAATTTTCGCTTCCACGGTACCAACTTAATTCACTAGCTTATAAAAGGTAGTAACCAATAAATTATTCAAGTAGGTATTCATCCTAGTAGGTATCTTTTAGAATGCTAATTATACTAGACAGTTCCGATGAACGCATATAATTATCCAGAGATTTGCTCAGTCAAAGATCTAGATTTATACCCGAGGCACGCAGCGCCTACTTCGTAATCGTTGTTCGTAATTAATTATTTATCACTTGCTCTAACAGTCAAGAAAAACCTGCATGCCGGAGAGTTCTCCGTAAAGTTCTTAGTGATGTCTACACACCCGCATTCCAAAGGCGTGGTAACTATGACTTCCTTTTTCTCCATTGTCAAGAGCGGCCCGTATCTAGACTGACCATTTGTGAGAGAAGTTTATTCTACTTAAGCTTGATTACGAATATTACAGATACCTACCAAACTAGATACCTATAGCAAGCATTATAATTAATATATTATATTGAGGGCGGAATTAATTTTATAATGCCGAAGTAATAATTCAATGTGATTTATATTGGCAAAAATATTTTTTTATATGTATTGAACCGAATTTTTGTAAAGAATATTACATAATAACTTATTAAACTCTAGGAATGTCCCATGACTCATAAAAAGAAAACAAAACGCTACCGTTGCGCGTCCGTGACCGCTACGGGAGAATCAAGAAAACTTGTTGTGATTGGTCGCGAAAAAAATACCAATTATTTTTCACTTCCCCGTACGGGTCACGGACGTGCAACGACGTCAACGTCCATGACTCCACCGTAGGACTCATGGACGTTTCAGAAGTGTTTGTAAACTTGATAAGTTTTTTGTAGTATTCTATATAAAAATCCAACAATGGTAGATATAGGTATATCATGTTTATTAATGAGGATCTACATATGTATACAGTATAGATCCATATATCCTCTCATTGGTGTGTAGGTACCTATAGTAAGATGTTAATTACATTTATATTAAATTACAATGTTTTTAGTATAAGTACCTACACAAAAAGTAAATATAGTATATACTCATACGATTATAAAGTTAAATCAGCAACCCTAACTACCTTAAAATTCTATTCATATTTTAAAATATTTAAGTATGTATCTAATAATAGGTGGAGAAAAAGGCCTTGCATTTCTTCACAGTATTTATAGATAAATATCGACTAATTTAGATATCAATATACGCTTACTTAATAATAATATATCTTTAATATAAGATTGACCTTTAAAGTAAATATATAAGGATCATGAACAAGCCTATCCTCTACATACCTCTACCATATAAGACTAAAAAGTGAAAAACAACATCGAAAAACAACCGAGAATAAAGTTAAATATGCGTGTAGTCGGAATAAATGTGTTCTAACTATAGGGCAGACTGGCTACACTTGGTATTCATAAAGGACACTGGACGATCCAAAGCTCGGTTTTATCCGACGATTTAAGAGACAAGCTCGACATTGTCAGCGATACGGCTGACAATGTCGGCTGTCGTTGTTGCACCGAGTCGCCCACTTATATACATTTTATGTTTCTGCTGATATCAAACCATTTACATACAACTTTATATTTAAGGTACACTGCCCTTTTAAGATGACAGTTTTTCTTTGTTTGCAACTTGTAGTTATTTTTGTAGATATATTGTCTTGTTTTTTTGAGATTGTACTCTGTGATAATAAATGGAATAGAACTGCAAAATGTACAATTTTGCGAGTAAACATTGATGTTATCAGTTTTAATGACTTCTTTAATCAACTTTAGTCACGTTGTGACTCATTATCATGAGTGCTGTTCATTAGGAAGCGAAGTTACGTGATTCAGGCTGCTGATGTTCAGTCGGTTTGAATAATATGAAACTTCTATTCTAACAACAAGTAAGCTATTCGATAAAGAAACATGATAGGTACAGATATGTCATT
This sequence comes from Catocala sponsa, assembly GCA_963564715.1. NCBI lineage: Eukaryota > Metazoa > Arthropoda > Insecta > Lepidoptera > Erebidae > Catocala > Catocala sponsa. The sequence continues at coordinate 16,840,907 of OY751337.1, read as the reverse complement.
TTCATTCAACCAGAACCTCAACATATCGTACATACATACATAGATTCACGCCTGTTTCACAGAGGGGTAGGCAGAGACTACGGATTTCCATTTGCTACGATCCTAACACTTCTCTGGCTTCATTCACTTTCATAATATTCCTCATACACGCTCGCCGGTGTACAAACATACAAAAAATTAAATTTTTGCTCCTTATATTATTAGTATAGACTAGACAATAATTACAACAAATTATATGATTATTTTCGTCAACCATGTGTAAGTTAAATAGATAATGTAGCAACTAAGTTGCTTCTCAACCGAGTCATGAAGACAACTGTGTTGCTGTTGCTTCATGGATATATTTCCTTAACTAGATCTGTACCGAACGTCTATTTAACTAGCAATTTAGCTTCTCTATTTGAGCTAAATATTTATCTACAAAGTGTACTTTAACTATCGCTGCTTAATTGACATTCAAACGAAGTACCTAGATGATATTATAAATAATGCAAATGATGCTTAGATAAAACTATTAAATTACTTTAAAGGCAAAATATTATACTAGATACAAATTAGTATGGTTAATATATTAGGCGATGTTCAGATAAATTTTATTTTAATATGAAAATCATGCATAACCGTTTCGATCTAATAATGTCGCAGCTATTAATTACCTAATTATTTAATATAATGGCAATCAATTCTGTATAATGCGTACTTTATAATCAATTTTATTATTACAGTTCTTAAATAAAATTATTTACGTACTGGTATTGTTATTTACAAGTTTCAACTACGGGTATGCAAATAGGTATCCAATAGGTAGCTTCATTGGCCGATAAATACAAGTTTAATTAATTATTTATATTATACCTACGGCTAATTAAGTAACACCTACGACAACGACACCTATAAATAAGTTTAAGCCAATACGAATAAAATAGAGATATAAATTGTTACCAATCCACTCTGTAGGTGTCACAAACATCACACACTAGAACTCTCACGTATAAACGTACACAGTATTACAATAGGTAAGATTATAATTGAACACGTGTCTTTATATATAACTAGATATATATACATAACAAATATCACAGGGTACAGAGCACAGTTTGAAACACACATAAAGGACTACCATCAACACAGAACGACAATATCACTTTGCTTGTTTCTGAAGTTACAGGAGAGTTGCGACCAAAGTTTGGCTATCTATGAGTCGATTTGCATACAAATGCCCGCCCCTGCCGGCCGAGCAAGCGACGCACTTTCTAAGTATTTTTTTTATTGCACGAGAATTGGGAGTTCTAATTTACATAATATATAAAAAATTGTTGGTGCGAAAATTTTGCCGCAGTGTTTTGTAAATGTCTTGTATATTGTTTGCGTAATAAGTAACGTTATAACTTACCTACGTACTCAGTTTTGATACATTCTCAATTATGAGTAAAGTATCAATAGAGTAAACGAACAATTTTAACACAACACACGTGCATTCTTCAATGAATTTTAAGAGATAATGAATAATTAATTTTTAACTTGTAAGCGTGAGAAATGTTTTGTGGCAAATGTAATACCTATTCATTAAAACTTTCTTGAACGGCCAATTATATTTTACTTATGAGGGGCTGTGAAGTATTTATTAATCATTCTTCAGGCTAACTAGAAGTGCTATGAATCACTGAAAATATACAGTAGTTAAGTATCTCAAGTAAATATTATTATAAATTTATACGAGTATATTAGATATATAATATTATAGAGATACTTTTAGAATACAGTTACAACATTTTAATCCATCATTTGCCAATAGAAGATCATCTTTTATGTATCCTTGCCAGAATATGACAGCAAAATAAGGAAATCCCAAAGCTATTGTTCACAGTAACTATTTGATTCAGCTCAGATACTCATGTCGCATCTCCAAGGCAAATACGTCCCGAGGCACTTGGCCACAGAGATAACTATTTGTTCGGGACAGTGCCGTTGTTATGTAAATAAGGTGAAACTGCTTATTGGTACGACATCCTGGATATTAGAGCGAGGGTAGATTGAGTATTGTTACTTGTGAGAACAATACTAAGAATGAAATATCTAAGTAATGGGTACAGAATTTCAACACTTCGAATATAGACTTTGCCCATATTTAATTATTAGGTACAAGTTAGAACCCAATTATCTTGTAAAACCAAATACCTACTGTATATTAATTATTTTACACAGGACTGGCTATGAAAAGAAGAATATACTTTATAAAGGAATACAACTATATAATAGATTACCAAATGAAATTACAAAAATATAACCTTACCATTACTTTAAAATGGCTGATTGTCATATGTATGTCACCCATAATTGTTAATATGTATTATCTACACTTATTTTGTTAAAAATAACTGAGATAGTTTTCAGATATACCTACTTAGTCTCAATTTCATGTACCTACCTACACTGTACCTGTTCTTATTGAGAAATAAATACCTTATAGCTGATTTTACCGGGAATCTAGTTGTCTATGCAGTTACAAGCTATTACAGACATACCTACCTATGTCTAGTTATGTTTAGTGTTGTATTTGTTATTTCACCGATTGCATTGTAAGTCGGGAGGAATAAAATCGTAGGAAAGTCAAAACTGTACATTGAATATTTTTTTAAAAGAATACTTGGGGCGTGATCTACAATCGATATCGAAGCCAAAAATATAGCTTTTAGAATTTTTGTCTGTTTGTCTGTATGTATGTCCGGGCTAAACTCAAAAAGTACTGCATGGATTTACATCAAATTTTGCATGAATATCACTAACAGGTCGGGTCAACATATAGACTACATATTATCATGCTATCACCTACGGGGGAGGAGCTGTGAATCTTTATTTTTCTTACGCATTCTGTGACAGCGTGTAATCTAACGACGCATATTTAAATGTTGTTTTTGAGTAAGCCATGCTATTATATAGCTTTACACTATAAAAACTACGCCATTTAAGTAACTTGGGCAGAGAAATATAGTTGGGTTCCGCGGCGACAAACACTTTATAGTTACAATCTACGCGGACGAAGTCGCAGGTAACAGCTAGTATTCTATATAGGTATCGGTGTTAATTTTGATAGAGAACAGAAAGGCATTAGGTAACATTAGCGTACCCTGGTTTATCAATACTAAGGCTGTTAGTAAGTGTATTGTTCGGACTGTATGCTTACCTGTGATTAGGTACTTATGCTTACCTATAGATGAGCGTGCCTTGTATAGAATCAAAACACCTTTATACAAATGATTCGATATTTGTTATGTAAAACCAAATGAGTTAAAAGGCGACCTGGTAATATGTTACATGGCAAAGTGATATTTTAGATTATATTGGTTTATTAAGGCGAAAAAATTAAACTCAATCTTGTAATACTTTATAATATTTAGCAAAGAATTTCTACTAAGTTATACCTAAAATAATTAAATACAGGTACCTACATAATGAAGTATAGGTAGTTATAGATACCTAATAAATACATCAATACATGATACATATGTAAAAGCACGTGTATGTATATGTACCTAATCTTTCCATCCTTACTATATTTCAAAATAAAATACCTACTAACGAAAATATTTAATGAGCCTGTTTATATTTAAACAGGCTCAACGTCGGTAATGTTCGTGTATATATATACACATAATAATAATAATAATGTTTATTGCTTAAAAAGTACAACAAATAATATATAAACAAAATATGAAAAAGCATAAATTATGATGGTTGTACAATAAATAACATACTAAGGGACACAGCGATTCCTAAACTGAGATTTGCTCGTATTTTAGAAATCGATGGCACTTCATCATACCAATTACTAAGTAACGAGTCCCGAACTTATATACAGAATCAATAACAACACCTGTATCAATAAATAAGAAAACTTATTAACCATATCCCCCGAGAGAAATAATCCCCGGATTAAAAGTATAAACTCGAAAATCTTTATCGAAACTTTTAAGATCATTATCGAACTCGAAAGCTGGACTTTGATGAGATTTTTATGCAAATAAGCGTCAATACACGGAAAGGTCCACAATAACCCTCTCGAATCGTTTTAAAGAAATTGTTTTCAAACAGACTCCGCTCCACGATGTTATGATAATTTTGTGAAAGTTTCGACTAAAAAAATGTTTGAATAATTTGAAACAAATGTACATTGAAAGGTTAGGTTCGTATTTCAATATTGAAAAGACACATTCGTTTAGTGTGGACGTTGCATTGACATAATGCAATGCTTTATAACTATTTGGTGCCGGTATGCAGTTGAGCTAGAAATAGCTTGGGTTTATTTGTACCTAGTCATAGCTACGTAAGCTTTGTTTATTATCTTCAAATGTCACGTCGAAACGCCTGTCTTAGCAATCGGTATTTGTTAGCGAAATTTATTCATACCAACGCGTGCACTTGCATCTATTTCGTCTCACTAATTATATGTAGATATTGACATGAACCAAAGGCACCGAGCGTAAATTAAGTCGCCCTCATGTTGTCATCATATGTCCTTAACGTTAATTGAAGAAGCAAGTAGTATTGCTATAATGCAAACTGAATTCAATGTTCGTATGCACTACAGCGTGAATTTATCTAACGAACCTCAAGCAATAAAACATATGTACCTACCTACACAATAAGCAAGGTGAGTGAACGCTGTTGGCTTAACACGTTATCAATCTTTATTGACAAGACGGCTTGGCAGAATGCGATGCAGTGACGTAGTCGACGAACACAAATGTAAAATACGGAGGTTATCTCGGCTGATCCTTGGTTAGGATTGACTCAGTATAACTATGTTCAGCATAGAGCGACGACGCGTCGAGGTCGCCGAGGCGACAATGGTGCGACGGACTACATGCCTTGGTAGGTATACTCACGTGGGCTCACGTCGCCTAGCAACGAGTCGGAGTCGCGTCGGCGACGTCACGTCACTTCGGTATCACTGCACAATTGCACCAGTCCACCGGTGTCCTTCCGACACTATCACTCGCGTATCTACGCTCGCGAATGCGGACTGATTTTTTCTCGCGTAACGGCCCATTAAACTTGTAGATTTCTATCTCACTCGATGCCACGATAGCATTAAGAGGCGAGACAAAGAAAGGTTGCGGTTTATGGGTTGTTGATAGAATTGGTATCCGCTCAGTAACGTACCGCCGCCGTGTTGCATATTTTTATAAGATGTAACCTTGTAATGGTGCCTACCTAAAAAAGAATATACCTACTTAGGACTTTTTCCATATCCATAACTTATAATCATACAAAAAAATACCCAAATAAATCCTATATAAGACATGAATCGCTAAAGTAATAATATTCACAAGGATATTATTTTCTAGAATAATTATATGGGTATCGATTATTATACTTTATAATTGACGCCTGTGATGAAAAATAATACAAGCTTCAGAACTATCCAAATAGGTACATTTAAAGTTTATGCATGTTAATCTTATTACCAGCTATTGTACTAATTTTAAATAGAACACTGTATAATTATAATGAGACTGCTTGACATAGAATACGTGAACATAATTATTATTTCAAGAGACTCATCCAAATTACCCGCCACACACAATTAATTAGCTTTAATTAATTGTGCCTTTAAAATAAGACATTCTACAAATTAATTACATTCACTGTTTCCCCTCTTCTAAACTGTACTACAGTCCCCCTAATTAGAATCCAATATACAAGAAGATTGCAATAAATACATATATGTATGTATCTAAACATACATAAACACTCACCTAAACACTCTTCTCTTCACACACACAAGTCAAAATTCTACTAATCGCCGACACATGCTACGGGCACTTATGCAATTATAAATAAACAAATAATTGTAAATACAGAAAAGTAGCTGTAATATCGCCTTCACAAGGTTACGTCGTACAGAATTATAACGCCGAAAGATGTTTAGGAAATATAGGCGTCGCCGAGAGCGCAGTCGTACATCTTGCTTTATATCGCCTCAACCAGTATTGGAGAGCAGAACATCAAACGACGTTATGGCCCCCGGACGTGCCGGCCGCTCAGCCTGCCCGACAGGGATGGATTGATAAGAGAGGGAGGGACAGCGAATATTTTTGTAGTTTCAATACTTTTATTATTCGCAACACAAACAAACATTCGGATCGAATATAACGCAGCGAATGAAATCAAGTTTTTTGCTAAGACCAAACTTTAGTAGCAACTTTTTTAACGGAGGCGTCTGTCGACGGCTCTCACTTAGCGTCGGAACGCTCTTAATAAAGTTATAGCTTATTTATTGAATATTTATTTAAATTTTGCTACTTTACCTTCACTGTTTTCCTACGTGTACTGACTACATACTATATGTTTCTTTGAAGAATTAGAATTGTACTTTATATTACAACGTTTTTGAAAGAGCTACATCAGTGCTAACATTTTTTTATTTAATACACATGAGCAAATCTTGTCTTACCTTTCTTAACGTTACAAAACCTTTAAAAAGGTTAGGTTAGTAGATACATTACATGTTATACACAGACCATAGATTAATTTAATTCAATGTACCTAGTACAAAATATTCTATAAGACAAACTGTTCTACGTTCCTACATAGCTGATAACAAGTATTCTTTTAAATGTCTGCCAATACAAACATATATGTATATATTCATATGTTGACAGCTAATCCAATTAGAACGAGTCAACACCCATGAAAAACAGCTTTTCAAATTGAATTGCTGGTGGAATACTTGCATGCAAAATGAAGTAGTTACTTAGATAATAGGGTATTAACGTCTTGAACAAATTATATGATAAGACTGTAACTTGCAAACACAAAAATAGCAAACACGGAATTACTTACTCATATATTTTATACGTATATATATACGTGGCAAACGTTTTATTTACATTTGCACAAATTGAATCCTTGGTTCGACGCCAAGAGGAAGCTCGTTCACATATTCATCCGGGCTCAGGGAGGGGGAGGGAGGAGGGACGAGATTCGATTTGCCTAATAGCAGGCGCGAGGTACGGAGGGCTCACTCAATTACCCAGAGTGGAGGTGTCCCGTAGCGCTCCATACATAATTACATTATCTGATAAACGGTTAGGACCCCAATTTCCCACATGTGTAAATTTTCTTTTTTAGCGCTCTAATAAAATGGAATTTACGGTGATACGTGGTATTGATTTTTAAATGCGTTGATTTAAATGTCCGATGTTGATAAGCACGCATTTCTGTCTATGTAAAACGAGTTTAAAATTACTATTTGCTGGTGACAATGGGAATTTACTGAAATAGATGCAGTTATCTATGTATGAGAAGATTATTTACGCTGTGTGCGAAATTAAAGAGTTATTAGTTTATTAAATGATACAAACAAGCCTTCAAGAGCATTTGTGACTATAAACTATTATTTATAAATATTGTTCCAGTTTATTCAGTTTCCAAAATTGTATTTGTAGGTATTTGATCGTTTATACTTATTTACTAAAAGTAATAGAAGTATGCACGTAAGAATATTATTATCAACGTCAGCACAAATTCAATATTTTATTTCGAGTAAAATACTTTACTAGTAAGGTTTACTAGATATTTAGCAATAACAATATATAAGTTAGGAATCATTTCATAATCTGATCTAATATTATGAAATGATTCCTAACTTTAGACTGGGTGTAGTACGCTTATTCCCGTCGGACCACAACATGACAACAACTCAAAACTTTACACAGAGTAACGGTGCGTACAGTACAGTACTTCATAATTACACCATTTTCACATAAAAAGCAATTCAGAAAACTTTAACCTTACAAGATTTTTAACCTCTTTGCTGAGAAAAATACGTCGTCTTTTTTGTAATTGTCAGTATTTCTATCTCATGTTTTGAATTTCGGGTTATTCACGTTTGCTATGGACATTTTGAAGTAATTATGAAAGTGTGAACATAAGAACTTTATGTGAGTGCCACTGGCTTCAAGCTATAATGGCCCTGTATATTGAACCGGTTTGAGATTGCTTGTCCTCAACATTGAACTTTCAGTAAACCTACTTATAAAACCTTTGTATATTTTTTGAGGTCTTTTAAAGACGGTGTTAGAATGTTTCCCATGTGCGTAGATTGTTATTTTATTAGTGTGTTGGTCATATCTTTGCTTGGTTTTTATTATTTACATTACACACAACGAAATCCTATCCTATTTAGAGTCAACTGTCAATGTTTTTCATGCAATTATAATTTGATAACTAAAAGCATATCAATTTGTTGTTTACATAATACATATATAACTCATAACAATTAACTAGATTTTGCTCCTTGAATAAGTTTAAGTATCATATATTTATTTACAAGCTTAGTAGATGCAAAAAGTCTAAACAAATTGAGCCACAGCCCAGATGGAAAAATTACAACTTAGACCAGACCATTAATTAAATCATACCAGACTTGTTTAGTAGTATATAGTTCGTTATTTAGTGTGATAACGTAGTTAATCATTTATTTAGTAATAGTTATATTAAGCTGACTTACCCCATCTTCGTGAACATTATGTAGAAGTAATCACTTCCACACTTTCAACATACATGATATAACGAAAAAATGAGAATTAACACGAGCATGACCAGTATCTACATAACTTTTTAAAAGGCTTAACTTCGGCTAGCTCGCATTAGCCGTGGTCACTAGCAGACTGGCGCGACGCTGTAATGATTTCGTTTGTGAGGTAGATGTTCCTAAATCTACCTGCACTGCACATTTTGTTTTCTCCATGCACCCACAAATATTACACTAACCATGTCCGTATTCTGAAACTTCGCAAACTGCACATTAAAGAGAGGATATATTATTGTTGAAATGAGGAAAATGCTTTTTCAAGCGCGCGATAATTATAATTACACTTAATAAACGGTGCTACTTTCATAATTATTTATTATATGCATGAATTTAATGTAAATGCGATTAATTAATTTATTTCCAATCTTTAATCATTAGAATGGGGTCAGCTGTAAGTCATTTTGGTATTCTAACAGCTTTTTCATACCGACACAATCAATCAATGATTCTCCTATGGTAAGAACAATGCCTGTCAACTCATTGCTATTCATTTCCTTGCTATTTTCTTTAGTATACAAACACTTTAGCAGTCGAGACATTTCGAAAAATTGGAGAAGGCCAGCTGAGACCTAACCTTTACATTAATATTATCATCTTATTACATATGTATAAAATAGTCGCAATGTATTAGAGTACCTACATCTACTTTCATGTTAAGCATACTGTTAGCATAAAGCAATTAAAAAGCATATAGGTACATATTATAATATTATAAACTTACTTATCTTCTTTATACTTACAAGACCCTTAACCGACTAAAGCTGTTGTCCAAGGTGGAGAGGATTAATATCATAAATTACTTTAATCCTGCAATGCCTATCAGAATTTTATGACCTTTTAAGCATAATATAATATGCAAATAAACGCATGCCTGCACAACAAACTCAACTACCTACCCACCGTTCCTAAATACCGGGACTTAGTAACATAACAAGGCTATGTGTATGATGGGTATCGAATATAAACGGCACAGACGAGTGCATAACCAGGGGCTAACATACCCATAATAAGAACCTTCAATAACACTAAACAACTGATTTCATTACAGCTACATTTTACTTTGTACTTGCTGCAAACATTGTTGCCTTAATATCACTGCTTAAGATATCAGGCCAGTATAAAAATGCAATGGTAAGAGTAAATTATCGACGATATTTTATTCGTAATTATCGTTCCAGTGGTGCGCACACGCCGATTTACAGGGTACGAAAGGACGCAGGGTTCACCTCGACCAATAGCAGCAAGTTCCACATTTAAACTGTAAAGTGACCAGCGAGAAAGAGCCGTGATATTTTTGTTTATTGGTGCTATTGTCGTAGCGTGTGTGGCGGGGGACAGTTCTTGTTATGCTGGTGGCATAATATGAAGTTGTCTCGGTTCGGTTCATTTATATGCTAATCGGCGAGGAGGCGGCGTGCTCCACAATAACCGGTAGGGCCGCTGCGCTGGTAGGTGCATACCACTCTGGTTACATTGTCGGGTATCTTGGAAGCATATATTTATAAGAGTATCGATTCAAGCTTTCACATTTACAGATATTTTCTATATAATCAAATTTTACAAAGATTATAATTTCTTATTAGGTATTCAAAAAAGATAGGTATCTCATATGACTAAGACTTACTTTGGAATTATTTGTTTTCTCAAAAATGATATATACTGATTCATACCTATAAATATCATGCTTAAAGGATGACGGCGAAGGATTAACCTTCTCACCTAAATATTTGACACGAAGTCGATGATACACATTATGGACCCAGTGCCTATAGTATTCTTATACTTTCGCAAAAGTATAAAACATAAGCATGATCGAGTTATTATTAGTTTTTCTTTATATAAAAATGAAAGACGGATATTAAGATAGGTATATTTACATATACTTTTAAATAGTTTTAATATAGTTAGACTTCGATTTGTGGTTTATGTAATGTTTAGAGTCACTGTTATATTTTCACCATAAACAAGTATCTACCTACTCTTTAATATTGTAATGTAATTGAAATGTCATGCATGCCTGTGATTTGTTTAATTACTCTGACAATGTTAAATTAAGAATGTCTCAACTACAAAACACTGTAATTATACAGTTGGTATGCTTAAATTATAAATAAATAAAATAAATACCCTTTTGACGACGCTTGACGTTTTGGTCAGGTTGCACTTGCCGTAGTCTCAGGCAGACAGGCACGGCGATATCAGGTTGCCGTTTATGATATAGATGTTCGTTAATCCACCTTCACATTCATGCTGTTTTTCTCGTGTTCTCTCCAATATATTGTACTTAACTTGTAATTCAGAAAAAAAATAACTAGACTGGATATTAATTTACTTAACCTAAAAAAAGTGTACGGTATTTTATAAAGGCGGTATATTTGCATGTTATATCCTTTCATAAATAATTGAATCAAACTCACTTCTATTAGTTTTGCAGGAGCTACGATGCTCTAACTTCAACTTATTTGAATAAATTATAAAATAACAACAACAAAAACAATATTTATACCTAAGTAATTTGCTATTACACACAACCTACTATATATATATATTTGTAAAGAGACGCCATGAGATATTGTTTTTAAATGTTGAATATGGTATGTTTAATACACTGACTCTATTTTTTTAATTGTACGCACAGGTTTTAATCTTAACAACATGTAAAACAAAGAAGGTACCTAAAGATTACAAGCAAGACCGCTGCTAAGTTTTTATAGACTAGGGATAATAAAGTACCAAAGAAGGTAAATTCAAATAATCAAATAGTAGATCAAAAGATCTAGGTATCTTTACCTAAATTGTAAAATATTTACCGGAATTGTTTCTTTAATACATGAATTGACTTGCTGTACTTTGGAATTCAGCAAAAGATATTCTAGGAGTGCTAATGAGAGTAATTTTAAGTAAATTCTTAATTGTTGTACGTTTTCTTTTCCTAGTGTAATAAATAATAATGTATAACTATCATAATTATTTATCATCTACTAAAATATATTATAAAGCTACATTTGTGATTATGACAGTTATACGCTTGTATTCATAGTACGTATTTGGTAGTTACCTAGTTTGGTAGTTAATTAATATAACTTTTCTAGATAATAATTAGATGTTATCTCTAATTATTATCTAGAAAGTTATATTAATTTTACGTTTATTGTATTTATATTGCTGCTGTGCATGAGGTCTCGGTTTAGCGCCCGTTCTAAATTTCTTAGTAGCGTCAAGGACATTAGTCTTTAGTCTTAATCTTTTTATACGTATAAGCTATAATTATAAGCTCCTAATAAGTACTGTTTGTGTTAATAGAGACCTAGTATTAAAAATAAATTAGGAAAACAAGAGAACAAAAGAAAATCCATAATTCAAATAGCAACGAAATTTTACAGAACACTCTAGATATAAATCAGAACGTAATACACAGGACCTAACAATTGATCTTGAAGACAATGACATAGAAGACACACCAATGTTTCTCCCATCTGAAATAAAAGAAGCAGTAGAGAGTCAAAAGAATGATAAATCACCTGGACCAAATCAGATAACAAATGAGATGATTAAAATTTCAATTATTATACCTGATAACCTGACAAAACTTACAGAAATATACAACACCATCTTAAGAACAGAATCTATACCAGCAGAATGGAGTAAGAGTATAATCATATTACTACACAAAAAGGGAGATAGGGACATCATTGAAAACTACAGGTCAATTAGTTTAATGTCAAATATATATAAAATATTTTCTAAACTGATTAAGGAGGCTTACAGGCATATTGAACGAACAGCAACCAATAGAACAAGCTGGCTTCAGAGCAGGATTTTCAACCGTAGACTACATGCATGTCTTAAAACAACTACTGAAAAAATGTCAAGAATAATGGCAAATCACTTTATATAGTATTTGTGGACTATAGTAAAGCATTCGATTCAGTAAGTCATGATTCGCTCTGGAAGACTCTAACTGAGCAAGGAATCGCTAAAAATTCATACTTACGTATCATTAAAAATAAGAATAGGACTGCACAAATAAAGTAAGAAACAACTGGAGAAGAGTTCCCTATAGCCAGAAGAGTAAGACAGGGTGATCAATTATCTCCAAAACTTTTCTCTACCATCTTAGAAAGTATATTCAGAAATGTAGAGTGGGAAAATATAAGTATAAATATCAACGGCAAGAAACTCAATCATCTAAGATTCGCGGATGACCTTGTCCTAATCACTGACAACACGAGCACGCTACAACAAATGTTGCAACAACTGACAGAGGCAAGCAGAATAGTTGGTCCTACCATAAATAAATCCAAGACAAAGCTAATGACAAATAGAGAAGACATAGACATAAAAGTAGATAAAGAAAATATAGAATTTGTAAGAAGCTATACATACTTAGGACAACTAATATAATTTAGAGACCAAACAGACATGGAAATTGAAACAAATATTACGTGTGCATGGAAAAGATATTGGTCACTCAAGGAGATATTTAAGAGCAAACAGTTTCCTATATTTGTTAAGAAAAAGGTGTTCAACTTGTGTGTCTTGCCATGTCTCTCATATGGATGTCAAAAATGGGCACTGAATCAAAACATCTAAAAAAATTAAGAATATGACAGAGAGGAATGGAAAGAAGCATGATAGGTGTTACAATAAAAGATCGCATGAAAGCAGATGATATACGATCCATAACTAAAGTGAGAGATATAATAAAGATAGTAAAACAGATAAAATGAAGGTGGACAGGACACATGACAAGAGACAGTAGAATAAAATGGACATCATGAATGACTAAATGGCAACCACGCGATGGCAAAAGGAAAAAAGAAAGACCACCAAAAAGATGGATAGATGATATCAAGAAAGTCGGTGACGGTACTTGGATGAGGAAAACTAGAGACACAAAAGGACGGAAGCAGCTGGATGAAGCCTATGTGTCACAGGACACGCTGAACATTAAACCGGTGAACCAGATGTGTTAGTTTATAAGCAATCCTTTTAGAGTTCGAAAAAACTCTTATACAACAGCTTTGTCCGTCCGTCTGTCTGTTATACAACTTTCAACTCAAGAACCGTAAGAGCTAGAGACTCGCGGTCAACGCCATTCGCTCAGCATAGTCGATATACCCCCGAAATTACTATGACCTTTGACCTCTGACCTGAAGGTCACGTGGTATCACGTGACCTTTGCATATTACTTGAACCATTTTTTCGAACTCTAAGATTTACGGCAATTCATTGTCGTTTCTCACTTGTTTATATTATTGTTTATATTGTTAGTTACCTACCAGCAATAAAGGCTTAATAAATAATAATAAGTAGGTATATACTGTTTATATTGATATTGTAATAAGAAAATAAAGAAATACCGAATACAACTGTTCTGATACTCGTTTCATAAGTACCTATAATAATGAGTTTAACTTGTATTTCTGTGTAAGTGAATTATTCTATTCTGTTTTGAGAAATAAACGTCTTAAACCATAGATTATGTGTGACATATGACAAAACAAATAATTTTCCAGTATGGTAATACGACTTACTGAAATGGCAAACATTCATACTGTCCACCTAGCAATAAACAGCTAACGAAGCTTAGCCTCTTCGCGCGTGATACCGACCGATGAAAAGGGTCACTACTATCCAAAAGGCCCAACCGTCACAACAGTCCTGCCCGGCAATTCTACTTATCGGCGAAACACAATAGAATATTCTTGCTGCCTGTGAGTAGAGTAGACTTCCACAGACTGTTTCAATTTAATCGAACTACCAGGTTTATATAAAAATCCCAACGTGCCTCAGCTTAGGCTTAATTTTCCAATGTATCTAAGTACTATATCTCATTGGACTAGGTACTAAGTATAAGAATAAAAAACATTATGTAGGTATGTGGTAAAATTTGAGAGATAGACATCGAATAATAATTAATTTTATCCTATCGTCAGTTGTTATAACAGACACATACATACATAGGTACTTAGGTATACCCCAAAAGTTTAGATAAAAATAAATAATTAATCGGTCATAATAAATAATAAATTAAATTAAAAGAAGGCCTAACTCGATATTACAACGAATTATTAAAATCATTTTATTCGATTGATAATATCATAACCAAATTTTGATTTTTTTACCTTGTTGACTTGTAATTGGACCTTTGCGTCGTACTGTGTTTATGTTTTAAAAACATTATTTGTTGTTGCATCTTGTCTGCTCATTTATCAGAGCGGGCGATTTGCTTGTATGAAATTGTTAACAGTGCTCTAAAAGTTAGCCCACCATGTTAATTTATTTGTGTTATTGATTCTCTTTATTGTTTTTGTTTATTGTATCTTCCTATGAAGGTGACATGATCACCAAGTGATAAAGCCTCTTATCTTTAGTAAATAAAGAAAAACTAAATATACATTTATTTGCTGTTGGGCCGCCAAAGATAAGTAAATAATAAAGAGGCTGTACACTTTAATTATTTATTCCATTGGATGATATCCTATACAGTATATTATAAGTAGTCTACTATCTACTTATAACTAGGTACATACTCTTATAATCTTCTGTGTTATTCTATCACTTGTACTATATAGATGCTTGATCTGTTCGAATAACTTATTGAAACTCTGTTGTAAAGATACCTATAGGACGGCGTTGTTTATACGAAATCTCTCAAAGAAGCTTAAACAAAGTCAAAGGCAAAACCTTTAACACGTAATGAAAGCCAACAAGCTAAGTTTTTCAAGTTGAGAAAACATTGATGACTTTACACCAACAGATGGCAGTGTAACAAATCTTTACTTACATTGAAAAAGTATTGCTCAAGTAATTGTTTTGGATAAAGCTATACTCAAACTGAAAGTTATTATTATTTACAAATATTCTTTTTTTATTATTTAGGCATTTATTCGGCATGAAAAAATATTTGTCTTTCCAATTGATTGGATCTGAGTGCGTGCTACTTGTTTTCCTAAATTTAATAATTGAAAATGGCTCGTATGTATGTAAAGGTAAAGTTCAAAATCATTTAGCATTAGAATCGTGTATTGATACCCAGAAGGCTGTAACATGAAACCTGCCAGAAAGTTTGTTTTCGAATACGAATTAAATTAATGTAAATGACTTAGTAGGTAGGCGGGTACTTTCTAATTTCAACCAACAGGATATGGAATATTATCAATTTTAATTAGGTAGGTAACTATTATGTATTGTATCTGTAATTAAAACTAATAAGAGTTTCGCTGTCCGATGAATCACATATGATAGGTACATAACAATAGATTTTCTATTATTATTTAATAATAATATCCTCCAGACCGATTTTCGGTCACTGCGGCCAATCTTAACGGAGACCGGCCATCTGCGCAGGAGATATTATAGTGCACAAGTATGTACCCAAACACAAGTGCACTCTCTGTTCCCTAACCCTCATGATCCGATGGAACGGATAATCCGACACGACTGGAGAGAGATCAGGCGCAGGACCAACGGCTTTACGTGCTTTCCGAGGCACGGGGGTGTCTAACACCGCCAACTTCCTGACTCCGGGCTCGTATTGAGATTTCTTAACAGAAAAACCCAATACCTTTTTGATTGCCTGACCCGGGTTTCGAACCCAAGACCTCATGCACAGCAGTCGCATTCACTACCGCTGCGCCACGGAGGTCTTATGCGAAATGTTTTTTGTACATTTCTATACTGAATATATGTATATTTCTGGATGTACGCAACTCTTGATTCTATATAAGCACCTTAATAAATAAGGTTATTTACTAAGGTGCTTATATCGAATCAAGAGTTGCGTACATCCAGAAATATATATTCAGTATAGAATAAATAAGGTTTTTTACTAAGGTGCTTATATCGAATCAAGAGTTGCGTACATCCAGAAATATATATTCAGTATAGAAATGTACAAAAGATTTTTCTAGCCGGAAATCATCTTACTAACCATATTTATTATTGAGGCTGCCATGGCGTGGCCCCGTGGCGCAGTTGTAGTAAGTATATACGACTGCTGCGCCTGAGGTCTAACGTAGTGGACTATGGCCTAACCCTTCTCACACTAAGAAGAGCCCGTGCCCACCAATGGGACAGTTTTATACAGGGCTGACATCGTTCAATAGAAGTTCAAGCCAAAAACTTACCTTGATAGAATACAGTACAACGGTTGAGGACAAGATGTTTTTCGGTATAGGTAGGTGCAGTGTAAATTGTACTTTAGTATGTTAGCATTAAAGTCGTAAATGCAAGTAGAACAGATTGGGTTGTGTATTCTGATGCTGCCTTTGCTAAGACATGGTAGGTATACGAAATGATATTTAAATTATATGTAATCCTCTATCTCTGGCGGGGTAAGCAGAGGTGTATAAAACCCACAACTCGCCAAATATTACTAAGAATTCTTTGACAGAAAAAATCAGTACTTCTTTGCCCAACCCGGGCATCAAACCAAAGATCTCACGCACAGCAATAGCATTTATAACCGCGGCGCCAACGAGACAGTCAGCTTGTTTCAGGTATACTATATAATACCTACTATGAATATCGTATAAAGGCATTTAGTTTTGCATTTGGACAAATACTATGTGAAAAATGATTATAGCCGTTACCTGACAGCATGTACCTATATTGATATTAACCTATCAAGCCTTTTAAGTCAACAACCTACTTATCTTATCTTATCTTATGTGGGGGCCAGTCAGTGCAGACCGGCGCAACTTCGACCCAGTGGGATCTTTTGTGTCTACACTCTCCCAATAACGACTACCATAGATATTCATGGCAGCCAGGACCAACGGCTTAACGTGCTTTCCGAAGCACGGAGCAGGCGATAATTGTCAATCAATACGCACATAATTTCGAAAAGTCATATAACTTCCGAAAGTCAGAGGTGCGCGACGTGGGTTCGAACCCGAGACTGCACTGCAGTCTGTTGGTCTCCCCACTGAGCTATCGCTGCTCCAACAACCTACTTAGTCCAATAAATAAAACTGACGGCAACGGAATGGCCTTACTATATTCCAAGGAAAATTGATCCTTATAATTCAAGACTTAAGGTCGAAATTCTAACGTTACCTACAGCAATCGGGTGATCATTTAGCAAGCTGCAACCCTTTACACAATGCTAACTGTTGCTTGCAATAATTAACATGCCAAATTTTAATTAATAACAGGAAAATTAAGTTAATTTTGCTTACTTTGTATGAGCAATACGTGTAACATGACATAACCGTTCTTTAGGGCTGACATCCACAAGGCATAACGTATTAAAAATATGTTTTATGTATATATTCAACTAATACCGTTGTCTACTTCAGCTGTCCCAAAATTAATGACAAGATAGACACGTAGGCACTACAGATTTGCTAAAATATTTTTCCTATTAGAAATGTATCTTTGTTGACAATAATGACAAAATTAGTAAATCTAGGTCATAAGCAATTTGCGTATTAGGTATGTTTTTTGGTAAAGTAAAATTACTTACCCAGGCCAAACTTTAGATGACCAGTAATTGTCATAAAGACAGCTTGCCAATAATCACTTAGAGCGAAACGTTACAGCCTACGTATTGCTTTACAAAGCAAGAACTGGACTGAAATTAGTAGAAACTGGAACTGGACACTTAGTAAATTATTCAGTAAGTAATACCTAGTTGAGCTAGTAATTTATTTAGAAATAATTAATCCATAAAGTAGGTATTCTTTTCTTATTGTTCTTTACCAAGGATAAATCTATTATAGTCACTTTACTTGCTATATAATT
This sequence comes from Catocala sponsa, assembly GCA_963564715.1. Classification (NCBI taxonomy): domain Eukaryota; kingdom Metazoa; phylum Arthropoda; class Insecta; order Lepidoptera; family Erebidae; genus Catocala; species Catocala sponsa. Next base: position 16,822,558 of record OY751337.1, on the reverse strand, counting down.
TACTACAGTCATTTTACTTTTAATGAAGCGAATTTGCATGTTACAAAGTTTCTTTGATCAAGCGGTTATCATAAAAGTGTATCATTAGTCGATCGTTTTATTGCAAATACTCGTTTTCTATACACATAGGTACATACGCATAGCTGCAATCTTCGTACGTACTTACAGTACTCAAGGTGTTTTCGTATTTTCTATAAAATAAGGAAACTTAAGCAGGTTTACAAAAGAAAAAATAACGCAGACACGACGAAGTATTTAATTTTTTCCCCTTTCATACATTCTCTTCTAAATTCGTCATAAAATTGTGGAGAGCACATTCATGTTTAATTATACATTATACTTAACAAAACCTCACATTTGTGGCGTGATTAACTACATTAATTTATCTGTACAATAATAATTACGAGACCTTTAATTATTACAATTATATAGTTTAGGTAAGTATGGTTCTAATCGTAGTATCTACTGAAATCGTTGAATACAGTCAGGACGCCGTAGGCTTTATCTGAAAAGCAAAGCTATTGTCGATCGAGAACGATTTAATGGTCAATTAAACACTGGTACTAAGTACTTCGCCGAATTGTTGGAAGAGGACTGAGAGAACGGAACATCCATTGAGCGTCCTTGGTATTGCTTTTCAGATAAAATGGGTTAAACAAATATGATCCATATTCCAATACACTATAAGATAGATAATGCTTTAAAATGTCATATTCGCTTAAATTAGTCTTCCATTCGTCTAAGTTCCAGCGAAGGTTCATCAGATGCCTCGCTCCTCATTTATATAGAAATTCGGTTACCTAGACGAGGTCGCCATTTTGTACAAAAACACCTAATTTAATTTCACTATATAATTACGGGACAATACAGATTTAATGAATTAGATCCGAGGAGTAAACTACTAAGTTTACAATAAAACATTTATTAGGTACATAGATATAAAATAGGTAGCTAAATAGTACAAGGATGATATTCTAAGACTGGGATGATTTCATTCGACCACTAGATGACATTGTAAACAGTTTCTATAACCAGTAGCTACAGTACACAATTCGTTCGCCGTAGAGCGAGATACGTTCACAATAGATTGCAATTATACTCGTGTATAAATAAATAATAAAATATTCAACTAAAACAAAAATAATAAAGTAATAGACAGGCTAAAGCGAACAGTACAATGATCAAAGAGGACAATATTAATGCACTTGCCCATATTACCTAATTAATTGATTATAACATCAACTTCAATATTTAAAAAAGTTATAACAGTAACTTAATGTATAATTCTACTGGAACCGAGTTAAAGCTTTGTCAGAAATCCATAATTTAAATAACAAAATTTACGAATTATGAGATAAGAAATTAAACAGTAATAAATATTTGATCATAATGCGATTTCTATGTTTGCTTATGTATATGTACGCGATGCGTCGATGGTACCTAGTGCTGTACGAGGCAGTGTACGGAGGCTCTGTCTCTAGCGCCGCCGTGGCACTAGCGCGGCACTCGCGGCACTCGCGCGGAGCGGGCGTCGCGTCATACATCTAGAACTGCCACCAAAGCAACCCGAGTCGATCAACAATTTGGTAACGAAAATATAAGTTAACTGATTAAGACTAATCCACCCTCTGAACAGCAATACGAATACAACAATAAGCAGTCTCACAAAATATTTTACAAAATGTATATTCAATAAACTATCTAGAAACTATAATCCATCGGTGACGTCTTTAATATTTCGTAATTCGTACTTAAATAAATTTCAAATACATAATCAGCGCTATTACTAGACATTATTAATATCAGGAATCGTTATCTACTCATGTATATACTTAGTCTCGTTAAAATTACAGAACATAATTTCGTAATTAATACTATACACAAATCGACAACACAATATTTTATCTTAGTGCGAGATTCTCTGGGACTGGCGCGCCCGGCACCGCGAAGAGTCCACATTACGTACTAAACGGTATAGCGAACGTCCTTAGTCCATCGGGTAACGCACGGACGTGAGCACAGTCCTGTCGGCACCTTAAGTACGGCCACATTCCACACACTAGTCCTTTGGAACTTTTCCTTCCCGAATGGTGCTTAGCTGGCTATACCGTGGTGAAGGGGGTAAGTCCCAGAGAAGGGCGCGGGTCACTGATGATGCTTGGGCGGCGGCGCGTGGTGCAGCGCCACATGGTGCGGCGCATGGTGGTGGCCGCCGTGGTGGTTGTGATTGTTCGCGTTCGAGTTGTTGTTGTTGTTCTGCGCTGCCTGCGCCGCCTGCCGCTGCGAGTTCTTCTTGTTCTTCATTCGTCTGTTCTGGAACCATATCTTCACCTGTCTCTCTGTCAGGTTTAAATTTCGCGCCAACTCCCACCTCTTTTGTTTCGACACGTAAGCGTTGAAGAGGAACTCTTTCTCTAGTTCGAGAGTTTGGAACTTGGAGTATGGCTTGCGTTTTTTGCGCACCGTCACTTGGCCAGTCCAGTCAAGCGGGTTCGAGGAGCCGCAGCCCACTCCCACTCCGACTGACATCGATAGGGAACCTGCACAAACAAGGCATGTGTTTTACTCGGAACGGCTGTAGGTTGAACAAAATTAGACATCTGTAAGTACACATGTTGTAGTAGTTGGACAGTTGTTGTGACCTAATCAGAATGGTGTCGAATATGTAAATAGCTGTTGGCACGACTGCATTCGATTATAAATGAAATCAGGATGATATTTGCTAGTTAAGTTTAATTCTATAACTATCTTCTAAGAATTGATTGCATTACGTCAAAACGATTAAAATAACTTCCTTGAACGTAGGACATTCTTATTGGCCGCGCCATTCGTTAATTGTATCGGCGAGTGCATCACAAATGCACCGGTTGAGCGTTTCGCTTTTAACTAGCTATTTCCATGCCGCGTTCATAGAAACAATTGTGGGCCGGTACGGCGCGTTAGAAGTTAACACACAGCGCGATTTATGCGACCGGTCCTTTTGATGAGATCACCCGCAATAAACTTTGTATGCGATCTGCGACCTTCTCGATATTCGATGCGTGCAACACACTGCACCATTTCCTATTATTCAAAACGGTACACGTATGAGCGTTGCGAAATAGATGCCTCATTGTCTGGCGGATGGATATGCGCGAGCCAGGTGTCGTAACAACTCATTCGCTTCTCGCTGAGAACAGAGCGTCGTCTTGTCTCTATTTTACGCGACACTAATTTTACTGTCAATCATGTTTAAAACTTTTCACAACATTAGACAACGATCTTCTTTAAAAACAACAATATGTTATTCAAATGTTGTGTTGAGTTTTAAGTGCAAATTTATTTTCTTGTTTTATAGTTGTATTGCGATGTAATTTAAGGAAATAACCGATTTGAACACGTGTACCTAATAGAAATTGTTCGTGTTGAAATAATCTTTGATATAGGTTGGAACAATTCCATGTTATCGGACATTGTATATGAAAATTATAAACATGCTTACTGACACTGTTGTACTACAGCGTTATATTTCACTTTAACGCCTTGAATAAAACCTTTTCAAGTATTCTGTAGTTTGCATATATGTACTAAGTACATAAATAATAATTAATTTAAAAATCGACTCTACTTTTTTAACTAATATTAAAATTGTATAATTAAATTTTCTCTTATACCAGCACTTGACTCTATATTTCACTTATTCTCTACCATAGTCTATTATCTATTCATAAAACTGCCCTACCGCAACTACAGCTCAGTTCCGTTACCAAGAGTGATTTATATCTCTCGATTTACAACTTGAATATTGATTAAATAACTATGAATGTAGTATTGTAAACCTCTTAGTATGTCGTATAAATTTGTGACTCTACCATAGACCCAAAGAGCATTCACCATTTGATGTGTTTTTATTGCTCACACCCGATATTTAATGCTTTTTAATTTCAATATTTATCATGTAAATAAAATAATAAAATTCTACCACCTCTAATGAGTTATAAAGAGGTAGGTTAAAGAGTAACAAAGCGGTTTATTAGCTGGCAATAAAGGTTAACAACTTAACAGGTGGTAGAGAACTACAAAAGGCAACCAATCAATTATTGTATTCATTGTAGAGTCAATAAAACTGATTTACATGAGACAGACTTTTGTATTGGGCAGTTTCAATGAGAGAATTCTGAGACACGTACTGGAAATGATAGTAGTATGTCACGTTTTGCATTTCATATTATGATAACATTTTTTCCGGATAGAATTTCATGAGAGATTACTATTCTGGTTTGACTTTAACGAATAAAGATGCAATCATAAAATTTTAAAATATGAAAATTAAAATTATAATATAAAGTTAATATTAAACATTAGATTATTTGTTAATATTACTTTCAAACCATCTTACCGTCAGTGACAATAATATACCTGAAATTATTCGAAGTAATACTCTAAATGGACACAAAGATTTTATATCTAAGAATATGATTACTTGAGGTATAATTGAGAATGAAAAGTACCAGCTAAAATAATAGCGTTTCTAGAGTTGGTTAAAAATAATTATATCTGTAAAAACGTTAGGCAATCGTCAAAGGAAATTAACAGTCGGTCTGTATTACCGTCCAAGGTAATGTAATAAGCAGGTAAGCGCATGAGCCTTCCAGCGTATTCCTTATTCTGTGGAACAAACGGCAATTGTTTAAAGAGAACATAATGACAAGTCAAGTTGTCAATTATGAGGGAATAGGTAGCGATCAGTAGCAATAAAAGTGCGGGTTCTCTTCGCCCATAAAAGTTTACCTACCCGACCGCGGGCTTTGTCTATTTCGTGTACCAACATTACTTTGCCAATTTGCCATGGAGACCTTTCTGTTATTGCAAGGGAATAAAGTCGAAAATGTCTTGTATGTATTTTGTTTTGTACTCGAGGTGCCGCCTCCGATGTATGATTGAAAGGAATTTCTGAGACGGTTCAGATGATTCCTTTGACGGTCAGAAACGATTTTTCAACGTTCCTTAATAATCGAAATTGACTCGTTATCGATTTTACAAGGTATGATTGAGTAATGCGAGAGTTTGATTGACGCGGCCGGTATCTGTGAGCCGAGAAAGCGGAACGCACCTCGCTCGCTAACGGAGCCATTCCACAAACCGTTTACTAAGCCGTAAATGCACAAATCAAAGTCAATGTCAACCTCAGGTGGGCCGTAAACACAGAATCATAAAGTGACGTGAACACTCGTATAACTTTTTCAACAATTGTTTCCTTTTAATGGCCCATTATATGCGCGTTTTACGCAAAATTATGTCAAGTTACACCTCTGCCGTAACAGAGGCGCGATAAACCCATCTTTATGGTTAGGCGGCGATCGAAAGCGAACTAGCGGCGAGCGTTTATGAATGGAGCCTTTTTATTGCTCTCATATTGACATGGCGCTTGTAGTTTAGTAATTACTAGTTACTGGCGCGATTTGGGGAAGGAACCAGTATTATTGCATGTATGTGACGTGGCCCTGGTTTTACGATTCATAAAAATGATATGTATCTACGACAGCTCGTATGCACCGAGAGTACCAGGCGGACTGGGCCCGCGCAGCGATACAGCGTGCGAGCGAACGGACTATCGGCCGCGGCCACACTCCTCGGTCTCCTAGTTTTTTATCGTCTCATCAACCTGTAATGTGTTTATTGTAGCAATATTTGGTTTATTGCTACTACTCAGAGATCGGTTTATTGTCTTAACGCTCAGGTATCGTGTTTATTTATTAGTTATACATTTTTATTGGCGCTTTATTTTACGTAAACTTTAATTTATTGTCGGTTGTATAGCGCCGTTTTACATTGCCTATAAAAAGGTGCTTACGGTTCATTTTTAAACATTTGTAGCACGTGTTTCGTTCATTCATCAAATTTATGGTATTCTGTGGGAAATGTTTTGGTTTGACCGATCGGTGGCTTTCGGAAGGTAGCGTTAAGGGATTCTGTTGCGAACGCTCACACAGTGTTTATTTAGCTCACAGCCAATGTAATCGGCATGTTTACTACTTTGATTGAAGATGTCATAGTGAATAATATATCTACCTACGTACGTTTACCTGTTGCTTTTAAGTCCATTATACGTAGAGCATCTCAGACAAGTTATACTGAGCCCAATTGATTTACAAATTTAGAGTGATCTATGTAAATCAGCCATCTAAATACATTTTCGAGATAAAAATTAAATACGCTTGAATAATTTATTAAAATACATTAGTAAACGTACCGAACAGCCGGTACGCACATCGCTACATTACTTTCAGTAACATACATAAATCCATCAAAGTGAAGTATCGTGCAGTCGTGCCAATCAGCTGTCTTCGATTAGAGAAAAGAATGCGGTATCAGACGCGGCGAGCGGCGAGTGTAGCTCGCTTGATAGAGACACCCCCACAGCGCTGCTCGGTGCGCTGTCGATGTGTGCGCCACACACACACGCACAGCGCTCTTCGCTGTGTGCGGGCCGCGCAGCGCCACCTAGCGCCCAGCGGACCACAACCCGCGGGTCAAGGTTGACAAACTCATAATAAATTATTTACAAATCAACTTATCAGTTTCAGCTTGTCGCGAATTATATCAAACTTCAAATGTTAAGAACTGCGTTAGATAGTTCCGAACACAAAACTCACGCTTAAGTATACTGAACTTATATTAGTATTTGTTTATAAATTCTGTAAAATGTTTTGCTGAACTATGTTTGGTTCTAGTCTCGAGCGGCCGATAAGTTCCAAAGATTACAAACAGTGATGCCGCGACCGGACGTCAAAAAACGTGAGCTCTGAGTTCGTAACAAACGTAAATATAAATGAGTAATAACATGTTACTGACCGGGCAGGGAGCCTGGAGGCGGGTAGGGCGCGCTGGACACCGTCTCGGGCGCGTAATTTCGTAGGCCGTACGCATCGTGGGAGAAGCTGGACGCCTCGGAGACCGCCGTTCGACGCTCCTCTCCTCCGACGTAGGGCAGGGGCTGGTCGCCGCGCGGTGCCCCATAGGGGTAGTTCCAGCAGGGTTGTGAGAAGCCTTGGTGGCAACCACCGTCAGCGTATGGCTTATACTCGCCACTGCCCGCCGGCCAGAAGGGGAGTGTGGACTTGCGTTCCCTCTCAACTGGTAGGTTGTAGTAGGTTGGCGCGGTGGGGTACTGGTGCTCGAAGGAACCGGGTGCGTCTGGCGGATAGCCCCAGGGCTGCTGCGCGTGCCGGATGACACCGGGCTCTGGCTCGTAGCGCTTCGCCGGTATGTGCAGAGGCGGCTGAGGAGGGTTGGAGCCAACCGAGGCTGGCGAGGCGCTGGAGGCGGAGGGCGGCGCGGCAGCCGGCGCAGCCGGCGGGGACCCGCCGGGCGGCGACGCGTGCGCTTCTTCATACAGCGCGCCGCCGACCCCGTTCATCATGGTCCACCAGGCCGGCCCGGTGGAGTGGCCGGATGCGGGCGCTGGCGACGCGGCAGCCGCGTCGCAGGGCGCGCCGAGGCCCCCGACATGGTTGTCAGGGTACAGGGTGGCGGCCGGGCAAGCCACGGGGGATCGGGACAGTCACCGGCCGGTTCACGCGCGTCGCGGGCACATCGCACCGCGCACACACGCGTCCCACACACAGCAGCAGCACATGAAAATTAAAACGCGATCCCGATTTAGCCAGCCACCGGACGAGACTTGACCGCAACGTAAACTGTCCAAAAAACTATAAAGTCCGCTTCGTAGGAAGTTTTAGAAACTATTTCGAGAGTGCATCGAACAGTCACTGATATGATAAGGTCTCGGTAACCTCGAAAAAATTTAAGTCCATTTATGAATAAAGAAACTGTCTCTAGTTTATTTTAAGTGTTGCAATTGATAGTAAACAATTCACAGCTCTTCTGCGGGGTTGATTCGGTGTTAAAAGTTGTATGGTGACGCAACAGTTTTCTTATTTAGTTGAGTAGACGTGAGGTCGGATACGTTGTTGTCGCGAGCGTGTCGTGTTTGTAGCGCTGCGAGCGGCGAGTACGCGAGGCGCGCGATCTGCGGCGCGGTCGAGCGCGGAGTGGCGGCGGCGTGTGCCAGTGTGACGGCGCACACAGGCGCGCACGCCCAATGCCGCCATCTCGTGCCGGGCAGCGGAACTAATCCACAGCGCTACACACCGCTCTACATACGCGCCCGTAGGCGGGCGGCCTGGCGAGGCGCCCACGAAGTGCCCTCACCGGCTTCTGCTATCTTTTACGTTTGCATTCTTATAAATATGATAATCATCATGGACTTGCAATATTTTTGTTTAATGACAAAACTTTATTTAGGCTACATTTTAATTATTTATACGTTTTCAATTAAATCAATTAAGTTAATTAATTCCTAAAACGAAATATAATATTGATAAATCTGTCTGATTATTTAACTTAACGTGTTTGGATGGTGTCTGTAATGGACCCGTAGCGCGGACGTGGATCTCAAAGGGTTGTTGAGAGCCGAGGCGCGGGTGCGTAGTAAAGCGATTAATGGAGGCAAAATAGCCATAAACTGCCGTTTAACCAAACTGCAAGCGTCACTCGACCATCGCCGAGTTGCCACCAATAAAAAACGCGAGACTTTATGACGGCAACTCACTCACATTTTATTGTGAGTATAAACTTAATTTTATCGTCTGTTAATTTCACCACAAATAATGTTAGGCACCTACTAGATTAAATTATATAATTTTATTTTATTGGTATTGTCAATGGCAAGGCCGCGCTCTAATGCCTTATATCCAGTAGCTTGGTATAGTTCATCGACTTGTTACAAGTCATTTTTATGTCTTATGCACTTGTCTGTTTAGATTGATGAACTGTTTTATTATCTCTACATAGTCGCCGTCATCATAAGTATTGTTTGTTAACAGGCTCTATATAATACCTACTTTCGATATGATATTTTCTCTACCTAATTACCATAATACGAAATTTTAACGAAATTTCCACTAATTACGTTACGCGAATTTTATACATTTGAATTAACTGTTTAATGAATTTTAACACATACCTAGTGACGCTACATAAAAAAACAGAATTAATTTTTCTTTTAACACAAGAAAGACAGGCAAAGTCTTGCACCGTGTAATCGACACACCCCCTTGCCACCCTTCGTCGCTACAATACGTGGTAGAGCCAATAAATTCGCTCACAATATTTCTGTACACGCTACACGTTATGTTTACACAAGACACGGCTATAAAATATATCAGCCGAACAATGCTAAAACATACACCAAGGAATGTTCACTCTTGTTAACTTGACTCTACGTGCGTTATGTTAATATTAACCGAATTGTCAAAATATAATAAGACGAGGAGCGGTGTTCGGACTTATAGCGATTAGCGATTTTACTACTTTGTTCACACGATAGAGTTAGAGTTGGGCTAGAATTATTAGATTTTCTTGTTTTGGTGACAACGACTAACTAGTATAAATTATCTTTTATTAAGTTTGTGTGACTCGGTTTAGTTTATTTTATAGGAATATTACTATAATAAAAAGGCTTGATAGCCATTTTCCAATTAAAATCTAAATTATTGAAGTCATAAATTACCATTTATTACTTAATTAAGAAACATTTATGAATATAAAGGTAAATAAAATATCATTTAAAAAGATAGATCCACACTGGCACTACACAATATAGAAGTTAAACAATTTCTACTTGTAGAACCTTAAATACAATGAAATCACGGCCAAAGAGTAGAGACTTAAAAGAAGAGACATATGGCAAATAACTAGAGATCGTACACATTTTATTAAATGTAGCGGTCACACTCACAACATCGCTCACATTGGTCCTAACAGCAAGGAATTGCATCATCCAGAGTGTCATTTAACGCTCTACCATTTACGGGTATTATGTTTTGTACAAAATATATTTATCTAACATTAAAACTTAACTACGACTCAATTAAAATCCTTATAAGGGAACAGCTCTACCCTTTACACTGTTAAATTCGCTTCTCGCTAGCAATAACACCACAGGTTACGATAGAGTAACACATTAATTTCCCACACTTAGCGTCAAGCGAATAATTACAATAGGTAGAGCACAATGAAAGCACGAACGATAAATTCGCGACACTTTGTCGACGTGTCAACAAATCTAATAACACGGATTATTCGTATGAAAAATTCCATATAAAAAAGATTTACAAGCACACCTCAATACTTGTCATGTATTTTGTGTGTTTACATTGTGTAATACTATTAATGTAAGCTCTACAATGGGTTCCTGGTGAAAGAGTCAACTAATGTGAATCAGGTCGGTAAGTAGTACTTTGGCCGTGATTAATGTGGCGTTAATATGTGTAATGCAGAGTAGGATGTAAAAGGTAGAATGGGTATCTTAGTTACCTTTATTGTAACTAAAAAGGTATTTATTTTTCAGGGATTAAGTTACTTGTGTTCAAATTTTTATGAAAAACTCCTTCTAGCATACATACTACATACAACCATGCCTTTAAAAAATTAGGTACTTCGTTGAAAAAGTAAACTATCATCAATATAATTGGTAAGTACTAGTTTAAAACCGACATTTGAAGTAATTTGTTAAATAGAATCAAAAATGTAGAGTGGAACTCTGAGTGACATTTAATTTAACTACTTATAAAATTATTTAATGTTTTACAGATTATTCATATCAACATTTCTATGAAATATACATTCATGTAGTGAATTTTGTGTGTACTTTACATTGGATATCTTGTAAGAAAGTTTGTTTTTCTTATATTAATTAGGTCGGTACAGTTTGAGAGGTGACAATTATAGTAGTAAAAAATCACGCTTATTTTTTTATGTAATCTAAAAAGTATGTAGACTGAATATCTCATTTATGCTTATTGTAATTAGGTGTTTATAAAAGACAATGTCTTAATATCATAACCAATAAAAGTAAAAATATTAAAAAAATATTATATTATTTATTATTGTTAGGTATACTATATCAAATACTTGTAAAGAATATACACTGCGTGCTTAGATAGAGTACACATTGCAGTAAAATGCTATATTTATCAATATAAAGCGTGTGCCAGATATTGTATTCACTAAAATGAAAGTGAAGCTACATAAACAATGATATGGTTTATACCCGAGGATCTTTATGTAGCAACAAAACGAAAGTAACGTAATGTTTCAGTAGCTCGTAGCACAAACAGGCTCGCGTTGAATGACAGAAACAAACATAGGAACAAGTGTGCGCCTTGCGCGAGCCCGTCTATAAATATTTACGTTAGGAAACTCACAGGCCAATGGTCGCCCATACACCGACTATACGTAAATAAAAGTACGCCTTTCTTATCTCGGCACATGCGTGCGCGGGAGTTGCGCAAACCTATTTCAATTGGGGTTATGTATAAATAAAATAGGTACTAGCGAACTGCTTTTTTGATATTTCTAGTATATTCTAAGTTATTTCGATAACCGATCATGGAAACAAACAAAACTATTTCTAGTGAAATGGCGCAATATTTTTGTCCATAGTACCTGGATGTTAAAGACATAGGTACCTATATATTTTAATTAAAATAATCTTTAATGTTTACCCAGAAAACTATTGTGCTCACATTTAGTCAATAATTTTAGCACCCAAATAACAAAGACTTACTGCTACAATAAGAAAATTAGTTTTTAATATATAATAAAATACTTACTGGTCATGTCTCTGTTACAAGGCTATGTCACATATTATATTTAAATAAATATTATAATACTGAAAATCAAATACAGTTACAGACCGTTTCAGGTCTATCAAATAAATATACTCATGACCGCGTTCGAAATATTTCAACAATTATTTAAAATTGTACATTCATCTTTTGTAGCAAGACTAAAAAGTTTTAATAACTGTTATGCATAGGTAAGCAATCTAGAATATTTTCTCTTGCAGTTACTAAAATCGATACTATATGCGATACTATATCATATTAAATTTGTACAATATAAGAAATTTTGTACTACTTGTATGATCTTTCTTTCTTTTCCATGTTCTAGACATGAAATATTACATACCGTTCATAATACATATAACCGTCGCAGCATATCAAGTCAGTATATTGCAGAGCTAACGGTTCGCGAGCCGTGTTCCCATCGCCGGGACATTAAATAGACTGTAAAGAAGGCTTTAATACTTGTCCCAATTGAAAAACTCGTCTGCTCTCGACTTTCTCTGAATAACAGTTGTAAAATGCCTGTAGCCTGTACGATACCGTTCAACGCAAATTAAACTCATTAAAGATCACTTGTTAAGCTTAACTCATTTAAAATGAACGATAATATTCAAGATATTTTGGAGTTATTACTACACGTAAATATATTAGTGACAGTTAATACTTATGTAGTTCTTTTCCTCATTAAAAACGTTAAATATCTTATCATTTTGTTATTAATAGTCCTAGGTATCTTTATTCGTAAAAACTTTGAGGAAGCTCCTCCAAGCTTTTTCCAAATAAAATTATATATAATAAATGCTTAATTTTTTCAGTGACTGTTCGATCAAGGATCTAATTAATTGTAATATGCATGTATATGCATAAGGATAACTATAAAATAATATAGATGTCTATTTAGATGCAAATTAAGAGGTTTTCAATGCGATACCTTGCAGTAGGTAGCTATAGGTACGTATTGTACCTAGACATTAGATAGGGCATTACATATACTATATACGTATCTACATGTCATAAGTATATACGTTTGTATATACACTGATGAGATCAAATAAAAATATAAATCAATATTAACAACATGTATATAACTAATCAAGGACTTTTATTGATCATGAATGAAATTGACGTTACCCAAGATAATTTACTACTAGGTATACATAATTTATATAGCTACTTAACATCAATTATAATTATCATAATTAGCATTTTTCTATCTAACGTACGTATCTACCACTGCGACTTAATATATTTAATATGGACTTATAAAGATAATACGGTAGTCCTTAGCATGTTGCCACGGACCGGACGACGTCAACATAAACCAATCCTAACCTATTGGCAGGTAATATTATACGTCGGCTTATGCGTAAAATATACCCACAAATTTACATTTCAAATGATAAAAATACTAAAGTATAATATTCACCTTGTCGTAAACTCGCTAGCGACGTTTGCGTAAAAGGACACGGTAACCTGCGAACAAATTATAAAATTATCCATGTATTATATACCAACCATGTTGTAAATGATATGGGTGTAGGTACAGGTGTATGGAGTCACTCTGGCGTATCCAATCGGTAAATTGTAAAACTTTTATGAACTAATACCGACCGGTGTCAATTAATTCTTTAATTACTACAGACCTACATGAAGTATATTAGGTATAATAATGATATGTGTAGACGTTTATTACATAGAATATTGTTAAATAATCTTGGCGTGTGAGAAGGCTGTATCGAATTCAAAGTCGACGGAAAGTTTTGTTACGCAAAACTGTTAAAACTTTATAATTGCGTGTATGTGTGATATTTAGTCAGTTAGTTTACGTTCAAATAGTAAGTATATTTAAGTTCCGTATATAAGCTTTTCAGGTTTAGGTTAGTATGTGAATGTTTTCAAGCTGAATGCAGTCAGGATTGGAAAATTATAATTTAAGAGAGAATGTCTGGTCATTTAACTTAGTCACTTTGCGGATGTAAAAGGAAATTTATACGCGACATAAGGGCCAATTACGAAGAAAGTTTGTATCACGAGGTTTCATTACGACGTGACTAACGAGCCTCCGCGTGTAGAACTGCGCATTAAATCATCGTTGCACATTACGCGTCGCCCGCGAACATACTCAGTTTATTTTTAAAGACGCCGCACTTCTCCATCCACAAGCATCCCATTGACAACTTCTACGGTAACAATTTTATTTCCTAGCTCCATTCGAAGTCGGTACGAATATAAATAAATCCTTTTCTAAGTCATTCGATACGGCGGTAAGTCACGAAGTTTACATAAAATAGGTGATTTGCGCCGAATGCCACGGTTATTTTTTCTGTTTTTCGTTGGGGGTGCTACCCTATATTTATGAGCCAAAAAAATCATGTTTACAAGCCTTTTTTAGGTAACGTTCTCGTGTATACGTGTGGGGAGTCGTTAACTGTTTTATGTTACCTAACAATTAAGCAAGCGCAGTGATGATTGATACTGAACAGTTTTACATTTGCGTACTACTCACATAGTTTTAGTATTTGTACTCGATAATCAGTTCACATTACATACTTTTATTACTAAATACTATTGTAAGTTATCGGTATGCGTGTAGATGATTTTATGGATGTAATTAATTCGTGCAGCTGTTTGACATTCACTCGTATTACAAGCATAAAATAGCTACCACAGATTAGTGGTTAAGTCCGATACTAATTGGAAAACTTGAGACCCATCTGCATCGAAACTTGTTCCATGTTCATCAAAGTTTATACTCATTGCGGCCCGGACTAAACTTCGGTATCCGTAATCCGGGCGAGGGTTTAGTTAACTGAGTTTTTTACTTTTTCCATCAAGTACGGGTAAATAGAGCAGCAGAACTATGGCGGAGGGCACTCGACTTGACATTTACGACTCAATCCCAAAACATAGGCCGCCGGCTGGCCAAACGGGGTATAATTTTACTGATTTGGTTAGACCTCCCTGCCTCCCCGTAGCACCGTTTAATGGAGCGCGTAGTATGGCACCCGGATGTGAGTTAAGAGGTCTTTATACACTGGTGGGTAGAGTATTTCAATGGCCGGAGTGTCAGGACGAGTTTGGCCGCGTATTACAAGCTGTCAGCTCGGGTTATCTGCACCACAAGTATATGTTATCGAAGTGTGTGTCCCACGGTTGGTCGCCAGAACGAGGCTACCCATAGAACAGAGCTGTTTATACTCTAACGTTTTATAATAAAACTGTCGCCGGCCGAAATCTCAGTAGTGATAGAGCGGTTTCGATTATAGACGCGTTGATTTAGTTTTATGCTTCGGTGCAAGAAAATAAATACATCAACTTGTTGTAAAAATTAGTATACGTAGGTATTTTTTTTTTGTCACTTTTATTTATCTTAAATGTTGCTAAAATAAAATAATAGTACAACTTTAACTAGCATATCAAGAAACTTGCAATATTACCCAATAAAGTTACTACAGATAGAAATTTATTGGAATAAATAATGCTAGCCATGGTAGACTTAATTAAGGCAAGACGTTAGCAGGAACGTAGTGATGTTTGAATTAACTGAGCCTTAAGTGAGTACATACGTTTTTGTATAAAAGCATAGGTATATTTGATATCTAAGCCATAACATATTTACAATAACAAGATCGCGAGGGTGTAGGAGGAGGTCCGAGCGGTTAATGGTGCGAAAACTGACTGGATCATATCCCTGGCTTTACGACTCGAGAGTAAACGGCGATTCATTTGCAATTCTAACTGCGACTTAGATACGAGTCGGCAGTTGCCTCGCCGACGTCAAAACACGCCTGTCGTGTCTCTGATTCGGTATTATGAATGTTATTAGCCGTGTATTATAACAATAAATTGCTTAGATATAGATACACACATGACTTTTATTGCGCGAATGCTAAAATCAAAGCTTTTACACTGTGATTTGTAGTTGCGTTTAAAGCGAAATTGTATAGATAATACAATTAACAACAAACACGTATAGCATGTTCCTTTAACGAGTTTGGCGTTCGTCATCGTTCACAGAACAATACAATTTTCCACACCGGATTCCATAATGTTAAGGTACACATAGTAAGCAAGTAGTCGAAAAGCCGGTGGTCCATCTCGGTTAGAATTCTAATCACGCTCGCGGGGCGATGTTATCGTCAAGGACACATATTGTGATTCGTAATCGTAACCCAGGCCGGAATAGATCGCCCGATATCAACCGATCGACGAATTAGAATGTCTATGAAGTCTCTATGTTGCGTTTGCGTGAAACAAATTTTCATGCGTCGAACGAATTCTGTCGGAGAACTTTATTGTTTGCAATACCTATGTAAATTTATCGGTTTGTATATCGAGCAAATAAATGTTCCTACTTTACGAACAAAAATAAAGTTTGATTAAAGTTGGGAGTAAAAGATATCGGTGTAGTCATGTCAAAGAGACTACAGTAGAAAGTAATAGACTTTTATTAGGCGTAGTTAGCATAATATCCCTATGGCGTAGTAAGGAATGTTCAAATGTATAGCAGTTTTTAAATTAAGAACCAGATTGACATTAAATTCCACCTATCTTGTAGCTAACTTTGCTATGACAATATTGTACTAAAAAAAAGCTTGTAAATATTTTCAACATTTATAAGATCACTCATTAAAACCTGAGAAAGCTTACTATAACTAAATTGTCTATAAAATGTATCGTCTGGGGTAATAAATGTCTGCGTTTTCTGCCGACTTGTGACAGTAAAGGACATCTGAATGTACTTATTATATAAAGATTTCAAAGCCACACAGGAAAACCGAAATTATACGTCTCAAACCAACATTTACTTAAAGTATCTGCCTCTGTAATTTTACCTTAGCGAGTAACTTGAACGGTTTAACAGAAGCATATAATAACATAGGTACTGTTATTCTTATTTCAGAGCTTATTTCAAACATTGTCATAAATTGTATGTAACCTATACTTTGCTTCCCTGTGAATATTGCTCCACTTGTATCAAGACGAACAATTAAGATTATATGTTAGTACCATGACTACGCTACTTTCCCACAATCCCGTAGATTAAAACTACGCTTGTATTCTGTTCAACTACGCATTTGACTAACTTAAAGACCTGACTGCATTTTGCTCATCTAAAATTATCACGCACATTTCTTGCCTTTAGCGTATAACCAACCGGGCCTAATTAAATCGTTCTCGTGAATATCACATATAATCGCAACAATGTTGATACTTTAATATTTGCAAGGTTATAAATTCAGACAGCGACTGAATATGACAGGGCGGCATACCGCCTTTTAAGATTTTAATTATTGTAAGATATCAAATATATATCTAAATTTTAAATTTATTTATTTATTTATTTATTAGTATATTTGCATCAAATGTGGTTGATTGTATAAATTATCGTTTTGCTTAACAGTATTATTAAGATTGTCTTCTGTTTACGCGAATGTTATTCATTGAAATTAAACTACTTTTTACGGATTTTATCGCGTTATTTATTTGACACTTTATTATAAAATATAGAAACTGTTACACTATTGAACTTTACTAATTTTTAAACTAATTAAATTATTGAAACTATTAAAACTATTTATACTATTACTATAATATAATACTATTTATATTTGTGTTTACACTTTCCCCGACGTCTCGGTTGCCGGACGCTGAGCTTTAACATGTCAAGCGAGTACTGCAAGACAACAAGCTCCAACAGCCGCGCCGCTGTCACAGATCCCGAGAAAAGCCAGCCACAGTCAAGCGCCAGCCTGCTATACTGCCTTATGTAAAGGGTGTCACTGACAAGATTGGCTACATCTTGAAGCGAGCTTTAATCAACACATACTTCAAGCCGCCAACGAAGATAAGTCAATTTTTACCATCCGTCAAGTGCCAACTACGTTTACAAGATGCAGGGGTCTATAAAATAGATTGTGACTGCGGACTCTCATATATTGGTCAAACCAAGAGAAGCATAGGCACCCGCATAAAAGAACACATAGCTGGTGTAAAACACCAACGCTCGTTGAAATCTGCTGTGTGTGAACATGTGCAACAGGGGACCAACCACTACCTGAGATTTGACAAACCACAGATGCCCGCTAAAGAACACCGATTCCTACCAAGGATGCTTCGCGAGGCTATTAAAATCAAAAACATCCTATATATATTCAATAGAGAAGATGGTTGGAATGTACCACCAGCTTGGGATTCAGTAATTGAAATAGTCAAACCCAAGAAGAAGCAAATCACAACGAGACTTCATGATACTTTGAGCTCATTCTGCGTAAATAGAAACCCCCATGATTAAATTATATTCGGGTACTTTGAAATAACTACACTACACTGGAACATTGAGACAACTATCATCTTAGTGTCCCCGTCACCATGGCTGCTGAAAAGCAACCGAAACGTCGGGGAAAGTGTAAACATAAATATAAATAGTATAATAATAGTATAAATAGTTTTAATAGTTTCAATAATTTAATTAGCTTAAAAATTAGTAAAGTTAATTAGTAATAGTAGTGTAACAGTTTCTAAATTTTGTAATAATGTGTCAAATAAAGAACTCGATAAAATCCGTATATAGTAGTTTAATTTCAAAGTATTATTAAGTATTCCTATCGACATATGCCTTTATAATTTGGTAGAACTTATTAATGATCTTATAGATATACACATCGCATTTACGTGAAGATATTTTATTGGCTTAACAAACCATATGGTAAAAAATACGTAAAGTACGTGTTGGTTAATCCACACTTTTATGTATTCATTCAGGTCTTTAAGTTGTCAGCATATATGTCATAAAAAATTGTGATAAAATATGCAATGCTTAATCAATTAAGTGCATCATTAAACCAATTACATATTAATGAATCTATTAATTTTATAGTTTATCTAATAAATAATCTTAAAACCATTTACATTATTTTAAATTTAATCAAAAGTATGACCTATGATTATTATGTCTATAAATAGTCAATGAATAATTTTTCTACAGAATATAAACATTCAGTTTCCTTAAACACAATAAACTAACCAATCTGTATTATATAAACCTTGAAATGCTTAGTTTTCTCAATAACACTACCGAATGTCGACATTCTCAACACAGTGTCTATATCTCAATGTACACAGTAAACCAATCATACATTTACATATATCTGTACCAACCCATCGACTTCACGGAAAGATGACAAACATTTCCAACATATATCTTACGATTGGAGATATACATAGAGTGCATGCAATAAAAATGTAAATGAAGATGTGGGTGGATACGGCATCGTTATAGAAGACTGCAGTACGCCTTACTGTGGACATAATGCCGATTGACCCGCGGTACCTGCCAGCCTGGTATTCGCCATTTTGTATACCGTCAGAGCCACGTAAGACAAATGACTGACCTCTGTTCTAAGTAAGACTTATTCTTTTATGAAACCTCATAGGTTTAATGATCATTTAGTTTGTCGCATGGAAAATATTTAATAGTTTATTTGAGTGAATCGTAAGGGAATGAATATCTGCGTAGGTTGAACTGAATCACACATTCATGCTAGTAAAAACCCACATTTCCACACGTCATTAAGGATACGTGTAAAATATGGATAGGTATGCCATTGGTCGTAGCGATTCAGCATGTAATTTTATTGATATTTGTATTTTGCATCTTTGGATTCTTATGCATTTCATAATACTGTTGTCAATGAAACACATAGTCCGATACCTACTTAATGTTCAACATTATTTGCCAGCTTTTATATCAAACCATGGACGATTAAACTGCCTTTCACATAAAAAAAACTTAATTTATTTTCATAAAACGCCACATTAAACAATTCCTAGAACATAATTTAAAAAATTTAACGCTGCCACACACCAAAATTAAAGCCTTATTTTCATAAAAACAGCCTAGCAGTCAGTAATGAAAGCTCAGTGTTAATTGCAGTAAAGAATAAGGTGGGTGGTGATGAATGAAAGTAAGCTTTATGATGTAAAAAATAAAGTTGAAATTCAAACCTTAGTATCATGTTCTGTGTGGCGTCGCCGCCTCACCTGTTAGTAAGGTCGACCGCGTGTTTGCCGCGCCCGAACCTTACCCGCAACACGCCTGCAACAACGCAAACCTTTGATTAAAATAAATACATGTTAAAGAAAATAGAAGTGCCTAGGCCAAGCACCGTGAAGAATTTCCTTTGTTCTACGTAAGCCGAAGTGCCTATTAGGTAGTCAGGCAATATTTTATACGTAATTTATTGTACCTTTTTAAATCATAGTAATTATTATAGAGAAAATTCTTCGCATAATCTTCCAAGGTTGAGGTTAGGTATAGCTAAATGGATGACTATGTAAAGAGGTTATAAATCTCCATACCTTAAAGGGGCGTTAGTATAAGATAACATTAATAACACTCTTGCCGCCTGTTTTGGACTTCTCTAGACTTCTAATCGGTACGTAAAATCGATATCCTGCTAAAAGACACAACCTATACAAAGAATAATTCATGATATACTTGATATTGAACCATATTAATTACATAAAAAGCCAACCACATCTAAATAAAACGCACAGCAGATGGAAATATAAAACTATTTATCCTAAAGTTATAAGTAAGTAAATATGCATATTTATCGTCAGATAAGATATATCAGATATGTATGACATAGGCTCTAAAAGATCATGACCGTTTACGCCCACGTATAACCACGCAATGTATGCAACATAGTTGCAAAAACATATGACCACAATAATTTACTTAAAAAACATTTATAGAATTTTTACTACGCACTAAAACTGGTAAAGGAACACACTCCCTTGTGCCTTCCATGATACCTATACGTTACTCGTTAAGTAAGTTTATTTACTGGAACAAGATATGAGATGCAATCGTGACAAACATTTTCTTTGTTCTTTACTTTGTAACATGTAAGCTACGGGTTAAAAATTTGAGCACCGTGAGAAATTGAAGTAATTTATAGAAAAATATCCATCTACGAATATATAACTTGCAAAGTCATGGGTGTCAACTACGTGTTATAATCATACTAAGATGAAATAGTATTCTGTAAGTCCTGCGGTTTCTGGTTTAAGAATTACATGTTGAGTACGACTCAAACTCTACTAAAGTATTACTTAAACATTTTGTTTGTTTATATGTCTAGTTTTCTTAAACTGTAATTAAATTTGAGTAGATATTTGAACATCATATAATTAAGTAAATGCTCAGTTGAAAGTGTTCTGATAAAATTTGATTTTGAAATGTTTGAGAATACTTCGTTTACATTTGCTACTTTTCTTGATTCAGAAACTTGGGACATTAAGACAAAAATTGATTAATTTTTACTTAACAATAGGTACATTGCCTATGCTATAGAAATCTTAATTATCTACTCAACATTTAGGTAGGTATGTATAGATTAGACATGATTTTTTTCCATATCAGGTTTCTGCCCACGTTTGAATTGTTCAATTTAATATGTAAATTCGCTTAAAATATACCTAATGATTTAAAAAATGCAGTAGGCATCTTATAAATATATATTTAGTAATTTAAAATTGTAGTGCTACTCACATAAAAAAGCAATTAAATGCTTATCTGACATTCGATATATCTCTATTATCTTTTGTTAATCACAACATTTAAAATCGAAATATTTGGCTATATCATTGGCGCATTTAATTACTAAACAACGAGAGATTCGCAAGAAGTTATACTAGAACAAATATTATAAATACGAATGTGAGATTGTTTGTTGGTTACGGTTTTACACTTTAAATGCTCGACCGATCATCATGAAATTTCGCACACACTTTGCCAGGGAAACAGAAAAGGACAAAGTGTGCTTTTTATCCAGAAAAGTACTGTTGACGAGGCACAGAAATTTATTGACAATATCTACAACGCGAGCGTACCATACCGACTAACCATTTTCACTCAGAAAAATGCACGTACCTAATACTAAATTATTACAAGTATCTAAGTACATTTATATACGTAGGTACTAAAATTGGGATCGACTCGAAATAAATATTCAAAGCGTTTTTCTTTGTAGCGTGTCGATGGTAAGCGTCAGCTTCATAGCATTTAGCGACACTATTTAGGTAAATTAAGGCTATAAATTAGCAAGAATAGCGGAGACGACAGTCCACGTTAATGTGCCAAAAGCCCGTTTTTACCGTACAACGTTCCGTTTATTTTTCATTCGGAACAATTTAGATAACGTTTTATTTATTCATTTATTTATCTTATCCACTCACAGTTAAGCTTTCTGAAGTCTATACAGCCAGATATGTTTCCAATCGCCATATAATAGTAATTGATTGTATGTATCGAATACAAATTATATTATTAGCTTTCACTATTGAATAGCTAATCGTGGTTAATTCAGTATACATTAACTGTATGCAAGAATGAAGTCAGGGCGGTGTATATAGTTTCATACCTTAATCAATAAAAATTCTCTCTTAAAAACACGTATCATGATAAAAACGGTTATAAGAAACAAGACGATTCAAAACTGTTTCTAATTATAGGTAGGTACATATTATATGGATCATTTATATGGTAAAACTTTTAAATAGTATTAATTTGATTATAATAATATGCGTTATTGCTCTATCAAAAAGGTTAAAAGCATTAATTCGTATTTTAAGATAACTATTTAATAATATAAATTCATTTATTAAAGACACGGAAATATCTGTCGTTTATATACATTGTTTATTGGGGTATTATGTTTGTGGAGAGATCCATTAGTGGTGTAAGAAAATGGCAATGAATATACCACCCTTCAATGCTCTAGAAATCTCAGCCATAAATGCCCACAAGCGCTAAATTTATTTTTATCGTTTGTACCACTTAAGGTATAAGATTGAAAACTGCTGCGATATTTCCCGGCAATTTGCTCAGCTGTTTTTTCTACGGAGCAATAAAATATTTACGGGGCGGGATGAATTCATGAGTATATCTGAGCGTCCCCGATCCTCCACTTGGACAAATTAATTCATTTTCATGAACAAACATTATTAATATTCAACGTTATTCGTCGGGCAAATATTTTTTTTGCGAGCGCGTCGCTTTTCTGTTTACAATAATTATGCTATACAGCGTTCAGGTGTTCAAGTAAATTATTATTTAGTACATTATTTATTTATAAAATAGGAAGCTGATTCCACGACATAGATATGTATTTAGGATGATGTATGTTTGTCTTAAAACCAAGTAAAGTACAAGACAAGAAGAGAAAAAGAAGCATTCGGATTTAATACGTGAATAAGAATAAGCGAATTTGTAGGTATCGGCAGGTTTTACAAAGGCCCACATTTGAGGTCCAATGCTGCGTATACCGCGGATGTTCCGATTCAGAATTAGTGTCATTATTATCAGTCAGTGGTATTCTTCTAAATTAAAACAAACTTAAAATTTGAACATAAATTGTATTTCAGTTTACATAAGACTGGATTGGCACTCTATTTTGAACAGCACAAGAATAAGTCTTAAGACTTAAACACTGCAAATCAAAACAACTATGTATCTAAAATCATAATAAAATCAGTTTCTACAGTTCGTAAAACTAAATTTAAAATTTTTGCCCAAATCTGTTTTAACCTTTTACACTTCAACTCAGTAAACTTAATGCAAAGATTGCCTTCGAATATCCACTTCATGAAATATTCATACACCAACCAGTTCACAATATAAGTGCGACACATACGAATACCTAACAAATCCGCCACATAATGTAACAGACATGATGCAAAAAAGCGAGTGCATTGCACTGAGTGGTTCTAAGAAGTGCAATATCAGGGATCTTTCTGTCGGCGCGCAGTCGTTACGCCGCGGATGCAACGATGCACTTACAGATAGGACTTGCATGCCCACTTGCTTATATGCCACCTATATACTGCACAAGTAATGAGATAGCGTGATTCAGATTATATGGAGTTGACGCCAGTGTAAGTGGATGTGGAATTGTTGTTACAGCCTCCTTTCTGAGGCGAACAGGCCTTGGTACTGTATTTGGTACGTACAATAGGTAACTAAAAGAATGGTTTATTGGTGAGTTTAAAATATATAAGCTTGTTCAAGGATTTTAAATGTAATTACGATTTGGTTACAGATTATGAAACTTTAATTTGACAATCTAGAAAATAAATAAAATTAGACTCCTGATGTATTTTTTTTTATTAATTCTCTAATACATCTCCGGTCACTGGTCAATGATGGTAATCCAATACGAGTCAATTTTCAAGTTACATATCATTGTACATTATTTTTTATCAAGCTTAAATACCTAACGTAAGCGAACATAAATGCGCAAGTTTAATATTTTCATGTACTAATAAAAAGAACAGCGTTTTAAGAAAATCAGTAGACCTAACCACGATTCTATGGTATAAATAACAATTTTACTAAACGAATAACACGCAGCAATAGTAACTTAATGGAGCTAAATTTAAAAGGAAACAGATTCGAGATTAACCCACGGACACATTTCTCATAGAATACGACAGTGATTCGTCCAACTAAATTGTGTACATAGGGACATAAATTCGGTATACCTACGTAGGTTAAAAGCTAGTGTAGGCGGCGTATAACCGCCAATGTTTGTCAATTGTAGTAGGCCAGACTTATTTGTTTATGTGACATCGATTTCATGTCGAAGGCTAATTACGTGGAAACAAATGAAAACTTATTTAGATGAAGTGACTTTTGTCACGCCAATGGGTGGCACGTTGGCGTGACAAAAGCACGAATTATAAAATCTATTATGATTTGTAGCTTTGATTACATATTATGCATTTATAAAATGATAACGTAACTATTTACCTAATACCGCTTCCCACATATGTATAGATAAAGAAGTTTGTGTGTTTATTTATATGTTACTAGATGATCCGCTACCTTGCATAGTAAAATTTCCATACAAGGTTACGGATATCGATGTTTACTAGTTTTTTTTCCTAAGCCATCCAGATACCATCTTTTGCTGCGACGAAAAAAACAAATTATTCAAATTGACGCAGCCATTTTCGATTTATTCAAGACTAATGCACGGCAATCGATTTTTATATAGGTACCTATATAGAAAATTTGATTTTAGGTAATTATTTGAACACAATTCCAAACCCAAAAGATTTAATCTTTGCCAAAAATGAGCATCAACCGTAAGAAAAATCCAAGCCTTAGAGGCGAAATATCGATTGAGATTATATTCCGGTTTCGAATAGGCTATAAACATAATTCTTGTTAGGACATTGATGATTGCACTTAATGTTTATTAATGCACAGGAACATATCGCTTTCTGATAGGAGTCGTTAGCCGATAGGGTGGTCTAACTAAAGATCAGCACAGTTATATAATACATAATTCAACACAAATAAAAACATGGCGGATATGTGACCTACCTATGCGCATGCAACTGCATCAAACTTTATGACCTTATCATAATTTAGAGAGGGCGGGCTGATGAATGCTCGCCTTTGTTTCGCCAAGTTTATGTCCAGGTTTATGGCGAGGTCGCTACGCAACGTGACATATACGTACCTACGTACTTTTAGATACATGTTATGGTCAAAGGGTCATTAGGAATATAATAACAGTTACAGGTAGGTATGACGTATTTTGCGCGGCCTGTCGTGTATCCTTGTCACGTTTGTCGAGACGTTTTTTGTTTAAATGCATGTGTATATTGTTCACGATTTTACGTTTACATCTGTATTTTATAGTATTATCACTAGTACTTTGATATGATATTTAACTTAAGCATACCTACACTTCGTCGTTGGTTTTAGTCATTGTAAATAAAGTCAGACTACGAGCAGTTGATATACCTAACAAAGGAAGAAGATATACTAGTATAGATATACTAGTATATCTTCTATATTGGCATATTTGATAACTATAGATTTTGTTTTGAGAACAGGCGATACTTGTCTTCGCGACCTTACTGCCTTATTCTACAAGTCCAGTAACGATTCGATGCTCTTGTAAAGTTAGAACTGGATTTGTAAAAATGTAACTCATCAAATATTTGCCTTTTGAATGACCCCATCTTGTAATAAATACTAAGAAACATTAGAACGATATATTTATATTTGTATGACGCATAATAATATGTTTAAGTCTAAGTAGTTACTACTAGTTACTTATTCATTGAAACATTCGTACCTACGTTATAAACGTGGTTTTGTATATATCAACACAATTCATAGACATAGAGGAAAATTACACATATTTACACGCACATACATATGTATATGATTATCGACATAAACTGTGAATATTATAGCAGATAGAACTGTAGTAAATCAGTTAAACTAAGCTTCATATGACTTACTGTGCTATGTGTGCGTGTGTTGGATTATATACCTACCCAAATAGTCCATGTGCGATTCAATCGAAGAATACGCAAATCTCTACTTTTAAAACCGTGCTCAATAACGTTCACTTTTGATCGTTATCGTTTATGTACACAATCCTTACTAATATTATAAAAGTGAAAATAAGTTTGTTTGTTTGTTTCACGTTTCACGCCTAAACCACTGAACCGATCATCCTGAAATTTTGCATATACGTTGACAGGTGTACAGAAACGGACATAGGCTACCTTTCATCCCTAAAAAATACTGTTCCCGAGGAAAACAATAATAACGTTCTTATGATAATAGATGGCGCCACGTGTCTTTCGAATCATGATTGAATTATATTATTACAAGCAGAGTACAACCCGAATTCATTGTCAAATTCTAAATTAACGCGAGCGAAGCCGCGGGCAAAAGCTAGTAATAACATATTTATAAAGACACGGACACAGACAAAAACGTAAGAATTCAATTACTTATAGCAATAACACAGATACGGTACCTACATGAGGGTGGACGCAATGATTCAATATAATCCGACCAACATATGTCAGACGGCGACTTATACGGACTTTTATTAAACCAACTTATTTGGCAAACAATATGGTGGTCGTCGTACCAGATTGAGACATACTGCCCAAACCACTTAATTAAGCTTAATTAAAATACTTAAGACAATCTTATGTATAAATCGTATTTGTTTTCTTTGCCGTCGAAATACTTTTGCGTTTCGTTGTGCCGCTCATATTATGGGTTTATTTTCGATTTGAGACCGATACACAGTTATATTTACCCCGCATCGCTGTAGGTAACGAAATTCACGCCTAATAAGAGAAACAGACGACAATACATCGAACGCTAGCAACACGTGCGACAAAATTCATATCAACAACGAGCAAAGTAAACTTTATTCCTTTTAATTAGTAGACATAAAGCATTTTGTATTTTCATTTACACCCTGTTTCAGTGCCGGTGTTCGTTACATCTGGCCTGAAAATTATTTTAGCCGAGCTCCTAATTTTGGTACATTTGCGATGAGCTTAACAAGAACGAGCGAACGGCGCGCTTTTCATCTTTGAAGCGCAACATTTACATTTTCGTCTCATTTATTTGCTATTTCGGGCCAAGCCCTCCCTCTCCCCCTGCACTCCTCGCCCCCCTCTCGCTCCCTCACTCCAATGAATAAGTCTCAGCGTGCGTCAGACGAGAGTAAAACGAAATTGGGAAGGAACGCTCTATAAAGTCTAATTAAGTTTGAAGTGAATGCACAAATGTAAGGAAATATAAAAATGTCCGTAACAAACGAGAATTTATTCTGAAGCACTTTTGTATGGAAATTTATTTAGTATCAAAAATGTTTACCACTCATTTACTTTTAGGCTCTTATCACATACTTTCACCGCAATGATTTGAAATATTACGAGCGCACGCATTCTAGCTGCCAACGCGGTGGCCTTTACAAATGAAGTAATTAATCAAAGCACATTATGTAGGATATGACTTATTAAGCATATAATAAAACCGAAAAGTATCCTTTTAAATAACCATAAATCTTACGTAAAGTAAACATAAATCAAATGGTACAAAAACAATGGTTCGCAGGCATCGCTTAGGTGCAGAGGAAGCGAGATGGTGCATGATCAGAATGTAATCGCCTAATTCCGGCTTTTATTAAGATATTTTTACGAAGAAAAGCCGTCCTTTTGTTATTCTACAGTCGTTTCGTATAAAAATAACGCGTCCCTTAACGCGAACCTTTTGTCTCGGGGCGGCTCCCGCTACCATAATAGATATTATTTCGTTGCCACCCTCTCTTACTTGACATTCGTGACTTGCAGTTGGCAGGATGCAACCGAAACGCGTGATTGAATTATCAATATAGAAATTAAAAAGTTTCGGCGTTCATACTTTGAACACAATCACACAAAGTCAAACAAAAAATTTTAATAGTCTTCTACTATTTTCTTGTAATTAGTTTTACCAACTAATTTCGTTTCATAATTAGTAGTTTAAAAGATAAATTCTTACGTTTATATTCACTGTTTCTATGGAATTCAAAATGTCTACGTAATAAGTATGTGGTATAAAAGCGTATCGCCTTAAAATAATTGAGCCAACACATTATACGTTTCCATAAATTCCATTCCAGATGGTACAAATAACTTGAATGGCGGAGGGTTACCTTTGTATAATACGGCACATACAGGCCCAGATTTTTGTGATAGAAAAACGAGGCCCGAACCGCCCCCGAATATAAATCGCCTTGTTATATTTTCCGGGACATTGGGATTCATGAAGTTTGTGGGCCCTGACGATATGATTCTTCAGAAATAGGAACTTTTATACGACCTGCCTACGAAAATAAGTTTAGTTCATTATATGTATCTACATTTAATTTTATTATATTGTACATACCTACTTTACTTTACTTTACTTACTTCGCCGCATTTTCTTTACCTATACATTTTTTGCTGAGCTACACTTGAAGTAGGTACATGTACTTGAGATGCGCTGAGTTTGTTATTTTGGTACGTAAAAATTCAATTTACTTACTTCTTTTATCTTAGACGAATTTATTCTGATGAAATAGTACCTAATTGAGTTTTATTTTGCACGTATACTTATTAAATTATTCATCTTTCGTTTTGTAAGAATATGTATAAATGAATAGTATACCTATCTTTCCTTCTGTTTATATTTTTTATTTTAGGTAGACAAATAATATTATGTGTCATCTATTTTTATTTGCCGGGAGCATCACTATGTTATCTTAATCTCGACACAGCTAGAATACCTTCAGTATTCTTGTATGGGTTACAAGTTATATTCGTTAAGAGTTTATAAACAAAGCACGATACTAGAAGACGTGAAACTGATCTGATATTAGATACATTTTGAATTGAAGATGTTGACTAAGACAATTCTATTGTGATGTGTCACGAAGAACAGAGACATACGAGGATTAAGTCACAATAGACTTAAAAAAACGTAGACTTAATATTGATCAATCACTATGCAAATATGAATTTAATATTCTTTAATATTTTTCTTTTTTTTTAATGTTACTCTCTTTACTTTGATAACTACATAATATATAAAATAATAACATTGAAACATTAAACATAATATACACACAAATTATTTACAAGACATATTAACTAAAGAGAAAAATAATTTTAATAATAATAATAATTTCTTTAATTTTATATTTTATTTCGAATAAATGGCTGATCTATGGTTGGCTACATAGATTAAACTGTAATAAAATTATATCATATATATACCTACCTAATAACTTAGTATAAACCAATTGAAACATAACACTGGGGAACAGTCGTTTTGCGGCATGGTAAGTTGAAGTCAATTTTGTGTAAGTTCAGTGTGCTAAACACGAGAAAATTATCAGATTTGTTAAATTGACTCTAGTTTATGAGATAAGACTTTATAACTATATGACTGAAATAAGGTCGAAATAAAAATACAATTACATATTAAATATATATTTTAGAAGCGGCTATAATATAGGTAATAACCACAATAAAACTTAATACATATGCTATTAGTAAAAAATCTTGAAAAAATATATTAGGAAAAACTTTATCTGTAAGCTTTCCTATTGTGTTTATGGTCAGGACAATCCCTTATTAATCCCTCGTGTGTTTTGTTTTTTGCACACCTGGTGTTGATAAGTGCCAAGGACATTCCTTTCACTTTTTTTGCCGACACTCAACGGGTTACACTCGAGCAATAGTCTGCCATCATAACATGGCTGTCCCATCGGCCTTGGTATATTTCTTTCATTGTTCTAAATTTAATGTCCTGATGGAACCGTTCTTTATGTTGAATATCTCAAGAACCAGAGTCAATCCATACAAAGTAAATACATTTCGGGTATGACTGATGAAGGTGTTTATTAAAACCAGTAACAAAATTAATGCCGCCGAAAATATATATATATTTTTTGTTTCCTAGTGTAATTAATTACAACGTGTTAAGGCGATGTAACTATAACCATTTTTGGTTTTAACACATTTAAATCTTTTATAATGAGATACTACAACTTTACCTATCTAGTTACTATGTCAATCTGAAATGTTCCAACCTTGCATGTCATTTAAATTTTCTGGTAGAAGCTTAAATAAAATTGTTATATTTTACATGCAATTTGAGAATAACTAAATTTAAGCACAATATCGAGATGTTTTAAAGCCTCTGCAGTGAAATTTATAGTCTCGAAAACGCCTTGCCAAGTACCTATGCTTTTACCAAATTGTATGAATTTTCGCATAAAATTCAAAGAGAATCTCATAATTATGAATCTAAATGTTACTCCCCTATACGGGGGTGTTCAGCGCCCCTTTGAGTTCATCCTACTCTCTTTATACTTCATTATAATGCATAGAAATGTAAATTATGTCTCAAATATACTGTTTATAGTATCTACTTTATTTTGTAACTCAATCTAGTGAAGGTTGTGAATATAATTTTAATAGTAATGATTGTTTAGGGTACATATTTATAGACATGTATCTAGAAGCTAACATTAACTCGGGTAACTAAGGAAAATACTGAACATTACCTACTATTATCAAGAGATTGAAATCCTAGATACCCGCAATTATCAGAAAATTAAAACTTCCATAGGCCCTCTATTTGTGATACCATAAACATATCTCATAATCATTAAACTCTGAACAAATTAACTGTGTAATACTTTCCTGTTTTAATCTAATAAAGTAATTAATGTTAACGATTTTATATTATACACGTACTAATACGGATGTCAATGAAATTGACAACACAAACTTGAGTAAACACATCTATATACTTTTGTATGCCGAATACATTATAGGTATAACTGACTACATGTGCCCGCGGTTTCACTCGCGTTTATGGTTACCGCGCCGCCCCCGTGGGTCGTAGCGGGATGTTATATCGATAAATAGGCTATCCAACACTAAAAGATTTTTTTAATTCGAACCAGTAGTTCTTGAGATTAGCGATTTCAAACAAACAAATTCTTCAGGTTTAGGTATAATATTCGTAGGTAGGTAGGTATAGATATAAAAAAAATGATTTAAATAATTTATCAATGTAACATTTTGATTGATAAATTTAATAGAATTTTTATATTGATAAGTTTAAACCTACGTTTTACCGATTACCCATAATTGTTTTGTACCATGTTCTTTGTTATGAAACGAATTTACTGACTGATTCGTCATAAGAATTTTTATTAGCATACGCGTTTATTGTAATATCGTTGGCTCCATCGGCAATTATGACATTAGATTTGTTTGCATACTTCACAGAGAACACAGCATTTAATAGGCCAGAGTATTAATTTTGCTTTCATAGGTGGATCAAAGTTTAATATAAAGTTTATACAAAACATAGCGCCGAGTATAAAACCAGCACGCAATAACTCAATTGCTACTCTGTAATGTAGGTGGCTAGTTATAATAAGTATAGGTACACCTAAGTAGATCTGAGGAACCAGTTTAAGGGCGAGGGCCGCCGACCAAGTTATTAACATTCGTATGTAAATCAGGCACAGCCTCAACTCAGCACAGCCTTTATCATCTCGTTAAGTATGATAAGTAAAGTGGATCTCTTTTTTACTTAAAAAAAACCTCTCAGCTGAATATTTTAATAAAATATTCAGAGTACCCTCACAATTAAGTATGCAAATTAAATTAAGCTGCTCTGCTCCTACCTACTTTGTTTGTTTGTATTAAATATTGTGTGTAAGAATGTCACTATATATAAGAATGTCGGAGGTTGAAAACATGTTTGAAGTTAATATATAAAATATTACAAAAAAGAGACTTTGTGGCATAAATTATAATATATATGATTAATATAATTATATTATTCAAATGTGACCTATATGACGTCAATGTACAATGCGATAGGTCCTAACATTTTATAACATAAAAAAGCTTTTAGAAGTTAGAAACGCAACGGACTTTCTATATTTGCATAATTTAAACAAATGTATTGTAATGTAGATCGACTTTGATAATTTTATAGTAGACTGACGGCGACAATAGACGAACTCTTTTCAATAAAGCGTCTAAGGATAAATTAACAAAAGAAAACAGGGCAACAAAACACAGTTGTGTAACATCGCACAAAGCCTTACAAAGGGTAGCCCGGTATGAATATGAATGGGTTGTTTGGTGAAATTGGGCCGAAAACAACGGCCGTGCCAACAATTTATTTGTCTATTTTTTTTTCTCGTGACTACCAACAATTCGGCAAGAAACAGTTGCCTCGGAGAAATTCTGCTTTTACGCCAAAAATATTATTTCATACCCTGCTCACAAAACGTTTTTTTAAGACGGAAGTGTACTTTACGTACCGAATTTCTGAGTTGCGTCACATTTCGTCTATCCATGTAATGGTAATTGAAATTCTAAGCGGCTTTTCGCGGAGTAGAAATAATAAAATTTAAAATTATTATGAGAACACAAAATCATTTACGCAGATATTACTTCCAACTGATTTGGCCTGTTACTAAGTTGGTGCTTACGTAGGTACATACCTACTGCGGATAAATAAACGAGAAATACCAGATGGACGGACCAAACTTTCTCCCACTCGGTCGTCTATTAAGCGGGTAGCATCCTCAGTGTCCCAACGAGTTTCCTCAATTGTTTCGGTCGGTATTTATTAAATTACCCGGGCAAGGGCGTAACTGACGGTTTGCGGGCTAAGCCCGGTCGTGCTCTTAATAAAGCCCTAGCTTAATATTGTATATGAACACAATAACGCGCATGTGTTTGTTTTGTTTTATTTTCGGTGAGCCTAGCGGTTTTATTAACTTTTTAATGATGCCAGTTTTCTTTTTCTGTGTTTTGAGTTCATTCAATTATTTTACTAACATGCAGTAAAGAAGATGTACCTAATTGCAGGCTAATTTAACGTTTTTATTAGGCATGTTTACTAAAATGTGTATTTAGACAAATTTATTCATAAACACATTTAATGACTTAATTTAGTAGGTACCTATAGATTCTTTATTTGTATCTATAAGATACTGCATTTTAAAGAGATGAGTTTAAATATTCCTGTTATTGAACGTATATCTAAGGGTACACCATAGGCATAGCTGACTTCGGTCCGGAAACGTTATCTTGGTTCAACTAAACAACTCACTCCAAACGTACGATATCCCTCCCAACCTCAAAAGTTACAACCGACCTTGTGTCACATTGTAATTTGTGTTCTATCGCCTAGAATAAACGATCGTAAACTGAACGCAGTTAAGGTGCAGAATATTATGGACCGTAAGACAAAAGCAATGCTGCCTCAGTAAACCTCTCTCAGACGAGTTAACCAGTTACCGCAGAGTTGAAACTATTCAAATAACTTCCAGGTTCCGTATCAACCTACGTATACCCCTGCTCTACCTACAGATATATTTATTTGAGCTCTATACGGTAGAACTTCAACCTATAGGTATATACCTATTAGACGTATGTTGGTGCCATATAATTTAGCGTACGTTCGTTTCATGCTCTCCGTAGGTATACAACATTGTAAACACTTTGATAAATCTGTCAAAACTGCAATCACGGGCTACAAATTGCTGTCAACAAAAAGGGCACTTTCCGAGTTATAAAAACATAAAAAATGAGGTTAACGCAGGCCAAATTATTGTGCTCACGATTTAAAACTGAAAAAATCTACTTAATTCATTAAAATTACGAGACAGAAGATTGTCAGTTATGGTCGCTGAGACCAAATGTGCTGAATTGACGAGCGTCGAAGACGGTCGTAAATCTCATGAATTCTCTCTGGATGAAAATAAGACACAGTCGGGAGGGAACAGTCCAACTCACGTAGAATAACAAAATATTAGCGTTTAAACTCTAGCTTTAATATTCTTACAATGCTATATGTTTACGTCTATATTTCCATACATTTTTTAACCTGCGTCACAATTTTTAAGACGTTGAATAAAGAATAGTTCCGACTGAAAAGCTACTGAAACAATTCAGATGTTTTTATTTGCTTAAAAATAGACGTCCTCATATTTTCTTTCCCAGTTAATAAATTTCAAGTTCTTTTTTAATAGTTAGGTACTAAACCAAAGAGGTACCTGTATCCAAAAATACCTATCGTAATGAAACTTATATTACTGAAATATAATATATTTCAGCACGATATTCAAGGGAAAAATTTTACACTAAAATAAAATACAATCAGTAAAAAATATACCTGGAACTTTAAATGGGATCCTACAAATAACCAGATTTTATAAATATAAGACGGCCATCTTGAGACGCGGACCAATCAAAGCGCGTTCTGCGTCGTATTTCAAGATGGCGGACTGGTACCTACCTATCCCGTAGCGCCATTCTTTAATATTGTGTTGAAGTGCGTAGAAGTCTGAC
The DNA here is from genome assembly GCA_963564715.1 of Catocala sponsa. Classification (NCBI taxonomy): domain Eukaryota; kingdom Metazoa; phylum Arthropoda; class Insecta; order Lepidoptera; family Erebidae; genus Catocala; species Catocala sponsa. Next base: position 16,788,131 of record OY751337.1, on the reverse strand, counting down.
GTCTCAACAAATGGATCTATAATAACATTAATTATTATTATAATGCTTTTCATTTAATGTTCATAAATACTTGACCATACATACCCTTACTTACGAAAATAGTAGGTATATGATTATTCTATAAACTCGTTGAATATTTTATTTGGAAATGTTAGTCAACAAAAATAATATTAATTTATCAGTGAACACATTTCATGTTTAGCTTTTAGTTTCACGGCGATTTGTATAATTTTACGATATTGCAAGATAGCCTTTGTAACTGACCTAGACATAGGATGCAATAAAATTAACGAATTATTATTTAAAAACAATTTATTTATTTAAGAAGTTACAATTAATAGATAACAGCTCCCTCGAGTATTTACGGTCAAGTACGTATGTTGATAAAGACTGACTGAAATATAAGAACAGATGTTCAGGGTGAATGAACCTGGCGCGATGCGCCCGCGCCGTGCCCTGCTCGACGATTTATTTATTAAATATGCGTCCACATTAACCTGACAATTTATTTATAAATACTTTTAATTGCTTTATTACCTTTGACAATGTATTAATGACGTTATCTTGCTACCTTTGTCGCCATAAAAACAGATTTAAATTGCATGGCAAAGTTGAACATCGATAAGGATCTTTATTATCAATGTATTCACGTTTAGTGTTTAATTGTAAGCGTAATGTTTCTGTAATTAGCATCGTTTAGTACTAAATTACGTTTACATTAATTATTACCTTTATTTTCTATGTAGTTATTATAATTTTATACTGACCTGCGATTTGTTCGAAATTGTGGCTATCAATCACGATTACAGGTTTACAGCCGAGATTTTAAGATAGGTATCAATTAAACTTCATAGCAATTTTTAACTAACGTAAATATACACTACATTATGATTAATTACTATCATGTTTAACAACACATACCTACCCACAAATATCCTAATAAAAGTAAATGTAACATAAAATATGAGTTATAGACACACACATACCTACCTACTAATTTGAATCGGCCAATGTTTAGCTTCATTCAGCGCAAAATGATTCAAATAAGAAAGTAGATTGTAGAAAATCTACTTTTGCCGACCGTACCGACTTCGTACCGATAATATACCAAACCATATCTAAGTAACTGCGTATCATAGTGAGGAGGGCAGAGTAGGTGGGTGATTTAAGAAAATTACATTATAAAAAGAATAGAAAGAAACCGGAGGGGTCTGGCGAGCGGCGGCGTTTCAAAGACATTATTATAAAAATGTACCAATTTAAATTCGAACATAAAGGCGGTCTGCCGAATAGATTTACTAAATCAGATGGTGCACAAATAAAAATTGGATATTGTACATTTATGCTAGTCTATTTTTGATCACTACATAGTTATAATATTAAGTAACATTACTTAAAATGGCAGAGACTGCAATATATTTTGAATGAAAGAATGAATGAACATTCTAAATGTAAAATAACTCTTTGAAGCATTGAAGTTGAACAAAACTAATCTATCTAAATACCTCGGTGCCTTTTACTACGAGTTTTCTTAAATTGGAAAAGCTGAGACGGATCAAATCTTGTCGAAACGGCAACTTGGCCAATAAAAACTTTCTTTGTTACCCAGATACTATCGACTAAACTCTTTCATTCGACTCCTTACGTTCATTCTATTTCGAGGGGGAATTACTGCACATTCTATGGCTTTAAATGACATTTAGGTGGGTGACACAAGAAAGCAAAGTTATTAAAACTTTTTAAATTCCGACAGATAAGAATTTTAAGCTTGTGTTTTGAAATAAGGGGGCCAGAATAGATAAGGATGTATTAGTACTCAAATTATACTGCTTAACAAGACATCATAAAAGTAATTTCTTCTTTTACTCATTATGGGGAAGATAACACATTTTTTCTTTGTGTATTTTCTCTATTCGAATACCGCGATCGCATTTTATTTGTTTAAATAAAGAAACTGTTTTATACATAAAGCTAGGTATACCATTTTATAATTTCAACAAGTGCGCAGTTATACGTGCTTCAAGTGCAAAATCAGAATCACAAAACGTAGACAAACAAAAGGCTTGCGCAGTTAATGTTGAAATTCAAACGTAGATGTATATCAAACGAATTCCTTGCCCGTAAGCCGCTGGCTGCAATTACAAAATATTCTCGCGAGATTCCAATTAAGGCGTTCCATCCGCAAAATTCCACGGGGTCGGAAACTTCCAAGATTCCTCCCACAACCCCCTCCGGGGCGGGTAATTGCTCCTCACATTCCCGGGATGTCGCGTAGCGAGTTGTTCCCACTTCGGCAGGAATGTCACTACGTTAGCCGTTAGAACAATTATTACTTAACGCTGGCGTCCTCCGATGTGTATCGGCGTGTGACATATGAACTAGCTGCCGCAATTATTTTGGTAGATCACTTCTTTTTCGTGATAACATTACACAGGCGTTTTTATGATACGCTCCAGTGGATTGTTGTGGTTTTAACATGAGTTTTGATTTTCACTAAAATCTACTTATAGATATACTTATGTAGGCACTTGATACAGATTTAGGCATATATAATTATATGTCATTAAAACTTACTCAGAAATGTATTGAGCCTGTATTTCATCAGTTAAGGAGGGTATAAGAGTGATAGCGCTCGCAGTTGCCAATTGCTTAAAATAACGGTACGGCACATCTATGGAGGTACCTACCATCCTGTTACAGAAAACTAGCGTCAAAGTAGTAAGACGGTTACTAACGTCCACCTGGTGACTAATAGCCCCGCAGGCTCTCGTACTTATTTCTCTCATTATTTTCCTTTCATCGCATCTTTATTCCTTTTACCTAAGGTAGCAACGCAACTGATACCTCTGGTATTGCTAGCGGTCATAATCAATCCACTCATCATCAAGTTGAAAATATGTTTGTTTGCCAGCTTAGCAGTATATCTATATTCTTTTACTTTATATTTTAGAACGGTTCACAGTAACCAATAACATTAAAATACTAATACCTACTCGAATTGTAAAAACTAAACCTATGTATTTATTTTCTATCAGTTTTACTCATTACGTCGCTACTGAGAATTTTCTAACAAAAAATTCGTAACAATTTGTCCAACGCGGGAATAAACCTCTCGGTCGCCAATAAGCGTGGGTGGTTTGTCTCCACCGCCGCAATCAACGAGGCATATAACTATGAACTAAGTGCTAATTACGATAAACCACGTCTACAATAAGGCGAATGGTAATTAGGTGTTAGTAACATTAACATTTATATGATAGGACTTTAATCGAGTATTTTATTCGAATTTCTCAACACTGTAAAAGGTGTTATCATCGACTCCATTGGAACTTGTTATTTTTATGTTTCCAATAACCCAAACTCACAAAGTAAGTAACTGATAAACAAAAACTTCCCGGTAAATAAATTGCCGAATTAAGCATAATTAAGATAAGTGTTTTTGTTGCTTTAGTGTGAGAGTGAACTTTTCTTATAATTCCCAAAGCGGCTCTCGGATCACGCACAACTAATATTTATAAATAATAACATAAAACAATATAGCAGTGGCTCTTAAGAGTTCGCTACATAAAGCTCGCCCCGAGAATAAATGGATTACTTGTGTCCGTGGCGCGCCATCTAGCGGGGGGTGCGCGAAACTATATGAGTTATTGTTATTGCATGGATTTCCCCGCTTCCGAACATGTTTTCACTTACACCCCTCTTGTAAGAGTCGTAAAAATCTGGTCGAAATATTTTATTAAATTGATTGTGTTTTCAAAACATGTCGCCGCAGAATATTCTAAGACATCTAATGGAATTTATTCAGACGTTTCGTAGTCGCAGCGCGGCGAGCTTTTTATATCCCTACTTAGCTTTTTTGTTATGTTTGGCATTATCCAGAATCCAGCGATTCTGCTAAAACCGTCTCGCATTTAAACTGTGTTCGCTGAATGGAACATAACAGCTAGAGATGTATCTACCTACACATAGCGCTGCTGCGTATCCTCACTTTATATATCAATGTAATTTGTTTAAATAGGAATACTACATAAACCTTCTTTAATATTTATATACAATTTATCCGCTTTTATAAACGTTTCTATATAGAAACGTTTTTAAAAGCGGATTTACTTATATAAGTATTATAGAAAACAGAAGATAAGAGGAATCAATCACTTCTTTATAATATTTAGAAAACAAAGACAAACAACATTAGCGGTGTCCTGCTCACTCAATATGGTGGTACGGTATGAAACTTAACAATAATCAAACATAATAATTCGTAGGTCACAACACCTTCACCTTGAACTCCTGTCTATAGAACACACAAATATTTTTCCTAATTTGTGTATTGCATTTGTAACGCCTTGGTAGCAAATGAATATTTAAATCACGTCGCTGTCCGTGCTAAAGCTTGCTGTAGTCGTTTTTATTATTTTAGCATTGATTCATATTTAGACTGTAATGCTATAAGATTTATTAAAAATTATCTATCTATAATGAGATAAAGGTAGAGTTTCAATGTGCATCTTCAACTTGTGTCGGTACCCGGAGCTTATTAGCAGTAACGAGGTCATAAAGTACTTCAGTACGTTCGTTAGCGACGGCTCGGACAAGACACATAACTTACAGACGATGTTCGAACACCCAAGTAGAGGACTACTGGGCCGCAATGTCGGATCTGTATCGGCAATAACAAGCGATTTTTAGGCTTCTGTATCACACAAAATAATAAAACTTGGTCAATAGAATGTACCTAATTCTACATGAATTACATTCCTTTAACCTTTTTACTGGTTTTTAAGTCTTTCTTTTCCTTTCATACATACCTATAAAGATTCACACATAATTGCACGTTTCTTTTTTTATGGTAGATAGGTAAGTATACTTAGTTCAACATAAACTTAAAAAATAGAATTTAATATTTTATATAAGAATTTATTTCAATGTTTAATATTTTATAATCTTGAACCTTTAAACCTTTTAAACAATATTTTAAAATTTCTCTTATAACAGATACCTAACTTGAGAGTTATATTAGAGAGAAACCTCACCTCAAATAAAAAACGAATCCTAATTTGAAATATGAATGCGTTAGGAAGACCTAAAAATCGTACCCCTATTTATTCTCTTATTTTTAAGTCAGATTTTCTAAGTGGGCAAGAGAACGTACAACTACCAAATCACACATAAATCGTTCCCTAAAAACGAATTTAATCACAAACAAAAATACATTTATTTAAAAAATGAATATAATCATAATTAATAAATTACCTTAATTATTATGTATTATGGTACAATGCTTTTTTATTTTATTTTGAAATCATATTATTTTAGATTTATATACCTGCTTGACATAACTATCCAAATATAACATTGACTATTATTATTATTGACATATTATATTCTGACATTGAAAATACCTACTATTAAAAATAATGACTATGTTTCATTATTAATATTGAGACATTATTATTATTGTATTGTATAAAGAATCTTTAATATTGCATGCCTAATGGGTAGAATAAGGAGAACTATATTAATATAAAGCAAACTTTTTGTATAACACCTTTAAAAACCTTTATCCAGCAAAATAAATGAATTTGAATTTGAATTTGAATTGTCAAGTCAGAAATTAAATGTAGATAATTTTGGTACCGCACACATGTTTCTAGTGTAAATACTTATAACACGTAGACAAATGTATTGTTATTTTTAGAAGAGATAGCAGTAGGAAGGGTAGAAGATATTGCATTTCAAAGTAGTTTCCTTGGTTGGTGTCCCAAGACGCAAGTTTAAGGGAACTCAAATTCGGCTTAGAATTTTAAAAGAAGTAGGTACATACCTACATATATTTACTACTACCTATAGCTTCTTATTTATACTTACCTATGTATATTCTTAGTAAACTAAGAATAGGTATATACATAATACTAATATCTACATTCCACATTCAGTTTTAAACAAATAACCTGCAAAGAAAACGTATTTTTACTGTAAACTGTATTTAAAAATAAATCTTGGCAGAAAAATCTTACTTCATGATTTATTCAAATTTTATTTTTTGTAAATAAATCCAGAACTGTATTTATTTTTTTAATAAACAGTTCACAATTTCAATTTCGCGTCCGTTTTCATGTCATACTTGTAATCATTCGTTTGATATATTATAGGTAATACCTATAATATGAAAATAGAGCTACAGACTCCGATTCTTCTACCCTATTAATAGCCTGTGTGATATTTAAATTTAGAACTAAAAGCAAATGATTCGTCTATGTTGCTTCATTCGACTTTTTTGTGTTAAATATCTGCAGTCTATGTATACCTACAAGTAACCGAGTTGAGCAGAAAAAGAAAATTAAACAGAGACTGAGCATGCAAAACAGAGTATTACATGCATTGGGTGTAACAACATTGTGTTCTTACACCGTTTGGTGGTCGCGTTAACAACTGCGACACACTGTTTCACTACTGCAGTTGTTATTGTTCCAAATAATTTTTATCTCATTCAATCGATTAAATTGACTTGTTTTTATCTATCCGATTATTCGACGTAGAGGTTCTCACAATAGAGATGTCACGCTTCCATATGCGGTTTGGTAGAGTTCACAATTTATTGACAAAGCTACGAGAAGCTCCTATGGATTAAGATTTTCTCACGATACCTATTCTCTTTGATAGCCAAATAATAGCCGAATAAATACATGTATCTTAGGACCAGGCATAGATACCTCTTTTTAATTTGTTTCAACAGTAATAAAATATCACAAAATTTAAAATATGTTTAATCAATAACAAAAACAACAAATCTTAGAGACACGCTTTTGTCTCCTTGACTCGATTATATTTAATATCGAATTAATATTTTAAATACCTAATAGTCAGGCCATTTACCTTTGTAAGAAATTTCATTCAAATTAACACTTCATATTATATATTATATAGTTTATCAATGCGTTGGATAGTCTATAAATAAAGAACATTGCTGATACGCTCCACTTGTATTCTTATTTAAATCCTTGAGTGAAAATGTAACAAAGCAAGTACCTACATGTTTTATATTTCAAAATATATATATTTCAGTCCACCGGACAATACATATTATTATATAGATTTTTTTTGTATCCAAATAACCATATAAATAGTTAAACGCTTATTTTAATACAATAGTCCATCTAGGACTGACTGCATGCCACTTTCATCGTTGATGTAAACCTATTCTTTTATTTAGATATCAGAAACGAATGAATATAAATCAAGATAAGCCTAGAGATTGAAGTCAAAAGGCTTATCGTTATTGATAAAGTAAAGGCCGCTCCTTACTGAGGCGATTCAGGTAGATAAGTAGTTAGTTATTTTAGGGAATGAAGGCGCACTAAACATATTAAGTTTGAATGCTCTCTGTATAAAATCATATAAGCATGTATATTTGAATATAGCTTACGAAACAAATAAGTGGTGAGTTTAGTAACCTGGTTAAGTAAAGCTAGTGAAATAATACTGTGATACACGGTTACCTAGCCGTCCAAGGACATACAGGCGACAATTGTACCACCAAGCATTCATATGGCGTGGTAAGGTCATGATAAAGTAAAAATGTTTTCAAATGAATGACAGAATTTTTTATTTTTTTTATATACTGTAATAGGCTTGCGTTTGACCGCGATCTCACCTGATTTTAAGTGAAGATGCAGTAGGTATATGAGTATTTCAAGCGTATAACTTAATACCATTATATTAAACTAGATGTTCCCGCGGTTTCACCCGCGTTTATCGTTACTGCAACGCCCGCGTGGGTCGTAGCGTGATGTTATATACCCTATAGCCTTCCTCGATAAATAGGCTATCCAACACTAAAAGAATTTTTCAAATCGAATCAGTAGTTCCTGAGATTAGCGCATTCAACTAAACAAACAAACAAACTCTTCATCTTTATAATATTAGTATAGATAGTATAGATATAAATGTTTATTAGCAAACTTAAATATTAAGAATAAATGAGGACATAAAATTAATATAATTCTATATTTCCATTGTATTTCATTAATATCTTGCCTCTATATTAGAACTTAGATATTATGATAGTAATATTTTCAGTTCCGACTCATTATTAAACAGTACGTAGGTACATACATACTCGTACATGCAATGAGTTTGTTAGGTACACATATATGAGGGCCATAATATGGTTGCTCTTTTAAATAATCCACATACATTATGTCGAGATAATTATCCGCAGTAAATTAAGTTGCATCCTAAGATCATTAAACTGTTGGCCAGGCGAGCGTATCGAGACAAAATATAATGAAGGACCACACACCATGTGGAATTTTGAATCGGCTTCTTAGATTTACAATTTAATTTATTTTAATATCTCTACGTCTTCTTAAATATATTTTGTAACAAACATTAGGGATATGACGTGTCAAACACATTCAGACAAATAATAAATGAGGTTATAATATTCCGTAGAAATTGTAGATTTTATTCGAATTTATTGATTAAAAGTTATAAGTGAAGTCGCGCAGTGTTAATTTTTCTTTAGGCTTAATTTAATTTCCGTCTCGTAATCTGAACCAGAGGCAGATTTTAATTAGTTACAAGGAAAAATTTTCACAAACATACCTAGACGTGTTTCTCCGTCGCCATCTGTGTTTGACGCCCGCCGAGATATGTTTGGCGCGATGCCAACCACCGCGCATACGTTTACACCCTGTGTTTACATCAACTTTAATTTTTGAAACTAAAATAAAACATAATTTCAACATTTTGTTAACACAACACTACTTCAACGTATCAAATCTGGAACTAAACTGACTGGCAGCTTTCTCTTTGCTTGCAAAAAAAACTAATTTGAATTTTAATAGAAAATTGGGTCAACTTGCCTTTCTAGGAAGCTCTTGCGCATCCTGCGCTTCTGTTGTCTTAAATGACAAATGTTTTTAATAACAATTTTTATTTCAGTATCTACAAGCTAAGTGCTGACAGAACTACGAAACTCGTGCAGGTAGTAATATTTGTCTCTAACTAAACACAGGGCACTAGTACCTTTCTATCATATTACCAAACCAAGACTAGGAGATGCTCGTGCCAGATATCATGCCTAACATTTGCGTATAATACTCATTTATCTAGTGGAATATTTTAGTTTTAATTACATGGATCTTTTATTCCCACGCAACTATTGTAACCCGATCTATGTATAGGTATACATGTCAGTAGCTCTATCTCAAGACGAATAGGTACCTACCTATAGCTATACTACGAATAAATTTACATGACAGTTACTGATTTTTGTTATTTAAATGTATAATTTATTTTTGTTAATTACTACAATCTGTATAGTAATGTTAAATAGGAAGCAAATTTGAAGTAAGTTTTGTCTCTACATCGCTCACAGATATACTAGTTTTGTTTAGTTTGACGCCATCTATAAAAAACTTGAAGAACTTTTAGGAGCTTAAAGCACAGTGAATGCAACAGAAACCTTTTTGGTAGAATACATCATTGTATGCTACAAATAAGATGTTGTTTGTAATACTGCGTAAATTAAATACCTATAATAAAATTTACTATGCAGTAACTTTTATATCTATGATTTGAAGCAGTTATCATCCTAGCTGTCTGTTGGCTATATATTTTCTACAAGAATATATTTATTCAGTAAAATACCAATTTCGTTTTACAATTATTTCCACATAAGTAACTAATTATATATTTTTTTATAACAATACATAGTTAGTATTTACGTATTTAATTTAAGACTCAAAGTATTCTAGTAGTATTTCAATATATAGCAATTATCAAATTGGTGCTAGCTATGCCTTGAAAAAAATTATCTAGAATCAGATCCACAAACTAGATTCAGAATTAGCAGAATCCTACTCCATTTTTGGTTAGCTGGAATTTATATTCTTTTTAAACGTTACGTTATTTTAGCTAGCTCAGTACAGTGTAAAATGAAACTTTTGAAAGAGCATATATTGCGTTTGTTTGGTCCTCTATGTTTATTTTTTGCCCTGTGCTTGCAAAACTCTTGGACAACGCCATCTCTCCTTTACCCGTTGAATTAATATCTTCTCAAGCAGAGGTCGGAAACATTTTTGGTTTGACCAGCATACCAAAAAATATTTTTACAAAGGTAATAAGTATAGATATTTTATGTACCTATAAAATTATTTGATAAATTTAATATTATTATTTGAAAATATTCATATCTACGGAGTTAATTTCATATTTACCTTTAGACACCTGAGGAATATTAACAGAGTTGTAAATTCAACACATTAAAATATTGATTTTATTCGTAATTACTACTTTAAAAATCTTTAAATAGCTAGTTCAATGTATTTGTTAATTAAGTGAACATATTCCTTTCAGTAAGAAATTGTGCCACGGTTGAATACAACTGATCTTCGGGCCCTCCCAATCGACAATATGATTAAAACTCACACAGTAACAATCTGTGTATGTGTGCTTAAGAATTTCAGCTGCAGGGCCATTGCCATGCCGAGCTATCGACGCCATTTTACTTTATTTGTTGTCTCTTTCTTACACAGGAGATACGGCTGGAGTATAATGAGAAAAAAACGATAGCTCTATCTCTTTCATACAGAGACGGGAGAATCGGGTGATCGTGGTGCGAGTTCCTTCGATTTGAGAAGGGGAATGAAAAATTAAAAAGAAAGAAGTATGGCGTTACCGTTCGATGCGTTCGTTGGTAGGACGGCCGGCGACCGGGCGGACATTTTTGAGATACTTTGGTGATGGCGGATACCAAATATGCACTTTATAAGATATTTATTAGTTTCTGTTTGCTTTACTTTTTTATTTTGAACGAGATTGGTCGCTATCGAGGTGATGTTATTATATCTACATAGGTACCTACGTTAGTTAACTGATAGAGGTACTTTGGCAGCTAAGGTTGCTACCTATAGATTTTTGGCAATCGCTCATTCTTATTTTAAATAAGTAAGTAGGATCCAATTAGCTACGTAGTTACTTACGTAGTTAATTAGAACTAGAAATTAAACAAATATCAAATATTATAATAAAATAAATGTTTTCTATACCTTTTAGGCAACGTCTTGTGAGTTTTAACACAAACTTTTCGTGCTTCAAACCATTTTGATGAGATCTGTAAAAAAAAACAAAATAGAAATATTAAAGTTGTCACTTTTTACATTAGATAACATTAATAGGTACATTGCAAAGAAAGTTTACTTTACTTGGTTAGAGGAGAGAATATTTTGATCCAATAACTTATTAAAAAAGTGTCAGAAAAATGGGTGAGTATATCTACATTTATTAGCCTTAAACTTTAGATACCCTACTAGATTATGTCCGCACCTTAACTCTTGTGAATATACCTAAATTTTGACAATAAATTTTTATCTCTCGGGATCAATTTTTTTTTTCTGAATAAAAGGTTGCCTATGGCCTTATCTGTACGTACTCCTGGCAACGGGTACGTGAAATTCCATAATAACCATTCGTAGTTAACACGTCAAAGCGTAACATACCTACAATCAAACAAATAAACTCACACTCGCATTTATAATAGTAGTTAGGTGGCAGGCCAAAGGCAAGAGCTTTTAAATTTGCAAATTAAAAGCATCAGAACCTACCAAACAGTTATAAATTAAATGAGTAAATTTTTTTTTATAACCAATTATAAAAGTAGCATAGGTCATGCTACAAACATAAAGCTTCTTTTATAATTGGGTATCTAAATTCGAATAACCTATTATATATTTACATGATTTCGTTATATTCAATTGTTTTAAATATTTATGATTTATTAAAGATAAAAAATTTAATGTTATTATTGCTTGTTTATTATATTCTTTTAATTATTTATGATTAAGTTACTTACATACTATTATTAATTTATGTGAATATTCGCATGTCTAAAAATTGACGGAAAATGTTGAGAATATCATATTTTGTAACATCATATTGTACCTACATATATTATGGCAAATAAATCATCTTTTATCTTTATTGTGTCGCAGTGGCACACAGATGGTCAGACACAATGGATTTTTAATTAGGTATGTTTGGTTTTCTAAAACATAGGATATTAAAAATGGTAGCATAGGTATCAGATAATTTAGTAAGCACCAAGATAGGACATGTGATACCTAACTTATTAACTATTTTAGATAATTTTATATAATACCTACCTACCTACAGGTTTATGATATTTTGCATTTAAGTAGTACGTTGTCCCCACACCCTCTTACCAAAGACTGAAAATTGGGGCAGGCCAACAGTTAAAAAGCGTATCTATACTACTATTATAAAGCTGAAGAGTTTGTTTGTTTGTTTGTGTGTGATATACAAGGCATTCTAATTTTTAAAAAGACAACTCCTGCAATCTGTATTATTCCTGTGTCAAAAAGAGCAGCGATAGCTCAGTGGGGAGACCAATAGACTGCAATGCAGAGGGTCTCGGTTTCGAACCCACGTCGCGCGCCTCTGATTTTCGGAAGCTATATGACTTTTCGAAATTATGTGCGTATTGATTGACAATTATCGCCTGCTCCGTGCCTCGGAGAGCACGTTAAGCCGTCGGTCCCGACTGCCATGAACATCTATGGCAGTCGTTATTGGGAGAGTGTCGACACAAAAGATCCCACCGGGTCGAAGTGTCGCTGGTCTGCACTGACTGGCCCCCACGTAAGATAAGATTCCTGTGTCGCGGGGACTTTACAAACATTCAAACAACGGACACAAAGAACACCTAGACTCGGAACAACCATTTGTTGATCACACAAATTTTTGTACCGTGTGGGATTCAAACCCACAACACTTGGCGCAGAGGTAGCAGCGAGACGACCACTTAAACCAATAAGCCATCCGTGCAGAGGGTTTCGAAAATTAAAAAAAAAGATTTTGGAGACATTTGTTGTGTAGTTTTTCCACTTAGGTATGGTAGTGGCAGCACTTGCACAAGCACAACAGGGTTAACAAGTTCTAATCGGTTCGATTCACAGTTTAAGTAAGGTTTTATTGGGTCATTCTACCAGGCTAATCTAGAAATAGTTGCATGTAGGCTGAAATTGGGCTTCGTAGACGGTTATAAGCTTGACCCTATTACGTGGACTTTTACTACACTCACACATCGACTTATATGTAAATAAAGTATATCTACCTACGCTTTATTTAATACACTCACCTACTTGAAAAGTACAAACTCTACCTCACGATTTAGGCATTATAGGCATGATACTAGGTATATCTAGGCATAACAAAGAAACCCTGAGTTGTAGTAAAAAGAAAGTAATTTATATCTCATTAAGCACACCTCTCTATTAAAATACACAGTTCAGTTGCGTTTCTTTACTTGAAAAGCTGCACACGAGTGGTTCCCTCATAAATTAAGCGAGTACAGTGCAGTAACATCGATTATTTACTGCCACATACCTTCGAGATAATCTTTACTAAGTGCAGGTTTTAGTGGCCGTGGCCCGAAGCGGTACGCCACTTCACTTTATGGTAAGTTAAGCAAATATTAATGACGGTGAATTTATGACACTCTAAACTAAAGGTGCCGTGATCGTCAGCCTCTTTCGCTGGCGCACAAGGTACTTTGTTTAAGACTACGTACCATGTGAAGTGTTTGTTTTATGTATGTTCGTAGCCTGTAATGTTCGTACATGATACATATTTCTATTACTGGTTGTTCCGTATTGATCCTATGACGTCCTATCCTATTTCTTTATTCGTCCTAAACTAGTATGCCTAACTGATCCGATTACATCATTTTAATAAAGTATTTTTATTTAACCGAAATGCGTTCCTTACTCTACCCGTGGCAAATATTACCGAAAAAAGTATGGATAGCAAATCAACCCTTGGGTTTGTAATAGTAGGTTAGTAACAGTGCTGTAAAAAAAATATATAGCCTATGTTAGGTACTCGGTGTTAATAAAGATTTCAAATGATGAACAATTTTATAATCGGTTGAGCAAATCTTGATACCTATTGATTACAAAAACAGTAATTTTTGTTCAGACCGTCACACAAACCTTTAGAGCTTTTGGGTAATTTCGTAATCGGTTGAGCTAGGAATACTTACAGGATGAATAAAGAATTAAAAATTATGTAATTGCTGTCAGTTGAATAAGGAACGTAAATAGGTTGAGTTAGGAAAAAAAACAGTTTATGATGAAATGTCATTGGATGACGCCGGCGAACTTTCTCAGACGAAATCACGGATGTTTTGTAGCTCATTTAAGTCTACCCTAAAGTAAGATGCATCCATACTTATAGAAAATTATGTGTCAACACATAGGTAACTAAAGTAATTGGTAAAGGTCTAAGGATTGTAGCAAGTGAAAATCAGACATAGCTGCTTACGCTTCAGTAAATAGGAGAGCCTACGGGTGTTTGTTTACGATTCACGAATGACGGATGATCTCTATGTGATACGAAAGATTTATTTAATCAAATCGAGTCTGTCATCGAAATTTTAAGAAAACAAGTTCCTGTTATATATAGCAAAGTAAAAATATTACTAGGACAAGATGGCGTATCTTCGCCTGACGATATTTTTTCTTATAACCCATAGTTTAAATATTGAAGAGTATTTGATGTTAGTAACTTGATCCATAAATTAACCGAAGTCAGTGTAGAATTAAAAATAATAGCAATATGATAAATCTATGGTTTATTGTTAATCTAAGTTTTCGTCTTGTATCCAGAACTAAACCTAGAATCGTTTTCATCCACGTTTTATAGTCATGGCAGAAATATAAATCCACAAAGTTAATTATAAGACACTAGAAACTTTCGAAGCATAATAATTCTTATATTCAATTAAAACTAACAACTTTTGTTCTCCGACCTAAATTACTTTTAACTTTTTCCATAAAAAGATTATTAATTTTATTCGTCTTTATTCCTCTGTGAAACAAGCCAGCAGTGCAATTGACGTCGCCTTGCTGCGAATTAATTGATGCTTGAAGTTATAAATAAGCAGCGCTAGGTATATCTGTACCAAATAGTAAGTAACATAGTAGGTATGGTATTGTAGTTCTATGTAATTAAGAGAAGAAAAAGGTAATGAGAAAATTAAAAATAGTGAAATTTTGATATTTGGTATAGGTACCTATATGGCATCCATTGCTGAATTACAGATTTTACTTCTTAAATAGGATGACAGCTTTTTTTTAAACTAAAATGTTTTATGAACAAATCCCTTATATTAACCGTAAAACTTTATACGTATATTATGTATAAAATTTACATTTTAAATATTTTATAAGTACCGTAGTAGTATTTCAATTAATACGTAGGTAATTGTTTGTATTTATAGATATGAATTAGCTTTATTATCATTGTCATATTTATGGTGAATAAGGTTTCTAGGGTTTATGATCGGTGTGCTGTTAGTAGGTACAATGTTATTTTTCTCTTACGCTGGTGAGTGATACCACTGATTTTGCCAGCGCCAGTCGATTTGATAGTCATCGTGATAGCATATAAACATAAAAATATGATAGAGCCGTTATCTATGCAACAGTATAAAGCTTCACAAAGCATACCATGGCAATTAAAACTTTATTTTCTATTCTAAATGTTCATAAATGTGTATAGACTTCCGATTCATTTTCACTTTGCCTGTCAGCTATATCTCCATGTGCCTATAAGAAGTTTTACTATCCATCGTCGAGCCTATTTAGCATAGAGCATTTGCAGGCGAAAAGCTACCAGTTACAAGTAAGAATTATAGCTACCAATAAAAATATATATTTACTACGGGCGGCTGCGTACGCCACGCGGCGTAGAGGGCAGGCGGAGGTGAAGCTGTGAGCGACTGTCGTCCACCGCGGTTCTACTATCGCGTGATTGATACGCAATAAACTGAATTTATTACGATACCACTATAAACGCACGCCCGAATGGCTAATCATCTATTAATCGCAATTTAACGCATCAACACTGTCAAATAATACTTGAAAGAACAAGCGATAAAAGTTTATTGCGCACTCGTGACGAAGCGCGGTGTATGCGATGCGCGGTGTGTGCCGGCCGTGGTCCAGGCTCTAGCGACGAGTAGGCGCCGCCTTAATTTGCTCCAATCGCGGCCGTGTAAGGCGACACTATAAAAAATGCATAAAACCACACGGAAGGACTCACAATGCTCCATAACCTACCGCAAAAGTTTGACATTACAACGCGATTGTTTCTTTGTTTATCGTATAAAATTTATAGGTGCCGCTTACCGTTTACGAGAGCACGGCTATGGACGTTGAACTTTGAATCGCTTGATTACGGTTTTTTAATGGTTGAGCGCGAATATTCGTTAATATTTCATTGTTGGTTGATGCATTGTATTCGAAGGCTGCGGGCGTGCCTGCCCGCCTAATGTAATCTACACCTGCTTGGCAGGCATTCGATCGACATGCTTACCTTTTACTGTAATTTCAGATTACTGGTGCCTACATCGGGCCCATTTAGGATCGAATTTGAAACCCTTTAGGGCAAGAAAACGTGGCTTTAACTCGCACCTTGTTAAGTAGATATATAGAGCGAAAGTGAAATAGAGATAATGAACAATTTTCATACGTGACTGGATTTATTATCCTTTGGCCGCTTACAGCTATAAAATAAATGGCTGGAATAACGCATAACCTTTGTATATTTACTTGTTTAGTCAGCAAATGTAGATATACATGTAGGTATATTTAAAACAATATTTCTATGGTATGGTAGGTAAGTAGGTATATTTAACTACTTAAGCGTGTGACTAATTTTCTACAAATAACAACTCTGTATGTATATTTTAACCATACTATTTTTAGGTGTAAATCTTTGAAAACTTAAAATGTCTACCTTTAATTAAAAAAATTGTTTCAATATAAATGGTGGTACGAATAGTGTGATGTAAGTTTGTAAAGCAAGGCTCGGTGTAATGATTTGCAATGCCCACCGTAATTAACAGAATAGACAATAAGGTTAAAAAACAGGATGCAATAAGAACTAACCAACCATTACATACAATTACCTATAGGCTACAGCCAGTCTAAGTGAAGCGCGTAATTCACTTTAGTATTTTATAGTTATAAATTCCAATTTAAATACACCCACTTTCCAATTTACGCTTTTTATCATAGAAATAAACACGAGTATTTTTAATTATAGGTAGAACGTATAACAAAGGCACGGTCATATTTTATCGTTGTAATAGTTGTACATAACACTAACATGTATGTAGATATCTATGGAACGTACGAAGTAAGGCTATAGCTACGTACGAGTACGGTAGTGTATCGTACATAGTAGGTACTAACAATAGCGGGTCCACTTGATACAGTATATTCGACTGTATTTTCGCCCACCTATAAACAAGTACAAATGCGTATATTACGGCTATTAGATACGTAATATCGTTTCATTCAAAGGCGTTCCATTGGAACGTATCGCGATCGCCCAAACACCGGTTGTTTAGTGATGTTGTAAATCAAATCATCAATTATCGACAAGCGTTTACCTCGTGACGCCGCCGTGTAAACAATCTGGACATTAAAACTGCTGCTACCTACCTTTTACGACTATTCAATTTGGGGGAAAATCGATTTTATTCGCTTGCTTTTCAATCGATACATGGGTAAAGTCGCTCGAGATTACAGCGATTTGTGTTTGGGTTACGATTTTTTTACCGCTGCGAGGAAGTGGTTGGCGGATACAGCTCGAACGCGGAAGAGATGCGTGTCTGGGGTAAACAACGGTGCTGTAAACTAACGTTTATTTACATAAGCCTATCCTACACATCAATCTTGAGACGTAATTACAGACAATCTGGAAAGGGTTTTAATCTCAAATGAGAAAATATAATAAACAATTGGATTGGTCGTATCAAATTGCATAATTGATTGCCATTGTACCTATATACAATGGTGAACTCATTTAAATTAAGAAGTAATTTCTTTAGAGCTGTATAATATTTATAGAAGAATAGATATCCTAGGTGATGCTATCAGTGTCTTTATTTATCTATCATGTTAAGCGAGATCTATGTACCTATATACAACAATTAGCATTATTTCAAATGTAGGTAGGTAAGTTGAAAGATTCATTTACCTATATGTAGGTATGTAGCTACTAGATTAACGAAGAAAGCAGCGGCAATAAAATTCATAGTACGCTACTCACCATTAAGAAATTCTATTTAAAAGCGTGATTTCACAACTAATTACGCCAGTATTAAACGCACTTTTCACTAATTAAAGCCCATTTAAATTGGAACAAAAGCAGATATAAAATCACTCTTAATTCTCGCGAGTGTGACCATCGGAGTCATCAAGTCAACTGACTCTATGTGGCTCAGCAATTGTGTCACATATTTATGTCGCTTACAAAACACTAACAAATTGATATGTTTATCTACAAAGGACTATAAATTCATTCAGGACGGGCCCACCCTTTAGCGAGGGGATCCACCCTACTTATTTAAAATTGCAAAATATTACATAAATAATAAAAAACCGGCATTCCCCTTGATGTCCCCTGGTCTATCTCTTAGATAGATGTAATTTTGGCTAACTCATAGTTCCGGGGAAATGGTCTGTAAAGCTCGCTTTGAGATTTAAATTTGTATCATACATTATTCATTCCACATAAACAGGCATCCCATATAAAAAATATTTTCAAGTTTATGGATAAAGCACTGAATCTTCAAATATCTATCGTAGAGATATTAATGTCATATTGAGAACATTTTATTATATCAATCTATACAAGCATTGTGGTATAAATAATATCAGATGATACTATTTTAGAAAGACAAGTCTCTATTGTCAGACATTAAAGAATTACATGATTCAAATATAAATGTGATATATTATCCCACGTATTTATTATTAGTAACAATGCAGGATTTACAATATTCACCAACCACTCAATCACGTCATCGCCTATATAAAATAACACAATGGTCAAATAATATATCAAACAATCCGCCCGGAAAACACTTTTCCTTTATGAACGTAATAATAACCCGCACTGGATTCACAGCAACCCATTCCCATACAATTTTGAGTTAACCCTAAAATGACGGTGCCATTAAAAAATCAAACCGTGACAACCCGAATAGGGGTGTCCTATATTTTAATTTAGTGTTATATTTGATGGGAAAAGTTGAATTGTTCCTGCGTGGGTATATAATAATCGTAATTTTAATTAGTCGCTTGAGAATTTGGTGTAGAGATTGCTTTTTATATTAATTGAGAATACAGTTTACTGAGTGCAATTACTATCTACGCCAGCAATAAGATATAACTGGTAACATTGTTTCTTAACCAGGTATTTTGTTTAATCTCATGGAAAATCTGCGCTGTAGATCGTTCTTTTCTAAAGGGGCTCTTTAATATTCAAGAAATATATAATATGTAGGTAATCAAAAGTTTATATAAAGATTAGTGACGATTATCGTTATTAAAGTATGTACGTAGGTATAATAAATTATGTTTAAGGTTGAGCTACAATTTTCGCTATTAAAATCAAAATAGCCGCGGAAAAATATTTTACTCTACAATACTAAAGTGATTCGACGTATTCAGAAATGCAGACATAAACTGGCTACAATTTTAGATAGGCACGTATGAAACAAGAGAGGATACGGATATAACGATGGGTCTATATTTAAATTTTGGTTTTTGTTTCCCTAGTTGTTGGGGCCGGCGGCGGCGGGCCGCGGGGTACTAATTCTGTTCGTTTACGAGCGGCCAGATCAGCCGCTCCAGATGCCTGCTCCCACGCTACAACAATGTCCCTTCACACTGGCGTGGGCGATGCCGGTACGACGAACTTACACTCGATTTGATCGCTTATATACAAGCCGTAGAGCTTTTTGATACGCACACCGCTAATCTATACAAATAAATAAAATTGACGTGTCTGTTTGTAATTTCAAAATAACAGCTTTTTATCTAATGCATTTGAAAGTATATAAGGTACCTATACGAAAATATCTATTTTTAATATTTTTGTCTGTCTGTCTGTTTGTTCCAGCTAATCTCCGAAACGGCTGAACCGATTTTGCAGGACCTTTACTGGCAGATAGCTGATGTTATAAGGAGTAACTTAGGCTACTTTTATTTTAGAAATAAAAACAGGGTTCCGCGGAGAGAAACACTTTTTAGTTAAAGTCTACGCGGACGAAGTCGCAGGTAACTAGTTCTCAATATAGAAAAAAAAAAATTTAAACATTTTTAAGTGGCTGTAAAGACAGTTAAATCTCCTTAGGTATTATACGATTGTAACATGCGAAATGAAATTTATTTATACGATATAAAAGTAAATTAGGTAATTAGAATCAAAATAACAAGTTTGACAATGAAATGTTTCCACACTTCATAAATTACTTTTTATTCTTAATTAGTTATTCTGTTAGCACAATAATTGCCTATTCTAATGACGCACAACTACAATAGCGGAGGCAACAATAAAACATTAGGTATACGATTGTAAAGAACCGGAGCTTTATCGTTGTCGAGTCATTGTCCATGTGAAAGGTCCTTACCCCTATCATATCCCTCCTACACCTCTCGATGTTTGGAATATTATGGTTCCAGAGCCGAATAATTTATCGATATTACTACCCACTAACGAAATGTTTGGGGACATTCTGATTGGGTTTAAACACGGCCTACCGATACGCAGTGTAGATACCCACTTAAGTGGTTATATATGTATCGATATCTCACTTACCTGTTAGATATTTCTGTTTTTAAAGTTTGTAGGTAATTTATGCATTCAGATTAACCAGTTAGAAGTTAAATAAATAGAAGTATTATTAATAATATCGGACGTCTGTAAATATATTTCATTTAGTTGTAAGGTTTGAAATTACCATGACTTTTCTATCAGAAAACGTAATACTTGTTTTATGTAGATATATAATGCATATAAAATCTCTACTTTCTTCTATATACCTATCTAATAAGTTGTTAAGCAAAGTTCTATTTAAATATAAAATATATAAAGTTATAGAAACCATTTCTCTTTTTATAAACGACAATACGAAAATGTTAAATTTGTTTGTGTGGAAGTGTATCTATTTAATTTCCTTGTCTAGGTATAACTGTAGGTACTTTTTTAATATAACGTATGACCACAACAACGGCAAATTAAATTTAGATAAACATTGTCGTTTGTTCAATCAGTAAACACTTTTTAAGGTAGGCAGTCTACACAAAGCACAAATGCAATAACTATATTACGCATACTCACACTCTTCAAGTATTAAAATAATATTTTTCACTAGTGGTATAGCGGTGAGATGACTATTTCCAAATTTGTAGAAAAATTTAACAGTTCACAACACCAATACCTACCTAAGTCATTAAGAAGCTATTTAATTATAAAGAAATTGTTGAACGAATCTAATCTAATGAGAATGTTATAAAAAAAATCGTAATAGTTGAATCCAAATATTTCGAAAGTTTACATTCCGCTATTACAAAATAGATCAAAGTGTTCTCTAACACTAAATGTTATTGTTACAGACTGTATAATGACTAATGAGAGTATATTTATCGCAATAATAACACAGATTATTAGATTTCACTGCTCCTGCAATTGTAAGTTGCAGTGAAAGGCTATGAAACTTTAACGTTGAATTAAATAACGTTGTAAAACTGGCACGCGTCAAGCAAATCATAATGCATAAAGCTACCTATACGTTATAAATCTCAACTTTTTATGTACCATTAAAACATTTTATTAGTTATTAACACGTGTTAAACGGTTAAAAGACTAAAACATTTGTAGAAAAGTCGGGTCATTAACATATGTATGATATACTTGTGAACTGCTGCCGTTGCTTCAGCTTCTCCCACTAATTATGATGAAGAGACGCACTAAAAATAATCCTCAGTAGTAAATACAGACTTAAATATATTACGCCTGTAAGCCGCGTTCATTTTAAAGAACATGTTTAAACCAAATTGATCGTCTAAGTCCAGAGCAGTCCCTTAGTAAAAATATGTACTGTCATATATCAAAGCAAGTCATTTCGACGTGAACAGGTCGATATCTAAGGGCTTCTAATTTATCTTAATATTGGTTTTCACAATTCATAGAAGACTCTATATGGAATGCATAGTTGTAATTTTGTTAAAAGTAGTTATCCTTCTCATTCGTCATTATCAGCGCTTGGTGAGTAAAGAATATAGGTACTAATCCCTACCGATAAATGGTAAGCCTTAAAGTTAAATACAAAAATAAGGCTGACTTCAATCAATGTGGTTTCAATGTATATAATATTTTGATACTGGTTACGTGCATACGTGACAGCAATAAAGGTTTTGAAACACAGCACGTATCTTATGTAGCAATCATTATTACTTGTAAGCAGTAAAGTAAATCTCAAACTTCATTATAGGCAGATTACCAATTATGTACAAGTTGTTTTAAGTCAGGATACATGAAGGCAATCATTTCCTATCGTTGTAGCAATTATAGAAATACATCAAAGCGTACGTACCACTACTAATTGTTTAATAGAGTCACACAGTTTCGTAAGCTGTAAAAAATCTAGCTACTAAACTGTTATAAGCATTACTTAACACGATAATATCAAATTAACATTAATAACCGGCATAAATCAATTATTCGTCTCAAGCAGTCATCGACTTTTAAATCGTAATAAAATGTACAAACGGCAGTCAATTTATTTATTGCCTTAAAGTTGTAAAACGATATTACACGCTATAATGACGTGTGTTATTGGCATTTATTTCAACCATTTTACCATCAATGACCACTTATTCAAACTTTATGTTTATTGTTTAATTAAAAACAAATTAGTTACACATAAACAAACGTTGAAACTGCATAAGTTAGCAGACTAGTGTTAATAGTATAGGGCTTATGTATATGCTGTATGAACACCAGGCGCCTTTCACTAACGAAATCCTGAAGGAGTAACAGAGGTATTAATACTATTATAAGCCAGTATTTCAATAATGATAACGATGCAATTGAATATGTAGTTTTGTTGCTGTACATTGTACTGGTTTAGCAAAAACCGTGACTAGTACAGTCTCCAGGATCTTCAATGTACTTATTTCAAAAATGAAAATCTAAGTAAATAAATCGTGCTCGAGCAAAATTTTCTCACGATGCTAAAACTCGGTTTAACGTGTTTTAGTAACTTTATCACCGTATATACTGACCATTATTTAGACTCGTCAGGTTCACAGGGTCTCACATAAGGCAACATTGTTGTCCTGCACATGCGCCGGACCTTATAAATTTGCGTCTGATTTATTTATTACTCGCACAAAATGTCAACAATGCAACGTTAAAAGTGAAACTATAAAGTATTGTGCAAGAAAGGGTGTCCGAGCATTGTGAACGCACCCTGTTATGCAAATGACTACGCTGAAACCGAAAGTGTAGCTACAGCCTAACAAAAGGCCGGGCCTTGCGTAACCTTTACATAAATCGTCGATACGCATTAGGCAAATTACCGGTGCCTTTATACATTTTGAAAAACCAGACAAAACGAGTTCAGTATCGGCAAAAAAATACCCAAAATATCGACTGCATTATCTTTCCTCCAAGTCGTTAAACCTCAAAGGGTGAAATTTGCATAATATTGAAATAACTCTTTCTGGTGAAATATTTTGGCTTTTGTGGTAATTCTTACTTTCGTTTTTGGCTGAGAGTATTTAATGTAGTTATAGTAAGAGTTTGGGTTTCGTTGGCATCGGTTGAGTGCGTGATTTTCAATCGTTTAGATAGCGATTCAGGCGGTGGTGCGGTGCGTTCGTGAATCGGTTTCATGAGAAGCGATCGTGTCGTACATAGTTCGATAAGTCCGTTACCGGTCGTTGTGATTTATATTCAGGTGTGTTCGTGTTACCGGATAGTTAAGTTTTTACTGTCACGATACTGGGCCCGGTGAGTGTATTCTACGATTTGTTTATCGGTACCGGCAAGGCGACGACAGCCGACGACGCGGTATCAGACCTGTATGTACCTCCGATCTCTTTATGTATAAGTGTTAAGTTTAGTACCCCATTTATTGCTTTTTGACTGTGTCATAGTACTGGTATCGGGACGGGTAGGTATGTATAGAAACGCGTAAGAGCCCTCCCGTGAGAAAATCTTATATTTATTTTTATTAAGTGTGTAAGTGAGGGAAAGTTGATGTCAGAGTTGGGCAATGAATGCCCATAAATATGAGAGCTGTTAATCTTAGAATTACAGTTGACAGATACTATATCTACGTACTTATCTTCATATTCAGTGTCGTAATTTACTCATTTCAATACATCTAGTCACTCTGAAGCATACTAGATAGCTTTTCTTTGCATTTTCACTCAAGAAATTCATGCGTTTTTATAAAGTCTTTTATGCAGATTTCTTTATTTTCTGTGTTGTTGTTGTCGCACATTTTACGAAATAACATTAAAATGGAGAAGTACATTTTTTTACATTGCCAAAATTGTTTATACTAGCAATTTTTTTTTTATTTGGTTCACCAGCAGTTGCATACACAATTACTTACACTTAATACAAACTTATAGAAAATAACATTGTGTAACAATTACTTGTAGGTAAACACCACATGAGTTATTTAAATGTTAACAAAATAAAGTTATACCTAATCTAAACACGGTTGCTAATATAACACAAGAATAAAAAACTATGTATGGTAAAAACAAAATATACAAAAATAACACAGAAAAGTACAAAGATAGAGCCAGCTTGTTGTAATTTTAAATTATTCTGACAAGGATGATGACAATAATTTCAACTAATTCTATAAAGATAAAAATATTAAATATCCGGCAAACATTTGAGGATATTAGATTTTTGATTTGCAACAGAGTCATGGTGTAGGTCAATTTGATCGCTGCAGCCATTTATAACTTTACAAAGTCTGCCATATAGTGAATTAGTACTGTTCGCCTAAGCGGAAGACATAGTAGAGTGATAGAGGTTCGCGGAAGACTAGACGGCGCACGAATATTGCACAAAGCTAGCAGTTCGGGACACTGAATACAGTTTTTAAGATTTTTACTCCTAAATAAGCATCATTCAGGCGTCTCCGTTTGTCAAGAGAGCTTAAGGAAAAGTGTTCTAATCTAGCTTTGTATGAAGGATTATTTTGACACTCCCTTAGAAAACGCGAGGTGCCAAAGAAAGCGCTTCTGAACACGTTCGATGCGTAAACTATGTACGGCATAATGTGGCCGCTAGACTACGCTACAATATTCTAACATACTCCTAACCAAACTGTTATAAAGGATAATTTTTGTTTTAGGCTGATGAAAATGCTTGCAATTTCTTATTACGAAGCCTAACATTTTAGATGACTTTTTTATTATATTATCTATGTGAGAGACAAAAGTTAATTTTTTAATCGTACACGACGTCAAAATCACGTATAGTGTCTACTTCATTTATTGAATTTGCATTTATTTCATATTTAGATTTAATTAAATAATTTTTCTAGTAAATTTGATATGATAACATTTTTATTTAAAAACAATTTATTATTATTGCACCATTGTATAAGTCTGTTTAGATCGCTCTGTAGAAACAATAGATACGTCTTCCTTAGATGAAACTATTCTTACAAATTTAAGATCATCATCATACATAAAGATGTCAGAGTGCTGGAGACACGTAGGCAAATCATTTATAAAGTAGTTAAATAAAACTGGCCCTAGATGTGATCATTGCGGCACACCAGAAGATATATTATGCACAGTTGATTGAAATCCATTTACTATGACATAAAATGATCTATCAGCTAAATATGAGCTCACCCATTTCAGCAAGTTGCCCGTGATATGCTCTCAATTTGTGTATTAGTATTATATGGGAAACTTTATCAAAAGTTTTACTAAAGTCAGTACAAATTACGTCTGCTTGGTGACCTGAATCAATAGCTTTACTTAAGACCTCAGTAAATAATACCAAATTCGTGCTCGTGGATCGTGCACTGAGAAATCCATGTTGGTGGTCACTTAAGAAAAGCTTCAAATGGTTTTGAAAATACGGGCAGATAAGAGATTCAAATAATTTAGCAAATGTTGAAAGTATTGAGATAGGTCTATAATTGGATATGCTATCATCGTCATTTACTTTATGAATGGGAACTACCTTCGCTGTTTTCCACTTAGACGGAAATACTCCTGTAGATAAGGATTTCTGAAAGATTAACATGAAAGGGCAGATTAACTCAGACGCGCATGAAACTATGAAAAATTGAGGTATCCCATCTGGTCCTGCACCTTTTTTACAATCCAGACTTTTTATTTTATTAAGTAGCCTCTACTTAGTAAATTGAACTTATAACTGGACTAGTTAAGCATTGGCTGTAATTTTGTAATATTTGTAAGTAGTTAGAGACTTCATGATCATATTCAATGTTTGAATCAGATATACAGGTAAACTGAGAAAAATACGAGGCTAATAATTGACAAATCTCTGTACCATCTGATGTGGTTGTTACTTCGTCTGTCATTGTCATAGGGCAAGTGCTATGTCAATATACAAGATACATTGTCGTGATAAAATTTCGGTATAGATAGAAATGAATAAATTAACAAATATTTTTTAATATATACATTAACAATCTTAAAATCGTAGATTATTTTCTGTAGGTAATATGATCGATTTTGAAAACTGGTATTATTTTAATTTACTTTAGTCTCATCTATTAAGATTTACCTATTTCGTACCACGATACATTTTTTTAATACGACTTTGGCACAAAACTGTCTATGCCTCGCCCGATTGTAAACGGTTATAATTGCCTATGAAAGCTTGCGACAGGAAGAGTATCACTCGCATGATCTTTAGATCATTCTGGCTGCAACACAATGCCTTCTTAGGATGCCTGGAAATCTTATTCACCGGAGAAACACAATATAAAGTTATTTGGCGGCGATGTTGTGCTGGATAGAGATATTTTTTCAGATTGAAACTCAAGTGATGAGCGAGGATCGCCCTGTCTTCTGCCCTTCATATATTATTCCTGTTTTAGTTTATGTATTGATGCGTAAAGTGTTTAGGTAACAAGACAGCTATTAACACAAAAATTTAACTGAACAAACAGCAGCGTCTTTTTGTATCTACCAAAATTAGATTGATATGAAATCTTATTTGCAAACTCAAAACCATTTTCTAATTATCAAATAGTGGTTCCTACTGGCCCATATTAAAATTTCATATTAATATATTTTATTGGGTATATACAAAAGATGACCTGTGTTTCGCTTATTTAGTTCTTTTTTCCCATAAACATGAACACAAAGCAGAAAGAAACAAAGCCTTCTTGTTTCGCCGCAATAATAAGATCAGGAGAAACACTACTTGTGCAATTTAGTCCTACGTTCTACAACTACATTTGCAACCAGACGAGAAGTGTAACAACCGCAACACGAGCGACTCAATCCAAAATGGCGTCTAAAACCGCAGAGAGCCATTCATCAGGGGAGTTGTCATAAAATAGAATTACTGGACGGATCACAGGCTGTCTCGTCCATGATTACTACGAATCATCATAAATCAATCCCTCAGAGACCCGCAGCTAGCTAATTGTACTAGATATCTATAATAAATCAAATATTTCGGTAGTGTGCGGGCACAATTTTTTATAGGTCTCTCCGTTGGTTTTTCGGTCGGCTTTGTATGTCGTAAACCACTGAAACTTTCTGGCAGATTAACGACACGGTTCTTAAAGGAATTTTTTCGCTGTTCGGTCCTCTGTAATGTGATACCTACCTATTTTCGTTATGAAACAAATAAATGTTGACCTCGGATGGACATGACTGCTCGACTAAAATTTATGTATGTGATATATCAAATACATATCCTGACTAATATTATAAACGTAGATAATGGTGTTTATTTGTGTCTCTCACGATAAGAATACCAACGAGACGACATAATTTTATTTGTGGTATCGAGGTACGTGGCAACGACATAGTTGAAAATTAAGAAAATCTTGGATTGTTTTGTTTGAATTATATGTTAAAGTTATCAAATGAAGTAAAGAATTGGATAAATTATGGTACCTACTAGCTCTAAAAATGTTTTATATACTTTAGCTAGTATTCAATCATTTCCTTTAGCAATCGGCTAGAAATATACAGTTCTTCTTTGTTTGAACGCACATCCGTAGATAAAAATGCGGAAGAGTAAGATGAATAAATAATACAACCTTACACACCTGGTGTGATTATTTCGCATAATTTATTTCTTAACTCATAGCATATTAATTTAAAAATCATATTCTTTGTTATGCAAATCGTATACCTAGTAACTACATAATTAATTTAAGTCTATGCTTATTATCAAGCTAATGTATAATGTTTACGATCCTTTTACGTATTGAACAACGTTTTAAACGTAGAACAATATGGCTGTATAGCACCTCCGAACAAAACTTTGATAAACCAAAAGATTTTAATTTAACGCTTGATTACATTTCATTATGGGACACAATGTGTTGTAACACATACTACGCGCTCGCTATCAATCCAATTTCGTTGTTTAATTACTGTAACCATTCTACTATACAAACACTTGAACAAACCTAGCCGGGGCGGGGGATATACGTACCTAACATCTATAGTGGTTATTTCGCACCTACAAACTCATCGTGGAGTTAATCCCACGTAATTGACTCTCACTGAGAAGGCAATAAATGGTTATTGACTGTGCCAATAAACTCTCTCAATTAATACCTCAGCGGGCTCTCGAATAAATCTCTATGTAGGTACTATAAAAATCCGCCGTTGCAATAACAGAATCGGTCAGGCTTTGTCCGAACTAAATATGCCTTTAGATAAAGTGATTTAAACTGAGAATAAAGTTTTAGGTATATCATATTGATATCGAGCAATATATACCCAAAACACTGATCGCCTTTAGTAAAGGCACAAGCATGTGTCAACAAGTTCAGGTCCACGTGATGAACTGTGTATGTGTGTGAGATCGTAGTGACATATAATTTTGTATTAGTGTGAAATAATTGCGTTTGCATAGATATTGCCACAAGTCCCTATACCTAAATGTAAGTCAAGATACGTTTTAAACTAAAATGTATAATTACTTATTTTTTAACAGCACTTTAAAGACGATATTGTGAAAATATGCGCATCTGATAATAGTATCTTGTCATACAAGAAACGCTACGTATGACGTAGTTAAAGTACAGCGTATATAATGCCGTGGACGACGGAATAAGTTACAATATAAAAGTTATGTATTACGGTGTCCCAATTTTGCGCTGTTGGAGTGGAACCAAATACTACACGAGTGAATACGTTCTACTTCAGTGTAAATACAGATGTAACGATTAGGTAAATCGTGTTACTCAAACAAAATAATATTAGTATTACATATGCTTTTACAATTTACATAAGCTGCCAAGCCTGGCGGAGTTGGATAGCGCTAATAATTCAATTTTCCGCACGAAGGAAGAGTATAATGAAATGAACCAATTTCATTATGTATCTACGTATACATACATCTGTACGGTTCTTTACGGTATTGTACTTTCCAATTGAATTTCCAGTCGCACTCTGGCTGTACCTACTCACGTACATTTTACGCTGAGTCTCTAAAAGATTCAGAGGCATAATTCAGGAGTGGCCATTATCTTTCCAAGCTACGGATACGGGCGCACTGAATGCCGACAACGCTCTTAGACCGTAAATAAGTCTGGCGTTTTGAGAACCTCGCCTAGCATTTTACGTGCATTGGCAAATACTTACGTACAATGCGACAATAAACCTTATGGAATCCCAAATGCGCTAAATAAAGGTCACCGGCGACACTAAATTATACTTTATTGCTCGCATGAAACGGTCCAATTTTCTGTGTCAGCTTTCAATACGGGCTTGCAACGCCACGCCAGCAATGGCGACTCACGATTCGAAAACAGATTTATGATCGGCACGATAACGGGCTTGCGATAAAAATTTTACCATACCAAGGAGCACGTAGGTTGCACTGCTCGCAGACAAATTTAGAACGATGTTAAAAGCACGTACGACGTGACATCGAGTTATAGAGGACGTTTATATTTACCTACTAGCATTCATGCAATCATAGTATTCTCAGTAAGATATGTTTTTCATTTTAATAAAAGAATATTCTCACTGCCAGTATTTATCATGCGAATGTATATAATCTAACACAATGTAAAAATCTTATAGTACCTACAATTCAAAGCTAGACTAACTTAAATGAAAACCATACTTTAGTCAAGGTATGAAGTACTAGTAATAGAGTTATGTAAATAAGACAATTTTACAAAACCCTTTCAGAGGTCGGCTATTATACCGGACTATTTTAAAACTAACAAAGTAATATGAAAAAAATGTCAAAGTGTTCTTGTCCTTCTGCCGATCGTTGAAACATAATAGAGGTTTGGAAACCACGTGCCTGACTAAGGTATTAAAAATTGCTTAAGGCGAGTAAAGGCACTTCAGACCCTTTCAAATATATATGTAAGAAAATTTTGTTGTTACTTACGCGTATTATTGGTGATTATATCTTAAAATAAATTAAATATTCCTCGTACCTTTTGGATGAAATTAAAATTTATCCCTTACCGAAGGTTAAGGTTAAAAATCTGCTGGTTTCTCAACCAAAATCATAAAAGCTAATAATTAATTTTATGGTTATTCTTCATATCAACCTGTACAAAGCCCTGAGCCCTCAAACCCAGTACACTTAAACAGGTTGTTCATATACACCAAAGGAAGGCGCAATCCTTTAGGTACAAACGTGCAACACGACGATTTCCTTGCAACCTCACGAGCTCCAGTCGTGGCAATTAAACATTTCAATACGTGTAACATGACAGTGGTGGTCACGACACGATTAGCTATCAGTACTAACATATACAACACACAAGTATATATTCATAAATCATGATGAAATTTGAAGAAAGTATTTAAGGCCATGAAATAAGCTGGCATGGGCGTGTATGGATGTGTCACCACGACTAATGCGCCGAGGTAAATAATGCCATAATTCACGCAGATTTTTAACTGATTTGGTCTTTTAGATTTGTAATTTTTATGCCTCACTAACGACTTGGAGAGTTGGCATTTACCTCTCTACTGTCATCATCTTAGACTAAAGACGTCCATTAGTGGATGTAAGCCTTCCTCAAGATTTTCCTCTCTGGGTCATAACATCCTACTATATTAAAATCAATAGCGACTAAACGTTGACGTTAATTACTTTGTGATCTAAAGTTTGCATAAAATTATAATTACCCGTGTTTTCAAAGGATTCTGTACTCCATTTACCTACAGAATCCCATGAAAAGACGGGCAATTATAATTTTATTTCAATTTTGTTTTTTAATTGATGGAACAAAAACGAAAATTGTAAGAAAAATATTAAAAAGGTATTATCTCACAAAAGCGACAATAAATATTTCCTATTAATAATAATCAAATATAGATATGCTCCACGTGTTGTTTAGAGATCTTCGATAATATAAAATAATATTAATATTATTTGCAATTCACATTATTATCTATTTATAAAATAGAGAAACCCAATTTGA
This sequence comes from Catocala sponsa, assembly GCA_963564715.1. NCBI lineage: Eukaryota > Metazoa > Arthropoda > Insecta > Lepidoptera > Erebidae > Catocala > Catocala sponsa. The sequence goes on along the minus strand of OY751337.1, from coordinate 16,756,585 downwards.
ATTTATTTTGCTATAGCTTGCAGGTATCAAACGATAATTTCCATTGATCGAAAGGAAAATGAAATAAAACGATTACAGCGAAGCTCTATAAATCATGTCAATTTCGTTAGCCATAATTGCGCATGCGCCCACGGTACCAAGGATAACCAGGAAGACGATCGGATTAGAACACAAGTACTTTTGTAACAAGAAACTATAAATACAAGGAGATGAAACGCCGCCGGCGACCTCAACACCGAGGTCGCTTGCGCTGTGAATAAAGCAATATTATTTTCAGCTTAGTCACCGCAAGCGTTCGAGAGTACCTAAGTACATACTTTGTGAATATGCACACTACAAATACACGCCAAAAGCGGTGACATGTGCATCATGCCTCCATTGAATGCACAGCTCAGTAAATTAAGTAAATATACAAATGTTGCTAGAGTTGCTATTACCTACTAAATAACTGCCCGAGTCTTCGCGTGGTATATAAAAGATACGTGTTTCAACACACGCAGTTCAATGCTTATGCTATTTTTCAAAGGTAATATTTTGAGATAATAGGTATATGCACGGGATATCAGCTTACGTTACTATCTGTTCCTTTAACTAGACCTATTTATAAAAAAGAACATTATATTATACATACCTAAGTCTTAATTTTTTTGAAGTGAAAATTTCTTTAGCGGCCTTGTGCACTTTTTTGTCTTGTTTTGTTTTCAAAAAATGTTAAACTCGCGTCAGGACACGTGACCTGATCGAAAATTCGTCAGATGGAGGGAGAATTGTCAAACTCGCGTCAGGACACGTAACCTGATCGAAAATTCGTAAGACGGAGGTAGAATTGCCATGTTTGTGTACGATAGCCCAATAAATCAATATTGTATTTTACCACATAAATGATAGTACTTTTATACTGATAATTAAAGCAATTCGTGCAAAATTATTCCCTAACCATTCCAAAATATCAAAAATGCACAACGTTAATATTCAAGTTTTCACTTCTGCCGGCACTCCCGGAGTGCAACCCGTTGTTTTTTTAACTTTATTATATGTAGGTGCCCATATATTAAAGCCCTTTGCTAGGGCTGTCGAAAAGAGACTAGAAACAAACAAACATTGATAAATAAATACCACCTGAATTTAATTTATTCTTCTAACCAACGTATTTGCTGGTTGATAGGTAATAATGTATGAATTTAATTTAAAATTCCTAATAAGCAGCTTACGTTTTTTTACTTCATCGCATTATGTAATAGATTGCCTAATCAAAATGTGTGGAATTACTTATTGCTTCAACAGATGGGCATGGTTAGGTATGTTGTCGCCGCGGCAGTTATAAGATTCTTTGAATGTTAATACGAACAAAAATATGGATAAATGGATAGATAGGATGAATTGTTAGTATTTAGCGCCTCTGTAAATTAAGTATTAGCAGTAGATAATATCTTTTACGTATCTTTTTACAGCATGATAGAGAAAATCTGGTTTTCAACAGGTTTTACTTACAGATGGAAGGGGCGTGAGAAATATGTCGATGTCATGATAAGTTGAGCTTTCTGATATTTTTCACAAAACCATTATTAAGATAAATAAATGTATTTAGTTGCAAGTATATATTAAGTGTGAGTATGATCTTTACTGCGAATGAAACTATTGCTCATGCAAACGCCAACACGCAGTATCTAGGAAGTTGGTTAGTAGTAAACTTGTTTATTTTATCTTTAATTTCAATATCGGCACAATATTTTCGGCAACATAAATCAATATAAAAATAAATTGTTACAAGACGTTATTAAATTAAAACATCAAAGCAATCAATTCAGCACAGATTTAAAAAGTATAACATCATAATCATAAAAATTACTCACTAGTAATCCATAAATCTCCTAATTCTTGTGGCACATAATGACTCTGAGTCATAACTGTGTAATGAAGTTATAAACATACAACTATACTCTTGTAGCACTATGCGAAAATCAATGTCCGAGCAGAACAAGCGATAAGGGAACAGATGGCGGGCGATTCGAAACAACGACGATTTCCCATGGAAAACAGTTTGTACGCTTATCGATATTGTCACACCGTATTCGAAATTTAAATTTTAAACTTTCAGAACGAGTCCGCCGCCATCTTGGTCCGGCGTGCGTAAACGCCTGCGCGCCGCGACCACCGCGAAATTACAGGCGGCGCGCGCTCGACCGCTCGCGCGTTTAAAAATAAAATAAAGTTAAAACAACGTCACTTTGTGCACGTGTGTGAGAGAGGGCCGGTATTTATTTATAGGCTAGTAGCTATGTAAATATAACGAACGAACGAGTCCGGTTCAACATTTCTTGTGGTTTGCAAAACGTCTTAATTCGAACGTGTTCGTAGCAATTCCCGCAACCTACTTTGTGCCCGTGGCCCGATGACGCGACACCTTATTATTCTTACGACTACCCATGCATAGGTATACATCCACGAATAAAAAATTAATCAATCTACAAAATACCGAAACATAAATTGTAAGCTACCTTTTCATGATTCTACAGAGGATTATCAACTAATATTTGTTTAGAAGGCGCAATAATTGTTATTTGAACTAGATAGTTCACTTGTACCTGTCTAATATCGAAGGTTAATAAGTTTAAAATAAACTATTTACTCATTTGCTACCAAATTGTTGATTATAATTTAACTTACACATTGATTACGTTTCAACACAGTGAGTAAGGCTAAGAGCCGTGTCAAGTTTTAGTCTCCGTGTAACAGACGGCCAGAATACATTTCAGTTAAAGATAGCCTTCTTAACGTAGATTTAGATTAGATACTCTTGCAAAAAATCTCTTGATAGACTCTTAGTACCTATCACTTTAATTGATACGGCAATAGAACCCGATTCTTAATAACCAACCCTCGATTCCGCCCTAAAATACTATTCACAATAATAGGTACGTTAATATTAAAAATAATGCAATATTCTGCAATCAATAATAACATCCATAGTGCATTTATTAGAAATATACATATTTTTTCTTTATTTGTTAGGGGACTTATATAAACTTATAGGAATATGTTTTTTTCGATGGTGACCCTAAAAATCTTAAGTCTTCTGTAAGTTCTACAAATCCTTAAATATTCTTAAATTGGTACGACTAGCCTTTGTTATGAGTACCTACATTGACACCGATCTTTACCCTACTATAATATCAATATTAACTTTTTTAAATGTGCTTATTATAAACGTTTATAAAGGTTAGGTCAGACGTGCGGCGCGTCGGATTAAGCCGAGCGAGATATTGCAAGCGATATTTCAGAGCGGCGCGGGCGGCCGGTCGACGACCTCTACGCCCCACGCCACTGGAGGCAGGGCTGCCAGATGTACCTACTTACATTAGTTTTATTTGCTCCACATATTATAAGTCTGCTTGAGTAATACCTGCTTGTAATATAACATTGATGTGTCTTTCTTTTTATATTATAGGTATGGCATTGATGCAATCAATCTGTAAATAGTAGAAAGATACTTAAAGCATGATTTCGTTAAGTCCTACGTTGGTTGCCACTATAATAATATGTTTAGAGTGTTTCCTCTTCTCGAGCTCAATAACAAAATGTTCCATTATATTATATTGTTGTGATATAGTTTGACTAGTTTACTTTAAACATAAGTACGTACTATAGAAATTTTGCGCTGAACTTGCCTGTTAGGTATTTGCTTAACTAAGGCACTTATAGTTCAAGTACTCGATAGAAAGAACTTAAAGCCTATTTGTGCTAATACCTGTTATATAACGATTTATTATGTAACAAAAGTAGTCACCTGTTATTGTTTTTTTATACATCTAAGGTGACAAACAATCATACGGCCCACATGGACGCCGACCCTTTACGACGACATTTTAATAAGTAATATTTTTATAAATAAAGTAGTTATGTTATATAAATATTCAATAATTATTCATGTTTCATAGCTACTGGCACAATTACAGTAACTTTTTGATTCTTATTACATCGAGAACAACGAATAGAGGTGCTACGGAATTCGTAGCAAAAATCGTAGCAACTTTAAAATAATAACTGTATAAGTACCTTCACATTATAACGCATTTCGTTTGCATTTTCACAATTTGTTTAATATATCATTTATTAAATTAAATAATAATAATTAATCGCTGCACTGTTATTGACATCCCTACGGCTCCTTGGCGGCCGTTTTTAATTTTACTTTGCAGCTGACACACGCCTGTATAAACACACCCTTAAGCATACAGACACGTTGTACATCCACACCTTTTAGTAATACATCGTGTAAAACAAGCCTATATAAAGGTGTAGCTAAACTAATTGCTGTGAATAATTATTCATGCATCTAAAAACTGACTGCATGTAAATTTAAAAGAAAATTGGCATGTTTTTATTGAAAGATTAGCTGCAGTTAATAGCGGAAGGAGAGGTAAAGAAGACAATGGAATAGACCTTTACTTGATAGTGGAACTATATAATTAATATAATAAATGGTTTTATTTCTTTGAGTTGTTTGTATGATAGACTTGAAGTCAAGTGGAACTGTAGTGAGGCCATACTGGCAGAATAGGCAAATCTTATTGCTTGTTAGACATAATATGGTGAGATTCAGATATATTTCCATTATAATAAAGATAAACAAAACATAACACCAAATCAGGCATACAGTACGTTCCGCGGTGCACAATGTTTAGTGTTTCATTTAAAGGCATAGGTAACTCTGAAATATTATATCTTAATTAAGCAATAGGTAGATATAAATGACCTAGCGCTAATGTATCTATTTTAAGAGTACTGAAATCGTTTATGACAAATTAAGCACTTTGAAACTCACTACTCACAAAAAAGTCACGGCGGTGCTTTATAAATTTATTTTAAATATACCTATATTAATTTTTAAGCTAGAGCAGCCCTTCGGTCGAGTCCAAACACCATTGACAGATTAGGAACATGATTATGTCAATCTATTGAGTTTTCTCTTATATATACCTACCTATTACAATGTTTAATTATATGTAAACATAAGTAAAATTTGAACCATGTAACTACACATTTATATAGGTACCTTATATTATTTACATTACTCTAGTCTGTGGTGGTAACTTTTAAGTTGTACCTACTTATATTTTTATTTGCCTTTCGCTTTGCTTCAAAGTGTAGTAGAATTTAATTCAAAATACTGCGATATCTGAATACAACCTGTTTTACCTTACTAAGGGTTGCCGGAATGTATCAACTTCGTATTCGTAGAATAGTATCTACCTAATATGTTTCAGCAGTGGTTAACTTACAAGCATTATAGAGACGTAAATCTATCTCTATTGTTAAGTAAGTATACGTTCTCAAGTATTTATCACCTTCATCATCTAACTTTATAAATAAACAAGGTCTATAGGTTTAGTTAATATCTCAAATTGAATTTACTTAAACTAGCGGTCGCCTAGTGGTCGAAATTCGACCATAGGTAATTGATTTAAAAATAAGATATTGCTGATATATGTAATTATATATTGATATATGTAACCATAGTTACGAAGAACAGTATCTACTATGTCAGCCGAACTATGCCGAAATACTACGAACGCGATTTGACTGCCTGTGTCAAATACATGGTTGTGTGCGTGTAGTGTTTTTTTATTAATTTAATGTATTTATTGCATATTTTATATAAATATTAGGATTCGCCACTCCTTCTCCATGTAAACATTAACTGTGCCAAATTTCATACTCTTCCGTCCGCGCAATTTTCGTAAAATGGGGTAGGTACAAAGTTTTTGCTTCACGTATTAATATATAGATGAGACTAAATGTTACTAATATGATTACACAGCGACCCTCAATGTTTATCTCGTACACAGACATACGTAGATGTTAATAATAACACCCAAAAAAGTTATCAGGTGACCGAATACCATCTTTGACCATAGGAAAAATAATAGCATATTAGATAATTAATCTATTGAATACATATAGGCAGTCATAAGCACTCTATACAGATATCTTGTAAAATATTTAACGACAGGAATATTCAGTTCAATGAAAATGAAATCTATCTAAATCTAAATAACAAATAAGTACTTACCTTACTACCTACTTACCTACCTATAAATATTTTAGACATCATCATCATCAGCATATGACATTCCTTTAAATAGTCAAAGGTAAATAAAGGTCCTCAGAGGTTCAAGCCTTCACCTCAGAACTACTAAAGTACTGAGTCCTATAGCAGATACATTTTTATCTTGCGCTATACAATTTGTGCATATTCAAGTCGGCGTATTCATTGAGTCTATTGTTTAAATAACTATTTCTAAGGCATTTCGAGAGTCAGATTAAAAAAGTAAATAAATTGCACATGCAACATAGATAACATATGCGAGCATTAAAAAAGAACATATAGGTACCTATATTGGTTTTGGAGGGAAGGCCATAAAACTGTACGCACCTGTAATTATCCTTCGAAATAAATTAAAATGGGAATGTCTGTATACACTTGAAATATTTGCTTCCAAACAAATAAAAAATCTAATAAACTTTTTAAATCGAGATTCTATCTGCACTCGTAAAATGTTTCTATTTAATAATTATTGACACGGACGCAATATTTTTTTGAAATCAGTAGACACATCTCAATTTAAAACAGATAGATAGCAAACGTCAAGAATTCAAACTTTTTGTTTCTTTTTAATTTGAACAAACGTCCGTAATTTCGGGGCTTGTATATTTTTTGGTAGACATATTTTATCTTGATGCGAGTATCAAAATATTTTATCTACACCGTGTTTTGTAGCATCCCCTAATAAGGTAGGGTACCCAACCGCTCCCCTTCGGCGCGGTAGCCCCCGCCCCACGAAAACAATAAATATGTCAGTGTTGGATATTATGCGACGTTAAGACGCAGCGTGTCTTAAGTAAATTATTACGCTGCAAGTTTTCCCGATGAGTTCCCCGCTCAAACTAATAACTTTTTACTTTTTATTACCCTGTAGGATTAAACGGAGACGTCTCATTTTATTTTTGGTAGGATTTTGTTGTTGTTTTGAGAACGTTTAAATTCCAATGAATTTTGTTCTTAAGACCGTAGGATATAGGTACCTACTGTACTTGTATTTTATTTATAACTAGTTGACGCCGCAGCTTTGCTCTTGATATCTTTCTTTATAATAAATAGGTATTATTACGTACCTTCAATGTAGATATTTATGGGTAGGTAGATAGGTAGGTATACTTCGATTACTAAAATAAAAATATGTTTCTAAACATACCTATTCGGCAGGTAACCGTAATATTTTTTCCAATAATAGAGCGATCGTTACGATCTTATATAGGTACCTACTTAGGTTATTTTATATCTACAATTATTTATTTAATGTCGTCAATTCCTATACCTAAAAATAAATACTAAGTAGCTAAGCACTTGAGTTACGTTTCTTTTAAATGGCATGAGTCAACATCAATAAGTACCTACCGTGTAAATATCCAGAAGTACCTACATACAAATTCCGTGGGAGAGCCACACTTCGGCATGAATGGGCCCGGCTTGACCGGAGTGAGACCACGGCCTCACAGAAAACCAGCATGAAATAGCGCTTGCGTTGTGTTTTGTCGAGTGAGCGAGGATACCGAAGGCTCAAGCTCCGCTCCCCGTCTCCTGGGGTTAGAGGGAAAATTTAAAAGGTCGGCAACGCACTTGTGACTCCTCTGGTGTTGCGGTTGTCCATGGGCGGCGGTGATCGCTTACCATCAAGCGATCCGTCTGCTCGTTTGCCAACGATACAATAAAAAAAAACCTATTTAGAAAATCATGTTTTAGTATAGGTATTTATTTTGTTTTATTTTCTATGTCACAACATAGAAGCTGAATAATCCACCATAGTGTAAAAGAGATCAATCTGTAAACCAGTTTGCCGTCGGCAAGTAGAGCCGTTGGAAAGATGCCATGAAAGATTCGATTTATAATGGCTTGAAAACTTTATTCTATCCGATATTAAATTTTAACTCTTATTTTATCTACTAAGGTATTAGGTATTATCTAAGTTGTTTAAGAAAATATTAAGGTGAAACTTTCTTCTCACCCTAACATAAAAAGTCTTACATTTTAACACGAAAACTGTGTTTCGCATCAAAGAAAAAGCAGTCCATTTAGACACGAAACACGGGGAAAACACTTTAATGTACATTGTAGCCGTTCTTACAAAGCAAACAAAACAATTTCCCGCAAAAAAAAATCAGGAAAAAGCGCGCCAGAGAAAAACAACGTCGACCATAAAAGAAAGAGCAGAGTTGGCGGGCGAATTGCGAGGTGCTCGCTCAGCGTGCCGCCATTGGTCGATGGAGTCCCCCCGCGGCCCCTCCAACCCGCGCGTCCGACCGTAACTCACTCTTCACTTGTTTTTACGGCCGCCATTTTGTGACGTTCGCTCGCGCGGCAGGCCGCGCTAATCCATACTCGCTCACGGACGGCCGCGCCTGTCTGTGTGCGTGACCTCAACAACTGCACTAGTAGGGGTATGCGAGCGTAATGTTACTCGCATAGTGATTATGATTCTCACACTATTGTTTACATTTTTGAGTGCTACGAAATAGGTTACTGAGTTAATGCATTTTTATCTTATTAATTACATCTACATATATAGTCAAAACACATTGTCTGTTTCAGAATAAACTTATCAAGTTGTTATGTAGGTACCTATAATAAAATGAACCACATTAGCTTGTAAATTAAGTTATTTAAATGTATGATTATTACGTTATCAAGGTGAATGTCAACATTGGTTCATATTTATTTTATAGATAGGTACACATAGCTGATAGTTTAGTTTTAATTGCAATAACAAACATTGGTTTGTTATTATAACACATAGCTATAGGTATAATAAATAGTAATTCTAAAATCAGATACCTATAATTGTTGAACCTTGTAGCGTCACCTAGGTAGCGTCGACTTCTTTTGTATTGAAAAAAAAAAGGTGAACATATTAAATGGACGATATGTAGATATGTACCTATTCCTATAATAAATATGTATACCTAGGTATTTTATAAAAAGTCAAAATAAGCACGATTAAATTTTAGACTTTAGTTTTAATCCCTAAACACAGAATGTGAAGTCGATTTGACGCTATATCTACCATTATTTCTGGGGTAATCTTCTGGCAAAGTAACTTATACAATATCCTTTTACAAGTAAAAGAAAAACAAAATTTGTATGCAGATGTAGGCACGTATATATTATCTACGTAGGTACGCACATATCTTGTTCCATTAGGGTCGCATCATTAACCACGTCGTGGGGCGTATTTCCCTAATGAGCGACCGCCATCCATAGATGCATGATGCTGGGGCCCGGTAATGGCGTAGCTGCCCTATCTTTACGTCTTAATCCCTGTCATTAGGAGAGCCTCCTCTTGTTAACTATATTTGAAAGGAAGTTTAATTGCACTTGGAAGTGGTAGATTTTGGGAGTAGGTATCTACTGTGAATTAATGTTTGAAGTGAAATTGAATTTGGAAACGTCAGGGGATTGAGCCATATACCTATTTACCTACAAGTTTCACAAATGTGTTGAATGGTGGATATTATAAGAAAATGCTAGCATATTTATTAGAGGAAAATTAGAAATAAAATTATTTTTCATAGAGAGTAACATATTATGTTTAAACCCATTGGAGAAGTCATTGTACTTGCAGTTGAGAGAACGAGCTTTCGAACCCAATAGTAACACATACCTACATTTAGCTTAGGTCCAGAGGTTTATAAGAATAGATATTAGTGACCTTAAAATAAAATCTAGGTACTAAAACAAAACCGAATCGTACGGGCCCAAACCTTACCGGTTCTTGAATGGGTTTGCCCGTACCTATATGTTCGTACGCCATTGAAAGCCATATCATGCAAACCCATTCGTGAAACCGTAGGTAAACATGTGAACATACAACTAATCAGCAATCACACAAAAAATATCTATCAACATTAAAATTACCCAACTTGTTAAAGTATTTAATTTAGGTGATTTAAAACGTAAAATTTAAATAAATATTGCCAGAATGTAATGTGCAGAAAACATTTTTGTAAATAAGGTAAGTACATGTTATTATACTAGTAAAATATTTTGAAACAATTTTTGCTTAGGTAATATAACCACTTACTTGCAAAAGCCATAAATTATAGTCAAACATGACTATTTATCATGTGCACGTAATGACTCTTAATTATGAGCACAACTATCTATTACACGCTATGTACCTACCTATATAGTATATACTTTAAGACTGCGCCGAGCGAAATATGCCAAAACAGGCGGTCACAGTTAAGTTGATAAAATCAACACTTTTTGTTTAATATAAATATAAAATAAACATTTACCATAACAATGAATCTGTTTACAAATACTCCGTCTTAAAAACTTTAAATAATTTATATTTTCACCTACAAAATTACGGAAATTTGCACGAAAAATGCGAAAACGTAAGCTCGTATTAAGTGATTTTTTTAGATTATAACAGTAGAAATCTATCCTATTTTACAGCTTAAACGAAACATAAATAGTAATATTACAATTTGTGCGTCCCAAATATTTAAGTTATTGGTTGACAATAAAGATACATATTTATCAAAAAAGCACTTCAAATCCTCTATACAATTTTACTATGGCGGCCGCGCGCCGATTTGAATATCGAGCTCTGTCATTCAGTTCAACCGCGTCTTACGCTCGGCGCAGTCTTAATATTGAAACATATTAGTTGTACCTAAACTACAACCAAACATGTTTTATTTACCTAGCTCATTTATATAGGTACAGAAAAATATAACAACAAAACTTTCTTTCGACTAACATTTCAAAATGGTTACTTGCCATAATATCCAATCGATTTTTTTGAAGTTTAATAATAATTTTGATTGATACATTCACCAGTCAAGTTGTCAATTACAAATCACACATCTTAAACGCAAGAAAAACGGCAATTGTAGAAATAAAAAAGCAATAATCGAGCATCAGTAAGTAGTTAAACGTTCGATGATGCAGCAGTGGTGCGACTATTTTATAGTGTAGTTTATAGCGTTAAAAGTGAAACGAGATGTAGTAAACCTTGCGATTGTCGCACTACACTTTACGTAGACGCTGCCTGGGTCGACACAGAGGTGACTGTGAAGCGATAAAACTCGAAGAACATGAGATTTTGCTTAGACAGTCTGATGTACTTTCGTAGCGAGGTGCTAACTTACAATGTTGTAACTTTGCCTACGCATCGTTGTATTATGCTTTAGGTGCCTATGTTTTATTGCTAGGTTAGAAGTTACTTCTACGTTGATATAATTATGATGATCAGACTAATAGTCGGTTATTTATATGTTATCTAAGGATACATTTAGCTTATGATCAGTCATTACTTTTGCAAAAATTATGCAGAATATTATGTTAAAACATTAATGTTCATAAATACATCATACCTATATTTACCTATTTGTGGACAAAATGCATAAAACAATCACAAAATATATCGACACCTGCAAGGAATAACATTGTAACTCATTTTTTGACAGTTTTGAGTTACAAACATATTCCTGCTGTACAAAAAATGCAGATTTTTTTTGCACCTACCACTGTGTCTAAATTCCTTTGCGTACAGATTTTAAAAAGTGTAAAAACATTGTAAGTCGCATTTCAATTGCAGTTTATAAAATGGTATATTTAGTTCCACCATCATCATTATAGTTTATGCGTGCCATTACAAATATTACTTACATTGTAATTCAAGATACAATTTTGCTTTCGGAAATAATTATTTCATATTAAATACGCTTTCATCGTAACCCTATGTACAATTATTTCATTCTTGTTTAATGAATAAAAATTCAGTCAAAAGATTGTAAGTTTTAAGTTAGAATTATTTTCTCGGCAATAATTTGAAAGTTATCAGTTATTATACTTACGTACATCTTAGAACCTAGTTGATTGAATAGGAATAACGGGTTCCTTGAAAATATAAAAAGCTCTATATCTTTTATTGCTGTTATTTTAAAAAAGGACGATGGATATTTTTAGTGAGCTTAACTAATTTGTTTGTGTGAAACATGCTATAATAAATTAATAATAAACACTGATTAAAATTACTACTACTACTTCTTTATTTGTGAGTTAACCCCAAAATGTAAAAACCACATTTTATCAATTGTATCTCAGACATACAATTTTTCCATTTTATGGAATACCCACTACCACACATTTTGCGATTGTATGTCTGAGTTACAATACAATGTTATACAGTATATGTTGTGGTATGTCATTGAAACTCACAAAAATCTATTTAATATGCATATATTTAATAATGTAACCATATAACTATATAGCTATTACCTCGTTGACTCAAATTTTCAAGGTTGGTTGGCATTAGATAATACCTAACCGAAACCCAAGAGAATTTTTTTAATCTTTGACGCGCTCTCCTGAAAAAATTACTAAAATGATTTACAATGTTATTCCTTGCAGGTGTATGTATGTAGGTTTTTTTTTAAACAGATTGTGGCCTTGATGCTTTACTTCAAGGACTCAATTTAAATAGAGTTTTATTAATTTTCCTTATTTAGTCTATTAAACCTGCCGGTTATCTTTTTGCTATTCCTATCTATCTAGGTATTCATTCTTTAAAGTTTGGTTGCCAAATATTTTTGTTTTTGACGTGACAACGTCTAATAAATCGATGAACGCCGACTGCACGCACGAAAAAGGATGACTCATTGTCCCGTTACGCTCATTGTAACGTTACGGGAAAGAAATTTTGTTATGACGTTGTCACGTTAAACTATCGTCCGTAAACCGACTTTACAGACAACCAATTTTATTTTTACAACTACAGAACTACACATACCTAACTACATAGTACAAATATATATTCTGTCACATAGCCACACATTTTTATGGCGAAAATATGTTAAACAAATGTAGATGTTTTCAAAACTCAAGGCCATGTAGTGTTAATACAATTTGCATGGTCAACAAACGCATACATTTCAAAACACCAAATTAGGCAAACAAATTATGGTGTTTCCATGACACTCAAGCTTATACTCCACAAAATAGACACATAACAAAACCAAATTATTTTTCTAAAGTAACTACAAAAGAATTAGCATAAATTATACAAACATAATTTGTTCTGTTGACGGTTCTCATTCATAGGCCTTTGTTCATTTGTACCAATAAATAAATGGTAATTAAGTATTGTTCGCACAGTTTTATTACGTGTTTTTATATTGAACGCCGAAAAGGGTTGTAAGAGTACTTGTATACCGATGTAATGAATACTCGTCTTTGTTGATAACGCGTAAGAAACGGTTACTTTGTATAAATTAAACATTTTAGTCGAACTTAGATAAGACGCCGCTGCGCCGCGTCGCGCGTCGGTTGGATTTGTATAGATATTTACCTAATACTGTATAATTTTTAAATTACCTGTTAATTTTGTGTTATCATAATTACTGGTACATATTTATTATGTTTAAATCTTTACTAACTCAATAGCTCGCCTTAATCAACTCGCTTAATTTAGGAATATAATATATATAAGACAATATTTCCTAAAAATTTCACACAAGCCATGGTTACTTTCGAATTGTCAGCGCTAAATAAAGAAAAGCTTACTCGTAGAGTGAATCCCAGTTCTATAATTGTCTGTTGTGTAAACCAAATGATTCTCTATTATATTTAAACAGTAGAGCCACCTGAAAGATTGATGACTCGCAGCTTAAAATATCAGTTTGAGAGTAAAACTGAAGGAGACGAGGGAGGGGAGACAGGTACCATATGTTTCTGATGGCTCAGCAATGTATTTGCTGCTAGACTAGCAAATTTTAAGCGAATTTCGACCTTATGTCTTAGTAAAAATAAAATTTTAAAGTGCAGTCGCGTTAGCCAAGCTTCGGTCCACCATCTAGGTGACACCCGAACTGTCGATACATTTCACAATTGTCGTAAACTCCTGGAGACGGAAGGGGAGCGCAGTAAAATTATAATTTTATGCCGTTCGACGACTGAAATGACACGGGAATGTTGTAAAACTGATTTATTGGATACATCCCGAGAGTCACATGCTGAATTTTTGATGAGATCTTTGTTCTTAGATAACGGGGCAAGGTTATGAATAGGAGTGTCGTTCGCGCATCACATCCACTTTCCATAGGAATCTGCATTGTTCTACGAAGCTATGTAGGTGTGAAATATTTAATTAAATTTGTATAGCCAGCGTGAGTTGATATACCTACAAATACGGGAAAAGCCAGATTATAGACTTTGATACTCTCTGTGTCATCATCACTACATTGACAAGCCAAATATAGAGCATACTTTAAAAGTAGATACTGACTGCAGTTATTGCATGTGTACTATAGGTAAGTATTATGATGTTTTTACAAAAGCTTATTCGGACCAGAATACATTCTTAACTTAAATAAATTACAAATGGATACCTACTTAAACGCATATTGTACCTAATTATGGTAATGCCGGCATCAAACAGACAACTCCCACCGGTCATTCGGACAATTTGATTAAGTCGGTTCGCCACCGGACTGTTTTATTGCTCTATATTTCCTTATTAGCACCGCTGGGTTGGACAGTCCCGTGTGATCTAATGAGTACGGTCTGCCGATCCCTAGTATTCTAACGTACGTAGAACTCGTATATTTTCAACCTAAATTGCACGACAATGTACTCTCTAATGATCTTTTTCAAAAACCTTTCGAATGATGTGCCTACCATTCATAAATTCTGTTTTAAAATGTCGTTTAAAATGCCCGGGATAGATTTTTTAACAACATCATATTGTATATATATTATCTGTGTATTGAAACAAATATTTATACACATCGTAAGATATAAGTAGCTATCGGAGAACTATGCTTATTTAAATGTCCTTATTATATTATATAATATTATAGACAAAGTCTTAGTAGTGCTACATGTTCTGATAGTAGCCGCAATGTACACAAAAATGACGTAATGAGGGTAGTTGCTGGAACAACCAACTGAGCTTCCACCCAGTCACTGCGTGATTGCGGCTGATGCCAGTCGGTGGAAAATTGGGCAACCAACAGATACACCTTGTATATTCTAGGTGTAATAAGTACAAATGGCGCATGTCTAAAACATTTAAGTATGTACTTATTTCAATTTATATTGTAATATTGTTCAAACATTGTTACAGAATAGTCCGTAAAATATGAGTGCATGTATAAAACTGTAAATGTCCGCCAGGGGGCAGACCTGGTGTCCTGAAATACAGGCCTCAAGCCTAGTTTAGGCACCAGTCTCCCACAATATACAATTCTTTTTATTTGTTAATGAAATGTTACTTATGATGACTATACCAATGTAACTATATTGTGGAGGAAATAAATAAAATTATTATTATTATTATTATTAATTTTGCTACCCATACTTCATTTATTTTCAAAGAAATTCGATCAATCTTTAATCGAAAGCATACTTATTAGATATAATAATATAGGTACTTATCTACTATAGGTACTGATGTCATACAGATAGCAGACACAAAACTACAATCAGCCATAATCTATTGGTTGTGAATTACCTAAGATATTCAATTAAATATATAGGTAGATATGTTTTACGCTACACATCACATAATAAACATTACAGTATAATCAATATAGGCTGTGTAAATCTTGTTAAATGTCGTGAAACAATAAGACAAGAACCGAGGCTAGAACATTTCAAGGCTTACACGCCTACATTCAACTGTACAGTAGACACATTTTACGCTAGACACACTCGATAGCGAACTATACAGCCCATTAAAACACAATATAGATCATTCACGTCACTAAAATAAATACAGAGCTCACACTAAATTTGAATCGTCTACGAACTGTACGCTCAGCGATAAATGAATGAAAAAGTAGTTGTCGCGACCTCTTCACTCGCGAAATGCGTATTAAAACAAACAGTGCAGTAAAAATAAATCTAACTGCCTATAAAAAGTGCCATAACTATCACTTAAGCGGCATTGTGTACCTACGTCTTTTATTTCAATGCTGACGAAATGCATCGGCAACAATGTGACTCCGGCTTTACAATGTGAAGCAGAAATTATTCCAAGCACCAACGTGTTTGTAGCAAGATGATATTAAAGTCGTTTAACGCAATTTATGGACCGGTTGACACTGGACAGCCATGGACCTAGACGAGCGCTGCGCCTGTATTAACTTTATGAATATTTATTTATAAGTAAATTTCCTAATAACATCGACATCATTGATAAGTAGCCGATTATGTAATATAACAAAACGTTAAATATATAAACTATGTAAAAATGGTCATTTTGTTCTTGTCGTCACAAATTTTCCTTACCTGATCGGTATTTGTTCTGCCACTATTACCTAGTAAATTATTCCGATACTATAAGGCAAAGAAAACTCAAGAGGATAAAATACAAGATATGTAAAGCCGACCAAAAGCCAACAAGCATTTACTGTGAATAGAACGTAAGTCGTATAGATACGTAATGTTTATCGAGGGCCGAGGCGACCTAACACAATAATAATAAAGAGAGTTTATTAGGCCTCTCGCCACGACGCTTATCGACGCCAATTAAATATCATTTTTATTGGGAATCCCTGGTAACGCCCCGTGGTCAGCACACAAGTTTAGTTTGTTTTTTATCATAACTTTATACACCGGCTAGCGTTTTATGTGACCCCTACAATGTTAAGTGGGTAGCTATATTAACATTGAGCCCTTAGCAATAGATATTACTTATAAGTAGGTAAGTATATATTTACCAGTTTTATTAATCCATAATCATTTCGGCAGCCAATCCATTAATCTGAAAAGATAAAACACAACTTTAGACATAGAGATAGCGCAGACAGTAGTCTTAAGTTTTACGATCAAAATAAATAATTAACCATCGCCACATCAAAACATAAAAGGCTTTCTCAAATAAATCAAAATAAAAAAACTGTTGATACCATTATTTATTTAAATGCTTAGAAAGCATCACGATCCATAAAACCGAATGTGAGCCGTGGCCTTCGCAACAATGAATTCGAAAAAAATACACGGAGCCAAACGGAGATCGCTTTTCTTCAATGGTTACTTTATATGCAAATTCCTTGCAATAAAAGTGGGAACCCTTCTCTCTAGCTTTATATAAAGAGCGCAAGACTCGAATCCGACGTTTTATGTATTCGCGAATCGACGCTGTTTTATTGGTATCGACTATCGATTCGACTCGTCCGCAGTCGAGAATTCGGAAGTAATGCCCGCTATTTCGAGTATTTCGACTGCTAGTCGTGCCTATCCGATCGCTATCAAAATTTGATTGCCTCGGATAAAGGTTCCATTTATATGCAGTTGTTGTTGCTAAAATTTATTCAAATCGTCACAAAACGAGCAAAGTCAAGTAGGTAAATATATTCCATAAATTATGTAGGGAGCTTCCATATTTCAAATTTGACTTCATTGGATTTCCACACGTAAATATCGACGTGTATAAGAATGGATACTTTGACATGACAAGTACACATAAAAGATCAATCAAATGTTTAGAATTGGTAAGTTTTATGACTGATACCTACAACATTGTAAATCATTTTATCATAAAACTTAATAAGTCATATTTATTATTTGGCTATGATACAGGTAACGGTGTACGCCGTAGGAAACTGTTTCATATTTTCACTTCATCATTTCGATTCAATCCTTGGGAAGTAGGTATACTCGTTTCGTTTTTCAAGCTCATTATTACTCCACTTCCTTGACGTTAATGGGAATTATAACGGAGAAGAACTATAAAACTAAAAAAGACGCATAATTACTTTCTTCCCTTATTCAAAGTTAGAATATCGTGAGATTAAATTTTTCTATTCTAATAATCGAGCTGTATATGGAAACTTTTCTTTTGTTTCATAATTTTAGCTTACAGCTGTGTTTCCATTATACTGCTGAGCGAATAATTTGTATCGGGACATTGCTTCGTGTTCGCTTAAAACAGAAGAAGTCTATTTTCATGACAACGAAGAATCAAATTTCTTTTGCATTTATCAACTATAATATATAAAATAACTAAGTAAATATACCTTTTTACTTGTTATAAGAGTACTCTGAACCGACGAACATACTTAAAGAATATACCTATTGCAAGTGAATAAAGCAAAAGATAGCAAATAGAAAACCGTAATCTCCATCTAACCCTCCGGGAAATAATATGTGTAGGTACTGTGATATAAGCATGTATGTATGTAGGTACTTAAGTGCGAACGAACGTTGGGTTACTTAGAACAGTTCGGAACACTAAGTGGAAACAGTGGAATAGCTGTGCTATAAATTGTTTTGATTTCTTCTTCTGAATCTGACATTACCTTCCAAAGTAAGAGAAAATACTATATAACCTACATACCTAAATAGGTATGAAAATATCATATTATGGAAATCCGCAGAACATACACACATAACAAACATACACCTACGCAGATGAAGAATACCTACCTATAGCGATATGATGACGTAACAAAACCTTGGCTCAAAACCAATCAACTGTAGGTATATCGTATACACAACCTTTACCACCTACCTGCATATAGTAGGTAAGATAAAATCCATATTTATGTAGAGATATGTAGTCAGGTACACGAGATTACATTCTCGAGGCGAGGGCAAGGCGCGGCGTGTCGCCCGACAAGGATCTTATATTTCCATAAAACGTACATTTTACGAGCACACCTACCTACACCCCCGCTTGAACCTTCCACTTCCTACAGTGACCAAAAATTTTAGTTCTATATACGTACATACGTATTGTAGATATAGTGAGTGAGGCTTTCATCTAATAATTAATGTATGTAGCTAGTGTTGTACATTATTTTAATTATATGAGTGTCAGGTTCCAAGTTGCTATGGATCTAAGCGAAAATTTTTATTTAGCACGAATAAAAATGAGTACCTATCCCATGAAAGTTGTGCCGAATCGCGATGACTATTTTATTTTTGTTTGTACGTAGCAAAAGTTTTTTTTTATATACCTAAGTGTAGATGGCATTATAGTCCATAGAATCATAGT
This sequence comes from Catocala sponsa, assembly GCA_963564715.1. Classification (NCBI taxonomy): domain Eukaryota; kingdom Metazoa; phylum Arthropoda; class Insecta; order Lepidoptera; family Erebidae; genus Catocala; species Catocala sponsa. The sequence goes on along the minus strand of OY751337.1, from coordinate 16,737,515 downwards.
TTGGACTTCGGTGTCCAGACATATTACAGCGTCCAGACACAATCCTCTATCATTACATCTCGATATGGTTAACGTGAGAGAATAATAAGCAAGTAGGAAACATTTCGGATGGTATTACTGGGCCAATGCTGTGCGTTTTTTAAGGACTCTAAAAGCCTCCTCTAGACAGGATAAAAATAACACCGCAGTACGTACCTACTTCAGAAGTACAACCTTAAGTGGCCTGTTATAGGTACATACGTAAAACCACGTCCATAGAACTGGTAGATAAAGTTTGTGGCACTTTGGACTAAAAGCTCAAGTTGCTCCAACTAGCTACATTCATTAGGAAGACTTTTAAGCTTTTAGTTATAAAAAATTAAGCTCTTATATTACCGACTATATTATGAAAGCATAAAAAAGTTTAAGGAAATATTTTACTTTAACTAATAATAATAAAGTCCCCCAGACCGAATTTCGGTCACGGCGGCCAATCTTATCGCAGACTGGCCATCTGCGCAGAAGATATTATAGTGCACAAGCGTGTGTGCAAATACAAGTGCTCTCTCAAGATCCAATGGGACGGCAATCCGACACGACCGGAGAGAGATCGGGCGCAGGACAAACGACTTTACGTGCTTTCCGAGGCACGGGGGTGAGATCACCAAATTCCTAACTCCGGGCTGCTATTGAGATTACTTAACAGAAAAACTCAATAACTTTTTGTAGGCCCGACCCGGGTTTCGAACCCGAGACCTCATGCATAGAAGTCGCATTCAAAACCGCTGCGCCACGCAGGCAGTTAACTAATCTTAACTATATAGTATATGAACGATTACAAAGATACGTTTAATCTGTAGGCCAAAATAATTTATACAGCCATTTATTTTGTCAAAAATAATTATTAATAAGACGCGGCTCATTACAATAATATAGGTACGTATTTGACTTATCAATATACAGCTGCATAGATATGAATGTGACGAGTTATTCGATTAATACGTCTATATACCTGCATAAAGGATTATCAAGCTCTGTCAGAACGTTATTAACTCTTTCACCACATCACAAATTAAAATAATGTCATGGAGAACGTTAAACGCCGAGCGGTTCCCCTATGATCTGCTCTAGCAGCTTTACGAGCATAGTTTTAATAAAAATATCTAATAACATTCCGACATCGTGTTCCACATTATCCGCGGCGTTTATCATAACATAACACCACCTATACGAAAGCATCATAAAACATGAAATATGTAACTATCCAATTACTACGTATACAGGTTTTCTTTCATAATTTCCATTTTTTTATCCGGAGCTATTGGTTCTCCTAAATTATTACACATAATGTTCGTAATCGCCGCCTTTTTCCATCTCCCAATAAGCATGTAACTAGAACCATGTTGCGTCCACTATAAACTTCACAACAAACTGCGACACGGGGCCATATCTTGTGTACATTATGAGCTTTTTCGTTTAAGTCAAAGCTTCAGTGCGGCACGTCGTAAAGGTCATATAAAACACGATGTAGTACTCAAATCAACACCTACTGTAAGAAATAACAAAGTTGACTTTAGATTAACTACGTTAATGTGTGTTCGTTTTGATCGCTATGGAACAGAAACGCCCTTTAGATGTTTTACTTAACTGTTAATAACACTGAGGTGTAGATATAAAAAGCGGGACTTACTTGAATTTAAATGTATTATTTTAAAACAGTCAATATTTAATGCATTTTTATTGAAACACCGTATATGGACACACGCAATGAAAGCTTAAGAATTGTATGACATCACTGGCCGAAACATCGAAGATCGCGAATCACAAGAATGAATTAAAACGATGATATTAAAATTGTGACTAAATATAAAACGTATATATTACAAATAGTAACTATCTATGTAATTACTATGACTGCCACATTATTGTTTTAGGAAAGAATTATGAGACGCTTAAAGAAATCACAGAGATTGGTAAAACACTGTTCTCTCAAGATAATGGCGGTAAAATATTGCAGTCATGCAATGGTGATTTAGAAGAAGATATTACCCACGCTATGACTAGAATGCATCAACTAATATTATACCGCTGTGTGAATTAAATAAAAGAAAGTAAGCTTAAAAAAGTTAAGCTGTATATAATATCAATTACTTATTTGAATTCAAATTTAACATATCTGATAAAATCACCTAATTAGAGCGAAAATCAAAAAAAACTAAAGCTTAAACAAAATATGTTAAGTGAAACCAGTAGGTATGTTTCATAAAATACAGAAACCATTCAAAGCTGTACCATGTGGGGCTTTTTAAGATTTTGTATCAACCAACCAAAAAGTTCGCTCATCACATTACCATCAGGCTGGAGTGCATCACTCAACGCACCAATAAACTCCCCTGCAGAGTTCCGTTCTCATTACGACAATGTTGCCAAGAACATCTAAATTAGCTATTGAACACAACCTGTCCAAATGAGTTATAGTAACATAAATTACAGAGATACGCCCTCCGCAGTTATTGGTCTACGGAACCCTTGCTTGCTCGGTCAAAACTTCAATTAACTCTTATAAAAGCCATTACCCTCGAAAATATTCGATTATGGTATCTCTCGGGTCGTTTCATTACCGGTTTTGGGCGGCGATTGCGCCTTCGTGGCAGGTCATTCCGTGGTACGTTTATTGAAAGTTCGATGTTCACTTTACGTATATTACTGAGTAAGTTTTATTTAACGGTAATAACCACCATATCGATGAAAAATACATAAAATAAAATTTACACAGGTTTTCTTAAAATCCGCCTACGTAAATTATTTACTAGAGATCAACATCGATAAAGCCCGATCAAAATTTGGAAATGTGTTATGTGTCGCAATGTGATGCGGCTGTATGCTCTAGAAATATACTACCATATAAAATAAGCCAAATTTAAACACATAAGCCGGGATAGTAAAACTAGGTACAATACATGTGGCACATGGTTCAAAAGAGACATTTGGCTCGGGGGTCGGCTCCGGCTGCGTCACGTTCGCTTCAACGTTAGCATTTCTTTTGTGAACGCTCCGAATTGCGCACATAAAACTCCGAGACCTGTTTTGCTACGTGATGTCTTTAGTATTTTTACTGCCTATATTGCCCGATATATTCTTATCAGCTCGACGAGGGAGCTAGGTCTGTCCCTTTTCATTCTAGAAAAAGAATATCGTAAAAATATATTGTTACCGTCTCCGCCAGAAAGTACAAAAAGAAATATAAATGAGCGTCGTTGTTCGACAGGGAACTTTCCGAGTTTCGTAATTAATGTTGCAAGAAGATATTGCCGGGAAAAGTTTTTTCATCATGTTCCACGGAGGCAGTGCTGTAATGAGCGCCCCCGCGGCGTTACATCGTAAAAACACCATACAACTTAATAAATAAAACTGGAATTTCGTGAAGATTTATCACGAGGCCCATATTGCGATTCGTGACTCGAGCCCGCGGCATGTTTTTGCGGCATATCTACAACGAGGATAAGAGCTGAGGCTGTAAAAAATATAGATAATGTCATAGCAGCCGTCGGCGTCTAATATTTACTAAAGTCCTTGTTCGAAATATTTTGACAGTTCTCGGTAGACTCGGCATATAGGGCGTGCGCGAGCATTGGCATCGCACGGGTGTTCCTTCGTGGAAGCAATCTTGTTATTTATCGTATGTGATCTACACATGCTAGGTAGACATAAGAATACAATACGGCTTGTTGGCACACGAACCATATTTTTGGGATTATAGTTACGAGCACGCACAGTAAAGTCTTAAAAAGTATTTTGAATATCGTTACTCGAGGCTTGAATGTTTATGGGGAATTCTCATGAAGCAAATAAATATTTCCTGTTGAATTACGTTGATAAATTGGCTTAAATAACGCGATTGTAGAAAACGTGAAAAAATATTAATGCAGGGAGTTTATCGTTGTAATTATCAATGGCTTTCATGAGATCGTAGTAGAAATAGAATATACAACACTAAATGACAATTTTCAAAATGATATCAGCTTTCAAGTACATCTACATACTGAGTAGGTACCGAAAGGCATATAATAAATATACTTACCTATATAAAATATATATATATATTTTAATATTATATTATAGATTATTGGCTATACATTATCCTTATCGTTTATTACGTTAAGGTTAGACATACTTCACATGCAACTATTCATGTAAGTATCTGCACCACCAAAAGGTTCACTGATTATCCAACAGCTTTTTGGCATTAATTCTGTTTATGTACATTGTATGTACATTGTGCGTATTTATAATGTGCATTGTATTTATGTTTAATAAATAAATAAAAATTCATTTTTAGGTAGCAGAAATACGATACGATAGCTTTATACCTATGTATTAAGCTATCGTATACATAGATATATACTTGGATGTATTGTTTAAAATTCCGTCACGCAGTGTTCGTATATTCCGTTCACGTATCGGGGCGCAGGTGAAGCCGTGAGATACCCGATCCAAGTTTTATTGTTATTCCCACTCTGCGAATTGAATTTGAAACAAGCGAATGCCAGCGATCAATACTAGACTGCCGACATGGCTGGGCTATCACTCGCTATTTGCTTACCTCGGCGATATAACCGCCGGTGATCAATATTAACTTTGCCTCACTCAACATGCATGTTAACATATGCGTACTTTACCAGATCGCAGCTTTGAAAAACAGACAACACTACTCAGTAGGCTTAGCGTATCTAAACAAGTCCTAAAGTATTTTCAAAATAGACATACCTAAATAAAATAATAATAATATAATAATATATAATAATATTCTAATAATATAATATTCTACCACATACACACAACACCATCTAGCCCAAACTAAGCAGAGCTTGTACTATGGGTACTAGACAATGGATAAACATACATATATACTTTTTTTTTTTGTAAATACATACATATTATACATAGAAACACCCAGACCAAGACAAACACCCATGTTCATGCACACAAATGTTTGACTTGTGCGGGAATCGAACCCGCGACCTCAGGCGTGGCAGTCGGTTACACTAACCACTACGCCATCGAGTCGTCAATTCACTGGAATACGGTGAGAAAATTAAAATTATGGCTACTGAGATACCTATGTATCTAGGTATACGAATAATAAAATATGTATCTATATACGAAGAGAGGTTTTTACAAGCTTGTTAAAATTGATCAAAAAGTTGGCGTTTGATAGGTATATACGAATAATAAAATATGTATCTATATACGAAGAGAGGTTTTTACAAGCTTGTTAAAATTGATCAAAAAGTTGGCGTTTGATATCGTGAATAAAATCTTTTGATGTAGGTACTCACCTACAGAACTAATAAAAGGTTGTTTTAGGTAATTCGAGATTTTTTCGTGCCCCAATTTTAATTTTGTTTTAGAGCCAGGCTTCGATCCGGGCTTACAGGGGTGCTATTATCTGAGCCGTTTTATCTTCAATGTAATCTTGTTAAGAGGCCCCGCGTCCCTCGCACCCTCAGCTTGGCAGGGAAGCAATAATGCTGAAATCCCCGGTTTTCGGCGCTTAAACTAAGCCAAGCCTTACCGTGGATTCAATAGCAAAATTAGTGTTTGTTTATCTTACATCTATCTTGTATATCTTTCATACATTTATAAAAGAGATGTTCTAAAATACGTTATTTAAAAACAACCTATTAGACACTAGAGCATCAATATTTAACGAATGAAATAAGTAGTCAAAACTCTTTTTAAAATTCTAACTTTACGTCACTTATCTGAACGTATACGAATATTATAATAATTATCTGTGCCGTAAATGTCTTCTTGTTTTCTGATTGATGTTTTGTCAAACTTTGTTTGACGTTTTCGTGAAGCAAAATACCTGCATAAGAGCGAATGGGTTTTACACGCCATATAAATACGAAATTCTATTCAGAATTGTTGAAAACATCTTTGTATATGTAATCGATTTACATAAATCAGTAGTGTATATCAAGTGTTTTAAACTAAACTTTTTAAGATTCTCAATTTTTTGTATCCTTTTTTTAAGTTTATTGCAGGATATAATAAAAATTCGTCATTTTTTTATTCTCTGGCAGGACAGGTCGTGTCTAAGCAGATTATTAGTAGGCCTGTAAAGTGCTTATTCCACAGTGCTTAAAACGTATGCGGCAAATGCACTCCGTTTGCCGCGTCTAGGTATTTCGTTCAACATGACACGCGTCTCATGTTGCGATTGACATTGCGTTAGCGCAAAAATCAAAGCGTAACTATTGCTTTACCCTAATTCTAACTAATATTATAAATGCGAAAGTGGTGTTGTTTGTTCGTTACGCTTTCACGGCTTAACTTCTCGACCGATCATCATAAAACTTCGCATACACATTGTCAGGGATACAGGAAAAGACATCGGGTACCTGCCATTCAGAGAAAAAGTACTGTTTCCGAGGGATAGAAATGTATTTACATAACCTACAAATATAACCTAACATAACATAACGCAAGCGAAGCCGCAGATAAAATCTAGTAGATATGTTATAAAGAAGCGATCACAACGCGTTCAACGCACCGTTTCGCGCATAAACGAACCAAACGTTTTACAAATCATGACAGACGTCAACACCGCGAACCCTTCATTACGCAAGCTTAAAAACCAAATTCTGTTTACCATTCAGTTTTAAAGAACAGCACGTAATATGACAAGTAGACTACCCGTAGTGAATAACTGCTGTGGCTGCGTATTGGATTTAAAAGTGGCTGTGGCCATCATAGCGATCCTTGGCATAGTAAGGATATGTATTAGATCATTATTACAATAGCAGTGCTTTGTTGGCACGTCGTAGTGAGGCTTTGAGTTCATTACTAACGTCAGGTCAACTGCTTTCTGTCAGAAAACAGTGAATTGCGATTCAGAAAACTTTGACTAGAGGTAGTCAAATGAAAATAGCAATCGAACAATGTATTTTTTAAGTCTTGGCTGAATTTTAATGGATTGTAATGTGCCTAAGTATGTCACTTCTATACCAAATAATAAAATAGTTGCTAATATAGTACACCTTGCTGTGAGTATAGTTTATATATAAGGTATTCTGTGTTTAACAGGTAACAAGTCCAGCAATATCATGGGCAGTTGTACGGCATTCTTATGTAATTCGAATGGCTTGTTATATCACATCCCATGAGGTACAACCAGATGTAGTGGATATCAATCTTCACAATGTGGTGAGTATACATTTATAATTTAACATATGAACTAGTATATAAAGTTTTGATAACATTTAAAAGCCATCTAATGCTCATATGGGCTACCATATGAGCCTTAGATAGCTTTTAAATGTTATCAAAACTTACACGGTATACATTTAATGCGTGCAAAGTTTGATCCAAAACTACCTGGTTGAATGACACACATTCAAACACAAACCTCGACATTTATTATATCACAAAAATAAATGGTATCATTTAAATTAGTACTTATAAAAATGCAGCAGTATTGTGTTTATCATTTCAATTATAGTTAAGTATAGAACTCGTCGAAAATGATTACTTTAACCTGTCAGTTGTTGGAATGCCAGATATAATTGATAACCTATTGTATAACCGCCGATGTATATACATATAATAATAATGTATTATTTCTACAGCTAACCTTCGGTTTTGGAGTAAATGCTGGTCTAGAGCCGTCATGCTTCTTAAAGCCTAACAGCACAAACAATGTATCGCTCGAGCCAAAATTCCACGATTCCCAATTCGTCAATTCGGTCAGATGGGTCGGGTGGTTGGTACTACTTGCGGACTTAATTTTCGTAGTAATCTGTATCAAGTATTTGTATAGACTATTTAAGGTAAGTGTATTCATTTACACACAAATATTATAAAATTGATCATATTAAAAAACAGCACGCAATTCTTTTTCAAATAAATAAAGACCTATTAAAATTTTATGAGATGATATTTTTTGAGTCAGTTATTACAGTATATACTTATTATTCGAAACATGCCTTTTCCAATTTGGACACTTTGAATATTATAATTCTTACGCAACATCCATAATTAATTAAAACATTGCAGCATAGACTTGGTAAGTGAAAAAGGGAATCACAAAATTGTACACTTTCTATATATTATCAGCACGGAGTCTGGAATTGCTATCGGGAAACATAAACTAAATCGATCAATATTCATCTCTTCTATTTCATGAAATATGGGTTTCCTTTTTTATCTTTGTCACTTATACCTAACTAAACCTTTAGATGACTAAGACATAATTCTGTGTTCTACATGTTAAATTGACTTATATTTACATATTTTTTCAGCCATTATCCGAGGCACAACAACTGCGAACAGTTAGGCAATTCATGTGGGCATGTATATTTGCCATCTTATTATCATTTATCTATGGTTTGCTGCATGTGGCTGCTTGTGTTGTCGTAGGGGGATCATTCCCTGTCTTCGAATTTGTGTTCTCATTCGTCGACGTTATATGTAAGTTTTCAATTCAATATTATAATTAAAAGTACATTCTTTGTTTAAAAAAATAAAAGTAAAAGGAATTGTTTACGAGAAATTTAAATTTAAATTACTTTAAGTTGTAATGTGGATCTTGCCATGATCTTCTGTTACATCTCTACCATCGGGCACGCCACGATCCTGGCTGTAAGTCCCGTGTTTGAGGAGTGGCTGGAGAGGTGGCATGGCGCCCACATCTTTCGGCTGACACAGGTAATGACTGGCCACGGTTGTTTTGGCTGGTTCTTGTGTCGTATAGGCCGGCAAGAGACGCCCGGTTGTCACCGCTGCGGCGACTGCCGTGACGTTGTTGAGGACACGGCGCTGCACAGTTTGGCGGTTTGCCCCGCCTGGGCGTCGCAGCGCCGCGAGTTGATCGCGGCAGTCGAATTGGTTGGCCTCTCGCTCCCGGCCGTAGTTCAGTCTATGGTCCGGAGTGAGAGGTCATGGAACGCCGTCGCCTCCTTCTGTGAGGGAGTGATTTCCATCAAGGAGGCGGCGGAGCGGGAGAAGGAGCGTTTAAACCCTCGCCCCAACCGCAGAACCGGGCACTGGAGGGCGCGAGACGACCTCCAGCCACCATGAGGTTTGACGGGGGGGTGGCGGGCTTTGTGGGCCTGCCCGCCATCCGTTCAGCACCAGATCCGAGAGACGGCGTGCGTGTTCCCACGCGCGCCTGTGTGTCGTGTCCGTCTCCCCTCTAGGAGGGGGATAGTAGGGATTTTTAGTTTAGTGGTGACCTTAGGGTAGGTCTCTTCGTGTAGTGGCCTGCCGTTTCATACGGCGCGGCGGGCCGAAACCTCGGCGGGGTCGCGACCGCATGTGCAAGTGATTCGCGCGGCCCCACCGATAGTGGTTTTGTCGAGGAACACCGTGGTAGGTTTAGTCGGTATTCCGGGAAGTACATTAGTCTTATTCTATCTTTGTCTTTTAGCCCGGCGAGTTTGACATAACCCCTCCGCTCGCCCCCGCGGAGGAGTATGCGCCAAAGCATTACACCACGTAAAAAAAAATATCTCTACCATATTTAAACCCATTCCAAGGAAAATTTGACGAATAGCCATAGGCACCCCTACTTAATTTTCATAATATTTATTCAATCATATCCGTAAGCCACTCTTCTTAAAACTATAATTTAATCAATAGCTTATTCTGTGTCGTATTTAGGTACGTTTTCATCGTTCGACTTAGTTACTTTTTTAATTATTTTCAGTGTGGGCAATGTGGACCTACTTTATAATAGTCATACGATCGTATATACTACAGTTAAAAAACACAAAAGTAAAGACATACCAGTGGGATTGGTACTACTACTACTCCTACATTATTGAGTTACTGTACTCAAAATGGATCAGTCTGAAGAACGCCCTCCCGGAGTTGCCTAGGTATTTATTATCTATTAACATTCTTTTTTGTTGGTTTTCAGTATGGGTCTACTTTCTAATAGTGGTTCGTTCCTACAGCATTAAAACTTATCCAAGTTATTTACATAATCCGCGCCCAGCGGGTGGTAATCCAGCAACATCGTTGCGTATCGTATAAGGCCCAAAGCGATTCCAATGTTATGGGGTCACAATAAGAAGACAATCAATCATGGTATCAATATAAACAAAATCATATTTGTATTGTTAAAGAATTTTGAATAAAATTACATCCTCTTCAATTTTGTTTATGAATTAAGTGTAGCTTGAACTACCTAACTCAAACGGCTCTGTCATTCGTGCTTGGTTTGATTTCCAATAATAAAGAAAGGTAATTTCGTGTTTGGTCGCTTAGTTCTTAGCTTGCGTTTATAGTCTGTTTCAAATACGAAGTCCCTTTTGACACTTCATAACACGTAAATCTGCACATTTCATATACCTATATTGCTAAAATGAACAATGATTACTTATGGTACTAAAGACTATTTAAAAATAATTAGAATCTATATAAAACCTAAAATAACTGTTTCACAAACTTAATCAAGTAATAATTTCTATTGATATTAGTCTTAAATAATTTAAACATCAAAATAAAATAACATTTTACTACATTAGGTACGCACTAGGATAATCCTCATTTTTTTTACTTTCCGTCATAGTGACGCGACAGCATGAATCGGACAACATCGAACTAATTCGAGGTAAAAACAACTGTCTAAGAAATACTTTTGTGAATTTGTATTTGGTATTAATTATTAGATATTAGATTACAACGTACCTTAAACCCCATTCTGCAAATCCTTAATATTTTTTATTTATCAAAAAATGGATTTGAAGGTGCAATATTGGAGGTATGGTTAAAATAACCCCATAGGTTTTTAAAGAGTAGCTGTCTTGCCAATCAATTATCTGTTATACAACATTTATTTCATCCTCATACTAAGTATGGAGTAAGGATGTCATACTAGAAATTAATCAAGGATAAGTCCAGATTTTTTTTACACGTAAGCATGTTATATATAACTTTCATGTAACTATTCTTTCAAAATGTCAAACTTGGCTTGACTCCTTTTGTTTCTGTTTCGATTCTAAGCCCACGATTAGAATTGTTGTTTGTTTGGAAAGTTAATCGGTAATCGATATCGTGTTGTGTCGATTAAAACGGTCTCTTCACTATTGCTGTTCAGCGATCATCAGCTGTCAAATGGGACTTCTTATTTGAAACGGACTATAGTGGGAATTGCCGGAATAAACTTTCAATATTCATTTTATGTATATGAACGTTTGCGCTATGCAATGAATGTAAGTCTATAATATTTCGAAATTGAACTATTTGACAGACGTTTTAATTGCAGAAATAACTGAAATGTAATTTTCATACATTTAGTAATATACTGTTATTGTAATAGAGCCCGCTAAAAGGCAATATTTATACTATATTACGTAAGGTAAGTATTAGGACTCTACAGAATGTTCTATTAATCCTGGAATTATCTCCACACTACAGAAGAGAGCAGACATACGAGTTTGTGGGTTTCAGCAGTAGGTAAGTAGTACAAGGTTCTTTAATTATTAGGGCGAGAACCTAGTTAATATCAGATCGTATGCTCATTTGCCACCTAGATTGCACCAATATTAAAAGCCGACGTTTCGAGATAAACAATCGAAATGTTTCTCAGTTTACTTTATAACGTATCAGCCATAGGGTTACTCAGTAGAGATAGGCAGAAGTGATAAATAAAAGAGGGAACCATTTATTCACAGACCCAGATTTTACCAGTTATGTTAAGGGCTCGTGTCTTGTCATATATTTGTTTGCCTTTCTTTTGCTTATACTCATCCATCACTGTAATTACGTACTTAGTGCTTTTGTTATTAACAATGCGCTATACTGCTAATAATATACTAAGTACCTACAATTTCCCGCAAGGCACCATAAACCAAATACTAAAGCAAAAAGACTAATACTACCATATAAATATGTATATTATCTTTTTTGGCAAAGTCATAGCTATGTCATTCTACTGTCATCATCAGAATAAATTATTGTTTCCTGTCGTGTGTAGATTCCTGTACAATGTATTCTTTTATTCATAATGAAGACACATTATAAAGCCCATCCTAATGATATAATAAATTAGGATGATATTTCCTTGTTTACCAAAAATCAAAAGATGCTGCTACTTCACACATAATTTAAAACTAGCATGTTTACTCATTGTTATTTGGAGTATGGTAAGTCTTGTATACATACATTTTGCTTCAGGTTTGTTATTTTTATTCCTATCCAAAGATATGTTAATATACATCGACCAATCTTTAAAAAAAGAGATAGAAAGATTTTTGTGACTTGTGTATACAAAAATAAAAAACTTACGATAATATGATTATCTGAGCTAAAAAGAAAAGAAAAAGGCCGTAAAAAGAAGGTCTGCTGGATAACATCAAAGAATGAAACAGACATTGCGAGTGGTGTAAATTATTGGTTAAAGTTCAAATAAACTAATGCACAATTTTCTCTAGTTTGAAAAAATACTCTTCAGTAATAAACTGCTATATTGTTTTCAAAACATAAGAGCTCATGTTTTATATGGTCTGAACTGCACACAAAATTAGTCTTTAGTGAAATAAACGTGAACTATATTAATGCAGTATAATGCATAGCGATGCAAGACCAACCAGTCTTTATAATAAACATATAAGCTTGTATACATTTTGGAAGTTTCTAAATTATAATATAGTCAAAATCTTAGGGTAGCACAATAGCTAGCAGGACCTAAACTATTAAGAAATTTTCTAACATAGGTAGCTGCTTTAAAAGTGTCACCAAGAATGATTTTCAAATGTCCACACCAACGTTACGTATTTAAAACTGAATAAAAAGGAAATACCACATGTTTATAAAATTGCACTCTATCGATTTTCTTCTCCAGCTAACAGCATGTCACAGTTTTCGGATATTGCTGTCGCCGTTGTGCAAGCACCAGTACGACGAAAATGGCGAGGTTTTGAATGAAGTATTGAACTACCTCAAGTGGATATTGGTTTTTATTAACATGTTTACTATATTGGCCAGTTTCGGTTTTTTATTAGGACTGTTTTTCGTAAGTATCTATCTACGTGTAATTTTGTCTTTTTTAACACAAGGTAGAGTAGGTACCTTGAGATGAATAAAATCATTCCTTCTTGCTTTTCCACTATGTTCTGTTGATGGATCATTTAGGCGACCTTTGCAATTAATTATTTATCCTTGCGGAATTACAAGTAGTGCAGATAATATTATTTCCATTGCTGCAGAAGAAACGAAAAGGGGAATATATACTTGTCAATTAATTTGCTGGGAATTCTTAGGCATACCCTAGAAATGTCGTTGGTTTTTGGAATTAATTCAAAACGATTAAAACAATTTTATTTTTCGCGTGCTTAACCTCCTATTCTGTGGCAACGAGCCTTTAAACAAAGTAGGTAGTCTTTTAAACAAATTCATGTTTATATTTTCAGAAGCGGCAAGTGCACTTCAGCACTGATCTATTCTTATGTGCTGGTATATTCTCCAGTGTTATAATGCTGGGTCATGGTATTACTACTATCATATATGTGTACTCGTCTGACTGTAACGATATAAGCGACGGACTTGCTTTCATTTTGTACTTTTTCGGTAAGGCATTTGTAAACTTTAATGTTCTTTATCTGCTAACCGGACTTTTTATCCAGATGTCTAGCTAAACTGGTTGGTCTGTCAGGCTTTGCGCTTTTAAGACCTGGTAACCCTAAATTTAGCTATAGTAACAAGTAGGTATCTAGAAACCTAAATTAGTGTATTTTATATATACGACTACGGGATTAAAATTATGACTAAGTGTCGAAAGTACATCAAAATTAATTCATTTAAATTAATCAATAGTTCTGAGTTTGCTGTGTTTCTTCATTAACTTCGCAATATTATAGTTTATTTTTTTGTTACAGTGTGGTGTTACTTTATAGTTGTCGTCAACTCATTCAGTGACGAGTGGCTTGAATAAGACAGAATACATAATTATTATTCAATATGTTTTTATTTATTCCTCACATAGACCTGACACGATTAATATACTTTGGTTTGAATACTTGTAATCTAATCTATACTAATATTATAAAGCTGAAGAGTTTGTTTGTTTGTGGTTCGATTTGAAAAATTCTTTTAGTTTTGGATAGCCCATTTATCAAGGAAGGCTATAGGCTATATAACAGACGCAAGACCGATGAAATGTCCTTACGTATAGCCTTCAAATCTTCCTTTCTTATGTTATTCTTGACTAGGCAGTCTTCGACGGTGCAAATAATGGCCTCATACGGTATCCTAGCCGGTGTTATTGCATAATTTAAACCTCTAAATAAACAACAACACAACCGAAAAAGTATTAACTAGATTCTAAATTGTGTAATAAAGTGTCAAATAAACAACGCGATAAAATCCGTATATAGTAGATTAATTTCAATTAATAACATTCGCGTAAATAGAAGACAATATTACGTTTCTTGATATAGAAACTTAGCCTTAAGAAAAATAGTAGCACATTAATATTGTGAGGGTCACAGGCTGCTAGTGTTACCCTATCTTTGGTCAAGGATTTGCGGAATACATATGACGGTATTAAAAAAAGTAAAGTTACAGTTAGAGTGCTATCATAATATACAAGTCCATATATGTCAAACATATGAATGAAACTGGTTTTAAATCCTATTTAAGAATAAGCAAAATATACAATGATGATGATGGATACTGATTTTCTTTATCTCAGTTGACTGCAACAGTAGCGCATCATTTCTGAACGCGACTGCTGTCCTTGAGACCTACGCTTCGATTCCCGGGCCACGTAAATATTAGTAGGATTTTCTGCCAATAAATTCTCAATAGACATGGCACGACAAGGTAGACAGCAATAGACATGGTACATCCCGTGCATGGTACATTTTCTTTATACAACTAAGGTGGCAAACAAGCATACGGCCACCTGATGGTAAAAGGTCACCGTAGCCTATAGACGCCTGCAACACCAGAGGCATCACTTGCGCGTTGCCGACCCTTTAGCAATGAAAGAAGAGAAAAAGGAAGTGGAAAGGAGAAGGAGCGGGAAGGCAGAAAGAGGGTGATTAGGCCGCCGGCATTCTCACTCACCGAACGAAACAGCTAGAAATACTGCTAATTTAAGTCGATATTCTATGAGAGGGTAGTCCTTCCTCGGTCGAGCTGCTTTCATGCTGAAATCGGCGAGGCTCTACTACTCAAACATGGGACCTACAACTAAGTATAGGTAACTGGCGAAAGCTAAATGTAATACGTTAAGTGTGACGCATGTCAGATAAAATAGCAAAAGCTAGTATTATTTAAATAGACTCAGTTATTTTATTATAATGATGTTTATTTCTTTGTACCTACTCTGACTTTCTATAAGGCTGAGACGAACCGAGATAAACTATTTACTGTCAATCATGTTGCCACTCTACTTAAACTTTACCTTAGTGGTTAACTAACACGATGGAATTGATTTAATCGATTTAATTTTCAACTTTTTCTCATATATATCTAGTCTTTGATCTAAAGAGTATAACCAAGTTTGTAACCAAGCATTATCTCATATATATCTAGTCTTTGATCTAAAGAGTATAACCAAGTTTGTAACCAAGCATTATCTCATATATATCTAGTTTTTGATCTAAAGAGTATAACCAAGTTTGTAACCAAGCATTATCTCATATATATCTAGTTTTTGATCTAAAGAGTATAACCAAGTTTGTAACCAAGCATTATCTCATATATATCTAGTCTTTGATCTAAAGAGTATAACCAAGTTTGTAACCAAGCATTATCTCATATATATCTAGTCTTTGATCTAAAGAGTATAACCAAGTTTGTAACCAAGCATTATCTCCATCATTGGTTCGTGACATTGACATATGACATTATATATTCAGATCAAACTAAATTTTACTAGTCATGGTATTTGATAAAATTATATAAACTTATCATAATAGTGTGTTATTCTTTGAGATCATATAGTATGTTCATAGATCATGAAAAAGATGGCTCCAATAAAATGCTTGCCAATCGTGGAAAAGCCGGTGCTGTTCACAAATTTAGAAGATGCTTGTTATTGTGGAGCTCTTTTCACTATATTCGGCCTAGTAGGTGCAATGCTGATGCTTATTATACCTACCTACTTAGAAGATAATAACGTAAAGAAACCTCTAGGCTGCTTATATAAACGACACATAGACTTGATAAAATCCTAATTTATGTTATAAATGCGAATGTGAGTTTTCTAGTTACACTTTCACGCCTCAAGTACTCGACCGATCATCATGAAATTTCGCATACAAGTTGTCAGGAATACAGAAGTACTGTTCCTGAGGGTTAGAAATTTACTGACAAAATCTAAAGCATTAACGCGAGCGAAGCTGCGGGCAAAATCTAGTAGTAAAATATCTAAGGAACTGGCATGAAGCTAGATGGATAATATGGTATTTCTTAAGACCCGGCCATGCCGTACGTCTCAATTAACTTACAAAGTCGCGGCGGCATACTAAAGTGCTCGGCTACACAATACCGCTGAAAACACTTCGCAAAATACTTGTATACAATTATGCCATATTATATATAATTGTAATATTCTAATTCTAAGCAGAGCTTATACTATGGGTACTAGACAATGGTTAAACATACTATCGGCTCCAGCGACGCATGACCATTACAGAAAAATTTTCGCTTGCACATGTTGACCAGTTGAGTTTGTATCGCCTTAGAATCAGTAAACAAATGTATAGTGTAAAAAAACTCAAACAAAGAAAGGGGCGTGTCACGGGTACGGGTACCAAGTGTTGGCCTGCTATGCGATTTTAACTATAGGAGTGGTCATCCGTCGCTGGAGTCGATAGTACATTTATATACTTTTTTTAGTAAATACATACATATTATACATAGAAACACCCAGACCAAGACAAATCTCCATGTTCATGCACATAAATGTTTGACTTGTGCGGAATTCGAACCCGCGACCTCAGGCGTGACAGTCGGTTACACTAACCACTACGCCATCGAGTCGTCAAATGCAATAAAGGCTCATCATAAAACAAACACCTTGCACATTTTGGAATTTTGCATTAAACAACGAATCTAACCGTCTGCTATAAGCTATTCAAGTCATTGTTATACTTTAATATTTTAAGGTAAATAATACTTGTTTCTATTCAACATAGTATCTGCACAATTACTGAAACGATCATAAAAATCTGTCACTTACCTATTTTTCGTCAGTCAATCAACTCTTAATTATGAAATTAAAGCCATATATATAATATAACAAGCTTGCCTGCCCTGTATTTAAACTGTCTCACTTGCTGGTCGTAGGCCTCTTCTCAGTGTGAAAGAATTAGGCCACAGTCCAACACGCTGACCCAGTGCAGGTTGGCAAACTTCACATATCTTCGAGATTATTATGGAGAAGTCTAAAAAATGTAGGTTTCCTCATGCTTTCCTTTACCGTTAAAGCGAGGGAATAACTAATCAATACACACCTCAGGGCCTTGGGATGGAACTGGAGACCTTTGGTTGGCAGTCCAACGCTCTTTCACTAGGCTATCGCTGCTAGAATCTTCTAGAAATATATATTTTGACAGAATGATGTGTTTTCCAGTTTGATTATACAGTGGGTCCCCTATCAACGTTAGTGGAATACTGCGTCGAAGAAGAAAACAATTGGCAGCTTGTAACCCGCTACTGTGGTAATGCTGTCCAAATTATTACGTTGGTGGTGTTCGTCATTAGTTTTTATTACATATACGGCATTAAAAAGGTAAGTGCACTGACTAACTATCTACTCGGTAAGATTTTAAGTTAAAAATGTAGAATGGTACCAACTTTTTGGTTTGTTGCAAGGAATTTTTAGTTTGTTGTATTCATAGCCGTGGGCAAACATGTAGTGTTTTATTTTATTTTTAAATCGGTAGAAAGGTTAAAAGATAAGGCAGTTTTAAAATGTTTAAAGTTCGCGTGTACATATTGAATTAGCCACTGCAGTTATAAATAGTTGTTCAGATAGCCTGTCTCTGACAAATATTTGTGCGACACACAATTTCTTGTCGCGTGTCGGACTCACTCACTCACCACTGTGCCACCTTAGCATTCAGTACTTTAAGGCTAAACTAATTTTAACTAAAATATATCTTATTTTCCAGAAAAAGCGCCTGCCTATCATTATTTTTGTGTACATCTTAGTTACAAATAACATCGCACTAATAATTTATACAGTGCTTTTACTTACAATTAACATTGTACTTTTCGACGCAGAATGTGATTATCCAAATATTGAAGTCAAGGATGTTGTTAAGCAGACCAGTATCAAAATAGTCTTATCACTCTTTTTTATTTCAAGTAAGTCAAAAATACTACTATTATAAACTATCTAAACTAAGCCACGCTTAGTTGTAGCTCGGCCTCATATTATTGCACTTGAAATTTCCCGTTCCAATCAGATCTACCGTATAAAAATTATATCAGAATACCCGACAATCAATAAGTCAATGTCATATCAAAATCAATCAATCAATATGTTATATAAACTCATTTTACAAACTGTAGAAACTAACATTTTTATTTCGTTTCAGTTTACTGTTACGTCTTAATGGTGGCCAAAAGTTATATTTTAGTATTGGAATATAACGAAAAGAAACCAGAATTACTAAAAGCAACACCATCAACGTCCAAAACCAAATCAGACAAAAAAAAAGATCCACCGATATCTATAAATGACGGGTCTAGAACCGATTCTATGATAAATATGGGAAGGTCTTGAATTTAAACACTCATCCCAGATAATGCAATAAAATTTGCAGTGAATTATAATGTTTTAATTGATTTTCGGCTACACCTACATAGATCTGTTAGAAAATCGTAGTGTTCAAAACTATGAGTCAACCTATAAACTATGGTTTATCGGGCTATAGGATCAGATTTGGAGGATAAATGGCTAGTTCTATTAAAAAAGATCATAAAAGTCGACTTTTATTTCAGAGATTGAGGTTTGAGATATATTTATTTCTCATAAGAATTTACAATAATTCACTTACATGAGAAAGTTTAAACACAACAACAAATTATAATCGTATCCTAGGTGTACACTTAGATATTGAAGCACTTCACTCAACACATTCTATCGAAAGTATACATTTTTAAGTTATATTTAATTCTCAGTTAATAAATATGCAATATATAGGGTACTATTAAAAAAACTTACATATACAAGGAGCAAACAATGCTTGGACACGCACATTACACAGATTGAGCGTACCTAGAAGCGACATGTGAAATAGTGAACTAAGGTGCGCTCAGATTAGAGGTTAAATAGTATTTAAGTGTTTTTTAAAGGTAGGCATTGATTTTGCTTCTTTGATATTTTTCGGTAATTGGTTATACAATTTAGCACCTTCGTACATTAAATTTATTTTTCCATAATTAGTTCTTGGGTGAAAGAGGCAAAGGTCGTTTGCGCGTCAAGTCAAATTTTTTGTATTTGTTGTTTCTTTGTAAATGTTATTTGAGTATGTATATCTTCATTTAGTATTTTTCTTATTAATATACAAGTTTTATATATGTATGTTTGAGTTACATTTAATAATTTTGTTTCTTATATAACATATTTGTTGGTGTGAGGAATTTATATTTAAACAGTGTTTTAATTTATTGAAATTAAACTACTATATACGGATTTTATCGCGTTGTTTATTTGACACTATTAAAATTTTTTTTGAAAAACTGTTGCACTACTATAATCACTATTAAACTTTACAAATTTTTAAGCTAATTAAATTATTGAAACTATTAAAACTATTTATACTATTACTATACTATTATACTATTTAGATTTATTTTTACACTTTCCCCGACGTTTCGGTAGCTTTTCAGCAGCCATGGTCACGGGGAGACTAAGATGGTAGTTGTCTCAATTTTTCAGTGTAGTTATTTCAAAGTACCCGAACATAATTTAATCATGGGTGTTTCTATTTACGCAGAATGACGCAGCAAGTACTGCAAGACAACAAGCTCCAACAGCCGCGCCACTGTCACAGATCCCGAGAAAAGCCAGCCACAGTCGAGCGCCAGCCTGCTATACTACCTTATGTGAAGGGTGTCACTGACAAGATTGGCTACATCTTGAAGCGAGCTTCAATCAATACATACTTCAAGCCGCCAACGAAGATAAGTCAATTTTTACCAACTGTCAAGCGCCAATTACTTTTACAAGATGCAGGGGTCTATAAAATAGATTGTGACTGCGGACTCTCATACATTGGTCAAACCAAGAGAAGCATAGGCACCCGCATAAAAGAACACATAGCTGATGTAAAACACCAACGCTCGTTGAAGTCTGCTGTGTGTGAACATGTGCAACAGGGGACCAACCACTACCTGAGATTTGACAAACCACAGATGCTCGCTAAAGAACACCGATTCCTACCAAGGATGCTTCGCGAGGCTATTGAAATCAAGAAACATCCTAATTTCAATAGAGAAGATGGTTGGAATGTACCACCAGCTTGGGATCCAGTAATTCAAATAGTCAAACCCAAGAAGAAGCAAACCACAGCTAGACTTCATGATACTTTGAGCTCATTCTGCGTAAATAGAAACACCCATGATTAAATTATGTTCGGGTACTTTGAAATAACTACACTGAAACATTGAGACAACTACCATCTTAGTCTCCTCGTGACCATGGCTGCTGAAAAGCAACCGTAACGTCGGGGAAAGTGTAAAAATAAATCTAAATAGTATAATAGTATAGTAATAATATAAATAGTTTTAATAGTTTCAATAATTTAATTAGCTTAAAAATTTGTAAAGTTTAATAGTGATTATAGTAGTGTAACAGTTTTTCAAAAAAAATTGTAATAGTGTCAAATAAACAACGCGATAAAATCCGTATATAGTAGTTTAATTTCAATGAATAACATTCGCGTAAACAGAAGACAATATAGTGTTTTAATTTATTTATTTTGGGACCTTTGTAGTGATTCTAGATTTGTTTTTGCAGCGGTGCCCCAAATTTCAGTCAAATATTCTAAATGCGGTTTTACAAGAGAGTATTATATATTATATCGAATGCGGTGCGGTAAACATGTAACCATACCCCGTAGGGCTCCAGAAAGTGAAGTTAATTTAGTTATTATTTTAGAAATATGTGGTTTTCATGTTAGGTGCGAGTCTAAGATTAGTCCAAGGTATTTCTCATTATCAACTTTATTTAAAATTTGGTTATTTATCTGCAACGGTGTGTAATGTGATATTTTTTTGTTCTTGGCTGTAAAAATTATATAGTTTGTTTTTGATATATTAATTATTAAAATTATTAAAATAACCGAAATAAAGAATCTTGTATCTTCGAAACTGTATACATTCTTCATAATTATATTATTTAAATTTGCGGGTAAAATGAGAGATGCGCATAACTTTAAGGGGGTGCAAGAAGCTAAAGAAGACTGGAGATCGAGTAGTGTGTTCTGTGGTGACGTGCTCTGGTGGGACCAATAGCCTATTTATCGAGGAAGGCTATAGGCTATATAACATCGGCGCAGTAACGATAAACACGGGTGAAACCGCGGGAACATCTAGTGTATGTATATATACTATTAAACTATATACCTACTACTGAACTATAAACTATTGAATAAAACGTATATATCTGACTGTCACCACAGCCGCTGCACGTGGAATTATTATTTAACATACGCTCCCTTTTAAAATGTTGTATAGTGCTGTAATAATACACCCTACTACGCATGCCAAGAATTAAACTAAAATATTGACGCCGCGAAATTATTTATTTGAATCGTTATTAAAATGTACTCTATTATGTAGGCAATACATAATAGAGTAAATGGGAGGAGGAGGACTATGTCCAGTAGTGGACTATTATAGCCTGATGATGATGATGATGATGATGACATAGGTAGATACGAATTATTATACACTTTTTTATAAATTTATTAGTTTTCGGATTTGCGTGTATAAATATTTTAAAACCACCTCACGGAAATCACAACGATAAACAGTAGGTACCAATTATAAACAATTGTCCTTAAGCCCCGAGGAGTTTGTCAAGAAACTTTACGATGGTCCTTATTAATTTATTGCTTAATGGTACCTACATTTTATATGAAGACCGAAAAATATTATTCATGAAACTCTTATTATCATTTAAGGGCATAATTTGCTAATATCTATTACAGCTTTATTTTCTCATTATGGAAACAATTCTACGATATATTTACCCACTGTATATTTACTATAATATCGTCCATGCGCCTAGTTTTTCATAGTTAAACCAAATTTACATAGATAAATACAGCACATCTTTATAATTGTAATCAGAATTGTTTAAACAACTATGAATAATTGAATATACATATTTATGCACACAACATCAATTTTAGGTACCTAGTAGAAATCATTTGAACAACTAATAGATGGCTTTGTAATATTTTATAGTACAGACCAGTACCTACTTATAGTTCACAAAACTTGTTATTTTATATAATTTTATAGGTAAATTGTTTATATGCTTGTCATGTAAATAATGTATTATGTGAATAAAGAAATATTAAACTAGTAAATGCGTATAGGTATTTATTTGTGTTTAAATGTATCTCTTAGCCTTATGTACAGTATAGTTAGTGTAAACTAACTATACTGTAAGTATTATAAAACTGCATGTGTGAGTGTCCCATATGAAGATCTGGAAGACGTTTGAATAGGTACTCTCCACTCGCTAGTGAGGGTCAAAGTTCAAACGGCTAAGTATTAATTAGTAATTTTATTTAATTAAGTAGTAATTAGTTAACGGTTAACGCCTAATAGAGATAACGAGAATGAGAACTTCTTTGTCTTATATGTCGGACGAGTTGAAAAAGTGTCTAGCTGTAAGCAGCAAATTACAGTTAAAAAACCCATCAATTGTAACTATAATATACCTATATTAATAATAATAATTGTAAAAGTAAGTGCCACGGTAGCAAGTAGGTCAATATTAAAGATTGCGCCAAAAGTTATTAAAGTAGGATACTACTCTAATAAGTTTTGGCGCAATCTTTTTCACCACTCTAATTTGACATTTTTCGACGGACACTTTTCCATACACTGAGATAGTTCTCCTTACTACTACTACTACTACCTTCCGTAGTCATAACGCACCACTGAACCAACGAGTTGCACTGAAAGCCGATTGCCTATAAGAGGGTGACGCGCACGCACGCATGACAGTGTTGGGCATAATTATAATGCGCGAAAGCATTCCTAAATCATGTATTCTTTATGATAAAATAATATATGTCCTGCTAACAACACTATTGAATGTATTAAACACACACGTTTACGTAAGAACTTCATTAAGTGCTTGTGTTTCTATGCAAATACACAAGATACTCATAGGAAGCTGCTCACCAAATAATAGGCAACGGCTGACTAACACATTATTTCTATTCAAATCAAATAAAGCTTAACATTAATAAACAGCAATCCAAAACATTAATACTGAAATATAATTAAAATCACGATATTCGCCTCAACTTCACCCAGGCATTTAAATGAATTAAAAAAAACAGCAGAGAATAGATTGCGTTAAATAGCAACAACAACCACTTTTGTTACTAGCTAATGTTAGTTAGGTAAGTTTTATTCGAGTTTTATTACTTACTATTTGGTAGCTGAAAGGCATAAAATAACAAATCTTGCATTCCACTGTTTTTGCCTAACCCTGTACTGTGGAATTCAGTAATAAGTTAACCTTCCAATCATTTCAAAATTGACTGCTGATAACGGCAACGAAAAATATCGTAGGTTGTACCTAGAGTATTTTCTATAGAGACGGGTAAATTACAGCAGAATCCTCTTCAAGACTGTGATACCCCCTATTCAAAACCGAAATGAAAGTGGCGGGGATGAAAACGCTAATGCAAACTGCTAAAATAAAGTCAAAATATTTTTTCTAAATAGAACATGTAGTTATGCACCCGAGACAATAAATAGGTATACAGGGTGGAAAAATGAATGAGCCCTGGAGGGAAACTAGGTACTTTAAATCCTTAAGATAGATTATTTATTTATTATTTTATTATTATTTCAATTTCATTTTCCAGTGTGCTAGCTAGCATCTTTTTACAAGACTTTTATTGAACCTGATGAACTCATGAGTTCATGAGGATCCCCTTGGGGATCAGGCTAGGGTCCTGTAGTATCGTGGTGGACAACATGCTTATGATTGAAGGTACCCGGCTGATGAAATACCTTTAACACAAGAGCAAAGAAGATCGCAGCCAAATAATGTTGTTAAAATTCTGTTTGCCATTAATGAGATGAGTCGGTGAAGCCTTAATATGTCCTGTTTGGTAAATGGAACGCTGTGCTAAGCAACAGTAATCAAATACTAGGAATACCGAATATTTCACTTACCGTCTTTTAAATAAGTATAATTTAAAAGGCTTAAGTATTAAGTATATAGTTAAGCTTGTAAGAATAAGTATCTAACTCTACAGACTGACAATCAATTATTAGTACAGTGATAGTACTAGGCCTTACCACTGAAACCTACCTACAGATGAATGATATTAGCTGCTCTTTTTGACATGAAGCTAATGATTGCTTAACTATATCTCCTACATCTTGTCTTTTAAGTACTGTGGCTATGCTGATATTTAATTAGGTAAACTCCTTACAAAATGTTGACGTTTGACATATTAGGACGCAATAAAATTTTATGTGGCAAGTCCACAGAATTACTAAATACTTACGTAATTATTGATTTCATTTATATATTATCGTGTGATCGGACCTCAGAACAAGAAAATAATAATATATGCATAGAGAATACTAACACCACCATTTAAAGTATTACAAGGAGCTTAGATAAAGAGAGATCTGTTCGGTTAGAAAATCTTCAATATCTTCAAAAGTACCTGACTTAGCTTTATGAAATAAAAACTAAATTAAAGAATATTTAATGCCACATGAAATAATATATAATACCTTTTTATTTATTATTGGTAATTGTATAAAAAACTGAAATAGTAAAATAATGGTCGTTTTTAAATTTAGTACCAAACAATTTAAATCAACTGTTTCGCGTTTGTTTTAGTTTAACTAAAATTAAATAAACTTATAATTTTTTTTATTCTGATGTCATCATGTCGTTAACCCCTGAAGAATGTACCAAGATCCTGACAATGCTTGAAGATGGGCACAGTCAGCGAAATACAGCGAGAACTGTTGGTGTGTCTCTTTCTACAGTTCAGCGAGTACTCCAGCGTTTCCATGAAACTGGATCCAATCTTCGAAGACCAGGAACAGGCCGAACAAGGTGCACGACGACGCGGGAAGATCGCTATATGGTGTCAACAATTTTAAGAAATCGCTTTCTTACGGCTGTTGAAGTAAAGAATCATCATTTACGAGCTGGAGGAAACAATCTGAGTACGGATACAGTAAGGCGGCGTCTGGCTGAAGCAAATTTAAAGCCATTAAGACCTGCAAATGGCCCAAAACTGGAAAGACACCACAAAAACAAGGTTGAGTTATGGTAGAGAACACAAGAATTGGACTCTGAATGACTGGTCAAGAGATGTTTTCAGACGAGTCTAGATTCTGTTTATACAAGCACGACGGGAGGAAAAGAGTGTACAGAAAACCGGAACAGCGCTATAACCAAGCCTGTATTCAAGAAAAGTACTATACGGCGCAAGCTCTGTTCACTTTTGGCTGGGATTTCTTCCGAAAGCCGCAATGAGCTAGTGGTGATAGAAAATGGAACTTTAACTGCAGAAAGATTTGTCACTGAAATTCTGAATGACTACGTTGGTCCATTTTTAGTGGACATGGGCGAGAATGCCGTTTTTATGCAAGACAATGCCTGCCCGCATACAGCTCAGATAGTGTTTGCCTATTTTCAAGAAGTCGGCATCACACACATGGAGCTGCCAGCACGCAGCCCCGACTTAAACCCCATTGAGAATGCATGGGACGAACTGGGACGACGTGTACGTCAGCGGAATCCGCCGCCAATAATGCTACGTGAAATGAAAGAAGCTCTAATAGAGAAATGGCAGAATATTCCGCAGCATTGCCTCAAAAACCTAGTAGAAAGTATGCCAAATCGCATAACAGCAATATTGCGAGCTCGCAGAGGCACCACAAAGTACTATGCGTGAAAACGGCACATTTGTAACCAATCTACATTTACGAAAATACTGGAAAAACTACGCATTTTAATTATTTTACATTTATTAAAAATAAATGCTTGAATTCATTTTTTCTATTTTCATTTAAGTACATTAAAATATTCTTTAATTTAGTCTTTATTTCATAAAGCTAGGTCAGGTACTTTTGAAGATATTGAAGATTTTCTAACCGACCCTCTTTCTTTGCGGTCCACTGTATTAGAAAAAAATTGGAAATTGCTTAATATTTTAAGCACCTAGCTAAATAGGTATAGGTACTTGTCAAGAAAATAAACCGAGATAAAATAAGTAAATGCATGTACCGTATTGACGTATACGGTACACGCTTTTACTTATTTTATAGCATGTTGTATGTTATTTTAAACTGAAAGAGTTATCACTGAGCTTTCTTAGACTGATTAATAAGATCTCCTATTGGGTACAAAACCTTTAGGAACCGCCTAAACATTATTTATAACAATTGCCCACGTATTTTCCAAATCCAACAACCCACCTACGATAGCAAGGCAATTCTATTGGTCTCTATGGAAATGAACCACATATTTCACATGACATGAACGATATCCGACCCTATATTTCAGTGTTCATTTTAGTTAGAGTCTCGGAAATGTTAATTAACGACAAAGGGACCGCTTCTCATTAATCGTGATACCGAACATCAGCATAAATGTCAGTCGAGCTGAGGTTTTAATTATCACGTCGCATCATCGACCCACCACGCAGCAGTAAAAGGGTTTAGTCATTATATTATAATAATACTAGTGACCGTGATTTCGATCTTGAGATTATAAGGCACAGTGCCAGTCAAAGTAGAGCTGTCACAAGTATTAAAATGCCTACTAGTGGCGGTTCAACTTTTAATGGACTGATCTTCGCAATCCTGTGGCTACGCAAAATTCTTTCCCAAATATATTAAATGTTCTATGGTAAATGATAAGTATTTTTGTTGTTCGTAATTGTAGTTGTGAGTTATGTTATACCTACATATGTAAGCGAAGAAAATTCAGGTAGAGTTAACCTGCTTACGAATAAATGTCAAGTTAATAAATAGACATAGGTACATATATACAATCATACATGCATATTGTCGAAAGGGTAGATAGACTTTTTGCTAACTGCTATTTTAGATCCTACATAATTGGTGTCAAGGCTATTGTCTAGCACAGTTCTCCGCACTGTTACTGACAATTTCCAACACTTTGCACTACTCATGAGACTGCTACTAACAATTTCTTTGCAAAGAACCCTAATAACACTTTACCCTGTACTGATATTGGAGACCTCATGCACAGAAGTCGCATTAATAACCGTTGCACTATCAGGCAGGCTTCGGCACAGATCGGTTTTTTATTTTCTTTGGTGTAGATTAGATAACTCAATCACCAAAAACTACCCGAAGAGCTCTCTATGAGAGCTTGACAGCTTGATGCTGTGACCAGTCCTATATATTATTAAAAACCTTTTGATCGACACCTTTAGGTACATGCTACAGAAGTCAATCATAAATCAAGAATGCTAATTTTGTGAGTCATCAATATAAATGAATGATATAAATCAATGCTGATCTAACTACACCCGTCCCTTGATAATACCAACATGGTACTATTGCTATTAACAATATTTATATTTCTTAGAACGTTGGATCGACCTGGGTAAATAAACTTATGGTAGTAGTTAGATAAATCCGAACTAATAATATTATAAATGAGTTTGTTTGTTCGATTTTTGTTTGTAAACTACTCGACCAATCATCATTGAATTTTGCATACACGCACAGGGGTGTCATCCAGAAAATATACTGTTTCCGAGGGAAGCTACGGACAAAAGCTAGTAATAATATATTTTTTTAATAAACAACTAGGTATCTACATTTTTATCCTTAAACCCAAACCTAAAGTTATCTAAGTATAGTAAATGTGCTACAAATGTGTTTAGGTTTGAAAATACAGAATTTCTTTAGGTAATAAGGAGAGACGAAAATTACAGAATACAGTTTAAAAGAGAAACACCAAGAAACGTACTATAAATTACATTTTACGTGCTAAATATCTCAAGGAAAATACGTGGCACATTTAGAAATTTCAAAAGAAAATATCTCTCTCACGTCGCGGTCCCCGGCGGGGGCGTAAAAAGAAATGTATATAAATGTTAAAAGAAAGTATAAAAGAAAGTCACTTCCCTGAGATAGGCCGTTTCTCCCGCGGCCCGACTCCACAGCTTTTATTACATTCAGCACGTGACAGGAACAACGATCCCGTCTTTGAATTCTCTTAGGTATTAAACATCCTATATTCAGAATGTCGCAACACTGTCAGCTACTAACCTATGTATAGAATTTGTCGTGTCTTGTGTGTTCATGTACGACATCTTACGGAGTGGTCAGTGGGTCATGGATAACTGTTTTTAAGTTACTTTTCAGCCGTACTTCGGTTGGCATGACACCATTGATAAGTCTTATAAAGCCGAGCCATCCCAGGGACCATACAAAATTACAATTACGCCCTACCTATGCTACAGATTTGTCTAAGTGCTACGGCGAGCTCTGTGAGTGATAATTTAATGACTAGGTATATTTAGAGATTCCGCAACCGTATAAGTATACAGTAACCAGGTACGAAGTACCTGTAATTTTTATATTAGATTCTATTTGAGACCATAACCTTGAAGTCGTTTACTGTACAGGTAATTATTCACACAAGAATATTTTTTCAATTGTATTGCTGTACCTTACCTACCCTTATTATGAGGGGGTCCCATATCATCTCATTCGTATAACTTTAAGTAACTTATTGATGATACAAAACAACATTCTATGAAAAACTCTTTTATTTTAAACTTAATTTACTTCTATTTAAACGAGATTGCAAAACGTTATTCTAGTCTGTATCCATTAACTCGATGATAAAGTTAATCTAATCTAAAATCTTCAGATACGTTTAACTGCGCAGTATTTGATCCAACGTCGACTATATTATTGATTGCTTTCTTTAAGCTTTAAGCATGTCTTAATTATTTTTTTATTAAAAAGTGTACCTACTTATTAAAAAGAACGAACTTAACAATGAAAAATATGTTAAGTATTATAGTATTTACTATACCTAAATATGCTGTAAAATTTGTAGCAATTTCGAAAGATTTTGTGTCTTATCAAAACATAATGTCTGCAAACTGTATCTACAGGAGGACAATAGACATTGACGAACCAAATGAACATACATTCTGCTTTGCATACATTATAATCAGTTTATGGCTGTTTGCGGCGAGCTCAAGACTACGGAAGTATGATACCGAACGTATCCTTCAATTGGTAAATAAAGCATTCATTACGCCTACTGGCTGCTAACGAAACTCCAACACAAATCTAACATCAATACAGAAAGGACTACATAGTTCATTTCGCTTGATATTGTTATATATGACTAGGTATGTATTGGTGTAACAAGTATGTGAGGTGGCACATGGTGCGTCTGCTCTGACCGAAGGATATTTTTACAGCGGGGGCGTCGAACTGTTCACGTCATCTTATTTCCATTTTGTTTGTTGACGCCGCAGACGCCACGTAACGACGTTTTTGGAGCCTGTCTCCTTACTTTACTAGCTAAGCCAAAATAGGTACTTTATTCTGGGTGTATTATCTATTGTTAGATATCCAAAGTACCTATCTAAAGTTCTGTGAGCTTTAAGGTGGTTTGAATTGGTTTCAGATTTTAGTAAAGAAAATATTTAGAAAATTTTCAGCCTTTGGATATATATAGATACATTCCGAGTCTTTGTATGGTTTTGCGTGTGTTTGCTTATAATGATAGAGGCAACAAATGAGGATCAATAAACTTGCATTTCTCTTTGTGGAAATAGGAGCTTCTACTTCATGCTACACGAACATAGAATAAAAGCCTAGAATTAAATAGAAGAAGACATAAGATTTTAAAAAATTTCGATTATAACTGAGCATTGCCAATATTGAAGGCACCGAGCAGCCGATTGCACAGCGAACGAGAACGAAGTATTAGAACACTGAAGAATCGTTCACTAAATTAAAAGTGAAAACAAGTCGGTTACCTTCATCTGCTATAGATAACTAAGTGTTTTAATTTACGGCGTTTGCGAACAATTCTTTGCTCAAAACAAACAAGTAGGTACGAAGTAGAAACGCAACTTCATACCCAAATACGGTAGGTATTCAGCGATTTCGCGTCCTCGATATAAGTAAACAATCTATTTTGTCCTAAAATTACTCAAATTTGTTCCAGTTTTTTTAAATATTAGTATCACGAATTAAAGATAAACTCGTACATCCGTACGAGTTGCAGAGCAAGACATGCGGAAAGCAAGTTCTGTCGTCTCTTAGCAGTTTACAGCTGACAAAAAAGAATACAATCGTTAACAGACTGTTAACTTATACCTACTAGAAATCCTTTTCACTCAATGGTCCAACGTACCTAGTCAATATCAAGAGTTCTATTTCTAAAGCATAATTAAATCTATTACTGTCTGTATGTTAAAATAGCTATCTGCCATAAAATAACAGATAAAAAATTCAAAATCTGTGTGGACACAATGTGTAGAATTTACTATACGTCACAAGAAGGTAATATTATGCATAACAAAGCGGGAGGACTGGCCCTAAGGAGGTGGCGTCCCTTCGCCGTATTCATAACGGACATAAACCCGACCCCTTTGATATAAGAAAACATTTTAGTTGTTGGAATGTGACGACGTTGTACCGCCGTATCTGTGGGCTGATAACTACAAACTTTGTATGTCAAGTAAAAACTATTAGACTGTGGCGTTTCGCTTTCTGCTGATAGGTTAAAGACTTTTTAACATTGTCACTTTTGCCAGATGATAAGTAGTTTTCTAAAGGTATATTCGATTGGACAAAATATTATTAAGATTTTCAGTTGACATTGTTAGCCGTCTCTTATATGCTACCTTTATATACCTAGCTGGCGAAATGTAGCTGTGACGCAGTACTTTATTATAGAATTAATAAACTAAATTTAAGATCAAATAAAACTGAATAAATAAGCTGTTTTTGTACCATGATGATATGTAGATACATTAATATTTATTATCTCTACCTTCCCTTAGTAGGTACCTACCTATAGGTCGTAATGGGCGTACACATTCTACAGGAACAAATACTTTTTTATTAGATACTATTAAGAATATGAGTAAAAAAATACATAAGCTTAGATATAGGTATAATATGGTCCCTATTCCCAGGAGACAGTTGTTGGTATCTAATATTTCTAATTATAATTTACTTTTGGAATCTATTCTTATAATTTTAATTTCTACCCATAGGTACCTAACAATAACCTACTCTACATTTGAAAAACAGTTACAAAGTGATTTTTCACTTGGGACTTAATTTTTAAGGCCAGTAGAAAAATGTAAGGCTAAGATGCAATAGGTGTATGTTATTATAGTAACAACCTTTTCTAGTATGGTTGATATTACCAAAATAAAAACGAACGAAGCGAATAAATGTTTAGACTAAAGAAATACGTG
Source organism: Catocala sponsa (assembly GCA_963564715.1). Classification (NCBI taxonomy): domain Eukaryota; kingdom Metazoa; phylum Arthropoda; class Insecta; order Lepidoptera; family Erebidae; genus Catocala; species Catocala sponsa. The sequence continues at coordinate 16,705,839 of OY751337.1, read as the reverse complement.
CCGACGGCGCTTTTCCGACGGAGCCGCTATCAGAATTAGTAATTTAATAGATACCTATTTAGATAAAAAGCTATTGATTGATAGGTATACCTATAAGATATTACAATGTTTTAAATAGCAGATGTAAAAGCTGAGTGTGTCTGGAAATAAAGATTTTGCCTACCAGTGATACCTAGGTATAGGTATGTTTCAGCCATAGGTATTAGAACTATCCGATGATACTACGTTTACAGGTTTAATTCCTACACATATTGTGATAGCTTATTTATTTCATGATCCCTAATGAAATAATTAGGAGGTAATCAATACATTAAAACTCTACTCTATATCTACATTTAAACTAGAAATTAAAAGCCGCAATATTAATCATAATTTAAACCGCCAAGAAAGTGTAAAGCTGATGTATTTTTTAGACGTATAAACTTAGATCCCGCCACAAGCAGTTCTCCCATTATAAAAATTAAGTCAATCTTGACATCTAGGCAGCTTAACCTACCCTCCGTTCTTTTAACTTGTATTTACGTTATGTTTTAAACACTATTATCATTTGTATGGGATTGGTAAACCTAATAACAATATGTTTTTATATACCTATACCTACGCCTTCTCAACTAAGCGCCTCTGTAAGAAGTTATGTGGCAACACAACCTTATTTTTACTACCTATAGGAATATAATTTATTTGGAATCACTTTATGTTAGCAACAAGGTATCTAAGCCTTGTATCTAATTCTGGTGTAACAAATTTGAAGAAGCAAATCAACAAAATTTGCTAAAATTATTGTAAGATTTTACTATTTTTATTTTATCATGTTTTGCAATCGTTTTTATTATCTGCTGTCAAATAAAGCATTATATTTACGTTTATGTTACACGAAAAATGTTGTACCTAATAGGCATAAATATAAACGTCGATACCAAATCGTTTTTTTTTTAAATATTTTATATATATTTTAATTTAAATAAGGATATTTTAAAGACGTTAATACAGTAGCTAAACCTGTTAGGTAGGTAAGTAATTTTAGATTAGATTTAATTAATATTCTATACAAATTAAATGAATGAGCATTAGAATCGCCAAAGAGCACAATCATTTTCGGTCTTATGACTTTGTGAGTTATGTAAATTACCTTGAACATCGGTGGCAACATCGGGAAATAAATAGATATTTATAATTTAAAATACTTACTAACGAATAAAACTGATATCACCTATTTCTAAAAAGGCAAATAGTAGGTATATAATTCCTTCGACCAAGTCTAAAATATTTATATTATATCCTGTTAGCATACTCCACTGATTTAATTTGCTTCCTCATGTACCTACCTAGGTATACTTAGGTACCTGTAATTCCTGTGCTACACAGTGAGCTCACGTTTAAAATACAAGGCAGAATTGAACTCGTCTACTGAATGTAAATCATTTTCCTTAAGCAGTGTGGGTACAAGGTATATCACATTCTACTATCATATCGCATTTTCTTGTTGAATTTATTAAACATTTTTGCTGTCAGACAATTACACGGAACGGTGAACATTGCGTGCTTAATGTAGGTACTTACCTAAATGATAGGAGCTCGGCATTCATGCAATCGTGCATTTAATAATTGAGCTAAGATTGATTACCTATAGGTAATCATTTACTAGGTAATGATTGTAAATTGATGGACACGTGTAGCAATCAAACATAAATAAATGGATAGGTACATAATAATCCTAACTAATCTATATCTACTAATATTATAAAGCTGAAGAGTTTAACAAACTCACAAACAAACAAACATGTTTGTTTGTTTGTTTACTTGAACGCACTAATCTCAGGAACAACGGGTCCGATTTGAAAAATTCTTTCAGTATTAGATAGCCCATTTATCGATGAAAGCTATAGGCTATATATCATCACGCTAAGATCAATAGGAGCGGAGCACCAATGAAGAATGTTTCAAAATCGGAGAGATTTTTTTCCTTTTGAGAGGTTCTGCTGCGTGCGCTGCGTAAACAGTTAAAGTTTCGCAAAAATCATGTATGAGAGAATTGATCCCCTTAAAAAGTTCTAAAAAAAAGCCCGCGACAGCATATGGCTATCTTTTAAGGTTGGCTCACTATAATCTTTTTTATGCTAACCAAATTTGTTCTAAAATAATGCATTATTTGCGAAGGTATTTTTATAAACATGATATTAATCCTTATCCAAATAAATACGTTATTCATCACAAGTATTTAATTTAAAACAAAATTGCCCTTTACATCATTCGATTTCAATGAATATCTTAGGAGATATCGCAGTTTTAAAATAACATCGCAGCAAAATAATTACCCATTACAGACATACAAACGATGTTTCTCCTGGTTTATTCTGCGTGATTTTAAATTAGCACTGTAGGTATATTTATAAAATTTTGTTCAATGGTTCTTATGTGGTTCGTGGATTTAACAAAGAAAGTTTCAGCTCCTTTAAAATTGTGTTATGGTGCCTACGACCCACTCTCTCTCTTATGTGACGCAGAGGAAGTTGCGCGGGTCAGCTATCTATACTAATATTATAAAGCTGAAGAGTTTGTTTGTTTGTTGGTTTGAACGCGATAATCTCAGGAACTACTAGTTCGATTTGAAAAATTCTTTTATTGTTGGATAGCCTATTTATTGAGGAAGGCTATAGGCTATATAACATCACGCTACAACCCACGGGGGCGGCGCAGTAACGATAAACGCGGGTGAAACCGCGGGAACATCTAGTATTATAATATGTGAATGTGAGTTCGTTTATTTATTTGTAACGCTTTCACGCCTTAGCTACTAGACCGACCATCATGAAATTTAGCAAACACGTTATCAGGGGTATAGAAAAGGACAGAGAGTAGGTAGGTACCTTGCATCCAGAAAAAAGCACAGTTTGAGAGAGACAGAAATTCATTGACAAAATCTACATTAACGCCAGCAAAGCCGCGGGCAAAATCTAGTCAAACATACCTAAATGAATAGGTAGATACGTTATTGAATACCTGCCCTTTTCGTTTACTCATAATAGTAGTTAACTTGGCTAATTACATAGTAGTTTCATCTATACTAATATTATAAAGCTGAAGAGTTTGTTTGTTTGTTTGTTTGAACGCCCTAATTTCAGGAACTACTGGTTCGATTTGAAAAGTTATTTTTGTGTTGGATAGCCTATTTACCAAGGAAGGTTATAGGCTACATAACATCACGCTACGACCCACGGGAGCAGCGCAGTACCTAATCATAAACGCGTCTGAAACCGCGGGCACATCTAGTAATCTACATATATCCAAGTGCCGCTAAAGGACTACTGTGGGTATATACCTACATGTAGGTGGGTATCTAACATTCGCACGTACTTACTCAAGAACTTTTTGTAGCGAACTCCCTGAAAACATCTTAAGGACAACTGCATAGTCTCCTGAATTTACGATAAGTAGGTAGGTTCTTTCCTAACGTCCTAAGACTGCAATAATGGTAGGTACCTATAGATATTTATATACCTAGGCAAGTATACCATAAGTATCTACTATGTATAACTAAAGTTAATAATGTATTTGTTAAAAGTTAACCAGGTTAGTGCGTAGGTATAGGTATAGAGCGGTATTTAGAACGTACCTACCTTGATTTGAATATTCTCTAAACTAATAAGTTTTTCATTTAAACTAATTTAAAGTACTATTCATTATAATTCCCGGGTTTAGCTTGATATTTAGGTATCCCAACTACGTACCTATTGCATTGTTTAAACAGCGCCATCTATGTCGACATCGCGATAAATTGGAACGAGCAATGCGCTTGTGCGAACAAAGATGGCGGGCGATCAATACGAGGAAGCCACCCCAACTCACCCCATTATGACATTCTGCAAAAAGATACACAATAGAAAATAGTCCTTATTCCGGTGGTATAAGGCTTCTGTGAATTAATGACGAATCTTGGATGTGTCTTTTGTTTGTTTTAGTAGATAGGTAGGAGTCCAAATAGATATTTGCCTTGCGTTTGTACTTATATGCTTACCTAGCTATACGTAGGGTGTCTGTCTCCTTTGATAAGCTGTTTTAACTTGAGCAGCTTTGTATTCAAAGATATACCTAGTCATCTTGTCGACGTAAGTTCATGTTTACCTATTTATAATTTAAGCGAAAGGTATTTTAGCATCTCACATCAAAATCATAGGTACTTTTGATACCTACTTATAGGTATCCTTGTCAATCTTCTGACTACCTAGAACTTAAAAATTAGATATTCATCGAAAACTATAGGTTATGTGATTCTAGATTATCTGGCAAATAAACCAAGGCGATGGATAGGTACAAATTTAACTATAGAGTGTATATTATGTGAGAGTATTTTTTATAAGATACCTAGGAAATTCCAAAAATATAGATAGTAGATACCATTTTGGAAAAATTTACCTGAAAAAGTCCTTTATAATCTAATATAGATATGAGCGATATACAAATGCTATGTAAAGTAGATTAATATTCGAGAAATTTATGATCACGTACCAAAATCGATTATTCCAGACTTTGATTTACCATTAGGTATTAACCTAATGAGGATAGATACAGGCCGTGATAGTCGATCGGGTTGTTCCGTATTCATCCTATGACGTCCCATCCTTTTTCTTGACTCATCCTAAACTAGTATGCCTAACTGATCCGATAACATTATTTTAATAAAGTTTCTTTATTCAACTGAAATGTGTTCCTTACTCTACCCGTGGCAAATATTACCGAAAAAAGTATGGATAGCAAAACAATTTTTGGCTTCGTAAAAGTAGGTTAGGTTAGTAAATGTACTTTAAAAAAATATAGCCTACATACTATAACATTATAGTAAAGATTTTTAATGGTGAACAATTTTGTAAAATCGGTTAAGCAAATGTTTCCTCTTTATAATATTAGTATAGATATACATAGATTACCAAAACAGTAGATATTTTTTGTTCGGACCGTTAAGCTAAACCTTAGTTTTTGGGCAATTTCGTCATCGGTTGAGCTAGGAATAGGTACTCATAGGATGAATAAAGAATTAAAAATGAAATAGGTAATTGCTGTCGGTTGAGTAAGGAACGTAAATAGGTTGAGTTAGGAAAAAAACAGTGTAGGATGAAACGTCATCGGATGACGCCGGAACAACCCAGTCGATCGATCAATAGAAATTTCTTGATTTTATGTTACACGACAAATTACCTACTTGTCAGGTAGGTACTACATGGGTAGGTATATAGATAGGTACCTACTTAGTTATCTCAGAAGAATAATCACTAATGTTTCATTTAGTTTAGTATTTATATAGTACGTACTCTAGCATAAACCTTACAACGCTATCGTCTACCTAATATAATATAGGTATTAGCAGGTATTTAAACGTAAAACTGATGAAGTTCTTTCGACTCACGATACCTCTTGATATTTGTCTTTTATTCGATCGAGTAGGTACCTACGGCCCGTCTGCTTGCAAGCTGTTACTCTGTGGACATTACGTAGAGCGATAAAATTTATCAATATTAACTGCTGATCTCAAAGCAAAATTTCTGGAATGGATGATTCCCGACTTTCTACGCGAGAAGATGGTAAACTGAGATTTTCTTAATCGACATAGCCTTCGCTTTGAATCTGGAAATCTACAAACCTTCAAAAAGAACGGTATTTAGAATGGAAGAAAATAAGACACATGTACTCACATGTGTCTTATTTTCTTCCATTCTAAATACCGTTGCATTGCACTCGCACGGATGGCGTTGTGGTTAAAGAGGTCGCTTTGCCACTATCACTGTGCTGAGTGTTGTTGGATCGATCCTCACACGAGCCAATTTGTGTAATCCAAAAATAGTTGTTCAAAATCTGAGTGTTTTTCGTGTCCGTTGTTTGAATGCTTGTAAAGTGCTTCTCCACAAAGGCATTAAGTACTCCAAGTGCAGGAGATGCCTTTTTTAATGTAGTACCTAATATGATGAAATTAAATATGCCTCCAGAGGACTTCATCTACCTAAGTGAATGCCAGCAGTAGGAACCTACACAATTAAATACTTAGTAATGGTGGTCACTTATATTTGATATGATTATGATGTTTGACCAGCTGAACGCAACAAACGTTAGAACATAAGAAGAAAGACTTACCGGCATAAGTGCCTACAAACTTTTTAACTTGTTCTCTCTATATCTTGATTTGAGAGGCCTATGTCTCTAAAAGATAAAAGTCTCGCTATCCCTTTTCTTTAATCTAACAAAAGTGAGACAGCATGCGGTTTATATTTTGGATAACATTTACTTGTACTTAAGTATTTGATTATTTATATCAAGAGAGAGAACATACCAAGGCCTCCTGTTCCACAAACTTAAAAAAGCATTTATCTAGAAGATAAAAGTTCCACCATCCCTCTTCTTTAACCTAACAAGAGTGAGGCAGCATGCGATTTATGTTTTGGATAGGTAACGTTTACTTGATACTTGTAAAACTGACCATTAGACTAGTATCCACTACACAGACCCAGTACGGGTAAGTAGACATCTTCGAGAACATTATGGATAACTCCTTAGAGTTCTCGATCCCGAAACGTTGGGTATATCCTTAATATACCCAACGTTTCGACTGCATTACCGCCAAAGAAAACAAGTAGGTACCTACCTACAACGTATACTTAAGTCACGACAGCAAAATAAATATTTTCTTTTCTTATCATTTTATATTTCATTTAATGAATTAGGCAGGTAGATACAGTCAGCAACATAGGCATACCGATACACATTTGGAGATTTAGATTACCTACCTTTACTTACCTTTCAAAATTATAAATGAAAATGCATTTTTATAACGGTAACAAATAATTGAAATTAAACTACTATATACGGATTTTATCGCGTTGTTTTTGACATTTTATTACAAAATTTTGAAAACTGTTACACTACTATTACTATTAAACTTTACTAATTTTTAAGCTAATTAAATTATTGAAACTATTAAAACTATTTATACTATTATACTATTTATATTTGTGTTTACACTTTCCCCGACGTTTCGGTTGCTTTTCAGCAGCCATGGTCACGGGGAGACTAAGATGGCAGTTGTCTCAATGTTCCAGTGTAGTTATTACACTGGAACATTGAGACTTTGAACTATACTTTGAACATTGAACCATACAATATTAGGTAGGTAACAAATAAGTTAGTAGGTAAAGATTGGATTTAATCGTTCAAAACAATAGAGTAATAACCAGGAAGATTAAAAATACTTTTGTTAAATGTTCAGCTCAGATAGCTATGTAGGTACCTACCTACCTACTTATGATGCTGCCTGTGCCATCCCTTACATTGTAGATAAGTACCTACTTAGCTAATTACCATAAATTATGTTTACCTTATTAGAAATTAAGTGATTTACGTTTAGGTAGGAAATTATAGGTAAGGTAAGCGACTAACCCATCTATCTACCTTCTGAAAGTAGATAACTGTAAGTATGAAAATACGGGTATTTTAGCTACGTACCTACCTAATGCCACCAGTCTACACCAGCCTACTTTACTGGTTATCTATACATAGGTAGGTACCTACCCATACCTGTCCTTTGCCAGCGGCTCGCATACGAGCAGCCACATTGTGTACCTCTATTTACCAGCAGCGCGCGGGTTGGATACGAGCCACCAAGTGCCACACCACTTTTAACTTTATTTTACTAAACTAAACGCTTAAAACTGATTGTTTATCGGCTACTAATGGATTTTTTGGGTAAAGGACATAATATTGTGGATAAAGTATTACGAAAATATAAACGATGTTCTGAGCGAAATCAGTGAGTGGAAACCCAAAACAAAAACCACTTTTATAATAACCTTCTGCGAAAAATGTATAGGTAAGTAGGTACTTTATTCGTCTGTTTTTAGTTCTACGATAGGTACTTAAAGACAAGTAAATTCTAGGTGAGATCCGGTTATTCTTGGCCGATCCTTATTCTACCGAATAGATAGGTATCTATCTACCTACTTTAGGTTTGGTTCTCCTTGTCTAACTCCGTTTGTTCCGCATTTGCCCCTATATTATATACGTCCCACGTTCCAAAATGTTCCTCATTCGCTCCTCTTTTTAAATGACGCCTTTTCGTCCTACATGTTTGTTATACGTACCTAGATAGCAAAACAATGTTTTCGCTGTCGGGCTCGTGATGTTATACAATCATAAGCCCAAAGTTTTGCCGAGAGACCAACCAGGTAGGTACCTACTTACTTATTTTAAAATATTTTTTTGGTAAACAAAATTTGGGATGAAGTAGAAAATATAAAATTAGGTACCTAAGTAGGTACCTAATATTTATTTCTATTTAGGGTCATATAAGGAACATTTTATAAGACGTATGCGTACCTACCTATTTCTACGTGTTTTGGGACGAAACATGAGGGACGAACGCAGAACAAACCGCTAAAACGCCGAGAACCTTTGCTTTGGCTTTAGCTGAAACGATAAGTCTCAAAGTGTTCTGTGTATTCCTCTGTATCTATTTGGTTAATTAGATAAAGGTAACAAACACACGCGCCGGTCGGTACCTGTGATCATTTCACAGCAATGTATTTTTTTATAATAATACCTACGATTTTACGAACTTTGACTTTTTATAGGTATAGGTAGATATATTAATCTGACACGTGTTTTTACAAGAAAGAACAAAATCGGGCATTGGTATAAGTACCTATTCTTTCGTAAAATTGTTTTTTAGACCAAAATACGACAATAGATGGCTCTGCAACGGTTTCAAAATGAACCTTTCCAAAGGTTTAATTTTGGTAATTAAGTAGCAATAGGTAATCATGAAATAACACAAATCGATAAGGTAAAACAAGAAAATTTAGATTACTAACAAAAATCCAAGGGACGCCACCATAACAGATGGGTAGGTAATGTAGATGTAATGTAGTTAGCTAGGTACCTACCTACCTATTTATGACTTTTCCAGTTTATTTTATTGTTAGCCAATTAGCTACGATACTTATATTAGATTTCTAAACTTTATGAAAACTATTTTAATTACATCGCACCACTGTTAAAATAATCCTTTAATTTAAAATATTACCAATTGCTAAATATCTTCAAAATTAATTATTTTATTACACGAGAAAGACCAAAACATGTAGAAAGCGCCATCTATTAGTCACGATTGACATTGATTACACTTTCAAAAGCTCCCGCTAGCGACATCTCTTTGTTCAAGTTAGAACTACGTTCTACCACAAGTTCTGTAGCGTTGAAGTTTGAACACAGAAGCTCTTTGGAACTTCGGAATAATGAAAGCTGCCAATTAAGGTAGTGGATGAAATATTACCTAGATGTCACTTACATCAATTGAATTTAAATCTAGTTTATTAAAATATGGGCGTAAAGTTTATTACAATAGATTTATAAATAGATTAAGTTAACTGAGTGAATAATAAATTTTAATTAACAGATTAGTGTACCTATTTTGTATTTTTGTTTACTTTATTTAGGTATGTGGCTAATTGTTTTTACCGTATAGGTACCTATATCTTTACATTAAATTAATTAAGTATCTACTGAATTATATCGACTTCTATTTTTAAACATATAGGAATATATTTGATGTAATTTAACAGCTTACTTCTAATAGCAAGGTGATCATAACAAAAAGAAACAATAAAATAAGTTGCAAAATATCGCTCCAAAAGATTCCCCCTACTGAATGACTCAATTGCTGAGCAACAGACAAAATACCTATTAAAAATGGAAGATCCACTGCCAAACTGTAATTGGTTGAATTCGGCGCCATTTGCAAAGGGCCGGCCGACATTAAGCCCCGCCCCCAAGGACCGGCCGAAACGCGCCGCCTCTACTCTCTGCCATCTTTGCTACTGTCACATTATCCATCAGGGGTGGAGCTTAATAGATAATCCGGCAAAATTGGAAACGCCGCACCTTTATAAAGATTGCTTGGATTTTGTTTACTCTTAGAATTGTTAATGTAAACTGATAAATATTTGATGTGCCAGCGTTGTTTGTCTTCCATATTTTTGTGGGAGTCTGTTTTGTGAACATTGGTTAGATCGTTCATCCTCATGCATGATAGTGATTTATTCTCGTTTAAAGTAATACCCAATTTATTCCTTTTAGTAAGTAGGCAGGTCTATGATAGAGGTTTGGATGCTGTATCTATATATTGTAGGTATTTAGATGGAATTATGTGTTTAGGTATGTGGCGTGACTGACATCAAGTTCCACTTGATTTAATCATTAATATCTAGTATCTACCCATTTAGCTGTAGCCTAGGTACCTAATGGACCGTATAGGTAGGTAGTGCCTATCTAGGTACCTATTCAGTTGCATAGTGCATACCAACTAGGTGTAGGTAGGTAGGTAATGTTTATCCATACCTAGGTACCTTACTGGATTTCACGTCATCTACAAATCAGGGAGGTTACCTATCTGGCTATCTTGTATGTGTCAGTAGGCACCTATAAGTAGGTACCTAGATATAGTAGGTACCTACCTGCTTAGCTGTCATGTATGTCAGTGACTACTTATCTAAAATATACTAACTTATTCTGCAAAGTACCTACCTAATATGTGTAGGTAGGTACCTACCTAACTATGTTTAGGTAGGTAAGTATATATAAAATAACTAACTTGTTGACCTGCAAAATAAGTACCTATGTAGGTAGTTGAAGGTAAGTAGACAGTTAAGTACTTAATCACTTAGGTAGATAGTGATATTTACAAATGGACTTGATCATAAACTTTATTTCTCCTTTAGTAGATAGGTAATCTTTATAATCACTAGGTAAAGGTGGCATCGAGTACAAAGAGTTTCCTACATCTGCATATCTACCCATCAAGTAGCAAGAAGAACATAGGTATAAGCTATAGGCAGCTAGGTTTTCTCAAACAGTCAATCAGACAAGTTAGTATGGCAGTGCACTGCTGAACGTAGCTTCACCCAAATTAGGTACCTACGCCACTGAGCCCGATCGTCGACTCTCCTTTTTAACACGCTTTTATTATTTAATTACTGCTTCTTCTTATCTTGTCGATGGCAACAGTTTTAAATGATTTTAGCCCAGTGCTCGGCAACGCGAATTGTGTTAGGCATTGTTTTCTCTACACCATACCTATCTGCCAGTGTCAGTAACCCTCCTAAGGACAGAATAAAATTGCGGCGTGACAAATTCTTCATGCCTACCTTCATCCCACCGGCAGAAAAGTTACCTCCGGGATATAAACTTCCATGGCCAATCTGGAAAGCACTAAATAGGTTACGTACCCGGGTTGGCAAATCTAAAGATACCTACTACTATCAGCTGTCGTATATCATCTCACTCTACATATCCGAAGGGCACCCTTCGATATGCTTGCCCAATCGCGGTCCATTCTTCAGGTCAGGTCTTCGGCATAGACTTAGCCTTCATATACCTATGAAGATAGGTAGGTAGTCATAGCTCATTATCAACTCGGCTTAGTAATCCTTGGCTAGGTATATCAATTTCTTATATTCTCTGTGGTATACCTAAATCGAAAATACGTTTCGCATTTTATCATTCAGAGAGAGTCGATGCATAGTGCAAAACTAAAGGGACAAGACGCCCCGGTTAAAAATGTTGTCCTTAAATGTTATGGAAAATATTTAGCGGCGATAACTCGGCTTTATCTAGGTACTTATTTTTATATTAACAAAGTCTTATTCGCCCATTTTATTCCTTTTGCCTATTACTTTGCTATGCTTTGTTAAGTAATAGGTAGAGGCTGTCATTGGCTGTCATTTGCACCTACCTGCTGGTATAAAGAAAATGAACAGTTACAACAGTTTTCTAATTTACTTCCACTTAGACCCGGCGCCTAATGCCCACTGGTGGAATGGCATACATACCTATTATAAATTAATATTATGACATTATGGTGGCAATTTCAGAAGTAAGTAGGTACCTACCTATGTATAAAAAGAAAGCTGTGGTGGACTATGACCTACCCCTTCTTATAGTGGGAAGAGGCCCGTGCCCAGCAGTGGGACAGTTTATTTATATGGCTGATATTGGTGCCAATTCAGTTGTCACAAAATTCTCTAAACTTAGGTAACTAAAACTCACTAAAATTTAGTTTAGTCCTGTCACTTTTAACGATTTCAGAATACGAAATGTCGTTTGACAGGACTAAACTAAATTTTAGTGATTTTTAGTTAAGCTTAGAGAATTTGGGACAACAGAATTGACACCAATATATTACGGTAGGTACCTACGTCATCCACGTCGTACGTCAAAATGCCATACCGTCCAAAGAGGGCCAGGCCTTACAGAACCATACATATCGCTAGCAAGCCACGCCATCTCATATGCAGATCCTTATTCAGATACATCGAATCGTTACATAACGTAAATTAGTTGGTACACGTAGGTACCTACAATAGCTCGAAGCATGCCTATAGCGCTCTATAGCTAGACAGCTCTCGTCCAGAGGTAGTTAATTTCCCGGTTAGTTAACTTTACTACCCAACACTGATTGGATATTGATTAGAACCCACCGTTTCACTAGTTTAAATGGCGATTCTTTTCTTCAAATAACATCATGCCACCACAAATTTACACTCACTACGCGATTGTAATTACCTCAGTGAAGTTTATTACCTCTCTTGATTAAATAAAACATACCATAAAATGGTTTTTTTAAATCGAATGAAACGAGAGAACTGTGTATCGATATTTTATTATACCTATAGCTGTCTAACCATATTATGATTAATTTAAAAATAGCTTTGTGATAATTATCTGCTAGATGTTGAGCACATCTAGCAGAATGTTTATCACAAAGCTATTTATATCATTAGAAGGTATAGTAATAGGTAGGTACCTACTATTATTAGAATGGAACTAGAGATAATTACGTAGCATAAATACTTACCTACTTACATAAAATAAAACAAATTAAAGTAATTATGAGCATAGAGTAGGTACCTAACTACGATTGGTGACGTTCATAAGTTTTACTTTGTGACCTATATGAACAAACATTTAGTGCTTAGGTACACAAATAGACTTTATATAGGACCACTTTGTCCTTTATAAAATACCTAGTATGGCGGATGAATTGTCTGCAAAAAGGATTACCTACTTACATAATCATTTGATCAAATCTGAGCTCTGGCTTATTACGTATTCAATAAAAATTTCCGTGTGATAGAAACACTACTCTGCGCTCCACAACACGCATAACTGACGTAGGTGTTAAATCCGCCAGGCTGAAGTCGGACTGGCCGGACACGTCTGCCGCATGCACCCAGAGAGGTGCGCACAAATTGTGACCAATTAGGTCCAAAAGACAGTCGACGGCGACGGGGCAGACCTAAACGGAGTATGGCGAGATGACTTGGACGTCTTCGAAAGGGACTTGCAGGGAATGTCTTCGGATAGAGTGGTTTGGAAGTCCAAGGTAGAGTCTTTTGCCCAGCACTGGGACATAGTAGATATAAGGATAATGACTAAAAAAAGAACTTGATAGTAACATATCTGTATTAATGCATACAACGGACTTTCCACATAGCTCTTAGATCGAATAGATTAAACTAAGAGCAGCCTGACTGTGGAAGCACCTACGTACCTACTTACAACTTTACATAGCATGCAATAGGTACCTTTGAGTACCTACGTAGACCTTTCAGAAGATTATAATCAATTAAAATAAATGTCTTAAGATCTTTTCTCAAGGAGAAGATGCGTTGTCAGTAAGGAGTCAGTGAGTAGTTCGCGCACCCATGTCTTATCATCCCATCATAAAGGAAGGTTTTATTTTGTACTGCCAGCGCAAAGGGCAATACCTACACTTTTTACTCTAAAATTAACAGTAAAATAGTTATAAAAGTAACAAATTACAGAGAACAAATAAAATATTTGCCGGAGAGGATGCTTTTTAGAAAATCCTAGTTAGGCATCTGCCTAACTAGGATTGAAAATAATTTCAGCGTGAAAGGCCAAGTCAAATGCTGGACTATGTAATTACTTACGTTTTTGTAGATGTAAAAGTATCTATACCATAAAATTTAATTTATGTACCTAACTAGGTATATAATTTTGACAATTTCATAGGTAGGTAGGTAAGGACCTATATTTAGAGATATTGGTGCTAATTCTGCTGTCACAAAATTCTCTAAACTTAACTAAAAATCACAAAAATTTTTTTAGTCCTGTCACTTTTAACGATTTCAGAATACGAAATGTCATTTGAGAAAACTAAACTAAATTTGAGTGATTTTTAGTTAAGCTTAGACAATTTTGTGACAACAGAATTGGCACCATTGTTTCGAAGGAACAACTAAAATCATTAGGTACCTATAGGTTTTTAAAAACTTTAGCTACGATTCTGAAGATATAAAAGGCAAAATGATTAATTCTAAAGTCAAAAGCTTATGGATAAAAACCTAATTAGGTAGGTACCTACTTAATAAGAATCTTTGCAAAATTATTTTCACAGAGTTTATGGAAATCAAGGTAGGTACTAACAGGGCATTGTTATACAACAGGTACCTACCTATTGGTCACCAGTAATTTTGCTTACCTGCATTAAATAAAACCTATCATGTTAGTTTATGCAGACAGATAGGTACTTAAACAATTTACATATCCATATTTCTAATAAAAATAAACTACTTTTAAAGATTAGGTACCTAAATCACCTATCAAAGGTTATTTACTACTGAGCATAACTATTGAATAATCTATCTACCCATATAATCTATCCATTATCGTTTGATATCAAAAATATAAGCACAACATTTGAACATCATTTATAATTACGAACGCCATATATTAATCAAAGAAATGAAGCATCCAATGAATTAAAACGATCTCATCTAAAGTGTGTGGCATTCAAATATAAAAGTGTAACAATAATAACAAATCGTAAAAGCTGCCCGTACGACGCTTATTGACCTCCGTCTTCAAAATTACTTTATGGACATCAAAATGGCTATACGGACACCAATGTTGCGCAACAGCACGGATTTCTCGTTCTAATCCACTACTTGGGTGTCTAGTTTTATGTCGAACAGCATAAAGTGTAATAAACTCATGTCTCGAAGATTTTTTCCTAGTCTTTTGTTCTAATATAGCTCTTATGGTTATAAAAATAGAGTCGAGTTAACGGTTTGATGGTGCATCGGAGTAGTGGAAGCACGTGGGTGAATCAACGTGAGGCCATTATTCGTTTACGGCTGGTGTCATTCATTTAGCGAATCGTTCGTGATGGATGATGTTAGTAATTTACATCACAGTATCCAAATAGACCGTTTAGGTTTATTTATATTTTCACGCATAAATTGACGGACTATGTAGGTAAATATAATCAATTCGATAACCCAGTTTGTAATTTTGTACGATAGGTATTTAGGTATTTTTATGGAGATTACCTACCTACACATTCCAACGTCATTTAGTTTTTCTGTTACGTAATGTTAATGTGACTTTAGGTAAATATACCTACCTTAAGGAAACCAAGTAGGTAGGTAAGCGTTTTGTATATATTTTTTTAAATATTGCGTCTTCTGTGGGTAGGTATACAATGAACTTACTCTTCAAAAAAGTAAAAGACTCGACCGCGTAAATGTACTTTATTTGAATAATTTACTACCACTTACTAAACTAACCAAGTTGATACCAATTTGGTTAGTAGATAGACAGTTTGGTTTTATTCTAGTCAGAAATTCACGCTTTTCCGTGTGTGAGCGAATTCTAGGTCCTCTCTTTTTTAAATTGATTGATTCCATGAAATGTATATATATTTACTTATTTCATAACGTTGTGAGATTCTTTTATAAGCAAGCATACCTACTATGTTAGCTATAGTTTAGACAGGCAACAGAAGAAGTGGAATGATTAAAACATTTCGTCTAATACCTACCTACATTATTTAATTATTTATCTAATTAAAAGAAAATGAGTTGTTCTCATTCTTCGTTTAATTCAAAAAGGGCGTTAAAAGGTTTTTACATGGTCGGCAACGCGCATGCTTCTGGTGTTGCAGGCGTCCATAGGCTACGGTTACCACTTACCATCAGGTGGGCCGTATGCTTGTTTGCCGCTTAAGTAGTACAAAAATTTTTTTTGAGGTGAACACTGCTTTAGTCGCATTGAGCACTTATTGGGTGAACAAAAATCATGGAACTCTCGTCATCGTCACGCTTCCACGCTTTATAATTATTTTTTAAAATATTAACAATATCTCAGAAATGGTGATTTTTTTTTTTGGTGCATAAAGAAGTGTTTATGTTCAAGGATTGAAGTTTTTACTTCTATCGGCAGTCCCTAAAGACTGCACTGCCCTAACTTTTTATTTAAAGGGGTCTTAGTCAACATTGATAAAATCTTGGATTATATGGATCCGATAACGGTCGCGTCACATACCTACCTGAATATAATCCTGTGGGATCATTATTTTCCTATAGAACCACTGTACAAACTAGTTAATAAATAATTTATTCCATAACATCTCCTACCTATTAATGGAAACAATCAATTATAGGTAAACAGATAAGCATTTTATAACCTATAGTGCATGCAACCAAATCACGCCCGGGCTTCCTACCGCTTAGCGGCGCAAAGAAATGCAAGATGCGCAATTTCTATACTCTGTGACTGTACCCGAAGTCTACCATATCTAACACAATATAGGTAGCTTACCTTATTATTAAGCTAGATGATTAATTAAAGCCGGTTAAACCGATTCATGATCGTTGCAACTGAAATGACATGCCCAGCACGCCTGTATTCGGATGAAGTATAATAGTATTTTTCTTTTAGAAAATTCTCAGTACGAACACATGGTTTTGGTACCTATGTGCCCAATATTACGCAGGACTATTCAACATAGGTAACTAGTCAAATGTGAGTATGAAACACCTTTACCAACACTTTTGGGAATAGGTACACAAGCGTGACTCTACATATACCTACGTAATATGATATAAGCGTCCATTATTTTATTTCATAGAATATCCCATTATAAAAACTATATTTCAACAACACATAGACTAATAGTCTAATAATACCTAATAGGTACCTAACTAGCTGACCGTCGCAACTTCGTCTGCGTCACATAAGAGAAATTTCCCCGTTCTTGCAACATTTTTCATTGATGCTCTGCTCCTATAGGTCGTAGCGTGGATTAGATTAGCGCGTTCAACCAACCAAACAAACAAACTTTTCAGCTTTATAATATTGAGTACCTATAAATAAAATAAAAGGATTCGTGTCGAAAATGACAATATTAAGAAACGTGAAAGGTTTTCCATTGGGTTAAATTTTCTGAACTGAAAACTCGATCTTATAATAGTACTGCACATTGCTTAGTTACGACGAGACCGCGTACCGTCTGTGGTAATTTATATTGCAAGAACCGGGACATACCTAACGGGCACCGGAGCATTATGTAGTCTGTTCTAGGTCGATGTCTTGACGTTGGATATCTTATACGTCCCACTGTTTTACATTATAACTGCAACAACCTATGAGTATATATACGTAAATACATAGGTAGTTACACGCCTATAACCCTAGAGGAATAAGCAGAGATACATGACATGCATATTTTTGTTTTAAAGTCTCCCGTAGGTAATAAGAAGGCGAATCTAATGTCTACCTACTAGTCTACAGTCTACCAGACACACAACCAGATGCCGTACAACTGCTGAGAATTTCTTCGCGAAAACCCAATAACAGATTGCCATTTTTGTAGAACGTCAAAGCATTATGACTGTCGTTGACCAAAATACCTATCTATATATAAAATACCTATCGGGAGAATAGGTAGAGTCACTTGGGCATGAGGTAGCTCGCTTACGAGAACCGGATCTCTAAGGTTAGGATAGAGAAATCGAGATTTGGGGATAAGACCTGTCTATATCTGGTCCCGGAAGGTGCTCTAGGGCACTGGAAGATACAGCGGCTCCACCTAATATAACCTTGACGGTTGGTGTAGGGAAACGCTATATCATAAACTGGACTAGCCGTGGAGAGAGGGGGATGTCGTTTACCAAAGGTAGATAACAAAACCAGTTAATTAAGTGGTTAACCGGTACTATCCTCGTACATCTTGCTTTTCTATCGTTCGCACTATTGCTTTAGTCATTTTCTTAACAGACTGCGTTAATAGGCGCTAGGTTAGGTTAGTAGGCCTTAATTTATTAGTTGTTTATTAGTTACAAGCACGGAAAAGTAAGGGGAGAAAGAACTTACTGTCTCGTGGTAGTTATAGTTAGTAGACAGGTATATTTGATAGGAAGGCATAGGTATATGCGATTACGGAGTTCATGGATTCCCTAAAAACAAGAACCTAATCCGAAGCTCCGTTTTACTAAACTGTATAATTTAGTAAGACTAGCGGTCACTTATTGCAATCACATTAAAAACAAAAAATGTCCCATTGACTGCATCGTCGGCCGTCCGTGGAACGTAGCAATATAAGTAGAAGCACAGATAAAACTTCTTTACTATTTAATGTCAAAACTCCAATCTCTTAGTTAAGAGGCAAGAAATTTAAAGTAGTCTAGAGGATTTATCTCTGAAAGTTTTTGTGTTTTAAATTGTTGGAGTATTCCGCTTTCGGCACCAATTTTTTCGGCATCTATGGTTTCGGAAATAAAAAGTGGAATAGCTTTGGTGCCGAAACCATAGGTGCCGAAAAAATTAGTGCTGAAAGCGGAATACTCCAAATTGTTTATACGCTGTCATCTTTGGCAAAATCTGTCCGTTGTTAACTTTCAAATTACCAAGTAGGTACCAGCGACAGAGAACCGAAATTTTGCAGACATAGACCTTACCTTTTTGTACCTGTCGAATTAAGTCTGTAAATGATCAAGGTACAACGTTTTGAATTTTGAATTTGAATTATGAATTTGAATTTTGAATTTGCTAACATCTGCATTATGTATAAATATTGAATTATACTCATATTGAAATTTGTACACTCGTTATTTATCTAGTCTGAACTCTTCTTAGTGTGGACACTTTTTGTGCTATCTATCTACAGTGACTATGGCTTTATATGGTTACGAAATATATAAATTATATCAAAGTTTAAAAACGTTTAGCTATTGAATGGACATTGTGGAAAATAAATAGATCCATAACCAATGAGGATAATACGACATAGAAGTCATTTGAGTTCAATTAACCGTAATGTTAAATCAATATGGACACGCTCAAGCGATGTTTGTAGACGCAGATATAGGTAATACCTACATGCATTAATTTATTGGAATAAAGAATATAAAAAGGATTATCCGTTTTAGTTTATTATATGAATTTGTTTACAATCATTAGATACCTTTAATATACCTAATCAATGCGAAAGTTTGCTTGTTGAATTAAGCTTATTTTATGTAGCAACGGAAAAACGAACCGAAATGGTTTTTATTTACAAATGATTTACGTAAAACTTTTTTTTAATCTAGAGGAATACACATCGAGACATTATTTTCCTAGATTGTTTTATTTTAAAATCACGGATAGCCTAGTTTTAAAGTACCTAGTCGCCTTTGCCAGTGCACCAAGAGTTGTGGGTTAGATCCCCATAACAAAAAAATGTGTTCAAATATGTAGGTGTTCCGATTCTGTGTATCCTTCGGTATCATTGTTTGAATGTTTGTATACAAGCGATACAAGCAATAATCCTAGCGCGGGGTTTGTCTTTTATAGAACTACACTAGCTAAGCCGGTTAGAGCAAGTTACTTGTAAACATAAATACCTATACATATAATGTGCATAAATCATTTAGTAAAATTAAAATAGTTACAGGTGTTAAATGTAATATTACTCTATCGAAACCAAAAAACTAAAATTGGCAACGTTAAAGCGACGGTAACTCTTTGATGGCGACTTTGTTTATTCAATAATACTTACATGCAAAGTTTATCAGACAATCTTCTAGTTCTAACAATACTAAGGCCACTCCCACGCAATGAAATATACATAAATATTTACATTCTACATGCATTCTACGTAATAATAAGAGACTCAGTGTTACATTATCTGAAGAAGGCATCTGTATTAACGAGATATATGTATTCTAAAGTTATAATTTGAATTGTTAATGCTAGAATATTTTCGTCTCTTTTATCACCATTCCGAGGTGTCGAACTTAAATACGCGATTCGCAGCTTTGCCTTTTCGAAGTTAGATGCGTATTAAATAGATACGTATGGTTCACTTACTTACGGTAAAGGAAAGATCACAATCCATATATAAAAGTGGATTACAATGTTCTAGGAGATATGTAAAGTTTACCAACTTCCACTAGGCAAGCGTGGTGGATTATGGCTTAATTGAGGAGTATAGTTTCAAAACCCGCCAAAACGATATCAGATCAGAAATAATGTTCCGATTGAATATGAAGCTCCTTCGTTGCTTCTATCGTATAGCACTGATAGTTTTCAACAAAACCCACTCAAATTCTATTAGGTAAATCAGCTCACAAAAGTAGCAGTTTGTTACAAACACCGCTAAAATAGTCCATTTATAGTATGTCATAAATGGTTTTTTGAGATTTACCATTATTTTGTGAAAAGTATTTTAGAGGATTTTGAAACTATACTCCTCAATTCTTCTTATACAAAGAAAAGGCCCGTGATAAGCAATATGATAGTTTATAATCAAGACTAATATTGATAAAACTAATCCAAATTCATCAAACACCTTGTTTGCATTATTATCCAGTCTGTACCTTTACTAAATTTCAGAATTATGTTGGTATCCATAAGTACCTATGGGTAACAGTTTTATAAGTTCTAATCTATACTAATATTATAAAGCTGAAGAGTTTGTTTGTTTGAACGCGCTAATCTCAGGAACTACTGGTTCGATTTGAAAAATTCTTTTAGTGTTGGATAGCCTATTTATCGAGGAAGGCTATAGGCTATATAATATCACGCTACGACCCACGGGGGCGGGGCAGTAACAATAAACGCGGGTCAAACCGCGGGAACATCTAGTTTTATATAAGACGGCAAAGTTGTTGACTGTATAGTGTATACCTAAATATTTAAGTTCAACTACGCTACATATCGTGCCGTACGCTACATATAGTTTCTTTTATAGATTATTATTTAAAATGCTAATGACTTCAAAAGCATGAGGCATTTTTGAGTGCACGCTGCATTGAGAAAGTGACCGCCCGCCAAATTCCAATAGTCGTTTTTCGAGATCAACCTTACCAACGTATTTTCGATTCAGGTTATGGTTTATATGGGGTAATTATTTAAATAGTAGGTATATGTTTGTCGTGTATCGATTAAACTATTTTTATTGTATCTTTGGAATCGTAGTGATTAAACCAATACTTTTCTAAAATGAAAGCTAAGCATGCTAGTTTGTTTTTAATATTGTAAAGTTTACCAGAAGTGAATAACACGCAAGTCAAATTTTCTTATATTTATCTATCCATCATATCAATCAATCAAATTACGTCTATGGTTTTGCTCGCACACTTAATATATCATTAAGTTTATATAATTCCGGGGCAGTGCTGCTTTCAGCTAGTCAAATAAATTTTAGAATCGGTTGAAGTCGCCTAGATAAGAAATTCTACTTCACAAACAAATTTTAGCATAGGTATTAAGACTTAGGATAGATGTTGCTCTTCATCCGTATTAAAGTAACCCTTTCAGTTTGCATCTATCTATACCTATAGATTGATGGTTTGATACCTATTAAGTAGGTATAGAAAATGTTTGTAAAACATACATGTAGATCTAGAATTATCTCTTGAACCATCATTCCTATTATTAAACCATGCGGCACAATAGATGTAGCGAGATAACTACTTAAATTACGGCAACCTTAACAGTTATCTTCAGGTTCTAGAGGTTTTACGATGAACCATTAGATAATATGAAATACGTATAATATAATACATTATACGTAGGTATCTATATATTAATACGTGAAGCAAAAACTTCGTACCCCTTTTTACGAAAATTGCGCGGACGGAGGAGTATGGAATTTGTCACAGTTAAAGTTTATATGGAGAAAGAGGGGCGAGTCCTAATATTTATATAGAATATGCATTAGAAATACATTAAATTAATGACACTACACGCACATGACACACACAGTCGAAGCGCGTAACTATGGTTACATATATCAATATATAATGACATAATAATATATCAGCAATATCATACAGGCAAACTTTGGTCAAATTTCGAGCACTAGGCGACCGCTAGTAACAATAAACCTGCAAACTTAATAAGCATACAATAAAGATAAATATATTATTTCAACTATTCTGCAGTATTCGATGATCGTTAATATGTAGATAATTAATATTTCGAATGTCATGATCAAAAATTAAAAGGAATTAGGCATTTGTTATTTAAAGAGGTACCTAATTAATTAAAAGGATAGATGTAGAATATTAGGTAGGTATATTGATGAATGAATGAAAAATGAATTTTTAATTACAAACCTTAGTATTTTAGCGATTTTAAATATTTGAAAATATCTCAAACGTAGGTATTTAAAACCTCTTTAATTAAATGTTTTGTATTCAGATGTGACATTTTGTGCATTTGTTATACCAAAAGAATGCGAGCAAATCGACATTTGTACACGAATAGTTATTCACCTTGCTACCCTAAGACAGTACGGACAAAAGACCAATTGACTCCATTTCTTCTAATAGGAGACAAGATTTGAACGTGTTGTTACTTAAATATCTACAAATAGTGAACATAATAGGTAATATCGTTTTAATTTATTTTTGTTGTTATTTTTTAACGTTACTAATTGAGTACCTAAAGTGTCTAAATTGAATTCGAATGTATACTTAAACCTATTAGAAAATCTTGTTCAATCTTGATTATGTAGGTTTTAGGAGTCCTTGTACTCAGTCTACAAGTATTTATATAATAATTAACATTATCATTAGATAGGTATAGGTAAATCAAAGCAAGTAGGTAACCTACTTGCTTAACAATAAAATATTCCTAAAGATTAACTTATAGTTTAACTTATATAAGTCTTCTCCCTAGTCTTTATTATTCCCAAGCCACTTGAGGTCGGCTTTCTAGTCTAACCGGATTTGACTGGATACCTATCAGTTTTTACACGGAGCGACAGCCATCTGACCTTCGCAACCCGAAGGCTAGACCAGTGTCAGGATATTAGAGGGCACTGACTTCGCAATAACGACTGCCATAGATGTTCATGGCAGCCGGAACCGACGGCTTAACGTGCTCTCCGAGGCAGGAGCAGGCGATAATTGTCAATCAATACGCACATAATTTCGAAAAGTCATATAACTTCCGAAAGTCAGAGGTGCGCGACGCGGGTGAGAACCCGAGACCCTCTGCATTGTAGTCTGTTGGTCTCCCCACTGAGCTATCTTACATAAGTAACCTATTCTTATTCAAATAAAGGCTGCATTTTATTGTATAAAACCAGAACCTAACAAATTAAATATATCTATAAATATAATTTATAACGTAATTAAACATTAAAATTGCTATAGGTCTGTAACATAGCCTACAAGGATATTTAAATGTAAATACCTACATTTAGTATCGAGCACAATTATAAACACGGAAGCATAGAAATTATCAGTATTGATAGATATCAATACTGATAATTTAGTATGACGCTAAAGAAGTAGCAAGAAGTAAGCACATAATTAAAACGAGCGACTACTAACTAGCCAAGCGAGCCCTCCAACCACGAAGGTTATATCCACAAAACAAAGACACGTTGACTCATAACCAGAAATTGTTAACGGTTTGAACATTCAACGAAAAGTGTCGAATTATGACAGACCAACAAGAACCCGACACCCAAAGGGTTCCCGACGGTTTGTTTTGTCGCACGACGGTGTGTTTGCGCGACACACAGCGCGGCTACGACTGAGCAATTATCACTTACCTGTGACACGATCACAGCACTGCACAGATTTATAGTCAATAAACTTGTATCATCACTTTTACTAGTGTTGTAAATTAATTATGTGCACTATTTATGGTGTGTTACGTACGCACGTACGCGGTTGAGGACGCGGCCTTTCGCGTCGACGGCGAGCGACGTAGTGTGGTACGCTGGGCGGGCGGGGCTTGCCGCCAGTCGCCTCCGAACGGCTGGGAAGCGCGCGCCGATACATCCCTTGTCTTGCCTCTTGCCTCTTGCCGTATCTACAGCTCTACATTAGGTAATCGGAGGCCGGGATACATATCGACCCCTAACCAATTTCGAATTTCGAGATTTAGACCACTAGACCCACTTGCACAGGAAGCACACTCCAAATTTTTTTTAAACTTTTTATTTCATCGTAAGACACTAAATGAATTTATTCAATATATTAAGAAATATTAAATATTAAGGGTAATTTTAAAACAATATTTTACTGATTGTAATCTTAGGTACTACCGTGCATTAATACTCGCAAAATTTGACGACAAGCTTAGTACCTATAAGAGGTAAATCAAAAGTCGAATAAAATCTAACCCACAATAGGTACCAATATAAAAAAATATATTATACTATGATTTTGACAACACTACACAGCCTGGAAGCCCAAACGTAGCTTTTAAATGACATCATACAGCCTCGAACACGTTCTTTATCAAAGGTTCCAAAAACGCATTCGTTGAAATAGGACTAGTTATTTAAATGTACGAGATAAAACATAAACAAACATACGTATAGCTGGTGGTATTCTTTATCCTTCCTCTTGTCAGTGGCGTAATGAAATAAAAATGCACTCTATACCATAGAGCATAAAGGTCATATACCGTAATAAAGCCTCAACAAAACATTTTTCTTATAATAAATCAACGGATTTCACTACATTTATCTGTACAATAACACTCGATCGTTTAATTTGCATTCATCATTATCCAGTGAACTACCAAATTTAATTGGCCCAATTAATATACATAGATGCAAAACGTCAAATTGCAAAAAGTAATTCAATCAAATTAAAGTAGATAATAAAATCAGTTCTGCTTCTCTTACCGAGATGAGAATCATTAACAGTGCATTCGCGATGCCGTTATATAAATAAAAGCTTACATATACTTAACGCATTCGTAATTATTCATATTAATTTTATGTGTGATAAAAATTTAAGGGTGTATTTTACTTCCAGCCAGTGTTAAATTGGTACGAGCCTTTTTTATTTGCCACGTTCTTTTGTTATAAAATGACGGGATGCATTCTTTGTTGCTATAGTAACCTTACCCGATGGAATCTAACGCGCTCTCGTCATATAAAAGTTGTGCATAGTGCATAATTCTATTCATGAAATAGATGCGGTTTATTTTTGCAAAAGCGTTTCTGTTATCGGAAAATATAATTAATCCATACTAATATAAAATGCGAAAGTATATCTGCTTGTTAGAAATGTGTTCACAGCTAAGCCGATTCTGATGGCAATTATTATCGAGATATACTGATTTAATATCGACATAGGCTAATTAAGACACGACCTGCATTGCGTGTACCTACCTATTATCTAATTATAATAAATAGATTTAGTGGATTTATACACCTAAATAACTGCACTGTATTCTGTATTATAGACACAATTTACAGTTCACTCTACGTTGAATACGATTTCTTGAACGGTTTCTTTAGATTCCATGAATTGATTGCTGTGTAAGCTGCCTGACAGGGCACTAAAGATCTTTGTCTATTGCTTGCTGCGCATCTATTCCTTTTTTAAATAACAGGCAAAGCAATGCGTGAATAATGCAAATATCCATACGTTAAAGTAACTGGTTTACTACCAGATATTAAACCAGTGTTGTTTTGTTGCTTATTTGCCATTTTATCCATATAAAACGAAAGTTTTAAGTCTTTGACTTTATATCGTTACTTTAAAATAAAATTGATAGAATGGTATTATACCTATCACCTTTCATTATTATACTTACATAAATACCTACATAGGCTATGACAAATTACCATTTGAAGACATAACATTACCTGAAAATCTCAAAGAGACCGATTTACTTACTAATGGATTAATTCGAAATATCTCATATAGGTACCAAGAGAGATTGGCACATAACTAATAGACTTTGACTCAAAACTCTTTGAAGTTAAATTACGTCGATACAAAAACATACAGATAATTTATTAAATATAATATAGGTAATATAAAGTTTATATATTATAAAATAGAGAATTTTACAAATTATTTTAAACTAGATTAGCTGTATACCTACGTTGAAGCGGTATTTGCCAAGCTTCTTACACAGACTACCTACAACTATAATCCTCACACATCCAACGTATACTAACAACATTTGAATAAAACATACGCATCTGCGGTAGGCAGGTAAGTAAGTACTAATGGTAGCGACTATCAAACTTTACGATACAAACGCATAACATCGAGAGTCACGGCGTACTACGGTTATGAATGTTGTTATGACAACACGTAATGGATGTGGGTTACTGTGACTTTAACAGTCTACACCGCTCCATCCAGTAAAAGATTTTGATTTCGTTTTACATGCCTTTTAATGGTGATTCATATCATATAGGATAGTTTAATATTCAAGTCGAGTATGCTTTTAAGCTTGAATATGGATTTATGTACCAAAAATCAATGGTAATCCAATGGTTCGTGCATTGGACATTTGACTCTACAAACATAGGACTGTTGATGTAAAACCACTTCTGACATAAAAATTTAGATTAAAGTCTTGCCGTCACTGTAGCTGCTAGAAAGCATCAGAAATATCTGAGAAATTCAAGTATTAACTAGAAATATGAATACTTTAAAACTTGTGTACAGACTAAACCGTGATAGAATCCGTATAAAGTATACTAAATGTTCCCGCGGTTTCACCCGCGTTTATCGTTACTGCGCCGCCCCCGTGAATCGTAGCTTCATGTTATATAGCCTATAGCCTTCCTCGATAAATAGGCTATCTAACATTAAAATAATTTTTCAAATCGATCCAGTAGTTCTTGAGATTAGCACGTTCAAACAAACAAACAAACTCTTCAGCTTTATAATATTAGTATAGATTATATTATTTTAATAAGCACTTAGTTTAGGTAGCTGGACAAGTTAACAAAAAAATCAAAGCTAAATTGTTAGTAAACATTAATAATACCTTTAACTAAAATATGTTTCGTTTAGCAAGTTTGATTCTAACTGGATGCGTAACATATCCGAAATAGTTCCGGATTGGGATGTTAGTGTCTATATTTATAAGGCCCTCCGTGATAACTGTGATAAGTGATGCATGCATTGTCCTTAAGGAAAAATAGTAACTAGGTATTTATCTAATTGGATTTTTTTGCATGTTTTATTCTTATAGTTATAACAAAAGAAATGAGATACATACCTATTCTTACTTAATTTTGTAATCCTTAAATATAACATTACACGATTAATTTATCCTTGGAGTGTTCAGAAATATATTAAACAATAGTCTTACAGTCTCTCTCAACTAAAAAATAACACAATCCCGTAATCCTATAATAGGTATTCCGTATTTTACGAGTCCGTACCTTTAATACGACAATATAATTTCAGGGAAACAGAGTTAGACAATACATTTTCGAGCATAATTTTGCTACGATACTATTGGTCTAAATGGAATGTATTTAATGTCGCCCGACTTTACAACAAAACCGTCAATACCGGTTGTTTAAAGAACGGCAACAGCCGATATTAAAATAAGAACGCTGTTTAATGTTAAATTATGCTTTGACATGCCCCTTCCTCACGGCTACAACTGCCGACCTACCTAGGACAAGTATAGAAAATCTTGCCGACAAAGTCAAATTGGAACCTAGAATGTCGGCTCTTATGAAGGCGTTCACCGAATACATGATTTTGCGTAGGTACGTGTTTTTCATGACGTGAGGTGAAATCGTCTAAGCTTTAATACGACGACGCTTATACCTACTTAAGTAACCCCATAGTAGGTTACTGCAAATTAAGTATCAAAGTACGTTGTGAAATAAATTCAATTGTCTCTACAATCAGCGAAAACGGAACTAAAACAGAGATTTTTTTGTTTCGAGCACATCGTACGTAATTTTATTATGTGTAATTGAGATCCAAATTAAAATAAGATTGTTATCGCGGGCGGCGAATCTTCTTAGATGGTGTTTACTCACTTTTAATTGTGAACTTTTGTTATAATGGCTTAATGATGGAGCCACCGTTCGGTTAATTATTTTATAGTTGTGTTGCAAGGTAACAAAATTGCTTTAGTGGTGGTCCATAATGCGGTGCCACTACGGCCTTTGTAGTAAGCGGGCAATACTGTTTGTTTTATAAAGTGCCGCTAATAAAGCCACGGGCACACGAACCCACATATTTTCGCCCTTTAATAAAACTAGCAGTGTTGGTTTTATTATTTTAATTGCCTAAATGAATATATTAAGTTGGTATAATAATGTGTTATGGGAAAGCTTGCGGTAAAAGTATTTTTTTGGGAGGCACCTAATCTTGATTTTCAGAGGTACCTTTATACGAACCTATAAGAAATATTTTTAAACGTAAAATGTGTTATGCCAAGTGGCACATAAAAAAGACGAAAATCGTTCGATAATTTACCACTATTGTAGTAGGCTTCAATATGGAAATGTGCTTACCCTGACACCTAATTAGATGTATACACACTTAGCGTAAGAAACACGCGCCTAGGTCTGGTCTTTGATCTCTACATACTAGTCTGGACCTTGGCCTCAAGCATTATTTTCTTTTAGGATTGTATGATTTCATCGTCCCGAGAAATCCTAACATTTTATTGTCTTCTTTCTATATGTATTATGTAGGTATTAAGGTTATTAAAACATCGTAAAATGTTCGGCAGCAACGATTATTAGAAACCCAAACAAATTAATGGTGATAAAAATAATTATGACTCGAAGTGCATAACATGATATTCACACCTACAATAATAAACATGTTTCGTATATTTAGATTTAAGTAATTAATTGGTTCGGTGCACAGGTGCACTACAGATTCTACTCTGTCAAGGAGCTTTATAATTACCTGTTACCTACTAATTGTTGTGTAAAAGACAAAGAGGGCGTAGTTTTCGGTAATAGGTACCTATAAATCCTAACTAATATTATAAATGCGAATGTAAGTGTCTCTGTATGTTTGTTACGCCTTCATATCTTAACTACTCGACCGATCATTATGAAATTTCGCATATCTACACATTGTCAGCAATTTAGAATAGGACACAGGGTCCCTTTCATCCAAAAAAACAGTACTGTTCCCTTAGTAAAATCTATAGGTATAGGCTTAACGCGAGGGAAGCCACGGAAAATCTATTATAGGTACGATAATGATAAAAACATGCAGGTACCTACCTATAAACTATGTAAAAATGTATAACTAGTGTTGCAATCATGAGAACACCGAAATAGCATGCCGTTAAACTGAATGGACAAAACATTAACTTAATCAAATTTCGAAGTAGGTACAAGCCGATCCGAACAAACGAGTCACCCGTTATAAGTATAGTTCTTACATAATTTATCTTTTTTTATACGTTTACTACTAACTTATAAATAACTTAATATAATAGGTATATAATTTGCAACTCACAAACAAAATTATGAATCGCATAAGCTTCATTACACCAATTTAACCAAATTATCCATCTAAAAAATCTCAACTTTATTTAAACTGCCAAATCGTAAATCGTAGACACAAATGTAGGCACAATTATTTACCTACGATTTGCAAAAAAGGCTATGAATAAACATACGTTTATGTTAATGTTTGTAATTAAACATAATTAAATGTTTGAGCACTAATCCGAATACCTAATAAAATGCTTCTATTAGCCATCGTAGCTGCGTACAGGCGATCTAATTAATGTGTGGAAATAATCGTAACTGTTTAATTCCACCTCCGATACGATGAAAGAGCTTCTGAGAAGGACACGTGTCTGTTATTAATGGTCTATTAACAATATTACCCAATTAGTTTTCTTAAAACTGGGTTCTGCGATAGATAGTTCTGATATTATTCTGGTTAAACTAGACGTCGGAAATCACCAAGAAAGTACCTACGAAGTAAAATTAGAAAAGGCTAAGCGATAGCGTAGTATAAGAATCGACGTTCAGACTTCTAGCTTGGTTCCTATACTAAGTATAAATAAAACGCGAAGAAAATTTGGTGTAACCAAAGAAAGGTTAACTCACTATGACCATTTACCTATTAACGGCTTAATTTAACCTTTCAGGAAGGCAAGCATGCAAAGTAGACTAGCATTTCAAACTGTATAATTTTTACTTGAAATTTTATAATATTTTATATGCTACGGGAAAGTTTGGTTTATTTTGTGTTATCTATAATACTAATACAAAATCCTAAACAACCTCCTTTGCCTGCAACATTGGGTTGAATCATCACTTTCAAGTTTCAAGAATTATGTTACTTTTATATATTTGCTTAGACTTTATACATAGCCTAGTATATATACTAGATAAGTACATACTGCTCTCGATATGCAAACAACATAAAAAATCATAATATGCCCATCACAGAAGCACTACTGCAACCTACAGACCAGTAATGAGATTCGTTTATAATCTCTCCCATCGCCAGTAATTAGCCATCAAGCAGCCCACCGAGGTCAATGTATTAAACTGTCTCCATAACAATATTCAACGGCTTTCGACATTATGATTTTATTATCATCGCTTTGTTAGAAGCCTGCATGGCTTGGCAGCCTTGCAATATTTAAACACAAGATGTATTTGTAGGCATGCGTGCGGGTCGTCAGTGAGGCGAACGCGTGCCACATTCCTGGGTGTATTGACTCGGCCCGACACAAAGTAACTTACACACTTGCACACATACAGACAGAATACATCACATATTTTCATGTATATTCCATTTTTTATAATCGTGTCGAAATATAACAAAAAAGGAGCGATGATTATAAATATAATCGTTCACTCAAATTATATACGGTTAGAAAAACAATCTTTTTGATACGAGATTAGTAAAACTGCAAGCGAAAATGAAAGATTACCGAAACCTACGGCATTGCAAAACAAGATCTAAATAATTCGCTTTTATTAGAAATAATGCGCCAAAAGCCAACGAAAGAAAGTATCAATGAACATATAACTAATTACATATTTCGGAAACACGATTTTAATATGTATTTTAGTGGATATAGAAATATTTTTACACAGATGTTTCCGCGAACAAATATAAATATGTATGTAGGTACCTACTAGGCTATTCTGGTACAGATTTATATATTATAATAACATTTAGTATGGGTTTGTTGTCGGCCGTTTTTTTAAGTGGCAACTTGACTTTATTTAAAGTAAAGCTACCTTGCTTAATGGTATACCAAATAATCATTTGGATCCTAAAATCCTTATCACAGTCAATACTTACTCATATCTATCATTCTAATGACAAAGACAAGTCAAGCATCTACGAAATCATTGACTTCTAATCATGCCATCCTCCTAGCCTTAGCTTTCAATAATATTAATTTCAAATATATTTCCAGATAAAATTATATAATTATAATAACTAAAGCTTTTTTGTGTGTAGTCGGTACGTGTGGATCTGAGTATGGTCTGCGCGGCTGTTTGCAAAGTGCGCCGCTAATTGCTGACCAGACGTCGCACCTTACAGCTGATTTATATTGTATAGATATATGAGTACAGCTACGAAACAACCAGGAAGGCGCCGTATATAGTGCTGCGAGACTTGGAAATTGGTGAAATTGTATGTAAATGGGTAAGGTTTGCTATTAACCCTATATAACATGCTGTAGGTATATGAGCGCTCTCATATAATTATTCCCCTGTTAGGTAGGTACCTAACAGTGGAATAATAGGTACCAATCAAATGGGTAACGTTTGCATTGCCATGTGCATTTGCGTGCCGCCTAAAATTTTAGTTTTATAGGTATTTCTTCTTAGAAATAACGAGTTGGTTAGTGTGCAAGGATGCCACAACGGTTTAACTAGTCACTTGCCAATTGCCGATGCGCGAAGTGTTATGGATAAGATCCCTACACGTACAAAAGTATGCTTTAGAATCAAATAGATGTTCAAGTCTAGGTGTCCCTCGTCTCCGTAGTTTCAAAGTTAGTAGAGTCTTCTGTGATAAATAATTCATAGTGAGTTGCCGTTAAAAATAATACAGAAAAGACAAGTCTAGTCATTATCTATCATCTATAACTATGTATAAGAAACCACTTACTCCATGCCAACTCCTTAAAATCTACAGATAAAAAGCTCATAACGCACTAGTTCTAGAGCAAATTACTAAGTCTTATGAATTTATTTTTTCTACCAAGTAACACAGAGCATGGGATATATTTAAGAAACTGTTGACGTATAATTCAGACTTTAGATGCGCATCTATTTTACGTCTTATAATAATAAACCGCGTAGGTAGATAGAATAAGACAGAACAAAGAAATAACAAACTTTTTTAATATTAAACGTGATGCAGAATCGCAGGCGTTCCCTATCTGAAGTAATTTCAGAGCGAAGTGGATTGTTTTTCTTGGGTCCCCGATTGGATTTATCTCGAGTTTTATGACGTCTCGCATCCCCGTCGTAAACTTTAATACCGGTTGGCTACCGCACTCTACAACAATACCTATATGACTCTTATGATAATATCCTCAATCTTCCCGTCTATCCCAATCTTGGTTACGTACTTATAAATGTATGTTTGCTTGACAATGCTATAGAAGACTATGTTGAACTGAGTAGCAAATTAGAACTAAAATTATTAACTTGAATTATGATGTGCATATTTTATAATGCAAAATATCAAAGGAAATTATATTTAATCTATCACTGTCAGACATATAATGGGTATATGTATATGTAGTTGATAATATTACCTATCAGGCCTCAATATTTTCTAAATAAGTTCAGTTTGCCGTTTAAGAAATAATAATATACCTACTAATTTTAACTTGTTGTTCTTTCGTGTGCTACTGACCTGATCTAGATACAAAACATAACTATATTGAATAATTTATTATTTAGAATAAGATTCAAACTGAAAGGTCATATTATTCAATTTACTCGCTGTGGCCTGATACCCATAACTCAAGTTAGATCTTACCATGGGTATCAGTGTTCCTAAATACTCTGTGTTCTAAGTTTGTTTAAATTTGCCTTTGTATGTAATAGCTGTATAGTTTTTGGAAATAAATACTTATTACTTATTACTATTACTTATATTTTATTGTCGTACTCAAAACAAAGGTATCCATTAAGTTTAGAATATAGATACTTTAAATAATAAAATCAGTAACTAAACTTAAACTGCTAAAGCTTTAAATATACCTAATAGCAATTTGTTAAAGAGAACTATTTTTCACTGAATAAGATTGTACATTTAAAATACGGCTTAAATAAGAAAAGCATTCGAGCATGCTTAATATATTGTTATGAGACACCTTTTAACTACCATGATCAGCAGTGACAGCAAAGGCAATAGGTAGCCAGAGCCAACGCATGATAATATCAAGACTAACAAAATTAATTTATCGCATCATCACTCTCAATAAACATGTCATGCTACTTTATAAGATTATGATAATAGAATTTAAACTGTTTTGTAAACAGACGCGATATTTAATTAATTTATTAAACACCTCCATTAATACATAAATAATGCAAATATGGCCCAACTAGGTACAGTCGAGGAAACTGCACATTATTAGCAGTTCTATTAATTACCATAATAGACGGTAGCTAAGAGCTTGTTATATCTAATGTTGGTAGCGGGGCTTGTAAATCATCGGTGGAGTGCTTGCAACTGGTTTGCACCTAATACCCTCCATATAATTGTTTATTATCTATAAGAATTTGCAGCGCTGTGCTGTTGTAAATATTTAAACTAGCGGCACAGAATAAATATAGTACTAACGCGGTCGTAATCCTGAACGATACTCAAAATTCTTGACAAATCATACACCTAGGTACCTACATATCTAAAACAAGAAAATAAATTAAAATACTAGATTCATTCATGTTGTTTGTTCATAATCTGTGTGTCAATATTTGTCTTTTTTATGGACGACGCAGTAGACTTCATTCTGTATCACGAGGGCTTTACAAACATTGAAACAACGGACACAAAAATATCCACATCCTGTATCACGAGGGCTTTACAAACATTGAAACAACGGACACAAAAATATCCAGATTCAACACAAGTATCTATGGATCGCACACATTTTTTAACCAATTGCAATCAGCACATTGGCAGTCGCAATGTGACAACTTCAATCCAAATAAACCATACCTGCAGTGAATTATTAAAATTGCAATACGGATATTCTCGCGTATTTCACTATAGAATTGTATAGACAGAAGCATCTTCTTGCCTTCCTTTGGTGGATACCTATCTGCATTATTGTATATTATATATACTGTGGCATTACATTCGTCATCATTCATCTTATTCTACCAAGTAGTTCTCAGTCAACATTTTAAGCAAGTTTATTATTTTACGCTCTTAACACTTGATATGGCAAAGGCAACAAATATAACATCCTTGTCAATAGACAACAACAAACACAACCCGCCGAAAGCTGCCAAAAGGGTTGTTGTTATAACAAAGACAATTCGGTAGCAACGTTTGTAAAAACTTCTTTTGCATGCCGTAACGTAAATATTTATAGGAAACAATGCTCGATGGAAGCGTGACTGCGTCAACAATATGCTTCCAGTTGGCTTTCACTTTCGATTTTTAGGAAATCCTTTATACATCGGCTACTGCCGATTCTCATTTGCATAACACTGGACAAAACAATAAAACACCCGTTTATTTGAACGCGAAAAGTGAAAACAAGGTTCAAGGTGAGTCCGTTCAGTTGTGGCCAGTTGATGGTTCGGTTTCTTCTGCATTGCACGTCACATGTCCAACTTGTACAGTGTCTATTGTGTTAGCTTAAGCCAAGAGTTTAACATGTGTATTATTGTTTTGTGAATACTCTGGTAGACTTCAGAGAAAATAATTTATACCATACCTACTCTCTCTACTCACCTATGGTTCATCAAATTCGTACTAACGATTCAAGGTCCAGTTCAAGTTTATTAGGTATGTATATTCCTAATTCCCTTTCGATACTACCATATTAACAGCAATCAGCTGATAGACCGTTACTCATGTCACTCTCGCTTTATGATACCTCTATAACTTCACAAATTAGTCAAACGTTAACTCGGCTCGAATAGCCTTTGGGTGCAATAAACGCTGACCGTCTGATCTGAATGCAATTTAAAAAAATCATTAACAATATATAGCTTTATTAGATTCATATAAGGTCTATTTTTCCTCAAAATAAAAATGTTTATTTAAGTCGTTTCTGTATTGAGGAGAGTGCAGTGAAGATCTGTTAATAAGTCGGATACACACAGTGTGTTTGCACGTTTTGTTACATCACTTTGAGCCGGCTTAACGCTCTGCGTTCTAATGTCTAGTGTATATGAGACTTTAGGGTCGATATTTGATATTAAATATTAGTTGAATGTTCACATTTTTGTTGAAGTGCGGTGACATTTAAGCGGCTCATAATGACAAAGTGTGAAATAAGAACTGACGGTAACTTGTAGATTTACTCGTTCGAAATTTAAAAAAGAATCGTTAACTTAGAAATCGAGGCGCTATGGCCTATGCTACTTCCAAAGTAATAATATTGGTAATACAGTATATTAGCGCACTCACCTATACATAGGTACCTATATAAATTGATAAATATATCTTTTTGTGCATGCAGTCTCGTGTTCGAATCCCAAGTCGAAAAAAGAGTTGTCAGGCTCTCCTTCCAAAAAATCTTAGTAAGCAGTACGGAATCTGAAACCTGGTAGTCGCTAATAGACTCGCTTCGTATTACGATAGACCTTAAAACATAGCTGGCGAGATGTTGGTGTCATACACTCCTGCCGAGATTCCGCGAAACTATGTTTGTAGGTATATAAAACTTGCTAAAGCCGTTAGGCAAAATAGTATAGAGTAAAAGATAATATAGGGTAAGAGCAATACGAAAGTAACCTGTCAATTGTTAGCATGCCAAACATAGTTAAAAGTCTATTGTGTTTAGCCGCCAGTGTGCCACTGCAACTCAATCAGTTATAGACGACTTAATAGAAATAGCTCAGATTTCATATATTTTCTTCCATGTCTTTCAACTACAAGTGATAAGCGTTGAAATAGCTCTCACTTTTCCGATACCCAGCAGAGATAATGAAACCGTAATTAAAATGTTAAACTCATAGAAATTTAGGTCAAGGGATAGGCAGGCATCATAAAGCTTGTTTAAAATTCCACGTCAGCTGTCGGTGTATACGAATAATAGATGCGGTTTGGTTTATTGACGGGTCATATAACTCGCCCGACTCCAACGTTCTGTTAGTCCAATTTGAAACACAACGGAGACTAGACACTGTTATACGTTAAATATATTTAAATATTTTAGTTTTGAGTGCTTCAGTGATCGTGGATTCGAACTTGTAAGTGAACATCTCTTATATTACAGACAGAAGTAGACGTAGGCGAATCTGTAACGTCGTCATTCGCTTGAATGAAAGCTGGTATTTAGCTTGACGTATTACATGCATTATAAAATATATTCGAGGCTAAATTAGTAAATATCGTGTCTCTTGTAAATAAAAATAAATACAATGCTAGAGTTAAATATCACAAATTATGTGTCGTTGACATCTGTCTCATAAAAACTTTGTGTCACAGGTCACCTTCTGTGCGAAGCATGATATTATAGAGCCATCATCTACAAATATTACTATGTATATATATGCATTAACACAGCTTTGTTGTATAGTAATTAAACAGTGTTTATTGAATCTAGCTCGATTGTAATCACGTACCTAATATAATAGAATAATTATTTAATATAGTCCCTGCCAAAAACAGGATATTTATTGAGTTATTCAAACAGTATCTATTCATAAACCAAGATATACCTAGTTTGCAGGACTTCGCACAGTCTTTATTAATAAATCTATGTATATCCAAAGATCCACCTAAATCTATTATTATAAATGGTTTTATTAACTTTTTATTTATATAAAGATAGACTGCCGCACTTGGGATACCTCCTGTATTCGAGGGGATTTAACAAGCGTTCAAATAACGTGCGTAGTGAACACAACTACATACTTATGTGTGGATCACACAATTTTGTATCTGTGTGCAGTGACACAGGCAATCACATAAACCACTACGCTATCCGCGCAGTCAGTCAATATGTACCTATTGATAGATTCAGGTGGATTTTTGAAAATGAAGAGGTACTTGAAACAAGCGCCCACGTTTTTAACATACGCCTATGTTTAATCCAGTACCTACGCACACGGGTTTAAGACCACTCAACGAAAAGAAAAACGGTAGTGCGCCATGTTGTGACCATTCCACAGATAAGTTATTATCTTTTATATCTCTCTTCAATCAGTTCTTGATTACTCAGAACACAAAATTAAACGAAGAAAAACAGATCTTCATTCACTCTCGAGGCTCGGTGAAGGTTTATTTTAAAGTTGATTTTATTGGTAATAATCGTTTATAATGTTGTTAAAAACTAAACTACATCTAATCTCACTTCTTACTTTTCTAATATCGAGAACAGAAAAGGACATAATATATAAGATTATTACGTAACATAACAAAGACGCCTGTAGATATTTGCAACGGGGTAGATACAGTTGTGAGTATCACGGCTATGATTTGAGTTCCCACGTTATTGAGGACGGGTCTTCTACAGTCTAGAGAGTGCATTTTCAGACTCCGTGCTGCTATAGAAAATTACCTAACATATCAAACTAATAAGAATTAGCTCGACCAAGAACCTCACGATCGCACAAAATAAGAACTGTGAAATTCATCCACTTGTTTTTTAAATAGGTTATCGCCATAATTTTACACGTCTTTTGTCCATCATACTTGCAAGAAGAAGATATTATAATAAAATTATTGGAAGAAACTCTAACTCAAAATCGTTTATAATTGGAATACCTGGGTAATATACAATTATGTTCCAATCCCATAACTATAACCATATCCAGATTTGAGCTTGAAATTTTAACTAGTTTAGTGAGTTTAATACAAAATTGATAGCTTTACCTTCAAAGATATTGTATAAAAACCAGTTTACCTTAGACACCTATGTATGTTTTGATTATGAAACTAGCTCATTATTATTAATACCTATGTTAGTGAAGCTTACGAAAAGTTAATTATATAAGTAGGTACACAAGTCCCTACTGGTATAATGTTAATTACATTAGAAACTATGAGAGTAACAGGAAATTAAAATTAATGTTATAATCTTTGTAGGTACCGCAGCGCCCCCGCCAAGTCGAGCAAAAAAGCGACACGGCCGTATTATCCTTTTCTCGCAACAGTTCAGGCTATTTTCGACCCCCTATAACTTAATTGTGGATAAAAGTAGAAGCCTGAATTTTCAGTAACCATGCAGGCATTGTATAAACACGGAATATTTCAAATTTCATTCAATTTGAACCAGTAGTTCAAGAATTATAACTAGTCAAAGTTTCTTAATTTTGTCACTCACTCACTGACTGACCGATCATCGAAACTCTAAGGCACTTCTAGAAGACATAGAAGCTTCAAATGTAGAATACAATTATTATTTAGTGGATAAATCAAGGAAAAACTAAAATATTTTGCAATTTTGATCCAATTTTCTAAATACACCAACTGTATAAATAACTTTGTAATCCCATATAAATATATAGGATTACAAAGTTACATTTGCAGTGAATGAATCAGTGTACCTGTATATGTATAATATAATATAATGGAATAATAGGTGTAGATAGGTACCAAGATATATAATTATGTTCAAAGGTAACTTATAAAATGGTCAATCAACGGAATGAAAAAGCAAGAAAGGGACATGTCTTATGAAGTTGTAAAAAAATCCCGCAAAGTATTAAATAGACTAAATTGTCCAAAATTGCCATGAAAGAAAGAACACTAATAATCATAGCCGCGGCCGGCGGAGGTGGCTTGCCCGCGCCGCGGTTTCCATGCTTCTCGTCTGTCACGGAAAGGCGGCCACTTTCTTCCAGGCAACCTTTAGGTCTTACTGCGATATCGCAGGTATACACACACAAACCATCTTTTATTGAACTTACGCAAATTGTATCAGTCAGTATGGATATAAAAATTTTAATAATCTTTATAAAAATCTAATTCTATAGAAAAATAATGGGTTAATTTAAAACAACTTTGGGTGCGGCAGTGAGTGCAGTACATTAGTTCAAGTTAAACCTCTGTTAAACTTGATGTTATAATTTTCTATAGTACGTAGTATTTATAATTTAGGACCACGAGTTTCCCTTAACGATCGATTTAAAAAAATAGGCATACTTACTGTTGCGTCGCAATATATATTAGCTAACATTATGTTTACTTATATAATAAGAATAGTGATATCCATAACGTAAACACTAAAAATAAGCATACCTAAGTTAGTAGGCCCATATCATTGTTTACATAAAGTTCACAATACATTTGCGGGACACGGTATGACATGGTCACTACAAGATGTTGTTAGGTTAGCTAATTACGTAATAACTTAAGACAGAATGTTCCTTAAGTAGGGACTGAATAAATTAACCGACTTGGTATTACATGGATCTCACAACTTTTTACGGTAGAAGAACTGAGTTGCGAGACTTGGTTTTTTTTACAAGTATGTTTTTGATGGCATATAATTAAACTTAATAGAATTACTTATATTATGAAAAAGATACGTAGGTATTAAATATATCGTTGGCGGCGGTGCAGAATGGATAATGCATTGAATTTGGGATCGAGATGTCGTAGGTTCGCATCTAACCATTACACTATCGACGTGAACTTACTTGTAACATAAATTTATTAAGCTTAGTTGGACAGCTCAACAAAAATACTAGCAATCAGTAATCTTTTTATAAAAAGAATCTCCTCGGTGTGAATGCAACCTCTACATAAGGGACTGTCTAAGCCAGTTATGTGAATACCGCAACTTCGTTTGGGAACAAAACTTTTTCTGAAGAAAAGGTACCGTGACGCCTTTTCTGTATGACCGACAGCGTGTATGCGAAATACTCGATCGACTACTACAGTACCTATATACAAACAAACTCACATTCGCATTCATATAATAGATACCTAATATTTGCTACAATTAGGTACTAGCTTTTGCCCACAGTTTCAGCCGTAAAGGCTATAACGAGATATGTGTAGTCAGACAAATAGAAAAGATATGTTATAAACATTATCATGTTCGTTTTTAGTTTTAAGCTCATGAATATACCTGTCACTAACTTCATTCATCTCGCTATTACGAGTATAAGCGAGCACTTCCGTACTATTTACAAGTATAGGTAGTATATACTACATAGGCAAAACAGTATATAAATGCTATACCTATAGTGTTTATTTTAAATTTATAATAACAAAAATCAAACTATATTTCTTAAAACCGTTTAATAAATCTAAAGATTATAATCAAAATAAGTTGTATGAAGACAGACTATGTAAGTATTTATGAGTCTTTATGAGTAATAAATTCATTGAATTGAAACGGAATATCGATAATATTAACATCCCACTCTTTGTTATTTAAATCCATTTGCACTTTAGTATATTTTATAATATAAATAGTTAGTAGTTTGATGTTACACCGCACCTTTATGCCGCCATTCAAATGTCTACTTTTCAATGAAAACTATCTTACTACTGATCAACTAGGAAATGAGCATTAATTCGAGATGAAACACGTACTTCATCTTCATTTTCTAAATCTCTAGATATATAATCATGAGTGTATGTGCAACTTGCAATCGTATATGAATACAAATAATCGTATACAAAACCAGGGGCTATAGCCACTGGTTTTGCATCCGAACTATGGACGTCAAGTTACTTTGAAAAGAATATACCTGCAGCAATATTGAATATAAAGAAGAAGAAAACAGTAATAGGTACGCTGTTGTACGCTTACGTTATTACGTGGTATTGGCATTAGCAGTAAATTACGAATATTTTCTTGGAAACTAACAACAAGCAGCGATATTCTAGTAGGAATCTGTTGGACTGCCACACAGAGGTCTCCAGGTCGATCACAAGGCAAGCGCCTCTGACTTCTCAAAGCTATGTTTATATTAATTAGTCAATTATCGCGCACTTTAACGATGAAGAAAAACATCGTGAGGTAACCTGCATGTCTGAGAGTTCTACATAATGTTTTCGAAGACGTGTGAAGTCCGCCAAACCGCACTAAGCCAGCGTGCCAAACTGTGGGCTAACCTGGCCCATGCCCAGCAGTGGGATGACTTATAAACGGGGCAGATATCATTATTATTTTTTATACATATACATTTCCACGAACATATCATACCCTCAACTGATAGAGTAGCTTCAAAAATAAGTAACTTGAAAATATTAGAACTACGAGTAAAATTTTTATTTATACAGGCTTTTACGCTAGTAGGTAGTAATTATAATTTTGATGTTGTGAATAAATAATGTTATTGTAGAGTTGTAATTCAATTACTCACTTAATGCACTTATATGTTTATAAACTTAATTGCTTTTAATTATGTTAGCATTATATCCTTTTAGCACAATCTGCCGAATTATAGCGGTGTCGTCATTTTATTGTTTTTGAAGACCATATAACCATTAACATATCCTAACATTTACATATTATGATGATTAATCAGTATAGTTAGCAATCTTTGTAACTGCAGTACGTGACCGACATTTTCCAGAAATATATTTAGTACCTACCTATTTTAATATTTTGAATGCATCCATTTATGAACATCAGCTGCATTATTGGCGTGTTTTGGTACAATTTATTTTAAGAGCTAATTGGAGATATTTCAGGGCTCTTGGTCTAGTGCTATAAGAATTCTTAATCACAAACAATCAAGGTTTCATGGTTACCTTTGTTACGCTAGGTACAAATATAAAGAAGATATTAAATAAAAACGTATGCAGATATGATAATAATATCAGCCCTTTGCATAAATTGTTCCACTGGTAGGCATGGGCTTTTTCTTAATATGCGAAGTAGAAGGTCATATACTTCACATATCTTGCTCCAAGATACCTATGTGAACTCTCAGATTTCCTCACAATGTTTATTGTTTTTGGCAGTATTATAACTTTTATCATGCCCAGTTTTATATACCCAGACCTCCGTCTGAGTGCATCTACTACTGTTCTTAGGCTCCCCTAAGAACAAATCTTGTGGTTTCATACAATATAATAATTTATATACCGTTACTTATTAGAGGTTATCCAACGTACCTAAATACTAGTACCCATATTAGGCGATATTGCCTAGATGTTATATGAGATTACTGTATAGGAAAAGAAACTATTATCTTCATCCCATCTGTGTATAAACGTATAGGCTTCTTTATATGGCAGACGCTTTCACATACAGTTACTGCGAGTTGCACTTTCCAATCGCAATCTACCTTCAGAAACTTGTTAGTGTTTATCCACTGATAAAAA
Source organism: Catocala sponsa (assembly GCA_963564715.1). Taxonomy (NCBI): domain Eukaryota; kingdom Metazoa; phylum Arthropoda; class Insecta; order Lepidoptera; family Erebidae; genus Catocala; species Catocala sponsa. Next base: position 16,663,327 of record OY751337.1, on the reverse strand, counting down.
GATTTCTCTTGCATTTATATTTTCATACGTACTTAATATAATTTGTGTGCAGCCTTATAGTATGTGTAGAAAAAGTTAATAGACATTTTTGATGCGAGTTAACAGGCTTGCCTTATTAAACAAAAGATCACAGTTGGGAGCATATTTTCCTGCATTGCAGCTCACGAACTCCTAGTATGTTTATATATTTATTTCAAATAAAGCGTAATTTATGCAGTTACATTAAATAAATACCAAAAAACTAAAAATATTTTTTCAACAAACTCATAGTATTCCAGAATTATTTACAAAATAGTATTTTATTCATCCGCAAACACAAATGATTCGAGCTAAGCGTCTAAGACAGCGTTGAAGGCAATAAGTGTACAATTGAGCTAATGCATCAGTGCACCGCAAGCGTTCTATGCCTTTCGTAAATACCTATGCTTTAATTACTGACCGTGTATGACCATCTAACTAGTGAGTGAACCTAGGAAAAGAGATTATTGAGCCTATTATAATGACCAAACAATTTCTTATAAATAAGCGATATAGCAACCCTGCCTTCAATAATTTCCTCTTTCTTTCCTTTATTTCTAATACCAAGTGTATGTGGTTCAATATGACATCGTATGAAAATAAAATTATCATATTTCTACCCCAATAAAGAGATTATCCATATGTAATGTGTTGGATTTTACTATTTTACTAATGTCAATGTCTTTATCAATGCACAAAAATACAAATTTTGTGTACTTATTTGTAAAGCTAAGATAGACAAAGAATATACCTATTCGAAAAGATCCGAGTTCTAAATTTATTAACATTATAAGTATTAAAAAATTAAAATGCTTACGCTACTTTCAAGGATAGTGCCATTTTCTATTATTGAAAACATTCTAAAACCGGTTCAGTAGAAAAGATTTTACTTCTTTTCTTAAAATGTTGGAAATATACAAACAAACAAGTTTTACTTCTTTAAATACAATCTTACATATGTAATAATAAGATACATTAGTCAAGACACGGCTTCTTTAGTTTGATGCTATTTTCCTACTTATTCGATATTTGTCTGTCAGCGGAGTGTCGGTCGGTGTCATTTTTCACACTATTTTACATATAGTTATATATTGTTTCGTAAGTGTTACAATTTACACGGAAGGCGCCAGTAGATATACCTACTTACTTTTCCTTTAGACCTGTTTGCCTACGGCAGAAAGTCAACTTTGACAAAGTAACTTTATATGTAGAGTCTTTTTATGCCTGCAGGAATATGCGCCAAGATAAATGAAGTCGCTTACTTTTAATAAATAATATCAACTAACTGTATCTATTCTTTTTGCAGCTGCACTCATACTTAGACAACTCTTCGAAAATTAAAAACAATGTGTTGTTTCATAAATTTCAAAACTGTGTATTTACAAATTGTCAAATGTCTTTAGATAGATAAGTACCTAAGTAATACTCTCAGTGTGACGTTTGTGTCGTACTCCTTGTGCATATTTATGCCTAATCATATTATATTTCATTTAAACTAAAAAAGGTCCTATAGAGATGTTCACTTTGTGGATTACTAGGTTTATCTATTGTATTTGGTCACGTGTCAAGACTATAGTTTCTATTTTGTTATGCATACATTACAAAATAGAAACTAACTAACTTAGCCCCAGAATATATCGGATCGCCGACATAGTTGGATCGTTAAACAGAATTAAATTAATGAAAGAGCTCAAAATAATGTATTATAATGATAATTGCAGCCTAACAGCGTCACAATTATAATCTCATGTGTGACGCACCAAACCTAAAGATTGCCGCACATATATATTAGTTTATGTCTATTACATAATCAATTCAAAACATAGTTTCATGTTTTACAGTGCGTTATGTATTAGACGAACCTACCTAATCATATCGGTATATAATAGATGCGGCATAAAAGTGGATATAGTGACAAGAATAGAAAAGGGTATGTTAGGCTGGTTTGGGCATGTAGAAAGAATGGATGAGTAAAGACTGAATTTTGAAGTTTATAAGGCTAGTGTAAATGAAACAGTCGCAAGGAGAAGACCTAGGCGAACGTTTCTTGATCAGATCGGAGACTTTCTGGACAAAATCCAGGTTAAGAGCATCTTAAACCGGCGAGCTTGTACCTATAAGGAATGTGATGAAAGTGAATGAAGCCAAAGAAGAGTGACAGGATCGTAGCAAATGGAAATCCGTAGTCTCTGCCTACCTCTCTAGGAAACAGGCGTAAATCTATGTATATAGTTGACTTAAATTGACGTCATCCTATTATAACTTAAAATAAAGTAAGTAAATGGTAATCCAATAGGTACTAAATGCATATAATATTGCAATGTATAATTATATCAAGCCCCTAAATCAATTATATATGTGCGATGGCAGGAACTTGCCTGGTCGTTATCTTCTTTAATATATTTTAATATTAATAATTTTTTCAAATAAACAGCAATTCTAACGTGCCAACTGTTAAAAACATCATGCATTTTAAAAAAGGAAACCAAATGTCACTGTAAGCCAAAGAAAAACGCACATAATTTACCAAGTCCATAAACGGTAGTTTTTATATGAGACTTATACTAAAAATAATATTTTATCAAGTGGTAGCCGGCGGGTCGGATATACGGCGGTATGGCGGTATCTCATTTTAATCTGGGTGGGTATTTTTAAGTCGATAAATTTAGGCTGTCACTCCACATGTGTGTTGCGAGATAAGACTCGGTCGGTCCTCCCCGCCTCTCGCCTCGATGCATAAGCCATCGTAAAATATTATCCTGACCGAGACATTTATGGCCGGCCTGAGATAGGTACCGTGGAATCATTTTTAAATGTACGTATATTATGTAGACTCTCTACAGATATTTATATAAGTATACCTATTGTGCCTATTAGTTGACTCTACGTTGAATAATCTAAGTAGGTACGCTACACGCAATAGGTATATACCTACTATAAATCCAACTATAAATTATAAATACTTATTACCTGGAGGTATCTGATATCTAATGTTTATTCTCTCTACTCGTACATGTTAAAAATGAATGATTGCGTAGTTAAAACATTTTAATTACTGTATATTGTTAATTAATTACATAGGTACTAAAAGGGTTATACCTACACTTAATATTTGACTTTCATAAACGAACAATATAATTCCCAGTTTTAAGAATCAATTATTTTCTTTATATATTTGTGTAAAAAACTACTGGACTCGACAAAAATAGTTATATTATAATAAATGAAGATTTTTATTGCTTATTTGAAATATGGACACTTAATAATTTTATTAAAATTAATGTATATACCTAATAACTTATGTTTTGTTCAAAATAAATTTAGTGAAATGAAGCGACGCACTAGTTACTCATTAGTATGACGCGACGCAACGAATAAAACCCGTATAAGGAAAGAATCATACGTTCTACTAATTATTTAATTAAACACATTAGTAGCTACAGTTACAACATATTTCTTATTTTATGATGATTAATCTATCAACTTTCCTTATTCGAAATTTCCACATGTACTTTAACACATCATTATTTCCTTCAAAATACAAGCGTCTACTGCGTTACATCATTATTACTTAGGTATATAACTTCATCCGATTCGGTCGTTAAATTTCTTTATTTGTTAGCAACATTGTTACAATCGCTAGAAAAATGCCATAATTTTGATAAATTGCAACAAAACAAGTCGGCCGTCGTCGAATCTCCGGGTGCATTCATCACGGCGGCCATCATGGAGTCATAAAACGTCACTAATGTCCCGTAATACATCGCTGCTCTATATCTTTATTAACAATTCACTCGCGATAGATTCTTTCCATTCAAAAGCTTTATGTCTGAAGTTACGACGTCCTTACAACTTTCCTTTTATCCCCAACTATTTTCTGAAAACAGTGTTTTCTTTATGCGATTTAGTACCCCATATTTTTGTTAAGTGACTCCGTAGGTACCTATGTAACAAAGTTGCAATAATAAAGGGGATAAAAAACTAAGTGCGCGCATAATTCTCACTCAAAAGGCGGTTGATATAAATCAAACATGTTTCAGCTTTTTTGCTTCGCTTCAAAATGGTTTTTCTGTTCATATTTTATTATCAGATTTTATTAATAAAGGCGCGAGTTTAAGAATATGTTTATGAGTAAGAAGGTTACTTTGTAGATCCGATTATGTGTACCTAAGTAAAAAGACAAGGTGGCCGCATGTCCTACAATTGAAACGCTTTATATGTTTGCTTGCGTTAAAAATCCATTAAATATCTGCAACATACCTACCTACCTACCAAAACACGATAAATATTGTTTATTTGTTGTATTCCTGTGAAACAAATATCTTTATAAGTATATGCCACATACGTTATTAGTATCTGGAAATACTGGACAGTTGGACACTTTCAGTTGTAGATACATTCTGTCATGTAGGTATATATTGGAACACAAAATTAATAATATATAAATTATGGTGCTTTTAAAGCCCTTCTTTTCTTTCCTCTGATTAAAAAAGGAAACCTCGCATTACTTTTTAACCGTTCGGTTAAGTAAAATATTACTTAATTATAGGTACCTATACAAACAACCTACAAACCTAACGTACCTCCGAGTATGTAGGTTATGTTTTTGTTTCATTAAATTGTTAATAACCACGGTACATCTGTTTAACTGTAAAAATATTACAAATAGACAGAGTAACGTTCGCCTTTACAATATCTGTTATTTAAGAATGTATGTATTATTTATTACATACCTACATAAATGAAGTTAATAATAATGATTATTATTAATTGTAACCCACTAAAACCTTAATACAAATAAAAATACCGGCCATATAAGCTATTAAAACCTAACATAATTTCTATTGATTATAAACTATTTTTAAACGTCGAACTATTGCGTGGTCTTAAAATAGGTAGTTATAAAGAGTATGTATATAAGAACTGTAGTCGCACACACATGTAGGTAGATCCAAAGGCGTCCATTTTAATGGATCGAAGCCGAGGGCGGGGTGAGCCGAAGATTTATCTTTTCCAATACACTGTGGGAATGCGAAGGTCCCGAGGTTGCAAGCTCATTTACTGACGCACAAGCTTCAAGTGGCTTTTATTTATGAAGACACGCTTTAATCTGTTGAAGTACAAGGAAAAAATTAATGAACTCAACCTTTGTATCAGAGTCATGCTTAGAGATTTCCAATTTATTTTTTATAGAATATATAAATATAACTAGTAGGTATATCTTGCTATACAAGTATTTATTTGGGTTAAATAATAATAATATAAGTCCGAGTAGGTAATTTCCATAAAATCAGAAATGTGGGAATTCTTCAATTTTTTTTAATTAATTTAAATAGTTATTTAGGTAAGTATAGACAATACCTACGGCGTCTGTTTGCTCTGATAGTAAGTATAGGTATAAGTAGATTATATCTATACTAATATTATAAAGCTGAAGAGTTTGTTTGTTTGTTTGAAATATGTGATAGAAAATATATATAACATCACCCTACGACCCACGAGGGCGGCGCAGTAATTATAAACGCGGGTGAAACCGCGGGCACATCTAGTCTACTAATAAGCCAAACGGACGCCCTTACCTACTTATCTCTAACTTTTATAGTTAGATCACTATGATTTTAGCCAATTATACATATTTATATGATTTTGGTACAGGTTCAATACCACGAGACATATCTATACCTAATTAAAACCAAGTAAATCTCAACTAATATTAAAAATGCGAATATGAGTTTGTTTGTTAGTTACGCTTTCACGCATAACCTACTCGACCGCTCATCATGAAATTTCGCCAACACGTTGCCAGGGGCACAAAAAAAGACATGGGGTACCTTTCATTCAGAAAAAGTACCTACTGTTCTCGAGGAATAGAAAATTTACATAACATAATCTATATTTACGAGGGCCAGGCCGCAGGTAAACCTAATAATAAATAAAACTCATCATTTACTATCAAACACGGAAAAATACACCATTAATGATGAAACAATCAGTGTTACGTAATATCAAACCAAAATTAGACCACGAGCGCTATTACCAATGACCTTAAACCCCAAATCGTTCAATCCGTCAACCGTTATACTCCACTCATTGCCGCCATAAACTCATTAAGCCACATAACCGACCAATCGAGCTTTCCAATCATGAAATTAAAATTACGTCCCCTTTATTGCCAGCCGTTACGAGCTGCGAAAAAAGGGGGCATAAATAAAAAAGGGGGGTATAAATAACACACCTTCGGAGCTCACGCGAAGCGAACTCGAGAATGTTGTCGTAAATTATCCGCTTATAGCCCCACAGTCCGATCAATACCATTCATTAACGAAAAATGTATCGTTGCGATGTTTCTTGTATCGGTCGTTTGCGGTTTTAAAAATGCTTTTTGGCGTAATGTCGAAGGATACTCTGTCGTAAATAATGACTAAGCAGGCATTATCTTTATGGCCGCCTTTCTTTTTGGTTTCATTATTATGGAATGAAAACCTGTGAGTAGCTATAAGTATGGCTAAACATAACTATCATAACATCTATTATTCATTCGAACTTACGACTATAGATTTTAAATATCGAATAGACTTGACAGCCTGTTGAAGAGGTTATTTCTGCAGTTGATAAAATTTAAAAACATCACTTATGATTATGACGTAACGTACTCATAAACATTCTTGTGTTCTTAGATAGAACCACATGATAATGAGAAACACATTGACTTTGTCTTAAAGCAAAATGGAAGGGCAGATGGCGGACGACGGTTCCCTCAAGGGTGGCCCGGGCCGATCGATGCAGCTACCCGGTTCCTCCGCATAATAACTCGCTTCTACATAAAATAGAAGGTTTTCTTTTCATTAGAGGTACTCATTTATTATCGCGTAATGTAAATAACTCTTTGAAATAAAAACTATATAAAGTCAATTTGGATTATAATCTTTGTAAAAGGTTATTCATTGTGTTAATATTAATTTGCTTTTCATTTCATTCGACACACAAAGTGTAATAATACATTTAGCTTTATTCAGTCTCACAATGAATCTGTTTCGTAGCTTAACTTGGAAGTTATTCTCACACTGTGCGTTTAGCATAACCATATGTGATGTTGAACCAACTGGCATAAACACGAAGATAAAAAAATATTTTTCGAATCAATATACATATTACTAAATAAAAAGTCTTGTTATGAAATGTAAGGTGTAGCGTAAGTGTCCTTTTGACAATAGGTAAACTTAATGTTCACTACCTCGTTCAAAACAAGCACCTATTTAACGTAGGTACGGCCCAGGAGGTAGGCAAGAAAATTTTATCTTTATCTTGATGTTAATGTCGTCTTTATGTGTCACTTAAGTATTAGCTAACGGCTTAGTTTCGAAAGGGGTGTTACAGGAATACTAGGGGAGATAAACGGGGATTTTATCGTTCAGCTTGTAGATAGACAACAACCACCATCACTACAATGCACCTACAGGATTGACATTATAAATGGAGGCATAAAAAGACATACAACAAAACCTTAATTTGCATTTTAGGTATCAGATTGTCGCACAAATAAAAGAATATCACTCAAGACAAAGGTCGTTGCCATCGAGACATTGGGAGCTTTTTCAATGCAATTGTACCAATTAAGTTGAGCGGACGAAAGTGAAACTCACAAAACCGGGCGGCATCGGCACTCAGCAGCGTTTTTTCTCGGTAGATTTACATATTTATTGGGGCACATTTTATGGAGGCAGCAGAAAAAAAAACCTTCGCTCGTTTAATGGACAAAAAGGGTGGCTCCATGTATATTTATTTTGTCGCATCCTTTTTTACGTGCGAAAGGACGTGGCGGTGTATTTTTTCGGCACCGACGTGGCACATTTGGCGACGCTCTTTGCATAAAAATATTGGATCGTAAACTCTATGCCGTTCCACGGAATCGGGGCGCATGTGTCGCAAGAAAAATATTGAAATCATGCTGAAATGAGATTTTATGAAGACAGATACGACGCGAAGATTGAGATATGAATGCTTTATGAAATGGTGTTTGCTATTAATAATATGATTTGTGCACACCTGCCATATTGGGAAACCGATGTATACCTAGGTACCGTACAAGTTTTATGAGTTCCAGTTAAACTTACATAGACTTATATACATACCTACATAGAGAAGAATGGCAATGTTTAAATTATATATACATATAAATTTAAAATAGCTTTTTATACAAAGAAGCACCGGGATTGCGTCCTTACACATACCTATGCACATAATTCAAACACAAAATAGTTTAATGGAATGGAATATTCGTGGAAGTTGGTACGTCGGTTACTCGCGTCGCAGGGGTACGCATGCATTAATGCTGCTGGTTCATAAATTACCCACTCACATTAAGATCAGCGCCTTAATCTGTAAGATCGGGAATCCTGAGACCAACTGTAGGCAGTCGTTAATGTGTTTTGTTTTAGTCTTTGTTATTAAAATTATATACTCGTATTTTATGATAGCCGAGGGAACGTATCGTTTTCATCACTAATTTATGCCTTACACTCGACGTGATATGGTTCCCTTTTTATTATTTTCGGTCATGGGTGGCCCGAAACTGTGCAAAGCGTATATGGGACCCGTTTATGTTACCGCTTATAAATATTTGGTTGATGTGAATTATTCGGAGATTTATCTGTTCTATTTGTACCTATTCTTAGACAATGCTAATTTATAAGCGAGTTGAGTTTGTAGGAACATGTATTTCTTTCTTTAAGCTGAATCGGCAGCATCAACTATATCTATTCTTTATACCCACCCATACACAATCTAAGATTACAAATGAATTAATTTAAATTAGGTATATACACATAAAATATTCTCGAGTACGTTATACAAATTTCTCGACCCAGCACTATCTACAGACAACAGAGCGACTTAGTAGCAATATGTGATCGTTGAGCGCTAATCTCAAACATTTACACCGGCAATATACCCGCAAGCGGACGATGGCACTCCAGGAATGCACCCAGTAAATCATCAGGAGAGCAGTAAACCAGTTCTTTAGTGCTCCGTCTCCTTAGGGCTGACAGATATACAGTTTTAAAATTTAAATTATTATAGACACTTTTGAACAAGTTAGCTAAATACTAATCTAGCTCTTACGTCTTAGAATGAAACTAAATTAATATTATGTAGCTTTGACAAACGCATAGTTATTTTATGTTTACGTTCTGAAGTTAACCGCAGCACTACTTTTTGCAATATATGATGTCCAGAGCTTATCGTTAGAACGAATTACAAGCAGAAGTAGTACGCGGCCAACCCTACGCCGACATAAGTGCTGTATTCGACGATATTGTTAGTCGTAAACTTGTAATTTTGTTGTAACTAAATCCACAGGCCTATCCAACATGCCGTTTTATCTAAAATGCTTTTAAAGTGCTAAGATGTCTCCTATCTACGACATTAGGGTTCGGTCGCGTGAGTGCGTACGATAGGGTTGTCTAAACAAATATATTACTGTGATTTGTACACTATCTGTTGTCATAAAACTGACTCGCGTCTGTATGTTCGATTTATTGTTGTTATGCTTTAGATAAGATAAGAAATCGTCTCCTAAGTTAACAAAATTATTTTTGGGCGAAAATTAGTCTGTACCCATGTAAATTTTATCATTTCCATTGATTACATAATACATTATTTTAAATATTTTATTGTCTTTTCTGAAGGATTACAATATTATGAAGAGATATTGGAAAGGTTAACATTATAATCTTAAATCCACAATATGCGCCACATAAATATAATTACCAAATAATTAAACATATGTAATTTTTGTTAATGAATACCATTAGATACTTACTTTCAGACGTTTGCTCCTTTTACTGTCTTACTGAAACAATCTGCGAAACGAACCACTTAGCTGAAAACAGATTAAATTATCTTCATGACTCTTCATTATACCTATAATGAAGAGTCATGATAACTGATCAACATGATATACCTACCATGGTATGGTACCTAGGTATATCATGTTGATCAGATTAATCATCAGCATTACCTATCAAGAAATAAATACAAAGCGTTTCTTCGTTATATACCTTTCGACATTCTGTTATATTTTATAATATTGATAGAATATAAATTTACAATTTCATAGATCACAATCCTTCTATATTTCTTCTTTTTTAATCAAGCTTAATACATATATTCATAGATAATTCAATTTACATTTATATCTATACCTAATTGCCAAATTTACTTATATCTACTTCTATTAGGTACTAACATTTTATTTTCTTGGTTGATTCAATTAAGTTAAACAACGTCACCAAAAGTACTCAGCCAAATTAAAAAAATCGAAGAAATTTCCATTGTGTTCACTAATCAGTGGATTAGATACTCGGATTATTTACGACCAAATCTAAAACGTACGGAATTTAATTTCATTAGGAGATTTTAGTGGCACCGTGTCACCCGCTGCGCCGGGGCAGGCTCGGGCGGCGTATTTCATCCAGCTGTCACGCGCCGACCAATCGCAAGCGAGAACCCAACACACGTTCCAACTTTAAAAATGGTGGAGATAATTTTCATTGTATATTATTTGTGACAGGTCGTTATTTTGAGTTTTTATCGGTTTGTGCTTTCAATATTTCTTAAAGATATCTCCGCTTGATGCCTACGGTTTAAGTTTTAAATAATTTTTTATATCTTTTACACCTACCTACTTTACGTCAGCGTTCATATTCACGTATATAAGTATGCGTAGCTAGACATAAAGATTGTCGTTCTATATATTATTTTCTCCCGGGCAAAGTCAACTACTAAAAACTTCCATAAAACAACAATTTCAAACGGGCCATTTCGCCCGGGAAAAACAGCATCCCGGCTGGTTGGGGGTGGCGGAGTATCGAGGGGGAGAAACAGGGTCCAAAGTGAAGCCTGCTGCTTTATGTCGCAGAATTACGACTTAGACGTTTCAAACAATAACTCCCTCCATAAATACGGGCCGATTCCTTCACGCGTCATAGCGCAGATTGTTTTTCTTTGGCCCCAAAATCGTTGCTGGTAGATATGTGTGGCGGAAAATATAAATTCTGCAAAACTTATCTGTATTGTATTATAGAAAACTATATTAGAGTATGTAGATAAACAACTATTCCTTATCTTTGTTGGACAAGGCACTGCTACTTTGAGATGAGCTTAAATATCCATTAGGCTGAAACCTGAAACAGACCCTACAAATGGGATATTGTTACTTCCATAGACTTAGATAGAATATTTTCACTACGCTGTTGCCTCATGATATTGAAACTTTTCTATCTCATAGAATATAATAATTACCTACTTCTGAGATACTATCCAGTATCTATTTCCCATAGAAATATACATAGGTACAACTAGCCACAATCGCCTTAAAGAATACTTCACTATACTGCTATAAAAAAATATGACCTAAATATTCCACAGCCTTGCAAGTATACGTATAGAATGACATCATGTACAGGACCCTCTCCGCATTATTCCCGCATCGGCAATACCGGCACGCGTTGGCCGATCTCAGGAATTTCCTATTTTCACCCGCGCTGACCTCCGAGGGCCGGCTCGCTCCTAATCTAGCAAACGTAATAAAAGACCCCGTAATAAAAGCGCGCGTTTTCACGTAGCCCGTAAAAATATGATAACGTTCACGTACGATAGCTTTACGTTCACATTCGCCTACACACCTAAACAAAAAGCAGCGATTTTTTTAATAAAACTTCGTTCACACATTCCGACTTTAGATAACGAATTCGTTTGCACTAATTAGGCGCTTTCAAACAAAGAATTTTAATGTGTGCACTAATAAAATTTTCTTTTTTCTTACCTACGCAATGCCACATAGGTTGTTAGTATAGCGGTCGTTCGTTTTAAAACACTGCCTACGTAGGCCCGTGCTAATTACAGACACCAATTTCTATGTCGAAATTGGAATAAATCACCATAATTAAAATGTAATAACAAACAAAAATAAATTGAACCTTATGTTCGTAATTTTATTTAACCAGCTTACTCTGTTAAACAATAAATCTAAGCGAATATTTTTTATTATGAGTAGGTAATCTGGAACAAAGGGTAAGGGGACAAGTAAAACAAACAGATATGTGATTAATGATTATTGATCATTAGGTAGGTATATAGAGATATAAGTAGGTATATAAAACCTACTTATATCCCTACATTGTATAAGTAACTACCTCGGTATGTAGCCGTAGTGATGTTCTACATGAGTTCGGAAACTGTGTTATTGGGTCAAAAAGCTCTCAGAAATGTACAAGATGACTTGCGCACCTCAATCCTTATCTGAGAAAATGTGGTTATACCTACTCTTCTACTTTCAACTTTAGATATATATATGCATGTATAAAGTATAATATAGTGCTGTAAAATATTTCGTAAAACTATCCTAGCTATCAATAATACCTATTCCATTGTTGAAAACTACCAGACAACCACGTCGTTATCACGGCTCAAGGCAAACCATAAACTGAAGTTCAGGTCTCCAGGTAACTAATGGAATTGCGGATTATACTACCGCAACCATGCTTACGATTAGAATAAGGATATGACCGAGCGAAGACACTTTGACACCAACAAAACAAGCATTTTACTGCGCTGCGCGGTGTTAGCTGGCTGCCTACAGGAATTTGTCGTCAATACTGCAGAATATACTGTTTTTAGAACTACTAACAGACAACATCTTTGGAGGTTTGACGCCTCTTTTGACAAAACAATGCATGTTGACGATAGCACAAACTGTTATTATGATAATAGTTAATCATTATTTAGCCATTAATTAATTATTTATCTATACAAATGTTCGTGTGAAATCTTCGTAATCTAATAACATTAAAATATTGTGTTGATTTTATTTATAATTTATTTATTTTATTCACTCACTCTTTCATACTCCTAATCCTAATCCTAACTTCCTAACTAATATTATAAAAGTGAAAATGAGTTTTTTTGTTTTGTTTGCTTGTTACCTTTTCACGCCTAAACCACAGAACCGATCATACGAACTGAAATTTTGCATATACGTTAACAGGTGTACAGAAAGGGAGATAGGCTACTTTTCATCCCGAAAAAAAATACTGTTCCCGAGGAAAACAACAATAACGTTCTTATGATATTAGATGGCGCCACGTGTCTTTCGAATCATGATGGAATTATATTATTACAAGCAGAGTACAACCCGAATTGATTGTCAAATTCTAAATTAATGCGAGCGAAGCCGCGGGCAAAAGCTAGTTAACTATAAGCTTGAAAAAGGCAGTTTGATAAGTACAGGCCCTTGATAGCGTTTGAAATGAATAAGATTGACGACTGTAAGTGCGATTGTATATAGCTTGAAAGTACATGATGTAAGTATACAGTTATAATGTGGTTTTGCTTTCCATCGTCAGCAGGCGCCTAGACGCCCCTCCATAAAGGTGGATTAATACAGCCGAAAGCCCAACTTACTTAATAAATATAAAAGCCTTCTCCGCCCGCGATCGTAAACCGCCCACTGTGCTCCTCCAAGATTACTTATATCAAGACCAGGGAAATTAGATCCCCCGTTTTCATTACGTGCCCCAATTTATGTTTGTGTAGGACGCCGGTTGAAAGGTCTCGCATCAGTGGTCTTGCCATTATCAGCGCTATGTAGATTGCGCGTCGCTTGCCCGCCTTGCTTTCTCCGAGATAAGGTTTTATGGACGCCTCGAAGAAAGGATAATGTTCTCCTTTGATGTAAGAATGGAATTGTAGGCCGCGTTCTGCTGTCGCTGTAAAGATAGATACAATTTACGTTTTATTTCCCTAGACGTTATTTACTTTACGTCGTTATTTTCTATTTCTACGCTTAATTTTTTTATATTTAAGTTGCATTACGAATTAATACCTACAGTTACGAAGAAATTAAATTTTCGAGCCTTCTCCCTGAGCAATATTATAAAAGGAAGGTTAAGATAATTGGCTTTAAAAAAAATTACATAACGGGTCACTATCAAGGAACACTGATCTCATGCTGAGTTTACAAAGCCTCTTTCATGAAAATAACTTAAGATGGGCACCGCAATAGCAGCATTACGATACTCTGTCTAATATAGCACATCTGTATAACTGATATCCTGAATTACAGACAACTTTTTAAACTTATCCTTTCGCTCTTGACGTAGCTGTCTTAATCAGACTAAGGTATTGTAATCAGTGCCCGATGTACCACCTCACAATACCAAAAACCTTCGATATCTAGCCTCTAGGACAAAGCTATATCTAATCCCATTCACACATTTAGTGAGATAGTCTCTACGACGTCAAACAACCTACAAATAAAACGACCAAAGTTCACAAGCCACGTGCTGCCGCATTACCACGACTAGTCTCTAACCCGAAGCTGTAAAATTAGTCATATTAACGCACCAGTGCGACCGATTAGCAGCCAAGCTTTAATTGATAGCCAATCCGTTATATATCACGTACAAATTAACCATAAATCGTGTAGGTGTACACTATTATTCACACATACATTTTTATAACACATCTGTTAATAAACTTCCAGAAAACATGTGGGTGATAGTAGAACGAACGGTTAATGAATGTCCAATGTAACGTTCATACCTCCGAGCTCCGGTTTCTGAAAGCCTCGTCAACGACGTGTCAAAATCAAACTCATGACAAGTGTTTTGATTGGCTGTTGCTAATTCATTCGGCCAATCACAGCTGCTGTCACGTGGTAAAACTGTCTATTAGCTAGTTTTTGTGTTCATACGCCTTTCAGAAACTGGGAGATAAAGTCGCGTCTCTTAATTTTAGAAGCAGTAGTAAAGGTATACCTACACCTTGTAACAAAGGTAGCGTAATATTAGTGTAATACTACACTAAAGAGCTGCGATAGCTCAGTGGGGAGACCAACAGACTGCAATGCAGAGGGTCTCGGGATCGAACCCACGTCGCGCACCTCTGACTTTCGGAAGTTATATGACTTTTCGAAATTATGTGCGTATTGATTGACAATTATCGCCTGCTCCGTGCCTCGGAAAGCACGTTAAGCCGTTGGTCCCGGCTGCCATGAACATCTATGGTAGTCGTTATTGGGAGAGTGTCGACACAAAAGATCCCACTGGGTCGAAGTGTCGCCGGTCTGCACTGACTGGCCCCCACATAAGATAAGATAAGATAAATACTACACTAATATTACACCACCTTTGTTACATCTCACACATCTATCGGAGGACCAAGCAATTGATAGAATTTCAGAATTCGTGCAAAATTCGTGCTTGCACTAAGCAATGCCATACTAATTTCTATGTACGTATCACAAATAGTACCTACCTGGGTGTTATGTACACTCACAAGATAGGCACAGCAATATTGGTATAGGTTGATAAAACTATGTGCAGTATAATATATTTTGATCAGTTTATTTGTATCAAAGACACTAAAAGATCAGGAACAAGGCAAGAATCTTTATAATTATTACCGATTGTTAAATGGTATTGTGATAATGATATCATTTTATTACGTGAAGCATTCACATCTTCTTTCATAGCCCATCATACTCACCATTTTGCATTTTCATCCATTTGCAAATTGCACACATTTTCTTCCTGCTAACAATGATACAAATGCAATCTGATACAAGGCCCTAATAATAAAGAAAATTGCCCCAATATGATTACGATAAATACACGAACGGAACGAGTGCTATCTCCTCAGCTTGTCGATTTAAAAGCATTTCCATGTAACAACGAGACCAAATTAATATTCTCTTACAAGTCCCGTGTATCTAAGCCAATAAAATTTATTTTTCAGTACACCGACGCTCGACGCTTGGGCGGTAAGGTCCGGCGCACACGGTACAAAGTTGCGAGTAATTTATGGTGGGCTGCTTTATGGGCTATGGGCAAAGTTCGCACATGCACCGCGCCGACGCAACTTGTATAGAAGTCATAAATATCCGCTAACCCCTTCCATGAGGTCAGGTACGTAACTATATATACGCGTAAAATATACGATCTGTTTTGCTTCTTGCCGACTTGTTACTGAAATGTTATTAAAATATCTATTTCCTTTTAGTACCTAGTATCTATGCTAAGAATCAATCGTAAATGTATATTTCTCCATCGATCACACAAAACAGAACTATCAAAACAGTATCTATTCACAATCATTAAAATTTATTATACAACGATTATTTCAATTAATAAAACGCTTTACGCCTACTTAAAGCAACTTAGTAGTAGTAGAGAAATCACCATAAAAATAACACTTAATTTCAGCTTGCAATTACGAGGCCGTTAAAGGGCGGCTGCCTGAGGCCCGACACAGCCATTACATTACCTCCACACTTACCATACATACTAACTAGCCTATACGTTCTACACTTAGAAGCCGACGGGATCGTAAAAATAAAGAATAGGCGCATTTACACTCGCAAAAGTGAAAAAAATAAAACGTTTTCCTTGCGGCGTGTAAAGCGGTCTGCTCATTTCAGTGACCGGCAATTCTTACTTGAAAATACTCTTACTTGGAAAATTAGATCTGTGGCTAGCTTTCACTTTAGAAAAGTAATCGTTTAACGTTGTTTAAAGACGGTTTATTGAGTTCGAAATACAAACTATTAACTGAGATTGTTGTGTATTAAGTAGAACTAGAGGCAATAAAGACGTTTTTATTTTTATGGTTATGTTAGCTTATGTTTTATTTACATGTTCCTAAGATTGCTATTCTGCTTCAGTTAATAAAAAATATTTTTGTGCTTTGTTTTAGCAGAGAGGTTATCTTCTGGTTACCACTATACAGAATCGTAGCACAAAAATATTTGTCCTTTAAGAACGTGCTCCGCTTTCAGCAAGAGAAACAAGTTTTAAGTAAAGATTGTCTACGCGTATCGTCGGCAGCGCAATAACATTTTTTTGGTATTGTCAATGCGGTTTTGGTGTCTACAGTATTAAAAGTATCTATACTCTAATATAATCGCTTACCATTAGAAGGCTGTATAAGTAGATAAACAGTTTGTGAACTTTGCAGACCAAAAAACAATTACATTCGCATGGAGTTAACCTCATTAAATATGCACCCAAGTATTTATTTACACTTATATCACATACCTATGTATAGTCGTTATAATTAAACATATTCAACCCAATAATTCTGGGTACATTACTAGAATTGCATCCAATATAATTCGTGACAATATTATGCTTAGACATTAAGAGACATATTAGACTGTAAGCTTAAGGCTAGCCTTAAGCTTACGAAGACTCATGTCATGTTCTACCTCGCCGATTTCTACCCCTTTATCCCATGTTTAATTTATTTTCTTAGGTCGACACAGTAGGGCATTTTCCTGGTAGGTCTACGGTAACCGCTTACTATCAGGCGATACATAGGTATGTTTATTTGGCATCAGTAGGTAGTACTCTATAGAAAGAACACTAGCTCTGAAGACCATAATTAATCTAAGTCCAATCTATAATTCACATTTAGACGACGAATGTTTGAAATTAGATTGTACACCTAATAACATATCCGGTCCATTAAAACCCTCACACACGCATACAAAAGTACCTATACTAATCCAAAATAAACATAGATGTAGGTATACACAATAAATAGGTACAACAAGCCCGCATAAGCTTTATAGCCAAAACTCATTGTTGAGATAATAGTCACCTATAGTTACCCCATGTTTAATCACAAGTAATTAAACGCACGTGTCCCTTTTATTAATGATTAATTAATTCCACTATTAATTCACTAAGATTATATTGCGTCTATTTAAACAACGACTTGTGAGGTATTTCCCTTCTCGTATACATACTTTATATTCTGTTCAAAGACCTTGACTAGATGGCCGTGTAGATAAAACCTTTTTGTTTTGATAAAATAATAGACAGCATTACAGTAGGCTTTAAACTAGGCATTGCTTTTTATGGAAATTTAAAGAAACATACTCAGCTAAATATAAATCTGGAATATCTGTTTATTATATTTAGATTTTCTATGGACAGATCATAAATTACTCTAATTCGCCTGATATACAGTAACCTGTGTATAAATTCCAAAAGTAAAGCCCAGCATTCCAATTGCTGCCATTGTAAATGAGTTTTAACAGTGACGATCTAAGATAATATTTAGGTATTTAAGTTTGTCTTATAGAACGCACAAGTGAAGTAAGAAATAAATATTAGTTACCAAAATACTTTTGAAAAATATTTGATCGCAGGTTTTCGTATTATTCCAAAGTCTAAAGATTGCCTAAAATTCTATTGATTTATTGAATTTAGAAAAATTGTGTTATTTTTTGTTCATAAAACCTTCGTTAGTGTATTTTCACTAAATTATATATTGTAGTATATTTACTTACTAGTTTAATCTTGTTTTAGCTATTAGTTTATGCCTAACAAAATGATGGCAGCTTATGTATAGCATATTCACAGCAAAGTTAATTATTGAAAAGTTACGGATAAGGACTTTGGCAATATACAATAACAATAAAAGTTATATTACCAAGGTGCTATTAGATTACAGAAACTTTTAAAGAACATATTAAACCGACGATAAGTACCTATGTAAAAAAAAATATAAATTTTAGTCCTAATAACTAAACTCCTAGACTAATATACGAAAGTAATCAGTATTTTAGTCGGCGGCGACTCAAAATTTGTAATTACGTTTCTATGCTTACTTTACTTTATATGATAAACCAATTTAATGTAATTATATTGTCATACACACACACACACATTCGCGTTAGAAAATAATAATGATGTCGCAACCGATTGATACTGAATTTCCTGTACAAGTATATTATGTTTAAATATATATCGATTGCGATGTAATTTAAATATAATTAATTTAATTAATTGTCGTTGTATATTATAATTAGATATAATTACGAACTCCATAAAAGAGTCATAAAACTTTTGGAGCTCGATTTGAATGATTCACAGTTTATGGTTTAACACTGAATTTGTATTCAAATGATTGTAGCCTACATAACATTACATTACTTTTTTATATTATTGAAGTGAAACTTCTTTATCGACGTATGGGAGAAATTTTGTAGCAGTGTAAAAAAAAAATCGTCACGTTTTTCGGTTACGCGCCATGTTGCTTTTTTATCAAAGTTTAGTATAGTGACGTAAAAAATATAATGTAATATATTATAATAATAACAACAATATATTAGTTTTGAAGTTTGGTTTGAAATAAGAATAACAATATATTAATTTGAAAGTGATAAAATAAAAAGACTTATTCAAATTTAAGTGAATTTACAAGAAAAGTGAGAGTGATTATATATTTCGTTTTATAAATTCAACACGTATGAGCATGATTTTAATATTTATTTGAGGTTAACCTCACTTTTTGATTGTAAGTATCAGTGAATGTATATAAATCTGTTAAAATTAGCAAGTATTAATAAATATGACTGTAAATCTAGTGAACATTATTAATTCTAAAAACAATAAAAAATATAAATTAAATAATAATTTAAAAATAAAACAAAACACGATTAGAAAATAAAAATATGTATACGTACATCTTTTTTAATTATTCGTTTTTAATGATTTATTTATTCATTTTTAATTTTATAAAATCGTTGCATTTCTACAAGATTAACTGTCATCATATAATTGCATTACTTTGAAAAGATAATTCCAATTATTTATTCATAACTTGTGTAATTGATTAAGTCATTAAATATCTGCTTTGAATTATTTTTATTAAGTTATGAAATAAATATTAATATTAAAGTTAGTTAAATAATTTAAAATGATATGTCGTAAAGAAGTTTCACTTCTTACCTGTGTACTCTGGTACACACACACATTTTTAGTTTAAAGAAGACTTAAGATAAAATATATCACACTAGTAATAATATATTTCTCAATAGCTATGAAGAGTTATAGGTACTTATATCACAACTACATTTTACCACCTATTTTTAGATCACACGCAACAGCGCGGTTGGTTACTTTGGATTTCGACATAAGACAACCTGTATCATGTCAATAAGATGAATTTACTGTTTATTTACTGTTAGTAAATGAAGTGAAATCCAACTTATTCCCTCTTAATTCTTTCATTTCACTTACATGTCGTGGTGTGGAGTATTCCGCTTTCGGCACCTATTTTTTCGGCACCTATGGTTTCGGCACCTAAGCTATTCCACTTTCAGCACTAATAGGTATTTTATTCCACATTCGGCACCAAGTAAAAATACCTACTGGTGCTTAAAGTGGAATAGCTTAGGTGCCGAAAGCGGAATACTCCGTGGTGTCTGGGTATATATTTGGTGAGTGGTAGGTATATATAAATGACGTTTCACCAAAGTAAAAGGTGTTTGAAGTCCTGCCATGCCTCTTTTGCTTTTATATGAAGATACTACAACATTATGTATTAGTTCAGGTCATAACATTTTCTAATTCTCCAAAGTGTACTCTACACACGATTTGTACTCGTGCTGGCGCTTATACATAAGCCACTGGATTAAATTAGCAGGCATAACTTTACAATTATTACAGTCTGTATTGTCGCATTGCGAGTCAAAAGCCTTCCCATTAGTTCATTCATATTAAACCTTGTGGCAGAAAAAGGAACTATTTTTGTAGCAATCAAATTCTAATTCTTCTCCTTATCTTCTTCGCTTGGCAGCACCTGCCACCACCTTCTTCAGACTGTGGCAATGGCTTTGTATTTCTTACTAAATATTTATTAGAACAGACAACAGTACGAATGGTCTATACCATCTCATCGACACAGCGACTGCGTTAAGTTTTGCGATCCAATCCTTACAGACAAAAATATTTTGAACTAAAATGTGATGCTTCGTTCTAAATGTTCTTTATAGTCATTGTTTAAAGTTTGTAACACCTTTTGACTTTAAAATGATCTACTGTAAGAATGTAGTCAAAAAAAAAGTCGAGTGCTTTTTGATGCCGTCGGCAGGAATAACAAATGGCGAGTTTATACATCACACCCACTGCATCTAAGGAAATTGATTAAAATCGTGCCGACGCATTTTAATGAAAAGCAAATGCTTTTGGGGTGTTACCCTCCTTATTTAATTTCTTATGCGTAATAGATTCGTA
This sequence comes from Catocala sponsa, assembly GCA_963564715.1. Taxonomy (NCBI): domain Eukaryota; kingdom Metazoa; phylum Arthropoda; class Insecta; order Lepidoptera; family Erebidae; genus Catocala; species Catocala sponsa. The sequence goes on along the minus strand of OY751337.1, from coordinate 16,642,226 downwards.
TCGCTCGATTTTCCCGTTTTAAAGGGCGTCTACCTACTTATGTAAATTGTTCGTAAGAATAGGGTGGGGAGGTTTCTGTTCAATTTCAAGTTAAAATTTGCGAGTAGGTATTCTTAAGGATCTGTTTTATGACTTTGTTTTATGTGCAGTGGGTACCTAAGTGAATTAAAACCAGTTTTATTGGCATTCGCTAAAATATTTGCGATGATGTCAGATAATATTTTTAAATTAGATAAGCGTACTTTGAATTTAAGGTCAACATCCTAAATAACATTGTAAATTTGAAAATGATATTGTTTCTTTGTTCTTTCTTAACCTTAAAACGGCGCCACTGATTTATTTAAAGAAAATAGTTTATTTATTTATTTATTTATTCAGGTCTTCCCACAGCTTAAAGTTAAAGGAATGTAAGATATATATGAATGCAGAGTAATGACTACTTCATTTTTATTTCGAGAAAATATCTAGTCAGATACACACTTATACTTAACATATTTTTATTTACAATACTTTTTTTAAACTAAAATATGTTTTTATGCATTGTAAGGGTATTAGGTCAAATTTGGAGAGAAACTAACTTCACAGATATATGTACTTACTTCTAACTAAATTCGTTTAAGCTTTACCTGTGTCTTCACGAATGTGTTAATAGTGAATACTTATTGTCTTACATTTACGTGAATGTATACATTGAAATGTAGGTAACTACTTTACCTATAGAGATTTTATCGCATTGTATATTTTAAAGTCGCTAGTGTTACATATAATTTATTAAATTAGTTATTTTAAACTTTACTACTATTGAAGCTATTTAAATGATTAAACTATTTATATTTAGGTTTACACTTTACCCGACGTTTCGGTTGCTATCAGCAGCCGTAACGTAGCAGTAGTTTATTTCAATATACTAATGAAGATCCAGGGACAGTATAACGTGGTGCCTTTCAAATAATTACCACTGCTAAATATGACTACCTATACTTATATATGTTTTGTGTGGGTAGGATGAGTCCTAAAAAACCTTGAGAGCTATCGTTATTACATTGGTCACTGTCTTGTAATTGACGAACGAGAGCCACGTAACAATATACATATATGTACGAGTATGTTAGTAACTTAGTATTGATATAGGTAGGTATAGTATGTGTATTAGTGTCTCGGTAGCGCAGACGAAGTGTCAGGTAGGATTCCCGGGTAGAGCGAAGTGTGATTGGGTTTCCATCATGACATTTTCAGTAACTACAAGGACTCGAAAATGGTGTCTAATAACCGGCAAAAGGCTGACGCCTAGTTATGGTGCAAAGTTTGTATTTAGACCTTTTCTAATCCCTTGAGGGATATAGGTAGATGTAAAAGTGTGTATGTAATTTTGTCTACATACCTATATGTTTACAGGACTCTCATTATCCACTAAGCCACAGTCACAGCCAATAATCCCGAAAGATATTCAATCCATCCACATACAACACCAATAGGTACTTACTTAACCTAAGTAGTTCACGTATATACCTACGCTTATACACTACCTCCGTCAATCCAGTAGGGGTGCATGCACCCTCTAATGCGATCAAATAACGAAAAGTAACGATGTCGATAACGAGGGCAATAAACTTTTGTGTCAACTCGGCTAGCTGGCATTACTGAATGTTTTCACTTGAGTGCTCTCGCCCCACACCGCGCCGCACCGCACCGCACCGCGCCGCATCGCCGCGCGCCGCACAGCCTCGCGCCGTCATCGTGGGACGTCAAATCATTATGATTAGGTACGGGTCGTATGATAGATTTATATACCAATCTTATATGGTTAGTGAGGTAGTTAGACAGATAAATTAATATTTCAGTGAGTTACTGGCTTCATATAACTAGCTAAGGGCTTAGAATAATGATAGTATGTAGGTACAGAATAACAAACATTGGCGATATAATGAAACGTAGAAACTGTGGTGCAATTTAAGTGGCGAACTTTACCACTTACCATCCAATTACGGATACATTTTTTGATGAACTATAGAAACTTGTAGCCTAGACGTCTTCTCGTCGCATAGCAATTTAGGCGCTATACATATAGAAATTATAGGAAAACTTCTTGCAGATTTTACACATTTTTATTTCGTGTATGATTCAAACCCGCAACACTTGGCGCGCGAATAGTGGTCCGGCGATCACATATACCTAATACCACCTAATACTGTGCCACCCGTACAATAATTTTATTATTACGATCGGTTTAGCAAATACCTACAAAAATTTGCCCGTAGTTAGATACTAAAAGACAGATATTTGAAATAGGTATGATTGTTAATATCTTTGCACAGTTCAAATAATTAGGTAGTTAGGTACTCAGCGTACCTAATTATTATTTTTATACATAGATACGTATATAAACAAGTGAGAATCGGCAATGAATTGCCGTAAATCTTAGAGTTCGAAAAAATGGTTCAAGTAATATGCAAAGGTCACGTGATACCACGTGACCTTGAGGTCAGAGGTCAAAGGTTATAGTAATTTCGGGGGTATATCGACTATGCTGAGTCATTCGACTCAGCAAGTCAGCATAATCGATATACCTTATATGATGTAAATATATGACCTTTGCATATTACTTGAACCATTTTTTCGAACTCTAAGATTTACGGCAATTAACCATTCGGCGTTGACCGTGAGTCTCTAGCTCTTACGGTTCTTGAGTCGAAAGTTGACAGACGGACGGACGGACAAAGCTGTTGTATAAGAATTTTTTCGAACTCTAAAAGGTACCAACTAACGGCTGCCTCTTTGGTCAAGTGTTAGGTATAAGTTTTGAATAGCCATGTTTGCTGCCTATCGTAAGGTGCCGGCGGATATTCCGCATCGAGCAAATAGTTGTCAGGTTTTTCTATTAGAAAACGTACGATACTGTCTTGTAACTCAGTTGACACCAACTGGCCATCTTTACCAGGACCAAAAAACACAGCTAACGAGATATTGGTGTAGTAGACCGCTGCCACTGCGTCCGGCGACATATCTACAGGTGTAAATGTACAAATAAAAAAAATATTATGTTCTTAGATCCTACGCAACAGATAGAGGGCGACGCAAAACTCTTGTTACCAGTCTATATTAAACATTTTCTTATAGAAAAACCTATTTATTAACTCAAACCTGGCCTTCAATACCGAAACCTTACTGTTTTAGGCCGCAAACATACCTAATCACCACAGGATCAAAGAGGCAGCCGTTAATATTTTTATTTTTGTTTCAGTTGTCACAATCTTTGTAGAACCCCAGTGCCATAAACATTGGTTATCTTACTAGCCAGGCTACTATTCATAGGTACCATAAACATTGGTTATCTTACTAACCAGGCTACTATTCATAGGTACCTAGTTACTATAGTGATTTATTTCGTTTAAACATTAAAAGTAACCACTGTTTACAGTTCGTGTATGCAATAAATAGGTACACAATTTAAGTGTATAAACGATCTTCAAAAATGAAATCATTCAACACCTAATTAGTATTTACCAGGTCTACACCATTGAAGCATAACAAAGGAGCGACTGTTTTTAAGATTTCACTGCGGAAGATAAATCGCCCTTCGCTTTTGTCCTTGTTATACATTCAGCCCAACTCATGTCTAATTCCTTTTGCACCCCAAATATTACCTCTCTTTCCCACACACCCGTTGTACTCTCTCCGTCTCTTTACTGTCGTAAAAATGGCGGATGCTGCGGGGTTGCAAGGTGGGGGTTTGTTTCCGGAGGGTGAGTAGGGGAGCTTGCAAAGTTCCTGTGAAATGGATCGGATTTTAGGGCAGAGAAGCAATCAATATGAGAGTAAATACTGGATTGTTTCGCGTAAAAGTTTAGTTATTAAATGCAGTTGATACTTCCAAGTCAGGTATTTAAATATGGACCTACCTTTAAAATATTCCAGCGATAATTAAGGCTCTATGTAAGTAATGTAAGTAGTAGGTGTAGGTATACTTACTTTAGTATTTTTACATACTTTAATTAGGAAGGTTGTTTGCTAGAAGATAATTATGTTTAAAGACAATGATATGTTATTGTAGAATAGAAAATGAGAAAGAAAATATAGGTAGTTCTTGGTAGTTTTTATTTATTTATATTTTCTTATTCGACAAAGTTTTGTCGACCCTTTCGTCACGTATCAAAAAGACAGACATAGGTATATAAAATAATACAGATAATTTCTTGTATTGCTTTTAGATGCATTACACACTCACATTTCGCCTGCCATTGTTTCAGGTCCCACGTAATTGAGAGCGAACCTAATACCATCTATCAAACACAATAGCTGTCTACGTGCTGCTACTGAGAAGGAGTTTTGTCAGAGAATCAGTAAAGCATTGCCTGAACCAGGAATCGAGCCCACAACCTCATGGAATTGATAGTGTTACGAGGTGATATGGAAAAGGTATCTAGTACTCTTTTTAAGAAGTACTTAATTCATTGTATAATATTAGGTAATGATAAACCCGATTATCTACTCTCCTAAATCTTATAGTTCAGGACACAATAAATCAAATTTCCTATCAGATTTATAATTAATAGCCATCTAAAAAGATTGCTTGTGGTTTTATTTGCCACTAATAACCTTGTAAATAAATTTATTTTGACATTTAACTTAATTTGTATTTTGTAATATGAAAAATTATTTAGATATGGCTGTTGTAACAAATTTACATAAATACCTACATGAAATAGGTACGTAATAAATATTTTTACCACAAATGTAGTTTGATTTAACATCATTGACTCAAACGCAACCCATGTTCCTAATCTATAGAGTAGCAGCACACCGATGGTCAAACACAAAAGGTTTTCAATTATATCTGGTATTCCAATACCGTACATGTTAACATGTTTAATAAATAAAGACTAATATGTGAACATCAGTAAAGATTTTCCATATCGGTAGTTATTGTTCAAGCCCTTTTTTTAATGTGGGGCAATTCTCCTGATGCAATTCCTCTCGCCACAAAGAGAAGCGAGTAGGTTATATCACACTCTCCCATACTTCGAGACTACCGACTAACACCATCACGGTCTGCCAACTTACTGCTTTGTATGGTGGGTGGGTCGCTGGAACACCTGTTTAAGGCTACCGTAACATAAACATTATATAATATTGTCTTCTGTTTACGCGAATGTTATTCTTTGAAATTAAACTACTAAGTATATACGGATTTTATCGCGTTGTTTATTTGACACTTTATTACAAAATTTATTAAACTTTTCTTAATAACTATAATAATAACTTAACTTTAATAGTTTTAATAATTTAATTAGCTTAAAAATTAGTAAAGTTTAATAGTAATAGTAGTGTAACAGTTTTTCAAATTTTGTAGTAGTGTCAAATAAACAACGCGATAAAATCCGTATACAGTAGTTTAATTTCAATAAACATTGTACTTGTCCAGTATCTGTATAAAAGATTAGACATACTTACATATATTATATTATTATATAGTCATTTATATCGCAGTCAGCGATGGCCTAGTGGGAACCTGTTGGACTGCCACGTAGAGGTCTCGAGTTCGAACCCAAGCAGCGCATCTCTGAGTTTTCGAAGTCACATGCGTATTAAATAATTAATTATCGCTTGCTTTAACGGTGAAGGAAAACATTGTGAGGAAACCTGCATCCCTGAAAGCTCTCCATAATATTCTCGAAGATATGTGAAGTCTGCCAACCCGCACTGGGCCAGCGTGCTAGACTATGGCCTAATGTCACACTGAGAATAGGTCCGTACCCACCAGTAGGACAGTTTAATACAGGGCTGATATTATTTATAGTCATATCACGCCTATATCTTGGAAAGGGTGAAGAGGTATGTAAGTACACCCTTATTTCACCATCTATGGTTTTCAGTTTCAGTTAAAAGGCCTATTGTTCCAAACACAGTGCTGTTACTGAAAATTTCAGGACAGATAAACCTACTTATCTTACTTACTTATCTTATGTGGGGGCCAGTCAGTGTAGACCGGCGACACTTCGACCCAGTGGGATCTTTTGTGTCGACACTCTCCCAATAACGACTGCCATAGATGTTCATGGCAGCCGGGACCAACGGCTTAACGTGCTCTCCGAGGCACGGAGCAGGCGATAATTGTCAATCAATACGCACATAATTTCGAAAAGTCATATAACTTCCGAAAGTCAGAGGTGCGCGACGTGGATTCGAACCCGAGACCCTCTGCATTGCAGTCTGTTGGTCTCCCCACTGAGCTATCGCTGCTCAAGATAAACCTAAAAACACTTTCTAAGCCGGGGTACAAAGCCGAACCTCATGCACTGTAATCGCATTCCATACTAGTGCGTCGCAAATCTATACTAATATTATAAAGCTGAAGAGTTTGTTTGTTTGAACACACTAATCTCAGGAACTACTGGTTCGAATTGAACAATTATTTTAATGTTGGATAGCCTATTTATCGAGGAAGGCTATAGGTTATATAACATCACGCTACAACCCACGGGGGCAACGCAGTAACCATAAACGCGAGTGAAACCGCGGGCACATCTATGTGTAATATGTGCGAAATATTTGGCATTCACGTAGGTACGTAAATACCAAAAAGTAAAATTGGTACTACATCTCTGTACGACAACATCAGTATGTTATCATAGGCGGTGTAGTTCCAATTCAGGAACTGCAGTAAGCTTGGATATCTTTTTAAATAAACTGTAAATAAACCTATACCTAATATCTAATTTACCTAACAGGATTTTATTGGCGTTGTAGTATGTGAAAGTCGAAACCTTTTATCCATCCTTCCAGTCTTTCCCTTGTCGTTAAAACAAGTTATAAGTATTTTCCGCAGTATCTTCAATTTATTGAAAAGAGTGACTTTGGTTCTATATTATAACACCTCTCCTTGGCCACCTGATATTGTTCCACTAGGCTATCAGGTCATTGCTTTTAAGGACGCAAGCTTTATGGGATAAGTGCCCCCACTACATTTCTCCTATAAATAGATAAATAGGTACCTAAGGTATAGGAGAGTTTTCACCAGAGTACGCTAAACCTCCCCGACCCGCATTTTCTCGCCCATTAATCCGTTGATTAGCGTGCAGTAGAGGGGATTTAACGATTGCTTTCAGTTGTGTAATTATACCTCTCCAATACGTCCTGTACAGTTATGGGCTCCTAGTAGTTAGCCGGTAATGGAAGTAGAAACTTGATAACATTGATTTGGTCCGATGTTGTTTGACGATGCTCTTAGACATTTATAAATACCTAATAGGTTCAAACCGCAGCTTAGCGTGCGTGACATGTCATTAAAACGTCATAAGTTATTTAGGGAAAGTGTACGACACAAAAGATCCCACTGGGTCGAAGTGTCGCCGGTCTGCACAGACTGGCTCACACATAAGATAAGATAGGGAAAGTGTAGCTTCCCATTAATGATAAAATTTGAGAATCGGTCTAGTAGTTTCAAAGAACATGTGCAGAAAGCAGGACACGTGTGAACAAAGTCATATCTCTCACTCACTCTCCATAATACCTAATAGTTATCCTGAAGGGCCTCAATAAGTTATATCTACTTTTTGACACGGGAGTGCAAAACTGAAGGCAGAACACAACTTCAGCCCTTCTAGGAAGATAATTCAGTAGATAAACCTAACAAATCTTCCAACCAAGGCATTGAAGCAGCAGTAACTGTAGCCCGATAGATCAGTAATTGTACGTACGATCGAGGCAGAGGTCGTGTGTTCGAGTCCTAAATATTGCACTATTGAAGTAAATATATTCCTGACAGTAGCACATTTGCTGCTGTCAGGAGTTCAGAGTTGGAAGAGTTAACAAGAAGTACCTAGTAGGTAATTTGTTAATAATAGTATTTCTTCTTTTATAAATTAAAGTAACACGACAGGCTCCAATTACCTACGCCTGCCTAGGTATGTTCTTCTTCTCCAGTGTTTGCCTGATGAGACCTAAGCGGTAACTGTTGCGTATGATCGCTTGCGATACCAATAATAGCAATTGCGCTGTCTCGGAACCTCAGCGAAAAGGGTATTCAAATGGGATAGAAGGATACGCATGAGGGAGATAGATATATGAGCCTCAACTATTACTTACCTACCATGCAAAATAGAGAAACAGTGTTAGTGTTCTTACGACGATTGTCTGCACTTTATAGGAAGACTAGTTGTCCACCACGGCTACGATTACTCACATTTTTGAGAATACAAAAATACAAGTCTGTCCTCTTTATAATATCTGCCTATTCGAATAGAAAAGATTTAGATACCTACCTAAAAAATATGTTTTATTTTTGTGTCTTTGTTTATTTGTTCTATCGGCCGAACATCATGAAGTGCCGCATACACGGTGTCAGGTGTACAGAAAAGGAAATAACATACTTTTCATCAAGCGAAGCTCCGGACAAAGTAGTAACGATTAAACAATTTTCAATATTAAAAAGCTACTTAATCCAGAAAATATCAATTGCCAAGGTTAGAAACCGTGGGGCAGGCAATCTGTAATTGACTGATATTTCTCCACATGCACGTGACTCGGATCTTTGGTACAATTATTACAAAATAATTCTAAGTCAAAGTCAAAAATAACTATTAGCATAAAAATTTATAAACACTTCTTAAATACGATAGAACAAAGAAGTGCTTCTGCATTCCTAAACATTAACCAATAAATTTATCATACTTGAGTCAGTAAATGAGGGTATGAAAATTCATGCCACCTAATATGTATATTATTTAAATTGAATGGACCGCTATAACTGTGAGCCAAACAAAGCCAGTTCCCTCGCCCTTATAACATTGTCCGTTTAACTGAGACCTCTATTCCTTCTCTATGATTAAATTAGGGAGGGTCAAGAGTCAACGGAGTTGGCTAATGCCGACAGTGAGTCGAAAATCACGCACCCTCTTGATTTAGTCTGATACTTCGCAAACACCGCCGTAATGGAATATAAAGGGACGAAGTTCAATGACCCGCATCCCTTAAGGTTCTATTAATATCGAATTCTAAGCTCCTCCTGCATGTACCTATGTATATCTACCTATATTTACGTACCTCTATGGAAGTATTAGCACAGAATAAATAGTACTAACGGTATTAGGAACGGGTGCTGGGTTTTAACGTAGGTAGGTACTTACCTAAATAACTTTCTTATTTCGAATACCTAGGTATAGTTACTATTAGGTACCTATTTGAAGGCTTTATCTACGCACAATTTCTTTTATAAGTAACTTCGATCAAGTGCACATTTCCTATTTTCGATGTGTATCTAATACCTAATTTATTACCTATTTATAATACCTACCAATTTTCAACTGCTACTTATAAACAAGTAGGGACCTACCTAGATAGTTTTGTCATCATCAAGTTGACAATTTAATTTAAATATACGTTATGAAATAAATAAAAGAATTTTAGGTAATTATTAGGTAAATACGTATACCTACAACTAAGTATTTTCTTAAATAACACATGGTAGGTACGTTAAACTATAAGTACTTAGGTACCTCCCGAAATATTGAAGCATTAACTATACTGCTTCAATATTTCGGTACTATTACCTACTAAGGTATAATGTGCTCTCCGTAGAAGGTGTTACAATAAGAACTAAGAAGTGGTCATATTTAACAGAGATCATATTTAAAAGAGTTCATGAAAAATGTGTAAGTAGGTATATCATGCCGCTTTTTATACTCGATTACTTAGTTATCCGATCGCAAAGATATTGTAGAAGAACCATACAATAAAACTTACAAACCATACTTATTTGCCCAAATGATACACAGTTCTAAACACAGCTTATTATCTTTATTTAAGTACATGTCAATAGGAATAGGTAGTTATTAAGCATTTTATTTTTTTACTCGGGATCTTTCGGACGTAGGAATTCGGTAAATAACAATCCTCGAGAGTCATGTTCAAATCGAATCAGCTTATCTACCTTATGAGAAATTCGCTTAATAGGCATTTGAAGTCCTTATGTGCGTATCATTTTTTTTGTAATTTAAACTGCGTACTTATTGCATACAATTTTATATTTCTGTTTAATCACTTAACGACTTTAAAATAAGACCACACATAACTGTTATTCAATGCATGACTAGTACCTTACGCTTTCCCTAGAAGCATGCTACGAAGTACCTACACCCAACGACCCAACTAGTTCATATTATTATCCAAGTAGGTACTTAGTAATTAATGAACCTACCTAGTTAGATTGGGTAGGTACTTGACTGCAGTACAGTACCTACCTACAGTACCTACGTAAGTACGTACCTACTAGGTACATTTTATAATAGGTAGTTGGCACCTACCTACCTATATTTTAATTGTAAGAACATACTAATGTTAATTTAAGTAATTAATTAGCGAGTTTAATTTATGATAACCACACGGCAGAATAAACAAAACTTTTTTAATTTTTCCGACTCTACTATCAATTAATCTGTACGACAAAGTGTAACTACATAACATAATTATTATGTACATAACCTACATAGTTACATATCTTATTAAATTTACTGCCATCTAGTGTCATTAGTGGAAGTTCATTAAAAATGTTTTAATAGCGCCATCTATTAGAACACTATAAAACTATTTAAGACGGTTAACCTCACCTTATAAACCTCTTTACAGCGACATCTAGCGTGAAACCTTTTAACTATTAAACCACATTGGGGGCTTAGCAAGAAACATGCATCTCGTACAACTTTGGCTTCTACCAAAGTGATTTTGGAAAACGACTCATATATTTTACATTTTTCAAGCGATGTGAATAAAAATTTAATAGATACGATTTTTATTTAAATCATTAAAAGCTGTACGCGACACTATACCTATAATTTAATATAAGTTGCGGTTGAAACAACACTACATCGAATGTAGAAAGACTATTTGACATAAGCACCATTTATTGCTATGACTTATAATAAAATTAGGTATAATATGTATTTGAAATCAGAAAAAAAAAAACTTTAAATGTAGGTATATAAGTCATTATCTAAAAGGGCGCAGTCAAATAGCCTTTAAACCATAGACTTAGAATGAGCGTAGCGAAAATATTCTGTCTATGCTTTCAACAAAAGCTTTCAACCGTCGCATCTGTTAATGTATCAGTGGGTACTGACTGTACTGAGATACATTTTAGGGTTGCCAATGCGATGTATCAAATTCCGTAATATAAAAAGTGATACACCACAAGGCCTACAAGAGCCCACAATAGCCTGACCTACGTATGCATATTCGCTACAAGGCTATGTTAATGTATCACCGAATTCTAAATTATAATATGTTAAAAAAACGTTTCCTCAATTTTCTTTGATTGACATGACTATATATAAAAATATGTTTAGGTAGGTACATTCGTTACTAAAGCATTAAGTAAAAAAAAATTTTAAGAAACATAATATTGTATTGTTTCTTTGATTTCGTGAGAATTTTTTTCGACTCAGAACTCCAATAAATAGATAATAATATTAAATCCAAATTATTTAATCTCCTTAATATGTTTTATAAATATAATTATTGAAACTATTTTAGTTTTTTATAGTTAGCAATATATTATGGTATAATGGCTGCTTGTTGATATGAGTTACAAAATACTGAAGTTACATTTAATTGGCGATTTAAAAGAGTGACCGTGAGTTTCTTGTAGGTGTCTTCTCATAGGCAACCTTTGCCTGAACTTAGCAACTACTCTAAATAAAGCTTCAGAAACTTAGTAAACTTATTCTTCTATCGATTTTGACGCTAAAAAGTGTAATACTTGTGAACGTCAACGTTTGTGACGAACATAACTGAATAAACGATTTTTAACTTTGACTTTCTGTTCATAAAGTAGGTATGTTTATATAATAGTATTTAGTTTCTGCTGTGCTATTCTGTCAAATCTCAACACGAATCTCATTTTGGCTTCTGCAGTAAACATTAAAGTAACTTTAGTGACATTCATGAGTTCAACACCAAAATATTTACGAAATAGCAAGTTTGGTTCGCGGTTTTGAATGCAAATTATAAATTTATTGTTGTGACGTGAGTAGGCCATGGTCAATGCCGTGCAGCACACATCTCATTTTGATTGTATTGTGGATTACATTGACATGCGGTTTACAGTTTCACATATGGTCATGTGGGTCAAGTGTACGCAGCGGGTAAGTGTACGCACGCTAAGTATCTCGATAACCATTTATAATTAAGAAACGGCGTCCCCCCTCTTCAGTACCCCGCACGACATCCAACGAAGTGCTCGTTCGTCAGCGACCGGCCGTGCGCTATTTTGTTTTTGCAGGCAAGTAAATTATTTTACTTAATTTCTTATGATATTTTATCACATTTACAGTGTAATCTTTTGTAGTTGTGTTTGTTTTTATAAAATCTTGTAATTGTCATCGATATTTGCGTATTTTAAGGTTTTAAAGTTGACAGTGTTTGAATTTCTTGGATGACGCAATAATTAACAATTTTGACAAAGCCTCAATTTGATGGGTGGGGTTAAGTGTACGCACAAGCTTGTCGTGTAAGTGTGCGCGCGCATATTTACCCCTCTTGATTATTTTTGCTTTGTTTTATATAAGGTCAATGGTAAGTACTGCAATATTTTGTTTCAGAATCCAGAATAACTATTTGAAATGCCTCCAAATTACCAACGGAAGGCTCCCGACAGATGTGTGGTGACGGATGAGCAGCTAGAAGCTGCCAGAGTTAATTGCGAAAGGTGCTACTAAACGCAAAATTGCTTCACAAGTTGGTTTGAAAAAGAGTTTGAGAAAACGCCTTGAATTTGGAAAGGCAGCGGAGAGTATGGGAAGATATTTTCCAACATTTACAAAGGCTCAAGAAGAAGAAATATACCAATATGTAAAATAGTCTGATGATCTTTGGGCTTGCCATGATCAGCCTTCGGAAATTAATTTATGAATTTGCTGAAATTCATAAATCAATTTCCGAATTTTGAGTAGGTATGTTAACAACTCAAAATGTTGTTGAATTTATGCGGCGTACACTTACCCCCACCACTGCGCACAGTTACCCCCCTACCCGGGTAAGTGTACGCATTTTGACTACCTTTGTATTTTTTAGGTTCAAAGAATTTGTGCCATTAAAGATAATTATTTTCATACTTAAATTGTTGATTAATAAATAGTCTAACTAATAAATACTGTTTCGTTTCATTTAGATTATAATTATTATTTCAGAGAGGTTTCAAAGCTTAAGTGCGCACATTTGACCCACATGACTCTACTTATTAATTTGTAACATAATAAACAAGTCAGTTTATTTAATTAATCTGGTCAGAGAAATTAAAGAGTCAATAACAAAATTTCATTGTACTTAAAAAAAGACTTACGATCTTTTTATAAAACTTACCAGAAGATTAGAAGACTTCCCCATAAAACAATGACTAAAATGATGTTCATAAAAATGCGCATTGTTTTTTACATATACTTTGAAAGACTTACCAACTAATAATTTATTACTGAACATACTGTGTATGTGCCGAAGAACATATGAAATATTCATTTCGAATTATTATCATTAATAAAATCTTATGACCATTTTCAAGAATCTTATTAATTATGCTATGTGATTTTCTAACTAACATTTTTATTTGTTGGTACATAGTCAAAATAGTAAAAGAAGTTATGGTTAAGTATCATTTCACCTATATGCAACATGTAATTCTCTAAATAAAACAGATCTATTTACGTATTCTGGCTTAAACTCAGTACTAAATTAATTTAAAATCTGTTGCAAATAATTAACACAAATATAATATTAGAATTTATAGTCACACGATTAGAGTTTAAATTGCCTTACTGCCAAAGGAGATGCTTCATTTTTGTATAGGACTCAGGCTATAACTACTACATCCTCAGGAAACGTGGGAAATGTATCCCTAAATACATTTAGTTAAGCAATTCTTTATTAATTAAATAAAATATAAAATGTTTGACGTTTGTCGTACGGACTATCTATAACCAGATAAATTGGTAGATGATATTTATACATAACCTAGAATGCTAGAATTGTCAGAAGTAAAAGAACTCTTGCTGGAATAATATTCACCAAAGAATTGATAAATCTTGTAAAAATGAAAGGAAAACGTATGAATTCAGGAAAGTGTAATAAGAAACACCAATTCAGCATTGGAATATTTATCATCAGTTAATATGACATTGGACAGTTAATGTCAAACATAAACAAAATGTTTCGTTCCGGAATGCACCCTGCAAAATCAGTATTATATTACATACATATATGAATATAATTATTTTTAATGTTGATTGTTTGTTGAAAAGATGTGTATGATAGTTGAAATGAATAAATGATACACTGAAACATATTTATTGTTTATATATATATATTTATATATTATTTACATTATTATATAGTACTTTCGTACAGTTTTCGATATGATTTATGAACGCATACAAAATTATATAACCGAGAACCACCGCCATGTTGAATAAAATGGCAATAATATAAAAACTATTATTTTTAAGCGCAAACGTAATTCGACTTAAATTCAGAAAATAATATTTTTCCCGATTCCTGGTATTTTTTGCTATTTTTTGGCTGATAGTAGGTACATTTCATAGCCGAAAATGAAACATCTCCTTTCGAGTAAAGTGTCTTTTTATTAAGAGTGCGATATGACTATATGACTCATTTGTCTAAATATGTTAGATACAGTAAAAAGATATTCGCCTTCACTGGTATAATGACGTCACGGGCAAAACCAATTTAATATGACAACAAGTATAGATCCGATCAGAAGTATTAAACTAATCATCGTTACTAACTACCATCTTATCTTACTTATCTTATGTGGGGGCCAGTCAGTGTAGACCGGCGACACTTCGACCCAGTGGGATCTTTTGTGTCGATACTCTCCCAATAACGACTGCCATAGATGTTCATGGCAGCCGGGACCGACGGCTTAACGTGCTCTCCGAGGCACGGAGCAGGCGATAATTGTCAATCAATACGCACATAATTTCGAAAAGTCATATAACTTCCGAAAGTCAGAGGTGCGCGACGTGGGTTCGAACCCGAGACCCTCTGCATTGCAGTCTGTTGGTCTCCCCACTGAGCTATCGCTGCTCTTTACTAACTACCATACAGGCCATAAATATAATCGTTTGCCAAAATATAGAAATTCAGTTCAACACTAAGCTACATAATATGTAGATAAAGAAAAAGCATTTGTGTTTCGAGACATTCAATTTTACAAATTATTATTTGATCCAATGCAAAAATATATTTTTTTAATGAGAAAGGTCTAAAGCGTGACAAAAATGTATCTTTGTGTCATGTTTAGAATTATCTATCAAAATCACCTATATATACAAACTCCTAAATATAACTCATGTTTTATCTGCAGCTAAGAGTGAAGCCGATATTATAATATTTCTCAATAAAAGATCAAGGGAAATTGTTACATATGACAAATTGAGACTTACGTTGGCAACACTAAACGGACGCTAACGGCGGCCACAGTGGTTCGGCAAGAGGTCGGACATAGGGTATTAAAAAATTTAAGTCGTAATTTCAAATAACTGAATATGCCATTCGATTTCTATATTGAAGAGAAACAAATTCTAGCAGCATGAGTTATAAGGCTACACTTACACTGTGGTAAAATTGAATAAAACTGTTCTTAATGTATGGGAAGTAACCTTTAAATATGAATATCTTTTGATTTTGGCCCATTTTCGGTCTGAATTTTTTATGATGGTATCTTATCATTATTTGCCACATTTTTCCTAAGACACATAGTGCTACTTTTATGCCGTTTTTGAGATATTAAATAAAGTATAGAAAATAGGAAAAAAATAGTCCAAGTAAATATTAATTTTATATTGATACGAAATAACGATAATAAACATTAAAATAAAAAACAAAACTTAAAACTAACTAAAATAAACATTTAAATTATAAAAAAATAGTGAAGATCCATGAAAAAAAAAACAATTTACAAAATTATGATTCATCCTAGTTATCATCGTTATCATCATCCGAGGCGTTATCACTATAATCTGAATCTGAAGTTTCCATGGGTACAGAAGAGAGATCAATGAATTCAATTTCATGATCATCACAAACTAGTAACGCCTCGACCTCTTTTGATAACTTCTTCTTTTCTTTCTTATTGAATTTCCATCGTATGTCACTCAACAAAGGATCCGAAGATAAAAGAAGAATGTTGAGCATATTCTCGTTTGTTGCGAGGCTACTACACTTTCGAGTGTGGTCCGATCGAACCTTTCTGAAGTCCTTGTTTCTGGCTTCTGATGCCTCTTCAGACAAGAAACCTATAGGCACTACAAGAAAATGCTTCACTATTTCAGGTTCGTGTATCAGCAACTTATGCAAGCTTGATGGCATGTAGTACCATGAATACAACTCGACGTACAAATTCGCTGTTGCATCGCAATACTCTTTGAACATTGTGAAGTTTATTTTCTCACCCGAAGAAATGCATTGTAGTATAACAGCTATCCTTTGGGTTAATCCTTTGTCTAATCCTGTGATTCGGGCTGTTGTATATGTATCAGCAAAGAATCTCCGAGCCGCATTACCAGTATTTATGTTACCACTTCCTTGCTTGACTACATCCAGTAGTAAGCCAGTTTCTCTACGAAAAGACTCCTGTATCATTTATTTTCTTTCTTTTGTCTTCTGCTGCAATTCTTTACCTCTTGCCTGCCATGATTTAATTTCAATTTTATATGAAATATGCAACAAACACTCCATGGACCTAATCCACGCGTGCAGTGAACTTAAGTAAGTTCACTGCACGCGTGTGCACAGTGCACAGTTAAGTTCTTCTTGCACTGGTTTTGCTCTCACTGTCTCCAAATCATTCATCTCTGTAGGGCGAGTTTTGCACAGATCACATACAGCAGCCGATGTTTCAGAGATATATAAGTGGAATTTCATATTCTCGTATGTGGTGGGAGTAAGGTTTGAGATCTCAGACTCAAAAGCAGCTATTTATGACTTGATATTGGCTTCTGTTTCTTTCATACATTTGAATGAAATTGGACGGCAATACATAGTCGACGAGGGTCGATCATATTGCCACAAAGTATTACCACTTGCTGATTCAGTCAGTTTCAGGGATACAAGACTTGCCATGATTACCGTTGACAAATCTTCACTGCTCACTGAAGACTTTTGATGGTAAACATTTTGACTCGATGCTCCATCGATGCCCCACTTACTGTGCAATACGAGTTGCTCACATGATTTGATATCCAGTGATTTGATGAGTCTCTTAACAGTTAAATCTAATAAAGATTGCAATTTTATCTTTGCCTAGATTTCTGTAATTATAATGTAATCCTTTATTGGATAGCACTCTTTTTTTTCTTTTAACAACCTGTAGTAACCAGGGTACTTTGACATACCTTCTTTTGAACTGAAGTCTCTTAGTGTAATGTAGCGCCACTTGGATAGACGCATTGAGATATACAAGGCCAATGCTTTTTGTACAGAAACTTTACAAGGTTGTGTCATTCGGCCATCGATAAAATTTGATACTCTGGATA
This sequence comes from Catocala sponsa, assembly GCA_963564715.1. Taxonomy (NCBI): domain Eukaryota; kingdom Metazoa; phylum Arthropoda; class Insecta; order Lepidoptera; family Erebidae; genus Catocala; species Catocala sponsa. Next base: position 16,624,686 of record OY751337.1, on the reverse strand, counting down.
CTTCTTCTGGATTTTCGAGCAAAAACTTCAAAACTTTAGCTACATGTCCTTTTCCAGCCGACTTAAGAGCTAATTCCGTAGAAAACAATAACTCATTTTGAGAAGAAGATGCACGAAGTTCTTCAGTACGTCTTCTTTTTTGTCGATTCGTCAGATCTTCAAAAGTTTTCCGGGGAGATATTGCAGTAGATGTTGATGCATCTAATTTAGATGGGCTCTCAGCTTCAGGAGTTTCAACTGAAACGTTCACCGTGTTTTCTTTAATGCCCTTGGGCCACTGTATTTCAGAATCCAGCCATTCTGTATTTCTTTGCAAGAAATTGTCAGTAATTCTTTTGGATTTGTTCCATCTGGCACTGACACGGTAACAAAACCGACGGCACCAGTTTTTTAGTTCTTCTTCAAGACTGTCGCAAACTTGAACACTACAGCTTGATTTTAGAACACTTCATAGATAACTATAGTCCTGTAGATCATTATGCTGGCTTAGAGCAACATAGAGATCTAGATTCGTTACAAAACCACGGAAAGACATAATGACAGCACTCAGTGAAATTGTAATTACAACTGAATTTCTAATAACCCGTATGCGTACCACTATTTATGTAGTCCCAGATATCACAAGCTAGGCACCGCTAATCACCGCTAATTAAATTTCCATGAATTACACGTGCAAAGTAGCTTAATCCCTGTTAATTGCACTTAGGTAGCGACATAATAAACAACCTATTGTTATAGAATTTGTTCGGTAGCGACCCCAAAATCCTATTGTTATAAATAGATGCCTATCTGATAATAGATACCGAAATAGGTTTCAGGTGGAGGTATTTAATTGCTCAATCGGTAATCCAGTGCACGTGCTGGCTATTTTATTTTTATTTTATTTTATTTTATTGTTTTTGGAAAACTTACAGCTAAAATGGTACAATATACATATTTATAAGATAAGATACGGCCAATTAAAACTATATAACAATAGGTTGTTTATTATGTCGCTACCTGAGTGCAATTAGCAGGGATTAAGCTACTTTGCACGTGCAATACCTGGAAATTTAATGAGCGGTGATTAGCGGTGCCTAGCTTATAATATCTGGGAGTACATAAATAGTGGTTTGAGTGTAGGATATACATACTTACTCCTACATAAATTATCATAATTTTGTAAATTGTTTTTTTTTCATGGATCTTCACAATTTTTTTTATAACTTTAATGTTTATTTTAGTTAGTTTTAAGTTTCGTTTTTTATTTTAATGTTTATTATCGTTATTTCGTATCAATATACAATTAATATTTACTTGGACTATTTTTTTCCTATTTTCTATACTTTATTTAATATCTCAAAAACGGCATAAAAGTAGCACTATGTGTCTTGGGGAAAAATGTGGCAAATAATGATAAGATACTGCCATAAAAAATTCTGACCGAAAATGGGCCAAAATCAAAAGATATTCATATTTAAAGGTTACTTCCCATACATTAAAAACAGTTTTATTCAATTTTACCACAGTGTAAGTGTAGCCTTATAACTCATGCTGTTAGAATTTGTTTCTCTTCAATATAGAAATCGAATGGCATATTCAGTTATTTGAAATTATGACTTAACATTTTTTAATACCCTATGTCCGACCTCTTGTACGGGAACGAACCACTGTGCGCGGCGGCGGGCGGCGTCATAATCAGGGTTGCCAATTTGTGGGGAATTCCCCAAACTGCGGGGAATCTTAAGTTGGTTAGGGACTTATTGGGGATTGGCATTATGCGGGGACAATGCAGGGATTTTGAAATCTTCGTGTTTTTTATTAATACATAATATTATAAATAGTAATAAAAATCAAAATTAATAAAGAGAGAATACTTCGGTAGCACCTAGTAGCTACTGTAAATATTAAAAACAGGGAATAATGTTCGCAAACATAAAAAATTATGACGTTCTTGTTGCTCATGCTGCGATTTTCAAATGCACTGGTCGAACCTAAATTTAGGGAGCTTAAAAATTTAAATACAGAAATCTTTTACTTACTGTAATATCTTTAATAGCAGCAAGAGATGGGAATAAAAAAATTGGCGGCAGTGTCAAGTTTAACCCTTTGAGCAAAATGGTTGCAACAAATTTATTTATTTTTTATTTATTTAATACCACATACAGCCATCATTACAAGTAATACTTAACCTAATGCAATGGATGCAGAATTTACTTAATGTGTATAAATTATATTTACTTAATATATACACCCTAATACTATATAATTATTCCTTAATACAATGATTTCCTATTATTGTAAACACAAAAAGGAATAAGTAGCCTGTGTGAACTCACTCAGTGAACACGAAAATATGTCTACACTTTTGGACACAGCACAGAGTACACGCGGTATATGGGAAAGGTATAACGGTACAAAACGTAAAATAATAATAAAAAATAGTTAAAACGTTTTTCATTGTTTAAAATGATATTGAGGGGAATTTGTGGGGAATCAGCAGATTTAATTGATTGATGATTTGAAATAATTTCCCCAAATTTGAGGATTTTTTTTTGGATTTTTAGGGAATTACGTACATTGGCATTGGCAACCCTGATCATAATGTGAGTGAGCGGGTAAGATGGCGGCAAGCTACTAAACAATTAGAGAGAGACAGAGAATATGTAGGAGGAGTGATTTTTTCCTACAGAGACATACATCCGACGCACATCTGATAAAGGGCAGCCTGATGCATTTTTTACTGGCAAATCATTTTGGACTTTACCAACGTTGCAATAATATCGAAAATTGACCATCACAGTTAGTCTCCGAGAATATCGAAGCGAATAGAGAAAGGTAGCACGCTGTCGTTGATCAATAAAATATGCGTTGCGCTATTCGACCGGCAGATAGTAGTAGATAATAATATGTTGGCTTCGTTTTCTTAGTTACTTATGTCTATGTATGTATTACGTAAGATTTTATTCAACTTACTCAACTACATAACTCTAATTAAATAAAGCAGCTTAAATTACACAATAATTGACATTTAAATTGAAACTCTATACCGTACTCGTAAAGATGACATTCTTTTGATTATAAGACTTCGACACGACCATTGATTAGTACAAAGAGGGAGCAGACTAAAAAGCCCTGCAGTACAGAACAAAAAATATTATAGATACGTAACAAAGTAGGTCCTACCAAAGGTAAGTTGTAAACTTTATTTGGGTCATATATTTGAGCAACAATACGAGTGATTATCGTTCGCTTTGTTGTCACTAAACGTGACCATAAATAGTCATCAATGTTCTGTTCAAAAGGGTTAACAAAACGTGCACCAGGGCCGTATTATGAATGTTGTAAAAATAATACAAATTTTAAATTAAAACTTAGTAGGTAAGTAGGAACATAAACTAGATTATGGTCTTAATATCAAACTTGTGTTTCAAATTTACTTTCAGACATTAAGCTAATTACTAATACTGGAATCTGGTCAAATTATACTGAGATAAAATAAACAATATTATAATTTTAGATTATTATGCAACCTACACTCCTTTTTTCTAAACTAATCTAAAGATGTAGATGTAGGTATGTATTGAAATAACACATAGGTACCTATATCTACATCTTACAGTTTAGCTTATTAAAATAAGTAGGTACCTAAGTATTCATATTAAGTACTAAATGTTCCCGCGGTTTCACTCGCATTTATCGTTACTGCGCCGCCTCCATAGGTCGTAGCGTGATGTTATATAGCCTAAAGACTTCCTCGATAAATAGGCTATCCAACACTAACATAATTTTTCAAATCGAACCGGTAGTTCCTGAGATTAGTGCGCTCGAACAAACAAACAAACTCTTCAGCTTTATAATATTAGTATAGATTATTGCATCTGATTTATTACAAATTCTTGTACAAAAATAGGTGTATAATCGTAGCTATAAGTTTAATTCTTATTAATAAAATAAAATCAGAGATAGGCGCTATAAATTAAGTAATTGTGATTTACTGTGCTTTAAAATCTGTAATTTGAGTCCACTCCGCGGACTGCCTTCATATTACTTTGATTAAAAATATGGCTATCCTTTTTTAACATATGAACACGTCTCTGTCTGTTAATATGGAAACATCGTGCGGAGTATACCACCCTTTTTTAGCAACCCAATGCAGCCCTGTGATTTCCTGCCTAAACAAACGGCTGTAATAAAATAAAACTTTAGCTTAGTTAAATTGTGATTTTATTGCAACACATAGGTAAGTACCAGCTAAGGTGTTATATTTACAAAATGGATTCGCTATGGCTATGGCTTGCTCAGTATTTCAAAACATCAGACATTTGGCAGTCACATAATGCTGTGTGCTGCGTTACAAAAATATTTAAAAATACGTAGAATAAGTATTAAGAAAATACTATATTTAGTAACAGATGCGTAGTGATTCTATTGTTATGGTGTAGTGAAGTGAAGTGAAAAGAATTATCAGTATCTACCCTCTTACGATTTTGTCTAAATATTTTGTTAGGCAGATATACCTAGGTAAGTGGCATGTTACAATAAATTAAATAGGTACACGTTTATAAACTAATCGTCACTACTCACACGAACAACTGACTGACCATTCATAAAAATATCTATTAGATCACAACGTAAAAATAATAAATCAACATTAGGTACGAAAAATCAAACCAATCTAGTATCAAAAATATCTCGTAAGTGATCGTGTGCTTATAATACCTACCAATGGACATCATCCCACAGCATGGCATTATTTCGAAATGATAAGAAATTCGGCGGCCATATTGTATGGGAGCTTTAGAAAGCGCATGTGCGTAGAAAGCGCGGGACGATCAGCGAATGGGATGCGACCTTAGCGCCCGCCATTGCAGTAAAGGCGGGCACACATGTCACGTCGCGCATTTCAATGAAATTAATGATCGAACATGTAAGGGATTCTCCCGTTATTTTGGTTTATAAAATATGGCTGCTTTTGGTTTGGTTACCAAAAAATATGTAGGTACCTACCTTCTGGTTAATCATGATTTTAAGTATCTATTATCTTATAAAAGTTGTCCCTCTTTTTATTATACTCATAATTTTCATAAAGATTGAAAAGTTGTAGGTACTTAGGTAATACTTTCTTATAACTTTTTAAAGTGTATTTAATACCTACAAGATACTTGCTTTCTACTTATTTCTTATCGCAAATATCTAATGTCTAGGTAGGTACTAGACAGAATTTCGGTTATGACGTCCAATCTTAATGAAGGCTAGCCATCTGCGCAGATAACTACTACCTATACTTTTTGTCTATACCTATTTATTTAGAGATGTGTGTCTCTAAAGATAAGTTAGCCCAAACGTTAGGTACCTAAACATATTACCTAGGTATTTACTTCTCTAATCTTAACAATAATTCTGATAGGTACCTACCTATTTAAAAGATGGACCATAGAGTTAGGGTAAAACCGGAAAAGGTGCCTTAATTTTTGGAGGAGCCTCATAGTTTTAAAACGAATTATTTACCACGAATGATTCCTATAAATATAACTAGCTTGATCCTTTATATTGCATAATCACTTGTTTTTGTTGTCCTAACAATTACATATTTGGCAGGAATAGAGATTTCATAGACCAATTTTTTGAGGATACCTACCTACCTAGATACCTATTTATATGGATAGGTAGTTACCCCACCGTCAAAATGCTATGAAGGATAGGTGCGTCTAGTGTAGGCTAGATGTCTTATTGAATAAAATACATAAGTAAAATACTAGGTATAGGTACACAGTTTTACAATATTATATTTATATTTACACCTTTTAATAAGTACCTATAACTACTGATAAGAAAATTGCAGATTAGGTAGGTAAGTAAGTACATTGCAATTGCAATCATTATTATCAATGACGACGTACGCACCATTTTTGCTAGAACTTTTCTGGGTTTAATAATTCAGGGTTGTATCGGTCATGATCATGACCTCATGACTTTGACCATAAGTTCGTAGAAATTATTCTCTACCTAGGTAGTTCTTTAGCTTTGGCCACAGATAAACCTCAAGCTTGGTTGGTAGACTCCGAATTTTGTTCAATAAAAATTTTACCTAAACCATACATGGCGATACCTCGATGGCGTAGTGGTTAGTGTAACCGACTGCCACGCCTGAGGTCGCGGGTTCGATCCCCGCACGAGTCAAACGTTTGTGTGCATGAACATGGATGTTTGTCTTGGTCTGGGTGTTTCTATGTATAATATGTATGTATTTACAAAAAGTATACATATAGGTATGTATGTTTATCCATTGTCTAGTACCCATAGTACAAGCTCTGCTTAGTTTGGGCTAGATGGTGTTGTGTGTATGTGATAGAATATTACATTATATGTATACACTACCAGCCATTTGGATATCATGGCCAAAATTATGTTTTAGGTTTTTGTAAAATGGTAGACTAACATAAGTACATAGGTATGGCTCGACTATTTGGGGTGAAACCTGCGTCTCCAAATGTGACTTAGGTACCTACTTACTTACTAAACTTTTTAATTTTCAAAGCCTGAACTAAGAGAGACGTAAACTGCATATTATCGCCTTCGTAATGTCCGGGTTGAAATCCCAGAATGTCGCGATATTTTGTTGATTAGTTTTTTATCAATTTCGTTGGAAGCTGATTTATATTTCTTTTGTAGTCCATGAGCATAATATATTTGAGATCGTTCTCCTTTCTTTGTTTTGTACTCTCGTGGCATGGTTCACCTACAATAAGTACCTGGTACATACCTACTAGTTATTTATAAATATCACTACATATTATAAAACAAAGTCCTCCGCCGCGTCTGTCTGTCTGTTCGCGATAAACTCAACAACTACTGCACCAATTTACATGTTGTTTACACCAATGGATAGAGTGGTTCTCGAGGAAGGTTTTAGTATATAATTTGTTAAGCTTTTGTATAGATTAGCAAAAATATAACGATATTTGTTGGAGATGTCGGAAAAAATTTGCCGTCTGGGAGCTTTCAACGAAAACGCTGCCTAAACCCTTTGAGATATAACAAAATAATGTACGGTGGAATTGTGTATCTTATATAGGTCTACAGAAAAGTCCGCGATGGCATATGTCTATCTCTTAAGGATAACATACTATATCCACTTTAATACTTTAAAAAATGGGCAATTATAAAGCGGTAATTGGAAAGCTATTTACACAAATACCTACGGTATTAATCCTTATCAACTATACATATAATAAAACCGTAGGAAAGTCAAAACTGTACATTGAATATTTTTTTAAAAGAATACTTGAGACGTGATCTACAATCGATATCGAAGCCAAAAATATAGTTTTTAGAATTTTTGTCTGTTTGTCTGTTTTTCTGTTTGTCTGTTTGTCTGTATGTATGTCCGGGCTAAACTCAAAAAGTACTTCATGGATTTACTTCAAATTTTGTATGAATATTACTAACAGGTCGGGTCAACATATAGGCTACATATTATCACGCTATCACCTACGGGGGAGGAGCTGTGAATCTTTATTTTCCCTACGCATTCTGTGACAGCGTGTAATCTAACGACGCATATTTAAATGTTGTTTTTGAGTAAGCCATGTTATTATCTAGCTTTACACTATAAAATCTACGCCATTTAAGTAACTTGGGCAGAGAATTAAATAATAAGAACGGAAAACGGGCTAAGAACAAGAATTTATTTACTATCGGTTCCGTGGGTTCCGTGCTACATAGTACCTACCATCGGCCAAGAAAGTGGTCTACCAATTTTGACAAAAGTTTCTGTGTGATCTAACTATCGCTAAGGTTGACACATGGCATGACGTGAATATAATCCTATCCTAACTAATATTATAAAAGCGACAATGAGTTTGTTTGTTTGTTTGTTGCCTTTTCACGCCTAAACCACTGAACCGATTATCCTGAAATTTTGCATTATACATTGACAGGTGTACAGAAACGGACATAGGCTACCTTTCATACCGAAAAAAGTACTGTTCCCAAGAAAAATAATAATAACGTTTTTATGATAATAGATGGCGCCACGTGTCTTTCGAATCATGAATAAATTATATTATTACAAGCAAAGTACGACCCGAATTGACTGTCAAATTCTAAATTAACGCGAGCGAAGCCGCGGGCAAAAGCTAGTTTTAAATACATTAGTTGGCATAAGCATTTCATGAAGATTATTTTTCCCCTTTACACCATGCAAATTAAATGAATACCTTAGGAGATATAGCAAAATCAAAATAATGCGCAACGAAATTAATTTCGAGTAATGAAGGTAAAATGTTTCTTTTAGATGCCCCTGGAGGCACAGGTAAAACATTTTTAATAAATTTATTATTAGCAAAAGTACGATCCGACAGAAAAATTGCCCTAGCTGTGGCATCGTCCGGCATAGCAGCCACACTTTTGGAAGCTGGGCGAACCGCCCATTCCACATTCAAACTGCCATTAAAAATATGTAGTGATGACGTCACTAGCATTTGCAATATTGTTAAACAGAGTAATGCCGGAAAATTAATGAGAGATTGTAGTTTGATTATTTGGGATGAGTCTTTTATGTTTCATAAAGCTTCAGTTGAGGCATTAGACAGGACAATGCGAGATCTGCACAACAGTAACTGCCCAATGGGTGGTTGTACTGTTTTATTCTCTGAAGATTTCCCTCAAATTTTGCCAGTTATAACTAGGGGAACGAGAGCAGATGAAGTCAATGCATCGCTCAAAAGATCGCATCTTTGGCCACATATAACGAAATGTAAACTTAAAACCAATGTGAGGTTTTATCGTCTAGCGAAGATAATAGGCAATTTTCTAACGACTTGCTCCAAATAGGAAATGGTGAATTTCAAGCAGGAAATGTCTGTATGAAATGTGAAATTATTGAAAAAGTTCATCCCGATATTAGTAACATATCCACTAAGACACTAAATTGGTTTCAAGAAAGAGCTATACTATCACCCACTAATGAGCAAGTGGAAAAAATAAATGAATTTATTATTTCCAAGTTCGAAGCATCATCGCAAACGTACTACTCAGTTGAGACAGTTGTGGGTAGAGAAGAGGCAGTACATTATCCAAAAGAATTTTTAATTCTTTGACTCCTCCTGGAATCCTGCCACACAAATGTTAAAAGTAGGTGCCCCTATTATATTACTAAGAAATTGGAGTCCACCGAAACTGTGCAACGGTACAAGACTCAAAGTAGTAAATTAAAAAATGTTTTGATCGAATGTATCATATTAACTAGCAACGCAACTGGTGAAACTGTTTTTATACCAAGAATTCCCATGATACCCTCAGAATTGCCTTTCCAATTTAAACGGCTACAATTTCCCGTAAAAATAGCGTTTGGAATGACAATTAATAAAGCGCAGGGTCAAACATTAAAACTTGAGTGCTTTTCGCACGGGCAATTGTATGTTTGCCCTATCACGTGTTACTTGTAAACAAAATTTGTTCGTTTTTACACGTGATCAGGTTATTAATGTCGTATACAAAGAAATACTTTAATTTTTTTAAATTTTTAAATTAATATACTTAGAAACTAATCTAAACGTTTTCTGTTTTGTTTGCCTCATAAATAATTGCCACTCAAAAAATAATTTAAATTAATATTATGTATAACGAGGAAAGGTGATAGACTTTTTGTTTGTAACGATTTAACTCAAAAACTACTCAACCAATTTTACCGAAAGCTACATCATCTCCTCAGAGTAACATAGGCTATTTTATATTTTCTGTAAAGAACCCGTGCGGAGCCGGGGCAGGTGTTGCTAGTATGTAATATAGTAAATAGGTCGGAGCCCTATACTTATGGCAATTTTAAAGTCTCTAGAAATAATATGTAAAACATATTTATTATAACCATTTATAACAACAAAGCATGTATATCAGCAAGGGTTTGCGCTGGCCGCTAATGTTTGTAGGTAGACAGTAAGTAGGTACTTAGTCAAACTTCTCTTGTAGGTAGGTAACCTACACCAAGTCTTGCCATAAATATTGTTAATTACAAGGATTTTTCTTTCTTTTGCTTAAAACATTTATTACTGTAATGTATGTAAGTTAATACATTAATATAATAATATTAAAATACGTGAAGCTCATTCAAAATGATCTCCATTGGCTTTAATTACAGTCCTATAAACGTTGAGGCCAGTTAACAATAGTAACACGCACTCTCTCCGTGGGAAAATTCTTCACTGCCAGTCTTATGGATTGTCTTAGGGACTCCAAATTATTATGGCGTTTAGAGCATGTCATAGGTATTGTCTAAAACTGACCATAAATTATAATCCAGCGGATTAAGATCGGGACTAGATGACCGCCACGCACGCTTGGGTGGATCGAGCTTTATGACTCGGTGCTGAGTCTTGCTGAAAGGACCATTATTGGTTATGGAACATGGTGTTGTTAAAAGGCTTAAGTACCTTCTCAAGAATCGTATCTTAATACGCTTGTGCCGATGTTTAGACACCATTTTCACAAAAATATGGCTGTCACTCCTTGATAGTTAGACCCCACCAAACCACCACTGAAGTTGGATCATGTCCACGTTGTACTCTGCTGGCTAATTGGGAAGCTTCTATAGAGCTTTGAGCATAAACTCGGTTATTCTGCTTGTTAAAACATTGTTCAATAGTAAAAATTTTCTGACCAGTGCCGAGTGCGTTTTTTATAGGCTGCAAGTCTTAAGTCATCTTTTAAAGTACGCGACATGGTTCTAGGTGCTATACCTATTCATTTTCCGAGATAAAATCTTTTGCTTTCAGACAGGATTCTTCGAATTCATTCCTTCACTGCTTTGATCGCCTTTTTCGTACAAATACTACGTGGACGGCCAGATCTTTTTCTGTCACAAACAGAGAAAGTTTAATTGTACCTATCAATAACCCGGTACACAAACAGTCGAATAATACCAAGCGGATGGATAGTGGCAAAAATTGCATTTGGCTCCATACCTGCCTACTTTGTGTATTAGCACAGCAATTCGGTCACAGTATATTATTATATACCTACAACCGGATTCGTTGTCCATATTGTGTTTCGGTTCTCTTTATCACCCACTCCATTCATTCATTCACTCCATCCATTATAAAAATATTTAAACTGATTGCGGCGAAAATGAGAAAACAATGAATATTCATATAAGAATGACAGATTCCAAATTGAAATGTAATATTTTTTATTGTAACAGTATTTATGGCCAGACTAAGTAGGTAAGTAAGTATATGGTCTACCTCAAAGATATTGTCCTATTGATTTTGACATCGTTTGAAATAGGTAGGTACGTAACATAAGTACCTACTCAGTCAAAATAGATTAGCTATAGGTAGCTAAAATCTGAAAAACTAGGCGAATACATAGGTAGGCAGGTACTGCTCGCCTGCTAGCCTACTATAGAAACACCGGTGTAGTCAGGCTCAGCAGTGTAAAACACATGAAAACATAGTAAAAACCTGTCTTTAGGTCCGCTACAATTTGAATAGAACTTCACTTCCCTCTTTAGCAAAGCGATACGGATACGAAGGATACTTATAAAAATACTTATCTTAGACTAAAACTGCGTAGGTAGGTGGGTAACATATTTTTCAATACCTAAGAGGATTGTTGAAATGTATAATAAATGTAACGACGATTATTCCAAATCGTGTGAAAGGTTGGATTAAGTAATTATTAGGTAGGTACTAAGTGTTCATTGATTTTATTTGTTTATTTTCCAAAAACAAGTACCTAATACTTTAAAAAGAGTTAGTTTATTAATGTGTTATTAGGGCACTTATACCTACTAAACGTTAAAGAAAACAAAAATTCAATCCTAGACATCAATTTAGCAACTAAAAATGGCTTAGTAGTCGTTTCGCAAAGAAAACGTGCGAATGGACACCTGCGTCACTTGAGTAGATAACGTTTATCTACTCATGTGCCTGCGTTTTCAGACGGGAACGATTCGCACGAAAATATATTCCATGTGTGCGAAACGTCAACAAAAATATTGTTTAAAAAAGTGTCTATTCGCACGATATAATATATGTGCGAACAAATTCGTGCGAAACTTCTAGGTACTAAGCCCTAAAAATGCGCGCCTGAAGTGTTTTAGGCGTAGGTAATATTATAATATTTATAATAATAATATATTATAATATGTTTTGAATTGCATTTATGATTATGATTTCTTAAAAAGTTATATATGTAGATATCTATTATAGAGCCTTATTTGTTTTTGGGCATTAATCGGGTTTTCAGAAATGTCTTTTCTTTTTTAAATAGTTTTTATGTTGATCAAAGCTTTTAGTGATAAAATTATATGATTTAATTAATAAGCACATCGATTCATTAAATTTTACACTTATAAAGATAAAAAGATCATCATATAAATCTACATAAATTATTACATTTGCCTACAATTTACAACTACCATTTAACACGAGTACCTAGGTACCTACGCAGAATCTACCCACTTCCTTCTAGTTGGTTGATTAATTATGCTTAGGCGTATCGTAAGCTTAATTTATTTATTAAAAAGCACTACTTTTTTATAGAAGTAACGTTAGGTACTTAGGTACACAACATTCTTAATAAGTTCTAGTAAATAAGACACCCCGACATAGAGTTTTATGTGGGGATGTTTTTTATCGTGGTCGTCGATATAGCTTTTTTATTATTATGGCAGACGTGTCCCGTCCGCTACCGTCTACTTTAATTATTTATATGCTCTATAAAAATCGTACACCCAATAGAATACTTTATATAGTACGGTTTTTCATAGACTAACACTATGTTAAAGAAGTTGTTGCTAATTCTCTCAACAAATCTTGTTACGTTTTACCGCCTGTGAACTATAGTTTTGTTTTGATCTGATTTGCAGAAACAAGGTGTAAGTGGTGTTCTGCATATTACTTTAATCTAAAACCGTATTATATATGTAGGTACTTTGTTGTTGTATAATCCTAATCCTAGCTAATATTATAAATGCGAAAATGAGTTTGTTTGTTTGTTTGTTACGTTTTCACGCCTTAACTACTCAACCGATCAACATGAAATTTTGCATACACGTTGTCAGGGGTACAGAATAGGACTTAGGGTACCTTTCATCCAGAAAAAATAACTGTTGCAAACCTAACCTGACCTAACCTACATTTACGCGAGCGAAGCCGCGGGTGCAAACTAGTAATACATAAATCCATAGTATACCTATATTTTAAAGGGATAGCCAGTGTTGCCAACTCTTGTAAAGTCGAGTCGCTAGATTCAATATCAAAAGTCGCCAGAAAGTCGCTGAAACTGATTCTGTTTTGGTTTTTCGACTTTTAGGTAGTGAATTACTAAAAAAAAAAAGGTCAACCCGCCTACCAGTGGAGTAGGTTCATTTCAGAACCTACTCCACAGTGGGCGGGTAGATCTTTTTTTTAGTAATTCACTACCTAAAAGTCGAAAAACCAAACCATTTTAGTCATTCTCTACCGAAAACCTGGAGATTTTATAATTTTTTCCTTATATATATCTCTTCGCACTGTATAATTCTGTATCGAGTTAACAAAAACTTTCTTTATTACAAGCCCTAAAATTGTTTTCACTTGTACTCCAAAAGTCGCCAGATAAGTCGTTTTTTGTCGCTAAGACATCAACGAAAGTCGTCACTTCTAGCGACAAAGTCGCTAAATTGGCAACAGTGGCGATAGCCAGAGGTACACTCATATTTCGTCAGCTCTGATTAAAATTTTCTCACAATAGACCGAGCCTATTACCATATTTCGGACACAGTTCTAGACTTCGTGCTGTTATTGATAATTTTTGAACAGAAAAATTCAATAACACCTTGCCCGACCAGTTAATTAATCTGAGACCTCATGCAAAGCCGTCGCATAGGCACACTATCGTTGCGCCACCGAGGCAATCAATATTATTAGTCTACTTCAAATATATATTTTAGCATATGAACCTAACCATTCCATAATATTAGACTACAAGATAATACAACTGCAGCACAGATACCAGATATTCGTATAGAAATCTAGATCTAGTTAAAATTATAGGTACGTCTTAACAAATAAGCGCTGTTTTGCACTCCGTTTTAGTTCTAGTTTACGTACCAAACAATCGAATTATCCTTATTAATTAAATTATTATCTACACTTATATCATCAATATTTGTAAAAGTAACGACTAATCCGATTTTATTCTTATCAAACCACCATCGTATGCCCTTCTCTCATAAAATACTTAGCTTGAAATCTGGAGAGCAACTAGCTTAACAAAGTAATTCTTTTGGCGTGTTATTGCTTGTAAAACATAAGAAACACATTAATCGAACAAGTTAAATGAAATGTCTTTCTCTAATGTTGATCTGCATTCAAATCAAGTATGTTTTAGACAATAAAAATCAATATATTTTAGTAAATGCGTAACTTGCCGCGCCTTCTACCTGAATTATTTGAATTCGATACAAGTTAACCTATGTATGTTTTAATGAATCCAACATATGTTTGCCAAACAAAAGAAATATCTAAAATGAGAAATATAAAAAAATTCGTGTAAAATATAATATAGATGAATAGTAAAAGCCTTTAGAGTTCGATAAAAATAGTTAAAAGCTAAAGACCCGCTCGTACCCAGGTTAGCACCTCTAGAGCGCCAGCTCTCTTCAGAAAAATCGTAGTCTCAAAAATATCGTAATGTGATGACGTAACGCATTGTTCTAGAATGATTTAGTGATGATTAAATTATTCTAGATCAATGCGTTCGGGACTATTTAAGAACTCTCTTTCTAGATATACCCTAGTTAAATAATTATCGAACTCCGTTTGAGTCCTACCTATTGCTCTCGTTTAAAAGACTTTAATACATGTGTGATGTATATGTTACCGGTAATCTGTATAATCCGGTATTCTATACAACACCTAGGCAATGTATAGAATACCTAAAACGTGTAGGTAATGTATGAAATGTTATTTATTTTATACATTGCCTAGGTATTCTATACAATACCGAATATGCAGCCGGTAATGTATGTAAAAGACGAGAGCAAGAAAGGAGGGGACGTGCGGGCGGTCCCGAAAAAAAAGGATTAAATATAATGAATCACCAAAAATAGTAATTGTAAACACCAAAATATGCTCACTAAAATATATCAAAAAAGCACCTATACGCCTCAAATCACTGCATTCCGTCTCGGAAGGGTTAGGTTATGTTAGGTTCCTTCTTAAACCCACCCAAAAATAGGAGCCCCGCGAAGCGGGGCTCCGTCGACTTATATTGATCTCTTTGCTGTGCAATTAATATTTTTCGTATTAAAATGCGGTTTTAATTTTTGGTGATCATTTACTATTTTTGACTGTTATATTTTACTATATCTGGTGATAAGTTAAACATAAGCCAAAAAAAATCGATGACGGTCTTTATCAATTAGGCACAAAGCAAGGCGTTGTTAAGACATTGTATTCAAGACAGCAGTTTACAGTTTGTCATCAAGAATAATTACTTAAAAAAGAAGACGTCTCTTATCTAGAAACGACACTCCGTACAGTTGCGACTCTACAACTACGATCTACGGGGACAGGTCAGGGATTTGTCAAATGTAGTTGCAAAAAATATAGCGATACAAAAAGGGTTCTTGTCTTAAAAGTAAGAATTTGTGCACTTCAAAATGTCATAATAGTGCTTCATGTAAGAATAAATAATTTTTTTCTTACTCAACAAAAATTTTGATTAGCCAGTAAGTAGATCTACTTATTATTTTTACAGAATTGTTTTTTATACTTATTACGTAAGCAAATTAGATTATGTTACTTATAATACCCAGAAGAATTTTTAGTTTCACATTAATTTTATTGTGATTTTACTGTAGTAACAGAAAGATATTTTTGGGTACCCTTTTCATAAAGATTATTTTTAAGGAGCACCCTAATTGTTAAAATTGCCGGTAACATATATATTAATGCTTATAAGTACTATACTTACCAACTTTCACATACCTACTTGTACATTTATATATATCCCATCTTATTTTGCTACATCTGCTTTTATGTCCCCCTCAATTTGCTCTTTGTCATTTAAGATAATGCAGTTAGGTACTTCAAATTTAACTACACCCTCCGCATTAAGTCCCCTCGGTAAGGAATTACATAAAATACATAGATAGGTAAGTACATAAAGTTGCAAGAGGGAGTTTGGTGTGATGGGAATACATCGAACTAGTGAACTGATTAGTTCTGGCTTACGCGATATGTCGTAAAAGATCCGTAAACCACTAATTTGAGATTTACGGTGCCGTAAATAATGTTTGTTTGGCTCTGTTGTGGTAATACAACGTCACTGTCATATTATATTGATGGTAATAAATTACACATTCTGATACACACAATACATTTGTTCAGCTGAACTGAGATGATGATATAAAAAGGAATTTTATAATATTTTATGATAAAATTGATTTAGACGCTTTTTGGGGCAAATGTACACGAAAGTATTGCCGCACTCCTACGACTACATCCCAACGATGGATGCCGTTTTATGTAATAATGCTCGAAGTTTTCTTAGCCAAAAAGTCTAACAATTAGGTTTGCAAAATCATTTGTTTCTCGTATATTAAGCGTTCTAAAACTGCTTATCATCACTGTGAATCGGTAATGTACGCAAAATCCTTTTGGTTACGTTATTCTAAGTGAAAATATGTAGGTATGTATTATATTAATATACCTATTTACAAACAATATTCTTCTCCCTAGCCTTTATTATTCCCAAGCCAAGCCACTTGGGGTCGGCTTTCTAGTCTAACCGGATTTGACTGGATATCAGTTTTTACACGGAGCGACTGCCATCTGACCTCAGCAACCCGAAGGCTAACGATACCCTAAGGCTAGACCAGTGACTTAGTACCTACTTGGAATAGAAAGAGACAAATTTTAGGCTTAGTAGTCGTTTCGCATGAATTTGTTCGCACAAATCGTGCGAAACGACTACTAAGCCAATTTTTAAAAGAGGCTTTATTCATATATTATTGTAAGATATATAATTTAATTGACTATGATTTAGGTACATACCTAAATTAAGTAGGTATCTACAAAATTTTAAATATCCAGAGCGAGCAGATATAAACAGATATGAACGGATAAATCAAATATAAATAGTTATTCTGGGCTACGAAGTTCAGACTGTTAGAGATGCAGGTAGGTATGGTGAATTAGTAGGTATCTATTTGTAATTATGATATTTATTAATACTTATAGTAAATCAGGCTTTGCCTCAGTTTTAACGCACATATCATGTTGAATTCATTGGCTCCTACAACCGTCAAATATGAAAAAAGAAATTGGATTTATTTATATGCAACCTATCTATGTTCTCAGCAGATTTTGATTATTCATTAATTTAATGCACCGGCTCCACATTGGTTAGATTCGATCGGATAAGTTAAGACAAAACATAAGTTTTGTTTTTTGCTGTTCGGTGTTTTAAATTAGGAATAAAATATTTTAAACAAGATTTAATTTTTTAAATTAATTGACTTACAATATACCTATGTTAAGAACTTTATTTATACTATTCGTTGATCCACAAGTCTGAGAGTCGTCTTTTCCTTCTTGTAAACACATGACATTCGAAAAGTGATTAGCACAAAATTTGATATACCTATATTATAGTGTTTGCGCTATTAAGTTAAGATAACCCAAACATTGCTGTTTAAATAGATTGTGCTGTTTTCTTTTTAAATACAAATAGGATTATAACAGAGAGGATAATCCGTTTGCCGCGTAGGACTTAATGAACATTAAAGCAAAAAGGCACAAAATTAATTTGGCTGCACCTTTTGTTCTATTCTAGATAACACAAATGTTTGTCTTTGTGGGATCGCGTGAAAAACACTTAGCTCATTGGCATTGTCGACATGGCGACTTACAGCATTTGAAGCTGTAGCTCCATCAACTTTCACCAAACCTTTTATTTTACACATTTTAAACCATAGACTTATTATAGACTAGAAAGTAAATTATAAAGTTAAAGTCTATGTTTTAAACATAACTGCCAAAATTTATGGTGGATGTACAGATGTTACTATTAGTGTTCCTATAACGTAATTTATGTTACATACCTTTGTAGGTATCTAGGTATATCTATTTTCGCACAAAGTCAACAAGGAACAAAATGAAGTACCTTATTTGATTCGCATGTTCTTTTGAAACATTGTTATCATACTCCGACAGTGGTGTATTATAGATCAGGCTGTTTTCAAAAAAAGGTTCTAATAACAAATGGCATAGAAATAATGTCACCTAAGCCGTATACTTAATATATCACACAATTTCATAAGCAAGTTCCAATTTCTCAACCTATTTTTATTCCAATTACTAACTTTTTGGTCTGATAATAAGTTAGCCAAGATCTGATGATGGACTAAGGAGTGGGACAAAGGCTTTCTTACGAGTAAGAAAACGTCTTGGTAAACTATGCCCATATCAAGAAGCCTGGAACACAGACCTTTAAAAGCTGATTCTCCATTCGATATTCATAGCAGCTGGAAGTTCTCAACCGATTCGAATACTTTATTTGAAAGGACATATTTCGAGCATCGACTCCGACGGTCCAGTGCGATATTGGTTAAGTAAATTCAATTGGAAACGTTAAGTTAAGACTAAAACTGCTATTTTGAGACTTTTTAAAATATATTGTCTTAATTTTCAAAATCTAGTTTAATTGTATATTATGTTGCATGTTACCTGTAACCCAGAGAACAAAGAATGTATCTTTCTTATTCTAACCAAACGAGGCGAAGCGAAGTTAGGAAAGCAATTAGCATCAAAAGTGATAGTGTAGATATGCCCTATTAGGTAGTTTTAAATACTCAAACATCTTATTTAAGTAGATTATGTTTATGTTGTTTTCTTTTTTTAACACAATTAGGATTATCGTGGTAATCTTAATTGTGCGGCACCATCCTTGCAGGCAAATAGTAGTAGGTACTAATGAATTCAATTTACTTAATTATATTTTCTTTATTTTCAAAAACATGCCTGCTCTGGACCTCAGTACCTGCCTAATGTAATTTAAATTGCATCGATAGCTTTTTATCTGACAATATGTAGGTACTTATATAAAACAATATACCTAAACATTTTTCATTAAATCTCTGGCAATAATTTGATATCTACCTACTGCTTATGTAGAAAGGTTTCTTTTGAATGCATCTTGCTATTGCAGATAAAATAACATACAAAATTATTGCCAAGTGCCGTTTTCAAGCGATTTAGGTAAATAGGTATATACCTACATTTTTATTTTTTATACAAAATCATTTAGTGGTTTAAGAACTGAAGATGGATCAGACAGTGGGTTTCGAAAAAAAATTCCACTCGAATAAACAGAATTATATAGAAATAAGAAAAAAGATTTATAGTGGCGTGCGTATTATCCTCTACAGAGCACAGATTCAGTTCAGCCGCGTTATTCTGTAAAAATACATCTCGAACCATAGACTTAGAATACTTTCTCTACGTCTCGAACTGTAATGTTACTTTGACGCATAGCCTTTCCTTTTTTCCTTCGTTAAGACATCTTTAGTTTTCTTCTGTTCTTGTCATGCTTACCTCTAGTAAAACTCTAATTTGAAAGTGAATGCTGCACAGCTGTTACTGAAAATGTTATAGGTGCCTCCCTTATTCTACAATTTTGTTTGCTTAGTTTCCTCTAGAGAATACAACATGTTTTACATAAAAAGAAGTAGGTATGATGCTAGTGTCTAAAAGCTGCAACAATTCCTTACTATTACGTGACCCGGTACTATAGGTATAAGAATAGGTTAACAGCTTTTTACTAACTGCATATGAAAGTTTATGCGGGACTTATACCACAAAAATCAATTTTTATAATTTTTGTCTGTCTCTCTGTCTGTATGTCTGTTTGTTTCGGCTTATCTCTGAAACGGCTGAACCGACTTTGACGGGACTTTCACTGGCAGATAGCTGAAGTTATAAGGAGTAACTTTTATTTCAGGAAAAATTGGGAAAAACTTACACATACTGATTGACACATTAGTTTTATAAAAGGTTAGGTATATACAATATACAATACTGGACGGTTTAATTGATTAATTGATTATATAATCAATTAATCAATCAAACCGTCCAGTATTGTTGAAGAAAAATATTGGTTTTATTTAATTTAATATTTATTCGTCGTAGGTAGGTATTCATAAAACTTACAAGATGCTAATAACGTTGTTATAAAAAAATATCTAAAAGTATTCTTCATAAAAATCTTTACTTTCGTGATCGGCTAAAGCTGTAGATAATAAAGGTTTACAGAATTTTATTGAATAATGATTTCTTACAATGTTTATTAGATTTCTTGAGTATTTTAACTTTTCAATGTATTAAGCCTTTAATATTTTATTTAGTAACACTGTATACCTACCTTTTCTCCAAAACAATACAATACCAATCAGTCATAGTACCTAACAATCATATATCTAGATACTATTGAAAGTATTGAGTGCAAAAGTAACATCTGCTGTAGAATTAAGTGGAAATCCGGGATACAGGTGTCCCTCAGTTCGACTGCATACAGAGGTTGATTCCAGGGGTTTGGGTATCGAACTGTGATATCTGTGGAATGCAAAAAAATACACAAAACCGTTAGATAAATGCGCTAAGAATCAAGGTAAAATAAAGGAATTTAGAACATTAACTAAATCAGTATGATTTAGGCTTGGCACGTAATATATTTCAGCGCATGGACCATTTTCTCTTCTCCCATATTAGATGCAGCAAAAAAGTTAGGTATGTTGAATAACCAACTGTGTTCATGTGAAATTACTTTTTTACTGCATCAAAAAGAGACTCAATGCAGAAATACTGGCTCCTTTATTGATTCTTTATTTGATAGCTGTTTAATGATGGCTACAATGGGGTAATATGTCCTATTTAGGATAAAAACAGAAGCTAAAGAATAAATAAATATATACGTTGAATTCTTTGTGAAGCACGCAAGGATACCTAAAAGCACGCGTGACGTCGGAACGTGTCGTTCCAACGTAGCGTGTATCTCATCCATTACTCGTGTGTTAAAACTTATTGTTGCTTAAAAAATTTACTAGTCTTGCTGTTTGCACCTGCTACAATTATTCATCATAGAATATTTATAATTATAAACAAATTTTTTTTTACAGTAGGTACCTACTGTTTATTTTATGCACGAATGACGCTGACGTCGATTATTATCTTCCTTGCCCGTGGTGGATTACCTATTTTCCCCGTCTCAGGATTGTTGAATCTGAAACAAAAATTAAATCCTATTGAAGTGAAACTTCTTTATCGACGTATGGGAGAAATTTTGTAGCAGTGTAAAAAAAAACGTCACGTTTTTCGGTTACGCGCCATGTTGCTTTTTTATCAAAGTTTAGTA
This sequence comes from Catocala sponsa, assembly GCA_963564715.1. NCBI lineage: Eukaryota > Metazoa > Arthropoda > Insecta > Lepidoptera > Erebidae > Catocala > Catocala sponsa. The sequence continues at coordinate 16,603,305 of OY751337.1, read as the reverse complement.
TAGTGACGTAAAGAATATAATGTAATATATTATAATAATAACAACAATATATTAGTTTTGAAGTTTGGTTTGAAATAAGAATAACAATATATTAATTTGAAAGTGATAAAATAAAAAGATATATTCAAATTTAAGTGAATTTACAAGAAAAGTGAGGGTGATTATATATTTCGTTTTATAAATTCAACACGTATGAGCATGATTTTAATATTTATTTGAGGTTAACCTCACTTTTTGATTGTAAGTATCAGTGAATGTATATCAATCTGTTAAAATTAGCAAGTATTAATAAATAGCAAATAGTAGAAAAATGATATGTCGTAAAGAAGTTTCACTTCTTACCTGTGTACTCTGGTACACACACACATTGTTTATTTATTATAATTATATGAAAGTAACTTAAAATGTTATAATATTTGGTAGGTAATCTAATCAACGTAAACCGTTAAACCAATTTGGATGAAATTTGGCGTTTGCTAAGTTTCGTCCTACCTACAGACCATAAACATCCTACATTAATAGGTATCTATAGGATATTTTTTTCCCGATACCTATTACTATTTATGCGTTCCCGTGAGATGCACAACATCTTTACCTAGACAGCATAAGTATCTACTATTATATTTATTCAGCCTGAGCCTAAGACCTTACATTTTACTTTTATTTATTTATTTATAATAGGTACACAAGCAGATTAGGTACAGTCTTAACATGGTAAGTAGTAATAGTGAACATATTATATAAACCGGACAGTAATCCTAAAGTAGTGTACACAACATGTACATATTAGAGCAGATTACTCATGCAAAACAAAAAACATTATTAAAATCTTAAATTCGTTAGCCTAGGATACAAGCGGATAATTGTAAGTAGGTTTTTACTTAATAACTGTAATTTTATATCGTAACTAGATTTGGAACTTTTCGGAACTAAGCACACCTGATACAATCTTTTTATATGTATTGAAATTTATGTCAAAAATGTCGACCTCTTTATTTATACGTGCTATTTTATTATAAGCTCTGCACATTCTTACTATTGGATTATAAAATGATGTATTATTTTTCTATGCTTGAATTGCAAATATGTTAGGATTACGAGATCTATGTGAAATATTAAAGCTAAGAGAAGAAAGTAAAGCCGGTGTATCGATAGATGAATGAACCAATTTATGCAAATAGAGTAAATCGTATCTCTGACGTCGGGTTTGCAATGAGCTTAACCTCTCAGCATAATTTAAGCGACCGTAATTGAATTTACGAGAAAGGAATTTTAAGCACCTTTTCAGTACTCTCTCTATGTTATATACATATATGGGTTTTATAATACGGAGACCAAACTGGGCAACAGTATTCTAAGATACTCCTCACCAGACTGAAATAGAGACACAGGGTAGGTACTTTGTGTATTCTTAAACTCTTTAGTGGACCTTATAATAAATCCCAGAAGTTTGCTACTTCTCTTCATCACATGTTCATAATGTGAACGGAATGTTAACTCCCTATCAAATAAGACTCCCAAATCCTTTACCACCTCTTTTCTATTATCACGCTATTTTCTATAAAGTAGGGGTGAAACATTTTGTGCTTTTTCCTGGTAAAAGAGATAACACAACACTTGTCCACATTGAGGCACATATTGTTTGACAAGCACCAGTCCGTAACGATGTTGAGATCTCGCTGAAGGGCCAGACTATCTGTAGTCTCGTTTATTCTATTATAAATCTTTAGGTTATCAGCGCATAGCAATGCAGGGCAAGATAATCGATTAATAAGATCGTTAATAAAGACTATAATATAATTTACTGATTGATATGAGAGCGAAAAATAATGGAAAACTAAATACCGTCACGAAATGACCATATACGGTTAGGTTAGTAGGTACCTATTCTGCCATAGATATTTCGTTAGATTAAAAGCCGTCGCCGATGGTAGCGAGCCTTTGTACTGTTATCGAATATTGCGTAAAATTCCAGACCGTGCAAAGAGTTCCCATGTAGGAAATCCTATAACACTGCCGACACGGCATCGAATCGGTCGGGAGTTGCACATAGATATGTTTACGTAGCAGTATTTAGGAGAACAAAATATAAGGCAAAGGTTTCTATAACAGCCCAAAGCGAATTTAATCGAAGTCTTCTTATAATCATACGAGCGTTATCATTGCGAATCATATCCTGAATAGAAAACACAAAACAGATTTTGAACAGTGGACCGCAATGCTGTTTTATATACCTACCTGCCTACCTAAATAAATTAAATTTGTTATTTGTTCAATACAATAGGTATATATATGGTGGATATTCTTACTTTTATAGTAGGGTATGCGCCTATTGTTATAGTCATAAATAATTCCGGACAAACAATCTCGAAATCCAATTTTATTTCGTATATTTACGAGCAAGGCGCACCATAGGCACGAAGCATTATGCAAGTCATGCAATTTTCTTCCCAAACTTTATTCTCTTTTTTATAGGCGTCTACTTGAGTAATGAAAAACTATTAAAGTGGTCGTGTGGGGATAAACCGAGGGTCGTTGGGACCTTCCAGTTTTATTATGGCTCGGCGAATGGCGTAGCGCTATTTTTACAACCTTGCCAATTTCATGAGCCCCGCTAAAAGATGGCAACCCACGTTTACGCGTTCAAGTAAATATGTGTACGTATACATCTATTAAAGTAGGTATCTACTTACTTGAGTCTTACGAATATTGTAGCAGAATGCCTACAAATAAAATTTGTCGTGTAATTGCTACAAATTTATCAGATAGGTAGGTGAACTTTATTTAGATAAATAATTAAAAATGCAATTTTCTACCTAAGGCATATATGACACAGAATTCAAACGTTTCCATGTGCGTATCGAAGCGTCTACTGCGCCGCGCCGCGCCTTTCGTATCCGCGTCGGTGCAGTGGAATTCATAATTAGATTGAGAAGAAATGCGGGTAACATTAATTACCTACATAGGTACCTACAAAAGTATTCTTCTGTTTTCTCACTGACTAATAAAACCAAATCAAAAAGAGGAAGCAGGTTCTAATATAAGATCATGAGACTTCATAGATAAAACCTATTTGAGCTGTAGTTATTTCTTTCGCACATATTTCGTTCGCCTAACGCGACAACAATGATACCTACTGGTAATAAAGCTTGCTTAAAAAATATTGATTTACAATTATTATTCTGAAATATATTATGTTATACCTACTTAGGCAAGTATTCTCATGCTAATGAAATGAAAACAGCCGTATGATTCTATTACCGCATCGAACGCAAATCTCACTTCCACAATATTCCATATCGATATCTATGATTCCATATTTATACCTATGAATACCTACCTAATATTAGGGCTTTAACTATGACTATAACTATAAAATAACAATAAACTTTCATACAATTTGTATATAGCTTAGTGTCTGCGCGTATGCGATTCTTCAATTATCCATAATTAGGTACATGATGGTTAAATGTATTTGTTAATTTAAGGTAAACCATAGTGGCCAAAATACAAGCAATTACAAAACATTAAATACGAATTAGCCATTCAAAAAATGTTGATGAATTAGATTGAAAACCATAACGTTAACAATTTTCTTCATACAATGAAGTGACTTTCTATTTAAATCCCTATTATTAAAAGATTTTTGATAGTTGATTCAAAACTTAGTTTGATGACAAAATAATACCAACAAATATCATTGCAGCTGTATTAGGTCAGAAGTTAGTAAATTCGAAGGGAAGATTGAGTTATAGGATATCATAGTACCTAATAGTAGATGAACTACTATAATAAACTACTGGTTACTATCGAAGTACAATGAAAAATATAGTTGGAATCGACTAAATAGGATCAAAGACCAAAGTCATAGTTTTTAGAATGTTTGTGAGTCTGTCTTCATACGCGCATTAAAAAAAATAACACCTAGATATCACTCAACAGATTTCGAGGCGATTTTCGCAGTTTGGTTTTCAATTCAAATCTATGCCACGGTTCATGTAATTATGTATTTATTTAGGTTTTGGAAGACTTACAGTTATTGACAATGTGTGAGAATAGTATTAGTAAGCCAATTAAATACATAATAACGGCTGGTACTTTTATATTATGGTAGAAGCATAATATGAAACGAGTAAAACAAGCCAAGTGTAGGTCCCTACGCTTTCAAAGTAAGATACTACTATGGTAACAAGATGCGAAATGTTGGAGTATTCCGCTTTCGGCACCAATTTTTTCGGCACCTATGGTTTCGGCACCTAAGCTATTCTACTTTCAGCACCAATAGGTATTTTTGCTTGGTGCCGAATGCCGAATAAAATACCTATTGGTGCTGAAAGTGGAATAGCTTAGGTACCGAAACCATAGGTGCCGAAAGCGGAATACTCCGAAATGTTTAACATATCACCATAGAAAATAAAAAATGTACCTACTTATAAATATTATTAATCAGGTATAGTAACCAGAATGATGTAGGTATATAGTACTTAGTAGACCCAGATAAGATGCATTGTGTACACAGCATTTAAAACGTAACGTGCTTGAGAGCCACGGATGGCGTAAGGTTTAAGTGTTCACCTCGTCACTGCCACTACTTCAGGTGCTGTGAGTTCGAATCTCGCACGTGACTAAAATTATGTGACCCACTAATGATTGTTTTGAGTCTGGGTATTTTGTCTTCGTTGTTTGATTGTTTTGTATAGTCTCTCTTTACAGCAGCTCTAAAATGCTCGGTACGGTTGCTTTCCGTTCTAAACAGTGATGGTGAACCCTGGATTAAGATATCTCAAACAATTTACATATCACAGGCACCCATCTCTCCAGTTTCTAAAATGCAGATCAACATTAAAATTAGATTACGGGCGGTCTAACGAAAGTAAGGTGCTGTGATTCGCCGAGTTAATTAGCAACAGTTAAATAAATCTGGAGTTTTATTTTGACAAGTACCTAATTAGTTGATCGATCTTACCGAAATTTTTAGATTCGGCTGCTGATTTAAAGTATTATGTAGGTATAATTATAACAAACTAGCTTCTATCCACAGTAGTGCTGCCTTGGGTATAACTGAACCGTGCGTTTTTATTTGTTGAGATAAACAAACAATGGTTTTCAATAATATGAAAATATACCATAATAATTGTGAAGAAGAAGAGAAGTGTGTCAGGATCGTAGCAAATGGTAATCCGTAGTCTCTGCCTACCCCTCTGGGAAACAGGCGTGAATCTATGTATGTATGTACCATAATAATTGTGTCTCCAGTGACATTTACCACATACCTATTGAAACATAATTTTTACGGGATAAAAGTCCTATATCTGTACCTATACCCATACAAAAGTTATGTGATCCTATTTTTTACTAAAAATTCACATAACATACCTACTTGTTATGTGAAAGAAAGCCAAACACACTTTGGCAAGTCAAGTCAAAAATCATTTATTCATTTAGGTCACAAAGTAACACTTATGAACGTCAAAGTATATAAGTTAGTGAGTTTACTAAGTTACTGAAGCTACATTTAGGTTAATTGCTAGGTTCACGCAAAGGGTAGAGCCTATGAGAAGAAACCTGCAAGAAACTCACGGCCACTCTTTTAAATCGCTAGTTAAATATAATTTCAGTATTTTACAACTCAGATTAACAAGGTGTTACAGCCATTATGCCATATACTACTGACTATAAAAACTAAAGATAATAACAATAATATCTTAATAATATTATAGAGAGGAAATAATTTGAGCTAAGATAATATATTATTTAATGTAAGTCTAAAATAGACAGTAGGATGGCATGATGGCGCATACACTTACACTTTGTGACTATGCAAAGGCCTAAATTGACTTATAAGTAATACAGATCTTTGAACTCTGTATGCAACAAGCAACTAGCTCCATGAGTTTTTGTCATTTAAGTAGTCGTTGACTGAATAATAAATAACCCTTCCGAATAAGTTGCTTTTTAACGGCGTTTTTAAATTTAAACAATGGTAAATTAATTATATTAATAGGTAATTTATTAAAAAATGTATACCGAGTCCCGCAAATGTATTGTGAACTTTATGTAAACGATGATATGGGCCTACTAACTTATGCTTATTTCTAGTGTTTACGCTATGGATTTATTTATATTCTTATTATATAAGTAAATGTTATGTTTAATAAACATAATGTTAGCAAATATATATTGCGACGCAACAGTAAGTATGCCTATTTCTTTAAATCGATCTGTCAGCGAAACTCGTGGTCCTAAATTATAAATGCTACGTACTGCACGCTTTTGAAGAATAAAAATTGTCTCAATATCAGCTGCCTTGCCCCACAATAATATACCGTAGGACATGACACTATAAAAGTAACTGAAATATACTAGTCTTGCAGTATCTATATCAGTAAGCTGTCTTACTTTCCGAATTGCGTATGCGGCTGAGCTAAGTTTCCTGCAAGACACGATATTTGAGCGCCCCACTGAACTTTATGATCTAAAGTTAATCCTAAAAAGACTGTAGATTGAACAAAAGTAATCATTTCATCATTTAAAATTATATTCACGTTAGGACTCTTTACGTTTGGCAATGTAAACTTGATACATTTAGTTTTTGTAGAGTTAAGTAGTAAATTATTCGTCGTAAACCAGTCCAGGACTTCCGCGAGTGGATCATTAACAGCACGTAAATTTGATGCTTTTCGGTCTACTTTAAAAATAAGGGATGTGTCATCCGCGAATAAAACAATGTCACACAAATCCTGAACAAAGAACGGCAAATCATTTACGTACACTAAAAACAGAAAGGGTCCCAAAATCGAGCCCTATGGCACGCCCATTGTGACTGGTAATCCAGAAGATCTACTTCCGTTGATATCAACGTGTTGTAGTCTATCGCTTAGGTAGGAATCAACTAAGTCAAGTGCAGTATCTCGGATACCATAATGCCTGAGTTTTCACAACAGCGTTTGATGGTCAACCTGGCATTTATCTTACTAACATTATAAAGCTGAAGAAATTGTCAGTTTGAGCCAAATTTAATTTTCTTTATTGCATTGGTGCCAATTTGTTGAGAAAGGTTAAGTCTCTCTCTGCCGTGGTAATCGAGAGGGCAGTAAGTCGGAAAAGGCAGTTTTAGAAAACAGCGCGCAAAGATTTTGTTACAATATTACAATTATAGCGTTTATGATAAAACTATATACTCGATTTTTATGTTCTATATGTCAAATGAAAGGAAAAATATGTTGTTTACAGTAGAGAAAAATTTATAAATCAGTAATTTAAAAAAATGCCTATCTTTGACTTACTGCCGGCTCTTGATTACCACGGCAGATCTAATATCACGTTGCGACTCAACTCAGGCATTATTCCTAGTACACAGACACTAGACACTAGTCCTGTCTTTAAAAAGAAAATGTTCTTCAATCACGCGTAGAACGTTGATAAAAAAGGGATTTCAGACACGGCCAATAGCTATGGCAAATGGTAACAGCTGTTCATAAATATTGCTACGATACCGCTTAAATAAAATGCACAGACTCACGCTTATCTATCGCCGAGGCGGTAGGCAGACGGGTATTAGGTACACCCACACTTAGGTCCCACGCAATAAGAGTTGAACTTATTTATTTACCTAAAAGTACAACCATATTATACATACTTATGCAATATTAAATTATCATTCGATGTTATATCTGATATGTAAGACCAAATATACCCAAATACGCAATTTATAGGGAGGTATAGTTACTAATTCAGGTTCCAAATTACAGAATTTCCAAGAGAAAAGGTGCTGTATCTATCTACCTATTTTCGTCTTTTCGGAACGCATATTAATACTCCGCTCCGTTATTGATAATTAAAATTAGCAATAACACATCGTCCGACCTACGTATAAATTAAACCCAGGTCCTTAAGATTGTAAACTTATCTCATAGGACAACGAGTGAAATCGGTCTAATCGCAGCCATCATACTTGTATGTAGCTCGGATCTAGTCGATCTTTACTTTTATAACTGATTGTGTATCGTTTATGAGTGGATGCGGAACGCCGGCGCCGCGGCGCTGCCGTAAGTTTCAGATAATTATACATACATACATACATAGATTCACGCCTGTTTCCCAGATATTAACATAATATATTATTCTGTTATATTGATTGTCTACTAGGTACCTACCTAGTTGCCACATATCATAGGTGTCTATACTTAAAAATATTCTCGCACCGCCGTATGTAAAAAGGACGCATTATTACACAACACATACCGGAGAAAATACAGGTCTGAAATATTTAAAATCGCTGTGTTCAAATTAATAAGATGTTTTTTATTAGAATGAAGACATTATCGGTCTTGCTACGTGAAGTACCTATACTTTTGCTATCACTGTTATTATCTATACAAATAAATAAAATTGAAGTGTCTGTTTGTAATGTCAAAATAACAGCTTTTTATCTAATGCATATGAAAGCATATAAGGTATCTATACGAAAACATCTATTTTTTACATTTTTGTCTGTTTGTCTGTTGTCTTGTTGTAGCCGGGTAATCTCCGAAAGGGCTGAACCGATTTTGACGGGACTTTCACTGGCAGATAGCTGATGTTATAAGGAGTAACAGTAGGCTACTTTGATTTTAGAAAAAAATAGGGTTTCGCGGAGACAAACACTTTTTAGTTAAAATCTACGCGGACGAAGTCGCAGGTAACAGCTAGTATATTATAAAATTTGTACATTTCTAATTAGCACATGAACGAGAAAACTAGATCTTATTAGACAGAAAAAATGCTGTAAGTATCGCAAAGAAATATTTAAGTAAATAGGGCGTAAATTTCTTGTCTTTTCCTTACGGCAGCAGAACACCTATTTAAAACAACACTCCTAAAATATAGTACCTACCTAGGTAGGTTAGGCAATCGACATGATATAAATCAATTAGGTATATAAATATTAATTTCTACGTTTAATTGTGTGCCTGGTTAGTCCTATTGGATCGCAATCTGTTTAAGCACAAATGATAAGTTTGTGCCTAAATAGATTAGGTCCTTGGCTCAATTCCTGTGCGGGTCTCGAGAAGTGTTAGCGGGATTTGTGTTGTTTAATTTTGACTACCGGTACCTATAGAGGAATGAAATGTATGTGGAAGACGACAATTAAATAGGTACTGCACAATGATATTTTAAGCTATGGTACGGCCAACGCAACAATACAAACATACATTATGTCTTTCGACTCGTTGGCCTTACTACCTAGGTATAATTATGTAGACATGTTACTTTCATAGTAGGTTCTAATGCTGGCCAAAAATGTTGTGGTGATAGACTATTTTGTTAATGCATTTGTGTTGATAATAGAAAGAATATATAATAATAGGAATACCTGGTGCCTAGATGCCTCCAGGGTGCTGACCATGCTGCAGCGCCTCAATCCCTCTCTAAGGACCTGCGAGCGGAAGGTGCTGGGCACGCAGGTCGAAGAGACGCACACCAGGCGCATCATCTTGGTGGACAGCGTGTCAGCCGCGGTCATCAAGGCAGGCGGCTTCTGTCTCCATGCTGGCATGGACAAGAGCACGTTCAAGATCCTTAAAGATCCAAACGTGCAAAAGGTGCCAGTCGATACTGGCGTGGGGGAGGAAGCTTCTGCTGCGATAGCATCACAGGCAAAGGACGGGAAGGAGAGGAAGAGACCGGTACGGCTCTCTAGTCTCTACACCTCATCGCCATGCGCATCCCCGAAGACCGACGACATTATCGGACACATTGATGGTCTCGATCTGTCGTCGCCGGATGCTGCGGAGGCGATGATGGAAGAAGAGAGCAAGGGGGGCGGCCAGTAGTGGCTACCACCGAAGGCGCTACCATATAGGCAGACCATATGGCGGGACTAAGGACTAACTAACTATTTGTACGCAACAAATAAATCTTCATCACTGCGTCGTGACGATGGCCGTTCTAGCCCGCCATCTGCAGATGAATGAAAATCATATTGTTCTGATTCAGGAACCTTATGTTAAAAAGGGGAGGATTAGAGGCTTGGGTGGGAAGGGATTTGTAATTTTTCACAACTGTTCCACTAATGATATGAGGACATGTGTATATGTCAGAAATGGCATAAACGCAATGCCCTTATACAATTTCTGTTCCAGGGATCTTACGACAGTTAAGATCGATGTGCGAGGGAGTGGAGGGCGGGATACTGTTATCCTGACCTCTGCATACTTCGACTCTGTAGCTTCTCCCCAGGTAAGTACCTCTTTACAAATTCTAAATAAGGGAAACAGGCCAACGTTCGCTGACCGTAGGCGAGCAGAGGTAATTGACATCACGTTAGCCACCAACAGGGCAAGCACTAAGATGGTCGAGTGGCATGTGTCTGATGAGATTACCTTGTCAGATCATAATTACATATGCTTTAAGTACAGGACGCTAGTTCCAGCTCCTACAGCACGAAGAAGGAATCCCAGAAATACGGACTGGAACTGCTTTAGGAGTGATCTCAGAATAGATCTGGAGGATTCTAAGGGTAAGCTCAATTCTATATTAGACAGAGTTTACAGTAGACAAATTGGTCCAGACCTTGAATATGGCCTGGACAAGTAACTGCCCTGAAAGGAAACTTAGGCCCAAGAGGGTACCGTGGTGGACGCCAGAGTTGGTCAAGCTGCGGTTAGAAACCAGGCGGGCGTTTAACAATGCTAGGACTAGCAAGGACTATAGCGGTTACGCTCGTTGTTTGACCAACTATAACAAAGCTGTGCGGAAAGCCAAACGGACGGCTTGTCACAGGGTCTGGTAAGGAGACACTAGCAATGATGCTAAACACACACTTTCCAAACTGTAAGATAATAGAAAAAGAGCAGGAGGACCCGATCAGACTGGTTGAACTAAGCTGTCGTACAACCAAAGTAGATTGGGACACTGGAAGGAAGGTAGTGGATGAAGGGAAGGTCGACTGGGCTCTAAATGGTTTTCAACCGTTCAAGTCACCTGGTCCAGACATGGTTTATCCCATTATCCTACAACAGGGAGCTGCACACTTGGTTCCGCATTTGTGCAGACTATACAGACCCTGCATAGCTTTTGGATACATTCGAAAGATATGGAGGCGTGTTAAAGTCATCTACACACCGAAACCGGGCAAAGTGGCCTACGAAGAAGCCAAGGCGTACCGACCTATCATTCTTGAGTCGTTCTTCTTGAAAGCCCTGGAGAAGTTAGTAGATAGACATGTTACTCATGTTAGGGAGGGAGATTAAGGAAATTCCCCCTCCACAGGCTACAATGTGCCTACCAGTCGGGCAAATCCACTGAGACGACACTGCATTTTGTGGTAAATAAAGCAGAATATGCATTGAATAACCGGCAAATATGCATTGCTGCATTCCTGGATATTGAGGGAGCTTTTAATCACCTTTCATGCCGTTAGTGTGGCATCAGCAAATCACGGCATACAGCTAACCATTTGCAAGTGGATCGATTGTATGCTCAGGGGAAGAATCGTTAGTTCTGAGTTGTTAGGAGATGAAATGTATGCAACGACCACCAAGGCCCTCAGGGTGGAGTACTCTCACCACTCTTATGGTACTTGGTAGTAATTTCACTCTTAGAACAACTCAACAAAGGTCCGTATTTAACGGTCGGATATGCGTATATCCGGACTTGATGATACTCGTAAACGGAAAATTCTCGAGCACGGTATCTAGTTTCATGCAGAAGGCCCTGATTATGCTGGAAAAATGGTGCAGTAGTAACCATTTATCGATCAACCCAGGGAAAACTATTGTCGTGCCATTTACTAGGAAGAAGGATCTGAGTGTTAGAAACTCTCTCCATGTATGGTACGCAGCTACAATGGTCCACGGAGGTGAAGTATCTAGGCATGACCTTGATTACAAACTAACGTGGAGACCTCATGTACACAAAGCCATAGAGAAGGCTCAGCAGGTCTTCGGCATGATTCGTTCTACTTATGGGAAGACCTGAGGTCTGAAGCCCAAGGTCATCAAGTGGCTATACACGATGGTGATAAGACCCATACTTACGTATGAAAGCATTGTCTGGTGGCCAAGAATTAAACTAGCAACATGCAGCAACGCGCTGTCGAAGGTGCAGCGATTGGCCTGCATGGCTATAACAGGGGCGTTCCAGACTACGTCAACGGCAGCGTTAGAGGTCCTGCTGGATCTAACGCCGCTACACATTGTTGTGGAGTTAGAGGCGATAAAAGCGTTACATAGACTATCTGTGCATGGGCTGTGGAGCGTCAACATGCCGGAAACTTGACACACAAAATTGGAGATTTCGAAGGATCTCAAAAGGATTATGAGCATAGGATGCGACAAAATACAACCAACGCACATATTCAAAAAAAAAAAAAAAAATGTCCTCACGAGGGACAAATGGAGACAAGGTCTACAATCCCCTGACAAGGGTTGTCTCATCTGCTACAGTGATAGTTCCAAAATGGAAACGGGATCAGACGCTGGTATTTATGCCAACGACTGCAAGGTGAGCACAAAGCATGGGCAAATATGCAACGGTCTTCCAAGCGGAAACCTATGCTATAATTGCCTGCGCTCAGGAGAATATTAACAATAATGTCACTGACAGGACTGTTTATATTCTCAGTGACAGTCAAGCTGCTCTCAAGGCTCTGGACTCCTGTAGTGTGGACTTCGGACTGGTCCTGAACTGTGTTAAGGCCCTTAACAAACTTGGCAGGAAGAACACAGTAAGACTAGCGTGGGTTCCGAGGCATGCAGGGGTGCAGGGCAATGAGGCTTATGAATTAGCCAGAAAGGGCTCGGAGCAACTATTTGTGGGCCCCAAGCCATTCGTAGGACTCTCTGAGAGCATCGTCAAGGCAGCTTTGAATGCACATGGCAATGATAAACACAGGCTAGAGTGGATGGTCCTCAGGGGTCTGGAACACTCCAGGAAATTCATTGCAAACAGAGCCACGGGCTTCACCCGGAAGCTCTGCGGGTACAACAAGGGCCAAATACGCCTGCTCACAAGAGCGTTCACTGGCCATTTTGGCGGTGAACAGGACGAATCCATATCGCACTTACTGTGTGAATGTGACGCATTGGCTGGGTTGAGAATGTAGTGTCTGATGGGATTGACATATCCAAACCCCGAAGACGTCGCCCTCTGAAGTGTACGCTGCAGCTGATGCAGTACATTCATAAGGAGATAGCTAAAGGATAAATCTTGTGGCTGACAAAAAAGATCCCATTGGGTCGAAGTGTCGCCGGTCTGCACTGACTGGCCCCCGTATGTAAGATAAGATAAGATAGCGCAAGAGCTTAGAAGAAATATACATAGGTATAGCAATCATTCGAATTGCGCTTTAAATGAATTGCTATGGAATTAGTTGAGTTGAACCGATTTTGTTTAGAGACTAGCTAATAAAAAAGTGTTGGGACGTTCTGGTTTATATTGGTCTCGAAACAAAATACATTTTAATTTTAAACATTTATATAGCGTACACTAGGATCGGCTTCTTTTCTGTAGGTACCTATTTAATATCGTTGTTCCTGCACCTTAATTCTTTATGTTAATTAGTTAAGAATTAATTTTCTTTACTGCATATTTAATTTGCGATCAACGCTGGCAGACCAATGAAAGTCTATCCGTCTCTGAAATCGAATCGAAATAAACCGCCTAAATCGTCTCATGAATTAGCCGATTCCTGCCTTTTCCGATTTTAGGGTAGGAATTAATCTGTTATTTGAAACCGAGATACCTACATATTTATTTTTGGGATGGCTTAATTGTATAAGATAAATAATTGGTCATACAAAACTCAAATTCCACGCGGACGAAGTCGCGGGTAACAGCTAGTCAGATATAATATCCAACGATAATTGCATAGGTAAGTAAGTATAATATGGTTGTACCTACTTTTAGATAAATAAATAGGCTTCACACTTATTACGTGAGACCTGAGCTGACTGGGTATACCTAATACATATCTGCCTACCCCTTCAGGAATATACAAGCGTCAATCTGTGTATTTTATTTAAGCGGCAACATAGCCAAATCCAGTGGCTGTTACCATTTACTATAGAAGTGACTAGCTTCTGCCTGCGACTTTGTCTACGTAAATCCGATGGCAATACCTTCTTGCTAACGTGTTACGCGTGATTAAATAACGTATTATCTACATCCACATAATATGTACCTACCCGCATTATAGTTATGCACCATTCATCATCTGAGAAGGTGACAACTTTTGTTTAATAAGTAGGTAGGTACCATTAGCGTCAAAATGGTCTCGTGATTTTGACGCTAATTAAATACCTATTAGAGTTTTATGCTAAATTGAAAATACATCGGTAATCACAATTACAATTATTATTAAAAATTTAATTTTCACGTATCCATTGCTGGTAGGTATAGCAGAAATAATTGAAAAACTACAAGTGTGCCTAACACAAGACCGAACTGCCGCAGCTCAAAACGAATTTATCCTGGTTTCTGAAAGGCCAAAGCCCATGAAACTATTAAGTAGCTGACTGATTTTGAAGTGCATCACAGATCAATTACCTACAATCTAAGTGAAAAATAAAATAGGTAGGTATATACCTACCTAGGTACACTGAAATTATTGTGTCTGTGTGGTGAATAGGTATCATTTTCCTGAAGCTAAGTGGAACATTGTGGATGTATAATATAGTACCTACCTACTTATGCAGCTTGCACAGATAGGTACCTACTTTGTTACATTCTTTGCACATTCTCATTGCCTACTTATTGGAGAATTAAGATCTACCTATGTTGGTTTTTCTGTAAATGACTATATTTCATTTATAGGTTAGATTGATTTTCCTGGTAGGAATAAGTAGGTAACCTATACCAAAATAGCTAGTAGAATAGCCAGAGTTAGGCGTGTCCAAGATTTTTGTATGGGATTGAATATCTGTATTAGTAATAGTATTATATTATCTGTGACCAAAGACTTTAAAAGTATGAATCTCAGTGGCACATAAATAAATGCACATGTCACGTCTTACAAATCCGTTAGAATTGGAGGATTCCGGCGACTGGGACCACACAAAAATCTATTGTTCAAGCCAATTATATTTTTGATTTTTGACTGTACTGTTTTTGGCTTGATTGTTCAAGCCAAAAACAGTACAGATTTTTGTTTTTTTTATGGGTGGTCCCAGTTGCCGGAAGAAAAATATTAAAATTAAATGGATCCGGCAACTGGGACCGCGGTCCCAGTCGCCGGAATCCTCAGAATTGTATAGTTGTATTAGATCATAGGTGTAGGTGGCGATCGCGTAGTTTACAAATATTTTTGAAAATAATTATCCTTTGTTCATTCAGGACGTAGTGTATCTTTGTACCTATTTTCATCCAAATCCGTTCAATTGTTTACGCTTGATACACGATGACATTTAAATCTATTAATAAACTTCATAATAATTAGAAAGAGAATGATAGCGTTGTGTGGATTCCTCTAAATTCGTCTAACAGTGGTTCTTAGATGAAGATAGGGAAATAGATAACTCTTAGTACTTCGACTACAACACAAAAAAAAAGTAGGTACTTATTATTAAGGGAGTTCACTGCTGGTTTGTTTGTTAAAAATTAAGTTTATGGGCTCGTTTGTCACCCTAGTAGTATAATTATTTTTTAATTATAATACAGTAAACAGGTATTAGTCCTAGGCCGCACTACAATTTTGCCCGCAAGCGGTAAACCGCTAAACCGCGAAATCGCCCGAAATGCACACAAATCAGGCGGGGAAAAACCGCCGGTGCGGCCACACACGGTATGCTCTTGACTCACAAAATTACGCGGTTAGCCGTAGTGCGGCCTAGGCCTTAAATCCTGTAGTGTATTATAAATAACTAGAGGATACCCGCAGCTACGACCGCGCATGTTTTTTTATTTATCCATTTCTTCCCAATCCCGTGGGAATTCCGGGAAATCCCTTCTTAGTGCACCCCTACAGTACCCAAGGAACATACCTACATGTCAAATTTCAATTTTCAGCCTCTTGCGCCCAATAGTTTTGGCTGTGCGTTGTTTGTCAGTTACTCAGTAACGGAAGAGTTTTATATATATAGATAGATAATGATGTCATCTGTCGTCTGCATCGTCATTGTCTTTTGATGATAACATAGAGATAAGACACTATGATGATAATACCAAACCAAAAGTCGAAGATAAATAATAATAAACTTTAATTTTCTTTAAAAAATCATTGCATTTGTATTGATTAGCATTAAAATGTGTTAACTCGTGTACTTTGTTCATGGATTTTTATCGTGGGAACTGAATGTAACAAGCAATTCGCGATAATATTTCAAAATGCCCGCGCTTGATTGTGTATTTCTAGATTCTGAGAATCAGAGCCTCGATCTGAGCTGTATTTATTGTCTATGGTCGGTACGCCATTTTGTTTAAGTGTTGGGATTACATTAAAATTTTTATGGAGTTTAATAAACGTATTTTTAATAAAATAGGTTTGATCAAAATTAAACTAATATTATTTGGTCTTACTACGTATTTTAACAATTGTGATAATATTTTAATAATTCAGATAAATGTCTATGGTCAGTTGCCCGTTTTCCGTGATCCTATTGGTAGTTGGAAGCACTTCTTGTTTAGCCAATATGGCGTCTTTTGTGTTATGAGATGACAACATCGCAGTTTGTGTCCAATTTGTCATTTATTCATGTTGAAATTATCGTTAAAGATCTACCTCAAATGTTCAAAGAGAATCGGTAATTATAATGAAAATTGTAAAAACTTACTATTCGACTTGACGATTGATTACGCATATAAGTGCATCTGAGGGAAAAGTACTTGGCTCCTGTAAAAATGGCGGGTGTGTTATCTTTATGGGTTGTGTTTTCATTTCATTTGGAGAAAGTCAAGTAATGAATCAATCGTGTTATTAGTGGATTTTTGAAGTGTTGTTAAAATTCAACTAGTGTTTTGAAACGGCATGTGTTATTCGTTTTGACATTTGCTGAGGCGCTTGATTAGACGGGAGTCGGTGCAGGTGTCAACGTTTTTGATGAAATTATCAGCATGTCGCGCTGGGGCAGAGGCCGAGGCGGTAGCGTGGCCGTACCGCTGGATAGTGCTCTGTTCAGAGAGAACAGTAATTGCCCGACAGCTGCTCGCTCGGCGGGCACAGTCGGCAAGTGGGGAATCACTAGCTTCACTTCGATTAGAAGCGCACCTTACGGTAAGCACGTTCACTGACATTCGTCATTTATAAACAACCTTGAGTTTACGTACTTTAAGTTACATATATCTTTGTTATTAATAACAATTAGATAATTATGTAGATATTAGACTATATAACTGGTGAAAGTTAGTTTTACCTAGTTTATATTTCAAGTTAGTGTTACATATTTTCCTCTACTAGTTTGTGAGATAAGTTTATAACATTCCAGGATTGTTATTAGTTTACTTGTACTGTGTTTTGCATGGTATAACTTAATTTAAGCATTAGCAAATAATAATTATAGCACAAGTATGTATAATTTGATTTTATGTTTCAGCATATTCAAACAATATTCTTAAGAAGCCTGTGCAAGACCAAAATAGTCCATTGACAGTGCCAGCAGTTGAAACTGAGCAACCACCTCCAAAGCCTAAGAAATTTTTCAAATCTCGCAATGCTGAGGTTTTCCCACCAGTCCCACAAATCACCTATGCTCCTCCTGTACCTGCTGCGCCTCTATCGCCAGAACATCCTTCACATAGTAAGGAAAAGAAGCCAACCAAAAGAAGTAGAGCTTATAATAGAGATTCATCATCTCCAGAATTACCTAGACGCAACTCTGAAAAATCAAAAGCTAAGAAAAGTACAGTGGCCACAAAGGCCTCTCGAAAGGAAGATGTGTCCTCTGACAATACTCAACCACCAAATAAACGTTACCTTGTTCGTAACCGTGATAAAGTGATAAACTATGCTGAAGATGGTAGCAATAGTCCTATTCCAGAATTTACCCGTTATGAATCTACTCAATCCAAATTGACGCCAGTAGCCTCTCCTAAAATTCCATCACCTCAAGCCAGTCCTCTAGTTTCAAGTCCATCTATTGGGAAAACACAGGAGAAAATTGAAGTCACAAGTCCATCAACCAGCAAAGATGCTAGTGAGGAACGTAAGCCACCTCCTATAGTTCTTAGGATATCTAAAGGAACATCAAGAATTGTTAGTACTGATTCAAATGAAGGTTTTACATCACCAGGTTCGGATAGGCATTCCTCTTTGGATACTCATTCAGATGTTGGCTCTGATCACAAGAAGAGTCCAACTGTTGAAACAATATGTTCTCCTAAACATGAAGGACTTAAAATAACAATTAAGTGTGCTGGTCTATCACAAGAAACCAAAAAGGAAAAGAAAAAGGATAAAAAAGAGCATAAATCTCACAAACGTCATCACAAAAATTCCGATGATGAGCCTCTAAAGAAACCTAATAGTTCACCACTGCCTGGTACAGATGCTTATGACCTTTACAAAACACTAGCATCCCCATCTCAAGAAGGTGAGAAAGGTTCCAAAAACAAAGTATCATCAGCTGATGATATAGAGAACCAGTTAGCCAAGCTGGAGTCTACTGGCTCAGTAATAAAATCTCCAAGGTTAGAAGTTCAACCCAATGAACTGCCTCCAGAACCAAAACCTCCAGAGAGCTCTGGAAGATCTCGAAGGAACAGGCCCAATATAAATTACAGTGAAAATGATGATTATTTGGATGTTATTACAGCTGGATATTCTAACAAACAAACAACAAAAACTGTTAGTGATATAAAGAAAGAAGGCAGAAAGACAAGAAAAAAGCATGATGCTTCAGTAGTGGTTGATGCAACTTCAATTACCTCACCTGAATCTGAACTAGGAATTGAGAAAACTGAAATTCCTGTAGAGAAGAATGATTTGATTGATATTCTTTCTGGTAGTGACAGTGGGAAGAGTGACACCCTCAAGGTAAAGCTTCATAGAAAACACAAACATAAGCATAATAAAAACTCAAGTCCTGAACATAATTTAATAGAACCTGTGCCGCAAGAAAACAACATTATAGAACCAAGTGCAGCTAATGAAGAAGTGAGTCATGAAGAAGAAACACCTGAGGTTGCTCAAGAACTTATAAATGACACACCAAACTATGCACAGGCTAATACACAATCATCTGATTCCGCCTATAATAGTTGTCCTAATGAGAATTATGAAGAAGAAGCTCTGAAGAATATACAGGATGATGTGTTTAAATCGCCTAGAGGTGTATGTGATACTGAAGATCATATACAGAGTGAGGATAAGCCTAGTGTTAAGTTAGTTATAACTAAAAAGAAAGGGTCAATATTTAAAAGCAAGTCACTTGTCAATGATAACCCATCTCCATTGCCAGCAAGAAAGAGGCGGCATTTGTATAGGCATGAATGGGCTAATGATGTAAGTATTTTTTGTTATGATAAAAGCTAAACATAACTTATTAGAATTCTAGACAATGTCTGCACATGAGTTGATCTCATTTAATAGAATTTAAAAGAACTAAGTATCTCATTCTAAAGATGTTTAAAAATTACATAAGTGACCCCTTAGTAATGATAATCATTATTATATATAGCCACATCTCTGAGTGTCACAATGGATGAAATTAGCAAAAATCAATGAGGAGCTAACATAAATAATAAATTTAAGTGAAATGGTTATTTATGTGCATGAAACAGGGTTATCATAAGGTTTTGTGAAGTTAGGTGTTTTAAATACCCAAATATTAATAAACCATGCCAATTAAAATTGTTTAACCTCAATGCTTACTAACTCTATATTTCTGCAAGAAATGTCTGCTATGCTATGTTTTAACCTATCAATTCACAGTGGCATACTGGTGGCCAGACTCAATATTATGTTTTTATTTGTATCAGACATTCCAACATATACAAATAAAAATTTATGGACAAAGGTTGAAATTTAGAGAAAGAATGACATAGGCCATTTAATAAAAAGCACCAAATGGGTCATCGAACAGAAAGAGAGACTAAACTGTTATACTGTTACTGTAACTTCTAGAACAATTGTTAACTAATTTAGGTCACTCATGTGAATTCATAAGTATATTTGCATCTTCTACTTTATATCTAATAATAGGTATATTACTATACTTACATGATCTTATTATGTATGATAATTATACAGATAATCAGATGACTTACAAAACAACTTGTCCGAAACAACACCTGAAGTTTTTCAAGTACTACAGAATACAGAACACAACAAAAAATTGTATTCAAGAAATCTACAATTGTTATTATTATTTTGCGTAATGCATATAGCCGTGAATTACCTAGGCAATAAAAAGTAATGGTCTCTTAGTAATTGTATCATATTTATAACTTTATATTATCATTTTGTATCCCAGAAAGGAAATGAGACCCCCAGGCCTGAGCCAGCAGAGACTCCTGAACCCAGAAATCAAGCAGGTCAGGTATCTGAAGAACTAACCAGGGTGACAAGATATAGACCTCCTGATCCAATTGTAGATGATCCTGAGTCTACAGAAGCTGTAAGGCCATATACTAGTGTGAGATGTGCTAAGGAAGTAAAAGAGGTATGTAAAAAATAAGTCATCTTGCTATGTATTTTGGGGGTATAAGCTGGCTATTTTGGGGTAATATAGGGTTTATCTTATTCAAGCTTCTGCAAAAATGCCTTAGCAACTTGTATTGAACTAATTATAAGTTAAAGTATTAAGTAATATAATATTATTCTATGGTAATAAGATGCTTAGATAAATATCAAATACTTAATTGCCCCCAATACTAGCCAATTCTTAGCTTGAGGGAGATAGACAAATATTTGCCTGGTCCAAATCCAAATGACCATATTCCATGGAGGTGGCCAGTATTTAATAGTGGAAGGTGGGTAAGCTGAAATTAAAATTTGGCATTTTAAAGAAGTCTGTATGGAATGTTAACCAATTAATGAATTAAATTGTAAAACCAGCCAACATTACATTATGTGAACTAGTCACGCATGCTAGTAACATTTAATTACCTATCTACAGCTCCACTAGTGTAGAGATACATTATTTTATTAAAAAGCAAGTGATCATTTGCTCTTTAGAACATAGTAAACATGAATTCATGTTAACCAATGTTTTTTACAGTTCTACACAGTCGTCAGAAATGTTAAGAAAGCACATCAAATCCAAGAGATAGGTGAATTCCAAGAATTTAATGATGATGTGGAATATCTGCTAGACTCATTACAGGTAACTATTAAACTGTTTTGGTATATATTAAGATAAATTTTATTAGCATTTCTTATCCTAAAGTAAAATGTTAAGTATAAACAAAGAAAAACAATCCAACAAGCAGAACTTGATGTCTGCTGATATTCTTAAAGTACATTTAACAACAAACATTTTGTCTCTGAAATAGAGGGCTAAAGAAAGTTATTTTCCGTCTTTTTTATTAAAAGTGAATTGGACTAGACTGCATCATAAAATTAAATAAGTTTACATGCAATTACTACAGTCCTTTTATAACACATATATAGGTATAAAGACATATTTCTATTCGCCTTATCTAACATGACACTATTTAACGTAATATAATGATTTGTATGCAGAATAACAACCCTATATCGACGCGGTGTTTATCGGCGATCACGCTGGCGAGCAAATGTACTGCGCCTGCGTTCCGTATGCACCTGCGGGCGCACGGCACCGTGCAGAAGTTCTTCAGCGCATTACATGACGCCACCAATGATCAGGTAACTATTTATCTGTAATCTTCACAGCTAGCTATATTAATGTACATTTAATTATATGTGGTCAAATATGTGGACGATGGTGTGGTATGATGCATTACTAGATCCACTTTTTAGTTTATAAATAGAGCAACCTGCTACTCAAAGCTTTGTGAACACATAATATTGCATAATAATGTGGGGTAATTATTACCGCTTAGACATTCCACTAAAACCACAAAAGACATGACAATTATTGACCTCACTAAGTAAATAAAATCATGACGCACGCATTTCTATAACACGTAGGGCTTATCTGTTATCTCAAGTACATTAAAATTTTAGAAAGTGACTGTCTACCTACTTTGCTGGAATGTGTAGGATGCTGACCTGAGTGAAACATACTGTGTCACTGTAGCTATGTTTTGCTGTAGACGTATTATCACGAGTATTTATTTGGCGCCATAAATTGTTTTCATACAAATATATTTACTTGATATATTTAAGATGAACTAGACAGTAGTGTTACAATATTTTTTATATTTAATGATCGGTCAAGTCATTGTAAAAATGTAATCATAGCTTCAATATCGGTTTTATAACCCTTGTTATCAGTTACCATAAATCAATTGAAATAGAATTATTGCATAACCATTATAGCAAATGTGAAATTATATTTTAATGTGAAATTATATTACTGGTATTAATTATATACATAATGCAATTTTAGAATTTTATTGTATGTAGAACCTTAACCTAAACACATATTTCTTTTTTCAGAGTTTGGGTTTGTGCACAGCAACAGTGATGTTTGTGTTGTCCCAAGATCGTCTCAATATGGATCTGGATCGGGAATCACTGGAACTAATGCTAAACTTACTGGAATCTGATGCATCACACAAGTTAGTAATGTTTATTGTACTACTTTATCAACTAAAAATAGATGTACCATGGCATCGTTACGTCATACCTTTGTCGTTCTCTTATGCAGAAGAAATGATAATAATCGATATTACATTGACCTCGATCTGTATTGTCGCGCTCGCGTTTCATTTTAGATTATAAATGATTTAACAAATAAATATATACATAAGTAGCTGTTGGGAACAATACATTTTTTCTGGATGAAAGGTACTCAATGTCCTATTCTGTACCCTTGACAATGTGTGTGCGATATTATTTCATGATGATCGGTCGAGTGTTTAATATGTGAAGCGTAACAAACAAGCAAATTCACATTTATATTTATAATATTAGTTAGGTTTAAACAACAATTATTCTACTTGTACGGAATTATGTATGTTATCCACTTCCTATTTTCTGTGTATGTATGTATTATACTAACAGTAACCTGCTACTATGTTCGCTTCTTACAAACATCAATATATGCCCAGCCTGTTTTTCCTCGGGGCTCATGCACCTCCTTACTAAATTTTATTAAAACCTGTTAAACATCAAATAAATCAACAGAGCTACGTTTGCAATTGTAATGTTACTAGGGATGAGACATCTCTGTACTGTTCGGATTATTATTGATTTGTCTCCAGGCTTACCTACAATTACTAATAAGAACATTTATATTGAATATACTAGATGTGCCCGCGGTTTCACCCGCGTTTATCGTTACTGCGCCGCCCCCGTGGGTCGTAGCGTGATGTTATATAGCCTATAGCCTTTGTCGATAAATAGGCTATCCAACACAAAAAGAATTTTTCAATTCGAACCAGTAGTTCCTGAGATTAACGCGTTCAACCAAACCAACAAACAAACTCTTCAGCTTTATAATATTAGTATAGATTTTCCTCTTTTTAACACTCACTTGTTAACGACATAGTAGCCTTGATTAGTTATGATACTGACAAATACAGCAAGCATTGTTTCCTTATCTGGGTACATATTTGTGCTGGCAGGCAGTAAAATTGAAAACATGAAGAATATTTAGAATTAAAAACGTCTATAGGCGTTCGCAGTTGCTACAATATACATTTATTGATATTTTGTCAGCAGATAGTTATTTTTAATTTGATCAGATCATAAAGGAGACCGTCCATATTCGGCTTGCACGTGGACAATCGTTTTATAAACAAAGTAAAATATTAAAAGTTTTGTTTTAAAATATAAAAAATATTGGTTACCATCCAGTAGTATGAAATTAACTTATTCTATTTATATATTATATCAAAATAAAACGCACAGCCTGAAAGCAATATGGCAGTATTACTGCAACTGCATAGTCGGCCGAAGTAATGTTGGTTGCTGTGCTCACATAATGTCTGTAATATGGTACCTAAGCTGGGCAAGTTATGAAAATGTCACACTACCAGCCCAGTTTTGGAAAATATTTAAATAACTTATGAAGGTGATGGTGACACATGAAAACAATATTTATTTTAAACAATGTGTTTTATTTTATTATTTAACGAACTTGATACTAAACTTCAATGAATAATAATATTGTCTTCTGTTTACGCGAATGTTATTCATTGAAATTAAACTACTATATACGGATTTTATCGCGTTGTTTATTTGACACTGTTACAAAATTTTTTTGAAAAACTGTTACACTACTATAATCACTATTAAACTTTACAAATTTTTTAAGCTATTTAAATTATTGAACTATTAAAACTATTTATACTATTACTATACTATTATACTATTTAGATTTATTTTTACACTTTCCCCGACGTTTCGGTTGCTTTTCAGCAGCCATGGTCACGGGGAGACTAAGATGGTAGTTGTCTCAATGTTCCAGTGTAGTTATTTCAAAGTACCCGAACATAATTTAATCATGGGTGTTTCTATTTACGCAGAATGAGCTCAAAGTATCATGATTTTGTAACAGTGTCAAATAAACAACGCGATAAAATCCGTATATAGTAGTTTAATTTCAAATTCAATGAATAATGTTTTCTACTTAGTTTAGGCTACTCAAAATTAAAATTGTTATTACAATATAAAATTGTTCACGCCCAGGCCAGGATCCCATACAAGGTGGTCGGTCTCCTTTGCCTCCAGAACTTTAGAACATTATACCATGAGCGATTGATATTGATTTCGAATAATAGCTAGATGAAAATAAATAAATAATGAATACTTCTAATAACGCAACACATAATCACGCTTCCCCTCAAAGCGAATCATAACCTACATTATGCCAGTCATGTTTAAGTCCGACGTAATAAATTTGTAATGTTCCGCTACATTTCCTCCGAAAGAAAATCTTAATAATATTTCGCCTGATAGGGTCCTAACTCAGAATCTATTTATCAACAGGAGCATGTTTTACTATTATGCAACAATGCCAGCTGGTTTAAATGATGACTCTGTCATGTATATGAATTCTTTATATTGTATTGTCTCTTTTAGAAACGCGCTCGATGACTGCGGCTTAACGTCGGCCCAGCTGACGAAAACGCAAGAAAGGGTACGGGAGCTATGTGCCGAAATAAAGAGTCAAGGAAAAGCTCAACATTTAGATTTGGAAAATATTACTGTGAGTAGTGTTCTTTTACTTCAGAATGACTCGGCATGTAATTATTTTATAAAATTGCATTTAATGATCATTTAAAATGGAAGGTCTAAGCTGTGCTGTCACACTGATGTGTAGTTTACATTACGCTGAGATACTAATGTATAATCAGGCGCTGTGAACTGGTGTTTCAAGAATGATTTGAATGAATGATATTCCTGATGTGATATACTTAAGTTACATTTTTATGAACAATTTCAATATTGTGTTAATGCCATTATTGTTGTATTTAGGTGGGTCATCTAGCAATGGAGACCTTATTATCTTTGACATCAAAGCGCGCGGGTGAGTGGTTCAAGGAGGAGTTGCGCGTATTGGGCGGCGTGGATCACATTGTGCGCACAATACAGGACTGTGCCACCAAACTTGACTCGCCTGTAGAAAGTTGGACCACCACTGATGTTGAAGTGTTAAGAAAAGCTGACAGATGTCTCCGGGTTCTGGAAAATGTAAGTTTAACTACTTATTATTCGTAACTTATATATTTCATATTAGTCTTTGTTTTTCATAATATTGATATAATTTTATTTTTATTTTGTTTTCAAAGAGTAGGTAGGTTTGGTTGAGTTGTAGATACCAAGTTTTACGGCAACCAATGACCTATATTTTATTTTGTACGAAATTAAAAATAATATATGTAGGTGTCGATCATTAAGGCGAGGATTTCCCAAAGTACAGTGTTATCTAGCGTGCTTAAACGCGTTTTATTTGTAAATAACATAGATTTAAATTCTGAAAAAAATGTATGTTATTTTACAGCATTAGATCTTAATTTGGCGGGCATTCGAAACACGATTACTGACATTTTATACGATCGAAAAAAATCGTGAAGATAGGTCTGATTTAAGCATTTTTCGTGTTTTATTTGAGTTATATTGGGAGTTGAATTTTCAAAAATATACCAAAAGAAAGGTCATGTAAAACGGTTATTTGTCGGGCATCACAATATGCATTATATAATATACAAAAATATAATACCGAAAATATGTGATTTCCTACTAGCCGCCGCGCTCTCTCTAGCGTCTTGCACTCCCAAGCGGGATATAATGGGGACAGGACGTATCGCTAGTTTGCAGAGCGCACCGCAGAATTACAAATAATTTTATCGTCAGTTTCGAATGTCATCACTTATTGATAAATATATTATATCTAGGTTTAGTTTGTAAATAGGTATTATAAATTTTTAGTAATAAGAGTGTATATAATTAGCATAGTTTTGATTATTGGACGAGATAACGGCCTTGATAACAACAGCATAGTTAGGTACCACTTACCAGTGCAAGTCCATTATTGATTTGTACATGACGAGTGTAGAAATGGGCAATAAAATAAAAGAAAATCAAGGTTGTCATCTTTAGCCTTACGTAGGCTAAACAAATGTAAAAGGTAGGTTGCCTACCTATTATTTGAAAATTACTAAACACTACCTATCATATTTGTATAGGACTTGAATCATTATTTTATAGCATTATTATATTAGGTAGGTATACAGGAATAAAAATGTGAGATGTGCCTAAAAGCAATACGAGCGAATTTTATAGGTAGGTACCTGCCTACCTAAATAAATACAAATATTATCCGCAGTTATACCTGCGCGTTGTGGTATTTATGTTTACTGCACCACCCTCGTGAGTTGTAATGTTATTTGGTACTAGATGTTCCCGCGGTTTCACCCGCGTTTATCGTTACTGCGCCACCCCTGTGGGTCGTAGCGTGATGTTATATAGCCTATAGCCTTCCTCGATAAATAGGCTATTATGAGATTAGCGCGTTCAAACTAACAAACAAACAAACAAACTCCTCAGCTTTATAATATTAGTATAGATAGCTGACCCGCGCAACTTCGTCTGCGTCACATAAGAGAGAGAGTGGGTCGTAGGCACCTATAATACAATTTTAAAGGAGCTGAATCTTTCTTTGTTAAATCCACGAACCACATAAGAACCATTCAACAACATTTTATAAATATACCTACAGTGCTAATTTAAAATCACTCAAAATAAACCAGGAGAAACATGGTTTGTATGTCTGTAATGGGTAATTATTTTGCTGCGACGTTATTTTAAAACAGCTATATCTACTAAGATATTCATTGAAATCGAATGATGTAAAGGGCAATTTCGTTTTAAATTAAATACTTGTGATGAATAACGTATTTATTTGGATAAGGATTAATATCATGTTTATAAGAACACCTTCGCAAATAATGCATTATTTTAGAACAAATTTGGTTAGCATAAAAAAGGTTATAGTGAGCGAAGTCGCGGGTTAAAGTCAGCGTTAGCCCAAAGTAACTATTCCACGCGGACGAAGTCGCGGGCAGAAGCTAGTATTCAATAATCCTATTGACTATTACCACACTATTACCAAACATGGAATACGGTTTGATTGTTATATTTACGTAGTTTTCATGGACACTTAATAATATTATTATCGTATTATCTATCACTATCACGCCTATGAAGAATGCACTAAAGGCATTGCAAGAAAGCAAATTAAGCTATTAACGTAAAAATTACAAGCAGTCAAAGTTCAAAAAAAGTTGACACGACCGATAATCGGTGCCACCACCCTACCTACGTCATCGGCACTCGCGAGTAGCATAGCGCCCGACTCATCGTAATTATGGACGTCGGCGTACGCGCGGACCGGTGAAGCAGGGGGCCCCAAAACCTTTGAAACGCTCGGAAATCCTCGCTTTAAGGCTCTTAGAATAATGTCGAGACATTAGAACCCGGTTGTAAGTTAGTGTGTGCGTGTGCAGGTGACGCAACAGAACGAGGACAACCAGATGTACCTGTGTGGAGGTGCGGGTGGCGGGTCGGGTGACGGTGCGGCGGCGCGCACGGTGTGCTGCGTGCTGCGCGCGTGGTGCGGCGCGGCACGCGCACACGCGACCCTCCGCTCCGTACTACTGGACGCCGCGCTGCCCGCGCTCAAGGTGCTGCTTAACCTGTCGCACTCCTTCAACAATACCAGTAAGTACTCACAACTACTTGTATCTACCAGAACCAAGACGCCGTCCACAATGATGCTCTCATTGGATTTCTCATTGATTCGTTCACGATCCACAGCCCTCGGAATCGAAACAAATATGCTCGCTACCTCTGCTGCTGTACAAATTCTGTACAACTATACTGTTCCACTATTCCCTATCTACTGGACCTGAGTAGATAGGGTTTCGGGGGGAGAACTACGGGTCTCCCCCTTTGGACCAGGGTACTGCGGGGTCAGGAAGCCCACTGCGCTTCGAAAGGCGTGTTCTATCGACCGCTGATTAGAGTGCGCGTTGCCTGACATTAGTGTTGGACTCGCAGGGGTATGTGGTTAGCCGCTGAGGACGACATGTTTGTTGCTCGGCACGTGGCGTTCAAGCGTCGGACTCAGGCGCGGCTAGTGCGAACCAGTCGGTCGCGCGAGGCACGGAGTTGACTTTAGCGAAGTGACAGTTTGGTGTCACTGCCACAAGGCATCGCGGGCGCTTGCCTGCTCAGCAAGTAAGAGTCATAGCTGGGTGACTCGGGCCACACCCGGCTTGTAGACCTATTTGTGTAGGCGTATGTATGTACGTCGGGAAGTGAGCGTGCCTTATACAGCTCCGGTACCATACTGAAGATATGGGAGGCGACTTCTCCGTCGGCTTCAGCGAGGTTTTCGTTAGGAACTCCCAGACGCCCAACCCTGTTATGGTTCAATAGAGAACCATAACAGGGTTGGGAGTTTGGGAGTTGCATAAAATTATGTCATAATTTAACATGGCATACTTTTATTTATCCTAATAATAGTTACGCACAATATTAGTTTGGCATAACTGTTTAGGCACAATTTTTTTAAGCATAATTACTATTAGCATAAATTTATTTATGCATAATGATATTTAAGCATAATATTTATAGGTATAATAAACATACTTTTCGTGTATAAAATAAACATGTTAGCGGCTTAGCCGCAGCCGCTAGCCCACCGCAACCTAACCTATTGTTATACTATGGTACCCAAGTTATATTGGGTATAATACCAGATAATAATAAACAATATGCCTTATAACATTATAACTTTATGCCAATCAAAGTAAGGGGAAAAAGCATTAGCCATTAATGATATTTACGCCTATTGAAATAGAATGCCAAAAAACAATGATGTTAAAGTATTATTATGGCAAAAAAATGCCTAACTCGCTATGCCAAATGAAATTGACAAAAAAAATTGTCGAAACAAAGGGTTTCCTTCTGTAATTAATGACTAATGACATATTTAATTGTGATTACATAGACAATAAAATAGTACAAAATCGTTGCAAATTATGTTCGACGTGCGATGATTTTACAAAGGGGTCATTGATTATCTTATAAGGCAATAAACATTGGTCATTACTTGTTTGCTATTTACTGCACCCATTGGTTAAGACGACCACATCTCGTGTCTCTTAGTGCGCCGAATGTTGTGGAACACAAGCAACGCTTTGTCTGTTTTAAATATTTGTATTAATAGGGACTATTCAAGGTGCGGTTTCTACGTGAGAAATTATTTACACATAAATATTTACATATTTCATTTTCAGCTTCTCTTGGGGCGCAAGTGATCGGCGAGCAACCATCCGTGATGGAAACATGTCTCATCATTCTCAACAACCAAGGCAACTTCATTCCAGACGACAGAAACTTTGAATTTAGTGTTTGTGTAAGTAAAACTTTATATTTCTATTATTTACACGCTGAAATGTATAACTAATATTATGTATTAGTTCTCATATATATTTTCTGCTACAGGTCCTCTTGTTGTTAATAAACTTGGTGCAAAACAACGAGACAAACACTCAGAGGTTGTTGAACGTGCGCATACGCATCGATAATGAGGACGACATTATATCTAGGAGCGTCAGCGCGCTGGATCTGATTGTTGATCTATTTTATAAACGGGAGGATTTGGCCAGGTATAAATTAATCATTTTACTATTAATTTTATTATTATTTACTATCGTACTAAAGATTACGTCAGAATCCAAAGAATCACTAAAGAAAATACTAGTACATATAGGTCTAGTATTTTCGTTACATAATATAGGTACTATATAAAAAAAATTTGAAGAATCACTGGTGATTTTATGAATCTTATTTATTTTACAGGCGAGCTGAGGAGAATACGGATGCGTTATTAGATGGAAAACCTGACGAAAATGAAAAGAAGTCACAGGATGATATTGATGAAACTGTTGCAAAATGTAAGTTATCTTCTATAATTAAACTGTATTTTTATCTTTTGGTGATTGGCATATTTTAGCTGAGAAAGTTCATGTTTTATTTTAGTATTATTTAAATTGTCGTCTCGAATGTCTCACGTCATGCGTATTATATTATAATAATATCAGCCCTGTCTTAAAGTATCCCGCTGTTGGGTACGGGCCTCTTCTCAGTGTGAGAAGGGTTAGGCCATAGTCCACAATGCTGGCCCAGTGCGGGTTGGCAGACTTCACATATCTTTAAGAATATTATGGAGAACTCTTCTTTCCTCACGACATTTTCCTTCATCGATAGAGCGAGCGATAATTAACTATTTAATACGCACATAAAATCGAAAAGTCAGAGATGCGTGCCTTGGGATCGAATCCGAGACTTCTGCGTGGCAGTCAGTGGGAGACCCACTAGGCTATTGTTATATTGCAGTAAGATTAAATAAAGTATTGATGGTATTCAACGCATGAACTTGTCTCTATAAATTATTTTGACACCTGGTAGGTTCTGATTAATATACGTATTTTTTGTCTTATATTATTAATATTATTATGTACTGCCAAAAAAAATACAAACAAATTGATCATCATCTCCGATTTGTATGGGGCTGCGTATAGTAGATAGGTCAAGATATATCCCACGAATTAAACAGTTATTTGATTTATTAAGTTTAAGTAACATATTGTGTATACATAGCCATAAGTGCAGTAGTATCTGCCAGTGAAAGTCTCCTCAAAAACGGTTTAGCCGTTTTAGAGATCAGACGGAATAAACAGACAGACAGACAAAAAATTGATTATTGATATAAGTACCGAATTAACTTTTATAAGCACTTAGTAAAAAGCTGTTATTTTGACATTAAAAACAGACACATCAATTTTATTTATTTGAATAGATATTCGCCCGCACAGAGCCTGCATATTCTGCGTAATTATCTTTGTGTGTGTAATGTTTATCGCAAACAACGACACGCTTATTACACGATATTCATTATTGAGATACATGTAGTTAATACTAGACAAAGATAGTGACATGTTGTTCACTCATATTGAATTATCGGCGTCCGTACGAGCCGCAGCGTAGCTAAGTTCATCAACCGACTATAAATAATATTTTTCATGTCAGTGTCGATTTTATTTCAAGACTACCCTCAAAATAATAATTATGATGGACTAACGAAGTATAAAAAACGAAAGATACACACACATCTTCGATAGTTATAAATACATAAACATAATATAAAAATTAAGAATCTTTCATATTAGTCGAACCAGCGTACTTCGTTATTGATACCAGCGTCAACCACTAAACCAGCAAGGCACTTATATTAGTTAAAATTAACAATTACAATTCTTTCACAATCATAAAATGAACCAGCCTATACGATCGATTATATATCGTGGTTTTTCTGATTGCTTTACGATGAATGAGTTAGATATATACAAACGTGTGTATGTGTGCGTATTGTCTTTATAGAAGAATGTTACAAGTCCGACGCGCTTGTATGATATAGCTTTGTGAGAGTGCTACTGTACTTCTGACCGCGACTGTTCATTAAATAGTAAAGTTTTTATTAAAGGGCGCTCAGCCATTTTCATGTTTATAGAGGATAAACAGACAGCGTTTATTCAATTTATATTTAATGTATATACGAACAAACAAGAATTTTTACATTTGTTCTTGTGGCCCCCGGAGTAATGTCAAATTAGCTGGATATCAAAGTCTAATGACTGGTTTGCTCAAAGTGGGCTTCAGTCCAATGACTTTGTAACACCATATTGACATGTCGAAACTGCAAAGATATAATAATTCATGACCGTCACCTAAACATGCGTATTATAACAAACATGTCACGCCAATTATGTGCGTTGCGTTATGTGGACTCGCTATAAATACGACAGTAGTATCTGCCAGTGATAAGTAGTGAGAATGTTGTTAATATGTAATGTTTTTTTCTAGTGCTGGCGCGTGCGGGCGCGCATATGGAGCACAGCATGGTGGGCGCATACGTGGCGCTGCTGCTGGGACACGTAGCGCGCGCGCGCGCCACCGCCGTGCGTGCGCGCGTGCCCAGCTACGCGCCGCTGCTGCCGACACTCAAGAAGTACTACGCCTTCCTCGCGCTCACCGCTAGTGTAAGTTTACACGTTATTTTCTACTGCGCATGTGGAGCACAGCATAATAAAATAATATTCTATCACATACACACAACACCATCTCCCCAAACTAAGCAGAGCTTGTACTATGGGTACTAGAAAATGGATAAACATACATATATACTTTTTTTTTAAATGACTACATGTTATACATAGAAACACCCAGACCAAGACAAACATCCATGTCCATGCACACAAATGTTTGACTTATGCGGGAGTCGAACCCGCGACCTTAGGCGTGGCAGTCGGTTACACTAACCACTACGCCATCGAGGCCGCCAAAGGGTAAACCCACCATTGTTACCAAACCGCTGTGTAGACACACGGTGGTCTACTACGTATTCACCATCTTATCGCTGATATCGTCGCTTATACACTAATAGCAAAATAAGAAATTGTTACTCGTGTAGGCCAGGGAGCATTACTCTATTTTACTTTGACTGTTTTCGTTTATTATCCTTTTTGAAGTCCTCTAAAACAAAACATAAGTTCAACTGTAGCGACAGTGCTTTTCGTACGTAGATGCATACGTTTATTCACATTGCGAGTATTATATTATACTGGTAGCGACTTACGCAAATAGGTTAGAGCTATGGTCCATTTGAAAAAAAAAAAAAAAACGATAGCACCTTTGATACCGTCGTGTCCCGTGTGATACCGTCGTGTCCCATGTGATACCGTCATGTTCCGTGTCATCTATTCTCGTCCACCGGGTATGCTGTAGTCTTCTTGCGAAATCTTGCCTTGCACCCACCTAAGTTTAGATCGTCTTACTTTTCGTCCCGGTAATTTGCGTACCTCGTCAAACCTCCGTGAACGTTGAAATTAAACAACTTTGTTTTATCGCGTTATTTTCTATAAAACACTATTATTACATAATTTTGAAACTTTATTGTTAAACACTTTTACTAGTTATTGTTTACTTCTATTTAAGCTATTAAATTATAAAAACTTTTTAAACTTAATTTTACACTTTCCCCGACGTTTCGGTTGCTTTTCAGCAGCCATGTTCATGGGGAGACTAAGATGGTGGTTGTCTCCGTGAACATCTTCGGCTGCCATATGTCACATATCAATGGAATATACATCTCGTTGTCGGGCAGACCATGTGCCCTTGCTACCACGTTGTTGCCGGGTACTGCGTCTTATGGCGAGGGTCACCAACGTGGAAGTACACTATTGCGGGTATAGGTAGTCAATTGAAATGCTTCATGACATAATATTGATATACATATATATTGACTGGTACTCTGTAGGAAAGCTTAGGATAGGTATTAGAGAGACGAGTGAAACGTAATGAGTTCGGTATAAGACTGTTATATTTCGGGTAATGCATTATTATATATACTTACTAATCTATGGTACACAACTACAACTCGTTTGATAATTATAATACATAGCTTTTGCCCGAGGCTTCGCTCGCGTAAAAGTAGGTCAGGTTAGTTTATGTTAGTAACAGTAGTATATTTTTTGAATAAAATATATCCTATGTTACTCGGTGATGAAAACAGCTTTCTAATAGTGAAAAAATTTTTAAAATGAATTGAGTAGTTTTTTAATTAAATCCTTGCAAACAAACAAACAAAAATTTTTTTAAATGTTTTTATAACATTAGTATAGATATTAAAAGCACGATCTGTTTGAGTGGTTACGGGGAGACAAACACTATCGCATATTTGCGCCTGACTTGCGAGTCAGCAGTGTCCCTAGATATTCTCAAGAATACTTAGACGAACGACCAAACGACAGCCACCAAATTATACCCAAAATATACACAAAATTATTGCAAATACTTTCCTATGTCGAATTGCTCAATTAAAAAAAATGAAGTAAACCCTATTATTAATATACTAGATGTTCCCGCGGTTTCACCCGCGTTTATCGTTACTGCGCCGCCCCCGTGGGTCGTAGCGTGATGTTATATAGCTTATAGCCTTCCTCGATAAATAGGCTATCCAACACTAAAATAATTTTTCAAATCGAACCGGTAGTTCCCGAGATTAGCGCGTTCAAACCGACAAATAAACCACCAAACTCTTCAGCTTTATAATATACTAGATGTTTCAGCGGTTTCACCCGCGTTTATCGTTACTGCGCCGCCCCCGTGGGTCGTAGCGTGATGTTATATAACGTATAGCCTTCCTCGATAAATAGGCTATCCAACACTAAAAGAATTTTTCAATTGGAACCAGTAGTAATCACGCAGAATAAACATCGTTTGTACTATGTCTGTAATGGGTAATTATTTTGCTGCAATGTTATTTTCGATGCATTATTTTAGAACAAATTTGGTTAGCATAAAAATGGTTATAGTGAGCCAACCTTAAAAGATAGACATGCTGTCGCGGACTTTTTTTTAGAACTTTTAAAGGGGATCAATTCTGTCATACATGATTTTTGCGAAACTAACTGTTTACGCAGCGCACGCAGCGGAAGCTCTCAAAAGGAAAAAAAGCCCTCCGATTTTGAAACATTCTTCATTGGTGCTCAGCTCCTATTGATCTTAGCGTGATGATATATAGCCTATAGCCTTCCTCGATAAATGGGCTATCTAACACTGACATAATTTTTCAAATCGGACCAGTAGTTCCTGAGATTAGCGCGTTCAAGCAAACAAACAAACATACAAACAAACAAACAAACTAACTCTTCAGCTTTATAATATTAGTATAGATAGCTGACCCGCGCAACTTCGTCTGCGTAAGAGAGAGTGGGTGGTAGGCACCTATAATACAATTTTAAAGGAGCTGAAACTTTCTTTGTTAAATCCACTAAACACATAACAACCATTGAACAAAATTTTATAAATATACCTACAGTGCTAATTTAAAATCACGCAGAATATACCCGGAGAAACATCGTTTGTATGTCTGTAAAGGGGTAATTATTTTGCTGCGATGTTATTTTAAAACTGCGATGTCTCCTAAGATATTCATTGAAATCGAATGATGTAAAGGGCAATTTCGTTTTAAATTAAATACTTGTGATGAATAACGTATTTATTTGGATAAAGATTAATATCATGTTTATAAAAATACCTTCGCAAATAATGCATTATTTTAGAACAAATTTGGTTAGCATAAAAAAGGTTATAGTGAGCCAACCTTAAAAGATAGACATATGCTGTCGCGGACTTTTTATCTATCGAATTGTTCCCCTTAAAAAGGTCTAAAAAAAAGTCCGCATTTAAAGTTGCGTAAACAATTAAAGTTTCGCAAAAATCATGTATGAGAATACATGATTTTTGCGAAACTTTAATTGTTTACGCAACGCACGCAGCGGAATCTCTCAAAAGGAAAAAAATCCTCTGATTTTGAAACATTCTTCATTGGTGCTCCGCTCCTATTGATTTTAGCGTCATGATATATAGCCTTCCCCGATAAATGGGCTATCTAACACTGAAAGATTTTTTCAAATCGGACCAGTAGTTCCTGAGATAAGCGCGTTCAAGCAAACAAACAAACTCTTCAGCTTTATAATATTAGTATAGATTTTGCTATAATTATATTGGTAATGCTGATAGCAAGATATTGTATGTAAATAAAGGCATATCTTTGTTTTTCTTTCTTTTACAAGTTCGACGACACTTGAATGACACTAGCATTGCAAGCATTCGTAGCCTACACTTACAACATACCATCAATAGATACTAGTCTACAGCTACTTCAATAATTGTTTAAAATCTCGCCACACAAATAATAAAGAGAAAATAATATATCAATACAGATAATATTGATAAATTTGTTTGAACAAATATAGCTGCTGAGACACAAACAAATATCATCAAGTAGTTCGCGAGAGATACGGCGGGCGAACATATTTAGGTCGTCCAATTACCTATTCCAACAATCAGACTGACACAATATTTCTTGCCGCAAGTGAAACTAGTCCAATCAATGACATTTAGCGGCCACCGATGCAATTAAATTTAAACCACCATATTTTATTAATATAGCCCAAATATTTAATGACAGATGTGCCGATAGCACTGATAACAATACATCGGTTTTATGTTGTTATTTTAATTCATAACTAGTCTATATAATACCACGCGAACAATTATTATTATGTTTTCATGGCTTAACTGTACCTTTTTCATATATTTTTATAAAAGTTAAATATAACATAGATGGTTCGTATTTTGGCAACTTTAACCTGTCAATTGTTGAAATGTATAATAGAAAACTCATATGTCTGGCCACTGGTGTGCCGCTGCGACTCAATAGGTCAAAACGCAAATCTACGCTGAATGAAATCTACGCTGTATATGAGCGAAATAAAATACGATAATTATCAGGACATGCTTTAAAGAAAGATTTATTTGTACATTGCAGGCGGAAGCGGCAATAGTGGCCCACGTGAAGGCGACGCAGCGCATCATCGAGTTCATGGAGGCGAGCGACGCCGAGCAGGCGCCCGACGACCTGCCGCAGGACATGTCGCTCAACAACCTCGCGCACAACTACTCGCACTACGCCGACACCAACTCCGACCGCTCCATGGAGCTCGACCCCTACCACTGAGCCACACCACACTGCCCAGGGTTCTCTCTTATTACCACCAAACTCGTCTCAACTTTAGTTGACGGGGTCCAACAGATACTTACCTTGATAATTATACGTTAATTATCATGATAACTATCGAGTTTACTATTGTGATCACTGGATAATCACGCACTTCATAGACTTATTTAAAGATAATCAAAATTATCTGAGTGCTTGGTACCATTGAACGACAACAATACTGAGGTTACTGTTTAGTGACTTGGCACCCCGAGTAGCCGGACGCCCGGAAGGATGGACTACAAAAGTGACGGGAGTGTTTAAAACTGAGATTTGTTATTGTTCTGTTGGCCGATGAAGTTTATGTAGAGTATTGGTTAGTGTTGAGAAGCGTTGATTCCGACGTGCCTCTCCCCGGCCGGCGCCAGTCGGAAGGCGGGAACGACACGTGGTTCTGTTAGTGCATGCATATGTGTCTTAACATAAATCTAAGCGTTTAGTAATTCTGGGAGCCTTCAGGTCAACTTTGTTATAAGACTTGTAAATACGTACCAAAACATCAAAGAAATCCTTGTACATATATTGTGAACACCGCATAGCAATAGTATATGCCATTCGTAATAAAACTTTAAGATAGGTGGTGGACGTTCGTTTGCACGCGGCTATTATAGGTATCTCTTCTCTTTGTATCAATATTTCTTCCTTCTCTATGATATTGTAAATATAAATTACAGACTGTTAAGGTGATAGTTATGTTGACGACATAGATATGGGTTATAAAGTCTTAATTAAATTGAGATATTCCGAGTTTAAGCCACTGAACTGGCAATATAAAGTGCAAAAATAGACGAGTAAGTGTATAATAGATATGTATTCTTTTATGTGAATATTGTGTCTGCACTTTTTTGTATTATACTGCTCCGAGAGAGTTACAAATTATTAGAGTATTGTTTATCGAGGCACAATCCTTTATTGTAAATAAATTTTAGCTAGTACCAATAGTTCGGTCTTTGTTGAGTAAATTAGAGTAGTTACGGTTGATGATGTCCGAATATAATTGAATTGTAACGCGCGTCAATCACACGACGCGATTTGGAACGCTGTCTCTTCAGACAGTGCTAAATGTACAAACACTTAAGTTCGGTAGTTGCTCGCCAGAGAGAGAATGACCTATGCTTAGATATAAAAAATAGGACAATTTATGATGTTGGAATTTAAGCAGTAGCACTAGACGATGTTTGGATGATTATTTCTTTATTGAGTAACTCGTT
Source organism: Catocala sponsa (assembly GCA_963564715.1). NCBI lineage: Eukaryota > Metazoa > Arthropoda > Insecta > Lepidoptera > Erebidae > Catocala > Catocala sponsa. The sequence goes on along the minus strand of OY751337.1, from coordinate 16,564,895 downwards.
TGCAAGACTCCTCGTTCACAACTCGACTGATGTCCATTAGACAAAAATTACGTTTATTTTTGAAATGTAGGAGTAATAAATATTTAAGGCACTTAAATTACTTAATTTTATATAGTATCGCTGTTTTCGAGAGTTTCTAAATCGATAAATTGACTATGTTTATAAATTTAATAAGTTTTATATAACTCACCCGGGCGTGACACTAAGGACAGACTAAAACCCGTAATGCTACTTTAGTTTTTACAAACACATTGTTTGGCTTATAAGAAATGTTGTATTTCACAAACTACACTCTGTTGATAGTTGTAACAATTGAGCTCTTTGAGACACTAAATCACAAATAAGCGTTCTTCTCAGTCGTAACAGAACTTCATTCCTATCTACCTACTTTATGTGAAATTAATTATGTTAATTGTGTTTTGGCGCATTTTTGAATTTAGGTATTTTTGTATAGTAAGAAAAGATTGTCGAAAAACAAAAAGTTGGACTAGTTTCAATAATGTTTTGTTTACTAGTTGACATGTTTGGCACGGTTTGCATCACAATCCACGTAACTGTGGTCATAATAACAGCTTCGGAGATACACTGAGTGGCTCATCTGCTCTTCGTTACCGCATGACGACAATTTCTGACAGCTTTACTTAATTTATAAGATTTTTTTATTTTAAATGGGTATGTAACTAAACTTATACACTACAGAAATTATGTTTAACTTTTCGGGGTTTTCTGTTTAAAAGACAGAGGTTTCCTTATCTTTTATTACTGTACAGCTATGATTGTATTGCCTAAATTATATTTACGTAATTTATTGACCTGTATGTATGAACTAAGTGTAGCTCTTAAAGTGCATTTCGTTATGAAAATTCACCTTTATCACCTGTGTTTTGAATAATATGTTGTTTTAAACTATTATCACGAGAGTTTGATATCTTGAGAAATTATTATTGTATATGTAATGTGTAATTATGTTATGAAGTATTACGTGTAATTATTAAAAGAAGACAATTTAAATAATTATCTTGTTTTATTTATGTAAATACAAAGTAACACTTACCTAGCTACTTTACAATGTTTTAAATGTATGCTAAGAAACTTTATTCAGCAAATGAAACCACTTTTATAAACATGTTATACATAAATATCCAATAGAACATTGGAAATTTATACACGATCGTTTAAAGTAAGTATGCCAAGGTATTTTGTACTACCTTTGTTTAGCAGTTGACATAGGATTGCCGTTCGGTTTAGAGATGTATGAGTGTTATACACTTCTTTTTGGCTGATATTTGCGCCCGGCTTCCATATCATTACGTTAGCTTTTTATAAACCTGACTTGGGGACATCTGGGCACCAATCAATTGGCACCAATACATGACGATTGGCTTATCCATACAGACGCACATTCTATATGATGGACGTGCCCACGTCAACGATTGATTCTGATGCCTATACAATATCTTTGTTCTGAAGCGTATTGTCCTATGTTTGTCATTGGTGTTGCTAAGCTTCACTTTATACTTGCTCTCCGACGAAACTTAAGGTAGCGCGTAGATATAACATTCAGCTTTAATTTTTGACTTCAGGAACTCATCTGTTCCTAGTAATTTCAAGACAAAGGAAATTAATATTATGATAAATGATTGATTATTAATTATTTTATAATTAAATAATTAAAATGTTGACAAGGTAATTATTGTTAAACAATGATAAAATTTATTAACAATAATTACCTTGTCAACATTTTAATTATTTAATTATAAAATAATTAATAATCAATCATTTATCATAATATTAATTTCCTTTTTAAATAGAGACCTCAACATCGCCTCGGCTACTGTGGGGGCGATGCGGAGGCCACTGCTCTTAGACCACACGACTGCTTACCATCAGGTGGAGTGTGGTCATTTTGGCGAACAAAATAAAAAAAAAAAAAATAAAAAAAAAAACACTGCATGCGAATTTTTATGATTAGACTAGATGTGCCCGCGGTTTCACCCGCGTTTATGATTACTGCGCCGCCCCTGTGGGTCGTAGCGTGATGTTATATAGCAACCTTCCTCGATAAATAAGCTATCCAACAAAAAAAGAATTCAATTCGAACCAGTAATTCCTGAGATTAGCGCGTTCAAACAAATAAACTCTTCAGCTTTATAATATTAGTATAGATATTACCTAGGTTTGGTATTGTATGTTTAGGCCATTATTTTTTTTGAACGTCTGTTTAATGAAATAAACAAAATTTTAACAAAAAAGAAAACCGACTTCATATACGAATATTGTAAAACTTAAAATGCACTAAAAAGTTAATAAATAATTGCATATTCTTGTGAATAATTAAATTATTGTTATTTTTGGAGTCGGTGTCAGCCGCCCGCGCCGCGTGCTGCGTCTATGTGTGTAATTGTGCATGCCAATGTTATGTTATGATTATAGTAAGACATCTCATGTTTAATTAGTTACAAACCTACCTTGGCTGACACCGACTCCAATAATAACAATAATTTAATTATTCAGAAGAATATGCAATTATTTATTAACTTTTTAGTGCATTTTAAGTTTTAGAATATTCTTATTTGAAGTCGGTTTTCTTTTTTGTTAAAATTTTGATTATTTCTCGGTTTTTAGTGAACCTTGCCAAATATGAGAACATCATCAATGTAGCCAATACGCATTATTAAGTATAACTCGAAAACGAATGGTCAAATCTTGATTAAAATTGAATGGGACCACACGGGAAGCACCAGCTTTCAAATAAAAAAAGAATCATCAATATCGGTTCACCCAGTCGAAAGTAACGAGGTAACAAACATAAAAAAAAAATACAGACGAATTGAATACCTCCTCCTTTTTTTGAAGTCGGTAATTAATCACATCGCCCCTTTTCACATTTTTCAACACACCAGCATAGATAAGTAATTATATTCAATTCTTCTTAATGTATGCCGTGGTACCCTGTATGTATATAAGGCTGCACTATGTTATGTATCCCTATTTATGTATTATCACAATGTTTTAGTGTATGCTTTCGAGCGTAAGACGCGGTTGGACTGAACGACAGCTCGATATTCAAATCGGCGCGTAAAATTGTATGGAGGATTTGAAGTGCTTTTTTGATAAATATGTATCTTTATTGTAAACCAGTAACTTAAATATTTGGGACAGACAAATTGCAATATAACTATTTATGTTTCGTTTGAGCTGTTAATCGGATAGATTTCTACTGTTCTAAATTGTAATCTAAAATCACTTAATACGAGCTTACGTTTTTGCATTTTTCGTGTAAATTTGCGTAATTTTGTAGGCGAAAATATTAATTATTTAACGTTTATAACACGGAATAATTGTAAACACATTCATTGTTATGGTAAATGTATATTTTATATTTGTATTGAACAAAAAGTGTCGATTTTATCAACTTAACTGTGACCGCCTGTTTTGGCACATTTCGCTCAGCGCAGTCTTAAATAAATAGGTACTCAGTCTTTGAAGAAAGTGGAGTTGATGCTGCTTGATAGGTAATCTCTCTTATAACGATAGTCATGACTACGCTATCATCTTGTTTAGATATTACTATAGAACCATCTGTGCCTACGCGAATCTGATTCGTACTTACTTTACAGGTTTTTACTGATACAAAGGTAATTAAAAAAGGGACATTTTGCGAAATGGACATTTTGCGAAAGGGACATTTTGTGAATGAAACATTCTGAAAAAATTGACGTTTCGCGACCTGTAGACATTTTGACGAAGTGGACCTTTTTCGAACTAAGTCTGTCTGGCATTCCAACTCTTGAAAGATAATATGGATAGTAAAAGCATAGGTACTGTTATGTTTGTATCAGAGATCACAAGGGACTAAAAACGGTATACGGTACCGGCGTGGAATACCTACCGCTTTCAGTCCCATATAATGAACGTATGAGCAGCGTAGCCGCCGCGACTAGGATACCCAACCTTTTGTACAAGAAAATCTAAAAGAAGGCAATAAGCTTCAAAAATTTGTTAAGAAAACGTCAATAACGTTAAATGCTTACTGTTTCTTTTTCTAAAATACAGTTCTATTTTAATTCACTGATCTTCATATTTCTTGAAGAATTTCTAGAAGTAGATTTCATTCTAGCTCCAAATACCATAAGTACCAGGTCATGTAGGTGAACATTATTTTGTATACTTTTTTTTTTATAGAATAGTAAAAAGTATTAACGAGCGATATAAGTAACTACATACTGTTTTTAACAGTATGGTTGGATGGGAACCCTACAGTAACAGTATTCTAATTTATGCCCTAGAGACGGCGGTTCGCGCCTTTCCGCAAAGCTCGCTTGTACGCGGCGTTGTAGTTAGATATCTGCTGTAGGTGGGTACCTACATGTTTTTGGGCTAACGTTAACGTAGCGACATATTATAATGTTGTGATATTACTATGTTTAGTGGCCGATATAGCGAGCGTGCGGCGCCTCTTTTTCGTTTACGTAGCTTAGGTAGGTACAACGTGGCTCTCTTTTAGAAAAATTAGGCTAAAAATCATCAATACGACAATAAATATGTCTATCTAATTGCATATTATTATGTATGTAGGTATCTAGAATAGAGAGGGATCAATGAAATACCGTACATAAAATTACAGACAATATATTTTTGTGGATAAATATCTACATAACAATTCTCTAAATGTATTTGATATGATGCGATTAAAACAAATTAAATACGACGCTAATATAACAAAATAACGCAATTAGGTAAATATAATGAATAGATTTTTGCATCAATATTGGTAACATGATTAATTAGAAAACATAATAATAGGTATCACAAAACGAAACTGTTTCAGCTCTTGTCGACAAAGCTTTTGATTATAACCTTACTAAGGTAATAATATGAATGCCATCAGGCACAAAGAGTACCTACAGTAAAACAATATTTTGTATAATGAGAAATAATAACAATGATTACGATTACTTACCTAACAAAAACTCACTAAAATATCTAAATAGGTTCCACAGCATCGACGCGGGCGATGGCAGGCGCTCGAACACCCTGCCAGTCACCAGTCTCTGTGTATCGTTTATTAACCGCCATTAGCTGCTGGAAGTTGGCTTTTGCAAGTTTATGTTTGTTAGCAATTTTGTGAACCAATTCTTCATCATATACTTCTTCAGGAACTTCTAGTTTTAAATGAGCCTTCATTTCCTGCACAGTTACCAAAAAACAATTCCACGGTGACCAATCTTCGTTCACGTGCCACCTGCATAACCTCAATTCAGTAATGTCATTACACTCGCTGATTGCCGAATGTGAATGCCACAATTTCTCTACTATAAAGAAGATATCCTTCTCCTGTAGCACGAAGGCTAATGATCCCCAACATTTGCGTCGCCGTTCATCACGTTGCACAGATCTCAGAATAAATCTGAATGGAGTCATATCTATCCACAAGCGTTCGTGCACGTCTTTCCACGAGCAGGACTTACAAATGAGGAAACCAGTCATTCTTGTATTAAGTGGGAAGTCGCCGTATGGTTTCACTTGATGACATAATTCACACAAGTGCAATCTACTATTTTCCATTTTGTGATAATCTCTTTCCTCCTTAGCCTTGGTCACGCCTGAATTTAGTTCAGACGTTTCAATGAATCGAAATATGCTCCCTGCCACCCTGCGTCTAAGGAATTCTAATTGATGGGCGTTATATCTTCTGACAAGCAGATCGCATTCTTGATCCAACAGTGTTATAATTTCCTCGGCTAAAGGATGACGAAATTCTTGTAAAGCAAATTTCATGTCGACCAGAAGCTGCATACGTTCCTTTACATTCATATCATTACGTAGAAACGAGTTATAAAGTTCTTTCAGCTTTCTAGCTTTCTGTATTTCAATCGTTTCCATCGTTATTATTTTACCGCTACGTCCGTACCAAGCTACTGGTTTCGATATTTCTTCTAAAAATCGTTGTTGTTTTTGTTTTCGACTATCTTCTTTTACTTTTACTCTGTAGTCTTCAATGCATCGGAGCAGTTCTACTTCTTTGTCTAGAAGCAACGTAAATTCGGCTATTTTTGGACCCTTCGCGTGTAATTGTGATATCCTTGCTATTTCAGCGTGTTTCCAACGGTCAACCTGTGTAAATTAAACATAATCAATCGGTAAATTACATGAATTCTTAGAATGCTGGAATTGGTAGTGACTTGGCTAATAGAATTTTATCATCAGGTCATATTCATAGTCAATCCTCGGTATTACAGGACAGCTCATCACCAGTTAATTTAGTTATATTACACGTTGACGAAGCTGAAATAGAACGTATTATAATAAATCTACGCGAAAACTGTGCAGTGGGTTGGGATGGCATCTCCTCTAAAATATTAAAATCCTCATTGGCCACTTTAGGACCTGTTATTACCTACATCTGCAATCTGTCAATAAATACTGGTATTTTTCCTTCAGCTCTGAAAAAAGGTGTTATAACTCCCGTATACAAGAGTGGAAATAGAGACAGCGCCAATATCGGTACTACCTGCACTTTCTAAAGTTCTAGAAAGAGTTCTAAATAACACATTAGTCAATTTCTTACAACAAAATAAGATTATCTCGGCAAACCAATTCGGTTTTCGCGCGGGAGTGTCTACAGAAAAAAACATAGATACTCTATAGTAAAAAACATAGATAATAAGCGCTAATGTGTTGGGATATTCCTAGATCTATCAAAAGCCTTTGATACTGTCTCTGTGCCTATTCTTGTATCAAAACTGGAAAAGTCGGAGTAAGAGGTATAGCCTTGGAAATTTTTAAAAATTACCTGACTGGACACACGCAGTGTGTGAATATAGGTGATTTACCAGCGGAGATAAATCGCTCCTGCATGGGGTGCCACAGGGCAGTATTTTGGGCCCAACTCTCTTTCTAATATATGTAAACCAATTTTGTCAACTAAAACTGCCAAACTGCGAGGTGATTGCATATGCAGATAATACCGCTTTAATAATATTTGGTAAAGATTGGGCTGAAACTAAAAGTAATGCTGAAGCAGGGCTTAGAGTAGTAATAGATTAGCTTTACAGAAATCTTCTTACAGTTGACCTACAAAAAACAAAGTTTATAATTTTCAAATTCGGCATCGTATAGTCCACCGCAAAATTTCGTTTTGAGAGCACATGCGTGTCACTTTGTTACTCTTGGAAATGATTGCTCATGCGTTACATTGTCTCGAACCACTTAAATTAAATATCTAGGGGTGCAGATAGATCAACGTCTAACCTGGCAACCACATATAAAGTCACTCGCTTCTAGAATAAGAAAAATAATCTACATCCTTAAAAAATTGCGTCAATCAGCAAATGCACACACGCTAAAGATGGACTACCTTACAGTATGTCAATCTCTTCTAACATACTGTGCTGTGGTAGGTATGGGGAGGAGCATCAAAGACCGTATGTCTAGAACTCGAAAGAGCCCAAAGGGCAGTGCTGAAGGTTATGGCATCGAAACCGTTTTGATACCCCACTACTGACCTCTATAAAGAATGCCAAGTTCTTACTGTTCGACAACTTTACATCCTTCGCACTGCATTAAGAAATCATAAGACGTTGACATATAGACCGGAACAATTAAAAGATAAACGCAGAAGCCATACCTACTGTTTGTAAAGTAGTAAAGCACAGAACGACTGCTGCGAGCCACCAATACTACGTCTTGAATGTACGCCTATACAATAAAGTCCATAAAACTTTGGGTATTCACTCACTGATTAACAGGGAACTCAAATTTAAGGTGACAAAATGGTTGATGTCACTTGATTATGCCTGCACTGAAACTCTTCTAAATAGTATGTTTTGCACACAATGACCCATTTCAACATCGCTCTCCCAATATATATTAAACAATCACACATGCGCGTCTACATACCCTAACATTTAAACATATACATAAACGCACGAGTACACACACTCACACATATAACACACAAGAATCTATGTACCTACATTGTGTCTTATCTGGTATGGAAAATAAATTATTATTATTATTATATTACAATACTTAGTTATATGGGTCATGATCATAGGGGATATTAGAAATACCTACGTATACCTAGATACTTAGTAAAGTACCTACAATTGGTATCAGTCATAGTTGACACTACTCGTACTCAGGTAAAACAAAACATACCTACTCAAAATAAAATTTTGCTTTTGTTAATCGCAAAAAAACGAAATAAGTACCTAGATATGCTATAAGTACCTACCTTACCTAACAAGTACCTATCTATAAGTACACTGTTTAACTACATAGATTACATATAGGTATTCTGTAAAAAAACTGCTTACCTAAATATGTCGCAGATATGGTGGCGGATCATAGATACCTACTATAAGACTTATACATGTTATGTACACTCTTCAATAATTACGGGTAGAAACACGTTGCGAGGGTTGTCATAATATGACCGCACACTTTGTAGTCGTTAGTGACAATGCATTATCAATTATAATTGAACATGATTGATAATTATCAATCATGTTTAGACGCAGCTCAATACAGTGAAAACTTTTGGCAGATACTACACTCGCGTGCAAGTAAATCGACTCAAGGCTCAAGTGCGCATAAAAAGTGATATAACTTAAAAATGCCTTATTTTACCTCTATATAATGTTTTACATAATTATAGCCTAGTAATTAGGCTTTAAAATGGTAGCATAATTTCAGTAATTTAAATAAACACATGTCCTTAGAATGCAACTGAACGCAACCTCCCATAAACTGCTCTGCGCTCTATACACAACTTGCGCGACACAACCCGCTATAAAAACCCCCTGTAATCGTTTTTTCTTATCAGTCGCTCACTAGACGTTGACCTGAACACATCTCTGCAAATTGAAGTCGTCATTTGAAGAAAATTATGGATACAACACCTGAAGAAGCCGCTCAAGTCGTTGCCCTGTTGCAAGAAGGGTTGAACCAGCGAGAAGTCGCTCGTCGGTTGAATATGAGTCAGTCTGCTGTCTCGAGAGTGTACAGGAGGTTTCAAGAGAGTGGTGCCTTCACTCGGCGGCCTAATACCAGCCGACGCCGGTGCACCTCGGCGCGTGACGACCGGTTTTTGGTCTTGACCTCTCTCCGAAATCGACACCTTACCGGCGTGGATGTGCAGCAGGAGCTACGTCAAGTTCGCGGAGTAACTGTCAGTCAGTGGACAGTTAGAAGAAGGTTGAAGGAAGCTAACCTTACTCCGAAAAGACCCGCTACAGGCCCGAAGTTGACCACAGCCCACCGTCAAGCACGCCTTCACTTTGCTCGAGAGCACTTGGATTGGAGCATAGAGCAATGGCAGTCGGTCCTGTTCACAGATGAGACGAGGATGTGTCTCCATGGCAGCGACAGGAGAGGTCGGGTGTACCGGCGTCCTGGTGAACGGTTTTCACAGTGCTGCTTTGTTGAAACCGTTGCATATGGTGGCGGTTCTTGCATGATGTGGGCTGGAATTTCCTTAGAAGCAAAAACGGACCTTGTTTTCGTTCCTGGGGGAGGCTGGAGAGGAGGTCTGACCAGTGATCGTTACATTGAAAATGTTCTACTGGATCAAGTTGTCCCTTATCAAGGCTTTATTGGGGATAATTTCATCTTGATGCATGACAATGCCCGATGTCACACTGCTCGGGCCACACGTGAGTTCCTGAGTGAAGTTGGAATTCACACTATGGATTGGCCAGCGCTCAGCCCCGATTTAAATCCCATTGAGCACATATGGGACGAGCTCAAAAGTAAAGTTAGGGCGAGGAATCCAGCTCCGACAAACATCAATGAGCTCAAGACTGCGTTGGTAGAAGAGTGGGGCCGAATACCACAATCATCAATTAAAAAGTTGATAAGGTCGATGAAGAATCGCTTGAGAGCAGTGATCAGGGCTAGAGGAGGGAACACCAAATATTGACACGAATAAATTTTTTATCTTATGCACATTTTGTTTCATTTATACCCAATAACCCCCATACTGTGAAATTGTATGAATTTTCAAAATTTTTTACAATATCTTTGACATTCACCTTTTTTACTAACCTACTGAATCGATTTTCATGCAACTTACATAATTTTAAAGCTCAATTACTAGGCTTTAATTATGTAAAACATTATATAGAGGTAAAATAAGGCATTTTTAAGTTATATCACTTTTTATGCGCACTTGAGGCTTGAGTCGATTTACTTGCACGCGAGTGTAGTTACTTTACAATACATTCGATAATTTAATTGAATATGAATATTAAGTAAACTTGCCAAATTACATAAAACGGAATCTAGCTTAAATTACTTTACTATCCATACATGCGTTACTTATATCTTTATTAAAGAAAAATAATTAGATAGGTAAATAAGCAAAAGAGTATTGAGTATTGAGAGGTTTTCTTACCATTGCATATAGCTGATCGAAGTCTTCACGCGTTTTGGGGAAAGTTCTAGTTATAAGATCCCGCCGTAAACGTTTTTCCATTGCCTCTCGTTCCAGCCTGTCCTCCTCCTTCATCCTTGCGATTCTTTCCCTGCCATTTATTATTAAACATTTCACAACATGATTTATTTAAAAGACAACTCATGCACTAGGAATAATTCCTGCGTCTCAGGGAACTTAACAAACATTCAAGCAACGGATACAAAAATCATCAAGACTCATCAACTATTTGTGGAGAATACAATTTTTTGTCTCGTGTTCATCGAACCCACAATACTCGGCGCAGTAGTCAATGTCAAGGCGACCATAACGGAAACCGTGCAGACAATCCTTACGATTAATTGATTACCTATAATCTCATCATCATCATCATCATCAGGCTATAATAGTCCACTGCTGGACATAGCCCTCCCCCAAAGAGCGCCATAGCGCCCTGTCTTCAGCTTGCCGCATCCAGCATCTGCCTGCAGTCTTTCGCAGATCGTCATCCCACCTGGTCGGAGGGCGTCCTACACTAAGTTTTCCGAGTCGCGGTTTCCACTCAAGAACACGCTTACCCCAGCGGTTGTCGGTTCTTCGCGCGATATGGCCAGCCCACTGCCACTTCAGCTTGCTAATCTCACACATCATAAAATATTTATGTACTTATATCGAAACTTAAACGTCATTATAAAAAAATATTAGTGGTTTAACTATGAAGTTGCCGTTTATGTCCTACATCTAATTTCGTGTTTTCTGTACAAGATGCAATTAGTTAATTTAAAAATTTCATTTATATTTCGAGAATAGATTATGTATATTACTAATAACATGTATTATTAATAATAAATATCATTAACCTTTTATACTATTTGTATTTAAAGTCATATCGTTTAGTATCTGCCCTTAGTCGTTGTTTCAATTAGTCATAATTTCACGATGGTTGATGATTTTGTTAATTTAATACAAACCATAGAGGCTTCAATACATGTAACGATAAATGAAAACAAAATTATTCGAAATGGCCATTCAAAAATATTGATGAAATAGTAGAAGCCTGGTTACCGATTTTCGTCATACAAAGCGTCATATTTAAACTCCTATTATAGGTGTACCTATTAATGGCATTAATCCACTAAGTAGGTATAATGAGCAGGATAACAATTAAATGATTATTAATTGCCAACCCATTTGACGACAGATAGCATATAGTGAGGTGATATATACATAATTCTTTTAAAAATCTGTTTACTTTAGTCTCTTCATATTCGCCGTAAGTTGAAGACGTTTTTGAACACTGGGACTTTTTTGTAGGATTGGGGTCTCGACTGGCATTCCAAATAATATGATATTATAACTCAATCACGCCGGACCTATTTAATAAGTAAAAAAGTATTTTACTTTTAGTCTTGCGTTAGCTGTTAGTTTAGGTCCGTAGTGGTTAGCGATTGAACCTATTTGATTCTCTAATAATCAAATACTGATACCTTAACCATCCTGGTACTGACGCTAAACAAATATTAATACTTTTATGCCATACTAAGGCTTTAATATCTGTTAAGCCCTCAGTATGGCCATCCATATGTAGGTACATGTTATTGGGGAGACGGATTAACTTAACTAAGAACTTAACAAGTTAACTGATGCCTTACGCCTCTCTCTCTGAAGGGACAGGAAGTGGTGAATTACACCATATATCACCAATTATGATTTCATATCCATAGTAGGGGAACCTATTGACAACTATCAGACACAGTTTCAGGCGTCAATCTGCTACTAAGAAGTTATTTACAGAAAAATCATATAACACATTTCCCGATCTGTGAATCTACAGAAAATTTCTTCACAAAAATCCAATAAGACTTATACTCCATCCGAAAATCAAATCCAAAACCCTTCAATCAATAATACACCAGATGTCCGGTAAGCGCTTCAAAAACGAGCCGAAAAATAAGAGCACTAATACGGTTGTGCTCTTATTTAAAATTAGTATGATCCAATCATAGCCAACATTATGACGTCAAAATGCCGCAGTGTGCGTTCAAAAATTGTGCAAATAACCACCGTGACACCGAGATTTTGGAAGCAATATCTTTTTTTCGGTAAGTTTATATCATTAAGTATTTTTCATAAAGTAAAAACCTAATTAAATACTAAATATGAATCAATTACCAAATATTATGATTGTTTGACCAACGTTTGCGAGAACGCGCCAACTATTGTAAATTGTTATTACTATTTTTGGCACTTTGTAATTTAGACTTTAAAACATGCGTATAAGATTAAAATTGTTTTAATGTGATTTGAGCAGCGAACAAAGGTCGTAAAAATTAATTGCTTTTTGTACATAGCTATGTGAATGCAACTTTAAGTATTGGATTTAAGGTTGAATTTGCATTAATGTATATTTATTTCAACTAGAATTCTTAGAATTACCTACACTCACAATTGGCGACAGTTTTAAAGAGGACTTTTGTATAGGATTGTGTATCTAGTCTATTATTGATCGAAGCCAAAACCTCATGAATAGCAGCCGCATTCATTACCGCTGCGCCCGCGCCACCGAGGCAAATGACTTTCACAAGGTGTGAATACTTACATGCATTCTTTTAACCACCTTGACACTTTTTGTCGGAACTGATGGTGTCTAAATGCCCGTTGTATGACGGTCGCGTAGTGCACATGGTTCAGTCGCGCAATCATCTCATCGTACGTCTCATAAGGCTGAGGGTCAAGTATTCGGTCGGACACGCTCGGGATGTAAGCGTGTACACAGTTCATTTGAGTCGCACGACTGTAGGTTGTATCCTGAAACGATATTAAAGACCTTGACTTACCAATTTGAATAAATTTACACATTTATGTTCTTTTGCGAGTATATAATTTACCTAGGTATATGAATGTTTTTTATGGTAATGTAAACTTGTAAGATACATAGATGCTAAGACTTATTGTTGTTACTTAGACTTATGCGTCATTTGCGAAAGGTAAGCAAAGGCGAGGAATAATAATAATAAATTTATTTGCATAAACTGTGGTGGATACAAAGATGACAAAAATACAAAGAGCACTTAACACATTTCGCCATATCACAATAGCATGCAAATGTTGAATGAGTACAATTTATAGAATTCAAGGTTTCATTTACACAATTTTAAAGATTAATTAACACAATGTATTTCTAAAATGATAAGACTGTGAGGCAACTTTTTTTGGAAAGTCATTAACAGAATAAAAACTTTCTTCAATCAGCCATTTTTTTAGTGCAGGCAAAATTTATTGTAAGGTTGTTTTACTATATGCTCAGCTATCGCGTTAAAAATAAGTTGTGCCATATACACACAACTTAATAATAATAAGCAGAATGGATGTCATTCATCCATAACCATATTTGCAAATTCATTGAATCACCACACACTATGCCAACATTCATTACACATGGAGTCACTTATATATTACCGAAAGGCTCGGACCCAAAAAACGCCGCAAACTTCAGATCTATCACATGTCTTCAAACTATATACAAGATTATCACAGGATGCATTAGCGAAATCATTTACATCCATTTAGAGCAGTACCTACATCATTTTAGCAGAACAACAAAAAGGTTGTTAGAAAAATAGCCAGGGCTGTAAAGAGCAGATAACCCTTTATTGACTACCGCACCGATAAAAATTCAACGAAGCATATTTCAGGGAGATGCGCTTAACCCCCTATGGTTTTGTATAGCACTCAACCCATTGTCAGAACTAATTAATAATTACAATATAGGATTTAAAATAAAATGTAATAACTCGTTTCACCTTCTTTCACACTTACTTTACATGGATGACATCAAAATTTATGCAACAAACAACACAGAACTTACAAAACTAGCCGATATTACACAAACATTCTCGACGGACAACCGAATGCAGTTTTATTTGGAGTTGATAAGTGCAAAATACACTCTGTAACTCGAGGGAATACTGAACACAATATATATATATATTCTTAATACAGATGAATAAATAGAACCCATGAACGAACACAGCACTTACAAATATTTAGGTTTTTATCAATCCAAGCAAATTCAGCAAAAACAAACAAAATTAGAGCTAACTAATCAATTCAAAGTAAGACTAAGAACCCAGTTTAATTCTCGCAATATCATAAAGGCAATCAATACCTATGCAATACCTGTTCTTATCTATTCCTTCGGTATTATAAATTGGTCTCAAAGTGATTTAATTAAATTACAGCGCACAATCAACACACACATGACAACCAACGGAAAACATCATCCCAGATCATGCATACAGCGTCTTACACTGCCATGCCAAAGTGGAGGAAAAGGCCTCATCGACATACAAAACTTACACAATAACCTAATAGACAAATTTCGCAAATTATTTCCAAAGCTGAACAATCTCAACTTCACAAATAGTTAACGAATGCAGATAAAACACTAACCTCCCTTAATCTATTGAATAGAAATATACAGCCAAAATGATTGAGCAAAGAGCAGAAAATAGTTCTGTGAACACAAAAGTCTCTGCACGGGAGACATCTCGCTGATCTCGGCAAGGAACACGTCGAACGAATGGCTACGGCGCGGAGAGCTCTTTCCGGAGGCAGAGGCTTTTGTGATCGCTATTCAGGAACAAGTAATAGACACCCGAAATTACCAGAAACACATAATCCGTATACCTAACCTTCCCAATGACTTATCTAGACGTTGCCATAGTAGTTCTGAAACTATTCAACACATAACTGGTTCATGTAAATCCATAGTACAAACTGATTATAAGCATAGACACGATCAAGTTGCAGCAATACTTCATCAGAACCTAGCACACAAATATTATTTTATTGACAAAAAACTGCCTATTACAAATATAAGCCTAGTACTGTTTTAGAGAAAAAGCCTTTAAAATATACTGGGATAGGTCCATTATTACCAACAAAACCATACACTACAATAGACCAGACATAACTATACTAGATAAAACCAAAAAACTGTTTTCATTATAGACATCGCAGTATGTAACACACAAACATAATCTCCTCACTACGCACGCGGAAAAAATGTCGAAGTATGTTGATCTAAATCAACATACTTCGACATTTTTTCCGAATTAAAAAGGCAATGGCAGGTAGACACCGTTAAACTCATCCCTATTGTCATGTCTACAACCGGCGTAGTCCCTAAGACCCTTCTACATAGCTAGAGCACACTTGACATGCCGAAATCTACAATCACACACTCATACAAAAAGCCGTTCTTCCCTCACACGTAAATTTCTTGCATCAACTACTGCTTAACTTTTCCCCTCTGCCACACTTGGCTAAGGCACGTGTGTCAGGTGTTTACCCCTTTGAAATAAAAGGGAGTCTAAATCTTCACTAATATTATAAATTCGAAAGTAACTCTGTCTGTCTATCTGTCTGTCTGTCTGTTACCTTTTCACGGCTAAACCACTCAACCGATTTAGACGAAATTTGGTACAGATATAGTTTAAAACCAGGGGAAGGACATAGGCTACTTTTTATTCAAGTAGGTACCACGCGGGAGGAGCCGCGCGCAAAAGCTAGTATAATAAAATAATAATAAACCCCTCTGGGACAGTCGTTATCCCATCATGAGACTAACGCGATATCGGAGGGCACAGTACACTAGCTTTTAAACTACCACCTTTGACTTGTGATATAAACAAAAAATTTATCACCAGGTTAAATAAAAGCGCACAAACCGCAGGGCAGTTTGTGGCGAGCTGAATGTGACTGCCGACACTGCGGTCCTGAATGCCTCAGAGAGTCGGTTAGGGCCTCGTCCCCGGCTTGCCGATACTGTTTGGCTGGTGTGGAACTTCAAGAGCGTCCGTAGGAATCTCAACTCTGGCTTGTCTTGGTCGGCCGGTTAGAAGGGGGCCGCTAGAGCTATATGCTTGGGGGTGGAAGTGTCATTTTTAAGGGCATAACTACGGGGAATCCCGCTCCGGGTCTCCGTTGTCACGAGACCCGTGACGGTGAAACCGGCGCCGCACGCTCAACACCCCTAGCCACTCGCACCAGTGTTGCCCTCTGCTGCTGGCTTGTATGCCTATGGTGACAATTCAGGGGGCCCATCTAGTAAGTTGGCGAGTCACCGTCTGCCCATTGCATTGATGCTATTTGGGTATTCAGGGCAGACGCCGTTTTTCATCCATAGTTACCAATATACCGGTCCACCAAACACCCATACCCATAGCCTATATATTAGAATCCATACGTAGCAATAGTATTAGGCCTGCTGCGGCTAGTGCCTCTGTCGGTATTCCATCCCACCTTTGATTAAAACTATCGAAGGGCCTCTTCACGTTGGACCTATGTCTCCGTGTAAGCCTCCCAAAGGCCCAGGTATTTTCTAATATAATATGTTAGAAAATACCTGTGATAAGAGAAACATAATATGTAATAACTTTATTTCCAAGAATATGGTGATATACAGGTTCTTAAATTAAATATTGTTCAGCATATTCTGCCATTACAGGCGTGCAAATATAGATTCTTTAAACATCAAACTTATTTATTACTTTCTTAGTATTAACATGCAATTGCAGTAAATTATAGCTAACATTTATTTATATTCCACAGATAAGATATAGACAGAGTCATATTATTATATTGATAATGTCAAAAATGAAAAGTCATAAATATTGAAAAATAATACAAGATTTGTCCTTCTAGTTTGATGTCACACACTTATAGTATTCTATATAATTATTATTTATAGCATAAAAACATTTTAGTTATTTATTTTTAATTATCTTTGATGTCAAAAGGATATTATTGAGAGGTGAACTTATAAAGAATATTACATATTATGTACCTTTTAGTCCTTGCAAACCTTTTAAATTATTTATTTAATCAAATTATTATTTTGTCCTCTATGTATTCATTAACGTGATAATAGATTTTTCTTGTAGTATTTTGTATAGCTTTCTGCGAGTTTTCTTTCGTGTGAGTGGTAAGTTTTTAAGACTATCTGGAAGATTGTTGTATAATTGTATAGCCATGCAATACCTATGTGTTTCTCTTGAACAGTTTTAGTTTAATTTGAGGCTGTTTAAGCCTGTTTTTGTGTCTCGTCTGACTATTTTCCATATCTCCCAGTTTTTTAAATAGATGTGGATATTTTTTAACAAAACTTAAACTGTTTTTTAACAAACTTACTCTAATCGAGGTATCCTACGGCGTACGTATCGGCATAAAATTAACCAGAACTGTTTTTAAATAGTTCTGGTTAATTGTACGTTTATTGTTACTATCTTTAACTTCGAACAATTCTAAATTACATTTAACAAATTTCGCCGCTTCATAAATATATATACGAGTATTAGGCACAGTTAAATGACTTTCTGCTTTAAATATTTGCCTACATGAATCAGACCACTGCATGGTAAATATTGCACGGATGCAAATAATGCCTAGATTTTAAAAAGATAATCTGTATGTGAGCCCTTTGCACGATGCTGGCATCTTTTTTCTGCTTAGTTCACGCTTATCACATTTCTTATCAATCCTTGCCGGCTTAGGATACCAATTCTTTCTAATTTTCTTAACCTAGCCATTCTCTATAATGGCTTTGACTTAGTGCGAGAATTTTCACCTATGTAATCTGCCCTTGCCGACTGTTCCGTTCATATTTCCCTTTTATTCGACTTTGGTTGTTAATCTTCTGTTCATTCTTTGCACACATCCAAATCACCAAGAACAAATCCTAACTAATATTATAAAAGCAAAAATGAGTTTGTTTGTTTGTTACCTTTCACGCCTAAACCACTGAACCGATCATCCTGAAATTTTGCATATACGTTGTCAGGTGTACAGAAACGGACATAGGCTACCTTTCATCCCGAAAAAAATTACTGTTCCCGAGAAAAACAACAAAAACATTCGTATGATAATAGATGGCGCCACGTGTCTTTCGAATCATGATTGAATTATATCATTATACAAGCAGAGTACAACCTGAATTGATTGTCAAATTCTAAATTAACGCGAGGGAAGCCGCGGGCAAAAGCTAGTAATTTTATAATATCGTGTATGATATGAACCGAGATATTAAAAACACTGAAGAATTTATTTAAGTTATATATTGTTTATTTATTTTATTAAATTAATTCCTAATATGTAGCGCATTTTGGTATAAATAATTTAAAAAAATATATTTTCTTTGTTATTATTGTGCGTTAAGCGTGTCTTATAAGTAAGGAGTACCCTATGCAAAATGTTTGCTTATTTGTTTGTGTAATTTTGTATATATTCTTTGTAGGAGATTCCTAATAAATAAATAAATAAACTGGCGATGCGCTTTCCCGCTGCGCTATCCCTGCAGTCATTTTGTGCAAACAGGAAATGTAAAACACAATAACGTACCCTACTATGAAAAAATCGACCCCGGGATATGACGGTTCACCGTCTACCTTGCATAGGTGGGTACTAATTCAAAACTGTATCCAATATACTAGATTTTGCCCGCGGCATCGCTCGCGTAAATAATAATAATAATAATATTCTATTCTATTCTATCACATACACACAACACCATCTAGCCCAAACTAAGCAGAGCTTGTACTATGAGTACTAGACAATGGATAAACATACATATATCCTTTTTTTTTGTAAATACATACATATTATACATAGAAACACCCAGACCAAGACAAACATCCAAGTTCATGCACACAAATGTTTGACTTGTGCGGGAATCGAACCCGCGACCTCAGGCATGGCAGTCGGTTCGGTTACACTAACCACTACGCCATCGAGTCGTCAAATGTAAGTTAGCTTTTTTTTAGTGGGTATACCAGAATGGGGAGTCCCACACGCCCCGCCGGTACCGTCCCCTAGCCGGCGGATAGTGCATCAAGCATTTTTCCTGGGTAACAAAAAAAAAAAAAAGATTAAATTAGTAACAATACTTTTTTTCTGAATAAAAGGACCCATATGTTCTTTTCTTTTCCCCTGACAACGTGTATGCGAAGTGTCATGATGATCGGTCGAGTAGTTAAGGCGCGAAAGCATTACAAATAAACAAATTAATAAAGTCACATTCACTTTATAATATTAGTTAGTATTAAATTATTATTTACTAGCTGTGCCCGCGACTTCGTCCGCGTGAAAATTTGTATAAAATGTTATACCCATTTTGCTGAATGGCACGCCTTTGAAACAGGTTCATAGCTTTAAATACCTGGGGCATTGGGTCACGGAGACATTTAATGATGATCTAGATTTAGAAAGAGAGCGTAGGGCACTGTGTGTTAGGGCTAATATGCTGTCCCGCAGGTTTGCTCGTTGCACTAATAGTGTAAAAATAACTTTGTTCAAAGCATATTGTCACTCCTTATACACGTGCAGCCTGTGGACAAAGTATACCCAGGGAGCGTACAGGGCCCTACGCACTCAGTACAACAACGCCTTCAGGGTGCTGGTGGGGCTGCCTCGTCATTGCAGTGCATCGGGGATGCTGGCTGCGGCTGAGGTGGATAGCCTCTCGGCCATTATTAGAAAGCGCATAGCATCTCTGATTGGGCGGGTACGGAGTAGCACCAACAGCATCCTGAAGGTGGTCTCGGCGAGGCTGGAAGCGGACAGTGGTATTATGCAACACTGGACTCGCTTCCAGCTCGTCAAAAACACTAATATTAATTATAATCACTAACCCTATCTGTAGTACTAATATAGCTTGTAAGAATATATTGTCACTAACACTCTATGGACTTGTTTCCGAAATAAAAACATTTTTTTATTTTTTTTATTTATATGTTTTAGGACAGAACTTCTGTGTAAACGATGTTAGATGTGGAACCATTGGGGACGTACACATACAGATCTTGGGGATTGCTAACGCGAGACAATGCGACATAGAGTGAGTCATGAGTAAAACAGCCCGTACTGAGATCTACACCTGCAACGTGTAATCTCTGACCTTGCGCTTTATTTATTGTCATTGCATTACATAAACTTACTGGGAATTGAACGCGCTTAAAACTGAACGGATAATTATTTGGTAAGATGGGGATTCTCGGAATAAAAACTATTTCACCGGCGCTACATCCTGTTAAAATTTCGGCTTCAATTAAGTTACGTTGCAAGATTTTTACTTTAAGTCTAGTTCCGTTACAAAGCCTAGGTGGACTTAAATTTCTTAGTAAGATTATGGGAACGCCCACTTGTAAAGAAATTTTATGGGCTGGAAGACCAGGTGTGCGTCAAGAATTAAGAAACTCTACTGGATAGTTAGTAACGTCGTCTTCTGCTGTGACATTGTGAATAGACGTATATTCAACACTTTCACCGTTAATTTGCCTTAGCATCTCAGAATTAATAGCCGTTGCTTGGGCGTTTCGAGGCGCCAAAATTGTAAGTTGCAGCTTTTTTTTTTACTTGGTCTATGTATTGGCTATGTACTTGGGCTATATATTATGAAACGGCAGGCCACTATACGAAAAGACCTACCCTAAGGTCACCACTAAAAGAAATCCCCTAGCCGCTGAGGACGACACGTTTGTTTGCTCGGCAAGCACGTAGCGATCGAGCGTTGGACTCAGGCGCGGCTAGTGCGAACCAGTCGGTCGCGCGAGGCACAGAGTTGTCTCTCGGGTGCTTGCCTGCTTAGCAAGTAAGAATCATAGCTAGATTGACTCGGGCCTTACTCGGCTTGTAGGCCTATTTGGGTAGGCGTACGGACGTACGTCGGGAAGTGAGCGTGCCTTATACAGCTCCGGTACCATACTGGAGATATGGGAGGCAGCTTCTCCGTCAGCTTCAGCGAGGTTTTCGTTAGCATCTCTTAGGAGTTGCGAGTGGTGAGCGGCTTTATTGCTCCGGTACCTATCTGGAGAATAGGTAGTGTCACTTGGGCACGAGGTAGCTCGCTTACGAGAACCGAATCTCTGAGGATAGGGTGGAGAGACGAGATTTGGGGACAAGACCTGTCTATAACTGGTCCCGGAAGGTGCTTTCGGGCGCTGGAAGGTACAGCGGCTCTGCCTAATATTACCGAGAGGTTGGGTGTAGGCGGAACGCTATATCATAAACTGGACTAGTCGTAGAGGAAGGGTGGTATCCCTTCCCCCCCCCCCTCCCCAGAGGGGAGACGGAAACGACACAGAGGCGCGCGTGGGAACATGCACGCCGCCTCTCGGACCTGGTGCTGAACGGATGGCGAGCAGGCCCACAAAGCCCGCCACCCCCAGGTCAGACCTTAGGGTGGCTGGAAGTCGTCTTGCGCCCTCCGGCGCCTGGCTCTGCGGTTGAAGAGAGGGTTTGAACGCTCCCTCTCCCGCTCCGCCGCCTCCTTGATGGAAATCACTTCCTCGGCGAGGCGACGGCATTCCACGACCTCTCGCTCCGGATCATAGACTGAACTATGGCCGGGAGCGAGAGGGCAACAAATCCAACTGCCGCGACCAACTCACGGCGCTGCGATGCCCAGGCGGGGCAAACCGCCAAAGTGTGCAGCGCCGTGTCCTCAACAACGTCGCGGCAGTCGCCGCAGTGGTGACAACTGGGCGTCTCTTGCCGGCGTATACGACACAGGAACTGGCTTAAACAACCGTGGCCAGTCATTACCTGTGTCAGCTGGAAGATGAGGGCGCCATGCCGCCTTTCCAGCCACTCCTCAAACACGGGACTTACCGCCACGATCGTGGCGTGCCCGATAGCCATGCAGCTGTCTGATTTATTGTATCTTATCTTATGTGTGGGGGCCAGTCAGTGCAGACCGGCGACACTTCGACCCAGTGGGATCTTTTGTGTCGCTGATTTATTGTAGGTGACCCATATACTGATGAAATTAAAATTTGCAACGATGGAACCATACAATATAAACTATCTGATAAAATTACCTTAATTTCTGCTCGCTGCTGAAAAGTACCGTCTCCTATTTTAGAGTAAACCGATTTTAATGAAATAAAGACTAAATGTTACCCGAGGATATTCTCTATAGTGTTCTTACTGAGTCTGTCGTATTAACTTTATACTTTAGGCGTGATGAAGTAGCAAACAAACAGACAGACAGATTTTTCTAAAATGATTGAAATGTGTTCAGTTAATTATTCTGAGTCCCCTTAATTCATTTATTTCGCAATATTCTAAAATGTACAGACACGTGAAATTTAGAGTTTTATTCCTATTGCCCAAAAAATACCAAAATCGAAGCGATTATTATCATATACATATACCGACTCGGTTTTGTATTAATCAGTCAATAGTTGTAAATAATAAAAGTTATAATAAACAAATTTAAAAAAAGTAAAAAATCGGATTACAACATTTAATTAAATTATATTTCTAGGACAAAGAGCGGTTGTTGAAAGCCAGCATGTCATACAACGGCGGTATCGCGAATTAAAAAATGACGTCATTTGCACAGTGCCATCTATCGTGATATGTATAAATCATTACGTCGCGTCTAGTACTAAACACATATTACTAACAAATTAGAGATGTCATTGTCAATTAGTAAACATTCAACATTGTCTTAGAATTAATTATTATTTCTTATTATAACAAAAATTAAGAAATTTATATTCCATCCGTATTTCCGGCTTTCTATATACGATCCTGATCTGTAATCACAATCTATGAACTTAAATTTAAGCAAATCTCAACTTTATTTGTAAACTATTACGGCGGATCTAGTACAGTACGATCACATCGCCTACATTAAAATTTAATTTAACTTCAAATGCTCATAACTTTTGATAGAGAAGACCGATTTTAATGAAATAAAGACTAAATGTTACTTGAGGATATTCTTTAGTGTTATTACTGAATCTGTCGTATTAACTTTGTACTTCAGGCGTGATGCGAGAACAAACAAACAGACAGACAGACAGACTTTTTTTAAAATGATTAATATGTGTTCAGTTAATTATTCTGAGCCCCCCTAAATCATTTGTTTTGCAAAATTCTAAAATGTACAGACACGTGATATTTACAGTTTTATTATATGTATAGATAATTCAAGTAAATTTCTTTACAATTTCAAAGCTTCCTATACTTTGACACTCAAACCTATCAATTGTGTTAATAAACTGATGCCAGTCAGTATCAATGCTAAAAAAAGACTTTGTTTTTATAACTATAAATCTTAATACTTTCCACACATAGCATCATTTCCATTACCAATAAAATTAACGCTTTTCATCTTTGAAATATCTTTTGTTATTCTAAAATGCACCTTATTTAAGGTCGACAAATCTTACATTTGCATAAAGCTTAATAATGTGGTTTCACTAACTGCCCATCACTGTAGTAAGTACTTACGTATATCGTTTCTTTTTCCTCGGCTGTCTGTGTATCTCGACAGTTCTTCTTTTCTGGAGGCAATTTCTCTGGTTTCTGGGGTGTTTGTGTATAAGCATGATGGTAGATAGCACCTGTAAATCAGAGAAACAGTTTACTTACATAACACTCCTAGAAGTATATCGTCGAATAGCTACCTAGTCAGCCGCGATGGCTCAGTGGTAATGAATGCGACTGCTGTGCATGAGGTATCGGACTAGATTCCCGGACAGAGTGTTATCGGGTGTTTTAGAAATTCTCATAGGGCCTGGAATTGTGTCTGCTAGATGTCGTATGTAGATAGCCAGTGAAATTTCACTGTCTAGCTCTATATAAATTACATAAATACTCTTCAAATCAGTCTTCAAATCTCTTCTCAGTTGCAGTGTATTGGACATTTTTACAGAATAACTTAGATGTGATTATTGTTTCACCCGGGTATTAAACCCGTTTACGTTCTGTTATACGCGTGAGCGAAAACGTGAACAATGTGAAAGCAGAATGCACCTTTTGTTTAAATATGCATATGTAACAACTAACAAAAGATGATCAAATGCTTAAAGATTTTTTATATGTTGGGCCAACATATAAAAAATGGATGGCGCAAAAGATTTTGTTGTCATCTGATCACAAAAAAGATTGGCACCGTGTGGGATTCGGACCTACAACATTTGGCACGTGACAAGTGGCGAGGCGTAGTCAAAGTACTTGTGTTCAAATACTCTAAAAGCAAACTTTTTAACTTATGCACTAGTAGGTATTAGAACCATTTACTTTTATGATTAGTATTATACCTGTATGAACATTCCTGTATCCTCCCAAAAAGGGTTTCTTCATTGGCTTCGAAAATATTTCCACATTGATTTGTTTCATTGTGGTCCCAAAAGGAACCATGACACTTAAAACGTCATTGTAAGGGATTTCTTTATACAATTTGTCTAAATTCAATATCTCATGATTCTTTGTAATTATTTCAAGCTCAGCTATACCGTACTTGTCATAATCAAGGTCCATTAAAGCCATGCGATCTTTTAAAGGGTTCTCTCCTCTCAGCAAAGCTATGTTATCAGGCTCGATTCCGAAAAGACCACCCAAGTTTTGCTTTATCTCGAGTACTTTCAGTATAGAGTGGTACGATCGAGTGAATGTTGCACCTTGGTTCTTAACCTTAAACTTGATTGCTATAAAAGGCATAGCTTTCTTCTTCGGTAGAATTGCATGAAGTAACTCATGCACATAAGATTCCTTCGGTATGGCTGATAGAAAAAAGTCATCTGAATTCTTTGTAAATACATCGATAGTGAGATTTCCAAGTGCATCAGGCTTCAGCTCTGATAGAACACTAGTATCTTTGAGAACGTTTCTATTTTTAGTAAGTAGTAGATTATTATTTGACACACTTAATAATTTTGCTAGTTTACGTTTGACAAACTTAATAGCCGTTGTCGCGGGGAAGACTTTGTTGAACACTTCGTTTGGGTGAAGCGGTGCTTTGAAGGTGATCAGAATGTGACTGACGGGGCATTTGTACTCGTCAGTGTCTCTCACGACTGGTGCTGTTGGGTAACGAGACATGTTCTCGTCTCCCGACGGCGTGGTGCGTTTGTAAGGTGGGGCAGTGAGGAGTTTCTCCCGACCTAATTCGCACTGACACGCAATCGTTCCTCTTGCACTGTCCGGCCTCGGGGCTATACCCATCATTCTTTGTATATCCATCTTTTTGAATACGCTATTCACAACTCACTGATTCTGGGAAAATATATTTAGTAAATACAATTTTATAAAAACTTTATACAAGACAGTGGACATAACAAATAATGACGATTCTCTTTGTTTGTTGCTATGTTACTTCGGACAATGGTTGCTGGGCGACGAGAAACTCTTTAAAGAGGTGGTAAAATTATATCTATGACAATATTTCTGGTAAACTTGTATCCGTGATTCGTGCACAAAGCCGCTATTGCTATGACATGCTATAACAACTGTAAAATTAAGCTAGTTTGACGTGTATGTACTATGCAGTCGAAACATGTAGAAATCGAACTATTACAACTAGATTATGTAATAATATATAACTATTTACCTTAAAGTAAGAATATTCTAGAACTTTATTTTCCATGGATATAAAAGGGAATGAAATGTTTTATTTATTGCTTGAAAGACGTAAAATATAACAGATATAGGAAGCACAGCAGTAGTGTGAGAGGTCTCGGGTTCGATTCCTGGCTTGTCAAAGTGTTATTGGGTTTTTAAAACTTACATTTTGAGTAGATGTGAAAGTCTATATTTGTTCCTGGTTCACGTATTGGGACTCTCAAATTATGAGTGACGACATGTGGGTGAAATGGTTGCATATTAGAAAATCAAAACTTTTCTGAGCAAATTTCAAAAGAACAACGTACAAATCAATAAAGTTTAAAATAACGATGGTTATTTGATCAAAAGTTTAGCTGACCAGTCTGGAATATCAATGTTTATATTATTTATTACACTATTGACCAAATCGTTTAAAAGTCAAAATGGGTTACTGGATAAATTAATTGCCGATAAAGTTTTAATTGCCGATAGCCGTTATATCGAAACATAAAATACCGATGTCCGAATGCCCGAAAGCATGAAACCCCGAATGGACGAAATCCCGAATGGACGAAATACCGAAATAATATATGAAATAAACATTTAATAAACTGGCTGGCTAATACTTAGGCCATCCGTACGATTCCGACTCGGAAGCGGTAGGTTGTGTTAGGTTCTCTTTTGTAAACCCACCCAGAAATAGGAGCCCCGCGGAGCGGGGCTCCGTCCAAAACTCCCATTAGTTCATTAATTCTTCGGGATATTTAACTTCAGGATATGGGATATGGAAATAAATATAAGTATACCTACATTTAAATTAATAATTCTTAATAAGAAATCATTTGTGATTATAAAATTTGATTAGTTATGATTTGATATTTTAAAATTACATCTAGCAACTTTTGATCAGTCGTTCATTTGATGTCACATACATTGGGATTCTAAAAATTTTCTAAATAAAAGATTTCATTTAAATGTTGTTATTTCGTTTATTGTTCTTTTGAAATTTGCTCGAGAAAGTTTTGATTTTTTAATATGCAACCGGTGAAATAGGCCTTTGTTGCCAACAATAGTTTGCTCCCTTGAAAACACACAATCCTAAACACACAGCCTTGTTATTATATTTGCAAGGAAAATCGTTTAATTATTTTCTAAGTTTATTTTACTCGTACATAACTGGCAGTTCCTACATGCTGACAAGATTTAATGAGAAACTCAAATTCTCAGCCTTTTTAGGAACTAAATATATCATTTACACAAAATATATTTTTGTTTTTATGAATTATGATTCTTATATCATATTGAAAGGATAATGTTAGACTTAAGTTCCTATACGACCTTAAAGTAATTAAGTGTACGCCGTATAACATACCTATCATATTTATAGGTACTTCAAGTTAGTACAGTTATTTTGTATGTAGATAAAGTTAAAGTACTGGCTTTTCCAACAGGCATCAGTGGGCGGTAAAGATAATATTATACAGGGCGTACCGTTGTTCGTTTTCATAAAGAGAGAATTAACCGCTAAGCTTTAAAAACAAAACTCCTTTGAAGAATTTTATAAAAGATGCGAGTGTGCATTTAACGTTTATAAATATCTAATTTTCTGGTTTGAAACTCCTTTCTTTTGTAAGTTTATAACTTAGCCAATTAGTTTTCCAGTTCAGATTTATTTATGTGTAATAAAACTGTTCGGAGCAACATGATATACTCTCTATATATTAACGGAAGTAAAATATTATCGATCAAGTATAAGAGACCTAAGTAGGTGGTTGATAGTTAATAAAAATTGAGAAAACAATAAAATTACAGCGCAATAAAAGAGCGAATGTGCCGAGCATAGCTCGCGTGATATTAAATTCCTCCGAAAACATAAAAATGATTTTCGATCGTAAAACTATAATTTACAGACGTAAAAATGCGCTGAGTTATATGTTACTGCAAGTCTGAGATGTGGTGTAGCCAAATTGCATATTATTTGTGTGTGACGTTCGACTGCGCCTTCCTTTTATAATAAACCGTCTTAGATAATTGATAAAAATAAAAGCACTGGCTGACACTAATCAAAGAATTGCTTGGAAGGGCTGATTGTATAAAATATTTTTGTGCTGGCCGGGCTATATACCTAAAAAGATTGCAGCAAAATATTGCCAGTTTAGCTATGGTGATTTTATAATTTGACTGCTCATACAGTGTAGTGGTTAAATTCGTCTTCCCGCCAGTGGCGTCACGCGGAGTTTTGTCGGTTTGATGTTCGATTCCACACGAGATAAAAAATTGTGTGGTCGACAAATATTTGTTACGATTCTTGGTTAGTCCAAGAGCGGGAGATATCTTTAGCAAATAAAAAATTACAATATATTTTTATGACAGGGATATATTTATTTTTATTATTATAATATGATCCTCATTTAGAAAATTGGAGAGGGAAACTATATTGGCAAAAAGAAATGGTCGTGACTTTCTTGCAAGCGCTCTCAGCATCAAAATTAATTCTTGCTCTCCTTCAATATGGAAACTCTAAATGTAGCTTTATAGATATAATTTTGAACTGTTTTGTACTGCGAACAGTTCAGTTCAAGCTAAAGAGACTGAAAACTGCTTTTGACTTAGTTTGTGAAATAAATTAATATGTGAACTCAATTGATTTCTTTATAAAATGACTTTCTCGTACATTAATAAGTCATCAACCAGAGAAAAATATTGTGTCTGAACGCCAAGGACCTTACGTTGGTCATGAGATTAGTCGCTAACGATTGCTGGTAATTATTGTTCTTAGGTTTTCGACCACAGTTTGAACTAATCTCCTCATAAATTATTTTCCTTCAGCTAATCTAAACTGCGAGTATATAAGGCAAAGGATGAAATTTGAACCTGCGACCTCATATTATCTGATTTAATCGTCATCGTCATAGGTTTATAGAGCATGCTTAATTACATATCCAAATAATTACTCTGTTTCTGATGCAGTATCCAGCAGCTATCACCTTAATAATAATTAATCACTAAGTATCTCACGCCTGTATGTCCAGGACGAGATAGGCAAGCAACCATCATTTACACCTACATTTCATAGGCTACATTAAAGCTGCTTGTCCACTGAAGCGGAGCGAGGCTGCGGGGCGAAGAAATGGAGAAATATTAACCAATAGGATTGCATACTGCATCGGAGCGGAGATTTTAGGCAATCCTATTGGTTAATATTTCTCCGTTTCTTCGCTCCGCAGCCTCGCTCCGCTTCAATGGACAGGCAACCCAAAGGTCCTACGCGACACTCTAACTATAAACTTGCTGACGGGCTAAGGTGAAGCATGTCATCAGCTATATTTTAGGTCCCACGTAATAGAACTTGATGCCTATTGCTATGGTCCCTCTTGTCCCAGCGTGCCCTTGTGAGGTCTCAGTTTTGAATACGGGTCGAACAAAGCACAAATGGGGTGTCTGATGAAATTCTTAGTAGTAGCGCGGCGTCTGGCAATGACTCGCTTCTTATTCAAAGCATACTTCGGAAAAATACAGGTGAATGCGATCCACAAATATTTAGCTAGTAGGTATTATGTACTAACTATTTATAATATTCCTAACATTCATAATCTCTAAACCTTTCTACGACACACTTTTCCTTTTGTATGAATGTACATTTAACAAGCTATTTATAAGTACGCTAAATTTTCGGTCTAATTTGTTACTAGTCTGTATCACAAATGATGTGGCTAAGCATCGTCAGCTCCTAATCTGTAGCGAAAGTTCTAAATCAGTGTATATCTCGCTCTAGCACCGTTCGTATTACCTACTGTGAGTTCGCATTTATCAGTGCATATCAAATGTCTAAACATCTCTTCAGCTGAGCGGAGGGCTAGTACCGGCCTCGCTGGTATTATTGCGTTTGTTCGGTCTCGTGTGCGTTCTGTAAACACGTGTTTTAATCAAGCCTGTTGCTTCGCATCCGTTTGCTGCGGCCACTCGGCGCTCAGCAAAGAAAAACTTTGCATGTGTTTTATTACGACGGATGCGGACCAGCCTCAGGGTTTAATTTCGATGTCGACCTGTCTCGCTTTAATTGTTTTATTCTACGACAGTAAATATTAAACAAGAACTTAGTTCTGGCTAAAATAACTACGAGCTAGTTCGGGTGTTGTGTTTCATAAATATTCATATCTCTGTACCCATGAGTAACTAACATTTATTAAAATGCGAAGACTCAAAGAAAATGTATCGTTTTCTAATTTATAAATGATGCAAGGTAGCTTAATCCAGTTTTTAAAAAGAGACTTTTTTACAGGGTACATATTGCGTGGATACTTACGTTATTCTATCTTAAACTTTGTTATTAGAGAAGAGAAACTGCGATATCACCAAAACTAGAGCAGCCCGGCTGAGGGAATACCTCTACCCCTACCGTAACGAATATCGTAAGCAAACGATCTTGTGTTCTGTTCCTATGGTAAGTAAGGTATCTAGTATATGAGAAAAGGCTCTGTGAAGAATACCAATAGTCTTTGTTGCTTGCATAACGCGCAAGTGATATCACCGATGTTCCAAGGGTATTGTAACTTCTTGTAAGAAACCCCTTATAAGTAAATGTAAAAGGTCCCAAACAAAATAAGAATAAAAAATAAACATATTTTTTATTCTTATTGTGTTTGGAAGCTTTTAGCCACTCACAGCCTTGTCAGCTCTTATAAAGGGTTGTATACTTATTTCAAACCTAGATTAAATAAAAATCTCAAGCATGCTGTTCTTTAAGTGTACACCTCAATGTCGAATGTTACGCCAACAGTGTCTGCATCTATTGTTGCTAAGATTTCTATAGAAACTCCAACTTCACTGAAAACTCAAAAGTGTGTTTAATGTTGAGATTTAATAGAATTTCAATAGTTATTTTGCAATAAAGAATAATCTATCTATTTACAAAATCAGGTAACAATTTGCTATGAAGTGATTTATTCTAACTGTAACGCCACATAAACATAATTTATGAGCTCAGCTACAAAGTATCTCGGCAAGGAGGAGTGGTTGACTACTGAGTTACTTTCGAAGCACAACGTAGTACCCGACCACTCCTACAGTTTACAATGTAACATGCATGTGTCATGGTGACCGATGGTTTATTAAGAAAATAATTTATTGGCCCATTTTGCAGTACTATAGGTTAACTATCTCCATAGCGCAGCGGTAGTAAATGCACCTGCTGCGCATGCGGTCTCGGATCTGAATCCCGGGTCGGGCCAACAAAAAGTTATTGAGTTTTCTGTTTAGAATTCTCAAAAGCAGCCCGGAGTTAGGAAGTTGGCGGTGTTAGACACTCCAGTGCCTCGGAAAGCACGTTAAGCCGTTGCCGTCTCATCGGTTCATGAGAGTTGGAAATAGAGAGTGCACTTGTGTTTGCGCACATGATTATATCCTTCACAGATGGCTAATCTCCGTTAAGATTGGCCGCCGTGACCGAAATTCGGTCTGGAGGTCAATATATAGGTATAGCAGTGTTAGTCTAGCAGGGAGACTATTGGATTACCATGCAGAGGTCTCAGGTTCAACCCCGTTGTTAATTATGCATGTCTGAATGTTCCCCACAATGATCTCAAAGATGTGTAAAGACTGACAATCCATACTCGGCTAGCTTTAACTACGACTTAATTCTTCTCATACTGAAAAGAGGTCTGTGCCGAGCAGGATGCCAGCTTATAGGGCTGTTCATACTAAGCAGAAGAATGTGTCCAACAATAGGACAGTTTATAATGAGGGCTAGCTTTGTTATGGTGGGATAATGATTTTAGACATAGTAATAGTTGGGATAATATTTTAGATGTCAGTTGAAAGCAAAGGAGCACTAAAAGTTTAACCGTTATTATATCTGTCGGTCTGTGTGACTTAGTACTTCTTAAACGAATGATTCGGTTTCAATTTGTGAATACCTAATGTGATTATCTGGCAAAAATTGTGCACTCATGTTCTTAGGTTAAAGAAAATCTTGTATAATGAGACCATTTAAAAATAAAGTTTATAAGACGACTGCTTACCATCAGGTGGAGTGTGGTCATTTTGATGAGAGAAAACAAAAAAAATTACTACAATTAGATCATTAAAAGGTATTATTTAGTAAAATAAATATAAGGTTGCTACATTTATTTCTTTAATACTGCTTATAATTAGTTTTACATTAATTTATTTTGTCTTATCTACTTGTTGAAACTGTGTTAGAAGTTGTATGAAGTGAACATTGTAAAACTCACTTTCAATAACAAAGTTGTGCTTACCTTTAATTTAAAAGCATACGATGATCTGATGTATTTTGTGTTATTTTAAGTCTATGTTCTGTATGTATTTTAGTTGGTAAGCCTAAACCTAAATAAATAAATATATAGTAAACAATTGTAAGTAAATTAATAAAATAACCTATTTTAATTCAAAATTAGCTTTTTTAATCAGTATGGTACTTAGATGTATTTGACTGTCAATCCGCCATGATTGTTTTTTGGTTAAAAGTTAGTGTGTGTGTGTAAATTGATTTGAGAGTGTCAGAAACATATAAAAGAAACAGCGTTAGCCTGTGTGAACACACAATTCCCAAGGTTTTATTTTATGACTACACTGTAATATATAACTTTAAGCAGCATCAAAATAAGTACAGAGATTACTGCGTGATGCCAGCACAAACGGATAGACGGGCAAACAAAAATTTAAAGCAGATTTATTATGGTGCCACTCTTTAAATATCGGCCTCAATCAATTGGTTTTTAACATTAATAGATAAATATAGATATATTAATAGAGGTATATGTATATCGAATAATAGAATATATTTATATGCCTATAGGTATCGTATGAGATAATTAAGGAAGATCCTAATCTTCAAAGAGTTATCTGTTTATTTCCATATGTAGGTACGTTAGCCTTTAGTCTCGCCAGATAGATATATTATTATGTATATCAGTTTATTCAATAGAGCCGTTACCTGTCCTGTATAATTCCAACGTATCAAATAATATCAAAATATTTGGTTGTTAAATCTAATTTGAAATAAAAACGAATCTACGGATTTAAAGGTAACACCATTTTAATTTGTCACCTAGAGCATTATAGCTGAATAATAAAAGGAACTATAGGCGTTCTTGTTACTTTTTATTTGTTTCTAAAAAGACAACTCCTGATTTAGGACTACATCCCGCGACACATCGTCGGGGGACTTTACAAACATTGAAACAACGATCACAAAGAATACTCAGAATCGAAACAATTGGCATTGGACTTGCGATCGAGAAGTGGCGGGTTTGAATCCCACCCAATGTACCACTGACGTGAACCCACTCCTAACACAAGCATACTAGCTTAGCTGGAGGGTTAACAAGAATACTAGTTATTTAAACCAGAAATTTATAGTAATATTAAAAAATGAAAAAAATATTTTTTGTTGGTAACACAATTTTTTATCCCGTGTATATATCGATTTGTTCAAACTCACAGTCGGCGCAGTGGCAACTAATTAAACCACTACGACTTTAAAAAGGGGTCTTTGCATACTTTATACAGCAAATGTAGCAAACACGCATGCTGCCTGCTGTAAGCGGATACCGCAGCTTATGATAGCCTGCAGTACTAGGGGTATCACTCGGGCGTTGGCAACCCTAGGGGAAAGGGATTAAAGATGATATGAAAGGCTTTTCCTTTCCTTTTAATAAGAGAGGTACCTACTTCCACAGTGAGCACTCGGCACTCATACTAACCGGGTAAAACTCAATAACAGGATTCCTTTTGTTAGTTATTTGGGTGTGTGTTTTCCGCACTTACTCTGACCGACACGAAGAACTACTCTTATTACTTTCATAACTAACCGACGTAGTAGAGCCTCACTGATTTCAGCATGAATGGGCCGGCTCAACCGGGAAGGACTACCATCTCAAGGAATATCGACGTGAAATAGCAGTATTCCTACTGTTGTGTTTCGTTCGGTGAGTAAGAGTGCCGGAGGCCCAATCACCCTCTTTCCCACTTCCCGCTCCTTCTCCTTCCCACTTCCTTTCCTAAAAGTTCGGCGACGCGCAAGTAATGCCTCTGGTATTGCAGGGGTCCATAGGCTACGGCGATCACTTACCATCAGGTGGGCCGTAAGCTTGTTTGCCACTTTAGTTGAATAAAAGAAAATATTATTTGTTGCCAGTAGTACCTACTTAACTGTGCGAGCTGGCTTATTTGTGCCGTCAAAAGTATATATACACAATAAGTATAGGTATGTTTAATTAGGTTTAAAATGGCCCTTAACTTTTTTGTTTAATCGACATAGTTTAGTGACACATATAGAACAGACAAAGAAGTCGTTGAGGCATGAAGGTTCTGGAGTGGCGGCCTCGCATCGAAAGATGCAGCAGAGGTGGTGGGAGAAAATTCGATGATCATTTAATAGGTCTACACCGGGCTGTGTGGTCTTCTGTCCAGCAGTCGACATCTTTCGACTGAGATGATGAATCTCTCTTACAATTTACGAACCTTATGTAATCGTTAAATTAGTTAAGTACCTACTCGTTCATGAATTCCTCAACCTTGTTTTTTGCAAATGAATATAACAATAGTTTCTATGAGTATGTTGCTTCCTAAGTAGGTATTTCTCTTTACAGATGGTTATGGTATTGTTGTATTCAAATCTAAAGAGCATCAGACTAAAACTGCTCAAGAACTAAAATCTTATGCCTATAAGTAACATGTTTTATTAAAGTACTGACGTTACTAAGGCAGACCTTTGGTATGCAAAGTTAAACGCATCATTATTATGTTTACAGGGTGTCGCCGCCCACACGTGCAATCTTGCAATTGCTGGCGATAATCGAGATGAACAATTTTATTGCGCTCGCGGACAGCGGGTGCAGGTTGGGGGGTGAGCCACGGGCGGGGCTTGGCGGTTCATTCGATTAAAGCCCGCTGTACACGGAAATTATCAAACGAAACGCACCGACAACTCAACGGGCCGTGAGAGCCTCTACATTAATAGTTTTTGTTCCCCAACTCGCTCATTTCGTCGCAGAAAGGTAAAGTTTGCTCCGATTTTTTCTTTTCTGAAACGGTTGTTTTCAAACACCTCTCATTTTGAAACACTCTTGGGTCCCGTATTCAATATTGAGCTCGTTGCATCTACATAATGCGTTCCTACATGAGTGTATCTTTTGTCATTTGAAAAGGTTGAACCTTCAAAGAATAAGTTTAGTTGAACAGGCGCTTTAAAGGCAAGTGGATACGAATATACGACGTCTGATTACTGCATTTTATTTTGCTTTTCAGTAATCAGTGTCCATGCTGATATTCTAGTTATATTTTAGTATTGTAAGTGTCTTTTGTTAGCTTAGAAATGTACAATTGAAGAGTATTTAGTTAGTGCTGTCAAACTAAATAACTAGTTAGTATTCAAAAACAATGTCCACAAATCATTTATTGATGACACAAAAAATGTACAAACATACGAAGCACCTACATACATGCGTACGTCAAAATTCAAATACAGTTTGTATTCAATGTTTGTTCAGATTTTCCAATCGCACCTCGCGCTAATTTGTTTGAACAAATTTTACCGCTGCCGCAAACGATTCGATTAAAATTTAGCTCTATATTCAATCTAACTAACGGACGTTTTGTTAATACGCTCATGTAAAGTAAACACGCAACACACAGCCGGTAAACCGGACCATTCAAAGTTAATAGGGAAGCATTAGTCCATTGTCCATCACTTTAGACGCGGCGAGAGGCACTTCGTTGCTTCTCTTTATTTGTCGAAAATATAATTGTACGTAACAAACACGAATAATTTGTAACATTGAAACTGAAACATCAATATGCTTAATGAGAGTTGATTAGCATCGAGTACGTGCAAATTATGTAGTAGCACAACGCGCTGTTACAAATTGTGTATACGATATACCTACTAGTATAATGTTTTTAAACTAGTCAACACACGCTATTCACTCGCATGGAGGAATCACAGTTACACTAACATGCTTAATCATTAATTAGTAAAACACAAGATGTTAATTGCGAGAAAATTAAGTGTCTTTCCCAAATACAACGTGACAGTAAAACATTTTCCACCGACCTATTATGAGCAGTGAAAGCCTTAAATGCATGATACAGTTCCAATTTTAATACTGGTAATTGATATTTTTGCGTAACTACCCTCACACGAGGGCAATTGAAAGCATCAATCGGACTATCATTAGCAGGTATTTAGCCTTTCCCCGACTGCGGTTATCAGTCAATTTGCCGAGTGCATTTCCATCTGTGTCCACTCACCGATCCAAATATGTACTATTAATTATTTATGAAATTAATATGATTGGCAAAAACAACATGGCTGTGTAGAGCGACGTTGGCGGCGACGCCGACGGGACCGCTGTGATGGGCGCATATGTATGTCTTTTATTCGATTACTGGATCAGTGATTAGCGTCGGGCCAGCTAGGTGCGTAATAATTTATTCTAAACCAGTTTTGATGTTATAATCATAAGAACGGAAATTATAGGGCTCCATCTGTTGTTTTAAAAATAGTTCTGCGATTAAGTTCCAATTTTTTATAAGATTTTTTTACAGATGCTTATAATCTCTGTTTATAGTGAGCTATATCAAGGAAGTTAGTAAAAATGGTTACGAGTTTCTAATGATACGTAGAATTCTAATGATAATAATAATTATGTTTGCAAAAAATAATATAATAAGTTAGATTTGAGATAAAGTATAACAATAGTAGTTTTTGGTATTATTATTTCATGTGAAGTTAATTATTATTCATAACAAAGTAATTTTGCAGATAATTAGGTAGTTAGTCTGATAATGGTTTTAATAATATGCGGAGTTTGGGTAGATCATATTATTGGTCTTCCAAAAGTCAGGATTTTATTAAAGTTATAAATAAACAAATATACTTAATTAGACTAAGTATCCATTACTAAGTAAAGTATAGTTTGATTGTACATGTCACGTACTTAAATAAGATGATAGAATGAAAGTCAGTGTAACGATACTCGATTTAAGTATAGCCAAAAATATATTTTTTATATTGCTATGTCACGATTAACAACTTAAACTGTGTATAAAAAGAAACAAGTAATTTTATAAAAATATTGATTTCATAAATCTTATGAACTTTGTTGAATAAGTCGGCTAATTCTGTATATGTCCTAGTATTAAAGTACTAGCTTTGTAAAACTATTTATTTCGACTGATTTAATTTCCTCGTGACGGATACGACAAATATTTTTATGGTGCATTTCATTAATTAAAAATATAATCGATGCATTTCAGTACATAAGGAGATTGCTGAAGAATTAAAAATAGTATTAGCGTTTCTTAATTGCTATAATATCATTTAAGGAAAGTATTAAAAAAAATTGGTTAATGAAAAGGGTAATTAATATTTAAGGTTACTTCATTATTTTTATTCACACGTCAGATATTTTAATTGTGCCTTGAGTAAAATATTTCGAAAATGCAAATGTGTCGTGCCCAAAAATGTGTGCGTATTGGCCTTCTTATAATACACTAGAGGATGCCCGCAGCTTCGCCCACACATGTTTTTTTATTTATTCATTTCTGCCCAATCCCGTGGGAATATCGGGAAATCCCTTCTTAGTGCACCCTTACAGTACCCAAGGAATATACATGTCAAATTTTAGCTTCTTGCGTCCAGTAGTTTCGGCTGTGCGTTGTCTGTCGGTCACTCAGTAACGGAAGAGTTTTATATATATATAGATTGGTTGTTTAGTCATCTTGCTAGATAACAAACCGTATTTATATGGTTGCATTGCTATGTAACCATAGGTATTTTAAACGATAATTCCGAAGAAACGAAAAGCTGCTGGAGAGTGTATAGAGCATCCATATACCATGCGAGTGAAGCCATTGACTGTACCAATGACGCAATAGATATTTGGCCACTAGTCACTACACAGCGAACAAAAAAAGCCTGCGGTGGCAACAGAATAATTTGTAACTAAAGATGTTACCGATAGATGTCATTAGCATCTCTTATTTAGACATTCAGGTCAACGTAAAAAGGTAAGAAATGTGATTAGTTTATTTTAGTGGCATGCTTCGAGTACCGAATAAGGTAACCCCAATACTTTATAGTATTTTTAATAGTAAATAAAGTGAAATCAATATTTTTTTATTTTACTTGTATGTCGTGAATGGTCTCACCAAAGCATATTGAATGACTTAAATGTGCGACGGTGCTCTATAGTTCAGACTGGCGCTGTGGCGCACCGATGTACATAGAATGCGACTGTGCACGAGGTCTCGGTTCGACGTCCGGATCGGGCAAAGTATTATTGGGCTTTTCAGTGAAGAAACTCTCATGAAGTCAGAACTCGCAACATATTTTTTTGCCGTCGAAGCGTTATAATTTTCTATTTATTATGTATTTGTAGCCTTAAAAACTTAGAATGCTTACTTTAAGATAGCATTTAAGACCTCTGCGAGGAAGTCCAACGGTTTTTTTACAAAGCTTTCATTGCTTCTATCTATCTGTGTGTAGTAACTACTTCATTTACCACCCGGATAGTTATAAAAATCGAGTTAAATTCATATTTTACGTGTCGAGGTATTAAATTATGCTTACTTTCGCATACGTCTGATTCACCCGAGTTTAATGTAGTCATATCTCGTGCGAGTTCATCACATATGCATATTATGACATAAGTAGACGGTTTTATTGCAATACGGACAGACGTGGCCAAGGATTGGGCGGCACACGTCTGCAATATTATACGCCTAAGCAAGTACTTTAATATATCCACCTTTATGACACAGCCGTACGCCGACATCGAGCAGTTAATTTTGCATTTAGAGGCAAATAAGAGTAGAAAATATGTTTGAGTGTCTGTTCGTGTGTTTATGGAACCTTGTGTAATATATGTTTTAGTATTTTTGAGGAAACACGTTGATATATTGAAATTAAATAATTTATTACGGATTTGTTGATTTAACATACTAGATTTTGTCCGCGATTTTTGTCTTGTGTCCTTTATGTACCTCTAGCAATGTGTATGCGAAAATTCATGATGATCTGCCAAGTAGTTAAGGTGTGAAAGCGTAACAAACAAACAAATTCACATTCGCATTTATAATATTTGTTTGGTTTACCTACAGTTTTTGAACTATTTATATTAAAACTTTCTTCGATGTTTTAAATACTTCACGGGGAGAGGAAGGTGGTGTGTTTCAATCTCGAAGTGTGAAGTTATTTTAATGTATCCAAGTATAATTAAATTTAATTATTGATGTTCCTCTTTAGGAACATCAATAATTAAAATTATAATTAAAATTTAATTATTGATGTTCCTCTTTAGGAACATCAATAATTAAATTTTATTATACTTGGATACATTAAAATAACTTCACACTTCGAGATTGAAACACACCACCTTCCTCTCCCCGTGAAGTAATAAAGATGCAGAATAAGGGCAAGGTCTTGCTGTGTTTTGCCTTTTGCATAAACATAATCAGAAGGCCAATTCTCTTAATAAAATATGCTCAAAATAGAGTGCCGATC
This sequence comes from Catocala sponsa, assembly GCA_963564715.1. Classification (NCBI taxonomy): domain Eukaryota; kingdom Metazoa; phylum Arthropoda; class Insecta; order Lepidoptera; family Erebidae; genus Catocala; species Catocala sponsa. The sequence goes on along the minus strand of OY751337.1, from coordinate 16,525,557 downwards.
TAGTCTAATAAATTTCGCTCAACTAAAATTAAGGTTAGGGTAGTAACAGTACTTTTTCTGGATGAAAGGTACCCTATAACCGTCCTTTTCTGTTACCTTGATAACATGTTTGCGAAATTTTACAATGATCGGTCGTATAATGTCCTCCAGACCGAATTTCGGTCACGGCGACCAACCTTAACGGAAACTGGCCATCTGCGCAGGAGATATTATAGTGCACAAGCGTGTGCGCAAACACAAGTGCACTCTCTGTTCTCTAACCCTCATGATCCGATGGGACGGTAATCCAACACGACCGGAGAGAGATCAGACGCAGGAACAACGGCTTTACGTGCTTTTCGAGGCACGGGGGTGACTAACACCGCCAACTTCCTAACTCCGGGCTCCTATTGAGATTTCTTAATAGAAAATCCCAATAACTTTTTGTTCGCCCGACCCGGGATTCGAACCCGAGACCTCATGCACAGCAGTCGCATTCACTACCGCTGCGCCACGGAGGTAGTTGAGGCGTGAAAGTGTAACAAACAAAGAAAGTCACATAGGCATGTATAATGTTAGTTTGGATAGCTATGATTCACATTTGACATTTATTTCTATGTATAATATGTAAGTATTTACAAAAAAATATATATGTACCTATGTTTATCCATTGTCTAGTACCCGTAGTACAAGCTCTGCTTAGTCTGGGCTAGATGGTGTTATGTATATGTAATAGAATATTATTACTATATTTTAATTTGGGAGAATACCATTTCTGATGTTTGTGATACTAAAGATTAGGTACCTATTTATAAGACTAGATTAGAACTCTGTTTTGAACATTTTTCGTTACGAGAATTGTCTCTCAGATAAATATTTGTTTCATTATGCACCAACTTCTAGGCCTCTTATAAAGCGAACTTTAGTCGTTATTTAGTATAATATTATTTCTGACGAAAAACGTCGGTAGTCCAGTGAGTATTATTATATATATTCAGTTCTTGCTTCGTGGTTATGGGTTAGATTCTGAACTGTAACACTAAATCTCTAACATACGCGTTCTACCTGGAGAGGTAAACAAGATTAACCCATTGAACGCCAGCGACCCGCCGGGGATGAGACACAATAGGTCTTCAACTATGTTTGACAATCCAGCAATGAACAGATTAAATAATTGGCAAACCCAAGTTGTTTTTTATCCTGATGGATAAAAAAAGTATTTAAATATAATTATATTCCAAGCCCTGCCGTGATTAAAACAATAACTGACTATACACTGTACAGCAGCGATAGCCTAGTGGGAAACCGTTGGACTGGACCACGCAGAGGTCTCGAGTTCGAACCCAAGGCGCGCATCTCGGACTTTTCGTAGTTATATGCGTATTAAATAGTTAATTATCGCTTGCTTTAACGGTGAAGATAAACATCGTGAGGAAACTTGCATGTCTGAGAGTTCTTCATAATGTTTTTGAAGATATGAAGTCTGCCAACCCGCACTAGGCCAGCGTGGTGGACTATGGCCTAACCATTCTTACAGTGAGAAGAGGCCCGTGCCCAGCAGTGGGACAGTTTATTATAGGGCTGATATTATTATACACTGTACAGTTTACCTATAGGTAGGTGGTCAGGAGTTTTAGTGGCGCTTATAACAACTCAGTCCTAAAATTAATTCTGTACCGACTAATCGAGTGTTGCGAATCCAAATCTGGGTTTCTTTACACTAACTATTTTATCAATTCGGTCAGATATTCACGCATGGATATCATTAAAGTTTTGGGCAGTAATGTATTCAGTTAGATATGTTTTATGTTCCTAGTAACATAGTGCAGCCGTAATGTCATCATGTACCGGATCATTACCAGACTTCATACTGCTAATGCGAACTTTTTTAAGGCCATAACATTATGTTTATCTCTAGAGCCGAACTAAGGTTCTCGCAAACGGCATGGGCCGCTAATATAAACACAATCATAATATGTCCGAACGTCATAGAAGCAGTATTATTTACTATATTACTATAACATTATAATACGATAGCTAAATGCACCAAAATGACCTTTTAAAAAACAAGTTAACATGGAAATGAATGAGAAGCGCGCAACACATTAAGCATTGAGATAGCAACTACCTGGATTTAATATAGTAACAATTTATATATCAATTCAATCAACTATGCAACACAAACAAGGAAATACGAAACGTATTTATTTTTGAAGTACATATAATGAGTTTTTGAAATAGACAATGTTGATGATTTTAAACCTTTGGACTGTCGTCAGGGGCTTACCCTAGATTCACCCCATTATTATACGCATACTTGTACAATTATTTCACCCTTTTAACGACGACAGCTGATACTGTATTAATACTACTACACTAATAAATAAAAATCTGCATATTAATAAAACACGTCTAAACCAGACTAGTGATAAAGACTGTTTTAACATAGGCAAATTAATATAAGTAACCACATCACTATAATACAATTTTGTGTCTGCTAATAACACTTTATTTACGATATTTATACAACAAAAACGTTAAAGGATGTGGATTTAAATGTGCAGAATGTAGATACGCATGTGCTATAAATAATCCTGGTTACTTAAAATTTTTGCTGCTGTTTTTATTATGCAAAATTGAGATTAAAAACCGGTACGAATGCGTGCCCTCACGTCAGGATACAAACTTGTGTCGCTTCGATTCCGAAACCTTTTTATTTTTTCCATTCACAAAAGAAATTTCTGACAAAGAGAATCGATTAAAAATTTGACACAATGAGCGTGTTGGTTGGTCGTGGAACAAGAAATTAGCTGCCAATTGCATTGAACACACTATTATAAGTTGGGCCATTGTTTTACTGTTTTTAGAACTCGTTTGAAGTTATATTAACTTGCATATATTTACGGTTCCGTTAGTCCCGTACAGTTGTGGAACATTCACCGTAAGGATCGACACAAAAACGGCTTATTTATGCGAACATTTCGAAAAGTTTGTTCGTAAGTCCAGTTTATTGTGATATGTGGAAAATAACAGACGTTTTGACAAACAAATTGTTGGATACACAAATGAATGCACAAAACGTGATTATTTAAAACAGTGAATTAAAACTGGAGTATCGGTGAACCGCAATAACAACGACCTTTGTCTGTTTACAGAGGCAGACGGGACTCACAAACATATTAGTATACGTGGGTAATGCCTCCTCAAACTGTCCCAGGGCCGTGCGTGATTGTGCGGGCGTCCTCGGGATCTGCCCTGTCCACTGCGCAGCGTCATCGCACCGTTGCATAACCATGGACACTATAAAAACTTCCATAATTGTATTTATTTATACCGATCCACAACTGTAATGCTTTTTGTTTATTTGCTGAGGATTGTAGTTTTAAATCACTATTATGAGCGTACAATGCCATTATAAAATCATTGACTTTTTATTATAATACGTGCATGGATATTAGCAAGTAGCGCTTAAAAAGAAAATATGACGCAGATCAAAAGATTTTAATGCCTACCAACTATTTTTTACATTTGCACGCATTCGTGTACGTCATGGTAATAATTACAAGCTCTCGACACCTATTCTATGTTTAGTAAACTTTTTTCTATACGAATAAATCTAAATAGTTAAACTTTTATCACGATCAGGTGAGGTATTTTATAGATATATGCATCTTACTGTATAATAAAATCTAGAAAAGAACTCAGTTGAACTATTATTGGGTTATTGATCTCGTTTTCGTACAAGCAAGGTGCCACGACACACTTATACATAACTTGATGAATTTATATTGACACTAGTACTGCTTTAGAATATTTAATTTCCGGTAGTAAGCTGTTACGCTGGCAGTATTTTATAAATCAATTATGTGTATTATAAATAGTGGACTGTAACATGTAGGATACTTGTTTCTAATGCATACGCTGTTTTTAGTTACCTATTAACTGTATTGATAATTTGGATAATGTATTAATTTATTAGATTTTATGATGATTAACATTTATTTTCTGTGTTAAGTACCTATAGTGGTTTATATAATAGTAAAGTCAAGTATATGGAAGCAAGTTTTGTCAAAATATAATATGAGCAATATTCTATCCGCTGTTGCAATGTATGTGTTTTGAGTTTGATTAATTATTTAGCTGCATAAGAGCGAGAGATTTTTTTTTTTACACAAAAGATCCCACTGGGTCGAAGTGTCGCCGGTCAGTACAGACTGGCCCCCACACACAAGATAAGATAAGATAGCTGCATAAGAGAGTGATCGCCGTAACAATTATTTAAATCGACACGAATACGGAACAAACAAATAATGTAGTTTATGTCATATTTAAAAAGTCCACTGAGTTTTTATAATACTACAACATACATAAATACAAAGTCTCATGTCTATACACCCGAAAGATTAGGTAGAAGTGTTTTATAAGTACGCACATTTCCCTTAGTATGATTTTTATTTCCCACGTAATAAGCGAGTTTGTTGTTTGGCAGTTACCTACATATTAAGTCTGCTGCTGCTTTGCCGAACTATTACACTCTACCCAATCTGAGAATCAAACCTGAAACCTCATTAGGTGACAAAATAGCAAACGGTTCGTCTGGTTGAATCGTCTATGGAACCTTGCAAGACCATACCAGATGAGTCTTGGCGGTCTTATAAAAAAAAAAAGATCCGGTTTTGCCTACACAAGGGGCTGTCTTCTCTCTAAAGCCGTGCTGGCAGCACAAAGACTCGTTAAGGGCACTTCACCCTACGTAATTTATTGATACTTGGATATATTCAATAACTTATATGAAAACCATTGATACAGTGATTACTATATCAAATGATTATTAGATGGAAGGTTGTTTTCATAAAGAAAACATAATTATTATATATATAATATATATATATATATATATATATATATATATATATATATATATATATATATATATATATATATATGTATATAGATTACATAACAGAATATGTCTTATATTAACTGTAGGTATAAGTAGCTGCAAAACTGCATTTCAGATTATATTTGACGTTTGTTAAACTAGATCGGAATTATATTGTTAAAATATGAAGATATCTAGGAAGTGATTCTCAGATTATGTAATGTAAAATGATCAGTGATGCGTAGACAGAATGCGTCTAACGTCTAAAAGAAAATTTCAACTTCGGCGAAATCCAGCTAAGTAGGTAATCGACAAAAGTGGTTCTATATGCGAATCTATGAATGGCGGTAACTGCGAACGAACATAAAAATGCACGTGTTTACCGACCCCGCAGGCCAATATCCAACGGACTGATTGCTTCTTTACTGTTACACGATAAAATTTTTATTAGATGCTCATAAAATGTACTCTGACGACTCGCGGGACCCAGTAGCCAATATATTTGAAACTACCCTGTAACCGACCTTTATAAAACTTAAGACTTTAAATATGTGCGCTTTGAACAACAATTGTGTTTGCCGGTTGCCGGTATCGACCGTAAACTTTAACAAGGAATCCCGATGATTGACTTTGAAATAAGAAATATTGATTCAGGAGGCGCTGACCTCTGACATACACGCCTGTTTAGTTTCGAGTCGAGAGCTTATGATTTCAATACAATATCTTTCATTACTTTTTTAAATAAAATTTGCCAAAACGCATTAATTAACAGATAAAAATGAGCGCAAAAACTACATACACATAACCAGCATAAGATAATCACTTAGATTATATTATTACAGTAGCTGCAAGCGCCACTTATACATATATAATTCTTATAAATTATCGACAAATAAATTGCAGTTACGCTACCATACCATTACAATTCATGATTCATTACGTTAGCCTTCGACTAGATACAAAAAATAATAACATATATGGTAAAAAGTCACAGCCGGCTGGGCGAACCGTCCAGCCGTTCAAATCGTTTAGTAAACACCGAATAGGTGGTGTACAAGAGTGGTACAACGATTTTAATCGAATGGAAACGGAACAAAGTGAAATGTACACCTCAATTATTCCAACAGTCGCTTGTGGACAAATATACATAGGACAACGTGGTCAACTGCACAATATGAACTCGGTTTTGATACAATCGGTAATAGGTACATTTGTAAATTAGTTTGCAATTTATTATTTTGTGTTGTGTACCTTTTTCAGTAGACCGAACGTAATGACTATTAGTATGATATGCCTCTTAAATAAATAATTGGATTTCATTTAAAGATAATTATCATATTATTTTATTTTTGTTTTTTGGTTAAGTTGCTAATTTCTAGGTGTATTGAACTATTAAATTGGAACGACAAGATTGCTAACCGAATAACTAATCATGAGATCAAATTATCTAGATTTGGTCTCTAATAAGGTATTAGATATTTTCAGGTAGGTACATGTTATACAAAAGAGTCTATAGGATTTAGTTTATAAGTTGCATATATTTTATATTTATATTTAAAAAGCTTTATTATGTATTTGATAAAAGTTGACCGTGTAAAAAAAATACTGCCATATGACTATGGAGGCCGCACTGTCGTACCACCTGGGTAATTAATTACAAATTCTTATTTAAACTTTTTTTAAATGTCGAACAAGTAGTAGCTATATTTAACTAATCGAATTTCTTTCTAATTTCAATAATTTTTATCGCGTTCCAAACCAGTTATTGTAATGAGTCAGCTAATCGAGTTGTCTACAAAGTAAGAATCCTCATACTTGTATCCGACATTTAGATATATGAGTAGATTACGATAAAGAATTCTTTATCGTAACCGTCTTGTCATCAAGGCATACTAATCTCTATCTGCACAATGTTGTTGGACTAATAATAAGTTTTGTAGTCAGATTTGGTACATATGTTTTTATTTATAACAGAATTAGAAGCCGAATACTTTACACGTCTTTAATAAATAGGGTCATCATAGGCTACGTTTAGTGCAAACCGCGGAATGCAGACCGCGGCAATGGTGTTAAATATTAGTCCTAGACCTACGTCTAAAATTAGTTTTTATAATTTATATATTATTAGAACAGGTCACTAATAAATATATAATTCGCTTGATAGAAATAATTCAGAAGTATTGCAGCCATCCTTTAGGAAAGAATCGCTATAGTCTCAGCATTAAGGTAGTACTCTGGTTCCCTGTTGCATTGCATCTTTTCCTTTTAAGGAGCTTTGAAAACCGTTCCGTGGAAACACAAGACAAAGGTATGTGACTAAGTGATCGTCGTATTTATTCATATATGTCATTTCTAAAGATATTTCTCAAAAAAGTCGACTAATATACCGTTCTATGGATTAAATCATTTCAAATCGATTGCTTCCTTACGCCTCTTTCGCCTGTATAATAAACTTAGTAGGTATAAACGAGCATACTTTTTTACAGCCTTTTAACAGTAAAGAATGGTTCGACTATTGTAAGTTACAGCAAGAAATGGTTGCAATTAAATTAGTCGGCCGTTGGAATTGAAAAAGTTAATGGATTTCTAATAGAATTTTTTATACCTCCATCATCCTTTCTGGCCAAGAATAATATGCCTTTAGGCTAGTTTTATTTAACACGTTTACGTGTTTGGCATATTAGCGTTTTACTTGTGTATTAGGTTAAAAGGATTTTTGCACGTAGTATTACGCAAAGAATTGTTATTATAGTTGCCAATTATTCAGTCTTGTACTACAACAATAAATAAAGCCATAAAATAAAGTCCATGATATATGTAGATTTCTGAAAACGTATGAATATTATGGCTATTAAATATCTTACACTAGATAAGAGTTTTTTTTTTGTTGACGCGGTGAAATGTGCAGTCACATTCGCCATCGCCGGTTTTGAGGCGGGCGATGGGGATATGTCGGGATCCAGTCCCTGAGATGAATTTGGGCTGAACCGACTAAAACCACAGCGGTGTTCCTCACACCTTTATGGCAGGTCCGCGCGGATCGTTCTCGCATTCGAATCGAAACCCCGCCAAAGGTTCGACCCGCCGGCACCGATGAACGTGGCGGGTCCCACACAACCATCACACATACAATTTACATACTAGATAAGCGTATAAGATCTAGCGTTAATCTGGATTTTGTCAATACTTTGGCTGGCCGGCCCGGTACCGCCGTAACCGCTATGTCCGTGCATTTTGAATCTGTAATATCTTCGAAAATATTCATTTAAATTACATGCTATAAAGGGCCATATTGATCTATATTAAATGCAGAATGTATTAAAGGTACTTAATTAGATAAGGACTAATGCTGTATTGCTTAAAATCGCTTCGTAAATAAGCCATTATTTCTCGTAAAAAGTAAAGGATAAAAAATGGTTATTGTCGGTTATCCCTAAGAGATAGATATATACCATCACGGATTTTTTTGTAGACAAGAAGGTGTACAATAATGTAGTACATTATTTCGATCTATCTCGTAGGGTTCAGCCAGCGTTTGCAATGTAAGCGCAAAAAAATGTGTTTATTTACGACATCACATTAGAAACCTCTAAAATTATCAGTGTTTCTCTACTATATTATGAATGTATTACACATATAAACCTTCCTCTTGAATCACTCTATCTTTTTATTTTCTACATTTTTTTATATTTTATTATATTCTACCTTCAAAACATTCATTTGTGAATCACACATTCCATGTGGAATTCGAACGCAATACTTAGCGCGACAGTGGCGAGGCGATTGCTTGCCATCCGTGCAGTTAATTTATGTTTACATTTCGGTGGGTAGTTTGGATGAATGATCCTGACAGTGAGAAAGAAACCCTACAGTTAGTAACTACACACAACACCTAAACGGAATGAGGCACCTACTAAAATCTAAAATATCAGAGTGATTTTATGACCGGTATACTGTATAATTTATATGGTTTAACGATATTTAGAATTTTTTAGTAATTAATAAAACATGTTTATTTTTAAAAAGATTTAAGGATTTATTTTCTAGGTGTGCCAATGACATTTCATATAGGTAAGTATCGTATTTTAGATTTCTAAATAAATTTGGTCTTAACGGAAAGTATCTTAATAGGTGAACGTGTACTTGCGCAAATCAAACCTTATGATCTGTTAAAATGGTTGCATATTATTCTGCATATTACACGTCATATGGCTAAATCAAGGTTAATATTTTTTGACTAATCTTGATTACAAGAGGAAGGTCTGTATAATAAATGCAGGAAGTAAACAAATGGAATGTTTTGACCCGTTGTCCTCGTCACATATTTACATCATTGCAACGCACTGGTGACGTAAGGTATCTTTTGTTCGTGATCTTAATTTTATTGAGTTTTGAGATGACGCATGATGATTGCACGGATGACGCAGTGATGTATATAGTGTAAGGTCACCTCCAATGCAACGGGTATTGAGGTTTCTGTTTTGGTATAAACATTGGGAACAAGTGACAAAAATTTGTTTGATTCCCAAATAGTTGTTTTAAATCTGGCTGTTATTTGAGACCATTATTTCGCTGTTTACAAAGACCTTCTACATTAAGGTTATATCTAGTGCGGTCCGTGTTAAAAATACTTCTATGGTAATTATTTGTCATTGTTTAATGTTGCTTAGAATTATGCAAATAATGCGAAATTCCCACGTTTTGTTTAGTCCTTGTGTTGGATTCAAATGTGCGTTAACCTTCATATTGACGTACGGAATTACTTATTAGCATTATCTGCATCTAATGAGAATACATGAGTCTATAGAACATTAATAATAAGTTGTTATTGAATTCAGTATGCTGTCATAAAAATAAAATTATCTATTATACCTATTCTTGTTGACTTATTAATCATACATAAAACAGCACAGTTTTCTTCGTGCAACTACTAAGAATTTATTGATAGCACCCAGTAACAAAAAATAGGTTAAGATGTATATTTTTACATAGTTCAGACTTGGTGCAATCAGCCTCATGGTGTGCACAAGGTCTCGAATCAGAACCCAAGACACGTCCGTACATCTAATTATTCCTAATAACGTGCGTATTATGAATCCTTTTAGCGATGACAGTGACAAGAAAAACATCACGAGAAAGCCTGCATTCATAATGTTATACAAATGGCTTAAGGTCTGTAATGCCACATTCACATCTATTTACCATTTAGCTTTTGATTGTAGAATTTATTTCTATAATTAGATATGTATAAATAGGATGCAATAGGCATGATGACAGGGTTAAAAATAAGTGATTAATTAGTCCATCCTTTAGATTAGCTAGAAATATTGGATACGCCTCCAATATTATTTGCTAATATAATATTGATTTAACAATTCAATAAGAATTGATTTTAAAGTAAAATTTGTACCTACAAGTGTCGTAACACAAAATTTAAACGCGTTGTATCTTCCTTATTATTAGTTTGTGGGACAAAAGAAAATACGTGTCCAATATTTTTTTGTAATCTAAAAGAAGGACTAAAATCTTTTTTTAGTCATCTATTGATTATGTTTATTGATTTCAATTTATTTAATTGGACCTAAAACTAAATACATATACATCTGTTAAAAAAAAAAAAAAATATTCTACCACATACACACAACACCATCTAGTCCAAACTAAGCAGAGCTTGTACTATGTGTATTAGACAATGGATAAACATACATATATACTTTTTTTTTATAAATACATACATATCATTTAAATATCACATCAAAGAGATTTAAAACACTTGGTTTCATACTGCGCAATACTAAGGAGTTTAAAAAATCTTCAACCAAAATCAAACTATTTAATGTCTTAGTTAGACCAATTCTTGAATACAATTCTGTCATTTGGAATCCACACTATGATATTTATAGCAAGCGCTTAGAGAGCGTCCTAAAACGCTTCCTCTATCATCTTTGTTACAGCGATCACATAGCTAAAGAGTCTTACAGTTATGCGGAAAGGCTAAAACATTATCATATGAATGCACTATCAAGCCGCAGAAAGATAACAGATGCAATTTTTTTTCATAAACTGTAATGGCAATGTTGATTGTTGCGATTTATTGAGTTCATTAACTATTAATATCCCAACTCGTATCCCCAGAAGCAACACATATAATTTGTTCAGTGTACCCTATTCTATGTAGAACAAACCTGGGTTACTACGCTGCTGTGCCAAGACTTTGTAGGCAACACAATATGCTTACTAAAACGAGTGTAGCAGACATTAGCGATACCTTACGCATGTATAGAAGACATGCTATGTTAATATTTGAGTCTTAAATGTTTTGTGCTTTTAATAGCCTGTGGTTTTGTTTTTGTTATTCTCTTTTTTAAATATTGTTTCGCATGTGAGTATGTATCTATTTAAATTTGATTTCTTTTTAAACCTAAAATTATAATTGTAACTTTATTTTATCCTTTTTTGATGCATGTACTTGTATGTTTATCTTATTATTTTTTAAATTAGGCATTTTTATAATATACTTTCACATTTAGACGCTGTATTTAACGCATGATGTGGTCTCCTGTAATTGAAGGAGTACACAGACCAAAAACGTCTTGAATTGTTTTTCTTTTGTGAATTAGATGTGTACAGCCTTTGTTGCAGATCCTTAAAGAAAATAAATAAATAAATCATACATAGAAACACCCAGACCAAGCCAAACATCCATGTTCATGCACACAAATGTTTGACTTGTGCGGGAATCGAACCTGCGACCTCAGGCGCGGCAGTCGGTTACACCAATCACTACGCCATCGAGGCCGACAAAAACATTAGCATTTCATTTAAAAAGACAATGCCGTACTACGAGTAATTCCTGAGTCACGCGGCACTTTATTCTTCTGTTTACCAAAATATACAAAAATCACCCAGACTCGGAACAATTGTTTATGGATCACACAAGTTTTTGGGATCAAACCCACAACACTTGGCGCAGTGGTAATGACGGGGCGATTACTAAACTATCTAAGTCCACAGTCAAAACCGCTCTATTTGAAATAATTCGATTCTATTTTAGATAAGCTGATATCCATAATTATGTTGTTCCTTGCCTCGTAAAACATACTTTAATGTCACTACAAATAAGTGACTTTGAATAAACAACATAAATAAATACATTTATTTTATTGATATATTTAAACGAGTTCATTGGTATTATCATATCCATTTTGAATCTTACAAATTAATGTAATGAACTCTTAATTTTTGTTAGGAAAGGTTCCAATGCACAAAAACATGCATTTTAAAGGAGTAAAAGTTTGCAGTTTTAAAATAATTGTAATATTTTTTAAATCAGTGTTTCAATTTAGAGTTTACAAAACTTTGAAGAAAACAACTAATAATAATAACCAGTCATTTTCTGATTTGTACCAGATCTAAAGTTTCTGCTCGATTCGCGTTTGGTCAGTTTTTTTATTGTAGAATGTCTTTCGTTTATCTATTTGCCCAATATTAACCTCTTGTGAGACAGCTGGATGTTTACATGATCGCCCGTTATCGCCGCGTGCCACTTGAGATTTTGTTATTGTTAATTAACGGCCCACTCATAGCTCGTAGAATCAAAAAAATGGTACTACAGAATTTGTTATGATGTCAGCTACGTAGTAAAATATAAACAAGAGCTTTTTGCTGGCTCGCATGCGAGCCCCTGACACACTAGAGGTTAAAAGTGTAACTTAGTTTTGTATAAATTTGCCATTATAACATTTTGTTTGTTGTTATTTTTTGTAATTTGTAACAAATTACTTTGGTTTCCTGCGATAATACTTACCTGTCTATACAATTTAGCAGCATAAGGTCCATTTACATACAGATAGCGAGACACTTGCGTAGTATAAATGGATGTTTATTGGTTATTGTAATTATCTTCGAATATCGCAATCATCTTCGTTGTTCTTCAATACACAACTGCATTCGTTTAGTATCACGAGAGAAACAATAAAACATAAAGCTATGGTTCGCGGTGTTTGGCCTCCGTGGCTCCGTTGGAATCGTCTCGAATAAAATATAAATAGTCTCGATTGAAATACAGGACGAACTGGGCTGTTTACTTTATGCCAATACCGATGTTGTACAAGGCGACGATAACTAAGATTGCTTTTTGCAGTTTCCAATAGCTTGTAAATTTTCATTCGGAAAATTAAAATTTCCATTACTTGTTTTTAAGTGTGCTTTTGAATTCGTTTGATTGCGTATATGTATCGAAAACCGGAAATCGAAATAAGGGCGTGGCTATAATCGGATTCAAGAGACACCCAACTTGTTACAATATTTTTCGATTGGAAAATCAATACTGTTCAAAATTCAACCCACTGGATGAACGTGGCAGACATATTTTCAAATACATTTAAAACAGTAGATTGGTTATTGGCTGGACTGAAAAATCAATTATATTATGGCCAGTCATTTCATGCAGAGATGCACATGTTTGAGTGTGAAACGTAATTAGATTCGCACACAACACATGTATTTATGTAAAAGTATCAATATTTTTAATATCGTATTTTATAGGTAAAGGTAAACCAATTTTATGTCAATGATTTGAAACGCGTAATTTAGCATGGACTTGCTACTAAAGTACCGCAATTGAATCAAAATGTTTGAGAATAGTATAACAATAGAAAAAATAATATCTTACAATTATAATGTATGTTCGATGGCGCGGTAGTGAACTGTTTGCTGTGCATGAGATCTCGGTCCCAGGTTCAACGCCTGGGTTAGCCAATGTAGTAGGTACTAAGATTTTCTGTCAATCAATTTTTAGTAGAAAGGAGTGAAAATTTTCATGATATATTTTGGTCCACTGTGTATCTACAATAATTTTATTGCGTCCTTACTAACATTAGAAAGACATTATATCAGTTTTTTACTTACGTCTATTGGTCAGATGTAGACTGCTTCTATGATCTTAGATGTTATTAGATATATCTGTTACCTACGAAATTGTCAAAAACAATACGGAGCCTGGCAGACAGTCGGTAGACGCCAATAGGGTCACTCCCTATAACGCGACAATGAAATGATAGTTAGCAAGATGTAGATGTAAAACACCTCTACATACTTTTACTGGTATGTTATACCACTCTACTACTAATGTTGTGGGTTCCAATACCTCACGGGATAAAGATATGTGTGGTCCACAAATGGATGTTACGAGTCTGCGTGTTCTTTTTGTCCGTTCTTTGAATTTTAGTAAAGTCCCTCAAGACACCGGCATTGTTGCTGGTGAGGAAGAGGTGTTTTTAAGAAAAACAAAAGATAGAAATGCTCATTGAGGACTTAGGTCTACTAAAACAGTTGGTGTCTTTTGAAATTGTTTATCTATTTAGTAGAGCCATCATTTAAATTCGACGGACGTCTAATAAAAAACAAAAATAAAGTCAAGTTACAACATGAATATTAGCCCCTAGCTTTGATTTTGATTTTGGTCTCTGGCAACAAACTTAAAGCAACACTAGTTTCCATACACATAAAGTTTAATGCCGTATCAATTAAATCTCACTTTTCCGCGACATATAAGCAACCGTACAATTTCTACATATGACAACAAATATAAACAAACATATACTTCAGAACTTCGTCCTACACATCTTGGTTATTTTCCCAAAACCAATCGCTTTGCTACGATTCGTAAAACTCGTAGGCTGATACCGTTTATTATATATGCATGGTTCATATTTATCAATATTATTATCATGCGTGCCAAATGCTTACGAAGTTATTTTATTTTTAGCGTCATCCTATTGATAGATTGATGTAAGGTTAATTGAAGAATAGGCATGATAGGCATTGACTGCATGATTGGCGTTGGTTTTAGTGGTCACCTGCCAGTGTAGCTAATTTGTGGGTTCTATACCCAAACGAGATATAATATAATATTCTACCCCATACAGACAACACCATCTAGCCCAAACTAAGCAGAGCTTGTACTATGGGTACTAGACAATGAATAAACATACATATATACTTTTTTTTTATAAATACTGACTTATTATACATAGAAACACCCAGACCAAGACAAACATCCATGTTCGACGAAATTAAATTGTGCGAATCATTAGGAATTTTGATTATCTATGTATTTTTTCTATCCACCAGAAACAGAAATACGCATCGACAAGTGTTTTCGAACAACAAAACCTTCCACCACTTAGTCGCACCCAGAATTTAATTCCGGACCTCAGAATTGCCACATTTACACTGACACTTATCTGTATCGGATCATTGCTGCTATTCACTATACTTTTGATTAGGTTAGATTAATAAACTGCCGTTCTAATTATAAATTATCTTTTATTAACACGTTATCTAAATTATTACAAATAATTCAGATAACATATTCATTTTGAAATCACAGAATGCTTACAGCATGTGTATTCTTGTATTGGTTTTCTTTGTGACAGTTATTTAACTCGATCCTGAGCGCAGAAGAAAACCTTATAAAGGGACAACGTCCCATGTTTTCTTGTTTTCAATTATTAGTACTGATTATACATCTGACGCACTTTAATGTGCCTTCTCTATAAAGCAACGTCTTCAAATTAAGTTTATTAGACGCAAAAATAATAAATGTATTTAACATTCAATATGACTAAAGTGTCATAATATAATTATGTTACAAAAGCATATTGCTTTATAAGCACTCTGTAGTAATAAATTAAAAGAGTAGACGGCAATCCATGTAATAATAATAGCCCTGTTTGCTCTACACGATCCTGCTCGAAATAATGACACATTAGAATAGGCAAAATGAGTCAATTAAAATGTGAGTTTTTAATTTGAATATAGAATATACGATGTGTATTATTATGCACATGACTTACTGTCACTTAGTTTTTAATCGCTAAATAAAAACTAACCTAAAGTTACAAGCTCAAACTAGAATAATGTCCTCTAATCTTTAAATTATATTATTTAGAATCTAAAGCAGTACGTTTTCTCATGTGAACGGCTTAGCGCAAAGTAGTGAAACCTTCACGCTACTCAATTATCACTCCATTATGGCTGTGAAGATGTAAAACGCGATAGCACTTAATTAATAAACAAGGAGGTATTAAACCAACATTTCGTTCAGTGCTAATCCGGCCGGTCGACGATTAACATGGGAATCATGCTGTGTAAGGCTGCACTATTGCAATCCCCTATTGTTTATTTTTTAACGACATGTTATTTAAATCCCACCAAAAAATGAAATATTGTCTTGATATACCAATTCTACAATATATAATCAGTATTATCAATAGATAATTCATTTTTATATGTAGTATATCCAAATTATTTACTAATTATTTCTTTCAGTGCTTCTCGTATTTGTTCTAGTAAGAATACGGATAACAGCGCAACAGCAAACCAACGTCGAAGACATCAACAATATACTGGATAAGTTAATAAATAAGGCTAATGATACTGGTGCAAAAGCTTATGGTGAGAGTCCGGACATTCCGGAACCTTATTATCCTATTCCTAATGAGATGGAGGCAGGTAACGATTCAAATATATATTACTTCAAGACTTATATGGCTCCTCGCATCAAATTTAAAAGTAGCAGTGAAACGTTACGTGTTGTACACCGATTGAACAAAACTGCGCGAAACATTGGTAGGACGTATGAAGCATTGTCTGAAGATAAATTAATTCCAGGTACACCAAAAAATGGATCCATCGATACTGAGGAACAGAGACAATTACGTAACGGTCCGAGTAGTGAAAAAGAATCGTATCCCATAGCTCAATATAAAGTTAGTGAGAATGACAAAAATTTCAACATGTTAGAAGATTTATATCAAAAAGAAATGCGAAAAAAATCCACAACAGAAAAATCGCCTTATGCACACATTCCAGGTAAACCTTTCAGCTTAATACATGACTATCCTGAGCTTATTATTGATCATATAAGTTATAATAATAATGATAACGACGATGTTGGAACCAAAATTTTAGGGAAAAAAGTAAGAGGAGCTCAGGCTATTCCTGAAGGAGAATCGACAACCCCAAGTGGGGTTGCAACAATCTATGAAGAACCAGTAACACAATGGATTACGGAGGAAAATAATGCATCAAAACCTGAGTACGAAGAAGTAACGGACATCGTTAAAACAGTTGTAGAAGATAAAGATGATGATTTACAAAACGAATCTAAAAAACAAAGTATTTTGCTTGAAAAGATTTTAGAAAAACTGCAAGATAAACAGCCAGAGCCTAGCAGCCCAGATAGTGACTCAAGAGTGGCTCTCCCTCTTCCACCTCCTTTAAACCCTTTACCTCCAGCCGAAATAGATGGAATTTCATTGATGTCAAGTTACTTACAGAACTTACAACAGAATGTTGTAAGTGGAATTTCCACATCTTATATAAGCCCTATATTGACGCCGAGACGTGTGCCAATAGTGCCATATTTGCCTGGTGCCCTGATAGTTCCACCAAGAAAACGTCTAGTAACAACAACTTTTGTACGTAGACCAATGGCGAGATATATTTACCGACCCGCTTTACCTGTATTTTACGGTTTATTCTAACAATAAAATATTTGTATATTTGTGTATGTAATAATCCTTTCCGTAACTAAATTTCGGTTGTTTAAAATCAGTCACCAACAGCTAGTTAGCAAAGTTGCGACTCGGTAACACAAAGAAACTATCCGCAATTCGCAGTCTAACTAGTAAGCAGGGAGCAAACACGATCAAACCGAAGTCCAAACTGCGCTCAAAGATCTAGTTAGCTGCGGGGATGACTCCACTGTTCATTGCCATGTTTGCTATTTGCCGACGTCGTTAAGAACCGTACAGCTCTGCCGAAGAGTTCACAACACTGCCGCTGAAGGAGGTGTAAATCTATTTAATACGAAGCTCGTGTTGCGGGCGAATTAATTAAAACCAAATCTTTGAGGAATCGCAAGTGGTGCAGTGGCATCGCCGCGAGTAGTGCGAGTGACGAACCGTGCAATATTGTGTCCGTCACAACAGCACGCTCGCACAAGGAATATTTGTTGAGTTATATTAAATTGTATTATATTTTATGACAAATGGAAATATATTTATTCATTTTGAACGGAATGCGTAAATTCGTTTCATTTTACCTGATAAGCAAAATTCTAAATGAAAATGCATTTTACGTAATGTTTTCAGTTTATTTCATTCAATCATATGGAATGGGATCAGTGGTAGTATCTAACCTGGTTTTATCTGTGACTTTTACTTTAATTGCATTTTTTGAATCACGAATTACCATAATGACTATAAGGAAGAGAAAGAAACATTACCGTATGAATAGAAATCTATTAAAGTAAATGAACCTTGAGAATACGACATACTCAATACTTAGGTAAAACTGAAAAGATGTCGAGATTATCGTTTTGAAATTTTGACTCAAACATTTCCAGTGTTCCGAGTGGTCCGCTGCGCTAGTCAGTTTCTGTCGCTAATAAAAACTTAATTACACGCCGCAGGCTCGAGTGCCCAATGAAATATAAAAGATAAAGATCGCTTGGTATTTTATAAAAATATATATAATCAATAAAACTTGTGTAGGTAATTTGTATCATATTTCGTGGTCGATAATTGAGTAGTTCTTACTGAAAACGCGGGTTTGTTTGTCCCAGGCGTTGTTCTTAGAGACTCTCATTTAAGTAATAGATATTCTTTTGATGTTTGGGTAAGTTTTAAGGACTAAAATATGAGAGAAAAATGTTTTTAGATGCTGTCGATTGTCAATTAAAAGTCAAGAATAAGATAATAAATATAACAAAAATATTTATTCATGTATCTATCTACAACTAATATTACGGAATGCTTGGAAACAATTTACACTTGAACGCTTTTTTTATTCATCGTATTTTGCGCATGTGATAAATGGCGGGCGGCGGGCGAGGGGTGCGGGGCGAAAGGGTGGTTTAATTTTTCACTGTTGGCTGTTAGCGGCGCATTATAACAAGACAACTTCACACTCGCAGTGGGGGTAATCCTTGAACGCGTATTTCCACGGCGCGTGTTAATCTCCGTGAGGAGCTTCCAATAGCGTTTCGCATATAGAAAAGTTTTGTTGAAAATGTTTGAAACTTCTCACCGGCACTCGTCGGGTGAAGTTGCAATGTTAATGTATTTCCGCTTTGTATCAGAAATGTCTGCTTGTTATACATATAAAACTAAGTGTTTAATATGGTTCACTTTGAATAACGTCCCTTGTTATTATAGATATCTCGTTGTTTCTCGTAAAATAATTTCTTAATTAAAATCTAGTACTTACCCACGGTCCTTCCGATAGGAATTTATTTTTATACACATAGGTATTGCCTTTATTTTATGAATATTCTATTAAAACATTTGACCACTGATTAACGCTAGGCTGTTCTAATTATTTATAGTTATCCAAATTAACTAATAATATACGTTTAATAAAGTAAATAATATTCGTTTTTACAAAGATCCTTAATTTATTTGCCAGTGTTACGAGGTTACTTTTTCTACGTCTTGTTGCTCGCATTTTTCTGGACTAATATTAATGTATACCACTTAAACCTAACATTGTGAACGTGTGTATGCTCTTTTTGTATTATTTGAACTGTACTTACACATATCAAATATGTCTAGTTATATTATTATCTATACTTAATCAATAAATTTAAGTCAGATAAATATAATTGTGAATTGTCATAGCTAATTTTCTTTTAAAACGCACATAGCTAGGTAAAACCTATAATAGTCTTAAATATATTGTATGTATAGTCTCAGAAAATAGAACCCACCCACAACTAAACTTTATAAATAATAAAGTTTAAAAAAATATAGTGCGCCATCACAAACGCGGCATCAGCTTTGCTGTTAGAGCCGAGTTAGAATTATAATGAACTGCAATAATCCTAGAACAAAGTAAATATTTCCTCGTGTGTGTAGCTTTTAAGAAACTTATACAAATCCAATTTATTTTCCATTTCCCCACTTCATGAAAACTTAAATATGTTCGCAAGGTAAACCACTTTGAAAGCAATCCTTTGATCCTGCTTATCTGTTTATGCAAAATTCTATCAAATTTTGATGCCTCAAATACTTCAACTTTACTTTATGTGATACATGGCAACATACTACAATAAAACAATGTATTTAGGGTGGGTGATCTGAAATCGGTCCACCTTTTATAGCAGAACTTTTTATGTCATAATATTGTTTTGCATAACAACGGATAGCATAAACTTCATTTCGCAGAAAATCGTTTGGCATACACTCATTTATCATACATTGAAAACTCATAATTTTGTAAGTCAGAATCATCTTTAGGCATAAATTTCATAATATCCATAATAATTAAAAAGTATAACCATCATATCACAGAAAGTTCATAGTCAGAATCGTCTTTTGGCATACATTTTATATCTATAATGATTAAAAGGCAGAGCCATCATATCTCAGAAAGTTTACAGTTAAAATCATCTTTTAGCATACTTTTCATATCCATAATAATTGAGAGACTGATCTATCATATCATCTAGTCAGTATAATTTGGAGGTGTTTCTTTTCGAGCATGCAACATGCAGCAGGCATGGTTTCTGTCACGGCTCCGGCGCTGCGTAGCTCGGGCGCGGCGGCTATCCCACGCGAGCTTATCGTCGCGGATGGTTTTAACGCTCACCTGCTCCTCAGCTCGCAGGCCGCCTCGCCTCTACGCGCCTACAAGATTCTAAATTACACTCTAGGGTTAGGACAAACTAGAGTACGTGAGGTCGGGTTTGCAGTGATTCGTTTCTGGCACTATCTTTTGTACATACAATTTTTAAGACAGTATTTTCATTTTAATATAGATAAAATTCTGCCATTGTAAATTCGAACATAAAAACATTCGGCCAAACAATGTTTATATTAAATAATTTTTATGCTGTACTAATATTCGTTTAAAGAAGATTATGGCAACTGTGTTATGCCAAATAAGTTTCGGAGCATCAAGATTCTGCCAGATAGAGGGAACCCATAGGAAATAGGAAACCCAAACATGAAGCCAAAAACAATGATATTTACAAATAGAACGAACGATAGATACAATCATAATACACCTGCGTAATCAAATTAATTAGATACAATCCGACCTCGTAACTTGATATGCATTTGTGAAAATAGACAACAAGTTCCAGATAAAACAAATTGTTTTGGCTTATCTTTTCTATAAGAAATGCTAAAATAGAGTTCGGTACAGGCGGGCTTAATAAGAATTCAAACGACAGAGCAGGTTACACAGGCGCTCAGCTTAATCCGGATAAGCGAACTGAATCGGGAAGGCATCATTTCATTACCCACTATCGCATCCGTTTAAACAAAAAGCATATTCCGTATAATGCAGTAGGTATGCACTGATTCAGCGTACCTACGCTCGCTTTTATACTTTGCACCTTGCTGTTATTCTGGAAATCTTTTGAATCGAGTTGTATCAACATGATCGAGGTATAAAAGCAGCGAGGAACTTGGATGTCAGAGAGAAATGGTGACGCGACCGATTCAGACTTATTAGCCTGAATTTTGTTAATTAAGTATTCGTAATTGGCCAGCGTGGTTTCTGAGAAGAAGCCCGTGCCCAGCAGTGGAACAGTTTAATACAGGGCTGATATTATTTTTTTATTAAGTTATTGCATGGCTCTTTATGGCCAATGTATCGAATGTTGCGGTTGTAATTCCCATACGGTCAATTTTGCGTGATCCTCAGATTTCGAGATTAATATGTTGTGGTGTGGTTATCAGACTAATTAGCCATTTTAATAATATGAACATAAATGCAAACAAAATGTCAACGCAAATATTTTATGAGATAAACGGTTAGAGGAACTTCATATTTGTATCATGCCATATATTCGTGCTTTAGCATATTTAATTGATGAGTCTGCCTCGAAAGCGGTGGTAAATGCGATCGCTGTGTACGAGGTTTGGAGGTCGATTTCCAGGTCGGACAATATGTTGGGGTGTACTATCAAGTAAATTTTAGTAGCAGTATGGAGTCTGGAACTGTGCCCGGTAGACGGGAATAGGCTCGCACCTATTATATAATCTTTCGGAGATAGAGGCGTGGGATAATTGTGCTATTTTTCTTTATATTTTTTTATATTTTTATACTACTTAGATAGCAAACAAGCATACCACCTGATAGTAAGTGGTTACCGTAGCCTATGGACGCCTGCAACACCAGAGGCATCACTTGCGCGTTACCGACCCTTTAGGAAAGGAAGTGGGAAGGAGAAGGAGCGGGAAGGGGGAATGAGGGAGATTGGGCTTCCGGAACTCTTACTCACCGAACGAAACACAACAGTAAGAATACTGCTATTTCACGTCGATATTCTGTGAGAGGGTAGTCCTTCCCCGGTCGAGCCCGCCCATAAATGCTGAAATCAGCTAGGCTCTACTACTCATTCAACTAATTTAATATTAGTCTAAATAAATAAAATATTTTTGATACCGATTTTAATCTTGGTTTGACAATTGAAATTGTCCGAGATAATACCGTTATAGGTATTATCTCGGACATTTTTATTATATAATATTTATATATACCTATACAGCAGAAGAGAGCATTTTTAAGTCTCTTTAATTTGTCTAATCGTACCAATATGGATTTTTTGAGACAAAAGTAGCTAGCATGTGTTACTCTTCGACCCATATTTATCTGTACGCAGAAAATCACATTTCACACAAGAAAAAACACTTTCACATTTAAATTATTTTATTTGAGATATATATGATAATATAGTGCAAGATTATTATTATGTACAAAGAAATGCCCACGCAGTTAAATTTCAAATTGAAGTATTAGAATCCTTCAAATTGTAATCCGAAATCCAACGCAAAACTTTTGTTTTATTATTAGTAAAATCTTGATACTTCGCATAGTATTTCCCCCGAGTTCACTGATTGTCTTTGTGCAGTTTAGATATCTTCCTAGCAATGGGGTACGCTCCAATAATTGAAATAGAAGGAAACAATGTAACCTCATCAAAATAAAGCGTGATTCGTATAATATCCGTACCTAAAGTGTCTGGTAGAGCGTGCATACGAACGTTGAGCACAGGACGATATCTTTGCAAACGGACTTTAGGATTTAGCAGTGGTATTATTGTTAGTACGATAGTATCTACACTTTTAAGTGTATTTATAGAAACAATTATAATCTATTTTATAATTGTTCCCATAAATACACTATACAATACACAATACCAAGGTACGTACAAATAAAAGAAAGTAAAGATGTTGTAATTAGAATAGATTTAATTTATTTAAGCTATGATACTTTGTTATAAATACATATAATCAGCAGCGATAGCTCAGTGGAGAGACCAATAGACTGCAATGCAGAGGGTCTCGGGTTCGAACCCACGTCGCGCACCTCTGACTTTCGGAAGTTATATGACTTTTCGAAATTATGTGCGTATTAATTGACAATTATCGCCTGCTCCGTGCCTCGGAGAGCACGTTAAGCCGTCGGTCCCGGCTGCCATGAACATATATGGCAGTCGTTATTGGGAATTCAGTGCCCTCTAATATCCTGACACTGGTCTAGCCTTAGGGTATCGTTAGCCTTCGGGTTGCGCCGGTCAGATGGCAGTCGCTCTGTGTAAAAACTGATATCCACTCAAATCCGGTTAGACTAGAAAGCAGACCCCAAGTGACTTGGGTATAATAAAGACTAGGGAGATGAAGACTTTGTTATAAATATAAAGGTAAAGTGAGTAGATAGCCTAATTATTACCTTTATAACTAACAGTATATATAACAATAAGTTAGTGTAACCGACTGCCACGCCTGAGGTCGCGGGTTCGATTCCCGCACAAGTCAAACATTTGTGTGCATGAACATGGATGTTTGTCTTGGTTTGGGTGTTTATATGTATAATATGTATGTATTTACGAAAAAAACTTTCTACCAAGTAAAAGGAGATATTGTTGAATAAGCAATGTTTAAATTGCAATAACAAATTAGCAAAATAAATAAAAATATATAGTGGTTTCTTAAACATTCTTATTTCTTTTGGTATCTATTGATTAAATATAGGCGTTTTGGACAAAGGCCAGGTTAAGAGCTCCTTGAACCGACGGGCGTGTATGAGGAATGTGATGAAAGTGAATGAAGCCAGAGAAGTGTGTCAGGATCGTAGCTAATTGAAATCCGTAGTCTCTGCCTACCTCTCTGGGAAACAGGCGTGAATCTATGTATGTATGTATGATTAAATATATTACAAGATCATAATTCTAAAATAACAGTTAACCTTCTAATAGTGATATGCGGAAATTGAAATAAAATAATCTCATAATAAATATCTCATTTTAAAAGTTATAAAGTCAATCTGTATTTGGATGTGATCATTCATTCGTTTCACTTATTATATACAATACAAAATAATCAAAACATACTGTGATATAAAATTATAAAGACAATAACTCAGTAGGTAAATTCATGCAGATGTAGATATATTTTTTGATTCACTAGGCGTCGGCGTCGCTCGCGAGGTAGCACTCCAAAGTTTATGGATTGTGCATGAGACATGAATTAACTTAGAAAAGTAGTTCGACATACCGTCATACACACAGGCTCTCGCTCAGCTTGAATCACAAAGAGCACAACATTAACACGAGCTAGTTACTTATCTGAAAAGCTATTCCGAAGTTTCCAACACTTTTGTATTACCGAAAGAGTTTATAATGGCAACTAGACGATGCATATTTTTCCTCTGTACGTTTATTTTTGCTCTTCATTCGTGTGTTCATATATATACACAGATATATTACTTTATGTTTAGGTAAACATATGTAGGTACGTATACTTATAAGTAAAACAACCGGTCTATAGAATCAGATATTGACGGCAGTTTAGTGCAGTTTGAAAAGACTAAGCTCCGTTTGATTTTAGCGTTTTAAACATTAGTAGAATTTACTACAACAATTATTATAAATATAAAACGGAGTAAATGATATAATTTACATATGTAGGTACCTAACAAAATATGATGTAGGTAATATATGAAATTCTCACACCAATTCAAAGAGCACATAACATGTAAACAGCTAGACGAATTTTATCAAATATAGGTTAACATCACGATTAAATTAGTTTTTAATTGAAATAAACCACAATTATACCGATTGATGGCGCAGTAGACAAGCGTTTGCCGCGCCGCTGCCGCCTAGCTGAGTGTTGTGACTTCGAATCCCACACTGGACAATTATTTATATGATTTATACATAACTAGCTATTGCCCGCGGCTTCGCTCGCGTTAATTTAGAATTTGACAATCAATTCGGGTTGTACTCTGCTTGTAATAATATAATTCAATCATGATTCGAAAGACACGTGGCGCCATCTATTATAATCATAAGAACGTTATTATTGTTTTCCTCGGGAACAGTAATTTTTTTTCGGTATGAAAGGTAGCCTATGTCCGTTTCTCTACACCTGTCAACGTATATGCAAAATTTCAGGATGATCGGTTCAGTGGTTTAGGCTAGAAAAGGTAACAAACTAACTCATTTTGCTTTTATAATATTAGTTAGGATTAGGATTAGGATAGTTAGGATTGTTCCAAGTCGGTTGTGTTGTGCGTCTATTTTTATTTGGTTTAAAGTCCTCCACGACACAGGCTTTAAGACCTGAAGACTTGATATTATAAAAATAATATAAAAGGAAAAGTTATACTTATAAGTAAGAGAAGTTTATTTGGGAGCTATGAAGCTATAGAAGGACACAACGTAGGCGTCGAATTTATAAAACCTCTCAGTTTTTATCGTCATGAATAAAAAATAATACTAAGAACGTAATTATATTTTTAATACTATCAAGGTGGCAGGCAAGAGGGTGGTACTACTTCCACGTGTTAGCCGGCCCATTCGTACTGTCACCAAATTAATGTAAAGAATAAAAAAGTTTACTATTTTTAAATTGATATCGACACAGCGCACACGTGGCGCAATGTTTCAAATACTTTATTGCGTTGTCGCCCATCGCCATGTGTGTATTACAACTAAGTAGGTAGATATGAATCACGTTTATTGACTGCAAATTTTGATAAAGTAAAGTTAGCTTTATTGTTATCTTAGATACAATTATAATACAAACATATGCGATAGACTGCACGGATGGCGTAGTAGTTACGGTGGAAGCCTCGCCACGGCCACTGCGCCGAGTGTTGTGGGTTCGAATCCCACACGGGTTAAAATTTTGTGTTATCCGCATATCGTTGCTCCGAGTCTAGGTGTTCTTTGTGTCCGTTGTTTGAATGTTTGTAAAATACCCCGCGACACAGAAATTGACACAAATGCGGCAGTTGTCTTTTTAAATAAACAAAATTTTAACAAAAAGGAAAACCGACTTCAAATAACAATATTCTAAAACTTTTAAGTTTCAAGTACACCGACTCAAATAATAACAATAATTTAATTATTCACAAGAATATGCAATTATTTATTAACTTTTTAGTGCATTTTAAGTTTTAGAATATTGTTATTTGAAGTCGGTTTTCGTTTTTGTTAAAATTTTGTTTATTTCTCGGTTTTTAGTGAACCTTGCCAAATATGAGAACATCATCAATGTAGCCAAATACGCATTATTAAGTATAACTCGAAAACGAATGGTCAAATCTTGATCAAAATTAAACGGGACTACACGGGAAGCACCAGCTTTCAAATAAAAAAAGAATCATCAAAATCGGTTCACCCAGTCGAAAGTAACTAGGTAACAAACATAAAAAAAATACAGACGAATTAAATACCTCCTCCTTTTTTTGAAGTCGGTAAAAAAATAGTCACTTCGGTAAGCCCATTTTGGACATACAATAATTTTAGAATCGTATTCTAGGAAAAAATATACTTAGATTTACATTTTGGCAATTCCTTAATTATGTAGAAATATTTTTCTAAATGCAATTTTTTAATGATATACTGAATAATCTTAAAGGCAATTCTTTTAAAATCTGAAGTATTTTGTTATAAATTTTAACGCACATGAACATACTATTTTATGATAGACTAGTTTTACTCTTTAGTATTATGATATCTTTGTAATTCTTCGGCTGAACAGACCATTTGCCCGAGTTTTTAAATGTTGTGGGTGTTTTCTCACAAGAGGATTTATTCTTTCTAAATATATTCAAGGAATATTTAGAGAGAAAGTTAAGTTTATCTAAAAATAATTTAAAATGTGAAAAATGTAACTTTGTCGGCCTCGATGGCGTAGTGCTTAGTGTAACCGACTGACACGCCTAAGGTCGCGGGTTCGATTCCCGCACAAGTCAAACATTTGTGTGCATGAACATGGATGTTTCACTTGGTCTGGGTGTAACTATGTATATTATGTATGTATTTACAAAAAAAAATTAGGGCGGTCTTTGGGGACTGCCGATAGAAGTGAAAGCTTTATCATAAACACTTCTTCACAAACAAAAAAAAATGGGCGGGTCGGGTACTAGTTCCTGATAATCTCTTAGCGGTTATTAAGGGGGTGACAATTTCGTTATTTTTTGCGTAGGACGCACCATTTCTGAGATATTGTTAATATAAAAAAAATATATAATAAAGCGTGGAAGCGTGATGATGACCCGAGTTTCATGATTTTTGTACACCCAAGAAGTGCTCAACGCGCCTAAAGAAGTTTTCACTTCAAAAATAGGGGGGGTTCAGTTGCTCGCGTCCGTAGGACTTACCACCTTCTTCTAGGCCCACCCTACACGTCCCCCCCGGGTGGTGCTAAAAGAGCAACAACGCCGAGCAACAGGCGGCGGTTAATTAACCTGTCATCTGGCTAACCACAAGCCAAGTAGGCCTAAATCCCTTCTAAAAGCGTGGCCATGTTGCCTTGGGAAAGCGACACGCGTATATCCCACCTCTTAAATATGGAAATATGAGTGATACGAATGTTGATTTGTCATGCGATCTGGCTAACGCCCGGCGCTCGCAGGTACCCGGGCCTGCGAGTGAGAAATTGGTTACCGAAGACTGCGCGGGAGTGGGCGACCAGGCCCCCGTGACGGTGAATACTACTGGCAGCAGCAGCAGCAGCACAAGCAAAAAATTTATCCAGCAGGCCTTTCATCCAAGCCTGTTCCACACAAGACCGAGATCGTCTTCATTAGGGACTATAACTGATTCGAAGAATCTCCCTAGAACACCTCCAGTGACAAATGTCACAACGGATGCCAATAATATTTGCCCTCCCACGTGGCAAAGAGTACCTACAGATCGCTACCCTAAAAGGAAGAGACTATCTGAAAGCCCATCAAAAGTACAAAAATCAGTCCGAACACCACAGATTGAAGTGAATACTTGTAACAGATTCGGTGGACTACCAGTAGACGAAACCGAAGAAGCAGCGGAAGACTTGCCCACACATTTTAAAAAACCAATAAACCACCATCAATCATTCTATATGGCATAGAGGATCTATCGAAATTAACAGAACTATTGAATAACACTGTGACTAGTGGTAGCTTCTCGTATAAAATCATAAATAGAGATCAGCTAAGAATAGTGACACAGACCCCTGAAACATACAAAAATATAATAGAACTCATGCGAGCCAGCGGACTTATTGGACATACCTTCACACCAAAGGAAAAGAAATGCTATAGAATTGTAATAAAAAATCTGCATCATACCACTCCAAAAACGGCAATCATAGAGGAAATTGAGAAAACAAAGAATAGAGTTAGAGGTGAGATTATCTGTGCAATCTCTAAAAAAACAAAAAGCCACTGAATATGTTCTTCGTAAATATCGAGCCAAGCCCCAATAACCCAAAAGTAAAGAGCATAGAATATATATAACAGACGAGAGTCAAGATCGAGGATCCAAGGAAATCAACAGAGATTCCTCAGTGTACCAGATGCCAACAATATGGACACACTAAAAATAACTGCAAGCGCCCCTACAGGTAAGTCAAATGTGCCAAAGGGCATAAAACAACAGACTGCCCAAAAAAGGATAAGAACACACCAGCCACCTGCGCTCTCTGTCAGGGAGACCATCCAGCCAATTACAAGGGCTGTCAAGTATATAAAGAGATTAGAGCACGAAAAATTACTCGTACAATACACAGGAAAGATCAGCCCTTAAATACAAAGCAGTTTACAAAAACAATTACGCCTCCCTCCTTCTCTCAAGACAATTTCCCTGTTCTACAACCCAGCAAATACGACAGACAGCACTCCACAAACAAACAGGAAATAAATATCCTGGGACCACTCGAAAACAAATCCAACGCAGCGAATAATGGATGCTGGAGCAGAAATATAGAGAATGCACAATCTCAGCCAACAAACTCATTGGAGCAAATTATTATAAAACAATCGGACAAAATAGATATCCTCATTCAACAAATAGGCACCCTAATGGGCCTCCTAACGACACTAGTGTCCCAGCAGAAGAAATGAAATTTCTACGAATTGCTACATGGAATATAAATGGCCTATCTCCGAATAAGCAAGAAGTCGAACTATTCATTAATCACAACAAAATAGATGTTCTTTTAATCTCTGAAACACACATGACCGACCAAAGAGCCGTTAAAATCAAAGGATATAATATATACTATGCCAACCATCCTGATGGGACATCACATGCTGGAGCTGCCATATTAATCAGGGAAAACATAAGACACCATGTCTTATCTCATTTTAAACAACCACATATACAGGCCGCTGTAATATCAATCGACGACTGGTTGGGAGCATTGAATATGGCTGCAGTATACTGTCCTCCACGCCATCGAATAAGCGAACAAATGTTCACTGACTTTTTCCACGCTCTTGGTAACAGATATATATCAGGTGGTGATTGGAACTCCAAAAACACCTTCTGGGGTTCCCGACTAACGACGACAAGAGGTCGAGAACTAAAGAAGTCTATTGAAAGTAATACTCTCAATGTACTCTCAACAGGAGAACCAACCTATTGGCCAACCGACCCTAACAAAAGCCCAGATTTAATTGACTTTTTTGTCACTAAGGAAGTTTCAGGACTCTACACAAAAGTGGAATCATGCCTGGATGGTTCCTCCGACCACACACCCGTGATATGTACAGTAAGCACTGAAATCATCTTGATAGAACCATGTGAGACCTTATACAATCATAAAACTGACTGGCAAGCTTTCCAAGACTACATCGAAGAAAATACTGAACTGTGCATATCCCTTAAAACGGAAGATAATATAGAGGATGCTACGTGGTATACAACGAACCTAATACAAAAAGCAGCCTGGCTATCAACTCCCTATGTAGAACCGAAATCACAGAATCATGACACTACCCTAGAAATACAGGAGATGATAACTCTGAAAAGAAGGCTTAGACGCCAGTGGCATACTAGCAGGAATCGGCAAGATAAAAGAGCACTCAACAAAGTCCAGAAAGATCTGAAAAAAACACTTAGAGAAAACGAAAATAGCACCCTGCAGGACAAGTTAAAGACTTTATCACCATACAAAGCAGAGGATTATTCGCTTTGGAAAATGACCAAAACACTAAAAAGGCCGAAAGAACATATTCCTCCACTAAGACGACCCGATGGTAACTGGTCACGGAAACCTGCAGTAAAGGCAGAATTGTTTGCTGGATTCCTAAAAGATGTTTTCAAACCCAATGAAGCAGATCCAATGGACACAGAAAAAGAGATCAATGAAGTTCTACACATGGACCAGCAAATGTCTTTACCATTAAGATTAGTTACACCATCAGAGGTCAGAAGAACCATAGTACACTTGAAGCAAAAAAAGGCACCTGGCTTTGACCTTTATAACATCGGAAGTCCTTAAACAACTACCAAAAAAAGGAATAGTACTTTTGACAATCCTGTTTAATGCTATACTCAGACTAAATTATTTCCCACAACTGTGGAAAGTGTCCACTATAAACATGGTTGCCAAACAAGGAAAGCCTCTCACAGAAGTCACATCATATAGACCCATAAGTCTCCTGCCATTAATGTCAAAAGTTCTCGAGAAACTGATACTTAGGCGCCTAACCCCAGTCCTCCAAGAACAAAAAGTAGTACCAGATCACCAATTTGGGTTTCGTGCACATCATGGAACGATGGAGCAAATACATCGAGTAGGTCACACAATACGGCAGACACTAGAGAGGAAAGAGTACTGCTCTGCTGTCTTCCTTGATATACAGCAGGCGTTTGACCGTGTGTGGCATAAGAGTCTGCTGTATAAGCTAAAACTTCACCTGCCAAACACTGCGTATATGCTCCTGAAGTCCTACTTACAACACAGAATGTTTCAGGTCAAGTGCGGAGACTGTCTTTCGTCCATATGTCAAATAGAAGCAGGAGTACCTCAGGGTTCTGTACTGGGACCTGTGCTATATACAATTTATACCGCTGATCTACCCGTCTCAGAAGAACTGGTAACTGCAACTTATGCAGATGACACTGCAGTCCTCTCCTGTAATAAAGATCCTAATATAGCATCAATTAAACTGCAAAACCACCTGAACAAAATTGGATCATGGCTGAAGGCGTGGAGAATAAGAGCTAGTCCTGCAAAATCGGTGCATATAACGTTTACACTAAAAAGAGGAGACTGCCCACCTGTGACACTTGAGGGAGCTGTCTTGCCAGAACACACAACAGTTAAATATCTGGGTATGCATCTGGACAGACGGCTAACATGGCGAGATCACATAAAGATGAAAAGGGAACAGTCAAATAAAAAGTTCATGGACTTGTACTGGCTACTGGGCAGACAATCATCACTAAGTCTGGAAAACAAACTCCTTATATACAAATGCATCATAAAACCGGTATGGACATACGGCATACAGCTATGGGGATCAGCAAGCCACTCAAATGTAGAAATCCTCCAGCGCTTCCAGAACAAAGCATTGAAGACTGTGAGCAATGCCCCATGGTTTATACGGAACACGGAAGTGCATGAATATCTTCAAATGTACACAATAAAAGAAGAAATAGAAAGGTATTCCAAGGCGTATAAACAAAGACTTGGAATACACAGAAACGATCTTGCCTCATCACTTCTGAACACCAGCGACTGTATTTTCCGGCTGAAAAGACCACGATTAGCCTCAATCTAGTCTAGTAACCTAAATATGAGAAGAGATGTCACTGGATGTGCATATCTCAAAATCAATAACATAAATTACAACAAATCTGATTATGGCTTTCGGGCCGATCGCAGATAGTTAAAATATTTAAAAAAAAAAAAAACTTCTAAAATAGTATATATGTATGTTTATTCATTGTCTAGTACACATAGTACAAGCTCTGCTTAGTTTGGGCTAGATGGTGTTGTGTGTATGTGGTAGAATATTATTATTATGTTTGTCTTATCACAGGTATTTTCTAATATATCATATTAGAAAAATACCTGGCCCTTTGGGAGGCTTACACGGAGACATGGGTCCAACGTGAAGAGGCCCTTCGAGAGTTTTAATCAAAGGTGGGATGGAACACCTACTGCGACACTAGCCGCAGCAGGTGTAGGACTATTGCTACGTATGGATTCTAATATATGGGCTATAGGTATGGGTGTTTGGTGGACCGGTACATTACATACATACCGGTTTAATGTACTCAGGTAAGAGGTAAAAAAATAGAAAGATTGCTTCAGTTTATGGACCAGTTGCAACATTTAAATAAGGGATCCTAAAATTAAGAATATTAGTAAATTTACAACTTTCGAGAAATACTTCTTTTCAAACTACAAATACCGGAAAGTGCAGACTTAATTTTATTTAAACAGAATGATTGATTTTGTGTTCCATCCGATAAGACATATTCAATTCAACAACTTGTTGAATAAAATATGAGTTTGCGCTTTTAAAAATTATGATGACACCTGTTAGCTTGGAAAGCTTTGGTTTTTGACATTGCAGGCGTAGAAGTGTTGTTATACTAGCTTTTTATTAGTCTCCTCTTGCGTTGTAGTTTTCGATAATATAATAATATCTACAGTTCTCTATATAACTTATTTATTTTTCCGCTAAGATGGCCAACGAGTATACAATACAGCCCGTCTGTTGGCAAGTACTTAATTATTGTAGTCTCTGACCGCAGGGCTATTACCCGCGCATTGCCACCCATTCATACACACATGCATAATCTACTAACATGAAATTTACCAATATCAGTACAAATGTGTGCCCACTCCTAGTACAAGCAATCTTGCTTAACTGAAGGTGCTACCAAAAAATATAATTTTGATAATAATCAGAAAAGATATTGCTTAATTATAAATTAACTAATACAAACATAAATAAATTAAGGAATGGAAAATTGCATAATAATTATATATATACGTGTGTTGAACATCAGTTGAGATTTTTTAAATGTTTGCTATACTACCTTCGTCATAGTAGCAGCGTGTAGGTACTACTTGCTCCCGTTTTAGGACCCAGCAAACCGATACGGTAAATTGTAAAGCTTATAATATTACTTACCCTCTAAAGAGTATTTAAAAACTGCCAAAATATCAAGATTGAAGTAATTTTTAAATATGGGATGAAAGTAGTTTAATTTAGGGTTTAAACGCTTCCTCTCCCACTCCGCCGCCTCCTTGATGTAAATCACTTCCTCACAGAAGGAGGCGACGGTGTTCCGCGACCTCTCACTCCGGACCATAGACTGAACTACGGCCGGATAGCGAGAGGGCAACCGATCCGACTGCCGCGATCAATTTACGGCGCTGCGATGCCCAGGCGGGGCAAACCGCCAAAGTGTGCAGCGCCGTGTCCTCAACAACGTCGCGGCAGTCGCCGCAGTGGTGACAACCGGGCGTCTTTTGCCGGCGTATACGACACAGGAACCGGACAAAACAACCGTGGCCAGTCATTACCTGTGTCAGCCGGAAGGTGACGGCGCACTGCCGCCTCTCCAGCCACTTCTCAAACACGGAACTTACTGCCACGATCGTGGCGTGCCCGAAATACTAGCTGGCCCAACATCTTTTATCCTAATTTTAATGGAAAAGACTTAAATCTTTGTATGAATTTTTCAATATTTCTTGCAAAGTTAACAATTAAATTTAAAAAATACTATTATTGCTATTGAAAATAAAAATTAGACATCAGTCCAAGCATTCCCAATGATACGCTTAACAACGAACGACATTCATATTTATTAATATTGGTATGCTTATATTATCTTCAATCAAAGTACACACGTATATGTTTAAAAATAATGTTTGTATTTCCATCTTTTTGGCGCATTGTTCACACAATTGAGTTGAACGCTTGATAAAAATTAGCAACTATTATTATATCGTGGCTAACTTGATTAATATAAACATATACAAAAATTATTGCCGGCAAAATAAAACAGAAGTAGCGTATTTAAAAGAAAACTAGCCGAAATCGTAATCTCGCAAATTTGATGTTTTTACGCCGCCATGAGTATAAAGCTGGAAACGGTGTTCAGAGACTTTTATTTTTTCAAGAGGGCATACACTTAGGTACTGCGGGTGAGCGCAAGTTACGCTTGTTTTACAACACTTTAAAACAAGGCACTAACGTCTTGTAGAGGGGAGCGCGAACGGGCTAAAGAAAAAGAATGCATACTGGTTTATGTTTGCGGTCTCCCGGACTATTTTCAACCGAAATAATTAAAAGTTTTTACGATCGCGTCTCTAGTATCGTGTAAAGGATCCGACGACGACCGAGGTAACCGTGTGAATACGAACTTAGCACTAAAGTCGGGTTATTGAGGGCGCGCACGACTCAAAACTTAAATGGTTCTGCTTCACTTGGCTGTATACCTATATGGACACATTAAAAAAAAGATATATTATCTTTCGTAAGCTAGCCTCACCAATTACATTTATACACTTTTAGTAGACTCTAGCGAAAACCTATCTATCTATGGATAGTAAATTTATCTACATATAATTGACTGCACGTATAGCAAAAAACTGTCTGATCTGCAAATAGTTGTTCCGAGTCTGGATGTGCGTTGTGTCAGTAATTTGAATGTCCGTAAACGCGCGACATAGAAATTATTCCTACGGAAGAGGAAATCGCGAATACCATTCATGAATGGCTAACCTCATGTCAGCTGTCTCTATACATAAGTAAACTATCGCCCGTTACCAGCCCGTGCCCTAAGACAGACTTTTTTATACAGTTAGACCTGGCAAACAAGCATGCTGCTCGACTTGCCTTAGTCTGTGATCAATGCATCAATCGCGCGTTGTCGTTTCTAGAGTGAAAATAAAATAAAGATGCGACGAAAGGTATGAAGAAGGTAGGTATGTGAGCCTTAGGATCTTTTACTAATCTGACAAAAAGCAGTAACAGAGTTATTACTGTTACGCTGGTAGGTACTTGCAAGAGGATGGATAATTATGTCTGGGTACTTTGAAATAACTACACTGGAACATTGAAACAACTACCATCTTAGTCTCCCCGTGACCATGGCTGCTGAAAAGCAACCGAAACGTCGGAGAAAGTGTAAAATTAAATCTAAATAGTTGTATAATTTAAATAGCTTAAATTGAAGTAAACAGTAACTAATAAAAGTGTTTAACGATAGTAGTTTAATGTTTCAAAATTATGTAATAATAGTGTTTTATATAAAAAATAAACAACGCGATAAAATCCGTATAAAGATTGTTTAATTTCAATGTTAATATATCTACTAAACTCAACGAAAATAAAAATAAACAGACTACATAATAATATGTATGTAGTAAATATGATATCGCAGTAAAGCGAAATCGTTTAAAGCAACGCTAGCCACAGGGAGATCGTTGTTTAAAAACACCGTAAATGTGGTCCCATGCAAATGCGAATCAATCAATTTTTAATAGTTCGCGTAAATATGCATAGAGAGCCAATTTACGTTTGTGAACATGAGTTGATATCAATTTCGGCGTTGGTTTTTGCAAAAGAGCCGCTCAACAATGTTAATATGGCGGGTTATTTATCGGCACAGTACAGTCATGATGGCATCGCTTAGTAAAAGGATTTTCAGATTCATAACACTGATATTAAAATGCAGTTTTATTTTTTCTGAAGCAACAGCGAGCGAAGCAATGAAGATATCGTGTTATTTTTGTGTTTAAGGCTGCGATAGGTTGCTTTGAGTATCATTTTGATATAAAATAAAAGTTTATTACTATTACGATTGAGCTATTTAATGATAGTTTACGATGTATATGTTAGTTCCGTTACTTTTATAACTGAGGTTGATTAATTTAAAAATAATCAATTTATAATCGTCATCATCATCATCATCATCAGGCTATAATAGTCCAGTGCTAGACATAGCCCTCCCCTAAAGAGCGCCATAGCGCCCTGACTTCAGCTTGCCGCAAGTTATAATAGTGCCGATATAAATAAGAACAATAAAACTAGGCAATTTCATTTTTTATCAATAAAGGACAAAAATTATACTGTAATGTAACATTTTTGCCCTATATTAACTATACTAATTATATAATGAAGGATAAGGTTTTGGGTGAGTTTGAGCACCTTGCATCAGTTTTATAATTATTATTTACTCGACACCTTCACCTAATTTATTAAATCGGCCGCTTTTTGATATTATTAGCGTTAAAAGAAGAATTCCCTGATGACCAATTCTGGTAATGAAATATGTTCAAAATAGTGTTCCTATCTAGTCTAACAAAAGTCAAATACCGAAATGCAATCCAAAGTCATATTTGACGTTTATTCAATACCATCTGTGATATTTATGTCACTGAGACTAGATTGGAACTTTATTTTGAACATATTTTGTTACGAAAATCATCCTTCTTAGCCTGAAACTATTTGTAGAGCTTCTAAAACAAAGGGACACGCCACTTCACACGTTTGAGTTCCTAATAAAACAAATACCAATCTGAGTAAGATCTTTAAGGTGCCATTATATTACCTCAATCACTAGCTTGCACATTTTTCTGTCGCGTCGTCGTCTCGTCCGATGCACGCAGCCTCTTGGGCAATATGTCTTATACTTTACGACATTAAGTGACGTGCTTGTGCGCTTTCCATATAATTTTCCTTGCCGCTTTACAGCGTCGTTTTCGCCCATCGTAAAGACTTTTAATTATATCTGACGAGGCAAAATTTGACCTGACGTTTAAACCTTATGCATTCTTTGCACTGCTGTTTTAAGGGGACCATTCCATCTTAATGGTTTTTGTTTTAAAACTGCTATGCGTCAAGTTGTCTTGTATGTCTTATTTATACAAGTTATTGTCTGTTGGGTACTTAATATAGTATGGAACAGTTATGTATGGTCAAATCGAGGCATCGTGTAGGGTGTAGATACCTGACAGTGTACGGGTGTATAGATCATATATTCGTTGTTAAAATATAGCGTACTAGAAGCTATAAATAATACCTGTGTATGAGTCTTACGTTATATGTAATGTGTCTAGTTTCCAAATAAATGTCACTCTTATAACTCAGCGTAAAGGATTGATAAATAAAAGATGGTATTGCACAGTAGGTGCACCTACGTGCGCCTACGGTTCGGTGTTACAAACGACTGTCTGGCTGCATTAACTATCGAATTCGACACAATAACACAAAGTCAGCTTTGATATTGTATCCCTATACCTACATATAACTTGAAAACTACGTATGCTATGTTTTAAAAGGTTCACAAATCAAGTTAAAAACTTATAATGGTTTTACAGTTAATATATTTTGCGGTATATTATGTACAAATTAGTAGTGTATTTTATTCCTAATTGTCTTGTCGGTTTTTTATATTTGAATAGGTTTGTGATCCGGGTTCGTTTCTGTGTCGGATAAAGTATTATTGTGTTTTATTATGTCAGGCGTTTTTCAGTAGCAGCAATGAGATTATAAACCAAAACGTCGTATCGAAAAGTGTCAAGTTAAAGATTGATTGATTTCATTGAATCGTTTTAAATACAATATATTGAAATTATGTGTTTAAAAATCAATAATATACCTGCCAACTTCTTTGGCTATATATGGACTTGAGTCTATATAATTGTATTTATTCCTACATCATACGTACAACCTTCACTATCACAATCGCTTTCTGTTATACGAAGAGAAAAGTTACATTTAAATTAAGAAATAGTAAAACCTCATGACATTGCTTTCAAGATCACTCGCATAACAAATTTAAATTTGGAATTAGTTTAAATCGACATTTGTCTTGACATATACAATAGTTTAGTTAAAGATTCACACAAATTCTACATTTAAATTCCCGTCAATCTAAATTAAGATTTACATCAGCTACTCTTGTTTTAATTTGTTGGTGCGAGTCTTTAGTCTGTATAAATACATACGAATTTGTGTTATTGTTCAAAGCTGGCTTCATACATAGAAAACATTTTAGTGTGTTGGCGGTGAATAAATATGTGAAATCGACATTGTTTTTGGTATAACTAAGCTGATTAAAAAGTTGAATATAGAATCACAACGAACGCGCAAAAAGTTTTGTTTGACAATGTTTTGTATAACCGTCAACCTCTTTGTTTAACAGCGGGCGTTTGAGCGCGAGCGCACCTACCGATTATCATTAGGTCATAAGTTTAATACTCCATCCGAAAAATTGCTAATAGGTTTTTAGGCAACTCTTTTGATCCAATCCAAGCGCTTGCATTGTATGTAACTAAAATCTCAAAAATATAAAAAAATTGACTTATTGCCATACAGGTTTCACATTGGCTGAGTACACAGCATCTCTTGTATTATTTTAAACAAACCTGTTTATTTACACACTATCGTCAGAAATAGAAGCGGCACAGATAAATTACAAGTGTTTAATTAGCATGTGTCTTCAAGTTGCAATTAGTAAAGTACTGAGTGTCCTTCGACAAATGAACTTGTATAAAACATGTTTGATCCAATTAGGAGCGTGTTTACATAAACGTGTCGGTTACAGATCCGCTCTACCGATGACTCCATCTGATATAAACTTTTAATTGCGCGTCTCAACCGTAGCGCTACGCGGACTACGCGCGTAGACTCGGACGTAGACGCTACAACGTTTTGTCGTAGACGTATTGAGCTGTCTAGATAAAGTCGTATGATTGTTGATGCTTGTAAGTTTAGTTATGAATTGTATAATATAGTTAATTTGAATTAATCTGTAGGCTAATATAAACATATCGATGTATGAAATGATTACAAAGAATTTAGCGGTAAATACAT
This sequence comes from Catocala sponsa, assembly GCA_963564715.1. Classification (NCBI taxonomy): domain Eukaryota; kingdom Metazoa; phylum Arthropoda; class Insecta; order Lepidoptera; family Erebidae; genus Catocala; species Catocala sponsa. Next base: position 16,486,550 of record OY751337.1, on the reverse strand, counting down.
CACTACCAACACGTCTAGTGTTTAATAGTTTATGTCAATACGAGAACTCAAACTTTATGATCCACAGATAGTTATTTCAAAACTGGATTTATTTGTGTTCTTTATTTCTATACTCTATTATAAATAATACAGATAATACACAACCCTATAAGGGTAACCCTTAAGAACAGAGGTGATGAAAAAGTATTTATGAATTTTAAAGTAATTATTAAGCTATTGCATAGCTTCTATCGCGGGCCTTGAGCGTGGAGACCGAATCCAGAAATTCCGTAACGAAAATAACCTAACACCCCCCACTCCGACCGGCACAGCGGTGATACTTTTTGAAGTTATACATCTTTAGGCGCGTTATGAAAAAATGATGAGAGTGAAATTTTAAGATGCGCGCGCATCACTGTGACACAAATGCTACATGTTGAAGTTGGCCACAGAATAGAATTAAAAGTATATATTTTTTTAAATGACTATAAGTTAACTCATATACAGGCTAGTTGCAAAGTATCCAACGAAACGTTGTTATTTTCAAATTCGATAGAAATACCCTTTAATATGAAATATATTATTCATATTAATAATCAATTCTAAAAAATGGTCAATTAAATATTTTAGTTTTTATTTAACTTGATAATAATTTTCTTTTAATCAATATTTTTTCAAAAATAATAGTAATTTCATGAATTAAAATATTTAAACTAAAATATAAATATTGTAGTACCTATTATATTTAGGTATCTTTTTATTGAGATCATAATTTTTTAATACAGACTTAATCATTTTGTTTATCGAATATAGTAATTCTATCCATATTTTTTTAAATTTATATTATAGACCATTTTAATAATTTAATAAATAATTATAATTGCATAAGTTGATAAAAAATGCTATGCAATAGCTTTACCGCGGCAGTCTCCGAGTGCCACAATAATTTTTTTTCTGTATTTGATAGTAAGCGATGCAATGGTTTACATGACTGAAAGTACCGCTACTTCTCTTATTAAGGCTATATCACAAAACTGTTGCCTACCGTAGATGCAGATAAAAATAACGACTATCCTCTCGGCAGCCTATAGTCGCGACATAAATCTGCTTGGTGACTAAAATAGACAGAATAGCGCACAACCAGTATCCATGTTTATTAACCTGCCAATGCTTAAAATGCTAGACACCATTAAAAACTTATTGTGCCTGGCCGCCGCCGCCGGTATGCTGCTGCGACGGAATGGGGTAAACGTAACACACAACCTATTCATTGCTAATGCAATAAATACAATCTCAAGGTAAGCATTCCTACAAATAAAGAGCCATGACCACAAACATCGAATTTCATTTACTTAGCCACTGCGCGCCGCAATGAGTCTATTATGATGTATGGAATCACGAAGTTCCGAATAAGCAGTTGTAAGCCATAAATCACATACCTGTCGGTCACATAATATATGCATATGGCGGTTTTTAAAAGGTATTTGATTGTGAAGGCTCCAAATTGCAATACAATCGAGTTTACTTTGCAACCTATTTCTATTGAACAAGGCTTTATTAATCATGTTTTAATAAACAATACAATAAAATTTATTACTCCATAAGAATTACACTTAATCTAGGTACAACATATAGGGCTTAAGGTATAGATTTACAAACTGGATACCCTGACTTCTAAAGTAGGTATGTACCTGTATCTTAGAAGACAGTGCTACCTTCTGATTGTTACATTTATATAAGCCTCACAAATGGTTACAATAATTGATATTCTTTGAGAATATCAATGATTGTAACCATATAGGATAAATAGTGAGATAAATATCAACTACAAATTAGAGCTAATAAAAATGGAGAAATCTTTCTTTCTTTATTGTATAGTGGCAGAATCACACTTTCTTTATTGTATTTTATGTATTGTATATGTATTGTATGTGTATATGTTATGTATTGTTGTGTGTATGTACACACACACTACTCACAACAATTAATTATAAATCTCACACTTTTGACCACACTCACACATGTGTGTGGGTGGGTGTTGATAAAGATGTGTATGAGTGTATATATTAAATAAATATGAGTGTGTCTGAGTGTTTTTCTACATAATTGTGTATTTCAAATTATGTTACGGTTAAGTTTTTAAAGATATTCCTTTAGTGCAAGTTTAAGTTGAAATGTAGTTTTTGGTAACAATATACGAATAAAGTATAATTATGCTTTTTATTATAACGTAGAAAAATATTACACATGAAGTAGGACTTGAATCTGCAACAATAACTAAACTATTCATGTTCCTACGTCAGGGGTTGAAATTTTCTTTGTGTTTTTTTAATCTTAGATGATGTTTTCACAAATTATGCGATCAGCAAGTAAAAATTGCTGTTATATATATTTATTTTATAAGCATTTGCTATGCTAAAGGAAAGTATTAAAGTAATTTCGAATTTTAAGACTATATAATTAATACTTATTTAATAAGGGAATAAAATCTTGGAAATTGTATTTTCCAACTCCTCCTATATATACTCCTGATTAAATTCGTTGCGGATGTCAAGATATTCTAGCTTTCCCCGAGACTTTACGAGTGTCAAAACTCGGTGCTTTCTATGGTCATCACTGCTAAAATTGGCTACACAAGTGTCACAGTGGTGAGGGTGTGACATTGGTCCAAAAAAAGGAGAAAGTTTAACGTGACTCGGCCGAATTCAGTGTCTATGACTCAATAAACATAAACATATTGTACGCATCCGCGTACAATGCGCGCTCTGGTCAAGTCGGCCTATATTGAAGCGAATGTAGGCCGGCTAGATTTAAAATCGTTGTGTCTACACATCTGTTATATTTAACTCCATCTGTATATTAAACAAAAGCAGACATACAATCACTCAATCCTGTATATCCATGCGGCAAAGGTATATTATAAGGAAAAAAGACGTATCTACCACATTTTTTCGAAATTAAGATCCTTACATATTTGGGATCAGTAAAACATGACGAATCTGCCAGTATATTTATAACGAATAATTTGTTTTTTTTCAGATGCGTCTTTTTTTCTTATGACGGCAGTATAGTTACAATTTACCAAGTATACTTTAGTGTCACATAATACTTTTGACTGCACGGATGGCGTAGTGGTTTAAGTGGTCGCCTCGCTACTGCCACTGCGCCGAGTATTGTGGGTTCGAATCCCACACGGGACAAAACTTTGTGTGATCCACAAATGGTTGTTTCAAGACTTGTTGTTGTTCTTTGTATCCGTTGTTTGTATGTTTGTAAGTGGGGGACGGGCGACACAGGATTTATTTCTAGTGCGGAATAAAAAAAGGTAGCAAGCCTATTACCATTATCGGACACATTATTAAAGTCGAGAGTGCTGCTACTGATAGTTTACTAGCAGACAAATCCAAAAACATAATATTGTCTTACATTTACGCAAATGTCATATATTGAAATGATGTAATATAAACAACACGATAAAATCCGTATAAATTCAAAAACAATTCACCCACTTATAAATCGAACTCTAGCCGTGGTGTTTGACCACAAATATAAACAAAAACAATGAGTGTGTCTCGGGCATAAGTTTCAGTCTGAACCGGTCCTAAAACCACATACACAAGTTTTGAAACAAATTTGGCCATAATCACACTCTATTTAAGTGTAAGTATAGCCAATTTAGTTTTAATTCCCGAGTACATAGAGAGTGGGGTCTATAACAGTGATTGTGGCAGGGAAGTCATTAGCAACACTTCACACTAGTGGTAAATAATCTAATTTGAAAGAGCATTTTAAATGCTGCATAAATCTAATAAAGTATAATTAGAATCCAATGTGGCACCGACTGAGTGCGGGGTCTCAGTAATCGCTGTTTGTGTGCGAAGAACGTTATACAAAAGAATAATTTAAAGTATTACATGATTACATCGAAATCTCAATAAATACAATTATAATATATAATTTTATACCCCCGAAAGTTAATGTAATGTCCAGGAATGGACGTCTTTTGGCTGAGATAATGAATATATTCCTGAAAATGATAGCCAGCAATTAAGTGGCGAGCACATTGTTATCTACCGTCAAAAATGACTAGATTTTACTACGAATACCAAAAAACATCTTTACTTGACTCTGGAAGCTCAAAAAGATTTCATTTTACATTGTTAAATACTTATTTTACATTTATATAAGTATATGTTTTTGTAGCTAGATTATCTTCCATTACTATTAAGGCAACTTGTGCCTTTACTTATTATTCAGCTACAGTTTTCATATACATCTAGGTCTTTATTTGTTTAAATTTTAAGGCCCCAAAATTTTTGCTGAGGTATTTGTATATTTGACAAACTAATAAAGCAGTCTTATTCTAGTTAAAATCCTCCAGATGACTTTTAAGAAGTAACTCTTCCTAATCTAAACGGTAAAGGTAACTATTTAAGAACACCCTATTTAAAGTTCATCTCGTATATTTGTCAGGGTGCCCGCTACAACTCGGACCATCGACGGTTTCCCACCAGACAGTCCGCTTCATCCGAATTAGACTGGGACGTGTATAATTCATCGGAATCGGACGAAAGTTTTCAGTTAATTATTATATCTCCTATTACGAATGATGGAAGCATACGAATAATCACAATTGATAGGTTTAGAAAATCAATGGTGTATTTCTAAATTTGTAAAGACGGATTCTGTCTAGACGGCTTCATGACGTCAATTTATTTCTCTTGTATGGTAATTTTTGTACCTATACTTAGTAGTAAGCCTACTGTCACAAATATTCAAGGAGACGGTGAGTTCTGAGTTGGCTTGAGAATACTTATAGGAACACTAACATATTTACTAAACACCTATGCAGGACTTGGCATCTGTTGCCGATTGCTTAACGTTTTCTGGTGTTCAAAAGTTATTAACTAGTGGTCGCTTAGTGACCAAAAGTCGATCGTAATATATTAGTATATTCATGTATTAATATACAGGTCGATAATTATGGATGATTTGAGACTGACATTATAGTAGCAGTCTAAGAAGTCTACACATCACATTACGCATGTTACTGGACTCTACTATTAATTTCAAAAAGTAAAACTGTTTAAAAAAGGCTATCAAAAATGTAATTGGACTCACATTTTACCAGCCAAGTAATAGAGAGCTATCAAAGTTTAAAAATAAAATAGTTTGTAACTTCAAGCTAAGTCTGTGAATCCAATCAGAATGATTCAATACTCCTACCAATAGAGGAGCATAACTCAAGATTACAAGAAATTAAACATCAAAAACAAAAGCTGAAAAGCCAGAACACAAAACATGTTGAATGAAGATATATTTTTTCTGTATTTTGCTTCTTAAGACGACAACACTCATATTAGGAATAATTTCTGTACATACATTCAAGCCGTTGTTTGAATGTTTATAAACTTCACAAAGAACGTCTAATTGGGGAATAACCATCAAATTTCTTGTCTTTTTTTTATTTTTTATTTTGCTCTTCAAAATGACCACACTCCACCTGATGGTAAGCAGTCGTGTGGTCTAAGAGCAGTGGCCTCCACATCGCCCCCACAGTAGCCGAGGCGATGTTGAGGTCTCCACTTTGACGGCCTGAGAAGATGCTTTTTCACGCCCCGCTTAAAGAACCCAGGATTGAAGGAAGAAGGAAACACGTGCCTTGGCAGAGAATTCCATGCCTTGGTCGTTCGGCAGAGATATGAGGACCCAAACTTTTTGGTACGCGCTCTAATCGACTCTACCGTGTAAGGATGGCATCTGAGCCCAGCACGCGTTGTTCTGGATAGGAAAGGGGAGGGCGAGATAAGGTGGAATAACTCTTCAGAGCACTCCCCGTGGTATATTCTGTAGAAACATGCCAATGAGGCAATGTCTCTACGGAGTTGCAGAGGTTCCAGTGAACTCGTGACCTCTGGACCTCCGATGATACAGACAGCCCGCCGCTGTAACCGGTCGAGAGCGTCCAGCAAGTACTGCGCGGAGCCATCCCAAAGATGAGAACAGTCCTCCACGCAAGGGCGCACTTGTGCCTTATACAATAGGCACAGTTGCCCAGGCGTGAAGAACCGCCTCACCCTGTTCAGAACTCCGAGTTTTCGCGAAGCTTGCTTAATGACGCTCTCGATATAGGTTTTCTGATTAAGGGAGCGGCAAAGATCCATACCTAAGATGGAGAGACTGTCACGTATCACCAGTGGAGTGTTCTTCAGAGAAGGGAGGGGAAGGAACGGAGACTTTTTTGTTGAGAACGCGCATGCCTGGGTCTTCTTGGCGTTGAACTCGACCAAGTTCTTGGCACCCCATTCATAGATGCGGTCCAAGGTCCGGTCAAGTTCAACGACAAGATTCTGCCTTTTCCCCTCAACCTCAGCCTGTTTGGCCCCAGGATGTCCGAGATATCGCCCATGCACGGTACTGTCGTCCGCATAACAATGTATGTTGCCGAGATTCAACATATTATTGATATGCAGAAGAAAGAGCGTAGGGGATAAGACAGAACCCTGAGGCACTCCTGCATTGACCTGCATAAATTTGGAAGCGCGACCGTCGCAAAGGACCCGAATACGACGCTTCTGCAGGAAACTTGCAATGCAGGTGCACAGTTGAGGGGGCAAGCCATAGGCCGGAAGCTTGGAAAGAAGAGACCGGTGCCAGACTCTGTCGAAAGCTTTGGCTATGTCAAGGCTGATAGCCAAAGACTCGCCGTGCTTGTCCATAGCCTCACCCCAGAGGTGCGTGACGAACGCTAGAAGATCACCCGTTGATCGTTTAGACTGAAAGCCGTATTGGCGATCATTGATCAACGATTGATCCTCCAGGTAGCGGACAATTTGGGTGTTTATAATCCGCTCGAACACCTTGGAAAGCACCGAGGTGATAGCTATGGGTCGATAGTTGCTTGGCTCGGAACGGTCCCCCTTTTTGGGAATCGGTTGAACGTTCGCTTCCTTCCGAGCCTCAGGCACAATGCCTGCGACGTAAGACGTCCGGTATAGGCGCGTAATGTGGGAGACAACTCCGCTGCACATTTTTTAAGAACCACAGCTGGGATGCCGTCAGGTCCACTGGCTTTCCGAACATCGAGAGACTGCAGTATCGCACGAACGGTTCGTTGCCTGATACATATATCAGGCATGGTGTAGCCGCAGTTGGCAATGTTAGGTGGCTGCGAACCGCAGTCATCGATTCGGGAGTTGGCCGCAAAGAGATTTGCAAGCAGATCTGCTTTCTCCTGCGGCCAATGAGCCAGTGATCCATTCGGATACCTCAGAGGGGGCAGCATGGTCTGGCAGAAGTTGGACTGCACGGCTTTGGCCAGGCGCCAATAGCTACGACTGCCCGTAGGATGCGCCATTAGTTCCTGGCCGAACCGTGCGACGCGCTGGGCATCCGCTCTTAAGTATGCCCTCTTGCAGACCTTTGTGGCTTGGTTGAACGCTGCCTTCAGGTGATCCACGTTAGGGTCGTGGAGAGTGCGAGCCCTGGTCCAAGCGCGATACGCTGTCTGTTTGCGTTCAACAGCATCGGCGCATTCACGCCCGAACCAGGGCCTTTTCCTGCCACCGCTCGTGACATCACTGTATGGAATATAATATTCCATACCCAGGATGATTTCACCAGCGACAGCAGTAGCGCTCTCTGATGGATCCCTGTTCTCAAAGCAGCGTTGAGCCCAAGGGATGGATGCGAAGTATTCCCGCATTCCATCCCAGTCTGCTGACGAGTAGTGCCACAGTCGTCGTCTTGCCTCCTCGGGTCGTGGGGGCGTAACAACAACAGCTGTGGCACAAACCAGACAGTGGTCTGAGGTGCCCAAAGGAGCACGAATCGACACACTGTACCGGTTCGGGTTACTCGTCAGCAGCAGATCGAGCAGAGAGGGCGCCTGACCTGCAATATCTGGTATCCGGGTGGGCTGGAGTACCAGTTGAGACAGGTCATGCGTGAGAGCGAACGCATGGGCAGTTCGTCCCGCGTGGTCTGTTTTGGGAGAACCCAACCAGGTCTCATGGTGGGCATTGAAATCTCCCAAGAACACCAACTCAGCGTTCGGAAACCGCTCCTGCGCGTCGTCTGCCGCCTGACTCAGGTAATTGAAGAGTCGAGTTGTCTCAGCGTCTCCTGAATGGGATCGGTAGAGGCACATGTAGATTTGGCTGAAAGAGCCATGATCTACGTGTACCCAAAGGACAGAGAAGGAAGGGTCCTCTAGGCATTGTAGACGGCGACAGCAAATATCCGCCCTAACAAACAAGCATACCCCGGCTTTCGCGAGGAAACACTCCTCTAGCACGTAGCCGGGATATTGCAGGTAGTTCGTGTCTGCAGGACGGCGTATTTGTGTCTCCGTTAGAAAAAGCATTGCCGGCCGAGCCGTCTCCAGGTGGTGATGGACGGCATTAAGGTTAGCGTGGAGTCCTCTGATGTTAATAAACTCCACGACACAGGAAGCAGCAGTGGGGTTACGGCGATTGGCTGCTGTTGAACGACAATGCTTTGTTCGTACTGCCATAGAGTGAAAGGAAGGGGAAGCGTGAAAAAAAAGAGGCGGCTATTCTCGCAGCAAAGTGGGGCAAGGCGCAGAGCAAGTTTTGTCATATAACTGTATGGTATGGCGATAGCCGATCCGACGGACGGAAGGACCCCCGTACCCTCCCGAAAGTGGTCGCCGGGACCCACCCTCCGGTCTCCATCCAGCACGACGAGCCACCTCGAGATTATGCGCGGCATGATAAGGCAGCCAACCTAGTTGGTTAGACTCGGTTGGGCCTCTGGACTATACCGCGGGCGGCCAGCAGAGCACCGTTTCTACGACTCTCCCTGGCCGCCGGGTCGACTCGCGCCACCCACACAATGACTCTACGGATACTCTGCAGGTCCCTCATAAGCTGCGAGAATCGTCACCTCATGCTTAGGCCTCCGGCGCTCTCATTCACCGAACGAAACACAGCAGTCAAACACTGTTGTTTCACGTCGATTTTCTGTGAGAGGGTAGTACTTCCCCGGTCGAGCCGGCCCATTCCTGCTGTAACCAGCTTGGCTCTACTACCTGGCTCTTGTGTGCGATTCGAATCCACTACACTCGGCGCAGTGCCAGTGGCGAGGTGAACACTACGCCACCCGTAATTATATGTAGTAATAGTATATGCATATCCATAACAGCAGTTGCTCATTATACCGTTAGAATTATACATCTACATTTTCAACTCTATGACCTTTGTCTTATTCAATGATCTTTAAATAATCCAGATCATTACGTGGCTTCCTTTTGACGAGAAGAAAGGCTAAAGTATACTTTTACTGTCGTAGATAAAGGCAAGTTAAAGATACGTAATAGAATTCACGTAACCTAGTAATGTATACCATAACAAATTATATGTAATTCGTATATTAACTAATAATCAAGGCTTCCCCTCAAGGGCTGTGTCTACGATGTAATTACAGCAATAATTTTTTCCTAGATTTATTTATATTAAATAGGTACATTACGAGTACAAAATGGCGAAGGGCACAAATTTGAGATACTATATAACTAGAGTTAATTATATGTTTAAAATAATATCAATTTGAACAATTCTTTAGAACTAATTTATACCTAAAATATCATATAACAGAAATAAGAAAAGGAAATCCTAAAACAAAAAAGCCCTCTAATAGGCATCATAAATTCCTTTGCACCACAATCGACTGGTAGTGTGCCCAGAAGACTGATAGATACTATACTAATATTAGGTAGATCTATCACAGTGATAGCCCAGTGGAGTGAGTGGATTGCTACGCAGGATCTCCGATCCGACTTCAAAACGCAGCTGTAACTTCTAGGAGTTACATGCGTATTAAATCACTTAAAGCTCGCTTTAATGGTTAGAAAAAACATAGGGAAGAAATTTACATGTTTAAACGTTCTTAAGAATGTTCTCGAAAATGTGTGCAATCTGCTGATCCAGTGTAGTGGACTATGGTTGACCTGTGTTTATCGGTAAGAAGAAGTGCTTTGCTGTGGGTTAGCTTAAAAACAATGCTGATATTATTACGTTATACTACTTTGTTGATATTGAATTTGTACTTCAGCATATTTTCTGGTTGTTTTATTTTTGATGATTGTAACTTTGCTCATATCACACGTCGGGACGTGGCGACCCCACCGCCCACTGGCGGATCATCTCCTCCAGTGCAGCTAGTCAACCGTTAGATGGTGGCAGTACCTAGTGTCGAAGACTTCCGCTACTGCGATCGCCAATCCGCCTGCCAAGCGTGGCGAAAACTCCTCCAGATGAACCAAACTTATAAAATCCGGCCCCTAGTCCCCGGCGGCCTCGTTAGTCAGCCTGACTAGCGAGGTCGCCGGGGACTAGGGGCCTTTACTACACCAAATATATCCCGGACGTCAGCCTGCATAAGATTAGCATGGCCCTCAAACAGCTCAAAAACAACAAGGCGCCGGGTGATGACGGAATTACGACTCAGCTTCTGAAAGTCGGCGGCGAAACCGTTATGGCAGTTCTACGGAGGCTTTTTAATTCCGTCATACCCGAGGGTAAAACGCTACAGGCATAGAAGTGTGGTATTGCTTTTCTTTAAGAGGGGCGATAAATTGGGAACTCTACTCTCGAAGTTGTCGACAAGTATGTATACATGGGACAAATGATCCAGTTAAGTAGGTCCAACTTCGAGAATGAGGTCAATCGCCGAATCGAACTCAGCTGGGCAACGTTCGGGAAGCTACGATAAATCTTCTCGTCCAGTATACCGCAGTATCTCAAGGCGAAAGTCTTTGACTAGTGTGTGTTGCCAGTGATGAGTTACGGCTCAGAGACGTGGTCGCTCATTATGGACATTATCAGAAGGCTCAAGGTCACGCAAAGGGTGATGAAGGGAGCTATGCTCGGGGTTTCCCTGCGGGATCAAATCAGGAATGCGGAGATCCGCAGGAAAACTAAAGTTGCCGACATAGCTCTCCGGTACGATGAAGTGGCAGTGGGCAGGGCACATAGCACGCAGAACCGATGGCCGTTGGGGTGGAAAGGTTCTAGAGTGGCGACCACGCACCGGAACACGCAGCAGGGGTAGGTGGACCGACGACCTGGTAAGGGTCGCGGGAAGCGGTTGGATGCGGGTGGCCCAAGACTGGTCTGTGTGGCAAACCTTGGGGGAGGCCTATGTCCAGCAGTGGACGTCTTTCGGCTGAGATGATAAACTTTGCCCATTAAAGCAAATGCCTAGTAATTAAACTGGTCATCTCGTCATTACTAACCCAACAAGTGCAACACCGCACATAAGAATATTTCTGCAATCTACAGATAGTTCTTTTGAGTCAGGGGGATAATAGTCAGGCGGTAGACATTTTCATCACAAACACCCGAAAATACCTATGTTGAATTAAAATGGCGGATGTTGTTTTCTATCGGTCATGATTTTGACCCGAGGTTGCGGGTGTTTCTATGTATAATATGTATGTATTTACAAAAAAAAGTGTATATGTATGTTTCTCCATTGTCTAGTACCCATAGTACAATTTCTGCTTAGTTTGGGCTAGATGGTGTTGTGTGTATTTGATAGAATATTATTATTATTTCATTTGGACATAGAACTAGTAGCCAAAAAAGAATACCTATTTCGCGAGAGTTTTCCCCAGGATGTTTTTGTTCTTTCCTTAGATACAAGATTATGGCAACAATACCAATTATATTTCCATTGTTATTATAATCGTAATATCTCTGTTTAATAATAAAAAACTGATAAACTACTGGCCGCTGCTTCATTAGGGTAGTATGCCATTAAAACATTGCCCCTATCTCTTAGGAACTGAACGACAATGGCTATGATAATATTATTAAAAAACATATGTATAATTGGTGCAGGGATTGCCACTGCATATAAACAAATACATACATAGAATCGAATTTAACCCATTCGCTGTCCCGTGATAGATACAAATGAAAATCTATTGTTATGTATCATATGTGATTCATCGGATAGATAACCTGTTAAGACCGTTTTCTTGACAATTCAACCGTCTCAGAATACCATAGTACCTTGAGTATCATTTCCCTAATACATATTGCCTAAACTGTTCCTGAGTTAATTACAATCAACGGGTTAATAGTAACACTTATGCTAATTACGTCTAATAGTGGTTAGCTGAACAAACCATATCTATAATTAATTCATGGCATTCTAATTCATACCATAACTAGGTTTCGCGGGATTACTGTGATTATAGAGAAAATCTAATATAAATGCACTCTCTATACATAAATTAGCGTAATATACTCACGCTTGCATACACATGAAAGGTTAGGCAGGGGTATATTACGTCTGTGCGTTTTATTTCACTTATTAAAGGAGCAAATCTACTATCGTTTACCGATCTCTTTTCAGTTTCTGTGCTACTACCTACCAAGAATGCCAAAACAGAAAAATCCAATCACAATTTTTGTGATTTGGGAATCGAATCTCGAAACTCACTAAATGACGCAAATATAAGCGAATACTTATATCAAGGGACCATCAGAGCTAGTAGTAGTAGCTAGTTAAATAAATTGTAATATGTATACCGTATTTGTATATGTATATCGTAGCAAATGGAAATCCGTAGTCTCTGGGAAACAGGCGGGAATCTATGTATGTATGTATCTGTATAGTATACTTCTACACAAAAAGAAAGACATGCCTCGGGCGCGCAGCGGTAGTCATTGCGCTGTCGTACAACCGGTCTCGGGTACGAATTAATGAATGAAAAGTCTCAATTATAGCATAGAGTCTGGTTAGGTAGACAACTCTATCTACCCTGTTGGTGATCTAAGCGTGAGGCTACGAGCGTAATATTAAATCGAGGTAATCATAATATGTAATCAAGCAAGCGTAATAATGAAATAGACATGTAATATCAAATAAATACTAGCTTACAAATAATTTATGTATATTACGTCAGCAAATCATTAATGAAGAAATAGTTAATATGTATATGCCAGACAAATGTAGTTTGGATAACATACGTGATATTTATTATAAGAACATACTAAGGGTGACGCCAAACGAACGTAATTTTGTAAGTCGTGAGTCGCAGAATTTCGGTTGCAGAAATTCTGCTGCATTCGGTTTCATAGAAAAGTCCTATTTGATTTACACGGCGACGCAAAATGAGTTATGATATATATTACAAATGAGTTTCTGCAACCGAAATTCTGCGACTCACGACTCACGCTCGTTTGGCCTCACCCTAAAACATGTCTCCATCATAATTCCATATATAGAATATTGAGTTTATATGTACCATATATGTACTTACTAGACAAGACAGCTCAACCCGATTATTTGCACCACGCATTAGAGTGTATGCTCTTTAACTTACTTAGGCTGACACATGCGCTTACTGTAACGACACGTTTTAGGACACACGTCTAACTGCTAGATCAAGTTTCCCAGACTGTTTTTCTCATAGATAATTTTCAAAATTTAGCTGGTTCCGTTGGACCTCCTGCAGCTACATTTCTATCATATTCCTTGGCATTCGTATTTATAATGGTGAAGAATCAAAAAAATTTGATCTAATCTTATAGGTGAAGTCAAGCCAACATTTTAGTTCTTCACGATCGAAAGCAAATAAATTTTCGTGGATCCCTGCTTACGAATTGTGAACCCCCATTTTGTTGGCACGTCAACGTAGACCCCCGTCGTCTCTGGGGGTCTACCTGGACCACTTTGGGAACTAAGGCGCTAGATTAAGAATAAATAAGTACAGAATAAAGGATTAGGGCATAGTCAACCACGCTTGCCAAGTATAATATAATAATATTCTGTCACATACACACAACACCGTCTAGCCCAAACTAAGCAGAGCTTGTACTATGGGTACTAGACAATAGATAAACATACATTATATACCTTTTTTTTGTAAATATTTGTATGTATTTCTATACTCGGTCTCGAAACAAATATCCATGTCCATGCACACAAATATTTGACTTGTGCGGGAATCGAACCTGCGACCTCAGGAATGGCAGTCGGTTAAACTAACCGCTACGCCATCAAGTTGCATGCGCGTTTATAAACTTCACATAAATTCGAGAACATTATAAAAAAACTGTTAGATATGCAGATTTTCACAATGTTTTCCTTTACGGTTACAGCGGCGGATTCGTACTTAGTACATATTATTTTAATGACAGGCTCACTTTTGTACATCCCGGGAGAGGTATACGTTACACCCATATTTCGCTAGCTATGTTTAATGATTTGCATAATTGAAGGTTATACATATTGAAAAAATCTGACAGATATATATTCGATAACACTTTATTCGTCATGGGAATCCGAAACCGCAAGATGGACTGTTAGCGTAACCCAAATATGAAACCATTGAGGCAGTCAATTATTATTATATTAATCATATAGGTATAATAAACAAAGATATAAATTTAATTTAATAGGTATATCGTTTTATTATAATGTAAAACACAAAAGCTTTTGAAATAACCGCTTTTATTCAGGACATCCGACAATGCCATTGTAACTGCATTACTTATTTTATACGTATACATGTAAATACAACCTGTTTTCCAACCGTTACACAGGACATTTTAGTATTCTTTTTTAAATTCAGCGTTTTGTTTTAATTGTAACATTTTAATTTATTCATTTATAGCGACATTGTCGGGCACCAGCTTAGGACGGGTTAGAAAGTTCTAATATATTTTATTTTGAGACTTCAAAAACGCCAAAAAGTCAACAACGTGCTCTAACTATCTGTCCCTGAGCTCTGTGTATCAATGTTAAATAATTATTTATCGCTTACTTGAATAGTGAAGGTATTCATCGTGAGATATATGAAATGGTTCTCGAATATCAAAATATTATCGAAGATGTGCGGCAGATACTAAATTTCACTTGGCTAACGCAATATAGTTAACCTATTCGGTTAACTAACGCGTTTTAATTAATTTATATATGATAATAAAATATATATACATTTTTAAAGGACTATTGATATATTTTCAGGGAGCACGCACAACAGGGCTTGCTTAACGCCCTCTGCGGACACAGATCAAGATACCGTAAAGCCACGGAAATGATCCGACAGAAAAACTAAACAGTACTTTACCTTAACCAGTTTTAGAACCTAAGACCAATAAACGACCACAAACGTAACCGTTAACTTACGCCAAAATACCAAGAGGAATCAACATCTATCTTTATTTTATTTTGCAGTAATCATCACAACTGTATAAATTACAAACTAAATGAGCATCTGTTTAGTTTAGAATTCATAATATTTCTCAAAGCATTGTAATAATGACTAACAGTGCAACCGGGAATGTCTGACATTAACAAATCTCTCCATTTCAGGATGAAATGTAATCACATGAACTGTACACACGATTTAATCACATTCAGGTAAATGGAATAAACATACTCTAAATCTGCATGTTAAAAGCTAGACCAACACAAATCAGGTGGTAATATAGCTCACTGTGATTACAAAACACGTTATGCATTGCTGTGTGTATAAACAAAAACTATTCATCTCATCAAATTGCATGCACATGAATACGTGTTCGTGTATTACATGACCGGAGTACATCGCAGCGAGTTCGTAACAGCCACCTGAATCAGAAGCGAGTAATCATCGAAATAGGATTGTCGCTTTCCAATTAGCGGCATGTCGGTAGTCGGTCCCTCGATGACAGGCCTGCCCGGTGACAGCTAGCGCCTCAGGAAAGGAAAAGTTTCGCGATTCTTGCGATTACATCTTAGTACGAATAATAATCAATACTAATATAATGAAGCTGAACAGATTGTTTGTATTTTCGTTTACACGTCTATCCATCAGATTTGAACATTCTTTTTGCATTTGATAGCCCAATTCTTAAGGAAGGTTAGGCTATATAATATACCGCTAGGAGCAACGGGAGCGCAGCAGTAATCATAAACGTGCGGTGCAGTTGGTCATAATTATAAATGAGTAAGTATATGATATTTGTATTCTTTTAGTAGACAATACGCTTTGACGCCTAGTGCGGAGGCGCCAAGTTTAGTCTCGCGGAGGAGTTTACAAATATACTTTTCACGGACAGAGATAGAACAATAATTTGTTGAAAACAATTGTCCTGTAACTGATCGGACCTATTGGATCCTACATTCCGCGCGGCGGCACGTGGCAACGACGAAGCAACCGCTTGCCCGCTGCGCCATCGTGCGCTGTCACTAAATACGCCTAAACAGTTCAATGGATTAGGATATATAGATAGACCATGACTTAAACAAAGCAGAGATTATAGTTAGTTAGTGGTTAGTGTAACCGACTGACACGCTTCAGGTCGCAGGTTCGATTCCCACACAAGTCAAACATTTGTGTGCATGAACATGGATGTTTGTCTTGGTCAAGGTGTTTCTATATAGAAACACCCAGCCAGCCACCCACTTATTATACATCTAATATGTATGTATTTACAGACAAAAAGTATATATGTATGTTTATCCATTGTCTAGTATCCATAGTACAAGCTATACTAGATGGCGTTGTGTGTATGTGATAGAATATTATATTAGAATATTATTATATAATATTATATTACTATTATAATGTTAGTGCAAATTTAATAAAGCTGGCATAATAATGGCGGTACATAAGTAAGTTACATAACATTGTATTACGTCTGTATAATCTCTAAAGGCTATGCAGCGGTGTGTTACATCCTCATTTCATATTGAAATTTTCATATTAATAGTTGGTGAATCTATTGCCACTTTTCCAAACTTCGGGCTGCCACTGAGATTTTCTATCGAAAAATCCTAATAATGCTTTGGCCGATGCGGGATTCAAACCCGAGACCCCACGATCACACGTCACCAGACCAAAACCTCCTCGGTTGGAAAAATTTACTCCTCGGTCAAGACTGACAATTGAAAACCGGCCACTAATTTACTAACCCACTAGTCACTTGTACCTGGATATCGCAATACCGATTATTGGTAATACTAATTGAAATGATTTCGCTAATACATCAGACCGTAATAGGTAGCATTTCGCTAACGAGTTATCTTTAAGCTGCTTTGTTATAAACCTATAGAATAATGGAACTATGAACGTTGTGGTCACAATTCGATCATAACATTGACCTGTCCGTCGTAAAGGAGTTCACACACTAACAAGCATCTAATCTCGATGTTTTTAGATAAACATATTTAGAATTTGAACAGCATGCAATCAGTTGTTTGCCGCTTCCGCCCCGCTGTGTATTGTGTTTCGAACAATTATCTGTGTTGTTTATTTATTTGACATTAAATAGGACTACTTGCGCCAATTACATTATTTAATCACAATAATATAGCATAAATTTAAAATATAGCATTCACGCGTTCTCTCAATACCTCAAACCAAACAAATACAAATGCATAGCTCTGGCACTTTTCCTAGATTACTAAAATTATCCATAGTAAAACCACTATATAAAAAAGGTGATAAATCTGCTCTAGATAATTACCGACTTATTACACTAATACCAGTATTTCAAAAATTTATGAAAGTAAGAACAATATGATTTCCAAAAGGGAATGTCCACTACATTAGCATGTTTTAATCTCATGCATGCAATTATAAATAATATAGATAGAATAAACTTGACAACCGTTATCTTCTTCGATATATCTAAAGCATTTGATTTTGTTTCACATAATTTATTATTGCATAAACTGGAAATATATGGTATCCGTGGCCCTGCACTCCAATGGATAAGAAGTTACTTGCAGGATAGAAAAACATCAACACTGCAAGCTGTATTGGCAGCGTATCATGGTTATGTTGCGTCTGTTCTAAGATACGGTCTTATTCTCTGGGGCAACTCAACAAATTTTCAAAGAGTGTTCATTGCACAAACAAATGCATCCGGGCTATTGCTGGACTATGTCCTTGAGAATCCTGTAAACCGATGTTTAAAAAGATCAGGATTTTAACTTTACTGTGTATGTATATTTTAGAATGTGATAAATTTGTTAAAGAAAATCTTAAGCTATTCAAAAAAGCTCATGAAATGTTTTCTAGGCATACTAGGCGGCCTGACAGAATTGTTATTCCTATGATAATCTTGTATAACAAGAGTTGTTATGTGATGTGTGGGAAAATATATAACGCTTCACCAGATAACCTAAAAGGTTTACAAATAAACAAATTTGTAAGAGAGCTTAAGTCTTGGCTAATAAAAAATAACTTTTAGTTTTGTATCCAAATTTTTAAATTTATGTAATCATGGCCAATAATACTAAATTGGCTCCTAATGTTATAATTAATAAAAATTACTAATTACACAATTTCAGATTATATAAAATTTTAATTGAATTAATTTTTATTATATTCATTATTTGCATGTCACTATAAGGACAAGTGTTCTTGGACATGTATTTACATATATAACTGTACCAACACTTTATGGCAAATGAATAAATTCTAATTGTAAAATTATAATTCTAATTATTATTGTTCTGTATCTGGGTGTGCTTTCTGTCCTCGAAACTTTTTTTTTTTATGCAACTAAGGTGGCAAACAAGCATACGGCCCACCTGATGGTAAGTGGTCACCGTAGCCTGCAACACCAGAGGCATCACTTGCGCGTTGCCGACCCTTTAGGAAAGGACGTGGGAAGGAAAGGGAGACGGATGGGGGAAAGGGGGTGATTGGGCCTCTGGTACTCTCACTCACCGAACGAAACACAACAGTAGGACTACTGCTATTCCACGTCGATATTCTGTGAGAGGGTAGTCCTTCCCCGGTCGAGCCGGCCCATTCATGCTGAAATCAGCGAGGCTCTACTACTCAAAATGGAGGCTCTACTACTCGAAATGTATGTTTGTAAAGTTTCCTGCGATAAATATATTGGATATAAAAAAATAAAGATTGAAATGTTTAATGATGTGGCAAAAGGTTAATTATGAGAGAATGGGTGTTTAATATAGAAGGCAAATTGCAAGCTACACTATTATTAGAGACAAAAGTAATAAAAATATTTGTGCAGAGCGGGCAGCACCGTCAATTTGACAACATAGGTATGTTAAGTATCATATTTGTATCGCCTGTATTGATACGCTTGTATTGTCTAGTGGTCATATACCACTCTAATAGCAACTCAACGCCTTCCATGCTCTAATGGTGCTTTTAGTGTTGGTTATCCCTGTACGATACTGCGAGTGATATTTCCTAATATACTAAAACATCTTTTAGAATATAAATATACGTGATTATATTGATATTTCTTCGCTTTTAATCTTTGTTTCTTATGTCATGTTATTTATGTAATATTTAAATCTGAAATCACCTGAACTCACTCACTGAGAGTTACACATTTCGTGTTTAATTAGTTACAAACCTACCATGACTGACACCGACTCCAAGAATAACAATAATTTAATTATTCACAAGAATATGCAATTATTTATCAACTTCTTAGTGCATTTTAAGTTGTAGAGTATTCTTTTTTGAAGTCGGTTTTTTTTTTCGTTAAAATTTTGTTTATTGGTTATACTCTTAACTACCAACGTTTACTTTATAACGTCTCGATTCTGGTCAAATAATATTTGCCCTAAATACTGCCATATAAACGATATCAATATCAATTTGCTTTTTTTTCGGTATACCTAATCTATTTTTCAGTCACACCACACTCTAAAAACTACTACAGTGTTAGCTAACAAAATTTATAAACGTCTACAGCATAAAAAGAAAGATTTGACAGTTCGCGCAAGAGTAGTAAGTGTGAATGGCCCTCAGTACGGAGGCGCCGCGGGCGTTGATCGGCCGCCTAATTTCAGTAATAACCGGTCTCGGTACGGACATCACATCCAGAATCTTTGTGGGAACCGTGCGTCGCGTCACACATCAGTCGAGCGGCGTGAGGGGTGCCACTCCGTACTTTATTAACATATTCGAACATAGAACATTTTCATTTCTTTTTAAAGGCGCGCAGTTGTACAGATGTTCTCAATTCGTGTTCTATTTTCAAAGGCAGGTTTTTAAAATCAGATGCTGTATGCATGTAATAAATTTTTATGAAACATTTTCTTGGTGTAATAAAAACTGCGTCGAGGTTTTCGTTAGCAATTCATGGGTACTATTTTTGTTAACTACAATGATGTGACGGTACTTTTAATTTACGGTAGAGTATACTTTATCTTTTTTATCAAGCTTTTGCTAGCAATGTACATACATATTAAATAATTAAATGAAAAAAAAATTTTTTTAATCATTCAAACGATGATATTGAAGTACGACGTCGTTAAAACGTTTAAGTTTAACGTTTAACGGTTAAGAGAAACATTTATTGTAGAGCGCTTACAATAAATGTTTTTCTTAACCTGCTAGATTACTTTTAATGCGATATCTTGCATTGGATGCCGATACATTTATATTTATTTATATATTTCATTAATAAATATTCTAGTTTTTAGCTAAATATAAAAATCTTGATTTACTAGTATACTTTAGTTCATAAAATGTAGTATTCTCAGTCACAGTCGCACGAAAACACAAATAGTTTATTGTTAATCTTAAAGCTTAAGCCAACCCTACTGGCCTTTGAATAGAAGGATGTTAGTTATTGTAGTGCGAAACTGAAATCAATGACGTCGCATCGGCGTTGACGAGAAATTGCTAGTTAAGGTTCAATTTGTTTTAGAGGTCCCTCTATGGACAGCTATGGCTATTTAAGATTTGGGTATTGCCAGTGATGTTCACAGCGCGTGCGAGCAAACTGCCTATATGATGACGTAGATACCAATACAATTAAAGTCATATCAAGTTTCAATTTATCAACCAAGATTAATTAATGACTTCATTTATCCTGGTCTAGTGACGTTACCTTAACACTAGTGTAATTATCTGGTTACAAATACGCTGAATGCAGAATATTTGGTTACTTTTGACTAATATATTTATGTGCCAGTTGACTGCCTATAATTCTCGGCGTCGATGTTTGTTTTTTATTTTAATATGAGCTATTGGTTTTTTTAGTCGGCGATGGTACAAATATTTGTAAAGAACATGCTTTTTACAGAAGGGATTCTGGAGAGATCTGTAATTTTCCGTCTGTTATGATAAGAAAGAGATTATTCCTTAGTACGATTGTAGACTATGAACCTCATAATTTCAATTAAAAAAAATATTATGGATTAAACATAATAATCATTCGTAGTCACACGTTTTAAGGCTTATAATAATTTCTTTACTCTATACATGACTTCATGATGAGAAAACGTTGTACTTTTTAAGCATATAAAAGCATATAGCGGATACAAAATAGTATGATATTTGCCATAGCACAAGTTTAACTTAATACTTTTTTATTTGATGTAGGTAATGAATTTCGGTCTTATTTAGTTCACTTAGCCACCACTAATTAAACATTAATTCTAAACACAGGAAGCCTCTATTAACGAAGTAAAGTCAATAATTAACTACAAATAATGAATTAGGGACATTTGCCATTCACGTTCCAATCCCTTCTAAAGCTATAAGTAGAACGGTCTATTAATATAGGGGTGGCAAGCGTCCAGAATTGCTGGCCTTTTAGCATCGATGATAAGTGCGAAGCGACGTTCAGGGCACTAAGGATGTAACGTTATTAAGTTGTAAGTGACGGTTTCACGCTTCGTGCATGAAATGTAACTTATATAAAAATTGTTTGAAAAGCGCTAATTTTATGAAGTGAATATTTTGCATCTCTTTTTCAGCATTTTACATGTGATTCTTCAAAGATTCCTAATACATCTAGGAATGTCTCTGTATGTATATAATCAACCATTGGGTTAAAATCCAGATACCATGAAGAAAGTAGTGCACAATACCGGTCCTGTACTATATTTGTAATGTTTGAAATATTTCTGGATTGAGCTATGGTGGTATGAGTGACCGAACAACTCTATGCGTAGCGTAGCTCACCTATGCACAATGCCCCAATTGTGAGGTTAAGTGCAGATAACACACGTCCAACTAACTGTGTATGTAATCAGTGTAGTTTAAATGAGTTTATTATTACATCTCAGTTTAACAAACATTACATCTCAGGCAAATGAAAACGTCATTCGTGGATTCTGGAAATTAATTAATTATAAAACTTTGGAGCCTAGTTGTCATCTTGGACTGTAATAAAGACGCATATAGTTTTTTTCTGTGTACAGTTAAGTAAATGCTTATATTCCACCAAAAATACTATCAGAGGCTAACTGTTAAATATTACGTATTACTTGCGTGGTAAGGTGGTCTAGGGGATGCAGCTCCTCGGAGTTCTGATTAGTAAAATTAATAATATTGTAATCTTAAAAAGAGTGGTTTTTGGCCTTTTCTTTTATAGATTTTATGCAATTGTGTTGCTGGCCATGGCAACAATTAATATAGATTCACATTAATAAGTGTAACTTTGACATTCATAAATGTTACTTTGTGACCTATATGAATAAATATATTTTTGATTTTGATTCCACACCTACAAAAATGTTTGAAATATAACTTACTGCACAACATTGTATTATTAGTGTTCTACGCTGCATGCGCATAGCAAGTTGCTTAGGTATACCTGAATAAAGTGCAGGTCGCGGCGTGATATACTCCAACTATCTTTTCTGTTTAAATACGTTCTTCTTATTGTTGGAAAAAACATCTCCATAATGTTTAACAAAAAATTGTATTATATGTCAACGATATGTTATTATCAATACCACTATCTTGTCAAGACGCAAGCTATATTAAAACACCCACGCATCGACGCCACAACACGCGACATGGCGTAGTGGCTAGGTGAATACTTTAATTATTGCATCATCGATGGACTTTTTAAACTTTATTATGTTTAAAAAGTCCATGGAGTTTCTATCTCATTAGTTTAGTCGCGTCTGCATATTGCTAGATATCAATTTCAATGATCAGTCATAGTGTCATCCCAATTAATATTATAAATGTGAATGCGAGTTTGTTTGTTTGTTACGCCTTCACGCCTCTAGTACTTGACTGAACATCACGAAATTTCGCATACACGTTGCTAGAAATAGGTACAGAAAAGGACATAGGGTGTCTTTTATTGACAAAATCTACATTAAGGCGAGCCAAGTTACGGCAAAATCTAGTTATTTTATAAGTCGAAAAATTCTCAGTCGATCAGTGTCTAGAACCAGCAGACACCACACTATACACCCAACCTAAACATGATCGTTTCATAGATAAAGTTATGCTTACCTTTATTTAACGGTTACACTGTAACCCATCGAATACAGGCGTGATATTTAATTTCGTAAACTTAATCCACTTTTAATGCAATCCAGAGTGTAAATCAATGGGAGCTTTTTTATTACGTTGTATTCATTATTTTACGCTATAATCTTTTTTATACTACTAAGGCCCGATTTTTCAATCGTCACATAAGTTTTATCTGAGGAATATGTTTGACCTTTCGAAAGCTTTTGTATAAAAAATATGTCACACGGTCATATTTATTTCTTGGATAATAGTTACCTGACAATAAAAAAAAAACGACTTTAAGTTAGTCAGCAAAAACAGACGTACACCTAAAAAAATTATATATTTGTTTGAAAGCTCTAATAGATTAAAATATGTGAATATATTGCAGTTCTAATAATATTACGTAAATACATGTCGAATTGATAACCTCCTTTTTTGAAGCCGGTTAAAAACTAACTTATGGATACTTGTAATACCTTGGTACTTAAGGCATCCATAGATTTATTTTAAGAAACGGCAAAGTAGAAATATTCCTGGAAATATCACACTGTCGATTTTTTTAATATAATCGTCACGAATCATCTTGTAAAATCATTAAAAATAAAAATATGTAAAAAGCGTGGAATATTTTTTTAAAATTATTATATAAATATATTTTACAAAGCTTATCCTATGTTGTCATGTAGTTCAGTATAGTTCATTATGTTACGAAGCTACAAGCAAGTGCTACGACTATGAAATTGCTACAAATTGCTACGAGGTAACTACATCACATTCGTATAATTAAACAAGCACATGGCCTGACAACATTCGGGTTATAATTTGTGTGTTATCGATCTGGTTATTTATAAAATTAGTACGTATGTTTAAGATATCCCTACACTATCGATTTTATTAACAAAAAGATATTTAAACGTAGCTAAGAATGATGCCGATTAAAGCAGCCAATCTGCGCTGGGAAATAACAACACTATAAGACAGATATACAGACTATGCCAATCGCAGGTACACATACTACTAGTCCCCTGTTCTCAAGGCAACTCTATTCACCGCAAGAATATATCAGAAGAAGCTTAGGTCATTCTAAAAGGATATTTTTTGAAATACAATTAGGGTAGCAAACTAGCATTATAAAAAGCGTTGAGAAGCATATGTGGTGAGACTCTGAAAGATAAAATAAGAAATAGTGTGATTAGAGAGAGATGCTGCATGAAAGTGGATATAGTTACAAGAATAGAAAAGGGTATGTTAAGCTGGTTTGGACATGTAGAAAGAATGGACGAGGAAAGACTGACTAAGAAAGTTTATAAGGCTAGTCACCTAGTGTGAATGGAACAGTAGCAAGAGGAAAACCTAGGCGAACGTTTCTCCATCAGATCGGAGGCGTTCTGGACAAAGGCCAGATTAAGAGCTGCTTGAACCGACGGGCGTGTATGAGGAATGTGATGAAAGTAAATGAAGCCAGAGAAGTGTGTCAGGATCGTAGCAAATGGAAATTCGTAGTCTCTGCCTACCCCTCTGGGAAACAGGCGTGAATCTATGTATGTATGTACTGGCATTAAGTAAGTAACACCCTAACAGTAAGTGGTAACCGTACCTCATGATCGCTTCCAATACCAGAAGTATCATTCACGCGATGCCTTCCCTACACAAAGATGGAATGATAGAAAAATATGAGGGGCAGATATGTTAGCCTTTCGAAATACACACCGGCTAAAACGAAATAACAGAGTTACTTCTCATTCTCACGGTTGCCTGTAAGTTGGTGGTCCTTTTCCAGACAAGACGATTTATTCTCACTATCATCCCATGATTTGTTGATTTCTTCCGGCCCTATCATTAATAAGTAATATAATCGCCAAATCAACAAACGAAC
Organism: Catocala sponsa; assembly: GCA_963564715.1. Taxonomy (NCBI): domain Eukaryota; kingdom Metazoa; phylum Arthropoda; class Insecta; order Lepidoptera; family Erebidae; genus Catocala; species Catocala sponsa. The sequence goes on along the minus strand of OY751337.1, from coordinate 16,461,471 downwards.
ATCATACGTGAATGTTGTGCAAAAATAACTTTTCTTATTTAGGAAAAATATACTAACTATTGATCAACATAATTTGTTATTTACTACATAATGACCTGGCAGCCCTGTGTAGCCTGCGGTTCACGGGCCGTCGGTTTTCTTTATGGTAATGAGGAGCTTACGACGTAAGTATTACCAGCCTTTCATATCAGGTAAGATGAAAACATTCATCTTTTGATACTAAATTATCCTTCGCGGCAGGAGTCAAGAGGTTAAACAGATTCATTTGTACTAAGAATAATCTTGTAATGTTGATATACGGTTTGTTAAAACGGATTCCAATATCTAGGTCGGATTTCAATATCTCTTACACGAGTGACAAATCGATAAGCATTGAAGTAAAATGTCTATAAAGTTGTCCGACGACGTGCAAATCAAAAAATTGAATGTTGCTCTAAAGCCAACGATGCCAAATGACAATTTTATTACAAATTACAAAATACAAATACAAATACAAATATTTGTATTTGTATTTGTATTTGACAATTTTATTGATAGGTATCTTCGTTGTAAACATGTAAAAAGTGAGAAGATTGAAAATTATTGTACAAGTTATTTATTTCGTAGTATTATGCGTGTACACATCTAAGAATTATTACGCTATTAATATTAGGTATATATAATTGCCTCGTTGATTTTGTGGTATAACATTGTGCAGATTTTAGCGGCGGACATCTTTTATTGAGAATTCTGCAAAGAAATTCATAGTAGAGCCATTAATGCTGAAATGTGCTTTATTGACGGCAATTGAGCAATAGGGCTCTAATATTAAATCGAGACATGGCTGGCTAAATGTGGATGTTAGACACCTACGTCTAACCTAACCTAATGTCGGGATATACACGTAATCGTCGTATAATAATAATAATAATTGTTTGTTGTAAACTAGCTTTTACCCGTAGCTTCGCTTGCATCTTTAGGGGTTCAAAAATAAGCGTGTTTTTATGACCTTCGAATCCATAAGCCCTATGTAAAAAGTCACATCGATCCGTTGCACCATTTGATGCTTGAAAAAAGGGAAACCAATACACTATCAAACATACTTTCGCATTTATAATATTAGTGTGGATAATGATAAAATCTTAACCACATAACTGTAAACATGGACAACAACAAAAAAAAAGCTATACTTAATTGTAATCACGTCAAAGCAAAAGAGACGGAATACAAACAAAACAATTAGATGGAAAATTGAGGGTGTATTTTTATTCCCCTGATTCTCAGAAAGGAAATACCAGTGGTTTCCTAAAAGCCTTCATAAGATTGTCAAACTAATATGACTTCATGATTAAAAACTGTACTAGCATAATCTAGTAATGTATATCAGACCAAATTTCGGTCACAGCGACCTTTCTTAACGGAGACTGGTCATTTGTGCAGGAGATATTATAGAACAACAAACAATAATTTTTTTTTTTATACCGGTTATTTGGCTATCTAGCACATGGCCCACCTGATGGTAAGTGGTCACCGTAGCCTATGGGTGCCTGCGACACCAGAGGCATAACTTGGGCGTAGCCGACCCTTTAGGAAAGGAAGAAGAGAAAAAGTAAGTGGGAAGGAGAAGGAGCGGGAAGGAGAAAGAGGGTGTTTGGGCCTTCGGCAATCTCACTCGCACGTAGGGATACTGCTATTTCACGTCGATATTCTGTGAGAGGGTAGTCCTTCCTTGGTCGAGCCGACTCTACTACTCAAATAGTAGTACTACTCTAATACAATTGCACTCTCTGTTCCGTAACTCTCATTATCCGATGAGACGGCAATCCGACATAACCGAAGATCAGGCGCAGGACCATCGGCTTTACATACTTTGCAAGGTACGGGGATACCTAACACCGTCAACTTCCTAACTCCGGGCTGGTGTTAAGATTACTTAGCAAAAAACTAAATATTGGCCCTATCCGGGATTCGAACCCGAGATCTTATACACAGCAGTCGCATTCACTATTGTTGTGCCAAGGAGGGAGTACTTACACCTTAGAATCAATTCTTTTATACATTATATAGGATAGTTATGAGGAAGTACTTTTTACTTATCAGCGCGGTGCGTTCGCAAACTTGGCGAGTGAACTTACAGGTTATTGGTTTCTGCACTCAAGTCCAAATAAATATAACAATACAGTACTTTCTTACATTTGAACTTTGTTCCAACTTCTAGCAAACGTGTACCCGTCGGCTTTATTTAATCTTATGCTAGGCCATATTATCTTATACACGTAAGTAAAGTTTTAAAAACTCACCTTTCATAAAGACTTCGAATAAATGCTTAAAAGCTTTACCTCATTTGGATATCTATATGTAAGCTCTAGAAGTTTCCATTAGTTTTGATGTTATTTTTTAAGGAATTCGGCATAAGTTTTTGCCTACTATCATTATTTTTACCATGCATTGAAAGAAAAAGAAAGAAAGAAAAATTATTTACATTGAAAATATCAAGCAGCGTAGTAATACATACAATAAACAAATTAGAAATATATTCATGGATTGGGTTCGGCATTGGTGTTGTTTGGGATTTATAATATATATTTATAATATATCGATTATGTTAATATATATATCTCAAATTACCTCACTATTATACACTACTGTCAATAAATCAATTAAATGTGATCTACTGTTACTTGTCTAGATCTTAGTTTTTGTAATCGATATTTTAAGTATTGATAAAATCGATGCAATGACTACACTGCATCGAGTTTCTCAATATTTTAACATTTGGTTAGATGACACGTAACAGTATATGGGTATCTAGGATTCGTATGTAGGTACTCTAGAGACCCATACATTACTAGTCCAAGAATATTAGTCAAATTAGGGCAAGTATAGATAATGAGAGATAGTCAGCTATAAACTTGTATAAACCTTTATTTTGACACCCTAAAACTTGTCTCAAAACCTACTTATCGTAGGGCGATCATTCCGAGGTGAAACCCCTAATATTCCTGGACTATACCTATACCTTACCGAATGTATTAAGTTAGACCCAAATTCTTTAAATCTGCACGGATGCCGTTGTGGTTTATATAGTACCTCTCCACTGCTATATGCCGAGTGTTGTGGGTTCGAATCCCATATGTTGCAAAAATTTGTGTATTCCACAAATGGTTGGTCCGAGTCTGGACTTTCTTTGTGTCCGTTGTTTGAATGTTTGTTAAGTCCCTTGCGACACAAGAATCATTCCTAGTGCGGGCATTGTCTTTTTTAAGGTAAAGAGAAAAAAATAAGAAGTTTTGTGTGATTGTAAATTAATTGATCTGCAAAAGTCGACAGTTAAGCTTGAACTAGCGACCTCTGCAAATCTTGTTATAGCATCACACCTGATTTGCCCCACAAGTAAAACTTTCTAAGTCGCAATGTCGCGGACTGTTAATTAAAACTGTGTCCGTAAGAGGCCTACGGACTGCAGTGTTATGATTGACTGATTGATATATAGCCCAAAATGGCCTAATACACGACCTGAAAATAACCATGATTTTATACATACTTGTGTTTTGATTTTACATTAACTAAATTTTGTTCTTATAAATCATTGTTTGTAATTAATTTATTTATTTAATCCATTAAAAATGTATTACAATTGTGTCTGAATATTACACAATATAAAAGGAATTAAAAAAATATAAAAGTATTACGTACATTTAAATAAACAATCCATTAAAATAAATTACAGCCACAACATAATGTATAAAATTAATACATTATATTACTTACAAGCATTCATAATAATTATAACTATTCTTAATTAAATGTCAACTTTATCAATTGTTTTAACCAAAATAATTTAATTAAGTAATATCACGAGAAAAATAATTTAATCAAAAAGTAGGTTATTGTCAGTTATAAATATTATGTCAAAAAGAAATATGATACCTATATTATTTAATGTAAAAACTTACTTTATATTATTTGTAAACAACTAAAAAACTACTAGCACTAAAAGGGACAATCCTTTTACCACGGGAACAGTTTAATTGAAACAGACCATACCCGGTACAAATATGAATATGTATACCAAACATATTTTTTTCGTGTGTAATTTAAAACCGTATCATCGCATCGCATTAATAAGACAACTAAAACTACTCTAACTGTAAATACCTAAGAACTAGATTATTTAATTACTCTAATCACGATCTTAAATTACACTTTTGATAGGACGTTTACTAACAATAAACATTTAGCAACAATAAAACTTTGTGAACAAAATATCGAAAGAAATAGACAAAAAATATCTGGAATCTTCAGTACAATAACACGTACTGTACGTGTTGTGTGCTGTTTGTTGTCGAGTGCTATGTATAATCTCCAAGTACATTTTCAGGTTCTAATCGATGGCTACTTAAGCAGCTGTAGACGGTAATCTTCAGTATAATGGACCAATTACGTAGCATGTGCCGTTTGTCTCTAAGGAGTTCCTTTGAGTATCATCGACGTCAACGGTTGGTTAAAATCTGTTTACTTCATTTGTTTTTATTGAAAGTATGATGTAATATAATGTTTTATTGATTTAAGGCAACGAGTGGTTTGGTATATTTGGATCAAAATTAGGTTTAGACAAATATGATCTCTTCAAAATTATATAAAAATATAAGTAGTTCTAAAAATATATTTGATATGATTCTGATATTTTATTCCCGATGTAATTGAATGTTTTGTTTATTAAAATAGTTTCTTTCTTTGATCTGCAATGTAAAATATATTTGAGCGTATTTTTTGTATTGGAGATCAAAGAAATAAATCATTTTAATAAACAAACCACTTATTTTTATACTTCGTGAAACCTAGTAATAAGCCTATGTTCGCATTCTAAGTACACTTGCAACGTTTAAGTATTAACCACAGTTAGCGACCAAGCAAAACGGGCGTTGCTACGCTTAACGCGCAAAAGACTTCAAGGCAATAGAAAGCTTATTCTGCCCACGGTACTAAAAGAGCTAAGACATCGATGGCTGCGATTTCCCGAATAGTAGTAATTAGACCCCATAGCAAGTCAGTTACTTTATATTGGCTATAACGCGAATTCACGGTACCTCTCATTATACAAAATATACAGCAAGCAAATTGTCAACAAGCTTCTTTTTGAAGTCGATGAAAACAAAACGTTGTTGACGGTAATACACTAGACTTTCTTACAAACCATAATTCCTAGATTAAAGGCCTAACGCATTATCAAAGTGTGGGAAAACTTGTAGCATTAACACATTACACAGGCGCATTACGATAGACCGTCGGTAATGAGCTCTTTCTATGATTGTCATATCAATTTAAAGCCCTGAACATTCTTTATAATCGATCAGGACATTACCTGGATATGAAAAATAATGACATGTGTATTATCTACTATACTATACATGTGTATTATCTACTATATTATTCATAGTGATCAATTGAATATACTGGTCGTGTTGTACGTAGTCTCCTTTTTTTTTGCTTCATTGACTTATGCTGTATAAATGTGTGCCCTGAAATGGGTACTGTAATAAAGTATATAAACAATAATCTTAGTAATCATAAATTAGTCCATACTAAGTTTATAAATGCAAAGGTAAAATGGACTGCTTGTTACCTTTTGCTACAAAACTTAACTAATTAATGAAAATTGGTACGAAAGTTAGCAGAGGATATACTTAAAAGGTACTTTAAAAAGCGAACGAACTGGGAGGTAACAGTTAGTATTATATATACAAAAATATAAAAAAATAATAAGCGTAATAAACATAGATATGGATGATTACTGCGATTACTCGACGTTTCAATTAGATTGCAATAATCGCAGATTCTTGCAGTTAGTGATTGCGGTAAATTAATGTATAATTGCTTTAGATTATGCCCATGTCATATTATATTCATCATTCAATGCGAATTTGTAAAAATTATTGTCATAAAACTTCAGTTGTTTCAAATTTCTATCCATTAGGGCCAGTTATGATAACCATAACTGTTTAAAAACGGAGTGCCAGTTCAAGAACAAGTCTCAGTATCATAAATATAACAAATGATATTCATCTTAATTAAGATAAAAATTCAAAAGTGAACGTAAATTACATTTCAGTTCACATTTGACGTTTATTAGACTAGAATGCAACTCTATTTTGAACCGTTTTTATTACGAGAATGGGCCCTCTGACTACCTACATAAAAGGCCTCAATAATTTTCGTCCTGAATGTAAAGGTGAGACGGGACGAAATTACAAGGAAAAGGTATAAATATAACTAGAAACAATAACATATTAGGCCAATGAAAGATCGTGTTACAAAAAATGTCAGGTCGTGATAGATTTATTTTTTAGCTTGTTTACTCATCAATGTTACTGAAGCAAAATTATAGTAAGCTAGACAACGGGACACGTGGGGAGCGCGGCAGCGACGGGCGGTCACCATAGGCGACCGGCGCGTAGGCGGGCCCGCCCCAGCTTGTACCACCGCTGATAATCGTGTAAGCGAAAACAGTCTAGAATAAATTTTTACTTCAGATAACGTCTTCATATAACTTATAACAGAGCTCTTCAAAAGTCTCGCGCTAATCTTTAAATAGGCTCGAACTCAACCAAACTGTAACAGTAACTTAACCTAAATTACTTTTTCACGTACTTTGTATTTTTACCTGTAAATAATTTAAACTTAATCTATCGAACAATTTAATCAAGCGTGTAATTGCGTTTCGCAGTTAAGTGTTGTAAGTTTTCTAAGTTAACAGGAACAGTAGGGCGGGAAAGCGAGGCACGATTTAAATGGGCGGGCGTTGCAGTCTCGCTTGCACAAAATGCACCACCCCCAGCGGATTGCGATGCGATTGTAGTCAGCGCCGCCGAGCCGTCGCAACTGCTCGCCCGCTGCGCCCGGTTAAACTCGCTTCGACGTTACGCGACCTGTAACGAGTTACCAGGCTACCAGGACTACCGAGGAGGTAAGCCCTTACATTTATATTATCACCCGCTCGCACCTACAGTGCAGCGTTATCCCTGTCCTTCTCAAGCTGGAAGTTGAAACGGTTTTCCCTTTTATCGTTGGAATGTGGGAAAGCGGGTTTTGGTGTCCGAACTCTCTCTTTCAGTTTATAAATGGTGGCACGTGATGTTTGAAACATCGACGCGGTTGTAGGATTCATTGGGTAGATTTAATACACGTGTTTACGTTCGCAAGATATGATTACGCGTGATGTAAACAAAAGCTTTTAAAAATATAAACTTATTTATAGAAAAAGATTTTCAACTCGAAACTTTTTGTTACTAGGGCTAGAAAATTTAATGAATGAGGTTTTGCTCTTAATTTCTAGTTTTCAATGGGTTGGTTGTTATTTTACATTTATTTCATTCGTCCGGCAGCTGCAAAATATGGGCCTCTGTACAAAGCCTATAAACATACTGTTAGTGTCATCATGTATATCGCACTAAAATATACTTTTAAAGTTGGATACTTTTATTTAGCTAATTGGCCGTATTCTAAAACTTTTATAATTCTACATACGTTTTTCTCAATATTTTATCTTTCACGGAACTAATAACCAAGAGTCGGTCCTAATTCAGCATATTATTTTTATAAGCTTAAATCAGCGTGCAAATTGTGATTAATCCACATAGGATTATTTTCATATTCCATAATATGTATGTGCCTTATTCAAATTTAAATAATATTTTTAATGTTTCTAATATTTAAGAATTAATTTGACATCATAAAGGGTCGATTCAGACAAAAATCCAACTTAAATTAAAACTTAACTAACAGACAATAATTATACTCTTTCAAAAAAACATTATTCGTATTAAAATGTTTGATTACCCACCTTGATTAAGTAGAAAACATACGTTTTTAATTAATAAATTAATTGCTATAACTTTAAATAAACATCAATAGTATCATTTAAAAAAATATGAACCGTGTCAGTTATAACATCATATTTATATTTTCTTAGTTTAATACAATAGGTATACATATCGACGCCCCCAAGGAATAAACCTGTATTATACTATTACTGACTTTTTACTGTTATGTCATTTTCGGTATCTATGGGTCGGGATACACATATACAATTTTTTTCTGCGGTAATTTCCAACGGTTTTCCTAATAACATTTTTGGTTCTTTGGAAATTTTCCATTTTTTATTTACCTGAAAAATAACGATTTACACTGTTCCAAATAAAATTATGTGGTTACATTTCGGTAAAGTAATATTACTGTAAAATATTTCAGGAAAAATTCTGGTTAATGCGATTACAGGTTTATTATCGTAAATTTTGTGGTAGACATTTTCGGTAATGCACTGTTACAGTTATCATCCGGGACATAAAATATTTTCAATGATTACGATAATATGACTACCAAAAATGTTCTATAAAATACCGGTTACACTACTTTACACTTTTATGGTTATTTAAAATTTTACCATAACAAGTCAGTAACTGAACATTACAATCTCTCACTGTAATGAAAAAATACGTTTAATAATCCAGTAAAGCAATATTATGCCTATGATTTTTAAGAAATTTACAAGAATAATTCGGTAAGTAAACATTACTGGACTAATATTGATAAATGATAAGTCAGGATCGTAAGATATCAATACCCTAAAAATTTTATGAAACCATTTTCGGTAATATGTATTTTGGTGAATAACTAATTCTGTGTATGTTTAATTACACTTAATACTATAAACTTTTCGGGTAAAAATTAGCTTTTCCGTCATATAACAATGTTGTCATGATTACCTTTTGTTGAAGAGATATACCCGAAAAATACTAAATCATTTTTCCTGTAAAATTTGATTTTTGCGATTAACGGTTTATTCCCCGGGAGCGTCGATATATAGAAACTTATTAAAACTTAATTATTAGATGATTTGAATTTCGCGGTACCAATTAATATTTCCCATTCTACAATACGGAGCGCATCCATTTTCTTTAACTGACAATTAAAACTTCGGTAAAAAGAACATTCATTACTTTTGTGTACTGAAATCCAAATTAATTAATTCGTTAATATAATTATAGCAATTTCTGTGCATTAAATGTATTTATTTTGTGCGCAAAATTAAATACTCTGTTTAAATGAACGACAATTTATGTAACCTACAAAACCAATTTAAGAACATGGCAAATACTTCAATTAAATGTCAACGATGCAACGTAACCACAAATTGGCAGTAACGACACCCTCACGGCATAAATAGCTTATAAGCCAGCTCCTTTGCAGCTATAAGTTGGGTATATTTTTTAAACTAGCTTCTATTCTTACATAACACGTATTAAGTAAGGTTTCAGACTCAACTGCTTTCTGTAACGAGTACAATACTCATATTTCTTCAGAGGTACCTGGTTTTCCAGCTACTCAATGTTATAATAACGATATGAAGGAGAATTTGTTTAAAACTTATTCAAACTTGAACTCATATTAGCTTTTATCCGAAATAGGAACAATCTCGTACTTACCTTAAGTACTTACGCATAAAATCGTACTCTGGCTTCATACAATTTTATAGGCTAAGTGATAAAATTTTAAGCCAGCTTAATAAGGGTTTGCAGCTTATTGTGTTTTCTTAATTATTTGTTCACAGACAATCAACTAACTAATACAGAATTAACTCACGAAACGATCTTCAAGCCACACATCAGGCGCTCTAAAAACTACCAAGTTTTGAATAACCGCGTTTTCCTAAAAAGAAGCAATGATAAATAACTAATCCGGCTCATGATTATGTGGGCTGGCTATACACAAGTTCATGGTATCTACATATTTTTAAATCCGTCTGCCGCATAAAATCAACAACACTTATTTTGTTGAGCATCAGGTCACCTCGTGGGAATTGGATAACAAATCGTCGGATCGTCTCCCCTAAGTCAATGCCAAATATTACCAGGCGCTCAGAAATAACGAGAAGGTTCGGTTACAGTGGCGCGAGGCGGGCGGCGGCGGCGGCCCACGCACCCACGCACCCACTCTTCTGACCGCGAGGAGCCCGCGCCGCACACAGTCCCCAATGAAAATCAGTTTTTCTCGCACCCCGTCGATAGTTTAAAATTAAACGTCATTCTGGCTGCGGTTAACACTTAATTTGTACAACGCATAATGTTATTACTTTGCAATTCAATTTATTATATCCCTGATGCGATTGTTGTGATAATAATCGAAGCTCTTAATGAAATTAATATCCGATGATATTGGGTAAAATGAAAGATATTTATGGTTTAATGCATTTAATACTTTGATGATTATTTAGAGTACTTGCTTTTTTAAATTGAATCAATTCAAAACAATATTTAAAGGTTCGGATATCGTTTGTCTTCCCAGCTAACGTTTTGACAATAAGCCACATAAAGGATTGAAAAAAATTATGCTTCTTAGAGTAAGTAGAAGTAGGATAATCGTATAGGATAGTGTATTTAGGATAGTTGTCTCTCACATGTGCTGTGCGACTTGGCTCCGATTCAAACCGGTGACACGAAAATATATTGTTATCGAAATTTAGGAATTAGTAAATAAAATAACTCAGTCCCTAAACAGTAAACAATTTAAAATATAACTTGGTTAATATTTTTTGGCGCTAGACGTCCGTTTTATAGTATTTTGGTTTATTATTACAATAGACATTACTACGTATAACATAAAAATGTGAGCATATTTTAAGTTAGGACCGTTAAATTATGATTATCACGCGAAAACTCAAGGATTTTGTCTAAAAATATATTTTACCAATTAATAAGATCCATATAACGTGTTGCCGATTCGAAACATCTTTGCAAAATCATCAACTGACTTAAGTAATAATAAACCTTAAAGAATGTTTTTATTCGTCAGACCAGTTCAGTCAATAAACAGCACTGCATTAGAATTTGTTTATCTTCACATACAGTGAATATTCTCTTAATATCGTTTAAGTTTTAGGAAATCCAAGCGCCTTTGCCTTTGATTGGACATACTATTTGACTAATAAAAAAATATTTTTTAACATGACATGCCGATTGAACATTCAAATGACGGCTGTAAACCGTTTTCATTAAATTAAAATAAATGAAAGACTAATGTAGTGAGCTGGATATGAGTTACCTAGTTAAAAAAATCACTTTGTTTTAAACAATATTGTTTAATGTATCCGTTAAATTCTAACGTTACAAAGCAACTTAAAAGTTGAACGAAGTCTCGAGCAGGGCAGTCTTTACAATGTTGTACAGCGGTTACAAAAAGGCAAGATTTTTATAATAAAATCAGAGTGTGAGACTCGCTAGACAATAGAAAGATGAGCCAGGTCTTTAGAAAAAGTGTATAGCAATTGACGATTTTTAGAAGGAATTATTAGCATACAATAGTTCTACAAGCTAGTTCTTTTTTCGTGAGAACGAGCACATCAAAATTAAAAAGAATAGAATTAGACTGGTACTTAGATAAATAGATTTATAAGGTTTACATGAAAAGAAAACTCGATCCCAATTATTCTTCTAATAATTCTTGATATTTATGTTCTAGTATCGTGAAACATACATACCAATTTTAAGCTAGTAAACAATGTTTATTGTGAATTGATGTAAGTAATCTTACGTAGTGATTGAGCTTTCGATCAAATAACTGCTAGAAAGTAACGTAGTTCCGTCGCTATTAGTTTGATTTTTGTGCCATTAGAAATTTGTATATTCGTAGGAAACGTGCCTCGGCGGACACATAAAGCCGTCGGCCCATAGCGATGCACAAGGTATATCTATTATCTACTATCGGATGATAACAGAATTATCAGGGACCAACCAGCCCTGTATTTTACGTCAGTGCGTAAAGTCTGGCTCATGGGTGCCTTGTAAAACTCATACATCAATAGACTTAAGCTTTTACTTCTGAAAAATAATAGGGAATATAATAAAATAATAATAGGTAATATAATAAAAGGGATAATAGGACACTTTTGAGGCGGTCTGTCGCCGGGATGTCTCCTACTCAGACAGAGAGCGTCCGCTTAGTTGTTTTCTTTTATTCTTTCACATTCTAATATGATACAGAATCAGATATTAAGCATATAATAAAAGACGATGGAAATTACCAAAATAAATAAACTGATAGACGATGCCAATGGATAGACCGGCTTGCTCATGATAGAGTAACTTTCAGCAGTATTGTGAACTTTGCAATAGATATGTATGTACTTTTATGTTATATTAATTCTTACTCGGACTGCTTGCTTCTGCCTTTTTATACATAGGTATATTAGCTACAATTCGGGCTTTCGTTGAAATTTTGTAAATAGCCTATAACTTTTTTCTAGGATTAAGTTATCTTCATACCAATTTTTATCAACTTTGCTTTATTGGTTTAGCCATAAAAACATAACAAACAGTCAGAGCTTATGCCATCATAATATTAGTATAAGTGTTTGCTACAATGTGATACAAAGGTGTTTAAATTTAGATTTATTACGCTTATACTTGGTATGCTAATATGGTTTTGTAATGGCCAGCCTAACCGCAGATACGACTAAATTATGTAACTTGTGATAACCCTGCACGTTAAATACTACTAATGTAAATAACTACTTGACTTTGGCGCAGTGGCTTAAGTGGTCACATAACTGTTGTTGTTTTGAGTTTGGAAGTTAATTACATTCGTTCTTAAGAAGTCCTATCACTTAGGCATTTCCCGATTCTTTTTATAATCATGGACGCGGCCCGTCTTATCATGCTTATACCGCTTTTACAATTCGTGGAAACTCGTGGAACTCTAGAAAAATATATTTATGAAGCCATGAAAGGATAGAATAGAATGTGAGTTTCCTGAACTCTTATTTACCGGGTGAAACGCAGTTACACTGTTACTGTACTCGTACGCTGCGCCGGCGGCCTGTAAGAAGGTAGAACTTTTACGAACGAGTGCGTCATATTTTGTACCGTCACTAAATATTTGGCATCGACGACGGCCTTTTACATTTAAAAGTTGTACAAGACCTGTCTTTTAAAAGAAATAAAAACGGTTTCTTTTTGTTTTGTTTATCCGTTGATTGTATCCTAACTTTAATATTACTATGCCGTCGTTCAATGAAGCCATGTGCATACCCTAATGCAAATAGTTTTTGCACGGGTTTAATTATTTAATGAGAATATCCTGACGACCATTGTAGAGTAAAAAGTGAGATAAAACTAGTTTAATTAAAGTATGCACACATAGTTTATTTAACATCCTAAGACTCATTTATAATCATGTAATTTTTTTTTTACAACCTGTCCAATCCAATGTACGCTATAGGTTTTAGTAATCGAACAAACAGACAACATTATTACGTTAAATAAAAGAACTCATTTTTAAAAATTATTCATTACAACGGTACCTAATAGGTGTAAGCAAACAATAAAAATACAATCGAGTAGGTTAGTACAACACGTCAGGAAAATTTTATTTCTCGTCCAAAATCTGCAACTAGATATCTGGATGAAACAAACGCAAGTCCTCTCCCTATGTATCGCTATAAATTCTCCAATTGTGTTTCAAAAGCTTTGTAAGCATTTTAATTTTTTTTAGCATCATTCAGTGTCCATATTTTATCGTCATCTTTCTGTACTTTTTACACATAGCATTACCTTAAAGATAAGGAAAAGAAACGATCGACTAAAGCTTCTTTAAATTCGATAGCTCGTGGAATTAACACTCTGGTGATATCATTCTCAGAGGAAAACATCTTAATCAACTGTCACTTTGAATTATTACAACGAAGTACTTGTACCTCAGCAAATATTTTGTCTGAAGAAATAATAGTAGCTTGTTTTTCGAGTACTGTTATTATGTACCAGTTATCCTGATCTATACATTCCGATATTATTAATGCGAATTAATCAATCAATTTAATTGGATGATTAGTGTATACTGATATGTCTTTCTGACGTAGCGACGGAGCTTCGAATAGACAAGATCTTTTGTGTTAGTTTGTGGGCTAAAGCTAGACTAGTTCACGGGAGTGAATCCACGATTAAAGGCTAGTAATTTAGGTTTACAAAAAAAAGATTTTTATACATACTATTTTGTATTATAATTTTTTACATGATAAATGATATTTTATTATTCGGTAACTGAATATTTTAATGATAGATTCATAATCTAGATGATATTATTAATATAATTATAAATACATAACTGTTATTAAAATATTTTCAATTCTAGATTAAGATATGTGTTTGTCAGTATTTTTTTTCTTATTAATATTTTAAATGAATGTTTAACGTGCTGTATATTTATTTTATTATCTTATTTTTCCTGGATTATATACAATTCATTAATGAATATCAATATGTAATTTAAATAATATGCATGTCATTTTAAAATTGTATCAATGTAATTTAATTAATTAAATTTTGCACGCCACATGTGGCAGAGTATGCAGTACAAATTTAAAAAATGACCACCTGTATACCTGAACCATAGTCTAGCAAATAAAGATTATTATTATTATAAGAGGTTAGACTAGATTCGGCCTGCGGCTACATATACATATATAATTAAAACATAGTCCCGTAGATGGTATCCACCGCTAGTGTATTCTTGTCTTTAAGATTCCGAAATAGAGGTTTAGTGGTTTGACTAAACTTTGTTTTACATACCTATAATAAGATCTTTGATTAATTATTGAATTTATGATAGTCTGATTAACATCTTATCAATGTCTAATCTTTTCTAACGTAGAGTCTTACTATATATGATACAAATTTAATAATTATAATATATATAATATGCAATATTATAAACGGCAATTTTTCAATTATTTATAGGTCTTTATAATAGGCAAGGTAGGTTCAGTGTTTCACTCAAAGCAATTAAACTACCGATTGAAATGAATAAATTGCTATATTTTCAATTTACCTTAATTAATTTACTTTAATAACAACTGAGTACCAGGTTCATTAATAATAACGTACATAATTTGTAAAGCATTGTACACTTATAATAAAAATACATCATTACAAAAATATGTATTCACGATATTCAGAAGTTTGTTTGTGAAGTGAACTTACGTTTAAGAATTCTGAAAAGCTGTCGTACAATCAATCGTGTCTGTTACAAGGCTTGTACCCAAATCTGCATATTAGATTGTTCCGTGAATTTTGTTAACGGAATCGTTGCAGGCGGCTACACGAAACGCGCGACGGCCGTGCTGCGGGCCTGCCGGTAGTTGGGCCCGTCGGCTCATCGGATCGCCCGCAAACGATCGCGAATCAAAGTTTTACAACCACTATCTAGTCCAACTACTCCCGTTTAAACTTTGCCTTTAATTAAATCGATCGTCCTTCGAGGACAGCCAACAACAACCGCGTTTTTTTTAAGCGTGTATTATAAATATTTCTCTCTGGCCTTTTTAAGTCGCGCGACGTTGATTCTTACTGAAAAATAAACGTCTGTAATATTGTCTACATCTTTTTAGAACGTATTTTCCGTTAATCATTTAATATACCTATAAATATGAATGTATTCTCAAAAATGTATGGTTTATTAAGAAACAAACCTTATTTTTATCTTCAACAACTTGTACATTAATAATATTAATAAAATATATAATTGCATTGTACACATCAAGGTAAGATTCAACCTACTAAGGAGCAAAATTTACTTCGTGTGCCTCATCCACTATAATATGGTCAAAATGTTTTGCAACACAATATTAGGTTACCTGTACAATAGAGAGAAAATACTCTGAGGAAGGAACGTAGTCTGTTTGTAATCGGCTTTCCTCACCTTTCGCCTCCCGTGGTCACCTCTAGACGTTGCTGTTTACGCTATTCTCAAACATCTCGAGAAAATATATTTCTTTGTGCTTTATACAGTTCTTATCAACTTATAAGTTATTCTTTCTGAAGTATATTGCGTCGGATCATATAAATTGAGTTCAATTTAATTGAATACTTAAAACTACAGAAAATTATTTCTTACACAAAATAAAAGAAGTTACGGCGAGGTAATTACATTTTTAGGCTTTTAGATTATAAGAAACAAAGTGCCTTTATTGTCACTGTACTCTACATTTTCTTAATATCATAGATTTTTATTACAAAGATATACTTAACAAGCTTTTATTTTATAAATATTACTAAACTATGCAATTCAATTTGATCCACTTACCGATGTTAATAATAATTGACATACATTATTATATGTAAATTTCACTAAAATGTATGATATAAGCCTTCCCGCCAAAATACATTAGTGGCCGAATAAGTCACAGTAAACATGACACATGTTTTTAAACCGAGAGCTAGTTTTTTTGTATTTGGTTTTCGCTTCGACGAAGTCGGACGTGCGTCGCTTACAGCGCTTACAGAGTTCGTGTCCGGTACTAGGCGAGCATAGGCGGCCGGGCGGTCGGGCGGTTGCTAGGGCCGGGGCAGGCTGTCTTACACGCGCCACCGACATAAACATCTGCACGCAGTTGCATAGTTACATTGCACCGGTGAAGGCTGCACTCGTTTACACCACGCGACGCATCTGTATGCGCGCGTACGTAGTGCTTAGGAGTCAGAAGCTTTGAGGCTTTACGTAATTTGTGGGTGAATTGGATTGAGGCACCGTCGCTTTAAGCCTCAGTTTTTGGTTTACGAAATAAATTTTATTTCATTCGGTGAGATTTTTATACTTTTTAACGGCTCTATTAATGGATTACAGATTTTGTTGGAGTAACTTTGTTTTGTTCTTATTTATTGCGAAGATTTAACCAGCTCTTGCTACAGTGCTGTGATTATTGTTTTGCAAAGCGTTACATAACTGGATGCTTTATTGCTTGACATTTTTTAATTCCATTAAATTCAAATTCCAATTTATATTTAAGTATGTGACTTAAAAATAAATCTACCATACGTTACCAATATAGGTTTATTTTATTAAATTAAATATATTTATATATACTAGCGGTCGCCTAGTGCTCGAAATTCGACAAAAGCACAGTAAATAATATATTTACTGTGACCAAAGTTTGCCTGTAAGATATTGCTGACATATTATGTCATTATATATTGATATATGTAACCATAGTTACGCGCTTCGACTGCGTGTGTCAAATGCATGGTTGTGTGCGTGTAGTGTTTTTTCATTAATTTAATGTATTTGTAATGCATATTTTATATAAATATTAGGATTCGTCACTTCTTCTCTGTATAAACTATAAGTGTGCGAAATGTCATACTCCTCCGTCTGCCCAATTTTCGTAAAAAGGGATCCAAAGTTTTCGCTTCACGTATCAATATATAGATTTAACACACTCGGAAATAAGACAGCTGTCTCTTTTTCCACGTGTCGTAACAGCTGTACAAGTGAAATACGCACGCGTGTTTTGAATCTTGCTATCCCGGTAACCGATTGTTACCTTGAATAGCGTTAAATGTTCGTATAATTATGTAATTGAATTGATACTGCATGGTATTTAATCGAACATAGACTTACGCTGTTTTCCGAAAAAGTAGGCTGTGTACCACGTGCTACGATCCTGGCATATGATATAATTTTATTCATGCTTGTCGATATAGGGCACATTTGACCTTGCCTTTACTTCAAACTCTCACCGGTCTGGACTGAAGCTACACCACTTAGCCGAGTGTTATGAAATAAACATTTGTGTGATCCACAAATAGTTGTTCCGACTTCGGGTATTCTTCTCCGTTATTGAATGTTAGTAAAGTCATCCGCAATGCTTGCTTTATTACTAGCGTGTGAGATATTATGTCTTTTGAAAGTAATAAGATATCCAGATTGCAGCAATTCTCCCGTGCGTGGATCAAAATCGGCACGTGGGTGAAAGTGTCTAAACGTTAATTCTATCCATATAGATAACCCAATTAAAGCGGCGTTAATAATAGAGTTAGAACGTCAGAAATAATTGGAGCATTTTAAAATATGTGCTCTTTTTTATTATCAAATTTACTGCTTAGCTGTATTGCATGAATAGCGCTTCAAGTTGTTTCTTCGCGTCAGTTGGGATCTTTTTGGCGGACATACTTCTTTAACCGCCATGTAAACTTAGATCTGATTGATGTTTACTTGAACTATATAGTTGGGTTTTTTAGGCGCTTGGTATTTTGGAGCATTGTATAAGTTAGTCATATCTGTTATAATAATTTAATTTCTATGCTCTTTACATTATTAAGTGAGATCAGAATATTTCTAGATTTTTGAAAGACACTTCTCAGAAATGCATTCTTTTTTAAATAAGCTTTGTTATCTTTACCCACAGACATACACGTAATATCAAATGAAAAAGGAGAAAAGTAATACGCTGTACAACATAATAACAGATAAGTTAAAACAAAAAAGTCAGATAAGTAATCATCTCACCTTTGGCCATACAAATATACCGTAAGCGATCCGATATTGACTAGTGTATTAGTAACATTTAACACATCTTTAGCAGATGTTGACAAAGCTTATTAATACTATCTCCAGTTATGTACTAATACATAAACTAGTGTCAGACATGACATCTTACTCACGCATTTTGACTACAAGGATGGCATAGTGGTTTAAGTGGTTGCCTCGCCACTGCCGCCGCGCCGAATGTTGTGAGTTCGATCCCCACACGGGACGAAAATTTAAATATAATGATAAAGTCCCCCGCGACACAGGAATTATTCCTAGAGCGGTACTAGTCCTTTTCAGAAAATAAATTTAGCTTTGATCCTTAAATGTATGCTTTAACTCTGACTGACTTGATCTCTGATTGCAAGGAGTGCACAATCGTTTAAGCAATATCGCGGGTAACAACTAGTAATTATAATAATAGGTATACATATAATTTCGGTCACGGCGGACAATCTGAAAGGAGACTAGCTATTTATACAAATGTGTGCGGAAACCCATGTGCACTCTCTGTTCCCTAACTCTCAAAATCTGGTGGGATGGTAGTCCAACTGGAGAAAGATTAGGCGCAGGACCAACACCTTGACGTGTTTTTCGAGACACGAGGGTGTGTAACACCGCCAATTTCGTAACTCCCGGTGTTATTTACTACCTAATATAAATTAATTTATATTAATTTTTCAAATCGAACCGGTAGTTCCTGAGATTAGCGCGTTCAATCAAACAAACAAACTCTTCATCTTTATAATATTAGTATAGATGTTTGATAGCTTATAAAATACTTGTTGCTTATGTGTAACCGTTTACATTCGAATTGTTATACAGTATACTCATTAAAGGCGCTGATTAAATAGTCATAGTAAAACCTTAAAAGAGTATCTCTTGATTTATAATAACATGATCAAATGCTCGCCAGTTCACGCCCTAATAAAGAGCGACATCATATAAACTGTAGTTCCAATTTATTTTGTAAGTTTAATGGAACATTTATCCAATATTTCTAAGGCCAAACTGATATAAACATTTTGTGAAGCGGAGAAGGAAAACTTTCTTGAGTTTATAAAGTTACAGTAGAAAGTTTTGTAGGCGCCAACCGTGGATACCTGGTACACAAGTACCACTTAATTACGTACTCCGTGTGTCAATATCTGATCTACATTTCTATATATTACAAAAAATATTTTACTACCGCTGTGGGCTACCGATATACTCGTATGTTAACCTGTCTGACTAAGCTAAGCTTTTGCTAGTAACGAGTTCCCACCAGCAGTGTTAGATTTCAGGCTCGCGATATTTGGAAATTTTGGAATCCAGGAGTTTTTAAAGGGGCTATAGTTTCACTACTATTGGTGTCTGCAATATAGTAGCCGTCAGTGATAAGTATATTAAAGAATGCATGCCAATATTGTGTATATTGCTATACAAAAATATGTTTGGAATGGCTGATGCATTAAAATGTATTTTTTTAGGCTTGTCTATTGGTGGCCATATTGCAGTACAAACATTGCGCGTATAAGAGTCCCTTTACACGAATGATAATATTACAAATGTTATATAAACATGCTTACTATGTTTATCCCAGAAAGCCAACTATCGTAAAAAACTGTTAAAATAAACGTCAATTCGTTGGACTCCAAGAACCTACGGCATCAGAACAACGCGGCGATCGTACCCGCCACACTCAAGAAGGGGACGAAATGTGTGTGTGACACAAAATAATAACAGAATAATAAAAATAAAAACCTTCAAGAAAAGAGCTTACTCCTTTTTAAAAGGCCGGCAGCACACTTATAATTCCTCTGGTGTTACGGATGTCCATGGGCGGCGGTAATCGCTTACCATCAGGTGATCCGTCTGCTGGTTTGCCTCCTAAAACATAAAAAAAAGAAAATTATGCGCAAATGAGAGTATGTTATGTAAATGCACCTGTATGGTACACAAAAACGACAGTAAATTACAGTATTGTACTGAAATTATACCTAACTACCCAATCAACTCGATTGCCTCTACTAAAAGGCAACGTGCATTTAACGAAGGGTAGTTTTCATTTTTGTATTGAGCACCCTTGTAAGTATTTTATTACTGCACGCGAATTACCCGATAACGGTTTGTGATTATTTCGCCTGTTTTCATATACTATAAACGTAGGTATAACGTATTCAGTTACTTCAAATTACCGACGAAGCAGGAAAATAGTAATCGGTTTCACGTGATACCTGCGAATGGGACCAATAATATTAATTACATAGTGACGCGGTGATATGGTGAACACATTGCTCTTTTGAGGGTTCCGTATCCGAAGGGTATCTGCGATACCCTATTTCTATGTTTACGACGGCGACGTCTGTCTATCCTACTTTTATAAGGGTTTATCATTGAAATCAAACTACTATATACGGATTTTATCGCGTTGTTTATTTGACACTTTATTACATAATTTAGAAACTATTACACTACTATTACTATTAAACTTTACTAATTTTTAAGCTAATTAAATTATTAAAACTATTAAAACTATTTATATTTATGTTTACACTTGCCCCGACGTTTCGGTTGCTTTTCAGCAGCCATGGTCACGGGGAGACTAAGATGGTAGTTGTCTCAATGTTTCAGTGTAGTTATTTCAAAGTACACGAACATAGTTTAATCATTAGTGTTTCTATTTACGCAGAATGAGCTCAAAGTATCATGAAGACTAGCTGTGCTTTGCTTCTTCTTGGGTTTGACTATTTGAATTACTGGATCCCAAGCTGGTGGTACATTCGAACCAGCTTCTCTACTGAAATTAGGATGCTTTTTTATTTCAATAGCCTCGCGAAGCATCCATGATAGGAATCGGTGTTCTTTAGCGAGCATCTGTGGTTTGTCAAATCTCAGGAATTGGTCGGTCCCCTGTTGCACATGTTGGTTTATCGCGCAAAATGTCAGCTATTGGTAGGCTATTTAAAAATTTACAGAATATTGTTATTCCAAGCACTATAAAGGCGATTTTATTTATATTTTATTATTTGAGGAATAATATTATAATAAATATGGTGGATAGTCACAAGACCAAGAAACCTGTTATTTCCAAAGTGGTTTGCTTTGTTAAATCTTAATCTATTGGCGATAGTCAACTGGATTAAAAAATCAAAGAATAATTAAATGAAATGAAATGAAATTTAATATTATTCTCTGAAATGTAAGAATGTTTTTTATTCAATCTGAAGTTGAAAAGGTTATTACTTGGAGTGATTAATATAATAATAATAATAAGATGTCCCTCTGGGACAGTCGTTATCTCTTCATGAGACTAACGCGATACCGGAGGGCATAGTATATTAGCTTTTAAACTAATACCTTCGCCTTGTGATATAAAAATAAAAAATGTATCACCAGGTTAAATAAAAGCGCACAAACCGCAGGGCAGCTTGTGGCTAGCTGGATGTGAGTGGCGACACTGCGGTCCTGAATGCCTCAGAGAGTCGGTGAGGGCCTCGTCCCCAGTTTGCCGTTACTGGTTGGCTGGGGTGGAACTTCAAGAGCGCCCGTAGGACTCTCAACTCTGACTTGCCTTGATCGGCCGGTCAGAGGGGGGCCGCTAGAGCTACATGCTTGGGGGTGGAAGTGTCATTTTCAAGGGCATAACTACGGGGAAACCCGCTCCGGGTCTCCGTTTTCACGAGACCCGTGATGGCGAAACCGGCGCCGCACCGCTCGACATCCCTAGCCGCTCGCACCGGTGTTGCCCTCTGCTGCTGGCTTGTATGCCAATAGTGGCTGTTTAGGGGGCCCATCTAGTGAGTTGGCGAGTCACCGTCTGTCCATTCGATTGATGCTATTAGAGTATTCAGGGCAGATGCCGTTTTATCATCCATAGTTACCAATATAGCAGTCCATTAAACACCCATACCTATAGCCCATATATTAGAATCCATACGTAGCGATAGTCCTACGCCTGCTGCGTCTAGTGCCGCTGTAGGTGTTCCATCCCACCTTTGATTAAAACTCTCGAAGGGCCTCTTCACGTTGGACCCATGTCTCCGTGTAAGCCTCCCAAAGGGCCGGGTAATTTCCTAACGTATTAGGAATATACCCGTGAAAGAGAAACATAATAATAATATTCTACCACATTCACACAACACCATCTAGCCCAAACTAAGCAGAGCTTGTACTGTGGGTACTAGACAATGGATAAACATACATATATACTTTTTTTTTTGTAAATACATACATATTATACATAGAAACACCCAGACCAAGACAAACATCCATGTTCATGCACACAAATGTTTGACTTGTGCGGGAATCAAACCCGCGACCTCAGGCGCAGCAGTCGGTTACACTACGAGGCCGTCAGTATAGTGTAAACTATAAATTAAAACAACAAGTATAAAAAATTGGTGAAGAGTGAGTCGGGCTCGCGCTATTGTACGTTGGAATCCTCGATGAGCGACGACGTCGACTATTACCTACTTGTTTATTTAATAATCATTCACTAGGGATAGTAGACATTCATGTGTAGTCGATGTGACGCGGATGCAGGCATCTTTACAAGTATTGAAACAAAGGAAACCGTGATGACTCTCTGTCTTAGAACTTTTAAGTATAGGCTGATTTATGTTATAGTAGTTAACAAATATAGTAGACGTCTTTCGGCTGAGATGATGACAAATATAGTATACAGTTAACAGTTAACAAATATAGTTATCAAGTAGGTACATGTTCGAACAAGCTGTTCTCCCGATGTCAATATAAATCATACGCGTAGCTTACAATTCATATATATAGTAACTTCGTATGACTTTAGCCCTGAGGGGTGACATTGGCCCTTAATTGGAAAAAGCTGTTTATTTGGAAGAAGCTGTTTTACTGACAGTTTATAGTGCTATCTATTGATTTCCACGTGTATTTTTTTGGCAGAAAGTATGATAGTGGTCTGGTGGGAACTTCAAACTTTTGCCAATTAGGGGCCAATGTCACCCCTCAGGGCTAAAGTCATACGAAGTTACTATATATATAGGACTTTACGGTATGTTTTATA
Source organism: Catocala sponsa (assembly GCA_963564715.1). Lineage (NCBI taxonomy): Eukaryota > Metazoa > Arthropoda > Insecta > Lepidoptera > Erebidae > Catocala > Catocala sponsa. The sequence continues at coordinate 16,438,112 of OY751337.1, read as the reverse complement.
TGATACTAGCGGTCCCCCGCGCAACTTCGTCTGCTTCACATTAGATAATTTGTGCACGTTTAAAAAAAACACTATCCTATCTTTTAAGTTGGACCAAATTACAGATGGTTACGAAGTTTGATCAAAATCGGTTCAGTAGGCCAACATAGTGACACGTAATTTATATACATTAAGATTTAACAAACACTTCATGCTCATCTGTCGCAGTAGCGCAGCGGCAGTAAATACGACAGTTGTGTATGAAGTCTTGGGTTCGTTTTACAGATCAAGCAGGTGTTACAGGATTTTTCTCAATATATGTTACATATTTTGTCTCAGTAACAACACAGGGTCTGAAATAGCGCTCTGTAGACGGAAATGGGCACGCAGACTTATGAGAACCAAAAGTAGGTGTATTAAACCACTCAGGAATATCCCTGGAGGGGCTGACAGAGGTGTAGTATACGTGTTTATATGGATGTTAATTTTTAACACGTCATCGAAATCCACATTTAATATAATTCAGTCATTGTGGTTATGACGTGCACACACAGACTAACTGTCAAAAACATGTTCACGATATTGTTTTTAAAATTGCTTTATAACTGCAACATATTTATAAATAAAAAATTTGCGGTTCAGAAATCTTGTTTTTTTGAAACGACTAGTTTTAGTAGTTTACAACTATTTTTCTAAACTTTTTAATTTGAAAATTATTGCTTTCAATTTGGGTTATAAATTATTCTTATGAATCCCACCAGCTAACTTAGGTGTTGTTTCACCTCGCAATGGGTGGGACTCGAACCCATGACCTTTCGATCGCAAATCCAATTTCTTGGCCATTGGGCTATAGTCGTTTAAGGAAATTACATATTTATCCTATTTGGAGGTCGTATTACATTATTCGTTGTACTGGCAGCTTTAAGATAATTAATCAACGCGTCACTCCTATAGTCTGTTACAAAACTCGATATATTTCTGCGAGATTTTCATTTGCATAGAGCAATACAAAATTATAACTAATATATAATTTTTATAGCAGGAATAGTGTAAAGATAGTTGATTTTATCACAGTTCAAAAATTCAAAGTATAAATCAGCATTTTTAATTCATAAAATACTTTTACAAATGTATTTAATTGTCGGCTACATATGTTGTTAACTGTACAGTCAGAATTAGAACGTTAACAAAATCTCATTATAGACAAATTTAAATAACATTAACTGCTTAATTATTCATCAGTGAATGGATATCAGAGAGGACAGTGTCTCATTAATTCCCGTTTATTTATGGCGGACGCACGGCAAGTAGCAACAAACAATTTTTCGAACTTGTCGATCGAGTTAATTAAAGCGTCGGTACTGATGTTGTTTGAACTGCCATTTGATTTAGATTTTATTACAGCCGCGTATCAGTTGACCTCGTAAATAACTTTATAATGTATTATTGAGCACTGCAAAAGCTCCCTAAATCTAGGGCCTCTGTAGATGGCCAATAAATAACGACAGGCTTGTGTGCTGCTAAACTGGTGTCAAAATTTTACTCACTGCGCTCATGGTAAAACAAAAGGCGAGACTAAAATATTGCGTACTAGCTTTTGCCCGCGGCTTCGCCCGTGAACAGTACTTTTGTTCTGGATAAACGGTATCCTACGTTCTTTTCTGTACCTCTGACAACGTATTTGCGAAATGACATGATGATCAGTTGAGTAGTTAAGACGTGAAAGCGTTACAAACAAACAAATAAACTCACATTCGCATTAATCATATTAGTTAGGATTGAGACAAATAAAACTAAAACAGGCTGAGGGTCCAGTTATTTAATGACATCGTTATTATTTTAAAATAACTGAATCCTTTGTCTTTAGTTGCTAAGCAGAATAAATTAGTGTTAGAATTTTTGTAACCACTAGACATTTAACGGTTTGACAGCCGAAGAGCGTCGGCGAATATTTTGGAACTATGTACTTATTTTCTCATTTTGTGTAAAAGACAACTTCTGCTCTAGCCACTACGCCTTCCGTTCACCCACATAACAACAGCATCCTTCGATAGCGGTATCAGCATCTCCAAATGCTATTGGAAATGGACTGCTCTGAGAGAGACAGCGAGCAGATACATCTGAGCGTGTAATAGCAAAAACTAATAACACTTTCCACGACCTGGAAATCATACTTAAGATCTCACAACTGCTAGGTATTGCCGCATAGCTTATCCACATTTACCAATTAAGCAATAAAAAGACGTCGATTATTATTCAAATAAATCCTATAAAAAATCTTTATGTCTCATTAAAGTATTAGCTTTATCGCGAAACTCGAGTCTCGATGAATTTAATCGCTAATCGGATATTTAAGTAACTTTATAACTTTAACCTGTATCTATAAACAACGGGATCCGTACACTACAGAGAGATGGCTAAGAAGCTTCGAGATAGAATGCCGTTTTAAAATCTAGTTTAAAACGTCTACAGATCAAGGAAAAAGTGCATGTTATGTTGAGTGGGACGAATATATTAACATACAATTTTGACTAACTATGTTATTATCTTTTATGCTATATCCGAAGCTATTTGAGGGAGGCATTGTATGTACTTTTCTTCTATTTATCTCCATTGATCATCATTAGTGGTTTATTTTTCTTTGTAATCACATCACTTTGATATATCTCCCCATTTTAGGTATCCTTTTTCGCATTGCCTTTACATTCATAGTTAATAGTCTCCTAATTACTTCTCAACCTATTTATCATTTTATGTTCAACAGTCATTAATAAAAGTCGATAAATTTGTATACTACCAAGGTAACAAACATACAATTAATCTTATAGTAAAGGTTTACCTTAAGGTACTGATAGACTCGAGCATTCATTTGTAGCATAATATTGATCCTTCGCCATTTTTAAATTGTCGAACTGAACAACGAACTGAGCCAAACATCGCTACGAACATTTTCACGATGCGATGATTCTGGCGAAAGCTCAAGCCAATGCTCGTCAAAAAAATATTCTTCACGAAGATGTCAGACTTGACGGTCGCGAAACAATGGCTCGGCTCGGCAAAAAGCTCGAAATAAATTTACTGTCGCTAAAATGCTCGCTAAAATTTATTTTTCGCCATTTATTTTTCTCTAGTGTAACATGCGCTATAATGCTCATTACAAGTGAATGCTCAAGTTATCAGCACCTTCAGCCTATAATCTCTTGTGATATCAAAGAATACACTCCCGCGCTGCCGATCTTCGAAAAATTTTGTTTTAAATGAATACATGTCAGCCTCCTCCTTCTCCAGGACAAAACGCAGTAATATGAGACTGTTACTTCCCTGGCCGACTTAATTCCACACAGAATTGCCAATAATTGCCAAACAGAGTATTCTTCTACTCGAGCACTTACTATATAAAGTTGTATTATTACAATAAAGTAGCTAGCTAAGGTTGGTACGGAGTGAGACAGGTAAGAACACGATGTAATACCTAACCATTTGAGTAGTAACCTAAACATACTACTAGTATGCCGTACGATCCTCAAGAGTACAAATATTTGTATGTTCGACTGATAGTTATCCAAATTTTAGGCTCGCCTGTTTGTGTCTGTGATTTATGAAAGCAAAACCTATTCCGACACCACTACCGTGGAAATACCGTAAATAGCATTTCTTTAAAATGTTGACGGTTATGCATCAGACTTACGATGGGAAATTCAAGGTGGAATTTTGTAACATTGCATGATTGATTGGTCACATGCGTTTTCATCACTACCATTTTCTTTTTACCTCAACAAGTCAACATTGTACAATACAATTGTTGCAATGTAGAATCAATACTAAGGTAAACAGCTATACTACTGACTACTCTAAAGAGGTAACAGGAACGTCTATACTGTCTTTCAGTAAAAAAGTAAATCTGCTTGATGACTGAAATTACTTCTTCTCCAATTGGCGCCACTACACCAACCTGCCTTGTGCAAGAATTGAATAGGATAATCCCAATTAATAAAACCGAATGACGCTGGCGTTATAGTACTGCCAGTCGTACTGCTACGTCACACACGTAAGTAGGTAAGTGTCAGTTCTTTATGTACAAATTCCACCAATGTCATATCCCGGAGTCACTTCTCGGAGTCTGTATATAAACCGATTAGGCTAAACCTATCACTGTGATTAATTATTATGTGTCACTTCGACTACTGACCAACGATCACAGACTGAGTTTTGCATATTAACTTAAAAATATACTATTGTTCATATTCATAAAAAAGTGACGATCATTGAAATCGTAAAAAGTTGTACGCCTAGGCTCAGAACAATTATTTGTGGATCCAAAAACTACATAAATATGAAATGACGTCATTGCTAGTCCTCGGCGCACAGCTTTTAGTTTAGCTCACATTACAAAATTACCAGTCATATTTACAGTTGGTTTCTTATATTACGCAAGTACGGACACAGTACGACGTCGAATAAAAATAGCTCAATTGTATTTCGTTTAAATAGCAGATAACGGTGCCATATAAGTTTTGAACATTCTGCGCATAACATAGTTCACATATTTTTTTACAAAATGAACCATTTAATTAATGATGTTTTGTTTTAGACGGTATAAGAACCGTTAGAAATGATTTGCGTATTTGGTAGTAATCATATTGTTTGGTGTCGAATTTCATGGCTTTAATGGCACTATACACATTCAGGGCTCCTACTAATATTAAGTGAAGAGGTTTTACTGGTCGTTCCTCAATCACGCTTAAATTGAATAAAGGATTTGGATGCAACTTGACACAAAGATAATCCATTTATTTAATTGCCTCATATGTTCTTTTTCAACCCAGAATGCGTCACTATAGGTTTCGTGCAGGTGAATCTGGCGGTAGAAGCTGATACAAATACAGTTCTAAATGATCAGTAGAGGTTACGGACTAACACATTTTGTAGAATAGAATATCTTTAGATTTTACGTAATAAAAACACTAGCACGCTATCGTTTACCGTTTACATAGCTTGTTACTACAAAATAAAAGTCAATAATACCAATATTTCCTTGATAAAAGCCTTTCTCTAGCACGCTATCGTTTACCGTTTACATAGCTTGTTACTACAAAATAAAAGTCAATAATACCAATATTTCCTTGATAAAAGCCTTTCTCTAGCACGCTATCGTTTACCGTTTACATAGCTTGTTACTACAAAATAAAACTCAATAATACCAATATTTCCTTGATAAAAGCCTTTCTCTAGCACGCTATCGTTTACCGTTTACATAGCTTGTTACTACAAAATAAAAGTCAATAATACCAATATTTCCTTGATAAAAGCCTTTCTCTAGCACGCTATCGTTTACCGTTTACATAGCTTGTTACTACAAAATAAAAGTCAATAATACCAATATTTCCTTGATAAAAGCCTTTCTCTAGCACGCTATCGTTTACCGTTTACATAGCTTGTTACTACAAAATAAAAGTCAATAATACCAATATTTCCTTGATAAAAGCCTTTCTCTAGCACGCTATCGTTTACCGTTTACATAGCTTGTTACTACAAAATAAAAGTCAATAATACCAATATTTCCTTGATAAAAGCCTTTCTGAACATACATAATTACTTGATTAAACTAGACATTTTCTATAATTGCTATCCAGGACAGGAAAACGCATTTGCTTATAATTTATTTTCACTTGACTGATCGTTAGATTCTACTAATTACTACGAGTAAATTGAACGATTAATACGAATGTTTATGAACTATGAAGACGAACATTACTTATGAAGCTATATTAGCTGCCATTCGCAGTTTTTCTACGCGATATATAGGAGAATACGTCCTTTATATAGGTTAATATACAACCTTTTTCTTTAAAAGACCTCTAACGTAGTAGGAATAATTCCTGTGTCGCGGAGGACTTTAAAACATTCAAACAACGGACACAAAGAACAATCAGACTCGAAAAAACCATGTGTGGAGCACACAAATGTTTGTGCCGCGTCGGATTCGAACCCACAACACTCGGCGCAATGGCAGTGGCGAGGCGACCACTTAAACAACTTCGCCATCCGTGCAGTCAGTCGTCTCTCTGACTTGGAGTAACATGATTACGAAAGACTCTTCACGTCACAAATATGGCAGTCATGTTTTGTGGCTGGCAGTGAGCGGATTTTCCAAAGAGCTGCTTAAAGAAATATGCTGTAAGCAGATGTACAAGCGGGCTTTGTGCTTGGCAGAGCCCGTGTAGCAACTTGTATGTAAGGGGTCGCGATGCTCGAAAGCTATTATTTTTAAGAAAAATAATCCAAAGGTAGTAAGTAAAATGATTTTTTTATCATAATGTCTTGTTCCTTATTATAAAAACCAAATAATACTTTGCTTGACCCGGACATCGAATCAGGGAACGCCGGGATCGCACCGGCTGCAACCTTAAACCTTAATTTATGCTAAGGGACCAACAAGACAGCATTTAACATTTTACATGTAATGCCATGGTACTACTCGAAACCGCAGCAGGGTTCATCCTTTCCACCTAGAAACCTTTTCATCCAGTACGGTGCGCATTCAAAGCTCATTTCATCCCCATATGCTCAGGGTATACAGCGGTAGATAGTTTATAACTCGTCTGTTTCCAAACGAGATTAAAAGAGAGATATGCGGTCTTCATAAACAACGGCTAAGCTGTGTAGACTCTTGACATTACAAATCCATGATCGGTATACCGTATCGGTATCCAAGTCGTAAGTAGTAACCGCCGCCCATGGCCGTTGGTCCCTCTGTCCCAAGAGACATCAAATGCTATACCTGCTTCACAAGTTTAATAATTTTACTGTTTCTTTAGGACACGATAATAAAACAAAATAAATTATACGTCCATAATATTAGTGAGGATAGCAAAGATTGTACATTCTAGTCAGCATTGTTGTCGAACAGTTTAGCAATATTTGTCTCGCAAATGTAAGACATACACCAACACAAGTTTGGAGATCGGACGGTAAGCCGCGCGTGACCCTCGCCACGATTGTTTCAATTTTCGCGGCGCATACTTCACACTAAGCAAGTAAACTTTCACCGACATCCACATGTTAAGGACAGCGTTAATAACCACACATTCCATACACATGTACTTTTAGACCGTGCTCAGACAGCAAACTTGGAATACTTAGTTTGTCTACGTATACGTATTTGGTATTTGCTTACTATCATGCGAATACATTGCGATCAAACCTTAGTGGATATAGACACACTTCCATGAATTAAATGTCTGATTTCACATAATATGCCTATTTGTCATTGGAGGGAAGAGATTCTCTGATCTCAAATCAGAGAAATTCACAGATTTCACAAACCTTTTCATGCAGTACGGTGCGCATTCAATGCTCATTGCATCCCCACACGCTCAGGGTATACCGCGGTAGATAGTTTATAACTCGTCTGTCTCCAAACGAGATTAAAAGAGAGATATCTCAAATCTATCTCAAATCAAGAGAGATCTCAAATCAGAGAAATTTACAGTTTTCACAATGGCGTCTATTGCCGCCCACTAGGTACAGATTAACACTTCCTGCTCCAAATTATTGTTAACTAGCGACCCGCCCCGGCTTCGCACGGGTAGTACAAAACCTTCGCAAATTATACACCTAAACCTTCCACATGAATTCTACGCATTGCTTGCTTTTGCCATTGCTTCTACGAATTCCACCTTATTACAGAACTAATGAAGCTATTATTCTCAATATAATCACGTGATACGTTATTATTGGATATTCAATTCGCAGACTCATTGCTTGGTTTGTAATCCGGTCGCTACAAGAAACTAATTTTACATCCAAACGAAATTACTTCACATAAACGTAAAATAATAGACTGTACGAGAGTGGAATACAGATAAACAACCTAAGTTCTATACAATAATATGCATTAACTTTTTAAATGTTTGATCACGTGGCTTTTAGGAATGCCGTTTAAGAATGCGATCGCGATTTCAGATTATAATAATATATAGAAATAGATTTTTTCTTAATTATCTTGTCTTTATATTATGTTTTTGTTAGCGACTTACGTTTACGGATACGATATTTTTGTTATTTTTATAGTAATGTTGATGTTTTTAACTGTAAATACTATGCTGCCATAAATTATAATAGATTTATATAAGTTAGCTTTATTGCTTGAGACGGCAGTTTAATGTTATCCACTATGGGTCATGCTTGGTGTACAGTCATAGAACTGTCGCTGTTATACACTTCTTACTGAATTATGAATCACGTTTTACAAAACCTTCAAGAGAAAATAACAAAGAGCAAGTGGAATAAGTCCCTTTTCTGAGAACGGAATGTCTTCTTTAGGAACTCTGGCATTTCAACTTACTGCAGGAAAAGCCATAATTTTTTTCTGTAATTTTCTGTTGAAGTAAAGGTACTTTCAGAAGAAAAAGGCACACTTATTGATAAAGTTGCAAATTATTTTATTATATAATAGCAGCGATAGCCCGGTGGGAGACCGTTGGACTGCCACGCAGAGGTCACGAATTCGATCCCAAAGCGCGCATCTCTGACTTTTCGAAGTTATATGCGTATTAAATAGTTAATTATCGATCGCTTTAACGGTAAAGACAAACATCGTTAGGAAACCTGCATGTCTGAGAGTTCTCCATAATGTTCTCGAAGATATGTAAAGTCTGCCAACCCGCACTGGCCAGCTTGATGGACAATGGTCTAACCCTTCTCACACTGTGAAGAGACCCGTCTCCAGCAGTGGGACAGTTTAATACAGGGCTGACATTTTTATTTATTATTTTTATAGTTAAGAGGCTATATCTAGCTGTTTATAGTCTGTCATCACGCAGATACCTATGCACGGATTTTGATTCGCTTCTCACAGTTCAGAAGATTAAGTTCAACTTAAAACTACAATTTTGTTAAATTGGACCGTAGATAAGGTGTGTGTTTTCTATAACCTATATATAAACAAACAACGAAAAGAGACAGTAAAAACGTCGGCAAATGTAAATTCATATGTTTTCCTTTATTTTTAATACATATTTATTTATTTGATTGTGGTTATGGGCGAGCATTAGTTAATTGGTAGGTAGTAGATCCTCGCTGGTTTCAGCATGAATGGGCCAGATTGACCGGGGTAGTACTACCCACTCACAGAAAACCGGCGTGAAGTAACGGTACCCGTACTGTTGCGTTTCTTATCGGTAAGTGAGAGAGCCGGAGGCCCAGTTACCCCGATCCTTTTCCTATCCTTTCCTTTGTCCTTTCCCTCCTTCATTCCTTTCTAAAGGGCTAGCAACGCACTTGTAACTCCTTTGAGGTTGCGGGTGTCCATGGGCGGCGGTAATCGCTAACCATCAGGCGATCCGTCTGCTCGTTTGCCCCCTATGCCATAAAAAAACAAATTGAATTAGGCGTTTATCGGCAAACATCCGTAGTGATATATTATTAATTAGAACAGGACAGATTATCTGACTTGCAGTGCGGGTTTAATACTCTTTTATACGATTCGGATAACTTGCAGTAAGAAATAAAGTATTCGCGCGGGTTGTATGCATCATGCGAAAGATTAATGCGAGCTACTCGAGCCGGTAGCTCGCATTAATCTTTCGCATGATTTTTTCGCATGATTCAAGCGTGTTAATCATGCAGTTTACCTGAATAGCTGGGGCATGTAGCCCGCGTCAACTACTTGCTTCATATGCAAGCAGCTTTAAAATCAATAAACTAAAGGATATGTTATACTAGGGATAACAAGCAAGTATATGTTCAAATAACGGTTTCGCACCATTGCGACATATTTAATAAACAGTATTTCGACACAGTTCTGACCTCTTGAAGTAAACTGGTTATCTAGCGGTACAAATGACGCATCGGTCTTTACCAACTGATACGTTATACACATTTTAGTGTCATATTAGCCAATTAAGTAAGTGTTGAACTAAATTAAAATACTAAATGCATAGTACCAGCATGCGTTGAATGATGACTCTTGATAAAGTCTGATTTAAATTTAGTTTTAATAGTACAACTATGTTAAATATATTAATTTTATACAGTGCTAATAGGCTGGTTGATGTTACGGCAAATTAATTTACGTTTATTGCCTAGTCAAGACGAATTAGTGGTGACTTCGCTACTACTAACGTGACGAACGATTTGTGTTCGGTGCCGGATTTGTTATTTAGTGCCATTTTAGGTAACGTGGTGTTTATGAATAAAGTCGAATGGTCATAAAGATCTATATTGATCTGTTACTTTGAACAATACACGCTTGATCTAGTATTTATTTCAGATTCTTGACATGTCGACACGGACACGACATATCGTATCAAGTTTCAATCGATTATATCGTTGATCTCATGAAACCAAACACTCACATTAGCATTTCGGTATCGTGAAGCTATTGGGTATGCATTACTTGATTCAATAGACATTAATTCAAAATCTATTGTGTTATCAAACAAGAGAGTCCGGTATAAATTGTTCTGTTCGATAAGTGGCGCACAAAGGCGCCACTGATGTGCGCCAGCATTGCTTGCTATTGTTATGTAATACTTTTTTACGCAAATATAATAATACTAGATTAAGCCCATGGCTTTGCTCGCGTTAAAGTAAATTTGGAAATAAATATCTATGTATTTATAATGATCGATCGAGTAGTTGGACGTGAAACCATAGCAAACAAACTTACAATTACATTTATAGTATTACGGCCATATTCATAAAACTTGCAAGTGGGTTATAACGTCATTATAAGTCAAATTTTAAAAAGTATTGTTCTTAATAATGCATAAAAATGCTAACTTAACTAATAACGATGCTGTAAATAATTAAGGTTTACAGAAAATTAATTAATAAAGGTTTTCTATAATGCATATCAGACATACTAAGTATTTTAACAATACATCGTATTAAGCCTTTTTTATAAGTTATTTTTTATGAATAACGCCGTTAGTAGATACATAAGAATTATATATTTTTTAATAATAGTTTATATATATTTCTTATGTTTAACATTTCTTAAGTTTTATTCTTGACAATTAATATGCGAAAACAGTGCGAAACCATGCTTCAAATTTGTGGACGACTTTCAATGAATTCTGGTAACGGAATATTTAATACTTATAAAATGGGCCAAGTTAAGGTTGTTATCGTCTAAGACTCGTTTTATATCACCCGTATTAAACAAGCTTACAATTCACATTAAGCCAGATTAACTTAATATCAATGCATGTTTTTGTAGAACATAACAGACTTTTTACATTAACTAATATCCATATTCGCAAGATTTTATCACATTTAATCAATAGCAACGCAAAGAACGTACATCTTGGTTCGATACAACTTACTATATATCAATCAAAATATATTATTTTGTGAGAATCAAACAGCGAATAAAGACATTCAGTTACTGAGAACGTAACAATAATGACCTGTGCCTTAAATACTTTATTAAACGTATACTTTTTGCAGTGTCTCCACTTGGCAACTAGCAGCGACCCAGTAATTAGTTCATATTACATCTATTAAGGAGTTAGTACGCACAGAAGCATAGCGAGCCGGGTGACTCGTGTAGATATCTACCAAGGTACATAAGTTGGTAGGCACTATTACGGCCCTGCAATAAAATATCCATTGAAACTATACCTCAGTTTCCATTTTGTAATTCGTAGTGCAATTGTAATTAAACAAATTAACTGGAACGTTAATTTTAATATTCTATCATGTATTCATTTTTAAAAATACTTTCCATTGCTGTGTAATTAAAATAAAACGATTACAATAAAATTATGGTTTCTTTTAATGTATTTTGTACAATATTATTTTGTCGACAACACTATACTTACATTTAACACACTTTTAGCATAATAAATGTATTGTATATATAACAGGTTTTAATGAAGTTATAAAATACGTCATGAAATTCTTGTGAGATCGGTCTTCAGAGCAGTCGTCAGCAGGACTTGTGCATCCCATACAAAAGTCACGCGTTAGCTAGTGAGGAAACAGTGTGTCGTGTATAACAGTGAGCACTAGTAACTTGAGTAACATGTTCATCAAAAGCTCAATACAAACTTGTGCCGGCGATACGACTCTGTAAAGTTCTGGGATCATGCCTACACTTTACCGTACCCTTTGCCGTCGTTCACTTACAGAAGGCATCAACTTTGCTATTTAGTCCACAGGCTCTATTAATTACGAGTGCTTATACGATATACGTGTATACACACCCAGTATTTCATTTGATTTTTGCTTATACGGAACACTTCTTTAATAGATTTTCAACGGAATCACATATGTAGGTACATATAGGAGCATAAACAAATCTATGTAAAGTGTTTGTTGTATTTGTACGTCATAGTAGGTGCCGCTAGAAACTTTACCTGAGTGGTATATGTGCATAAATATGAGTTAGAAAAGCCTTTTTTATAATTGTTGTAAGTCTTTTAGATATATAGGTACATTAAAGAATTTATTATTATGTTTACCTCTGTTTTTTAAACCTATTGATAGTCTAAAGTAGAAAATAATTACTGGCTGGTTGCTGCCCCTAGATCACAAACATTAAAGATTGAATAGATGGAAAGGAATGGGAGGAGTAGTGCGTAAGTCTCCAAAACTCTATAAAGATGTGATCAGAAACTAAACTTAATCAAGGTTTGGGTGTACTATACTAAATTTTGGCTTCATATATCAGAAGACCTAACCATACAGCATCCATATACCTCTGCCTAACTCTTGGCATGGCGTTGGTGTGAAGTTATGTAACGTTATCATCCCAAGGTAATAAATATAGTAATACATATTTTTCTTCGCTCCTTTACCTATCTCCTCACAATAACTACGCAATTTAATCACTCCTTGCCAACGTGAAGGAAGAACATAATCATAGTTTCGCATTTAATATCAAGATTTCCAACTAAATAGGCACCAAACGTGTGAGATAATTGTCGTGTCCCTCAATATCAAAATAGTTATGTATATCTATGTTATATAATCAATCATCATCTACCGTCTAATTGGATACGTGTTACAAGCGACGAAGCGTAGTATCAGTCGTGATACATGGGACTGTGTAACAAGCTTTGATTGAAGAGCGTCATGCTTGCGTCATTCCCTCCAAGACTTAGTTTACAACTTTATTTAAAGCTCTCAACTCCAACACTTAAAAGGCATCCCGTTTATTTCTGTTGACTTCGTTTCGCGCCAAAGTGAATTAAGGAAAGTATCGCTAAACGCTGGTAAACATTTAGAGTTTGAGCATTTGTTTGTGAGGTATCCCGGCCGCTTCACTGAATGTATCATTTGTAACAGTGTTTAAATAAGCAGGCTTATCTATTCGTTAGTTTTGTCTTTGTATGTTCCTCATGACTTTGGAGTGAAATTTACAATTTTATTCATGTTATGATGTTTTAGGAAGAGTGACTGGTTTGTGTTTTTGGACTACAAGGACAGCGCATTAGTTCCAGTCTTGTAGCTTTGATCTCCAAATGGGGCAAACAAATTAAATCGGGTGTACTTGCATGTTTTATTAATTTCTAAGTAACTTTGGCAAAACAAGAATTATTTCTAATGCTCGTAATTTTAGGAAGGTGTTTACATGCGTGTATTACAATTAACATCTCGCCTGTTTGATAAGATTCGCCTGAAAAACGGACTAATGCATGTAACCACCTATTTTTACCTGTATTTAATATAAAATAAATATACATTATTATGCAAATTTTAACGCCGTCATGCGTAGGTATATTTATGTAAAGCCACGAATGACGTAACCTACGATATTTTATGAACTAACCACATGTTAATAATGTCAACGCAGCCAAGTGTCGAACGGAATTAACATTACGTATTCGAATGAAAGCACCAAGTGTGCCAAACGTGTAATAATGAGTTATATGTAGAAGACGCTTGGATATTTTGTAGAATTATGTCAACTTATACGGCAGTGTAGACAGACAATACGTATGGTACAAAAAGCTCTTAAACAGAGTTTAAGTTATACTCATAAAGTTTATATTAATCAATAACATCAATAACTTGTTTTGTATGCCTTTAAAACTGCAATATCAATGTTAGGAGAATGTTCATTGAAGTAGGCAGCAGATACTTACAATAGGTACGTACCTATCACGTAGCAATAATTTCCCAAAAAAGAAAACTGCGAAGTGCATTACCGATAATCTCGATCTCACGAATATTTTCTATATTCAATAGTGTAAAACTGAAAACGTATACAGAAGGATTTGGAAGAGATTACTAGAATTATTTATAAAAACATTTAAGCTCTTTCTCTGCATCGATATTTCTTGGTGAAGGTGACGTGTTAAACGTATTTATAAACACTGAACGTTGCTTGCACTTAAAATTTTCCTCGATTTAATTTGAAAACGGTGATATAGTATCCACATTTAATACTCAGATTTATCTGAACTCAAAAAACTGGTACTACATCTTGTGAAACTCCCAACTCCGTTATAATTAAAATTGAGTACCTACTTTTGAATGACAGTTAAAAATTTCAAATTATCATATACTCACTAAGAATGCACAAGGAGCTTCAAAAGCTCTAAAATCATAAATGCAAAGTTGCAGTTGTTTGCTATCTCAGTTCAAGTATTTATAGATCGCTCTTTTTCTTCGCGGGATCGATAGTACGCCGTACTACTGTCAGTAGCCAAGACAACTTGCATCAAACGCTTCTAACAAAAACTATTGTGCAGTTTGAAAGAAATTCATACAATTATCCGCTGTATAAGTGGATTGTTTGTCCGTGCGCGTTTCCGCACGCGCGCACGTTCTCGTTAGCTCGCCACCTAATTATCGGCGCGCGCGCTCGTATTATCACGTCCACAAAACTAGCTTACCTTCAACCACTACTGGCAACACGTTCATTTCTTTAACTCTTTTTGCTACGTAGGGATTTTCCACCTGTCTACATTCTGTCAATATTTATTTTCATTTTAAAGTTTTGTCTTGCTATTGTTTGTTGGCAGTTGAAACAAAGGCGAAGACTGTATACATTTACCTATTAACGAACCAATTACTATATGTGATATGAGCATTAGTCAACAATTACTATATATGATATGAGCATTAGTTTCCATCGCTAAGCAGCTTTACCGATTTCAATGAAATTGCATAGAAAGAGGAAAGACATAAACTACTGTTACCTTAGACTTCTAGACCTTAGAAGTCTAAGGTAACAGTTTACTAACTTTCACGTGACATTCCGTTAGCGTCTGCATACACTCTGTATAATAATAGTAAAGGTTATATTTAAAAGTATAGAAATTAAGTAAGGACCAATACCTATATTTAATAGCAGGTTAACAATGACAAGCTGTAATACAAGCTTATTTGATTGCAACGTCGTAATATGCCTAATACCTGTTAGGGAATATAGACTCTACGCTTATAAGAAAAAAGATTTAAATTAATTTGGTATTTTCAAAACATAGCTAACTCAAAAACACGAAATATTTATTTACTTAACTAAATATTTTAGAAACACTGCGGCTTGTACTTCTTTTATAGGTAAGCTTATGGCACATGTAGATTTACATCAATAATATAACGAACGGACTCGGAAATATTTTGTCCACTAGTCATTGGCCATTAAGTATTTAGCATTTATTTATAGCATTACCAACATTAGGCATAAAGCCTGCATCGCGGACATATTCAAATAATAGCAACAAATAATACCCAAAATAGAAATAACTTGTTTTCATAACTTTTGTCCTGTAGGGATATATAACGGATCGGATCCACAAAGCTCGGCTTAATGGCAGTGACGAGATAATCGCTTAAACTACTGCACCATCTATGCAGTAATTACCAATTATATCATTGCGTCGGAAAGCTAAAATCCCAAACGCATCACTCTGTGGTAAGTAATAAAAACACAAAAGAAAATATTACGTAAATACAATACAGGCCTCCTCGAAAATCCTGTGCTGTTTACCAGAACTGTTCTGTAATTTTACAGAACATTGAAGCATTTTTACAGTTACTGCTTGCGGCACTATTTTGGCTACGATAAAAGAAACAGAGAAAAGTTTCAGTACGAAATTTTGAACTTAACAAATTGCCGGTGTCTTTGTAAACAGTTGTTGGAGTCAAATCAAACCTTAGCGGACCAGCTAATGCTTAAAGGGAGCCGAAGGTAAATGAAGTTAGGCCTGTCGTTAATCGAGGATCGTTGCGGAGGCTCTGGTTGTAAAATCGAATGAATCGATTTAGTCATGTAAATTGTTTAATAGTGAATTTGTATCGGTATACTAAACTTTTTATTTTATTATAGCATACATACCTACTATTAGGTATACTGTGATTCAGTTTTATACATGAGCTCTTGTCTATTCTCCAAAGAGGTATCCTCTTGTTTTCACCCATCTCTTTTGGTAGGTAGTTGTTGTTGAAATGAGCTGAAATCAATGATCAGAAGATACGAGCAATGTTAAACCGCAGTCAGCACAAACAAATTTTTAATTTCAATTGATTGAATCAGATTTTATAGCACGGGTGACGTAATGGGAGTTACGGGTACAATCCACACTGGATAAAAAATTGAGTGATCCACGATTAGTTGTTCCGAATCTGCGTGTTCTATGTGTCTGTTGTTTGAATGTTCTCGAAAAAGGATTTATACGTAGTGCGGATGTTTTTTATTTTTAAAGAAATATGGAATTTTATTTAACTTGACTAAATTACCAACAGCCCATATCTAATTAGAGTTATTGACAAAATAGCGAACCTAACTTTGCTTGTTACTTTACTGTAGAGTCCATCTTTTTCATTATCTACAATTTCTATAAATGAAAACAATATACAGAGAACTAAGCAAAACACGATCCACAATAAAAATGATCCAACTGGCTAGTTCAAGGTCGTATCTGAAATGCATCCACTGAATACACTCGATGCACGCATCGCTCGTCCGACTGAGAGCGGTGAATGTTCATAAATTACGCATGTCAACACTGAGAATATAAAGTTCCTACGTCGCAGAGCCTATGAAAAATAACCAACACATCGTAATCTTAACTAATATTATAAATGCGCATGTGAGTTTGTTTGTTACGCTTTCATGCCTTAACTGCTCGACCAAGCATCATGTAATTTCGCATACACGTTGTCAGGGTAACAACAAGAAACGAAGGGTATTCTACATGTTTCATGTACAAAATCTATCTCTAATCTCTAATCCACTGTTACTAACCTAACCTACATTTACGCAAGCGAAGCCGCAGGCAAAATTTAGTCTGCCTATAAATAATGCAAGTATCAATACTGTAGGAGCATAGAACAATTGTACTCACCGATATAGCAGTGGCGCAATTATCATTGAGATGCTCTACTTAAATACTAGTTATCTTAGTCACTCATCCCTCCCAAAACCGACCGCGCTTAAGATTGCTTAAACTCACTAACGAACTTTATGTTGATATTTTTAGTATCGTTAGCTTATCTATATATTAATACGTGAAGCAAAAACTTTGTACCCCTTTTTACGAAAATTGCGCGGACGGAGGAGTATGAAATTTAGCACAGTTAAAGTTGAAATTAAACTACTATATACGGATTTTATCGCGTTGCTTATTTGACACTATTACAAAATTTTCAAAAACTGTTACACTACTATAATCACTATTAAACTTTACAAATTTTTAAGCTAATTAAATTATTGATGCCATGGTCACGGGCCCGTGACCATGGCTGCTGAAAAGCAACCGAAACGTCGGGGAAAGTGTAAAAATAAATCTAAATAGTATAATAGTATAGTAATAGTATAAATAGTTTTAATAGTTTCAATAATTTAATTAGCTTAAAAAATTGTAAAGTTTAATAGTGATTATAGTAGTGTAACAGTTTTCAAAATTTTGTAATAGTGTCAAATAAACAACGCGATAAAATCCGTATATAGTAGTTTAATTTCAATGAATAACATTCGCGTAAACAGAAGACAATATTACAGTTAAAGTTTATATGGAGAAGGAGAGGCGAATCCTAATATTTTTATAAAATATGCATTAGAAATACATTAAATTAATGAAAAAACACTACACGCAACCATGCATTTGACACACGCAGTCGAATTGCGTTCGTAGTTTTTCGGCATTGTTTGTCTGACGTACGGTTCTTTGTAACTATGGTTACCCCCGTGCCTATTATACCTTATTTACGTGTAATAAAGAAAAACAGATAAAAGCTTAGGAATTTTGGTCGATTTTTGACCATTAAGCGACCGCTAGTAATTAATTATATTGTTACAACGGTCAAGAATATCAAGCAATAATGACATAGGTGGCTATAATGACATTCAGCAATCACCACCCAAGTGGGTTTGTTGACGACAATATCCACAGCATGTAATAGTCACAGTAGAACTACACTGGAATATTACTAAAACCAATGCATTTCCTCATGCTCATGATCTCAAGAAATATTAGAAGTTAAGTAGAAAGTACAATAGATCTTGCTTTAACAGCGAAGTAAAACATAGTTTATTTACAATAATTTTAATATGGACAATGGGGTCCAATACAACGGAGACCCAGACTACAAACGAGTATTTGCTATTTACACAAATTTGTGTCAGATTCGAGATAGGATTGGCGCGGAGAGCACGTCGTCGGTGCAGTCAAATTCAGTCTTATATATATGTGTGAATCTATAAAGCTATTATGGTGTTGAAAATTGGCCAAAAATCGGTTGATGATAATATCATTTTAACTGAAATATAGGCTAGTTCATCACTACATTATACATGTTTGGTACTACGTGACCCGGAATAATATTGAGATGATTGTGTCCCTTTTTATTTTGCATTGAACAATAAAAACCTACAGTAAAAACGTGACTGATACAAAGTTAAATGTCAATACACTATGTGTATGTACTATCGACTCCAGCGACGGATGACCACTCCTAAGGTTAAAATCGCATAGCAGGCCAACACTTGGTACCCGTACCCGTGACACGCCCCTTTCATTGTTTGAGTTTTTTTACACTTTACATTTGTTTACTGATTTTAAGGCGATACAAACTCAACTGGTCAACATGTGCAAGCGAAATTTTTTCTGAAATGGTCATCCGTCGCTGGAGCCGATAGTACCTACAATATGTGGTACGTACAAATTTTGTGTACAGATTTGGCTAAACAATATTGATTAATTTTGTGCAATATTTATTACTATGCGTGTTGCCTCTGATCTTATCTTATCTTATGTGGGGGCCAGTCAGCGCAGACCGGCGACACTTCGACCCAGTGGAATCTTTTGTGTCGACACTCTCCCAATAAAGACTGCCATAGATGTTCTTGGCAGCCGGGACCAAGGGCTTAACGTGCTTTCCGAGGCACGGAGCAAGCGATAATTGTCAATCAATATGCACATTATTTTGAAAAGTCATATAACTTCCGAAAATCAGAGGTGCGCGACGTGGGTTCGAACCCGAGACACTCTGCATAGCAGTCTGTTGGTCTCCCCACTGAGCTATCGCTGCTCTCGTTGCCTCTGATACTTTCTTATGTAAAACGCATTTTACTAGAATAAAACTTGAGCATATTTTGCAACTATCTGTTTTAGTCGTGAAGGCATTAAAAGGTTTACAATAATTAATTTATAAACCACAGTCATACATAGAACTAAAACGATGGTGCACGCGGCTCCATGTTGCACGGTCGCGTCGCGGATAGATTAATCTTAATAAGGCTCTCGGCCGCTTCATTCTAAACGTGATGGTGCATAGCGATGCACCATCACCCTTAGAACTGTGCTCAGTTCAGCAACCGAGCCTCATCAGGGTCTTATGAACGTCCAAGATAAACACATTCAGAGTATTAGAATGGTGACAATGATTATTTAAACGGTGATAGCCCATTGGTTAAAGAATTAGAGTTGCGATCAAGAGGTCGCGGGTTCGAATCCCAGCCATTGCACTACCGACGTGAACCCACAAAAGCATTCTAGCTTTGCTGGAGGGACTAACATTAATAGGTACTAGTAATATGTACCTAACTCAAATTGTTAGCAATCTTTTATCTTTACTTTTTTCTACTGTACGTGTGTATGTCACAGAACTCCTCCTAAACGGCTGGACCGATTTTGATGAAACTTTTTGTGTGTGTTCAAGTGGATTCGAGAATGGTTTAAATATGTTTTTTTTTCTCTTGTGTACAGGACAACGTCTGTCGGGACAGCTAGTATATTATATATTACTATGTTGTAATTTGCTTGAAGCCACTGAGATGATAATAGATTTTGTACCTTCTCGTATCTGACAATAATTGCTCTTATCGTGATAAATCTTGTAAAGGCAGTGGGAAATACTAATGTAATTTATATAAATACATCACTACAATGGATAGCACAGGGTGCGCGGCATTGATGAGTCGATAAGCCGATGGTCTCGTGAGTCACCTGTATTACAACCGAGCAAGTTACAATTAACCCTCTGACTATAAAACCATATTTGTCTTACATTAATAAAGACTGACGATTAGAATATTCTAATGAACAACATACAGTTTTAATGAGCCTCGTTTTCGATGAAGCCACAATAAACAACTGAATAACAGAACACTAATACAGACACACAATGGAACTTTTGATTCCAGAACTTCAGCCTCAAATGGCAAACAAAAAATTGTACAACTTTAGATCGAATTATTGTGTAAAAGTTTACGTATGCGGTACAGTGTAAAAGCACCTTGCGTATGCCAGACAAACGTAAAAACTAGTTAGCAGAGTTTACACAAACATCGGGCTTGTTAACTGTAACTTAACTTGTTAATTTTGTTCCGGTGCTCTGTCAACGTTTGTCACAATGCTACTTCACTCGGCTACATGAGCAACAAATAGCAAATAGCAAATTCAGTGGCTATCCACTAATGTAAAGGATGACACAAAATTAACGAAATTGCCACCCGGTAGCATTGGCACAACGTGCGAATGAGCTTCGTTAGGAAAATTATACTTACACATAAAGTCTAAACAAGGCACTACAAACAGTGCTCTAGTATATACCTGCGACTTATTTTATATGTAACATGCATCACCATAATTAGTAAACAACTTGTGAGTTCGTGCTGCATATCGAGAAGTGGAGAGGTTTTGTTTGAGACGGACGATAAATTCCGATAAACGAGTAGTTATATTCTACAAGATTTCGTGAAATATGGAGCTTGTAACTCTGAATTTATCGTTGCCGTTCACGTATTAATCTCAAACACTCACACATTTATCCGAAATAGATGCATCATAGATTTTATTGAAATGCATGCGTAAGTAACTGGAATATTACCAAAACTAATTCATATTCTTATTTTATCTCTCAGGAAAGTTACAACGCTGACAAAACTATGTACTTGGCAATAGCCCAGTTACAATGATATTTACACACTGCGTGCCAGGAGTGTGACGTGCCTAGACTGCGCGGCAACTCAAAACTTGTTATGTAAAAACAATGACATCAAATTTCGAAAATAATTGTGATATATATGTATGTACCCACGCGCATAAAATGGTGCCTATTACCGATAATATATGAACAAAGCTTTCGTTCCAAAAATAATAGTACATTTATTCTTCACAAATATACAAATATATAAGATTGGAAGCGAGGAATTGTTACAAGAACGGAGACGATGGCTTGTGAATATTGTAGCATGGCTGACTGCTTACATACTAAACATTATCATTATAATTGTTATACATAGGTAAGTGGTCCGTTAAACGCAAAAACAGCTTACTTACCCTTTGACTGCCAAGTCAGAGGTCTTGAGTTCAGATCCGCGATAGGCGGCTCTTCAGGCTTTTCAAAGTTACATAAGTATTAAATATGTAATTAACGCTGACTTTAGCAATGAAGGAAATAATGGCAGGTAATGCTCTTGACGATGTCTGTCATCAGCCAACTCGCATTTCAACATGGCTGTCAGATTTAATTTTAGAGTTTGAAAACATTCTTATACAACAGCTTTGTCCGTCTGTCTGTTATATAACTTTCAACTCAAGAACCGTAAGAGCTAGAAACTCGCGGTTAACGCCATTCAACTCAGCGTAGTCGATATACCCCGAAATGACTATGACCTTTGACCATGTGATACCATTTTTTCGAACTCTAAGATTTATGGCAATTCATTGCCGTTTCTCACTTGTTTTGTTTCGATGTTTGTAAAATCTCCGAAAGAGAAAGACAACCTCCGCTCTGGATATTATTCCTAGTGCGGAGGTAGTGCTGTAAAGAAAAATGGTTTGCCTTATTTTGGAACTTGACCTACAGTCTGGTGATAGTAAAAATAGCATTACTAATATGTTAATATATAGATATAAGTATTTTCTAGTAAGAACTAAGAATATCAAGAATCTCAAAGTATTGTTTTCCTCAGTCTATTTCCGACGTACTTTTTCCAGTTCTCACGTTACGTAAGTTGTGGTGTGGTGTAACAGCAATACTTTACCAATAGATATCATTTGTTTTCTTGTTGCTAAGTTGAAAGCAATGGCACCGAATTCTATTGTTCACTGTAATCTGCTACCGTCCCAGGTCAAGTCCTTTAGTTACCTCATAATTTTCGATTCAATTATGTCTTTCAGACCACATTACGATCAGGTTTGTAATAGGGCTAACCGCATGTTATCTTTTGTACTCCGAAATCCAAAACCCTTTAGACAATTAAGTTCATTGATAACTCTATACTATGCTTTAATTAGAAGTATTATTGAATACTGCGCATCTGTGTGGGCTCCGATATACAAAATTCATATAGACCGTATAGAGTCTATACAGAGGCGGTTTGTCAGAGCTCTATGCATGAAATGCGGTTTAAGGCGTAAAATACCTGAATACGAAGCTCGACTTCGTTACTTTAACATGGTTGGATTGGATAAAAGGAGATGGATGAGCGACATGTCCACTTTATATAAAATCTTGAAGGGCTCATTTAATAGTACTCTCCTAAGTCAGTTACACTTCAAGGTACCTACTCGATCTGTGCGTACTCCGCAGCTGTTTCGAATACAAACGTGTAACAATAATGTGTCCCAAAATAATCCACTGTTTCGAATGTGTAGACAGTATAATGATATTTGCGCTCATGTTGATATATTTGTGGATAGTCACAGCAGATTCATAGAATCCTTGCGCAAATTGAATACATCTTAAAATTCACATTACACTCCTAGTCTTAACTATATTGTATGTAACTTCTTTTTTTTTTATTGTAACGTTCACTTACATGTTTGAAACTTTATAAATTCTGAATGCTGTGTACAGTAGTAATTGGAGTGCAGATTTAAAAATGTTTTCATGTAAAAATAATCCTAATCACTACTTGGTCTCTATTCTGTAACTGTACCTTTTATAAATAAATAAATAAATAAATGTGATATACACTATGGACATTGGGCAAGACTCTATTTATTGCTGGGACACGTGGTGAAGTCCCAAGTCAAACAGACGACAAAATTACTATTAAATTTGATTATTCTGTAATTATGTTTTGACAAATTTGTTTAGAATTGAGTGTAGGAATATATACTCGTAATATAAATAAATAGAAAGAACGATGAAGCCTTGGATAAATCATTTGCCATTCTTACTAATGTGTTGGTAACGATTAATAAAATAATCTGTAATAAAAAAGTAAAATTTTTCGTTCGTACAAAGTACGGCATACACATTTTGTACTAGAGAGAGAATTATGTTAGAAACCACTGAACCAATTTGTTCTACTTATAGCTAGCTATGCTATACCTGATTGCTTTTAATTATATACCCTGTCAGTATAACAGCTGGCTGATAGATTATTATAAAAATGAAATATAACATCTACATTACATGGAATAAGGACTTAGTTCCACGTTTATAAGTCCCATGTAACGTTATCCATCTGTAAAATATGTAGTATTTTCGAATTTTGAATGTGCGTGGCTATACATTATTTAATGATATTACGTAATCACAATTAATGCTCGTTTCGATATGGATTAAACTTTATTTAAAATATAGAAGTAAGTTTATAAGGCTAGTGTGAATGGAACAGTCGCAAGAGGAAAACCTAGGCGAACGTTTCTCGACCGATCGGAGGCGTTCTGAACAAAGGCCAGGTTAAGAGCTCCTTGAACCGACGGGCGTGTATGAGGAATGTGATGAAAGTGAATGAAGCCAGAGAAGTGTGTCAGGATCGTAGCAAATGGAAATCCGTAGTCTCTGCCTACCCCTCTGGGAAACAGGCGTGAATCTATGTATGTATGTATGTAAAATATAGACGTACGAACGTATCTATCTGTTTATCATTTTAGTATCTTAGGTATTACTTACATCGCCCTCTACTTGTTCCAAGAACGGTGTAATATAATATCTTTCTTTTTACAGTTATTTTTCTTCTAGACCAAGAAAGTAATTTGATAATGCTAGAAAGGTAATTCTCACTAAGAAGGCTAGACGCACTTATAACAATTATAGAATTGCCAAAAAAATTAACAATGTTAAGAGCTCTTAACATTGTTAGCTCTTAACAAGACCTCAGTAAGCATTTTACAAAAAGAACTGCCATCCACTTACTAACCACTAATATAGAACTAAACAAGATTCTTGTTCGTAAATAATTCTATGATTAGAACAGTCAGTAAAATCGATTTACTAGTATATTAAGAATCAAATTGTCAATAGCCCGAACGCGCATCGGGAGGGTGAACTTGAAACATTCTTGTTACAGAGGGAGAGCCGCGAGGGGTGGGATAAAACTGAAAGTTCTAGGGCAGGGGCGCAATTAGATAGTCCACTTCGCCTTCAACAGTATCGCGTCTGGCAATTAGTCAAACCTTCAACAACTCGTACGAACAATTATTTCTCTTTATTGAAACTCATTTTGCGTAATTATTCGCATTAAATGGAATTTACATATTCACTTATATATTTGTTGTCGTAATTATAAGCACAATTGTAAATAACTGATAATATGTAGTTTTATTACTAAATATATCAATATAAATTATTTAAGGCACCCATGATTGGTATCGTACTCGGGACGTTACATAAACTTTAAAACTACAACAAAATGCGGCGCAATATTATTCAGTTATACTTTACCATAATTGGCCTCAATACTGCATTCATAAAATCACAACCCCAATAAAAATACTTAATTGCGTTTCTATTTATTGTCACAAAATATTAGCTTTCGAGCCATTAAATGAATGAAATATGTTATATGAAATAAATTTAAGTTCGCTGAGGAATCACAGGTAGGAAGGAGATGTGTGCAATGAACAAATTGAAAACTCGTACAGAAAATTTCAAATCAAATTACTAATTGAGTGTCACGTCCCGCTCTATCTGCTTACATTACTTAATAAATCCAGAAGCGCAGCTCGAAAGTCGTTAACTGCGCTTTGGCTTTAAAAAGAAAGTTTTTCGTTTTCGTTTCAGTTCAAGTCTGGGGTGGTGCTTTTGTCGCATTCAAGTTCTCGGCGGCTGTAAAGGTTGCCCCACTGGCAAAGAAAACATTACTTCATCTCAATAATAAGCCTTTTCTTGTTTGACGTAAACTAGTTTCTGCCAAGAGTCAAAATTAACCAAATAGTATCTTGTTTTTTTTAAATCGTCTGACACTATTTTATATTATAGTATATGTATCGATCTGACACATCTTTGCCGGCTAAATGCGTTTTCCAGTCTACCACGTTTGTAAATTGTTCGTGTACATTGAATACAGTGTATGTGTGCGTGCAGATAGCATGGGAGTGTGAGTGCGACACGTGTAACAGAGCCTCCTCGCGACACTGTGCTCCTGGTAGCGCGCTCCCTGCGTTGTAAACGATCTAGTTTGCGAGAACTTTGGAGCGGAAAATTTATCTGACAGTTAAGCGAAGTGTGTACACAACACATAAATTTGTTTCTGGTACGCGATTGAAGTACATTTGTTCTCTCTAACTTGAGAATACAAGTGGTCAAGGTCTTTAGCATCAAGCAGAGAGAAAAATGTCGGCCAAAATTACTATTCCAAATAAATCACAAAGAAAACTTTAGAATAATCTTTTCACAAATATTCACTCGTTTACGCAACATGGTGAACTTTTAACTTGTCATATTCAAACTCTAGTTTATTTTTGTTACGTATAACTGATATGTTGTATCTTATTTTTATAATATAGACTATTGGATAACTTTATTACTCTAAATACCCATATTAACTCATAACAGTCATAACCAATACATAATGAATGAATAATAAAAAATTTCTCTTATTATTTCGTAATTATCCAATCATTGAAAATACATTTTCACAGAGCATGATTAAGCAGTTACTTGAAATACACGAGGGATAAAAATTTAATTAAAATATACTTTGATTACTCGCGATCAATTCGTGTAAGTAAGCTGTGCACGTCGGCGGAAAGACATAATGAAACAGAGTACTTCTACTAGCTTTATAATAAAATTTACTTACCTTCAAAGAGGCGAGTTGGAAAATATGATCTTTGATTATTTGTATTACATATTCAGTAAACAAATGGTATAGACAATTTTGTATCGAGCTCTAGTTATTACGTACCTAATTAAAAATCTAAAATAAAACAAAATGTTATGATAAAGTTTCGATGCAGGTTATTCACGGTCAAAATACCCTATATTTTTTGGTACTATGTAATTGGGCGAGCCTATTACTATATACTGGGCACTTGCAGGTAAATTTGAACCGGTATATCCGCTAAAATTTCGTTGACAATTTCGTAGCTGTGCATTTATTTACCTCTATACTACCAGAGTTAATCAAGGTTTTGATAGTTTACAACTTTTTATTAAAAACCTGAATGTAAATCGGATTTGCTTGTGGTATACATGCACGATGAACTTCAAAATGCGCGCGTTAGCAAACCTTTAAAAAAAGAGTACTTAGCTGTACAGCCAGAGCACAGTATACTGGTCCCCGCCTGACGGTAAGGGACCTTCTGAATTTGACTGACGAACCTAAAAATCTAAGGAAAATAGGCTGTTTAATAAGTAATGTAAGCTAAGTATATAACAGTAAGTTCACTTGGCTGGTCCAGTTTAAGCCTTTCCTCTATTTCTTTACTAAGATTTATAAATAATTTAATATCTCTATCATGGATAAAAAATATATCCACCGTTGTTTTCACACGCCAATTAACTGTAACATAACGATGTCGTCACACAAGCTATAGATAGACTAAACAGGGTTTGTGCACGACGTAATTCGCATGTGTGTAAGTTAGCGCGGGCTGCAATCAAGGCTCTTCACTGATGACCGTGAACCGCGGTTACACCGAGCTACGATAAAGCAAACCAAACTAGCGGGACCGCTACGCCTCTACGACCGACGCGACGCTCGTAGAACAGATACATACATACCCTACCATTTAAAGTGAATTACGCTCGTATTATGTTGTGATGAGCTCCAATATTGATTAAACGATGTGCTGTAGACTCTAGGTGAGTTACAGATATAATTGACAAGCTTGATTGGCATTTCGATTGACGCTCTACGGAATCCTGTTATTGGAATATTCTTTTAGCACCGCGATGACTTGATAGCTCTAAAGATTTAATTACATGCCCATCAATCGACTAAAATAGGCAGATAAATAGATCAAACCTAGGTGCAATAATATTGCCAGAGTTGGCCTACTTTTACATGACAACTATTTTCGGTTGCGGTTGCAAGTCAATTTAACTTTTATAGACAGTGGCCACACGATTAAATATGTACGAATGTTTCTTTTAATTATATTATTAGTATTTGGTTTTCGTATCTCCTAAAATATGCTGATTTGTTGGTGCAGTGGCATAAATATCTTATTGGTTTTTCGTCAGTAAACGCGGAGAGACTGGAATTATGTCCGGAGTGGAAAATACTTGATACTATTAGGCGAGAACTACACATTCATAGCTGGCAAAATTTAACTAATATAGGTACACCTCTGCCCTTGTGATGATGTGTAAACATAAGCTTATTAATGTATTTTTACCATGACGTGATGATAAATTTGTAATCCGGAAGCGTGACTCGCATTCACTTAAAAGGTTTAAAACTGTAACAAAGTCAATACAGACAGGCAAATCATACCGAAATTAATCGCATAGTGCATCCCGTAATCGCATAAATATGTATGGATTTTAAATAAATATTTTCTATATTTCAATCATGGGGACAAGCAAGCATTTGGCTTACATGATGTCAATGGGCTACCTAAGTAAATAGACACTGCCGATCTTTTAGCAAAGGACACGCTGTGTTAAAAACGCAAAGTACCTAGGTGAATTATTGGCGGACCAGCTCACAGTATAGCGCCTCTTTAAGGACCCTAGTAACCCTACTAGTCGCACGGATACGAGAGTAAAGTTATTTAGCTATAACCTTCGTAGAATGGGTGTGTTTGTAGCCGGGGTGCTCTATATGCACACGAGAACCTAGGCTTAAGTATGAGTCTCATTGTGTCCTACCTCTCTAAAAGGGCTTACATCTTTTACACTACGTAAAAAATAAAAATCTCCACGATAAGTCAAACCAAGCAAAACATCTACTTAAACTGCTTGAAAACCTGAGACACAAATAGCATCCATCGTATATCCATGATGGATTACACAGAAACATGATACAGGATACACCCACATTTCACCAGCTATATTTAGGCACAGTAGGCGATCCTGCACAATAGTAAAACCTAATATAATATGTATGTCTATGACAAAACAAGGTATCCAATTAAAGTTGTTCTATCAAAAGCTATAACAAAACCAGGTATCACATTTGAGTCTAAACATTTATATTAACAGGCAGTTAAGTGCTTATAATAATGCCACTCGGTCAGTGAAGATAACGCTGTCACTAGGTGATTTATAATATACTGACACAGAAACACATTATGACTAAATATAAGTACGCATCATAAAATATATGGTAGTTAGGATTTAAGTTAACCCGACCAAACGTAAACATATCAATAAAGCGCGAAATACAAGGAGTATGTGTGAATGGAAGCGGCATTTTACGTAAGTCGATAGATATTTGGGCTTTATATTATTTACAATTTGTTTGGTTTCTTTATTTATTTTATTCTAGATTTTGCACGCGGCTTTATTTGCGTCAATATTGCATCACTCGAGTACAGTAATTTTTTCTGGATGAAATGTACACCATATTATTATCACATGTATGCCAAATTTTATGATGATCGGTCAAACAGTTAAGACGTGAAAGCGTAACAAACAAATAAAATTAAACTCACATTCGCCTTTATAATATTATATAGGATTAGGACATTAAACTTAATAGTTGTATATAAAGGTAGCTAATTATTAAATTCTTGTAGTTTTTTAAGTAGCTAATCTTTGCTTATATTTAATATTGTTGTCTTCTATGCTAGTCTTTATTGTTAGGTAATTTCAGGTATGGTACCAACGTTAACGACATAAGTAGCTGAACATTAAGCAAAGTTAAACAAAAATACATTCCTAATAATAGTAACCCTGTCTTAAACTGTCCCACTGCTGGGCACAGGCCTCTTCTCAGTGTGAGAATAATCAAATTCATTTGGTAGTACATAAAATATCCTATAGTAAGTACGTATAAAAACAAGAAACGAAACATACAAAGATGGTGCATTTCACTATTGCACATACATACCTCTTTTTCTTTAATTTGTATTAATTATTGTACATGACGTTTATTCGACAAATTGACAAATAATAGTTTTTTATCATCCTTGCGTTCACTTTCCACGTACAAGTTCAGTTAACTATTTGTAAAGCAATGTGTCCAACGGCGATCGCTCCGTAAGGAATATTACCAGCTGTTTATGTGATACATAATTCAATTGAAAGATAGATTACGATGTCTTCTTTGCATGGAACTATTTTGCTAGTAGTACCAAGCTTATTTGCCACATTGGTAATATAAATGTATGTCAATTTGTATACGATTCTACTAATAATATTACAAATGTTTGTGAAAATGTTCGGATGTTTGTTAGTCAATCGCGTCTGAACCGTTGAAAGTGTTAGAATTAACCTTGGTACACAGATAAATATTACGGTATTTTGGTACCGATAGTGTTGGGCAATATGTAATCTAACTACTGATTACTAACTACGGCTACATATAGTAGTTACTAATCACAATAACTGATTACATGAAATAATCAGGGTTCATCCATATCACCTGGAAGCGTTCAATTCTAAGACGGTACGCTTTCAGCGATCATTTCTCCCACGTACGTGCAAGCTCTGGAATGAACTGCCAGCTTCGGTATTTCCCGAGCGCTATGATATGTCCTTCTTCAAACGAGGCTTAAAGAGAGTTCTTCTTTCACGGTAGGCAGCGGCTTTGCTGTGTCCTGACATTGCCGAAGTCCATGAGCAGCGGTTATTACTTTCCATCAGGTGGGCCACTTGCTCGTCTGCCAGCAATGGCAATAAAAAAATATTCGTAAAACGTAGTTAAACATTTTGATTACTAACTACAAATTGTAGTTACTTTTTATAAGTACACACTTAATAAAATGTTGCTTATTAAAAAACAGCAAGCAACGTAAATACTAAATACTTTCATAAATATCCAGAAGTGAAAAAGTTTTGAGTAGTAGAGCCTCGCTGATTTCAGCATGAATGGGCCGGCTCGACCGGGGAAGAACTACCCTCTTACAGAATATCGACGTAGAATAGCAGTAGTCCTACTGTTGTATTTCGTTCGGTGAGTGAGAGTACCGGAGGCCCAGTCACCCTCTTTCCTCCATCCCGCTCCCTTTCCTTCCCACTTCCTTTCCTAAAGGGTCGGCAACGCGCAAGTGATGCCTCTGGTGTTGCAGGCGTCCATAGGCTACGGTGATCACTTACCATCAGGTGTGCCGTATGTTTGTTTGCTACCTTAGTTATACAAAAAAAAAATATATTTAATTATGTATATATATTTACCTTCTTCGGCTCCAATGGAAAGACTGTTTTCATGTGCAAGTATGATAAACCATCCTAAATCCCACAAGTCCCCAAGCTGTCGGATAAAATGTTCGAAAAACGTGTAGTAGTAAAGGCTAATTTCAATGATTAACCCAATCGTCATTTTTTAATTTCATTCATAAATAATTTGATTAAGTTGATGTTTGCTGAGTAAAATTGATATTTTGATTACATGTCAATCAACGCAATAATAATAATAAATAAAGGTACATACTTCAAACCTTGTATTCAATTATTCATGACAATTATACGTGAAATAAACTGAAGATTTTTTATCCAGCCCGTTTCAGTCTTTTAAATTAATTTAAAAGCCAGATTCAGTTTTGATAAATCGATAATTACAACACATTACATGTTTATTTAATTGCAAAACATATGGTCTCAGAACTCAAATAATCATTAATTATAACTACTAGATTGCAGCAATCAAATTAACAATTACTACATGTAGTTTAACTACATAACTACTTTTAATCGTAATCGTAAATCTGATTTCTTATTAGTAGTTAACTACGCCCTACACTGGGTACCGGTATGCGTTTCCATATTACACACAAGCAGAAGATAGTAATTTAATAAAAAACAGACATTGTGCACAGATGCGCATATGGGTATTTATTATTAAAGTGCGGACAAAAATATTTTATTGTCTTAAACCATTTATAATAGTGTATTCAACTGTTTTCAGGCTAATATAGTCATTATAGACGTTTGATGAATAAAAAAGTATTTTTTATGCAAATACATTTATTAAGAAAGATCTTTTTAAAATTTAACTTTTATGTGACACGAATAATCAATAAACCATAGGTTTTTTAATCAAAATACCATACATCAGGTAGATCCAGTTAAGATTAATCTGATGATGATAGCCACGGTTCATTCGAAGAGTCTTCTGCGAGTTCTTCATCATCCACAAATATTTTCTGTCTTTCTCCTCTTCATTCGTTCGCTGACATTTTCTGAAAAAGTTGGACAAAGTTGAAACGGTGTTTCATTTGAATTAGACTTTAATTAATCTACACGTTAGTAATAAAACTATAGCCGGGACGCATCCAGAAGTGAAAGAAAACTCTTAAAGTTCAATACTTTTACGATAAATACGATTTAAAATTATGTTCTCGAAAAGGGGTTAATTTTCAAAAAAATATGTAATAAATATTACAAAAATAGTTAAAATATATTATACATACTTTCTTTTTACTTGGGGGAGTGCATTGGCCCATACCCCGCGCGGGGGCGCGCGGAGGGGTTTTGTCGGACTCACCGGGGTGAAAGAGAAAGATGGAATAAGAATAATGTACCTCCCGGAATACCAACTACACCTACCACGGTGTTCCTCGACAAATCCACTATCGGCGGGGCCGCGCGAATCACTTGCACATGCAGTCGCGACCCCGCCGAGGTTTCGGCCCGCCGCGCCGTATAAAACGGCAGACTACTACACGACAAGACCTAGTCACCACTAAACAAAAATCCCTACTGTCTGACACGACACAGTGATATTTGCTTCAAAAATATCCATACTTAATATAGGGTAAATATTCCAAATAAAGTATTTTAAAGAACTTTAAAACACTCGCACTGCACTGAACGATTAAATAACGCACGTGAACTGACAAAGACAATCGAATGGCGACTGGTGCCTCACCTGTGTAGCGGCGCGGAGGGACAAAAAAAGGGTCGGCCCTTTGTCTACCATATATTCAAGACAATCAGGTAGTAACCAGATTTGTAATACGACACATTTCGAGAAATCGACTTATGTCCGGATTTTGATGATAAATATCCCTTAGTGAGACGGTGGGAATTGTTTTAATGTACATATGTGTCGCAAACATACTCGTTTGAGCCCATACTAAAAACCTTTTTGTTTATATATTATATTAAATTATACCATAATCTACATCCGACCTTTGACAATCAGTTTATAATACAAATTAGTTAAGCAATCTTAACCGACAACGTTAGAAACTTGTTAATTGTTGGAATGCCAGACATGACAGAAAACCTATTTTCTCTGTCCGGTGTGGCGGCGGGCCGCTGTCCCTCAATAGGTTAAAATTTATTTTAAGATGGATTTTGGAATCATTTACAATACATAACTGTGTTTATAAATTACCTATTTAATGCACATACTTTGTAGATAGATGTTACAGGTTAGTTTCAAAGGTATTAGATAGTTTTTAGGCCGGTTAGATAATAAAAATCATATCGCATCTTTTTGACATGAATATTATTAGGATGAGTGCACAAAATTTAATTTTCTCTTAAACAGGACAGTTTTATCCCTATTGCTGATTTCTTGAATCGATGCCAAAGTGGCCATTTGTGTGACTTTACATTTACAATACGTGCGCTGAATAAAGGATAAGGCTTCCGCAATTTTACTCTGTTCTAGTGCGATGAGAATAACTTGATGGATAATATTTATGTAAACCGCATAACTACGTGGGCATACTACCTGAGCGCAATTGTGCTTGTTACACCATTCTACATTTCACACTTAAGTTTTCCCACGCCGCCTTTTTTAAGCAATACGATAACAAGAAACCGAAGCTCGTAGCCTTTGTTTACTTATTTAACACAAGATTCTGCTCGCAGCTTCGTTTGCGTTAATGTAGACTTTGTCAATAAATTTAAGATATAATTCCCTAGGAATAGAGTTTTCTAGATGAAAGGAACCCTATGTACTTATCTGTACCCTGACAAAGTGTATTTTATCATGATCGGTCGAGTAATTAAGGCGTGAAAGCGTAACAAACAAACTCAGATTCGCATCTATAATATTAGTTAAAATTGTGATTATTTTTTTATTATTTTATCATACTTAAGAACAGAATAACACAGTTTACAAAACTTATTCTACGTATAATAGTGCAATGAGCGACACTGACAACTAAGCTTAATTTTAAAAAATATCATGTAATACCGACCGCAATGAACTGTGTAACAGAAAGATGTCAAATTAAGCGCCGCGGAGTTGCGGAGAGTTGTGGCAGTGAATTAATCACATTATGACTTATTATATGCAGTTGAATATTTCAAAATGTAGCACATGGCAGTCAGAAACAAACTATGAATGATGTAGCTATGGCTTGTCGATGAAATCTTCTATGTTCGTGTAAAATCTAATTCAACAACTAACTGACCTTATAACCTCTAACTCGGTTAATTGAATACGTATGCATTCAATTAACCTACTGGAATCTTCTTGGACCTCGCCAAAGCATTCGACTCTGATTCGAATTCTATATTGCTTAAAAAGTTCGAATCGGTTGGAATCAGAGGCAAACAGCTACAACTTGTTGCTGAGTATCTAACTGATCGATATCAATGTGTAAAAATAGGCGAAATTATCAGTAAAGACATTCCAAATACTTCTTTTGGTGTTCCCCAGGGATGCATTATCGATCCTACATTTTTCCTTATTTACATAAATGATCTGTGTAATTTGTATTTTCGGAACGGGGTTACAATATCATACGCGGATGACACAGTAATCCTGTTCACCACTCAATCACGCATCTAAGCCTATCAGCGAGCTCAAGAAGGTTTCAAGACTATCAGTAAATGGCTCTCATATCATTGTTTAACCCTAAATGTCCTGTTATAAACTGTCTATTGGAAATTTGCCATGTGAATAGTTTTCGACGCCGCCCATCAGATTAGGATGAAACATACTCATTATCTAGATTGTGTCGGCGGTAGACGACGTGCTTGCAAACGGCGGCCGTGAATTGACCGTTGACTGGATGGCTTAGTAGTTTAAATGTTTGCCGTGCCAATGTTACTGCAGTGAGTGTTGTGGGTTCAATCTCAGTTGGATAAAAAATTTGTATGTATGTTTCATTAGAAGTTTAACTGAGCCTGGGTGTACTTTATGTCCACTGTTTAAATGTACATATGTACAGTCTCACGGTACAGGAGTTATTATCAGCAGTGCGTGAGTTGTATTCTTTAAATTAAACATACTGGTGTTTGATATTGTATTACTGCTACATATGATACAAGTCATCTAACATAAAAATATAACTTAATTAGACGGGATAAGAATTCCAGTAATTACTATCTGATATATTAGTGATATATGTACAAATAAAATTAAAATCTAATTAGCTGATAGCAAAACTTACGACGCTCTCTTAGGCCCGGTATCCACCAAAGCAGAGAGGAGAGGAGTCGAAAGAAGAAGAGCTGCGAAGCTGGCAGGTAGCAGGCTGGCAGGTTGGTGGCCTTAGCGTTAAGGTGCGCAATGTGTAGTACTGCTATCTCTATAGATTACAAGCTTTTGCCCGTGTTTCGCTCGAGAGCAGTACTTTTTTTCTGGGTGAAAGGTACCCTTTTCTATACCCCTGACAACGTGTATGCGGAATTTCAAGATCGTCAGACGAATACCTAGTTAAGACGTGAAAGCGTAACAAACAGAAAAACAAACTCACATTCGCATTTATAATATTAGTTATGATTAGGATATTAAATTTAGTAGTTTTGTATAAAGGTACCTAATTATTAAATAAGAATTATTCTTGTGGTTTTATAATATTAGTTCGGATTTCGTGATAACTGCATTTCCGTAAAAGCGATTATGTTGCAGTTAGTATCTCAAAAGAACCAACAAGTCGGCACAACAGCTGTTGTGGCCAAGATTTATATATAATGGATTACAAGAAATGAGTGGTAGAAGGTTGCCAAATATCTTTTACAAGAAGAGCGCGAAACCTTCTTACAAACTTTTATTCTCAGTTAACTTGCTTTACTACGTTAAGGGAATTTTTAAAACTTTTGTAATTATTCTGGACGAATCGGGCAATTATCCATTACAATATCTACACGTTTAAAATATCTATACTAATATTATAAAGACGAAATATTTGATTATTTGTTTGTTTATTAGTAAAGATTCTAACCTATTTTTACGCGATCGAAGCCGCGGACCAAAGCTAGTCTTAGCTTAAATAATCATGAAGGGTATAGTTTGAGTTAACGCGTGAGAACACCGATATTTTTATTATAAAATTATCTTCAATAATTGAAATGGAATCATATAATGAACCTAGATCAACGAGATGGGTGTAAAAACCCAAGATTCAACCTCTTTGTCTTCATGTGACCTTGTGACCCCTATATCTCGGGGGTCTTTTGATCCACAGGGCTCATATTCAAATTCAACCGAGGTATGACTCCAAGGTGTCTGCACACCAAGATACAAGTCAATCGGTCCAATGGTTCCGGAGTTATGCCTGTCACTAACAGACAGACACACAGACCCACATAGTGTTTTCACTAACCTTTGAAGACTCAGAGGTTAATAAAATAATATGTTCCAGACCGAATTTCGGCCACGGCGGCCAATCTTGAGGAGACTAACCTTTTGCGTAGGATTATGGTGCTCACTTTTTTCGCAAACATAAATGCGATCTTATTCACTAACACTCATAGCTCGACGGGATGGCAATCCGACTAAAGCGGCGAGTTATCAGATTCAGCACCAACAGCTATACGCATTATATATGCATTTTGAGGTACGCAGCTGAGCAACACCGACTGATTTCTAGCTGGCTGCAATTGCAAATTGCTTTACAGAAAAGCCCAATAAATATATTTTGCTAGCGTAACGCGAGAATCGAACGAGTAGCAATCACATTTAGGTACTACCGCCGTAGATGGAAACAGTTAACAATTTACTGTCAATTGAATAACTGCCATAATAAAGCAGGTTATAAGTATTATTATAAAGATTCAATATTTAAAATTAACCAACTACTCGTAGCGTTACATAATTAAAGTCGGTATGTACATAATTCCTGAATATACCATTTTTATATGCTCAACAAGACATGTTCGGTGTAGTTTTACCATATGAGCCAGCTCAACTCCACAAGTTCCACTCTCTCACAGAAAACAGGCAAAGAGTAGCAACGGCATTACTGGGTTTCATCCTCGATAAATCCCAGCTTTATTGTCAGATATGAAATAGAGTAAGAATAGGAAAAATTTAAATCTTTATTCGCTTGAGACACGGTATACCAACAAGGCGTTACAAGTTTTAAAGGTTCAAACACATCTCGATCTAAGTAACCATGTGAAAATTTTAAATTTATATAATAATTTTACTAAATAACATCATTATTTACTATACTTATTTCTACACATTATAAAACTTAAAATATCAATAACATATATATTTTTTTATAGCTAATAAATTCTGTAATATTGTAAAAACTATTTTATAGAAGCCATGAGTTAAGTCTATTTTCAAATTTATGTAAAGGGAGTTCTCTTAACTAAGTAACGCGCTTGTGAAATCCCTTGTATTGTAAAAGAGATGTGACTAGAGCGTTTATCGGTTTGCTACAGTAAGAGCTTACCATCATGCGGGCCGTATACTTAGTTGCCTTCTTAGTTGTATAAAAAGGAAAGATAATAATGTGATAATCGCTATAACCTTACTAATCGCGCTGCTCTCTAAGGCAAAAGGTCGCTGCTTCATCATATTAATCCGTCGCGAAATTTTTATTATACATTTTTAAGGATTTAAATAACTATCTCAGATTAAAAAAACACATTCAGCTCGGTGCTATAATAAAAATTTATTTTAAATATAGGTACATACAGAATTCTATCTATTGGTAGATAGATATGCATAGATTTATTAATTATACGCGATAACAGAATCCTAAGCTTTCTTTGATTTCTGTTAATATAATTGTACCGTGGCTGGATGTGTACTGGCAAACCGGATTCATGATTGTGGCCATTGTTTCGTCGGTCGGTGCGCTGGTCAATTTGCTCCATTGTTACAAATATATACGTATTGTAAATTGACAGCGAAAGCAACACTGAAATTTATATCCATCGAAAAGTTCATAAGGGGAAGGTTTTATACACCGCAGTGGGAACACCAATCAAATGATTTGGATTTTGAAAACGTTTACTTTTAAAATTTAGACCATTTAGATTTCTTCTGTTCTTGAGCTTAGATATGAAAATGTCTATACTAAACTTCGGGCCGAACAACAAAAATTTACAAAGAAGCTTCTTTGGATTTCTTTCTGTCAATATGACATTACTCCGCTGTTGGGTTTGTTTGGTGAAAGGGTTTAGGATAATGAAGAGGTAACGTAAAGAAATTTAGATAAAATTTCAGCATAAATATGGTTCACGGTACGAACAGGCGGCGGCTCGAAGCATCACCATTTATGTTTGATGGTTATATGATGGCCTACAGATGTACTTATGATAAATGAGTCGTTATTTGGCAGACACTATTGCAAAGTAATAACTGAGAAGAAGAATCTCTCTCTTGGATTTCAACTTCAACAAACGCAATACAAGAACGTAACGACAAAATGAGTTCTATATTATGCTTCTGTCATGGTTTGAATCTATACTAGAAGAAGAAAGAAAGAAGAAACAATTTTTTTTATTTCGTACAGAGCACACACAATTAATTAAAACAAGATAAACAAACATATTATACATATTATAAAACAAAATGTGTATGCCCTCGCCGAAAAGGGTCACCACCTCAGCATTAGCTGGGCACCCAAATTGAGTGCACCAGCGCTGGTTTTCAGTTGGTCACCCGATACCGTGCATGGACGGAGGCAAATGCTTAACATTACTAATATTATAAAGCTGAAGAGTTTGTTTGTTTGTTTGTTTGAACGCGCTAATCTCAGGAACTACTGGTTCGATTTGATAAATTATTTTAGTGTTAGATAGCCTATTTATCGAAGAAGCCTATAGGCTATATAAAATCACGCTACGACCCATGGGGGCGGCACAGTAACAATAAACGCGGGTGAAACCGCAGGAACATCTAGTATTCGTATAAAGCCTATACACATATCCCCATTGATGAGACAACTCAATGGGGATTTGTAAACTTTATGTTGGTTTTTGTCCATAAATCCCCATTGCTAAGTTGATGATTGGTCAATGGGATTTGTTGACAAAAAGTTCACAGATCCCTATTGATGTAGATACTTAATGGGGATATATGGAATAACCCTAATATAATACTATTGTCATACTTGGTGAAACCTTGACATAAGAAAACATACCTAAATAAGATGTCGAATTGATATTATTGAAAGCACGATATTTGTTTGATACTATTTTAATAGTAGCAATGACGTCCCAAATAAGTGTTCTGCAAAGCATGTAGTAAGTTACATTTTTCCCAAAGTAGTTACTCCGTCAGAAAGGGAACTCTCATCATACTACACCATATATTAAACCAAATGTAAGACTTTGGTCTCGGACTGGTTACAAAACTTGGATTATAGTTTTACAGAAAGTCAACTACACCCAAACCAAATTTAAATTCATACGACATAAGCTCATAACTTACACCACACACCACAAGCACACATCGGCTCACTACACCTGACACCCAACACTACACAACTATACGACATAGACACTAACGTCATACATTATCATAGACACACACATACACACAGATACAGGCGCTCTGTTACTTGTTTGTTTATAGCTTTGTTTTTTATTCTACCTTCAAAATTAATTATGTCTTTAAGTTTTTTAGTATTGAATCACCTTACTTATAACATTAGATTGCAATTTAATATAATAACATTTTTCATAAAAACTATCTGTTCTTCCGTGGGAGACCTGGTGATCTGTAATACAGGCATTTTATGCCTAACTCAGACACCAGCTCCTCGCATTGCTAACTAGACAAATTAATTATGTGTTATACCTTGAATTAAGCTTGTAATTGTGAGGAGAAATAAATGAATTTTATTGTTATTATTATATTATTAGTATGGACCTACAGCAGCTTTTGAGAATTAAATTAATACAAAATATCAAGAAACTTCAAAGATTGCAGTTTCCCTTCTATTAGTCTTTTCTGAAGTTTGCAGTTTGAACGTCAAACTTTTAATAATAAAGTGTTAATAACTAATTAATGGATCAATTCAGTACCAGGATTCGATGTTTCCTTTGCTGCTGAGCACAGGTAAATAACTAGAGTACAACGACTTCATAATGTATATGCATAATAATATAATAAAATTGTAACCGGTTGATGTCTATAGGAGACATTATGTCAAAAGTAATATTTTGAAATGTTTGTCTGTCCGTCTATGTTTGTAGGCAAATCTCGCATAAACTGCTGTAGAAAATTAATTGCTGCTGTCACAGTTGTATTACTGAAGGTCTACTTTAAAATCTAAGGCATGTAGCATCTTGATATGCAACTTAGAAGCCGAGTATTCATAATAAGGGTTTAGTTTATGCATTACCTATTTATCAATGAACTATCTGTGCCTGCGGTTTCACCCACGTCTATGAGTACTGCGCCACGCCCGTGGGTCGTAGTGGTATGTTATATAGCCTATAACCTTCCTCGATAAATAGGCTTTCCATCACTAAAATAATTTTTCATTGCGAACCAATAGTTCCTGAGATTAGCGCGTTCAACCAAACAAACAAACAAATTCTTCAGCTTTATAATATTAGTATAGATATATCTTTCTATTAAATAGACCGTTCATGTATAGGTCTGTTTCTTACTATACGCAATAAAAGAAAAATATACATAGTACAATTAGTTCCGACTTCCCCGCCTACGCAGGCAAATCTAATATACAATAATGTACGAAACTGAACAAGTGAACATTTATTGATCTTTGTCTCGAGCTTACACGACCACTAAAATATTACAGAACGAGATGAGAATATTGATGTTTACTTGACATAACATTAAGTGGCAATCGTCTAAAGTCTGTCAGGATATCACTTTAACTTTCACCTTTTCTCCGTCGATAAAATTAAATGTGGGGATCTGCGTTCTGGCATGTGACGGTAGACAGCAATGTTTATCTATGCTGTGCTAACTTGTTCTGTAGATAAAAATAGTCTCATCTCCTTAAGGTGATCTCTATTGGCATACAGTATAGTAAGTAGACCCAGAACATGAAATGCTGCTACTGCCTAGTAGATGACGTACGTGTCGTTTGCGTAAGATCGTAAGGGCGCGGGTTTGATTTGAGTTGGCCAATGTGTTATTGAGATTCTTTGTTAGGCAATCTGGAGAATAATAAACTTGTCTGATCGACGGCAATAGGCTTGGTCGCTATTACGTGAGAACTAAACACATGTCTGTACTGGAACGTAACGTAGTAATAATACGTATCTGTTTGCCATTTTGGCGACATACAAGTGCGACTTTATACTCATATGTTTATCATGCTATTGTGAGTTTTAGCAATGTCCATCAGCTTTTAGCCCAACCGGCAATTGAACTTGACTTCGCTTTCACCGTTACCACCTCTTAAGAACTCGAAATAGGCTCGACCTTGATGCAATAAGTATTAATCAGTTTTCTCCCGGCATATTAGCTCGTAGTAAAATAATTTGTACCAACTCTTAAGGAAATATTAAAGATCTTGGTTGTTTAATAAATCATTATTACTAGATTTAGAACCTACATTTAAATGTAGGTTAGGTTAGATTTGGAACAGTGCTTTTTCTGGATTAAAGGTACTCTATGTGCTTTTCTGTTTCCCTCACAACGTGTATGTGAAATTTCATGACGATGGGTCAGTTAAGGCATGAAAGCGTAACAAACAAACAAAATCACATTCGCATTTATAATAGGTATTAGTTAGAATTACATAAAGCACGAGACAATCGTTTACCTTTATAAATTAAACATTACCAGAAGATTGGTAATGACCTGGTAAAAAACAAGTTACGTTGAAAGAGCAAGCGACGATTAACTCGTGTAATATATACTGACGCACATAAATTTTATTTAAAGGGAATGCTGGAAACTCCCACAGCTCATTCTTGTGACGTTGCCAACAACAGAATTTATTGTTTGTAAAGCCGATCAACCACACCAGTGGTTATTTAAATTTCCAGTTTTTAGAACAACAGATAATGGCCCAAAATGACTAAGGCGACTATTACACGGCACCGCGCGCCACCGCGGAGGGCGGTAGCGGTGCTCCGCGCGGTAAGGCGGTTTACGCGCCTGTCCGCGCCGATGGATTTAACGCGGTTTTGACCAAATTGATTATTTTTAAATTGCAACACGTCCTGCACCAACGATGCCAATGCGATATGAGATCCGCTTCATCGCCTACCGCGGCGGTGCACGGTGCCGTGTGTTAATCGCCTAACGCATCAGTTGATTAATTTCCCTGCGTCGGGTGATGTTCAAATAATTGTAAGTGGGAATTTAAATTTTCTTTTTTGTGTTTGCTTATTTCTCTAATTCTTGGTTCTGTAGTAGTCTTGAAAAGCATTTATTTTTCAGAATTATGGTCTTCACAAAGTACTTACCACCAGATCCACCAGACGGCCATCGCTAAAACATATTTTTTATTGAAGACTAGCTTTTGCCCACGGCTTCGCTTGCGTAGAAATAGGTTATGTTATGGTAGACTCGGGAGAGACCGACATAAGCCTCTCGCCTCCCCTTGTGACGAGGAGGTCCGCATCAGAAGCATTACCCCACGTAAAAAAGGCTATGTTAGTAACAGTATTATTTTCAAATAAAATATTGTCTATGTTACTTGGTTGGAATAGGTATAGCATTCACCATTAGTAAAACAATTTTTAAATCGGTTGAGTAGGTTTTAAGCGATAGCTCAGTGGGGAGACCAACAAACTGCAATGCAGAGGATCTCGGGTTCGAACTCAGGTCGCGCACCTCTGACTTTCAGAAGTTATATGACTTTCCGAAATTATGTGCGTATTGATTGACAATTATGGCCTGCTTCGTGCCTCGTGGAGCACGTTAAGCCGTCGGTCCCGGTTACCATGAACATCTATGGCAGTCTTTATTGGGAAGTCAGTGCCCTCTAATATCCTGACACTGGTCTAGCCTTAGGGTATCGTTAGCCTTCGGGTTGCGGAGGTCAGATGGCAGTCGCTCTGTGTAAAAATTGATATCCAGTCAAATCCGGTTAGACTAGAAAGCCGACCCCAAGTGGCTAGGAAAAAATAACAACGGCTAAGGAGAAGAAGTAGGTTTTAAGTTAAATACTAACAAACAAACAAACAAAAAATCAAATCTTTTCTCTTTATAATGTTAGTATAGATAGGGTTACGTTTGACGCTCCCAGATATGTAGTTGAAGATAAAGAATGCTCGGTCAAAATGCACTTAGATTGTACTCGTCAGAAAAGATAGCCAAAGGAAACAGGCTCACTTACGCGCAATATTACTAAAGACGGGTGTAAAGTGTAATGAATCACAGCTCGTTACCCGCGGTGGGCGGACACCGACTGTATTATCGCCACACGTGATGAAAATAACAATTTTACATTACCGAGTCAGTCCGCGGTTTTAATTGACAATATAGCTACATCGCCGACATTCATCAACGCAATTGCAAATAAAAGTGTTTTATTCAGTGTAATTAACAAATTTGCTCACAATTTTTGTGTGTACGTTTTTAATCAACCTATTTTTATTTTTTAAATAGATATGAAGCTTTTTGGTATTTATTTTAAGATTACTATATTTTATGATACACATCCATTTTGTTTTTAATTTATTTTATATATTCATTTAGGTAACAATGCAACGCAACGGCTATGGCGGCATTTTTAAAATAGTATAAATAGACAGTCAATGTATGTGTGTCTGTGCAATGAAAAAATTTTGAAGATTTCATTTTGTCCATTTTTTTTAATATTTTTTAAAATGGGTAAGTAACCCATTTATACAAAATATTTCCATGCGATGTTTAATCTCAAAAACATAGCTTTGTTTGTCTGTGTCTACTTGTTTGTTCGTGCCTGCATAACGCATAAACCTAACTATTAGGTGCATATATAATCCCCAGATATTCGGAATAAAAGGTATGATCTTAACGCGAGCGAAGCTACGTGCAATACCTAGTGAAATATAAATAATATCTGCGTGATGTTATACTTACCTATACATACTGAACATGCAATTTAAGAGAGATTTAAATAGAATGGTTTTATTGCCGGTGGTAATACGAAAAGAAGTAGGTAGCACGATATCACGCGTACCAGTTACAGGACCTCTATAAAAAGATCACGCATACACACATAAAATCCTTATTTTATACGATCTATATACATACAACAAAGAGAGTTGTACAAAAATACAGAGAGGTCATGTGAACAAATTTAATGTAATGTGAATATTCGTGTGCCTACTCTTGACTTTTAGAACTCGTTTTGTGTAAAGCCAACCAAGGATGTACACTGCGTACATTTTGCGTGCCCAACATTATCCTACACTATCCAAACTCAACATGTTTATTTAACAATAAAAGTAAGTAAGTAGTACAAGTTTGGACAGAGTACGGCCAGGGCTAGAAAAGGATTCAAGATTTAAATGTATTTGCTTCATAGAAGCTATAGGAAGTTTATTTATCTACATTCCTGTAAATCCTCAAAGGTTAGAACTCTGCTGGTATTATACCCAAATTTTGATAAGTCTCTGGGACTTAGCTTGCATAGTATGGGTAAAATAAATTCAAGGCGAGTTAATTTTCGTTTACCGGGCACTATTGTTAAGTCCATGACGCTACTGAAGATTTTCTAACAGATAATTCCTATAACAGTTCCCATGACCCGGGAATCTTAACCAAGTCTCCCGATTGTCCACAAATAAAGGTACAATTGTATGTTGCAGAATTGACGAGCCATACAAAAAAAATATTATTCAGCAAATCCGTCTTGTTCAACTGCTCGATCTTTCTTTTTTAAGCTTCTAACCTTTTATGTGCCACAAG
The DNA here is from genome assembly GCA_963564715.1 of Catocala sponsa. Taxonomy (NCBI): domain Eukaryota; kingdom Metazoa; phylum Arthropoda; class Insecta; order Lepidoptera; family Erebidae; genus Catocala; species Catocala sponsa. Next base: position 16,393,408 of record OY751337.1, on the reverse strand, counting down.
GTGGTCTGCTAGGAGATCGCCGTTCCATCTTAGTAGGCCGGGGAAGATTCCGTCTAGCCCTGCAGATTTGAAGGGAAGGAAGCTGTTTTTTATGTGCCACTAAGAGATCTTCTCAATCCGGGTAGTCATACGTAGCATTATAACAAAGAGAAAAACCGTGAACCTATTCTCATGAACAAGTACATATTATTATGTACATATATATAAATGTAAAATAGTCGGTCTGTAAAATTAAGACATCCGGGGAAGTTAATCCGGACCGGTGGCCATTACATCGAACTTTTCTGACATTAGGTTTAGCAACGTACCACCTGCCAACTCGCTGTGTTTTGAACATTCTTACACAACATGTACTGAACGTGTATGTGACGTATCAAACTTGAGCCTTGAAGTGAGAAAAATATCTAGCAAATAAAAACATGATGTATATTAAATTAACTACTTTATTCTGTTTATTTGTAATACAACAACTTTTAAAAATTACACTTTCTCTGACGTTTCGTCTGTTTTTAAGCATTCATGGCAGTTCATCGCAATCTTGACATGAAAAGTTCTATTAAAGAGCTTAAAAGCTGTCTAATTATTGGAGATTTATACACTTATGTGTTTTAAATTTTCAAGTTAATTTGCTTTTTAGAAGTCGACGGTTAATCTTAATCTGGCTTTTTTCCAAAATGTTGCCGATATAGTCAAGCAACGTTCAGCTATTTATTTACATTAAGTATATTCTTATTTGGTCAATATTGTCTAGTCCTTCTTTTCACAAGCTTCTATTACTTACACCATTCTCAATTCTAGTAACCATATTTTCTTTCGCTCTAGAGCTCTCCCTTAATTATCACACTATTTGACATTAATATACCTACAAATAACTATAACTAGATCAAATAGCAAACCGTCCTTATATTAAAATTACACATTTAAACAATACACTAATGACTGCGCCCGCCGGAATAACATATTGCATTATATTCGAATACCTACAATTTAAATAAAATTATTATGTTAGGTACATGAATTTAAATATACTTATCTAAAATTTAATAAAAATAAAAACTAGCCATGTAAGAAAAATAAATAACATATACAGTTTGAGATGGCAGGCTGAAGTGTATTACAAAATAATATTTCCATGTTTTAACGTAAAGTAATTCTGCACTGCTGCTGCAAATTTCCATAAAGAAAAACCGGTAGTCCAGGAGGGAATCTAGTTAAGTTCGTTTAATAGGTATCCCCATATTAACTCATAAAGCGTTAATTCTACAACATGCCAATACTTGAATGGTTAAATCAATTCAAAATTTAGCCATTCAGACATTATTAATGAAAACAAATCCAATATTACACAAACACACGGCCTACGGTGCAGACAGATGTTTCTTTGTTATGCAAATGCGTGTATGTGTCCCCCCTCGGCTGATGGTCGAGCTCTGTCCGTCGTACCGCTGAAGGCTATGGCTCCGTTACCTGTAACCGGCTACAAGCTAAATGGTCAATTATGTGACTACAGCGACCGCAGCCATTCGGATACAAGGGCTTGTACAAACTCGCTTCCAAACCATTGTTCAACTTATTTACATCTATTTATTAGATGTAGGGTATAAACAATTGAACATGCGCTTACGAGAAGAATGACGTATTTGCTAGCTACGATATTACACTTTCTAGACACGAAAGACTCTACGAAGTGAGGATACCTCTTTTTAACTGGATCATGTCCAAAAAATTGTAACATCAAGTCCTTGTAAATAAAGTAGAAGAGACTTCCATTTATCTTGAATTTTAAAAAGTCATCTTATCCTTGAGACGGGGCTTAACTTATCTTTATACCTGTCATAAAGAATTTATAAGCTCGCGTGTCATGTAGATATATGTTCATTTAATTAAGAGACGTCAGAAAAAGAGACCTGCGTATTATAGTAGTCTGCTAATGAAGTCATCCGTATTTACACACATACATACATAGATTCACGCCTGTTTCCCAGAGGGGTAGGCAGAGTCTACGGATTTCCATTTGCTACGATCTTGACACACTTCTCTGGCTTAATTCACTTTCATCACATTCCTCTTACACGCCCGTCGGTTCAAAGAGCTCTTAACCTGGCCTTTGTCCAGAACACCTCCGGTCTGATCGAGAAACGTTCGCCTAGGTTTTCCTCTTGCGACTGTTCCATTTAATGCTTTAATGCTTTGTTGTGAATGATGGCCTTGACATAATTATGTGCATCATTAATAAATCAATCTAAATCCAACTATAATGGGCCTTTGTGTGAATTGATTTATTCAAATAATCAATTATTCGGATAGAATACAGCAATCACAAGAGTATGTTAATGTAGGGAAAATTAATTTATCCAGGTATATTGGTGCACAATACAATCTGTTACGTAATACAACGGCATTTGCCCCGGGTAGCATGCGTCCTGTGACATGCAAATCTTGGTGATAGTATTAAATCGGATAGACGGAAGTGTGCGGGCGACTCGATACTGTTAAATTGATGTAACTAGCGAGGGTACGTGGGGTGAATGGTGATACCATCCTACATACACAACTGGTCATCAGAGCTTTGTTAATTCAATAGAATAGTGAATTCCTTTGTAGCGCGACTCCGATTGCGGCGAACGAACGAAGGGGGCGGCGTTTAGTAACACAAGATATTTTATTAGATACACAGCTTTGTTTACCAACAAATGTTACTGTACTAGTTGTATATGACTAAATGTATTTGTATTAGTTATTTTGACGACTACATTCAAATAGATTTACTCTACGTAATAAGCAAGGGAAAATGTTATCCCGCCGCGTTTTAAAAAGTAGTTATTTATGACGCAACACAGTTTTACAAAATCTTGTTAGCAACTACTCTTTGTGAGCCGCTTGCAATAATTTATACCTATTTTGTTTTCTCATTTTCTCTAGCAATTATTTTTCAATGTTAATTAAAGCAAATTGAGTTATTTATTTCGATGTTTATTGAGATACGTTACATAATATTTTTAAAAGTATATGGTGACATTACATGTTTAAAATATAGCAGTAATTATTTTCCTTTATTATATTGTATAGTTGGCCAAAAGTGTGGTCTACCACCGTACAGTTGAGGTTTATTTGAACGTCATCAAACAACAAGGTCGATTTTCTCTTGCAATAATATTATGACAGTGAACATTATCAACATCTTTGTCATATATTGTATTTCAAAAATCAACCTAAGCGATAATTAGATCTCACTGAAACTTTTGTCAAAATTGCTAGACAACTTTCTTGGCCGACTGTACATTATATTTATATAAACATTTTAAGAACGTCATGTCTGTGAAGAGTTTTTAGGTGAAGAGTCAGTAGTTAGATTACATTGATTGGAAGTACAAGGCTTAAACTTTAGGTCGCCCAAGGAAGCTTAGTCTTAGGGGATAACATAACAATAAACCTGGAGGGTCTATAATGTGCGATGTGTCGCAATGAGTGTTGTTTCGAAACCAATTGCATGATAAGTGCATTGTGTGCATAAAAGTGAACGGGTTACTGTAATTGGAAAATATTGAACTAAGAATTATAACGCAACAATTGTAATAGAAGTTCTACGACAGATATACTTAGTCCCTGAATAAAAATAATAATATATGAGATACTATACTATACAATTTTGTAGCGAATCATTTTCAACGCTTCGGTTCTGGTCAGGCCGAGGCCGCACTGGTCCGGCTAAGGCGACGCGGCGGCGACTACGTGAAAACAAACTCATATAAACATAAGGCGATGGCCGCACCGGCGTAGGATAAGATGAATTATGTCTTTCTTCCACGTCGCCCTGTCGCGTCGCCCTCGTCGTATTATTATGGATAGGTCCTAATCATGGTAACAATCTGCCCCGCGACACAGAAATCCATCAAAGCACAGGTATTGTCTTAAAAAAAGGATATATAATAGTAACTAGTTTTTGCCTATATTTCCGGCTATACCAGCTTAATTACCACTGGAACGCATAACGGGAATAAGAATTAAAATCCATATTTTAATACAGGAGTCAGACTATCGGTGTGCCCAGTTTCACCGAAAGCCGTTAAATAGTTTACGTTTGATTGAGTACCAAATACCCAAATGCCTTCAAAGTAAGTAGGAGGACAACTTAATACAAATAATACCTACTTTAAAAACGCACAAGAAAATGAAACGATGGGAAACGTATGAAAATTAAATCTTCTTATTCGTCACAATGGACAGCAAATAAACATATAAAAGTTTAAAATATGGATGTATACACCAGCTTTCTGTAATTCAAGGCAATTTGTGCCCAGAATATATTATGAAACGAAATTGAAATTCGGATTTACACCAGTTTGTGATAATCCGTTTATTCTCACTGAACTTCCCATATAACCGTTTTATTTCGTGAAATTAAATAATAAAATATGTAAGTGATTCCGTGTATATTTTACGACTAAGCTCGATTATTTTACGTGGTAAAACTGCAAACATTTAAATTAATAGTTGTATTTGTTTCTGTGGCAGAGTAGAGTCAAATTACACTAAGACTTGTTTTGAGAGCCGACCTGAGAGCAATGGCACAGTTTATAAAACAGAGATCGTTTCAATATAATTATTATTTGTCACAATACTAATTACAAGTAAATTTCTAGTCCTAGAGAATTTTCATTTATTTAACCTAACATTAGTTAGAAATATTATATAACGATTCACGTATTCATTCTCTAGTTATGCACCCGTAGAACCATATTTACAAATGGACACGCTATATGTGCAATCGATTATCGAAATGTAACGTTTAAATGACTTCATTTAATGATTAAACTGAAGTCATTTAAACGTTAAGGTTATGTTTAATCTATCTCTTAATAGAGAAGTAATTTTCTCAAGAGACTCAGACCCATACATACTTCTCAATGTGCCATGTCCTTTTTATTTATTCTACTTTTAGTACGTTAATGTCTCCTCTGATAAAATCTAACAAAACGTGTAATGATAATATAATGCCTATGTTTAGATGTCTTGATCCTAAATTAAAAAGCGATCCTTTTTTTAACGTAAATTAATATCATAGTTACGGCAATTGGTATGTATAACTCGTATGAGATAAACTATGAAATCGATTTCTACACAATTTAGGCTCTCGTCGCATTGACACACAAAGGTACGCATATAAGGATATAGGAAACAGCTATAGATACACAGTTTCACTGTAGCTCTTAGAATCGATTCTCCATAACACAACGTGTTCAAACAACAACCTTATAATACTTATAAATACTTAAAGTCATGTTGAATACCACCTACGCACTACTTAGAACCCATTGTGCGATATGACAATCTTTCACACGACTGCTACATCCACAATGTCTTATCGAGACTTTTAAAAAGCAACACAAAAGCTCTTTTGTATCTATTGTTTTTTACATTTATTTACCTTCTAAGTGACTTTCAAACACTTTATAAACTTGATACTGTTTGATAATAGAACGACAACAAAAGCTAAGCTTGTAAAGAAAACAAAGGGACCACCTGTTCGTGTCGCCGCGAATGTCAACCTAGAAAATAGTTTAGTTGGTAACACGTGTTACAGGATCTCTCACGTTCAACAGGTTAACTATTAACTATGCTTCATTACGATCGATAGAACACATATATTTTATTTGGAATACTTATGGCAATTTAATTGGAAACCTAATATAGTTTTTGTTTGTTTCAGATAACCTACGTGGAAGTCTTCGTCGCAAACGTACGGAACTTAACTTGCAGCTAACATTCAAACAGTACTAAATCACTATCAACCAGATTTCGTTAGCTTAACAAAACCATACTGAAGCACACAAAACTACTTTTCATTCAAACTATGCAGAAACATCGCAAACAAACGTAGACTTCAACTTAAAGCGCGGACGTTACGTCACTGAAGGGAAACTCCGACACGTAAGCCCACCCATACAGTGGCAACGGCACTGTCTTACATCAACATGGCACCCTACATGCGCTGACCGTACGAAATACTTATTCACACAGCGATTCCGTTTTATACAAGTGTGAGTTAAACGATAGCTCTTTAGGCGCCATGTTCGCCTGGTACTCGTTGTAACGAAGAGGTGGCACAATTGCCCTAAGAGGCACTTGTATCTGTTACGTTGAACGCAACCACACACACCCATGCACACACACACTAACATAGAAGCTAATTCATAGCACTTGAATGAGTACTTCGCAAATTCACAGGGTAATTAGCCGCATACCAATATTAATAAGCCCGCAGCCAACGTAAATCGGTGCTGATTGGTTGCGACCGCTGAAGAGGGACGGATGAATTTAACTACAAAAGGTAAATATAGCTATCACACTTTAGTACTGTTTTGCGAATGTTTTAAAGTAAAAACCATGAAACGACTAAACAAAAAAGAAAATAAAAAAACCAAATTTTAAAAGTTTATACATATATGTATAAAATAAAGTAATCAATTTTTTATATTTTATTTGTTTTCAAGCCGATGTCCGCATATTCTATATAATGTGTGGTTACCGCGATACAAGCCTCGAGCTTAGAGCGGAAGCCTCTGCCAATTATAAAAATGTATAATGTAGTAAATAAATAAATAAATAAATTGCAAAAATAATTGAATAATATAATATGTTATTAATTAAAAAGTAATATCTAAATTAAACTTATGTTAAAATTAAAAACAAAATATGCTAATATTTATTGCCTTTAACCTAAAACTTTGTAATAAAGACCAATTAAAATATAAGTCCTATAATTGCAGTAGATTAAACGACAACACGGTAATATTTCCTTTTGAAGGAGAAAAGTAACAAGAAACTAAGTGACGCCCGCCAAAATATGTCATAAGATATTAAACAGATTTGCGATCGAGACAACCCAAGTATTTAGCATAGAGAGGAGATTAAAAAGAAACAATAGTCGTTTACAACCCATGCTTTGCTTATAATGTAACCTTAAAAAGAAAAATGACACGATTTGGTGTATATTTATTTAGGCCTTAGCAACCTTTGATGTTATGATGTCACCGGTATTATAGATGTTCCTGCGGTTTCACCCGAATTTATCGTAACTGCCGCCGCCCCTGTGAGTCGTAGCGTGATGTTATATAGTCTATAGCCTTCCTCGATAAATAGGCTATCCAACAGTAAAAGAATTTTTCAAATAGAATCAGGAGTTCCTGAGATTACCGCGTTCAAACAAACAAACTCTTCAGCTTTATAATATTAGTATAGATTATTAAACTAGCGGTTCAGTTGTTTACGTCAAGCAGTCAAATGTTACGACGTAGTCTATAAATATCTATGCATAATTAATCCTATGCGTATTCTTATATTATTTTATATAAGAATACGCATAGGATTAATTATGCATAGATACTATGCGTATTCTTGTATAGCCTTGCGATTACGTTTGAATTTGGTCATCCAAAAAGTATTACCTCGTTTTATTTTTAACTCTTCTCTCTCATTGTTGGGCAGAAGTCTCGCCCAAGTTTTCAACGGATCCTTTTTCCTTGCTTTGTTCTCGCCAACGTTCTTTCGATCTTTGATTATCTAGTTATTAACCTCTGAGTCTTTTTCGAAGAAGTTAATGAAAACACTTTGTGACGGTCTGTCTGTTAGTGACAGATTGATGTTAGTGACAGGCATAACTCCGGAACCACTGGACCGATTGACTTGTAACTTGGTGTGCAGACACCTTGGGTTCATACCTCGGGCGAATTTGAATATGGGCCCTGTGGGTCAAAATACCCCCGAGATGTAGGGGTCACAAGGTCACATGTATTTTAAATGCTTTTACATTTAAGACTTTGTAACTTGGTGTGCAGACACCTTGGGCTCATACCTTGGGTAAGTTTGAATATGGGCCCTGTGGATCGAAAGACCCCTGAGATATAGGGGTCACAAGGTCACATGTATTTTAAATGGCAAAATATTGAGTTGTAACTTGGTGTGCAGACACCTTGGGGACATACCTCGGTCGAGTTTGAATATGAGCCCTATGGGTCAAAAGACCCCCGAGATATAGGGGTCATTTCTTTTCATTACTTTTACATTTAAGACGAAGAGGTTGAATTCTGGGTTTTTACACCCATCTCGTTTTATTTTCGATATGTTGTGCTAAAGAGCGGTGGCTATATTTATATAAAAGTTGTAGCCTACTTTAGTATGGATAGGTTTAACTTGAACCTGCTAAATCTAATTCAATGTTTTGTTTCCCTTCACAGTTAGATATTTATTAAAAAAAAATCATATGCTGTCCTGTTTTTTATTGGTTATGGCAATTAAACTAAAAGCCTATTCACATTGATAATATGTGCCACTAGTATTTTACAGCAAAAATTAACCAATTTTGAATTGGTCTTAATGTATATTTTCAATAAATTTATTAGGAAAGTCAATATGTATCAAAGTAAAAAAATAAATAGGTAAATAAGCATTTAAATAATACCTACAATTGTACCACAACATGCATCGTATAAAATTGTAAGTCTTAATTGCGCGTAACACTCTCAACTGAACGAATTTAACGTGCATTATACGTCAATAAACAGCTAAAGTATTTAAAGGGACGTACTGATGGCCTGGTGGAAACCGGACCAGCGGTCTGTAAGCGTACTTTACAAGATTTGTTACGATCGGACGAGCATCACAAACAATGGCAGTATTCCCCCTTTACACCTACCACATTATTATATATTATTAATCAACAGTTTCCACGGTTTTAAACAAGGAAAAATACAAACAGTCTGTCAGCGAATTCCACATTATTTCGGCTAAATGCCAAGAGTATTCAGAGACTTAACGCAATTAACGCTTATCGTGGAATAATAGATTTAACTAGTAAAGTAATAAAATAAATTATCGTATCAGACAGTTATGAAATAAAAGACCAGCAAATTGGGTTGCAAATTACTAGTATTCTACCTTTATCTCTAGGAAAATGGTTTGTGTTATGAGCCGACTGTGTTATGTGAGTTACGCAATATGCGGCAAGGACATCCCATACCTCTATCGCAACTCCAATGCCTTCATTTGACTACAAGATTTTTATCTTAAGGCTCAGGATTTAAATTTATAGTAATTTTCAATATTAGGCGCCGGCCACACTGCGGGCGGTTAGCGGTCAGAGTTCCGAGTTCTGCGTTCCGCGTTCACTGTGATGTATGCGGTGTCTTAGAATCGTACACACATAAAGTGCACACACACAGTCAGACCGTGGCGGTCAAAGAGTACGCACGTTCACGTTCCATTTTTTTTCAAAATCGGTCACGATGTCCAACGCAGTTGCAAAGTTTATTGAATTAATGCGAGAAAAACGTACTGAACTCCAGATTTCTAGACCGCTCGCAGTGTGGGCAACTGTGAACGCTGAACGCAGAACTCAACCGCAGAACGCAGACCGCGCCGGGGCAATGTGTTCGGCGCCTTAGATACTATAATGTTACGACCACCTGGTTGATCCAGTGGAATAAGTGTGAGCGTAACTGCCAATTGTGAGCGCCTGGGGCGACCTTTGTCACGGATAGTTTCCAAGGGATTTTTATCAGGTAATTTTTAGTAGCTACACGCGATTTAAAAATGTAGAAAGTTCGTCTTCCCATGACATAGTTATAGTAAGTATGTGTGTTATAATCTTAATTGGAATGCCAATAGACCTAAACCAAGAATGTCGTATATTCTTCTTCATTCACTAGTCATAAGTCGTTTAGACTGCATAAAGTGCCAAAAATATAAACACTAAAAACATTACCCATTATGAGCAAGGGTACATTAACACATCAAAAATACGCTTATATGCCGAGTTGAGTGTCGTGGATTCGATCCTCACACAGAACGAATGTTTGTATGATATACTATCAAATCTGAATGTCCTTTGTTTATGCTGTTAAAAATGTGTATAGTTCCAGCGACACTGGCAAAGGCTCTAGTGCGAGCTATGTCTTTTAAAAGAAAATGAAAAATATAAAGCGGTACCTACATATTTATTACAATCCTTGAAAAAAAATAAAAGTGTTCCTCGTTTTAGATATGCTCAATACACTGACCTAGTTTCGAGGCTTAGTGCTCGGTATGCCGCTTCAGGATGCCACAGCGTTGGTTACAAGGTCATGATGCCGACAGCTAATTAAAAATATATATATGATTAATAAACTTCCACTATTTAGTAAGTAAAAATGAATACCGAGAGAGTTTATTTTAGAATAAACGCGTAACTTGTAACGCATCTTTCGAGGGAACGATCTCACCGCCGCACTCGCCAACATTTGATGTGAAAAGACAGAGGGTAGCTTTTGTTTGTTAAAGCTGGAAAAGTATAAGTAGGTATAAAAATCTATTTTGTTTGTTAAAGCTGGAAAAGTATAAGTAGGTATAAAAATCTATTTTGTTTGTTAAAGCTGGAAAAGTATAAGTAGGTATAAAAATCTATTTTGTTTGTTAAAGCTGGAAAAGTATAAGTAGGTATAAAAATCTATTTTTCGTTTACTCAGATGAGCAAGAGTGCCGGGGCTGGTTACATACTTGTCCTCTATTTCTGATCCATCTCTTTGATTACACGGATAGCGTACTGGTTTAAGTGGTTGCCTCGTCCCTTCCGCCGCGCCGAGTGTTGTGAGTTCGTTTCCCACACGGGACAAAAGTTTGTGTGTTCCTGAAATGGTTGTTCGGAGTCCGGATGTTTTTTTTAGGACTTACCCGCACTAGGAATAGTTGCTGTATCGCGGGGGACTTTACAAACATTCAAACAACGGACACAAAGAACACCCGGACTCGGATCGTTGTGTGTGTTGTTCGAATGTTTGTAAAGTCCCCCGCGACACAGCAATTATTCCTTGGACGGGAGTAGATATAAAAAGAAAGAAACACAATATCATATTTATTAAAGCTTAAATGGTGCGAGGTATAACCGTGGCTTAGTAAGCCTACATAATATACAGTAACGCACCATCAGATAAGATAATACCGACGTAATTATAGAATAAGGGATTTATCGCAATGGGTACAAATTATCTAAAGCGAGACGCTTAACAAAGAAAGTTTATATATAGGTGACCGCAAATTTTAGCTTTATTTAAGTTTTATTGAAGCTAATTTCCACACTAGGAATAATTTCTGTGTTATGGGGGAATTTACAAACATTGAAACAACGGACATAGTTGTAGCGAATCTGGGTGTACCTTAACCAGATTCGGTTTCAACTATTTGTGGACCAAACATATTTTCGTTACGTGTGGAGATCGAACCCACAGTACTCAGCTAAGTAGCAGCATTACGCTATCCAATCAGACATAATAAGTAGTATTTCTATTTATACCTTAACAACTTTATATATACATACATAGATTCACACCTGTTTCCCAGAGGGGTATGCAGAGACTACGGATTTCCATTTGCTACGATTATGACACACTTCTCTGGCTTCATTAATTTTCATCACATTCCTCATAAACGCCCGTCGGTTCAAGGAGCTCTTCAAAAACTTTATACTTTATGATAAGCACAACGAATCATTAAATATAAACGCTTGGGCCTACGCATAGAAGTGTTCACGCATTACTAAAACGTGTTTATAATACATCGCTCAACATTGCTCGACGTGCGGCAAATGTCGTCAGTGCGCCGCAACCCCGTTCATCAATGATAGCCACGACTACTCTGACAAGAGTGCCCGACTAAGAAGAATAATAATAATAATTATACCTCTCTGGGACAGTAATAGAAGCAACAAAAATTTATTGAAGTAGGTAGAAAATATTGTATTAAATTTATTAAATCCAAAATATTCAGATAAGTCTTTGTTATCTAAAGAGGGCAATATATATAATTATTAGGCAATTTATTCAGTTTACAAATCTCTCGTGTTAATCACTTGGCTTCCAAACAAAGTAAATGTCACTACAAGGTGTAGGTATATCGGTGAGCCAATAGATTCGATCTGGATCATATTATATTAATTCTATTCCTAGACTCTAGAGTCTAGTTGAATCTTTTGAGTCCACAATATGCATTCAAAATTGGTGACACTTTTGTGTTGAGTTTAATTTGACTAATTTTTCTGTAGAGTTTAATACTAAATAATATGTAATTATGAAGGCGCATCTTGTGCCTTATATAATTATATTCTATAAATCGTAAGAAAGTAGTATTAATAATGGATTATTATTAGGGCGTTATCAATTGAAATAAAAGCTCTACCTCGTAGCAGGTATACCTAAATACATTCTCACCACGTTTTTTTTTTCTTTCAGTGATCATTCCTTGAACATATTTGCAAGCTCTATGTTTAAGAAAGTACCGAAGTGATCCCATTTAAGGTCGCTAACTCATCTGCAACCAAAAGCGACAACAAATTGCGACTTAAGCTGATAAGAAGTTTGTTAGATTTTACTAAATAGGAAGATAGTTGAGCGTGTGTTTGCCGCTTGGACCCACAATTGGGCCATTGTGCGTAGGTGACCGACATGACGATGGTCGGTACTCGGTATGAGTATCTCAGCTCTATAAAGAAAAATAGTAGAGGACCGATGTTACACAGTATCTGCGTCATTTCTGAGTAGTTCAGGAGCCGGCCCGCTCTAAATAATGGCATATTTATCTTCATTCTGATTTAAGTAATTAAGAAACATGTCGCTGTTCATGTAATTCCAGAGATATGATATAATGCAAATCGCTTTATGTCGTGCTCTTAAACTAGAGCATTATGTGTAACTTCTGTTCCGTATTTCCATATGATACAACACTCTTGTAACGCCAAGGAGTCCGACACGCCCCGTTCTCAATATGTCTACGCCAGAATAAGCGTAGGCGACGGACGCCAAAGACCCATCGCCTCTTGGCCCCGACCACTATGTGTCAATAGCTTAATACACGCTACTAACGTGAAGTAGTGTAACTAAGCTGTTATGCTGTAGAATATGTAGCCTTCCCAACGCTTTTTACGCGCTTTTTATTACAACGCCCGTAAATAAGTTGCCAGACTGTTGGCAACTGGAATATTAACACTAGTATTTTATACATAAAGAGCTTTAAGTAGTCACACCATAACAACGACTGCTTAAAATATATGTTTGCTTTTTCTATATGTAAATAAAAACATAATTGAAAGTATGACTGAGTGGCGTAGAGGTGGTGAATGCAACTGCTGTGCAGGGTTCGGTGCCAGGATTGAGCAAATTATTACTCAGGTATTTTTTTTTATAACCTGACAATTCTCGCTCTAAGAATAAATCATGTGTCTTGGGGGACTTTACAAACATTCATTGACATAAACAACACCCAGACTCGGAAAGGTGGTGATCGGATTCACAAGACACATGTTAGAAACAAATAAATTTATCTTTATCTTTAAGACTCGACGCAGTGACGACCACTTAAGCCATTACGCCTCCGTACAGTCAATCAATTCTCTGTAGCAGCCCAGTGTCTGGAACCAGCAAAAGGCTCAAACCCTAAAACGTAGGAACTGAAAATCATAACTGGCAAAATGTAGATATGCCTACCCATTTGTATTTGTATACCCCTACGAATTTGTAGACATGAGATTATGCATGTATGTAAAGTTAAATATATGTTTATTTAAAGAAAAATTAATTTCAATTCTCGCTTTAATAAATAATAAATATGAGATTGGTAAATGATTGAATATAGTGATCCAGAACTTCAACAATTCACCTATGCGAAAGAAATATAGATAGCGTTTGCTTTTTGTGATAATAAAATTAATATTATAAAGATATTCTATTATTATTGCATTTGACTGAACTAAGAGAGTTGCACGCCCGAACGGAGCAGTACACATCGCTAATTCATTATTGCGTCAGTTTTGAATAATCGCACTGATGCCGCAGGACATTTGGACAATGTCCACTCAACTAAAACTTTGGTTCGGTTCTATTGGCATATCTGCCGTATAAGTTTTAATACCATCAACTAATACGACTAATAAGTGGAATAGGTCCCTCCATATTCAGTACCTGTGTTGATTAAATTTTATCAGAATCTATTTCATGGGAGAATTACGTTAGCGATCAATGAAAATTAAAGAAAGTTATACGAACGACGTAGCAGTTTACATGGTTTCCTTTCCACTTCCTCTTTGGCAAGTGTAATGGATTTTAATCACACACGTAACATAAATATTTATGTTCCACAAAAGATTGTTTCGAGTCACGGTACTCTTTATGTCCGTGTGTGTTCTTTTAATGTTTGTAAACACCACTGCGATACAGGAATTATGTTGTAATCCTTACTAATATTATAAATTCGAAAGTAACTCTGTCTGTCTGTCCGTCTGTTACCTTTTCACGGCTAAACCACTCAACCGATTTAGATGAAATTTGGTACAGATATAGTTTAAAACCTGGGGAAGGACATAGGCTACTTTTTATTGATGTAGGTACCACGTGAGCGGAGCGGCGCGCAAAAGCTAGTATTATAATATAGCATGTAATTATAAATACGCATAGCCTTTTGCCATTCATTACAATTTCAATCAGAGTAAGTTACAATGATGATGTTCATAAACTACTATATTGTATCAATTTATGCAACAATTACTCGTACTTATATAAGGATTTTAGAGCTCTAAGTTCTGGTAGTGAAATAACAAGCCAACAGGCACGTTTCCAGTAGTCCTTGCTCGGTTACGCCACTTGCCGTTGCGACACACTTTCATTGGGAGAAATGTTTTATTTGCTTGCTTTCAGTATTTCGAATTGCAAAAAGACCTACTACGCTTTCAAACCGAAAGTGCCTACTTACATAGCCTCACGGTTACATAAAAAGTTGTAGAGGTGTAGGTACATTAAAGGAAGTGATAAAATTTTGCTTAGGACATGTAAAATAGATAATTCACTTTGCGCGGCATCGAATCCAGGACATCACAATCTATACTTGAGCAAGCGTTCACACTTAGACCACCAAACCTCCGAGATGGAAAGTACATTTATTTTACTAAATCAATCCTACAAATTGATATGTTGATAAACCATTTGTATGAATTAAATCACTGTCTCGGTATTGAAGGATTCCAGACCTTGAATATTGGGATAGAAAGATTCGTTATGTAAGCGGACGTACGGTGGTATTTTTATATTGAGCTCTGTATGTAGATGCCAGTAGTACTTGCGCAGGCGATTTTACACGACAAGTTACGTTCAGAAACGCACCCAGTGACGAGCTCATTGCCCACTTTGTCGCTATGAAAAATTCATGAGAGGAAAAATCTTTGTGGTTTCAAGTTCCAACAGTGAATATTGTCTTGCAATGTATGCCGACGTGTAGAAAAATGCAAAGATAAAAGAAGAGATTGTACGTATCTACTTATTTGGTAGTGTAAGAAATTTATTAAATCTTTTGCAGTTTTCTTTCATTGTATAACAAACGCGTGTAGATCAAATACCTGGGGTATAGAGTGCTCGCGATGGTAATATTTGTTTAACAGACTAACGTATAACGAAGTAACATAGTGGCCATGTTATTATGTTCACAGGTCAATTAGACAAGAATATCTGCTTTGCAAAAATGTCTACTTTGCTGCAATCAAGAACGATGGCGTGGTAGTATACACAAAGAAATCCCTATTTGCCACAGTTGAAGAGGCAGAGGTCCAAGACTACAACTGTCTCGTCATTAAAATAGGGACAGATATCGCGATTATAGCAATCTATAGACCAACATCGTTTAGAAAATTAGATATTTTTATTAATGTCTTAAATAATACTTTACAAAGCCTTTCATCTTATAAAACTATTATTATAACCGGTGACTTAAATATTAACATAAATAGTGAGAATTGTGACACTGGGATGCATGATTATTTAAATCTTTGTGCGTACTATATATTATATATATATTGCCTGCACATACTTATCCGACACACATAAGTGGTTCTTGCTTAGATCATGTTATGCTCAAAACTAGGCTTCCGTGTTTAATAACACTTGTCGCTAACTCATCAATAACTGACCACTGTGCTGTTCTACTTACGCTTGAATTATCGCATTCTAAACATAAACATCGCCCGCAACTAAGGTCGAAAATAAACATGAGTAACCTTGAACGTGATATATGCGGCATTGATTTTAACCCAGTTTACAATACCGCTGACGTTAACACTTCCATGTCATACGTTATTACTAAAGTACAACAAGCTATTTTAGCCAACATGATAGTAACTAAATTAAGTAAGAATCATTATAATATCAAACCATGGATAAACCCGGGCCTAGTCCGATGCATACGACACCGCGACAAACTACTTAAGAGAGCCAAGCAGTGTCCCGATAACTCTATCCTACAAATTTCTTATAAGAGATATAGAACTTTCTGTAAGAATCTACTAAAAAATGTAATAATAGAATGTGAGAAATCACAATCTCATCAAGCTTCAAATAACAGCAAATAACTGTGGAAATACGTTAAAAAGGTTACTTTCACATCTAACCAAATTAAGACAAATATTTATTAAAAACACATGGCTCGCCGTGGTCCTCTATTAACAAAATAAATAGGTTTTTTGTAAACGTTGGCAAAACAGTAGCAGAATAAGTTCAAAATCAATGCGGTAGAAAAAAAGCGATACTTTCTCAATACCTATCTTAAAAGTGGCAAAGCCTTTGTCATGTTAGAGCCAGATGAAAGTGAGGTAGAACAGCTCATATTAAATTTAAAAAATATTTGTGCAGTAGGATGGGATAACATCTCCACTAATATTCTCAAAGCTTGTAAGCACATCCTGGTGCGTCCATTAACGCATATTTTTCGAAATTGCCTCTCTAATGGCATCTTTCCCAAATGTCTTAAGAAAACAGTAGTAATACCAATACATAAATCCGGTAATAAAAATCTCGTGACGAACTACAGGCTCATCTCACTATTACCTTCTTTCTCCAAAATATTGGAAAATTATTAATTAAAGACTACTCATACCTTGAAAAGAACTCCCTCTTCTCCGACATGCAATTCGGTTTTAGACCTAAGTTATCAACAGCAGACGCAGTACATCATTTAACCAGCTATATCTCAGAGGAACTTGGGAAGAGTAAACAGGTAATTGGCATCTTCCTTGACCTGGCGAAGGCGTTTGATACCGTGTCTGTTTCTATGCCTCTAAGAAAATTGGAGGCACTAGGAATTAGGAGCACACAGTTACAGCTTCTCACATTGATACATTGGTACCTATCTACAAGATAGGTACCAATGTATCAAGATAGATGACGTCGTCAGTGCCGATTTGAAATTACCCCAATTCGGTATTCCTCAAGAAAGCGTCCTCGGAGGTACACTCTTTCTGGTGTACATTAATGATCTCTGTAATCTAAGTCTACATCATGGCAAAATTGTTGCATACGCAGATGATATTGCTTTCCTTTTTTGCGCTGACACCATTGCGGAAGTATATAAATATGCACAGTGTGGGTCTAATATGGTAAACAAATGGCTTTAGCCTGCTCACCTTAAATACTGGAAAAACAAAATTTATTAAATTTTGTATGCCTAAGCACCAACCTCATTTAAAGTCAAATTAATTTATATGCACATTACTGTAATAACTAATAACATTACCGCTTGCACTTGTCCTGTTATCTCTAACACTACTAACATTAAATATTTAGGTATTATATTAGACGACACACTCTTCTTTAAAGAACACATATCTGCTTTAACTAACAGAGTACGCAAAAGACTATTTATTTTTTAAAAATTGCGCCTTATTGCAGATCACAAACTCATCATACAGATCTATAAGGCATTGTGTCAGTCTTTAATCCAATATTATATCACTTCATGGGGTGGTAGCGCAAAATCCTTCATGTTAAATATTGAGCGGGCACAAAGAGTGCTTCTAAAAGTAGCAACCCGCCGACCCTACCGATTTTCCACATCTTTTGTATGAAAATTGTAATGTATTAACTGTCCGACGGCTTTTTATAATGTACACCATACTTAAACAGCACACAACGTTTACGTACAACATCAACCTTACTAACAGTAAAAGACGGAAAGATATTGTCTGTACCACACTTTCTGAATCAAAGTTTGTTTTTACAAATCGATTTTTTGTATTCTCAGTGCCTTTTCTTTATAAAAAGATAAATAAACAAACAGCTATATATGACCTAAATTATGTAGGTACCTAAGATCTAAACGGATAGTATGTCGGTACTTACAAACTTTAAATTATGAGGATACCGAAGACTTGTTGATTGTTGTTAAATAAGTAATAACAAGTTCCATGATAATAATTATAATCTTGGCCTATTTATGCATATATTTATATGATAAGTATGGTTTATTGTATATAACTTAGTTCCTAGTAGTATATTATTATTGTAGGTAAGTGCCCTTAACACTTGTGGCACAGGTTTACCCTAGTACAGGCACCCATATTAGGTATATTACCTATAGTAAGTACTTTATGGACTGTATTCATGTTTTACCACTGTAATCAATAAATAAATTATTATTATTAACCGTATATAAAAAGTACCTACCTAATATCAAAGTCTAAATCATAGTGTAACTAATTCATATCACATTAATATCGCAGCCCAAACAATACATACAGTCTAGTAATGATCGCACTTAAACCATCGTGCGAAATTTTGCGTATAAGGTACCGGATAACCTATTAAATAGCCGGTACCTACATAGATAGATACCGGGACATACCTAGGTACCGGTATAATCAGTGTGACTAGTTAAACGAGTGGTTTATTTAAAGGATATGATAAATCTTACTCTTGTGTAATCAATAGAAATATTAATATTTCTATTGAAATTCTTAGTGTTGTATGAAAGGTCTTTTTTTAATAAAAGACATATCGTACGGCACTAAGAAAATCTAAATGTTAAAGTAAATATGTCTAAAGTGTGGACGGAGCACGCGTCTCCACCGTGAGACTCAACAGTAAAAACGATTATTCTTTGATAAAGTAAGAAGTAGCGCGATGCGGTTTCCCTTCATATTTCGATCAATCAATGCAATATCTCGGATAATTAACTCTAATATTAAAGTTCTTTTAAAAGCATTACACGCAACCCTAACTTTCAAAGTTAGGTGCATATTAAATACTAGATGTTCCCGCGGTTTCACCCGTTATCGTTTATCGTTACTGCGCCGCCCCCGTGGGTCGTAGCGTGATGTTATATAACGTATAGCCTTCCTCGATAAATAGGCTATCCAACACTAAAAGAATTTTTCAAATCGAACCAGTAGTAATCACGCAGAATAAACCAGGAGAAACATCGTTTGTACTACATATGTCTGTAATGGGTAATTATTTTGCTGCAATGTTATTTTAAAACTACGACATATCCTAAGATATTCATTGAAATAGAATGATGTAAAGGGAAATTTTGTTTTAAATTAAATATTTGTGATGAATAACGTATTTATTTGGATAAGGATTAATATCATGTTTATAATAATACCTTCGCAAATAATGCATTATTTTAGAACAAATTTGGTTAGCATAAAAATGGTTATAGTGAGCCAACCTTAAAAGATAGACATATGCTGTGGCGTACTTTTTTTAAGAACTTTTAAAGGGGAACAATTCTGTCATACATGATTTTTGCGAAACTTTAACTGTTTACGCAGCGCACGCAGCGGAAGCTCTCAAAAGGAAAAAATACCCTCCGATTTTGAAACATTCTTCATTGGTGCTCAGCTCCTATTGATCTTAGCATGATTATATGTAGCCTATAGCCTTCCTCGATAAATGAGCTATCTAACACTGAAAGAATTTTTCAAATCGGACCAGTAGTTCCTGAGATTAGCGCGTTCAAACAAACAAACAAACAAACAAACTCTTCAGCTTTATAATATTAGTATAGATTAAGTTATCACTCATTGGAAAAACATCGTGAGAGATTCTGCATATCTAAGAGTTCTTCATAATGTTCTCGAGGATATGTGAAGTCTACCAGCCCGCACTAGACCAGCGTGGTAGACTATCGACTAACGCGCCTCACCCTGAGAAGAGGCCCGTGCCCAGCAGAGATATAATTTATATAAAGAGCTGATATTGTTATATTTACAAGAAGGATAGATTACTCAAAACCCTTGATATGTCCCTCGTTTGACCAGTCATATTGTATATCCATCGTTATCATCCTATATATCGAACGTTGGCAGACTTTATAGATCACCAATAATTATATTTATTTATTTAGGACCACCAGCGATTACAACAACAATAGAATAAAAATAGTATGGGAGGCTTTTATCAGTTGCGTAACCTTGTAAAATAAATATTGTATAACAAATCAAACATTATTAAAATAAAATCAAATCATGTTTAAACAAATAATTCATAATTCATAAATTATATTATTCATAAGATTTGTATGGTTGGTGTTTGTAAATTGTATGGTTTAGAATAAGCTAGACGGTGCTAATAAAACAACTATAAAGTAAACCCTCAGTAAATTTAACAACATTACCTAACTATAAATAATTTCTAAGACAAAGAAGCCTAGTTTCAGACGTTTAAAATAATTGCCTAAAAAATAAATTACTATTATCTCTTATGGCATTTCTTATCATTCGCTGATAAGACCTTAGTCGAAAAGTGACAACGGATATAGAACTAAAATTACTTTTACTGCCAAAAGATAAATTCAACAAATATTGACAACTGAAATTAATCATCCCACTAAATAGTCAAACAATCAAAATCAGGTTAAAACTTTAAAAGGCATAAATTTAAATGTAAACAAACATTAAGTTGCGTTGAAATATAATGTATATTAAGTTAATAACATATGTTTTGTTTTACAGGATGACGCTAGCGAATCAACGAACTGCGACGCGAATGCCCTACTTACATCTGCTAACACAAATCATAATACCGAAGTTTACACACAACACTACATATACAATTATACATATACTGACATTCAGTTGCCCACAGAACTCGTGACTTCATGTAACATAGATAAAATAGATATCTACTATCTAGTATGTATATTGTGACCGACAAACTATTTTGTTATTAGTTAATCTAGGCGTAATTTAGTTTTGCCCTGACCGTTTACATTATACACATTAGAGCTTAACTAAGAAGTTGCAAAATGAGGTGACTTTTTAATTTAGACCCCAAATAGCATAAAGTAAATATAGAGTGTTTCAGATTTACCCCAGTTTGTCCATAAACTATTGTACGCATATCACAAGAATCGTTTCTGTGTCCTCTAAAAGAAATAAGATGAAACGTAGATAAGTTTTAACTGAACTGTAAACCACTTGACATTGGTTCATTGACTTTTGCATCTTAACGAACCAAATAAACAAAATATGTACATATTATTAAAAAACATTGATAAGAGATTAAACCTCTGTAAAAATTTATCCCAATCTGTTTATTTTCAAATATGTTTATTTTTTACAGTTTATAATAGTAAAGATATTGTTAGTAGATTTATATAAATATTTACCAAATATTCGTAATTAATTGTTATTTTATGATCGCTACAATATTTGTAACATATTTAATTTATAAAAATCCCATATTACACGTATGATAATGATGTTTCCATTCTAAGGGTAAAGTAAAATCTTGATATAATTAGGCTCCTTATAGGGGACATCGGCAAAATGTACAGGTTTATAGAAAGACACCATATACATAATATAGTTTTTTTATTAATGTATTTACATTAATAAAAAAATCTTTTGCCATCCAAAAGATTAATAATAATCACTGAAGGTTCAATCATCACTCTATATAATAATAAGCAAACTTCTAATCAAAATCATACAAATACATCTAGTATAACAAAATATCCATTCTAGTAACCGTACCTTTTTTTTTTTTTTTAGTTCTTTTTTTTTTAGTCTAGTAACCGTACC
The DNA here is from genome assembly GCA_963564715.1 of Catocala sponsa. Classification (NCBI taxonomy): domain Eukaryota; kingdom Metazoa; phylum Arthropoda; class Insecta; order Lepidoptera; family Erebidae; genus Catocala; species Catocala sponsa. The sequence continues at coordinate 16,371,540 of OY751337.1, read as the reverse complement.
TAAATCATCCTTTTCAACATTGTAAACTATCATTATGTCGCCCTAATATATCAATGATTTACTAACTCGAAGCATTGAGATAATTTACAATTTTAAATGATAAAGACACTAAATCCATCTATTGGCAGGTTTCCGAACAGCGATTCAATTGGTATGCCTTTCGTTTTGGAAGTAAACCATAAAACTGTGCACTCGTTTTTAACTCATCAATTAGTCGGAAACCAGACGCTATGAAAAAAGCATCGTGTCTAGGCCTCAAAGTCCGAACGTTGACTTAAAGATTAATACGTATTTCAATAACGTTACGTTTTAATAATGTCTAGCGGCTAGTGCCAAATTGATGTAAGTAGAGTAACAAAAAGCGTCAAAGGACTAAAAAGTAGTAAAGAAACCAAATTAATCTTTATCAATTTAATCATTATTAAGAATTAAATATAGGCACAGTCAAAGTAGAAAATCTTTAAATCATTAAAATTATTTATACCCTCTCGTTTTATTATTGTACCATATGGCATAAATAACAAATCATATTATATGGAAGGCAGCTAGGCCTCTACTATGTTTCCATTTCTGTATCAGATTGTCATCGGTTGTCTTTTAGAAGATGTCTACTACTATGTACATATCTGTATTAAGCAAAAACTTAAATGAATAAATATTATAATTTGTCTTTTCTATTGAAGATGTCAAATAAAAATACCTGAAGTGACAAGTTATAGCAATAGGCCGTCATAAAATACGCAATTTAATGTTTCATCTCAGAATAATCAATCAATGTCGTCTAATGGACTAGCCAGGCGACGCTCTGTAGACCAATTAGATAGACCATCGACGATTCGACCAGAGAATAGACCGCACATTTGTTGATTAAATCCATTTCTATGTTCATGTTCGACATATTTTCCCTTCTCGTGGCCGAACCAGATTCAATCTTGTTAATATTGTATAATATTAAATGTATTATGGTAAAATCTAAATAATCCTCACATACTCGCACGTGGTTCGAGTAAGCCCAACGACTTGAACTCTAACTTGAGATTTAGCTATGAGCACGGCGTTGTAGTACGATGGCGTGAGGTCCCGAACCCCACAAATAGTTACCCAATGATGGTACGGCAGTGTTTGTCGAATAGTTGATATAGAAACCACAGTGCGAGTGGTGCAGCATCAGTGGAGTCATCTTCGTAGTATAAGGTGTAAATTGCTGTTACATACTGTTCCAACTGTGTCGCTGCTCAGGTTGTGTCACAATTAACACGATTTTACGGCACGAACGATACATTTTCATTTATTCAGCTGACAAGTGACGAAAGTACGGGTTAATCAAGCGGTAAGATGGTACATTCCTCGCTTAATTTGTCCTGAAATCCCCCACAGGATTGTTTTATTACAACCGGTAGCTGTAGCTAGACTATGTCAACATCTAATAATTAGTCTATTAAGAACTCTCACACATAGACAGACTCGTACACACACATACATAAAAAGGCTGGCGAATTTCTTTAAATTTTAAATTATACAGCACCTGGAAGTTGGAAGATATGAAAAATGGGAATGATAAATTGTTCTCTGGAAAATCTACGTATCCGCTGAGCGTCCCATGCTGTTGCGAATTACACTCATTACCCTTTGCAATGGACAGGTAAAGTTTTAGTCATAAGTAATTAAAGCAACATTCTCAGGGTGCTACAAAATCTGGTAAATCCATTAACATTAAAAATATGAAAACTAATTAATTTATAGTAATTAAGGAGATAAAAAGTTATTTTTGTCAAAAGTGTCTAACAACCTGTAGTGGATTTACTACGACTTGCGAACACCTTGACCTCGTAATAAATAGGACATAAACTAGTATTTAATGTGCAAATACCGGTTACAAACGAGCTGGAACTGGAATCCCTTAAAACACCGTCCTCCAAAGTAGGTAGTTTGATTGGCTGTGATATAAAAATGTGTCGCGCCGAGTTGTCGCCTCGGTGCCACGTGCCCGTTCTGATGAACGCAAGTCTGTGTTATTTGCCGCATAATTTACATAGAGATAGATCAGCGTCCCGCGGGTCGTGCACCCGTTGAATTTCTATTGTTTAGATTGGAAAACTAAGTGCGCCAATGGTCGACTTTCCACTCACGTCATTATTAGATCGCAGGTGTTGACGTGACAAATACTGCTATCTACTAACACTGTCGAGGAATTATAATGTCGTCATGTATAACAAGATAAAACACCAATCTGCTGTTGTTATTAAAACACTAAATATTTAAGAAAATAAACTGTTTAATTAGGTAGTAATTGTAAAGGAACTCGGTTCAAATAGGTGTACACAATCAAATAAAGATGGTGGAGTCTAGATGGCGATAGGGTTGAGAACGAATCGATTACCTAATGGCACTGTGACCACCCGGCCCCGTGGAGATTGACTCATTTGCACTGCATTACATTACCGAGTGACACGGACAGCCACTCTCATCATCGCGGTAATGAACAGATTGTTGTTCACAACACTCAAGCGCAAAATTCTATTTCAATTGCTAGATACGTTTCTATTGGCTCTTACAGGTCTGTACTCACACGTGCCCATTATATGGGAACACAAGGCTTAATGTGTGATTGCGTTCGTATATGAATCGTTAAATGTATTCGTACGATTTCGGACATTACGAGATGTTTAACGTTAAAGACTTGCAGACATTGTCCTCTAACCTTGAAACTTCATGATTTAATAATCTTCACCACCAATTTTAATTTTGCACATCTACTCGACATTTAGGTTCTCATAGACCGAGAAAGATAACGTTACACGGAACAGTACAGTATCCATTAACTAACTTTAAATCATTTATGGTTTAATTTAATATAAGGCGAGAAAATTAAAAACAAAACTGGCGGTACCAGGTTTTGTCCGAGAAGCAGCTATACATTAATAATGGCGTAATATGAGCTTAGTATATCCTAATGAAATAATTTAATTTCTAATAACGAACCAAATGTTTTACTCTATCGAAAGAATATCATTGTTCTGGATATTATTACAGATCCAAGGCCTCTAGAACTATCGTACTCTCCAAATTAAAGTATCTAATAAATACATTTAAAGTGCATAGTCCCAGGTGGTAAATATAGAAATAAATTATAGTAGCATTACCATAATTTATATCTATATTTACCACCTAGGACTCATAACATATTTTCCATAATTCTACTCCACTACTTAAAAAGAAGCCAATATTTACGAGGGCACACCTTCTAACAATATTTGCAGCTCTGATTCCTACAATGTAGGTTTAGTATGCTTTACAGATATTTGTTCCAAATCTAGGTATTGAGATGTGCTGTGATGATTTTTATATTCAATGTGACACAAAATATTGATATAGTTGACTTTATATATACTTACGCCAAAAGCAGAATCTTGCCTTAAACTTCACTAAGGTTTGTGAATAAACTGTCAGTTGTCACCACGAGTTGCCATAATAATATGTTCTATGTTGGTGGTTCTATGGCCACTGTAACGATTATTCCTGCTTGCATTATAAGGGAAGCCTTTGTAGTGCAAGCTCGAAAAATCCTCAAGTGTCAACCCAAGATATTGGACACACGTTTGACAAAGGAGCGTCTAGCTTAAGCACAAGTAATTTCAGGGTACATGGTGGCATAAAAGTACCATTTGGAAAACTAGGATCTTATTTAATATGTAAAATGAGCATCTTGCTTGCTTCCTTTTTATCACCATCCCAGACAAGTTTTATCCTGGCAGACGGTGTGTTAACTATGAGTGAAGGAATATATCTTTATTTAACACACGTAAGGACCGGTTCCCAGTGAAGCGAAATGAGAGGACAGTGGAACAATATGAAGTCTTTGTAATTTGTTTTAACATCTAAATAGGGGGTGTACCTACTTATTGGTTGTAAATATAGTTTTTGCTTCAATGCATTTGGCCATTTTTGAGACTTTTGAACGTTCGTCCAAAATTCTAAGGCTTAGCTAAGGTTTTTATTACGGATTGAATAACAACAAAATTTAAGTAAGGTTAATTGAAAATACTACTATCCATTACCTGTGTCTTATTTATAGCTTAGGTATTTAACTACTTTTGTTCTAACACTTTTAATAATTAATTGAATATTGAATATGTGATAGAATATATAATATAATTATTTTAAATATGCTGGATCCACATTAAAATATTTCTATAATCTATAAAAGGATGTTCCTTAGTCTTTATACGATATTTTCAGTAAACTTGACTACTAGGCAGCATTTCTATTCTCTTTCACTCTCCAGCTTTTGAGAACTTACTGGCGGACAGCCAATTTTAATATTTTTTTCCTCGTTGAAGCAACGATGTAGGTACGTGCGTCTTTGAGGTACGCCGCATGCGACAATTAAATAAAACCATTGTTTACGTATTATAGGGATTTAGCTGAAACTCTAGAATACTTACAGTACTTACGGCAGCTACAGCGCCAATCAATGGCATAAATAGTAACTGAAGTAGATAACACAACAGATGCAATATCTTCATAATTGTCATCACCAATTTTAAATTAGTACTTTATGTATTTAAAAATAAGCAGAAGCTCGATTTGTTTGTTTCCATTTCTGTGGCATTTGAATAGAATTGAATTTGAACCGATACCCTATTTGGTTGTTAGATGTGATGTACAGCTGGTATTAGCGAGAGGTGTACCGACTTATACCTACATAAACCGCGCTGCAAATAGGAGCGAATTTGCAAATGGTCTGTTTTCTAAAAACAATTCATAATTATGGTTACTTGTAGTTTACATATTTTATAACAGTTATACACTGAGTTAGTTTCTGTTGTAGCCGCAGTATGGATTATTTGAGGTAAAAGAATTAATTTTTACATTACTAGTTAATATAAATTTAAAATGAAATGTAGGTATAATCTGTCTTTACACGATTAAGAATAAGAAGTATTTTTGCATGTTATAATCAACACAGTGTTTTTTTACATAGATTTCAATCTACTGTCGTAAATTAATTACTTGACAAATACACATAACAAACATAGCATTAGAAGCATACAGCTTTAAATCCTAGAAGACTTCGTGACACCAGATGGCATCCGACACAATTTATTTTTCACCGTTTTCACATTTTTCATCCGTAGCCTCGACTCCTATATTTTTTGTTGTATGCAAATTACTTGTAGGTACTACATTAACGTAGATTTTTATTATGACTAGAAGTGCCCTCAATAGTTAGAGCTCAAGTGCCAGGTCAGATATCTACTCTGTCTCAACATTACGTCGTCCACCTCATTGGGTAGTGTAACGCTCCTTAGAGACAGCCGGAATAGAACACTTGAACTCACTGTAGTCACATTGCAGATCACAAATAGGTAACAGCATAGCTTATTGACACGAAACACTCATGTGTATTGAGATACCTAGCTCCCATGATTGATATATTATACCGACATCATGTAGATTGTAGATCAATAATGGGTAAGTACTTGCATAGGTATATAAACCTAAGTATAAAATGTTTCATGCTACTTACATTTATTGCAACCTAAAGTATATTTAATTAAAAACTTCAAGATCATTAAAAGGTAATGCGATATCAAAAGAATGAAACAAGAGCTGTGACAAAGTATTAAACCGATGAATAAAATTAATAAGTTTAGTTCAACTTCTGTCTTAGATCAAAGTTGAAATCACTATAAATAGTTAGACCGTAGACTCTATGCCTACTTGGTATCATTACTCGGTCGTGAAAATAATGATTGATGTTTAAGGCTGATAAAATGTAATAATAGGACTGATGGATGTGTCCTTGATAAAGAATGCTTGTATCTTGGTGGCTTCTGTAGCTAGTTTGAATAATAACTATTTAAGTTGATTTAATATGAAAGTCGCTAAAAGAGACAATGTTGGATGTCTATTACCTAACAATGGTTTTTAACTTTTATGTGCCGGAATGACATTCGTTTCACAAAAGACTTGAACTAATATGAAAAACCTTATATTTTAATAATAATATTTTTTTTTTATTTAGGCATCAATATCTGTATATCTGTATGTCCTTACAAAAATATCAAGCAGAAGCAAAACTGTAAATATTCTTCAAGTCCATTTTATAAGACATTTATGATTTAATTGTATTAAACACTGCTTTAAATATAACACTGCAATTGGTTACTAATATTATTACCCGGTACTCCTTTACAAAATAAATAATAAGTAGGTACAAATTAACCATAAGCACGAACAAAGTTTTAATTATAATTTGCACAAACTGGACTCGGTAGTATTTTCAAATCGTCTAAAATTTAGATGGAAATGGCTATAAGATTAACTTATCAATTCGAGCTACATATGCCAGACTTGATTGAAAACACATTGTGTTTGGTCGCCGCCGGTATGTATATATGTAATAGGTTAAGCTGTAACAAAATATATAAGATCGTGTGTCCGTGTACGTGTACGGATCCTCCTATATGTAAGGTTGACTGCCCAGCCGCAACTATAAATTTTTACAGATAGGTACACGACCTCACGCGAGAATTAACTGTACAACATTTAACGATTCACTTTAGAAGTCATTAAGATTTTTTCATGATTGTTAATAAAACAGATTGCCGCCGTGTAGTAGATCGTGACTAAGAAAGAAAGTTATTCAATAAAGCCGAAATATTAAATACAAAGCCTTTATATGATCATAAAAAAATACTAGCGGTATGTGTAACCAGCTTATTATAATGTGTAATAAGGAAGTATTGCAATAAAACATTGAGTGATTATAACTTGGGTGTATTGCCTTTTCATGCCAGATTGCCATTGAAAATCATACCTATATAATAATATATAAGAGTTTACGTAACATATTGAAATTGAGAAGGTAATTTCTGTAAATGCCAGGCAATCTTATAGTTAGTGTAAAAGTGTATTTTTTATGTTTGTATATAAACTACAGATTTAAAGATCTCATAAATTAGATCTGAATTTAAAATTAGAGTTCTAAAAATTACACATTGGTTATCAAGTAGGTACAAGTAACAACAGACTAGAGAAGTGTAATTGATTATTATTTATCTTAACAAAATTGACTGCCATATCTCAAAAAATTTTCGACTAATTTAAAGCTAAAGCAGCAAAAAATATCTAAAATATGGCAGAGCACCCAATTCCTTAGCATTAACACCGTTTTTTAGGTTATCCTCGTTCCACCAAATTCCGTACAATTTTTGTATCCCTACTTGCATCATACTTTACATAAAGAGTTGTCTGGCTTTATATAAAAAAAACTGCCGTTGATCGTATCTCCTCGTTTTGAGCACATCCCCATAACTGCCTCAGCCAATATTGGAATACTTGGCGTCGCTCGACATATCGAGTGAAGTCCAGTTCCGCGGCCATTTAAAGGGTAAGGCTAAATTAGCTTCGAAAAAGCTTGACGTGCTCATCAGATCGAGACAGTACCTATTTAGGGTTGCCAACCGTACTTTATAATAAAATATTGTACGTTATTTCGGTTGAACGTACTTTATACTTTATTAGGCAAATAAAGTACGTGAAAATACTTTATTTTACCTATGTCAAATTTTACGGGTTTTATTTCTTTACTTAAAGCAATGCGAGATTACTTATATTGAATAAAAGCAATTGTTTATGTATCTTAATATAGACATAATTATATTGTAAAGATCCGGTAACGACGTTCCTTGATAATAATTATTTGTTAGATGTCACTAGCATCAACAAAAATATGGAAACAAGGCAGGTTAAATAAATAATACTTTATTTTCAGATCATGTACTCAATTCTTTTTTACCTAAGATAGTAAATATATTATACTCTATTCGTTCAAAAGAAAGGTGGCAACCCTAACAGTATTTCACGCCGGCCCACCGCCTTCTACTTTACAAGGCACAGGTTCGGCATCAAATAGGCCTCATCTTTGGGCAGGGGTACCCCAGTACCACGTTCTCCCTCAGGACCGTATTCAACGGAGAGCGACTCGAATCGTCGACTGCCAGGTTGTTTCAAATCGGCTAGACCCCTCGGCGCTGCGTAGAGATGTGGCCTCGCTATGCATCTTCTATCGCTTTTACAATGGGGAGTGCACAGAGGATTTGTTCGGACTGATCCATGCCGTCTCTTTTCGCCATCGTCCTACGCGACAGAATTTCCATCCTCATAATTCAGATGGTTGGCAGTCCACAACTGTGCGTTTTTCCAGAAATTTTCTGCCTCTCACAACTAAGCTGTGGAATGAAGTGTCGCCTGCGGTATTTCTGGGCCAATACGACCTACAAACCTTCAAAAAAAGAGCGTACCTACTCCTTTTTAAAAGGCCGGCAACGCATTTGTAACTCCTCTGGTGTTGCGGGTGTCCATGGGTGGCGGTAATCGTTTACCATCAGGCGATCCGTCTGCCCGTTTGCCTCATATCTCATAAAAAAAATTTGGAAATATTAACTAGAGAAAGATAAGTTAGTATCTACCTATTGTTTTAAACATCTTATCTTATGTGGGGGCTAGTCAGTGCAGACCGGCGACACTTCGACCCAGTGGGATCTTTTGTGTCGACACTCTCCCAATAACGACTGCCATAAATGTTCATGGCAGCCGGGACCAACGGCTTAACGTGCTCTCCGAGGCACGGAGCAGGTGATAATTGTCAATCAATACGCACATAATTTCGAAAAGTCATATAGCTTCCGAAAGTCAGAGATGCGCGACGTGGGTTCGAACCCGAGACCCTCTGCATTGCAGTCTGTTGGTCTCCCCACTGAACTATCGCTGCTCTTGTTTTAAACATAATCAGTAATAATCACACAAATACTTTTAAGAATATAAGTAGGTATCTAAAAAGAACACCTTCACGTTCACCTAGAAAGTCCAAAAAAAAGTAGGTAATATGTACCTACAGACAGACTACCCTCTTTTAATTCCCATGAACCTTAAAATTATCTGGACGTAAGGCTATCAATAGTACCTTTTACTAAGCCTTATATAAAAGGCATTATCAAATTCCAATCATTATAATCCAGATTTAAAACAGCCTTTAATTAAAATCAAATACTAACCTCAATTTATTCAAATGCGCAATACAGTATCTAATAATAGTATTAAAACTGGTCAAGTCTATATCCAGTCACACAAAGTAGATTCATAAAATAAACCTTGAGTGACCTAAACCCTGCTGCTTCTGCTTTAGTTGAAATTAAATCAAACGTCAGAATATATTTTTTTACGCGTCAACTTGAAATAATAATTGAATGTTTTTAAAGTTTTAAACACAATTATAAATCCTACATAGTTACTTCATCTTAAGTGTTTGAGAACAGTATAAGAAAGGTGTACCTAAATAAAATTTAATGTTCAGATAATTATGTAAAAAAAGTAATTTAACAGAACATATGAAAAAAAAAAGCTTTCTCTCGATACCGGTAGGTACTGATGTCTTTATCATTATAGTAGTATTCATAATTTAGCTTATTGTATAAATTTGCAGCTATGTTAGTATAAATATGCACTTAGACTTCAAATTAAACAATAGTGACAACAACAAATTTAACACACAGTATCAGTTCCGATTCCCACAAAATCTTAAAAAGGAGAACTGCTAAGTAACTTACCTACCTAACCTACCTTTAAATGCAATGAGTAAGTAGGTATAAAGCTATCAAATCTGCTTGAATAATATCATTTAATAAAATATTAAGTAGTGTAATTTCAAGGCAGTTTATTACACACCATACCAAAGTAAAAAAATAGGAATAAGTTAGTATCAAATATATCATCTTACTTAAGTCAAGCACGTAATTCAATAAAAACTGATAATCAATACAATGACACTAAGAATTAAAAATCAATTCTAGAGCCTATTTTATAAGTAGAGTAGCGGTCATAAATAAGCCAGTTAATAAAGTTAAACATTAGTTTATTATGAGACACTTGATCTAAAACTTAAACTTCGTCTGTGAGTTAAGATATGATAATATCGACGAATGTTTGTAACTATCACACAACATTTTCAATTTGATATTGAGGCTACACTGTCTCATAAACAACTAACTATATTACATTTATTATAAACGTGTACCACACCCATTAACCAAAATAACGGTTACTTTTACCGAAAGCTGAGACATGCTATACAGTTCATCTTAATACCTTACAACTCACTACTCGATACCGTAGAAATTACAAAGGTCTGTAGGTATTTATTGGATCTATCGGTCGACCGGTTTTAATGTACCTACCTATCTATCATTACTAGTTTTATAGAATGAACAATCACAAAGTAAATTATTTATCTATATTTAAAATTATTTATGTGTATATTACACAGTCATAAAAGAGTTAAGTGCATAATTTGACTAACAGCGTTGCCGTAAATACTGCAAGTTCTAATCTAATCGAAAAACTCATATAGTAATACAATAAAAATAATTTACTGGAACCAAACTCTTAAAAATCAGTGCGATTATTATTTATCAGTTTCGTTACGAATTGGGCACTAACTTCACCATAAGAATTTACGAGCAGGTTCGTATTTAATACGCCATGATATCATAGATTATAGAATGTAAAGATCATGTGCACTCCTACCAGTTTTATAGAGCCTCGCTGATTTCAGCATGAATGGGCCGGTTCGACCGGGGAAGGACTACCCTCTCACAGAATATCGACGTGAAATAGCAGTATTCCTCCTACTGTTGTGTTTCGTTCGGTGAGTGAGAGTGCCGGAGGCCCAATCACCCTCTTTCCGTTCCTTCTCCTTCCCACTTCCTTTCCTAAAGGTTCGGCAACGCGCAAGTGATGCCTCTGGTGTTGCAGGCGTCCATACTCCATAGGCTACGGTGACTACTTACCATCAGGTGGGTATGCTTGTTTGCTACATATGTCGTATAAAAACTGTCTGCCACATCACACGTCCCTTAGAAATAAATGACATACATATTTTATATTTTTAAAGGTTAAGTTTTACCTACGTCATCGGGTATTTCTTAGGTACCTATTAGAATAGTACTTAATATCTTTTATAAAGTAACCATACTTTCATATCAATAAAAGACTGGTAAGTACATAATCTTTAAATAAAGATACATATATTAACGCCGTGACCGCGGCTTTAGTTCGATAACTTAAAAAATCATGAAAATCTATAGGGAAGATACGTATCTTCATGTATTTGTTTATAGACGTTAGTATTATCTACAGCTGCAATATATGATTTGTCCTAATTGCCATCAACGCGGCAACGCCAACTCTACGAGTAGAAGGCCAAATTCACAGAGTTATTGTCAAGGTTATTGACCCATACTACTCGTGATTGGAACACATTTCATTCTATTTGAAAAAAAATACTTGTCTAAATTGTCTGGCACTAGCTACCGTAAACTTAACGCACATGTTTATCTGTAAGTGTATTATAAGTGTATTCACATATTGTATAGGCATAAATATAGCAGCATCTCTCTTTAAACGAATGCACGGTGCATTCAGATGAAAATGCCGTTATGAATGAATGCATAGCGCCAAATTTAGGTCTCTCATAATAAAAAACCGTATTGCTAAATATTATCGCGTTATCTACCTAGTTTCACATATCTATAGTGCACATTAATCTACAGTAGGTATCCTGTACTTATAACCTCTTCTGACTGATACATAACTAGATCAATTTCAGTAAAAAGTATGATTTCAAAATAGCATTAATTAAAAACAAGTCAAATTATCTCTTTGTCAGTGTGCATATTTATACATGAACATCTTTATTTATGGCGCTGACTGTACGTGCATCGCGGGATCATTGAACTATTGATAGGTAGATAAATAGCTATAAAACCTATTTCTACAAGAATAAGTAGCGCCATCTTTCCAAACCATGGAACAACAAGGAAATTCCAAATAGTTCCCTTATCTGTACCAGAGATTACTGTAGATGGCGCTAGATAGTCGGATGTGCATGTGCAAAAATTGTGATAATAATGTCAAGGCCAATGTTAAAATTAATACATTTGTTAGTACATCTTGTTAATTTCAGAATATCAGTACGACATATAACACTGATAATGTTGTAAACGATATCAGCCCAAATAATTAAATTATTTGCTCTATTTTTTCAAATACTAGTGTTGCTTCCGCGTCATAACCTCTTTGCAAATAATATCTATGGATCTGGGAGATATGGTAAATATACCATGATTTCAGAGCGAAATCTACATTTATGTTACCTATTTTCTTTCTCTAATTAAATATATTCATAAAAGGTTTATTGGAACTAAACAACATTGCAAAATTAAGCGTATTCTTTTAAAATTCACATTGCAAAATTTGAATTTGCCGCCATAAAGTGAGAAACGCATGAAGTTCGCGTTGCGAATCTGGCCGATTGATGTGAAAGATATTCCGAAGGCCGTGAGTGAACACGGAAATCGAGATGTGTGTGTGGTCAAAAAGACAGTGCAAGGTAGGGGTCGGGTGGCGTTTGTGATGGCAAAAATTTTGCAAATGGTGAGTTAGGAATTATTGACTTGTCGTGTCTCGGATTTCGTTTTGTTTTGTGCTAGTGAAATAATTGTGTGATTAGAGAAATATTTGGTGTTTATTGATATTATAATTCTTAGATTCTGTGATACGGGATCGGCAAATGGCGCTACGAATAGCCAAAGTTGACACAACTACGCGTTTAGAAATCCCATATATCTTCGGTTGCCAATTTTTAGGCACGCGGCATGACCTGTGATAAACAACAAGTAGTGGTGCATCCTTAAATTCTTCATATCAGGCGTATGGACCTAGCAACTGGGACATCCAGCTTGGCGATTATAACGGTGTCAGCATGTTGCGATTTTTTTGGCGAGCGGTACTACTTTTTTAAACTCGTTTATAGAGGCGGCTAGAGGTTTCCGCGTCCCGTAGGGTCGGTGGCCCCGCGATCTGGCTTCTGGAGTTAAATTACATAATGTATAGGTGTTGTTTGGAGCATGCAACAAGTAGATATGTGTCGGCGGGCTAACTGTCAATGTGGAGTACAGTAAGCTCGCTGCCCGCGGGCCGCGGCCCCCATTAATTCGAGCCGCTGATGTCACTTATCTCTCCGCTCTCCTATCTAGGCCCTATGGCCGCCAATTTTTTTTGCACATAGTATCTTAATGTAAATTTGATAACCGGCGCACGTCTCTAATTACCACTTGTTTAAATACTAAGTGATGCAAATCTAGGTTCGTTACAGCAACTGTTCATGAATTTAAATTTTGGTCCTTATATTGATATAACCTTGTAATTTTTATACTTCTGAATTTATAAATTTTGTATATGTGTAAAAGTGATGAGGTTCAATAATAGTATATTGATATGATTATTATTTGCAGCACGGTCACTGACATTAGCACCAACGATGGACCAGCAATTCTGCTTGCGCTGGAACAACCACCCGAACAACCTGACTGATGTGCTTGCGAGCCTGCTACAAAGAGAGGCTCTGTGTGATGTCACACTTGCCTGCGATGGGGAAACTGTCAAGGTATACCTTTTACATTTTATGAAATTATTAGTCTTACAATACTCAGTAATATAATATTTTACTAAATAAGGTATAGTGAGCAAGGTATTTAAGTTTCAATAGCTGTTTATGTACAACAATTAGATTTATTGTGTCTAAATTTCAGTCTTTACCTTGGGTTCATACATATTCATTAAATCATTGTGTGATGTTTTAGAAAAATTATTTAGTCACATGATTGAGTTGTTTCCAAGTTAACCCATTTTCAATAGCATAACATGTTAGTAATGTTATGTCACTAGGAAGTGTATGTAAATATTGATATACTGTTTGTTGTGCTGACATGCAACAGTTTATTATTATGCCACAACAAAATGCATTAAATAGTAAACAAACATGAGTAATACACTCATGTGTTGTTACCTATTGTTGACAATGCTTCTTGAATGTTTTCTTGTTTCAGTAATTGTTTATCATTTAATCATATATTTAAGAATTTATTTTCTTAGCCACTTACAAACTTTAAATATGTTATAATTCCTGCAATAATATGATTTTAAGTAACAAACTAATAGATAATGATAATTTTAAATTTCGCTTTTAAATTAAGTACTAAGAAATAATACCTATTATTTTCTTAAAATAGTTTTTATTGTACATAAACATTTTTATACATAGAATATTTATATAAAGATATAGTTGGTATTATTTGAAATAATTGCAAATGATTAATTAATTCCAAGGACAACAATAAAAATGTCTAATAATATGTGCCTACATGGCAGCTAGATAGAGGCAGATAAGTCACAAAATCTTGATTGTCATTACCGTCAAATTGCTACCTTAGGCCATCAAGTCAAGGCAGTCTTCATTGTAGATATTTAAATATTTGCTAATTTTACAAGGTTATTCTTATCTAAATTGGTTTTTTAAAGGCATATATATGTCTATGTGTTACAATATAATTAGACATGTTTCTAACTTATTTAGTTATTCAGATGTACAGTAATTATTAAAATCTACTGGAATATATTTTTTGCAGTGGATTTGTTTAAACAGTTTATTCACATGGTTCTATAATGACGTACTTACTATAGTTGTATTCATATAACTAATACAACTGTTAACTATTATAAACACCCTTTAATTTTAATGTGAGAATGTTATGGACACATTTTAGTTACCTATATTTTGACGAATCTAAAGGTCAATAACACATATGAACTAACAGCTTGCTTTATATGCCATTTAAATTTAAATTCAACAATTAACTATGAAAGCTAAAGTTTTATGTTAATAAAATGCAATTTGTTTGGTAGGTTGAAAAGAGTTTTGCAGAAGATATGCATGTTTTAACTTTCTAATTTTTTCTAGTTGTTGTTAAGCAAGTTTTAGGGTCTAGATTTAGACACAAATATTAATGGTTTGTCTGATAAACTAGTTCAAGCTTTATATTTTTTTGATATCAACAGAGAAAATTTGCCACTGGTTTAGACACATTACATAGATGTAACATTGTACAAAATTACTTACATTTTGAATTTCATATTACATTGAAAGTGCTATATTTATAGTAACAAACTCAGCATCATGTAATAAGTACATACACAGTGTGTATACTTTACCTATAGTTAAATGTAATTTACATATGACATCGTGCATTAGGTATGGTTTCGTAGCAGAGCCGTTAGAACTTTACATTTCGTGTATTTGCATCCTTCTGTGCGTTTTTCCCGTCACGTGTCGTTGCCAAATTTTTACATGAGTTAGACGTGGAATGAGTGTAATGTTAAATCACTACCTTTTCTGACGACACATATTTTAAAGTCATAACATCATTTTATCTATAAAACCTTGTTCGTCTAGTGAAATCTGATGCCATAAAATTTCCAAGGCAAACATTACCAAAACAGTAACAAAGTTTAAAGTTGTAGTAAAATAAAATCCAGTATAGAGAAATATGCTCTATAATATAATTATTATAAATAATACGTTTTATTGAAAATTTCAAGAAGCGTATAACGTTCTCGTAAAAAAATATGTATTTCGTGCGAAATAGCGGATAAAAGTTAATTAAGTGTAACGTTAAAGTCTGTGGGAGACAGGACTAGTAAACCTGCTACCTACTCAGTTTAGATACCGCTATCGGCTTTACCACATTCTTAAAGTGAATGTGTTACAGTTCGTAATGTTCGTATGTAGGAGTCGAACATTTCTTTCCTAAAATGATGTACGTTTTAGTGAAAATCATGTGCATAGAAATAGAGCATAGTTATGAAATAGATCTCAGTTAGATGCCGTGTTATCTAGGACGGTCTTAGTAAGCCACGGACATAAATAAAGCTTAGAGTGAAAGTTCGTTTTTATATAGCTTAATAGTACTGCAAAACGAAAGTTCGATACCAATCAATTCTAAAAATATCAAGGTATTTTATTTTAGTATTCTGTATTTAATATCTTCGTATCTGCTTACTATGTGGTAACTGTTTGTTTTTTGTCATTACTCAAAAGACTACCAAATCAAAATATTGGTTATTGGTTGGTATTATGTGGGGGTATAAGCCATCATTATTGTTTGATGTTTATATTAAGTATAGGATTACGCGTCGCAGTGATCATTAATCAAATAAAACCGACCGAATTTACGTGCTCTAGATGAAAATTATCTTCTATTTATCGATTTAATTAATTAATCGAATTACAAAGTTCGAGTACACTACTTGCATATTTTATCGTATTCACGTTACATTGAATAAAAAATGCGAGAAGTGTAGTAAAGCCGAATGTTATCTACATTGTACAAAATCAATCATTCAGCTAAGTAACTAGTTCACTTGATGGATAGAACTTTAACATTTGTACATAAACTTTAAATTTAAATAATTAAATATGAAATGAAACCTCGTGACAAAGGCCCCCAAATAAATATTAAATAGCAACTTAAGACTGAAAACCTAGTCCATGAAATAAACATTTACTACCTAATTGTAATAACAATAAGTCTGCCAAAATGGTAGTTATTCACTGTTTCTATATAATGCTAGCAGAAACGTAAAGACCTTCACATAACTCTGCATCATTTCTTTTGTTTAAACTACACATGCTATTAGTAAAACAAGTTTTGTAAAAATAATTATTTCTCCTTGATTTGTTTCAGGCTCACCAGACGATACTGTCCGCGTGTTCCCCATATTTTGAAAGCATATTCCTCCAGAACTCACATCCACATCCTATAATATTCCTCAAAGATGTAAGATTCTCAGAAATGAAATCTCTTTTGGATTTCATGTACAAGGTACTTGTTAACATAATCATGTGCTAATATGCTATTCTAGGTCAAGATGCAGTATAATAACATGAATTGTGCTTTTTTATTTTAGGGTGAAGTGAATGTTGGCCAAAATATGCTACCAATGTTCCTAAAAACTGCAGAAAGTTTACAAGTTAGAGGTTTGACAGAAAATAATACATTGAACCCTAAGGTAAGTTGATGTTTATTAAATTATTATAAATCAAATATACACTACATTACTCGGTTAACACTTTCATTCATAATTTATTGGTTAGTATTCAATAGACAGGCTATTGTACGTCGAACATGTGGATATTAAATTGTTAATTTAGTCTATACCTACACTGATCATTCGATTAAGTAACATAAGTCTACAGCCTTAGTTCCCAAAGTGGTGCAGGTGGACCCTCAGGGTTCCACCGGAGATTCGAAGGGGGTCTACGTTGGCGTGACAACAAAATGGGGGTTCAAAATTCGTAAGCGGGGGTCCACAAAAATTTATTTGCTTTCGATAGTGAAGAACTAAAATGTTGGCTTGATTTCACCTAGGCAGATATTTTAAAAAGCTCAGCGACTGTTTCTTGTAAAAACTTGCATATTCCATATTCAGTACCAGCGGTCTCGAACCTACCGACATTTCGGTAGAGAAGATTTTTTAAAAAAAGGTCGGCGCCCACTTTCCTTTTTAGCCCCGAGAATTTAAAAAAGTAAAAATGTCAGCCAGCAGCAGCAGTACAGATTTGATTTTTGATTCTTCACCAATATAAATACGAATGCCAAGGAATATGGTAGAAATGTAGCTGCAGGGGGTCCACCGGAACCAGCTGAATTTTGAACGTGGTCTATGAGAAATAAAGTCTGGGAACCTCTGGTCTTCAGTATAAGATAATGTTTATTAATATATAAAGTTTTGTAAATTTAAATGTCAATGCATTGATTAAAGTTACTACGCGCTAGTTAGAATCGTCCTAAACAGAAATAGATGGAACACAAAATAATATGCAAGTTAAGCGCGATACGATATTTTAAATACCGTTTTAACATTATACGTTCTAGTCTAGCGCTAACGTGGTAAATAATGGTTTTCTCACTTCGATAGAAAGCCGGTGCCTGGCAGATCGGTTTATAAATAGGCCTGTATAATTATTCGAACTAGCCTAGGATCGGCAATAGTCTGATCTAGTAGTAGACTATTTCCGATGACCTTCTATTTGATACTAGAAATCATTTTATAGTCTAGGTTTTCATGCAATTTGATATAATGGTACTGCTTCCTGTGCGATCGAAAATTTATCATATTTGATCTATAAATTAATGTCTCTCTTTCAATACCTACCAGTACATAGAAATAATTATATAAATTTATGTTATCTACATTTTGTCATTCGAACTATTTTGAACTGAACATGCTGCAACTTTTATGAAAGCGACCTACGCGATTCGTCTTTAAAAGCGTAATAAACAAACAGAGAGACAGATATAGCATTGCATTAAATTTTATAATACTAGTGTGGAAGTGTAAATTGTATTTTCAATTATAATTAAGTAGTTATATTAACTAAGTTATAAAATTATATATTTCTTTAAATCGAATGTAGTCCGTTAATAGTCAGTAATTTCATAATTAATTCACTCTGCTTAGTTTGAAAAGTAGCACGCATTTCATTTAAGTTTTACTACAGATTATTAGGTATCGCTAGTTAGCCTTGAATTTTTTTTATACGATCCGTGTCTTTATAGACCTCAGAATTAAAATTTGTAATGTTAGCGCTTTTAGAAGCTAATATAACGATAAAGAGCTAATGTATTCTAGATTACCTAAAATTTAAAACGTGTAGTGTGTGTGATGCGTCGTTTATATACCTGTACCTAGATAATATCCACCTAATTCAGAATTAAAGCGATGACGTCACAATACCGTTACTCTACACGGCGAGATAAAAAGATATGCATCCATAAACGCATCAACTCAATAAAAACCGTTGGAATATAAAATGTGTATTTATTAGTAGGTAGACTTGAATAAACAGGAAATAATATGGTCTGGTATAGCCCTAGTTTAACACACGAAATACATTGTTAATTAATAAATATAAGTACTAAAATATTTAGGTACCTAATAACTGCAACAATATAGTAACTCTTTTCCTTAAATCTATCTAGTTATAAAAATACGGATTATGTAAAATAAATTAAGAATATTTTAGAAAGCTGAGCGCTTTGCTAGTTTAAAGTGCTATTAGTGTTTAGTATTAAATCTAAAGTGTTTTCTAAAACACGTGAAACTACAACGTTTGTGGAACAGAACACAACCTATTATGTTTAACGAACGTAAAATTTTATCTTATCTGTATTACTCACTATTTTATTTCTATGAATGTTAGAGGTGGTCACTAAAGAGTACAATTTTATTGAGGATTACTTTCCTCATTTCGTAAACTGTGATCTGTTTAAAGTAGGTATATCATGCATATTTGCTATGGCATTTCTTTATGTCAATGGGACACCGTATTACGTAGGTGATTAGTTTTTATAGTACATCAATTGATACCAAAAAATCAGTGTTTTTACATAAATATAATACAAAAGTTTTTGTATACAAATATAATACAAAAATTTAAATAAGCATACTGTTTGAGGTAATGGTAAGGTTCTATAGACTATGGGTATTAGAATACCGCATGTTGATAATCTTATGAAAGGTTTTTATACTGTAGGTAGGTACTGTAAATTTAGATATAGATCAAAAAGCAATTCCTTAGAATTCTGGAACGCTATTCTACCTTATTCATGCAAAGGTTATTTGTGTAGAATGGAAATAGATACTTTTCTAGTCGAGCAATTTTAATTTGAGTGACCTTTCTTACTCTTTATGCCAAAATTTTATAGGCAGTTATTCGTTCTAGAACAGATGTAATGAGTAGTGTTATGCATTCGTTCTCAGTCGGAAGATAGATCAACGCCGTCAGTGAGCGCCGAGAACCTGTCCCGCACGGAGTCGTTCGCGACCCCGCCCGCGGCGCACTGTGCCCCGCCCGCGCCGCACACGCCGCTGGCGGGCGCGCCCCCCGCGCACCCCACGCACCCCTCGCACCCGCCGCACGCGCTACCGCCGGAGAAGCGCCGCAGAAAGAACTCCACTGTGCCCAGGGACGATGTCGACCTATCCTACCGCCACTACGAGGTAACATGCTGATTAGATCCTTTTAGCGTCATGTTGTTGTCTATTTGGAGGAATGTAAGTGTATATCAGATAGGTGGTAGTTCCGAGTCCAACCGTAGTATGTGTATGTGCAGACACACGTGAAGGCGAAGAGCGGGTCGACAGGGTCGGGGTCGGAGCCGTCGACGCCGCCGCCGGCGCACACAGCAGCGCGCGCGGTGCGATCGCCCGCGCACACACCGGCGCCGCTCGTCAAGCAGGAGCCGGACGCGCCCTACGCGCCGCACGCGCCGCACGCGCTGCATCCGCCGCCGCCCTTCGACCAGACGCATCTACAGGTCAGCATCTCTATTCCTCCCTCTGTTGCTATTTACTTACATTAGCATTATGTCGTTTATTTTTTTTTTTCAAAGTATCCGCTTGTAGCTTAGGTTCCACTGGATGAATTTCGGTGGGCATTTATAGGGTATGTTAATATCCTGGTAGCGTTTTGTGAAACATTTCAAACGTTTAATATTTATAAAAATACTTTACTCCTTTCGATAGTAAATTCCCTCTTTTTATATAATACATATGTATAAGGATGATCTTTTTCTTCTGTTTATTTCGAAAGCATATTATTCACCTACGCTCTGCGTAACTGTCGACAGGAAGGAAAGGATCTGCCTGATTAAAAATATTGCGAAGCAAGGTTTTAAAGCAGAGCCTTTCCTTCTTTGTTGGCAGAGTACAGGCTGGGTTCATGCGGCCGGTGTGGAGGAATCTAACCGCCCGTTATTGGATCTCAGCCCTAACCGACCCTGTAGCAACATACTCGCCGCGATCCTCGCACTTCCACCCCAACAGATCAACCCGCCTTTAAAAACGAGCAGACGGTCACCCATAAATTCTAAAAAGAGCGGCAAATTTCGCTTAAACTGGCTAACGCTCTACCCGTGGTTAAAATACGACAAGACTCAAAACATTATGTATTGCACTTATTGCAGAAAATGGTCACACGAGTTGTCAGTCAATAGAACGTCTTTTGTAGAAGGCAATGCTAACTTTAGATTAGAAATAGTAAATCATCACGATAAATGCAAAGCGCATAAATTTTGTAAAGATCGTGAAAATTCTAGTAATGCATTAACGAATGAAGAGACGCCACCTTCTGGCGAATGTTCAAATGCTTGTTCATAAGAGAAACTTTACTTTCATAAAACCTCTAGTTAAGATTTTCAAATATAGGTGAACTTTATTCATAAACTACATAGATAGATATTATAGAAAAGCAATTTGTTCTCAAAAAGTGCAATTCGATTCATCGATTGCAAAAATAATGTAAGCAATTTATATAGTTTTTATATAACTAAATTCTATGTTATACAACATAGCTACAGAAGATTTTTGAACAAATTATTCTATCAATTAGTATTCTATCTGTTAGTTAAAAACTAGTCTCTTAATACATTATGCTGTGTCCTTGAAATGGCTGTGATAGCTAACGACCTTCCAACAATATTTTTTACTCGTATACATGTGTGTATATTCTCATTATTTACGAAAAATTTAAGTACTTTATTCTATAAAAAATATTCGTACAAATAACGCAAGCATTTTAGATGTACTGGAACGAGCTTAGTATGGTCATAGAGTAAGGACGAAGTGAACTAAACTAGCCAGATAGACAGTAGTCGTAGTATAAAGCTGACGACTACATTAATTATACTAAAATTCTTGAACTATAATAATATGCAATGTCTGAGTTACTCAGTCCAGTTTACTTATTATACATGTGTGTATATTCTCATTATTTACGAAAAATTTAAGTACTTTATTCTATAAACAATATTCGTACAAATAACGCAAGCATTTTAGATGTATTGGAACGAGCTTAGTATGGTCATAGAGTAAGGACGAAGTGAACTAAACTAGCCAGTTAGACAGTAGTCGTAGTATAAAGCTGACGACTACATTAATTATACTAAAATTCTACTGTTGAACTATAATAATATGCAATATCTGAGTTACTCAGTCCAGTTTACTTATTAGACTGTATATCCTAGAGCGCCATTATTATCACGTCTTATTAAAATAATCCGTCCAAAGTTAATGACGCAACAGTACATACTAAATTTTAAAAAATATTTTTCCATACTGTATACATTATTGAAAATATATGTGTATCCAATGAATATTAAAGTGACTTACTACGAATTCGTTTATTTATTTAGTTGCTTGCACCCATATTTAAAACCAAAACTTTGTTGACATTTTAATACTATATACAGGTTGTTATGAGGATAGTGGCAGATATTTTGCAAATGGATAGACTGGTTTAATTTTATATTATTACTAACTATACAAAATATGGCACTGTATGTGTTCGACCATTATATTTGTTGAGGGACTGGGGTCATAACTCATCTCAGAAATATAATGTTTCAATGGATCACACTATTTACAGCAAAATTTAGAATCACTTGGTTTATAAAAAATAGTCTACCTCAATATTTCTAGAGCTAATTTAAAAATAATTACGGCTGTGCTGTAAAATATCACAAAAAAGTATACAACAAGGACTTATCAACTAACCTAAGCTTAACTAATTAAAAAAGAAAACACAATTAAATTAAAATAAGGACATTTATGTCAATATAGGCACGCAACATTTTTTCCTTCGCCTACCCCATCGGATATACCTACATATCTATGTATTAAACATTAAATAAAATGTTACATAAAGTATACGCTGATATTTCAGGGTATGGGAGTGACTGATATGGCATCAATGTTGACCCAACAGAGTCTTAGTAATGACTGCAACGATAGCGAGCCGATTTTGCAACCACACCCGGACCAGACAGACACCATAGATGGTGAGTTTTTTATTCTATATGATATAACGACGACCAACTTTATGCCGCCATTTAGTATTGTACTAGCTGGTTATCAAATAATTATATTTAATTTGAAGATTTTTATAAACTTGTTCGTCGTTAAGGTTATTGTTTAAGTTATTAATCTTCGTCAGATTCCATTTCGCATCTTGTAAAGCTTATTGTAAAACATTTCTAAACACCAAATATAAAAAGTGATATTTGTATTTCAATAACTGACAAAGGTTTTTAATACTGGAAAGGCACCGTTTGAAGCTTCTTAGTTTTAACAAATGATTTTGCTTTTCGTGATATAAAATCTAGAAATTTTAATCTGTTATTCGAATTTTTAGATGATTTAAAATTTCTAGAGAGAGCTTCATTAAAAGACGCATGTTGGTAACACCCGCAGCATGTCATACATCATTGCTTACTCATTCCATTATTAATTTGCACTTACCATTACCGCTTTTAGTACTTTTTTCTTAATATTATATGCTTTTAGATATGGTCTATTTACTTGTTACGAAGAAATCGGTGTCATAAGATTTCTTTCTGATGATTTGGCGCCCCCCGAGGGTCATAGGTCCTGCAAACGAATTTGATTTAGAACAAAGTTAAGTTACGGAACTATAGTTACATGCATATACAAGTACCTTAATATTAAGTAAAACATATAATAGGATTATTTCTTATTACAAATGAGTGACATAGCATAGAATAGTCTTAGGGCTGCATGTAAGGAAAGGTGATGGAATGATTCTACAAAAGTTAAGTGAAGAATGTTTGTTGCAATGATATGAACATTTTGTTATTGTGAAAGTAGCATGACGAAAATTATATACCTTGTAACAGCAGTGAAGACATTACGTATCTTACAGGTGAAAACTATGGCGTTGACGAAAATAAAAAACCATGGGCACCGTTCTCCAATAAACTAGCGAATGTTGAAAATATTGTTAAATCATTCGCCTTGACACTAAACAACCGAGCTTACAATGTTCCGGAGCCTTGTAACATATGCGGTAAACTCGTGAATAATTTAAAAAAACATATGAAGTCTCACAATCCCGAGCAGCACAAATGCCCAATGTGTCCTATCATTCTCACGCGCGCCGATAACTTAAAGAGACATCTTCGCATGAAGCATTGTTCTGTTTTAAATTCTAATATGTCTAATATACAAAAGAAATGCGAGCTAAGTTAGTCTTACCTTTATGGTTAGCCTAGGAATTTATGAATCTCATTGCCAACCTATTTCGTTTTGTTATTAATTATGTATTGCGAACTGGCACGCGGCTAGACATAACGATTTGTGACCTTTTATTAGGCTCCTAATACTCATTACGCGATTAACTTTTAATTGTTATCATTACGAAATTTGACCAATCATATTACTTTTAAATTTTAATTAAATACATTATTGCTCTAACAACATGCGCTACTCAGTGGATCTAACAAATGCAATTTTGTAATTAGTATTAAGGTGTGGTGTGACTAATTTTATTTGGTTTATTGTGTTATCCATTCTCATTGGACGAAATCGAAATTTCATTTTAGTAATATAAATGTTTATACGAAATTGTATAGCTTAACAATATCTCTAAATTCTAAAATACGTGTCTACGCCTTTGCAGTATGCTTGACGTTCAACATTTAAAATAATTGTCTATGGATTATGTTGAGGGTCTTAACGACGCATTATATTTTAAATTGTAGATTATTATTATTTGACACGTGTGTTGAACGTCCAGCCGGCAAAAGTCTTCTCAGTATTATGAACACAAAGCTGACGCAGTAACATTTTAGCTTCTAAGTAATACCTCATTTTCTTTGCTCATTAATTGACCTGATTTTCTTTAATTGTGATAAAGTATCAAGTGCTCACACAATAATGTATTAACAATGTATGTAATTATTTATTGTAGTTTTTGTATAAAACATAGAACCAAAATTTTGCTGTGAAGTTTAAAATTATGTGTAATAACAATCAGCTCAACTGATCAGCGTCTAATACAAAATCAAATATTTAACTGGTAGTGAAATGAGTTGAGTTTTACATAACATGTATTCTTATTTCAACCGTTTATTCACACAATTGTGAATACATCTAGACTAATGAGTTTCCCAATAAGGTAAAACATAGTCGCGAATATTCAATGTTCAATATTTAGTCATTCTATTCATCTAGAAGACTGCCGATCAATTGAGGTGCCTTATAAATCAATTCCAACCAAAAACTTTGTACAAACTTATGATCTCTTTTTATTGTTCCTTGTAGTGTAATGAAATGATATCGGTTATTACCACTGATGTCTAGACTGATTTTGTGATTTAGGAACATACCTCTTAATTTTAATTTATTTCCCATTTAATTCAATTAATTCGTATATAAGTCTATCGTTATTGTGTGTTTGTTGCAAATATATTCCTTTATTTATACCACTTTTCTTTTCATTTCATCCTCTATCCATGCTTCTTTCTTTATATATAGCAGACCTATTTCTCTCTATAAATCGCCTTCTGCATTTACAGGCTTGGTGAAAGTAATTAACAAAATTTCATGCAAACTGACTAATAACAAACACCATTTCTTCAGTATCATTGATTCATTTCTGCATGGATCTCCATTGAATATTACTATTTTGTTACAAATAAATAATTTCCAAAGTTTTATTTAAAATTTTATTAAATATTAATGCTTTTATAATATTAATAGTTCTAGGAAAGGCATAGTACAGCGATAACAGTTAATATAAGGCTTAAATAGTGCTAAAATACTATGACAACTTGTGTTTGCAACATATTTTGAAGTGGTATATAATTGAAGGTGAAGCTCGTAGTCCTAACTCGCATCACGTAGCACATGCCCCAGTACCGCCGTCGGTCCGTCGGTCCGTCAGTCCGTCAGTCCGTCGGTCGGTCGCACTGCGGCATGCGCGCGCAGGTAGTGGCGATGTGTGACGGCTGGCTGGTTGCAGGCTCGAAGGGCTGGCACATGCGGCTGACGTTCGAGCGCGTGGCGGGCGCGCTGAATCTGCACCGCTGCAAGCTGTGCGGCAAGGTGGTGACGCACATCCGCAACCACTACCACGTGCACTTCCCGGGGCGGTTCGAGTGTCCGCTGTGCCGCGCCACGTACACGCGCTCCGACAACCTGCGCACGCACTGCAAGTTCAAACACCCCGCGTACAACCCCGACACGCGCAAGTTCGAGCCGCCGCCGCCGCCCGCGCCCGCGCCCGGCCCGCTGTTCGCCAATCCGCTGGACGCGGGCTTCGACTGATTGTCCATGTACTGGCTCGGCCTCGACGCTCTGTGAGCGCCCGAGCCCCGGCCAGCAGACTCTATCGTTGTTGATGTGTCAAAATTTTAACGGACCGTCTCGCGTCGAAACCGCTTCCTATTTAGGATTAAGCTGAAGTGCTATTACTTAAACGGGCCTTTCTTGACGTAGCCCGCACGACGGGCGACTCGTTTTAGTATCGGTTGTGCGTTTGACTTGCCCCAGTGTGATCTTGTATAAGATTCCTCGTCTGGAATGTACCTATGTCGATGTTACTGAAATAATGACTCGAAGCGTATATAGTAGGTAAGCAAATTTTTTTCTATACCAATCGCTATACGGGAACGGGCAAAAGCAATAATATGATGTTAATTTTACTATTACCATATTATTTTTTATATTGTATCGATAGGAACCTTAAGATATTAAGAATATACATTATAATATCGAGTAGCGGTGCGACCGCGAAGTGATGCTGGCTATTAGCAGTGGCTCGGATACGAGCTCACACTTTCTTGTTATATTTATTCATTAGATAGGAAATTATGAGTTTCCTGTAGCTAATTGTATTTATGTTATTGAATCCTGTGGGTGGTATGGAACGACATCAGAAGGATATTTGGGGACTGGCAAGAGATTGTGATTTGTCGTTGGTCAACGACATATAAATATTGACTGAATCTCAGTGTAGATGCATTTGTAACTCTATGAGGCCTTTGCAAGATGGATAATTATTAAGGATTTGTGATGTATTAAAAGGATAGCGCCTAAGGAAACATACGAAAAGATTTTTATACTAGACTAGTTGATCTATTTACGGAGATTGTTTTTTATACTTAGATATATTCTATTGTCTGATTTAATATACTTTTATATTTATATAACTGCATATATAATATGATTTATTAGTGTTGTTTGTTTTTAATCGATTCATCATAATTAGTAACATTGATTTCGTTTATATTGAGTTGTCGGTTAAAAGTATCGAGTTGAGATGTTAACATTTTATTATTTTATCGTTGGTAGGTGTTTAGTTGTGTACCGGCGCCGCGGCGTCCGCTCGGTGATCGTTTGATCGGTGCTTGGGGTCAAAGACCTCTGTCAATCAATTAATATAAGTTAGGATGGAACGATTGGAGGTTGCGCATTTAGTAACTAATATTGGCATTCTACGATTGGGACTAACCTAGCGTTTATGTATGTATTTTTCAATTAAGGTTT
Source organism: Catocala sponsa (assembly GCA_963564715.1). NCBI lineage: Eukaryota > Metazoa > Arthropoda > Insecta > Lepidoptera > Erebidae > Catocala > Catocala sponsa. Next base: position 16,344,231 of record OY751337.1, on the reverse strand, counting down.
AAGATTGTTACATTTTTAGCTAAACACTTAGAGTGGTACGGTAACTGAAATGTGATAAAATGGAATGGTGCTAGAACCAAGAGTGTTAACACGCTACGATTCGACTCCTATTATAATATTATTAATGTTTTAATGATTAGTTACTTTGCATTAAATGTAAGGCATCTAGCATCCAGTTGAGGTCGCATCTGTCTGGTCAACGGGTAAACCATGCATGGATCGTTACACGCCTAGAGATTACAGTATCACTCAAGATTTTACCTTAATTTTCAAGAGATCTTCAAGTTTACTAGTACATAAATATATAATGATAAGACACATTTACATAATATATGAATCTGATCCTTGCCTACCAAATAAAACGTTCAATGATGGTGTAAGAATTATCACATCCAAATATGAATCCGTGATCGTTTCCCATAACTTAAGTTGTGGTGTTAGTGCTGTTTAGTAGCTGTGAACATGCAATTCCATTTGTGCAATTTTTTGAAAATAGTCATAACTTTTAGCTAGATTATACAATTGACTATTGAATGTAGGGGCCCACTCGAATGTAAGCACGAAGCTCATGCGTCCCTGTATATATTAATTAATATGAAGTCACCAAACATTTCTTCCATAAAGATTTTATATTTACTTTAAGGATATCAAAGATTTTTATACCTACTGTTCATTGTAATGTGGGCGCTTATTATTTGATAGCATTTCATACTCAGTGCAATATTACTAGTTATTTAATTACGTAACCAAACTAAATGATATTTTAAAAAGTATATAATTAATATCATTGAAAGAGAGTAACTACCTATTTGTATTTACATAAGTGAACTACTCCTAATTTCTATTTCTACTTAGTGAAACGCGGTTTGGGTTACGGCGATGTACAGGTTTTATAGCTGGTAATATTAAGAATTAGCTTGTTTACCTCTGCCAATCGTAATAGTTATGTACTATTTAATAATTTATTGTCGCGCAAGTTGTCGTCTATTGTTGAAATAGATCATAGCTATCCGTTACGGGTCCCATTGGCCGCGAGTCGGCGCCGGGTTGACGGGCTGATCGTGCGACAATCGACCGATCGCCCACGATGCCCACTCTGCCCACGCGTTAAACGCTTCATCTAATCGTGAATGCATTTTTATATTACTATCACTCGAGACCAATTTTTAATATTGAATTTGCTATAGCAAATTGATTGATTAGTAACATAGAATATTATTTTAGATATTTTAGGTTAGGATACTATGATAGTGTCTGGCCAGAATATTTTGGAGTATCACACCGTTTGGCTCAGAAAATATCTACCTTTGATCTCTTTTCAGCTTTCAAAAAGTATGCAACTTAATAATTGTAATGGTGACCACATTCGGACTTAATGAAAGCTAACTTTATGCCATATGGAATTTATACATAAGGTTAACGAATTACTAAATTAGTCTTATGAAATTGAGGTCTTGTAGACCTAGTCACTTATTTGGCCAATCTATTGAATATTCCAATTTATTGTATATTAAAATTTACATTGTATCACAAGGATGTGATCTTATCATTTGAATCAATGGAGTGCAGGACGAGCTCTAAGGTTATTTCAGGATAGCAATGGTCTAGTTATGTTTATTTTGTTTCTTCTTTATAACATTAGCAAATTTGTTATAGTGTCGTATATCACAATAGTGTAATACTAATAGGGAGGGGGTGTCAAATCGTGTACCTCACGCTGACGAGTCTTGTTATATTATTACATGAAATTTTATGAACGATTTGTTGTTTATGAATATTTTGTTTGATGTCTTGGTTTGATGCCTCCGTTAAAAGTTTAATTTAAATAATTTTGTTTTATGCAAGCAGTTAATGCAATTTTTTTTCACATTGTTTGATGTTATGTAATGCAATTTTAACATGTTGCAAACTCCTGCATTTATCTGTTGTATTTATTACTAATTTTTACATTAAATTGTGGTATGTTACAAATCCGTGTAGTTTCAGTTGTGCGTATCTCATGCTCCACACCCACCCGCAAAATTTAGCGATCATAAACCCTAGCGCCTAGTTCCTAGCGCCGAGCGGTGCGAGTGGCGAGTGCCTCGTGTCGAGCGGTAAGGTCGCGTGTGTTGCAGAGCGGCACGCGGCGGCGCCGCAGTACTCGTACCACAGCATGTTCGTGGCCGTGGCCGAGAGCGCGGCGCTGTGGCGCTGCAAGTCGTGCGGCAAGGAGGTGTCCAACCGCTGGCACCACTTCCACTCGCACACGGCGCAGCGCTCGCCCTGCCCCTACTGCCCCGCCACGTACAGCCGCATCGACACGCTGCGCGCGCACCTGCGCCTCAAGCACGCGGCGCTGCTGCTCAAGCACTAGGCGCCGCCCCGCCGCCGCGCCGCCGCGCCACTCACAGTACCGCCGCCGCACGCCACCCGACCCCACCGAGCGCCAACTACATCCGCGCGACAACTCTTTGTTTCAATTTCTTGTTGGATGTGTGTAGTCTTTCATTGTATTGACGTTCGTCACTCTCGTTTCGATGAGCACTAGTGACGTACGTTCTATCGCACGTATTCGTGCGCTATATTTATATTATTCTCTATCAGTAAGATATTGAATTTTGTTACGACTAATTTTAACTAACAGGGTAAATTTAACGGTAAGCTACTCGAGAGCTTTTTACTACAGATTTTAGGAAATTTAGTTAGTCACATTTTGTTCGATAGGGAAATTCAACTTGTTTAGTTATTATGTGCTTAAAGTAAGTGTATAATTTTCGTAATATAAAGTAGGTAGTATGCAAAGAAATGCAGTAAAGCAAGTTTGTGTTATATCTTTGTGTGTAACTGATAATCGACACTTCGATGTTAACAATGTTCGTATTTTTAGTGTGTACGTAAGTGAATAAGGTTATACATTTGTTTGAACTATTAGGTATACCAAATTTAAAGGAATGTGAAGACTGAAACGGCAACAACTTGTGATTGAATTTATTATGGAGACGAGGTCTGATGTAAATAATTTGTAAATTAGTAATCATTACTGAAATTTAGGTAGAATGAAAAATCTTGGAACTTAAATTCGTGTTCAAAATTTAAAGAAAATTGCATACAGACACGATCTTATAGTAGTCTTGTGTATTATAAATTATATTTTTGTATAAATATTGTCTGCGTTTATCGCATAGTGTTAAGGGATTTAGGAGGTCTTATCTCGACGTGGGTAAGTTGTATATCAACATTCCGTAATGATGTAGCTATATACGTGCGGATGTGTTTGAACTATAATGCAGTACGAACAGTCATATTACGACAGTTTTATAATGTACTGATGATATTGAACGTGCAGTCCCAGCTAGTATACTAGACCTTCTGAATGCATGCCGCATATATTATAAATGCGTATGTTACAAATCGATGGATATGTAAATTATTTCTTTATACCTATATAAATAAGTGTCATTCATATACTTTGAGACAGATGTGTGAATTTTAATCGTTGATTGTCTACGTAAATATCTAGCTTTTAAAGGTCCAATACATATTAATACTCGTAGGTATCTATTGTATGTCTGATGTAGGTACAGATAAAGGTTTCATTGAACTTCATCAAGTCAGTCATTCATTTTTCAGTATTATATCATCATAGGTAGTAATTAATTGATGTTATAAGTCCCAATCTAAGAATGTAGGTTATTAAGAGTATGTAGTATTGTGAAGTCATTCGTTAAAAGTGTTTGCCTAGTCACACCCATCTCTCTAGTTCATATTTTAATTGTTGATATATGTTGTTGCTTTATATTGTTTTGTATCATAATTTTATAAATATTTCGCTCCGATTGTGCAGTTTAGTTTCAGATGTCGTAATCATAAAATGTTTAAGATTCTACAAGTAAAATATATATTATATTAAAAATTTATTCACTAATTTAATTATCTAAATAAATACACGACTACATCACTTCAAACTAGTGTTTCTTTTGAACGGACATAAAATAATACAATATAATATATGGAAGTAACACATTTATTGCACATTTTAATTAGGTATCATTTTCTAATGGCAAAGTATACAAATACGTGTAAATAATTACACATTACACAGGTATCACTATGAGTATTCAATTATAAATACTAGAATTATCATTAAATTATATCCGACTCTACGTCTGACACACACATTCAAACTGAATTAAACATGGCAAAATATGGCAAGTTTAATTCTCTAACACTAACATAATTTATAAAAAGAATAAGGTAAGTATAGCAATAATGGCAATACCATGTACTCCAGGTACAAAAATTATAAATAACTGGCAACACAGTCAGTCACGCTAGCTTTTTATTTATAAGGAAAAAGTCACTCGGGTATAAGCAAGGAATTTCAACTATCACAGTTTAACATAATTATGTTTACAAAGTTAACATGCAGCAGATACATGTTTTATTTAAGCTAAGGCATATTTTCACAAGCATTGCCCAAAAACAATCAAATACAACAGTATAAAAGACTGCATCACTTAGATCCACTTAATTTCTAAAATTGGATAATTTAAGATTGGCTGATTTATCATCACTTGAAATATTGTCAATGATCCTATTTCGTCTACAAATGCAAGACGTCAATTTATAGTAGGATGATAAAACCGTATGGACGTACGGTGCACTTATTTTTTAATTACAAATGACAAGGGGTTTCATTCTTGTAGCCTCTCAACATTGCCGCTGGTCCCAGGCGACTCTACAATTACGCTCGGCGCATTAACTGGGTTCTCACCACCTGTATGTTTATCCGTATCGTCGGTTTCTTCATTGGAACTAGAGCTGTCTTTCTCTGTAGATTCCTCTGATGCATCTTCATCAGAGTCTGTCTTCTCGGAGGCTGACTGTTTGTTTTTATTCTTCTTGAATTGCTCCTCCATCTCTTTGAATTTCAGAGTTAAGTATCTGAAAATTTAAATCATTCTATTATCTCACAATCTCATTAACCTGTCAATTGTTGGCATGCCAGACATAATTGAAAACCTATTGTGTCTGGCCGCCAGTGTACCTTTACCACTAGGTAGGTTAATCCTAACTAATATTATAAAAGCGAAAATGAGTTTGTTTGTTTGTTACCTTTTCACGCCTAAACCACTGAACCGATCATCCTGAAATTTTGCATATACGTTGTCAGGTGTACAGAAACGGAGATAGGCTACCTTTGATCTTGAAAAAAATTATTGTTTCCGAGGAAAACAATAATAACGTTCGTAGATAGCGCCACGTGTCTTTCGAATCATGATTGAATTATATTATTATTACAAGCAGAGTACAACCCGAATTGATTGTAACTTCTAAATTAACGCGAGCGAAGCCGCGGGCAAAAGCTAGTATTTTATAAATTAAAATACATCTTGAAAAAAATTATTGTTTCCGAGGAAAACAATAATAACGTTCGTAGATAGCGCCACGTGTCTTTCGAATCATGATTGAATTATATTATTATTACAAGCAGAGTACAACCCGAATTGATTGTAACTTCTAAATTAACGCGAGCGAAGCCGCGGGCAAAAGCTAGTATTTTATAAATTAAAATATTAACGCCAATCCCAGAAACTAAGGTCTTTGACCTCTTCTATCATAAAGGTGTCTGATAAAGACGTTAATAATTATTTACATTATATACCTAAAGTAATAACACATGCTAAAGCCTTGTCGATCCGAATACTATTTATACCTACTTAAAGCACAACTATTCTATATTCAATGATATCGAATGACCGCATATATCTGCGTATATATCTACATACTTATCTACACTTATACATACTACGTAAGTATGTATATATCTTACTAGATGCTCCCGCGGTTTCACCCGCCCCCGTGGGTCGTAGCGTGATGTTATATAGCCTATAGCCTTCCTCGATAAATAGGCTATCCAACACTAAAAGAATTTTTCAAATCGAACCAGTAGGAATCACGCAGAATAAACCAGGAGAAACATCATTTGTACTATGTCTGTAATGGGTAATTATTTTGCTGCGATGTTATTTTAAAACTGCGATATCTTAGGAGATATTCATTGAAATCGAATGATGTAAAGGGCAGTTTTGTTTTAAATTAAATACTTGTGATGAATAACGTATTTATTTGGATAAGGATTAATATCGAGTTTATAAAAATACCTTCGCAAATAATGCATTATTTTAGAACAAATTTCGTTAGCATAAAAATGGTTATAGTGAGCCAACCTTAAAAGATAGACATATGCTGTCGCGGACTTTTTTTTAAAACTTTTAAAGGGGAACAATTCTGTCATACATGATTTTTGCGAAACTTTAACTGTTTACGCAGCGCACGCAGCGGAAGCTCTCAAAAGGAAAAAATACCCTCCGATTTTGAAACATTCTTCATTAGTGCTCCGCTCCTATTGATCTTAGCGTGATGATATATATAGCCTATAGCCTTCCTCGATAAATGGGCTATCTAACACTGAAAGAATTTTTCAAATCGGGCCATTAGTTCTTGAGATTAGCGCGTTCAAACAAACAAACAAACTCTTCAGCTTTATAATATTAAGTAGGTATAGATTAGGTGTGAAGTAAACTCTTACTGCGAAGACGATAGGCTGATACTTATGTACCGTACCTACCACAAATTTAATTAGGTGTATCCAATTTATATAAGTTTGTTTGGATAAGCATACCTATCTTATCTTATGTGGGGGCCAGTCAGTGCAGACCGGCGACACTTCGACCCAGTGGGATCTTTTGTGTCGACACTCCCAATAACGACTGCCATAGATGTTCATGGCAGCCGGGACCGACGGCTTAACGTGCTTTCCGAGGCACGGGGCAGGCGATAATTGTCAATCAATACGCACATAATTTCGAAAAGTCATATAACTTCCGAAAGTCAGAGGTGCGCGACGTGGGTTCGAACCCGAGACTGCAGTCTTGCAGTCTGTTGGTCTCCCCACTGAGCTATCGCTGCTCTAAGCATACCTAAGCCTTACGCTTTTAAATTCTTAAAGCTAACTCTTTGACAACAAGAGGCAATGACTACATGTATGGCGCAGTGGTCGCCTCGCCACTGCCTCTGCTCCGAGTGTTATGGGTTCGATCCCCACACGAATCAAACCCAGGTGTTCTTTATGTCCGTTGTAAGTCTGGAGTTGACTTTTGTCGTTTCAAAAATAATCAAAGTGGTAGGTAAATATGGATATCCACAATATACAAACTAGAGTACTTACTTATCGACTAAAGGTCCGCTGTAGTCCTCAGGAAATTTAGGCGAATGTGGCAGAATGTACTTGTATAGACTCTCATTTAGCACGTAAAGCTGCGTGGTAGTGGCGCAGCGGACGTTGAACCACCAGTCACACGTCAGTCCGGCTTGAGAGAAGATCGTCCCGTTCGGGCAAAGGAAAGACGCCTGACCACCATTCAGATCGCAGTAATGCCATACCTGCAACAATATTTCGTAGGTATTTTATTTGTAATCTGAATTTAGAATGCGTTCACCTGACTGCGCGACACTCAAGGATTATTTAAACAGCTGTCTGCACACGCTAATAAAATCGAGAGCGTGCGTTTTTATTTAACCTGATTTCACAAAAGCTGAAATAATTAAGATTAGATCGAGATATCTTGGCATCATATTACAGTAGGTAGGCTTTACCTACACCTGGAAGTTTTACGTAAGTACATAATATATATGAATGTTTATATTGAAAATGAAACTGTTTATTTAACTATAATCACAGACAATACCTAAATACATAATACATGAGGCCGCAAAAACATTTAATTAATTAAGAAGTGCTCATTTAAATATAGGTAGGTACCCATTAAGTGGATAATAAATATATAACTTATACTTAGTTACTATGACAAACTTGATTGATCTGGCAGCCAGGATGAATTACATGACTAGCTATTCACTATAAATAACACGATAAGAACTACACTTTACATGTTTACTAGCAATTTATCTTACGGTAGTATCAAATTAAAAAGTCTACAGAAAAACTAGTACTATCGCGGCAGGCCATTTTTGGAGACATCCTTTGTAGGGTTGGTAATCAATTACCACAAATGCAATATGCATAGATAGTCAGTCGCCGACAGCTGGCGACCTACTTTCCCTTTGAAAGACTGTTTTTTATAAACATTCTTTAATGTTGCAAATTACCTGACAACGGGTATCGGGATCAGCGAAGAAGCCTTTGTACCGTTGTGTCTTGCAGTCAAAGCTGGTTGGTGGTATGACAGACATAATAGGATAGTCGACTCCCGGTCGGCCCGGTGTACCGCCTTCGTCATCCGAAGTTACCGGCAAGGGGAAGTGTTGGGTAGTTCCACCGTCAGACGAAATATCTGCAAATACAATTTTGTAAAACTCTGTTATGAAAGCGATGGATACCTACCTAATGGGTTTGTGTTAAGCGGTGGTTAAACCTATGGTGCGTAAGTATCCAGACGACAAAAATCGTATGCGTTCTTGAAAAGCTTTTCTCACCGTGTCATGTCCAATGTCACAATATTTTAACCTTTAGTCACACTGCTTTAAATGCGGCAACATTAATAACGAGGTCGAGAATGATAATTATTATAGTGTCGCGTAAGAATAATATTATTAACTTAGTTATGTGATGGTATCTACCTATAGCTGCTATAGGGATTCTAGCAATTACCAATCTGTCAGAATTAATTACAGGTAGGCTGTACCGATTGCAACTCGATGAAGGATAATATCTAAAACGATAATATCCTCCGGATAGAGTAAATTAAACATAAAGTTATTCATGAGGAATAATACGATGCATGATCTAGACTTGTCCCATAAAATACATATAAACGTACCTATATGAAGAAACATAATTACCTACGCTAATACTTAAGACTTTAAACAGCTACATTCATATTGGCTGTAGGTATAACCAATTTATCGACTAGGTATACACCACCACATTGACCCAGTAGGTAAGGGTTAGCATATATCTAACACTAGATGTTCGCGCGGTTTCACCCGCGTTTATCGTTACTGCGCCGCCCCCGTGGGTCGTAGCGTGATGTTATATAGCCTATAGCCTTCTTCGATAAATAGGCTATCCTACACTAAAAGAATTTTTCAAATCGAACCAGTAGTAATCACGCAGAATAAACCAGGAGAAACATCGTTTGTACAGTCTGTAATGGGTAATTATTTTGCTGCGATGTTATTTTAAAACTGCTATATCTCCTAAGATATTCATTGAAATCGAATGATGTAAAAGGCAATTTTGTTTTAAATTAAATACTTGTGATTAATAACGTATTTATTTGGATAAGGATTAATATCATGTTTATAAAAATACCTTCGCAAATAATGCATTATTTTAGAACAAATTTCGTTAGCATAAAAATGGTTATAGTGAGCCAACCTTAAAAGATAGACATATGCTGTCGCGGACTTTTTTTTAGAGCTTTTAAAGGGGAACAATTCTGTCATACATGATTTTTGCGAAACTTTAACTGTTTACGCAGCGCACGCAGCGGAAGTTCTCAAAAGGAAAAAATACTCTCCGATTTTGAAACATTCTTCATTGGTGCTCCGCTCCTATTAATCTTAGCGTGATGATATATAGCCTATAGCCTTCCTCGATATATGGGCTATCTAACACTGAAATAATTTTTCAAATCGGGCCAGTAGTTCCTGAGATTAGCGCGTTCAAGTAAACAAACAAACAAACAAACAAACAAACTCTTCAGCTTTATAATATTAGTATAGATTGTTAAGATGAAAGATTATGAAGAATACAGGTCCTTACGACGTTTTTCTAAATTGATTCATAAATAACTGATAAATAGGTCAAACTTTGAAAACCTGTACGTGAATAGTCACGTACCTACAGGTTTTGAGTTCGATCTCGCCAAACTCCAACTACCTTTAACTACAGAGGTAAAAGTGTTGAGTCGTATGGAACTGCTACGAGTCGCTTATACTTACTTATGTATACTGCACATGCAGGTACAGTCTAGCAGTATCTATCTTTTATAGTTGTAGGTGTGTTCAACGTAATTAACTATATCGTAAAGAGTGAATAGGGCTAGAGTAAGCATAGCTACCTTTAGAAAGAAAATCTTATTAGCTATTTTTATATCAAACGCATAACGTCTTGAAATGGCACCAGCTGATAATGACTTTAGGTAGGTACCTACTAATTATATTTAAGGTATTTCGTAAAGTATAATGCTTGGTAATTATGTAATACCTATCTACTGTTATATAAGCCAGAAAAATGTTTGCTACAGTTTCATAGATCTAATCTGTATTCTGTGATACAGTTCTATATAAATATAAAACAAATCAGTACATCGATAAAATAGTTAGACTTTTTATAAACCTAACCTAAATGAAATTAAATCAAAGCATATCTATCGTCACTGCTTCTACGTTGATATGATGTGACGTTAATTCACTAGAGGTTTATGGATTTCCCTATTATTATGATAATATAGGTTACCTACCAAATAATAACTAGACATAAACAACTTTGAATATTACTCAAGTGTTATTTATAAATATAATGTTGCCTTCTAAGGCATCCTCTATTAGTAATTATGATTATACTCTACAGATAAGTGGTGACTCACCGTCTAAGTGTTGAGATGGAACATTCACGTGAGCAAGATACGCTTCTTCGGGCAAGTCTTCAGCCACCGACTGAGGTGGTTCAGTTGCTGGTTGGATGTCAAGAACTGGTTTAACAGTAACTTCAGGCGCCACAAATGGTTTCGGTGAACTTAACACAGGATGCTCCACATTATTCTGTTGGGGAACTGCCTTCAGAGCATTTAACACTTGCAGTAGAGTTCTTATGGATGAACCAACGTTTTCTTTTGTTATTGGCTTAGGGATCGATTTGTTCAATTGAAGCGAATTTAGTAGTGATACCAGTGGAATTGAGTTTGAAGTTGTCACTCGTGGAGGCGTGGGTGTTGTCTGCTCGACAACGTACTGATAATACTTGGGTCTCAAATCATCAATGGTGATTACGGGCCTTGAAGGTACACGATGTTTTTGCGGTCTGACATCGGCAATAACCGTTTCTGGTAAAGCAGTGGTATAAACGATTTCTTCTTTTGTATATTGAGGTGAATTAAGTATAGGTTTGAAGCCACTATGTACTATGGGCTGGGCCAAAATACTCGGTTGAGAAAGAGACGGGCGTTGTTTCTCGTAGTAGCTTTCCGAAACGATCACGGGTTGTTTCCTGATAGTCGTGATACTCGGTTGTTGAGTATTAACTTCTTCATAAACATAATGAGGTCGAGCCGGTCTTGGCTTTAGATAAATTTGCTCTTTTGGTATTAACCCAGATACGGGTACAGGTACTGGTTTTTTTGTTATGTCATAAATATGCTCGTTTTCTGGCACTTTAACTGGCGGTGTTTGTTCGTAAGGTACTAGTTTATATTTCGGTGACTGTTCCTTTTCTGATAAATAGTATCTTATATTTGGTGTGTCATCGTTATAAAAATGTAAGAAAGGCTTTCTAGTCGATGACAGAAATGCAAAATTAGGAGTTTTAGACAAAGGCTTGTGAATAACTCGGCCATGCTCGTAATCATTGTGTACTAAAACGTTGTATTCTTGAAGTAATGGATTGTAATGAGTTATTTTGCTTGGGGTCTGATACACAGGCACTCCACCTTTGTAGAACACTTTTGTTGGATTTGCCGAAGCTATATTGTGTTGAGTCAATCGATTTCCTTGATATCTGGGTATAATTCTATTCGAGTAAATTATTTTCTTTGGCTCTCGTTGACGGTCGTGACTTATCTCTGCAGCTTCTATAATTTCTGCCTTTTCGACCTCCACTTCCTTCACCTTGTCAGTTGTTGGTGTTGCTAAATCATTGGCATAGTAAAACGTCATATATGGAATCAGTCTTCTATATCTTTCATTAATAGAAAGTTGTGTGGAATTAGTACTTAATTTCTTGCTTTTAACTTTTGTAGTTCTTGCAGTACTCTCTTCAAATTTAGGTGTGATTGGCACAAATCCATTTTGCATATCCACCATCATGCCTCCCTTCATCTTGATTTCAGGACTGTTCCCATTTGACGATATTGAAATTGTTGTTACTAAGGCAGGTATAACTGAAACAAAAAAATACACATTATATTTCTAGTGCTATACACTCATTAACATTCTAAGATATATGTAAATTAGTAGGTTGTTGGAGCTGTACAACAATTTCGCAAGCATAAAAGACAATGGCTACTTCGAGGTCAAAGTGGATTTTCAATTTGACATTGTACCGAATATTGTGATTCAGTCAACGTGTGTGCTGCAAGATTGTAAGAACCAATTAACATACATACAGGCAAATAATTTAACTAATATTATTTAGTGCATTATTAGAGCAGCGATAGCTCAGTGGGGAGACCAACAGACTGCAATGCAGAGGGTCTCGGGTTCGAACCCACGTCGCGCACCTCTGACTTTCGGAAGTTATATGACTTTTAGAAATTATGTGCGTATTGATTGATAATTATCGCCTGTTCCGTGCCTCGGAAAGCACGTTAAGGCGTTGGTCCCGGCTGCCATGAACATCTATGGCAGTCGTTATTGGGAGAGTGTCGACACAAAAAATCCCACTGGGTCGAAGTGTCGCTGGTCTGCACTGACTGGCCCCTACATAAGATAAGATAATATAGTGCATTATTACAATACATTATCTTTATGAAGATAATAAAATAATCGTGACGTCGGATATTGCCTCGTGCAAGTCGTGTGCCAATGTAAAAAAATGAATAATTTATCGAATTAGATTAACAATGCGTAGCATGTCATTATAATTTTAATATGACCTTAGGTATATTTTAGTCTTATACTAAACTTGGCAATTATCAAAATCAACATAGAACGTGAGTATATAAATAATTTACCTTTATTGACTGTTTTTATTAGTTAACTGATTATTCTACTGAAGTTAGCAATTAATCAATTATATACCTACAAGTTGCGTCGAAACTCGAGTAGATAGAATGAAGCAAAGGTCAAACTACCTACTGCTTTTACAACTTATTTGTAAAATAAGTTTTATCATAGCTAAGCGCCCGACAAACACCACGATTTGAACAGCAATCATTTCATATTTGTAATAGCTCCACTACATTCACTCGGCGCACCCATCTACCGTTTCTTTCATATAAGAAATATAATTGTATCATACTCATCGCTTTCGTACACCTACCTAATATTATTATGAAACAATTAGGTACTTCATTGCGTCTGACCATCATATAATTAATCACTATTAAATTCGGCCAATTTGACTATCGAGGTCTTTATTGGGTAAGCTGACTAAATATAAATAGCCTATTGAAACAGACTTTACTTTCACGATCTAGATTCCTGCCGCGTCGGTAAGTGTTTAATAAATCTGCAGTACTTAGATACCTACATAGGGTTTGCGTACCTACTCGTTTTAGTCGACACTACATTCACGTTATGAAATGTGCTCCAGATTTAACAATTGTGTTTTGATTCAGTTACCAATCTACATACTTATCATTTATAGAATCTGCGTTATACGGTTCTTTGTGAACGCTATTATTTGAAACAAGATTCACCTGTATATCATGAAAAGAAGTATTTTCTTATTATACTGACACATTTAATTAAACGAGATGTAAAGTTGTTATTTAAAATAGGCCTTACTGCATGTAATTAAGTTGTTTTTTTATGTAGATAATCGTATGGCCCTTAATCATATTTGTCCTTTGTAAGACAATTTTCCACGCTTGATGAATATCATGGCTGTTTGTGGACGACTGATTCAATAACAGTGATTGTATAAGCCAAGTTTGTAACGTATAGGTGCAAAAAAAGAAAATGTAGATATGCGATAAATCACTCAAGGTTGTCATATGGCTGTTTACTATTTTGGCGCCCTTCTCGCTTCATAAATTAATATCGCTAATTGCGTAATCATGTTTTAACCATAGTACTTAATTGTAACTTTCACAGTTTCGTATTGACCCTTATTTCATAATATCAATCAGATTATAATGGTTGATGTTACAATCGTTCTTTAATTAATAACTACGATTACCTACGCTCCAATATGTGCAATCAATTACCTATTGCTCTTATAAAGTTGATGAACGTATTCCATCACAATCAAAATCGAGCGTAAGTATAAGGCTATATAAATGCAGGAAGGATGAAACTCCAGCAATAGAGTTTAATGTACCCAGCGGCGTTGTAGAAGTGTGACGAATGAACTATCTAGTCACCGATGCGACTGATGAAATCGATTAGTTTTATGTTGTCACACTCAATATATCTTTGTTAAAACTAGTTAATATAATACATGCCTTACAACCTCGCCACAAAATACTATTATTGAAATAGATTGAGACGTCCGTGACGTTGAAGTCAAGTCTAACAGACAGAAAGCCTTCAGTTACGATTGCTATAAACATACTTTATGATCCTCGTTATTAATATTCATTGGAGTAAGTGGAGGGTTGAAGACCGAACTTGGAAGGGCAAATTGGAAATGACTTATGCTTTGCAGTGCTGAATCCTTAACTCTAAGAATATGCAGAAAATATCCGTGTGATGCCGATGTTCTTTTTTATTCAAGGTATGTATGTACATATATCACCAAATGTAATCATGATCCTAGAAGAATTGTAGGTACTAGCGCTGAATAGGTGAGGTACAGTTTGAGGATGGATATAGGTCCTCGGCGGCCAATGATGGAGGTATTGAGCGTTGGTTTATAACACCGACTTTATTTACGGATAAATTTTTATGTTTGCTTATCTTATTGTGTTCTTAGGTAATGTAACAGTAGGTAGGTTAGGTAAGGTCAACTTATGGAGGCGCGTGCGTATTCCCACGCGCACTTCTGTGTCGTGTCCGTCTCCCCCCTAGGGGGAGACAGTAGGGATTTTAAAACTAGTGGTGACCAAAGGGTAGGTCTTATCGTGTAGTGGCCTGCCCTTTCATACGGCGCGGCAGGCCGAAACCTCGGTGGGGCCGCGACTCCCTGTGAAAATGATTCGCGCGGCCCCGCCGATTGCGGTTTTGTCAAGGAACACCGTGGTAGGTTTAGTCGATATTACCGGGATGTCCATTCATCATTACCATCATTATCACCATTACCATATCTCCTTTTACCCCGGTGAGCCCGACATAGCTCCTCCGCCCGCCCCCGTGGAGGGGTATGCGTCAAAGTTCACGGAAAAAAAAAAAGTCAACTTATGGAGAAACGTTACACTTTCTGTAAAGTGGCAGTCCATCTAAGCAAACCCGATACTTGCACGTGGGTGTACGTGTATCTGGTTTAAATACTTTTCCGGAAATATGCTTAGAAACTTGATAAAAATATTATGATATACTTTTTAAATAGGTAATAGTTTGTTATGGCAATGGGCGGTTGGTGATTCATTATCATTATGATCATTAAATATCAATTACAAGTTCCTGCTCGCCACTTTTTCTGTGTGAATCCCAAAGGACGCATACTGAGATAAAAAGTGTAATGCCGAACATGACTTGTGCCAAGACTACTAATTTTCATCCAACACCGTTTAACAGTACCAATGTAACAAACATAATTATAATCATCTTCACAAACTTTCACATTAAAAAACATTAGTACGGTTCTATAGAATATAATATTTATTTGCCAGAATCATAGTTACAGTGGAGTCAATTGAAACTTAAAGTACCTAAATGGAACATAAAATCTCATTGTATACACAGCATGCAAAATACAGAATGTCCCAGAATATGTGAATCAAATTGTAACGGGAGATTCCTTAGGTAAGGACCTTACAAACGAGCTAAATAAAAAAATTAAAAAATTATGACCGTTGTGTAAAACATCAAAGTTTTTAAAAAAGTACGACTTCTTCAGACTTTCAACTACAGGTGCTATGTTTAATGGCAAATTTTTAATTTTTTCGCTATTATTATTCGTAAAGGATTGATTCGTCAAACTACAAACGATTTTTTTTTAACTGACTCTGTTTTGATATCGCAGCATTATTTTGGTATGTCTTTTTTGCACCAAAGAAAATCTTGAAAGTTTGACCAACAATACAACATTATTTTTTATTTTTTTATTAAGCACGTTTGAAAGGTCTTACCTAAGGAATCTACCGTTACCATTTGATTCACATATTCTGGGACATCCTGTATAGGCACGTATGGACTCCACAAAAACGTTAGAAAGCTAATATTAAGTAGGCACTTCATTACCTTACTTTTCTAGCTTACTTTATTGAGGAAATATCTACGGTAAACGGGTCTTTCGTCGTTTCACACCACGAGTTGTTCGCACCATGGTGTGAATCGCAGAAGGACCCATTTTGAATTAGTCTTTTCGCACCATGGTGTGAAACGGTGAATGCTTTTTTTTTACTTCATCGATTCGCACCATGGTGCGAATCACCGAAGAACTATTTTTGACTTCTTCGATTCGAACCACCACCATTTTTATTTTTTAAATGTACTTTCTTGGTACTGACGGGTAGAAAACGTTTATTGAAATAAGCAGTTGTAAAAAACAATGTTTATTGTCGTCTTAGTTTCTTTTGGTCACATGACAAAGTATTGATTATCTTTAATCATATCAAAAAAAATTAAAAAAAATATGTTGTAAATATATATATATATATATATATTATTATTATTTATTATTTAGTAACCAAAGAATTGTTATTTTGAAATTGCATCCAAGCATGAAACATAGTTTGAATCTCCAAAGCGATAGCTTACTAGTGGATTAATAAATAAAAATAAATTGGTGTACTAACACTTTTATGCGAGACTGTTCAATAGTAGTAAAATAACATTGGTCCGAATTGACGAAGTCAAAAATAGTTCTTCGGTGATTCGCACCATGGTGCGAATCGACGAAGTACAATAAAAGCATTCACCGTTTCACACCATGGTGTGAAACGACTAATTCAAAATGGGTCCTTCTGCGATTCACACCATGGTGCAAACAACCGGTGGTGTGAATCGACGAAAGACCCCGGTGAACTGCAATACACTTGCGATCATTAAGTATTAATAATGATATAAGTGTTGATCCGAAGATTCATAATCGAGTGCTTAGACTAGTCATTACTTACCGTAAGTATAGTGATTATCTATATTGAGCGGCCAGATGTACCTACTTATCCAACAGATGTACCTACTTATCCAACAGATGTACCTACTTATCCAACAGATGTACCTACTTATCCAACAGATGTACCTACTTATCCAACAGATGTACCTACTTATCCAACAGATGTACCTACTTATCCAACAGATGTACCTACTTATCCAACAGATGTACCTACTTATCCAACAGATGTACCTACTTATCCGACAGATTTGTAATATGTGTTCTTAAAAAAGCTAACTAGGTAAGGAGATTTGCAATTAATAGTTTTCCCTCTGTAAATTGTATTGTTATTTTATTTAATGTATTAAAATGATTACGCAAATATATTATAACATGATTAAATATCACTATAATTAAAGATTTTGGCAGATAACCTTCTTTCTTTAAGAAGATTATCTGCCAATTATTATTATTAATTGTTTATTCGCCTACTTTTAGAATCTATACTAATATCACAGTATAATGGATTATTAGACTGTGCTAATATTATAAAGCTGAAGAGTTTGTTTGGTTGTTTGTTTGTTTGGTTGAACGCGCTAATCTCAGGAACTACTGGTTTGAATTGAAACATTATTTTAGTGTTGGATAGCCTATTTATCGAGGCAGGTTATAGGCTATATAATATCACGCTATCATGTACGGGGGCGGCGCAGTAAACATAAACGCGGATGGAACCGCAGGCACATCTATATTATACAATATTCCTGTATTATGCACCACAGTCTCGACGATAGATACATTCAGAATCTATGTCAGTGCACAAAGCCAAATATTTATATTATATAATATCAAAATTAAAGTACTATGCTCTTTCTGAAATCTGTCGCCTTACATAATTTGAATACCTAACATTTAAATCACGCTGTCTTAACTATTGCAAAAATAAATATCCATTCTAACAATAAACGAGCCGTCTCTCATAGGTATATTTTATTACACCCAAAACGAATTGTGTGCAAAGCGACAACGGAATAAATGGTAGGTAAGCATTTTAGAAAGGCAGGATCATTCGTGTGTCAAATACGGGTAGAGCCTTGGAGAAGTGACTGGCTGTGCACACGGAGATCCGTATCCTTACTACGACCGGCCGGGCCTCACTTACACTGATCTATCGATAGCGTTAATTAAGCTAATTTATTCACCGAAACGTATTTTAACTGTACCTATAGCTGGTACTTACCCACATTCACTTTTGTGTATTAGGTATAGATACCTACTTACTACCTATCCTAACTAATATTATAAAATTGAAAATGAGTTTGTTTGTTTATTACCTTTTCACGCCTAAACAACTGAACCGATCATCCTTAAATTTTGCATATACTTTGTCAGGTGTACAGAAACGGACATAGGCTACCTTAGGTACATCCCGAAAATAATTACTGTTCCCGAGGAAAACAATAATAACGTTCTTATGATAATAGATGGCGCCACGTGTCTTTCGAATCATGATTGAATTATATTATTATATATTATTACAAGCAGAGTACAACCCAAATTGATTGTCATATTCTAAATTAACGCGAGCGAAGCCGCGGGCAAAAGCTAGTAGTAAATAAGTAAAAATATATCCGCTAGTTATTAATCACATACCTATTTCCTGAACTGCTAGCACTTAATACAATCAATCATTCCTGTTTAGCAAACAAAAGAAAACAAAACGGAAAAGTTTATCTCGACAACTAGTCTACTACCAACATAATCGTTTTCAATCAATTTAAACTGGAGCCTGGGAAGTCATAACTTGAACCAATACACTCACTGCAAAATACCTTGACCTGTAGATAATGATAACGTCCTTCTGACTTTTAAACCATTCATGCCAATAACGTATAATAAAACCTCTGTCTAACTGTTAGAGCACCGGTACCGCCTAGTTGCACGAAAATGCCCTTTAGCGATATGCAGTCTGAAATATCAAATAGGGTTTTAATATTTATGTTTACTCACGTCGGACTAGTCCTTACCGCTAAGGAAAATCACGAAACAAGTACGTAGTCTATCCAAGCCGGTGCTGCAACGGTGTAAGCTAATCTTTGAGTATTTAGTAACTACAGGATATTGATTTAAAGACAGATAATAAACAATCAATCTACAGTAATAGTTACCGGAGATTGATATTGTCATCAGTACGACTATGGTTCCAACCTACAAGAGCTTGAGATCGGATTGCAAGATCAACACGACAATATCTGCCGAGTCATACTACGTGTCTTGTATGTCGGTTCTCGTGAATGGCGGAATCAAGAACACAGTTTAGTTAGTATTGTCAGTCAAGGTCTTTATTATTATTCTATAAAAATAATTCATATGATCCGACTCACGTTGCTCAAATTACTTGGCACACTTTTCCTACGTATAAAGCCACAAGGACTTAGCTAAATACTATACGTGTTGACACCCAGTGCGTACAAATAATACTTATAGTTGTAGCGTCTAAATTTGCCCACAATTTTCACAAGTTACGAGGTAAACTAAATCGTGATTCATTTGTGGATTTATGTACACCATAATAAACAATTACTGTTTCAATCAGTCACGATTCCATGACCCATCGACTCCATCATTTCGCATTGTAGTGTGTGAACGAAACTTTGCTTTGTTCTATGGATCCCTCGATTTGTTATACTACCTAGAAGTATATTTACTTAACAAGCATGAAGCTTATTCTCGAGAATAGGTAGACATTAAAACTGAAATCGAGACAAAGGCAAACTGACTTGTTTGATTTCCTTGTTCGAGGTTATCCACTGTTGATATATTAGACTTTTCTTTTTATTGCCCTTGCATTGATTTAGCGGCGAGTGGCGCTGAGGAAACTTACTTAGGTATACTGCATAAATTTGTTTAGACTGTTGTATGTAAAAGTGGAAATGTCGATTTCAGGTCAGATTTACTATGCATACTAGCATCCATATCCGACGACGAAAATTAATTTAAGTATCTAATAATTATGGACTAAAGTAGTAGTAGTAGTCTTAGCAATAAGACCCACATTTAGCAATATGCAGATAGTAATTAAGTTTTTTTTTAAATAAAAAGGTAAATTTAGTGCATATAGGATCTGCAGCGATTTCAGGTAAACTTACCTACTCGTGCCATACAGCTTAAATACGGAACGGAACTTAATGACTATTTATTATATCGTATTATTCTCATATACAATATATAACGAATATACTGGATAAGGATTGTTATTCATAATATTCCAAATTGATTTAATGGTGAAGTACTGACTAAAATTAATAGACGACAAGTACCTACACCAGGCTTTCGCATCTACCTATAACGTTGCAATGCTCTAGAGGAAGTAGGTACCTACGGTTCTGAATGCTCATGTGTAATGGCCTCATTTTTTATTTTGGGTTATGCTGTCAGCGGGAGAATCAGCTCTACTTTTTTTGTCCCATGCTTTGTTAGCGCAATCACTCGTTATTTACAATTTTCGTAGTAATATTTCTGGTATTATAATCGTATGAACCTACGCTATGTAACGAAATTAAAATTTCGCAAAAATTTATCATATCGGTAATTATTCTAATCAAAGCCTAAAATGTATTAATTTAAGTCAGGAAAAAACTCTTATGAATGTTAAAGTTTAATAATCGTCGAATTTACTGAACTTACGTACATTTACGTTAGTTGGTAGGCTACAGTAGCTATTTTATATACAACGATCCTAAAAATCCTAAAGTAAAATATAATAATTTTTATTAATACTGTATAGTGTATATACATTCATATCACATGGTTCAAGCGATCTACACTGTTCTTGGTGTGAAAAAAATACTTGTCAACTCAAGGTAGGTAGTTGGGCCCTCGGTCACGGTGCGCGGGCGCACGCACGACAGACCGTGCACAATGCACACGTATCTCAAATTATAAGCTTAACTACAGAGACATCTTGGATAAAACTGGGAAGATATGACGATCTAAATGCTCGCAGTCACATATTAATGTTCATTCTCTAATGATCGTGTTATATAAAAATAAGGTCACTGTAACACTACGTCGTCTGATGTCTATCTATACTTAGATCACTTACTAATAACTTTTACTAAGTAGGTACTTCATTTATTTGCACAGCACAATGGTTTGAGTTGCTATAGAAGCACCGTTAATGATCTAAAAATATCTTGCTTTCTTTTCCCAGCCCTATGAGGGTTTATGTATTAGATAATGAGTAGATACATAAGTATACAGTTTTATTATCATGTCGATCTCCCGAATCGAGTTTGCAATAAAGCGTGCGTTTACAGGACAGGTAATGCATAAATAAAATATCAGCATTTGTTTGTTAGTTACGCTTTCACGCCTTAACTACTCGACCGATCACCATGAAATCATACACGTTGTCAGGTTTATAGAAAAGGACATTTGGTACCTTTCATCCAGAGAAAATACTGTTCTCAAGGGATAGAAAATTGACAAAACCTAAATTTTTAAAGCTGGGGGCAAAAGTCTAGTACAAAGTTTCAAGGAACGACAGTTAATTCATATAAAGTTGTCCTAGTTACTTTCTGGTAAACAGTTTGACTGACATTTGTTAACATATCTTTTTGAAGTGAAACTTCTTTATCGACGTATGGGAGAAATTTTGTAGCAGTGTAAAAAAAAAAAGTCACGTTTTTCGGTTACGCGCCATGTTGCTTTTTTATCAAAGTTTAGTATAGTGACGTAAAGAATATAATGTAATATATTATAATAATAACAACAATATATTAGTTTAGAAGTTTGGTTTGAAATAAGAACAACAATATATTAATTTGAAAGTGATAAAATAAAAAGACTTATTCAAATTTAAGTGAATTTACAAGAAAAGTGAGAGTGATTATATATTTCGTTTTATAAATTCAACACGTATGAGCATGGTTTTAATATTAATTACAAAAATATTTAATAATGACAACAATAGTAATAATGATGCTATCATTATTGATGAAATACAACAATAGCAATGATATTATAATAAGAACAATGATAAAATAAATTACTCATTATGCATGTCTATAATAATAAAATAGCTTTAATTTAATATGGAAAAAAAATTGTTTTTCTTAAGGCTTAAGCCTTATCTACCCCATTTTCGTGAAGTTGCAAATAGTAGAAAAATGATATGTCGTAAAGAAGTTACTCTGGTACACACACACATTTTTATTTATAATTTAGTATGTAGTGTACACTTCAATGTGAACGTGGAAAAGTATAAAGACAGCTTTCTTATGATTAATTCTATGCGATGAAAGATGAATGGATTGCTTTATTAAATAACTCTATACACAAACGTGCTGCCAATGGAAGTATTCAAAATATTATTGCGATGATACACTATAGTGTTTAGTTAATATACAAGCATAATATTTAGTAGTATTTTTATTGAATAGTGATTGACACGTCTTTGATTGATTACATATTGTACACGTTACTAAAGCTCTTCTTGTGAATTTATTTTCTAAGGCATGCTATATGAGTTATATGACATGTACTTTGAATTTTCTTTTAGATAATAATGGTCGTAAATAAACTCACGAACGTAAATTTGAGAACATAATTATGTATTCCGAGATGGTGAGAACGCGTATCTATGTATAAACAAAACATGTCCATGATATGTATTTGCGTCCAAACCACGGCGTATGTTGTAGGTAGGTCTAATGTAGATTATAATCTTAAACTTGCCGCATACAAGGCTTGTGCCACTAGTTACAACACCAGCTTCTAGCAAAAAAACCGAAAACCATCCGGTAGAACATTAGTAGTATTCGTTCCAAATTACTCCCTTTAGATATTTACCAGTTCATTGATTGCGTGACCCATAATATATGCCTGTCGCCTGAAGCACGTGTACATATGAAGAGCACACTTCCCCTGTTCCTTATTATTGCCTTTGTGAACAAAGTATTCTAACACTATTATGGCACATCTACCTACTTATTTAACTTCAATAATGAATTTAGGTTATACGGTAATAAAATTGACATAACATGGGAATATAATCAAACAGTGAGAACCTTTGCATTGAACCTGTTTATTGTTAATGTTTGTTTGAAACTGGTTCCCTGTTTAAGTACCATTACCTAAACACGGAAATGTCACTTCCGAAACAACGCAATATCATGCATGTAAGTAATTTTTAACTGTAATACTTTCTCTCCACTCCGAGTTTAGACAACATATTGTATCGATTTCCATCCGTTTGTCATCAACCGCAAAACCACACCACAATGATATAACGCGATCTTTAATAGCATCCGAGAAACCGAACGCCTGGTCAAGCGCTTTCTCTCAATTCATAATAAAGTTTTTAGATAACATCCTCAAAGTATTCTTAATATTCAAATGCCTACGGAGTCTTGTAACGTTTCTTTATTTCACCTGCACAGTGAACAATGAAGATCCGGTCGTTAACTATAAATTGTTATAGTTATACAAGATGCTCTTGAGTCAAAATTGGCGTGATCCAAAGTCATCCTCGTGTCACATTATTTATCAAAAAAAGATCTCCCCTAAAGTTCGAGAAAGTATGTTATTAAAGTGAAAGCGAAACTCGACCACAGTGCACGGGACAGACGTCAAAAGTTATTACATAAATAGCGTCTTGTTTACCGATTAGGTGAGATTCTGTGGCAAACGCATCGACCCGTAAGCCGCAAGGGCCCGTGTGAGTTTACAAGATTAACATAATGTAGGCACGTTTCATACAAACCGTTGCAATACTCAAATGTGACAATGACAATGAAAATGTCTCCCGTTCTGATTATAACCTCTGAGGTAATCCTAAGCGCGTGAATGATGAGTATTCCGATGTGTTGGAAATCCTAAAGTCGTAAAGAGGTCATATTACTTTTGCAACCGACTTAAATTCCTAATGATGGATGAAAATATAAGGTTATAAATCATATTTTCAAAATTGTATTTAAGTATATGATTTGATATTTTAAAATAGGTAGGTACACCAGCTACTTAAGTAATTAATTATTTATTTATACACGTACCTACTGCAAAAAAATTTATACTTATATATTTTTATACTTATACTTATGTATTTATACATTAATTTCATAATGTTGAAATTTATATGGGTATTTCTTTTATTTTATTTTATATAAAAATAATTAGTAATGTTTAACTTTCTAGTTAATTTAAATATTAGAAAATTATTATAAATCTCTTTGTTTTATTTTATAATTCTTTTTAACGATGTATTTAATTACTCGCTTCTTAAAAATCTAAAACCTATTCCGTAAATGTTTATACGAAAATATAGTAAAATAAAATTATACGAGTTCAAGGCGAAGTAACTATCTGCTTTACCTAAATGACACATTTAATGATTTCACAGATTAATACGGGGCTCAATATATTTCTGGTACATGTAGGTACATGGTAAAAATAGTATAAACTACGTTATTTTTCGAGGTAAACCGAACCTTGAAGAAAGATAATAATACGAAAATCAAGACTTGCAAACAATACGAGTAAAATGACCATAGTTAAATGTAATATAAAATAGGCCACTCGTTACTTCGAACCTGAACAGGAAAGTAGGCTATATAGTATAGTGCACTGCACTAAAGACTACGAGATATTTACCTATAATATAGTAAAATGTAATTTTAATCAATATAATATGTACATTTTCTTCAGAATAAATAAGAATAGCGCCGACAGAAGATTATTAAGCGCTTACTTTTAAAACCTCGGTGATCGAGTTTTGGCCCATTACCGTTGACCGCAAAGCCTACAAGGTTATCGCCACTTTATTTTAAACTACTTCCTTGTATATTGTTTTAATTTTCTCGACATTTGAAACCTTGAATGCTTGCGATCACTGGAGAATTTATCCGGTAACTAACATGCAAGAATTTCCACCATTAATCATAAATACATGTCTTACCTAATCTTCTTTTACCTATAAGACTTTATGCATATCAGCATAAAATATTTGTTGAGGAATTTTACCGTAATTAATGCTTCATTGTTTTAAAATCTACCGAATTATTTCCTGGCTCTTGCATGAAATGCATTCCTAAACTCTAGAAACTTGAATTCGATTTGAACAGACTTGTGCCTGCGCGCTAGATACGTCGCAACGCGGCGCCTTTCCCATAGAAAAAGTTCATGGAGCACCGCAACGCATACTAAACAGTGGCATCTATTAGCATAATTAAGAGCATGTCGATGTGTTCAAAAGATATGCCAAACAAATGGGCACATGATAAGCATACGTGGTGACATAAATAATTTCTTGGTATATGAATAACTACACGGATGGCGCCTTTATTTTACTGCTAATTTCACCACTACCAATATGCCAAATGTGTCTCAATATCTTCACATATAATCTATAGATAGTTGTCCTGAGCTCTGGCTACATCAATGTTTGTAAAACCTCCCACGACACAGCGACTAACCTTAGAGCTACCTTTTCAAAACAAAATCTATTAAAAGATTTGATTAAACAATTATGCCTACATATTAATTTATTTCAAACCAACGCAACCACATTCTAATCCAATTTTTCATACGTTACCGTATTGTGCGTAAAAACTGGGTCAAGATCTTAATATCTTCTCCGAATGGATAGCGCATCCGACACCGTCTGCCATATCATGGCCAAAGTTATACATAATTAATAGTTCCATTATACCACGCGACGCCGACGCGCGACGGTGAGAATGTTGACTACTGCGTGAGACGACTTTATGCACCTGCGTTTTTCATAATCCAAGGCGTCTACGTATTCTTTTAATGAAGTTTAATTGATAGGTGTAAGTGCTCCAACAATGTGTGGTCTACTGTTTCTTCATCGCTCCCCTATCCATTCCATTGTTTGTTAGTCGCATGGTGCAACACTACTATTCTTTTAGCGGACGTCTTTAAGATGACCTACAGCTTCCTTAACGACATTAAGGCAGTTAACGAATAACTATCGCAATATCCTCCTTGCATATTTATTTGCAGTACTAGATTTTGTCCGCGACTTCGCTTACATTTCTTTCCCTCGGGAAAAGTACTTTTTTTTGCGTGAACGGTAAATGGTACCCTTGGCCTTTTTCTGTATCCTAACAACGTGTATGCGAAATTTCAACGTGGTCGAGTAGGTAGTTAAGGCGTGAAAGCGTAACAAACAAACACATCTCGTTTATAATATTAATTAGGATTAGGATGTAATCATTTCTGAAGTAAAACTTAAATGGATAAATTTATTTGAAAAGCGTTAAGCCGTATGGAGTAATTATAATTTAGACAACAAATTAAGCGTGATCTACAGGTACAAAGTAAATAAAAAAGTACTTATGTACTAACGTTTTATAACGTGTCATATTATTAAACTTGAGTTATTGCCTGATATTTAGAGTACATAGAGATGTATTAGTGGATCACAGAAATATTATCCTGTGCAGAAAACTAAACTACTGCGTATGATATTTTGGTAGGTGACAATTTACTATTTAGATTACTACGATATTCGTCTAATCAAACATTCTTTAAATATACTGCGGTGATAGACCGGCTAGTGAGTGGCCAAAATGTCTTTTGAACTACGTTGACATATTCGAAGTAGGCCAACATTATGCCCCTTTACTGTACCAATAATAATACATTATATATTTTATATGCATATCAGAAATCTACATTTCATTACATGTAGAAATCTTGTTAGATTCTTGCTAGCGCTTGCGAATTTGCCCGTGTTGTATCCACAAAGATATCATGACATTTGACACATTTACAAACATAATTTATGTGTCGAAATCAAATACATAATAATTATTGTTCTAAGTCTGAGTGTACGGTACACTCATGTACCTACTTTGATTCCCTTAATTGTATGTTTGTGAAGCCCGCGATATAAGTATTATTTCCTATGTGATGGATATCTTTTGTAAAAGAAAAGAAAGAGAAAATGTATGATTAGATAAGGATATAGGGAAGTAAAACGGAGTCTTTTAAATGTCACTTCTATTCCTAGTTTTTCATTGAGGAATTCTTGATAATAAAACAATGACCACGGGCAAATACAGATTCGCCTCAGGATATAGTAGAACGCAGTATTTTTTATCCTAAGATAGAACTTCCAACATTATGAACCATATTGGTAGATCTATACTACTGGCATTTGTGAAGTCAATATTATAGTAAAGTTTAAATCACGACGTAGCTTTTAAGAAGCTCCAAAATGACAAGACTAAAGCGTCAGTAACTTCATTTAGCGTTCTAAATAAGGATCTGGCACAATGTAATGTTGTTATTGCGTTCAAATACGGTGGTAACATGACATTCATTTCGTTACGAAAGGAACAACTTCTATATTTGGTTAGTAACCCGAAAATTGTATGTATTTATTATATGTTGTATTTCCTATACGAAGTTAGGTTTTTTAAAGGATATCAGTAATTCTAAAATGTCTTAAGTACCTACTACCATATGATTAATTACAAGCTAGAAAACATTTACTCGTAGTAATAAGAGTGCCTCGTCCTTTAAAGTTAGTACTGTCAGTTGTGACAGCGTTAGGAATACACGCTGACGAAATCAGGGTGTTCTGTATAATACACCTATGCTTGACTCTTCGAAGTCTGCTAGATAGGACGCTTTGTAGTTATATAGAATCATAACAAAACGCATGTATTTATCCGCAAATTCATTTAGACTGTTTTTAGATCTAGTGTAATAGAAGGCGATCTGGTGTCATTCCCTAGGCTGTCATTGATAGGAAAACCTAATAATAATATAGATAATTTGGAAATGGAATCCAGGACCTACAGACAAGCGATAGACCAAGCGACCACTAGACCAAAGATGTAACATAAATAAAAATGTAAACAAAATTTTAACAAAAAAGAAAACCGACTTCAAATAAGAATATTCTAAAACTTAAAATGCACTAAAAAGTTAATAAATAATTGCATATTCTTGTGAATAATTAAATTATTGTTATTTTTGGAGTCGGTGTCAGCCGCCCGCGCCGCGTGCTGCGTCTATGTGTGTAATTGTGCATGCCAATGTTATGGTATGATTATAGTAAGACATCTCATGTTTAATTAGTTACAAACCTACCTTGGCTGACACCGACTCCAATAATAACAATAATTTAATTATTCACCAGAATATGCAAATATTTATTAACTTTTTAGTGCATTTTAAGTTTTAGAATATTCTTATTGGAAGTCGGTTTTCGTTTTTGTTAAAATTTTGTTTATTTCTCGGTTTTTAGTGAACCTTGCCAAATATGAGAACATCATCAATGTAGCCAAATACGCATTATTAAGTATAACTCGAAAACGAATGGTCAAATCTTAATCAAAATTAAATGGGACCGCACGGGAAGTACCAGCTTTCAAATAAAAAAAGAATCATCAAAATCGGTTCACCCAGTCGAAAGAAACGAGATAAAAAACATTTAAAAAAAATACAGACGAATTGAATACCTCCTCCTTTTTTTGAAGTCGGTAAAAAATAACGGCAACAGTCCATATCTTTATCATATTTCGCGGCTATTGTATGTACGATCAGTCTACATTATTAATCATATAAATCGTAACTAATAATTAACAAAATAGTTTAATTATCACACATACCTATATCAGGCAATAAGCGATTACTTCTTGTTTATTTATTATCTTATTTAGACCTATAGAATGTTCAACGTAGAATATTTCGTTAGTTACTTTGATATTTCTTTCAACTATTCAAATATGCACTTTCGGTCTTTTAGTTATCGCCTTATCAATAATTACATTCTTCCATTGCTAATAGCCGACACAAATACACTTTTGCATTTCCAATCTTAAACGCTGACTAAGATAGTTAATCCAGAAACGGCATCGATAAAACCGATCGTGATATCCTGGATTAAGTTTCCGGGTCTGGGAAATTGTTGTTGGGTTTTGTTATCACGAAATTCTCAATAGTACCAGTCTGGGCGTTGTGTAGATAAGTCTATACTTAGATGTACTCATAGAATAGTATTGTTATGTATAATTCAGTTTTTCTCATAAACCTTCGTTCAGACGCTGGCGTCCGAACACAATAGGTATTTTACCAGTATGACTCGATATTGAATTTAATCAAAACATACATAAAGGTTTTTAATACAATCGTGCTGGCAAATGGTAAACGATTTGTGAACTATTACTAGACAACGGACGTCCAGTCTATTGAATTGTAGGTTGCAATTTTCTGAAGGTAAAGTTACTTTCACACCAGGCTACTCCAGTTTGAGTTAATCCTAAGTTTTATAATACTCGTAGGTTAGTAGATATAGTAAATTGTTGTTCACAAAACAACTACTACAATGTGGCGCAAATTACCGTAATGAGCGCTTACCTATTTTATTCAGAGACTTGACCTATCGCTCGACAACAGAATGTGTTCTAAACAATCACAGCGGATGTACATTGTAAGTTTGCCGTGTTCCATTAATACAAGTTTGCACATAGACAGACTCATTAGTCTAATTAATTGCGATGTAACAAAATACCGTGTCGCGTGCCTAGCTCACCGGTTCAAGGCAATGTTTGTTTACGTAAACTCGACAATGTAGAATGTTGTCGATGCGATTTCAAATTCGCGCAACACTTTGATGTCTTTGGAACTAATATTGTAATAGCTTGCTATTTTACGGTTTTCACACAAGAGATTACCTCAGTTTTTTTTTATTTTTCTTTCGTAATGCTTTTGTCGTCTATCGTTTTAATGCTTTACATAATATGTTGAAAAATTACACTGGATCTACATACATTATGTGTGTAGGTCCAGTGTAATTTTCCATTGTGTTAGTCATAGCTTAAAATATTCGATGCAGTGTTATAAGTGTGAGTGCTAGTACGCCTACAATAGTGAGTTCCGTGATGCGTTTTTGGATTAAGCAGAGCTGTTGGATTTCTTAATCGCAGACTGAAACTAGAATAAGACTCCTTTTATTCTAGTTTCTGTCTTCAATTGACAAATCCAAAATGTACCGGACGACTTAAGACTCAAGACTATAAAGGGAAAAGAAGTCGTGAATCTTAAGTCATACATTTTGCAGTTATGGCATTCCAACTGTTGACAAATGAGGTATAGTATCTTATCTTATCTTGGGGCCAGTCAGTGCAGACCGGCGATACTTCGACCCAGTGGGATCTTTTGTGTCGACACTTTCCCAATAACGACTGCCATAGATGTTCATGGTAACTGGGACCGACGTCTTAACGTGCTCTCTGAGGCACGGAGCGGGCGATAATTTTCAATCAATACGCACATAATTTCGAAAAGTCATATAACTTCCGAAAGTCAGATGTGCGCGACGTGGATTCGAACCCGAGACCCTCTGCATTGCAGTCTGTTGGTAGAAATTAGGTAAGTCTGGCCTGTCAATAAAATTACAAAATTGCAATTAACATCAAGATTCAGTAGGCATATCTATCATTCTATTATCTATCATATCTTTGTTTAAAGTTTTCTTTTATTTGAATCTATTTGTATGTTACCGTGTAAATCATTCTAAAGAAAATAAATAAAATACACTCATTTAAAAGTTTGAACAACTTCGTCACTAGACAAGTTAATATATACACGACTTTGCAATCATGTCTTTGTTTATTTAGATGAATATCTAGATAATAATGCCATACTATTTCGTAATGAGCGGATAACCCACAAACCTCACATTTAAATCTTCTGATTATGTTAAAAATGCACTGTATTTGATGCATAAATAATTTGGTAACAGATGCGTGTAACACTTAGATATATCGGAATACTGCTAACTGTACGCAATCCTTGGATAATCGCAATAAGAAAGCAGTGTATAAATTAAGTTACTTAATATGGCTGTCCTTACATAGGACTACGTTAAATCATAGACACACGTTGTATAACCCGTGCAGCTATAATTTATTGTGATTTACAACATCCGTATCGCAACGGTCTATTGAAGTCGAATTATATGATTGTTCAGTATTTAAAACCCCATTTTACGTCGGTAAAAGTATCACTTTCGAATTTCAACTTTACATTGCTCTACACACTGATTATACTTATCTGTTTTATTGAGTGCAGTTCCATCGCTTTTTGTCAGTGTAAACTATAATTATGATAGATTTCTAAAGGATACTTTATGTGTCTGGCGAGACCTGGTAATAAATATAAATACCTGTCATTTTTAGCACTTAACGATAAAAAGTAGGTACTTATTAATAATAATCTAAGATTAGAAAGAATCATATTAATAAATGAATGGGTACAGTAATAAGCTATATATAAATGCATTTATCTCATCAACAGCTTTGAGTTGTTAAACCAAGACTGTAATTTAAATCTGTTGGCATGATTTCTCTTTAAAGAAGAAACTCGTTAAACGGCTGTTTAAGCTTCACTTTATCTTACTTTAATATTTCTGAGAACATATAAAGCTGGTCAGTGAAGACTGATACATAAATAAATACTTTCTTATAAAATTCAATTACTATTACGCTTATATCCATCCCGAAAGGGTAACTGGGGATATTTTTAGGTCTCAAGGGAATCTAATAAAGGGAATCCTAGTACCGCCCTCTTGAGACACTTCCAAACACCGTGCTGTTCAAAACATCTCACTAACATATTGCCCTACTAGGAACTCGAAACCGGGAGCTTAGATAGCAATTATTTACCATACCACCGATGCAGAAAATGGATAAGTAGTCTAGTAAAACAATTTATATTAAGAATGAAACGTCTCTATAAGCCATTATAATAGAGTGCTAATTTATAATGTTGCTAGAATGGACATTGACGCATAAATTGGCCAGTAGAATCAATTAGTGTCGCAAGGACTAATAATGCAATGTTTATTAGCTATAATGTTCATGGACAACGGATATTTTAGTAAGAGCTACGTAATATTTTAATAGCCAAAGAATTTCTATGAGAACGTAATGTGGGTTAGTTATATTGTTAGTCGGTGAAAATGCCAAACAGCTGACCAGTATACTGGTTGCTCTGCGATTTAGCAGCGAGACGCGGAAGTAACAGCTTGCATGCGAAATCGTAATCGATTGTAAGTTTCGATTCGTGACTCATTCGACAATAATTGTATTATAAACAACGACGCTTATCATGGCCGCTTTATTCCAACATTTAGAGAAATTAATAACAGATATAACAATATATTAATGACTGGCTCGGTGGCGCAGCGGTATTGGCAGTAGTCAACTAAGCATAAGATTTCATGTTCGGTTCCGGTTCGGGCAAGGTGTCAATTCTCTGTGCTTTTCTTGTTTTATTTTTTATTTAGATACAATATAGTGGTAATTCAGTAACATTATACATAATACTCGCCAAACGTTAAGTTTGACGGCGAGACACGCTCTTAAATTCTAGTACAAATTATCACCATACATTAAAAAATAGCTCAGCTCACAATAGTTTAAAAAAAAAGGAAACAATATTTAAAGTTAAAAACAAAATAACATATGACATACTTTACATACAATTTATATATTTTTATATATACTGACTGAAAGTTGCACTGCTAGACGACACATACACCATCCAGCAATACATCCATCAGTCTTTTCTTGAGAGTATTAATACTTATTTTAGGTGTTTTTCTTAATTCATCTATATCATTAAAAATCTTGGGAACTAAATACCTATTTGTTCTTTGACCGTAGTAGTTCTTTACTTTTGGTTAAATTAGCTTTTGATCTCTAACCCTTCTAGTGTTGTATATATTATCTATAGCATATTTGTAATCATCTTCGTAGTAGTATTGTAATCCTATTAAATATATATTTTTTTCTTTACTGGCAAAATTTTACACATAGGAAACAATTTATCATATTCTTTATTACATTCATTTTTCTCTTTTTTGCTAAGCTCCCCTGACAACGTGTATGCGAAATTTCATGATGATCGATCAAGTAGTTAAGGCGTGAAAACGTAACAAACAAACTCACATTCGCATTTATAATATTAGTTAGGCTCTGGATGTAATGCGCCCCTGCCTAACCCTCGGGAATAGTGGCACCAGACTATATATTACTGATATATTACATATGATGTGTGTTGTTCTACACACGTGACGTCAGCGGTCACAATGAAGGCCGCGAGGGTCATCCGCACAAGACCGGACTTAGTGAAAGCGAACCATCCGCGACTAACAGTATGCCATACACTGTAATCTGTTACGAACATACGCAAGGTTTCCAATCGATGTTAAAAGTACGCGGAAATAGTTATCCCATTAATCGAGTGCGTCAACCAGTGCACGTTTATAACTTCATGTTACGTATGAGCGAACTTCATATGAAAAAGCCGACTAACCAACGTACAAAATAGAAGGCAATTATGTTATATACAGAAAAAAGCAGATATTATTATGTTATTAGTGCACGCATAGAGAAGACTCGAAAATAACCAATTAGGACGTTTTCTGAAATACTTTTAACATTAACCTAAAGCGGATTGTTCGAGTGATAGCTAATTTAATATAGATATTTCTTTTACGTGCGCTCTTTCTAAATCTATTGAGCTACTAGTTTAAATTATCAAAGCAAATGCTTTTATTCATAACTTAAAAGTACGGGCATCAGATTTTCGTAGTACATTACTATGAAAGTACCATATTATATATTATTGTATAGTATAGTGTGGAGATGTCTCTTAAAAGAGAATAAAAGAGAAGATACACTGATTACATTATGTATCATTATCACATGAGTAGATTATTTTCACTGCTTTGGCATAACATTGCAAACTATTGAGAGTATAAGATTATGAGGTCTCGATTCCCGGGCAGAAGAAAAGGCGATTGATATTTTCTTATAGGAAATGTTTCCTAGCAGCGCAGAATCTATTCAAATGGTGGACGGCAACGACCCATATAATGAAGCAAGCACAAAGCTGGCGAAATTTAGAAGTAGTCATACTTTCCCTACCCTTTCACGAATGTACAGGCTTATGTATGTATTATTTTAAAACAAAAGTTTAAATAAACAACCTGTTGTGATCAGTACATTCTAGACTTTTTTGCATATATCTACACTCAAAAGGTCACAAAAAGTTGCAGGATATAATGTTTAATGCTTCCTATATTTAGCCAATACCGGCTACTTATTTTATATTTTTTGTCAGTTAAAACCACGGAAGTGTCTACCTATATTTGGGTGGAGTACTTAAGTGAATTAAATCCTTTTAATATTAATGTCTTACCGCAGCCCGGTATGTTCCTTTGTGCTGTTGACTATGCATCTCATTTCGATTCATAATGTGATATGATTTTATCTCATGGCATAGAGTTCGCGACTGAGACAAAGGTGTATTAAAAAAAAAAATTAAATGTCCGTACTAGGAGTAATACCTGCGTCACGAGAAATTTTACAATTATTGAAACGAAGAACACCTTGACTCAATTTGAATTTGTGAATCACACAAGTATTTTTTTCGCTCTGCCAGGTAGCTTAGCCAAGTGGCTGAATGTTGTGGCGCATCCACAACATTTAGCCACTTGGCTAAGCGTGTTGCAGAAACCACTTTTTCAATGTATTGCTAAGTTAGGTAACATCTGACTGTGACTAACTGAAGGCTTGCTCAAAAACTCGTCACCATCAATAGTGAGCAACAACGTCGATTCTCTACGGATCATTTGTTGTCATGATATCATACTAAAGAAAGCTTACATAGTTCAGGATACTCGATATAGGAAAATTTAATTGTATATGAACAGCACAGCCAGTCAACTGGACCTAGAGTCTTAAAATTTTGGACGTACGTATGTATGTACACAAGGGTTTTACAAACTTTACTTCCGAATACTTTGTAAACCCAATATATTTAGTATTGTATGTAAATATACATATAATATTTGTAATGGCCCTAGTACTGTTATTAATAAAAGCAGCATTATGAGACTGAAATAGGGATTAGAATAATATAGATATAGTAGAATTGTTTCATGGCTCTATTATGTTACTTTAGCAAATAATTGAAGGGAAATAGGTATAGGATATTAGATAACAATTAGATTACTTTAATACCGAGTAATCCACACACAGACTAAGCCACGTGCGTAAGCTAGTTACTTATGAGTCAATAAATTTAATTCGTAACATCTAAGTTGTTGTAGTAATAAAATGCTTCCTTTTTGTGTTGAGAGTTAAATCTAGAACAATCATTTGGTAAATAATAAATATATATAATTATATTTGCTATTGTTATTATTTCTACTCTGAATTCTATGGTGAATTCACCATTAAATTAGAATAGATACTGGGTCATCATTGCAAACTTCAAGTAAGATATACATAGATAAATGCGTCTTCGATAGAAATTTAAAATACATATACCGAACCAATTTTACTCGAGCAATCGAAGAACACTACAAAAGCAGTTCAAGGTGCAGCTCTCCTTTTCGTTTAAGCTTTCTACTAAAACGATGACTTCCAATACAGTAACAGTTTTCACCAGCAAGATACTTATTTTATAAATAGTTCGCTCACAATTACTTTACATTCCTGGGCAGTCCACGTTTATAACAATTCCGACACCGTTGCATTACCATTGCAAGACGGTTACATCACAAAAGGCCTGTGTGCATTACTGTATCAGAATGAAGATACGTACATATAAGCGCTCTACTTAATATACTTAAATCGTAACAACGATGTATGTAGGTACGTACGTGATAAAATATAACATCGTCCTAAATCCTAACTAATATTATAAATGCGAATGTTGGTTTGTTTGTTAGACTTTCACGCCTTAACTACTCAACCGATCATCATTAAACTTCGCATACACGATCACAGATACCCAGAAAAAGTACTGATTCCAAACGAGCAAAGCCGCGCGTATAAGCTAGAACGATATATTGTTTTTATTGTAAACGAATTTGACTTTCTTCTTGTCTTTTTGTTTTTAGTTAGATCTAAGGATACAATCTCGTAAATGTAAAATACATACACCATTATAATTCCATACATTTAATACATTGATGTATGTATTTTATCGGGATAAAATAACTACAGCCAATGCGTGATTAGAAGAGCAGACCTATTAAACTTTATGTGATCAGATAACCAAAATATAAATCTTTACGGTGGTTAGCAACTTTACTTAGGTATTATTTACACAACAAAATAAAAAGAAATCGTTACCAGAGGCAAAAGACGGTATCCTCGGACTGCAACTAATTACAAAAGTTAATTGTTGTGTTAAACCTAATTACAATAGAAAATTATGTGTCTTTTGGATAACATAATTGTTTCACATTTAGATTTTTCTTACGATCTGTTACGTCTTACCTAACCTGTCTTAGGTAGGTATTGTAATTCAAATAGTTAGTTTATAACATACGATTACGTATGTTATAAATTATTATAATACCTTTATAATTACACATAAATGTTTTAAGCTTTCACCTTAATCTAGGAAAATAAACATTTTTTTTTTTTATATTTTAACTATCTGCGATCGGCCCGAAACCCATAATCAGATTTGTTGTAATTTATGTTATTGATTTTGAGATATGCACATCCAGTGACATGTCTTCTCATATGTAGGTTACTAGACTAGATTGAGGCTAATCGTGGTCTTTTCAGCCGGCAAATACAGTCGCTGGTGTTTAGAAGTGATGAGGCAAGATCGTTTCTGCGTATTCCAAGTCTTTGTTTATACGCCTTGGAATACCTTTCTATTTCTTCTTTTATTATGCACATTTGAAGATATTCATGCACTTCCGTGTTCCGTATAAACCATGGGGCATTGCTCACAGTCTTCAATGCTTTGTTCTGGAAGCGCTGGAGGATTTCTACATTTGAGTGGCTTGCTGATCCCCATAGCTGTATGCCGTATGTCCATACCGGTTTTATGATGCATTTGTATATAAGGAGTTTGTTTTCCAGACTTAGTGATGATTGTCTGCCCAGTAGCCAGTACAAGTCCATGAACTTTTTATTTGACTGTTCCCTTTTCATCTTTATGTGATCTCGCCATGTTAGCCGTCTGTCCAGATGCATACCCAGATATTTAACTGTCGTGTGTTCTGGCAAGACAGCTCCCTCAAGTGTCACAGGTGGGCAGTCTCCTCTTTTTAGTGTAAACGTTATATGCACCGATTTTGCAGGACTAGCTCTTATTCTCCACGCCTTCAGCCATGATCCAATTTTGTTCAGGTGGTTTTGCAGTTTAATTGATGCTATATTAGGATCTTTATTACAGGAGAGGACTGCAGTGTCATCTGCATAAGTTGCAGTTACCAGTTCTTCTGAGATGGGTAGATCAGCGGTATAAATTGTATATAGCACAGGTCCCAGTACAGAACCCTGAGGTACTCCTGCTTCTATTTGACATATGGACGAAAGACAGTCTCCGCACTTGACCTGAAACATTCTGTGTTGTAAGTAGGACTTCAGGAGCATATACGCAGTGTTTGGCAGGTGAAGTTTTAGCTTATACAGCAGACCCTTATGCCACACGCGGTCAAACGCCTGCTGTATATCAAGGAAAACAGCAGAGCAGTACTCTTTCCTCTCTAGTGTCTGCCGTATTGTGTGACCTACTCGATGTATTTGCTCCATCGTTCCATGATGTGCACGAAACCCAAATTGGTGATCTGGTACTATTTTTTGTTCTTGGAGGACTGGAGTTAGGCGCCTAAGTATCAGTTTCTCGAGAACTTTTGACATTAATGGCAGGAGACTTATGGGTCTATATGATGTGACTTCTGTGAGAGGCTTTCCTTGTTTGGCAACCATGTTTATAGTGGACACTTTCCACAGTTGTGGGAAATAATTTAGTCTGAGTATAGCATTAAACAGGATTGTCAAAAGTACTATTCCTTTTTTTGGTAGTTGTTTAAGGACTTCTGATGTTATAAGGTCAAAGCCAGGTGCTTTTTTTGCTTCAAGTGTACTATGGTTCTTCTGACCTCTGATGGTGTAACTAATCTTAATGGTAAAGACATTAGCTGGTACATGTGTAGAACTTCATTGATCTCTTTTTCTGTGTCCATTGGATCTGCTTCATTGGGTTTGAAAACATCTTTTAGGAATCCAGCAAACAATTCTGCATTTTCTGCAGGTTTCCGTGACCAGTTACCATCGGGTCGTCTTAGTGGAGGAATATGTTCTTTCGGCCTTTTTAGTGTTTTGGTCATTTTCCAAAGCGAATAATCCTCTGCTTTGTATGGTGATAAAGTCTTTAACTTGTCCTGCAGGGTGCTATTTTCGTTTTCTCTAAGTGTTTTTTTCAGATCTTTCTGGACTTTGTTGAGTGCTCTTTTATCTTGCTAATTCCTGCTAGTATGCCACTGGCGTCTAAGCCTTCTTTTCAGAGTTATCATCTCCTGTATTTCTAGGGTAGTGTCATGATTCTGTGATTTCGGTTCTACATAGGGAGTTGATAGCCAGGCTGCTTTTTGTATTAGGTTCGTCGTATACCACGTAGCATCCTCTATATTATCTTCCGTTTTAAGGGATATGCACAGTTCAGTATTTTCTTCGATGTAGTCTTGGAAAGCTTGCCAGTCAGTTTTATGATTGTATAAGGTCTCACGTGGTTCTATCAAGATGATTTCAGTGCTTACTGTACATATCACGGGTGTGTGGTCGGAGGAACCATCCAGGCATGATTCCACTTTTGTGTAGAGTCCTGAAACTCCCTTAGTGACAAAAAAGTAAATTAAATCTGGGGTTTTGTTAGGGTCGGTTGGCCAATAGGTTGGTTCTCCTGTTGAGAGTACATTGAGAGTATTACTTTCAATAGTCTTCTTTAGTTCTCGACCTCTTGTCGTCGTTAGTCGGGAACCCCAGAAGGTGTTTTTAGAGTTCCAATCACCACCTGATATATATCTGTTACCAAAAGCGTGGAAAAAGTCAGTGAACATTTGTTCGCTTATTCGATGGCGTAGAGGACAGTATACTGCAGCCATATTCAATGCTCCCAACCAGTCGTCGATTGATATTACAGCGGCCTGTATATGTGTTTGTTTAAAATGAGATAAGACATGGTGTGTTATGTTTTCCCTGATTAATATGGCAACCCCAGCATGTGATGTCCCATCAGGATGGTTGGCATAGTATATATTATATCCTTTGATTTTAACGACTCTTTGGTCGGTCATGTGTGTTTCAGATATTAAAAGAACATCTATTTTGTTGTGATTAATGAATAGTTCGACTTCTTGCTTATTCGGAGTTAGGCCATTTATATTCCATGTAAATAAACATATAAATATCAAATTAAAATTATATAGTAATAGATAAGTTCCTCTTAGAACAAGTTTCGACTCGCGGTCAATTATAAACTAGTAATCATTAAACGCACTTATAAAATATACTTTTAATTGACCAGATTGCATTCCTATAGCCGCGTCCATAACAACGAAGCGAAATGCTTGGTTTATGTGATTTAGCGTCGAGATGCATTATAGTAATCGTCATTTGGATGCTATAATCGTTATTGATTTTATATTATGTATAATGAATCTACAATAGTTGAATATCGACCCAGAAACCATTAACTAAATATTTGTAAAATATTTTGTTGCGAGTTAGTTTGCGAGCACTACAGCACATTTTGTTTATATAATCATACAAATACAAATGATAAAGCTTTAAAAAATTGGTATTAACCCATTCGCTGTTCCGTGACAGACACAATAGAAAATCTATTGTTATGTATCATTTATGTGATTCATCGGGCAGGGAACCTGTTAATAAAAAAATAAATAACTCAAATTTAATTCATAAATGACATATAAAAATACATAAATGAACTCTTCGAGAATTTTAGAGTCATTGTAAACTTTCAAAACTGCTAGTTTTGTGTAACACAATATTGATTTCACTTACGAAGCTTAATATTTATCATACTTCGTATGCGGAAAATAGCTAAGAATAGAAAGGTGTTCATTTAACGCCGTTATGCAACAATGTTTTATTTAAGAAGACACCTACGGAACACTAGTTTGTATTAGGGACAATCTTCGGCAGATTACCTCGACAACAATATCGCACAGACAGGCTAGTCTGTTGAAAAACGGTCACATGACTCCATTCTGCCAATAGCGATATCTTTTATGTCGAGATGTGACAGCTCACTTGTCAACCTAATTATACAAGATTGTCTTTATTTAAGAAGGCACCTTTATAAACAATACCTTGTTATGATTACTGAAAATACTTAAAAAGAATAAGCACAATATTATAATAGATAACATTTCCATGTTATCTATATGACCTTCCTTCATGACCCTATCCTGCCAGTGGCGACTACTTATCTATAAAGATTTGACAGTTTATCTGATCGAATAATGTGTCAGTTCAATGTAGGCTGGCCGCTATTAATACAAATCATTTATTAGGATGTGGGACCATACATCTACTTTGTTCACAAGCTTTTTTCAATTCAATTCAATTTATTTATTTGCGGAACAACGGTGTATATAGATGTCAAATTAACAATATTGATTCTCTTTGCTCTACCTTCTAGGCATGCAAATATCGTAAGTATATGTACAGTATCAAAAAGAAATAATATATATATATGTTAAAATAGACCATGCATTGAGACATTATTATTTAAATATTTAACAAAACATGGCAGAAATGAAAATAGTTAGTAAATAGTAAATAGTCACAATGTAAAATTAAAATACATAATTAGATAATACAAAATAGATAAAGTCAAAAAAAATTAAATTTATATAATGTCAAAATGTAATTTAATGTCAAGTGCACTATATAATTAATATATATGAATAGATTCATTGGCAACAAAAGTCCTATTGAATGAGTGAGTCGGAACTAACTGTCCAATTCATCAATGAATTTGACATTTAAATCCGACCCTAACATGCATTGTAGAGCTATGCTTTTGGATACACAAAACATCTTAAAGCATAATTCAATGGTTTGGGATGATTTGAGTACCATGAATTAAGAATATAAATAATAATGATACCTTGCTAAGGACTAATCATCAATCGCACGTTGTTTATTCTTGAAAACCCTAAATACTAAGCACAGCGCAAGATTATTTGGATACAATCTCTTGTAGGATGAAGCTATTTCCCCAACCGAGTAGATCCAGTATGAGGAAACACTCAGGTTAAAACGTGAATCCTCCCGTATTCTGCCTTGCTAGACACATTGCCATGCGACGCGCGACGCGCGACGTGTTGGCATACAGTAAGTAATTAATAGTGGGTATGTTGTAAAATACAGTGTCGTACTACAAGCACATTTACAGCCGGTTTCTCATCAATTTAATATGTGGTAAATGTCACCGGTGTCACAATTATGCTATATTTATTCGTAACAAATTATTGAAAACCATATATTGTGTCATTATTTGTATATAGGTATGTCATTCAATAAAAAATTAAAAAAATATATTAAAAAATCTATATGTTCTTAGCAAACGGTCAAACGCATGTCAACTGCTGGGATTGCCTAACGGAATTAGCAACATTAAATCAAATCACTTGACATGAGTTTAATTTTGACATGTCATTGATAAGCTGTTCAGAAACCGGGTGCTAATGAGACAAAATGGGAGCAGTGGGAAATATAGCACTCTTAATAAAACAGCGCCTTAACTCGAAATTTGTAAGTTACCTCATTTTTCTCTAATTGTGTGACTATAAATTCTAATATTATATTTGTTTTAAGTAATTGGAATAAAGTTCAAATTTGTAAAATCTAAAATACTCAGATAAATCTCATAATTAGCAAATTAACAGAAAACATACCTCCTTACTTTATAGGTAATGCAAGTACGTACAATCAATCCCGTTTAATATGCAACATTGTATGAGGAACTAAGGTAATTGGTTGAGTATTACGGAGCAATTATACTTTACGTTACCTCGCATAATACAAGAACAAACAGCGAAGAACGTAATTATGACATAATGTTATGAGCAGTACACTTCAAGTACACCTCATATTAATGGCGATGCGTTTCGGTTCTCTAATTATTCTATTACCATTAAGTTTACGCTAAACAATTTTAATTATGATGAATGACATTTTTCTTTTCTTAGTTTGTATTTTTAGAGATCCGTTGTTTGTTTTTTTAGAGGTAAGAATCTGGTAAGGTGATTACTGATTACTATAGGTACGTCTAAAAGATTCACCTCCATTACTTAGAACCTAAAGCAAAGGAGGCGAATTATTAGTGGAAATCGTCTCTGCCATATACATACAAGAACCTATGTTTGCATATTAATATTATTTATAAATTACTAGTTTTCACCCGCTGCTTCGCTCGGTTAGGTTAGGTTAGGTTTGCAACAGTTATTTTTTCTGGATGAAAGGTACCCTATGTCCTATTCTGTACCCCTGACAACGTGTATGCAAAATTTCATGTTGATCGGTTGAGTAGTTAAGGCGTGAAAGCATAACAAACAAACAAACTCATTTTCGCATTTATAATATTAGTTAGGATACACATAATGCAGTATATGCCTGGCTGTGATACAATTGCTAGTACAGAAGACAGGTGATCTTTTACGCAAATTTTCAGTATCCTTAGTCTTAAGTTTTATTTATGCAACTATATAATATAAGGTTCGAATATTAGAACCTGTATTTGGTGCCCACCATTAAAAAAATATGGCTTGAAATATATGATGTAACATTATGAAAATTACTTTATATTCGTTCTCATCGATTAGAAATAGTATTTTATTATAAATATAGGTAAAGCTGAAAGTCTAAGCTATTATCGTTATAGACATCATTAGTGTTAACGACGCTGTTGTAACTCTCACTATATAATTGTAAATTCAGTTAGATATATACTAACATCTACCTACGGCTTCGGTCGCATAAATACCACGGCAAAGGGCAAAAAACCCCATGTGTTAATCCATGTCTTAAAGTATCTGTGTGCCAAATTTCATCTAAATCCGTTCATTGGTTTACGCTTGATTAAGTAACAAACAGTCAGTCAGATATCTTTAAAAAACTTTCACATTCATAATATTAGTAGGAAGTAGAATAACGACAATAGTGAATAATTGTTCGTATTAACAAAATAAATTCATGATATAATAAAAATAAAATAAATTTACACAAAAATCAGTAAACATAAGATTAAATGTATATCAACTGCTGGGATTGGCTGGCTGAATTAGTCAATCAATTTACTTGACATGAGATACATTTTGACACGTCCTCAATTATAATTATTAATTCAGAAATCGTATAAAAGTCAAGATCTGCAATGCAATTGAAAGGTTGTTTCGTTTTCTGTGGCTTTTATTGCAAAGTCATAAATTTATAGGCGCTACTGAAAATCATAATAAAAATAATTCCTTATACAACTTTTCTCTTAAGTATATCAATGCAGATGCCTGAAGAATGCAATAAGAAATGGGTATTTACAAGTTCTTGCAGGCAAATGTGTTACTGATCCACATCAAAAATCCTTCGTCGATACAATGAATTGCTGTGCAATAATTTAAAAGCCTATATCACTAAACTATAAATACTTTATATTTAATACTGAAAATCGACTGCAGAACCTTGGCGGATCAGTGTATTTTCTAAGCAGAATTTTTAAAACAAATTAATTATTAAAACATTTTCGGATACTAATTGGCTTCGTTACGAAATATTTAAGTGGAATATATCCAAAAAGCATAAATGAATTACAAATAGATGCGTGAAATATGATGTTACATCATAGACTATTAAGTCAACCTGACAAGAACCCAGAAAAATCGCGAAAGATTACTGACATCAATACGTCTCACCCACTATTAAAAAATAAATACTGATTAAAGAAATACACAAAGCAAAATC
Source organism: Catocala sponsa (assembly GCA_963564715.1). NCBI lineage: Eukaryota > Metazoa > Arthropoda > Insecta > Lepidoptera > Erebidae > Catocala > Catocala sponsa. The sequence goes on along the minus strand of OY751337.1, from coordinate 16,300,302 downwards.
CTTTCAACCCTCGTAGCGGAAGAATGGCTGGTTTAACGTTTACGTCATCCAATTTAGCCGACCATGACATTAAATAAAAACCTCGACAAAAGAAATGCGTATTGATATAACTGGTCTGAAACCCGAAACAATATAGTTATCTAAGTCTTAGCAAGACTATACAAATAATTTACAGGTCATGACTTACTTAATACTGTTGCAGTCTCATCAATAGTCAATGTTACGAGTACAGTCAAGTGGAAAATACCGTTTTTGTGCTTGTTTACAAAATATCTTCAGTGCTCTGTGACAGAAATGAACCTTTCTTCGTAATCTACGTATTTAATTGCGGCGGAAATAAAAAGGAACGCTTGCTTAGAGGAAGCCTTTAAGCTAGAGGCGGACAAAACAAAAAACATTTCCTTGTTTTAGAAACGTCTGTGCAGTAACTAATATTCTGTCGATTAAGTAGAGTATTTTATGCAGGGTAAGAAAATGCAGGAAGTACTTAGGTATCATAGCTTAGATCCTTTGTTTTCTCATGTACGTTACTAGGTATACGAATTAAATTACTTTACACATTTTATTCCAGGTTTCTTTTAGTTTTTTTTTGCCGTACAACTGCCATCGTTCTGCAATTAGCTTAAAAGCAGTACACGTGAATAGTGCAAAGCCGGTTTATTTTTGGTCGAGCCTTCCGTTTAAAGAAAGGATGTATCACCTTCTTTAGAGCAAGACGTGACGTCATAAGATTTAACAGTTACAGTTATTGATAAACATTAGATAAGGAATAAATGTAACGTTTTGATACTTTTGGTGTAAATAATCTTATTGTATAAAAATGTATTTATTTTATTCTTTTAGTAAGTTTTCTGACAATAAGAATCGACTTTAAAAGTTATTAATATACCTTAAACATTAATTAATTATCTTGTCATAAGCTGCTGCCTCGAAGCTTAGACATATTACTTTTTTCGTTGTTTCTAGTGTCCGACTAATTGTTGAATTAATTAGGAACTATATGTCGCACGGCTGACTTTGGTAATTGTTATTTATTTATTTAGAAAACAACACAAGCTTACAGTGTAACACCAAGGCGCTTATATGTTATGTCAAATAGGATTTTACAGTATTATTACATTAAAATACAAATTAATAATAGGTATACAGAATAATAATAGAATAGGTATTATGTTGTCATTTCATTCAAGTAGATGAGTAAAACAGAAAAGTCACCCAACGTTTGTACAAATACATGAGCGCACCTACATATTAGCTAATGTAGGTATACCTACATAGTCAGCAATGTGACGAAAGTCATTCGACATATATACTATATACCTACGTATTAAACTCTGACTTAGATATAATGATAAAATAGTCGTAATTAAAAATTACTCTTGCGATTTATCCTAAAATGCCTATAGGTATTAAAATGGCAAAACAAACGCCAACAGAAAATATTAACTTCTCCACTTTCGCATTGCATGATATTATGGCGGCAACATATCTCCGGAGCCATGACATCGCCGAACCAGTCAGCTTGTGACCACGGCCGGTATAACCTGATTGAAACGTCAAATCAAACACCAAAAGGTATATGCATGAGTTACGAATTATATATTAATATTAATCTAGATGTTGTCAATAAATTTCTGTTCCTCGGGAACAGTATTTTTTCCTGGATAAAATCGTCTCTATACCCCTGAAAATATGTATGCGATATTTCACGATGATCGGTTGAGTAGTTAAGGCGTGAGAGTATAACAAATAAACTTACATTCACATTTATAATATTAATAAAGTTGTCAATAGACAACCTAAAAAATATTCACGATTAATCAAAAACTATAAGCAATTATTACTTCGACTAAAAATAGATAGTTATTAATTATTCAATACAAATCTCATGTGTCATAAGATCGACTAAAGAATTAAAACCTACTTATCCTACCAGTTTATTTCGCTGCAGTTCGAGAGTAGTGCGCGATGATTATGTTAATGTAATATGTAGCCATATTCATTTTATATAAATTGTTGATGTCCGTTTTAATCGTACACATGGTGTACGATTAAAACGTATATAAATACGTACATTAATCGTTACGAGCTCATGATTGATTAGTGTCTACTTGACAGCTATATTATACAAGAAAGTTTTGTATCCGAGGCAAAATGATGCCATTAATGCAAAATGATTATGAGTGAATTGAGTAGGTGTTTCGTATATCTAAATCTATAATAGATCAACTTTTAATGTGTAGTCACATGTTACCTGAATACCAAATAATTATTGTAAGTCATTTGCTTCAATATTAAATTAAAAAAATTAAATTTCTCAAAAGCCTTTAATAGGTATATTAATCCTGGCATTATTACCTAGTCAGCTGTTCGTTATGAAAATAAAATTTCGCAGTCGTATCAGGCGTTGTATTGACAAACTGCAAATCCGTCTCCCCATTAAAAGACTTTCTTTGTGTTACAACCTCGTACTTTAGAAAGCTCTTATCTTGTAACATCTCTTGCACTAGGTATATTCCCGTATCGCAGAGAACTTTACAAACATTCAAACAACGGACACAAAGACTATCCAGACTACGAACAACTCTTTGTGGATACGCAAATCTTTTCTCCCAGACATCTAACCTACAGTGGCACCTGGCAGTGACCACGCGACCACCTAATCGACGACGCCATTCGAGCAATTTGCTTCTATAGCTATACTTTCCTGTTCCACGTTACAAATGGGATGCCTGTCGGTCATTTAAAAGAGACTAAGCCCCGGATGTTATTACTTATTACACCATGTTTTGTACCAAAGTAATAATATGTTTTGTATAAAACTGTCTGTGTTACTATACAATTATTTTCCAATCATTCTCACAACCCTAAATAAGTACTTACACTTATGCAAGTGAATGTTTAATAAATCATAACATAGCATCGCAACTGTGTTTACATAAGGGCTTAGGTAAAACTGTGTTAGCCACTACTATTACATAGCAAGATTTAAGTCCCAATTAGAAGAGGACTTTAAATATTTTAGTCTGTCAGGCTGAGTCGGCGACTCAGTACTTCAAACGATTCTTTTATTTTTTGGAACGAAGTTCCTTACGGCAGGCTTGGAGGGGATAGGGATTTTGCTGCGCGACCGAACTGAAAAAAATGTGATAGTAAAACCGTAAGAAAAAATCCGTGGAAAAAAGTGCGTGGAATAAAACCGTTAAATGAGACGTGCGCAGGCGCGACAGTCGCATACACAAGCGAGTAGTGTATAATACCTTTCTCTTTCTCCCTCTTTCTTTTCGTTCTCTCATCCATTCTATTCTACATTAGCCGAAGGAACTTCGTTCCTACCTGGTGTCCCACGACACCACATAATTTTTATTTAGAATTGGTACGTAAGGATCTTTACAATTCAAACAATCGGGCACAATCACACAAAAAATAACTTTAAAAAGTTCCTACAAAACTTGGTCCGACTAGATTATCGAACCCAAGATCTAAGCTTGACAGCTGTGCCAATTGACGCTTACAACACAGCAGTCGACAAGTCAAATAATTCAAATTCGTGATTTTGTTCAATTTCATCACAATGACAGCAGAAATTATATTCACAACGTATTGTTTTACTTTTTGGAGATACGAAACCACATATCGTGAGATGTCGACAGTCCAGTAAAAAAAAAACACTAGCGTCGAAATTGCGGTACATTTAAGACACCCACTGCTTCCATTTTATCTTCGTACTACAGATTGCGACAGAACGAGCCAGTATATTATGTAAAATGAATCGTATCGTGCCCTAATTACTACTGGTTAAAAGTTACACTTTAAGCTCTGCAGTGAACGTCTTAAAACTTGCTTTAGCTATAAACTAGCATTTTGTTTGTATTTGTTTGCACATATTAGTAGCGCCGCGTTAGTCCACATTCGTGTGCCTGTGGCCGTATCCAGTAATGTTCTAAAGGACAACAAACAAGTAAGTTTGTTACTCTTTCACGCTTTAACTACTCGATCGATCGTCATGAAATTTTGCAAACACCTTGACAGGCGTATGTACAGAAAAAAATTTAAGCCACAAGCAAAAGCTAATGTATATATGCCAAAAACTATTAGCAGACAATAAATTATTCATCCGTTCTTTGATTCTATTTGTTTGACAAAGTTATATAATTTGAATTCGATTATTTAGGTATGTGTGACCGCAACTTCATTCGCGCCGGCGCATTTTATTAAATACACTTTTTGTCAAACACCATCAATAAACTATACTTGTAAACCACTCTCAGATATTTAAGAGATAAATAAGTAACGGCTAATCAGAAAAACTCTTACCTATAAGCGTTACTCAGTGTTGAGTGACATTTAAATAATAGTTAAATGACAGCGACGGCGACGGGCCGTTGCTTGATAGTTAATCATTTATTAAGGACTTAAGAGCTATTCGGGTGAGTGCTGGCTAAGTTATAATTAGCAATGTTATTATTAGTAAGTGTTAAACCAGGACACAATATATTTATCACAACGCGTGTAGCGTGCATAGACAATGCTCAGACAAAAACCTTTCACTCCTTCAATATATTATGTATATATTCCTGATTTCTTTTACTGCTCCGCTTCGGTGGCGCTGCATTAGTAAATGCAACTGTTCTGTGCATAAGGTCTCGGGTGTCGTTCTTAGGTTAGGTAAAAAGTTATTGGGTTTTTCTTTCATGAAATTTGCAGTAGTAGCTCAAATGCACTGCTATGGTGTTGAAAACCATAGCCAGCGAATTGTGTGTCTCTGCCTATCTCTTCGAAGTATAGGTATGTAAATTTCAGAGAGCCTATTCAAGTAATAAAATCTTTAAAATAGAGTGCCGATCCAGACACACTGTCATAAAAATCACCATTGACCATTTAATTATATCAAATTAAAATTACCGGCAAATGTGAACATAGATTATATTTCAGTTCACATTAGACGTTTCTTAGACTAGATCGGAGCTCTTTTTTAAAAACAGACTTTATTTCGATAATTGGCGCGCTATTTGTATCAATTGAAAACTCAACTCTTGCCCGATACGTCGAATTATAAGAGTAGGTATTGGTAACATTTGCTTTGAAAATATATTTTTTATGGGCTGAGTTATTATTATTTCCATTCCCTTTAAAATAAGGCGGTAAAATCAAATAAACCGTCTACGTTCATCTGAGATGGGTCGATACAAAATATTGTTAAGACCACATAATATAATATTATTTTTCTCCTTGTTATTTAATTTTACAATCATAGTCATATTATTAAATATTTAATTATAAAACACATTTAAAATTTAATATCTATAAGATCCAAGAAGGGTCCAAACTATCGGCGGTTCGGGCTCCAGAAAGAACCTCCTCACGATTCGTATCGTGTCTAGCAATATTATTATCATTATTACAACTCTACAGTACACGCACACAAGGCATCCGTTGTAGTGTATTGTTATCATACTTATCACACCTCTTTATAACCTTCTACCAGCATTATACCTACTTAACAATTATTTCATTGTATTGTGTTTTTAATTAGCTAGATTAAACAAGAGAAAAGTGGCTTTAAATAAAATGTTAAACTTGTATGCATATAAGCAACATCTACTAGTAAATAACTCATTTCATTAATAGACGCAAATCAGCCGCAATGAAATAAGCTTTGTCTGTTTTCTGGACTCCATGGATTAAATAGTTGTAAACTAAATGATAATGAAATGAATGACTGTGTAGTGAAGGAATCCCGCTATACAATATTATATGATAACAGCTTTACATTACAACATAGGTATCTATATAATATAATATAGGTATCCGCCTTTAGATAGCCGGGCAAAAGATTATGCCCTCTACTAAAATCATTTTCCATCTACCATGCTCATTTCCAGACCCCGTGTTGTTATTAAGAATTTCCTTACGACAAATCCTAAAATACTTTGGTTATCTGCCCATCACACCCGAAATCTCACGGTATGTTGTATATACGTTTGCACTAAACGTATGCCGTGAGACCAACAAGACAGTCTAAAAACACTGCTGTTCTAATTGATATTTTACACCTGTATAGCTATTTAAGACAAGGTTATTACTAACTACAGATTACAAATATGCAAAGTATTTATAAAAATATTAAAACGAGGAAAATAAATCATAACAATTTATTAGAAACGTTTATAAAAATTCAGCATTGAATTTATAACGCAACAAAGTTATCGACGTTTTAAACACGTAATAGAGCAGCGTCAATACACAACACTTCTTTTTCAGTAGACATTGACAATGAGAACATTCCAAGCAGCCTTAGTTTTTGTTGTGCGGTTATATTGTGCAACAACGGCCGGCAAAGGAGAACCGCGTCAATTAACTTAAACGCAACAAAGCAAAATAACTGAAGTCCTTAAAGCATGATTCCGCATTTCTACGTTTTCAGGCAATGTCTCATAAATTATGTGCAGCATATTTCTTTAGTTAGGTACTTACGCCATTATACTAGGTATACGTAATTTATTTATGCCATAAAATGTTTTTTTTTATAATATAGTCTTTGGTGTGTCCATTAGGCAAAGACCTTTGCCAGCTGTAGTAATGGTAGAGCTCTACCATAACATTAATTTTATTATTCTTAATCCTCATATTTATGTGATTTCTAGGCATTTTTATCGAAGACCTCTTGGTTTACAGACTCATAAAATGTTAATTAATAAATATTATATAAATTTCTTAACTTTTACTAAAAAGCAAAGAGCTTTACGGCTATTTATAGAATGGTATTATTATTAAATACTGAGCTTAAATATTTTAGGTATGCTTTTTATTTTACGTATCTATAATAACTATTATTAATGATAAACACAATAATAAATGAGTCAGCTTAAAAGGCTAATGTGTATAATAATGATTAGAATAAAATTCAAAGTCTCGTGTAGCTATAAATAAGTGTCATAATTATGTATATAGCAGAAATGAAAAAAAGGATTATGTTAAGCTTAACAAAGTCTGTTAAGTATGATTTTATAATAATAAACTCTATAATTAAATTAATTTTCATTATCTTCCCAAATGTAATTTATTTACTTACCGCATAAAATAAGCACAGATATATCCATTTTGTAATCCATAGTTATTGTTTAATAGTTTATAACCAGTCATTCATACAGTGTTATTTAAAAAAGCACGTAAACATAGACGTAATATTTTCCCGCGTAAAAACGTAACGGCCAAACTCGCGCGTGCGTCCGGCGCGCTTCACGATACGAGTGACCGCATGAGCCAAGGAACGCTCACACCGCCAATTTTTCGACGGCATAAAACCTTCCTACGTATCCATACATATAATTTACGTACATAACAGGGTACAATGCACAGTTATGGTATCTAAAGAAATGAATGTAAACGGATTTTAATATTTAAACGGCATGTATATAAATTACTTATGCGGTTTAAATATTAAAATCCGTTAAAATACTGGAATAAAATCTGCTTCTAGCCATCAAGAGGACAAAATTGCATATACAAATATAGTTAAAAATTTATTCGTATTTCCTTCACGCTTAGCCATTCAACTTGCTTATACATAATTTGTATAGGGATGGCGAACCAATAGCACGCATGCTGGCACGCGACAAAATAATTCGAGCACGCCAGTAATTGACGAATCTATGTTCAACTTGATTGGGAAACGAAACATGTATTTAGTTTCTTTGATAGCATATTTAAGCGACGTTATTATGATTTTATTAAAAATTGGCACGTTAACCAATAAAGATTCGCCATCCCTGGTTGAGTATATTTTAAGCATTTTGTATGCTTAATAAGAACGTAAATAATAAACAAAAAAATACATCTCATGATGCTTCATGGCCGGAGTCGTCCTACTGGACGACTCTCGACATCGTGTCATCGCTTTCAGCTAAAGTATTCATGCCTCTACGTATGCATTGCTTAAAGTTCAGTTACATCATCGTTAACTTTTGAACTTACTGTTAACCTGTCAGAGCCATTTTCAAGCAAAATATCTGTAGTGAACTCTAACATACTGTAAATTATGTTGAGTTTTAACAGTAAACTTACACAGCCCAATAAAACTATTCAATATTTTAGTGCAAACTCAGTAAAATATAAAGTTTTACAATTCTATGCCAATTTTAGTATCTAGGTTTTTTAATTAAATAAGATTAATGATCTGAGTGCCTAGTGCGAATTTGTTTTATGTTAACGCGATCGAAACATTTATGAAGTTCGGCGCTCCGATTGGCCCGCTCCAGGCTCTTAACCAATCAGAGAGCCAAACGCGGTAAACGTTTCGATCGCGTTAACGTAAAAACAATTCGCACTAAGCACCCTGCTCCACACGATATACGATATCAAATGTTCCAGTGCATCAGACATTCTAGAGACATCCTAATCCTAACTAATATTATAAAAGCGAAAATGAGTTTGTTTGTTTGTTACCTTTTCACGCCTAAACCACTGAACCGATCATCCTGAAATTTTGCATATACGTTGTCAAGTGTACAGAAACGGACATAGGCTACCTTTCATCCCGGAAAAAATTACTGTTCCCGGGGAAAACAACAAAAACGTTCTTATTATAATAGATGGCGCCGTGTCTTTCTAATTATGATTGAATTATATTATTACAAGCAGAGTACAAACCGAATTGATTGTCAAATTCTAAATTAACGCGAGCGAATCTGCGGGCAAAAGCTAGTAATAAATAAAAGTTTATTTAACACAGTCATACGATCCGTTTAAATGGATTTTGGTAATCATTCGGAACAAGGCCTGTTTTAACATAAAGTTATATGTTGTGCCGACATAATAAATTCTAGGACATATGCGCTAAAGTAGATATTAGAAATATTTATTTATTTATTTAGGCTTACCAACAACTACTTATACTAATACACTTTTCTTTTACATAATTAATAACTACATAATAGTATAGTAGCCTTTTACAGGCAAGCACAGCGTGCACAAGTTTTGTAAAGTTAATAAAGCGAAATTTATAAAATTAATTTATAAACAATATGTATGTAAATAATTATTTAAGCAATATATAAATAAGAACTATAAAATTAATATGCAATCTAATAATATATTATATAACACTAAATATTAAATATTAGGTATACAGCAAATTTAGAGTTTACAACACACTGATAATATTTTTACGGAATAATTGTACGGAATAAATATTGATTCATTAACTTAAGATTTTCGTTGCAAAGTAAATATATTATATAAAATAATCTTCACATTTTCTGTGTTGTAACATAGTCAATAAAAACTGAAACACCCATACCAAGTAAACAAACTTTTATGCTGTACTTATTAAACCACTATAATTTTTTACATTCAGTTACTGAACACTGTTTAAAAACTGTAAAAGATGCTCTGTATTGAAGTTCAGTGCTGAGAAGCCATTCGCAGCCTTGATCGTTATGCACCATCACGCAGTAGAACTGCAAGTATGTTTCACGGCACAGTACACATAAAAGCAGAATCTCAACTCGGGCATTTTTCGATTTAACTGTCTACAATCCTACTATCTATCAGCGCGTTAAGGCTATCACTTGACAGATAAAAAAAGGGACCAATTATATTATCACTGCCACTGCGTCGAGTGCTGTGGGTTCGAATCCCATACGGGCAAACTTTGTGTGACCCTCAAATTATTGTTCTGAGTCTAGGTGTTCTTTGTGTCTGTTATTTCAATATTTGTAAAGTCCCCCGCGACACAGGATTTATTCTTAGCACAGGAGTTGTCTTCTTTAATAAAAAAAAAACCTTGTCTAATCAGAATTATTACACAATAAATAGTAAATTAAACAATTTTATCGATAAAAATGTGTCTTTAATAAAACATATTTCTACGAACAAAGTATAGTTATAAAAGGTACAGTATGATAGGTACCCACCTATTCTTACGGTACCTCACACAAATGATTACATATCGGCTGAATAAATAAATCTAAACTCGACTACCTACCTTCATTGCATAGCAGCTTGTCAGCTGCAAAAGTTCGCTATGACGTTAGGTAGGTTACCTACTCAAATCGTCAAGTATCCGTTTGAATAAACATTTGTTTTGAATCAGGTTCTGAGCTGCCGTATTATCATGAATAAGGCAGTGTTGGGCTAAATCGACCGAACGATGACCTACTGAAATCGTCAAATATAGGTTATAATGCCTGGCAAATAAGATAAACCTGTGAGTGCGTCGATTATAATATTTATATGCAATTGGTTTACTATTGTGCACCTTGATCACGACTTACCAAGTGACTTCAATGACATACTCCAACGGACCGTGCTCTAGTCGCCTCATTAGTTCAAATTCAACATGTAGTTATTAACGATTTGTTTATATCCGTTAATTAAATAAAGTGATGGGTATTTCTACTTACGAAGTACTTAGGAAATTTATAACAAAACAATGTATTTATATTTACTATTATGTATATTGCAAATAAACATTGTGATGAATCAGAATCAGACAAGGTATCGTATCTGTTTTGCCTTTACTGGTAGGTTAGGGTGGAACTTTAAAGGTGCCAGCAGGATTCTTAGCTCTGACTTGCCTTGGTCAGCAGAATTGTATTATATTTTTGTCTAACGAGGACCCCTTTTCATGAGACCGGTAATGGTACACACCGGTATTTATCTCTGCTGCCTTTAGGGCTCCCGAAGCCCATCTAGTGAGTCGGCGTATCACCATCTGCCCATCCGAATTGATGCTATTACAGTATTATGGCAGGCGCCGTGTTCTGTCCATTGATAGGTACTATTAAACGGATCCATTAAATACTAATACATCTTCATATACCAGATTTATTAGTTTACATTTGTATGTAGCAATAGTTCTGCATATGCCGCAGCTAGCCCGTCGGTACTTATCGCACCTGCTGCGGCCACTATCTCAGTGGTTATCCTATTCCATTTTAGATGCTGAATTTTTAAATACAAAGAAGCTTGTTGTTAAACGTATATTATTATGTATCACTGAAGGGTAAGGCAATCGTGTTGACTATGCACATTGACCGCACAGCACATTAACCTATTACTTATTGATTACCGTTCACAGTCACACACTGTGTGCTGTTACAGAGAATGTTCTGGCAGATAATCCCAATTCTTAGTCCCATGACGAACACTCATGATTGGCAGTAAACGTACACACAAAGTTATGTCAATATAGTTACTGTATCAACATTCCGTCATAAAAAGACAACTATATGAAGTTAAGTAATATTTTATTATAATATCTACTAGGCATACGACTAGTCATTAGCATTGTTACCCTACGAAACAGCGAAAAACTGCAGCGTGACCAAGAAAGATTTCCCACGGCTGGCACATTTAACAAGTTGGCAATTCATATCGACGACCCTTGCCTATGAATCGACATTGTATGGAACAATGCTATTATAGTAATTATTATGTTCTTATGACAATACAACTTTACAAACGTGTACCTATGTGTGATAGTTACTTCTCGTTTAAAAACTTGTGGTCAAGGATTTTTGTATGAACAGTTACGAAGCAATTGATTCCATGCTTGATACCTTTTTGGCGCTTATAGCCAGTTTTTGTTAAAATACAGTGTAAAGTCACACGAGTCAAAATTTGAATAACGAAATAATTCGGTATAAAAGGTTTATTTTATGCTACATGCATTAGGCATAATCTTACAATATTATACTTTGTTAAACTTCGTTCCTTTAGACCCGTTGCTCACTCCAGAGGACGGCATGACAAGAGATTTTTAGCTAACGAACATATTATTATGGTGTATTTTTATATGTGATAAGTTGATAACGGTAAATACTTTTCGTAGTTGATAACGGTAAATCCGATAAGTTTCGATTCTTGGGTTTAGAATTAATAGCAACACAGTCCTAAATCCATAGGCCTAGGTATGACTTGGCACAGTGAGGCTCGGTATACGTTTAGTCCGAACGCTTGGCCGCGTAATTTCATCTTTTTTTTGTTTTCTATATACCAGAATTATACCAGCTTACTGGGATTAAATATAGACACCAATATAAACTGGAAATCACATGTACAAAAAATTAAATCTAAGTTATCAACATTTTGCTACGCTCTCCGGGAAGTTAAAAAGACCACTGATATAAAAACCGCTCTAGTCACCTACTATGCCTATGCATCCTCGTGGCTAAAGTACGGTTACACCCTATGGGATAACAGCACCGATGCTCCTTCGCTGCTAATTATGCAAAAAAAGTTAATAAGAACAATAGGAAACATAGATAACACAGAAAGTTGTAAACCTCATTTCCGAAAACTAAAAATACTTACCGTTCCTTGTATGTATATTCTCGAAACATGTGAATTTGTCAGACAACACAGACATTATTACACAAGAAGGGAAGATTTAAATACAAAATATACACTAAGATACAAAAATAGGCTAAACTTACCAACGTTCACATTACTAATGCATGCATCAAGTCCTTACGTTATGTCCATAAAAATATATAATAAATAATCAAATAATATTAAAAATGAAGACAAATTCTGCACGTTTATCAACAAATTAAAAGACTTTAATACAAAAATGTTACTATGATATAAGCGAATATTGAAACGATAAATTTTAATAATTTAAATTATGTAAGTAGGTACATTTTAGAAAATAACTTTAATACTTACTTTATAATAAATTAATAATAACTATAATAGATAAATAATACGTGAGTAATTAAATAAATATCTACTAAGCTCTAAAATTTATTTCAATATGATATAAGATAATAGAATGTTCGTTCTTCTCTCCTAATTTTGTCGTGCCCGACGGGGTCCATAATAGTTCTCTCTACATTTATAAGACCTGTATATACATTATGGAGTGCAATAAACGAATTGAATTGAATTGAAATATTTGTTAACTATATTTCTTATTACTCCACCAATATAATAATACAAACAGGTCTGATCTTAGATAATAATATTAGCACGGGTTATGATCTGAATTGCTACTGCTTCTCTGTTAAGAAAGGCCATAGGTAGTCCACTTCGCTCGTCGAGTGTAGTGTTGCAGACTTTATATATGTTTGAGAACATTATTGAGAACTTTCAGACATACAGATTTCCTAATGATGTTTTCCGTCACCGCTAAATACACGTTACGTATTTTAAACATACGCAGGTAACTTCTAAAACTCATAGATGTATGCGCTGGAAATAAATTTGAGATCCTTGCGTATACGTCGAAAGGAAGGTGCCAAGGAAAACACGAGGTTATTGTTTCTCCTACAAGATTAAAATCGTTGTAAACTTTAACAAATCTACATAGAAGTCGGTTACATAGATGTTACAGCGGTGGGACTGCGTGTGTGATTAGTCACAAAAAACGAAACTATATTAATGCAAAAACATTCTTTAAAAACGTATTGCACCACAAACAGCATCTTGAAAACAAATTACATCATACTTAGTTAAGTATGATGTAATTTGTTTTCAAGAAAATAATCTTGTAAAAAAGGGGGACGCCTGTATGCTAGTTAGCATACAGGCGTCCCCCTTTTTTACAAGATTAGTTTTAACCATCTTAACGTGTTCAATTTCATGTGGTAGTATCATCAATATAATTAAATGTAGGCCACACGCTTATTTAAAACTACATTACTTCATCTTTACGCATATATAAATAGGCAGCCTGTGTTTTTTTTTCTGGCCTTCATACCGACAACAACGAAATACGCAAATTAACACTTCATTATGAAGTAACAAGTCATTCATGCACGGAGACGATCTGATACAGACTGGCGAAACATATTCATACAAATTGAGGATCTATGGGTGATTGCACTCAATTAGGTTTCTTCATCCCAACTTTTTTACTCCTAATTATGTTGGGAGCTGTCTTGTCTAACGAGCAATGAAATTCAAAAATACGAGACTGTAGCCACGGATTTTGAATACCAATGATAGCTACTCCATTATCGACCTATTTGATTTAATGTGAAACTAAATACAACATTATTAGTAAAGAAAAATAATCGATTGCCAATTCGATGTATTAAGTAGGCATATCATCGATGACTAGTTTTTTTATTATATTAAATAGTAAGTATAAGACAAAGACGAAAGGTAAAAATTTTACAAGAAATGAATATTTTTAATCAATAACTATATGAACCTGCTGAAGACCAATAACAACTGCATGCATATTATGGTACAAAAAATCAAAACCTATAAGGGATAGCTCGAAAAGCTACCTAAAATTATACGAAAATGGTTTTCTATTTTATCGTATGATAAACTATCTGAAAGATAGTCTAAATTGATTTACAGATTGAGCATAACCTCTTCAGAGCGATCGATGGCAGCCGCTCTATAAGTACAATTTAGTAAGTTAACAATATTTTAAACTTAGACCAGATGACAGATTATTTAACCCATCAATTGTCGAGTGGACATACGACTGTCAGCAAAAATGAGACATCAAAAGAAAAAAACGACATACGTATGTCCGCTGCACACTTGACTCGTTAATAAGTCAAGTGTCGAGCGGACATACATTTGTCCGTTTGTGTATCGTTTGCACAATTAATTTTTAATTATTTTTTACGTATTTCCCCTAGACGTTCAAGAAGTTAATGCACTGACTCTTCACTTGAAACAGCTGAAATTCTCTGCAATAATCCAGACAGGTAACAACTAACTTTACCGACTTCATTTCAGTCGTATAAAGGACTGAATAAAGAACTAAATTGCATGGTCTATGTCAGTAACATTGGTTCTTCTACGGATTTTCTCGTTCCGGCTTTTATTCGGCAGCAAATTCAACTTACATTGATCGTATAGAAACTCGTATTCTGCAGTGTTATTAACCTCCGTCATTTTTTATTGGACTTTAGATACAGTCCTACGTATATATTTATTTTAGCTATCAGAGCACATGCCTGATGTGAGTAACAAAAAATGGACATAAGAATAACATTTTATTTATTTTATTTGTTTTAAATATGTTATTTTCACAAATGTCGTAAATTGCTTGCCATCTATCTATATAATTATAATATCAAGGTAATAATAGTTTCAAGACATTTAAAGACCCATCGAACCTATACTATAGGTAAACTAGCCGATCGTTATCTATATTTTTGATATTAATGTACCGTATCTCCGCGAATGGTTAGATAGAGGCGTTCCAATATTTCACGAACTATGAAGGTATGTCCTATGTACGTAAATCCGATCACGCCAATAATAAAAAATATTGCCATCTATTAGGCATAGCTGAAGTCTACCTATAGGATGATTCTAAATAACTTAGGTACTACCTATATCCTTACCAAAAATATGAAATTATTATCAAATTAAAATAAATAAACTTTTATCTTTTATGTACTGTCTTAGTTATATAATGTATGGCAGAGATCTAATCATGTATGAGTCAATAAGTTGTTGGAATTGTATTTTATAAAAAATGTTGCATATCTGTAGATTGTTATGCCATCTTAAGATTATATATTTATATACATACTTTACAATATATTTACAGGACATCCCAAAATTATATTAGAAACCATATCTGATATGTAACCAAGACATAATTATAATTTTACGGAAAATTACAGCTTTGCAAAATATTTTCATTCGGAGTTTCAATAATCAATAAAATTAGGCCACGCATTTCTCTCTTCAATAAAATGGAGTTATATCAGTCTGTTTATGCTACTGTCAGTTTTTTGGTACAACTACGGGTCTAATGTCTGTGGTCTGTAATACTAGTGAGTTGATACCGTCTCGTCTGACTGACTCTTTAAGAATAAGATTTAAAAAGTTAGATATATTAAATATTTATGTAATATTATATGTAACAGATAATAGTGTCAAGCTATCCTGTCATAATCAGAATTCACATATCATGCCTAGAACGAGAAATGTCTCCAAAATACTAGGTATTTTACCAGCAATCAAAAAACCAAAAAAGTTGCAATATAATATATTATAGTATAGTCTGTTTAAGTTAAACACGTTTTTGCGATATCAAGTGCATGAAGATGACTTGCATTATATTTTTCTGCATCGTCACGTCGTTGATAGATGCACCTCGCGTCAAAAGAGATATTATGCTTATAGAACTTACAGCAAAAGTGTAAAGTCATTCACTAATGAAAATCTAAGAAGGTAGTTTTAGTTTTGGGTTACCGTATGTAATTATTTACCAATCATAATCAAACTTATAATACCTCAGTAATAAAAAGAACTCTTACCAACAGTTTCATTAGTAGGTATTATTATCTCTAAGCTGCTTTTTTGCGTTCATTGCAACGTAGCGTTTTTAAAAACATCACGTAAATGTTTTATTACGGTCTAATTAATCCATTGCATTGCTGTTGACCTACACGAGTTCAACAGACAACTAAATTACTCAGTAACTAGCTGTTACCTGCGACTTCGTCCGCGTAGATTTTAACTAAAAAGTGTTCGTCTCCGCAGAAAACCTATATTTTTTCTAAAATCAAAATAGCCTAAGTTACTCCTTATAACATCAGCTATCTGCCAGTGAAAGTCCCGTCAAAATCAGTTCAGCCGTTTCGGAGATTAGCCGCAACAAACAGACAGACAGACAAAAAAATTTAAAATTGATGTTTTCGTATAGGTACCTTATATATTTTCATATGCATTAGATAAAAAGCTGTTATTTTGACATTATAAACAGACACTTCAATATTATTTATTTGTATATAGGGTATAGATTTCTATTTCTTTTCTGTATTGTTATTAATTTAAGTAATGCAACTGTATTTTTATTTTATACCTTAGATACACAACGTTTATTAATAGGATACATTTTTCATTATATACTGACAAAATTATGTTCATTAACAGTACATAGATTTGTTTAAGCTAAGTTCGTGAGCGAAAATTGCCCTAAAACTGAAGTCGTATGGTCAATCGATATCATGTCGTGCTGGTATCGATGGTAACCGGTACGATAATATAATAATAATAATATTCTACCACATATACACAACACCATCTAGCCCAAACTAAGCAGAGCTTGTACTATGGGTACTAGACAATGAATAACCATACATATATACTTATTTTTTATAAATACATACATATTATACATAGAAACACCCAGACCAAGACCGTTTGTCTTGGTCTGGGTGTTTCTATGTATACAATACAATGGATACAATGGATAAACATACATATTATATACTTTTTTTTTTTGTAAATATAAACATATTATACATAGAAACACCCAGACCAAGACAAACATCCATGTTCATGCACACAAATGTTTGACTTGTGCGGGAATCGCACCCGCGACCTCAGGCGTGACAGTCGGTTACACTAACCACTACGCCATCGAGGCCGACATATATATACGATTAAAAAGAGTGATTTTACAATCACTCTTTTTAATCGTACTTACGTTGTCGTCTCAAACGATGCCACAGTGCATAGCTCTTTATTACAACACACATAAGGTCGCAAAATCACTCCTAAAATTCATAGGAAGGCTTAATCCTGCTTATAAGCGATTGTCGACTATTCTCAACGGACGTCTTTCTACCTTAGTATCTATAACAGCTGATTGACTCTATATGTTTATGAATGTATCTATCAAATCAAATCAAAATCAAAAATAAATTTATTCAAATTAGGTTACAAGGTAACACTTATGAATGTCAAAGTTACACTAATTTTTTTCTGTGAATTTACATTTACTGCCACGTTCAGCAAAGCAAGGGTGTAGGGCTCATGAGAAGAACGGGCAAGAAACTCATGTCCACTCTTTTTAATCGCCAAGTTTACAATAAACTTTCGTTTACAAATCATAACTGTAAGGCGCTGCAACCATTTCTCCGTGAATTACTACTGAACATACTCAAGCATTTAATAAAACTAGCGGTAGCCTAGTGCTCGAAATTCGACCAAAGTCTGCCTGTAAGATATTGCTGATATAATAATATGTCATTATATATTGACATATGTAACCATAGTTACGCGCTTCGACTGCGTATGTCAAATGCCTGGTTGTGTGCGTGTAGTGTATTTTAATTAATTTAATGTATTTTCACGCATAATTTAAAAAACAATATTAGCATTCGTCACTTCTTCTCTGTATGAACTATAAGTGTGCGAAATTTCATACTCCTCCGTCCGCCCAATTTTCGTAAAAATTGATCCAAAGTTTTCGCTTCACGTATTAATATATAGATTTGATGGTAGCCTCTAAAGTGGTAGTATGGTAAACAGGAGCATCTTGCAATATATGTATATTGTAATATATGCATATCTTGCAATGTTTATAACTAGAACATCATAAGCTAGTATTCAGCATAGATTTTATTATTTTAATTATAATATAATATCTGAACCTATACATTACATTAATAAAGTTATGTAATTAAAATCCTGTGTTCCTGTTTTATTTCTTTAATGTTACTAGAGTACAAATATATTTACATAATCATGTAGAAAAGGAAGAACTATTTGTTAGTTTACTTTGAAAGCATAATAATATTAGTATACATTATAACAGGACGCATTATCACAGTGAGATGTATTTAGAACTATTTGAATTGGTACACAAGATTGTAGTAAATCTATCTAATATCTAAATGTTATACTTTACATACACTAAAAGATAAATAAAAAGACCTGCTGTGCAAATCTGCTGAATCTCACTACCGTTCTGACATTCGAATCCGCTGTTATAATTTGAGTTTGTCTACAGTAACCTAAGGTAATTGGCGAAACGACAATGGGTGCGAGATGAGTTTTATAGCAGAATAACGCAGCAGGAATCCTAATTCTGCATTCATTTTGCGGATCTCTATTTTTATGATTTAATATGTACAATCCCGTATAATGTATAATTTAAATATGCATAAATGTTACCTGAGTAAACTTCTGTTCTTATTATATCTACATATATTTTAACAATATTAGGTAATTATTGCTATTGCTTCTGTTTATTTCATAAATAAATAAAACAAAAATAAGGTCTTGAGAGCTATCGAGAATAAATGGTTTTCTATCTTAGTAATTGTTTCTAGTTAATGATAATTGTAACGCGTACCTATATCTAGCACAGAAATACCCTTAGGCCGGGACTCCACCAAAGCAGAGATGTGTGCGGTGTGCTGTGTGCTGTGCGAGAAGAAATGTTTTTCAGCTCGGGGGACTCCACCAAAGCGAAGACGTGTGCGGTGTGCTGTGTGCTGTGCGAGAAGAAATGTTTTTCAGCTCGTGGGACTCCACCAAAGCGGAGATGTGTGCGGTGTGCTGTGTGCTGTGCGAGAAGAAATGTTTTCCAGCTCGGGGGACTCCACCAAAGCGGAGATGTGTGCGGTGTGCTGTGCGAGAAGAAATGTTTTCCAGCTCGGGGGACTCCACCAAAGCGGAGATGTGTGCGGTGTGCTGTGTGCTGTGCGAGAAGAAATGTTTTTCAGCTCGTGGGACTCCACCAAAGCGGAGATGTGTGCGGTGTGCTGTGTGCTGTGCGAGAAGAAATGTTTTCCAGCTCGGGGGACTCCACCAAAGCGGAGATGTGTGCGGTGTGCTGTGCGAGAAGAAATGTTTTCCAGCTCGGGGGACTCCACCAAAGCGGAGATGTGTGCGGTGTGCTGTGTGCTGTGCGAGAAGAAATGTTTTTCAGCTCGGGGGACTCCACCAAAGCGGAGATGTGTGCGGTGTGCTGTGTGCTGTGCGAGAAGAAATGTTTTTCAGCTCGGGGGACTCCACCAAAGCGGAGATGTGTGCGGTGTGCTGTGTGCTGTGCGAGAAGAGATGTTTTTCAGCTCAGGTGCGAGGCGTTGAGTGACATCGCTCACTGCACGCCGCTGACATCTCTCGTCTCCACTACGCGTCGTCCGCGCACAGCTCACATCTGCGCTTCCATCGCGCCATACAAATATTACACATCTCCGCACAGCGAACTCCACTGAAGCTGAGCGGAGAGGAGATGTGTCAATAACACAATTCTATTGGTTGTTTAGAAAACATCTCCTCTCCGCTCGTCTCGTCTCCGCTTTGGTGGAGTCCCGGCCTTAAGAGGGTAGGCAGTGGTTTCTAATGACAAGTTAAGAGTTGCCAGACGTATGTGAACTATAAATTAACACGTTTCTAAATTTATTGTCATAACGTGTTCTACCAAATCACTTTTTTCTTTTTTTATGAATGGACTTGAGCCACCATATGTCATGTTCATATTTTATTGCAGTTTCTTATTTTATTAATGCATTATTGCACCATGCCATTGCAGTGGGCAACACACACCAGGTGACGCTACGTATTTAGTTATAAGACAACAAATTACTACATAAATTATATTATCAATTGCAAATAGCTTTCTAATCTCTTTATTCACTCATATTATGTCTCACTCATCTTAAGTAAATTTGTTGTTTTTATTCATGTACTATGGCTAATTAGTTATTACCACATACGGCTAATGTAGGAAGGCCGTGGGAGATGCAATGTAATAGTGGCTCAAATACCTTTATATCTCAACTAACTTCTACAATTATAAAACTGGTAAAAATTATCTGTTGTTTAAAATGAAACGATGAACTAAATTAGTGTTAAAGGTGCTCAAATTTAACAAGATAAAGATTTTCACAACAAAACTTAATCGTTTTCAGTTCACAACACAATCTGAAAATGATTAAGTGTCGTAATAGAATCTAGTAACTTTTACATACAATATCTGGCAACTCCAAATTACTACTATTAAGTTATATATTCCATGCAAAAATATTATAGAATGAATCTGTAATAAATTCAAGACGAATATAAAACATTGAAAATTATCATATTTTTATCCAATTAAACTTTTGAAAATAAACTTTTGTTTTGTGTCCCATTGCGTGGCTGAGGCGACCAGACAGTAAGTTTTCACTTATGCCTGACATTCCAATTGACAGATAAAATCTATAGTTTCGGCTGGCTAACAATATAATATTGTAATATACATATGTAAAATTTCTGCACGGAATATAAAAAACTTGAAATAAGTTAAATAATTATTTACAAAAATATTTCATCAACAAGTTTTTTGTCTATCAGCCTGTGAGGCTTTGGTCTGTTCTGCTTCCTCCGCCGACGGTACAGCCGAGCATTCAGTGGGTAGAGTGCGGGGGATAGGGCACATCGGACGTTGAACCACCAGTCACACGATGCTACTCCTTGAGAGAACACCGTACCGTTGGGGCACAGGAACGATGCTTGACGGCCGTCGATGTCACAGTAGTGCCATGCTGGAAAAAAATAAAAGCAACATAAATGGATTGATCTTAATAAAAGGTCGCCTCACCATTGCCACTACTTATGATTTCGATCCCAACACAGGACAAAAATTAGTGTGATCCATAAATTGTTGTTTCGAGTCTGGGTGTGTTTGTGTCCGTTGTTTGAATGTTTAAAAGTCACAAAAGGACATGGTTTATTACCAGTGCGGTAGTTATTATATCTAATACTAGCTTTTGCTCGCGGCTTCGCTCGCGTTAATTTAGAATTTGACAATCAATTCGGGTCGTACTCGTCCAGAAATGAGAAAATTTTCCTACAAACTTTATCCCCCCTTCCGCCCCTTTAGGGGAGAGTTTTATCCATTTCACCTACACAGATATTTTTCAATTGTAATCGAAAACTCATGTACCAATTTTCATACTGCTATGTCCAGAAATGAGAAAATTTCGTTACAAACTTTACCCCCTCCCCCCCTTTTTCACCCCATTAGAGGTGGAATTTCAAAAAATCCTTTCTTAATACACCCCTACAAATTAAAACACACATGCTCACCAAATTTCAAGTTCCTACGACCAGCGGTTTAGGCTGTTCGTTGTCTCTAAGTCAGTCAGTCAGGACATCTTCCTTTATATATATAGATAATATATAAATATATTTTGAAAAAATATTGTTACCATAACTAGCAGCAAAAGAAATATATATTTAGGTTTGATAATACGGGGCTATATTACGTTAAAATGAAGCCTACAACTCGCAAGAAAAATTTGATATAAATATGATTGTAACAAACACATCGTCGCACTTCATATCAGGATATACCAACTCCGTCGCTGTGGCTTTAGACGTATGCTACGAATAAAAGGCCGAAATCGTTCTGAGCAAATTTCCTTTTTTGTGATTGTGCCAAATTAACTTATAATACCTTGCTCTACTGATCTTTTATTATCTTTTTATTGTTGTGCTCTGTTATGGACGCTATAGCTAACTACTGGACTATTGTTAAAGGTATATTTTATTTATGAATATAACAAATTCTGTTCTTTATTTTCTAACTTTGTTATAGAGATGAACTTATAACATCGGCAGAAAGTAATAACTTAAATTTAAATTATTATCCAACACCTCCTGTATGTATCTCTTTATTAAATTCCTTGCGGGTTCTAAGACAGTCGAAACTCGGCGCTTTCCATGATCACACGGTGGTGATGAACTTGGTAAAACAAGTGTTATAGAGGTAGTAGAGCAGGTATGATTAATTTAAAAAAATGCCATTTTTGTATCAGTTAAATAATTTCAATGAAGCTCTTCTTGATATGATGACTAATAAACTGCTGCGCATTATTATAAACATAATTATATATTTTAATTAACTGCAAATTGTAAATTTAACTTTAAATAGTTATTGATAAACTACACATGTTTGCTTTATTTATTTTGACATTTTAGATCGGGAAGTGATTCGAACTATATTAGGCAAATTAATAGAATTACAAATGATTTATTGTCTCATTAAACATTAATTAACTAGCGGATACAGACAGCTATATTTTTTCCGTTCATTAATATATGTTTTCCGTTATTACAACATACGTATTAGTCATATACGATTCTCAATTCATATGTAGAGCGACCCAACTGTTACAAAAACGAATCTAGCCTTCTTTAAAAACACGTGTTAGGACCCTTAGTAGAGCTTCTTAAAGGATCGCTTTGCTGTCAATAAGATAACCAACCAGATTTTCTTCCCTCCTTTGTGGCATCGTAGCGGATCCTACTTTTTCTGGGTTGAGATCGATTTATACCTTTGGCGCAAACGTCCGCGGCCTGCAATTACGGCGTGACATCAGGCGAACCGTATGTTTACCACTTTATTGATGTAAAAACTTATATTTAGAATAGATCTACCATAAAGCATTATTCAAATACTTTTTACTGGGTAGGTATCATTTTTTTATAATATTTACACCGATCTCAATCTGTACAATACGTATATATAATAAATACCTATGATTTATATTTGTATATAATGTTTTAAAGAAGGACTGGCTATTTTGTTTAAATTTAAGCGCATATGTATAACAACCGTGTTCGATTCCCTATCACAAGATTAATTCAAACTGAGAGTAAATTTTCTGTAAGAACACGGATTCTGCAACTGAATTGAACTTCATCATTATTGTCATCGTTGTAGACCTAGATACCATGCATACTCGTCTTAACACATAGCAGCTAAAGCTAAATGAGTTGGAGAGACCTCCGCTAAATCCTTTAAGAATACAGTAGGATAATAATATGCTATGTTTGTATTAAAGCGTTTTACTGTATAGCTTCCGATGTTAATTAATTAATGAACTTTATGGCTTCATTACTGACTTAAAATACCTACTAGTGACTAATAATGTTAAACGGTATCCTTCGTAATTCGTTAATGCTCCTAAACACTACTAAGCAAGCTATCATCATTAATTATCTTATCTGATTTGATATTATGCGTATATACTCATATATGTAATACATTATTGAGTAGCGAAATACAAAGGTATTAAAACCGAAATAAAACCTGTCTCATAAATCGTACGATATTTCATACTGTTTTTATTTATTGCTCAAGTGTGTTAAGTAATTGTAAAATATGCAACAGTGTATATTTCGCGATGAATTGCGATGACGTGC
This sequence comes from Catocala sponsa, assembly GCA_963564715.1. Classification (NCBI taxonomy): domain Eukaryota; kingdom Metazoa; phylum Arthropoda; class Insecta; order Lepidoptera; family Erebidae; genus Catocala; species Catocala sponsa. The sequence goes on along the minus strand of OY751337.1, from coordinate 16,276,386 downwards.
GTTTCATACCAGATCAGTCTGATTTCCGTTTAATTTTTGTATTAACTTTACGTAATGCAGGTAACTGCCTCCATGGCGCAGCGGTAGTAAATGCGACTGTTATGCATGAGGTCCCAGATTCGAATCCCGGGTTGAGTCAGCAAAAAGTTATTAATCTTAATAGCAGCTCGGAGTTAGGAAACCGTGGCGGTGTTAAGGCACCCCCTGGATTCTGACAGCACATAAAGCCGTTGGTCCTGCTCCTGACCCTTTCTGTTCGTTTCGGTTTATCGCCCCATTATACGATGGGAGAGAGAGAACGGAGTGTGTTTGTGTTTGCGCACACACTTGTGCACTATAATATTGCCTGCGCAGATGGCCAGTCTCCGTTAAGATCAGCTGCTGCGACCGAAATTCGGTCTGGAGGACATTATTATTAATGCAGTCAATGAACACGTAATACACTCTACTCAACGATCCTTCATTAGGTTTCCTCCCAAATCATCCAAAAGAGCTTCTTTATAGAATACAAAACGACTCAATGACTGTGTATTACGATAGTATGTGTATTATTATAATTTTAAAGAGGCATGTTGCCACAGTCATGTGTTATATGTGCCGTTTATAAAAGAAGAGTACGTAGTCGCGGTCACAGCAGTCAATAACAGTCAGAATTATCTATAGAATATAGTTATCCCTTTGAATCGCGGAGGTCAGTTAGTTACAACAGACACTTACCTATTGTCCTAATTGTTGCGTCAATATCAAATATGTTATGTACCTATAAGTAAGTGGCATCGTCATATACTATGTATGAGATATTGATGTCATGACCTGATGTTATTTTTAGATAAAATTTTAACAAAAAAGAAAACCGACTTCAGAAAAGAATATTCTAAAACTTAAAATGCACTATAAGTTAATAAATAATTGCATATTCTTGTGAATAATTAAATTATTGTTATTAATGGAGTCGGTGTCAGCCAAGGTAGGTTTGTAACTAATTAAACATGAGCTGTCTTACTATAATCATAACATAGGTAACATTGGCATGCACAATGCTGACACCGACTCCAAAAATAACAATAATTTAATTATTCACAAGAATATGCAATTATTTATTAACTTTTTAGTGCATTTGAAGTTTTAGAATATTCTATTTTGAAGTCAGTTTTTTTTTTGTTAAAATTTTGTTTATTTCTCGGTGAACCTTGCCAAAAATGAGAACATCATCAATGTAGCCAAATACGCATTATTACGGATAACTCGAAAACGAATGGTCAAATCTTGATCAAAATTAAATGGGACCACACGGGAAGTACCAGCTTTCAAATAAAAAAGAATCATCAAAATCGGTTCACCCAGTCGAAAGTTATGAGGTAACAAAAAAAAGAATACAGACGAATTGAGTACCTCCTCCTTTTTTTTGAAGGCGGTAAAAACTCATGGTCGTCGCCAGGGTTCAGAGGAGGGATACGTAGCGACATCTGAACTAGAACGTAAATATATAACTGTATACGGATTTACTGAATATATGTACAGAATAAGTCATATATTTTATAGACTGAAGCCTGTTATACCACTGTGGCAACATTTTTGCTCTAGCGATACGTCACTATGCGAGACCTGCCAACAAATAAAGGAAGGACACCTAACAAAGAACTAAGCGAACAATTTTTCAAGTTACCTGTCTACAATCTTGTATTTTTCCATTGACTATGGGATGACAATGTTCCCGATAAAACACCGAGTGTCGCGTGTAAACGTAGTTTCTCACGGTGCGTAATTTTACAGACCACTATGCATGAGCTCACATGGCGCAGCGTACTACTGCGGGTAAATGTCCTAATATGACGCACTTGCATCGCATCGTTCAAATATAGTAAAGAGTTAAAACTAGGTCTCAGTATAATATGTTTTGTAATTGTATATTTATATACTTTGCCGATACGCTTTAGAATAATAATACTAGATTTCGTCTCACCAAGACAAAATATTACGCCTATTCAGTAAATTTAATGCTAACCAGACTAGAACTGATTAAAAATAAACCTGAATAATACAAAGACGGACCTCACGACTATGACCCAACGTTTCGCATCAAAGCATCTTCCGGGTCACTTGGTAATAATTATATGATCTCGGAGTAGCATAAGGTCAGTAGTAAATCATTATAGCACGGCCAAGGTCCCAAACAAAATAGCAAAGGCGTTCATCAACAATAGAATCAAGATGAACACCCATCTATATAATTAATTTGGTTTTGTCTATTTAGTTTTTGTTTAATAAATGATGGAAGATTCTACGAAAGCACCGCCTACATAATTCTCTGATTTATTATACAATAAACATAATGTATTTCAATAGGTATCAGACATAAATCAATATACAATAGAATGCCATAATGTGTTATGAAAACTTATTGACACATTATTACAAAATAAGTTTTATGTATCCTCAGGCAAGATTATGTCACAGAACAAATCTTAGTATGTATAGTGCAACTTAAGACCAAAAACGGAGCATGTTTCTTAATGCAAATGTGGTTAATCCAAAATCTTTTTCACAGGCTAGAATAAAAATAATTTTAAGTAACTCGCCTCATGTACATAAATGGAAGAATAGTCATACACAAATCATAATTCGGGTTTTGCAGAGGATTATTTCGATGACCCAACACAGCCCAGCTAGTAATGATGGTGTATAAAATTATAATTTATAATTTATCATCTTTTTAAGGAGTCTTTCCAATGTCGATAGCACATAACTTGTCTTCTAGTTAAACTTTGGATCAAGACCAATTACACAAAGAAATTTATTTAATAAGTTATTATTTCAGCCATCGTATACATGCTCCAATGTTAAAATACTCAAAAATAGATAAAAATAGTTCACCGAAAATGTACAAGAATTGGTTGTCTCAAAATATATGCATGTGTGCGAAGCAACGGAAGCTTTAAACAAAAAGCATTACAAAGTACCTATAGTTTGATTACAAACATGTACATTCAGCATCTCTCAAACATCTCAACATTAATTCATCCTATCGGTTACAATCATCAAAACCAGATAGCTCAATTAGGAGAGCCGGATCTATTAGCATAATAGATGGTTACCTTGACAGCGCGTCTCCATGTCCGCGAAGAAACCAGGATACGCCTGTTCGTCGCAGTAGAAGTTGGTATATGGCACTGCTCCTAACACTGGATAGTCTGTACCCGGTTTTCCTGAAAATAAATAAGATAATTTTTTATATTCCTTTTAATTTCACATCTCTTGCACTAGAAATAATTCTTGTCAAACGATGGACACAAAATACATCCAGACTCGGAACAATTATAATTTGTGGATCACACAGATTTTTGTACCGTGTGGGGATCGAACATGAAACACTCAGCGCAGTGGCAATAGGGAGGCGACCACTAAGAAATAAGAATGCGTGCAGTCAATATGTTAACATGAAAATCAAATGTAATAATAATAAATATATAATATTCTACACAACACCATCTAGCCCAAACTAAGCAGAGCTTGTACTATGGGTACTAGACAATGGATAAACATATATACATTTTTATTAATGAAAGTTTATTTGCTTGGTATCAAACTCGATATGCAATAAGAATATACATATATACATAGATTAACGCCTGTTTCCCAGAGGGGAAGGCAGAGACAACAGATTTCCATTTGCTACGATCCTGACACACTTCTCTGGCTTTATTCACATTCCTCATACACGCTCGCCCGTTTAAGTTGCTTTTAACCTGGCCTTTGCCAAGAACGTCTCCGATCTGATAAGAATAAAATTTTACAGAAATGTACTAGTTTCAGTAGGATGGTATTTTTTCATATCAAATTTGATTACTCAGACCAAGTAGTAATTTACATGGTGACCTCGTCTTACTCGTTCCCAGCACGGATCAACAATTTGTATAAACCAAACCATAGTGAATGCGACGCAACGGCAATGAATGTGACTGCTATGCAAGAAATCTCTGGTGCGATTCTTGGGTCGGGGAGTGTAATAGAGGTATTTTTGTTCTCAAATTCCCAAGCAGCATGGAGTCTAGAAGACGGCTATAATGTGTGGGACCTATAACTATACTTGGCGAAATGGGGGTGTAGTACCTGCCTACCTCTTAATATAACACTAGCTTTTGCTTGCGGCTTCGTCTGCATAAAAGTAGGTTAGGTTATGTGAGTAACAGTACTTCCTTTTTAAAATAAAGTATAACCTACGTTACTTTGTGATAATACAGCTTTCTAATGGTGAAAAATTTTTGAAATCGGTTGACTGGTTATTGAATTAAATTCGCACAAACATACAAAAATTAAATCTTTTTTTCGTTATGATATTAGTATAGATAGGCCTAAGACTATGTATGTATGTATGTATCGATAGTTTGACAAGAGTTGGATTCCTTTGTGCCCATTATTTATTGGTTTTTAAACTATACCATGACATAGATATATAAGTAAAAAGACAGGAACGTGATATGACATAATATGTGATATAATACTATGTATGTGTTTACTGTGTGAATCTATTGTTCTACATAGAAAGTGTTATTGTGGATCAAACTCAACATTTCTTCCTCGTTCGATATCAATCAATAGATCATAACTACATACATCGTTAGTCCCATGGCGTAAGATTCCATACGACCATGAGGTTATAATTTCAATTCACGGGTTAAGCAAAGTGTCATTGGATATTCCTGTTGATAAATTCAAAATAGCTTCATGGTGCTAGAAAGATGCTCAAAAACAGCAATTACGTTCGCCCCTAATTTTGTAGTATTGAAAACATAGTGGGTGAAATGTGTACTATGTGTGAATATATCTTAAGTAAAATACGGATATGAATCTATATATATGTGTACATATGTAGAAAACGAGTATTAACGCGATTATGGTCGTTATTTACGTGGCTTTTTGAAAGGATTAGTTTCGGTCAGGTTGCACTGCACTGACCGTGGTCTCAAGCAGAGTATCCTTGTAAATATCGTAGTTATATATAATATATCGTACGTATACGTGTAAGTTTGTAAATACTGAGCATGTTCACATTAATACCTGTTTTAGTTATATAAATTAGCGGTGTATTAATACATAGCTAAGATAAGATAAGATTTTTATTTGCCAATAAGATATACAGAGGTGCCCTTAAACAATAGACCTTATAATGTACATACAGCGACACATCAACCTAGACTGTTTGGACTTTGAACTATTAGAAGTTGAACGCTGCGAATAGTGCGAGAGAGTGCGTTATATTTTTGTTATTTTAGCTCACTCACGCTGAACGGGACGCGACGCTCTATCCTTGCCATTACATCGACACCACTATGCGCTGTCCCTTTCCGACAATTCTCTATTTTGAATGTAGCGTTATAGTTATGCGTATATAGGTTGTCTAACTTGATGTATAGCCGTGTGTACTCATAGTATAAAATTACCAAAACATAATTTGTAGAGCTATCTTAAATAACAAAAAAGCTGGATTTATGTATATATTTAACGGATTTAATTAGTAGTGAAAGTGACTACTGTGCTATAAGGTCTCAGATTCAATAAGTGAGTCGAGTAAAGTGCGTGGTTTTCCTGACAAAATATTTTTAGTAGCAGTATGGGTACTATATATATAATATGTATGTATTTCCTAAAAAAAAGTATATATGTATGTTTATCCATTGTCTAGTACCCATGGTACAAGCTCTGCTTAGTTTGGGCTAGATGGTGTTGTGTGTACTTATGTGATAGAATATTATTATTATTATTATTATTATACCTAGATGACAAGACGCTCACTCTCTACTACGTGGGCACTGAAACTATAGCTGCTAAAATGAGGTTTTTAGCAGCTATAGTTTCAGTGCCCACGTAGCGCCCAGTGTCATCTAGGTATAGTTCCTGACCCATACTGCTACTAAAAATATCTTGTCAGGAAAACCACGCACTTTACTCGACTCGCGTATTGAATCTGAGACCTTATAGCACAGTAGTCACTTTTACTACTAATTAAATCCGTTACATAACGTATATTGACGTAATCGTCTATATAGCCGTAACCCTATATAATTAATGTATATTTATATAGAAAACTAGTTACAATAACAACACAATTTTCCGACGGCGTTGATGTCTTTTGTATGGCGCTGAATTTTATTAACGTATCATGACATAATATATTAGTAAAAACTTGTGATTTAATCTTGTTTAATTAACAGATTCACATTGATCTGCGTTGGTTAATTCATTATTAAAAGGTCATGTTAATTAGTTAGTGGGTTTTTAAACTAGCTTCCGCCTGCGGGTTTATTAGCTTAGGACACAATATGTGATTAATACTTGACGGATGGCGTAGTGATTTAGGGCGTCACTTCGCCACTTCTACTGCTTCGTGTGTTGTGGGTTCAACCTCTATTACAATTCCTATTGTCTAATCCCAACACGGGATCAAAAATTGAGTCATCCACTTATAGTTGTTTAAATTTCCATCCGTGTTCCGTCCGTATCCGTTTGTGAAGTCTGCCGAGATACAGAAATTATTTCTAGTCCGGATGTCGCGTTAATAAAGAATATATGTTAAAAGCTTTTTATATGCTACTCGGGAATAATGTATTTCTCCGATCTCTTCATTCTCTCATATCCTTGATCTCTCACATTCTTAAAAAGTTAAGGAAATGTATATAATACTGCCATTTTACCTAATATACTTAAATCCCTTGTAATAGCAGACGAGTATATTGTTGACTACCTAGTGATGCTCAATGCTGTTATCAATTATACTTTGCTTGACCAGAGAATTCAAGCCGGTACCTCACGGTCGGAAGTTGTTTACTTATCACCCTTCCGTCACCGAACTAACGAGGAAGTAATTTAAAAATAAATATAGCTCAAATAGCCTTATTTAGCCATTTACTTCCAATCTCATTTTTAAATGAGTATGATCAATTAAGTTCCTCTATTTATATTTCAGACCCTTGAAACTGACCTTATAATTATTGTTCAAGAATTTATTCGACAAATATTGAACCCTTTACGATAACCTTATCAATACTGGTTTACCTATATAAGAGCGCTAACTTTAAACAACAAGTTTTAGAGGTTAAATGTATATAAATAAATAAGTCCGGTTACCTAGTTCTCACACGCGGTAACACGCCCATTCACAACGAATAAGTACTTACAAACCGATATAAGTTCATCACCGAAACGGCATAATGTAGGATCTTTTTATAGTACAGTCTATAATTTATGTAGCTAAAATTTGTAAAATTTAAATTGATTTAACATTCAAAGCACGAGTAATCATCGTTCTCATGTTTATACAACAGTAATAGTTGAAGGATAGCTAATTTAATAATAGTTAATAAATATGCTTTATAATTAGAAAGGTTTAATTCATAAACTAATGTTCGAAATGGATTAAATGTCTGACTGTATCATATACTTACACATAGTCTCACAGGTATTTTCGCGAAAAGATAAGCAGAGATGTATTGTTCGTACTTTTGCACATATAGAAAACTAGCTTTTGCGCGCGGCTCCGCCCGAGTGGTACCTACATCAATAAAAGTAGCCTATATCCTTCCCCAGGTTTTAAACTATATCTGTACCAAATTTCATCTAAATCGGTTGAGTGGTTTAGCCGTGAAAAGGTAACAGACAGACAGACAGATAGACAGACAGAGTTACTTTCGAATTTATAATATTAGTAAGGATATGCTAGATTAAAAAAGGGTAGTATTTATACCGGTATGCTATCCCGTAGGACTCACGCAAGTGAAGCCGCGAGGATAACAAGTTGTAAACATGACAATGAAAAATACGGAGATTCGAAAAAAATAATGAACCAAAAATACCGACGCCAAGGTTTCAAGGTTTAAATAAATCTTAACGATTAATACCATTTTTAGAAATATATTTAAAAACACAAATACAGCACCGAATTATTAACTATCAACCCTTCAACGACATAATTCGACCTAGGTAAAAGTAGTAACTATAGTCTGTCTCCGAACTAGAAAAATACCAAGTACCTGCAGAGAAAGGAATTTTTCTTGAAATGAAAAGTATGATAAAAGTCGTGTTATAAATCTCAATGACATAAATTACTTTATCATAAAAGTCTTAAGTCAATTATAGTCAACATTTACAAAAACATAAACATTAATAGAAGTACAATTACAGTCAGTTATAAACATATAAATTTCGTTATATCTAACAACTCAGCTACAAAATTGATTGTCCAATGACAAAAATTACATAAAAGCCATTTTCTGATCAGTCTAGACTATCAAATCGTGAGAAAATGATCGTCCTCTTCGATCACGACGCTAGGTATATTAGGCCATTCCCGGTAGTTATACAGATAACGAAAGTTCGCTTGCAGTGCCCACTTTCACTCCGATCAGCCGGCGAGTACTATCAGTTCTCGATAGTGCGAATCAACGTCAATTACTTAATGCTACAATTAGATTTATGTTCGTCTACAAATGATGATCCTTTAGGCTTGGCCTTAAATATCTCTCTTAAAACACCTAATAACATTTTTAATTTACTCATTATGACTTAAACTCAAAAGATTTATTATTTACTACAAAGATTATTTTAAGTGTCTTCGCGAATATTAATGCGTGTTATGATTTAGTTTTCACACAGATTTAGATATCGAAGAATTTATGAATAATAATTATAATTTAACTAGTAACTTAAATCAAATTCCGTTTACATTATTCAAGTTCCAGCAAAGCAAGGGGTTTTCCTAAAAGAAGTTTATTCTCACTAACACAATAATGGATAATGTAGTCTTAGATAAGATAATGTACTTTATGTTAGACTATAAACTAAGGTTGTAAACACTGATATGAGAGTCAATTCTCGTAATAAAAGCTATTCAAAATTAAGCTCTGATCTAGTCTAATAAACGTCAAGTGTGAACTGAAATGCAGTTTAAGTTCATATTTGACGTTTATTTTAATTTAGGAGAATACCATTTGTCATATTTATGATACTGAGATTAGATCAGGACTTTATTTTGAACAGATTTTTACGAGAATTGTCCCTCTTAATAAAATATGTCAATCATATACACAAATAAATATAATCATCATTATAATAAAATATATACTTTGTTTAAAAACACAATCAAGAGTGTGTTTTTGAATACAGGCTTTTGTGTTTACCGATACTTGTTAAGAAATTATTAAAATGAGTAGAACTTTAGTTTAGTATAATGTGCCGCTAGCAATGCAGTCACCTTTACCCCTCATTAATTCGTACTCGCATACAATACGCAATTATATAGCGCGCGTACAATATAATAGTCAGGATAGACTTTAAACCGCAAATCTTACACAATTGTATTTAGATTTCCTTTTGAAACATTACCCGTTGGTGACCAATTGGATTCCTCGATCAAGACTTTCTACGAATTTCATTGTGGCTTATTTTCTGTGCGTCTTAGATAAACCCACTGTAACAAAGCTACCTATCTTATCAAACCTGACCAATAGAAAAAAAAGTCTGACAATGAGTTTATTGTGGTTAGGCAGGCGCCTTGTTGATAGGCTGAACGAGGGATTGTACCTAATTTAAAGTTAACGGTACTAGAAAGTTTTGTACTTTATTCCATTGGAGTGCTTGTGTATAGGTTATACTTCTCGAAGCTCTCTATTATCCAATCATATTCTAAAAATATATTACGAATTCACGTTTGCATATAATTTTGGTAGCTAGTATTATTATGGATATTAAGAATGTTCTTTTTCGATATTAGTCATCATTAACTGTTCTATTTGTTATCTACTAATCTCGCAAAAACGTTCTATGAATCCGATCTTTCTTTACATATTTACTAACTACTTATAATAATTAGAATATTAGCCCTGCATATAAACTATCATACTGCTGACCACAGGCCTCTTCTCAGCGTGAGAAAGGCCCAGTGCGGGTTTGCAGACTACACATTTCTTCGAGAATATTATGGAGAACTCTAGGAGCGCATCAAGAAAGAGCAGCTTAATTTGATGTTTAAACAAATTGGTGACGTAATAATGTGAAGTATTTACCCTCTACGTTAATAAAAGAGTAATAATAAAACTTGTTTGTGTCATTTTGATTTCAGGTTTTATTTTAAGTAAAAAAGATTGTAATAATTCCTTTAGATATTTAAAATATGTTGCGTTATTTAATAAGTAACAGCAATTACAGGCTTATGAGACGCAAAGCTTGACGGTCTAAACGTATATTTATCTTATTAAGTGTGACATCGAAAAGGTAGCTTTAAGTCGTAGACAGATATACCTTGGCACTGGTGAGTGATGAGCAGTGATCGGAATAGGTAGAGCTATTTAGGTTCATTGACCGCAAACATAGATGTTGATATGGACATTCCACGGGATTCCGACTGACACTACGGGATTTTATTGAATTTCATTATTTTTGTCAATATGTATAAACATGGTTTATGTAAACCAATAAGCGCATGAGCGACGTTGTAAATTTTACGTCAACAGCACGCTATAAAATTACACGCTATAACATTGACATCCTCATAGAATATGAAGGAAAATTATCGAAAAATGATGTGAATGACGAAATTTTGTCATATAAATTCGCTTCACTAACATCAATAGATGTCGAACGCTCGTTTTCCACATATAAATGGGTGTTAGATGTAAAAAGAAACAGATTAAAATTAGATAATTTAGAAAAAATAATGGTGATTTATTTTAACTCTGGTCATACTCAGTCTTCTAGTGAAGCTGAAGACAAACCAGACCAATGACTTTTTTGTTTAAATAAGTGAATTATTGTTGAAGCGTATTGATTATTTTAATTAAGATTTTATTGTAAATACATATTGATCTATTTGATAATGTTTTGATTTTCTGAGGAACAAATAATTTGTATGGCAATATGTTTTTGTACAACTTCAGAATAAAAATGTTTAAATGATTGTTGATTCTTGAATAAGAAATTGTTACGTAAAAAAATATATCTGGTTTAATGAATGAAGTTTATCTATTTATTATACTATACTTAATCTCGCCCTTCTTATATTTACCCGTCAGAAAGGAAGTGTAATCTTTCATTAGTCCCGAAGGCGAGAATAGTTTTTTATGATTTTACTACTTAAAAACCAAATCCCGGGACTCGGCGAATATCCATATTATTCTAACCTATGGCAAGTACATAAAATAGCTCTACCTATTCCGATCTCTGGTGATGAGTCATTACGCGCACCTGTACCATACTTGTATTAATATTCCAGGTCATATATCGGATGTGGTGCCGTTCCATTAAATTATAATTATTTATTAACCTTATAAACATTATGAGAATTCTAGATTTGCTTGCAAGTATTTAGCCATATCAAAACTTCGATATGATAATTATGTAATATTATTTTTATATACATAACGTTTAAAAACGCGACGCTGACACTGTGATCAGATTGGTGGGGCAGCTTCACATGCATATAACTGCAATGATATTCTTGTACAGAAACTAAGCAGAAATTAACCATTTAAACAACATATTTAATTTGATAAAATCAAAATTTATTTTATGTACGTTAGAACATTGTTATACGAAATTTTGTGAGAACTACGAATAATTGTATGGTTTGGCTTATAAATTTCAATCTTCAGATCTAACCGATTGTTTTCAAAGAAAACTGGTCCCGATGCGTTGAAGTCAGGCGCTGAACTCCTATACCTATTGCTACATAATACTATATTATTAGATACATATGTACATAGCGTGGTGTTTACACTAAATAACCATCGTACATTATCCTACATAAAGAATGTTAAATGTTTACTTTTCCAGTAATTATGTACCATGTGAATGACGAATGTATGACGTAAAAGAACTATTAGAGCTAAACCACATTTTGTGGTTTAATTTATAATCCACGCACACTGGTATTAAATAGGCGTAACTATTTACTAACCGTTTCAAAACTATGACATGTCGGCCGATGTATTGATATTTAACTATTCAAGCTCTGAATGTACCTCGCTCACTTACCGTTATAATGTGAATGCAATACCTTCACAAATTAATAAATGGAACCTCTGCAAGTTTATGCAACTTTTACAAGCTTACGCAAGTCTAGGAACTCTTGCTTTGTATATAGACTTCACATAAATACAAATGTAGCGAACGGAAAGCAAGCAAAAGGTCGAAGGGCAGACCGTATCTCAATTTGATCAGTTTCATTATAACTTACAAACACTACCGGCCTGTAAGTTTTGCTTTGATCGCTCTCACGAGTTACGTGACGCCCGCGCCTTTAAAATTGAAATGAGCACAGCACAATATTCTAATGTTTTATAGGATAACTGAATTGGATTCTGTATGTAAGACATCGATATACTTTAAAACATGTAAATATCATCAACAGAGTATTTTATACAATGTAAAGTAGAAAGATGAATTTAGTGTATCACGCGTAGCTGCCTATGTATGCTACAAAAAGATTTGTAGTCTTATGAATGTAAGATAAACCCTCTATACATTTAATGAACTACGTGTCCTTTTGCTGATAGTTGATACGAATTACGACCAGCTAATTTATAACTTTCGAAATCTATTTAGAAGATATGCCTCGAGGACATTATAATAAATTTCTATATAAGGTCTTATTATAAGGAATCAGTTTTATACAAATACAGACAATAGTATAGAATAAAAAATATGGTAGCATTATTTTATTTATTTATTTTATTTTATTTTATTGTTTTTGGAAAACTTACAGCTAAAATGGTACAGTATACATATTTATAAGATAAGATACGGCCAATTAGTTAACTAAATTTAGTAATTCGTACCATTATTCACATTCATTTTCTTAAAGCTATATAAATACTGCGTCACTGTGGAATGGCATAAACATATTTAAATAAAATATTCATATCGTACATTAGTTGATTATGCTTAAGTAACAATATTTATGTATGGAAATTAATACACTTATTTACAAAAACTGATCTTATTTTGTTCTCATCGACACAGATGGAGCTCATCACTGTTATGAATTTAGTACGTCTATTTAAAGATATCGCAGAGCCGGATTTAAAGACTCGGAGGCCTAAGGCGTCTAAGAATTGGAGACCAAAAATATATATTTGGCCAGACAAACAAAAATGAATAATTCCTCAGCCTCGAAGTAATTTCAGTAAAGTGTGATGCCCTTCTTTTTAAAGCGCAAGACTAAAAGACTCCTCTGTGGTACCTACCCTAAATCCAGACCTGGGATATATTAAATAATTTGACTTTTGTGTTGTAATTCTTTACTTTTACGTCAATATAAAATAGATTATACTTATTAGTCTAAAACACACGTAAGAACGTAAGCTTTAGTTGTAAAAAACAAAAATATATTTACAATCAGACAATAAAATAATACTTAAACAACTGCTGGAACGCTAATAACCAAAATAATTTGTTATTGTTAACATTAATTGACGCTTTATTGCTTTGTTTTCTTAAACTTGTTTTAGTGTTTAAAATGAGAAACTAAAACGTGGTCGAATAAAAATAATAACATGCACTAATAATTAGTTTTTCATACACCATTTAAAGTTAATGAAATATAACTAGTCATACGTTTACGCAAATGTTACTCCTTAAATAAACTACTGAGAACAGACTGTATTGATAATATACTTTAATTTTTGTGTTGTTTATTATTACACTTTCCTTGACGTTTCGGTGTCTTATCAGCAGCACTTCTTAAAATAATAATAAATAAGTCAAAAAAATGTCTAACAACGCTAAGGTCTGTTTGTCTGTGGTTTTAGTAGTTTAATTTTAATGAAATATAGCTGTCAAACACGTTCACAGTGGTTATTACGACGTTTGACATATTCACTTACTAGATTTTTCCTTTAGCTTTGCTCGCATAAATGTAGGTCAGGTTTACCGGATAAAAGGTACCTGTCCTTTTCTGTTCACCTGACAATGTGTATGCGAAATTGCATGATGATCGGACGAGTAGTTAAAGCGTGAAAACGTAACAAACAAACTCACATTCGCATTTATAATATTAGTTAGGATTTTGATAAGTAATGTAAGCAATATTATATTCGGCAGTTAGAAGTAACCTGAACACATAACAATTGAGTAAGTATAGTTTGTGAGCCGTTTTCATCATCAAACTAATGTATATTTCAGGGGCGGGCTAATAAACAATGCCGACAGCTAACTTGTTACCAATAGATAATAATGTTGGTAACAAGAGGCGTGTATTTCACACATATTTATTGAAATGTAGCCCTATTAATTTAACAATCAAATCAGTTATAAAAGAATCATTAAATCAAAGATTAAATCGTACAATTAATATTATTTTGCAATCAAACATCAACGCTTGCGTGAATACAAATGTAAATGAATACATATGAAATGCACTATTAACAAATCGTTGTTATGTCATATTGCTTCGATGGATCCATCACAAGTACAGTCCACCTCACGACTATATATGTACAAGGTCTTCAACGCATCACTAACCCCTCATATTCGTATGCAGTTCTTTACTCAACACCAGATAGGCCGTCAGCTCGTTTGCCTTCTACGTTATATAAAAATAAGTGATGTTCTAATATTACGTGACCAAACAAGAATTCACCAACCGACGACGCATAAAAGATCGTCTGACAAATTATGTAGACGTATAATCTAACATTTAGTAAATGGTTTAAATCTGCAACGATATCCACATATTTCTCGCAACGCAAGCTCATATTATGGTTGTGGGTATGATGATGTATTACTGGCTTATGACGTAATAGAAATATAAAAGATTTTGTTACGCAGTACACTCGTGTATGAAGTGTACTCTAGTATTGACATCTGACCTGTAAATACATATACGGCGACCTCATGAATCAATTTACCTAAATGAACGTATAATAGAACGACTCATATGGTAGTTTTATTAATTCTGACCTGATTAATTAATTAACTACTTTTAACAACTGAAGGATACGCAAATGGGTTTATTGGTGAATAAAGTTTAAATAATTACATATTAGTGTCACCAATACCAATGGATACACAAGGCTATATCATCAAATCAAATGTTTTACGGCTTCCTATTGATATATAATGGTAAGTGTTTCGTTAATGGAGTCATCTATGATTATTGTTTGGGAAATAATATGTAGGTGCTAAGGTCCCAGTTGCCACGTAATCGAGGTGCGAATTGAATTGACCCTACCGAACTTACTAGATCCGAAGGCAAGCGGAAACAAGGCCAGCCAAACTTACATAATATTTGAGATGAACCACAACAAGGCTATGACAAAAACAGTATTTTTTTTAACATTGGCAATGAAAATCGACTCACGAATCATTTCATAACATAATAAACAATAATCTGCTTAAATGTTATGCAACATGTGCAATCGATTTAGTGTTTCATTTTACATATAGTCGATTTCATTTCATTTCAGCTACTTTATACAAATAGCATGTGTAACATCATTTATTGGCTAGTCATATATCTCTTTTAATAGGCATCTAATGTAATATGGAACACGTAAGATCTAAGCTAGAGAGCAACAAATCCATCAAGTATATCATTCGCTTGTTAAATATTGCTCATTTGACTACACTGACATTTAAAACATTGACCAAAATATTCTTATGTTGAAGTGTGAACAATATTTGTGTGTGTTGTGCATCTTCATACGAAACCGGTTCAGCAAGAATCATTAATGTTTATACTCGTATGAAGTATATTTAGAAATGACTTTGTTTTGCCAAATACGTTTTCTAATTACAATATTTTGAAATGTCACTATGACTAAATGTTTCGATATGTAATCGTCTACTAAGACAAGCATGCTTATTTGAAAAATGATATATGTAATAATAATAATGTATAGTATAATTATAGTTTAATAAGATCTGTCATATTGTCACGAGTTAGACAGAAGCGCGTGCAGTGCGTTAGCATTATCTTTATCGTTAATAATAGCTACGTATGACCCGTGTATGGCGCAACGCAGTTATACCGCGGTGTCGCAAGCGCACCGCGCCAGTGATGGCGACGTTAAGTAGAAGAACCGACGTATTCAAACACAATCGTATTTTGTATTCTATTTACATATAAAAAGGGCTTCTTTAGAAGGTCGCAAACAAAAAGCTCAAAAGCTCTTAATATCAATAAAAACATTAGGTACTAAATATAATGATCATAAATAACTTCTTTAATAAGGTTTTCACTTTCCAATTTACGTAAGTGAAAACATGGTACTCGTGCTATTAATTAATTAAACTAAATTGCAGCTTTTCATGTAAAGTATAGGCATTGTTTTCATATAATATATGTAAGTAAGAACATATAGAAACTACACGCAATTTCGACGGGTCAAACACGTCTTGTGTGTAAATTATGAATTATCTGTATGTGATCTTACACCTATTGTTCGCCCACGTCTGATCGGGCTACGCCTCGCCAATAATGCTTCGATACCTAAAGCATTGTTTCAGAGTCACTCAAAAATTACGTGAGCTCAGGAAATAATTACTATTGTCGCAGTACTTATCGTAAATGTCAACATTGTTGGTGGTCGAACTACGAATAACTAACCTTGCTTAAATCACAACGGGATCGTTAAATTTCGTAATCTTTGAACAAAAGTCGTGAGCTTAGTCTTGAAAAATAGACATTGGAACGATACGAACGAATTAAAAACTAATCTATATAACATTTTTAATAACGAATTAGTACTAAAATTTATCAGGACACTAAACTTGTTAGAATATGATAAACTTGTAAATCTCTCCACAGAGAAATAATTTAGCTAGTGTCTGCCTATAATAAATCTATAATTTTACCTACATTATTCTAAAATCATGGTTTCGTTTAAAAGGCAATTTTAATGCTTTTATGTTTTTATTATATTCCATGTGTCTTGCCAATGTTATGATAGGCTAGCTGGCGCAAAACCCGTTTGATGGGTAATTATAAACATTTTTATAAAACAGCGCGTTGAATCCAAATAAAACCACGAGACGTTTGATATATGATTAAAATATCCTTGGGGAACTGGAATATTGGAACAATCGAGGCCTTTGGATGACTAAATTTAGACTGTTTACGATCAACATACACCACTAAACCTATGACTCTGTTTGCAAGATATTGGGCGTATATTGAAAGCAATAGAGTAAAATGAATATATTCGTCATTTTAAGAACATAACTTATACTGCTTGTGCGGAACGTACGTAGTTAGCGCAGGCTACATGCGTAAGCTACTCGGGGGGTAGGTACATGCACATTTTAATTATAAAAGTTACCTATAGTAAAGTAATTCACGTCAGTTGTTTACATACATTCAGCCCGCGTAAGTGCCTCAACTTTCGTTTGTAATCGGCACCGTACTCCAGAGCAATTTAAAATACGTATACCTCTGTCATACCCATTTACATAAGCTTAGGTACGCCTATTAATAAATAGAAGTAATTATATAATATAATAATTGTTACTTTAAATCGTGATATTACAGGCAGTTGATTCTATGCATTATGCGTACGGCCATGTACGTTTTTACAAATGAGATTATAGTACCTACGACGCGCTTGGATAAAGACGCCTGCTACAAGTGATTAAAGGGAATGGACGCGTTGATAGATTACAGATTAGTGTTGTGCACACACATGACTACCTTCGTACTGACCTCAGGCCTCGTACAGAATGTCAGGGCGATTTGCTCAAACGGACACAATCTCAGTACGAGCTCACTTCATGTCAATCAGCGAATTTAAACCAACTAGAACGTATCTTTTTTAATATTACTGATGAATTGTGCAAACTGTGTCGAAACGTAAATAATTCTTTAGATTTTATCTGGAACTGACTGAAAGTTATGTGGATGATCTCTTTTGCCTATTGATTGAAATGTTCCATAATAGGTAACTATAGCTACATTCATACTTAATATACCAATAACACGAAACGCGTTCTCTCCGTTTTATTATAACCCAAAGATCTAATCTAAGTCTAGAAATAAAATTTATGAAGTTTTACAAATAATGTATAAATAAATAGGTAAATACTAAGGCTTTAAGATACTTTTATTTATCTACTACTTGTATTTGCACATGGCTTCGCGAGAATTCCAAAATAATTGAAGCTGGGATAATAGTATATTATATTTTATTCCAGGACTTAGTCTATCTTTATACTAAGTTTCATGCAAATATGATCAAATAGCCCGTGATAGAGTTACTAACATTAAATCCTCCAAACATCTTCTCATACTTTTACATTGATATAACTACAACAATTTTATTAATAATACCAATTAGTAAGGAAAATCAATTGAATTAAACTAACATTCGTGATAGCCACTCTAATCACTTATTCATGCAAAATGCCGCGATCTACGTTCGACGGAAGGTACTGTTATTAAATAGATCATTGAGAAATGAATGACAATCAAAGAAAACAGACATGTTGTATCATTACGAAAAGTAAACTTTCCAAATAGAAAAATTTTGTAAGTACATCAAAGCAATTATATTTAGCCAAACATACATACGAGTGATTCACCAGAAATAAATTCTATAATAATTGTTATCATAATTAGATATAGGCATTAATATTAATATTATATAGAATATATCTATACTAATATTTATAAAGCTGAAGAGTTTGTTTGTTTGTTTGAACGCGGTAATCTTAGGAACTTATGGTTCGAATTGAAAAATTCTTTTAGTCTTGGATAGCCTATTTATCGAGGAAAGCTATAGGCTATAAAACATCACGCTACGACCCACAGGGGCGGCGCAGTAACGATAAACGCGGTTGAGATCGCGCAAACATCTAGTATATATGTATATAAATGTCGGGTCACGGTGTTTGTGGTCGCACTCCTCCGAAACAGCTTAACCGATTTTGTTGAAATTTTCATGTATATTTAGTAGGTATGAGAATAGGTCGTAAAGTATATTTCATACTGTAATTTATATAGCAGAACAACGTTCGCCGGGTCAGCTAGTATCACTATAATATACTTGAATGACCCAAAAGTATTGTTTTATACTGACATTAGTTCATAATACCCATGCTCATACCACTATTCTAATTTTTAAATGCTGTATATATGTATTATAATTTGTATTTCTAACATGTGTAGTAATAAAGAATCATCTATCTTTCAAACTTTGTCTCAAGGTTTCAATGTTTAATGTAACCACAAAACTTAAGTATGAAGCTTTAAATTTGCACGATCCATAAACGCATGAAAATAAAGAGTCACCTTGCAGATTAAAAATAGGCGCATCAATCGAAAGTCATGTTTGATTGCGTAGTTCGCAATCAACTACACAAAGCGGGAAAAAGTATTGCATCACATACATTTCTTACTTAAACACTTATCTACTAGGCAAGGGTGTATCTGGTTTATATAGTAATGTGTAATTAGGGTTGCCAACCGTACTTGATGCGTTACGTAAAGTATTGTACGTTATTTCGGCTAAACGTACTTTATACTTTATTAGAAAAATAAAGTACGTGAAAATACTTTATTTTACCTATGTCAAATATTACAGGTTTTATTTGTTTACTTAAAGCAATGCGATATTCCTTAAATTGAATGAAAGCAATTGTTTATCTATCTTAATATATACATATATTGTAAAGAAGATCCTGTTACGACGTTCCTTGATAATAAATATTTGTTAGATGTCACTAGCATCAACAAAAATATGGAAACAAAAGGGGAGGTTAAATAAATACCTACTACTTTATATTCAGATCATGTACTTTATTTTTTTTAACCTTATATGGCCAATATATATACTCTATTCGTTCAAAAGAAAGGTGGCAAGGCTATGTGTAATACATAACTGCGTAGTCAAAGTACTTAGTAATAGAAAAGCGTGAGTTTGTTGTAATTTTTATTTGTAACCAAACTTCATATTATTCAATGTTATACGATGTCTTCAAATTGAAGGTTATGTAACGATGCATCACATTTTTAGATCTGTAAAGGGTTATGGACACAAACCATTAGGCCATTGTGGGGGCGTATCACTCCCTCATTTCGACTTCGACAGATGTTATTAGACGCCAGCGGTCCCACGTAAATAGGAGATGAGTTTCTGCTGCTCAAGGTACGTAGGTATGTATACCTACACATGAAGTATGTATTCTGTAGATATATAAACAGTTACAGCAGTGGTTACAACGACGGGTAAATAACTTAACCTATTGCGATCAATTATTTTACTATAGCGCTTAGTATTATTATACTTTATGTAACCGTCATAAAGTTGGAGTGCCTTTTGTATTCATGCAAAATAAAATGTTGAATACAATAATTGTGACATACATGTTTACCTTATTTAAGTGTCTCATTTATAACTTACTTATTTATTATAATTATACCTTTTTTATTTATGTAATACCAAAACAAATCATTATCATAAGTAGATAATTAATAAAAAACGGGTTGCACTCCGGGAGTGCCGACAGAAGTAAAAACTTGAATATTACTAACGTTGTGCATTTTTGATATTTTGATATTAGGGAATAATTTTGCACGAATTGCTTTAATTAATCAGTATAAAAGTACGATCATTTATTTGATAAAATACAATATTCATTTATTGCGCTATCGTACACAAACATGACAATTCTCTCTCCGTCTTACGAATTTTCGATCAGGTCACGTGTCCTGACGCGAGTTTAACATTTTTTACCCATCACAAAAAGTGCACAACGCCGCTAAAGAAGTTTTCACTTCAATAATCCAAAAATGAGAAAGAAAAATATTTTACTGATGACAAACATCTGAGAGATCAAACATTTGAGAAAGAGTGTGAGTTCCAATCTAATCTTAGTGCCATTAATAAAACAAATAATATTTTCCTAAATCATAATAAACGTCAAATGTGAACACATTGTACAATTCCATATTCACATTTAAAAAGCTGTTCAAAATAGACTACCGGACTCTATTTTGAACAGTTTTTATAACTAGAATTAGCCTTCCGATGTTAACCGACCATGTGATTTACGAATGGAGCAACCTTGCACTAGGTGCCCAAGAAACACTAAATAAGATTTTTATTATTAAATGTTTCGCGTTACGCGGGTACCTACATGTTTTAATATTTTAGCTTAGTGAAATACATATTTTTTGGATGGTATTATTATTAGAAAATAAATATAATTATGTAAGTGGGTGCGCGGTATGGTGTGCGCGGATGGCGTAGTGGTTTAAGTGGTCGCCTCGCCACTACCGCCGTTCCGAGTGTTGTGGGTTCGATCCCCACACAGGACAAAAATTTGTGTGATCTACAAATAGTTGTTCCAAGTCTAGGTGTTCTTTGTGTCCGTTGTTTGATCGTTTGTAAAGGTCCACGCGATACAAGAATTAATCATAGAGCAGACGCTGTCTTTTAAGAGAAATATTTAAAAAGTAAAAAGTACTTTTTATATTTATTCATATTTAGAATATGTCTTAATAAACAAAAACGTGTTTTATATTCATTCCCATATTATTTTATCATTGACGATATCAAACATGGTCAATGTCAAACAATTTTATTGTCTCTAGTTGACATTTGGCATTGTTCAAACAAACTTTCACAATTCTGTGTAGTTTAATAGCTCTACGATTACATTTACGCTAGCTAGACTTTGTTTACTAGACAAAGATAAAATTAAATAATACTATCAAGTAGGTATATCAATCAAATATTATATTTTTGAACATTGAATATTACTGGCTAACAAAACACACGAAGGCTAGCTTGTATAGGTATAAGTTGGACGAGTAAGGGTCGGCCTCGTATATTGATAGTTGTGTGCCTTAGATTAAACGTAAAGAAAGTTATTGCATTCAATTCGTGCCTCTTAAACACTGACCCGATACCCAAGATGACATATACAAAATATATATAAACAACATATTGTTAATAAACTATACCTACTCATTGGAGAGTTCATTTCATTTTTATTGTAATCTTTACATAACTATAAATTTTAATTATTAAAATATATTTGCTTGGTTCATTTCGGATATAAATTATTTGAAATATTATCTGAAATTAAAATTTTCTACCGTACCTACCCGTTTCGTTTCAAGCGGTTCCATGATCACACGAGGCAACTGTCGTGTCTGTTATTTGTAAAGCCCCTTGCAATACAGCAATTAAATAGTGCAAGTAATTATTCCTTAATTTAAAAAATAATATTGCTTATTGACATTTACATTTATTATCATTACTATTATATATTGATATATTAAGCAAACAGTAACTGATGTTTCCTATTATCTCTACCAATGCATGCTTTACGCAGTGATCTGGAATCAATAGATAGTTGTCATTCGGATAATTGGACAGTATTCAGTAACTAACGTGGGCATGTGTGCAAACCGATTTCCTCATCGCGATGCACGCAAATGCAGTTGCACGATGAATTCCAATTCTTCAAACGTAGACCTAGGCTTGTTTACTAAAACTACGCTTACTATGTTGTTTTTACATTTTCTTCCGTCGCTTTCTACCACACGTAAGCCACAGCCTATTTGTCATATGCTTCTGGAATATAAGAAATATAAAATAGTATATTTAAATGTAGATCAGTTAATGCCGTGTCGTGTAGATGCCGTTAACCGAGCACACTTCCCTTACCCGGAAATAAAACACGGAACGTTACAATAGTCCTTAAGTATAAGCGCAAACAACCTATGTATTACATTCACCAAATCAGCCTATAACGACTAAAGCGTACCTATGTGTCATAAAGTTACACTTGTGAACGTCAAAGTTCAGTAGATGGGTTAGGTAGGCATTTCAATAACATGGCACAGAGCAATTGACAACCGTAATCGTTCAATCACTCTAGATACAAAATTATGATAAACTATCATAATTGGTGTTATTAAACACAAGCTTCCATCGTCCCTCCACGAACCATGCAAATGAATTGCGTCAGTGCCCGACTTACAGCGGGTGCGTTGCCCAAACCCGTGCTCTATGATTACGACCTCGTTCATACGACTGTAGGTATATACGATTGTTAGCACAATTAAGAGCTAAGATGTAAGAGCCACAGCCTCCAGAGAGCAAGGTTGCGCGACGCACGGATCCATAAGTCTAACCTTCACTCTATCAGACCAATTGCGATCAAACATAATGAAACTTTTGTTCTAAAACAGTTCGGTTGTAATCGTACAAACGAACAAACCATTCATATTATTGCATTAGTCATTTTGCAATGTCATTATTTAAAAACTTGTTTATCGATTAGTAAACAAACAAGTTAATAAGGAGAACTATTAATGTTTCATACCGACACCTAATTTCGTTTTTAGGTAAGCACGCGGTTGGCGCGCGCCGCGAGTATGCTGCAACATGAGGACTCGGTTGGATGTAAACCAATTTGCAGACAATTCAAGCATTTTACTTGGAAAATACTTGTGTCGTTCATGCATGTACATACGAGTTATATAGTCAGGCGACCAATATTTTATTTGATTTATTGTAGAATAAAACAATATTTCTGGTAATTGGCATTTCAATCAGGTACTACATACCTAGCATATTTTTTTGTATTTATAAGCAAATGGTTCACACATACTATATCTACCACCTTTGCAGAACCTCACTCACGCCCAAATATTATTCAGTCACAAAGAGTTCAGTTAAGTTCACAGTTCAAAAACATTACCGGCACTTTGTTCTATGATAAATATGTATAGCGTAGGATGTGTAGGTAAATAAGAATCTATTTAAAATTTATCATGAAAATCTAAACATATTCAATTTTAAAGCTACAAATAGGTATATGCCAACTATGTTACAATCCCTAAAACCAGGGACATAATGTCTTCACAAGCCCGAAACAATTATGTTCTTACAAATATTTGTCTATGTCACGTTGAATAAAATTTCTGCATAGACAGTGCAATGATTTAAGTAGTCACATCGCTACTACGTCGAGCCGAAGACACGACACACAAATTTGTATAATCAACTAATAGTTGTTACGAGTCCACACACTTAACCTTTGTTCTGAAACTCCCTGCGATAGTTGAATTATTTCTAGTGTACCTATGTAAATTTCAAAAACATAAAAATTACACTCAGAGCTATAAAGCTTTTCAAGAAATAAAATTCGCTTAATATATCCGATCCTCTTTATCATAAATGCTGACTTTCTACAACATAATTTGAAGGTCACGTATTGTACACTCGTGTGTAATGGTTGTAATCAATTATATTCAACAGCAATTGTCTATTATCGACTGGTTAACAGTAAAGGCTAATCCAACAAAGAACGTCTGAGTTTGAACTAAACAGCAACACTTGTTAACTTCCAATTCATTGTATAGTAATAAGTGGGTCAAAGACTATAACATTTTGTTCATGCTGCTGAATGGTATTTAGTATAAGTGTGTGATGGTACATCGTTTAACATCCTACACATAACACTAAGGCTCTATCCCGTGACACTATAAAGCACCTACATTGCACCATCTATAGTTTTGGTAGTGCCTGTGGGTAGAACGCTATGGTAGACAATCTTTTGTGCTCTACGTTTTGATTTTCTACCTACATACTGCTACTAATACTTTCGTGACAGAAATACTTTTACTCTTTTTGACCAGGAATTGATCATCACTAAGCTCAACTTGTAACGAGGCAGTGGAGAGAAACAGATCCATACATAACTATGATAAAATGGTAAAAGGACTATTTGGGAGTATTCCGCTTTCGGCACCAATTTTTTCGGCACCTATGGTTTCGGCACCTAAGCTATTCCACTTTTTATTTCCGAAACCATTGGTGCCGAAAGCGGAATACTCCCTATTTGTCTTACTGTTTATGCGATTGTGCACGCTGCAATCTCTACCAATAACTGGATAAACCAATTTGGATGTAGGTTACAGCGATATATTGCGTTTTATTAAAATCGTGTAATATGTATAATATTTGAGAGTGCGTTAAGGTAAGCAAAGGTTCACGGGTACTAAATCGCAAGCACAACAATTTTTTCTAGCAAGCTATTTTTCTCAATCATTAATTTATTGCATTATTAATGATTAATATTAAAATAAATTTAAACTGAAGAAATAATATGCAGTATCAGCTAAGCTTCAACTCGATATAATAAATTTGTAAATAGTCTCTATGTAAAAACCATTTAAGATTGTGAATAAAAATATTTTTAATGGGCTTCAAGGTTAATTAATCATAGGCGCCATCACCATGTCGCCTTGTTCATCTGAATAGATGATATAACACAACAGCAGTGTCCAAAAGGTATTGATAAGGCTATGTCAATCTAAAGAGACAAATCCATAACAGGCATAAAGATTTCGTCTACATATATTTTTTCATTTCACCATAGTGGGCAACTTATTAAATATGACCGTAGTATTTTGTTACTCTACAAACGGCATACTAATAATATTTACGAAACAGTAACTATTTTTAGTCCGTCTACGCAGCACCGTTTTATTTACTGTCGTTATACCTACATTTTTTCATTTCTACATTTGTGTCAAACAACAAAGGTTTATTAACAATTAGGTATATAATTAATATTACGTAAGAATTCACAATTTTAATGGCGAAAGGTTGTACCGCCAATTTTTCATGGCATTTGACCTTTATGCAGTTAGAATTTTAATTAGTTGTTAATTAAAATACAACAATTAAGATAACAAAATATTGTTTGTTGACCAACATTCGTGTCAATAAATAACTATAAATATACGAGATGCACCGTTTATCAACTTCTGCCTCTCAACTCTTATTCAATTACAATACAACCAATGTGTCATACAACCATCCCCGTCTGATGATAAGCAGTTATTACATGATCGCTCATGATCGCCAGCATCACACGCAGTTTGTCACCCTAAGAAAAAGATAAAAGATGAAGAAATGCGAGAGCTAAACATGTACGGCTTTAGAACTTTTACTCATAAGTCATTATAGCTCTTATACCGGCGCTGATTGCCTTTAAGAAGGTAATACTTCACCAGACGAACCGGTTCATTCGAACTAGTCTCGTGTACAATAGTTCGCGACCTGGAGTCCACAGTTTAGTTCGCGTATTGTTACTGCTCCTACATGCCTTCTTTTGTTTGTTGAAGTAACTATTTTGCTGTTATATTATAGTGCAGTAAGTAAACGGTAGTAGTGACGTGATTAGTTTCGGTATATCAAGTCAGTCTTGTCAAATAAACTAAGGAGCAAGGGTTCTACGAACTACGTTTCGTCTGTGGAAGCGCTCTGACGAGCTAGTTCAATCGCGAACTACACAAGACTCATGCGAGCCATCACCAAATTATTGGAAACAACTGGCTGTTTCACTTGTTACGTTCGAGTAATTAATAGAAAGGAATTACTCTCAACTATTAGCAGAAGTATAGCGGCGTGGAGTAATTATACCGCTCAAACTACTTGTAGGACCACTGAGATATGTTTACCAAGGCTCGTGTCAATTTATTGGAACAGTAAAGAACTGTCACACTAAGGAAAGAAAGGAGAACTCGCAGGCTGGTATGGACTTCTGGCCTGACTACTATTGTTGTAAAGTTTTATTAATGTATGAGCTTCGATGGATCGATGTGTATGAGCTACAAAAAATCCCTTCATTTACCAAAGTTACGTCAATCGGTTCCTCGCCTTGAAATTAACGACCCTTGTTTCACTAAGTAACTAATAAAAAGTAAATAAAAAATCTGTTAATTGACGCTAATATAATTATGTAGTTGTTTATATTATTTGTATGCCTTGCCAGGGATCACTTGAACTTTAAAATTTATGAGGGTTATTCATCATTATTTTTTATCTTAAATAATAATAGATGCTTGAAGATCCGCAAACAGTCAATAAACCTTTTTAAATGTCGAGGCCAAAAATACTTAATCTATTTAAATGTGTAGCTTCATATAAGTACAAACACATTTTGAATTGATTGCTCGACCAGCTTGTTGCTGTCTCGCATAAAATTTATTTTTATTGCTTTTAAATAGATCTTAGTGTCTCCTAATCTACGTCTTATTTAATTTAGTTCTCTAAGTAGCATATACCAACTCCCATTAATTAATAATACCTAGATAAAATAAAAATCACTCTGAAGAAAAGTGTCATTTTTACATTAGTGATATATTTTTAGCTGTAATATATTTTATGGTTAGGTATGATTATCATGCCGATAGATTTATCTATTCTTCTTTGTAATTTTCCCTTTGCTTGTAAAGATGCATTAACGTATAACCTTCTTACATAATATAAAAAAGACAAGAAAATATTTTCAAATTTTCAATAACTTTGCCAAAGAACAAAAAATCATGTTTCATTAATTTATATCATTAGGTAATAAGCAAAGTATACATTCGGGCAAATAGAGCTAAAACCAAAGAGATAAATAGTAACATAATTATATATCAATGAGTAACTCTACATTACTATATTTGTATATTAGTACATCGATCGAGAACGGTTGAGTACCTAACTTCACTCTATGAATTTGGCTTTTGTAACAATAACACAAAATCAACGCGAACCTTACATGGAATACCTACTAAATATGGAAACATTTACGTACTTCCAAGTAGGTATCTAAATTATTATCGTTCACTCATCAAGTCATCACAAATGTGTACATATCGGTACCCAGTAACAAATACCAAGTTTTCTTACATACGTAGGGTTGATTCTATTTTGATCATAATTAACATCCAGTTTTGGTTTAACTTAAAAAATGTTGTTTAATTTCGGTTTGTGGCAATTTTCCATTTTAATAACGATTAGGCACGGACCACAAAAATATGGTTGAAAGACGGATTGGAATTCAAATATACTTGCATAATAGTAATCAAACGTCACTTTAAACTTCGCACAAAAAGCTTGCGTACAATCGAAGGCCTCTTTTTAATTAAGCCATCCATCCTTTTTAGTTAATTTTACTACACAACATTCTTGATGGTCAACGGTAAATGTGAATGGCACAGTCGAAAAGAACCTGGCTGAATGTACTTTGATCATAGGCAGAGGTCAGATCAGAGGCACCAGTTCGTCGGTTGGCGTAAAGCTATCATACTCGACAAGCATGTATGTAGGTATAGTGTGCTGAAGTAGAAATACGTAGTCTACCTTCCTCCGAGCAACAGGTGTGAGTCTATGTATACTACACAATATACACTGCTTATCTTATTTTTAGCAGTGTCTCATCATCAGTCATTAAAAAATAACGGTGATGGTGCATTAATAGCGTGTGCAGTAGCTCTGTATAAGAATATTTACTGTTACACGTAATACGATGCTTAAAAATAATTATACTACCTACGTACACTACTTTATATTAATCTTTGAACAACATTGTATACAGTAATTGGATTCTCGTCAATATTTAATATAATTACCCAACAAACATTTACTTATTTACCGCACACAGCGACACCCGTAAGAAGACTCGAACTAACGACAGTGTTTTCAAATAAATATATAATACCTGACTGTAAATTAAATTACTCAAATATTACTAAACATAACTTGGCTAAAGCATATTCTTCATTGACTACAATCTACTGATTAGGAATTCACCAAATCTACCAAATTTGAAACCACCAAATCTGCCAAAATAAATATATCATAAACTTTTTGCTGTCGGTAGATTAAGTTTGAAGATCATGTAGAATTACTAATCGTATGGACACAAAGTCCATACGATTAGTAATACTTCTTGAACATAACAAAAATAGTTGCAAATTTGCAAAGCGTAAAGATAGATAAAAGAAAGATCATTTTACTTACCAGGTATAGCCATTCCCAGTTCGAGATACTCCTTCACGGAAGGGCTGAGAAAGGATGTTGGCGCCGGAACGACTGGGGGCTCGGGTTCCGGTGCATCGAGTGCTTGTGCAGGCTCCCGAGCAACGGCAGCACTATCAGCGCGCACGCGCTTTACACGACCACCATCTTCAGAGCCGCCTGGTGACAATAACCCACATAGGACAATACATAACACAATTACTGGACTCTGATTTGAATATCGCTCTACATTCTTCTATTATTATTGAGTGAAACAAATCAGGTAGGTACCAATCTTGAGCAACTAATCTAGATAATATCTTCTGATTTTATTATATACGTGCTCAAAAAGCTAACAACAGCTTGCAAATATATAACTGCGTTTAAAGAGATCCATAGATCGTTCCTTAAAGATACCACGGAGAGCATAGTGTGCGGCAGAGAATTGTGGGTTGGATACCCACACGGGACAAAAATTTATGTAATCCCAAATGGTTGTTCCGAGTCTAGGCGAGTGTCCGTTCTATGAATATTTGTAAAGTCTTCCGCGGCACAGGATCCTCAGTGCAGCAGTTGCCTTTTGATAAAAATAATATAAAGCTACTACATCCATCTAAGACGTTTGTGACCGTCGTTAGGTCTTTAAAATCCTACATAATAAATATTTATCGCAGTGTCTGCGAACTTTCTAATGAACGCTAGAATAATAAGGCACATTAATAAATTATTCTTAAAAGAGTGAGGCAACTCGTAAAGCACGCTAATTATAAAATGTTTTGTTGAGTAATATACCCGTAAGTGAAAACATGGTATTTCTACATCGCAGCTTATAAATCGTTAGTTTTCATCTGCATTTAAATGTCATATTGAACTGTGACCTGTGATTTAAATTGATTTTCATGACATAAGTAATTCGCATTAATCATGTACCTAGGTATATGTACGTTAAATTATAAAATCACAGCAATTACCAAATGACAAATATATTAAAAATCAAAAAGATGTAACAAATATATATTTTGAAAGATGTGTTTAATCTAAGAAGTTTAAGTGTAATCTATAGTAATCATGATTAGGTACACTTAAACTTCTTAGATTAAACATAATTGATTTAATTTTATATTAATTAGTGTAATTGGTAATGTATATAACCGTTTTAATTGAATAAATTAAATTAAGGTTAGTAGGCACACTTCTATTTTTCATTAATTTAAGAGCTCTGTTGACGTAAATAAAATAAACACGAATAAGTAAAATAAAAATATTATTCTTCTTCATACTTACCGGTAAACACAAAACACGACAACAACACCGAGTAAAACAAAACAAAAACCATGTTCACATACATTTTGAGTTTTATAGCAACCGTTTAATACGAATTCAATCACCAAAACATATGTAAACGCATGTTTAACTCAGCCGTGTCACAATCGAAAAGGCTTCAGTTGGCATTGGAGGAGTAGTATGAAGGTCTCACAAAAGGATTGACGAATTTCGTAATTCTGCTTATGGCTTTACTCTTGGTTGATTAATAACCGCGCCGGACGCGACTTTAAGTGCGGCTTTATGTTTTCTTACATAGCGGTACCACTCCGACGTGACGTGCGCTATCGAAGGCAGCCGAGCGCGCAATGTTCATGCAACTCGCATAACACGAAGATTCTATACTAAAAGCCGAAAAGCCGAAATTGACCTCTAAACTTCCTCAACGGCTGTATCACGATCATGCAATGAGGATTACAAAAGCTTAAAGAACGTTTTGTTGACTTTTGAATATATATAAACTTGATATCAATTAATATTGCTTGCAAATTACAAAAGGGTAACAAAAATCATTACCCACTCTGAAATTGAAAACTCTACTAACTATTTCAGCGACCAGGCTAGCACGAGCATTATAATAAATTGGTTTAGATGCTTCAGACATCGGCTATCGATAGTATTAGATAATAAATTCTAGATTCTACCAAATCCCATAAGTTGAAATTCCCACATTTCAAATATAATATGTTTGAAATGTGGGAATTTCAACTTATACACAAAGCTTTGAAATTAAGTTTCCTGATTTCGTCACTAAATTATGACCTTAAAAGTCAAGTGTTCGTTTAAGTTATCAGGAAAACGAAAACACAAATAGTACTCTGACTTGGAAGATTTTATACAAAATATATGTACATAACACAAATTACATATTCCATTATATAACCGTCCCTAGGAAATTCAATTCCTATTATCGTTAATGTTGTTTTACTAACCATATAGGTAGTCGAAAGATATTGCCTCTATACAAGCATAAAGTATTTAAGTATATATACTGAATGGTCAGTACCAGACTCACAAATACGTTCGTTCGTCGTCCACGTTCGATTATTTTTGGTCTGTCCTGGAGCATGGTAACTTTAAATACAAAACAAAGCAAGCAAGACTGGGATAACCACTTGGTAAAAGTTGACTGGGTACTCAATAATACTATCTAGCTGCCCGCGGGCAGAACTCTGTCGTTGAGAAATAAAAATTATATCCTAGAGAAAATATGTTCAGGTAATACGCGAAGATACATAATGACTTGAGGCTTTTTACAATAAAGCTGAAGCAGAAACAAATACTATGAAGTTAAAAGTAGAATTTGAAGAATACATACACACAGAAACACGATGATAGAAAATAAACTTCAGGTATTAACCTATCATACTAATATTATGAACTTGACGAGTTACTAAACGGGATATGATTAGATGTGCATAACACTTGCCAACCATGAGGATTGAAGAAAAACAGGAATACCTTATAGTGTCGTTTAGAATGATGAATAGTTTGTATGGATAAACATGATAATCTTATGAACAACCAGTTGGCCAATTCTCGTAATAAAATCTGTTCAAAATAGAATGCCGATCTAGTCTCATAAATATAACAAAAGATATAGAAGTATCTAACTCTATTTTGAACTTATTTTATTATTATATGAGAATTGGCCTTATGTTCTCTTGTATTGCTCGGAAAATAATCATTTGTGCTAGATAACTTGCTTATTGACGAAGGTAGGCGCACAGTACAGTAACCACAAACAGCATAAAACTGGTGACTGCTGTTTCATTGTTCAACAAATACAATCAATAAAAAATAAAAAGTTAAATTTGTTGATATCAATCTACTTTACACACACGTTTATTTAAATCCTTCTTTAAATCTTTATAACAACACTTGCGCCGCGCGCCATCTACTTATTTAGCAATGATGTTCATTGTAACGTTAGTTGCCTACCTGTCTGCCTATACCCAGCATTAGCATAGGGGAGGCCAATGACGCCTCTTCATGACGTCTCCACATTAAGCAAGATGCGTACCTACTTTGACTTGTTGCACTCTCGGCGCTGAGTATGCACTAACCGAATTACAACATTTCTGTTAATTAGCTACTAATTTTACAACGAAATTCTGATTTGTTATGACTTCTCTTTTTTTTTTGTTTTGACCAATGTCTTAACCCATTCAATGCGGCGGACGCCGATCGGCGTCTTATTTTTTCATACTCAGATTCGGAGGACGCCGATCGGCGTAATGTATAGTTGTTTTATATTTTACCCAAATTTAAAGATATATTAATAAAACAACAAATGTGTTTGGAATTTACTAATGAAATGTCTGATATGAGTAGTTTTTAGATATTTTGGTTGAAGAAATGTTTCGTTTTCTTACTCTGGTGCGGAAAACGCCAATCGGCGTGTTCCAGGGATTGACAACTATTGATTTATAAAATGTCGTATTACCATAAGTAGTCTGTGATAAACATTAGTTATGTTTTGTTTATAATTATTGTCAATGTACTGTTATATTCATTGTTCATCTTTATTCACAATTAATTGCACTTTTCAAACCGTAGAAAGCATTTCAAAGCATGTGTATATACTAGTTTTTATTAATATACGACTGTATGTGTTTATTTTTCTAACTTCTTTTACTACAACACGAAACGACGAACTGTTTAAATTACAAATAATGATTTTTTCAACTATAGTCAATGTTTGCCGCTAAATATAATAAATAATCATTGTTTGTCTTGGTCTGGGTGTTTCTATGTATAATATGTAGGTATTTACAAAAAAAAGTATATATGTATGTTTATCCATTGTCTAGTACCCATAGTACAAGCTCTGCTTAGTTTGGGCTAGATGGTGTTATGTGTATGTGATAGAATATATATAATATACATGTTTATGAAATGAAAACATAAAATGGTTTGCAACCTCTGATAATATGCGGAGTTATCAACTATATCAATTTTTATGCTTTAAAAAGGATGTTCATAGGATGAGAGAGCACAAAAGAAACATTTATCAAATAAAAACAAATTACTCACCATTTATATCCATAATCGAAAAAAGAAAACCGCAGATATTCCTTTTCTCAAATTTCTTTTAACAAACTTTTGCGAATCTTATATAAAACTGGCTAAATTAATTAAATAAATTATTCTGCTCTCTAAAAACCGTCATTATTGCAACAATTATGGTGCATTTCTGGAGATTTCTCATGGATTTGACATTAATAAATTCAAATTCATAACAAAATGCTGAAAACGCCGATTGGCGTCTTTTTTTTATTTCATCAAGTGCGGCTGACGCCGATCGGCGTTTACGTTAAATATGATTCTGGCTAGTGAAAGCTAAATTTGTTGCCGCATTGAATGGGTTAAAGCTAAGCCTTTATTAGATTCCTCTATTTACTCAATTATATTTAATAATATCAGCCCTGTATACATATAAACAGCCACTGCTGAGCACGGCTACCACGCTGGGTCAGTGTGCATTAAGAAGAACTCTCAGACATGCTGATTTCTTCACGATGTTTTCCACCGTTAAAGCGAACGGTAATTAACTATTTAATACGAAAAGTCAGAGGCACCTTGGGTTTGTATTCGAAAACTGCGTGACAGTCTAACTGTCCCGTAAACTCCCGTACTAAGCTAACAATCCCCAAAATCTGTATGTGTACGTCCCCAATGGTTCCACATTTAACATCGTTTACACAGAAGTTCTGTCCTAAAACATATAACATTTTATACAAATTTTCACGCGGACGAAGTCGCGAGCACAGCTAGTTATTAAATAAAATCGGCCAGCCACATCGTGTAGGATACTGTAGCCACCGCACGTATACCATACCACACACGCACGACACCACAAGACATTAGACAAGATCAATGGTTTCCATTTGCGCGGGAAACGGCTCGCTCCGACGTTAGCGCCGCGCACGGCAGTTAGCATAAATTAAACTCATTTCTGATTCGTCGAATGTAAAACTCGCTATTAGTTACATATCTGTGTAAATATTTTATAAACTTTTATTGGTTAGCGCAACATTTGGTGTACTATAAAATATTAACGACCGCGCAAGAAATAGACAGCAATATATTATATTTCCTATATGTTTCCTATATCCAAAGATAGGACTAACATCTGTGTTTTTGGCCCCGTACTTGTGTTGTAAATCAATCGCACAAGATGGCGCTTAAACAAATTTTAATTTATTATATAGTGTCAGTTCTTACTTATCTATACTTTTATATTTTTAATTTATCTAGAATCATATTTTATTCTCATTTTAATTCTTTTATCATAAAAATGTCATAAAATACAAATTAGTAAATATGTCGGTTAAAGACTATGATTCAAATTTCAAACATTGGATTTGTAAGTCAGTCACAATATGGCGACTGCATCTTGCCCGTCCACACATTTGTAGTTTTTCGTCCTATAATGTATATTTTTCGGCTGTGAAAGTCTTATGTAAGTGCGTTGAGTCGAGCTCTGTGTTCCTCCACCTTGTGCCAATTAATCTTCCCATCGAAAACTGTTGTTATCAGTGTGCGATAGTGACGCTTTAAGTATTTAGTGTTGTGCGGTTTTTCCAACTACAAAAATGCCGAGACGCTGCGCATTTCACTGTGAACCTAGAGTCCGCTGCACAGTTATAAATTTTAATAAACATAAACATAATAAAATGTTATTTGTTGTTGTTTTATTCATATACTACGATATGCATCCTATACTTATTGTATTTAAATTATTTTGTTTGGATCTATTTTTGTAACATTCTACTTGTTCTATTTGCAATTTTTATTTGCATATTTTTTATGTTACAAAAATACGATTGATACAAAACAATTTAAATACGAATTCTGGATTAGTAATACATGATATAAATAGCTATAGGCACAGAATACGGAATAGCTATAGCTATGTATAGAAGGATTAGTTCGGGGCCAAAAGTTCAGATGTCGCTGTTTCAAATAGGGTTGGCTTAAATTGACCATAAGAGGGCTCTCTTTTCCCTATGTATTACTTTACTCTTTGATCTCCCTTAAGAAAGTGACATACCTAACACAAACAGAACTATACTGTGAAACATCTACATCATATACAGGTGTCCCAGAATATGTGAATCAAATTGTAACCGGAGATTCTGTCCTAAATAAAATAAATAAAAATTATGACAAATGCATAAAAATAAAAAAATCTTTTTTTAAAAAAGTACGACTTTTTCAGACTTTTAACTACAGGTGCTTCGTTTATGGCTAATTTTTTACTCACTTATTATTTGTGAAGGATTAATTCGTCAAACTACAAACTATTTTCTTTTTAAACCGACTTAGTTTTGAAATCGCAGCATTAATTTGGTGTATTTTTTTGCACCAAAGAAAATCTTGTAAGTTTGACAGGCAGTGGTATAAAATTTTTAGTATGCAAGGGTGAAATTGGTTGTATTTATTCTTTCCTTTTTATCTCACTTTCCACTTTCAACCCATTCCTTCTAAGGTTAGAGTCAAGGCCATTCAGTACAACGTTTGACGCTCTGTACTACACCTGTTTTCTGTTTTCTCCTGTGATTTAAGTGTTAGGTACATTCGAACTTGGCTTTACTTTGGACTTTTGATTTTGCTCGTGATTCGGATCGGATTTTTGTGATTGATCTCAACAACTTGGCGCTACTCTGGGAATTGATTTGCTGTACATTTTGGCTAACCAACGACAAAATTTTTACACTGCAAGCGAGTATTGCGACACGCATATTGTTTATGGAGAAACGAGGCGTGTAACGCCAGAGGCGGAGCAAGTTACTCTGCAAGAGATGCTACTAGGATTTATGCAGACCGATATCCAAACCGTCACCACCCAGCTTTTGGAGTATTTTTAATAGTACACGACTCTTATTCACAGGGAGGACTTCCTGGTGGTCCTCTTATTGAAGGAAGGCCTCAGGGACATAATGTTTGTTGTAGAACAACTAACGTTATGGTGATCCGTGCAGGTCAGTGTGTGCTATTGAAAGAAGAACTGGCATTCCAAAATCATCAGCACATCGAATACTGCAAAGGTTAAAATACCATCCATACCATGTACAAAAAGTACAATCTTTATTAACTCGAGATTATGCACCGCATGTAGATTTTTGCCGAAGAATGTTGCAATTACACAGTGAAGACTCAAATTTTTGTAATCGAGTTTTGTGGAGCGACGAATCAGCCTGCAAGAAAGATGGATACACAAATCTCCATAATCTGCATAGCTGGCAATTGTCGAACCCTCTTTTACTGAGAGAAGAGCGTTCTCAGTACCAGTTCAAAATCAACCTATGGACTGGTATAGTTAATGGCAAAATTGTGAATCCAGTCGAACTACCCGCTACACTCAATTCAGCAAATTATTTAGAGCTGTTGAGAGACACATTGCCGAGACTATTAGAAGAAGAAACATATGACTTCTTGCAAAGAATGTGGCTACAAAATGACGGATGTCCGGCCCATTATGCACGAGAAGTGAGGGCCCACCTTGACGAAGCATTTTCTGGGCGGTGGATTGGCCGATTGGGGCCCATTTGATGGCCACCAAGGTCGTCAGACTTAAATCCACTGGATTTCTTTTATTGGCGCTGCCTTGAGGACAAAGTTTATTCCAGACCAAATACACCAATTACATCATTGGATGAATTAAGGCATAAACCAGGCTGCACAGAAAATTTCTTTAATGAGCTTGCGACGCCTTAAAGATTTTTTTTTAAGAAGATGCGTATTATGCATCCTTACGGGTGGACGACGATTTGAACAACTTTTCTAGGGATTGTGATTGTTTATTTTTAATTATTAATTTCTATTGTTAATTTTATTTTTAAAAATTTTAAATGTTAATTAAAGTTGAAAATTTAAATCATTTATGTGTGTTTTCTTAAGTTTATGTTACACTGAAACCTTAGTTTTTTGCTCTTATAATATTTTTACACTTAATTTGAGCCTTGTAGCAATGGTTTGAACATTATAATCAACGTGGCAAGTAATTACGATTTAAAAACTGTAATTTTGAAATTTAACCAATTTCGCCCTTGCAGCTTAAGAATTTTAATATTTCCAAATCTTTTGAAGTAAATTTTCTGATTCGTACCATTTTAGAATCCTCATTGAATGGGCAACTTTTTGGAGTAATTTACCGAACAATAAATTTTTTTTATACCACTGCTGGTCAAACTTACAAGATCTTCTTTGGTGCAAAAAAAATACACCAAAATAATGCTGCGATTTCAAAACAACGTCAGTTTAAAAAGAAATCATTTGTAGTTTGACGAATCAATCCTTCACAAATAATAATAGTGAGTAAAAAAGGAAAGTTAGCCATAAACGAAGTACCTGTAGTTAAAAGTCTGAAAAAAGTCGTACTTTTTTTTTACACATTGGTCATAATTTTTAATTTTTCTTATTTTGCACATTTTAAAAGTACCTAAGGAATCTCCCGTTAAAATTTGATTCACATATTCTGGGATATCCCATATACACCCGTATATGCCCGAGCAACATCGACTAGAAGTTTTTAACAGCGTGCACGATATCAGTCATTCCGGTACGCGCGCGACTCGCAAACTTATAATAAAAAAGTATTTTTGGTCATCTATGAACGCAGACGTCACCCGCTGCACTCGAACCTGCATACCATGCTAAAAAAGCAAAATACAATTACATTTTAGTCCATTTCAACTTACCCGCCAACTGACCGATTTCAACACGTGGATATCGACGTCGGCGACGGGGCATTGAGCCCACACAGCTCCAACCCCTCCAGGACCGGGACGGATGACGCCCACCTTAATCGTATCCGCAGCACATCCAGTCCTCACGCTAATAGTAGACCGGATGTCTTCCTCGGACACGGAGTCATCCAAGCCGGAGATACGCATATCCGCGCACTTTACCGGCCTGGCGACTCGGATGCCATCCGTTTCGGGGAACAAGCTTCGCAGTTTCGCGACTATAGCATCAGCCACCTCTTCACCCTTAGCGCCCGGGAGCTCAAGGATCCGAGCCCCCGTGTGGGCAAGACGTACCTTGATGCCCTCGGTAGCGATTTCGGGGACGCTTAGGCCGCCTGGCGGCCTACAAGACGCTCTTATAGGTAAAACCACGTTCTGCCGCCTCAAGCAGCACTGTAATGACTACAGCAGCTGCCTTCGGGGTGCGAAGCTTGTTCCGCCTCCGTTGCCCCCTCTTTTTCGAACCGCTTTTTGCAGCGGGGACGGCCTAACTATTAGAAGCCACAGCAGCAGTTGCCCTAGCGGCGGCATTAGGGGCGGTGTTTCTGTTCTTGCGCCGGGCTTTCCTTTTTCTCACAGTCTACCACTCTTGGGGGGCAGACGTTGAGGGGCTGAATGTTTGGACCGGCGCAGATCGACGCTGCTGCTGCGTCTGCATGGGCGGAGGCATACCGGTCGTCGGAAGCGGCGGGAACTCTTGGGCTCTAGCCCGAGTTTTTGCCGACCTAACTACCTTATATTAAGGATCTCAAAAGTCATTAAATCGTTGTTGATACTTACTAACATTATGCTTTACCTCATAGTAAATTAAACCATAATATCGAGGTTGCCAAAATAATAAATCATGGCGTGTATTTCTATAGACATATCAAACTCACTTTCAGCTAATCAGCTCAAAGGGCCATGAGTTATCAT
This sequence comes from Catocala sponsa, assembly GCA_963564715.1. NCBI lineage: Eukaryota > Metazoa > Arthropoda > Insecta > Lepidoptera > Erebidae > Catocala > Catocala sponsa. The sequence continues at coordinate 16,237,598 of OY751337.1, read as the reverse complement.
TGGTCCTGAAAAAAACCTAAACAACATTTAAAGGGTGTTCCCCGGACCAAAAAGTACGTATTATCACAAACAAAATGGATGTTCACATTAAATATTAGTATTGCAAAAAACAAGCTGTATAATCAGCAAAAATATTGCGGGAGTCATCATTACTCATTAGCATTAGACATGTATTACTTTACTCTATGCATTAGACTGAGAGTGCATAACCGGGCTGGCAACATTATATCCGCCATCAAAGTGACGTTACTTTACGTTTGACAGCAGAAACATTCGAATTTGCCGTTTCACGTTTGTATTTGTAGTTGTACTGTTTGTAGATATTATACTGTTGAGAGTTGACCGCGGCGTGGAAATACACTTTTGCATCGCAATTTCGCCATTCGTAAACAACATAATTGTTTAGTTATTATTATTTAAATCCTTCAATTCGATATCATTCATCTTATAATGATTATAAACATCTAACAAATAAAATACTTTTGTCTCTTGATAACTTGAATCAGCCAACACAATGGTTGACAAAAACAAAAAATTCTGTCCAAATTGCAGTCAGCTTTATACCATTAATCGTAAGTACTTAAATCCTTTGCTTTACATATTAACGATAATATTTATCCTGCATATTTCTTATTCGATGAATAAGAACAAATTATTTCTTATGTCTACCTACATCTTGGTACTTAGTCTTGATACTACCGGCCAGTACCGGCTAATGATATGTATTATGTAAGCAAAATTTAATAACGCAGCGATAATGCTGATAAAGTTCACGAATTTGTTAAGTACTCGTAAAGTAAGTTGTTCACGAATACTAAACAAATACCTACATGAAGATCAAATGCATATATTTATTTTACATTATGTTAAATTGCATCATCAGCATAATAATAAATAAGTAGGCAATAATTATTATCATAATAATTTTACTATGTACTTGCAGATGCAATGCTCTGATAGGAAGTTGCCCAAATTGTCAATGTCATAGATGCATGTCTTTTTTAGTAAACTAAATCATATAAATAAATTAATTCATTAAAAATCAATACTAATATTTATACCTCTGAAAGTAATTTGATTTCAACTGAAATTTTTATGTCTATCTGTTTGTGATATTATCATAGCAAAACTTCTAAATTAATAGTCTTGATTATTATTTGCAATGGACAATAATTGTAACACTGTACTCTTTTCAGTGCTACAATCAAAGCTGAAAGCTAACTTACCACTGTTCTTGCCATGTGGTCATTCCATGTGCGAAAATTGTATCCTAAACATAATAAAATGTATGGAGCCAATAGAGTGCAAAGTTTGCCAAAATGATGTTGACTTCAAGACCAGTGATGCTATGGCTGTGGTGCAAAATCCAACTAAACTGCAAGAATATTTTCCTGTTAACATGTACATGGTTGGAGAGCTAACTATGGATCTGATGAAGGTATACCACTTGTCTCCAAATTAATAAGTCTAATTACTTCTAAGGTATGTGTGGCTTCTGTTTTATGTACAAGTTTTGTTGCAAGAAAGATGTTTAAATAAATAAACATTATGTGTCAATATATGTATATAACACTTATATTATTTTTGAATGACTGGGACTTTATCAGTTCTAAGCAAAGCGTAAAGTAATACTTAGGGAAAAGAGAGCCCTCTTATGGTCAATTTCAGCCAACCCTATTTGAAACAGCGACATCTGAACTTTTGGCCCCGAACTAATCCTTCAATACATAGCTATAGCTATTCCGTAGTCTGTGCCTATAGCTATCTATATCATGTATTACTAATCCAGAATTCGTATTTAAATTGTTTTGTATCAATCGTATTTTTGTAACATAAAAAATATGCAAATAAAAATTGCAAATAGAACAAGTAGAATGTTACAAAAATAGATCCAAACAAAACAATTTAAATACAATAAGTATAGGGTGCATATCGTAGTATAAGAATAAAACAACAACAAATTATATTTTATTATGTTTATGTTTATTTAAATATAACTGTGCAGCGGAATCTAGGTTCACAGTGAAATGCGCAGCATCTCGGCATTTTTGTAGTTGGAAAAACCGCACAACACTAAACACTAAAAGCGTCACTATCGCACACTGATAACAACAGTTTTCGATGGGAAGATTAATTGACACAAGGTGGAGGAACACAGAGCTCGACTCAACGCACTTACATAAGACCTTCACAGCCGAAAAATATACAATATAGGACAAAAAAGTACAAACGGTCGCACGGACAAGATGCAGTCGCCATATTGTGACTGACTTACAAATCCTATGTTTGAATCATAGTCTTTAACCGACATATTTACTAATTTGTATTTTATGAAAATATGATTCTAGATAAATTAAAAATATAAAAGTATAGATAGGTAAGAACTGACACTGAATAATAAATTAAAAATTTGTTTAACGCCATCTTTTGCAATTGATTTACAGCACAAGTACGGGGCCAAAAACACAGATGTCAGTCCTATCTTTGGATATAGGAAAGGTATTGGGCAGTGTCCCCCCCCTGGTTCTAATAATATAATCTAATGTTCTAATAATATAATCTAATGTGCCTCCAGGGGCATCTAAAAGAAACATTATACCTTCATTACTCGAAATTAATTTAATTTGCATGGTGTAAAGCGGAAAAATAATCTTCATGAAATGCTTAAGCCAACTAATGTATTTAAAATAATAAGGATTAATACCGTATTTGTGTAAATAGCTTTCCAATTACCGCTTTATAATTGCCCATTTTTTTAAGTATTAAAGATATAGTATGTTATCCTTAAGAGATAGACATATGCCATCGTGGACTTTTCTGTAGACCTATATAAGATACACAATTCCACCGTACATTATTTTGTTATATCTCAAAGGGTTTAGGCAGCGTTTTCGTTGAAAGCTCCCAGACGGGTTATTTTTTCCGACATCTCCAACAAATATCGTTATATTTTAGCCAATCTATACAAAAACTTAACAGATTATATATTAAAACCTTCCTCGAGAACCACTCTATCCTATGGTGTAAACAGCATGTAAATTGTTGCAGTAGTTGTTGAGTTTATCGCGAACAGACAGACAGACAGACAGACGCGGCGGAGGACTTTGTTTTATAATATGTAGTGATTCGATGGTCTAGAAGACAAACATGGTAATTACAGACCTACCAATTTTTCAGGAGGACTGTTTTTATCGATTCAATATTTCTAGATACTATAACTTAAAACTGTACATAGAAATAGTGTATATACTTCCCATACTTAGTTAGGGTATTTATCTTTATACTTACTTGTCATAAATTTGAACATAAAAATCTAAAATATTCTATAAAAAAACCAAAATAGCAAAAAAGAGCATCACTTAGTACGTTTGTACACAAACCTTATATTATATTGTTCACTTAACACTTTCGTGTATTGTATTTAATTTAGGGTTTATTGAAGAATTTACTGCCAATGTATTAAAAAAAGAATAAGTATAAAAGTTTCTTTATTACCGAACAAATCAAACGTGTAAGTTCGTTAAATGTGTAAGTGGGACGAGAAAGTTACAAAATGACAAAAGTAATAAAAATATTTAGCTTATTTGTCAATCATGATAACACAAGCAAAATGTTATAAATCTATTTAGCATTTTGTGTAGTTTAAACTGATGGTAAATAACTGCCATTACTTTCTTTGGCTTCAAAATGACATCACTTGCTATGAATGTACACATACAGTTTAGACAGAAAGAGACGGAATTCTGTCAATTGGATGAGTAGGATCAGTAGAGCATGCTCATTTAATACATTTGGCATTAAAATGTTACATTATCAAAATTTTGTAATTAGTACATTTGTCTTCTAGGCCATCGATATATACATTTTATTTTTTAATTTCAGAAGTCTTCAATAACCAACAAATCGCCGGATCATTTCTCTGAACTTAAAGCGGTACTAAATAAGGAAATTGTGCAAGGTAGGTCTTAAAATTTAAGCTATAAACTAATAAATGGTATCATCCCACTTTACCACTACTGGGCATGAGCCTGTTCTCGGTGTGAGAAGTATTAGGCTGCCGTCCACCACTCTGGCCCAGTGCAGGTTAGCAGACTTCACATAATTGTTAGAGAACATAATGTAGACTGCTTAGACATGCACGTTCTCAAGATGCTTTATCATTAATGCAAACAATAAGTAACCATTTGATATGCATGTATCTTATCTTATCTGGGGGCCAGTCAGTGCAGACGGGGGACACTTCGACCCAGTGGGATCTTTTGTGTCGACACTCTCTCAATAACGAATGCCATAGACGTTTATGGCAGCCGGGACCAATGGCTTAACGTGCTCTCCGAGGCACGGAGCAGGCGATAATTGTCAATCAATACGCACATAATTTCGAAAAGTCATATAACTTCCGAAAGTCAGAGGTGCGCGACGTGGGTTCGAACCCGAGACCCTCTCCATTGCAGTCTGTTGGTCTCCCCACTGAGCTATCGCTGCTCAGTATGCATGTAACATCAACAAGTTAGAGGTGCAAGCCTTGGGATCCATCCCAAGACCTCTGTGGCAGTCAAACAGTTTCCAGCTAGACAGTTGCAGCTCTAAAAACTAATATAATAATGTTGAATATTAATGTGTGAATATACACAAAAATATATTTTTTTTAGGGCAATGTTTAGAATGCCGTGCTGTAACAACTAAGATGTGCCAACAATGTGCTACAGTTTTATGTGAAAATTGTTTCAACAAGTCACATAAAAACTTTGTTATATTCAAGAACCATGAGCTGCAAGATATAGGTATGTTTATTAAAAATGATTAAAGACATTTGGTTGACAATACCTTCAACTTCAACTTCAAATTTTCTCAGTGTCGAATGGCTCCATCGAATAGGTATCGATGATTCTGCCAACATCAGGGTGGAAAGAGAAGATAAAAAAAATAAAAAAAATTGTGGTTTGATAAGTAATCAGTAATATGACCATTGACCGGTAATTAGAGCGATGGTTCTTCTTTGGGCTACAACAAAAACAACACAAATATTAGTAATATATACATAGTAGTAAGGTTTAAAATATGGGAGAGGATAAGGAAAACCAACGATAAGCATAGAGATTGACGAGAACAAAAGGGGTAGACTATATTATGATTTTATTAAGTGAGATGAATTTATATAAAGTTTTTATGAAGGGGGTGTGTGCCAAAGTTAATAGAAAAGGTATATTGACAGGGCGAGGGATCTGTTTAGGAAGTAGATCATAAAGAGGATAGGTATTTAGGATAGAGATTTTAGGGCAAAAGAAAAATAGATGTTCCAAGGTGCCCTCATCAAGACCACACTCGCAAAGAGAATGATCTCTGACCCGAATTTTGGCTAAGAAGACTGGAGAGCAAACAAAACCCAGACGGAGACTGATAATTATAGACGTAGCCAGTTTATTTACGTTCTTTTGTCGGTAGAACCATGGTCTGGAAGGGATAGAAGGTTGAATAGAACCGTAGAACTTGCCTTTAATCAGCTTGGACGCTTGCCACATACTGTTCCAAGTACCAGTTAAAGAAGAACGGGCCAAAGAACGAAGTTCACGAGGGAAGCAGTAATTATGGACCGTGCAACCAGACACCGCCGCAACCTTAGCACAGGAATCTACAAATTCGTTACCTACTATACTCAAATGACTAGGGATCCATGCCATAGCCACCTCGATGCCCATCAAGTGACACCTATACAATGATGCTTTTGTCCTAAGAGTAATAATAAAGTTGTCACGACAGCGAAATGGATTTTTTTGTAAATCAGCAAGACAGCTCCGAGAGTCCGAGAGGATAAGCGCCTTGTTCAGCTTGTGTGACTCAATAAATTTCATGGCTTCTAGCAAAGCTAAGGCTTCACCAGCAAATATAGAGTTTTGTGGAGGACTCTTAAAATTAAGAATAATGCCGTATTTAGGGATCCAAACAGCAGATCCAACAGAACTCTCACTAGATATTTTGGAAGCATCAGTGTATAGGGTCACCCAGTCAGACCATTCTCTTGACAGTTTCGAAGAAAGCTTGTCATTAGCGTCCGAACAGAGGTTACTTATACCGAAGTCAAGGTAAATCTTTGGTTGGAAAATCAGTGACTGGTACTCCATTTCGAAGAGAGGATTGATAGAGGATTGCAAAATAGGAACAGGAAGGTCCTTGTATTTCCTAAAGGAATTAACAAGGCGAGGGGGAGTTTTATGTTTCCAATATGCGGAGGAGGAGACAAGCGATGACAAGGAATGTAATATGTGGAATAAAGGGTGAGAGTTAGTTCGAATGGAGTTGGTGAAGAATCTATCCGCAAGATATTGTCGACGGAGTTGAAGGGGAGGATCCAAGCACTCCACCTGAAGAGCATTAATCGGAGAACACTTCATAGCTCCCGTAATAATTCGCAAGCACTTAGATTGAACCTTCTCCAGACGGGATAACGCAATTTTATTGCATGGCTCAAGTAAAAAATAGCCATAATCAAAATGACTGCGGACCACAGCGTCGTATAGAAGTTTTTGGCTAAAGGGATGGGAACCCCACCTGACACCAGATAGCGCCCGCATGACATTCACACCCCTCTCGCCTTTCCGAACAATGTAGTTCAGGTGGTGTGTGCCTGAAAGTTTGGAGTCTAGGATAAGGCCAAGGAATTTGACATGATCTTTGATGGGAATAACTTCGTCGTCGACCGAAAGATTTATGTCGGGAACGTGTATTTTACGAGTAAAGACTACAACACTACACTTGGGCACCGAGATGGAGAGGTTATGATTTAGAAGCCAATCATTTAGGTAGTGCAGTGCGGAGTTAAGACGAGAAGAAGAATCAGCAAAAGAAGAAGATACGGAGTAGAGAACAATATCGTCGGCATATTGTAAAATTTTGCAAAAAGAGGAGACAGTAAGGTCTAGATTAGAGGTGTAGATATTGTACAGAAGGGGACTTAGGACCGACCCTTGCGGCAGACCTATCCAGACGTTACGTGGGGGTAGAATAATACCACGGTGGCGAACTGAAATGGAGCGGCTCATTAACATACTGCTGATTATGTTGATCAGTCTCACAGGAATACTCAGCTCGTGCATTTTCTGCCTGAGTAAAGGAAGCTGAACACTATCATATGCTGCAGAAATGTCAAGAAATACGCCAATAGCGTGCTTGTCCTGGGAAAACGCGAGGCGAACATCAGAGGTAAAGATACTCAGGTTGTCTAGGGTACCCATACCCTTTCTAAAGCCAAACTGATTTTTGGACAACAGGCCTCTGCTTTCCAGAATCCATTCCAGTCTGTTCTTAATCAGATTCTCCATGATTTTGGCTAAAACAGAGGATAGGGCAATCGGGCGATAGGCTAAAGGATCCACTGGGTCCTTGCCTGATTTAAGGATTGGGATAATAATCTGGGTTTTCCAGGAGGTACGTATTTCGCCAGAGGTGAAAATCGCATTAAAAATACTAAGTAGAAAGGATTTGCTGGAGTTCGACGATTTACAAATAAAAGAGTAGGGGATACCATCAACGCCAGGGGAGGAATCGCGGAGGTGGTCAAGAGCTAGGGCAAGTTCATGGAAAGTGAAAGGATCGTTCATTTTGTCAGAGGAAATAGAAGATGGATTGAGATCAAGGGGAGAAAGACAGTCGAGTTCAGGGACGAAGGGAGGGGCTAGTCTACAATGGAAATCGTGAAGAAAGGAATCAGGATCGTTGTTTGTGACGTTTGGATCTTGGAAACTTCTGCGATACGACCTAATCCTTTTCCACACTAAGGAAAGAGGCGAGCAAGGGGAAAGGGATTCGCAGAATTTTCGCCAGCCAGTGGACTTCTTTCCAGAGAGGAGTCTGGAAGTGTGGGCAGCAGTTTTTTTGTATACGATAAAATCAGACATATCTAGGGATGTAGCGAATCTGTTTTCCGCCTCCCTACGTAAGCGGACGCTCTCAGAACATTCAGCATCCCACCAAGGAGGAGAAGACACCAAGCTGCGGGAAGAGGATTTTAATGGGATAGAAGATTGAGCAGAAGCTAAGACAGAAATGAATCGATCATATACGGTAAGAAAGTTAGATTGGTTACATTGGGGGAGTGTATCAATTCCCATATCCAAAAGTGCAGAGAATTGTTCCCAGTTAGCTTGAGCTAGCCGGTACGTAAGAAGAGGTTGATAGGGTTTGGGAGGAGGGATAGTGGAAGGACTGAAATAAGAAATATAAATAGGGAAGTGATCACTGCCAAAAGAATTTGGCAGGACTGACTATGAAATAATTGAAACTATAGAGGAAGAAGAGAAGGAAAGGTCTGGGACACTAATATTTTGGGATGGAGATACTCTGCGAGTGGCAGATCCATCATTCAAGATACAGAGATTAATGTCATCCAAAAGGTCTAATAAAGAAGAGGAGCAAGGGTCATTATAGTGAGCACCCCAAAGGGTATGACGACAGTTGAAATCAGCAAGAATGATTAAAGGAGCAGGGACAGAAGAAAGGATGGAACGTAGTTCGGAAAATATGTTGGGATTAGGATGAGGGATGTACACAGACACGAAAGACAAATTTGCAGCCCTAGCAGCTACAACATGAAAGTTAGTATTGTGAACTGGTAGAGGAATTTGGGAAAACTTCATCCATCTATTAATTAGTAGAGCAGCACCCGCTTTACCGTCATCTCTGTCATCGCGGAGACACGAGAAGCCCGAAATCCTAAAATGAGTTCCAGGTCTAAGCCATGTCTCCGAGACAGCAAAGACAGACGGTTTATAGCGATTCACTATATAGATAACATCTTGTTTATTACGACGGATGCTTCTACAGTTCCATTGAAGGATCTGCAGAGCCATTGGATAAGTTGTTACGAGAGAGGACCGAAAGTAATTGTTCTACAAGAACAGAGACATTGTACGGTAGGGAATCAGAGAATTTGGATAACATGTTAATAAGGGAACAAAGGAGAAGTTCAACGAGGTTATCATTGGGAGTGGCAAGAGGAGTGGTTTCAGTAGGGGAAGGAAGAGCACAGCCATTAGGCTGAGAAGAAGAAGGGGAAGACACAATGGAATTGTGGGAAGCTCTATCATAAGACTTGCCTAAGACGGGCTGGGACTGGGGAGGAAGAAACAGAGTCTTTCTATAGAAAGTAGTGGGAGTACTCATAGAAGTGGTCAGTTGGGTTTTTTGAGGGGAAGTAGAGGGAGACTGGGTTGTGGCTGCAATTTCCGAAAAAAGTCGCCTAGGTAGTGGATATTGGGCTGATGCTTCTAGGTAGCTGATATTTTGCTCAGACATGACCATCTTAATAGATTTCTGGCGAGCATGCTCAGGGCATTTGGGATCTATAGCCTTGTGGCTACCTCCACGACAAAGAAAACAAGTAGGATTTGAGTCCTTAGTAGGGCAGCTATCCCCACCGTGCCCCTGGGAGCAGATGTAGCAGCGAGGCTGAGATCTACGTTGTTTGGCAATATGTCCAAACCTGCAGCAGTTGTGACACTGAATGGTTGGAAATACCAAACGTTGAAACCGGAAGTGAGGCATTGTAGCAGTATACCTTTTCAGGTAGGGCTTGACCAAGAAAAGTTAATACCACTGAATTAGAGGGAATCCAATTCGTGGTATCATCCCTCCGAGACTTAATGTTAAGCCTTCTAGCCCGAATGACCTCACCACAATTACCAACAGTGGAAATGCCATCTAAAAGTTCGGATAGTGTCCAGTCAGTAGGGATATCCCTAACTACTCCCATGCGGAAAATCTGAAATTTAGGGATAAATGCTTCATATTTGTTGCTCTCCAGTAAACTCAAATCAAGGAATTCGTTGGTACTCGCAGCTGATTTAAATTTAATTGAAATTTTATTGCGACCTAGATTCTTTATGCCACCATCTTTAACTCCTAAAACATTATTTTATGCAGAAATTGAGCAAACTTTAGAATTTTAAATGTATACTGAAGAGGGGTCTGGTTCTTTTCTAGATACATATACCGTAAACGGGCCCTTGTCTGTTGCGGAAAATTTTATTTGGCTATTTAATTCATATCCAGGCTTCGTGTACACGGATTGATTCGATTCCGCCGGCGAACGGGCCTTTTTAGGATCGATCTCGATCGCCAAATCTACATCGGCCGGCCTTTTCGATGATCTGGGCTTATCAGGAGGCAAACCTCCACCCCCGTCCGGGGGTACCTCCATACCTACTTGACTCCCAAAGGAATCAAGTAGATATGAACGCGCCCAAACGAAACAAAATAAGAGTAAACAGAGGATTACCTTATAGGATTAAGCCACCACCGAAATAACACAAACACACAAGTTAACAGCCACAAATAAAAACAAAACGCATAAAAAAGGATAACCTATAAACAACTGACATTCTCAACCAAGCGTCAGACAGTCCTATATTAAACTTACTAGATGTTCCCGCGGTTTCACCCGCGTTTATCGTTACTGCGCCGCCCCCGTGGGTCGTAGGGTGATGTTATATAGCCTATAGCCTTCCTCGATAAATAGGCTATCCAACACTAAAAGAATTTTTCAAATCGAACCAGTAGTAATCACGCAGAATAAACCAGGAGAAACATCGTTTGTACTATGTCTGTAATGGGTAATTATTTTGCTGCGATGTTATTTTAAAACTGCTATATCTCCTAAGATATTCATTGAAATCGAATGATGTAAAGGGCAATTTTGTTTTAAATTAAATACTTGTGATGAATAACGTATTTATTTGGATAAGGATTAATATCATGTTTATAAAAATACCTTCGCAAATAATGCATTATTTTAGAACAAATTTCGTTAGCATAAAAATGGTTATAGTGAGCCAACCTTAAAAGATAGACATATGCTGTCGCGGACTTTTTTTTAGAACTTTTAAAGAGGAACAATTCTGTCATACATGATTTTTGCGAAACTTTAACTGTTTACGCAGCGCACGCAGCGGAAGCTCTCAAAAGGAAAAAATACTCTCCGATTTTGAAACATTCTTCATTGGTGCTCCGCTCCTATTGATCTTAGCGTGATGATATATAGCCTATAGCCTTCCTCGATAAATAGGCTATCTAACACTGAAAGAATTTTTCAAATCGGACCAGTAGTTCCTGAGATTAGCGCGTTCAAGTAAACAAACAAACAAACAAACAAACAAACTCTTCAGCTTTATAATATTAGTATAGATGATAACTTTTTGCGGCAAATCGCAAAAGAATAAACAAATATACCTCGACAATACCTATAATAATAAATTTCGAAGTAATTAACAATATATAACAGAATCATGAATAGCTAAAATTACTGTTTCACTGACATATAATTTTTTTTTTTAAATATGACCATATGTTTGTACTTCAGACTTTGTGTAAAACTGTAAAGTAACTAGGTATTTGATTTAAGTAATATGAAAATTGTGAGTCTATCCAATTATTTGATGCCACAAGAATCTTTTGTAATTTACATCTATTTTAGACACTTCTATGCAGCCTAATTACTGTAAAACTCATAAAGAAAAAACATTGGACTATTATTGCCAAGATTGTGCAAAAGCCATTTGTATGGATTGTATGATGGTGGGTGGTGAGAAATCTTGCAAGAACCATAATGTTGTACCTGTACAAGCGATAGTAAGTATATCTCTAACATTTGTTACATCACGTCAAATCTATCAATACATTCTGTTAAATTTATAAAAAGTCTGGTGAAAAAAGACATTGGTGTCCATTACTCTAGTATCCTATATATCCAATACCTATGACACTTTGATACTGCCATTTTAAGCAGAGCAAGAAATGTCTTGAATATTTCAAAGCCATTTTCTTATGATGATAACAATAGAGATGGTAGCATATAGAAATACTTCTGGAATCAACTATCTCTCTGTTGATTTCCATCAGTTGTCGTTTGCCATCAGTTTGAATGCAATCACTTCATATGATATAGACTTACAGATGTGTTGATAAACAAACATATTTATAGAATGACAGTCTCCATGAAGAATTGAATGCCATGACCCCACAAGTAGATGAAATGTTCAGAAGACTTACCAAAACAGCTGTTGTAAGTATGTTTTTATTATTGTAAAATGATTATAAATGAATTAATTTCGGTTACATGTTACGGTATTCTTCTTTTAGGACATAGGATACTTACTTCTAAACTATGAAAATGACACTGGCTCTGCTACAGAACTGATAAATATAATAGCCAACATTGACCAACACTTTTCAAAGCTTATTTCCAGAATTCAAAAACATAAGGAGGAAATAATTGACATAATATTAAAACTGAAATGTTCTGAAAAAGACTCATTGCGAGAAGCTAAAACTGATATTGTTAATGCCATTAAAAAAGCCAAAGATGTACTAAAATTGGCGAAGGCGTACTCTGACCCTCAAAAGCGTAAGCAGGTATGGAATTGTACACATCCTAGCACTCTGATATAGAAATAAAGGTAATAAAGTAAAAATTAATAATAATATAAACTTTTTACCTGCAGGCTAATTTAGCAACTGTTTTGGAGGATGCTAAACAAATAGTTAACATTCCATGGTATTTGAATAAAGATGACACTAATAAGGAAGGTCTCAAGTAAGTATGGTTAAGGTTTAGGTATTTTATAAAACATTTCTACAAGAAAGAATATAAAATTCTTGGTGAAAATTTTAGTCAGGATTCCTCTGTTCGATTTCAATAGTTATCGAATTTCAACTATTTTTTAACCGATTTTAAAAAAAAGGAGGAGGTACCCAATTCATCTGTATTTTTTTTTATGTAGTCTCGTTACTTTCGACTGGGTGAACCGATTTTGATGATTCTTTTTTTATTTGCAAGCTGGTGCTTCTCGTGTGGTCCCATTTAATTTTGATCAAGATTTGACCATTCGTTTTCGAGTTATACTTAATAATGCGTATTTGGCTACATTGATGATGTTCTCATATTTGGCAAGGTTCACTAAAAACTGAGAAACAAACAAAATTTTAACAAAAAGAAAACTGACTTCAGAAACGAATATTCTAAAACTTAAAATGCACTAAAAAGTTAATAAATAATTGCATATTCTTGTGAATAATTAAATTATTGTTATTATTGGAGTCGTTGTCAGCCAAGGTAGGTTTGTAACTAATTAAACATGAGATGTCTTACTATAATCATAACATAACATTGGCATGCACAATTACACACATAGACGCAGCACGCGGCGCGGGCGGCTGACACCGACTCCAAAAATAACAATAATTTAATTATTCACAAGAATATGCAATTATTTATTAACTTTTTAGTGCATTTTAAGTTTTAGAATATTCGTTTTTGAAGTCGGTTATCTTTTTTGTTAAAATTTTGTTTTTTAGTCGCATCCTTTGCCTCAGGCCGACCGGATAATTCTAAAACAAGTGGGCGGGACTAGTTCAAATTCTCTATGTTATACATGATCTAGGGAGTCGGATCATCTTCCCACACTTGACACCCATGCAGATTGCAGCATCTATATTTTTTTATTATATAACATTTATTTCAGGATAACCGTTAACGAAGATTTGTGTTCGTTAATCAACGACTTCGTACATTTAGAAGGCAACATGAAGTCAATATACAAGCTGTACTCAACCTCAGACCTGGCTGATGACGTGGAAATACCACCGCCGCCAAATGCTCCTGTTTATCCGCCAGAACTTCCTAAAGGTATAACAACAGTTCGAAGTCGGTACACGTTAGTCGTAGCTAATCGCCCTCGTCGTCATCTTTGCACATATCCATGTAATATTCACTAGGAGTATATTTTTGTCTAGCTAGCACAGGGTGTCGTACCCACTTTCGGAGGTTTTCCTTCTTATTTACTATCAAAAAACATGCAGCCGCAATCATAACGTCTGTCAATAGACATCGCGGTTTGGAATGATCGAACTTTGTTAAACAGAAACATTTGAAACAGTTCCAAACTGTTTTAAACAGTGTCCCAATGTTTCCAACAGTCGTAAACAGTTGGAAACTGTTCATGAATGATTGTGAACATTTCTCAACAAAACATTTAGTAACTCTTTGCTACAAAACGAAACAAAACTGTTTGAAACTATTTCCAACTGTTGTAAACACCGGTGTGATGTGGCACCTTTACAGGACTTTGTGGATAGCACGGCGTGAAAGCGATCGCTTCGGCACTGCTGCCGCGCTGAGTGTTGTGGGTTTGAATCCCACACAGGCTAATGATGAGGGACCTACAAGGCTGTGTCGAGCTTGGGTATAATTTATACTTTGTGTTTGTTGTATTTTCTAAAGTCGCCCGAGTTAGGAACCCCAATACTCCCAAATTATTTTCAAATGTATGAATAGGGATTAGTTAGCTCTTTAGTATCTAGGACATGCGTCACTTCCTAGCGATATTGCATATAGTTGTATCTAGAATATTCCATTGTAAAATCAGCAGTTATATACAAGACTAGATATTCCCGCGGTTTCACCCGCGTTTATCGTTACTGCGCCGTCCCCGTGGGTCGTAGCGTTATGTTATATAGCCTATAGCCTTCCTCAATAAATAGGCTATCCAACACTAAAAGAATTTTTCAAATCGAACGAGTAGTTATCACGCAGAATAAACCAGGAGAAACATAATTTGTACTATGTCTGTAATGGGTAATTATTTTGCTGCAATGTTATTTTAAAACTGCGATATCTCCTAAGATATGGATTGATAAATCGAATGATGTGAAGGGCAATTTTGTTTTAAATTAAATACTTGTGATGAATAAAGTATTTATTTGGATAAGGATTAATATCATGTTTATAATAATACCTTCGCAAATAATGCATTATTTTAGAACAAACAGCATAAAAATGGTTATAGTGAGCCAACCTTAAAAGATAGACATATGCTGTCGCGGACTTTTTTTTAGAACTTTTAAAGGGGAACAATTCTGTCATACATGATTTTTGCGAAACTAACTGTTTACGCAGCGCACGCAGCGGAAGCTCTCAAAAGGAAAAAAACACCCTCCGATTTTGAAACATTCTTCATTGGTGCTCAGCTCCTATTGATCTTAGCGTGATGATATATAGCCTATAGCCTTCCTCGATAAATGGGCTATCTAACACTGAAATAATTTTTCAAATAGGACCAGTAGTTCCTGAGATTAGCGCGTTCAAGCAAACAAACTAACAAACAAACTCTTCAGCTTTATAATATTAGTATAGATATACGTGATTAGAAGAAGTGCCGCATTAGCATTAATTTAGGAAATATAATCTGTATTTTTATAAATAATAATTTATTACCATTTTACTATATTGCTATCAAAATAAATTTATTCTTTAAACAAATTAGTTGTGGGCAGCGTATTCTTAACAAAAATAGATTACCCACATTTATAAATTAAAAACCGAATTGTATCGCAGACGTATCATACGCATATTACTACTACGATGATACCATGTATGGAGTAAATTATACAAGAGTGGCACAAGGCTATGGCGCGGCGCACACTTTACAACACTTTTTCATAAGAAATGTTCGTTGTGAACTATTTCCATGTCAAACTTGTATTACATGTAGCTTCGCTGCTTGCGCCACGTCTAATATAAACACTTGTTATTGTTTTAGATGTACGTGACTCATCCAAACCCATTGCAGAAAAAGATGAGCAAAAGGGACCAGCTTTGTACCGAAAAGTACCACAATATCGCAGCAAGAGTGGATCTGTTTCGTCTATCAATTCTATAGGAAGCGAGGTTTCCAGTAAGGCTTATTTAACACAAAGTAAGTGTTAATCACTTATACGTAATATATATCATATCAGAGTCCGTTGCTTTTTATGTTTCTTATTTAATACAATTTACGTATTTTGTTCTTTCTTCCATTCTTTGTAAATCAGCATCATAAGTAGCTGAACAATTAACAATTCTTTATAAGCTTTTTTTTTTTATTATACATTGAAATGTAATATTTTTGAACTGTGGTCATCTATGTTTTAACTATAACTCCTACAAAAAAAATTCATTGGTTAATTTTGAAAGATTTCGCGTTCTGTGTCTCTTTTCCTAAGATAACAATATTGTAGCTGACGCTTTAGATATGCATATAGTCAGGCGCAAGTAGCGCCGCGCGGCAGTCGTCTCCCCGCGACCACTGAGTTAGCTCGTAGTTCTATTATGTATTCATTATATCTATAACTGGTACCAGTGAATATATATACATATCTAGCAAGAATTCAATTTCAAATTTCATCATTTGAAATAGAAATTATATTTGATTTGGACACCCATACAAGAAAATATTAGAAAAACCTTACATTGATGACCCCTGACATAAGAAGACGGCAGCCTTCGATGACGTGGCAGTGAAGCATGCACACATACCTTACTGATGATAGGATCCGCTCATATGACACTTGACAGCCGAACACGCGCACAGAGGTTAGACGAAGCAAGAATTGGGAGACGACTCACCTTGTTTGCGATGACCAACAAGGCTTGGGCTACGACGATCTACTTCAACCGGCAACAGTGAGAAACGGAACATCTGCCTAGAGGAGCGACCACTTAAATAACTGAACACACTCATTGTGGCTGCATAGCTTAACGGACTTCAAAAAGCGACCACCGCAGAGCAAGGAGGAGTAAGATGGGATTTCCGGGACGAGACGTAAGGTGATCCAAACTTGGGAAGCTAAGAGGACTGCAGCATACCTGATGGACTAGGATATATGACACGGAACACGGCGGTGGCACTCGATGGCACAGTACACGCGTCGTAATCGCGAATTACACCTGAGGGCGACGCAAGATACCGCACCGATGTTGGATGGCACAACTACAAACAATATTAGATACAAGCCTTATAATTGTATGAATCAGTCACATGAACACATCAACCGTTTAACCGTGTTGTTTCGACGAAGTCAAGAGCAAAAGTGAGTGCCGGCCGTTATCGTTTTGTTTTATAAATCACTGTTATCGCACGATGTGTCGTCACGTCCGTCTTGATTTTAATATTTTTCTAGCGAAGTCAAACGAGTGCGACAGCCGACAACACAACCCGTAATTTTTCATTGCTCAAATGTAATGTATTAGTGAAAGTCGCTGCCAGTATGTGATTATCCCAAAGTGATCACACGTATGTATCTTACGAACAGCTTCTAAGATAAGCGTCATATGGAGTACTAAATAATTAAAGTCTAAATTTCTTGTTACCTATTATTATGTATTGTGCATATTTTATTGGTAAACTGGCTTTTGCCCGCAGCTTCGCTCGCGTAAAAGTAAGTTAGGTTATGTAAGTAACAGTGATTTTTCTTAAAATAAAATTTATAGCTTGTGTTACTCGGTGATAACATAGCTTTCCAATGGTGAAATAATTTTAAAATACGTTGAGTAGTTTTATAAAGTAAATCTTTACAAACAAATAATCAAATCTTTCCGCTTTAAAATATTAGTATAGACTAGCTGTAAGCTGTTACCCGCGACTTCGTCCGCGTAGATTTTAACTAAAAAGTGTTTGTTCAGTTCGCAAAGTTTACGAATACTTAATATTTCTTTATTCCGCATATAGAAATACCTATGCTAACACTAATGTAATTCTTCTATTTTGTCTTGATTTTTTTTATATTGGATGTATATACATAATTATATTAAAATTACCTACATATTATTATTTAATATACATATTCCTATTTGTATCGGAAATTGTTCACTATTTCATAGGCTTTGATTTTTCCTTCCTGAAATGAATCCTTACTTTTTTCAAAAATAAAAGTAGCGTATGTTACTCATTAGAAAATGAGCTATCTGCCAGTGAAAGTCTCGTCACAATCGGTTCAGCCGTTTCGGAGATTAGGCGGAACAAACAGGCAGACAGACAAAAAATTTAAAATAGATGTTTTGGTATAAGTACATTACTTACTTCACATACATTAGGTAAAAAGCTGTTATTTTGACATTACAAACAGACACTTCAATTTTATTTACTTGTATAGATTATACAGTGCAGTACTCTAATGAAGAGTAATGGAAAATAATATGATGATGTGGACTGTAATAAATATTTTTTTTCAGATTGATATAACATTGTATTGTTTTAAACGTGTACCTCTCTAGAAATCATAGCGATATATTAAAATGATATCATTGTTTAGATTCGCTCGAAAATGTAACTTGAGTTCATATCGCGCTTACAGTATCATGTATCAAGTATGTTATTGTAAAGAAATATGCTGTCTTAGCTTTAATCGAACAATAGTGCTCTTTGGAATTAATATTAAGTTGAAAATATAATTGTGTAGTTGAGATTTGTTATAACATTAACGAGTTATTGGAATCGTTTTTTTTTAAAGGTGAATATTGTAGTGATGCTGTTGACGCTTTATTTTTATATATTCAGGCGCAAGTATGCAGTAGCGACACGCGGTAATCGTCTCCCCGCAACCACTGAGTTAGGTCGTAGCTTTATAGGTATTTATATAATTTATAACTGGTACCAGTGAATATATTATTATGTATATTTCCAAGAATTATATCGTTAGGAGACCCATACAAGAACACATTAGAAAACCTCTACAATATCTACAATGTTTTGAAATTATTTTAGATGATCATTATCAACAGCCGTTAGTCCAACCGGTGTCGCCTTTTCCAGAGAGCAATATGCCGCAGCAACTTCGCGAAGGTAAATAAATAAATATCTGCTAAATACTGCTTCTGCTGCTTCTGAAATCTACTAATTCTTAAAAAAATAAACAATTATAAACATTGCACAACATTGAGTAGTATTTAAATAACAGATAAGTAGCAGTAGCGAGCCGTAAATCAAGGGTTAATCATTGATCAGACTTGAGAGTTATTTAGTTAGAGAGATAGCTAAGTATAAGTTAGCGATATTTTTATAAGCAATGCTGTTTTTTTTTCTCGTTTATCATTTTTTATTCTTATCAATACCTATATAATTATGTTACGGTAAGTGTGATTAATTGAAAATTATTAATAATTGTCTATCATTATTAATAATTACCGAAAGGCGAGGTAAAAGTAAGAAATTAATCACATTTATCAGTGATTAATTAATAATTTAACCTCAGTACCGATAAATGTAATAAATTTTCAAAAATAATGTAAGCTAAAGCGTGTTTCTGTTCGATTCAGCATCAGAGGATACAAAATTATAATTTGAGTATCCTAAAATCACGTTCATATAAATATCACTGATCCAACTTTAAAAAATATAAAAATACTTCAATACCTACTTAAGTAACACAGTGGTTATAAAAAAAAAATAACGACGGACGCTAAGGCGAGAGCGGAGCTCCTATTTTTGTTTTTTTTTACGTGAGGGAATGCATTAACTCATACCCCTCCGCAGGGGCGGGCGGAGGGGTTATGTCGGACTCAAAGATGTCGGGGTAAAGAAAGATGCTACCACGGTGTTCCTCGACAAAACCGCAATCGGCGGGGCCGCGCGAATCACTTGCACATGCGGTCGCGACCTCGCCGAGGTTTCGGCCCGCCGTATGAAACGGTAGGCCACTACACGACAAAACCCTTGGTCACCTCTCAACAAAAAACTGTCGCCCTCCTAGAGGGGAGAAGGACTCGACACAGAGGCGCGCGTGGGAACACGCACGCCGCCTCTCGGACCTGGTGCTGAACGGATGGCGGGCAGGCCCACAAAGCCCACCTTCCCCAGGTCAAACCTCAGGGTGGCTGGAGGTCGTCCCGTGCCCTCCGGCGCCCGGCTCTGCGGTTAGGGAGAGGGTTTAAGCGCTCCCTCCCGCTCCGCCGTCTCCTTGATGGAAATCAC
Source organism: Catocala sponsa (assembly GCA_963564715.1). Lineage (NCBI taxonomy): Eukaryota > Metazoa > Arthropoda > Insecta > Lepidoptera > Erebidae > Catocala > Catocala sponsa. The sequence continues at coordinate 16,217,820 of OY751337.1, read as the reverse complement.
TTCCTCACAGAAGGAAGCGACGGCTTTCCACGACCTCTCACTCCGGATCATAAACTGAACTACGGCCGGGAGCGAAAGGGCAACCAATCCGACTGCCGCGATCAATTCACGGCGTTGCGATGCCCAGGCGGGGCAATCCGCCAAAGTGTGCAGCGCCGTGTCCTCAACAATGTCGCGGCAGTCGCCGCAGTGGTGACAACCGGTCGTCTCTTGCGAGTCTATACGACACAGGAACTGGCCAAAACAACCATGGTCAGTCATGCGAGCGCCATGCCGCCTCTCCAGCCACTCCTCAAACACGGGACTTACCGCCACGATCGTGGCGTGCCTAACCTAACCTATCCGAGTCGGATTACACTGATTTGGGGTGTGAATCATAATGATGATAGCAATATTACGTACTTTTAAATTTTTAAATGTTTGCAGTACTGATATTTATTTGAAGGTGATTATAGGATACCAAAATAATAATTTTATCGGGGTCACCTACGAACACCCGGGTGATTATATTCGCGGGTGGTCAAAGAACACTAAAGAGTCACCTATGATGACACAAGTGATCATAGTGGAATAGACCAATTTTACAGAGTCTATGATTGTTTAATTTGATTTTATCTGTTTTTGTTTGATTTAAGCAAAACCAAAAAAACTATTTGCATGTAACTTTTTTCAGTATTTATAAGAACTATGGTAGGTAATAAATAGGTACCTACTGGACAACTAACTTCGAGTCTTATTTTATTACTTTTACCGAGGAGAGGAGTGAATTATTAATAACAACTGGTAAAAGTGATGAATTTCAATTTTATATCCACATTTACCAAATCTAATGATTTGGTAAATGTGGATATAAAATTGAAATTCATCAAAAATTATTAGTAATTATCTGTCATTATTAATAATTACCTAATGGTAATTATTAATAATGACAGATAATTACTAATAATTTTTAATTAATCACACTTGCCGTAACATATTTATGAGATTAACTAACGCCGTTAACAGTATGTTTTTGGGTGAGTGCACATTTACAAAACGACACACCTTGCCACCCTTGTAGAGCGAGAAAAGGCGCTCTCAGCTGTCATGCACAGACGGTATAAAGAGTACCTACCTTCAAGTATTTATCTTTGATCTAACGTCAAAATATTTGTATCCCTTTGAATTGCAGAGTCCTAATAGCAAAAAGATATACCGCCGAACCTGTTTAGGCCACCGAGTCGAACCAGTATACTAATAATAGAGCTAAACTAATCTAGAATGATAACGAAATAACTACATTCTTTTACTTCCAGGATCACAGGAATTAATCTACATATCACACATTGTGAATCCACATAACTTTTTCGTGCAGAGAGCTTGCCATCAAGGGCTTGTAAAAGAGATGTTACGTGAATTCCGTAACGCTATTTCATTTACCAAGCCGTCGACTAACCATATAAGTTTGGGTAAGCATTTTCTATTTCTTTATTAAAATATCTTGAAAATAAAGCTCAAAGAAATTAGTTACATGTAAAATCCTCAAAATATGACCAAGGCATAAACACTTTTAAGCATTTGACTCTCATGTAAACAATATTAATACAAATTTTATCAGCAACATATGTAGCTAAACATTGAACAGATTTGTTTTAATCTTGGAACAGATAAGTCAATATATCGCAAATGTGTATAGACTTAAATATTGCTGACTTTACATATAAATAAATATTTGACATTATATCATCTATTCTGACTTTTAATTTTTTATATCAACATTAATTTTTTGTTATTCTTAATTGTATAATTTTATTATTTTTAACGTCATAATTTTTAAATTTCATGATTTATGCAAATAAAAATGGAATTGATTTGATACATAATTATTATAATAATGTCCTTCAGACCATATTTTAGTCTCCGTTGAGATTGGATCTAAACTAATGATATTATAATGCACAAATATGTAAGCAAACACAAGTGCTCTCTGTTCCCTAACTGTCATAATCCGAAAGGACAGTAATCCGATACGACTGTACATTTCGAGGCACGGGGTGTGTAAAACCACTATCTACCTAACTGCGGGCTAATACTAAAAATTTCATGGCAGAAAATCCAAAAATTTTAGCTCTACCTGTTATTCGAACTTGAGAACTCACGCACATTGTATTCACTACCGCTGCGCTACTGAGGCAGTAAAAACTCCTGTACTTACTACTTTATTCATTGTTTAAACTATTGTTTGCAGGTAAGACGTACTTAGCTTTCAACAAAGCTGATAACATGTGGCAAAGATGCCGCGTCATTGGCATCGATAAAAGCACCAGCGAAAAACCGATAATACAAGTATTTTGTTTCGATTTTGGAAGCATAGAAACAGTCTCTATTGACAGGTATGAATCCGAACCAATATTATAAATGCGAATGTAAGTTTGTTTGTTACGTTTTCACGCCTCTTAAGTACGTTACCCTAATAGATACTGTCGACCCAGCAATAAGCATCGAAATCTAAACAGGCACGAGCCGCCGACACAACCAATTTTCGTTTATTCTTTTCTCGCAACGAATAGGTTTCACCTCAAATTAATTGTGATTTCTTTTAATTTTTTATTATTTTTCTTTGTTTATGGAGCTTTGTCAATTATATGACTATGCCGCTCCATTGGACCTACTCTTACACTATACTTCACAGCAAAATCTTAAACAATATGTAACTAATCAGTAATCACTGTACACGTCGTCGTAATCCAACTTGTACAGTACGATACAATAATTTTTCTATCTTAGACAGCGGGTATGCAAGAACACTATTACAGCATCCGACATTTATTAAATCTATACAATAATACATCAAATCTAATGTCTTCGTTTCGGACACACTACAACATACTAAGTAATCTCCATCCTCTAGTAAAGTGGTGATGGCACTTTTTTCATTAAAACAGCAAATTTATTAAGCGCAATGTGTCCGGATCGAAGTCTAAAGGCTGTTATCAACGTATCTCTGTTTGCAGTGAAATGCTCAAACCACGGACAAAGGTTCATTTTGCAATGTCCTATAAGTTTATCCCTGGATATTAATTAATAATTTAGTAATTATAAGTACTTAACATTGTTTTTTTTTAAACCACCGGCTGCAGTTTAATTTATTCGCTACTCAAACGATCATTGTGCAATTTCGCATACACGTTTTCAAACACAGAAAAGGATATACGAGTAGAGTACTTTTCACTCAGAAAATAGTGCCCAAGGGATAGAAGTTTAGTAACTAAATCGACATTGACGCAAGGGAAGCCGTGTGCAAAATCCTAGTGCATACATATTTTTTACTAGCTTTGTCCGTGTGGACAGTCCTCTCGTGACGGCATTTAAGTGGATTACACTATGCACCCTATCTCGATATGAAGTTTACGAAGCTGGTCATATAACCCACTTTGTAGCACGACTTGTTCATAGGAATATAAACATTAAATTTGCTATCGTAAAAATGTTCGATTGTAGTCTACTAATAAGTTTTAATGTGTGTAAAATACCTAGTAAATAGGTCACGGTTTCGCGTGAATGCCACGGGGAAAAGCATCCCATATGTAAATCTAAGACATGCTTTGTGTGGTTCCCAAGTTACATACAAATCCGTTCATTAATTTTCGTGTGATTTTAAATAATAAACTTCCAACGATCTGTACATGAGTACAGATCGTACTCGTAAAGAATGATCTTTATGTATGTACATTTTTGAATATATTACAATTATATTATTCTGCAAATTTATTTCTTTTACAGATTACGCCTTATACCTGCTTCGAGAATTCAGTGCCCATATCCTCTCGCTCTCAATTGTTCATTGGCTAATTGTGAACCAAAAACAGGCGCGTGGACGAGTGATGACTCTATACTGATTCAAAATATTATAGACAAGTATGAAACATTATTATTATTATTTTTATTTTTTATAAAATATTTCAAATCTCAGCTTAATGCTGGTGAGTGTGAACCTATCACGGGCTTATGCCAAGTGGGTCGGTTCATTGAGTATTGTTGTAATTATTATTATTATTATTATTAACATTATTTTCATAAGATACGTTTAGATCTACGCTACACTTCCAATTCAAGCCATATCTTGTCTTACCGACTTTGTTATCGGAGTCCCACTGCGGCGTCAGCGTAAATAGAAAGTACCATGCAGTATAGATTCACCTCCACCATCAAGATCCTCCAATGCCTAGAATTCTTTATTTTTATTTCGAGAAGACGACTTCCGCGTTATATAATATATATGTCGTGTATCGCGAGGGACTCTACACACATTCAGAAAACGGACACAAAGAACACCTAGATTGAAAATAACCATTGATGGATTACAAAAACATTTGTCTCTTGTGGGATTCAAAGCCACAACTCTCGGTATAGTGGCAATGGCGATACGACTACACCTGCCGTGCAATGTTTTATTCCTGTAACACATAGAGTACTATTGCTTCTTGCACGCTATATCAATACTCTTAATAAGCCTCTTAACATCGTGAAATTTGCACTATAATTATTATTTTCTAATTTCAGTAAACAAGCTGTGATTCACATCCGCCGCATCATATCCACTTCCACGATAGATTTCAAGCTAGAGTGTGACGTCACCACATTTGAGCACGGTGTCAACGTTGCTCATGCGTTGGTATTCCATGACCGAGCAAAAATGCCGAATGCAAAACAACGGGTAATTATGTTATATAATATTTCTCTATCCCAGTTGATGCAAAATTAAAAATGCATTAAAAATATTTCTTTGACCTGTACTCGCGTCCTAAACTTTATTCAGTGTAATAAAATTGTCATAAACTTTACTACCCTGGCCGGTAGTAAAGCAGCTCGATGTGCAATGTGTGTGTTGATCAATTTGTAGTTCCAGTTTTATAATTTGGTTCATAATTTTATTATTATTATTATTAGTGGCCTCGATGGCTTAGTGGTTAGTGTAACCGACTGCCACGCCTGAGGTCGCGGGTTCATTCCCGCACAAGTCAAACATTTGTGTGCATGAACGTGGATGTTTGTCATGGTCTGGGTGTTTCTATGTATAATATGTACGTATTTACAAAAAAAAAAAGTATATATGTATGTTTATCCATTGTCTAGTATTCATAGTACAAGCTTTGCTTAGTTTGCGCTAGATGGTGTTGTGTGTATGTGGTAGAATATTATATTATTATTATTACTCGTAACCTGAATTAATTGATGACGACACTATTGATAAAACATCGTGGTTGATCGGCAGTCAATATCTTTTTTTAAGTCATCCGCAATGTTTGTGCATGATATATAAAAACATTTTTTGTTCTACTTCCAAATATTTTCATGTCCCTGTGCCCTATATCATAACGCGAGCAATAAGATAGCAGATAATAAGATAACATGCATTTCATATTTTCTTATAGCTAGTGCATTATAAATCAATAAAAAGCATTCGATAGTGCATGGTGGCCTGCCTTAAGGGTGAGATTGGCCGAGGAAGGCTGCCCAGTAAACGTTAGGCGGGTGCTGGACAGCTACCTTCGGCAGCGTAAAGTGTGGATGAGGTACGCCGGTCACGAACACCAGAAATCTACATCGAAGGGGTGCGTGCAAGGGTCGATAGGGGGGCCAATTTTATGGAACCTGCTCCTGGATCCGCTGCTGAGAGAACTAGGGGAGCGCGGGGACTACAGCCAGGCATTTGCCGACGATGAAGTTCTCGTGTTCACGGGCGACTCGGCACTGGACATCCAGACCAGAGCGAATGCTGCCCTCGCCCATGTCCGGGAGTGGGGTATCAGAAATAAGCTCAGGTACGCGCCATACAAGACTAAGGCGATGATTATTACGAACAAACTAAAGGACGACACCCCACACCTAGACATGGGCGGCGTCAACGTCGAAATGTCACGGGACATAAAAATACTTGGCCTCACTATCGACGACAAACTTACCTTCAATTCAATATATAAGTCGCTCTTGAAAGCGGCTAAAATAAGCCGGGGCCTCCATCCTGAAATCATCAGGTGCATATACACGGCAGTGGTTGAACCAATAATCATGTATGCGGCTTGAGCATGGGCACCGCGGCTGGAATTGGGGGGTAGAGATGATGGCGTCCTACAAAGCAAACCTGCATCCCGCCGACCATATGAGCATGCAATTCATACACCTAATACACACGGAAAAGATGACACACAACGCCACTCAACAAGTACAGATTTACACCGACGGCAGCAAAATTGAGGGCAAGGTTGGAGCCGCATTCTCCGTGTGGATAAACGTGACCGAAAACCGAGCCTTCAAACTAACTAATAAGACTACTGTACGGTGTACCAGGCAGAACTGCTCGGCATATGGAAGGCAACAGCAGAGATTGTGAAGCGCTCCGAGACGAGTTTCGGAGTGTTTAGCGACTCACGCGCGGCTCTGCAGACGGTGGTGAACTACCAAGTTCCCCACCCGTTAGCGGTCAAGGCCCGAAAAAACCTGCATGATGCGAGGATTCAGAATAAAGAAGTGTCTTTCTTCTGGATAAAAGCACATGCAGGCCATCTTGGCAATGAAAGAGCCGACAAACTGGCGAGGGAAGCCGCTCTCAAACTAAAGACTGCGCAGCAATACGATGTGTACCCGGTATCATTCGTCAAGCGACGACTCCGCCAGGAGTCGGTACAAAGTGGGGGAAACCGCGTCGGTAACGAAACTGTTCTTCTCTGATGCACTGGAGGCATATGGGTTGGTCCGCAAAACCCAAATACTCCAGTAATGACCCAAGTTTTTACAGGACACGGTGGTTCTCTGAATATTTACACCGGTTTAAGACTGCGCCGAGCGAAATGTGCCAAAACAGGCGGTCACAGTTAAGTGAATAAAATCAACAATTTTCGTTTAATACAAATATCTGGGAGCACGGCAGTGCCCCCGCCAAGTAAAATATACATTTGTCATGACAATGAATGTGTTTACAATTACTCCGTGTAAAAAACTTTAAATAATAATATTTTCGCCTACAAAATTACGTAAATTTGCACGAAAATTGCAAAAACGTAAGCTCGTGTTTCGTGATTTTTAGATTATAACAGTAGAAATCTATTTTACAGCTTAAACGACACATAAATAGTTATATTACAATTTATTCGTCCCAAATATTTAGGTTATGGGTTGACAATAAAGATACATATTTCTCAAAAAAGCACTTTAAATTCTCCATACAATTTTACTATGACTGCGCGCCGATTTGAATATGCGCCGCACGAGCTCTGTCATTATCTGTCTTACGCTCGGCGCAGTCTTAAATGTAAGGAGGACCCGTCGTGTCCCTGCGAGCCGGGACTGGAGGACACCGTTCTCCATATTTTATGTTGCTGTCCAATAATACACGCGATGGACCGCTTCAATGCGGAACAGATTATGGGGGACACCATCAGAGCGGACAATTTGCACACTGACATGGTGGACCCGATAACAAGACAGCATTTTATGAACTATTGCACAAGAGTCGTAAGGAAAGTTATTACCAGAAATAAGTAGCAGGTAATGTGGATGCACATATTCTATAATATGGTATACCAGCATTTATAGGTAAGCTGACTCCATGGGATAAAGTCAACTGCTCTTGTGCAATAGGTCCATTATTGTATCGCAAATGTTATAGTTATATATGTTAGTATAAGTATTACTAAATATAGTAACAACTGTAAAATAGAATAAGAAAACATTAATAAATAAATTCCTGAACCATGAGATGTATGAGTGTGAAGAACGAAAAGGCGATATGAAAGGTCTCTGATCATGTCAGAGGTTGGGCTCAACACCCTGTGAAGACGGGTGTCTTACAAAAAAAAATTCAATAATAAAGATTCAAATAAAAGAATTGCTTAAAAATTAAATATCTAGTATTTTTATCTTTTGCTATTGCCGCCCATTACTTCTATAAAACCATAATATTATGTGATTACTATAATTATTATCTTCGTTTATATAGTACTAGCTTTTGCGCGCGGCTCTGCCCGCGTGCTACCTACATCAATAAAAAGTATAGCCTATGTCCTTCCCCAGGTTTTAAACTATATCTGTACCAAATTTCATCTAAATCGGTTGAGTGGTTTAGCCGTGAACAGGTAACAGACAGACAGATAGACAGACAGAGTTACTTTCGAATTTATAATATTAGTAAGGATTTATCTATTTTAGTAAATATTTGTTAATATAATTTATATATTTCAGTATCCCATACTCACTGGCATGAAAGAGAAACCCAAACTGTATATGAGCAACAACGACTTCAAAAGGGATACTGTTTACTTAACACATGTTATAAGTCCTGATAAGTTCTATGTGAGAAAAGTAAGTATGTTTAACAAATACCAATATCAGTAGTCATTAAGAAACCACATACCTATCTATTGCTCATTTGTGACAAGAAATCTGTAGATCTTCCATGATAATGTCTTCAGGCCGAACAAAAAGCTTACAATAAAGTGTCTCCGGTTTTCTTATTTTCAAAATGAAATGTATACTCTATTCGGATTGTTTTATGAAAGGACTTAAGACAATCAATAGGTTACTTGTTTTAGGAATAAATGTGTTTCACGGTACGAGCAGTCTGTCCGAAACTTCGGCATTAACGTTTTATGGTAGGCATTCTGGACTTTACTATCTTTCCTTAAAAAGTGTTTGTTCTCGGAAACTTTTATAACCATCTAACGGATCCGACAGACGACATCGTTCCTGCCCAAACGGACCAATTGTAGCGCCACCTACTAGGTCCAATTGTGAGTCTAAACCATCCAAGAACCCATTCAAACACATAAAACATTCCATCAAAATTGATCCAGCCGTTTTGGAGAAGATTCATATGACATACACACGTACAACGCCCAGAATTATATTTTTGTACTAATGATGGCAGAATTTAAGTAAATATCGATATTTTTCAGCATCACCTGCAACCAGTTTACGAAAAAATAAGTGAAGATTTAGACCAGGAATACAGTTTAGCTTCTAATGTTGGGACTGTCTACTTGCCGGAAGTTGGTAAATACTTTCAATTTATTTAATTTCTATTACAGGCCAGGTGCTCTTCATAAAATATATTTCATATAAAAGACCCTCAAAATTTAATATAAAATATATTTTAAGGAACCATAATTTGCTATGGAATAGTAAAGAAAACTAACTGATATAATATCCTATCTTAGTCCAACTGATAATAATGTAATGGGCATAATGACTAAAAGTTTTTAGTCTTTTAGATCAGCAAAAAATATTAGACACGTATTTTCTTTTGTCCCACAAACTAATAACAAGGAAGATACAACGCGTTTAATTTTCGTGTTATGTCAGTTATAGGTACAAATTTTACGAAAGCGTCACGTCACAAGCCCCCTGCCGAACTTTAATGCGTTATATTTTAGAAAAATCTATTGTTTTGTTAAAACAAACATATTTTTCCTTGCCCAAATTTTTTTGCAAATCTAATAGATAGACTAATTAGACTAATTACGTTAGACCTTTGATATATTAAAAACCCAAAATACACACTCAGCGTCTCAAAATCGTCCGCATAAAATGAGCGCACAATTTGTAATTGTGCGTTCATTTTATGCTCATTTTATTTTTATAGTCTCGCGTCGCTCGCGTCACTGCATGCTCGTTAAAAATGCCGAAGTGTTCGTTTAGAAATTGTAAAAATACTACGTCAAGAACGTTAAAAAAGTATGGGATATCGTATTTTCGGTAAGTAAAAGACTTTATGGATTTGTTTTTGTTGTTTTTATGACTTAATATAGAAAGCAATATTATGTGATTTTGATTTAATTTGTCTCAAAACTTCACTCAACGGTCCAAGTATAATACGGCAAATTTCAATGGCCGCTTTGTCAGTGTAAGAACGATGCATTACAGCCTTCTTTTGTTTTAGTCGCTGTTCTTATTCAGTGGAGTCGATTTTTTTACTGATTATTTTTTAATTAATAAGTTTATTCACTTTTGTACTTTTTTATGTTTAAGTTTTTAACATATATACGTATACTAGCTTTTTCCCGCGGCTTCGCTCGCGTTAATTTAGAATTTGACAATCAATTCGGGTTGTACTCTGCTTGTAATAATATATAATAATATAATTCAATCATGATTCAATAAATTAACTCATAAACACATTTGGTTCAAAAATTCCATTATGAAAGTTAAGCTAGCAACTCAACTTTTAAGTCGCAGTGTGGCGAATGCAATTACTTTCTGTAATATTGATTTAAAGATTCCAAATTTCATGAATTCGGGTCCAACAACGGAGTTCATACCAGTATTAAATAATTTTTTTATATTTTAAATTCAAGGAATTTCAACTGCGGTGGTTTCAAAAGACGCCTAAGTAACATGAATTCAAAAGACGTTTTTAGGTTTTTCAAAACGCGAAATCATATTTACTATCGCTTTTTATTATAGTTCAAAGAAAACACACGATCAAAAAGAACGGAGAAACAAGAATAATATTTTCTCAAGACAAAGTACATGTATACAATTGCCAAGCCAATACCTACAGGAATTGTCGGGTTATTTGTTTGTATTGAAAGTGTATATTTTGGTGGTCTGTGCTACGCTAATGAAGATGTTTACACTGTATGTAGTGATACAAAGGAGATTATAAGGCGAGAACAGAGCATAAATAGTCAAAAAACACAACCAAAGCCCATTTGTGTTCCTTAGTTTTAAAACGTACTTTGCATTTAAATATATTTTCCAGTATTGACACACATTCCCTTCAACAACCTGCTCTATTCAATCACAAAATTAGTCTTATAAAAGCGATTATAGAAAAGTTTATAGACGTTCGTTTACATTATATTGCAAAGAAAACAACAGAAAAATTGAAATCTAATTCAAAAAGGCAACTTTACAATAAACTTACTTATTTCAATGAAATTAATGTGTTTCAATTGCTGTTGAGTTTGAATTGTTTTAAATTTCCGATATTTCGTTAGTGACCATATCAGTTTAAAAACTTATAATACATAATAATATGTGTTTTAATATACCTAATGATAATAATATTAGTTTACTGCTCAGTTTCGATAATAGGTATGTTCTACTAATATCTTTTGAACCAAAAACTTAAATAAATGATTTTAACAGTTAATATTTGTTTCATTGATATATATACACATGTGCTACCCAAAAACATTTAGGCTCAAATAAAAGTATAAATTTGTTAAACTATAAATTTGAGATTTTTCCCTTTCTTAGAGCTATTTTTGTAAGGCTTCAGAATAGATCCTCGATGGAAAAATTAAAAAAATATATTTATCAGTTTTTTATTAACAATTTTCGTAGTTGCAAAATGTTAAACTTAAATTAACCACCGAATAAAATTATTTTTCGGCAGCAAAAAATTATTAATTGACTACTTATTGCATAACCAATTGAAACATTGTGATAAAAAAAAACCGCCGGCATATTGTTCATTTATCTATCCAGCACGCCCCTGAATTTTATCGTTTTTTACATTTTATATTTAATACGTTTAAATAATTTTTATTGATAGTGTCCGAAGTAGGCGTGGCGTGCGTAAGCCAGAGTACCCGTTTTCGGCTATTTTCAACCGTCTGGGAAAATTCTAAATATTGGTTCTACAATTCCGGGAGTTGAAACTTTTTTTAAGGAAATTTCCTTCTCTTATTGATTTTTATTAGATTTGAAAAATCTTTATTAGTTTTTGAGATATTTGCAAAAAACGAAACCCGTTGTTTTTTTTTAGTTAATTGTTTATAAGTTTTGCAATTTTTAAAGCGGAACTTGTTTTTTGTTCAAAAATCTTCTACATGCCATTCCGAATCGAATGACACTTCGTTCATATTTTGCCGAGACTGCTGAAAAAAGTTGACCAAAAAGCACTTGTTGCCTAGACTAATATATAAACGTTTACATACAATTTATCATAAAAATAAACCGCAAACACTAATATGCTTACACATAGTACATACGTCGCGTACGTATATACATGTATCGTAAGTATAATATATAATATTAATTTATACAAATATGTTCTACACAAAAAAAATTTTATGAATAAATAAATATAAGTACAGCGACATACAGTGTTACCTAACTTGAACCGAAATTGTCGTATGTGGCTATGTATAAGCACTTTTAAACTTTCGCGTTGTATTATATACATATATATAATACGTAACGGGTATTAACGCGATCATGCATTATGTTTACCTTTAATGCTTGACGTTTCGACCAGGTTACACCGGCCGTTGTCGCAAGCTCACTCAAGGCTGGTGTACGTTAGATTTATATTGAGCTGACCATTTCTATCTTTCGTATTTATAGGACATATGTAGCGTGTGTACTGTCCACGGCTAACTCATTACACGCATGTGCAGGTATGGTGTGCGTGGTGAACGTGGAGAAGTACCAGTCGCAGACGGAGGAAGGCGCGGGAGTGGGCGGCAGCGCGTGGGCGCGCGGCTTGGTAACGGAGCTGCCGGGCCGCGGGCGCGTGCGCGTGCTGCTGCCCGACTCGGGGCTACTACTGCTTGTGCACTGGAGCGTGCTGCGACACATACACCACAAGTTCACCGCCATCAGGGCTATCGTATGTACACTCACCTGTAATATTGCATGGATACCCTAAGGTTCAAAATCTGTGAACACTCGAATTAGAATGATTATGAATGAACTAGATGGCGTTGTTTTATAAATATTGCAACACGTACACATTTTAGCAAATAGGTGAAATTTATAATAAATTGTATTCTTACCCGAAAAGACACTAGACACAGGGACAGAATAATGTTTGCGTACGAACAGAATAACTAGTCATCGAAAGTATCTATAAAATAAACAAACTATAAATTTAATTTTTTGCTTCTTGTTTTTACCCTGGAATGTGTAAAAAAATAGTTTAAAGTAAATTTATCAAAACTGAGTCATTAAGAAATCTACTTCTTTTTATTTTATAGTAGTGCACCGCCATCTATTACGATATAAATAAACTATATAAAACAGTTCTTGTATCGGTTTCCGTTAGATGGCGCCAATGGGGAGCTATCGTTTATGTGCTTACCAGGCGGCGCCACTAGCGAGTAAGGCCCTGTCAACTCTGTCACAGCTGCTGTCAAAAGCCGTATTTCGCCGTAATAATTGACGTTTTCTATGGTTACTGTTGAAGTGACTATAAAGTTTGACGTCTAGACCTTACCATTCACTAGCACCTCTAGCGATGAATCCAAGCATATGGTATGGTGGGTATGCCTTTTTGCAGCTCACTGTACCTACCCATTATATCTCGTTTTTTTATGTGGCTCATGTATATCTACTTTTATAGGCGTCCATAGGTTACTACTGTAGTCCAATCCTACATAGTTTTGAAAGCGTCTGTAGATTACTACTGTTACCGCTTTTCATCAGCCGGGTATTTATTTAGATGCGTAACATAACATGAACAAAACGTTAATTGCTCGGATGATACAATCGCCTACAAAATTAAGAGTTCGTACATTACGTACTATACGTATTTCATACGTACTAGCATGGACATTCAATTATTTTTACCACGAGTCTCAGACGCTGTATTTTATAAGTTATTTACTGACCTATTCAACCCGCACACTTTCCTTGAAATATAATGCTTCACTAATCAAAACATTTAGAATTTTCCAGCCAAAAACAATAAAGTTATTAATTCTTACACATAATTAAATTTTTAAATTCAATTTCCTTTTAGGCAGCGGAATGTCACCTAGCCGGCGTGACTCCATTAAACAAGACGTGGAGTCCAGGCTCAGTAGCTTTACTAAAGAAATACGAAGGAAGTCTGTTAGAACTACAAGTTGAAGACAATCGCAACTGGGCCAACCGCAACCACGGCTCTATCGGTATCACGCTATATAACAAGATGGACCCTGACAACATTATCTGTATCAACGAAGAGATGATCAAATATAAATACGCAGTCACCTTTGGGTAAAGTAACACGCTTTTATTAGATTCGATTATTGCTTTCACGTCTTGAACTGCAGTGGCACTTCGAGGCCATACACATTTGTTTTGTAAACTAGCGCATAATAGGAAAATGTGGAAAATCGAGAGGAATATCTTTGCCTTGCAGTGGGATAATACAGACTGATATAAAAGAAATATACTCCCACAATATCAAAATGATTATTTAGAACTCCAAACTCATATATTAATTATCATTCTAATATTGTGGTGGGCAAAGAATATTATTAATTATATCTGGTATTCGAGAAATTTACAAAAATTATTAAGCGTGACTGGACTTATACTAGAGACTACTAAGATTATAATTTTACCACTTGAAATGACTGATCCATCTTAGTTTGTAGCCTGTTAAAAATGACAATGTACTCAATAGGATTTTATAAAAACGTATGAGCGTATTTAAGAGGAAATGTTTATAAATATAAATAATTGGGCACACATATACAATGCGATATTGATGTAAATGTTCAACACTTATTTTTATTCTTTGTGCAATATTTTGAAAGTAATATAAAAAATTTTTTTTTATTGGTCGTCGTCGTCATTATTATCGAACACATCTATTATTTTAAATCGAAAGTATTACTCCATTGGCGTAAGCTATTGCAATATTTTACTGATTTATGCATAATCTGTTTTAGGGTGTATGTGTTTAACAAAAATCAAGTAGAAGAACAAGTGGTAACCAATAAGTCGCCTCTCGCTGAACCTAAACCACCAAAGAAGAACAAGAAAATATCAATTTTGAAAAAACAAGTGAAAAATATTACATCCGAGGCTGACTTACAAGCCAAAGACAAGGGACCTCTTAGGTTGGAAGTGAAAATTCTACACTATCAGTCGCCTTCACTCATTTACATATCGTTGGTTCACCAGCAAAAAACTTTTAACGAATTGTTTGAGAAAATACAAAAGTATTACTCCAGAATTAGAAACGCGCCTGCAATCGCCTGGAAAGTCGGCGAAAGATGTTGTACTATATGTAACCAATCCCAAACTTGGCGTCGTGCTGTAATAATGGAAATAGAAGATGAAAAAGCCAAAGTATTTTACAGTGACTTCGCCTGTGTCGAGACAGTGCCATTGTCTAGCTTAAGAGAACTAACCCCAGAGTTTGCGTCGTTCGGTGATGCCGCTATAATGTGCCATTTGTGTGGAATTACACCTGCCGTTGGAGACGAATGGCCGTCTCTCACTAAGGAATTCTTAAAAGAGCTTCTAGATGCTTACAAACGAGTGTTTATCACGAAATTAGGCAACTTTAAAGGTAAAAGTATGCCTGTCGAGATATGGGTGTATCATACTATACAGGGAGACGCTTTGGAACCCAACAAGTCTGAATGGCGTTGTCTGAATAATAAAATTATTGAACAAGGTCTTGGAGTGCCGGACAAAACACCAAAGGTAAATTCTCTTTTACGAAATCTGTAATTAATTTCAGCAAAGCAACGATAGCCTACTGGAAAATCGTTGACTGCCACGTAGGGTTCGGTCTCGGGTTCGATCCCAAGGCGCACATTTCTGACTTTTCGGAGTTTTAAATAGTTAATTATCGCTTGCTTTAATGGTAAAGAAAACCATGGTGAGGAAACCTACATATCTAAGAATTCTCTATAACATTCTCGAAGATATGTGAAGTCTGCCAATCTACACTGGGCTAGCGTGATGGACTATGGTCTAACCCTTTTCACACTGAGAAGAAACCTGTGCCAAGCAGTGGGACGGATTAATACAGGGCTGATATTATAATTAACTCTCTCTATTCGTATCACTACTTATATTTTAATTTTGCTTTAGTTGCCAGCTGCGGAGAATACTGAGACTGACAGAGATGATGTCTTGTCTTTCTTGAATATAACCGGTTCAGTGAATGACTGGTTACAATTAGAGCCAGTATTGATGGCGAAAAAAGATGACACCCAACACACCAAGGTCACGCCAATCTCTTCGCTTGATGAAGAAGACATAGCGTCAACTAAGTCTGAAACTGACGTGTCTAATATTATGTATATCTCAGATTGGCTACCACCTGAACCACTTACATGTACAGAATTTACTGGATTGCCGACGTAAGTATTTCCATGTTTAAAATCCGAACTTAATATTATGAATGCGAATGTGTGTTTGTTTGTTTGTTACGCTTTCACGCCTGAACTACTCGACCGATCATCATAAAATTTCGCATACACGTTGTTAGGGAAACAGAAAAGGACATAGAGTAACTTTCATCCAGAAAAAAAGTACTGTTACTATAGTCTAATCTACAGCCTAATTGACACACGATTCGATCTGCAGAGCCTGTGGTGAACAGGACGAGTTCTTATCGCACCTACTGTGTGAATGCGACGCGTTGGCTGGACTTAGGATGGGTCTGATGGGATTGGCATATCCAAACCCTGAAGACTTCAGGCTTCTCCCTCTCAATTGTACACTGCGGCTAGTGCAGTACATTCATAAGGAGATAGCGAAGAGATAAATCTTGGGGCTAACACAAAAGATCCCACTGGGTCGTAGTGTCGCCGGTCTGTACTGACTGGCCCCCACAAACAAAATAAGATAAGATAGTCTAATCTAACCTAACCTACATTTACGCGAGCGAATGCCTGTTTTATACAAATAAACTATTTTCTTTTAGGTACATTGATAACGATGGCGTCATTTACTTACACGACGTGACGCAACAAGATACTTTGGATCTCATTCGCAAAGCACTTGATGTTCGTTTCAAAGGCCCAGATCCAAAAGCGAAGTTTACAAAGTGGACTGTTGGCGAACCATGCGTTGCGCTGTTTTTCTTAGACAACAAATACTATAGAGGAAGAGTAACGGAAGTAAACACTGAAAATTCGACATGTCTTATTCATTACGTAGATTATGGTAATGAAGAATTATGCTCCTATGCTAATTTAAGAAAAAGTGTCCCTCTGCATCAGATACCAATACAAGCGCGTAAATGTATTTTGGCTCGCATACGCCCTATCGGCAAGCAATGGGACCGACAAACATTAGACTATATCCATAAATCGGTTGTAGAAAAACAGTGTCACGTAAAAGTAACCGGAGAGCCACTTAATGGCATTATACCAATAGAGTTAAAGTATGACAAATTGTTGATAAATGATCACTTGGTTGATTTTGAAATGGCTGAATATACGGACGGGTCGAGAGCTCTCGTCAAAAAGTTTGCGCCTACCACGCTAGCGGAACAGTACCATGAAGAAACTGTAACGATTGCCTCAGATTCTGGACCGGATTATATAGTTGTTGACGACAATGAAACTGACACGGTTGAGCCGATGTCGCGATCTGATGACTCCTTTGATATTAACTCCATGAAAGGAACAGACTGGAACAAGATTATAGCAGAAGATAATATATCTGTTGATAGCAATTATATTACATATCCGAAACACACAGATGATGAATTTATGTGTAACATTACCATTATAAATAACGTCCACACCCTAGAATTAAGTATTATATCCGACGACGACGCTATTAGAGCATATGAACAAATGTCTGAAGATATGCAGGCTGAATGTCAAAGTTTGCCTCATCTAAATGGTATATTTGAAAATAAAGCCTGCGTCGCCATATTTCCTGAAGACGGCCAGTGGTATCGAGCATCCATTTTACAATACAGTGAGGCGAAAAATCAGATTAAAGTGAGATACATTGATTATGGTAACGTTGAAATCATTCCTCTAGCCGACACTAGAGAAATAATCGAGGAGTGGACGAAACTACCGCCTGCTACTATCTCAGCCAAATTATTTGGTGTCCATGTAAACCCTGATTTAGATATTGATGTTGTTACAAAGGAATATGGAAAAGTGTTCCTTGACCAAGGGCCATTTCAGGCAAAAATTATTACCTATGAAGATTCATTTCCTTTAGTAGAATTAAGAAATGATTCAAATGAGTTAGTTTACGATAAACTCATTAAAAATAATGTGCTTCTTAAGCTAGAGTAAGTTAAGTTGATCTTAATCAGGGATGTTGCGGATGCAGATTTTTTGACATCCGCGGAGGCGGATACCGATATTTAAAGGCTCACATGCGGATGTCCAAATCGATGCGGATATTGATGAAAATTGTGCATCTTATAAATTAATAAAAAGTATATATTATTACTTCTGCAGGTTCAAGCCTGTTTTGCAAAGGATCATAAATAAATGTTCTGGACAAAGGCCAGGTTAAGAGCTCCTTGAACCGACGACGGGCGTGTATGAGGAATGTGATGAAAGTGAATGAAGCCAGAGAAGTATGTCAGGATCGTAGCAAATGGAAATTCGTAGTCTCTGCCTACCCCTATGGGAAACAGGCGTGAATCTATGTATGTATGTATGTATGTATCATAAATGTAGCTATACCATTTTCTAGTATTTCGTGATTCTCATCTTCACTTGAAGAATCATCACGCCATTCATCGGCCCACCCATTTTCTTTTTTGTGCCTGCGCTATATGTGGATCCGCATTAACATCCGCGTTGATTATTGCGGATGCAGATGTCCAAATCGATGCGGCAGCTCAGCAATTACGGATGCGGATGCGAATATTCGCAACATCCCTGATCTTAATCTCTTTTTCATGTTCTTGATTATTGTTTTTTTATAGTCCAAGTCTATTTCGTTTCTATTATAGGTATTAGGATAAACTAAAAAGTAAATAAAATTACTTTGAAAGCATTTTAGTTTTGTGTAAACTGATTAAATAAATAAAACAATATTAAAATTTATTTGTTTTATTCCAATAAATACAGTTTGCGTCTAGTCAATCTTGTATTTGTCATACATTATCAAATAGAGCTACAATATTATCTAAAAAATTCTCTACTTAAGTCACATAAGTACAAATATGTATATTGTGTAAACCTCAACGTATGGTTAGATTTGTAATAAATAACCTTTACATCGGTACTATTCCCCACATAATATATTAGCTTTCTTATACATAGTTTTATACTTTTACGTCGTATAGTTTATCTAAAAAGTAACGGACATTGACGCGATTATACCAAGTATTTATGTACCTTCGTGCAGACTGCAACCAAGATAAGAACCAGGCAAAACTTCAAACATACCAAAATGGAACATAAATACTAAGCCTGATCATGTTAATTTCGTTTAAAACTACGCAGTTGTGGCAATACGTTCTTACAAATATAAATTATAATCTAGGTATTTTATAATAGATTCATTTTCTATATGTTAGACATAGTATAATGCTTAAATCAAAAATATATGACGTGCTTAAACATGTAAGTTCCTGTTGCGTTAGTCTCCGATAATGATTTAAGTTGTCTTCTGTTTGGGACAAATTGCTACAAGGCGTAGAGGTGCGCCAGTTCCCATTCCTATTTTCATAGGCAGCACTAAGGCAGTGCATTTAGATTCTGAAACAGAAAAGAGCAATTTAGTTTCATAGCACATTTATATTAATACCTACAATCTTATTAAAAAAATTGTACGTACCATTAATAGGTTTATGCAAATTAACATTTTCCATGTTGTACAATCCAGCTTTTGCTAAAATCTTGTGCACTGTGAAATCAGTATTTGCGCCTGCATCTACAGAGGAAGTATCTACTCCAACGCCCACGATATTCTTATAAGATGTAACCCATTCTGCCACCTCTGCACTCAAACCTAGAAAAATAAATTAATTTCAAGTCATGGTCACATAGCTTTAAGCCTGGAAGTGTGAACGGCAATAGGCTCGCTCCCTATTAGGTACATGCCATATCATCTCGTCTAGATTAAATCTAATATTTCATTATTTCGATAACATTTTAATTTAGCGGTAATATAGTTGCATGTCCAGGTTCTGACCTAATCTCTAACTATTTGTAGGTCTATAATATTATCTTCTTAAAAAGGATGCGAATGATTCGGTATCATTATTAATTATACATAATAAAATCCGGTAGGTAATTTTATTGTTCCTCAATGCACCTACTATAGACAAAGAAAGTAATAACTAGTTACCGACCTGGGAATCTCATTTCCGTGTTATTCATGCCCAAGTACTTCTGGGGATCATTGAAATATTGACTCCAAC
The DNA here is from genome assembly GCA_963564715.1 of Catocala sponsa. Taxonomy (NCBI): domain Eukaryota; kingdom Metazoa; phylum Arthropoda; class Insecta; order Lepidoptera; family Erebidae; genus Catocala; species Catocala sponsa. The sequence continues at coordinate 16,197,755 of OY751337.1, read as the reverse complement.
CGAATTTAAATACAAGCACGCAGGGCTTTGAGAAATTGTTATGGAGCTGGTCATCCAAATCTTTTTTGTACAACACGTAATCAGCGTTGCCGTTAACTTCTGAACTGACGTCAGCTATAATCACTGTAAACGTAAAAGGAATATTAAATTACATACTTACTATTATGTAAGCCTAGTCAAATGTTTGGGTATCTACTTAGAAAATGCCTAATAATGCTGCATATTTTATTGATCACATTAATATTTAAAGGGTTATCCATAGCCTGAAGGGAAAAAAGTAAACAACACTAGTGACAATCGCTATTACGCCGGCAGCCGGCTAGTTTAAGATACGTACATAAGTATACAGCGATACATCAACCTAGACTGTTAGAAGTTGAAAGCTGCGAATCGTGCGAGTGACGGCCGTAGCACACCTCCACTGCGAAACCATAACAGCGGAACCGCAGTAATTTCGCCATATCTTGTCCGTATGTAGGAGAAGCAGAACACTAGCGAAACTGCCTGTTCTAACGCATAGATTTGACTATAATTCTATCTCTTTCCCCGCACGATTTCGTCGATCTGCTCCGACGCCAGCCACACTTCCGCAGCCGTGCTCCGGCTGCCATATTGTTGCGGTGCCGCGTTGTTTTCGCATGTATTTGTGGATTTTGACAAAAATAAAAAACTAAACTACCTACATTTTTTTCATAAATTGGACGTCGACTTCACTGAAAAATTAATTCATGAAGTCAGAAATAGACCTATTCTCTATTTATTAAATCATCCAGATTATAAAAAGTAAAATTATTTATTTTCAAAGTTAAAGTCCACAATAATATTGCTTCCTCCTCTGACTCTGATAACAACATCTTGCTCCGATTGCCTCAACTCAACTCAACTGACTCGTCTCATCGCGTGACATTCAGTTCCGCTACTCAAACTGCACTTGATCACAGCGGAATTTATCCAGCGGTTCCGCTGTTGTGGTTTCGCAGCGGAGTTTTCGCAGGTTTCGCTCTATCGTTACCATTACATCGACACCACTATGCACTGTCTCTTTCCGACAATTCTCTATTTTGTATGTAGCGTAGTTATGTGGTTAACGCTTTACACTTATATGTTGCTTGTGCGTATATACATACGCCACATCACTCCCACCTAAGCGAAGCGTACTGTTATACCCGGTACTCTCTATGCCTAACGCTTACCAGACTCGACTTTCGCCTTACTCAGCACTTTTGAGCCATAGCAACCATATTCCCATACCTAGAAACCACCCAAGGAACCTACCAGCTTCAGTCTCTGTCCGATCTCCGAGCTGTTCACTTGTTTATATTCTATTTCTCTAATTAATATAATTTCGAAGGACAATTAAAATCTTTTTTTTAAAACCCAAATTCAGTCAGAGCGCGTAATATTTGGTGGCAGCGGTAAAGGGATTAGTAAAAGTCACTCGGGAACGTCTCCCTCCCGTGCTAAATTTAAAGTTCTATTACGAATAATTACGGAAATCGTGCTTGACCTTGTGAAGTGAAAATTGACTGTAAGCCAGAAAAGTGGTCATATATAAATATAACTATTCTATCGCTCGTGTGAAGTTATCAGCAGTGCTATAAATCCTGTGGTTCACCTCTGTGCCAAGTTCAACAGCCGAAAACAAATATTAAGTACTTACCAACCTCTTTGAATAAATAAGCGAAAATAGAGAGAAGACTCGAGAACCTGTAAGAAGAAGACCTTGAGTGCTTACCCTTGTATGCAGCTGACGAAACGTTATCACAATCACCAAAATCTTTTCATGGTCACCGTAGCCCAAGGACTGCTTTGCTTACCTGTTGCCGTACCGTCGCCGTCGTGCCGAGTCTCCGCTACAATAGCTGAAAGGACCTCATGTGTGACCCGAAATTATTTAATAATGTTCCTGCCGATCCTGTGAGTTATTTTATTTCTATATCTTAGGACTGTGTTAAGCCGTGATTGAAAAACTTTAGTTTTCACCGTGTTTCAAGCCTAAAACACATATGATATACTTACAATAGAAACTAAGTTTAACACAAGCCAGTTTTGTTTATATTGCTATTTTTTATGAATTCTTGTACACATTTCATCGTCTTATCATCCTAATAACGATTATTAATTTCTATTCCATATTAAAACCTTTGTTATAAACTTACAAGTTACCGTGAGCAGTGTTATCGCCCGTCGCCCACGTATTAGGTGGCCGAGCTTTAGAGAATAGATAACGGTGTAGTTCAGTGCACAGTTTAAGCTCATCTTATAACGCAAGTTATAACCTTGAGACATACGTTAAATAATTAACAACCTTTTACCTTTGGCAGTATTTTATAATTTTTATATTATTCAAATATGAGTAAACAATCAAATCTAAAGGAAGAGAATGCCTCTGCGTCTGGCGAAACTTTTGAAGTAAGTATAAACTTCTTGATAAAATTTATCTCGAAATTTGACGGCACTCGAGAATTACTTAACCCATTTTTAAACAACTGTAGAAACGCCATAGAATTAGCCACCGCCGTTCAAAAACCAATTTTATTCAAATTTATACTAAGCCAGTTAGAAGGCAGAGCGCAAACCGCGTGCTCTTTGAAAGAGTTTGATGATTTTGAACAACTCGAAAACTTTACAAAATCTATATGGAGACCGAAAACACTATACATACTTGCTCACGGAATTACAAGAATATAGACAAGAACAAAAAGAGACGGTTAACCAGTTCGCCTTACGAATTGAAACTTGTTTATCTAAACTACTGTCCGAAATTAATTTAACGGTGCCAACTTCAAAGAGAAAGGCAGAAAAGAAAGGAGAACTGGCTGGCCGTGCCGCCGCAATGGAAGACCTAGCTCTTCATACTTTTGTCACCGGACTTCATCCATCAGTGTCAACAATAATACGCTGTCGCGAACCTGAATCTTTATCGGACGCCATTAATTACGCTTGCGAAGAAGAAAAAATATTTATGAGCTCTCAAAAACATTTAATGACATTTCGAAATCGTGACAACGTAAAATATAGCCGTGATAATACTAGATACTCAACTCAGAATCAAGGTCGCCCTCAACTCCCGAAATTTCAAGGTGGCGGCCCAGTAAATAAAGGTGCCATCATTTGTAGGTATTGTAAAAACATTGGGCACAGCATCGAAAATTGTAGGAAGCGCCAGTTTAATAATAACCGTAACCGTAATCCTAATTAATATCAACCTGGCCCTAGTAACAATAATACTGACCGTCCCCGTGACGTAAAATATATGAACGAGACGTACTGGCGTACAAACCGCGATGACAATCAGCCTGACGAACAATCTGATAACAATTTAAACTATTAAAATTTCCCGACGAGTGTCGCACGGGAAATGTAATAAGAAAAGCCGACACAATACGTTCTGATTTCGCTGTTTCCGTTACTAAAACCACTGTTTCCGGTACCAATCGCGCTGCTTCTTGTTCAAGTTCTAAATCCACTGTTTTTCGTACTCAGTGCACTGAATCATTCGCTGAATCCACTGTTTCAACCGCAAAGCCTGCTACATCACTTGCTAAATCCTACGCTCACGCTACTAAATCAAAATATACTATTTCCAGTCCTAAACCCACTGTTTCCCGAACTACCTCTATGATATCAATCGATAACAATAAACATACTATTTCATTTTCTGATACTGTATCTGAAACGAAACCTTCTACTTCAAATGTCAACCTCCGAATTCAAAACGATAATAAAATTTATGAGGTGATGTCTAACGCCACAAAACGATCCCTACCACATATTGTAATAAAAAATTATATTGCTAATTCCCCGTTAAGGTTCCTAATCGACTCTGGTTCAATGGTTTGCCTTATTAAACAATCTTCTATTGATAGAATGCCCTCGCTAGGAGAAAAACAAATACTACTAAAGGGTATAGATCCCGGTGATGACACATTACGAACTGTAGGTAATGTTCAATTAATTATTTTACCAGATCCAAAAATAACATACGAATTTCACGTCGTTAACGAAATTAACCTATCATACGATGGAATTATTGGAAGTGATTTACTAAATGACCTTGACTGCACAATGGATTACAATGAACATATTTTAAAAATTAAAGATACTAAGTTAATCTCATTTTTAGTCAGCCTGTATATACTATTCAGCCAAGATCAGAAACTATAATTGAATGCTCTGTTGCTAACCCTGAAATAACAGAGGGTGTTGTATTGGACCAACGTATCCATGAAGATTTACTAATTGCAAATTGCTTAGTTTCTGTAAAAGAAAACAAAAGAATAAATAAGTATTTCAGTTGTTAATATTTCTGAATCACCTGTGACCTTATCTTCCAATTTAAATATAAATCTCATTCCAATAAGTCCCTGGATTAAGTCGTATTGTTTCACTTCCACCGTAAGTAACGAGGCTAATGCCTACGCTAGGACGCAAGAAGTCCTTAATCTTCTTAGAATTTCTCACCTTAATACTGAAGAAGATAATGCTCTCAACGATGTTTGCTCCGAATTCTCAGACATTTTTCACATACCTAGTGACAAACTTTCGCATACAGATGCATTAAAAATAATAACAACCGCTCAGAATCCCATAAATGTCAAATCATATCGGTTTCCAGAGGTACACAAACAAGAAGTGAATAAACAAATTGATCAAATGCTTGGCCAAGATATTATTAGACATTCCACATCCCCATGGTCATCTCCAATATGGATAGTACCCAAAAAGTTAGACGCTTCTGGTGAACGCAAATGGCGTATAGTAATTGATTACCGGAGATTAAACGACGTAACCATTGGTGACAGCTACCCAATTCCGCAAATTTCCGAAATTCTAGATCAGCTCAGTCGGAGCAAATACTTTCCACTCTTGACCTTGCGTCTGGATTCCACCAGATCCAACTTGACAAAGAAGATGCGCCCAAAACTGCCTTCAGTGTGCCTCAGGGTCACTTCGAAATTACAAGAATGCCATTTGGTTTGAAAAACGCTCCCGCTACTTTTCAGCGATTGATGAATACAGCTCTATCAGGCCTTCAAGGTGTGCGCTGTTTTGTATACCTTGACGATATCGTAATCTATTCATATGATCTTAGTACACACATAGAAAACCTCTCATTAATCTTCCAAAGACTTCGAGAGTTTAATCTCAAACTCCAGCCAGATAAATGTGAGTTTCTCCGTCGTGAAGTCGCTTATCTTGGCCATCTAATAACCGAAAATGGCGTAAAACCGAACCCCGAAAAAGTTAAGGCTGTAACCCTGTTTCCAACACCTAATAGTCCAAAGGACATAAAGTCCTTCCTTGGCCTCGTCTCTTATTACCGCCGTTTCATACCAAATTTTTCCAAAATTGCTAAACCACTAACTCATCTATTAAAAAAAGATACCCCTTTCTTGTGGGAGAACCAACAACAGCTATCTTTTGATGAATTAAAATACAAACTCACCTCTGCTCCCGTGCTTATATACCCGGATTTCTCTTCACCTTTCATTTTAACTTGCGATGCTTCTAATCATGCAATTGGTGCCGTTATAAGTCAAGAATCGATTGGCAAAGATAGGCCAATAGCCTTTGCCTCTCGAACCCTTAACAAAAGTGAATCAAATTATAGCACCACGGAAAAAGAACTCCTGGCTATAATTTTTGGATGCAAAACCTTCCGTCCGTATCTCTATGGGCGAAAGTTTCAAATTATTACCGATCACAGGCCCTTAAAATGGCTCTTCAACCACAAAGATCCCAGTAGCAAGTTGCAGAGATGGCGGCTAAAATTGGAAGAGTTTGAGTATGAAATCGCTTACCAGAAAGGTAAACTCAATGCAGCAGCTGACGCATTATCCCGCTATCCTGTTAATCCTATTAACGAAGAAATCTTCAATCTCGACGATAACATTAGTCCATTTAATGACAACCTCAACCTTGATTTCAGCCCTCCAAACTTACCTGATTTAACACAAAATCCTTTAACTGTGCCAAGCTGCTCCGGGTCCTAGCTCCATCCCAAGTACAAATCCTGAAATCAATCTTAACCCTGAAATGCATGTTAATCCTGAAACAGATGACAATCATAACCTACCTCCAACATCTCACATGGACCCTCCGCTGTCTCCCACATCCGATTCACCTAGAATCAATCCAAATCCTCAAATCCCTACCAATGATCCTTTAGAAATACTTGACATTAACGACGATAATTATTCCCAATTCTTAAGAACAATGAACAGTAGAAATTTTGGGTCAAATGCCAAAATCTTAGAATCCAATTCTAGTATACTTAGTAGCTCTGATAAAGTCCTTGTCATCCCCACATCTATTGACCTCGATGAAAGTAACCTACACGTTGAAGATATTTTAAATGATTTAACAAACAGAGAGGAAATTCTCAATAAAGAAAGAGTATTATATTCATTTCTGAAATTCGAATATAAAAATAAAATCGTGTATCTACTCTTTACTAAAGTTAATCATTTTGATAATGCTACTTACGATGATCTATACACTAGTCTAAAGAATCTACGTAATTAACTAATTGTAAATTCACCAACTAATATAAGCATAACAGATTTCAAGAATCCTTTTGAATCCCATTCACACACCAAACTATATAATATCATATTATATTTATTCCATAATGTAGATATATTCGTAACCATTTATCGTAACGCTATTATCTTTCCATCCTTAAGTGATATAAAAAAGATTCTAAAAGAAAATCATGACATACCCGTTGCAGGTCATTTAGGAACAATCAGAATGCTAAAAAGAATTCAGAAAAGATATCATTGGAAAGGCATGCGAAACGATGTAGAAAATTATATCAGATCATGTAAGCTTTGTCAAGAAAATAAAGCACTTCGAAAAGTTAACCGCGAACCCATGAAAATCACTACAACTTCCACAGCTCCATTTCAACGTGTCGCACTGGATATAGTGGGACCATTGCCTGAAGCGGGTCTTGCAAAGCTAAAGTACATATTAACGCTCCAGGACGACTTAACAAAATTTTCTATAGCTTACCCTATACGATCTACAACTGCAGAAGAAACTAGTGACTGTTTAATTCACTTCATATCCTTATTTGGCATACCAAAAACTGTACTTACTGATCAAGGTACAAATTTCACTTCCGATCTTTTTAAAAGAACCTGCGATTTTCTAAAATTAAGCAGTTGTGGTCTAGCCCATATCATCCTCAGACGCAAGGCGCTCTTGAGCGCAGTCACTCGACTCTAAAGGAGTATCTCAAGTCGTTCGTGAGCGACGATCAGGACGATTGGCATCGCTATGTTTACACTGGCATTTTGACTTATAATACTACCGTTCATTGCACTACTAATTATACGCCTTACGAACTACTCTTTGGTCAAAAACCCTTCATTCCGGATTCCGTCTATGATTCTTCATCTGATCCTACCTATCCCGAATACTTGAAAATGCTTATTCATCGATTTAAACATACACGGCAAAAAGCAATTATAAATATCAATAACTCTAAGGAGAAATCAAAGAAATACTACGATGTTCAAACGAGACCTAAACGATATCAAATCGGTGATCTTGTATACCTTCGTAATCACCTAAGACTTAGAAAAGCGTTATCGCCACAATGGAAAGGGCCTTATAAGGTAATTAAAGTTCACGACAATAATACAGTAACATTGCTCATTAATAGGCGCCATGTCATACACCATTATGATCAAATAAAATTAGCAACACCTCGTTCAGCGTAATCGGTAATATTATTATCATATTCAACATTTGTCAGGACTACTCTACTATTCCTTCCCGTGTCACTCTCCACCCAAGAGCTCGTTCAACAACTGGATAAAAGCCCTGGGATATATTTTAATCCTATAAGTACTATGAAAATAATTAGTGACCACGCTTACTTTGTTATTCCAGTAGATTTCAGTTTTATTAAACCACATCTAGATAATATAAATACTATTTTAGGAACATCTAGGTTTATGTGTCACCAAAATGAGGCCATCAAAGATTTTCAATGTTATAATATGCTACAACCTCTTTCTTCACTTTACGACGATATTGCTCGTGATTACAATGCTATATCACATCTAATGTCATCTAAGTCAAAACGATCAACCTGGATTTCTGGGATAGGCTCAATTATGAAAAAAAGTATTTGGAGTAATGGATGAGGAAGACTCTGAAATGTACAACGATGCCATTCAAAAATTATATTCAAACGAAAAGCAATTAACGTACTTAATGAAACAAAATATAATTCTTTCTAAATCTGCAATCATTAACTTCAATGTTACTCTCTACACTATTTCCAAAAATGAAATTTATTTGAATGACGTCATTGACCAATTAACCTTAAGTCTAAAGAATATAACTGTAACTACTAATGAACTAATGATTAGAAATAAAATTAATGAAGTAATTAACGCATTACACGCAAGTTTACTTACCTTGTCATTTAAGGTCGAAGATATTATTAACTCTGTAATTTCTGCTAACAGTAATACTCTGCATCCTGCTATCATAACGCCGAAACAATTATTTCATGAATTAGAAATAAACTCTAGGCGCTTACCTAAATTTAGAGAACTGCCGTTAGGCTTAGATATAAATAATATAATCTTACTTTTAAGAATATCTGAAATAGTTCCTCACTACAGTAGTAATAAGATAATATTTGTTATAAGAATACCTCTTGTTTACCAATCTGATTTTGATCTTTATCAAGTAATACCATTACCTGTACCACATAATACCAATTTGCCTAATTCTTATGCAATGATTGTACCAACAACTAATTTTATTGCTCTTAATAAAGAAAAGTCGGCGTATTGTACTCTTAAAGACACAACACATTGTAAATCTTTAGATAAACATGTAATGATATGTGACATCTCTAATATATTATCAGTTAGTTCGCAACCTATATGCGAAATAGAATTATTAACTAAATTTGTAAAAGACTTGCCGTCTCAATGCGAAACTAAATTTATTTATGGAAATGTTAACATTTGGCAAAGTCTTGGCTCTAATAAATGGATTTTTGTACAATCTCGAACTACGAAATTGTCTATTCAATGTTTGTCTAATATGACTGAAATAACTATAAATGGTACAGGTCTGTTAAATCTTAAACCACAATGTACTGCATTCTGCAAAACATTAGACTATTATCTATGTCAGAATTAACATATAATGTAAGAAGTAATGAAATTAATTTGGATTTTAACTTAATACAAGATAAGTGTTGTACATTAAGTAAATTTAATGAACTGAAAATTAATGTTTCTACATCCACTATTACAAACATCGATTTACAAGGTTTAAGACATCTCAAAAGCCTTACCGATATTACGGATAAAACCCTTGATGATTTAAGTAATAATTTTACAACTAATGTAATATCTCATACTAGTTTATCCCTTTCAACAATTATATTAATTCTAATAATTTCATTCTTTGTATTTCAATATCGCAAACTAGTTTGTAAAAAATTTAATAAACTGGATATAAACCCAGTAGAACATGACGAGATAGAAGTACAAACTACTCGTCCTAGAATAAGAGTTATCTAAGTTAAGTTCTTTAATGTAGCAGCTCGGCTAGATTATTATTATGTTAACCTTTGCTTTCCCGAAAATTCTTTACCTGTCCTACCATCTCCCTATTTTTCAATAAACTTACTTGTAAGGGTAAGTTTACTCTTGGCCGGGGAGGTGTTATACCCGGTACTCTCTATGCCTAACGCTTACCAGACTCGACTTTCGCCTTACTCAGCACTTTTGAGCCATAGCAACCATATTCCCATACCTAGAAACCACCCAAGGAACCTACCAGCTTCAGTCTCTGTCCGATCTCCGAGCTGTTCACTTGTTTATATTCTATTTCTCTAATTAATATAATTTCGAAGGATAATTAAAATCTTTTTTTTAAAACCCAAATTCAGTCAGAGCGCGTAATAGTACGTTTTATTTCACCGCGCGGCCGGATCTGGTGACGTAGGAATTTCGCGGTGAAGATGATGAAGCTGTCCGCATTGGTCTGTGTGATGTGTTCGGGGCTGACGTGTTTGTTGATGTTGTGTTTTCTGGCGAGTCTTCCTCGTTGAGTAGATGGGCTGGCTTCAACCTGTCGATTGAAATTACTGCGGTGCGAAGCGGAAGTTGCAGTGTGAAATCCTTGCCGTCGGTACTGCGTTGCAGTACTTGATATGGTCCGTCGTATGGTGGTACGAGAGGTCTGCGCACGATGCCGTTGCGTACAAACACATGCGTACATGTCCCGAGGTCTTTGTATATGAATGTATTTGACTTTGACGCTCGCCTTGTTGATGTTGGTGATAATGACGACATTGTTTGCCTCATTGCCAACTGTGTAGGTATTCAATTGTACGTACATAATATCATGACAGTCTGTCAAGTTGCAAATCTGACGAGTTAAAAATCTGTCTATAGCTAAACCATTTAATTGAGTCCTCGCCTGCGGGGTGCAGCGACGCAAGGGGAAGGACGAGAGCGGGAATGCAGAAGGGTGCGGGCGGCGGGCGAATTTTTGTCAAAACTCAGTTCGGTCGCTACACGATTAGCGATCGCACGTGACGTTTGTTGCCGACGCTTTGTTCGAGATATACAAGAGATTACATTCTAAAGATGAGTCGAAATATCTTTGGACATAAAATTAGTAGTCAGTGCAAGCAAATGGCTTTTAATGTATATGAATATTTTAGAAAAAAGAAACTAGATCCTAATTCTGCTGAATATCAAGAAGATATGTCCTTAAACAAAACCGTAGCAAAAGTTACTGGACTATCGGAAAAGTCTGTATCTAGAATTGTACAGCAAGCAAAATTATTAAAAGACGACGATCGATTTAAATCACCGAAAAAAGTAAAACAGATTCGCAGAAAAAGAGTGTGTGGGGTCTTGCATAGGTGTGTGAATGCTGACGTGTGCGAAATGCATTTGTGTGTGTGACGTATGAGTGAGCTAAGTTGTACGTTTTAATAATTCAATAAACAGTTGGCATCTAACATCCGTGCGTTTCACTTGTCTCCAAATTCCCTACACGATACACGTACACATATAGTGACACATAACAAGTGCAAGTAGATGACTTTGCATATGGCGTGGTAAGAAGAAAAGTCACTCAATTATACATCATTTTTAAAAAAATACCAGCATCTTTGAACTCTGTACTTAGAGAAAAAATGTATTACACTGCGGTAGGGAATATTTAAGACTATTATTACATGATCTAGGTTTTAAATTTAAAAAATGCGGATCTAAAAGAAAATTCGTAATCGAACAGCCAAATATAACATCGTGGCGTTGGAAATACCTAAATGCTATTAAAAAATATCGTAGAGAAGGAAGATATATGACGAAATTTATGTTAATACGGCTTATAATGTTTCAAAATGTTGGCAATCAAAGGATGAACACGGCGTATTATCTCATGTCGGTAAAGGAGACCGTTTGATTATCGTACATTGTGGGGACAAACTGGGTTTATAGACGGAGCACTTTTGATGTTTAAATCCAAAAGTAAAACAGGTGATTATCACGATTCTATGAATTTTACGAATTTCAGTAAATGGATTAATGAAATATTAATACCTAATATACCACCAAATTCAGTTATAGTAATGGATAACGCAGCTTATTCGGTTAGAGAAGAAAAAAGCCGACTATGACGACTACCAAGCCAGCCATGCAAGATTGGCTACGACGGCATAACATAACTTTTGATAGTAAGCATAGAAAATATGACTTATTTAAATTAATCAAAACCCACTTCACGGAAAATATTTACAAAACTGACCAGTTGTTGAAAAGAAACGGACATGAAGTGTTGCGGTTGCCTCCATATTACCCAGACCTGAACCCAATTGAGTTGGTCTGGGGTGATATTAAAGGACAGTTAGCACAACAAAGTATCGGCAGTAATTTAGAACAAAAGAAACATATATTAAGAGAAGTGGAAGCACTGTATTAACCACGTAATAAAAGTCGAGGACGAGTACTGCAATCATGACGGAGTTTTAGATGATGTTGTAGATTTTATTATTAATGTTCAGGATAATTCGAATAATTCTCATGAGGACTGATTCGAAAGTGAAGGATCAAGTTTCAGTGATATCGATATGGACATAAGTGATTGATTTATAATTTGTTTCTTTTTCTTATAATAAATAGTATATTCGTTTATTTTATTTATTACCTACATATTTTGTTTCGCATAATTTAGCAGTCATTAATTAATATTTTAATTATTACCTACATATTTTGTTTCGCATAATTTGGCAGTCATTAATTAAGTTTCAAATGAATGAACCATCACCTGTTCACCGTTACCCACAGTGACGTCACATATCTTAAGATCTATACAATGCACATTTTATCTCATGTATGTCATACTACGAGCGCCCCCCGCCCGCACCCTTCTGTAGCCCCGCTCTCGTCCAATCCCCGTGCCCCTGTACCCCGCAGGCGTGGTCTCAGTTAAGCGGTCAGCCTATAGTTGAAAATGAGGCCATCTCGAACCAATTATGGATACTTGGTCCGAGGAGGCCATTGTTTCAGTCAGCTGAAGGACAAATTCCGCATCTCCAATGTTCGACTTGGTAGGTGTGAAGAAATCAGATGGGACGCGTAACGTTGATCCGTATGTAATCAGGGCCGGCCTGACGATTAAGTCTTCATGTAGAGCGGTGCAAAGTCCTAGTAATACTGTAGGGAATTCATTGATCCATCTGATATCGGTTGCTCTTGCTATCAGTGCCGGTTTCAGAGATCGATGCCATCGTTCGATTTTCCATTAGCTTGTGAAATGCAGTACTACGTATTCGAGTGACGCCTATTTTCTTCATTAAAGCTTGAAATAAAGACGATTCGAACTGTCTCCATTGCATTGGTCTGTAGTAAGTCGCAGGGGACATCCAAACCGCGATATCCATACCTCGTACACAGCCTTCGCGACCGTTTCAGCGGTGACGTCACGAGTAGGTATTACCTCTGGCCAGTTAGTGCAACGGTCAATCATAGTAACTAGGTATCTATAGTCATCTGATGGCGGGAGGGGCCCAACTATGTCCACGTGCAGGTGTTCAAAACGGGATGATGGTTGAAATTGAAACTCGCCGAGCGGGCTAATGACATGTCGATGAACTTTCGCTCGTTGACAGCTGATGCACGCCTTGGCCCATATACCTGTATCTTTGTTTATAGATGGCCAGAAAAACTTTGTTGTTATTACTTTTCTTGTTGTACGAACGCCGGGGTGACTTAGTTCGTGTTGTGCTTTGAAGGCTGCGACACGATAAGGCAATGGTAGGTATGGTCGAATGTTCGCTGTCGATGTTTCGCACCAAATAGGCCGTTTGACTCCCGGTAGGTTTACACGAGAAAACTTCAGCCCGGTGTTATTCATGCAATTACGTAGCTCGGCGTCGTTTTCTTGTTCTTGAGATAGCTTATCGTAGTCCATTGTTGCATTGAGTATTTCGATTGCCGCAATACATGATAACGCGTCAGCGGCTTCGTTCTTATCACCGTGAATGTATTTGATGTTAGTGCAGAATTGACTTATGTAATGAAGTTGTCGCTCTCGACGCGGGGTGTCGCTGCTACTCGGCGTTCTTGTTAGTGCGTGCGTCAATGGTTTGTGATCCGTACTTATGGTGAGTTGGTTGCCCTCTATCAGTGGGCGTAGATTTTTAACAGCTGTATACATTACTAGAAGTTCGCGATCGTATACACTGTATCTTCTCTGCGTCTCGCTCATTGTTTTTGAGTAAAAAGGGAGTGGTTTCCACACGTTGTCTATTTTCTGTTGTAGGACTGCGCCGAGGCTATTGTCAGACGCGTCGGTGAGTAAGCATAACAGGGCGTTAGGTATCGGGTGCGATAATATAGTAACCTCGAATGCTTTGTCGCCATTGTTCGAAGGCTGTGGCTGTGACTTCATGTGTCCATTGTATAGGTGTTTTGTCGTTTTTCTTGCTATTGTGTTGATACTTGTTTAGTAAATTTTGGTTTTCGGTTTGATGGGGTAGGCAGCTACGGTAGAAGTTGATCATGCCTAAAAATCTTAATCCTTAATCTCTTGCACTGTAGTTGGTTTGGGAAACGTAAGTATGGCTTGAATGCGTTCTTCTGTGGGTTTGATTTCGTCCGGTGTAACTTCATAGCCGAGGAACTGTATCTTGTCTTTGCCGAACTCACATTTATCGATGTTTAGAGTAACGCCGTAGTTGTCGAGTCGTTAAAGAACTTGTTGTAAGTGACGCTTGTGATCCACTGGGTTTTCTGAGTACACTAGTAAATCATCAACGAAACAGAATACGTTGTCGTCGAGCTCTCGTAGTACTTCGTGCATGAAACGTTGAAATGTTTGACCGGAGTTGCCTAAGCTGAACGTCATACAGTTGAACTCAAAGAGGCCAAAGTGGGTTATTATGGCCGTCTTCGCAGCATCTTCTTTTTCAATAGGTATCCAGAAGTATGTGATTTTGAGATCTAGTTTTGAAAAGATTTTTGTCCATGTAGCTGGTACGTAAAATCTTGAATTCTCAGAGCAGGGTAGCGATCGGGTACTATAACGGCGTGAACGCCGATTCAATCTTCTATAGGTACTCGCCACACAGGCGTAGCGAACCATCCTTTTTCTTAACGATGAAGCGGGCTGGCCCATGGACTGTTTGACGGCTTACAGATTCCCATCTCCATCATCTTCTCAAATTCTAGCTTCGCAGCTATGTATTTATTAGGCGGCAGAGGGCGCGGCCTTGAATAGATTGGTTGGCCGGTTGTTTCTATGCAATGAATTACGTTGTGCTTAGTCGGAGATTTGAGTGACATGGGTCGCAGTACGTCGGGATATTCTTTCAAGATGTCGTGATAGGCGTGATGGTGGCCGATAATGTATACGGCTTCCTCGGTGCTATGGATATTGATAGTGTGAACGCTGAGGTCGGTAATGCGGTCGATGAGTTTTCTTTGATGTAGATCGACAAGTAATTTGTGTTTCGCTAAGAAATCTGCGCCTATTTATTGATGTTTTCACGTCGGCCACGGTAAATGTCCATTTGTAGCTTCTACGTAGACCTAGGTTGAGTTCGAGTGTGCGCTCGCCGTAGGTAGGTACGTATCTCCATACCGTTCGCAGCAAACAGTTTGTAGGTACTTTCAGTCGGCTTCACGTGTTTCTTATTTCTTGCGGCTAATACGGATATGTCGGCACCCGTGTCGACTAGACTGGCTAGACTAGCGGTAACTTGGTTTGCTAACATCGACGCCCGCCATGGTTGATGTATTTTCTAGTTTTCCTGTTTCTTTTTTGCGCACGGTGATTCGCATCTACGGGCTTCATTTCCATAGCGCAGGTGGTAATAGCACAGCCAGCTGGGATCGCCGGGTTTGCGGTTTGAGTGAGAACGGTATCTCGAGTTCGATCGCGATCGGTTGTTGCTATGCGGACGAGTGGCGCCATAGTGATACGACGCACGTTGCTGATTGGTTCGAATCTCGGCGATTTCCACCGTAAGTTTTTCTATTTGTTTATATAATAGGTCGAACTGTAGACTTTCTGTAGTTGGGTGAGTTGGGCAATGTAGACACGGGCTTGATGTATGCGCTGGCGTAGAGATTGTAGTGTGGACTGCGGCGACTGTTGCGGGTTCGAAATGTTCAACCATTATGTCGGCAATCACGGCTAAACATTCTAGCGACGATTCGGTGTTCACGGAGAGTACGACACGGACTTGCGTGGGCAATTGGTTGAGCCACATAACTTTAGAGCTTCTTTGGTTAGTAATTTACCGCTCAAATCGCGCATCTTAGGCCTCATTTACAGTGACGCGGGGCGTCGCGCGTCGCGTGCGGCGGCGCGGCCTGCACTGAATTCAAACATATATGGCGTTGTATGAGTGCGTTTATGGAGAAGCGATTTTACGCGCGTTTACTTGAAATAGAGCGTGCGCCGCAGCAGTGCCCGCCGCGTGCGACGCAGCGATAGCCGCACCACGATAATTTTTAACCGACTTCAAAAAGGAGGTTCTCAATTCGGCAATATGTTTTTTTTGTATGTTTGTTATGCGATTACTCCGCCAATTATGAATTGATTTGGATGATTATTTTTTTGTTTGGTAGGTCATACTTCAGAGGTGGTCTCATATATATATGTTATCGACATTGATTTAGCGCTTGTTGAAAGAATCAACAAAAACAAAAAAATATACATTGATGACGTTTTGGTTTGTGATTCCCTTCAGCAAAAGTTTTGATTAGGACTTTCAATCTCTGTTTTAACTGTCATCACAAAAACATTAGCCAAGAACAAAGAAAATTGTATGCAATTTTTTAACTGACTTCAAAAAGGAGGAGGTTCTCAATTCGGCAGTATGTTTTTTTTTTGTATGTTTATTACGCGATTACTCCGCCAATTATGAATTGATTTGGATAATTATTTTTTTGTTTGGTAGGTCCATACTTCAGAGGTGGTCCCATATAAATTTTATCGACATTGATTCAACGCTTGTTGTTGTTTAAACGATCTGCCCTCTCGTCATTACTTTTTTCTAAACCCATATGATATATAAACAAAATAAACTTACCTAACTTAAGTTCGCGAGCCATGTATTCTTTGTCTTGAGCGAGTGTAATCCTATAATTTGATTCATCTAATATGTGCCTAGGTCTCCTAACTTTGGATATCCTAGACGGAGTGTAATTTATCGCCGCAACCACTAGCGGGTTGGGGTGAGTCTGAGCAGAGACAAAGTAGCTACAGGAACACTGCTTCATGAATTGCCTGATGGTCGGCAGCTCTAGATCTATGTGTAGATCTTCGTTGCGCACGATCCACGGTGCTCCCGTAGCTTTGCGCATGAATCTATTTTGTAGTGTTGTAGCCTATGGATCCTGTTTGGCTTAACGTGTGCAAATACTACACTGGCATACGTCATGACGGTAGACCCATGCTGTATACAGCCTAACCTAGTGCCTAAGTGATAGTTTAAAGCGACTGTTAATGAGAGAATGGAGTCGACCTAACACAAAGGCGGCCTGGTTGCTAACCGTCCTTAGGTGAGGACGGAAGGAGAGTCGATTGTCAAGGGTGACACCTAGATACTTGGCTTCTCTAGCCCATGGGATAGCGGAGCCAAACATCCTTATTAGTGGGGTCGCACTCGGAGAGTACAGGCGAGATGGTGTCCTATGAAACAACACCGCTTGACTCTTCTCGGGATTGACCTCTATCCGCTATTTCCGAAACCAAGCGCCTAAGGCGTTAGCCGCAGATTGGAGCTTCCTACTAACTGAGACTGGGTCTTTACCGGCATAATAGATAGCTGTATCGTCTGCAAAAAGTGCTGTCTGCGCGAGCCTATGCTTCGGTATGTCGGCGACGTACAGAGATGTGAGTGCGGCGCAGCGAGTATAAATACTACCACGTATAAAAAAAGAGACCAACTTCGCGCATCGCTTAGTGATTAGTCCGTAGGTTGGTTTCGTCGCGGCTAGACGTATGATGCTCTGTTCGATTCTAGGTTCCTCATAAACTTATATGTTGCTTGTGCGTATATACATACCTACGCCACATGCGTATGTAGGGTGTGTACTTAATGTGTAGCCGTGTGTACTTACCTAAATAATTCCAGGCTAACACAGACAGTGGTTTAACTGGCCTTAGACAGTGCCCTCATTTTTATTAGTTTGATTCATAATGTTAAAAATAATTAAATTTGATAATGGTGCAAATTTAGTTCAATCCTGTCAAACGACATTTCGTATTCTGAAATCATTAAAAGTGACAGGACTAAACAAAATTTTAGTGACTTTTAGTTAAGCTTAGAGAATTTTGTGACAACAGAATTAGTACCAATGTTAGTCACGTGTAGGGAGCAAATGTTTTGTGTTTAATTTAATGAAAGTACAAGGACTCGACGATAGTTTTGGAATGAATGCTGAAGAAGCAGTCTTAACAGTCTGTGCTACATTCTTGTGCTTATATGGGATTTAATTACTCGATAGGTTGATAAAGTATTCAGTTTATGCAACTTGTAATCTAATATACGTTTACATACAAATAAATACTAAAAATGGACTTTAGCGTAGGTACATAGGTATACTTACACGGAACAATCAGCTTTTCCAAGGGCAGTTCTTCAACATATATTCCTGTCTGGTAGAAGTGATACGGCGCGTCGATATGCGTGCCCCCATGTTCTCCTGCCGCAAAATCATTTGCCGCGTACCTAATTGCCATAACATAAAAATTTATTCAAGTTAATAGTAGTAATATAAGCCAGGCTGCCTCTGTTGCGCAGTGGTAGTGAATGCGACTGCTGTGCTCGTGCATCATCATTGCACCTCATGGTGATGCATTTCCGGATCGGGCGAAACGTTATTGGGTTTTTCTGTGTAGAAAATCTCAGTAACGGCTCTGAGTCTCTAAGCGTGCCCGGTAGACGGCAATAGGGTCGCCCCCTATTAGGTAGATACACGGAATCCAAAATTATAGCTGGCAAAATATGGGTTAATTACACCTCTGGGGACGTGGACATAGGCTTGAGACTATGTAGGTATGTATTAAGAAATATTATTTATACTCATGCTATGATTGGCTGGCTGAAACCACGCACCGCCAAGACGCGGCAAGCCTTCGAAAGCCACAATTGTCAGTTTTGAAGTCGTGAGGGATTCTCGTCTATAAAAATACTCGACCCGCGATCTGCTAGTGTACTACGCCCATGGCATACCCACCATTTAATTTATAGGCCATACGGCGTTAAAGAGAACTGGTCTATCTGTTAGATAAGTTTTATCCAAAACTAACCAAGGGATTACCTAGGCGTGATTGAGTAACAACCATTCTAACCACTTTAGAAATTTTCACTTAATCTAATAGTAGGAATGCACGGATGGCGTAGTAGTTTAGGTGGTCGAGTGCGTCGAATTTTGTGGGTTCAAATCCCACACGGGACAAAATTTGTGTGATCCACAAATGGTTGTTCCGAGTCTGGGTATTCATTGTGTCCGTTATTTGAATGTTTGTAAAGTCCCCCGCGACACAGGATTTATTCCTAGTGCAGGAATTGCCTTTAAAAAAAACTGTGCAAAAACATTTTAAGACTTAAATAATAAGTAAATACGACTACTTGGCACTTG
The DNA here is from genome assembly GCA_963564715.1 of Catocala sponsa. Classification (NCBI taxonomy): domain Eukaryota; kingdom Metazoa; phylum Arthropoda; class Insecta; order Lepidoptera; family Erebidae; genus Catocala; species Catocala sponsa. The sequence continues at coordinate 16,178,598 of OY751337.1, read as the reverse complement.
TATCTACTAGTGGAAATTACAGTTTAAATCGATTGTCGGCTAAGGATAAGTACCTTATTCTATTTGAGCTTGTTATGATTATGATGGTTAATAAAATTCTCTGAGACTAGTTTTGCCCTTTAGACCCTGAACAGCAATTTTTACTTATTCGAATGAGCACACAACTAATTGGTTTATGACTAGAGATAACTAAGCAGAGCAAAACTAGTTAAGTAATAATATAATGGTTTTAAAGAACAGTAAACGCCCAGGTATTCCATTATTTAGGCAGCTGAGATTACGGTCAAAAACAAAAAAGTTGAGTAACATCGTACCCTAAATATTCGCTTATTGATCCGAGCGAATATCTTTGTGTGTGTGATGTTTTAACGCAAGCAATGAAACATTAATTAATGTAAAGATAGTGATAGGTGAAGTTCGTCATGCGCATGTCTGCAAGGCGAGTTCTTGTATATATCTATAATAACCACTATGTCTCTGTTAGTCCGCATTTACAATTAATGCTTAAATTTGCCTATTGTATCGCAGGTTGCGATGTGGAGCGGTCAACGAGTCTCCTCACTTTATCACTAAAATATAATGACGTTGGTTCTAATCCTGCTGTCCTCTACTTCCATTTTTTGTTTTTTTATTACTGAAATTTTCAAATAATAAAGATAAACGTTATTTTTGTCTACTTATTAAGCTAGAGTGATAAAAATCACAAAAAGTGTTTTTTTAGAAATTAAACTAAAAGGAGATGAATAAGACCACACTGACAAATAAGTGGCATGTCGTTCAATAACTGCGTAGGCGCATTGCTGATGTTGCTATCGTTGCTTTTTTTATGCCACTTTATTATTTAAGTAAAATAACAATAAAATAAGATCTTAATTCGTTTCATTATAATCTTATACTTTCGTGATGTTCATGTGGCGAGAGTGAGAGTAACTAATGCCGCTGAGAGGCTGTAGCAGTTAGATGCATACGCAAAATATAGTTTCTGAACGAATGAACCATACATACTGTCGAAATTTTTGACAGTTTATGTGAAAGTAGTGGACTGGAGACGTTGACGGTTGAAGTTGAACTTACAGGCCAAAGAGTAAGGTAATAAATAGGTTGCAATCCTACGCTAAGTTATTTTAGATTTACACAGGAATGATATAGAATTATGGAAAGTAACAACTGAAATGGATTACTATGTGGGTTAGCTTTATTTCAATTAGGTGTACAATGTGCAGGCCCAGGCTTCATACGTTTCTGAAACATCTCCTTTAATTATTTGTTTCTCTTTCACGAGTATTTCCCTAATACGTTAGGAAAATACCCGGCCCTTTGGGAGGCTTACACGGAAACATGGGTCCAACGTGAAGAGGCCCTTCGAGAGTTTTAATCAAAGGCAGGATGGAACGCCTACAGCAGCACTAGCCGCAGCAGGTGTAGGACTATAGCTACGTATGGATTCTAATATATGGGCTATGGGTATGGGTGTTGTGTGTTCCGTTCTGGCCCGGCCACGGTGCCAAACAAGGTCATGGCTATGGCAGTACACTGTACGTATATGTACCTTTTGGTACTAGAAAGAGAAATAAGAGTACCACATTATTTCATGACTTCCTCTTCTAAGTCGTTTCACTCTTGACAGAGTAGTCGTGGTCATCTTTAAGGTTGTGTAGCATGCTTGACAATCCGTCGCCACTCTTCACGCACCTTTGCCTTTCTGGTGCACTCATACAAGGGACCATTGTCTAATGCTGCCTTAATTTGGTCGGTCCAGCGCATAGGCGATCTACCACGTGCTCGTTTGCCCTCGACGTTTCCTTGTACTACAAGGCGCTCTATGGAGACACCTCCACGTCTTGATACGTGCCCGAAGAATGTGAGAATTCGAGCTTGTACGATAGAAGATAGGTGTTGCTTGATACCTAGATTTTGTAAAATGGATAAGTTGGTTCTATGCTGGGTCCAAATTATCTTAAGCATTCTCTTCCAACACCACATTTCTAGAGCATCTATCTTCTTTTTCTCACTCTCTCTCAATGTCCAGGTCTCAGCGGCATACAGAAGTATGGGAAACACTAGCGCTCTGACTAACCGACTTCATGACTTACCTATACACAATTTTCAGTGGCCGTGCTACAGCGTATCCGTCCTAGCACGGCCACGCTTAGATCGGTTAAAATCCACAACTCTTAGATAAATGTACGTGTTATCCTTACTAATATTATAAATTCGAAAGTAACTCTGTCTGTCTATCTGTCCGTTACCTTTTCACGTTTATGTATAGGTACGTATAGTCTACTGCCATAGCCATGACCTTGTTTGGCACCGTGGCCGGGCCAGAACGGAATACACATAGGTGTTTGATGGACTGGTATATTGGTAACTATGGATGATAAAACGGCGTCTGCCCTGAATAGGTACTCTAATAGCATCAATCGAATGGACAGACGGTGACTCGCCAACTCACTAGATGGGCCTCATGAATAACTACGATAGGCATACAAGCTAGCAGAAGAGGGCAACACCGGTGTGAGCGGCTAGGGGTGTCGAGCGGTGCGGCGCCGGTATTACCATCACGGGTCTCGTGACAACGGAGACCCGGAGCGGGTTGCCCCGTAGTTATGCCCTTGAAAATGACACTTCCACCCCCAAGCATATAGCTGCGGCTTCCCTCTGACCGGCCGACCAAGGCAAGCCAGAGTTGAGAGTCCTACGGGCGCTCTTGAAGTTCTACCCCAGCCAACCAGTAACGGCAAGCTGGGGACGAGACCCTAACCGACTCTCCGAGGCATTCAGGACCGCAGTGTCGCCACTCACATTTAGCTCGCCACAAGCTGCCCTGCGGTTTGTGCGCTTTTATTTAACCTGGTGATACATTTTTAGTTCATATCACAAGGCGAAGGTGATAGTTTAAAAGCTAGTGTACTGTGCCCTCCGATATCGCGTTAGTCTCATGATGAGATAAGGACTGTCCTAGAGGGGTTATACTTAATTATTTTATTATTATAATAATTATTATTTATCAGAATTAGTTTAATTACTAAAATATCACATTTTGTTTCTATTTTTAATAAATAAATAAATAATGCAAATTATAATTAAGAAAAACAAAATTTTATTCAATTTATAACTGTTATATACTAACATTTATAAGTCTGGGTGTGGTTTGCTTATTCTTGGGTTTGACTATTTGAATTACTGGATCCAAGCTGGTGGTACATTCCAACCATCTTCTCTATTGAAATTAGGATGCTTCTTGATTTCAATAGGCTCGCGAAGCATCCTTGTTAGGAATCGGTGTTCTTTAGCGAGCATCTGTGGTTTGTCAAATCTCAGGTAGTGGTTGGTCCCCTGTTGCACATGTTCACACACAGCAGACTTCAACGAGCGTTGGTGTTTTACATCAGCTATGTGTTCTTTTATGCGGGTGCCTATGCTTCTCTTGGTTTGACCAATGTATGAGAGTCCGCAGTCACAATCTATTTTATAGACCCCTGTATCTTGTAAAGGTAGTTGGCACATGACGGATGGTAAAAATTGACTTATCTTCGTTGGCGGCTTGAACTATGTATTTAGTTTAATTTCAATGAATAACATTCGCGTAAACAGAAGACAATATTAATAATTTTACTTACTTACAAATAATATTTTGCAATTTTATTATAATGACAATAAATTGAGGTTAATAAAATTATTATTTTGCACAAGGAAAAGAGGATTGAAACTTAACCTCAATTCTAACATCGTCAACCAGCACGCCCCCTATTTGAAACAACTTTGTTTAATATTTAGTGTGACCTCCATTGTTTTTAATACAGCTCAAGAGACGTCTATGCAATATGGAGGTCACAATATTAGCACTAGCACACATAGTTCGCAACGGTCTCGTCGGTATGATACTCTTTGATTCATAAGCATTCACCATTCATCTTCGCTGAGTTTGGTTAATAAGAAGAGGTCTTCCACTTCCCGCCCGACTTTTTAAGCTCCCTTTTCTTCAAATCGTTTCACCCAACGACTTACAGTATTTCTCTGAAATAAAATCAAAAATCTTATGACATAATCGTAGATAGCGATTCCTTAACAGCGAAATCGTAAATCACAATACCATAACATACCGAATATTTAAAAAATAACTTACTCTTAGAGTTTAGTCCAGTTTCGTCGGCAATTTAAGATATATTAAGCCCATTATTATGCCATATATTTGCCCTGGATTCAATATTTTTATTAGTTTGCATTTTAAATGTACATACTTTCAATAAAAAAAAATGATTGCAATAATAATAACACAAACGCTCGTAACAAAGATCACCAACCAACAATCCTTACTAATATTATAAATTCGAAAGTAACTCTGTCTGTCTGTCTGTCTGTTACCTTTTCACGGCTAAACCACTCAATGGATTTAGATGAAATTTGGTACATAGGTATATAGTTTAAAACCTGGGAAAGGACATAGGCTACTTTTTATTGATGTAGGTACCACGCGGGCGGAGCCGCGCGCAAAAGCTAGTATCACATAATTCTATTCAAGTGAAAAATTATTATATTTTTAAAGCCACCCTCATCTTTTGAACAACTGCGGTTTAAATAAGACGTAACAAGTCATCGATGTTTCTAATTTAAGAAAAAATACAAAAAGATTATCACTTCCTGGGGATCGAACCAACAAGCGTTACATTTTAGATCGCAATATTACCAACGTAGCTACAACATCACTTAGTTGTTTATTTGAAATTAATACCTAGGTACTCACGATCATAATTAGAACAGGCGACAATATAAGTAAGGCGGGTTTATGTGTATGTGTGCAATGATTTTATTGAAAAAGGTCGTATGTACAACTTGTGTGATTCTATCGCTTTTTAAAATTGCTACTCGACTTTTGCACCTGACCGTACCTATGTTTATATTATGTCTAGAGTTTAAACTACAAAACTGCACAAATGGCGCACAGATCTTTGTGGTTGGCACTGACAATAATTCGCCGTGTGCTGTCTGTTCGAATCCCGCACGGGCCAAAATAAAACAATAAACACAAATATTTGTACCGAGTCTGGATGTTCTATATGTCCGCGTTGTTTGAATATTTGTAAAGACGCGTGTGTAAACTCAAGCTGAGAAGTCTCTTTTAAATTGAAATAAAATTAATGAAACATATTATACTAGGTATAATTATGTAAGATAGAAGTAGATAAGTACCTACAGTATAAAAAGGAATTACCAACTTTTATAAAATGTTCTAAGATATATATATTTACCTAATGTAAAATGTAACTTCATATTACCTATACTATCTAATGACCTAAATATTTCGATTGAACTAAGTTTTATCCGCGAATTCATTTACGTGAATCTCATTACGTTTTGCTGAACGGAATATGAAAACAGCTTGGATTAGGAAAACCGCATCAAAATCTATTAAATTAATACCTATTATATTATTTTGTGTGATGCCTGAACTAACAGATGGACTGGCTGTCTGAAAATTTTAAAAACTTATATTCAGTTTGACGAAAAATATTTTTTATGCATACTAGACAGACATGAATGAGACAGAGATAACATCGTGTTTTAAAATAATGAAATATATAATAGGTATGTATTTTACTTACCAAGAAGAATCCCCAGTAGCAGGTTGCTCAGTCTTCTTAGTAAATTTAAATTGTTGTGTGCCCGGCAGATATATCGTAGCGTTATTAAAAGTGTGGCTCAAATCAATAAACTCATAGTTTCCACCAAATAGTACTTCCTGCAGACTATCAGTGGAAGCAGATAACGGCGCGACTAAACTTGCCACCGTTAGAAAAGAAGCGAGTGTTACGCTAGCCATCTTGAAGTAGACTGTCGCGGGTCACAATCAGCGTTATCTATTATACCTCCATCATGTGTATTATCCCACGCGCCACGGAACAAGTTCACGAACAGTTTGCAATACAATAGCTTTGTATATAAACGATAAGCGTTGCGTTCTGTGATTAACGATAACATTGTGCGAATGTGCAAGTGGTCCAGCGAGACATGTTGCCTGCCGTTCAATTATTGGCAAAAGTATTAATAAGTATAATATTAAATTTTTGATTATACGTAATGTATAATGATAATAGTAATTTAGAATAGGTAAGTGTAATGTTCTCGAAGGTTCTATTTGGGCGCTGAGTTAAACAACCGTTCGTCGCAAGAAGTTATTCCGGACTGCCGCCCGCCGTAAACTTTTACATTTATATTTAAACCATATTTTATAATTAAACTACTATATACGGATTTTATCGCGTTGTTTATTTGACACTATTACAAAATTTTGAAAAACTGTTACACTACTATAATCACTATTAAACTTTACAAATTTTTAAGCTAATTAAATTATAATTGCTAATTAAAATATTAACCATGGCTGCTGAAAAGCAACCGAAACGTCGGGGAAAGTGTAAAAATAAATCTAAATAGTATAATAGTATAGTAATAGTATAAATAGTTTTAATAGTTTCAATAATTTAATTAGCTTAAAAATTTGTAAAGTTTAATAGTGATTATAGTAGTGTAACAGTTTTTCAAAATTTTGTAATAGTGTCAAATAAACAACGCGATAAAATCCGTATATAGTAGTTTAATTTCAATGAATAACATTCGCGTAAACAGAAGACAATATTACATATTTTATAACTTAGGATTACCCACCACCGGCAATATATTATAACAATACCTACATTAGAGTAAGTATATTCTTTATTAGTTATATATCTATATTAGCCTGGCCGCATACATACGTTTTCCGTATTCGATTTCCTAACACGTAATCTCGATTCGGAATTCCGTGAGACTAGCGCACACGTTAGTTTTTTTTCATTCGGAATGTATACTGTCAGTACGGATAGTGATAGCGTAGTGAACGCACGTCGATGGAGGACGATGATTTATTAGCAATTGCATTTCAATAGTAAACAATTATAACAATATTTAACAGTTATCAACAATAATAAAACAACATTAAATAAAACAAACATATTGAAACGGAATTATGTGAATAATATGAACTATAGCTCTTTAAATACCTGCTCCCAGGCCAAATCTATACTAATATAATAAAGCTGAAGAGTTTGATTGTTTGTTTGAACGCGCTAATCTCAGGATCTACTGATCCGAATTGAAAAATTATTTTAGTGTTGGATAGCCTATTTATCGAGGAAGCTATATAACATCACGCTACGACCCAAGGGGGCGGCGCAGTAACGATAAACGCGGCTGAAACCGCGGGAACATCTAGTCTTTTATATATCTGTTGTGTAGTCCTTGTCATGTATATTCCACAAGCAAAGGTATTTTTCAATAGATCATATTAATGTTTCTGCCTCACACATTATAACTATCGTTTACGTACGTACGATACGCGCGACGCGACGCGGGCGCGGTTCCGAATGAGAATTTCCGAACGTGTGCGCCGACACAAACAAAATGTATGCAAGGGCTGCACGCCGCATGACGTCATTAGGTTTTTTCCGAATGGTTTCTCCGAACGCACGGGTTTGCATTCGAAACGTACATACGGAATTTTTTCCGTTCGGAAAAAAGCGGACGTGTGCGGCAGTTACTGTATTTTATATTGATTCTATGCATTCGGAGCTCCGAATATGGAAAACGAATTCGGAAATCGAATACGGAAAACGTATGTATGCGGCCAGCCTTAGTTATCGTGAAAGAAGGGGTACGATACTCCCGTTAATTTTAATATCAATAACAATGATTTTATGTTAAAACATTTGATAACCCTATCGGGTATCAAATGTTAGGTACGTACAAGTATTAATTTTGTTTTGAGTAACCGAAAATTGCGCTATAGAGTTTTTTTAAAACCATATTAATAACTACTCGTTAATGTGTGGTAATATAAGTTTGTGCTCACGTTTTCCGTCGACCGTGAAGTCCTGAGTTTGATCCCTGGGTGTTATTAAGCTGTTCTTTCATAGTGGACAAAGTGTTGGAGAAATTTACTGTTCCGGAAGTAAATAGTGCGATATGATTTTAGCTCTGATGCTTATACCTACATATAATATAACTGGCATGGAAATGCTATCATTATCGTTCGTTCTTAATATAATATAACTATTTATATAATATTAAGTAATAACTGATAATACGAAATTTAAACCGCGTAGCAGATATTTTTGGTCATATTTAAATATCCTATATGCGTAAGAGGAGTCACATGAAAATATACCTAAAGTTTTACACATAAGAACACTTTTTACAAATAGATATGTAGTGAAAACTACGATTGCGTGTTCAGAATGCTTCTTTATTTGATAATATCGAGAGTAGGTATATATATTATACTATTAAGTATGTGTGAGCAATGAGCATACACAAATACACACATGTAAACAGAAATATATGGCTAAGTAAAATATTAAATAATAATTCAGCACAATTGAGGTCGTAAGTACCTACGTCTAAGATATTGAGGTGACATAATAACCAATTTTGTTTTTAGAAGAGTTTAGGAATATATATATAAATAAATTCTTTTAAAATAATTTAATTGATAAGTGAAAATACCCTTACTCACAGCACCCCGTCTCTTCAAGGAGCCTGGCAGTAATACTCACAGTAGAAACAACTGAAAGATAACTTGGCTACAATCTTCTTAGCAAAACGGGCATGGAGTTATACTCCTAGGCCACCCGACTTGCGCAGGACCTCTTTCTTTCTGCCCAAGTCTGGCGCTAAGTGAAATTCCAGATTTAAGTGGTAATTCTGCTGTGTGTGCCCATACTTTCATAAATAATGTCATAATCCTACCATCTATGTTAAGCGTACTTTTAAATCGAAACTATCATTCAGTTATCCATAATAAAACACATATTTGAATTATATTAGTAGGTATAAAGTACAAGAAGCAACGATATCCAAGTGGAAGACCGCCAGGCTGAGTTCGATCCCAAGGTCCGCACCTCTGACTTTTCGAAGTTATTTACGTATTAAATAGTTGATTATCGCTCGCGTTAACGGTGAAGGAAAACATTGTGAGGGTACTTGCATATCTGAGAGTTCTCTATAATGTTCTCGATTAATTGTGAAGTCTGCCAACCCGCACTGGGCCAGCGTGGTGTACTATGGCCTTACCCTTCTCACACTGAGACAAGACCCGTGCCCACAATGTGCATTATATTCGAATGTATTAACGACCATAACCTGCCCTTTGACAAAGGCTCGCATACGAGCCGCTACATTTGTATCCTGTGTTTGTTACCGGCTCGGATATGAGCCACCAAGTGCGCGTCACTTTAAACCTTAACTAAAAACTGATTGTTTATCGGGTACACATGTTTTTTTTTTGTAAAGTACATATCATAAGGTATTACGAAAATATAAACATACGATAGGTATATAAGTATAATTGTATTCGAATGTCATTCGATTAAAACTATGTACATCACTAATTAATACCATGTCTACATCACTATCACTAACAAGTATTTTGACAATCGTGTGACATTAGTTTGGCAGGTGACAAGATTGGCATTTGGCATTTGATCCTCAAGGCTTTTGTGTTGATTGGTGACGATCTTAGTTACGATAGTAAACGTTTCTTTATCTTGTTTTAGTTTAATAACATAAAAATCCAGCTTACAAACTGATGTCTTTAATGAAAAAGACTAGAAATGATGCTATTAAAGCTGCGGTCACTTCCTACTTAGAACGGCGAAACTATCCTGTGAGTATCACGCCGATATAAATATGAAAGATTCATACGAAATCATTTTCGCTTATCGTTCTATTTTGTACTTTAGGATATTGACGTCTTCAGCAATAGTAATAATCTGAGCAGAAGTGCCGAACAAATGGCTGTAGCAACTATAGTCCAGTGTGAGGCAAGTCGTGCCAATTCCATTTTATTCTCTTGTATTAACAATGATGCAGGACAGTACGACGTACAGTACACCAGGTACTTTATATTAAATATTAATGAAAACTTTTACAGATCTTTACACAGTATAATTTATTTATTATTGCTTTCAGACTGGTTTCTTTTATAAAAGAGATTAAGAACGAAAAGGTAAAAAATGAGCTACTGGGCTTATTGTGTCCTTTACTCTGTCACTTATATTTAGAAATGTTGCGCGGTGGTCATGGAGGACCTGCTCAAATGTTTCTAAAAAGACATTCAGCAACATTACCTCAAAAAGATCTGTCATATCATCAACCCATTGATGGTAATCTACCCTCAGCATTGTATAGACCAAATAGTTTGGAGCAATTATTCAATTCCTTGCAAAATGGAACCATAGATAATGAAACTCCCGAAAAGGACTACATGAATCAAATTCTAGATGATATTGGTTCAATTTATACACTACAAGAGGTTGAAACCAGGCCATCCATTGCTGCTTTCAGGTATGGTATTATTATACAAAATGAACATTTGTCCATGGTACTTTATTTATTTTCAATACCAATTAGTTAATTGTAGTGTGTTCAGATATCAAGTTTATTTCACATTGTATATTTATCTTAGTTTATTTTTAATAGTACATATATTAATAGTAATACTCCCAAACATGTTTACAGATCCTGTAAATATGATATCAATCTATCTCAAGATGCATTAAATATATTGAAGGCATATTTGGCAAAACATGGTCATGTGCTTCTTATACAAGTGCTACAGACTTGGTTTCATATTGATATCAACAATGACAATAATAAGAAAAGTTCAGTAAGTAATAGAATTTGGTATTGCTGTTATTTTGTTTGCACATATTAATATTATGAAGAACAACTTAGAGATATAATAAATATTAATATGACTGTGTACAGGAAGATGATGAAGAAAAAATGGAGGAGGAAATAAATGTGACACAAACTACCTCAGAAGAAAAAATTACAGACACACATGGTAAGAGATTATTACTCTATAAAATACAAACATATTTTTATTGCATATACTATAAGAATGGTCACATTAGTTTCAAATGTTAAATAATGCCATATTACACTCATCTATGGTACCTATCATAAAGGTACTGGTATTAAGCAAATAAATAAATTTAATATGACCAACCAGAAATGTGTGCCCATCAATAGTTTTTGTTAGCACCTGCAACATTCCATAACACCTGTATTTATTAATTAGACTCTCAAGAATTATGTACCATATATGTGTGGTGACCCAGTACTTGAAAGTAATATTATTAATTAGACTCTCAAGAATTATGTACCATATATGTGTGGTGACCCAGTACTTGCAAGTAATATTATTAATTAGACTCTCAAGAATTATGTACCATATATGTGTGGTGACCCAGTACTTGAAAGTAATATTATTAATTAGACTCTCAAGAATTATGTACCATATATGTGTGGTGACCCAGTACTTGCAAGTAATATTATTAATTAGACTCTCAAGAATTATGTACCATATATGTGTGGTGACCCAGTACTTGAAAGTAATATTATTAATTAGACTCTCAAGAATTATGTACCATATATGTGTGGTGACCCAGTACTTGCAAGTAATATTATTAATTAGACTCTCAAGAATTATGTACCATATATGTGTGGTGACCCAGTACTTGCAAGTAATATTATTAATTAGACTCTCAAGAATTATGTACCATATATGTGTGGTGACCCAGTACTTGCAAGTAATATTATTAATTAGACTCTCAAGAATTATGTACCATATATGTGTGGTGACCCAGTACTTGAAAGTAATATTATTAATTAGACTCTCAAGAATTATGTACCATATATGTGTGGTGACCCAGTACTTGCAAGTAATATTATTAATTAGACTCTCAAGAATTATGTACCATATATGTGTGGTGACCCAGTACTTGAAAGTAATATTATTAATTAGACTCTCAAGAATTATGTACCATATATGTGTGGTGACCCAGTACTTGCAAGTAATATTATTAATTAGACTCTCAAGAATTATGTACCATATATGTGTGGTGACCCAGTACTTGAAAGTAATATTATTAATTAGACTCTCAAGAATTATGTACCATATATGTGTGGTGACCCAGTACTTGAAAGTAATATTATTAATTAGACTCTCAAGAATTATGTACCATATATGTGTGGTGACCCAGTACTTGAAAGTAATATTATTAATTAGACTCTCAAGAATTATGTACCATATATGTGTGGTGACCCAGTACTTGAAAGTAATATTATGATTACAGATATATTTGCTGAATGCAATGGTCATGCAGAATATCAAAGTATTGATAAGGAATTAAAGGATCTCCAAGATGCAATAAAAAGTGTGAGAGAATCAACAACACCACTTAAATTGTACAAAATAGCAGCTCCTGATACTCAGTAAGAGATATTTCAGACATTATACCATATGTTAAGCTTACACCATAGATTTAATTCAAATATTATAATGTATTCCCTCAATGCTTGTTTTCTTTTTCAGTTTAATATGTGCAAAAACCGACCAGTATTGTAATATGTTATGTGGTGGCTTCAGTAATGCTGAAATAAGACTGTGGGATCTTGGCCAAAATAATGTTAACAGAAGAGTAAACAGAAATATTTCTGAAATTGAACTAGCTTGTAATGTGCCTCATGATATTTTACCAGATGATAACACCTTGTAAGTTTCTCTTTCCTTTTTTTTAGGTCTTCACAATGTAAATAAAAATGTTAGTATGTGAAAAATTACATAGAAAAGTTGTTAAAGGTTTGCTTAGAGGTTTTGTTTGCATGTTTTCAGACAAATAGGTGCAGGAATACCATTAAGAGGACATTCTGGACCAATTCAAGCTGTTAGTGTTCTCCCTCGAGAAGAAATAGTTGTGTCTGCTTCACATGACAATACTATGAGAGCATGGAGACTGACAGACTATTCATGTGCTGCAATATACAGGTACTGTCATTTACTAAACTAACTTTTATAGTATCTAAAATGTAACTTCATCTTTCTAATTTATGCATTATATAAGGGTATGTTATTATTTTGTGGGCAGACATACACTATTAAGAATGGTATCTAGCAAAATATTTAAGGCATTGGTCATTGACATCAAACACAAGTATGCCGAAAGTCGCCTTCTATCCCCTTTAATAACAAAAGATTATTCTTGGTGGAAGAGGACATTTAAAACCTTTCTTGAAACCTTGCCTGAAATACACACCCCCAATTTAAAATGTTTTATTTGGGTGCCTCTTTATTTATAATTATTGAAAGCTTACTCTTCTAGTGCTTTCAAAGCTAGAGGTATAAAACTAAAGATAGCTTAGAGTGTAAAAGATAAAAATGCTCTTATTTCTTGCGTGTGAGTAATAGCTTAAAAAGTGTATGTAGACAACATAACATAGTCAGTGATTTATTTCAGAGGACACAATTATCCAATATGGTGCATGGATGTATCCAAAAGTGGTCTCTTTGTTGTCACTGGCTCTCACGACAGAACAGCAAAATTATGGTCTTTAAGTAGAACTTTTCCAATTAGAGTATTTGTTGGTCACATGTCTGATGTCACAGTAAGTTAATATAAATATTATTATATAAATTATCATTCTAGAATTCATTATTCACAGAAGAATCTAAACATATCTAAGTATCAATATTTAATTAAGTTTGAATCCATTGAATCATCTTGTCATATCCTATTTTAATTTCAACAAATATTAAACATTAATTGTTTAATTAACATAGTTGTTTTCATTTTTGTAGAATAACTGAAGTAAAAACTTATATGTATAACACAAACTTATATAATTTGTATTCTTTCAGTGTGTAAAGTTCCATCCAAATGAAGTATACATAGCGACAGGCGGCGCGGATCGCACCGTGCGCCTATGGATGGTGTCAGATGCTCGTTTAGTTCGTGTTCTGGTTGGCCATCGCGGAGTTCTCAGGACACTTGCCTTTTCACCTTCAGGCGCATACTTGGCTAGCGCTGGTAATTTATCTATATACTACTAATGCTATTCAAATGAAAATTCCTTTTTAGTTTTGAGATTATTACAAAATTTTGTCATGAATTTGCTGTTTATGATTCATTTAGTTATTAGATGCCAGTGCCATTCATTTTTAAAACGCACTAGCATTTAAAAACTAAATAAACATTGTTCAAACATTACACAATAAAATAATCTAATTCAATACTCATACGAAAGAGTTTTGCAAATAATTTTACGCTCTTTCTAGACAGAAAGAGCGTAAAATTATTTGCAAAGCTAGGCATAGGCATATGGCTAAGCAGCCAGAATAACAAATAATACGCGAGGGTAATTAGTACAGTTTATATTATCTTCAACCAAATGGGTCGCCACCTAGATCCTTAGTTCCTTACAGTTTTTTAATATGTTTTGTTTCATTCTGGGTTCTCATTGGGGTGTAGTCGCAGCGCGAAAATTGCTATTTTAAGACCTTCATAGCTAATCATAAGTCAGACTAGCTCTTTTCGCAAGCAAAGTAAAATAATTCAAAGAGCAATTAGATTATTATTCTTGCATTTTTCTACAGGTGATGATAAGAAAATAAAAGTATGGGATCTAGCTGCATGTACTTGCATACACGAATCTCGAGGTCACCATGGAAAGGTTACTGCATTGGATTGGTCTGATATAGGCAAACCCAGCTTAACTAACAGAGTCCTGTCAGATCCAAGTGATTCATCTGTTGATAATTCTCTTCTATGCTCTGCTGGCATGGATGCAATTGTTAAAATTGTTTGGGATTGCAACTCTAAAACAAAGTAAGGAAATATTTTAAGTAAATTGATTATTATTTTCTACCTCTGATGCAGAATAACTGCAAATATTGTCCCTATGATAGAGCAAAAAATATAAATATATGATAAAGCTCGCCATAGCTTAAACAACAAAAGCAAAAAATGAAGTCCTAGCCCATTGATGCCATTTCAGGCATCATACTATAAAGCTCGTTTTAAAACATGAATACTGAACTTTCTTCTATAAATCCAGGTTCTATTAACATTCATTGCCTTGGACCCAAGTCGTGGGCTCACTACTGCCGCATTTGAAAACATACGAACCCACGTCGAGGGCTCATGTTAAAAATACATTTTTCTTTGCAAATACACAATAAAAAATAAAATACTACAGTATATTTATTTAACAGATCTTCCTAGTGGTGTTGGTTTTTAGATTTAAACATTTTATTTATTTTTTTTACTTCCTAGATGCCAAGGAACCTCCGCGTGGGTTGTATGACAGGGCTGCTAAACAAAAATATTATGCAAACAACTTCAATGTTATTTACAAAATCAACTTAAGGACATTTTAATCAATTATTAATCATTTAAATGTAATATCGATGATTTGAAGTTCTATGAATAATTTTTATTCAAACTGCTTAACCGATTCCGCGCAGATGGCGCCAGCGCCATAAATATATTTTGTGTATGGCGTGTGGCACCCGAGAGGAGCCAAAGTTTAAAACCTTAAAACTCGGTTAACACATTGACTGCTTCTACACATAAGGCGTGTGTGAATTTTCGTTCTCCGTTTGCGGCGACTACACGCCAGATGTGTTTGTTTGTTTTTCTTTGGCAAAGTTTTATATTCTGTACACATATTCTGAGATTCGGAATTAATTATTTTGCGTTTCGCTAATTAAGTTACCATCACGTTTGATAATCTCGTGCTGATCTAAAAAAATAAAGTATAAAGAAAATTAGTAAATAAAAGAGTCTGAAAAATGTAGGTTCAGAAATACATTGAAAAATAAACAATTTTAAATGATCTTTCTAAAAAGGTTGACGATTTATGTCTCATGATGACAGCGAATATAAAAAAAAGTTTACTTACACATATCTTAGTGTATGTACATTCTAACTAGAACACAGCAATAGAAAACTTCCAGGAATCTTATATCTAGAACCTAGAAGAACTATGACCATATTCCTTATAACAAGAGTGTTTTGTGTTAAGAGTAATTGCTGTATATCACAGAGCCACGTCGTGGGCTTACCCCAGCGCATCTGTATTACCGAGGGCCCCGCTAGCGGGTTCCCAGTAAAATGTATGGCGTATGAAGCGTGTAAAAGTTATTAGGATGCGAATGTGTTAAAACTTTATATACCATACACAAATGACTTGTCATAATGACACAAAATCACCTTATAATTTTATATGAATACACAGCATTAAGTTGGTAGTGTTAGGTTATGTGACAAAATATTCTATGTAATTTTCTATTGTGTTGCATATAATATGTTCATAAACATGTGACAAGATATTGATAGCATAACTCAGTTATACCTTGCAATGTATTATGTATACCCATATTGTGTCTAAAATGTACTTTTCCTTATTTGCAGACAAATATCCAGCCAAGACATACAACAATCAACATACAATACAAAATGTTCCTATTTAGTGGATGTACAAGTTCATCCAGACTGGGTTGTGGCTATAGGCACTAAGAGATAAGCTCAAATAAACAATACATAAATAGTCTGCAAAAATATATTTTAAGAATGTCTTGAAACAATAAATAAGATCATATAATGCTTGTTTTATTTCACAGAACATAATTTTAAACATATACATTTATACTTTGTTATGCAAAAAACTAAACATAACTAGTAACTGTACAAAACTTTCATGATAACATTAGAGACTTTTAAAATAATAATGAACTAGAAGGCTATTAGACTTTCTTGAAAAAGTTTGTTAAAGTCTGCTGCTTCCCTTTTTGAGGTGGAGACACTTTCTTTTTCTTAGTTTTACCATTTTGTTTGGGTGAAGTTTCAGTTTTGACTTGTACCACTTGTGCTATATTTTCTTTCTCTTGTTTAGCATTCTCCTTTTTTTCCTCTTCATTATCTGAACAGCTCTCATATACTTCTTCTTTCTTAGTTAAAATGTAACCATCTTCATCAGTATATGTTTTATCTACAATTTTTCTCCTTTTCTTGGGATTAACTATACCAGATGTTATTTTGACAGTGTTAGCAGATGGTGTAGGAGGTATTTCATCCTCTGATTCTTGATCAACCACCATCTTATTGTCATCATCAGCAAATGGATCATTAGTCTCATTCTCACTTTCGCTATCTGATACATGTAATACCCTTTTGCGTTTCTTATCCACCTTGGCATTCTTTTTTATTTGTTTGAGAGAACTATTAATAGTTTTGCTCTTTGATTTATTAATAGGTTCATCAGCTTCTTCAGTAGTAGCAGGGACATTTTTTACAGTGTTAGGTTCTTCTTTAACAGTTATCTTCTTTTCAACATCTTTTTCTTTTTTAACAATTGCTTCCGTTTTCTCTTTTTTAACAATTCCTTCTGTTTTCTCTTCTTTTACAGTAGTATTTTTTGTTTTAATAGCATCTCCATTTGTTTTGCTGAAAAATCCTGCAATACCTTTTGTTGCAGGCTTGTTCCCATTCCTTTTAGCACTTGTTTTATTGTTATTTGATGAAGCATCTTTCTTGGGTGAAGGAGTTTTTGATTTAGTAACCGGCTCTGACTTGACTTCAAATACTTTTTTAACATCTTCATGACCATTTCTCTTTGCGTCTTTTGGCTTCTCTGTTGAATTTTTCTTTATTGCGTTATTCGTATTGGATTCAATGGTTACATTATTCCTGCAAGTCTTTAAAGTGCCTAATTCATCATCTGACCTCTTAATGCACGAATTAGCTTTTATTAACCCCGTACACAAAGAGAAATCTTCAAACTTATTAACAGCGATCAGGGCAACGCTATCAACAGCCTGCATACCACGACTGACGCAGTATACATGTTCATAGAAAATGATCTTCAATGTTTTCTTAAAAGCTTCAATATCTGTTTCATAACACACAGTCGTACACGCGCTGTTGTTATTCAATAATCCAGATACCAAATAACATACATAAATATCTGTTTTAGGCTGATTTTGTCTAATATCTTGTACTAAATGGTTCAATAAATTTTTTGCCTCGTTGACATGTATACATAATTCCTTGCTCAATGAAATATACGTTACTAGCTTTTGCTCATCGAGAATTAATTCCTTCACTGATTTTAAATTATTGTTATAGGTGTCCTTATCCATTTTCAATATGATAAATTGATATTAGTCAGTTCAGTTGGCGCTTGGCGCACTTTTCTTTGACAATTATTGACAATGTCAATAGGTGGAAAACTAGTGTTGTACGTTATCGATTACTATAATTATAATCTACTACGACTACGTCAACAGCTATCGAATCGACGTGAACTGTACAGCTCGGTAAAGAGCTAAACAATTTTTTGTTGTATATAGATTTTAAATTTTTCAGATGTAGATTTTGCAATTCGAAAATGCGAATACAATTAATAAGCATCATCCCTAAGAATAATATTAATATATTTCCTAAACTTGTGCTGGGCGCGCCGCTCTTATTGTGCGGTGTCACATTGACATGACTAAAGTAGCTTCTGAGTTAGGCATGCCGCAGAAGACGGGCAGAGGCAGAGAAAACATTGTTGTTTAGAATGATAAATAACGGCATAATTCCTGTGTTGCAGAGAACTTAAATATTTAAATTATTACATTAACAGTCACAAAGAATACCCAGAATTGAGAAAACACTATAGTATATGGGTTACATAAAGAACATCGGTCATATCGTACCTGAGCGTGTACACTGATATGTTATCCTATATACATGAAAAAATATTTTTTAAGGTGGTATATACAGTTGGAAATGTCTGTTATGAAAGCCAGGAAATAAAGATATTAATTTTTTTATCATCGTACATTTTGATGGAATCGGAATGCAAATTATTTTATTGATTATAATATTTAAATACATTATTTTTATTTTAATAGTTTAGTAGCGGTAAAACAATTCACTCAATAAGTAAAATTAAATATCACATTAACTCGAAATCTGTTTGTATTATTGATTTTATAAAATAAAAAACTTAACAAAAGTATAAAATGTATCAACGTTTTGCTTATACGCGTATAACGAAACGTGATTCGTTATTGACGCGCAGGCTGATGGCTCCCCGTCCCTCGATATCGATTGACAGTTGCGATCCACTGCATTTGTTGTTGTGCGGTTATGATACGTTCTTTTAGGCGATTTTGGAGTTTCTGTTTTTTAACCCCAGCTTTGTTTTACAGACTGGTAACTACCGCTTCTGACGATTACTTTGTGCTTTGCCTATAGTTGTTATTGCATTTGTTGTGATAAAATCCATTTAAAATTATTCACATACTAAATATCTAAAAAGATCGATAAATCAGTTTGATAAGCTTAATTAACTATTTAAACCTATTTGTTAAAACTTAATTGTAGATTCTAACCTTCAAAGTATTTTTATAATTTTCAATTATTTAGGCTTTTTCGTGCCATTTTCTGACGGAATAGAGTTTAATACATAAATACATACAAATCTCATTATAGTTTGTTAATGTACATGGAAAATAAAGGTCAGGTACAGCTCCTATAGATACTTGGCCATTGTTCTTTGAAATCTTCGTGTTTTTTATTAATACATATTATAAATTGTAATTTGTGTATTCGTTGTATGGCCTGTGGCCTTCCTCGATAAATGGGCTGTCCAACACTGAAGGGATTTTTTGGGTCGAACCAGTGGTGCCTGAGGTTAGCGCGTTCAAGCGGACAAGTGGGCTCTTCGGCTTTATAATATTAGTATAGATGTTAAATGGCTTGACTAAGATTTATTTTGAAAGGTTAAATACAGGAAATTTGGTTTGATATTTACATATTAATCTCTCCAGCTAAGCCAGTATGCTTAAGAGTTTATGACTGCAGTTCAATGGTTTTGAATCTCCGACCATTTCATTTGAAAGTCCGATGCCTTATCTATTTCATGCTAATATTTATCTTATCTTATTTGGGGGCCAGTCAGTGCAGACCGGCGACACTTCGACCCAGTGGGATCTTTTGTGTCGACACTCTCCCAATAATGACTGCCATAGATGTTCATGGCAGCCGGGACCAACAGCTTAACGTGCTTTCCGAGGCACGGAGCAGGCGATAATTGTCAATCAATACGCACATAATTTCGAAAAGTCATATAACTTCCGAAAGTCAGAGGTGCGCGAACGTGGGTTCGAACCCGAAACCCTCTGCATTGCAGTTTGTTGGTCTCCCCACTGAGCTATCGCTGCTCAATTCATGCTAATATTACTATCTATACTTCTATACTAATATTATAAAGCTGAAGAGTTTGTTTGTTTGGTTGAGCGCGCTGGTGTCGGGAACTGCTGGTTCGAGTTGAAAAATTGTTTTGGTCTTGGATAGTCCATTTTTCGAGGATGTAGGCTGCGTAGCATCTCGCCGTGACCAACAGGAGCGGAACAGCAATGAAAACTGTTGCAAAAACGGGGAAAATTCTCATATATGAAGCAGACGAAGTTGCGTGGGTTAGCTAGTTTGTTAAATATAATTTATGCTGATACTGTACTGTATAGAATAATTGTATTAAATTCTGCACGGTGTACACGGTCAATACTTCAAATAAGTGATCGCTAACAATCAGTTACACCTTCGAGTTTTAAAAAGCACATTGTCATTGCAATTGTCCCAGATGCGTCCTCAACCATTGACTGCACCCTTGGTGTTGTATTCGCCTCGCCATTGCCAGTTGCCACTACTCTTCTTTGTGTCCATTGTCTGAATGTTTGTAAACTTTCCCGCGATACATGATTTATTCCTAGTGCGGGCGCTTTCTTCAATAAGAAACTTTTGACTATAGAGGTTCCCTGATCCAGTTATTTTCTCATAGACCACTTTCAAACTTTAGCTGGTTCTGGTGGGCCCCGTGCAGTTAAACAAGTCCATGCAATTAAAAAATTTGATGAAATCTCTACAGGAGGACATTTTTTGTTTAGAAATTCTCGATATTTAATATATAGAAATTTTTTAGAAGTCCGCCTATCGTGATGGCTCATATTACGATAGGCAGACTAACGTTTCTTTTTAGTAACTCTCTGAAAATCCACTGGTACTGAATATGGAAGCGACCCCGAGCGACGATACATAATTGATCATCCGGCGCGCCCTGGACAGTAAACTTCAAATACATCTTGTTGACTGGCTAATCTCTACACTACGACATGAGCAGTTTTTCGTCAGATAACTTGCTTGTGCCAACACGAGGAAGAAGCAGATCACTTCCACATCGGGCAAAGTGGCGCTCTCTAGTGTCGGAGGCCAAGACACAATTTGGGTCGTTGAGCCAACGGAGTAAGTAAGTAAGTATTAGGCCTCGTCCTGGACGCCAGCGGGCGGTGCGGGCGGCGCGGGCGACGACTCGTGCGTCTTGATCAAAGTTCATAGATTTGTGTGAAGCTGTTTTCGACGACAGCGGTGCGGGCGGCGGAGCACGAGCGTCGAGCTGTAGTTGAGCGCCGACCGCGCGTTGGAATACGAGTTGTGACTTTCTGCTTATTTTACTTAGAATGTTGATGCTTGAGGAAATAATTTCAGAGGTTTTAGATAGGCCACCATAAAACACAACACGTCACTTTGCCACAACAAACCGAGTGATCAGGGCGCTGGCGTCGTGAACGGACCACGTACACCGCGCAAACCGCGCGCATCTGGCGTCCAGGACGAGGCCTAAAGTGTAATAAATATAAAAATTAATAAAGAAAGAATACTTTGTCAGCACCTAGTAGCTACTGTAAATATTAAAAACAGGGAATAATGTTCGCAAACATAAAAATTACGACGTTCTTGTTGCTCATGCTGCCATTTTCAAATGTATTGGTTGCATGCATTCAAATGCATCCGCAATCGGCTAAATACAGATACTGTAATATCTTTAAAGGCAGCAAGAGACGGGAATAAAAAGTTTGGCAGCAGCATTTGAGCAAAATGGTTGCAACAAATATGTATATGGCAAAAGTGTAACGGTACTAGACGTAAAAATAATAATAAAAAATAGTTAAAACGTTTTTCATTGTTTAAAATGATATTGAGGGGAATTTGTGGGGAATCAATAGATTTTTGTTCCCAAATTTGGGGAATTTTATTTGGATTTTTGTGGAATTACGTAATTGGCATTGGCAACCCTGTGATTATGACAGATACTACAAAATTGTACATATACAATTATACATTACTTAGTGCTTTTTTCGGCTTCTGTGAATGTACCTACATGTGAAGTCAAGTCAAGAAGTTGCTATTTTATAGTGATAAGTGATAATATTTATTCTGTTTTCTTAAGTATCTTCTACAAGATAAAAACAGTAAGTATTATTTAATTAAAATATGATTCTATTTTGGACTACATTACATCATTCCTACATTGTACAAATGAAGTTAGCTGTAACAGGAAATTACTATTTGAAGCTCCAAATGTACGGTTTGAGGCGTTTTAACAATATTATTCTTCTTTTTGACAGAAAGTTGTATGAAGACACGTATTATTTATGTTAGTAAACATATGAAGTGAAAAATGCCAGGGTAAGCTACAGCTGCAATCGTGGGAGTGGTCTAACCTACTTGTATAGATTACTCATAGTCATAACAGGCACCTTCATAATGCATTATAGTTCAATATTATACTTTATTTCAAAAGCACAAAACAAAATTAAACAGCTTTTACATTAATATTAGCAAAAATATTATTAACCTGACCAAACAGTGTTAGTTACAAATATGTTGATATTGTTTATTCAAGGTCAGAAGTTGTTTAATAAATCAGTGGACACCTCAGCTTTATTTATAACATTTCTGTGACCTATATATATAGCATACAATTAATCAGTGGACTAAAAACAAAAGATAGCTGCACTATTTACATGCCTCTCAATAGTCATAATGCTTAATAACTGAATCATAACTAAATTAAATATTAGCCCAATTCATTAGCTAGCTAAATGTGTAGACTCTGCATAATAATTAAGTTGATTTAAGAAACAGTTTGTTAGCTGATGCATTTTATAATTGCATTTAATTCAGATCTTAATACAAAGTTCAGTTAATTAAACTGTAATATGATATTAAATAAAAATTATAATTTAAAAAGGTAGTATCAGCTGATAAACCAGTACCATTCAATATGGCACAAACAATATTAAGAAATGACATATTAGTACATTATTAATCCCCAGCGTTGAGTAGTAACATCTAAAGTAACTTGAACACACCAGAAAAGTATAATTACCTGTGACTTCATATTTTGCTCTCATTAAAAAATACCTTATAATAAGACCAAATTAGCAAAATCAGTTAAACATCTTTTGTACATCAATGATCCTTAAAAGAATGAGCTTATTATTAAGTAATTTAGAATTTTCCATATAATTATGTTATTCTCTTGAAGCAGGAATTAATATAATATACTACCTATACATATATACCATGTTTCAATAGGGTAAATTCTCTTTATATTATTACTTAAACATAAAAGAGAAACAATATGTAAAATAATAAAAATATCTTAGACAGACCCACTATTCTAATGTTTATTAATAAGACAGCATTACTGAGCTGTGACGTCATAAGTCAGTAATGATAATGTTTCAGTGATCTTTAATTCTTTTGACAAAGTAAAGTGTCCAAAACCCTCCTTAGCAAATCTGTAAACCTCATAAATCCTTATTTAATCATTTAACTTAGCTACTATTACATATGGATAACATACATTTATATACTTGTCACCTAACATACAACTATGTACCTGAGAGATAAAAGCATATTTAAACCAGTCCTCAGAATGGTAATCAAATAACCTATTATTAATGGTAAAGAAAAGATCATCTTTGGTTTATTATGTGGTATAATTTTTGGCATTGCCAAATCTTATTGGTGGCTTACTTTTTATCTCTCAGGTATTTTAGGTATAATATAAAACAACACTTGCTACATTATTTCAGAATAGCAACCATGTCTCTTGACAACATGTTCTGCACCCGTTGTGGTGATGGGTTTGAAACCAACGAAAAGATTGTTAACTCCAACGGAGAACTGTGGCATACCAACTGCTTTGTGTAAGTATATTTATGTAGATTAGAGTATATAAATGCTGTTTCTAGTATATAGTTTAATCTTGAAATTATTCTTTAAACTGATTTAATTGATGCCGCTGTCCACTTCACCAAGTAACAGAATGGTGTCCTGAAGGCTTGATAACCAGCCATATATATTATTTAGGAATGTAAATAATGTGAGTAGGATGTTCGAATGTCTCAGTAGCATCATGAAGTCTTGGACTGTGGACACAACTTAAAACATAGATTGTGAAACCATCTACTTGACCTCCCGTAATCCTTTGGCTAATTGCCATCTAACAATGTTAGAAACTAAAACTATTATGAATCTCTCTAGTTAAAGTTGTTATATGAGATGATCCATATTACTAATACAATGGCTAGGGAGTGTTAGACACACGATTTTTCCATCATAAATCCGATGTGTTTATTGTCACTACTAAATAAATAATGACAATATGTATGACGTTTGTTACAGATGTGCCCAGTGCTTTCGTGTATTCCCTGAAGGTATATTTTATGAATTCGAAGGCCGCAAGTATTGTGAACGTGATTTCCAAGTATTGTTCGCTCCGTGTTGCGGAAAATGCGGTATTTTATCTTATTTTTATATGATTTACCTCCAAATAATAAGTAATAACGCACAGAACTAACTAATTTCCTGTCACAAATAAGAACACAAATACCATGTATGAATAATCGGAGGACTATTTGTCATCTACTTATGCGTCACTATTGTTTGTCCTGTCCTGTTGTTTTGTGTTTTATGCACATACAAGTTTAGCATAATCAGAATATCTTGATTTTGAGTTTTATTATTTCCTTACTATCGCCCACAACGTCGGCTTAGTATTCGTTTCGCACAAATTTGTTCGCACATATCGTGCGAATAGACACTTTTTTAAATAATATTTTTTTTGTTGTCGTTTCGCACACATGGAATATAATATTTTCGTGCGAATCGTTCCCGTCTGAAAACGCAGGTGTCCATTCGCACGTTTTCTTTTTTATGCTAATAAAAGTAGAAGTATTATACATTCGCGCACAAAGGTGATAGTTTTAAATAAAGCAAGGTATACCAATAAATAAAAAATATAATTATTTTTTAAAAACATCTTTCTTACAAAACAGTGCGTAAAATACATAATTATACATTTAGCATAATTAGGACACCGGCTATCGTATATCGTACCAATGGCCAAATTATCGTTCGTCCCTATAATCGTAATCGTAATTAATCCTACGGGCTGGCAACATTCCCTATCGGGTAAATTGGTAATACGAGAGAATGAGATGGCAAATACGATTTCCCTTTTCACTTGCACTTATGTATGTAAAAGTTAACGATCTCTTGCTATCCTGTTCTAAATGTTTATTTAATCTCTTTATTATGACGTCATAATAAAGAGATTATATGCAAAATAAATTCAAACTTATAAATCGTAGTTCAATACCAAAGCTTGATCTTTCTATAAAGAAGGAAATTTAAGCCAAATATAGGTATATTTTTTATTTATCTAATTTTAAAATTAATCGATATCTTCGGTTCACAATACAATAGCAAAGTGGGTGGACGGGTCGGGACTCGCAATTTTGAATTAAGTACCCTGGCATTCTTTCTTTGAGTAAAGGAAGAAGCTGATCTCAACACATAAGACATAGCTATAGATAGATACACTCATTGATAATATCTACTTATAGATAGATATTTGTATGGAAGAAACCGCGTTTCATAAAATTCCGTTCAATAAAACCGTCGATATGGAGCTTACCATGACGGGTTACCTATGTAGGTACTATGTAGTTATCGTTGACAAATTCTGGACTTACATGTTGTTTGATAGCATTAAAAGTTTAAAGTTGGTAATCTAACCATTACATAGTCAAAGGTTTTGTTGTGGGAATCGAACTTAGATATATTATACTTAAATTACAGTAAAGATACGACGTTTACACCGATACCTTAAACAGTTAGGCAAATATATGTACATATGTGTATTCCGCGGTGTTATGTAGCATTTTTATTCCAGGCGAATTCGTGATAGGCCGTGTGATAAAGGCGATGAATGCTAACTGGCACCCGGCCTGTTTCCGCTGTGAAGAGTGCAACGTTGAGCTTGCGGACGCTGGCTTCATCAGAAACGGTGGGCGCGCGCTCTGTCATACGTGCAACGCGCGCATTAAGGCCGATGGACTGCTTAACTACATGTGCCATAAATGCCAGTGAGTACCATCGACCATTTAGATCAAAATCAATGTGGCATGGTTTGTGGTGTGCGAAGTAAAACGACCGTGGAATTAACAACTTAATATTTATTTTCTCTAAACATCGGACGCACGCGCACTCGTAACCGCCATTACAATAAAAATCTCCCGTCCCATTCCTTCACATCTTTCGCCTCTCACTCACTCATTACGTTCCGTTCCTACATCAATGTGTTTGTTTGTTATTCTTCTCATAGGCTCAACCCTTCACCTACAACTAGCTAACCTAAATGAAGCTACATTTAGGTTAGCTAGTTGTAGGTAAAGGGTTACAAAGTAACTTAGTAAACTCACTAACCTATTTATTTTGATGCTCATAAGTGTTACTTTGTGAACTAAATGAAAAATGCATTTCGACTTTGACTTTACAAGACTAACACTAGACTAGACTTTCTAAACCATTTATCCGGGTGATAAAAGTTTGGTGGATTGACAATTGGCCAAAAAAAGGCAATTTTGGAAGAGGCGCCGGTGGCAGTGCTTTTTACTTATGTATGTTCTAATAGTTTTGTCTTGTTGATGGACAAAGACTTACTCAGCAAACTCAACGACGGAGTCCACCACGCTGGCCCAGTGCGTGTTGGCAGAGTTCACATATCTTCAAGAATATTATGTAAAACTCTCAGATATGCAGGTTTTCTCGCGATGTTTTCCTTTACCGTTAAAGCGAGCGGTAATTAACTATTTAATACGCACATATTATCTTCGAAAAGTCAGAGATGAGAGAGGGATCTAACTCGAGACCTCTGCGTGGCAGTCCTACGGTGGCCCATAGTTTAGGAGACAGGTTTCCTCTGTCTCCTAAACTAAGGGAACTCTGTGACTTAGGAGACATTTCTACTGAGACCTCAGTTGATTTAATATTTTTACCTATCAGCGGTGTGATCGACGGCGAGCCGCTTCGTTACCGCGGCGAAGTGTACCACGGGTATCACTTTACTTGCGCCACGTGTGGCGTGGAGTTGGACCACACTGCCAGGGAGGTCAAGCATCGCCCCGGATACGCTGCCAACGATGTTGTACGTACATATCATTTATTTGCTCGCGTAAATCTACTATGTCCTTTTCTGTTCTCCTGGCTACGTGTATGCAAAATTTCATGATGATCGGTCGAGTAGTTAAGGCGAATACACTTTCACGCCTTGACAAACTAATAAACAAACAACTCACATTCGCATATTTTATAATAATTATTAGGATGAAATAATATAGGATGTATTGTTTTGAATGTCTTGTTGATACCGTAGCTGGTCCTGTGTAGGATTGTAACTGTGCTTTCATTAAAAAATCACCTCGCCCTGTAGTCACTTCGACAGTAGAGTGGCACTAATCTGTTTTTACCATGGTTACTGTAGAAAACTTAAACTACCTAAGTGATTTTTGTAGTGAGATATATTTGTTATCGAGCCCTTCCTTCTAGCGAATTTTAGGCAGCATATCGGGTTATGGATGTGGCTGTTAGATGGCAATAGATAATAGTGCAGTAGGCACAATTTTAGAATAAATATCTGCCTGCTTTTTGGCGAACAATATTTTTTTATTTTATTACTATCTCTGTTACCTGCGACTTCGTCCGCGTAGATTTTAACTAAAAAGTGTTTGTCGTCGCGGAACCCAACTATATTTCTCTGCCCAAGTTACTTAAATGGCGTAGTTTTTATAGTGTAAAGCTAGATAATAGCATGGCTTACTCAAAAACAACATTTAAATATGCGTCGTTAGATTACATGCTGTCACAGAATGCGTAAGAAAAATAAAGATTCACAGCTCCTCCCCCGCAGGTGATAGCGTGATAATATGTAGCCTATATGTTGACCCGACCTGTGAGTAATATTCATGCAAAATTTGAAGTAAATCCATGCAGTACTTTTTGAGTTTAGCCCGGACATATGTATATACAGACAAACAGATAAACAGACAAAAATTCTAAAAACTATATTTTTGGCTTCGATATCGATTGTAGATCACGCCCCAAGTATTCTTTTAAAAAGATATTCAATGTACAGTTTTGACTTTCCTACGATTTTATTATATGTATAGATATTAGGTACCTACTACCAATTTAGGTTACAATTTACTAGTAAGCTTGTTAACCCCTCCAACAATGCTAGAATGCTTGTGTTAGGAGTGGGCTTATAATCCAGTGTATTATTTATTAGGCTACTGCCGCTTATATTAGACTAGATTTTACCCGCGGTGTCGCTCGCGTAAATGTAGGTGAGTAACAGTACTTTTTTCTGGATGAAACGTACATATTAATTTATTTTACTACTAGATTTTGCCCAAGGCTTCACTCGCGTAAATGAACTATGTCCTATTCTGTAATCCCGACAACGTATATGCAAAATTTTATGTCGATCGGTTGAGTATTTAAAGCGTGAAAGTGTAACAAACAAACTTACATTCGCATTTATAGTATTAGTAAGGATTTGTTTATTATTGTAATACAATACAGACAAATCCTTATCATCCAATCGGTAGTTATACTGATTCTGATGTTAGCTAATATGTGTACTCTGAAGTTCCTTTGATATTGTTGATATTTCTTGTTTTAGAATAACCTGTTCTGCCTCCGTTGCCATGACAAGATGGGCATCCCCATTTGCGGCGCATGCCGACGTCCTATCGAGGAGCGTATTGTTACCGCTCTTGGCAAACATTGGCATGTGGAGGTACGTAACACTCTTATACAAATAAACGAAATTCTTTTATAATTCAACTTAAGTCTACTTGACTGAGCATGACCTGACGATATAAAAAGATTCACAGGCCAAATTGACTGCGCGGATGGCGTAATGGTTTAAGATCTCGCCTCGTCAATGCCACAGCACGGAGCGTTGTAGGTTCAATCCACACACAGGACAAAAATTAGTGTGATCCACAAACAGTTGTTCCGAGTGTGGGTGATCTTTGAGTCCGTTGTTTGAATGTTTGTAATGTCCCCTGTGACACGAGAATTATGCCTAGAGCGGGAGATGTCTTTCCAAAAAACAAAAAAAAAGAGTGTAGTCAAGTGCTTATCAAGTGCTTATCGTTACTACTTATTAAAGCAGCCGAACGAAATTAAATCTAGAAATATAATATTACGAAGCGGGTGGCCCAAGACCGGTCTGTGTGGAAAACCTTGGGGGAGGCCTATGTCCAGCAGTGGACGTCTTTTGGCTGACATGATGATGATGATGATGATGAAGTGATTTTTGCTTCATAATTTTGCATGCTTCTCACAGAAAAGAAATTAGACTTATATGGAAAATTTTCTTGATGATCATGTTAATTCTGAGATGGCACTAAGATCGTTCACACACGACGACTTTTTGCAGCAATTCAGTCGTTAATTGTTAAATATGCGTGCAACCTTAACCTTTTTACCGCCACAGTATACATGACAGCAAAATATGTCCAGCACGCCACGGTCACGACTACATGACAAATTAAAGGATGAAATCTTAGCTTGGCGTCGTGAGCACGCTTTTGCTTTTTTGATGTGCGGTCAAACGTTAAAGAGCGATATAATCGCGATACAACCTCACGTATTAATTTATTTAGGTACTTCTTCTTATCTTGTCGATGGCAACATTTTTTAAATGATTTTAGCCCAGTGCTCGGCAACGCGAATCGCATTAGGCATTGCTTGGTATATCTCATCAAGTGTGCAATTCTGGGCTCGTGGGGCACGTCAGCAAATGACCCATTGTCTGTGGGGATGCACCGCAGTCGCACTTGCTTGCACTTATGTCGATGTAAGCCCACCTTGACATATTGTCTTTAGATCTGCCAACCTAGGTACGTAACCTATTTAGTGCCTTCCAGGTTGGCCATGGAAGTTTATATCCCGCAGGTAACTTTATGATACAACGCGTGATTCAATCTATACAAACCCATATTAACATCTTAAATAGTTACTGTGGGGATGCAGTCGTGATTTTTATAGCTGTAAATAGTTGCTGTGTGTTACCGCCCTAATAAAAGGGATTAGTGTCCTTAAAATGATTTATATTAATCTTAAATTATTTAAAGCACATTACAAAAACTACTGTCCAATAGATAATATATTACCTAATGATGCTAATTATTATTTTCAGCACTTTGTATGTGCGAAATGCGAGAAGCCATTCCATGGACATCGCCACTACGAGAAGAAAGGGCTGGCGTATTGCGAACAGCATTACCATCAACTGTTCGGCAATTTATGCTACGTGTGCAATCAAGTTATTGCCGGTGACGGTGAGTTACATTTCTAACTATTATTTTACTTAATAGAAAAAAAAAGGAAGGAAACATTCTTTATTGCCACAAATACTAACTACATAATTTTCATAAAAAACAGCAACAAAACAATTAAAAAGCTAACCAAATAAATAGTTTGCATACAAATGTTATGACATTGTGGCAACAAATGGTCTCCATTCAGCTTCGTTGTTACAATAATACTGACGTATTCCCGAAACACTGATTTTCAATGGAGACCATAATATAATATAATGCTGTATAACAGGTCTTAATAGCGATTAAGTATTTAAAAATTTAATCTTGCATCGATCGTCGTCACGGGTTGACTGACTGACCAGTCAATCCACTACAAATCGCGAAAGTCTAAAAACGTTTATAACTATTTTTCATCATCATCATCATTTTATTAACAAAACAAATTGAGATTATAATCACTGTTATAGAGTTCATTAATTATTATGATCAAAGTGAGTATGTAATACGAACACAGATGGCACAGTGCTTTAAGTGATCGCCTCGCTGCTGCCACTGCGTCGAATGTTGTAGGTTCGATCCCTACTCGGGACAACCACTTGTGGATCATATAAACATTATAAAATGCGCTGCGACACAGGCGTAAAGCCTAGTGCGGGAAAAACCATTAAAAAAAAGTTCATATTATTCCAATAAAGTAGAAAGAATGGACTAGAAAAGATCAATGCTAAGAAAGTTTAAGGCTAGTGTGAATGGAACAGTCGTAAGAGGCAGACTTAGGCGAACGTTTCTTGATCAGATAGGAGACATTCTGGACAAAGGCCAGGTTAAGAGCACCTTAAACCGTCGAGCGTGTATGAGGAATGTGATGAAAGTGAAGGAAGCCAGAGAAGTGTGTCAGGACCGTAGCAAATGGAAATCCGTAGTCTATGCCTACCCCTCTGGGAAACAGGCGTGAATCTATGTATGTATGTATGTATATTTTGGTTCGGCAGTATTCACGGCGCTGAACAAGGCGTGGTGCGTGCACCACTTCGCGTGTTCCGTGTGCGACGCCGCGCTGAGCACGCGCAGCAAGTTTTACGAGTACGACGAGCGCCCCGCGTGCCGCCGCTGCTACGAGAAGTTCCCCGCAGAACTCCGGCGCCGGCTGCGACGCGCGCATCACTATACTATCCGCCGCTAATTAATAATAATGTCCTCCACACCGAACTTCGGTCACGCCGGCCAATCTTAAAGGAGACTGGCCATCTGCGCAAGAGATATTATAGCGCACAAGCGTGTGCGCAAACACAAGTGCACTCTCTTCCGTAACTCTTATGATCATTATTATTATTACTATCCGCCGTTAATCTCTATTTTATCGACGTATTACATGATCTGTCTCTTTTTATTAACAATTTAATTATATCGTATAAGTTTTAACATCGCCTGACTCGAAAAAATGGACGAAATTAAATTTATTATTATAGCTTAAAAGAAACTTGATTTTAGAAATAATTGTCACAGAAATCTAAAAAAACAAGGATGTATTTTGAAAAAAAAACTTGTCTCATTGTTTTTGGAATCATCAAAAGAGAATACGCCATAAATGTAACTTATTTGTCATAGACAATTAACTTTAACTATTAAGTAATATGATAAGAATAAAAGCGGCGGCCTTTATTTTAATGATTAACCTAGTATTTACTGAATTTCTATAATATTGTGCGTAATTAATACAAAGTGCCCTTAATGTTAATTAAAATATGTGCCTAAAATATTAATTATATTTTAAGACTATTAATTTATAATATACGTAAAAATTAGATTTATGTTATAATAATATATATATACTTATTAATTATTATTAAAAATATAAGCTTTTGTGTAACATTTAGCTTTAGGTACTAATGATGCGTAGATTATAAAATTAAATAATTTCTACTATTACTTGTTTAATTTGTATCTATCATATTTACTAGAAACATGTAAATAATGCTCATACATCTTTAGGAGCGACTAAAATGAACCGCTTAAACCAGTCAACATTCATCCACGTCCAATTTTTATTTATAAATCCCGCTAGGGTTTACTGACGGATGATGGCTAAATTTCGATTCGATTATTGTGCAATGTTTTTAGGTCATTGATGTATAAAAACCCTAGATACACAATCAGCGTCAAAAAACGTCCTCACCAAATGAGCACCCACTTGAACATTTGGGTGCTCATTTAATTTAGTACCGTTCGATCGCTCCGAGAGTAAACATGTCGCAGAGCTCGTTTAAAACTTGTAAAATCACACTTCCAGGGCACTAAAAAAGGTCGATGTTTCATACTTTCGGTAAGTAATAATGTTATTATTATAATTATACTAGATGTTCCCGCGGTTTCACCCGCGTTTATCGTTACTGCGCCGCCCCCGTGGCTCGTAGCGTGATGTTATATAGCCTATAGCCTTCCTCGATAAATAGGCTATCCAACACTAAAAGAATTTTTCAAATCGAACCAGTAGAAATCACGCAGAATAAACCAGGAGAAACATCGTTTGTACTATGTCTGTAATGGGTAATTATTTTGCTGCGATGTTATTTTAAAACTGCTATATCTCCTAAGATATTCATTGAAATCGAATGATGTAAAGGGCAACTTTGTTTTAAATTAAATACTTGTGATGAATAACGTATTTATTTGGACAAGGATTAAAATAATGTTTATAAAAAATACCTTCGCAAATAATGCATTATTTTAGAACAAATTTCGTTGGCATAAAAATTGTTATAGTGAGCCAACCTTAAAAGATAGACATATGCTGTCGCGGACTTTTTTTTAGAACTTTTAAAGGGGAACAATTCTGTCATACATGATTTTTGCGAAACTTTAACTGTTTACGCAGCGCACGCAGCGGAAGCTCTCAAAAGGAAAAAAATCTCCGATTTTGAAACATTCTTCATTGGTGCTCCGCTCCTATTGATCTTAGCGTGATGATATATAGCCTATAGCCTTCCTCGATAAATGGGCTATCTAACACTGAAAGAATTTTTCAAATCGGGCCAGTAGTTCCTGAGATTAGCGCGTTCAAGTAAACAAACAAACAAACAAACTCTTCAGCTTTATAATATTAGTATAGATTGTAATACTGATTATTGCGTCAAGGAATCGACGTAAAATATTTTTTTCTGTTTATTTCGTAACAAAGAGCGACCATATAACACGGCTCATTTAAATGAACACTTACTAAACGCATTAATCATGCTATTGTATTTCTACTTGATTAGTCCGGGTTATATGTTGACTCTGTTCTAATATTAATAGAGACGCTGTTACTTTTTAAAAATAAATATATTTTATTTGATTTAAAATGATAATGCGATTGTATATATTATTTATTACCAGACTTGTTTTATTACAAACCATAATAGTACTCGCTTAATATTTTTTTGAAATGATCTTTATGGTATCCTTATAGTGGGATATTTATAAAATGTATCTACATACTTATGTTGGATTTCAGCTTTCTTTGAAATCCCGTGCGATGTGCAAAATGGATATCCGTCATAACCAGTGACCGGAGTAGGTAGATTGATTTTTGGTACTTGTATCATAAATGCACACAGAAAGAATAACATGGATAAACCATTTTCCCGGAAAGTAATTCCGGTATTTCCGGATTCAATTAAATATTGTTAATGTTGGTAGTGATATTATTCCTACTCAATTCAAAATTTAAAGGAAGGTATCAAAACTAAATTAATTCATTATTTATCTGTTGAATAATAAAAACAATCGAATTCCGATCGAAGCTTTAATTTTTATTTTTTTATTTTTAGCCTTTTATGGCTAGAACTTTTATAGATAGACATAAATTGTTGCACTTAAATTTAAATATTTTCATAGGGGTCATGGTAATTTGCATTAAGGGTAGAATAAATGACGGGGCCCCATAGAGGGCCAATGCCTGCTGGGGTCGTGAGACTGTTCTAAGGATGCACCACGACTCTGAAACGTAAAGGGCATACGAAGGAACAGGTTGATTTTAGTCAGATTTTAGGACCAAAAAAAAAGGGGTAGAATAAAGAAAAAAGATAAAAATCAACATTGTTTATTGTTAAATATGTACATTTTACATTTATTCACATTTTTAATCTTCATCGATTACAATGTCAGCATCCTGGTAATCCTGATCTTTACAATTAAAATATATAACTATGAGTTTCTCTATATTTTCTATTTTCAACCTATTTCTTTTAACATCTAAAGTCCATTTATAAATGGAAAAAGACCGTTCTACATCTGACGATGTCAAAGGAGCAAATTTTAAAAAGGTATTAAATTATGTGCTTCATTTTTTTCAATGGCCTCACTATATTCTCTAAGTGTGTCTAAATCTGGGTTTCGTTCCATAACACGTTCTATTTTATTTTTTATATTTTCTGAATTGCACTGATTTATAGCATCTCTGACGTTGTCAAATGCTAAAAGTGAATCTGTCAACGATAAATTATGCTTTTGCAATTCTTTTAAAGACAAATAAATTATAAAATAATTGTCTTTAATGTAATTTAAATCTTCTTTTAAATTTTCTTTTTCTATAATATTTTTTGCCTCTCGAATAGATACCGCATCAGAGCTGCTTAAACAAGATAATACTTCTTTTATTTTTTCAAAGTTTTGAGCGTAATAAAATGCTGCCTCTAACCAAGTGCCCCATCTTGTAACAACTGGTTGGGGAGGTAGCGGCAAATCTGGATATTTTTCTTTTAAAATTTTGACTACTTGGGGCTTTCAAAAATACCTTTTAACATTTGCTATTAAAATGTTAACATCGTGATATTCTAACCTAATTTGCTCAGATACGCGATGAAGAGAGTGCGCCAAACATGTTACGTGCTTCATTTCAGGTAAGTATTGTTTTAAATTTCGTCCTGCAGACAGCATATATGCAACGCTATCAGTGCAGAGGACAAGAATGTTACCTACCTTCGATTCAAAAGAATCTTCCCAAAAGTTTTCCAAACATTCTAACACAAATTGCGTGATTGTTTGTCCATTAACTACAGTTAGCATTTTACATGCTACCAAATAAGGTCTAGTCAAATTGCTAGGATGTAATGGTTTTATTAAAAAATGGACTATATAGCGACCTAAAAAGTCTGTCGTTTCATCTAATGATATTCATAGTTTCTCATTTTTATAATTTTGCCGAATCCAATTGATTTTATTCTTAAAAAACTTGTCCAAGTAAACTTTCCGTAACTGTGATTCATCTGGCAGAGTACGATTAGTACACGTACAACAACAGGTACTACACATATATTTTTCAAAGAAATCTTGAAAAGTAGTATTTTTCATCTGAGACCACGGAATATTGCACAAAATGAGAAATTTTATAAGATCGAAATAAAATTCCTCTTCGGGCCGCTTAAACTTTCCCTGGTGTACTGCTCCTTCGATATGTCTTTTAACGTTTCCTTTATTTATGGTTTTCAAATGGCTTTCACATTTTGAACAGTATATTGTACCACTAGCGTGATCGTAAAGTAGTTCGGGATGACCGGATATCCATTTTTCTACAGTTTTAGCCTTGACGTTTGCCATATCTGAACTTTGTTTTAGAGATGGAACCTCGTATATATCACCTAAAACAAAGACATGAAAAAATTACATTTTATTTAGTTTATTTAGCTTACTCCGTTTGTTTTATTTTTCGTGGATCAAATTTAGTCATTGAAATTTCACCCTCTTCCTGTCAACCGATTGATCTAAAATTTGGTATTCGCCTTTGATTCTGGTGACAATACAATTATGTATATTCAATATTATTGTCAATCCAAAATGGCTGCCGCTACAAGATGGCGGACAACTTATTTTTTTTTTCAATCCCATCAATATGGGTATCAAATGAAAGGGCTTGTTACGTAGAATATTTTGTAGAGAAGTAGATAAGGCCTATAGTAATTTATTTTACCAATACATTGCAAGAGGACACAGGGCATTCAAATTATATACGGATTCCAGTAAAATGTCGGTTAATAGTGGAGTTAGCTGAATTGCGACTACATTACTAGAATATCATAATTTTGTTTCGCACTAAGCTCACTGGTTCATACTCTATTAAAGATTTAACAATATTAAGACTCATGGTATGTTCAGCAGGTTAAGCGAACAAACACAATACTAAAAATATTCTTATAGTACATCCAAACATGCTTTATACTCCTTGTAACTAGTAAAATATTACTTACCAAAGCTTGGTTTAAATATGTAGATCCAATTCAATAGTGAAAAATCTGAGTCCGTATATTCGAGCCAAATCGTGGTTTAGAGCAGATTCCAGAAGTCAGTATGTACACAAGCCAGGGTCAAGTAACGTTTTCACAACACAGTAACAAACAAAGATGCGCACTCTACGAACCGAAGTAAACGAGTGAGCTACCTGGCATGTCGTCGGCGGGCGTACGCATTGTTCTGATAACCGGTTATTGTACCACCCATGATCCTTTGTTCTGATTGGTCGTTGGGTTTTGTCAAATCGTGACTGTGTGCCGTTAAAAAAAATATGAAGAATAATAAAGAATAATATTGCTCATTTTATTACAATTCCTACCTTTTTTTTGAGGATGGCAAATCATCAAATGACTCCTTCCACTCTGGCAGAATAAAATTCCTACATAAGTTCCGGTTTTTTTTAATAATCCACCAATTCCGGAGGAATGTCCATATTAATATATACGTTTCGGATCAATGACCCCATTTCAATCTACCTACTCCGATCACTGGTCATACCACAGCAACGATCACAAGCAAGCACAGCAACAACAACACTTATCATAATTTTTGGGAGTCAGCTTATATTCTTCAAAGTGCCATATTAACAAACAACAATCATGTAAATAATACTATTAAATTTATTATCGAGAGATATATCAAGATAAGATTGCATTATAATATAACAATGAAAGATACGAAAAAAATTGAAATCCGTCAAAAAGAAGATTATACAATAAACACAATTTATTTCAAGGTAATTAAAAATCTTATTATGTCGTATCTTTTCAAGTTTGAAATCTTAATTTTCTCTCTCGTTTTATCGTTTTGTGTTACTTTAATTTGTATGTACAATCAGTCGCGTAATGTTCAAACACGTATAATTTCAAAGTCGGGCAACCAAATATATGAACAGCAATGAAACATACTCGTAATATAATTTACGTTCGTATTAATTATCTATTATATATTAAGGTAAAACTAAAAACAAATATGCGTTAAAAACACAATTTCACATGCATTTTATAAACTCTACATAATTACGTCAGAATATTAATATACATTAAAATTTATAAAAACAATATTCGATTCCATTCATTCTCGCGAACCCTGCTCGTAAAATTTTATTACCTTTTTGAGATAGCCTTGTATATTCAACTTAAAGTTTAGGTGTTAAAGTTTAATTTGCCTTAATGAAGGTTAATATAGTTAATATAACTACTTATAAGCAACTGAGGACAGTTTTAAGTTTAAGTTTCGTACGGGATTGTGTATCTAGGGTTTTTATATATCAATGTTTTAGGTAAACTAAATCTGTCGCAAGGACGGAAAACACGTGGCATTGTCTAAGAGAAAATAGAGATACTGTAGCAACCAGTTCATGGCAGCACAAGTACGACACAACAAGACCATCACTGTTTTATAGAAACGAGAATTATTATAGGCCTGAGAAGAACTTTTTAATTTGACTTTATGTTTAATATAAAAACGGCAGATAGTTCTGAAAAGAAACTTTTATTGAATGTGTGTTTAACATAGAGACAAGATTTGCGACGACGACGTGTTTTATGAGAATCCCCAACTTATGACGATTGGGAACCAGAAGTGGATAAGGATAGTGGAACTATAAAAAAAAACAAAGAAGGATTGTGCAACATGCACAGAAAAATTTACAAAAGATAATTTCACAAGCACCGAAAAGACCCTGGAAGAAATAGATGAGCGGATTCCAACAACTATTGATTTGCATGGTTGCAAATATTTTGGACAATTCGTGTCCAACGAATTGCTACGATTTAGTATAAATGAAAGATATGCAATTATGCAAAATATTATAGAAATTCTGAAATAATCATTTACCAACATTATAGTAGGTAATGTGTGAGGATAGAGCTGATGAATAAGAGTGAAATGAAACCAGGTTTAGTGTTTATATAGATTTATTAATATTTTAGTTACGTACAACGTGAGTTTTCATTATGTAAGAGCCTGATTATTGTGAGAGAACAATTTCTAAATAAAAAAAAGTTATCGTTTTAATGTGTTTCCATTTTTCATTGTGCCTTGACAAGTGTCAAGGTATGGTCTATAAGTATAGCTACACATATCTACCGCGAAACATTACTCACAAAACCATATGACAAAAGCATTTGATTTTTTGAGAAACATTCCAGAAAGTTGGCTGTTAGAATTATCCAGTGATTAACTTTGCAATAATCAATAATAAAATGTGACTCGACAACTTGGTTTACAACCCCTGAAGTCTGCTAATTTACGAAATTACTTAAAACGAACACTGTGGGCATGATATGGGTGACAAATAAAGACACTTTTATTTACGGCACTCTTGACAAATGTCGTTTTAGCCGAGTTTTTTATGTTTTAGTTTTGTATCCTCTCGGGCACCATACGCCATACGCAATAGATTTACATGGTGCCTGTGCGGCATCATCCGCACGGAATCGGATAAACAGATTTAATACATTCATTCATTTGTTCATTCAATATGTCAATATGTAGGTATGCGACTGTCTATCGACTGAATCTATGTGAAAAAATAAGCCTGAATTTCTCTTTTCAGAGGCACCAACTAATTCTGGCAGTTTGTGACTAATGTCGACCAATTAACGACTAATTATTAGTGCAATCAGATTATCGCTAGATATTGTGGTTCCCGAGATATTGAGGTGGCTGTGGCAAGATGAGCGCTCATCTTGGCACAGCCATCAATACCCCCTTATATCTTTTGAACGGGAGTTCATAGAAAGCTGATATTTTGTGATCAATATCGACTAATTATTGGTATAGTTAGATCTTCGTTCGGTGCTGTGGTTTTAGAAATACAAGGTGTCTGTACCAAGATGAGCGCTCACTTTGGCACAGCCACCAATACCCCCTTGTATCTTTTAAACGGCGGGTCGACCAATTCTGCTACTTTACGACCAAATTCGACTAATATCACTACGTAAATGATCTCTCTCCAACAGCCTCGGTTTCCGAAACTAATATTTATGAGACTGCCAATATAACAACGATACAGTGCAATAAGCGCTTCCGAGGTGACGACAGCTGCACGGAATCAGACAAGTTGGTTGATCTAAAGAATATGTTATTATCTTGGAAGGCTGATCAGGAGGTTATTCTTAATAGATTAATGGAAGAGGTGGCGATACTTAAACAACAGAACCTGAAAATCCAAAATACTAACTTAGAGATAGAAAAATCTATGCAATTCTTTAATACTAGTTATGAAGAAATGAAAACTCGTCTTGAGACATTGGAAAGCAAACACAAAGAACATGTCAAACGCTTACAAGACATAGACAACCGTAGTGGTGATCAGAAAGTGGCCAAACTTGAAGCGAAATTCGATTCACTTGAACAGCAGGCACGCCAAGCCAATATCGAAATCTGTAACTTGCCTGAAAAGCGCAGTGAAAATCTAATATGCATCATGGAGGCAATAGGAAACGCTATTAATTCACCTATATCTCTAAATGATATTATATCCATACACAGAGTTCCTCATGCATAACGTAATGACAATAAGCCGAAAAATATAATTGTTAAATTTAAATCACGAATAATTCGTGATAATTTACTGAGCGCGTATCGGAAAGCCAAAGGTTTGAAGTCAGATCAAATAAGAATCTCAGGCAGTACAGTATCGATATATTTAAACGAACACCTGACCTTAAAGAATAAAGCCTTATTTCGTGAAACCAAAAAAGTCGCCAGCAAACATGGTTTTAAATATGTTTGGGTCCGTAATGCCACAATACTTGTTCGCCGGAGCGACGGCATCTCAGCATTTGCAGTACGGTCTGAGACTGATATTAATAAAATTGTCATTGGTGAGAAGACCTCGATTGAAAGTGCCCCTTGATAAACTTTTATATTTTAAGTTCTTAAGAATTTCTATTAGTCTTAGCATAATATATTCGTTGATGAGTGGTAATAGTACTCAGACTTGTTTTGAACCGTGCTGTTTATAATTGTTTCTCACAATATTTAATGTGCATATCTACTGTTGTCCATATGATTCACTTATCTTATATAATATTTTCATAATAATATTTTATAACATTTCAGTACCGATATGGCGATTTTATATTATAATATCGAAACTAACTATCTGTATCCATTCCAGGAATAATCTGTACCTCAATAGTAATAATATGGCCATTTGTTATTATAGTTGTATGCTATCATGTAAGTTGCAAGTTATTATCATTCATGGCCTCGATGGCGTAGTGGTTAGTGTAACCGACTGCCACGCCTGAGGTCGCGGGTTCGATTCTCGCACAAGTCAAACATTTGTGTGCATGAATATGGATGTTTGTCTTGGTCTGGGTGTTTCTATGTATAATATGTATGTATTTACAAAAAAAAAAATGTATATATGTATGTTTATCCATTGTCTAGTACCCATAATACAAGCTCTGCTTAGTTTGGGCTAGACGGTGTTGTGTGTATGTGATAGAATATTATTATTATTATATGTATAACACGTTGTATGTTTCAGCACTTTTTAATAAGGTTTTTAATTGTACCGCAAAGCATCAATGGCTACAAATAATATTTTAATATATTACCAGAACTGTAGAGGTATCCTTACAAAGTTACAAACACTTTACATGAATATATTGTCGCACTCATATGACGTTATTATACTGACTGAAACCTGGCTCGTTCCTAGCATTCGTGACAATGAGTTTATTGATGATCGATACTTAGTATTTCGATATGACCGCAATCGGATTGCAACGAATAAACGGGAGGGCGGAGGTGTATTAGTGGCAGTGCTTCGCGAGCTACGACCTAGTCTAATAAAAACACAACTCATACGTACAGAGGTTGAACGAGTGATTGTGCGGTTGCCAGCTTCCCAGCGTAACAGACATCATGTCATCAGCGCTGCCTATGTACCGCCTCGTACATGTGAGGAAGCCTATGTGGAGTATTTTGATAAGTTGCAGGGCTTAGCCAATGACACCTCTACGGATGCATATTTTATCGTCGGTGATTTTAACATACCTGATATCGACTGGTTGATCCTAGGTAATCATGCGATTGCACGGGCATCTAATTCAATAGGGCGCACGTTGTTTAATTTCATGAGCTTAGTAAATGGTTTACGTTCTACTAGAACCCGATAGCCACCATCCGCCTTTTTCAACGTTAACTAGTCTTGGTATGAATTTCAATTCTATGAAGTGCCGTTCAAGTAAGAGGTATAACTTTAATAAAGCTGATTATAAAGGCATAAACAACAATCTAGCAGATATCAATTGGAATGCGTTTGTTCATCATCTATCGTCTGAACAAGCTGTTAGTGTCTTCTATGAGATTTTGTATGGCATTATCAGATCATACGTTCCGCTAACTCGGGTTAGGCGATCTAATTTCCCTGTATGGTTTCCTCCTTCTCTCATCCGTATTTTTAAATCTAAAGAACAGGCGTGGATCAAGTGGAAGAAGTACCGCAATCAATCTGACTACTTACAATTCTCTACTTATCGTACTCTATTTCATAAAGAGTGTAGTAAATGTTACCGTAACTATATGAATTCAGTTGAAGATAGCATTCCTAAAAACATAAAGCATTTCTGGACCTTCATAACAAACAGAAAGAGTAACGCAAGCATGCCGGCTAGTATGTATCTTCGGGAAGCATCATCCGGTGATGCTGCAAATATATGCAATTTATATGACTTTCATTTTAGTTCCGTGTATGAACCTACAACTTTCGATCCTACCAAATGGTTACCCAATAATGTTTATGCGGATGAGGCATGCTGCTTATCTGATATTTACCTGTCTGAAGATTTCATTTGCTCACAATTAAAATCATTAGATTCGTCTAAGAGTGCTGGGCCTGATGGCTTACCAACCAGCTTTTTTATTAATACTTCTGAACACTTGTGCACGGCCTTACATATAATATTGAACAAATGTCTATGTGAAGGCAACTTTCCGACAATCTGGAAGCATGCATTCATTATTCCTGTATACAAGAAAGGCGATAAGGCAAATGTTGAGAATTATCG
Organism: Catocala sponsa; assembly: GCA_963564715.1. NCBI lineage: Eukaryota > Metazoa > Arthropoda > Insecta > Lepidoptera > Erebidae > Catocala > Catocala sponsa. The sequence goes on along the minus strand of OY751337.1, from coordinate 16,135,908 downwards.
CCCCATCTCCATCTTATCCACATTGTCCAAGGTCTTTGAGAGTCTTGTACACGGTACTATATATGCTCAGATCCACCAAATTATCATACCCGAACAACATGGCTTTGTCAAACGCCGATCAACTACGACTAATCTTACGATATTTACTAATTACTTGTTTGAGAATATGGATCGACGAATTCAGGTAGATACTGTGTATACAGACTTTCAAAAAGCTTTTGACAAGGTTGATCACGCGCTGCTTATGGAGAAAATTGCCTTTAATGGTGGTATACGCGGTAATCTGCTTAGATGCTTTGCTTCATATATTTCTAATAGGTCTCAGATAGTTGTCGTTAAAGGTTATGAGTCCGACTCTATATTGGCAACATCTGGAGTCCCGCAGGGACCCATATTGGGACCGCTTTTATTTGTTTTATTTATCAATGATATTAAAAATTGCTTTATGAATTCACACTTTTTATTATATGCCGATGACATCAAAATTTACAGACCCTGCAAAAATACTCATGACTGTTTACTACTCCAAGACGATCTTAATAGACTTCACTCGTATTGTATTCAAAATAAACTCTTTCTCAGTTTACCTAAATGCTGCTTACCATTAGGTGGAGTGTTGTCATTTTGACGAGCAAAATAAATTAAAAAAAAAAATGCCATTCAATCACATTTACCAAAAACAAAAATAGGATCAACTTTGATTATTCCATTAATGGTGTGTGTTTGAATAAGACTGATTTAGTCCGTGATCTTGGCGTTACGTTGGACTCTTGTTTACACTTAGATATACATATTGATAATGTTATTAATAGGGCCTTTCAAATGTTTGGTTTCGTTATGAGATCCTCCCATGACTTTGTACGGACCTCTACGTTCTTGCTTCTATACAAAACTTTGATACGATCTCAGTTAGAATACGCAGTTCCTATTTGGCAACCCTACTATGAAACATACAAGTCTAGACTAGAAATGGTACAAAAAAAGTTTTTGCTTTCTATGAACTACAAATTCTATCGCTCAAGCATACCTTACAAAGATTTACTTAATCGGTATGGGATTCTAAGATTGGAGTCCAGGCGCTTACTTTTGGGAGCCATGATGCTGCACGGTTTATGCAACAACAGATTTGACTGCATTGAGTTAACAAATAAAATATGTTATATAGTTCCTAGAACTGTCATTCGACGAGGAGTTCGTGTGCCTCGTCTGTTCTGTACAAACACATGCAGATCAAACGCTGGAGTGCGTGCGCCTCTTCGTAGACTTGTTGAAGCATACAATACGTATCTTATTCAGCTGGACATATTTTCTCTCACTCATCAACAATTCAAACGTAAAGTTATTGAATTGTTTAAATCACTTTAGGTTAAGTACAACGTTTTATTTTAGATTTTGTTTGTTAAAAATTGTCAAAGTCATTCATTGTATTCACCATCACTTTTATTTTCCATTGTTAATCCGTGGACAATGGTGTTGATTATATGTTTGATAATTTAATGTAAAACACTATGTAATACTTTAACATGTAATTGTTTTTTGTCCCTAATAAATAAAATAAAAAAATAAAATAAATAGATTTCCAGTTTGCGATGGTGGCTGTGCCAAAATGAGCCATACAGAAAATCGAAACGATATTAAAATGATAACCTGAACTAAATTTCACCTACTTATCTATTTATACTAGGGTGGTCTAAAAATTTTCCGATCTAACAAAAGTACAAGACATTTTTTTATTTTTCTACATAGTCTCCTTGTAACTCTATACAACTCTCCCAGCGATGCTCCCATCTCTCTAAGCCGTCCAAATAGTACTCGGCGTTTTTCTCTGCAAAATAATTCTTCACGAAGGTGATTGCCTCCTCATTTGAGGAAAATCTCTGTCCTCCGAATGCAGTTTTTAGATGAGGGAACAAAAATAAGTAGCTTGGGGCTAGATCTCGTGAGTAAGGTGGATGGTAAAGCAGTTCAAACCGTAATTCGTAGATTTTCGCCAAGGCAACCGCAAGGTGTGAGAAGGCGCATTGTCTTGGTGAAACAGGATTTTTTTTTCTGCAAATGTAACCTTTTCCCGCAATTTCTGCGTTCAATTTGTCAAGTATTGATGCGTAGTATGCTCCTGTAAAGGATTTTCCTTTTTGAAGATAGTCGAACTCCATGACTATCTCAAAAAACAGTAGCCATTACTTTCCCAGCCGGAAAAACAGCATTTGCATTTTTTTGAAGCCGGTTCTCTCTTTGCAGTCCACTGCTTTGACTGTATTTATGTTTCGGGCGTATAATGGTGTATCCAAATTTCATCTACAGTCATTAATCTGCGCCAAAACTCTGATTTACTGTGACTAAACTGCGCGAATAGAGCGTTAGAAATGTTCATTCGAATACGTTTTTGGTCTAACGTGAGCAAACGCGGCACCCAACGCATGGACAGTTTTCTCATGCCTAAATCTTGATTTAATATGTGACAAACACGTTCTTAGGACATTTTCGTAGTCTCTGCTAAGTTTCTCACTTTAATTCGGCGGTTGTCTAGCACCATTTGGTGAAATTTAGCGACGTTATCGTCTGTAGTTGCAGTTTTTGGACGTCCTGAACGTTCATCGTCTCTCAAGCTCTCACGACCACGTCTATATTCAGCTGCCAAAAATTTCACTGTGGTTAATGATGGTGTAGAGCCCATACACAGAGTCCAACTTATTTTTAATTTGCGTAGGCATATTGCCTGTTGAAAACAAAAATTTTATGACAGCGCTGTACTAAATTTTTTCCATTTTCACAAAAACATTCACATCGACTCACTCAAATGTCTGTCAAATAACAACTTCGCATCCAAAATGGCTGAAATTTTTGTGAGTAACTGTCAAAATATGCACAACTGCATTCAAGTGCATTCACTAGCTTCTGTTGACAAGAGCTGCTATCTTCACGTTGAGATCGGAAACTTTTCAGACCAATTCTGTCTGTCTGGAACTTATTTCCAGATAACGCTGTGACGGAGAATTGCCATAAGAGAATAAATCAGTCACATTTTGCTCAACGCGGGAATGGGGACGAAATGGATTCCTGATCATTAGCCGCAAACAACCATAAACTTATGGCTGACTTAGACTATTCAACAGGACGATTGTGGCTGACAACCGAAGTCGTCTAACGACCTTGTAGATATAAACGTCTAGTTGTCTCAACCTCAAGGTTCAATTTGTAACCGAGTTCGACCAAATTCAAGGCTGATACGCAGAATTCACCAGACGGCTAAGTGTTAATTAGCCATTATGGGATTTATGGCGCGAAATCAAAGAGGCAATAATCTATACTTATAATAAAACTGTAGAGAGATCAATGTCAATTCTGTACATTGAATATATATTCAAAATTAATATTGGAGGATGAATGGTGATCGATACTGATGACAAAAATGCAATCAGTAAATTTTTTGTCTGTCTGTCTGTATGTTTGTCTGTATGTGCACGCATGGGTCAAAAACTACTGAAGGGATTTTATCCAAACTTGGTACGATTGTAGTCCACACTCCTGGGCAGGTTATAGGCTATATAACATAACGCTAAGACACATAGGAGCTGTGCAGTGACGATAAATTTGAAGCAAGTCGGACGAAAATGCGCTTTCGAGCTCTTATCCTCGCATACGTTGATCATACACCAAAAGTATGTATTACAAAGATGATGGTCTTCAAAAGATCTACAAAAAAGTCATTAATAGTATATATCTATCTTTTATAAATTTGCCACAATAACGTGTTTAATCGTTAGGCATTTCTTCAAAGTGTATTAAAATACATAAATATATTGTATTTCACATAGATATATCTTTATCAAACTCCCATATTCAAAAAGTACACTTTAATATATATATTATAAAAAAAAATATAGGAATTGGTTTATAAACACACAAGATATAGATGAAATAAAACTTCCAAATCTCGCCGCGCCAGTATGGGTACGGCTATACGGTTGATTGTTGTTTAACGCGCGAAACGGCCATCCGCTGCATTTATAAAAAGGCGGGGGCGCTCACGCGCCGACTTCACTCACATTTTGTTTGTTTGGTTGAACGCGGTAATCTAAGGAACTACGGGTAAAAATTAGAAAAATATTTCAGTGTTGGATAGCCCATTTATAGAGGAAGGCTATAGGCTATATAACATCACGCTACGACCAATAGGAGCGGAGCATAAATGAAAAATATTGCAAAAACTAGGAAAATTCTCTTATGTGAAGCAGACGAAGTTGCGCGGGTCAGCTAGTAATAAAATAATGTGTATGAAAGATTGTTTGATTGATGTATTTATTTTCTAAATAAGACAAGAAACCATGTTTTATCATTGTGTCTAGATTCTTGATCATGTAGAATTAAAACCGTATCAGATAACCATCGATCACTAATAAGGTGTTAACTACTTGTGATCGAAGATATCAACACACAAAAACTAACAATACTCCATTTAAGTGTTAATCATAAAGATTTAACAGATTGTGAATGGAGATTTAAGATTGAATGAGTTACTTGTCAAATGTCTTCTTTATACCGACAACCAAGTAATACTTGCGTCATCGGCGGAAGAGTTGCAGGCGATGGTAGTTACCATGGATGGATGGTAGTTATAGTTATAATGCATGGTGCTTTGGAGAGTAAAGGAATAATATTTTTTTTTAAATATTCGTCTAAAAAAGAGTAAGTAGGTACAATAGTGGACTTAAATCAACTTCAAATTAAATCTTAATATCTAACAATAATTCAATGCCTTAATAAACTGGTTTATAACCAAAATAATAATTATATTAATCTGTTATGGCAAGAAAGGATAATTAAACATCTTTAAGTTATTATAAGCTACTTGCCTGAACTAGGTTAGACCTGTGTTTCAGGCGACCACTTGTCTATCTATTTTAAAAGTGGACATTTATCTAAGTATCTGTTTGAACAATAATATAACTAAATATAAACTTATGCTAAAACTGCCTGTGTACGTACAAGCAATTGTGTCATACAATAAAATGATTAGGTACCTAAAGTATAATTACATAATTTTAATATTTGTAACAAATTCTCTGTGTCTGCATAATTGAGTTTACCTAAATATTTCGTTATCATAACATTACAATTTTTATTACTGACGCTGTATATACTGAGCAACTTATTAAAATTATTATACAAAAATGGACCCAAGAATATATAAAATCTGTTAACAAATGCATGCCTAGTTTAAATGAAAATGAATTGAGACAATGACATTGAAATTGAGACAACTACCATCTTAGTCTCCCCGTGACCATGGCTGCTGAAAAGCAACCGAAACGTCGTGGAAATTGTAAACTTAAATATAAATAAGTAATAATAATAACTTTATTTACACAAAAAATGATTGTAGGGTTTTTACAATAGTAGGTTACATCGATAGAGTAATTTTGATCTACAATTTCGTGGGAGGAGTACTGGGGCCTTATTGCAAACACTTATTTCCAGGCAGTATACGGCGTATCGTATTATAAACGTTCTAACTCCGGCCAGTCAGCGGTCACGTGACAGGTGATCGAATATTGCCTGGCAAATATCGTATTACCACAGTAAATATATAGTATTACGAGCTTTCATTTGACATTTCGTTTCATATTAAAGTCGCCATATTGTACACAAAACAAACCATTCAGTTTACGCTAAGCTGGAGTGGCTTTTTTTTGAATAGTTACATTAATTATATTTAACTGTGACAAATTTCATACTCTTACGTCCACCGTCCGCGCAATTTTCGTAAAAAGGGGTACAAAGATTTTGCTTCACGTATTAAATTATAAATATTAATTAAAATATGCTCATCTACTAAGCTGTAAAGAATACATTAACAGTACCTAATAGTATTTATCATGATAATAATGTAATGAATTAAAAAAGCTTTAATGCACATATGCCATAATTATTTTAAATGTCTTTAATACATATAGAAGGAACAAAGATTTTCGAAAACCTAATTAGAGTTAGATACACATTAGTTTTAAGTAAGTAAGTAACTAGGTAGGTACTTATGTAGTTACAAATTGCCCGCGTGTTTACAAAAACAGGCGACTTTCTGAAACCGAATATTAGTTACTTATATATTTTGTTTAATGCTGCAAATATAATAATAAAATTCATGATATGATAGCATAAAGATATATTTGTTTTATATTTGCCTAAAAATAATAGGTTTAATTATATTATCATAGACTGTGTTTAGGAGACACAGTTTCGATCACCTAGTGGTAGATATTATATTGAAATATAACGTGTACATATATTTATGCTAAGTGCGTTAGTTTGTGTAAATAGATACAAATTAGAACATACAATAAAATTCGAAAGAAAATAAAAAATTTTGAGCATGTAGTGTTTTACGGTACTGTGTTCGTTCGTGCGGGTGAGTGGATCTGTTTGTGTGTGTGTGTGTGTGTGTGTGTGTGTGTGTGTGTGTGTGTGTGTGTGTGTGTGTGTGTGTGTGTGTGTGTCATAAATATGATATAAGTGTGCAGAATGTGATTATATTGTGAGGAATTTCTCGGTGTCATCGTAATTTAATTGCAGAAGAAAAGTTCGAACAGTATCTTTGCAGATGAAATACGACAGGCCAAAGATTTTGAAAATTGCGTTAATTTTGTTATAAAGGGAGGGCGCACGATATACAGAGAATCTTTTTATGAAAGATGTACGCGGATGGGGTATTGTGCAGGCTCTATCTTTCCTACGCTTATTAATTTGCCGATAAGGTATTCTACGGTGTTGTCGTGGAATAATGTGTAAGATATATTGTTGTCTTAGATTAAGCACGTTACAGGCCTTATACAATAGTTGGAAACAAGATTGGTCGAAATATAAATTAAAAAATAAATTAAATTAAGAAAAGTAGTTTGAATAATTTAATTAGCTTAAAATTAGTAAAGTTTAATAGTAATAGTATGGTACCTAGTGTAACAGTTTCTAAATTATAAAATAAAGTGTCAAATAAACAACGCGATTAAATCCGTATATTATAAAGTACCTACCTAGTTTAATTTCAATGAATAACACTCGCGTAAACAGAAGACAATATTATGGTTGTTTGGGCATGTAGAAAGAATGGACGAGAAAAGACTGATTAAGAAAGTTTATATGGCTAGTGTGAATGGAACAGTCGCAAGGGGAAGACCTAGGCGATCGTTTCTTGATCAGATTGGAGACGTTCTAGATAAATGCCAGGTTTAGAGCACCTTAAACCGGCGAGCGTGCATAAGGAATGTTATGAAAATAAATAAAGCCAGAGAAGTGTGTCAGGATCGTAGCAAATGGAAATCCGCAGTCTCTGCCTACCCCTCTAGGAAACAGGCGTGAATCTATGTATCATTTTCGTTTAAACGGTTGAAACTACCACTCTAGTCCTCGGTCGTGGCATATATTTCGTCTAACCTGCAAAATCATAATAATTTAATTATTATCTGATGTTAAAGCGCAGCATCGAAACCGCCACGCATGCACGGTAATAATATCTATACAGTATTCTAACTCGGCCCTGTCCTTGAAATAATTACCTACAACAGCGCGGTTCGTAGACACGCGTTAGGGCTGCCCGCCTACAGTATTTTACTTTTATCTACCTACTTGAGTTTCTTTCTAGTTTAGTGATTGTAAATATTATATTATATTATAAAAGATGAAATTCGTAGTGAATGAAATAGAAAGTGTTCAATAAAAAGCATGTTGTGTTTTTTGATTTGTAGTTTTAATAAAAAACATCCTTATAAATCTGATACTGAAAAATATTTGTGCCTTGACCGAGACGTACGAAAAGTTTTATTGTTAAATTTAATAGTATAAAAAATCCGCATTCGGATAAAAAGTTTAAGTCTTTCGGAGTCTCCAAGTAATTTAAAAAATGATATCTCCGGGTGCGTTATTGAAGAATTCCAGCAACCATGACCAGCACAATATATTCTATAATTGCACTTTGACATGATTATTAATTTATGTGCTTTTAGTTATTTCAATAAAATATTTACAAATCGCACGCTTACTGCTTACAAAATAATCATACCGTCTGTTCGTCACTGCGGTGTAGGGATCCGCAAAAAGTATCGATACTTGAGTAGTATCGATACTTGCGTTGCGATATCTAGTATTTTCGTACTTGATACTTTTGTTCCGATACTTTACTAGGTATCGATACTTTCTGATGTACTCGATACTTTTTACTCTTCACTATTATTGATCCAGATTCTATATTAGGGGAATCCGCGAATCTCATAATCAGCGGTTATGTGTGGTCAGTACTTTAATCGGATCTTGGTATTTTGAAACGGGATGATTTCATGAATGATATCTAATTAATTATAGGCGCCGCGGCATTGATAAAGATGAAACTGGAATATACCTTGCAAGTCCTGCCTTCTTTAAAGTCGGATTCATTCATACTATGGAGTGAGATGAAAACGGTGTACCCTAAATTATATACCATGGCCACCGAATACCTAATAATACCCGGAACATCAGTGCCGTCTGAAAGACTTTTCTCAAAGGCTAATGTCTGCAAGAAACCGTCTCACCGGTTCACGCGTCAATAAATTGTGTCATTGTAACGAAAAAGACTGGAGGTTCACAAAATAAATTAGTACGTAGTAGTATTCAGTATGTAGTTGTTAAGTATTGTGTTAGTATTCTTAGTACAGAATGTAGATGTTATTATTTTTGAAAAAAATTTAATTAAGTTTGTACTTTTTTTAGATTTTAACACGTTTCCCGAGGCAAAGAAAAAGTACTCGACACTGAGTAGTATCGATACTTTTGATCCGATACTTTTATCGGTATCGATACTTTTGATACGATACTTGCTATCGAGTAGGTATCGATACTTTTAAAAATTTGCGGAACCCTACTGCGGGGCATTCGCGACTGGTTGCGTACCAAGCGCATAACAACGCCGAGGCGCGTAGGTATGACTCGAGTTCCGAGTTCCGACCGTTTGTATGAAGATAGAATACTGTAAGATATTATTACCATGACGCATGGCACCGCGTCGACCCGCTATCGCTGTCTGTATGGCTTTATACCTATGTCTTATATACTAAGTACTAACATTCTTATAAGAAATTAGGCCTGATAAGTGTTTTTTTTTACTGGTAACATTTCAATAGTTTTTATTGTGCAAGTATTAGTAGTAGCCACACATTTCATTAAAGTAAAGCATCTTTAATTCATATATTAAACTTGAGACTTGCGCACTTCAATATAGGTTAGGTTAGTTACGAAACAGTGTTATTTTCTGGATAAATTGGATAAATATTGCTAAAAGGGCCAGCGACCTCTACCTACCAGCGTGTCATTTAGACACACTTTAATACTGGGTGTAAGGGACAGCATACTGAAAATTGAATCACCATTGACACGTCTTGCTAGATTATCTCAGATGAGAAATTACATGCGTTCTCAATTGTCACAGGAATCGCAAAGTGATAGGACCCGTCGACTCAATCGTATTCTTATGCCAAATAAACTACTGAAGAAACCAAATGATGATAAAGCATTGCGTGAAATGCAACGATTAAGATTATTGTAAATAAAATCGGGGAATACGGTAGATGAAATGTCTTAATGTAGAATTATCGCTGCCATCAGGGATAATCCTACATTATCCCTGATGGCAGAGATAATGTAGGATTCTAATGGTGAAAGAATTTTCAAAATCGGTTAAGTCGATCCAGAGATTACTCCCTATAACCTCACAAACTCAGAAACATACCTAAAAATACGCGTCGAATTCACAACCTCCTCCTCCTTTACTTAAAGTCGGTTAAAATGATTAATACTTCTAGTTTCTAGCACTCACTCTGTTATCTCTAGAGAAATCAAGTATCGATATCGACAAGTCTCTATACATTATTCTAGAACAAGAAATCACCTAACTCCTAACCGTTAAAGAGTTGTAACTTTCTTCATCAGCTCAGCGTCTTGGGATGATGATGACCATACATACGTAAATGTCTCAATAGCTTTAAAAATATATATTAAAACCATTGTTAATACCTATAACATTTGAGGGTACAAATACAACCTTAGCTACAAAATGGTGTAATTATTACCTATAACCTAAAATTATACTTATAAACTCAAATATCTCTTTAATACCACCATTAATATACTTTTTTTTTTACATATGATCATTTGTTTTTAGCAGTAATTAGATTCAATTTTCACTCTCGTCCGCGATGGGCCTGACGAACTAAGGGACTCCGCCCGTTTTCTTTCAGAATGATCGATTCAGTGGTTTAGGCGTGAAAAGGTAACAAACAAACAAACTCATTTTCGCTTTTATAATATTAGTTAGGATTAAGATGTATTTCATCAAATATTTTTATTAATTTAATTGCATGATTGGTACAGTAGTTCAAATTACCTCGCTTCTGCCACTCTGTCTATCTAGGCTTGAAGGCTATGTCGTGCTGACTGTGCTGAGCGTTATGTGCGGGTTCAATTCCCACACGAGACAATCATTCGTATGATCCAGAAATAGTTGTTCTCTAGTTGGTCTTTTAAGTTGTTTATCAGGCGATATCTTCTAAAGATGAAAAAGGATCTCGGTAGCCTAGTTCATTTGTACTTAGTCTGGCCATAAATACTGTTACCTCTAATTGAAAAAAAACAATGTTACATTTGAATTTGGAATCTGTAATTCTTATATTAATACTAGCTGTTACCCGCAACTTCGACCGCGTGGATTTTAACTAAAAAGTGTTTACAAAAACTTAATATTTCTGTATTCCTCGTATAGAAATACCTATGCTAAAGGTCATGTCATTCTTCTACTTTGTGGGTTGATTTTAATTTATTATATAAGGATTTAAATTGGATGTATATACAAGGTTGATTAAACAATGAGGCTTTATTTCTATTTACATATAGTATGTACCACATACAAGCTCTACACCAAATTTCAGTTCAATAGGAGCAGTAGTTTAGCCACAGGATAGATTTTTATTTTTTGCTAAACTGCAACAGGTTTTATCTGCCCTAACAGCTGACCGAGTGTCTAAGCATAGGTATCTAAGATCATGCACCTTAAAGCGACAGAAATGTAGGAGATGTTGCTGCTCTGATACTTAGTATACATTATTACAGTAGCCAACAATCACGCCAAAGTGAGTCTAAATCTTAGCGCAATAAGAACGAAAACACAAGCATAATTATTTTATGCTTGTGTTTTCACTACTAGTTTACGCCATTAGTTTGTAACACAAATAAGGAAGCAATAAATAAACCCGTGACAACAATGAAACAAAGAAAGAAAAACAACAATGAAACAATGACAGACAACAGATGTTTATAAAATATGGTGTTTGCGTATTAAATTTATTGAATTTGTTTGAAAGTGATTTTCTATTTTTATCTTTATCGAGTTTTAACTGTTTCGAATTAACACAGAGCCCATATGGAATACTCTGTCCATTTTAATGCCCATGGATCATAGCAACCTTGTATATTAAAATGATTATTATTTTATACACATTTCCCTATTTGAATAAAAAATGTGTATGTTGTTTTTGTATAGGCATTAATTTTTTTCGCGGATTTCTTATTTTTCTAAAATAAAAGTAGCCTAAGTTACTCCTTATAACATGCGCTATCTGCCATTGAAAGTCCCATCAAAATCGGTTCCGCCATTTCGGAAATTAGCTGGAACAAACAAGACAGACTGAAAGACCGACAGACAGAGACAAAATGTTAAAAATTGAATTTTTGCCATAAGTTCTGCATGAATATGCAGTAAGTAAAAAGCTGTTATTTTGACATTACAAACACTTGACTTACAACATTTTATTTAATTGTATAGTTTCATTGTGTTTTCTCATTTTTGCGCCAATCGGTGTTAAATATTTTTGTGATATTAAAATAGAGTGGGGTGATAAAGAGAACTGAATTAATGTGATAGCATTACACAAAGTAGGTAGGTATGGAGCCAAATGCAATTTTTGAAACTTTCCATCCGCTTGGTATCAGTCGAATGTTTGTGTACCGGGCTATTGATAGATTCCTACAATAAAACCTCTGTTTTGTGTCAGAAAAAGATCTGGCCGTCCACGTAGTATTCGTACGAAAAAGGTGATCAAAGCAGCGAAGGAAAGAATTTGAAGAAATCCTGTCCTAAAGTAAAAGATTTTATCTCGGGTAATCAATACATATAGCACATAGAACCATGGCGCGTATTTTAAAAGATGACTTAGGACTTGCAACCTATAAGAGACGCACTGGTTATTATTTAACTGATAATTTAAAAAAAAACATGGTATAATCTAAACAACTTCTTAAGTGGTACGCAAAGGGAGGTCATAGATTTTTTTTATTTACTAACGAGAAATATTTTACTACTAGCAGTTACCTGCGACTTCGTCCGCGTAGATTTTAACTAAAAATTGTTTGTCACCGCGGAACCCTATTTTTTTCTAAAATCAAAGTAGCCTAAGTAACTCCTTATAACATCAGCTATCTGCCAGTGAAAGTCCCGTCAAAATCGGTTCAGACGTTTCGGAGATTAGCCGGAACACACAGACAGACAGACAGACAAAAATGTAAAAATAGATGTTTTCGTATAGGTACCTTATATACTTTCATATGCATTATCTAATGTATCAAAATAAAATTGAAGTGTCTGTATGTAATATCAAAATAACAGCTTTTATTTTGATATTACAAACAGACACTTAATTTTATTTATTTGTATCGATGTATAGATTGTCCGATGTTTTAACAAGCAGAATGACCGAATTTATGCTCAAAGCTATATTGAAGGTTCCCAATTAGTCAGCAGAGTACAACGTAGACATTATCCAACTTCAGTGGTGGTTTGGTGGGGTGTTAGCTATCAAGGTGTGACTGAGCCATATTTTTGTGAAAAAGGTGTCACAAGTGTCAAAACATCGGCACAAGTGTATCAAAATACGTATCTTGAGAAGGTGGTTAAGCCTCTTAACAATACCATGTTCCATAACCAAGAATGGTATTTTTAGCAAGACTCAGCACCGGGCCTCAAGCCTCATAAAACTCGATCCATCCAAGCGTGGTTGGACGTTTCGGACTTCATCAGGGCTGAAGACTGGCCGTCACCTAGTCCCGATCTTACTCCGCTGGATTATGATTTATGGTAAATTTTAGGTATGGCATGCTCTAAACGCCATGATAATTAGAATCCATAAGATTGACAGTGAAAAATTTTCTCATGGAGAGAGTGCGTGTTACTACCAATAACTGGCCTCAACGTTTAAAAGGCTAATAAAGCCAATGGATATAATTTTGAATGAGCTGCATATATAATGTTATTATATTAATGTATAAACGAACACACATTACAGTAATAAATGTTTTATGCCATACTTACAAAAAGAAAAGATTTATCCAAGTAACAATATTTATGGCAAGACTATAATAGGTACGCATCACGCAAATATAAACAGAGGTACAGTCACGAACTTTAATTTGAGACCCACCTAAGGTGGAATATCGTATAGCAAACTGTAGACGTTAAGAGTTAATATATTAATGCAGTGTCATAATGTCTGTCATCGACAACATACGTTTATTTTTTTCGACTAAATGTCACTTTGTTATCTTTGTGGCCATGTTTTGCTCTCCGATATCCGATATCCATATTTATTTTGTTGCTCGTAGATATTTCAGAAATAAGTAAAGAAGCAGTAATTTCCCATTATTTCCTTTATTATAAAATATAATCTAGCTAACTAACCTAGAAATTAGGAGATTCCAGTCACAGTGTTTATCAAATGTTAAACAAAATAAACTTTTTTATTCTCTCATTTACTCACTCAATAATTTGAAGTCTTAATTGCTTACGATTAGCTGCAAGCATATTTGTTATTTGGAATTATGTTTTACACAGACTTTTATATATATTTTTTGCCTAACACTGACTGTCAGTGACTGACACATTCGTAACTAGAAAACCGTGATAGCTTTGTGCAAAGAGGTTATCTATCTAATATATACGAATATAGAGATATTTAAATGACTTAACTTGACTTTTCACCACTATTATTGAACTGACATTTTCGACCTTATTGCAGTTTGAACATTTTAACAACATTTCAAGGAAATGGGTCCCATATTAAAGTTCGTGACTGTACATACTTAATTGCAATTAAAATAAAAGTAAGATATCTTAATTTTTATTGCAATTACTAATTAAGTACCTGCTTACTGTTAAATAAAAGCTTTAGCTTACTAGTTATTATAGAAATATTAAATGTCGCCAAATGTTATAAATAATAGTCACTTACATTCTAGGTCTTTCTCTGTATATTACTCGCCCTTCTAAATCTATCTCGATTAGATTGGACAAAATCAACGCATGAAAACTTTGTTCGTACGTTCCGTTCTTGTCTTCATTAATGACATTCTTTTTTAATGTCCAACCAAGAGGCGAGCCGCAAATGTAACAAGTACATATGAACATTGTGTATCCAGGGAACCAAGAGCCTTCACTTTCGTATTCCATATTCACGCAATGTGTTCTTTTAATAGTCACAACGTCATAAATAAAGGGGAAGGACTTTAAAGTTTGTACTGTAACGTTCATACCGAACATTGTTCTGTTTTCAACTTTGATGGCTTGTGGACTTGGATTATTGAAAATATATTTGCTCCACGCCACGCTTCCACCACAGCTACGACACCAAATCCATACCGGTCTATCGTCAGGTACATTTAAACTATCAAAAAATATATAGAAGTAGTACGAAACGAACCAAAATAGAAAAATGTGAGAAAACATGCCCAAAACTATGATGATTGGACATTTTGAATGAACTAGTAAACGCATATTTTAAGAATTTGCAAAAAGCACGATGACTGTATAATTTTTAGGAGCTACAATAAAAACCTTTTAATGATTCAATTTAGAAATACCTACATTTGATGAACACAATGTTTTAAGTACCTATTCCAAGCGCTATACTTACTTAAGTAATTGCATTTGTTAGAATAGCTATTTTACGATTCTTTGAAGTGCTTGTCAGAAATTAAACGCATTAAATCAAGCATATTTTCAATTTCTAGTTTTAAGTAGGTACCTTTTATATTAGAATTTTTCTGTTGTATTAAAAACTAATGACGCTTTACTGATGTTATGCGATTTCCAGCGGTACTTAACCGTGGTCCCCCAGGCCAGTCCCCCGTGGGGTACCACGAGCAAATTTTCTTGCCCGAGGAACCCCCAGATTAATAAACTTCTTATTTAATATATTTTTATTACCCGTGGTACCTACCACATCTCAAACATTATAATCTATGACATAAAAAATATATATTTAAGAAACTGTTACATGACAAATAAATAGATACAGATAAATTGTTTTTTCAGTTAACGCAACGAAACCGTTACCTTTACAACGACCGTTAACGCTGGAAGAGTATAGAAAGTATAAAAAACGGCGTATCACGGGCCAAATAATTTGCTCATAATACCCCTTTGTTCCCCTTGGGGGTTCATCGGGCAAGAAAATTTGCTCGTGGTACCCCACGGGGAACTGGCTTGGGGAGCCACAGACATGTACAGGATTTCCAGATTGAGCGAAGTCTTATTGGGTTTTCTTGAGAAGGAATTCTCAATGGATGGCATATTCAATTAAATGTCATGGTGACCGCCACTTTGAAACTAACATCCACCATAATTATTTTGTATAAAGTGAAGCCTATGTCACTCGGACCGTAATAACGAATCGATTGACCATTCAAGAAACTGGGCTTAGTAGTTTAGCCGCTACGTCGAAGCATACGTAACTAAACTCCATTTGGTTAGATATTTAACTAAAGGTAAACAATCTTCATGTGTCTTTTTATCTAAAAACTCAGTTTAAAAATAAAATGCTGCTAAAGATCAATGTAAATACAACAATAATGATTACTAAATCAATTGAACCGTTAGTTTAAGCAGTAGTTTATTTGTTTAATAAGATTGTTTACCTTTAGTTAAATAACTAACCAAATAGAGTATAGGTACAAGCAAATATATAGACTGCTAAAAGCATAACACTTTCTTTTGGCTTTGATGAGGTCGGTTAAAAGGTAACCTTAATATGTTTCTATCTAGACGAAATAGTTTCTACGACAAAGCTAGAAGTCAATAGTTACACACAGGGACACAATATTGAAAGACTAATTAATTATTTAAAATACTTAGTATATTTTTCTTTGAATCTACAATAACAATGCATTATTTACTTTTCACAACATTATTGTACTATGGACAGTATGTTATCGTGATAGCAAGTATAATTATGAGAAAGTAAGAAAACAATTTACAATGCAATATTGAAGTGTCTACCTATAGTCTGTTTCAAATACCAAGTCCTATTTGACAGGAAACACCATAGATTAATATGTATTACGGGTAAAACACAACATGCAACAAAAAGCACAGCATGCTTTTTATTCAACACTTTCTATTTCATTCACTACGAATTTAATTTTTTATAATATAATATAATATTTACAATCACTAAACCAGAAAGAAACTCAAGTAGGTAGATAAAATTAAAATACTGCAGGCGGGCAGCCATACCGCGTGTCTACGAACCGCGCTGTTGTAGGTAATTATTTCAAGGACAAGGCCGAGTTACAATACTGTATAGATATCATTACCGTGACTCAACTATATTGCGTTTCAAATAGGTACCAAGTCCCATCGATCAAATACCTATACCAATATACCAAATACTAGAGGTGTTCGCAACGGCTATATATTGACAACGCGTTACAACGATACGTTATTTATAAAACGCCTATTACTTTTTACGCTATAATATATTAGTTCGCTTCGTAGAATAACGCGTTTTGATTATAATTATCGTTGTAGAGCACGCCGTGCGCTGTTAAATGTTATTTAATAATATGGATTAACATTTAATACATTACTGCTGTGAGCGTTTTAATTACTTTTTGATTACTTAATTAAATAAGTTCATTGAACTTTCCTTCGTACTTTTTTTACAAGCTTAGGACTGTCTGACTGAAATTACGATTTATGATAAAATATATAAATTATTTATTATTTAAGGAATACAAATATTAACAGAAAACACTTCACTTAAATTTATTTACAACTATTATATTAAATATAAACTAACTATTATAAAACTAACTTTTATTTAATAGCATCAATTAAACATCACTCATAAAACCCACAAACGCACGATACTCACTACGTCATACGAGGTCAAGCAAGTGAACCGCACTGATTTTATCGTAATATATTCAAACAATAAATAATTTAACGTGTAATGTATTAGTATTAGCCGAACAAAATATATTAGTTTAGCCTATTATGTCTAATATTCATTACTGGACATTTATTTGAATATAGTTCTTATGCAGTCACCTTAGAGCATAATTTGGCAGGTGAAAAATATTATACGGCAAAGTGAAATTGACCTTGAATGGGCCGTTCCGGTCTGTTTCGAATTGTGCATGTGATGTCGTAGCTAGCGGTTGATGATTGAAAAATAATCGCTCAACATAAACAACGCTTGCCAGTTGTAATAAATAATAGGCTGTATGATTATTAATAAATATTAGGTTATTTTAGGAGCTATTGAATATAACGAACACTTCTACCAAATACCATACCAAATACTTTATGGTGCTGCAGGCGGTGAAAAACAATACTTTGTTATCTACGGGCAAAGAAAGATCTACCAAAACTACGTTTGTCACCGCATGCGGCATCGGCACCATAAATATGTATTTATTGAATATTAGCTGTGCCCGCGACTTCGTCCGCGTGGATACACCAAAAGTATGTATTACAAAGATGATGGTCTTCAAAAGATCTACAAAAAAGTCCTTAATAGTATACATATATCTATCTTTTATAAATTAGTCACAATAACGTGTTTAATCGTTAGGCATTTCTTCAAAGTGTATTAAATACATAAATATATTGTATTTCACATAGATATATCTTTATCAAACTCCCATATTCAAAAAGCAAACAAAAACTCTTCAGCTTTTGTAATATTAATATAGTAATTTATACTAATATTATAAAGCTGAAGAGTTTGTTTGTTTGTTTGCTTGAACGCGCTAATCTCAGGAACTACTGGTCCGATTTGAAAAATTCTTTCATTGTTGGATAGCCCATTTATCGAGGAAGGCTATAGGCTATATATCATCACGCTAAGATCAATAGGAGCTGAGCACCAATGAAGAATGTTTCAAAATCGGAGGGTATTTTTTTCCTTTTGAGAGCTTCCGCTGCATAAACAGTTAAAGTTTCGCAAAAATCATGTAAGTATGACAGAATTGTTCCCCTTAAAAAGTTATAAAAAAAAGTCCGCGACAGCATATGTCTATCTTTTAAGGTTGGCTCACTATAACCATTTTTATGCTAACCAAATTTGTTCTAAAATAATGCATTATTTGCAAAGGTATTATTATAAACATGATATTAATCCTTATCCAAATAAATACGTTATTCATCACAAGTATTTAATTTAAAACAAAATTGCCCTTTACATCATTCGATTTCAATGAATGTCTTAGGAGATATCGCAGTTTTAAAATAACATTGCAGCAAAATAGTTACCCATTACAGATATAGTACAAACTATGTTTCTCCTGGTTTATTCTGCGTGATTACTACTGGTTCGATTTGAAAAATTATTTTAGTGTTGGATAGCCTATTTATCGAGGAAGGCTATAGGTTATATAACATCATGCTACGACCCACGGGGGCGGCGCAGTAACGATAAACGCGGGTGAAACCGCGGGAACATCTAGTATAGTATAGATGTGCAGAGCTACGTACTATGAAGTGTTAAAGGTACTTCGTATTAGAAACAGACAATAGGTGGGTTAAAACGTGTTCGAATGTCTTAGCATTCTACAAAGAGAATGCATTTAAAGTTCCTTTTTTATTCTTGGTGTAGTCAGCCTATAGATGACTGTATCTCTGCCAGGGTCCATATCCATCATACCATACACGATGGCCAACATAATGAAAATATATACTATGCCGAACCAAAGCAAAATGTTAAACACGATCGCGAAATCTTCGTCCTCAGTATCTGGGTCAGTTCTGCCTTCGCCCTGAAGATTTTGTTAAGAATTAAAATAGTAATTTAAGGATTTACTTATTAAGGATGCGTTTACAAAACTAGTAAGTCTGAAACACGTCACTACAATGATACGATTCCAAAACATACTCACATGCTCAAGATTAGCTACGAGGATTGAATAATGTTGATCATTTGAAACAAAATGTGAAAATATTAACTTATACTATGCGATTCAAATAAGAATAGGCATGAACCCGCGCCATATTGTGACGTCATAGCTGTCAAATCTAACAAAATAGGTAGGTAAAACAGATATTTTTAAAATAATATTTATTTTTAATTTGAATCTCGTAGTTCTTCGATTTTGCTCATCCCACTGCTTGAGCAGTCATCATCTTCACCACCATCATCATCCTCACTGCTGCTTTCCCCTTTAAAAAAATATTAAGGTGATAAAAATATTTTACTGACTGTTATTTAAAAGAAAATATTAATGTTGTTACCTGTGTTTATAACAAAACTGAAATTATCATCGTCTTCTATAAACTCTCCTTGCCGGTATTCATTTTCGATACGAGTCACAGAGATACTTTATTTAAACAACAAATCATAGACAATATCAGTTATTCATAGTTATTTTACCTCTGACAGCACTCAAATTTTCAAGAAAATGTTGTAGGTGTTTATTGTTCCTTAAAAATACGCATAATAGTATAGTCATAATTACGCAAATTATTTTTTGTTCACTAATAAAACAAAAATAATATTTGAGCAAATTACTGTAGTTTCCTAGTAACATTTGACAGATCGAGGTCATTGACGCACCTATTCTTATTTGAAACGCATAGTATTTTGACTGTTTTGGGATATTTATAAAGGCGTACATCGTGCACTTTTATAATTTTATTTTGTTATTGCCTGTTACTTTGATATGCATTGAATGATATATGTAGCGATATACTTCGGTGATTACTGACTACAACCTATTGTAATATAAATAGTACAAAGGCGGGGTCGAGATTGGGCTCCTTTTGTTAATTACAAAGTGATATCGTATACACGTTCATTTGTTTTACACAATTTTTCTAACTTATTTTAGGTACTTATCCTCGTGGTACAACTAGTTGGACATAACAGTTAAAGAAGATTCCTATGTTTATTCGCGAAATAGATCATATTACCAGAAAACTATCCAACACTGTTAGTGGTATCGTTGGGAATGTCAAGTAAATCATTCGTTACAAACGATACCACTGGGGTGTCGTTCAGTGGTGTCGTTGGTAACAAATGATTAAGTGCAAACCTTTGTGTTTAATCATATTTAGTGCACGACTGTTCATTTTCTGCCGTATAGCTAATCCGTCGAGTCCAAGAATCTGCCCAATCCACGAATCTGTCGAGTTGGGAATCTGCAGAATCACGAATCTGTCCTACACCAAAACAAGTGGCCCAAATGGCAAGCATATAAGTAATTTGAATTTATGTTTTCTATGCACTGTAAAAGTATTGTACTTCGTAGGCAACCAAAAGTCATCCTTTTTTAGATTTCTGGCTTCACCTGTAGGAAATTTTTGAAACATATATCGGTAGTAGTATTCTTAGAATAAATTCCTGCGATTGCAGCAACTTCAGAGACGAAGCACTCAGGTTTGCAGTATGATCTTTCTCCTCTTTGCCAGACTTGGCCGTACAGTACCTACTGGGCAGTGCCTTTCTACTTAGCATTGATCGAACTGAAATAGGTGGCACATTTATATGAAAAATAATTGCATTGAGTTGTGCGATTCTAAAACCAACACTTATACCAGCCACAATTTCCTCGCTCACATCCATTAATTTTCTGAATCATTCAAAGATCAATGATTTTACCACAAAAATTATGTCACACATTCGACACTACATTTAAAAGTTGAATTAGGAATTCCTATTTCATTTAGAAAATCCAAACAACTAATATTACAATTGAACATAACATTATAGCTGCCAATTAATGAAGCTATCTCATTAAATAACCTATTTTTATGACCCTTTTTCCTAAAATCGGGAACGGTTGTCTCTTTGTAATTTGAGTTCTAAAAGTCTAGATTTACTTGTTTTTAGTCCTATTAGCAGTCAACGAAGTGTGTGCGTTACCGCAGCAAAATGTTGTGCTTTAGAGAGGTGAGAGTATAACAAATAATAATTAGTTCATCGTGAAGAGTAATTTGTTCACTAATAGCAAAATTTGTTCAAGTTGTAGTTGTAAAGTTATTCGAGAAAAGCAGATTTTGCTGCAGTAATGTTTGAAACATTACTCTGGCAAAATGTTATTTATAAAATTGTTTTAACCCAGAAATAAATGCATGAATAGATAGCTTTTGTTGCGTATTAAATGTTTGTGAACAGCAAAATTTGCGTGCGTTGTGGTTCTAAAGTTATTAAGATTAAGATTTTGCTGCGGTAACGTTTTGGGATTGCCCAGATCTTAAAAACGGTTCAACGTAAAAGTTTGAAAAAAAAATACCAATAATAGACCTTAATTAGTTAAAATTTGATCAAACATTAGTTTTTGATTTGTTTTATGAACACTGACGTAATTAAATGTTGCCGAAATTGAGAAAGTAATGAATTTGCAAGTAAACCAGTACACTTACAATCAAATAAAAGTTGTATCATGTACCCCTGGTACACCTTTATAATGACAGTAAATTTAGATTATGTAACTTTACGCAATATAAAGATACAAAGAAATTTAATTACATTTTATTTGGTCTGATTTAAATGATCGAATACTTAGTTCCCATAAAACAAGGAAACTTGGAATACTATGAACTAATTAAAATGTTCCATCACTTAACAATTCTGGTAATTTCAGCTTTAAATTACAACTATTATGAAAGTTATATCAACAAATAGAATGTGTCAGCAATTCTTCTATAAGCCGACCAAATTATGAAGGCTACGGAAAAGCGATCGCACCATATAAAAGGTTAACCATCTTAAATGAGCAGTATAATATTTTTTTCGTCAATACAGTCGCGAACAAAGGAGTTCTATGGTTGGTTAGGTTAGAAAAAAATAAATAATGAAATGAGCGTAATTAAAAAAATATATTAGAAAAATATCTTACACAAATTATATTAATTACCTTACTTTTTTTTTTGTTTTTTACGTGGGGAATGCTTTGACGCATACCCCTCCGTGGGGCGGGCGGAGGGGTTATGTCGGACTCGCCGGGGTAACAGAAAGATGTTAAAACGATAAAATGGACCTCCCGGAATACCGACTAAACCTACCACGGTGTTCCTCGACAAACCACTATCGGCGGGGCCGCGCGAATCACTTTCACATGCGGTCACGCCCCCCGTATGAAACGGCAGGCCACTACACGAAAAGACCTACCCACTGGTCACAACTACAAAAAAGCCCTACTGCCCCCCCCCCCCCTCTCCCCCCTATCTACAGTGTCCCTATCTATAGGACCCGAGTAGATAGGGTTTCGGTGGGAGAACTACGGGTCTCCCCCTTAGGACCAGGGTACTGCGGGGTCAGGAAGCCCACTGCGCCTCGAAAGGCGTGTTCTATCGGTCGCTGACTAGAGTGCGCGGTGCCTGACATGGTGTTGGACTCGCAGGGGCTATGTGGTTAGCCGCTGAGGACGACACGTTTGTTTGCTCGGCAAGCACGTAGCGATCGAGCGTTGGACTCAGGCGCGGCTAGTGCGAACCAGTCGGTCACGCGAGGCACAGGGTTGTCTTAGCGAAGTAGCAGCGTGGTTTCGCTGCCGCAACGCATCTCGGGAGCTTGCCTGCTTAGCAAGTAAGAGTCATAGCTGGATTGGCTCGGGCCTTACCCGGTTTGTAGGCCTATATGGGTAGGCGTACGGACGTACGTCGGGAAGTGGGCGTGCCTTATACAGCTCCGGTACCATACTGGAGATATGGGAGGCGGCTTCTCCGTCGGCTTCAGCGAGGTTTTCGTTAGCATCTCTTAGGAGTTGCGAGTGGTGAGTGGCTTTATTGCTCCGGTACCTATCTGGAGAATAGGTAGTGTCACTTGGGCACGAGGTAGCTCGCTTACGAGAACCGAATCTCTGAGGATAGGGTGGAGAGTCGAGATTTGGGGACAAGACCTGTCTATAACTGGTCCCGGAAGGTGCTTTCGGGCGCTGGAAGGTACGGCGGCTCTGCTTAATAAACCGAAAGGTAGGTGTAGGCGGAACGCTATATCATAAACTGGACTAGTCGTAGAGGACGGGTGGTGTCCCCCCCCCCTTTAGAGGGGAGACGGACACGACACAGAGGCACGCGTGGGAACACGCACGCCGCCTCTCGGACCTGGTGCTGAACGGATGGCGGGCAGGCCCACAAAGCCCGCCACCCCCAGGTCAAACCTCACGGTGGCTGGAGGTCGTCCCGTCGCCCGGTTCTGCGGTTGGGGAGAGGGTTTAAACGCTCCCTCTCCCGCTCCGCCGCCTCCTTGATGGA
Source organism: Catocala sponsa (assembly GCA_963564715.1). Lineage (NCBI taxonomy): Eukaryota > Metazoa > Arthropoda > Insecta > Lepidoptera > Erebidae > Catocala > Catocala sponsa. The sequence continues at coordinate 16,112,363 of OY751337.1, read as the reverse complement.
AATCACTTCCTCACAGAAGGAGGCGACGGCGTTCCACGACCTCTCACTCCAGACCATACACTGAACTACAGCCGGGAGCGAGAGGGCAACCAATCCGACTGCCGCGATCTACTCACGGCGCTGCGAAGCCCAGGCGGGGCAAACCGCCAAAGTGTGCAGCGCCGTGTCCTCAACAACGTCGCGGCAGTCGCCGCAGTGGTGACAACCGGTTTAAACATTTGAGATAAAATCACAGATAAGTATTTTTTTATATCTAGCTAGAGAATAACACAAATATACCTTTTTTATTTTTCTTTATTTTGCTCGTCGTCGTGTGGTCTAAGAGCAGTGGCCTCCACACCGTCCTCGTCCTCATAGCAGCCGAGGCGATGTTGAGGTCTCTACTTTGACGGCCTGAGAAGGTACTTTTTCACGCCCCGCTTAAAGGACCCAGGATTGAAGGAAGCAGGAAACACGTGCTTTCGCAGAAAATTCCATGCCTTGGTCGTTCGGCAGAGGTATGAGGACCCAAACTTGTTGGTACGCGCTCTAATCGACTCTACCGTGTAAGGATGGCATCTGTGCCCAGCACGCGTTGTTCTGGATAGGAAAGGGGAGGGCGGGATAAGGTGGAATTCAAAGCACTCCCTATGGTATATTCTGTAGAAACACGCCAATGAGGCAATATTCCTACGGAGTTGCAGAGGTTTCACTGAACTCGTGATCTCTGGATCTCCGATGATACGTACAGCCCGCCGCTGTAACCTGTCGAGAGTGTCCAGCAAGTACTGCGCGGAGTCATTCCAAAGATGAGAACAGTACTCCACGCAAGGGCGCACTTGTGCCTTATACAATAGCGCAGCTGTCCAGGCGTGAAGAACCGCTTCACCCTGTTCAGAACTCCGAGTTTTCGCGAAGCTTGCTTAATGACGCTGTCGATGTAGGTTTTGAGATTAAGGGAGCGGCAAAGATCCATATTTAAGATGGAGAGGCTGTCACGTATCACCAGTGGAGTGTTCTTCAGAGAAGCGAAGGGAAGGAACGGGGACATTTTTGTTGAAAACACGCTTGTCTTCTTGGCGTTAAACATTGTGTCCAAAACCCTGGAGTAGTCCAACAAGACCAAAATTATCCCTTCCCCCTTATCACGAGCCTCAAGTATGTTTCCCACAACATCACACAGAACTGTAGCAATTCCCCGTTTCTTACGAAAACCTGACTGTAAGTCAGGGAGGATGTTGTTGTCCTCTAAGAATGACACTACTTGGGTATATACTACTCTCTCCAGTACTTTGGATAAGCATGGCAGTATACTGATAGCGCGTAGATCTCTCATAGATTGAGGGCTACTGTTCTTAGCAATGGGGCGCACCACTGTACAACGCCAGAGATCAGGAAAAGTGTTTGTGAGAATAGATTTATTTACTATATCTGTTATGGTCTGTACAGTGGCTGGCAGTGCTAGGGACATCATGTCCAAACTGATGTCATTAATACCCTGAGCGTTTGTACCTATATTTCTTATAATTTTTAGAACGGTCTCTGTCGCCACAGGCTGTAATTTAAAAGTAGCTGGTCCATGCCTATGGTGCTCAAAGTAACACAGCTATGAGATGTTTATATTGCATTCACCAGGCACATTAAGAAAGGCCATGTTTATTGTGTCACGGTCATCAAAGATTTCTGGCAGTGCTCTTTCTGTGTGGTCTGGCAGTATATCAGACTTTAAGTTCATCCATAGTAACTTTGGATTGTGTAAATTGCTGTTGATATGTTTGGTGAAGAATGTTTTCTTTTTCAGAGGAAAGGGCAAAAATAGTCTTGTTTTTAAATCTAAGTAATACTGTTTTTTATTATGATCATCCCTAGACTTGTGATATCTGTACCTGGCTTCATCCCTTAATCTGAATAATAGCCGAACATTAGGCGTAATCCAGGGTGTGGGTCTGGCTTTGACGAGTGATGTTTTGGTTGGAGCGTGTAAATCGTACAAAAACTGGATCCAGTAGTTGAAAGTATAAACCATAGAATTAACATCACACATATCACTAATTTTGGACCATGGGATTGAAGCGAGATCTTGCAGAAAGTACTCCTCCAATATATCCTTAATAGGGCGGTAAACAATAGTTCTTGGACTATGTTTTGATTTTTTCACATGTAACAAAAAAGTGATGACCAAGGTCGCTATTGGAGTCTACTACTATTTTTTGAACACTTAAGTCGGTACATATAACGTCTATCAGTGTACTGCTGTCCCCTACAAAGTGTGTTGCTGTTGGAACAATCTGTCGCAGATTAACAGTTCCCAGAAATTCTTTAAAAATCCTCGTTTTGGTGTTACAAATATCTAGCATGTTGATGTTGAAATCTCCTAAAACCACCACATTATCATATGGAGCCAATGAGCTGATACTCTCTGTTAATCCTTCAAAAACCCTTTCAATATCGAACTAAGGTGGATGGTACGCCGTGCCAATAAGTAACTTCCGGCCGTTTATTGTTGTAGTCAGTCCGGCTGTTCGGGATGTGTTTTCACACGCGCATTAGTGCCTGTCTTGATGTAAAAAGCGACTCCTCCGCCTCGCCCGGCCTTTATACAAGGTGGTCGCGGAATGTGTTTGAGCCTGTAGCCTGGGACACAAGGTGCCCGTCCGTCTTATTTAATAGAAATATATTTACCTATAGAAAACTTTTTTATTTTCGCATAACATTATGTGTAATATATTGATATATATTTTTAGTATAATTTTGAGATTAGTAAGAGTTTTTAGGATACGAAATAATCTGTTTAATTAAAGGAAAAGCTACTAAAACTTTACACAATTTCACTAATTTTGTGTAAAGAGGTTGCAATCAACCAAAAACATAAAACATGAAAAAAATGTTTTAATAAATAAATTAGTAACGTTTCTATTTAAAGAAATAACAAATCTATCTATCGACATCATTAGTTTCAAGATTGGCCATTTTGTTGTGCCGCAAAATATACCGGAAATAGATAGAATAAAATATTTTTGACAGATTTGCAAACCCGTCCTTAAGAGTAAGCAAATTATATTTTTCTACTACAATCTCATAATTTTATTGCTGTTTTGCATTGAATATCTTTTATAAAACTATACTTACTGTATCAGTAGGGTTTACGGTAGTAGAAGTATCAGAAGTATCATTGGATTCCTGCCAAAATGTAATTGAATAATTAGCAGAATTAATTTAAAGCTTATTACACCTATATACTTTTACAAAAAGTTGCTTACGGTTACTGTATTAGATAGACACTTTAGGTACTTACATGTTCTGGCTCCTCCTCATCATCTTCCCATATCCATTTTCGCTAAAAAACAAAAAAATATTAGAACATTCAAACAACGGACGCAAAGAACATCCAGACGCTGAACAACCATTTGTTGATCACACAATTTTTTGTCCCGTGTGGGATTCGAACCCACAACACTCGGCGAACTGCGGTCGGAACTTTAAAAGACCTGTTTCGAATGTACTACATAATATATACCCACAAAGTGCTTAGTCTGAGAGACTAAACCTTCGTGTAAGGCTCTTGAGCCCGTGAGGGAAATGCTTAATATCTTGACAGGAGTTTAAACACTTCCCTTTACGCATAACGGATGTCTAGTAATTCCAGATTTGTATGTGTTCACCACAAAGCCCTACTCACGCACTAATTTACGAGGATATCCTGGATATCGACCTGGGTGAATTCACAGTGAAACAATTAGATACTATTTAGTTTAAATCAGATATTTATATGCATCAGACAAAAGTGCATACATTTTTTTTAGTCATTTATTTCCTTTTTTACACAAATAATACATTTTACACAAAAAACGCCAAACTGTGCACACAGTTTGTTGGCGTAAGAGACGCTCTATTGGTTTATACTATTACTAGCAACCCGCCCCGGCTTCGCACGGGTTCTTTAAAGAAAATATAAAATAGTCTATTGTACTCGGAGGAGATGATGTAGCTTTCGGTAAAATTGAGTAGTTTTTGAATTAAATCATAACAAACAAAAAATCAATCAACTTTCCTCGTTATACATAATATTAAATTTAGATTATTTTTTGAGTGGCAAACAAAACAGATAACATTTAAAAATTAAAAGAAATTAAAATATTTCTTTGTATACGACATTAATAACCTGATCACGTGTAAAAACGAACTTGTACCGGGTCTGTTCTGCGGTGAGAAGCACGATGTTCCGGGAGCTGACAGCGGGGCGAGGTGCCGCGCTCCCCGACGTGGTTCTCTTCGTGCTCGTCTTGCGCCAAACCGGATCCTTCTCTCGGGACTTTGCTGATCTCTTGTATAGAACTGGTCTCTTGTGTGCTCTACACAAGTCTATAAACTGTAGAACTCTCGAGGTAGTGCGCAATAGGCGCTCCCATCTTGAAAATCTGTTGGGGTCGGGAATAGCTTCTAATATCTTTATCTGTGCTCTCCGGGACTCTGATACTGTTGTTGTTCGCTCTTCGCCTGTGTCCTCCGTGACGACAGGCTTTTCACTAGGCCAAAGGGACGAATCTTCTAACAGGAATGACGATCCGTTGTACCACGGGTGCTGAGAGTTGAAGTCTACAGGGACGTCTCTGGTAGCAGCGTCGGCTACGTTCAGCTTCGTAGGTACCCAGCGCCAGTTATCTATCTTGCTGTATTCTTCTATAGTGGCCAGTCGATGCGCGACGAACGGCTTGTAACCTCGGGGGCCTTTTCTTATCCATGCCAGTACTGTCTTGCTGTCTGTCCAGTATACTGTGGCCTCCGGTTTCACGCGATGTTCTTCTATTACAGCTGCGGCGATGCGGCTTCCCATCACGGCGGCCTGGAGCTCGAGGCGCGGTATAGAGATGACCTTGAGTGGGGCCACTCTCGCCTTGGCCATGACAAGTGATACATGCACTCGACCGTCACGTGTAGTCGCGCGCCAGTACACCGCTGCTGCGTAGGCTGTCTCGCTGGCATCTGTGAAGACGTGTACTTGTAGCGATTCCGCTAGGCTGAATCCGGGGTAGCATCTGGGTATTCTTACAGTATTCTTCCATATGGCGTATCCATGACGACCACAATTTTGACAGATTGTCGTCGAGCTTCTCGTCCCAATCTGTGCGGTACCGTACCGCCAGGCTTCCTGTAGTATTTTCTTAGCTTGAACTGTCACAGCCGCTGCTAAGCCGAGAGGATCGTACAATGACATCACGATTTTCAACGCTTCTCTCTTTGTGGGCGTCGTCTTCTCCAACAGCTTTTCAGGAAGTCGAGCGAGCTTGAGATTGAAGCCGAGTTCATCGTCTCTCGGGTTCCATATCAAGCCAAGTACTTTCTCTTCACATCCTTTGCTGGCGATACTGACATTTTCTGTCGGGTTTTGACTCGGTTCCATATTCTCCTTGACCTCGCTACTGTTTGAAGCCCATTTGCGTAGTTCAAAATGCGCTTCTCTGTGTATGTCCCGAACCTTTGGTGCTACGCGTGTCGCCTCTTCTTCGCTGGGAAAGCTGTCCAGATAGTCGTCCATGTAGTGGTTCTGTACTATAGCTTCCACCGCTTCAGGACTCTCGTGCTGATATCTCTGAGCGTTCCAGTTCTTCGCGAAGATTGCTGTGCATGGTGAGCTCACTGCGCCGAATATAATTGACTTCTTGCGGAATTCTTGAGGTGCGCCCTCCCGCCGGTCACCTCTCCACAGGTAACGTAGTGCATCTCAGTCTTCTGTTCTAACTTGCACCTGCATGAACATCTCGAATATGTCCGCTGAGACGGCGACGCGATGGCGACGGAATCTCATCATCACGCCTGGCAACGACTGTAGCAGGTCTGGTCCTGTGAGGAGGTAATCTTTGAGTGACATCCCTTTTGTTTTCGCAGCGGCGTCGTGAACTATGCGCAGCTTCTCTGGCTTCATGGGGTTGTGGACATCGAAGTGAGGTAAGTACCAAGTCTTCCCGGGCGTAATTTCCCTTGGAGCTTCTTCTGCATATCCCTTTTCTATTAACGAGTTCATCTGTTCTGTATATCTTGCTTTCAGCTCGATATTTCTATCTAATTTCTTCTCTATATTCGCAAGCCTCTTTGTTGCGTTTTCATAACTGTCGGGCATAACAAATTCTGTATTCTTCCAGAGAGTGTCCATCTTCTGTTTCGCACTCTTCTCCAGAATTTCTTCGGCCTGTTTTGCCGGATCTGTCTTCGGACGACGTGGATTGATGATCAAGGATTCGAGCGCAAAATATTCTTTCAGCTGTGCCTCTATGCTTTCTTCTGTGCTTGACACTTGATGAACGAAGTGAACGCTGTGTCCTAGCGTTCGCGAGCGTGCGCCGTACAACACCCATCCAAGTTTTGTCAGCGATGCGACCGGTTGGTTACCAGGACCTCTCTTGATATCACTTGCTATGAGAAGATGCCAGTTGTCTTGCCCCATAAGAATCTTCGGCACGCCAATGTCGTACACCAACTTGTCTTTGATGTCTTGCAAGTGTATGCAGTCCCTGAGATCTTCCTCAGTAACCTTCTGCGGCGTCAGGTGCAGCCCTGGAACTGTGTGCGCACATAGTGGCACTCGCTTGCCCTCAGTGTTTCTCATCGTGACGTCTATTCTTCTTGACTTTGGCATGTCTATAGAAGTGTCACCAATAGCGCGTATCGTGAAAGGGTCCAGGCTTCCTTCTGCTCCGACTGCGTTGGCTATATCTTCATCTATGAGGGAGATCGTGGAACCATCGTCTAGCAGCGCGAACGTCGAAGCCTCTCCCGCCGGTTCGACAATCTGCACAGGAACTATCTTCAGGTAGGCTTGGGGCTTCGCTGTTATACTCGAACTTACAACCACTTCACGTTTCTCAGTGTCAGCTTCTTGGGTTCTGTTTTTCTTCTCGTAATGCAGAAGCCGATTGTGTGTTGCGGTGCATCCCCCTATGTCGCACTTCCTTGATTTGCATGAATGTCCCTGGCGGCGTGAGCGCAGACATCTGAAGCACAGGTCGTGCTTCTTGGCCAGCTCATATCTTCTATCAGCGTCGCCCGCTAGAAACTTCTAGCAGCTATACGGGTAATGTCCCTCGCGTTCGCAAATCTTGCAGTACTGTGTGGTAACTGGGTACTTCTCAGTAGCTGTGTGGGTTCTCTGCACGACGCGACGCGTAGGTTGGCCATCAGTTATGTTCTCCGCTGGCGCGAAGGCACTGCAGTACCGAGCGTATTTGGTGACTAAGTCGCTGAATCCACTGAGGTCCGGCTTCGATTCGTATTTTTCTGTATAGGTCCGGTACCACTGTGCGCGTAGCGAGTTAGGCAGCTTCTCGGTCAGCACACGCAGGAGAGTTCCGCATTGATGAGGTAGTGTTCTTTCTTCAATGCTTGAAGTGTCACTACACTGCTTCTTATCTTGCTTGCGAATGTGCAGATGTCCTTCGGTGCTTCGCTACAGCGTGGCAGCGTCCTCAGATTGTCTGTCTCCGCTTGGGCGATGGAGTCTGGTCTTCCGAATTGTAGTTCCAATTCCTTCATGATGTCGTCCAGTTTCGCATGTCCAATCAGTTCCGAACTGACAGTTTCGAGTGCTCTTCCCTTGAGACTTTTTCTTAATCTTGTTGTATTTTCCACATTGTTGAAGTATCTTCTTGTGGTGTCGTATATCACACGAAACGACAACCACTCTGTATGCGCCCCGCTGAACGTTGGTAGTGTCATGATGACCTTCGATACCGCTGGGTGTGGCAACGGTCCAGCGGTGTCCAGCGGCTTCCTGTCCACGAGCGCTGCTATGGCGGAGATGAGTTCAGTGATAAATGGCTTCAGTGAATCTCCTCCCTGTTGATGAACGGCCTTTTTCTTTAAAGGGTCTTCATCCTGTTTGTTGACGTCTTCAGCGTCCTGTAAATTCTTGACAATTTTCGTGTCACTGTTGCCCCTCGGGGGCGCGGCGGCCGACTGGGTGATTCCTCTTCCAATGTCGGCTTCTGTTTGCTGTGGGTTGACAGTTTTCGTGTCACTATTGCCCTTCGTGGGCGGTGCCGGCGGATCGGTTTGTCTTCCGATGTCGGCTTTTATATTTTCTATCTGCGGTTCCGGAGCCTCTTCTAACCACGATCGCACGTAGTGGTCCTTGGAACGGCCATCTTCTTCGTAGTCATCTGATTCCGCAGCATCTTCAGCCTTCTGTAGCGCCAACTGCGCCAACTATAATTTGATCCTCAAAATTTCTTCACGCGCCTTCAACACGTTTCTATTCGATCGGTGTGTCATCACTGACCGCGCCGTTCGACGTCCCTCTTGCATTTTCTGTGCCTGTCTTGATGTATCTTCAACACTCCTCGGTGCCACATTCGAACCCAAACTTTCTGCAGGCCGCAACGTCCGATTCGAATCTTCTTCCGCACGGCGAGCAGCCACCCGTTCACTTGATGCGGCGTGCAACATAGACTCGATGGCGACCGGAATGCGCGGCACTGTATCGGTACTTGTCGACGGTGACCGTGGCGCCATCTGGTGTCGGACGCACGGAGCTTCGGTGCGCGTGGGCGCGGGGCCGCTAGTCGACGGTCCTGCTTCAGCGTCGATTGTCCATGCTTCCGGAGCTCTTCCTTTGGATCTTGTTACCGGCATCTTGAGTCTTCAGTTTTCAGGCGCGGGACGTCGTCGGGAGACGCTTTCAGGCCTCTTGTTCTATCCGGCTCGAAGGACCAACGAATGTACCGGACGGGCGAACTCGGGGCTGAGGTTACTATATGATGGTTACAAAACAACCGTCGAGTCGCTGACGTCCTATACACGATGTGTAGACTGTACTATAGCGATTATTGGTTACGATGTTGGAGGCTCTGAAAGGCGTGTTGTTGCGGGTTCGATGTGCGGGTCAGGATCAGGACTTCAAATAAAAACAAGCTTCATTGTTCAGTTGGTTGAAGGTTTCTGGCTGGCTCCGTTTGGTTCTTGAGGCTTGAAAATGAGGTTTCTTGAGCACCTGCGGTCGATCGATACTGTGCTGCTTAAGTACCTCTAATCTTTACCGTAAAGAGAGCCGGTCAGAAATATCGGTCAACAAGTATTTTTAACTATATAATGTTCATATTTCTGCTTATAACTACGGAACTATACTAGCTAGCGTGATGATGTAAAAAGTGCCGCGTAGGGCACGAAAAGACCTACCTATTGATATCTGTTTTATCTATCGGGAGATAGGTCTAGATATAGTTATTCTATGTTTTAGGCTAAAAATCTGTTTTGCGGTAACATTTATATAAAAAAAAGTGTAATAACTTTTTAACTATACTATATAGGAATATGATTCCTTCAGTATCTTGTAGTTCTTTTAGTAGCGTACAAAATAAAACACACAAGTGAAATCTTTTATTAAAACCTTAAGACCTAGGAACCCTAACATACCTAACTTGAGGTAAAAATGCATTTTATTGGCAATGTTTATGCTTTTAACATGATATTCTTATAAACTATATAAAAAGAAACATAATATTATATTATTTACACTATTTATATACATTATTTAGGTCTATATATGACCTAATTCGGCACTATTGTAACGATAAACTTTATTGATACGTTGTATTTATGTACATTTACACTCATAATAATACGACTCAAGCTAATATTAACCTTGTCGCGAACAATAGGTAGCTCCAGCGTTGCCAACTCTACGTCTTTTTACGTAGATCTAGGTACTTTTTAGGCCTTTCTTGCAAACCTACGAACTTTAGTCCCAACATGTAGATTCTGGGACTAAAGTTCGTTCAATGAAATATACAAATTTGCAAAATAACATATTTCCTAAGACTGAATGGCAAAATTCCGTTTTCTTCCACGAAAAGAAATTAATAAACGTTCCATTTGATTCAAATAAAAAGAAAGCTGCACTACGATCAAAAATATTTTTGGCATTATATTTCAATAATAAAGAAAGGCGATTCTTCTCAAATGTTTCCTCCGTTGGCCCAATTTGTTGGCCAAAACTTGCGGTTGGTATTTGTAATTTTGATGATGTGAACTGAATCAAATGTTTATAAACGGATTACCTGTAATTCTCCGAAAAATAGGATAAGATCGTAATGGACTAGCCATATCTTTGAAAGGACCAATGGCCGTTGGAGTAAATGCGTCTTAGGCCCAGATCGTTTATTCAGAAACGTAAGTTATGATTATGACATATTTGTCATACAATATTTGACAAAAATTAAAAGCCCGTAGGTAAAATGACTCGTTTCTGAATACAGAAACCGGGCCTTGAAGGAGCCTATAAATTTATAAAAGCGAGGTCATACCTTTCTTTTACTAATTTGCAGGCTCCTCTGCTCTACACCCGGAAAAAGTAGCTTATACGAGAAGAAAGTTGTACATAGAATGGGAGAGGCTCATATCTAGCAGTAGTTTGTAACAGGTTGATTGATTTTTAGAATTAGAAGAAGAATATCTTACGATTAATCTAGGTAATGATTCTTATGACATTTCAGTTTTCACAACCTGATTATTGCTATTTATCGAGAATGACTTTAACTAAATGTAACTTACGTCTTTTGTTGATTTCTCGGCTCTTGGCGAGGTCTGTCACAGATTAAATTGAATTATGAACAGAGTTGGATTAAAATGATATTAATACGAATAAAAAAATTCTGATTATATTTTATACTGAGTTTTGCTTGCGGCTCCGCTCGCGTAAAAGTAGGTCAGGTTACGAACAGCACGTACCTTTTTAAAAATAAAATATCTAGCATACCCTATGCTAGATATTTTATTTTAAAAAATTTTAAAAAGGTAGGTACTCGCTCTTAATAGGTATAGCCTTATAATGGAGAAATAATTTTTTTATTCGGTTGAATAGATTCTGAGTTAAATCCTTACAAACAAAAAACAAAACTTTCCTCTTAATAATATTACTAGCTTCGCTCGAGTAAAAGTAGGTTAGGTTATGTTAGTAACAGTGCCTCCTTTTTAATAAAATATAGCCTATGTTACTCGGTTATAATATAGCTTCCTAATGGTGAAAGAATTTTAAAATCAGTTGATTAGTTTTTCAGTTAAACTCTTACAAACAAACAAACAAAAAATCTAGTTTTTCCTTTTTTATAATATAAGTATTCAAAAGTATAGATAAAAATACAATGAGAAAAGCTAAGTAAAAACAAGTTGTGAAACAAAATTATAATGTTCAAGAATTGCTTACTTTTGTATTAGACTCAGGGGAGCGAACAGGCCGACGAGTCTGAGCGGTGTCGGCGATAATAGTGCTTACGAGTACAGAGCCATCGTAAGCTTTAACAAAAGCTTTGCTGAGTTCTCCAAGTGCTTTGTCTACAAATAAAGTGAAGATTCAGATCATAAGAATAGATGGAGTGCGCAGAAACAGTTGCGACAATAGCAAAAGCGGCATAAGACTAAGGAATACTATGGCGAATCTAAATGGTGTCAAGCCGGCCGCAATATCCATGTTTTGACTTCTGTGATTCTATAGTCCGTTTCAAATACCCCATTTTTTTAAAGTCCCATTTGACAGATAATCGTCGAAGAGTAATAATGAAGATACCGTTTCAATCGACACAACACGAAACCGATTACCGATTAACTTAACAAACAAACTGTAATCGTGGGTTCAGAATCGAAACAGAAATTATAGAAACAGTACCTAAAACAAAAAAGGAGTCAAACCAAGTTTGACATATCGAAAGAATAGTTAGGTACATCAAGGGTATAAAAAACGTGCATACATGTAAAAAAAAACTGGTCCAATCCTTGATTAATTCCTTATATGACATATTTACTCCATACTTAGTATAAGGGTGAAATAAATGAGGTATAACAGGTTTTTATTGGCAAGACCGCTACTCTTAAAAAATTATGGGATATTTAAAACATACGTCCAATTTCGCATCTTCAAATCAATTTTTGGTAAAGATAATATATTAATGGTTTGTAGAATGGGGTTTATGGTACGTTTCAACCTAAAAATAATGAATACTTAATACAAATTCACGAAAATATTTCTCGAACAATAATTTTTACCTCGAATTAGTTCGATTTTATCCGATTCATACTGACGCGTCACTATGACTGAAAGTAAAAAAAATATTCTAGTGCGTAACTATGGTATATTATTTAAGACTAATATCAATAACAATTATTAGTTGATTATGTTTGTGAAACAATTTATATCAGGTTTTGTATAGATTCTAATTATTTTAAAATAGTTTTTAGTAATCATTGTTTATTGTAGCAATTTACACGAATTGTGCAGAGTTACGTGCTGTCAAAAGGGACTTCGTATTTGAAACAGACTATAATAGTGGGAAGACTACCAATCGCGAGAGAGATTAGTACGATCACAACGACATTTGCACGAGAACTCGACGAAGACGAGAAGCGAGTACAACGGCGCTGCGAGACTATTAGGCTGGCCCCATACATACGTTTTCCGAATTCGATTTCCTAACACGTAATCTCGGTTCGGAATTCCGTGAGACTAGCGCACACGTTAGTTTTTTTTATTCGGAATGTATACTGTCAGTACGGATAGTGATAGCGTAGTGAACGCACGTCGATGGAGGACGATGATTTATTAGTAATTGCATTTCAATAGTAAACAATATTTAACGGTTATCAACAATAATAAAACAACATTAAATAAAACAAACATATTTAAACGAAATTATGTGAATAGTATGAACTATACCTCTTTAAATACCTGCTCCCAGGCCAAATCTATACTAATATAAAGCTGAAGAGTTTGTTTGTTTGTTTGAACGCGCTAATCTCAGGAACTACTGCTTCGATTTGAAAAATTCTTTTAGTGTTGGATAGCCTATTTATCGAGGAAGGCTATAGGCTATATAACATTACGCTACGACCCAAGGGGGGGGCGCAGTAACGATAAACCGCGAGAACATCTAGTCTTTTATATCTCTGTTGTGGTGTCCTTGTCATGTATATTTCACAAGCAAGGGTATTTTTCAATAGACAATATTAATGTTTCTGCCTCACACATTATAACTATCGTTTACGTACGTACGATGCGCGCGGCACGGGCGCGGTTCCGAATGAGAATTTCCGAACGTGTGCGCCGACACAAACAAAATGTATGCAAGGGCTGTATTCCGCATGACGTCATTAGGTTTTTTCCGAATGGTTTCTCCGAACGCACGGGTTTGCATTCGAAACGTACATACGGAATTTTTTCCGTTCGGAGAGAAAGCGGATGTGTGCGGCAGTTAGTAGTGTATTTTATATTGATTCCATGCATTCGGAGCTCCGAATATGGAAAACGAATTCGGAAATCGAATACGGAAAACGTATGTATGCGGCCAGCTTTAGCCATAGTAGAGATGGATATGGCTGGTCTGATCTCTTGACATCGGGCAGTTAAGACTTAAGAGGTTGCTTTAAACTGGCGAATATAAAGGCTATAAAGCAGATCCTAGTTGTACATATATACAGTAGTAGTCCATTGAAATGTTACAATTTAAGGACCTAATATTGCATTTATTAGAGGACGCTATTTTATTTTTGGGACATGTGTGGGGGTCAATAGAAGCTTAACCCCAAGTTTGTGGGGTTGCCGCCCTTGTCCCCCGGCCGCCATCTTGCAAAAAGGGGTGCAAACACCTTTTTCGCAATATCTCGGCAACTATGCGTCCTACAAAAAATTTGTAAAGACATAATTTGTAGCAAATCGCTTTGCCTACAAATATGTTCATATAACTTTTTGCCCTAAATGAGAATAGTGAAGAGTGCCAATTTCGACTTACGGATTTAATGAAATCCATTAAAGGAGACTACATTCCAGAGAAGCGTACGGTCATTGAACGATTAAAGGCAAAAAATATCATACAACTAAGATAAACATTTCGTTTTGACCGGATTCTCATGAGCATTGACGAACCCGGTCAACTTTGGAGCGCTGTAACAGCGTTTTAAATGAATGAAATTTAAAAAATCATAGAGAGAAATTTTCCTCAAAAGACCATTTACAAAATTGGTCTAAGATAATTTTTTGTAAAATGTATTAAAAAAAAGTTATAGAGCAAAAAAGAAAATTTTTTTAGAAATTTTCTCACTTTTTTGCTTATAACTTCTTTAATTTTAGATTTAGGGCAAAAAGTTATATGAACATATTTGTAGGCAAACCGATTTGCTACAAATTATGTTTTTACGAAATTTATGAAGGACGCATAGTTTCCGAGATATCGCGTAAAAGGTGTTTGCACCCCTTTTTCCAAGATGGCGGCGGGGGGCAAGGGCGGCAACCCCACAAACTTGGGGTTAAGCTTCTATGTCACATTCTATGCCCCACACATGTCCCAAAAATAAAATTGCGTCCTTTAAAAACTGCAAAGCTCATGTAACATTTCAAGTGCGAATGTACGAAGGCTTGTTCTGGATTGGATCACATAGCAAGCAGTTTCACACTAAAATATGACCTAGGAAGCCTCAGCCAGGGAAGGCATTGTTCGTCTGTCAAAGTCTAGAATAACATCACTTATGTTTTCTTACCTAACAATTCTTTAGCTTCTTTAGTCTTAGTAGAATTAGGACCGTGAAGATCGGACAAGGCACGCAGACTGCCAAAACGGAAGATATAGAAATCAACAATATTGTCAGGTACAATCGTACCAGACGCGATCTAAAAATAATTTAAATACTTAAGATGGTAGTATGGAAGTATGATCCGCGGTCTTAGGTGTAAAGGTACTACTACTACTACTACCTACGTGCGACTTTTACGGCCAGTCCCACAACTAACAAGTAAAAGTTATTCGAAAGATAAATCGCATGCTGTCTGACTCTTGTTAGGTTAAAGCAGAGAGATACCGAGACTTTTATCTTATAGATAAATGTTATTCGGAGGTGGTGGGACAAGCCCTTAGAGTTGAATACTCAATCAGTATACAAAGAGGCAGATTGTCGATAGTAGACAAAAGCCTACTTTTAATATATTAGCAGTTGCGATGTCGCCTCTATGCCTATAAATAAATTAGGTATGTAAATTCGAACCTTTGTAAAAATATGTAAAAAAAATTTGGGC
The DNA here is from genome assembly GCA_963564715.1 of Catocala sponsa. Classification (NCBI taxonomy): domain Eukaryota; kingdom Metazoa; phylum Arthropoda; class Insecta; order Lepidoptera; family Erebidae; genus Catocala; species Catocala sponsa. The sequence continues at coordinate 16,097,338 of OY751337.1, read as the reverse complement.
CGTCTTTGGGGACTGCTGATATTAGTGAAAACTTTAATCCTTGATCATAAACACTTCTTTATAAACTAAAATTAATTCAAAAATGGAAAGCGTTCGGTGACGATGACGCGTGTTCCATGATTTTTGTTCACCCAAGGAGTGCTCAAAGCGCCTAAAGAAGTTTTAATTTCAATTAGCATTTAGTCGTCAAAAGTCATTATCGCATGCCGAGACGTAAGGTATTGAGTTCGATTCCCAGATTAGGTACCTAAAGGTACAGTGGGTTTCTCTGCCAGAAATATCTAATTAGGGCATTGATATACACTTCTCATCATAAAAATCGAAACACTTCCGTTTTTATGGTTTCTGTCCTAATTTAACACAATAGAGTTTTCATTCCATGAAAAAAATCACATGATTGTATAGCTGGCAGTTTGGCCATTACAGTGATAAGCGAAAATACTATATTCAAAATTAAAATTTCATTTGTTTATCCTATAAATGAAATGATTCACTGTTTTGAGACAAATGTGTGTTTAGAGTTGGAGTACATTTCACCTTTGAAAACTAAAAATTAGCGCTTATCTTAAAACTTATTGTTCTGTGTTCTGTATACTGCGTGTGTACTGTGACTTTGGGACGTCTGAAAAAGTTTTTTTTCTATAACATATGGATACTTCGCTCGCAGAAGCCGCCCAAGTGGTGGCATTGCTGAACTCTGGACTTAGTCAGCGTGTTATGGCTGAAAGATTGCATCTAAGCCTGTCGTCTGTTCATAGAGTCTACAAACGCTATCGGGAGACTGGTTTGTTCACGCGTCGATCAGGATCTGGCAGGAATCGGGTCACTTCTGAGCGAGATGATCGATTTATTGTAACAACTTCTTTACGAAATCGACGCCTTAATGCTTTTCAACTGCAGCAGCAGCTTCATGTTGTACGTAGGGTGGCTGTCAGTGACTCTACAATTAGAAGAAGGTTGAAGGAACGTGGACTGGTACCGCATAAGCCAGCAAGTGGGCCGAAATTAACTGCAGACCATCGAAGAGCGCGCCTTAACTTTGCACGTTAGCACCTAAATTGGTCATACCTCCAGTGCAACAAAGTCCTCTTTTCTGATGAGTGTAAAATTATGCTGTATGGTAACGACGGAAGGAACTAGGTCTACAGAAGAGATGGAGAACGCTTTGCACAATGCTGCATTGAAGAAAAGGTCAGCTATGGTGGCGGTTCGTGGACGGTTTGGGGAGGAATCAGCGCCGACGGTAAAACAGAGCTTGTCTTTGTGTCTGGGCAACGTCTGCCTGCACTAAACAGTCATCGGTACATCGAACAGTGTCTTGAGCTTCACGTGATGCCCTATGCACATTTTATTGGCAACGGTTTCATATTCATGCACGACAATGCTAGGGCTCACACCGCGAGCGTCGTCCGAGATTATGTTACCGAAGTAGGTATCTCCATTATGGAATGGCCAGCAAAAAGCCCGGACATGAATCCGATTGAACATCTATGGGATGAATTAAAGAGACGAATTCGTGCAAGAGCCTCCTGCCCCAGAAACACTTAGCCAGCTGCAAAATGCAATCCAAGAGGAATGGAATGGAATGCCACAACATTTGATCGTGACTCTCATCCGATCGATGAAGAACCATATGGAAGCAGTAATAAGAGCTCGGGGAGGGAATACAAGTTATTAAATACACGTTTCTTAGCTTTTTTTTTCATTTACGTGTGTTGTTTTATCAATTTCCTTCATACTCCATACACGGTAAAAATGACTTGATAAACAAAATACGAAACCTATGAACATTTAATTTAAATTTAGAACATTAACATTATAATTTGAAAACCTCATATTATTCACTATTAAACGACATTTGACATATATTCCTAAATATATACATTTTTCTGATAATCCTTACAAAACATAAACTTGCAAGGTGTTTCGATTTTTCTGATAAGAAGTGTATTATACATCAATGAATTAGGGGCACAACGTTTGTTGGCGGCCTCGATGGCGTAGTGGTTAGCGTAACCGACTGCCACGCCTGAGGGCGCGAGTTCGATTGCCGCACAAGTCAAACATTTGTGTGCATGAACATGGATGTTTGTCTTGGTCTGGTTGTTTCTATGTATAATATGTACGTAAGTATTTACAAAAAAAATAATATATACAATGGTGTATGTATGTTTATCCATGTCTAGTACCCATAGTACAAGCTCTGCTTAGTTTGGGCTAGATGGTGTAGTGTGTATGTGATAGAATATTATTATATTATTGTGTCATAAATCACAATATGCTCGTATTTCGTGGGAGCTAAAACTATTGCTGGCAAAATGTAATGTACATATAGGTACTCTGTCTATTACTGCGGTTATATATGCGTAAGACAATGTATGTTATACTTATGATTTGACAAAAATAAGGTTCCTTACATACGTTTTGAATTCAATTCTATAATATTTACACCTATTCTCAATAATTATATAATTCTTTCTTACCTTCGTTGTGATAGCTTTTAACGTTTCAAGTTCATTCAAAAACTGATAGTCCTCCTTAAGACTAAAGTTCAAGTGTGCTAGTGACTGCGAAGTCACATTAGGAACCTTGACATGACCAAACATACTAATAAAGTTTGGTGACGTCAGCTGAAATTTGACAGTTATAAAAATATATGTTAGGTAAAAATGGCTAAAGTAGAGTAAAAGTCTTTGAACCAGAATAATGTTCAAAAATAAGTCATGGGTTCTTCAGAATACTTGGGGTAGAGGACATCGCTACGATACAATGACGATAACTCCGTACAAACACAAAAGCACAGCGTTAAACATATAGACTGCACGAAAGGTGGCTGTGGAAGTGGTTTAAGCGGGCGCCTCGCTATTGCCACTGCGCCGAGTGTAGTGGGTTCAATCCCCACACGGGACCAATATTTGTGTGATCCACAATTATTGTTCAGAGTCTGGGTGTTCTACATTCGTAGTTAAAATGTTTGTAACTTCCTTAATGATTTTATTAAATTAACAACTGGCGTTGTGCTTTTGGAAGTACATGATCTTAACAAGTGTCGTTCTTACTAAAATAATAAGAACTTAACATTAATTTACCTCTTTGGGATTGGATAGTTTGATATCCAAAAGTTTGTTACCACCGGTAGTATATCTCTGTTTAATTCTGCGCTGCACAGCTTCAAAAACCTCTGGATCGTTTTTATCGATGGTCAATGGAAATGTTGGGTGACTGGTCTGAAAACATATTTAGGGTTCAAGCTCTGGTTTATTATATATTCTGAGGCTATGTATTTAAATTAGTAACTAAAATTGATGTTAAAGTACTTATACAGTATATAACATAATGAATGCATTTTCATTTTTGTAAACCCATTATTGATTGAGTCTTCTTTATAATAATAATAATAATAACCCTTCTGGGACAGTCGTTATCTCCTCATGAGACTAACGCGATACCGGACGGCATAGTATACTAGCTTTTAAACTACCATCTTCGCCTTGTGATATAAACAAAAAATGTATCACCAGGTTAAATAAAAGCGCACAAACCGCAGGGCAGCTTGTGGCGAGCCGAATGTGAGTGGGGACACTGCGGTCCTGAATGCCTCAGAGAGTCGACGAGGGCCTCGTCCCCAGTTTGCTGTTACTGGTTGGCTGGGGTGGAATTTCAAGAGCGCCCACACGACTCTCAACTCTGGCTTGCCTTGATCGGCCGGTTAGTGGGGTGCTGCTGGAGCTTCAGGCTTGGGGATGGAAGTGTCATTTTCAAGGGCATAACTACGGGGAAACCCGCTCCGGGTCTCCGTTGTCACGAGACCCGTGATGGTGAAACCGGCGCCGCAACGCTCGACACCCCTAGCCGCTCGCCCCGGTGTTGCCCTCTGCTGCTGGCTTGTATGCCTATAGTGGCTATTCAGGGGGCCCATCTAGTGAGTTGGCGAGTCACCGTCTGCCCACTGCATTGATGCTATTACAGTATTAAGGGCAGACGCCGTTTTTCATCCATAGTTACCAATATACTCATACCCATAGCCCATATATTAGAATCCATACGTAGAAATAGTTCTACGCTTGCTGCGGCCAGTGCCGCTGTAGGTGTTCCATCCCACCTTTGATTAAACTCTCGAAGGGCCTCTTCACGTTGGACCTATGTCTCCGTGTAAGCCTCCCAAAGGGCCAGGTATTTTCTAATATACCTAATATGTTAGAAAATACCTGTGATAAGAGAAACATAATAATAATAATATTCTACCACATACACACAACATCATCTAGCCCAAACTAAGCAGAGCTTGTACTATGGATACTAGACAATGGATAAACATACATTTGTTTGTTGTAAATATGTACATACATATATACATAGAAACACCAAGATCAAGACAAACATTCATGTACATGCACACAAATGTTTGATTTGTGCGGGAATTAAACCCACGACCTCAGGCGTGGCATTTGGTTACACTAACCACTACGCCATCGAGGCTGTCAAATATGTAGGTATATCAAATGATCTGCATCTAATGTTATTGACCAAAACGCCTATTCAAAGCAACTGTTATTATGATCGTTGGCTGCTCTTCACTCTATGTAGATATAACAGCGGATTTAGCGAATGAGCGTGCAGTGTTTATATACCTATACAACACATTCGATCGCCCTCAGCCATTCTCGCATGATGGTTGATACACAACAGAATTAGGAATTGCGACAACTGCCTCAATGCGAGTGAGGCAAAGTTTGCCTTTGGGATTAGTGCATCTCACACTAAAAGCACTACATGGTCTGTATATAAAATATATGTACTTTGTTTCAGCGAAATTCGTTCAAGAGTTTACGCGTGATTGTGTAACCAACATTCAGACATCTTCAGTCTTTCAAATTCATTAGGTATATTAGTAAAAACGATGACTTTAATTGTAAGTAGAATGAGAACACTCACAAGAATATCTGTGCACCACCTCACAATGTCCGTCGCATTTATTATGCCTTCCTTCACTTACCTCTTTGGCCTACCACGGTGACGAGTTGAAGACCATGGACATGACCGCATGATTACAGCATTACCAGGTTCCTGATATTGCACTTATGTATTGACATAGACATACTTACCGAGTTACCAATATTAGTAACGCCTTCAAGAAACACTTCTACGACAGCCTCAGGTGTGTTAAACGGATCTGCCACATGCAACCCCAACCCTTTCCATTCTGTATTCTGTAATTATTACAAAAAGTTTCAATTGACATATATCTACAACCAGATGATTAGTATCTATTATCCTAAAAATTATTTTTCGCATAAGAATATATATAGTTATAGTCGTTCATATGGGTATAGTGTTGATTAATTATGCATGAAAAACATTCCATGGTACGTCAAATCAAATATCGCTCAATATAAGCCAGTAGGTATAAATATTGCCACTCAGCTTTAGAGCAAATACGCCAAGTACCTACCTACAGATCGCGCAATCTACGATGGCCGGACTGAACCAGGGGGAGGGGGACACTGCCTAATACCTTTCTTATATCCAAAGATCATCTGTGTTTTTGGCCCCGTACTTGTGGTGTAAATCAATCGCAAAAGATGGCGCTTAAACAAATTTTTAATTTATTATTTAGTGTCAGTTCTTACCTATCTATACTTTTATATTTTTAATTTATCTAGAATCATATTTTATTCTCATTTTAATTGTTTTATCATAAAAATGTCTTAAAATACAAATTAGTAAATATGTCGGTTAAAGACTATGATTCAAACATTGGATTTGTAAGTCAGTCACGATATGGCGACTGCATCTTGCCCGTGCACACGTTTGTAGTTTTTCGTCCTATAATGTATACTTTTCGGCTGTGAAGGTCTTATGTAAGTGCGTTGAGTCGAGCACTCGAGCTCTGTGTTCCTCCACCTTGTGTCAATTAATCTTCCCAGTTCCCATCGAAAACTGTTGTTATCAGTGTGCGATAGTGATGCTTTTAGCGTTTAGTGTTGTGCAGTTTTTCCAACTACAAAAATGCCGAGACGCTGCGCATTTCACTGTGAACCTAGAGTCCGCTGCACAGTTATATTTTAATAAACATAATAAAATGTTATTTGTTGTTGTTTTATTCTTATACTACCCCGCCCCCGTCACCAAAGAGACCTAAAACTTGTAACTGCGACGCCACTCGCGCAATGTTCAGTCCAGTCAGTGTATTTGCCCTATGGCCGTGGCCGTGGCGCGTGGGAATGAGTAGGCTGCTAGAGGAGGCCACAGCCGGCGCTTGTTCACCCATGCTGATAATACCCCAAAGGTAGGTGCAGGGGCATTGGGTGCCTTTCTTAACTGATTGAGTCACAGCGGCACATTGGCGACATAATAGGGATTTAATTACGTCTGGCATTCCAAGACTTCCGTAATTTTATGATAACAATATATGTAACCATACCTGCCATTATTTTTATATTAAACTAGCTGTCCCGCGCAGCTTCGTCTGCTTCACATTAGGTAATTTTTGCCTGTTTAAAAAAAAATCTATCCTATCTTTTAAGTTGGACCAAATTACAGATGGTTACGAAGTTTGATCAAAATTGGTTCAGTAGTTTAGGACTCCATAGCGGACAAACAACGTGACACGTAATTTATATTATATTAAGATAAAAATATTGCCATACATACCAAACATCTCTTAGTTTGCTACTTTTTGACTTGACACAGAAAATAAACGATAGGTAATATTTTAATACTGCGCCGAGCGAAATGTGCCAAAACAGGCGGTTACAGTTAAGTGAATAAAATCAACACTTTTTGTTTAATACAAATATAAAATATACATTTACCATAACAATGAATGTGTTTACAATTACTCCGTGGAAAAAACTTAAAATAATATTTTCGCCTACAAAATTACGTAAATTTACACGAAAAATGCAAAAATGTAACGTAAGCTCGTGTGTTACGTGATTTTTTTTAGGTATAACAGTAGAAATCTATCCTATTTTACAGCACGAGAATTGTAATATAACTATTTATTTATATTACAATTTGTCCGTCCCAAATATTTAAGTTATTAGTTGACAATAAAGATACATATTTATCGAAAAAAGGACTTCAAATCCTCCATACAATTTTACTATAGCGGCCGCGCGCCGATTTGAATATATATATGCGCGGCACGAGCTCTGTCATTATCTGTTTTACGCTCGCCGCAGTCTTAATGCTTGAATCAGTTGGTACAAGAATCCTCACAAAAACTGTATGTAAGAAAGAAGTTATCTTAGTTAGGAGAATGAAATATATGTGTGATCCTAAGTAATATTATATACCTCATGGATGTGGGACTCAACAACCATGAGGTTAGGTCGATCACAACCAGCTGGCTACTCCAGCTAGATTACGATAATACGGAAGTGGAGCACTCAAGTTCATAGATTAAAAATACACTATACTTACTTATACAGTTATACACACACCTTTTAATTAAATTGTAAACAAAATTTTTGTGTTAACACAATCACACAAGCACCCTCCCTCACACACCCACACACGCGCAACCTCACACAAACACACACACACACACACACACATCCTGCATATTATGTAGAATTTTATTATATGTAGTAATTGTATTATTATTTATATATAAGATATGTTTATGACTTACCGACATCAATAAAATTTTTCGACTGAGCACTGTCTCCCAAAATACAGGCTACAGCCTAGTTTGGGAAACAGGACCAGTACCGTTTGTAAATATAAAACAACACTAATTTGTAATTATTTGTTGGTAACTCATTTTTTGGTTCAAATAAACATTTTATTATTTATTATTATTATAAATAAATGTGAATGTGAGTTACGCTTAACTACTCGACCGGCCATCATGAAGTTTCGCACACACGTTGTCAGGTGTAAAAAACAGTAAATCAGTAAAAACATAATATTAGCGAAAGACAGCTAGTATCTAATGTATATGTACCTATATCTATATATAACATTGTCTTGACTGATCGCCTATCGCCGAGCCAAAACCGCTAAAAGTAATATGAAATTATGATGACAGGCTTCTTTAATGACGTAGGCGCTCGCTAAGAAGGGATTATTAAGGTCGTAGCCGACTTATACAATACCGCTCCAACACCACTCTCGCACAGCTAAGCCAAACGGAGAGGCCACTACCCGCTGTCCACGCACCGACAGCTAGCAGGCAACCAGCTGTCCACGCGCTTGCAGCTAGCAGTCGACTAGCTGTCCCCGCGCTTACCGCTAGCAGTCGACTACACTGTCCACGAGTCAAACGCTTACGCTTTACGTGACAGCCACAGTCTGTGTTTAGTCTTCAATGAAATAACTTGTATTTTTTCGCTATGTCTCGAATGTATGTATGTATTGTATATGTCAAGCGAGCAGTCTGCGTGCGTACATCGCGCAGGCCGCCCGCTTGAAACGCGCGGGCCACCCGCTTGAAGCGCTCGGTAAACGCGGCCTTACCTATCGAGTGGTACGATGGCGGTATGTTTGCTAATTTGTGATATCAATATAATTATGTCTACAGAGGACGCCCATAGCTCAAATTTCTATTAACATTATTTTGCCATGTGGGAGCGGTGTTGTATAAGTCGGCTGCGACCTTTATAATTAATCCTCTATACGGATGAAATGAGTAAACACAGTTGCTTGAAAATTCTAAATTTTTAGATAAATCCATGAAAATTAGAATTTAGCCACAATGAGTAATGTTTAATGTGTATAAGTGTTGAGCAAAGACCATGCGTAAAATACCTTTTAATTTGATCCATTTAGGTCTTTGTTATTATTAGGTTTTTTTACGTGGCGGAATGCATTGACGCATACTCCTCCACGGGGGCCGGCGGGGGGTTTATGTCGGACTCATAGAGGTAAAAGAAAGATGGTAATGATGATAATGGACTGCCCGGTAATACCGACAGAACCGCAATCGGCAGGGCCGCGCGAATCACTTTCACATGCCACTACGTATGAAACGGCAGGCCACTATACTAAGAGAACTACCCTTTAGGCACTTCTCACTTTCATAAATCCCTACTGTCCCTCCCTTGAGGGGTGACGGATACGACACAGAGGCGCGCGTGAGAACACGCACGCTGCCTCTCGGACCTAGTGCTGATTGGATGGCGGGCAGGCCCACGAAGCTCACCACCCCCAGGTGGTTAAACCTCAGGGTGGCTGGAGGTCATCTCGCGCTCTCCGGCGCCCGGCTTTGCGGTTAGGGAGAGGGTTTAAGCGCTCCCCCTCCCGCCCCGCCGCCTCCTTGTTGAAAATTACTTCTTCACAGAAGGAGGCGACGGCGTTCCACGACCTCTCACTGCGGACCTTGGACTGAACCACGACCGGGAGCCACCACTGCCGCGATCAACTCACGGTGCTGCGATGCCCATGCGCGGCAGTCTGCCAAAATGTGAAGCGCCATGTCCTCAACAATTTCGCAGCAGTCGCCGCAGTGGTGACAAGCGGGCGTCTCTTGCCGGCCTATGCGACACAGGAACTGGCCAAAGCAACCGTTACCAGTCATTACCTGTGTCAGTCGAAAGTTTAGGGCGTCATGCCGCCTCTCCAGCCACTCCTCAAAAACGGGTCTTACCGCCACGATTTTGATGTGCCCGTTATTATTAAGTCTGTCTATGAGCCATTGTTATATTAACCTATGGATAATTATTACATTGAAAACCACGCAAAGGAACCGACCCGAGAATAACTAGAATGGATTAAAAAAAAATCGTTTAAACAGCATAGCCATTTTACGAAACTTTAGTATTATTATCGATGAGTATTATATCAGCAAATTTTATTTTTTGGACACCGCAATTATTTTTTGTTATATTTAATTGCAGTTGTTTATTCTTTCGCATCATTCATTATTAAAATATTTTATTAAATATTGTTCGATAAATTTACAAGCTGCTACTTTATGTCCTCACATTTCTCACTACACCACAGGTATGCAAAGACATTAATAAGTCAAGACTGTGTGACTATGATTCTATATTAAGAAGATACATAGCTGAACTAATCTGTATCAACTACTCTAAATAGGAAAAAGAGCCGAGGTAAAATCGACAGACATAATACCTATATATATATCATCTTTGTCAATACCTATATATATAATATCTTTGTCTCAGAGGTGCATGCAACATGTATGTTGGTAGCTACTAAAATCGTCTAGTACATATCTCACAACCTAGAGTTACGTCAGCTTGTCAGCCAGTAAAGAAGTAGGTAATGATATAAGGTATGTAACGATATTCCGACAAAAGTACCTACACTTTCAGGGTATAATTACCTCATCCACAGATAGTCCGAGGCAAGCGCAGATAACCTCTTCTAAAAGGCTCTCCAATGTTGAGGTTGACCCTAAGAATTTAAGAGAATCCGGGCAGTGCAGAACGTTGAACTTGTTCGCAGCATTATAGCCTAAAATAATTTCCAGATTTGGTATCAGACATTTGGTATCTTATTATTTAAATATGCAGTTAAATAAACTGACCTGTGATTGATATTACGAAAGATACCCAAAACAGAGCTACAGACTTAGCCATTTTGTTAAGGATTGTCTTCAATATGTACGATATGTTCGCTTTAGGCAAAGATATTGCAATATCTTTGGTCTAAGGTCTACAATAATAATTATAGTCTAGAATGGTCTAGAAGTTTTTGACAAGCATAGCTGAGAAGTTTACATATATTATCTATGATTTAACCGTTACCAAGTGTTAGCTCAAAGCTTTAGTTCATGTATGAAAATACCTAGGTAGGTTACTCGTAAGTAAAACAGGAAAGTTTACTCCTAAAATCAACTAAATTAATAATAATATTCTACCACATACACACAACACCATCTAGCCCAAACTAAGCAGAGCTTGTACTATGGGTACCTACTAGACAATGGATAAACATACATATATACCTACTTCTTTTTTTTTGTAAATACATACATATTATACATAGAAACACCCAGACCAAGACAAACATCCATGTTCATGCACACAAATGTTTGACTTGTGCGGGAATCGAACCCACGACCTCAGGCGTGGTAGGCGGTTACACTTGGCTTCGAGGCCGACAATTATATAAAGTGCATATAAGTAATAATACCAGTCCTGTATTAAACTGTCCCACTGCTGGACACGGGTCTCTTTTCAGTGTGAGAAGGGTTAGGCCATAGTCCACCACGCTGGCCCAGTGTGGGTTGGCAGGCTTCACATATCTTTAAGAACATTATGGAGAATTTTCAGACATGCAGGTTTCCTCACGATATTTTCCTTCACCGTTAAAGCGAGCGATAATTAACTATTTAATATACACATAACTTCGAAAAGTCGGAGATGCGTGCCTTGGGATCGAACTCGAGACCTCTGCGTGGCAGTCCAACGCGGCAACCGTCTCCCACTAGGCTATCGCTGCTATACCTAATATAAAAGTGCATTATATAATATTATAAATCATAGAATATGATAAATAATTGTCAAAACTGCAGAGTGAGACATCACTTTAACTTGGTGTGTCCCTGTCTCACTTTTAACTTATAATAATAAGCTGTCATGTTTTTGATAGCAGGATGACTACGTAATACCACTGGCACGGACAACCTGAAAATACGTTTTACGTCAAATGTATCTTAAAAATAGAATCAATCAAAATTACATTTCATGATTATCAGTCGAGTAACTGGGTACTCTGTGTAGGTATATCTCTTCCAAAATGGTTTAAACAGATATTCCTTACTCGGTAAGCAGCTTTATAACGCCGTGGTATTCGACTTTACACATTCTTCCCAAAGTAATGCTTAGTCGACGATAACTCGATGAATGACCTTAAGAATTTTTTTAAACTGCTTCCTCTGACGGAATAGTTCCTGTGTCGCGAGACAATATCTAATGCAGCGGCAGCTGTGGTGGAGCGCCCATGTCTCCCGGATGTCTGACGACAGTGGCTAAGCGCATCTTCTAGGTATTTAGAGCTACAGGCGAAAACAAGACGGCGAATTTCAGCGCTACAAAAATGTGCTTAAGCGTCACATGAAGCGCTACGACCTTGACCCGTCGCAGTGGAAGGTAGTGGCGGCGGACAGGCCACTGTAGAGGAGCACTGTACGCACTAAGGTGTTCGAGTTCGAGTTCGAAAGGCGACGTAAGGAAGGGCTCGATGCCAAACGGGATGAGCTCAAGGCCCGACCACCTGCGGCCATATATTACAATTATGTCGGAGGGGTGTCGACTTGCAGTGATTGCGGACGCACATTCACGACAAAAATCGGGTGTATCAGTCACCTGAGAGCACACCAACGAAGCTCTTGATAATGAGTTTCAAGTCGCCGCGCCCTGACCCAATATGGTCTGGACGGTATTATTACTTCCCCATTTAGCAGCTATCATTTTAGAACTCACGTAATAGGTGGCGAGTCTATTGCCGTCTACGGGGCGCAGTTCAAGACTTCATGCTGTTACTGAGAAGATATTAACACTGCTCAATCCAGGAGTCTAACCCAAACCCTCATGCACACAATCGTACTCAATACTGCTGCGCCGTCGAAACAAATGCCCACTATTAACGTATAGTAGATATGTACAGGGATCGATTTCTTGGCAACTCTACTATGCTGTCTCCGGCAAAAGTCCTTGCGCGTCCAGAGTCCACGACAAGTACTTTAGGTATTTATGTGAGATTATACTAAATATCAAAAGAGTATCGCTTCTATAGCTATTTATTATACTTATGCTGTATGTAAGTACCATAAAATCTAAATTTATTACAACCAATATAAATAAACTTGTGATACTAAATAAACAAATGCATTCTTGAGATTGGGAATGTAATTTATTTTTATCAATAGACCGGTAACTCACAACATTGTAATACTTCAACACACAAGAAAGTAAATTTCATTGAGTATCTTTAAATAATTTAATGTACTAACCAGCTTTTTATTTACACAAATAGCATAATAGAATATACATACATAAGGTACAAAGACAACGTGATTTTCTAGTCGAGTACACAGGTAATGCATATCACACGAATCACATTTGAAGCTTAGCTGTGGATCGATATGTACTTTACTGATTGCCAATGCAGGTAACTATTAGCGTATTGCCGAATAAAATATTACAATGATAAGCAAATAAGGTAATTTGGTAATATACATAATATATCTAATGTAGACGACCATTCAAACTATAGACCCGCATGACGAATTTTGTGCAATAATAATTTATTTATTATTTAGGATCTGAAGTCTAATAGCGTTTTGCAATACTAACAATAATGACCTATAACTTTACCAACTGTGCTAATATTATATTATATTGTAAATAAATAACGATAGTCATATATTTTAACACATGATTTACTTTTATGACTAAAATAACATTATTTTACATTACTCATGTTACACAGAATGAGGTCAACAACAAAATTCTGTTCATCACAGAGTTTGTACATAAGGAACAATATGTCACTTCATCATGTTCCATCAAGATGTTCGTAAATAAAGAATTATAATACAATACTGTTATAAGAACTTATTCACACTCATTCAAGTTCTGAACAGAATTACAGACTTAATTGTCCTTCTTCATTCTAGTGCTGGTCATCCTGTAGATGATAGAATCCCTGCCAGGGTCCATATCCATGATGGCGTACACAATAGCTATAAGAGTGAATGTGAACACCACACCAAACCAAAGCAGGATGTTGAAGATTGCAGGGTAATCGGCATCGTAATTGTCATCCTCATTCTGAAAAATAAAAAATATTTATAATGTTATATAGTATACATTTGGGGTCTTCTGACACAAGTATTCATATACTTAAAAGAAGGTCTCTACAACGTTTGTGTTATAACTACTTATAACCTGTAGATAACGAAATAAAGTATTTTATTATTATTATTATGCTGCATGACATATTTATTAAAAAAAATCTGTTATAAATATTTATGTTAAGGTGATTGTACCATTAAAAAAATCTTGGTTGTAACAAATATGTATTCTGTTTATTACTTACCACGTCATCTTCTTGGGTGGCTGAAGGGGCATCATTCTCAGCAGCACGGATAACCCGACGTGTATGGACGACATCACTAACCACAACAGTTACAAGTACAGAGCCGTCATATGCCTTTTCAAAAGCATTGCTGAGTTCTTGAAGAGCCTCACCTACAAAATAATAAAATATGTTTATAATTGGCGCACTGGTGGTTAAACTTAGAATATAAATATTTGATGAGATCATAATTTTCTTAATAAATGATTTCTCTCAATGAGAAGATGTATCTGTTAAAACAGTGTCTCTACTGAAAAGAGATAAAATATAAGATATTATATTGCTAATTTCAAGGTTTATTATTATAGAAGTATTCGTTCCGAGGGATTTGCAGCATGTCGTCAGAAACGCAAGTAGTCAAATACACATTTCGACATCTCTTAGTATTTACTCGCAACTTGTCAACGTGTTTGCCGAATTGCGTGTCTGTCGAGTTGCGTGTCTGCCGAACTGCTTTTTGTCGAGTTCCGATTCTGACAAGTTGCGAGTATATACTGAGAGATGTCGAAATGCGTATTTGACCACTTGCGTTTCCAACGACATGCTGCGAATCCATCGAAATGCAATCACTTGTTTGGTTGCAATAGTCTAGTGAGTATTCTAGAGTTCAGTGATGACATTTCATGATAACTGTATATTTAAACAATCCTTTTTTCAGAGGATTATTACTATAAAAACTTATTTAACCTTCATGCCATCAAATAGCCTATATATTTCTAATGATTACTAAAAAGTGTATGTCTTACCTAGTAGTTTCTTAGCTTCTTTGGTTTGAAGTGACTTAGGACCATGCATATCAGACAATGCATGCAGACTACGGAAACGGAAGTAGTAGAAATCGACGATGTTGTCCGGAGTAATGGATGGAACCTAAATATTGGACATATTATTAATAAAATAAACAACTACTGCCAAAATAATGAAAGGATTAAGGAGCGAGTTAATATATAAAAGCATTAAGTCTGGGCCCAGGGTCTGGTCAATGATCTGTTAAATATAGAACCAAATGCTCTTCTTAAAACTGCAACACCTTCCTTAATATATGCAGTTGTGCAATGGAATTTATAATAGCACTCATGAGTTTTGTTAACTACATATTATTATGTGCTTGAACTGGTTTCACAGTTACCTTACAGGTAGATCACAACTTACAAAAATAGATACATTCATAAGTGAGGAACAAGAGGTAGATTTCGGGGTCCCACAAGGGAGTATCTTGGGCCCTACGCTCTTTCTTATATACATAAACGAGCTATCCTCTTCTATTTGCGTATCTAACGTTGACATCATCAATTATGCAGATGACACAGTTTTGCTTTTCCACGAGAGATCATGGAGAAAATTGACAACGATCGCAGAGGAGGGACTTACCCGAGTATGGGAATGGTTGGAAAGCAACCTTTTAACTCTAAATACTTCTAAAACCAATTATTTATGCTTCCACAAAACCGCTGCGTCAGCCCCTCCCTCTGATCTGAAACTTGTCATTCACACATGTTCCTCCGGGAATGCACCATTGTCAAACTGCTACTGCAATACTATCCAGCGTGTAACTAAAGTAAGATATCTAGGAATGACTATTGATGAAAAACTTTGTTTCAGAGAGCACGTCGTAGCCACGTCAGCAAGAATCAGGAAACTCATATACGCAATGAAACAGTTACGCGACGTGGCTCCGACGTGCTTACTGAGACTGGTTTATATAACACTGGGTCAATCCCTGCTTGAGTACTGTATTCTGGCTTGGGGTGGCACTGCAAAATCGCACCTGATTAACCTAGAAAGGGCTCAACGCGCAGTATTAAAAACAATTCTGCATAAACCCTATCGGTATCCTACGGTACATGTATTCACGGACACTCAAGTTCTGAGTGTGAGGAGACTATTCATAAAGAAAATCACACTCCTTACCCACAAAGAGGTACTCATCTCAGATTACTACGATGAAATGATCGAGAAACGCGTCTTTCATATCCCATCCTTCCCAGTAAAAACAAAATTCGCTAAAAGGTTCTGCAGTTTTCTAAAACCATTTGTTTATAATAAAATAAATAAAATATGTAACATACACACTCTACCCTTGCGCAAAGTAAAGACCATTATTAATAAGGAACTTTTAAATTGGGACTACGATAAAACGGAAGGCTTTTTGAAAACATTGTTATAATAATATATTACATTTGAAATTATTCTACAACCCTTGTTTTTTTGAGCTGTTCAGATGTTTACTTTAATATTGTTAGTTTTTCTTTGTCTTCTTACCTAGAATTTAAAATACACATACCATAAATTATATTTGATAATTGTAATAATTTTGATAGATAAATACATATAGTTAATTATTTAATATATACCTATACCGTCCGCTCGTTCATTGCCTCAGTATTTAATAGCAAATTCAAAAATAAATTGTTAATTTTCATAATAATTGTGAACTGCCCGAGGGACAGGCTCAGCCTAGTGCGGGTAGTTATGGTAATTGCTAATCATAACTATTTATAAAAACCTGTAATGACTGGAACTGTATAATGTCAACTATTGTAAAATACCTATAAGCTAAATAAATTATTATTATTATATACATATATGAGGTGAAGTTCAAAAATGTATAGGATGTTCAATCATAATACCATCTGAAAATGTTCTC
This sequence comes from Catocala sponsa, assembly GCA_963564715.1. NCBI lineage: Eukaryota > Metazoa > Arthropoda > Insecta > Lepidoptera > Erebidae > Catocala > Catocala sponsa. Next base: position 16,080,633 of record OY751337.1, on the reverse strand, counting down.
AGTAGTCAGTCAGTAGATTGCATCATGAAATCTCATGACTGCCCTGTTGTACCCACAGATAATGTCTTTTCTGCCCTTTTTCTTTTTAAATATCAACTACCGGTATGGTTTGTCTCCACAAACCACATTATTGAAATTAAATCAGATAATTTAATAACAAATTGCAAGATGTACATGAAAAAAATTACCTGCTTAGTAATAGCTTTCAATATCTCGAGTTCATTTAGGAACTGGTAGTCCTCCTCAACACTGGACTTCAAGTGTGTAAGTGATTGCTTTTGAACCTTTGGTACTTTAACATTACCAAACACATCCACAAACTTTGGTGATTCTAACTGAAAATTAAATGAACTTTTAATAATATTTGTTTTTGTTTCAGAATTATTTTATAGATCTTGATCTTAGCTTACCTCATTAGCATCAGACAGACTAATATTAACAATTTTGTTGCCACCTGAGGTGAATCGCTGTTCAATGCGGTGCTTCACCGACTGGAAGGTATCTGGTTCATACTCATCCTCAACAAGTGGGAATGTTTTAAATTTCAGTGCAGCCTGAAATAAACCATTTAGTTTTATATGTATCATAAGTATAAACATTTTATTTGTATATCTAAATTTAAAAGGATACTCACTGAGTTACCGAGACTGGACACACCATCCACATAAACTTCCACAGCAGCTTCGGGGGTGTTAAATGGGTCAGACACATACAATCCTTTCCATTCTGCATTCTATAATTTTAGTAATAAGATAACAAATAGATAATACTTGTACACAGTTATATATGAAGAGTAAAGTGGCTGCTTATGTACATGACTCAGTGACTAAATAGGCAACATTTTATAGTCTACATGGTGAAAACCCCTTTATTGGTTCATTATTTTAACGTTTATCTACATAAACATCTCCATAACGAAGGGTGTATCCCAAGTGTGGAAGATGTTTAATTTTATTCTTTTAGATGATAAAGTTATGATATAATATACTTGCTCTCACGCAATATAGAGATTTTAGATAGTAAATTATATGTTCAGAAACGTACCTCTCCAACAGAAAGTCCAAGGGAAGCAGAGACGACGTCTTTCAGAAGGGTTACTGCCGTTTCACTCGATCCCGAGAATTTGATGGAGTCTGGGCTATGAAGAATGCTGAACTCTCCAGCAGCATTAGATCCTAAAATATATGCCAATACATAAGTACTTTCCAAAACAGAGGTATATTTAGAGATTCATACGAAATAAGACTTACCAATTACTGATAAAACAAGAGAAACCCAAAATAGAGCCATGGTCACAGCCATTTTGATCGGGAATAAGCAACTGACTGTCATATGATTAAAGTCTTGCTACAATGAAAAATACGAAGTACCAACCTAACAAAAATAAACTATGACATTTATCAAAATGTTAATTTAACATATTGTTATTCCGTTATTTCTTTAGGCAATCTGTAAGGTGTTGTTCTAAATTTTGCCGTATGAGTAAAAAGCGTTGCCATATTAGGTAGATGTGGTTTTACATAAATATTACTCTATGCTTTGGTTATTGTTCTGAATTCTTATTGTACGTTTGTATCTGTCTAGTCTGTCTCAGACATTTAATAAGGAGCAGATCGAAAATTATGTTATACCCTTATTAAATTGATATTTCCTTTTTTCTATTAAAAAGACACGTAGTACTTTTTCTGCTCTAATATCGCAATTTGTTGCAACACTAAGCATGTCCTCCAATAATAAAAGTGGCCTATAGTTTTTTAAGGCATAATATTGTTGGGCATAACGTTTTCGCATTAGCTTATTATTACTTTGGCATAATACAAAGGTTAGCATAACTATCTTAATATGGTCTAATTTGTTTTGGGATAACTTGGAGTTGCATAAATTTTAAAGGCCTATCTAATCTACGATTTATTCGTCTAATAATCTCATGATTAATCGACGAATAAATCGTCTAATAATCATGAGCCATAAATATAACAATTCATAATTGGGTGTATTTAGCCCATTGATGTATAAAAACCCTAGATACACAATCAGCGTCAAAAAACGTCCTCACCAAATGAGCACCCACTTGAACATTTGGGTGCTCATTTAATTTAGTACCGTTCGATCGCTCCGAGAGTAAACATGGCGCAGAGCTCGTTTAAAACTTATAAAATCACACTTCCAGGACACTAAAAAGGACGGTGTTTCATATTTTCGGTAACTAATAATGTTATTATTATAATTATATTATAATACTGATTATTGCGTCAAGGAATCAACGTAAAATATTTTTTTCTGTTTATTTCGTAACAAAGAGCGACCATATAACACGGCTCATTTAAATGAACACATACTAAACGCATTAATCATACTATTGTATTTCTACTTGATTAGTCCGGGTTATACGTTGACTCTGTTCTAATATTAATAGAGACGCTGTTACTTTTTTAAAATAAATATGTTTTATTTGATTTAAAATGATAATGCGATTGTATATATTATTAATTACTAGACTTGTTTTATTACAAACCATAATAGTATCGGCTTAATATTTTTTTGAAATGATCTTTACGGTATCCTTATAGTGGGATATTTATAAAATGTATCTACATACTTATGTTGGATTTCAGCTTTCTTTGAAATCTCGTGCGATGTACAAAATGGATATCGTTCATAGCACAGCAACGATCACAAGCAAGCACAGCAACAACAACACTTATCATAATTTTTGGGAGTAAGCTTATATATATTTTTTTTTATTTAGCTCGTCAAAATGACCACATTCCACCTGATGGTAAGCAGTCGTGTGGTCTAAGAGCAGTGGCCTCCACATCGCCCCCACAGTAGCCGAGGCGATGTTGAGGTCTCTACTTTGACGGCCTGATAAGATGCTATTTCACGCCCCGCTTAAAGAACCCAGGATTGAAGGAAGAAGGAAACACGTGCCTTGGCAGAGAATTCCATGCCTTGGTCGTTCGGCAGAGATATGAGGACCCAAACTTTTTGGTACGCGCTCTAATCGACTCTACCGTGTAAGGATGACATCTGAGCCCAGCACGCGTTTTTCTGAATAGGAAAGGGGAGGGCGGGATAAGGTGGAATAACTCTTCAGAGCACTCCCCGTGGTATATTCTGTAGAAACATGCCAATGAGGCAATGTCTCTACGGAGTTGCAGAGGTTCCAGTGAACTCTAACTTATATTCTTCAAAGTGCCATATTAACAAACAACAATCATGTAAATAATACTATTAAATCTATTATCGAGAGATAATAGATTTAATAGTATTATTTACATGATTGTTTAAGATTGCATTATAATATAACAAAGAAAGTTACGAAAAAAATTAAAATCCGTCAAAAAAAAATTATACAATAAACGCAATTTATTTCAAGGAAATTAAAAATCTTATTATGTCGTATCTTTTCAAGTTTTAAATCTTAATTGTCTCTCTCGTTTTATCGTTTTATGTTACTTTAATTTGTATGTACAATCACTCGCGTAATGTTCAAACACGTATAATTTTAAAGTCGGGGAACCAAATATATGAACAGCAATGAAACATACTCGTAATATAATTTACGTGCGTATTAATTATCTATTACTGTTATATATTAAGGTAAAAGTAAAAACAAATATGTGTTTAAAACACACATTCACGTGCATTTTATAAACTCTACATAATTACGTCAGAATATTAACTTACATTAATTTTTTTTTATTATAGTTGTGTTGAAGAAAGAACAAATTAATATTGCACAGAATATTGCACAGAATTTATAAAAACAGTATTCGACTCCATTCATTCGTGCAAACTCTGCTCGTAAAATGTTATTACCTTTTTTAGATAGCCTTGTATATTCAACTTAAAATTAAGGCGGTAAGGTTTAATTTACATTAATGAAACTTTATATAGTTAATATAACTACCTCTAAGCAACTGAGGACAGTTTTAAGTGTAAGTTTTGTATGGGATTGTGTATCTAGGGTTTTTATATATCAATGATTTAGCCAATAATTATTTTATGTTGAATGTTTTATTATTTTTAGTCGAAAGAACATTAAGTGTAAATATCATTATAGTCTAAGATCCGGCTACAAGATTGCAACATGAATCGAATCTAAAAATCTATTTTTTATGTATAATTATAAATAGGGGAACATATTTTTGCCAAGGTGCCAATCAAAATGTGGCCGCTAGTATTTTTAATCAAAATATGATTAATTGACTTTTTCCAAAAAATTACATTCACGTGTTTATAAAATAAACTATAATGCACTGCACAGTAATATATGTACAGAACTTAAAAAGTTATGGTTGCCGTTGCGCACTCGGCCGCAACCTATTCACAGCCAGGTTTAAACAGGTCATACTTTGTTACTTTTATACGTTCATGACGTATGTTCATCATTCATCATAACATTTATGCCTTATAATGTTATGCGTAATAATCATTATGCTGAATTTAGTTATATGCCAATATAAATTAGGACAATGTATTTTATGCTTATCATTAGAAACCTTTTTTTTACGTGGGGTATAGCTTTGGCGCATTCCCCTCCGTGGGGGCGAGCGGAGGGGCTATGTCGGGCTCACCGGGGTAAAAGAGATGGTAATGATGATAAGAATGGACCTCCCGGTAATACCGACTAAACCTACCACGGTGTTCCTCGACAAAACCGCAATCGGCAGGGCCGCGCGAATCATTTTCACATGCAGTCGCGACTCCGCCGAGGTTTCGGCCCACCGTATAAACGGCAGGCCACTACACGATAAGACCTACCCTCTGGTCACCACTACTTTTAGAATCCCTACTGTCCCTCCCCTAGAGGGGGGAACGGACACGAACACGCACGCCACCTCTCGGACCTGGTGCTGATCGGATGACAGGCAGGCCCAGGAAGTCCGCCACCCCCAGGTCAAACCTCAGGGTGGCTGGAGGTCATCGTCCTCCGGCGCCCGGTTCTGCGGTTGGAGAGAGGGTTTGAGCGCTCCCTCTCCCACTCCGCTGCCTCCTTGACGGAAATTACTTCCTCACAGAAGGAGGCGACGACGTTCCACGATCTCTCACTCCGGACCATGGACCACGGCCGGGAGCGAGAGGGCAACCACTGCCGCGATCAACTCACGGCGCTGCGATGCTCAAGCGGGTCAGTCCGCCAAAGTGTGCAGCGCCGAGTCCTCAACAACGTCGTGGCTGTCGCCGCAGTGGTGACAACCGGGCGTCTCTTGACAGCCTATGCGACACAGGAACTGGCCAAAGGAACCGTGGCTAGTCATTACCTGTGTCAGCCGGAAGGTGAGGACGCCATGCCGTCTCTCCAGCCACTCCTCAAAAACAGGTCTTACCGCCACGATTGTGGCATGCCCGATCATTAGTAAACATAAGCTAACCTTTATGTCTGTCTCAACTCTCATATTGCTTCGAAAATGGGTAAAATTGTAGCTGCAACACGAGTAGCGCTATAAACAAGAAATATAATAAGTATAATAAGGTTTTATCTATACTTACACACAGAATACATCTTTAATTCATCTTTCACTAATTATAAAACAATTGTGTTAATTCAGTAATATATTATTTATGATATATATATATATATATATATATATATATATATATATATATATATATATATATATATATATATATATATATATATATATATATATATATATATATATATATTTACACACATACCTATATATTTTCGCACATACCAAGGAAATGAAATGAAATCAAGGAAATGTCCTAAAGATATTTCATCATTTAAAAGTTTTAACTGACAGCCTAGTACAAAGTTGTCTTTGTTAATTTGATCGGCCCTTCTTAACTTTTTTTCAATATTTATCGCTGTTTGATTACGTAACATTGTTAAAAGTTTAGTTATCGTTACGTAATTTTTATTTATATGCTTATTTAATCTAGAATGCCAGCTCTCACATACATTGTTGGTCCTGTGCCGTTGGCCTACTATATTCCATTCAGCGATATATTGTTTGGATTTTAACCAATTTCGAACCATGTATCTTTGAAATTGATTTATTTTATTTCAGTTTAATTAATCTGCTTCTGTTTTTATATAGTCCCATGCATTTTCAATTAATTCTAATGGAGTTAGTGCCAACACCGTACATAACCCAACAATTCTTTTTCCTAACTTGTTGTTTAGACCAATTGATTTCGATTTCCAAACTAGGTACTTTTAGGCCTTGTTGCTTCAAAGGATATACATGCTCTTTATAAATTTTTGGCATAGACTCGGCAGATGTACCCGCGACTTCTTTTAATTTATTCATCGAAAGCGCCATTTGATTATCTTCTGGTTTACAGCCACTCTTATGCGCGACTGTTTTTACAATCATTTCGCCCTAAAATGCGACAGAAATTATTGTAATTTCTTTTTACAATATAAATTTGAAACTGTACTTATTCAACTTATATTAATCCCCAAGCGTCTGTTTCACAATCACTAAGTAAAAATTAACTCATTGGCATTTTTCTACAGAATATACCACGGGGAGTGCTCTGAAGAGTTATTCCACCTTATCCCGCCCTCCCCTTTCCTATCCAGAACAACGCGTGCTGGGCTCAAATGCCATCCTTACACGGTAGAGTCGATTAGAACGCGTACCAACAAGTTGCTATGAGGCCACTGCTCTTAGACCACACGACTGCTTACCATCAGGTGGAGTGTGGTCATTTTGACGAGCAAAATTGAAAAAAAAAAAAGTCTATCTAAAGTTATGACATGACTTCATTGTACTATTTATTGAAACTCAATGCGGTGAATCTATGATATGGGACCCTAGTCTATACTACTAAACTGGGGCTCTGTTGAGTTGTACAACGGGTATCCTGATACCTATCTCAGGCACCAGTCTCTCACAAAATTTAATGAGATTAATGACGTTATCAGTTCCATGTTTCTTTAAATTGAAATTTTATAAGTTTGTAGAGAGAAAATAAATAAATAATTTATTATTATTTTATTATAAGTAAAAATGACAAGAGCAGGATGGTAAGCTCTCAAAGTCCCAAATAACTCTTGCTTAAAAATTGTGAAACAGGCCTGAATAAACATATTGACAGGCACTTACATTTATCGTGATAGACCCAGAGCATTTCGTATTATTGCGGCGATTCCGACAGTACCATATTTGAAAATTGTTTTATAAACTTTTTGTTTATAATATTGGTGATCTTTATATAGCAAAACTTCCCCACGCTTTCTCTTTATTATAGATATGTTATCCATTTTAAATTAAATAGCAAACAATAAGTGCAGCGGGCAACGCAGTGATAATAAATAATTTATTTCATATATTTTTGACAACAGTGACATGTATGTATGTCACCAGTATTAGAGAATACAAAGCACAACTCTTTGTACAAAATAAATACATAACTATTTTAAAAATAGCAATAATTAGGTTTAATAACTAAACAAATAATTAACATAATATATACACTAATTATTATTATAATAGTAAATAATAATAATAATTAATAATAATAAATAATAATAATTGACAATAATAATAATTTTAGCTATATTTAAATTATCGACAAAATGTGTTAAGTATTCCCAATTTTTCACAGCACTCATAATTCAGTGATAAATGGTGTGGAAATTTTAATAGTGTGACAATCAAGAAAAACTTACTGTTAGTCACACTGGTGTGACAATCTGGTGTGACCACGAGTCCGCAATGGCAGTATATGGTGTAGAAATTTTAATAGTGTGACAATCAAGAAAAAAAATCCTGTTAGTCACACTGGTGTGACAATCTGGTGTGACCACCATTGCGGACTCGTGGTCACACCGTGGTAAAATTTCCACACCATTTATCACTGAATTATGAGTGCTGTGAAAAATTGGGAATACTTAACACATTTTGTCGATTAATATAGTTATGTATTTATTTTGTACAAAGAGTTGTGCTTTGTATTCTCTAATACTGGTGACATACATACATGTCACTGTTGTCAAAAATATATGAAATAAATTATTTATTATCACTGCGTTGCCCGCTGCACTTATTGTTTGCTATTTAATTTAAAATGGATAACATATCTATAATAAAGAGAAAGCGTGGAGAAGTTTTGCTATATAAAGATCACCAATATTATAAACAAAAAGTTTATAAAACAATTTTCAAATATGGTACTGTCGGAATCGCCGCAATAATACGAAATGCTCTGGGTCTATCACGATAAATGTAAGTGCCTGTCAATATGTTTATTCAGGCCTGTTTCACAATTTTTAAGCAAGAGTTATTTGGGACTTTGAGAGCTTAGCATCCTGCTCTTGTCATTATTACTTATAATAAAATAATAATAAATAATTTATTTATTTTCTCTCTACAAACTTATAAAATTTCAATTTAAAGAAACATGGAACTGATAACGTCATTAATCTCATTAAATTTTGTGAGAGACTGGTGCCTGAGATAGGTATCAGGATACCCGTTGTACAACTCAACAGGGCCCCAGTTTAGTAGTATAGACTAGGGTCCCATATCATAGATTCACCGCATTGAGTTTCAATAAATAGTACAATGAAGTCATGTCATAACTTTACAGACTTTTTTTTTTTATTTTGCTCGTCAAAATGACCACACTCCACCTGATGGTAAGCAGTCGTGTGGTCTAAGAGCAGTGGCCTCATAGCAACTTGTTGGTACGCGTTCTAATCGACTCTACCGTGTAAGGATGGCATTTGAGCCCAGCACGCGTTGTTCTGGATAGGAAAGGGGAGGGCGGGATAAGGTGGAATAACTCTTCAGAGCACTCCCCGTGGTATATTCTGTAGAAAAATGCCAATGAGTTAATTTTTACTTAGTGATTGTGAAACAGACGCTTGGGGATTAATATAAGTTGAATAAGTACAGTTTCAAATTTATATTGTAAAAAGAAATTACAATAATTTCTGTCGCATTTTAGGGCGAAATGATTGTAAAAACAGTCGCGCATAAGAGTGGCTGTAAACCAGAAGATAATCAAATGGCGCTTTCGATGAATAAATTAAAAGAAGTCGCGGGTACATCTGCCGAGTCTATGCCAAAAATTTATAAAGAGCATGTATATCCTTTGAAGCAACAAGGCCTAAAAGTACCTAGTTTTGAGAGCGTGAAGTGCAGCCTATACAGTGCGCGAAAGCAAAAACTGCAAGTTAGCAAAACTGTTTTCAAACGGCTGAAGACGTACAAGTACCCGCTATATTTAAAGAATTTCTCGTTGCTGATTATCAATATGGTAGTACTAGATTATTGATATTTTGCGAAAATGACTCAAAGGTATTATTGAAAACCATAAAGGAATATTTTGTAGATGCGACGTTTAAGAGTTCTCCACAGCCATTTCCACAATTACTTTCCATACTTGGCGAGTACGTCCCAGACAACTGAAGTTATTCCGTTAATACACGTCCTTATGAGTGATAAAAAAGAGTCGTCGTATAAGTAGTGCTTTATTCGATATCCTTCATGCAACATTTCCAGACTGGCGTCCCACAATAGTACACGCAGATTTTGAAATTGCTGTAACAAACGCGTTAAAATATTTTTTCCCCAATATTTCCGTAAAAAAATGTTACTATCACTATTGTCAGAGTTTGTGGCGGAAATCGAAATCAATTGGTCTAAACAACAAGTTAGGAAAAAGAATTGTTGGGTTATGTACGGTGTTGGCACTAACTCCATTTGAATTAATTGAAAATGCATGGGACTATATAAAAACAGAAGCAGATTAATTAAACTGCAATAAAATAAATCAATTTCAAAGATACATGGTTCGAAATTGGTTAAAATCCAAACAATATATCGCTGAATGGAATATAGTAGGGCAACGGCACAGAACCAACAATGTATGTGAGAGCTGGCATTCTAGATTAAATAAGCATATAAATAAAAATTACGTAACGATAACTAAACTTTTAACAGTGTTACGTAATCAAACAGCGATAAATATTGAAAAAAAGTTAAGAAGGGCCGATCAAATTAACAAAGACAACTTTGTACTAGGCTGTCAGTTAAAACTTTTAAATGATGAAATATCTTTAGGACATTTCCTTGATTTCATTTCATTTCCTTGGTATGTGCGAAAATATATAGGTATGTGTGTAAATATATATATATATATATATATATATATATATATATATATCATAAATAATATATTACTGAATTAACACAATTGTTTTATAATTAGTGAAAGATGAATTAAAGATGTATTCTGTGTGTAAGTATAGATAAAACCTTATTATACTTATTATATTTCTTGTTTATAGCGCTACTCTTGTTGCAGCTACAATTTTACCCATTTTCGAAGCAATATGAGAGTTGAGACAGACATAAAGGTTAGCTTATGTTTACTAATGATCGGGCATGCCACAATCGTGGCGGTAAGACCTGTTTTGTTGTAAGAATTTGGAGAGGTTCAATGTTGAATTAAGTATACTAATTACATTCTAATAAATTTAATTAAAGTACTTCATAAATTTTAACAATAGGTATGATTAAAGATTACATTGATAAAGTCATAAGTCATAACAATAATATAATTATGTATTCCTAATTTTAAATATAGACTTTAAACAATTTCTACTTACTAATATAGCTAAAAGCTAATTTTCAAATTATAACTAGGATTTGTAAAGTATCTTGTCATTTATTGTCATCTTTTATTAATATAAACACTATTTAGAACCATAAAAATTTTATTTAGCTATTTATGTTTTGTCGATATTGTTAATGTGCCTTATAATAATTAAATAATATCTTTACTAAAAGCAATATAATCATTAAAACATTGTCTGGACGCCAGCATCCGAAGCTCTACTAAGGAAGTAAAGTTTAAACAGAGGTATTTTATCGGTATTAGCTTTTTATGTCAAAATAAAGTAAATAGGTAGGTAGGTACATGGTAGATCGAGAGTAAATTAACATCTAAATAATTGTTAATGTTAAAACATCTTTTTTTTAATGATTACTAATAATTTGGGGTAGGTACAAAATATAAGTTTTCTTGTCAACTCCTCCAGCTAAGCTAGTATGTTTGTGTTAGGTGTAGGTTCACGTTGGTAGCACAATGAGTGGGATTCGAACTCGCGAGCTCTCGATCACAAGTCCAATGCCTTATTCATTAGGCTAACGCCGCTTGTCAATCAAAAAGCTTATTCAAAAACATTCTAAACGCTGCTATAATTAGTAACACTACTTCCAGAATAAAGAAAACATTTAAAGCTATTGTAGAATACTTTAGCATTAAAAGTTTATTAAAATTTTTAACCCTTTAAGCAGTGCCCTACTACAGTGCGAAAACAGCGCTTCAAGCAGTAAGTTCCATAGGACGCCTGAGTGTATTGTAGTGATAACTGAGGCGCTCCCCGGTGTCTTGAAAAATAAATACCTACATATTTTTAATTCTAATGGTTGCCAATCTTAACCTTTCCGTGGCTGATGCAGTTAATACTTCAAACAAAGCAGTTTTATTACACGTTCTTTAGCGCTTGTTTGTGTTTCTTTGCCAATTTTCTAGATGACATCTCTAAATAATACAGGCACACAGGCGGCCTGCAACAGACCTTAAATGCAGCAGAGCGCCACTCAGGTGGGTGTCTAATGGTGTCGAGGCTGCACCAGTATTGCCACCATCGTGCATCGGTTTGCGAAAGTGGAATTAGAACGTGGTTTCCTATAGTTTTGCCCTTGAAAATTACATTGATCTCCATGAGCCGAGATCTAGCGGCCTTTCTTTAGCCGGTCCACCAAAACAAGCCAAAAGAAAAATTAAGAGCCCTGCGGGCAGTGCAGGCACACTTGGAATTTCATCTCGTATAGCCAAACCAAAGACAGTTCCATGACCGACTGAGAGGCATTTGGGACCGCAGTGTCGCCACTTACTTCAACTTGGTACAAGCTACCCTGCGATTTGTCTACTTTTCCACAACTTTTTTGTTTAAATTTTTTTATCACAAGCTGCAGGTGATTCTCCAAGATGCTTATTATTATCATGTTTCAGGGAGCTTATCTAACATTCTGGGTTCAAAAAACACCCGGCGCTTTAGGAATCTTGCATGAAGTCCGCCAAAAGTTTTAATCTAAAGTAAGATGGGACGACTACCCAGGCACTGGCCTTGACAGGTGTGGGACTATCGTTGAATATGAAACTTAATAAATCTATGCTACGGCGTTGAGTTCGTTAAAATAACAATTTCGGATACAAAAGGCACTTAGCTAGGATACTGTCTTAGTACATAATGGGAATGGCAGACAGTGGCTCGCCAACACACTAGAGAGACCTTCTGAATAGCCGCTACCGCAGCAAAGGGCAACACCGATACAAACGCCAAGGAGTGTCGATTTCAGTTTTGGCTTAGGGTTTATTGAAAACGGAGACCAGGAGCGGATTTCTCCGCAATTACAACCTAAAAAATGAAACTTCGACCGCCGAGTATAAAATAGCTCTGGTTACATAGTTCTAGAGAGCCTATACACTGGCCGATATTTTGGGACTACCTACAGTATCGTCAATTATAACGTTTAACATGCCACTTTTTTATATAGGTACTGAGATACTTTTTGTTGTTGTTTTATTCCACGAGGTGGAGATGATGTTTAAAAAGTTGATATAGGTACTGTAATCCCTTGATATTGTGTAGTCTCGTGTTAGGGTAAGTAACGAGTTTCCCATAGGAGACACGTGGGATTCATATCATTTTGATACCTATTGCTACTATTAGGAGCCTGTAGCCATGCTGCACGTTCCAGGCTTGGACGTACAAGTGGCATACATTAGTACCATACATTAGGTCCATCCTATAATTTGCGTCGAGGCGGCACGTCTTTTTACCCATCTTAATAAAGTAAGATTAAAATATAAGTAAATGTAAATTCATAAATCTGCTGTTAATGACACTATAAATCCAGGATAAAGATGTAGCTATAATAATTAACCCTTTACGCCTAAATAAAATAGGACTTAAATATCACAGTCAACTCAAAAATCTCTCATTAATAACACTTGCTATATCTAATACTATATTATTTGTACGTAGGATGTTACCTATCACTAAAAGAAAGCTAAACTATCTACATACATATATCACTAAAAGAAAGCTAAACTATCTACATATATCACTAAAAGAAAGCTAAGCTATCTACATAATAATATATCACTAAAATAAATCTAAACTAATTCTGAGCATTATAATTATGCTAAGTTTTATGCCATGCCATACGAGCGAAGCTTTGGACAAAACCTTTAAAATAAATTCAGTTTAAAATATCAAAGAAAATGTATGAGCTGCTATTTATTATAAACCCTTTAAATGGAAATTAAGGGGGGTTTATAATAGCAAAAAATTAATGCTAGCACTATCCATTTATATTCACAATAAAATAAATTCTATATTATTATGCTAATTATAATTTTCTTGTAATATAGGTACCTAGGAAATTATTTATGAATCATTTTTAGAAGCATTATATCAGGGCTTCTAAAGTTACAATGTTGTTCTTCTTCAGGAATCTTTTCCACACTAAAATGTTTATTTAGTTTAGTAAGAAATAACTCTAAGCTTTCTTTTTGGTTTTGTCGTATTTCTTGAGTTAAATATATAACTGGCTTCGTTGCGTATTCTAAACTTATTCTGTTTAAAGTAGATAATAGTGGGTTGATGGCCTGAAATAAAATGTGTATAACTGCATATACATAGGTTTCACAAATTGTTAAATAATACTGATAATAATAAACGGCTGTGTCATATTACATCTGCATTGGAAATTCCATCAGCTACAAGAACCATGTCAAACTCTCCAATAGGAGCAAGGCGGTCTCCCCAATTTAAAATATCAGCAGTTGCATATCCGCCCATACTGCTAATAGCTGCCCGATTTTCCAAAATGTTTGATTGCAACAACGGCAAAGTTTCAGGCAAATCTGTTAGGGTCACCTGAGCACTAAAAACAAAATTCGGTATTATTTTTTTCTTATTATACCTACGCCTTCGCCTACCTTACCCCGCGCCATTTAATTTTCTATAAGTACCGCACGCACGGTTCCATATTCTTCCCCACCAACTTAATCTCTAGATACTCTCTAATGAAAAGGCAAAGAGAACTGGTTCTGAGCAAAGGTTATATGAAAAGCTTCTTTTCTACAAAAAATAATGGGTAAATTTATGAAGATGCTTGGATTGAAGTTAAATTTATTTTAAGGAACACAATGTTTAAATATTTTAAAAACTATTTAATTTTACCCTCTCCTCAATGTTTTGTTTGCTTTTCAGCAGCAATGGTCATGGGAGACTTAAGGCGGTGGTTGTCTCAACGGCTTAAAGCATACTTATTTCAAAATAACCGAAGATCCTTATCCTTACTCCTTACTAATATTATAAATTCGAAAGTAACTCTGTCTGTCTGTCTGTTACCTTTTCACAGCTAAACCACTCAACCGATTTAGATGAAATTTGGTACAGATATAGTTTAAAACCTGGGGAAAGACATAGGCTACTTTTTATTGATGTAGGTACCACGCGGGCGGAGCCGCGCGCAAAAGCTAGTAATAAATATGTGTTTTGGTGTTCCAATTTTGCTATTTTGCATAAATTATTGGATCGCAAGCTTTTGGTGATTGGAATATACTACCAGCTTAGGATCCAATGATTCATGTAGGTAATCAGATCCAAAAAGATTTAGAATATCCTCTCCCTTCTCCTTTTTTCTTAGAATATACATAAGCATAATTGTATATTTAAAAGGAGTTTTTGTCACCATTCACCTATTATTCATCACATCATCAGCATTGAATATGATTAAATTCTAAAATATTCCTAGTTATGAATATATTGCTAAAATTTATAATATTAAGTATATACTTATAATACACAAATTTAATACTAAATTAATGAAAGTAATTTAAAAAAATATATTTTACATTTCTGGCACTGCAATTTTAGATAACAAGTAATTGTTAACATTGTTTTTCTAAACACATTGAACGCCATGCCGGTCATAAATGACCGCGAACAATACATTTTCTATTGTATCTGCTACATGGTAGTCAATGTGTTAAATAGGTAATTTTTGATCTTATAGTTTCTAAGGCTGTATTGGGGGACCTCTTCAGAAAACAAACAGTAGAATGGTGTTATGATTGGAGATACGAGATTATTATTCATTAACCATATTGCACATTATTTTTCCTTTTTTCATCATCAACCCTCAGGAACTCTGTTGACTATGCTAATACATCTTAGTATGGCAAGTTATCTTAGTTGGACTGCAAATGAATATGTCAGAAACAAACTTAGTTGATAACAAGTTCATACATAAGGAAGGGGAATATGTTAATGAGTATCACTATTGCATCTAATAGTTTCTTGCCAGACAAGACAAAAAAGTGTGGTATGCACTAAAAATTCCTAGAAGAGCTATTGGGCTGTGGAAAATCTTATGAAGGGTAAACTTTCTATGTCCCATACAAGAAGGCTCATAGATGTGTGCATTTATTCTATTTTCACATATGGTTCTCAAACATGGTTATTGATAAAACAAGAGCGGACCATGCTGGAAAATTACTAGAGAGCTACAGAATGTAGTATTCTTGGTATCCAACTTATAGACTAGTTTGCCTTGTTAGGAACAATGGATTGGTGTTCCTAACAAGGCAAACAGGTTTTTCAAGTGACAAGTGATGTTTGTGATGACGAACTGTAAACTGAAAAGCTGTAAAGCTAAAACAGAGAGGCTGGACATATCTTTTGTATATCGAGCAATCAATGGCCCAAACTAACAACAAATTGCCTAAACTTACAGGCCTCACTACGGCAAGCAACATTGCAGCAGTTCTAGATGGAGGCAATGGGTTGAGGTGGCCTTTAATGAATTTAGTCCTTAGCAGCTAGATAGATAGGGTGGGGAGGCCTTTACTTTGCTGGTGGGACTTTATGGGATAATACTAAAAATTAATTAATAAAACAGGTTCAGGGCGAACTTATTATATCAATTAAGTACAAACTATAAAGCCCCATTGATTGATCATTGTTTATATTTACTAAATGCTGACAAATCTATTCCAGTGATTAGAACCCTTAATAAAATAATATGATGTAAAGCAATTTGAAGTAGGTATTATAGACTCATGTACTTATAACAAACCCCAAGATAGCTGCAGTCAAGCCAACAAGTCCTACACCTGCGCCCAATTCCAACACTTTAACTCCGCTAAGAAAATCAGACTTGCGTTCACACATTAGTTCAAGATATTTGGCCAGGACTAAAGACGCATCCCAGACAATTAAATTCACATCACTATCTACTCTTTGGTTTATTTTTAATGTTTTCAAACATACTTCAATGTCAATTACTCTAGGAAAAGGACTACATAATAATAATTGAGAACTTGACGAAATTGATGATTTATTGGTGAAACGTACATAAGACATTTTATATTGATTTTATGTACTATAAGTTAGTTTTTTTCAGAAAATAGTTTAATTCACAATAATTATTATTATAATAAATAAATTTGTTTACTTCAAAACACCCAACGATAACTTCAGCGATTGTCAGTTTTGTTTTTACTTTTTACGGTTATTATGTTTTGACTAGGGGTGCACGATATGTATCGATATTTCATAAAATATCGATATTTATGTACGCGATATATCGCTTCAACCCGATATTATCGAATCACCTAGTATCGATATGTACAATCGATATATTTCATCCGATATACTAATATCGTGAGAAATTTAAAGCATATTGCATTTCTTTTTTATACTGATTCCTTTATTTATGTTTGTGGTAGTAAGCATTTTTTAATATGTATTTGTGATACCGGGTGTATAATCTATGGTTAATACTTTTTGTCTGTGGTCGCACGCTTCGTTATCAGTACAAATTATGAATACCCTATAAATAAAAGTCTGTTTTGTTTAAATAAATTAAAAACAATTAGTGTTTATGTGTATAATGAGAATAAAGTTAGTGTGTATAACGATATAATAATTTCTTTATTGATACCAAATAGATGACAATACATACATACATACAACTATAATACCTACAATACAATAACTGTATGTATACAATAATCAATGAACCCTAACGTCTAAACTAGGCCGAGCCTGTGTCTTAGACGTTAGTTTCGTTCCGTAAATTATACATTTAACATATACGTGTACTACTAATATTAAAACTAAAGGTATATAATAAAAAGGAGGGTAAACTATATAATATAAACTAAAGTAGGTAGGTAACATATATATTATTTTGAAGTTAGAAATGGAATCATTAGTGTCGTACCTACAACAACATTGATGAAATAAAATTACTGTGTATGTGAACTAAGGCAATTTTTTAATTTTATTCGTTTTAAATTTTTACTTGTGTTTTATGATTTCATAGTGGGTAAGTATGTTTGCGTAATTTAGGTAGGTAAAGTACGTTTATGTGATTAAATATGTATATATATATATATATATATATATATATATATATTATATATATATATATATATATATTATATGAATATTAATGAATATTAAATTAAGTAATTAGTGAGTGAGCTTTAATTATTTATTTGACAATTTTAAATAAATTTTCTACTTCTTCATAGTTTTTTGATTTTAGCCAGGTTATTAAAACTTTCTTACACACGTGTTGATTTAATTGATAGATTTTTAAGATTTTATTTATGTTAAAGCATTGGTCTAAGGTAACACTGAAATTAATTTTTCAATAAATGTTGTTTTGTATGAGACAGTAGGACATACCCTGTTTATACGTCTAGAGGTCATACTATTAACAAATTTAACTTTTTGATGTTGTGACATAATGCTGTTCCTGATAAATAACTGCCTAACCGTTAGGACGTCACATTGTGAGTACAGTTCAAAAGTAGGATGCCGAAAGTGTTTAAATTGCATAACCTTCAGTAAAGCTCGTTATGCACGCTCCAAATTTATGAGGTGAGATTTCCGGGCTCCGCCCCATGCAGTAATACAGTATACAATTTTAAGGAGAGTATTATCGGCTACGTGCCTTAGATTTTTAAAAACATAAATCAACTTTCTTGTTCTTGCAGCTAATAAATTAATATATGGACACCATGTTAGCTTTTCATCAAGGATTATACCAAGATATTTTATACTTTTTACTTGCTCTAGATAATTGCAATCGCAGATGTGATGATAGTTTATGTTTTGACAATAATGAATTTATAATTTTATGTTTTGTGCTGTCTTAAGTGAATTTACCGTGTTACCAAAAATGATAAATTTTGTTTTACAAATATTAAGTGTAAGTAAATTTTGACTGAGCCAGTTTGCTATAGTTTTAAGACCTAATTCAGTGTAATGTTTTACTTCATCCCATGTAGACGCAATAAATATTAGTGCCGTATCATCAGCAAACGTGAATATTTGACAGTTTTGTATCTTGAGTGTACACAGGCTGTTTATATAAATGAGAAAAAGAGTTGGGCCTAGAACACTCCCTTGCGGTAAACCAATTGTTAATGAAGCATCAGAACTGAAAAGACCATCTATTGTTACCCGCTGTTTTCGGTTTTTTAGGTAGTCTTCAAATATATTCAGTGCTATTCCCCTTATACCTATTTTATTCATTTTCCAAAGTAGGATAGGAACAGAGACCGTGTCAAACGCTTTAGCCAAATCTAGGAATACTCCAATGCATTTACTTTTGCTGTCGATATGAGTAGCTACTAAGTTAGTAAGTTCAGTGACTGCCTGTTCCGTTGATCTACCTACTCTGAATCCAAATTGATTTTGCGATAATAGTTTATTGTTTTCCAAGTACGAGAGTAATCGTTTATTCAAAAAATTTTCTAAAATTTTAGACAGCACAGGCAGTACTGATATAGGTCGATAATTGTTGACACAGTCTCTGGTCCCCGCTTTATGGATGGGATGCACGACAGATGTCTTAAAGACATTTGGAAACACACCTGTTTGTATAGAGAGGTTTACAATACGAGTCATTAAGGGAACGATAATATGTTTTAACATTTTAATTAACTTTGTTGAAATACCATCCCAACCAACTGCTGAAGCAGATTTCAAGTTTGCGATGACAGACTCCACTTCTTGTTCAGTTGTTTCTAACAGACACATAGAATTTACAGGTGGAATGGACGAGTCATCTATTTGGCTAGTACACGGAATGACACTGTTTGCTAAGTCTTTTGCTATATTAGTAAAATAAAAATTAATTTCCTTTAGTGATAATTTTGGCGAATTTTTTATATTAAGGAGATCTAGTGGGGGTGGCTTTGTGGTATCTTTGTTAATGACGTTATTAATTATTTTCCATTTAGTTTTTGGGTTATTGGCATTTTTATTCAGTTCGTTTGTATAGTAATTCCGTTTTAGACGTTTTAATAAGTCGTTGCAGAAGTTCTTGTATCTTTTGTATGTCAAAGCAAGGATATAGTTATTAGGTTCATTTTTAGTTTTTCTGTGCATACGATCACGATTTTTAATACATCGAATAAGTCCAGGTGTGATCCATGACTTAATACAGTGTAATCTTCTAGGTATTATTAATTTAAGGGTATTTTTTGTAAAAGATGTTAGGAGAATGTTAAGTAACTGTTCAGCCGACCAATTTGCATCTATTGATTTCATAATATGATCAAAATTGTATGAATTTAGCTCGGTAAGGATGGCTTTGTAGTTTAATCTGCTGACAGTCGTTTGTTTCAAGGGTTTATTTGTATGTCCTAAAGTAATATATATTCAATTGTATAGAAGAGGCAAGCTGTGACAGTTCTTGCAAGGCCTTGAGAAAAATATTGGGATTTATCTATCTATATATATAAAACTCTTCCGTTACTGAGTGACTGACAGACAACGCACAGCCGAAACTATTGGGCGCAAGAAGCTGAAATTTGACATGTATGTTCCTTGGGTACTGTAGCGGTGCACTAAGAAGGGATTTCGCGGAATTCCCACGGGATTGGGCAGAAATGGATAAATAAAAAAACATGTGCGGGTGAAGCTGCGGGCATCCTCTAGTAAATAAATAAAGTAGATTTGTTCCTTCATCCTACCTGTTTTATTACTCATATTAACCTTATCCCTATCTAATATTCAATATTATAGACTAGTTAAATACTTACTTACGAATATATCGAAAATATCGATATATTTGTACGATATATCACAAAGTATCGATACAACACTACAATATATTATATCGAATAAATTATCGTTTTTGTTTTTACATGAACATCCCTAGTTTTGACAGAAAATCAATGCATAAAATATATGCGCAAATTAGTGATGTTCCAGATATCCGTATCCGCGGATATCCGCGGGAGGAAAAAGATCCGTATCCCTTACATTTTTACGGATCTTTTACTTTATTAATTTTTAATACATATATTCAATTCTATATGTAGATGATTAGGTAGCAATAAAATACTATTACATTTCAATCAAACTATTTTTTATTTCTAAAAATAAAATATTTGGCATCAACATTAATTATTGTAGTGAGTTAACAAAAGATACAATACTGCACACGAACATAACTAAATCAACTATCTAATATCTATATATTAATACGTGAAACAAAAAGTTTGTACCCCTTTCTACAAAAATTGCGCAGATGGAGGAGTATGAAATTAGGCACAGTTAAAGTTTATATGGAGAAGAAGGGGCGAATCAATAAATATAAATATTATGTACATTAAATTAATGAGAAAACACTACACGCACACAACCATGCATTTGACACAAGCAGTCGAATCGCGTTCGTTTCGTAGTATTTCGTCATTGTTCGGTTGACTTCGTAGAATGCTTCGTAACTATAGTTAAATACATAATTGTATGTGGAATGTGTGGAGTACGTGACTAAATGAAATGTGATTATAAGGGTATTAGTTATAGACAATAAAACCTTAATAACGATCAAATATAAAATTTTAATAAATTATGGACGAATTTCGACCACTTCGCAACCACTAGTAAGTTTAAACACTTACTATAGTATAGGAAGTTATTATAAAATATTAATTAAAATATCTTTATAATGAGATCAATTGAGTTTAAATCTTTGTAACATTTATTATAGAAAGTTATAAGATCATTTTTATAACAAAACTTAAATCTTAAGGTCACGGGCACCGATACCGATTGAGTAAGAAAGTTAAGATCCGCATCCGTATCCGTATCAGTATCCGCGGATCTACATTTTTAATTATCCGGTACATCACTAGCGCAAATGCAAGATAGAGGACTCAAAATCCGTTGACTAAGTTGATCTTAGAAAACGTGGTGTCGGCTAGTGTCGCGCATTGCGGTGAAATAAACGCAATGGGTAAAGTCGTCGTTGGCCTCCCGCTGCAAATTTGCGGTGAATCTACCGCACATATTTTTGTATCGCATAGAGATCTCAAGAAGTGCCGCGCAGTGTAGTGGAAAAAACGCACTGAGACACTCAGTCAGTTGCTGTTGGGACGCGACACAGATATGTACCTGACGTTTCTCCGGTGACGGCGAAAAACTTTTTTGGATACGCACCTAGATCGTTATATCTTACGAAAAAAAAAAACCCAATACCGTTTTAGTGCCCTTTTTTACGCAATAATAAATATATACAGATAGCAACTCTTGTATCGTAGTCCATAACGATAAAGTGTATGCACAGCTGTAGTTCGAATGAACGAAACGTGCGTTTTTTTCTCTGCAGTGCGCGGCCTCGTGAATGCGTTTATTCTACCGCACGGTAGAATAAACGCACCGCGTTCCATCGCAAGGCATGCGCACTAGGCCTAAGACTTAATATTATTAACAAACTTCAAAAAAGGGGGAGGTTCTCATTTCGACTGTATGTTTTTTTTTGTATGTATGTTACGCGATTATTCCGCCAATTATGAATCGATTTTGATGATTCATTTTTTTTTAATAGATCATACTTAAGAAGTGGTCCCATATAAATTTTATTGAAATTGATTAACCACTTTTTGAGTAAATCAACAAAAAACATAATATATACCCAGATCTACTTTCTTCCAAACGGCGCTGTTATTTGAGCACCGCATTTAATAGGCCTACCCGTATTTTATATAAGGTTCGATAAACATTAAAATACAACTACTTCATACTAAAAATTTAAAAATAAATTAATTAACAAAAATGCAAATACCGACTTCAAAACTATTTTTTACTTTTTAGTTTAAGTTGGTACTTATAGGTATTGTATAGGATTGAAGTCGGAATTTGGTGTTCTTTTTTAATTATTTTATTTTATTTAAGACTTTGTACCGAAAGAAGACTAAAATATGGCATTTAATTAAAACTATTCACGAACGCTAATTGATATTTGATTTTGTTTGTCAAATTGTGTAACAAATAGTTACGTAAAAATAAGATACATCATTTGATAAAAATAGGAAAGCTTTCAAAGGACCACGGGCGGAATCGTCCCCACCCATCAACAAATATGAAATATAGCTTAATTGAGAAATCTTGGCAAGATGATATTTTTTTACCATGGGGACGTTGCCCAAACGCATAGCGTTCTCATAGTAAGTATCTAACGTTTATATAAATATTTACGTACTAGCTCCGCCCCGCGGTTTCACCTACGTAAGTCCCGTTGCCGTAGGAATATCGGGATAAAAAGTAACCTATGTGTGAATCCAAGTCTTCAGCTATCTACATACCAAGTTTCATCGCAATCGATTCAGTAGATTTTATGTGAATAAATAACAAACAACCATACATCCAAAAAATGCATAAGTGGTTACAAAATACCCCACCCGGGGGGTGATATTTTGTAACCCACGCTCCTGCACTCGCGACGTTATGGGCAGGCAAGTAGTCGCCCGAACCTTAGTATATATTTTCTATAGTATAACTACCAGTTGAAAATAAATTTCATATGTTTTGTGTAATTACTAAATCATATTTTGTACTGTAATATAACCGTAAAGGTAAAATAACTTACAAGTGTAAAATGAAAATATACGTTACAAATTATTTTGTATTGATATTATCCCACTGATTTATGTAAAAAACAAGATTTTAATCAAATAGTGGGTACTTTAGGAACACATCGGTATCACTTTCATTTGTGTTGGTAGGTGGAGACGAAGCTCATACATTTTTGCCCATGGTCCTTTGATTATTAAAATAATTCTAAGCTTTTCTTATGACTATAAATATAAATTTAAATTAGATGTATAATAAATAAAGGATTCATTCTGATTAAAGGATATTTTATTTATAAGTCCTTAGTTTTGTTCTATTAATCATTCTATAGTATAATGTATATTATCTTAACTACTTGATCTATAAGTATATTATGTTTTATTGCACAGACTCATTACCAGGCATGTAGTGTCATTTCCAGAAACTATATTATCATTTCCATGCTACTGTCGTCATTCCCATCACTGCCATAAATCTTCGATAATGGATATCTTTTGAAGAAAATACCTTACAGCTGTGCCTTTTACATATATTACCTTTTTTCGTTTTTCTTTACCCTTATAACGAGTTCAAAGTATTCTTGACAACGTCTAATAAATCGATGAACGCCGGCTGCACGCACGAAAAAGGATGACTCATTGTCCCGTTACGCTCATTGTCCCGTTACGCTCATTGTCCCGTTACGCTCATTGTAACGTTACGATCGGAGCGAGAGCGCTACACGAGCGAGCGAAAGGCGCGATCGGCTTGTATGACGTTGTCACGTTAAACTATCGTCCGTAAACCGACTTTAAAGACAACCAATTTTTTTTGTTTCTTGTAAAAGTAGACGTAGGTAAAATAAAGTATTTCGACGTACTTTATTGCCTTCATAAAGTATAAAGTACGTTTATCAGAAATAACGTACAATTCGTTATTATAAAGTATGGTTGGCAACCCTATTTACGTTCTTCGTATCTTTCGTGTCTTTATTACAGTTACAATTATAGATGCGGGCCGACTCAGTAACTCGGAAGTTACATCACGGGCTATCCTACACACTGGGTAACATTCATGAACTCGGATATCACGTGTTACCCGACTTGTCATCCAACCCGAGTTCCGAAGGAACCTACACCGTACACGCAGGCCGGACCTGTACCCTGAGATACAGATTTTTATATTCATCATAAATCAAGCATTTTCTTGCGATACATCGAACCCGTATATTACATTTTACTGTACTAAAGAAATTTACAAAAAATTGGTTGTCTGTAAAGTTGGTTTACGGACGATAGTTTAACGTGACAACGTCATATTGACAAAATTTCATTCCCGTAACGTTACAATGAGCGTAACGGGACAATGAGCGTAACGAGACAATGAACGTAACGGGACAATGAGTCATCCTTTTTTGTGCGTGCAGCAGGCGTTCATCGATTTATTAGACGTTGTGACGTCAAAAATATTTCCATGGACATATTTTTGACGTCACAACGTCGCGCTCCATGGGCGCGCAATCGTGGACGTTACGTTCGCGCGGCCAACTTTAAACCCTTATAACTTCTTTATTTCTACTTTGACAATTTTTTTGTTTGTTCCCTTCGATTTTGACAAATTTCGACGATTTTTCTGGCAAAGTTGTTTTCTGTTTGTATAACTTGGCGGAGCAATCGTAACGCACACCGAAAATGCGGGGATTTTGACATCTTCGTCGATGTACTTCTCGGAGAATACCTAATATTTATTTTAAGATTACTTATGGATTACGAACGACTCAATACTCTTGAAGCACCAAATTTAAATTACAGCATCTTTATTCTTTCGCCAATCATAAAATTGTTTTGTGTGTCTTATAATGTTTTTAGTGCTTTTACATTTATTTCTACAGACATCGTGTTTATTCCAAATTAATAAATAAGTTACTTTGGCGGCACCTAATGGCTACTGTGAATAATGTTCTCAAACATAAAAATTATGATGTTTTTGTTGCTGCCGTTTTCAAACACATCGGTCAAACTTAAAATAAGGGTGCTTAAAAATTTTAATACAGAAAACCGCGTTCGGCTAAATACAGATACACTAGTATCTTTAATGAGAGCAAGAGAGGGGAATAGACAAGGGCTGTGTCAAGTTTAACGCTTCGAGCAAAATGTTTGCAACAAATATATATGGGAAAACTATAACGGTACAAAACAAAAAAATGTTAAAAATAGTTGAAACTTGTTTTTTGCTTAAAGTAACATTGTGGGGAATTGGAAATAATTTTTGTCCCCAGTATGGGGAATTTTATTCGCATTTTTGGGGAATCCCATACATTGGCATTGGCAACCCTGTCGATGACAGTTGTTTGACTTGATCTGATAATTCAATACCTACAGTTATACAGCTAAAGGCTAAACAGTAAATTTGCTTCAAAAGAGTATATAGGTATATAATTATATATATACTACGTAAACTTGTTTCTGTCAAAAAATACAAAGATGTTTTTCTCAAACTGTTTGAATTATTCAGTCTAACAAGTAACATCAAAGAGAATAATCAGGTTTATAAAAAATATTTTCAAATTAAATGGTAAACGTAAGGAGCAAAATGAGCGACGAGAAAAAAAATAATACTAGACAAATAGTATCTTCTGTTGGAAACTCCTGGATAGTGACCCAGTCCAAATCTCATCCAGGATATGTCTACTATTTCAATACTACTACCGGGGAAGCTGTATGGAACCTAGGTGATGCGGAGGTAAGATGTTATTTTTAACTACTAAAATAGTAACTTTACGCACCATTGGAACTTAGTTGTTTATGTATCTTAACTACAAAATTATAAATGCGAATGTGAGTCTGTTTATTTATTATATTACGCTTTCATGCTAATTACTTTACCGATTATCATAAAATTTCGCAAACACGTTGCCAGGGGTACAGACAAGAACATAGAGTTCTATTCCTCCAGAAAACAAGTCGTGTGCCCGACCGTGCGAAGCTGCCGGCAAAAGCTAGTGTAATGTAAATAAACCATGTTGTAATTTGGTAAAAGTTTAGAAACGTGCCTATTCGATAGGGGGTAACGGTGGCGGTGAGTGGGTGGGGAGGGGGAAGGGTAACTAATCCCCGCCTCCCCCTCCCGCCGGAGCCCTATAATTACCGAGAAAAATGGACTTTTATTTTTAAAATTTTATTAAGTCATATATTGATAAATAACTCAAAAATCTATGATAAGTCTATATTATACAATATCTTGAGAATGCATCTTCTCCGGCACTGCAGGATGTGCAGCCTCTTCGCCCTAGCGTAACAAAGCACTGGCCCATGCGCTCACCTAAGGCTCGCTTGTGCCTATGCTTTATTACTGCGGGCGGAGGCTGCACCCCTTCCGTGCCTCCGGGCTCTAAAAACACTCTAGTGGTAAGGCAAAAAGTACCATGTGAAGTCGGGGTAAACTAATTTGGGTCTGTCACAGTTTTTAATATTTACCTTTATTGTATTTCCTTTTTCAGAATTTAGAGGCTCATTTTTATTTTACAAAAATGTCAATTATTTTTTATTATTTCTCTTAATCACTTTCACCGAAATATTAAATAAAAATATGACTTTGGAATAAGTATCTATAATAATAACTTTAATTTATAATAATTTTGACACTGAATTGCATCCTTCTACTTCCCTAAGTAGAAAGGAACGTAATTCTGTGTAAATGACTTATTCATTACCTCAAAAAACGCAATATGAATTTCTTATTTTTTTTAAAAATGAGTGGTCTCCGGCAAGAAAAAATTACTGCTTGTGGCTCAGAAAACTCTCTAGTATCACGTACTACCCTTAGATTCTGCCAAAGGAACGTAATTATGTGTAACTGACTTATTCATAACCTCAAAAAACGCAATATGAATATCTTATTTTTTTTTAAATGAGTGGTCTCCGGCTAGAAAAAATTACTGCTTGTGGCTCAGAAAACTCTCTAGTATCACGTACTACTCTTAGATTCTGCCCAACGAATAGGCACGTTTCTAAACCCAATCCATATTTGTAATTAATTGTCAGCTTCTATAGCATAATTGAGAAGTAGGTGTTCTGTAATAATAATAATAATAATATTCTATCACATATACACAACACCATCTAGCTCAAACTAAGCAGAGCTTCTACTATGGGTACTAGACAATGAATAAACATACATACTTAATTATATACTATTTTCTTCTGTAAATACATACATATTATACATAGAAACACCCAGACCAAGACTAACATCCATGTTCATGTACACAAATGTTTGACTTGTGCAGGAATTGAACCCGCAACCTCATGCATGACAGTCGGTTACACTAACCACTATGCCATCGTGGCCTATCAATGTAATGTAACATGCTTGTAAATAATGTGACTTTATGGTATATATCACAACCCTAATATGCTGGCTTGGTACTACTGTAGCTGCACATTGCACAGCTTTGAAGTACTGTGCGTCTTATATGAGGAGTATAGTTTCAAAACCTGCCAAAACAATATCAGAACAAAAATAATGTTTTGATTGAATATGAAGCTCCTTCGTTGCTCCTATCGCATAGCACTTATAGTTTCCAACAAAACCCACTAAATTCTATTAAATCAGCTCAAAAAAGTTGCAGTGTGTTTGTTGCAGTCCATTTATATTATGTCTTAAATGGTTTTTTGAGATTTACCATTATTCGGTGAAAAGTATTTTAGAGGATTTTGAAACTAAACTACTCATATATGTATGTATATTTGTAATAATATGCATAGCAGTTATTTAGCAATAACTAAATGCTCATAACTAATAGACTTTACCACTTTGGGGTGCAATATAAGCTCTATAGGATGAATAGTGTAGCAAAGCAAGCTCTTTTATGGTTAATAGAGTTTACAGAAAATACTTCCGCGTCGGATAAATTTTAATGTAATTGAAGTAAATATAAACAAAAATATGTTTTGACTTCATTTACTGTTAAAAATATACTTATTATTAGGCTTGCCTTACTCTGAAACCCTAGCACGCTACTGACAGCAATGGCAATTTATTATCCAGCATTATTGCATTCTTTCTTTTTTTGCAATTCAGCTTTGGCTTTATAGTTTGTAGAGTTCCTCAAGTCAGGTAACATGTCTCTGGTTAGCTAGGTGTTGATTCAGTGGAAGGTCATGCTTGGGATAAGTATATTATGTAGCCATCAGTACCATATCATATAAGTGATTCTTAACTTAGCATTGTTTACACAAAAGCATTATGTTAAAATTTAACTACTTTCTATGGATTTTATTGTAGTTGTTTTTGTTTCGCCGATAACCAGGGCTCTGGAATAGATTTACACTTAAATTTTAAATACCTAGTATATATGTTCTTTACAACTTTTTAATTAAATATTTATCAATAATTTTATAATTAAATATTTGCACTATTTTATGATTTATTTATTGGTTGCTTTTCCAATATATATAAGAAAGTGTAAACATAATTAATATAAAAATATTGTAAAGGGCATATATTACTTTAAATGAGATTGTTCCTCGTCCATACATTGTTTGCCCCAGAACCAATAGCGAAGAAAAAATTATTTACGTGTTCTATTTTGGGGGGCTCCCCGTTGCTCGCGTCCGTAGGACTTACCACCTTGTCCAAGACCCACCCTACACGTGCCCCCTGGTGGTGCTAAAAGAGCAACAACGCCGAGCCAGAGGCGGCGTAAAATTAACCTGTCACCCGGGCTACCACAAGCCCAAAGGAATTAAATCTCCTCTAAAAGTGTGGCAATATCACCTTAGGGAAGTGTTATTGAATATCTCCCTATTAAACTAATGAAATGGCGGCAAGACAAAACAAACTACCCCAAGAGGGTACCGTGAGATGCGGAGAATCCCTCCCTGAGCAATGTCCTGTCCCGGAGACAAGTCAATGCTCAGGCCGCCCCTCGGATTCTGGGGGGGGGGGGGAGGGCGATTTTCGCTTAAAGACATCGACAACAGAATCAATTACAAGTAAAAAAACAAAGGATAACGCTAAGGTCTATACACATAAAGTATTCCACAAAAGTCTATTTACAAACAGACAAAGGTCGAACTCTGTTAGCAACGCACCCCAACCAAAGGACATAATCGACCTATTAGACTCAGAACATCCAGCTTGCAGCCATACCGAAAAAAATACATTTGATAAAACCCAAGAAGGTAGCTGGACAGAAACAAGTAACAAAAAGCGGCAAAGATCAAGTCCAGAAATATCAAACAAATGTAAACAATCTAAGCTAAATTCTTACTGGCTTGGCGAAACAATACAAACTTCAAATCGCTTTATTGAACTGGAAGTGGACCAGGATACACATACAGATATGGACAACCCAAGTAAACCCAGACCACCTCCCATATTTGTTGACAAAGTGGCAAACATACAGCCGCTAATTAATTTACTAAATATACATGCAAAAGGGAATTATACAATCAAAGTCCTAAAAAACGACAAAGTCAAGATACAACCGAGTACAGCCGAAAACTATCCAAAAATTGTAAAACTATTAGAAGAGATGGACACAGAATTCTATACTTACAAACCTAAGGGTGATAGAAGTTTCAAGGTAGTGTTAAAAGATATGCACCCATCGTTGGATACGGATGAGATAAAGATACAGCTAAAAGATCAAGGGCATATAGTTACAAACATTTGGAACTTAAAACAAAGATCTACCAAAAAACCGTTACCGGTATTCATTGTGGAACTAGAGCCACAGGCTAACAATAAATTAATTTATAATATTAAAAACCTATTGAATTGCAACATACATTTCGAACCACCACGTCCAAAACGTGAAATACCTCAATGTTCAAATTGACAACAATACGGTCACACCAAGAGTTATTGCCGTAGAAAACCGAAATGCATCAAATGTGCTGGAGACCATTCCTCATCAGCTTGTGCAAAGAAAGGAAGACTGAGTGATGTCAAATGTGTCCTCTGCGATGGAAACCATCCAGCAAATTATAAAGGATGTAATGTATGCAGAGAACTACAAAAAATCAAGTACCCTCCTTTACGCGAAAGACGACTCCCAAGGGTTTCCCAAAAAGAAGACACAGCGCACAAACCTACAACAACACCATATACGCCAAAAATTACGTATGCCCAGGCAGTAGGTAGTACACAACAAAATGAAATTAGTAAAATAGAGATGACCAATACACAAGAACATAACTTTCTTAAGGATATGATAGAGATGCTAAAACAAATGATGAACCAGCTTACAACTATGAATAATTTGCTCATAACATTAACAAATCAAATTACACAGTCACGGAGCTCCAAATAGTTATTTGGAATGCCAATGGGCTGTTACAACATACTTTAGAAGTTAAAACCTTTTACATGAGAATAATATTGACATACTAATGATATCTGAAACACATTTTACTAATAAAAGTTATATCAATATACCAAATTATAACTTCTACAACACAAATTATCCTGATGGTACTGCACATGCTGGATCTGCGATACTCATAAAATCAAATATTAAACACCATCTAATACAGCCTTATTGTTTAGATAAAATCCAGGCAACAAATATTGTCATTGAGAGCTTTACTGGGCCTCTAACGGTATCTGCACTGTACTGCCCACCAAAACACAATCTAAAAAAGGAGGACTACATTGCATATTACAGTATACTTGGGAATCGATTTATAGCGGATGGAGACTATAATGATAAGCACATTGATTGGGGGTCACGAGTTACCACACCCAAGGGACACCAATTGCTATTAGCTAGTCAAGAACTAAAACTAACTGTTGTTTCAACACAAGAGTCTACATATTGGCCTACAGACAGGAAACGGATCCCTGATCTTGTGGATTTCTGTGTAACAAAAGGCATCGCAGACACATGTATAACGGCAAAATCAAGTTTGGAGTTATCATCAGACCACACTCCTATTATAATAACTCTAAAAAGTGTATTAAAAAGACTCAGAGACCGTGTAGACTCCATAGTCATAAAACAAATTGGCCCTTCTACCGTAGCTTGGTATCCACCACAATTAACACAAAATTATCTCTCAAAACAGATGACGAAATTACATTGGCTGTAGAACATTTTAATAACTGTATCCAAACATCGGCATGGGAAGCAACACCTTACCAACTGGAATTCAGTCATAACTCCTGCTCACAGACCATAAAAGACTTGATCTCTGTGAAACGCTCTGCCAGAAAGATATGGCAGCGGACCCGCTTTCCTGACGATAAGAAAAGACTTAATTACATCACATCAAAACTGACAAAAATGCTATTAGAATGCAAAAACTTAAATATTAAAAAATATCTCATAAATCTAGATGCCACGCAGGCAAGTGACTACTCTCTGTGGAGGGCCACAAAGAAATTAAAGCAACCTAAACTTTACTTACTACCAATACGTACCTCGGACAATTCATGGGCCAATAGTAACATTGAAAAGGCTAAAACATTTGCCACGCACCTGAAAGAGGTATTTAAACCAAACTATATCGAAGATCACACGAACTTTAGAAATTACATATCAAAAGAGTTATCTACTACTTACCAGTTTGATTCACCTATAGATAGATTTACAAAAGCTGAGGTGCGCGACGTAATTCTAAAACTAGACCAACATAAAGCTCCTGGCTATGATCTAATAACGGCCAAGGCTCTAAGAGAACTGCCTGAGGAGGGTATTGTAGTGCTGACGCAGATTTTCAACGCTGTACTATGGAGAAACTTTGTTCCACCACAGTGGAAGGTTGCTCAAATCATCATGATATTGAAGCCAGGAAAAGTTGCTGAAGAGCCAAAGTCTTATCGACCAATAAGCCTTTTGCCCATAACCTCAAAAGTATTAGAAATCCTGTTCTTGAGTAGAATTAATCCCATAATCAAAGAAAGGAAGCTCATTCCGAACCATCAATTTGGATTTAGGCATGGACATGGTACAATAGAACAAGTACATAGAATTGTAAATAGCATACACGAATGTTTCGAAAATAAAGAGTACTGTTCCGCAGCATTCCTAGATATATCTCAAGCCTTTGATCGTGTGTGGCATGAGGGCCTCCTGTACAAAATAAGGATAAGCTTCAAATAAATTACTATTTATTTATAAAATCATATTTACATGAGCGCTGCTTTTTTGTAAAGCAATGTGATGATGCTTCTACCCTCCAAGAGATTGTAGCTGGGGTGCCTCAGGGCAGTGTTCTGGGCCCTACACTGTACCTACTTTTTACATCTGACCTGCCTGAGCCTTATGATGCAGAAGTGGGTACATTTGCTGATGATACAGTTAGATATACTTGCCGTTGAAAAAGTGCCTTCCAAAGCATCTGATCTGCTTCAATTAAGCTTGGACAACTTATCCTCTTGGCTTAAGAAATGGCGTATAAAAGCCAATGAAACCAAATCAGTTCATGTCACATACACAAAAAGACTTGCCCACCTGTTACTCTAAATAACGCTTATGTACCACAGACCGAAGATGCTAAATATCTTGGACTGTTTTTAGATAGAAGACTCACTTGGAGGAAACATATATTTACTAAGCGCAAAGCACTTGGTCTACAACTTAGAAAATATTACTGGCTGCTAAACAAGAACTCAAAGTTATCACTCGAGAATAAACTGCTCATATATAAATGTATTATGAAGCCTACCTGGACCTATGGCATCCAACTGTGGGGTACTGCCGCAAACTCACACCTCGAAATATTACAGAGATTCCAGTCGAAACTCTTAAGAATCATCACTAATTCTCCTTGGTACATAACCAATGAAAGGTTACACCACGATTTAGGAATTCCCTCAATAAAGGAGGAAATAAAAAAAATAATGCCCAAATACAGAGACCGTATCCTAAATCATGTAAACGAGCTTGCTGTTGAGCTAATGTAACCGAGAGTTAGATTTTCGAGGCTGAAAAGGAAAATACCTGCTGATCTACTTATGTAATACCAAAACCATAAACTCCAAGTAGAAAGTTTATATTTCAACAAAGTGGGCGAGTCACTGGACTCGGACCTCAAACGATTATACAAAACAAATATAAATATATAAATATTGCCAAATGTCCATGAAGTGACAGATCGCAATAAAAAGTGGAATTATAAAAAAAAAAAAAAAAAAAACTTTCTATAATACTCCAAAATGCTTACGAAAACAACATTTTATGACGAACACTTCAGAAAATAGATTTGTTTAAAATTAAAACTAAGATTTTGAGGTTATTTCTCTTAAGCGGCGCGGGCATGCCGCATGCCAGCGCGTGTAGTATGCTTTAGTATTATTGCCTGACCAATTACTTAAAAGTAATCCTACCAAAAGTATGGGAGGCCTATGTCCAGTAGTGGACTGCAGTGTGCTGAATTGACTTGTGGAGTTGTTACGTAGCAGAAGGAGTAAGCCGAAATGAAATGCAGTGGTATGCGACAACGAAGAGTTTATTCCCCACAGGTTTTGGTACAGGAATGTATACAGCACAGATAACGATAGGCGTAAGCGTAGTAGCAAGGCAGCTTAAGAATTACTACGATATTGTAATATATAAAGAAGCCCGCATAAGCGCGGTGCGTCGGCAGACATGCACGGGGTGCGCGTCGTAAGCTCACCGGAGTTCAAGGCCAATAGGAGCACAAAGAAACGCTTGGAATAATTGCCAGTTCTTGGACGGTAAGAAGACGACTTAAGGCAGCTAACCGGACTCCAAAGAGACCAGCAACGGGCCCGAAATTGACCCCTCTCATCAAGCAGCTCGACTTAGTTTTTCTAGAAAGCGATGGGACTGAATACCAATAGGTCTCGATGACAGAAGAATAAGAGTGTACAGAAGGCCAGCGGTGCGATACGCACAATGCTGCATAGCAGAAATTGTTGTGTACGGGAAGTTTCCTGCATAGTGTGAGCTGGTATTTCAATGGCAGCCAAAACCGAACTGGTTTTTATTGAAACTGGCCGTCAAATGGCAGGATTCACTGCGGGTCGATACATACAAGAAATTTATTTATATACTGGTTTCATCGGGCAAAACTTTATCCTAATCCTAATGCAGGATAATGCTCGTCTACATAGTGCAGCAGTCGTACGGCAATACTTAAACGAAGTGGATGGTAGGTGTTATGGACTGGCCATCACACAGTCCGGACTTGATTCTCATTAAGCACTTGTAGGATGGCTTTAAGATCAGAATCCGTGCTAGAGATCCTGAACCAGCTTCGAGAGCTGAACTTCAAGCAACGCTAACCGAAGAATGGAACGTCATACCACAATACAGTATAAAAAACCTCATTGAGTCAATGAAGAATCGGTTACAGGCTGTCATTATCCAGGCGGCACTCATCTACCATCGAGTGCCGACATACTTCCGTCGCATAGTCAGGGCCTACTTTACCCGGGTCAAGAGGTCGCTTTCTTACAGAGAGAGATGTCGTGCGGTGTTCCACAGGGATCTGTTCTGGGGACGCTCTTGTGGAACATCCACTACGACTGGGTCTTGCGTGTTGTGCTTCCCCGTGTCCTCACTGTGTTGTGCTACGCGGGCGACACGCTAGTCACAGCGCGTGGAAAGACGCACCGAAACGCCATCCTGGCTTCGGCCGGAGTCGCACAAGTAGTGCACAAAATTAGGCGGCTGGGCCTAAAGGTGGACCTTAACAAGTCCGAGACCCTCAGTTTTCACAGGCCTTGGAAAGAACTCCCAGGGTCTAGCATCGTGGTAGGAGGCGTTCACATCGGCATCGAGTCTAAAATG
Source organism: Catocala sponsa (assembly GCA_963564715.1). Taxonomy (NCBI): domain Eukaryota; kingdom Metazoa; phylum Arthropoda; class Insecta; order Lepidoptera; family Erebidae; genus Catocala; species Catocala sponsa. The sequence continues at coordinate 16,045,939 of OY751337.1, read as the reverse complement.
AAGTGCTGGACTCGTCCTCGATAACCTATGGGACTTCAGAGCTCATCTCCAAGGACTGGCCCCCAAACTCATGGGCGCAGCCGCTGCTCTTTTACGGTTGCTCCTTAACTTAGGGGGCCAGACGCCTCCTGCCGGAGGCTTTACGCCCCTATTTTTAGGCCCTTGCGTCATCCTATCAATGGCGCAGGGAGGCGGTGGGGCGCGGACTCCGCCCATTATATCGTGAAATTGGATTGCAACAGAGCGCACTCCATCAGATCCTTGTGGCGGAGTGGAAGACTCGACTTGTGAAATCAAGCGCAGGGCACGCCGTGACAGCGGCGGTAAGACCCATTATAAAAGAGTAGCTGGAGAGGCGATTCGGTGCCTTCCGGACGACGCAGGACTTACGGGGCACGGCTGCTTCGGGAAGTACCTGTGTCGCATCGGCCGCGAGGAGACATCCCAGCGTGAGGAGGCGCAGCATACACTGCAGGAGTGCCCAGCCTGGGCAGAAGAGCGCCGTGACTTCGTCACAGCAGTCGGACTGGAGCGTCTCTCGCTACCGACTCTAATCACTATTGTTGAGTTTATGGTTGCGAGCGAGAGCGCATGAGTTGCCAGCGCCTCCAATTACGAGGTAGTATTGCTCGCTAAGGAGGTAGCGGAAAGGGAACGGGAGAAGAACACCAGTCTCCCAGCCCGCAAACAACGCACTGGGCGCCGTCGGGTAGACTGTTGCCCGTGCAGTACCAGGCCTGAGGCGTCGGCGCGTCGTGTTCCGCGCGCGCCTCTCCAGGGGAAAGAAAGTTAATTGGAAGAAGCTGTCACAATTCAGTGGTGGCCAAGATCTGCCGGAGCTGCAGGATGAATGCGCGAGCGATCTCTGCGCCCCGGCCATAGACCGTGTGAAGTAACACCGTGGTAGGTTTAGTCGGTAGGACCCTGGACTTTCTATTTTTCCCCGGGTGACATAACCCCTCCGCCCACCCCAGCGGAGGGGTATGCGTCACAGCATGCCCCGTAAAAAAAAGGGGCGGTAACATGAAATATTGAAATCATTTTTAAAGAAATATTGATTTAAGGTTGTTTTTCTTTTCGATTTTCTCTCTGCAATTTTTAAGTTTTAACACTCTTAAAAGTTTATCAGTATGTTTTTACGGAAACTAGTATAAGCTAAAAAAATTTGTACTCATTCTGACGCCAAGACTTGATGGAATTTAACATCTAAAAAGAAATTTAGGTTTTAGTTTTAGTAACTAACTAAACCTAGTGCTTTTTCTCACACTATATTTTCCTCTTTCAGTGGGAAAATATAGTGTGAGATATTTTTGCTCTCGACTGTAGATTATAAGGAAGCTGAATAATTAGATTATAAGAATCAACAGATTTTACATTATTAATACTAATGAAGTTTTTTTTAACAGAATGAAAAGGCAGCGATGAAAACACAGGAAAGCGAGCCAGGCTCTAAATTCTTTGCATGTGCGGAGCCTAAAGATAAACCACCGACACTGAGACCTTTAAATAAACCGTTTAATCAAAACAACAGATTTCATCAACAGCAAAACCCAACATTTAAAATAATTCAACAGCAACAACAATCAGGCGAAATGTTTGGACAACATCCAGAAGTGAATATAGTTAAATCACAGCAGCAGTCTACTTCTGTGTATCCAGATCTGCCAATGAATAACTTGAATTCGTTTGATTTGAATGTGCTGAGTAATCAAATAAATGCATATAATGTAATAAGTACTCCTAATGTTTTTACTCCCAATAGTTGGCCCATTCCACGTACACAACAAATAATAATAACGCCAACCATACCTCTCGTAAATCAAGCACAAACGAATGCTTCATTAAACGTGGCTTACAATCAATTAATAACTGATGATCACACAACATCCTCAAGATTTAACAATTTCCAAAGTAGTCCAAACAGGCGGAAAAGGCTTTTTCAGCCAAGAAATAACTTTAGACGTGAGAACCAAAGAAATCAATCCTTATCATTTCTGAATGCTAATGATTTGCGACAGCAATTATATTTAAAAAGAAGGATGAATAATATTGCTTATCAGAGAAAATCAACTTTGGTTTCTGAAGATTTAGAAAATAATACAAATGAAAGTGGTAAGTATGACATATACTCCAAGGTTTACGTCAAATATTTTGTATTTAAATATTAGTCAAAGCTAGCCCTTGCTTCACTTGGCATGTCTACTTGGCATTCACTCAGGGACTAGATATTGCAGTGCACAGGTATCATAGGCACAAGCACAAGTGCACTCTCTGCTCTCTCGCTCTAATAATCCGATGGGACGGCAATCTGATAGGCGTGGAGAGAACAGGCGCAGGACCAACGGCTGCACGTGTTTACCGACGCTCGGGCATGTGAAACACGGCCAACTTATTCTCCCGGGTTGCTGTTGAGAATTTCTTGACAGGAAAACCATAACTTATGTTAGCCTGACCCGGAATCCGAACCGGAGACCATTTTAAGCGTTTACTAAATCAAGTAACTAGGGAGATAAAATATATCGTACATGATCGCCAGAGTTTGGTGTCGAGGCTTTTTCACTAACCTCTAGTGTCTGGGACCATGAATTGGCTAGTTGAATTATCGACAGCTAATTAGATCACTTGACATAGTGTAATTTTGTCGATTCAACCTTCAGAAACCGGGGGCTAGTATTCTTTATATGATATTCATATTATATTAATACTTATATGTATTCCAGCATCTGCTATTACAAGTAATGCTGAAACACCTGCCGTTAGTTCTTATATTGAAAATATGAAGGAAGAAGAATCCATATCACATAAAAAAAATGAAATAATGGTAAGTTTTAGTTTTTATTATTTTGAAGCTTTTTTATAATTGCAACTTTTTCATTACAATGAAATCATTTTGTAAATAATTGTTTTAAAATTAGTTAGGATATTCTGAAAAATTATATAATTGATTTAAATTATATAGGTAAAATCTTGAGTCAAGTAAAGCCTAATATATTAGGTACTATAAGTATTTTATTTATTTTGTGCTATAACGTAATTCTAAACTTCTATAACCGTGGTTAGTACAGGTAATCAGTAAAATGTAGTTGTACATATTTTACTATTAAAATGAGTTATATCCATTATTCAATATACCTAATATGATACATCTTACATGTGTGTTTAATATTTTGTATTTATTATAGGATAATAATATGACTGATACTCCATTAAGCAAAGAAGGAGGTCCATCAAAGTTAGATCTGACTCCATTGAAGTCTCTGGCGTCTTCTACTGCTGAGCTAGATTCTTTATATATCGTCGTTGATTTGCGTGTACTGCTTGATGAATTCAATTTGTTGAGTGCTATGGCAGACTCAGGTAAATGGAAAAGCTATATTTTATACTTAGTGCTTAAGGGTCATCCCCTCTCTGTACGACTAGTCCAGTTTATGATATAGCGTTCCCCTACACCAACCGTCAAGGTTATATTAGGTGGAGCCACTGTACCTTCCAGTGCCCGAGAGCATCTTCTGGGACCAGTTATAGACAGGTCTTGTCCCCAAATCTCGATTTCTCCATCCTAACCTCAGAGATCCGGTTTTCATAAGCGAGCTACCTCGTGCCTAAGTGACACTACCTATTCTGCAGATAGGTACCGGAGCAATATAGCCGCTCACCACCCGCAACTCGGGAACAAAACAAAAGGAAGTTGCTAACGAAAACCTCGCTGAAGCCGACGGAGAAGCCGCCTCCCATATCTCCAGTATGGTACCAGAGCTGTATAAGGCACGCTCACTTCCCGACGCACATCCATACGCATACTGGTGTGGCCCGAGTCACTCCAGCTATGACTCTTACTTGCTGAGCAGGCAAGCGCCCGAGATGCCTTGTGGCAGCAATCACGCTGTCACTTCGCTAAAGACAACTCCGTGGCTTGCGCGACCGACTGGTTCGCATTAGCCGCGCCTGAGTCCGACGCTCGAACGCCACGTGCCGAGCAACAAACATGTCCTCAACGGCTAACCACATAGCCCCTGCGAGTCCAACACCAATGTCAGGCACCGCGCACTCTAATCAGCGGTCGATAGAACACACCTTTCGAGGCGTAGTGGGCTTCCTGACTCCGCAGTACCCTAGTCCTAAGGGGAGATCCGTAGTTCTTCCCCCGAAACCCTATCTACTCGGGTCCTGAAGATAGGGTGGTGCTTAAGGGTCAAATTAGTGTATGCTTAGGACAATGTTTTAGGAGATAAGGCAATGCGCTGAGGCAGGCAACGCATTAGCGACACCTTTGGTGTATCGCTAACGCGTCATATATCTTGCTGCGTAAATTTATATACTAGCAAAGTTTGAAAAGTTCGCGGCCTCACATACAAATATATGATATTATTTTTCTTATATATTTCTCATTTAATTCGTATACTCTTTGGTTGTCCCATTGCTTGATTTCGTTGCTGCAGAAATTGTTTGTTTTTTTAAGATTCGGTCACTTAGTCAGCTTTGAAAATGGGGAAAGTTTACAATATGTGATCGGGTTTAATCAGTATTTGGAATACCCTGGAAATCTTTGTAGCTTCGAAACGTAGGTAAATAAATGAATAGAGCTCGACGGGGCTAACGTCGAAGGACAGAATATTTTTTTTGTTTAAAATGTCAACTCCTGCCCTAGGAATAATGCCTGTGACGCGGGGAACTTTACAAACATTCAAACAATGGACATAAAAACAACTAGATTCGAAACAACCATTTGTGGATCACACAAAGTTTTGTCCCGTGTGGGATTCGAACATTTCGAATCCACAATACTCGGCGCAATGGCAGTGGCGAGGCGACCACTTAAACCACTACGCCATTCGTGCAGACACATTTTTGTTTCCTTGACTAGTCCACGAACTTTTCGATCTTTCCTCGGGTATAATGATAAGATACGTGATGACTTTTAAGTAAATACTCGTTTTTATTGTTCTACAGATGAATGTTGTCAACTTGTGGTACCAGATAACGTGATGTCGGATTTGAAGGACTACATATCTTGCTCGAACAATATTCCGGCTCGATGCATTTACCGTTCCCTCTCACAACTAATTCAAAATAGTTGCGCATTCGTAGGTAATAGTTATTTATTATTATAAAACTTTAATTATAACATTTTATTTTCAATGGCTATACCTACAACGCTGCTTGTTTTAGAATATCATTACGATTCCATTTAGTATTAAGTTATCAGAATTGTGGAAATCGACGTTTCAGTCGTAATTTACCTAAGTTAAGGTTAAAACGGCGATTTAATTTTCGTTAAAAAATTTGAAAGTTGACTCTTAAAATTCTGTCTAAAATTCACCAACTTTCTAAAATTACCAATTATCGCCTTTACCAAATTGTTAGCGACGTAACTATAGTGTGCGATATGCGCGTGGCTCGCGGGGGTAGCGGGACGCAGGGAGGAGGCGTGCCGCGAGCGCATGGCATTTCCGCGAGGTAGTGAATATATGGGCCCCACGCACGTCGCACGCTACTTCGTTTTGTACTGTACATCTTCAATACACGCAGTTTTCGGATTTCGTTGTATTATTTCTTTTCTTAGTATTGCCCACGCCCACATCATTAACAAAGTGGTCCTTCGAGCCCGGATTGATACTTATCGTGAAATAAATACTTACCCACGCGTCGCCTACGACGACTCTCTGCCACGACGATGTTCAGCACTCCTCCACCGTCACGCACGCACCGCCTTGAAAACACGGTTCGCACACGTAGCGCCTGGAAGAAAGAACATGCGATCACAAAGAAGGGAGAACCGTCACACGACGTGCAGTCCGAAGCGTTACCAGCAAAACTTGAAATGTGCGATGTTGCAAAAAGACCACAGACTGACATTGGAAGCACGAAGAAAAGTATACATACCAGAGTTTCCTCGGGCTCCAACAAAAGTTCTATAGAAGCCCGTAAAAAACAATTGTTATACAAAGCGGCGAAGGAAAAAGCGGAAATAGCGAAGAAGGAAGCTGAAGCTCAGAAGCAACTGGTAGACATGAAACTAGCTGCCGAATTAGCTGCTCTCGAGAATCAACGAAGCAGCCGCCAGAGCTCTAGACATCAGCCCAGCGAAGGTCACTCCGTAAGGACCATGGACAAAGTGCAAGAGTGGCTCGAGCGTAGTCATATTTCTGAAAAAAACTGTAGCCACTATCATCAAGCTGAAAAAGAAGTCGGCCACAGTGGTGATCCTGAAATGAATAATTTAGTTAGTGCTATTCACCTCGCTACCTCACAAAATCAACAGTTGATGTCACGATTCGCTACCTCAAAGGATTTATCGCAGTTCTACGGCGATGCACTCGAGTGGCTCGGTTTTAAACAGGCGTATGACGAGTCAACTAAATTCTGCAAGTATAGTGACGCAGAGAACATGTGGAGGCTACGCAAAGCCCTTCGTGGAGAGGCAAAAGAAACAGTGTTGTCACTTCTCAACGGAAACACGTCGCCGCAATCAGTCATTGAAGCACTCGAACTCCGCTTCGGTAGGCCCGAAGTAATAATCAATAAAATTACATATCAATTAAGAAAAATGTCACCTTTACCACAAAATTACCATCGAGATATTGTTTCCTTCGCAATTAAAATTAAAAACTTTGTGGCCGCAGCGCAAGCAGTGAATCAAACCGATTATTTAAGGAGTCCGGAACTAATATCATCAGTATTGGCAAAGTGTCCCAGTGCTCTTATCAACAAATGGGCTGACTATTATAGCACTTATTACGAAAATGAAACATCGAAATTAGTAATGCTCGCCGAGTTTTTGTACGACGAAGCCAGTAAAATATCTACCGCCGGATTAACTTATATTCATAGTCAATCTGAATATAAAAGGAAACATGAAGATAGAAAACATCATGCGCTATTGTTGAGTGATAAACAAGAATCTACTTCTAAGTGCAAATTTTGTCGTGACGGTAATCATAAACTAACCGAATGCGCACGGTTCAAACGCGCTATGACCAAGGACCGATGGCGCTTTGTGCGCGCTAATAAACTATGCCACAAATGTTTGCTGGCATCACACAATCGCGACACCTGCTCAGCGCCTGCATGCGGCGTAGGCGAATGCTCGCTACCGCATCATCGTTACCTGCATTGGAAAACAAAAAACAGTGATATAATAACCAGTGAAAATAAACTGTTAACGGAAAGTGATAAAACCGCGGACCAGAACAATATAGTGCCTAGTGACTGTTCAGAAATTGTGACATACACGAACAATATGGAAAACGCCTCAGTGTGTCTAAAAGTAGTTCCTGTAAAAGTGTATGGCCCGTGCGGTGTTATAAGTACATACGCGCTATTAGATGACGGCGCGACGATATCGTTAATATCTAGTGAAGTTGCCGAGTTCGTAGGCTTACGAGGCGAGAAACAGACATTGTCCGTCCGTGGAGCATGGGACTCTAAATTAACATGTACAAGTGAAGTGATAACGTGCAAAATTACTAATCAAAACAATGAGTCGTACGAACTATGTGCAAGAAAAATAAGTGAACTAAATCTACCATTACAAAAATTATCGGACATTAATATAAAAAACTATAAACATTTACATCAAATAAGTGATAAATTTACGTGTCTTAAGGATGTGAAACCGACATTATTAATCGGACAGGATAATTATCATTTAATTTCGCCAATAAAAGTGATAATGGGTCATAATAAGAAAAGTGAACCATGTGCCACCTTGACCCCATTAGGATGGTGCATACATGGCGCGTACCGCAACCAACGTCAACCAATATCATCCGAATGTGTTATGATAACGGCGGCAGAACAAGAAGCAAGCACCGTCGCGCTCGCCGGTCGTCCTTCTGCCCAAGTTTGCATCGGCGTCCCTGTCGCCACTACATCGACAGCTACGCACACAAGCACCGGAAGCGACGCGCCGCTTCATAGTATACCTACGAGCGCGAACTCAGCGAGCGATTGTGCACTTCAAATTCCCGTCAATAATTCCTGCACCGCGATACACACGGACCTAAAGTTCGACGCACAACTTCACGAACTTGTTCGCAAGTCATTTATGTTTGAAAGCATCGGTGTTCACAATAAAGCAAGACAAAATAAAAGCGATTTAACGGCAATAAACAAGGTGAATAAATCTGCTAAATTGATAGAAGGAAGATGGGAGGTCGGCTTACCCTGGAAAGATGACAATGCTAAGATGGTGGATTCTTATCCAAACGTTTATAGAAGATTAAGAAGCGCCGAAAGAAAAATGATCGCTGATAAAGATTATAATTCAAGATATAAAGAAAGAATAGATCATTTATTTACTAACAATTATGCTCGTGCCATAGAGCCCAATGAGAACCCACAAGATGTTAAAAAAATATGGTATCTTCCTCACTTTGGAGTTGATAATCCCAATAAGAAGAAATTAAGACTTGTTTACGACGCTGCTGCAAAATCTTATGGTCAGTCACTGAACGATTATTTATTGCCAGGACCGAACTTATTGGAGTCACTTCTCGGCATTATGTTCCGATTTCGAGAGAAGCCGATCGGTCTCACAGGCGACATTAAAGATATGTTTCTTCGCATAAAAATACGCCGAGAAGACCAACATGCTTTAAGATTCCTATGGCGTGACAACCCAGATGAAGAAATAGAAAAATTTGTTATGGCTTCACTCATATTTGGAGCCAACTGTTCACCATTTATTGCTCAACATGTGAAAAACTTAAATGCTCAGCGATACTCGAACACAATGCCGAAGGCAGCTCAAGCCATAATAAAAAATCATTTTATGGATGATTACATCGATTGTTTTGATGATACAGATACAGCAATAAAAACAATGAAAGAAGTGTCATACATTCATCAACAAGGAGGTTTTGAAATTAGAAACTGGACGTCGAACGAAATGTCCGTGTGTCACGGCATGCATACCGATATTTTGAGTCCGGCCGTTGTTAACTTTAAGAGCGAAGTGAACGACATGTACGAGCGTACTCTCGGCCTGTTGTGGTACCCGAATAGTGACACCTTTGGCTTCAACTTATCACTAGACAAGATATGTAAAGAAATATTATCGGGCGAAAGGATACCTACAAAACGAGAATTATTACGCATAGTGATGTCTATATTTGATATATATGGCTTGCTGGCGCCATTCACTGTTAATGCGAAAATTATAATGCAAACTTCATGGAAGATAAACCTGCAATGGGATGAAGAGATAAAACATACACAATTTGAGATATACATTGAGATATACATACATGAATGGATTGTTCAATTACAAAAATTGAAAGACATTAGAATACCAAGATGGTACTTTCGTATGCCTACTGAGAAAGATAATACGAACGGAAATAATCTTTATTCCGATAGTAATACGGCGTATACGAGCGAGACGTTACAATTACATGTATTTTGTGACGCGTCGCTGACAGCGTATGCGGCGGTTGCATATTGGCGTGTGCATAGTAACAACAATGTATGCGTCTCCTTCATAGCCAGCAAGAGCAGAGTTGCGCCGCTGAAGCCGGTCACAATTCCGAGGTTGGAATTACAAGCTGCTGTACTTGCATGCCGTCTCGCAGATACCATACAAAAGGAACATAGACTTCAACCAATAAAAAGATATTTCTGGTGCGATTCAACGACCGTACTGCATTGGATTAAGAACGAAAATCGAAACTACAAAGTGTTCGTCGCTAATAGACTTGGTGAAGTGGACGAGTTAAGTAATACGCGCGAGTGGCACTATATACCTACAGAGAAAAATATAGCAGACGTAGCAACAAAGATAAATACATATGAGTTACACCCGGAGTGCGAGTGGTTCCGCGGCCCGAAGTTCTTATACGGAAGCGATTGGTTTACATCAGCACCTGTAACAGAAAAAACACAGATTAACGAAGAAATATGTGACGTCATGCATTACGTATGTGAAACAGAAAATACCATACCTGTTGCTAATCCCGAAAGCGCATCATCATGGCTCCGTTTGAAAAGATCGACTGCAACTATGTTATTGTTTATTGACAAATGTAAAAAGCACTACACAAAGACGATCGACACGATCATTATGAAACGTGCAGAAATATTATTATTACGCTTCTGTCAAATGGAAACGTTTGCGTCGGATATTGAATTACTGAAAAATAAAAAGCCTATTTTAATTAACAGCAGACTTCGTATGTTGACCCCGTACCTAGATGGTGAAGGCCTACTGCGAGTAGGAGGGCGAGTTGGAGCTGTGTCTCGCGTATCACCTGAAATGAAAAACCCAATTATATTAGACGGAAGGCACACCATCGCTAGACTTATAACAAACGAATTACATATAAAAAGTGCACACGGGAATAATGAAACAGTAGTCAATGAACTTAGACAAAAATATTGGTTGTTGAACCTACGACCCACAGTGCGTACTGTTGCTTCTCGTTGTTTACTGTGCCGCATAAGAAAGGCTACACCGTGCGCTCCGAGAATGGCCGACTTACCTGAAGGAAGACTAGCGCATCATAATAGGCCATTCACTCACTGCGGCGTAGATTTATTTGGCCCGATCGAAGTTACGGTGGGGCGTCGTAGAGAGCAGCGGTATGGAGTATTGTTTACGTGTATGACTGTGCGCGCTATACATATTGAAACAGTACCATCACTGACAGCTGACTCATTTATAATGGCCTTGAGAAGAATGGCTTCCCGACGTGGTTGGCCGCAATACATGTATTCCGACAATGGTACTAACCTGCGCGGTGCAGACGTCGAATTAAGAAAATCGTTCCTGGACTTACGTCAGAGTAAGGTGAAAGATGAACTGACTAATCTCGGTATAAATTGGATTTTTAACTCACCTGTCAGTCCTCATAAAGGTGGGGCCTGGGAGCGTTTAATTAGAACTGAAGACCGCCCTGAAAATAACGCTAAAAGAAAGAGCACCGCGGGAAGAAGTACTCACAACTTTACTTACCGAAATAGAACACATAGTTAATAGTAGGCCGCTTACGCACGTGTCAGTGGACCCCAAATGTGCAGAAGCCCTGACACCCAACCATTTTTTGATTAGTACATCATCAAACTTACCTGTACCTGGAGTTTTCGACGACAGCGACATGTACCTGCGTAAGATGTGGCGAACCGCTCAAAGACTCGCCGACATGTTTTGGCGACGATGGGTCAAGGAAGTGCTGCCTACCTTAATACCACGTAAAAGGTGGTACTTAGATAAAGACTCCCTAAAGGTTGGGGATGTAGTTGTGGTGGTCGACCCTAATTTAGGTAGAAATACCTGGCCGAAGGGAGTGGTCGCTAGCGTTTACCCGGGGAAAGATGGACGAGTTCGAACAGTGGACGTGAAGATGAAAACTGGAATATTAACTCGTCCGGTCACCCGAGTGGCACTACTTCCCGTTGCTGATTAGTGTCACCAGGACACTGGGCGGAGATATGTTAGCGACGTAACTATAGTGTGCGATATGCGCGTGGCTCGCGGGGGTAGCGCGACGCAGGGAGGAGGCGTGCCGCGAGCGCATGGCATTTCCGCGAGGTAGTGAATATATGGGCCCCACGCACGTCGCACGCTACTTCGTTTTGTACTGTACATCTTCAATACACGCAGTTTTCGGATTTCGTTGTATTATTATTATTTATTTTTTTTTATTTTTTTTTTTTGCTCGTCGAAATGACCACACTCCACCTGATGGTAAGCAGTCGTGTGGTCTAAGAGCAGTGGCCTCCGTATCGCCCCCACAGTAGCCGAGGCGATGTTGAGGTCTCTACTTTGACGGCCTGAGAAGATGCTTTTTCACGCCCCGCTTAAAGAACCCAGGATTGAAGGAAGAAGGAAACACGTGCCTTGGCAGAGAATTCCATGCCTTGGTCGTTCGGCAGAGATATGAGGACCCAAACTTTTTGGTACGCGCTCTAATCGACTCTACCGTGTAAGGATGGCATCTGAGCCCAGCACGCGTTTTTCTGGATAGGAAAGGGGAGGGCGGGATAAGGTGGAATAACTCTTCAGAGCACTCCCCGTGGTATATTCTGTAGAAACATGCCAATGAGGCAATGTCTCTACGGAGTTGCAGAGGTTCCAGTGAACTCGTGACCTCTGGATCTCCGATGATACGGACAGCCCGCCGCTGTAACCGGTCGAGAGCGTCCAGCAAGTACTGCGCGGAGCCATCCCAAAGATGAGAACAGTACTCCACGCAAGGGCGCACTTGTGCCTTATACAATAGGCACAGTTGCCCAGGCGTGAAGAACCGCCTCACCCTGTTCAGAACTCCGAGTTTTCGCGAAGCTTGCTTAATGACGCTCTGGATATAGGTTTTCTGATTAAGGGAGCGGCAAAGATCTATACCTAAGATGGAGAGACTGTCACGTATCACCAGTAGAGTGTTCTTCAGAGAAGGGAGGGGAAGGAACGGAGACTTTTTTGTAGAGAACGCGCATGCCTGGGTCTTCTTGGCGTTGAACTCGACCAAGTTCTTGGCACCCCATTCATAGATGCGGTCCAAGGTCCGGTCAAGTTCAACGACAAGATTCTGCCTTTTCCCCTCAACCTCAGCCTGTTTGGCCCCAGGATGTCCGAGATATCGCCCATGCACGGTACTGTCGTCCGCATAACAATGTATGTTGCCGAGATTCAACATATCATTGATATGCAGAAGAAAGAGCGTAGGGGATAAGACAGAACCCTGAGGCACTCCTGCATTGACCTGCATAAATTTTGAAGCGCGACCGTCGCAAAGGACCCGAATACGACGCTTCTGCAGGAAACTTGCAATCCAGGTGCACAGTTGAGGGGGCAAGCCATAGGCCGGAAGCTTGGAAAGAAGAGACCGGTGCCAGACTCTGTCGAAAGCTTTGGCCATGTCAAGGCTGATAGCCAAAGACTCGCCGTGCTTGTCCATAGCCTCACCCCAGAGGTGCGTGACGAACGCTAGAAGATCACCCGTTGATCGTTTAGACCGAAAGCCGTATTGGCGATCATTGATCAACGATTGATCCTCCAGGTAGCGGACAATTTGGGTGTTTATAATCCGCTCGAACACCTTGGAAAGTACCGAGGTGATAGCTATGGGTCGATAGTTGCTTGGCTCGGAACGGTCCCCCTTTTTGGGAATCGGTTGAACGTTCGCTTCCTTCCAAGCCTCAAGCACAATGCCTGCGACGTAAGACGTCCGGTATAGGCGCGTAAGTGTGGGACACAACTCCGCTGCACATTTTTTAAGAACCACAGCTGGGATGCCGTCAGGTCCACTGGCTTTCCGAACATCGAGAGACTGCAGTATCGCACGAACGGTTCGTTGCCTGATACATATATCAGGCATGGTGTAGCCGCAGTTGGCAATATTAGGCGGCTGCGAACCGCAGTCATCGATTCAGGAGTTGGCCGCAAAGAGATTTGCAAGCAGATCTGCTTTCTCCTGCGGCCGATGAGCCAGTGATCCATTCGGATACCTCAGAGGAGACAGCATGGTCTGGCAGAAGTTGGACTGCACGGCTTTGGCCAGGCGCCAATAGCTACGACTGCCCGTAGGATGCGCCATTAGTTCCTGGCCGAACCGTGCGACGCGCTGGGCATCCGCTCTTAAGTATGCCCTCTTGCAGACCTTTGTGGCTTGGTTGAACGCTGCCTTCAGGTGATCTACGTTAGGGTCGTGGAGAGTGCGAGCCCTGGTCCAAGCGCGATACGCCGTCTGTTTGCGTTCAACAGCATCGGCGCATTCACGCCCGAACGAGGGCCTTTTCCTGCCGCCGCTCGTGACATCACTGTATGGAATATAATATTCCATAGACAGGATGATTTCACCAGCGAGAGCAGTAGCGCTCTCTGATGGATCCCTGTTCTCAAAGCAGCGTTGAGCCCAAGGGATGGATGCGAAGTATTCCCGCATTCCATCCCAGTCTGCTGACGAGTAGTGCCACAGTCGTCGTCTTGCCTCCTCGGGTCGTGGGGGCGTAACAACAACAGCTGTGGTACAAACCAGACAGTGGTCTGAGGTGCCCAAAGGAGCACGAATCGACACACTGTACCGGTTCGGGTTACTCGTCAGCAGCAGATCGAGCAGAGAGGGCGCCTAACCTGCAATATCTGGTATCCGGGTGGGCTGGAGTACCAGTTGAGACAGGTCATGCGTGAGAGCGAACGCATGGGCAGTTCGTCCCGCGTGGTCTGTTTTGGGAGAACCCAACCAGGTCTCATGGTGGGCATTGAAACCTCCCAAGAACACCAACTCAGCGTTCGGAAACCGCTCCTGCGCGTCGTCTGCCGCCTGACTCAGGTAATTGAAGAGTCGAGTTGTCTCAGCATCTCCTGAATGGGATCGGTAGAGGCACATGTAGATTTGGCTGAAAGAGCCATGATCTACGTGTACCCAAAGGACAGAGAAGGAAGGGTCCTCTAGGCATTGTAGACGGCGACAGCAAATATCCGCCCTAACAAACAAGCATACCCCGGCTTTCGCGAGGAAACACTCCTCTAGCACGTAGCCGGGATATTGCAGGTAGTTCGTGTCTGCAGGACGGCGTATTTGTGTCTCCGTTAGAAAAAGCATTGCCGGCCGAGCCGTCTCCAGGTGGTGATGGACGGCATTAAGGTTAGCGTGGAGTCCTCTGATGTTAATAAACTCCACGACACAGGAAGCAGCAGTGGGGTTACGGCGATTGGCTGCTGTTGAACGACAATGCTTTGTTTGTACTGCCATAGAGTGAAAGGAAGGGGAAGCGTGAAAAAAAGAGGCGGCTATTCTCGCAGCAAAGTGGGGCAAGGCGCAGAGCAAGTTTTGTCATATAACTGTATGGCATGGCGATAGCCGATCCGACGGACGGAAGGACCCCCGTACCCTCCCGAAAGTGGTCGCCGGGACCCACCCTCCGGTCACCATCCGGCATGACGAACCACCTCGAGATTATGCGCGGCATGATAAGGCAGCCAACCTAGTTGGTTAGACTCGGTTGGGCCTCTGGACTATACCGCGGGCCCACGCCCACATCATTAACACAAATTTTACTTGGGTGTTTTATAATCATAGCCAATTAATTTGTTATTTACTTTTCAGCTGGAAAGTGCACTCAAGATTATGGGCATACCATTACAAATCCGATACTGAAAACGTGCTTACAGCTATTCGAACAAAATGTTCATGTGGTAAGTATTAGGTAATTAATTGATTTTCAAGTAACGGAATAGTACTGTAGAAGTAGTTATTTATTTTTAGCCCTACCTTTAGGTCTGCTTAAATAATTTTAAGTATTTTGGGTCAAGTGTAGGTGTTGAAACTGGTCTATATGTTGTCGTTTCTGTCACTAAATATCTTTGGTGTTAAAACTGCTAACTCTTATATAACTGATTTTTGATTTTCCATAAATGCACACACGATTAGCACAAATAATTACTTTCTTAAAAGTTCATATTTAATTTTCTTTAGGTTACTATAATAAAATCTTTTATAGTTAATAGTTAGTTCTAGACAAGTATAATCCTCACATTTTCGTAGTTGGTATCGTATTATGCCTATGATGGTCATAAATGTCAAAAACACATTTGATTGTAAATGTATTTTTGTCATGTTTGTCGTTACGTGACGTACGATTGTTATATATCAAGCCTTGATATTCAACACTATACGGAGTCGGTATTTCCTTATTCGAACTGAGTAAATATCTCGGATACTATTTATCGATTGAACATTGAGTGACGTGTTATTAGTCCGTAAGCTATATAGATAAGAAACAAGATTTTTGTTTTTTTTTTTTAATTCACGCACAAGGATCCTTCTTTTGTCTAGTTTTATAATTGGTTGAAGCTCACAAATAATAGTCCCTTGTGGGATACGAACCCGCTACACTAAGCTCGGCTACAGCAATGAGTTCATTTACTTTAAGAACTAATTTATACTATGTTCGTTTTAGATACTCCTTGCGAAAGATAATGAACTCTTAAATTGCAAAAAGTTCATTAGGATAAATATATTCAGTGTGGACGAGGTTAAATCGCTTATAAACTGGGAGCCCCTTAAGTATCCACCAAAAAACCCATCAGTTTCGCATTTATCGAACATTCCAGCACCAAAGACGAGTCCATTCAATCATAAACCATTACAAAGGAAAAGAACTGTAATTGAGGCTCCGATTGAAGATACTATGATTGAAGGAGATGATCCTGTCACAGTACCTAGTCATAAGGAAAAGACGGATGCTGCGACTGCTGTTTTATCGGTTAAAAACACAAGCGATGCAGCAATTCAAACTGAAACGGTTACTGTTATCAGTTATGATACCAATACGGATTCACTAGATAGTCAAATACAGAACATTCCCAAAAGAGCAAATAATACGGAGATTTTAAAAGAATCATTGAATGAATCCAATAATACTGTTAGAACTTCGTTACCTAATACGAAAAGGGAAATAAAACTTAAACGGTGCATATCCAATCAACCTTTACAGTCAACCAGTACAGTTAAAAGTAATGAAAAGAAGCCGTTTAGGTGGCGCAGAAACCGAAACTCAAACTTACTCGCTTCAACAACACATAACAATGAAAAACCTAGTACCGTCACTCAAAACGATTCGACAGTTGCATCTGTACAGATTGACGCAACCATTGGTACAGAAAAGCAGATCGATGAAATACCTAACAATAAACGCGAGATGGAGCAACAATCCACTGATATTGTTGAAAGTAGCGGATCAAGTATAATTTGCGTAGATATAAGGAAAGAAAACATTACTATTGAGGAAACATCAACATCTGGTATAATATCGAACACTGAAAGTAATATAGATGCTGATATTGAATATAGAACCTTTGATGACTATCAGCATGACAAATCGAAAATGGCTAAATACGACATTGACAGTGAAAGTATGGAAGAATCATTAAAAACGAAATGTGAGGAATGGATTTCAAGATTTGTGCAAATTATGGAAGAAGTCCTGGCTGTGGTTTTGCACAAAGAAGCTGCATTTTCTAATATAGAGTTCCCACCTCCGTGGACTTTACACGAAGCAGCACAATGCATTGGGAAGTACTGCAATAATACATCCGTAAAGCATGTTACAGATAGATTGTCGCGTATTCTCTTTGATCTAAGTGACCATGCAGGTAATTCTTATTCGTTATCTATACAAATTTAATAAAATTGTCTATAGACTAATTAAGTAATTAAAAGCTATATGATTAATGGAACATAAGGTTGTTGAGTAAAATATTTTATGGCTATATTGATGTTAAAATGAAACTATATTTTTAATTTCAGGTAAGATATGCCTAAATATGACACCGAGTCAATATATGGAAATGTACAGTTGCAGTGTGTCTTTGCTTAACGAAATTAAGGTTGGTAAATTTATTATTTGTTATATTTATTTACTATGAGCTGTAGTGGAGCCTTCTCTGAAATTATACCGTTGCGTTATAGACCCGTCTGTTCATTCAAGTAAGGAATAATTGTTCCTTTTATTTTTCAATTGACAAGGCACAAGGAAAGTCAATTATCTGGTATATTCTTAGTTGTTTTAGTAAGATGCCAATGTTTATAATTTCGGTTTATGAGCCTTATTGGAACGCGTATACACATATATATTGTGCGTAGCATATAATATATATATATATATATATATATATATATATATATATATATATATATATATATATATATGCCATATCATTGTTATAGAACTGTTATTATTCTGATTAGTTATTACACTGCCAAATGCTTTTTACCCTTTTTATTTACCAACTGCTGTATTAAGTGTTAATTGTGTCATAGAAACTTTGAAAATATTGACACTACGGGTACAAAGGAATACCAAATCTTGAACGTTAGGTGTAATGTAAATTTAAAACAGTAATGTCGACCATCCTAACTATCCATGGACTTAACTGCGAGTTGTTTGATATTAATAATCCAATTATTTGATAATGTTTTTTTTATTAGGCTATCACAACATGTGAAGATATTGAAATTGCAGAAGAATCTTTGCAAAAGCTTTTAGCCGATATTAAGAATCCTTGCTATGGTAGTACTGATTCCATAATTAATCCACAAGAAGATTCTCAAAACATACAAATTACTAGTAAGTAGTCTTCAATAGTTAATATAAAAAATAAACTAAGCTATAAATTATATTGCCCCTTTTCTTATGTTTAACAAATTTATTTTCGTAGGCATTGACAGCGAACAAACTGATTTTGAATCGCCGAAACGCCATAATTCAAGCTATAATCTTAGATCTGGAAGATTAAAAAAGGTACGTAGTACATTATTATAAAGATAAAGATAAAGATAAATTTATTTGACTCAACATGTGTACAATCAGGTGTTACAGTTATTTTGTCTCAACATGCTCTGTCTGGTCAGACATGCAAATGTATGTGCTTAATAAGTAACTTTAAAATTATGCTGGATCTAATACAATAATTAACATCTCAATTAAACGTTTCTTAACAATGAAGTGAGATATATTATAAGTAGGTCAATTCAAATTCGAACAATGAATATAAAAATAATTAATTAATAAGTCATTTCCAATAATATAATAGTAATAGATAAGATGTCAATAATTAAGAACATGTCAAATTAAATTAGATCCTGATAAATGATTATTAAAACAAAGAAAAAAATAAATTATATAAGATTATCACATAGGAAATCATTAATATTATAGTAGCATTTATGCAGTAAAAGATTTTTTAAATTACGTTTAAATATGTTAATGTTAAGGTCCTTAAATTTATTTGGTACTTTATTGTATATTTTGGGTGCCATGCAGAAAATGCTCTTGCCCAAAAGCGCTGTTTTTGCAGTTTGCATGCACAGTTTATGATTATCGCGTCGGTCGCGAATAGTGACATCTGATAATTTATTAAATAGTTGTGGATTGGTTTTCACAAATACAGCTGTTTCGTAGATATATAATGATGTAAGCGTTAAAATTTTATATTCTACGAAGTACGGTCTGCAACTGTCTGTGACTTGTAGACCAAACATTGCTCTAATGCAGCGCTTTTGGAGTTTGAACGTTACATCCTTATCGACTGAGTTTCCCCATAATATGAGTCCATATCTAAGTATGGATTCAACAAGGCCATGATATGCTGTAAGTAATGCAGTTGTATTAACTACTGGAGCAAGCTTATATAGAGCATAGGTTCGGCTGCTTATTTTTGTTGATAAGTGTGAGATATGCGCTTTCCAATTTAATTTGTTGTCTATATTTAGACCAAGAAACTTAGCATTATCAACATTATATATATTTACATCATTGTACTTTATGCAAGGTTTGTTGTCTTTCAAAGTTGTAGCCTTTTGGCCAAAATGCATAATTTGCGTCTTGCGAATATTAATTTTTAAATTATTATTATTCATCCAATAAATAATGTCAGATAGTGATTTATTAATGTCATTTTCGTACAAGTCAAATGTTTTACATGCTACTGTGAGTGTGCTGTCATCTGCGAAAAGAGTCAAAGGTTGGTCAGTTGTTTTGGGCAAGTCATTGATATATAAATTAAAGAGTAAGGGCCCAAGATACTTCCTTGTGGGACACCATAAATAGCTACACGCTCATTTGAGTAAAACGTCGTTTCTTTTTTTGTTTCCAAATCTATCTTTGTTATGGCCGTGCACTGTATTCTGTTCGATATGTATGACACAAGCAGATCTAGCACATTTCCTCGAATACCGTAGCACTCGAGTTTATTTTTTAAGATAGTGTGATCTACGTGATCAAAGGCCTGCGTCATATCGCAGTACACTGCGCAAACTGGAT
Source organism: Catocala sponsa (assembly GCA_963564715.1). Lineage (NCBI taxonomy): Eukaryota > Metazoa > Arthropoda > Insecta > Lepidoptera > Erebidae > Catocala > Catocala sponsa. Next base: position 16,026,178 of record OY751337.1, on the reverse strand, counting down.
TTCTCTTATCTATGTTTAATATGGTTCTGTGTAAAAATTCATAGATAGCCATATTACTCGAAATTTTTTCTCTGAACCCTTTCTGTTCAGCACAAATAATTTTTTTCAGCTCTAAGTATCTATAAAGTTCTTTATAGATGTACCTTTCAAAAATTTTCGAAAATATCGGTGTAAGTGCTATAGGTCTATAGTTTGGCATTATATCTTTATTTCCTTTCTTATGTACTGGCTTTATTATAGACTTTTTTAGACCATCCGGGAATACTCCCTGATATATACACATATTAAGTATGTGACTAAGATGACCACAAATAAGGCTACCTACCGATTTAAGTATTTTCGTGGAAATGCCATCGTAGCCTACACTATTTGTATTTTTAAGATTTTTAATTATTGCTAATATATCTTGAGGTGTACTAGGAGCCATGAACATAGAATGTTTTTTATGTGCTATCAACGAGGTAGCGTTTGTTCCTTTCCCGGGTGTCGGTACGATTTTATCTATATAGTAATCATTAAAACTATTAGCTATATTTATTGGGTCAGTTACAGTTCTATTATTTATTGTTAATTTTTGTATGGTCTCTTTTGGTACATTTAGTTTAGTATTGTTTATTATTTGCCAGGTCATTTTTATTTTGTTGTCAGATGTATTAATTTTGTGAACGTTCTGCACGCGTTTCGTTAGCTTTATTACCTTATTAAAAAGTTTTGCATATCTTTTATCTATTATATAATATAAAATAACACACATTCTTTGTACTTTAGCAGTTCCTTTGAGGGTACTACTGAGACAATTTTGACCCTGTAGGTACATTATAAGATTTGAAGGCAATACTGACACATGTATTAATTTTATGATAATCGGTTTGTGCGATAGTGATACATAAACTTAATCTATTATATAATATAATATCCTATCACATATACGCAACACCATCTAGCCCAAACTAAGCAAAGCTACTCTGGGTACTAGACAATGGATAAACATACATATACAACGTGTCCCAAAATTCAACGATAAGCGGGCACCAAAAGGTGGATCTACTTATGACTACTCAAGAAAAAAAAAGAAAATTTATATCTTGATTTTTTTTTAATTACGGGAAAGTAAGGGAAATCCTTAAAAAATGGACACCTCTTATTATATTTTTAAGTACCATTGCTACAATTTTACAAATACTTCTGTATATTTTTTTGTATTGGCAACGTAAGTAGCACTAGTATCCATCACAACCATTAAAAATCCCAGAATCCCTGTAGTTTTTACATAAAAATCAACCAACATTATATATTTTTCTTAAATTATGTAAGATTTTGACTTCAGTTCACTTTCACTCATCGTGGTGAAAAAAAAAGAACTGGCACTACTACGGCAAATATTTTTAAAAATTGGCACAACTAACTACGATTCCAAAATGGTATAATATTCTAGGCAAACTAGCCACAAAAATATGCATAGTACATTTTCTGAACAACAACCATATTTCGCAAATTGTTAGTGTTGATAGTAATCACTTTTACTATGTATCCAAAAGGTTTTTTGTTTCTGTGAATAAATCAAAACTAATGAAGTAATGATACAATCATTACATTTATTTATGTTATTAATTTACTATATTATTATAAAATCACAATAAATGTTCGAACTGTTTGCCATTGGCAGTAATACAGGCACAACATCGCCTTGAAAACGATCGTTTTATTCTTCGTGCATATCTTCTACTATTCATGTGATCCGCAGCCTGAATTATTTTTTTTGCGAAGCTCGTCTAACATTGCAATGGATTTTGAGTAGATCCTGTCCGTGAGACAACCCCAATAGAAGAAGTCCAGAGGATTTAAATCGGGTGAACGGGGTGGCCATAAGATAGGACCAAGTTTTTTATCCACCTTTTGGTGCCCGCTTATCGTTGAATTTTGGGATACGTTGTATACTATTTTTTTTTGTAAATGCATACATATTATACATAGAAACACCCAGACCAAGACAAACATCCATGTTCATGCACACAAATGTTTGACTTGTGCGGGAATCGAACCCGCGACCTCAAATATAAATATTTTATGATTATTTGAGAGATTCCCTAGTAAAAAAATATTATAGAACTATTAATGCACACTTAAGATACGCCTCTGAGTGCGGCAGTAAATCAATTAAAGTCACAGGACATTTTTTTGTTTATTGAGGTAAACAAACAATGACAATATATGGTTTTCAATAATTTGTACCGAATAAATACAGCGTAACTGTGACACCAGTGTGCAGTGACATTTACCACATATTAAATATCTAAGTTGTACCGAATAAATACAGCGTAACTGTGACACCAGTGTGCAGTGACATTTACCACATATTAAATATCTAAGTATATGGGTTACAATGAGAACCAGGAGACATGTGCGATATTTAGTAAACATAAGTATTAAGAACTAAGAACTTCCACTTATTTTTTTTGGTTTTGTTTTATCAATCAAATGAGATCATAGTAAGGATAAAGCACTAAGTAACAATTTTTTAAATATGCTAGGGCGTGTGGCAAGTAAATCAATACTGTTGAAATTATTGTTAAAAGATTCAACTAGGCGATACATCAGTGCTCGTTTGCCTGCATTTGTACGACAACGAGCAGTAGCGAAAAAATTACATAGGTTACGGCCATGAGTTCTAATAGGTATTTGGTAACATATTTTGTTTGTCAGTTATCCTAACTAATATTATAAAAGCGAAAATGAGTTTGTTTGGTTGTTACTTTTTCACGCCTAAACCACTGAACCGATCATCCTGAAATTTTGCATATATGTACGTTGACAGGTGAACAGAAACGGACTTAGGCTACCTTTCATCCCGAAAAAATTTACTGTTCCCGAGGAAAACAATAATAACGTTCTTATGATAATAGATGGCGCCACGTGTCTTTCGAATCATGATTGAATTATATTATTACAAGCAGAGTACAACCCGAATTGATTGTCAAATTCTAAATTAACGCGAGCGAAGCCGCGGGCAAAAGCTAGTATTATATATAGTAATATTTATTGTGACAAAGGTCGTACAGTAACATTGCGTCTAAATATAGTCGTCTGCAGGCATGATATGCATCTACGCTTACGAATGTACAAACATACATATGCCTATCTCCCGAAGTGGTAGGCAGAGAGAGTTTTGCACCAACATTTTGGTTGCTGACTTCAAGTCCCATGTAACTGTGGGCGAGCTTATTGTCGTTTAGTCGTTCTAGACTGCGTGTTATTAGTGACAATTTATTGATAGAAAATCCGAATAACACGCCTGATTTGAGGAATCGAATCACACATACACAGCACATCGCAGTCTACCAGCCATCCGCTATAATTTTTATATTATATTTAGCATGCTATCACGGTCCAACTTTCATATTTTTGAGTAAAAGTTAGTTCACTCAAAACTTTTACTCAAAAATATTGAAATATCTTATATATAAATCGGCACATTAATTAAATAGCTACCTACTTAGGTACACGTGAAATGTGGTACTTCAGTTATAATTTATAAACCATATTGCTATAGATTTAACATATATAATAGAAATTTCTTAAAATTCCAACATTTGCCTTTTTTTAGGTACTAGATAAACCTGTTAAAGTTTATGTAGACACAAAATCTGCGTTCTTTTCAAATTTAAGTCTAATGGAAGTCAAGAGTGCCAATACTACTGATAACGTAAACACGTCTTGTGGGTCTCCAGCTAATGAGCGAACCAAGTTATCTTCTTCGAATGGCAAAGATAAAGATAATCAATTGAACAGAATAAACATTGTGAGAAACTTCACTAAATGTGCAGAGCTTGAGGAAAAGTTAAAGAACAAACTTAATACTAAAACAATTGAGGATAATAAAGAATATTTAGATTATGAAAATGATTATACAAATACCTTAGCTGATTGTCGTTCAGACGAATGTAACGTGTCTGATGAAGATTCGGTGATCAGCAATCCAAATGTCACTCATGAACATGATACTTCAGATGTTTCAGAGAATATTGTGGCTAATAGCGCAAAAACGGTTGATCCGTCTTTGGCTAGTAATAGTAATAACACGTTTAAGTTAATGATTTGCGTGTTTCTGGATGAAGTTGGGAAGGCTATAAAAGAAGTTAAGGTTTTATGGTGAGTACTACCAACGTAACAAAATTGTATTTATTAGGCATAAGCATACGTACACGTCCTTTAACAGGTTGAAGGGCTTTAAAAAGGCTATTTGGAATTCACTCGCGTGCTCTAACAATCCTGCGCTTGCTTGCTATTTATGAATACATATTTGTATAATGTAATGCCCCATCATTATTGCTAATATCATAATTGCTTTTTATTCCAGTGACAAATGTTATGCTGAATTAAAACGACCGCAGCTACCTACCAAGGAAAGAAATGAACTGGAAAATCAAGTTGAAAATGCTCATTGTAATATCGTCGGTCTATGTTTTTCATTAGGCGGGTATGTATAATTTAGGTTACAGTGATGGTTTCCCTCTTATACTGCTATAAAAACGGCGATCTTTCGCGTAATCGTGTTCCATTAGAACGACATTTGTGTGTGTGCGTGTGCGTGCGTGCTTGTTATTGAGCCGGACATCTGTATTTACCTTATTTGTGCCATTGCTGTCAGTTAAGTGTGCCTTTGACCAGTAACGTGGCATGCGTATGATAGATATCTTTCATTTCTTCTGTCCTCACTTTGCCGTGTTCATTTTACTGACACCCATGTGAAATTCATGTCAAATGATTTGATTGGCTGTTACTACTTTAGTCAGTCCATCGCGGCCTCCGACCACATGTTGAAATTTTTTTTGTTGATCTATCTTTCAGAGATGAGATTCAAGACATAATTTTAACTTTTTAGTTGGTCAAATGTCTATACAGATTATATTTTCTTTTCAGTATGTTGTCCCGTGACCCAAACGCACCCTACGATAATATGCGTACTGCATTAATGAAAGCTGGCATCAATATATCACAGATAGATAGAAATCTAATCTTGGAATATTGGTAAATATTATAAATACATTAATTAACTTCCTTAAATTCTTGAACTTTAATTCCTTAGACGAGTGATGATGATAAATTCTAAGAAAGAAAAAAATGTGGGTAGGTTACTATATTTTGTATACCTATGTTTTATTTTAGTGTGTGTGTGTGTAACATATATGATTTTTATAACCGATTGATCTTAATTTATCATACAATATTTGTGAAGCATCTCAGTGATAATAGATTTACCCTTATATCGTCGTTGTCAAACCAAAATCTGCTATGTGCACTTTTTTGAGATTTTTACTTTTTGACCTATGCGTATAGTTCACTGCCCCATCTATCGTATAAAAAAACTGCTAAGTGCCTATGAGCACTGTACGACGATCTACGACCTCTTTATAAAATATGCTATGTGCAGCAGCTAGATTTTTGTCAAATAAAAGCTGCTATGTGGCATACTGCTACATAGCATATTTTATTTGACCACAATCGATCACAACATATTAAAATAATCTGCTATGTGCTTAGTCTAAATAAACAGCAACATTATTAAAGCTTGTTGATACATAATATAACGATAACAATGCCTTGATAAGTTGATATGAATAACTCTTTGTTTTTTGACACTTTTGCATTGCAAGAATATTAGAGCGATAATACTTTATTGTGTATTTACATTTACCCTCGAGCAGCGATAGCTCAGTGGGGAGACCAACAGACTGCAATGCTGAGGGTCTCGGGTTAGAACCCACGTCGCGCACCTCTGACTTTCGGAAGTTATATGACCTTTCGAAATTATGTGCGTATTGATTGACAATTATCGCCTGCTCCGTGCCTCGGAAAGCACGTTAAGCCGTTAGTCCCGGCTGCCATTAACATCTATGGCACTCGTTATTGGGAGAGTGTCGACACAAAAGATCCCACTGGGTCGAAGTGTCGCCGGTCTGCACTGACTGGCCCCCACATAAGATAAGATACATTTACCCTCAAATTTCATTACTCCAAATAATCCTACCTTTGTAGTTAAAATATACTTCTAAGCAGTCAGTTAACGTGTTAGCTTATTAAGTACACTCGTATTGTGAAGTTAAAAGTGTGTTTATAAGGTGTGTTTGAGTGAACTGTACAATGAGTAGAGGAAAGAGAATTGTCGATTTAGTTTTGACTACCGATAAGAAATATTTACAAGATGAAAATCAGCAAGTGTTATGCCAACTTCACGTAGAATCACCGGCTCTGAATCAAGATCTGACAAATTACGATGAGATAAATCAACCGTCTACATCTTCGGGCGTATGTGCAGGCATGTCAGTAAATGTATCCCCGGAACGGAGCGATAGTTCACCTATTCCTGCAACCACCAAAAGCAGGCGCTACATTATTTACAGTAGTGATAATGATTCATCAAATGAATGTCCAGTACAAGAACCAAGAGTGACCATTGAAATGCCGAGCAGCTCTCGAGCCCACAATTCTCTCAATCTAAAGCTAAACGCCGTCGTTTACTGGGAAAACCATATATGGGCTACAAGATAAAAGATGGAAAGCTAGAACAGACTACACCAAAAGCAGCTCGGTCTGTAAAAAGTCGTTGGAATCATACTGCAGTAAAACAAAAATCTAAAAATAGTTTCATGTGTGGAGTGGTATCGGAAGAAGAACGAGCTGCGTTGCATTCTAAGTTTGGGAATATGAAATCATCATCATTGGAATATGAACTACCTGCAGAGCTTATAAACACATCACGATAATTAGTGATGGATGTAACTACCAAAACAGAAATAAGGTTCTAGCAAGTGCATTATGTAACTACGCTTATTTTTTTAACGTAGAAGTAGAACAAATAGTTTTAGAAAAGGGCCATACTATGAAGGAGGTTGACAGTGTCCACTCCACTATCGAACATTATATAAAGCCCCCTATTTATGCACCTCAGGATTACATTACAAGAATGCGTCAAGCGCGGCCTAAACAACCCTATGACATTAGAGTTGTCCATTATGATTTCTTCAAGGATTATGAAAAATTAGCAAACAATTATCAGTCTATCAGGTCAGGTAAAAGGAAGGGTGATCCTACGGTAAATGATGTCAGAGCATTTTTATATAGCTCTACTGGTGAAGTATACTTCAAACTTCGTCATCCACAGGATTATACAATTCTTCCGCAACGAAAGCGTATTCCCAAAGAGTATCCTGAACCTGCGACATTATATGGCGGGCCATTGGCAATAACTCAATCCAAGTTCAATCAATTACAAGAACTGAAACCATTTATAGACCGTGACTACCATCCATTTTATGATTGTCTTAAATTTAAGTCCGATTAAAACTTCTTTTTTCAGTTATTACTCAATAAATACCAATTTAAATCAAATATATTGTTATTCAATACCTGCTATGTGCCTAACAATTGACCATTTAAAATCTGTTATGTGCACGATTTACTCTATTATCAAAATAGTAAATAAATAATTAATTCTCCATGGTTAAAAAACAATTAAGTGTATGTATAATATCTATGGCTTTCATTTGATATAGTTCTTAAAATACACCTTCATATAAAATTTTACAGGAGAATGTTTTTGCTCAATATTTCAAAAGTATAGTTTCTGCACATAGCAGATTTTGGTTTGACAACGACGATATAGGTGTTTTCTGTAAAATACTGGCTCTAAATCGTTTTTTTTTTCTTACAGGAAAACTATCGCTACTTGCAAGAAAAACGTTGATGATATTTTAAATTCAATACATGACATAATGACTGCTTTTAAGACATAACGACTAGTTGTAATGCTCATTATAATTTATATGACATAAGCTAAGCATATCATTGGTAGTGGATGCAACTTTGAAATTAAAGCTAAAAATTATTGATTACCATTTTGTAAAAAAGCAGTTCCTGTTTGAACTGTGTGAGCTGAATTAAATAGTCTTAATTTAGGCGAATACGAAATGTTACCTAGGTTATTATTGCTATTCTTTTAAGATGCAGTTCTATCATTTTTAAACTTTTGATTGATTGAAACAGCACATGGTAAACTAAAAACAAATCTATACATATAATTAAATTGTAACTAGTCGATGTCTTTACATAGGAGATATTTATGTTTATGTGAGGGGTATTTCTAACAGCAAAAGAACCTAAAGCAATTATTTTTTAAATTTTGTTTGTTTATCTGGCTTTATGTTTGTACGCCCATCACGCAAAAACTACTACACACTATACGCAAAACTACGTGAAATTGAATGCGGCGGTTGTATTGCTAAATATCTAACGTACAATCTGGTGCATGTTTCATCTTAATATATCGCCTAAAAATTGAGTGTACAAATCAGCTTGTTCTTACATACAAAGAAAGAAAGAATATAGATAGGTACCTACTTCTTAATTTGTCGCGTACGATGTCGTTGGCAAAGCTAGTTACAGCATAAATTCTAACATTGAAAAAACAAACGAAAGCATTTATTAAAATGGAGTTGTAAAACTGAAATATATAATCTTAATAATCTTATGGAAATGTCATACCTATAGGAAAATTGATCCTACAGTATGTGAATTATTTGTATATCTTCGTTACTGTTGTAATTTTTCCGTTTCTTAATATATTTCTAATGTAAAATACATTAGAAATATATTAAGAAACGGAAAAATTACTGCAGTCATACACAATTTTACTAAAATCATAGCATAAATATCTATGTTTACTTTGCTCAAAAGAAAATCAAAGGAGTAATAAAACCCAAAGAATAATACCAAACCGAATCATGTCTTTGTTTAATTTTGATATTTTTTTCGTTATTGTTTTAGTGATGTTGTTGCATGTGATGCATTACTATCTCCGTCGAAGCTTGATTTACAAAGTTCATCTAATTTTCATAATGGAAAGGATATCAAAAGTTGATTTCATGTTTTATCTACAAATTTCGTTGAACATAATGTTTAATAGTATAATAATAAAAAGAGTTTGGTATACTTACCTAAGCCTTCCGACTAATTTACAATACCTTGTACTTATATAATCATTTGTTCATAATAATTTGTGCGCCCTGTGGCCGAAATTCAACGATAATCATTATAAAAAAACTAGTTCCAAATTTTTTTATTGATAGCCCTACAGCTTTTCAATGAAAATTGGTTGATAAACAGTAGAAAAAGGTACTGAAGTATTTTTACTTTGCCTATTTAATTTTACACACAATAAACTTTTTGTCTTAGCTGTAATAAGAATCTCCCTTTGTCGTATGTATGTGAGACTCCACATAAATGAAACATGTAACTACGCAAGCATAAGCACGTGTACGTAAGCATGTATATCTCGCGCCAAACTTTTAGAGTTTTAGTGCCCTTTGAATTTGCTTCAAGTAGCGTCGTAGAGACAAAAACAGGCGTTTGGGACACTATACTATATATATAACGCTCTTCATAGCGAAGTAGATGTTTGACACAAGTAATGCCATGTAGATCGCCGAAATATACTAAGCCAAGCTGCAGGATTTCAATTTCACCAACCGTGCTGATGCTTTACCATTTTTGATTGATGCTTTTTTCTATTTTATAGTTTGTGCTATAATGCAGAAATCGCTAAGCTTTAAACATCATGCATGTAAATGATATCATATGCGCAATAACGCATTTAGAATACCAGTTTTAAATTTTAAACTGAAGTGCCATTCTTATAGGCTAGCGATGCGCTCAATTGTATTCGAATATAGCTGGGCAGAACAGGATGTCATCAAAGACGCAGTGGATGCGTTTATGTTGGGTATTGTAAATACCTACTATTATAGACTGTATTACTTAGACTTTAGGATCCATTTTTATTTGTTCAATATTACCTGCCGTCTATGCTGTGTAACAGTAGTAGTATATTTTTGATAAATACTTAGATGTTTATGTTGCATTATATATTCGAGGGATGTAGTCTAATGATCATTAAGGAGATTTGATTAAGAATGAGACGCCGCAAGCACAGCCTTTCCTAAGATTGAGCTTGTTATTAAAAATAACTTTTATAAATTTATTAATTGTCGAGCGTTGCGTTGGTACGCGACTAAGAATTTGTATTCCGCACAAGTCGGGGAATTGTATCTTTTGTTAATGTAATACTAATAACTAATAAGTGTTAAGAAAATATGTAGGGGTACTTATAAGTGATGTGTCTTACTATTAATGGCAGCGTTTGTAAAAATATTTATTGTTTTATGTATTGTGTGTATAGGGAACTTGATCTGAAGTTCAAAATTTTCTTATACCATAGTTTTGATATTTTATGGAAACTATTTTTTTAGGTTTACATTCACTGTCTAAGAAATTTGTGATAATAGATAGGAGCTAGGATGTTCTTACTTTGGATTAAGTAAATTTGTTATATATTTTAAATTTTGTGTGAAGATCTCTCATGGGTTTAAGAGTTAAATTTGTGTTTGTCAGTAGAATGACTGAGATAATGCACTTTAAACAAGATTTTTATTGTTTAAGGCACAAACGCAGTGTGTGGTACTGCACTGTGGTAGACCCGCAAACGATGCGGCACAGACATAAATATTGTTTCTATGAAACCTTAGCTGCCGACTTTACCTGAGAACTTAAAAGGAAATGTGGGCATACAATATTTAAAGAACGTTTTCAGCAGGTGTATTGCTGTCGCGCTAGGATCGGACAAAATATCAATGTGCGAAAAAGATAACTACAGCTCAGATAGATTTTATCTCTCGTATCAAAACCTCATTTTTCCCTGTAACATCCTCCACCAAAATTATACCGATTTTAATAATTGTCATGAACTATATAAGAAGGATTTTAGCTATGTCTGTACCTATGTTTTTATTCATTTGATTATATTTAAGTGTGTTTCAGAAAACACAATTATGAGAAAGATGAAAATATGGTATGGCAGTAACAGTGCCATACCATATTTTCATCTTTATCATATAAATTATAACTAAAATTTTATTGTTGCTCTTGTGTATTCAGGAAGAAAACAAAGTATTAGGTTTGTATAGAATTACGTCGCCTGCGTTTCCTCTTAAAATTGAGTCGTCATGCCGTTTCGCTTTGTCAATGCTGTGGTGCAGTATCGTTACGTGCCGTTTTACCTTAACTGTTGAATGAATTTAGTTATAAGTACAATTTGATTTTATTATTTTTATTTTATTCTGACAATAAAATGTCTACTTAGGTATATTAAAACTACCTGAAAAATACATAAGTGTATTTCATTGAGAGTAACAATAGATACAAAATAATATAGAATTTCTAAGTGTCAAATATAAATAGTTTATTATTTTATTATAAACATGTTCACACAAACAACCTATTAATACTTTACACATTCGTACTTCATAGTTAAAGAGTTGATACCCATATTTTAAAACTCAAAAGCACCAAGGAAATACCATACTTTGTGGCGTAACGTAACAGTAGATAATTCTAAACAGTTTTCAGTTAATTTCGCTGAATAGTGCATAAATCTTTAAAAGGAAAAAGACAGCGTGTAATGAGGTGTATTGTATATAGGTACCAACACTGCGATACGAGTACCTACTAACTTTTATCGCGACCATGAACACGTGCGATGTGCTAGTTTCAATAATTCTTGATTCGAATTATTCACCATTCTTATTCTAGAAACAAACTACAGATAAAAGTACTTACTTGTTTATTATTTATTTAATGTTATCACGAATAACAAATATAGGTACTTAGAAGTATGTAGGTGTATGCACTTCCTATTTACGAAGCTGTTATCGGGCAACCGCTAAGCGACAGCGCTTAGCAGTCACACAATAAAGAAGTGATGTACCTACTTTACACAAAAAAATATATCTTCTCGATTGTTCGTAGTAGGTAGTTTGATTGCAAATTTGATTCGATTGATCTTTAATTACATTTCTAATTGTTTCTTGCCATTACTTTAACTATGATACAAATTATGATGGCACGGTGTTCATATTCTCATAGCTTATAATAGACTTATTAGTAAGATTACGATATATTGACTAGAATAGTATTTAATTGAATCCTCTTCCCTCCATCATCGCTTGTGCACAATATCTCGGGAACTGCACCACTTGCAGTAAGAAATCAGTTAGACCCTGTAACAAAATAAATCTTAGATATTATATTGTGATTACAATGTAGGAATCTTATAGGTCATTGATACGCCATATTTCCTTACTTGTTTTATTTAGTGACTAAACAAACTCATAGAAATGATTCGGATTCGGAATATTATATTCGTATCTAGGTAGGTACTTATAATTAAAAAGATTGACAAAAAAAGAAAGAATTAATAGAGATGGGTCTTGATGTGCTATTTCATGGTTTTCTCTTATTTCTGTAAGTACACTATATTTGTTTATTAAATAAAACAAGAAAGTAAAGGTAGGTATATCATAAGTAAAAAACTGAGATAAAATATTCATAAGAAACGTTATCAAAGACTCGTCCTTCATCGTGATCGAGAGATGAGAAACTTGGATTGGACTTTTTGCGAACTATGTAAGTCTGCATTTAGTTTGTTGCTCAGACCTTCCACCGTGTATAAATAGCCAAGGTATTGGCCAAGGTTTCAGCTAAGTATCTAGGTACATCGAGTAGATTTTACTTTTGGTTTCTTTCTGCTAACACAGTTCTGGTTGTTAATAGGTATATCACATATCGTATACCTATATTAGACAAATGGCCTAGTTATATAAAGCCCGATATACATGAATTAAGTTGTCGAGTAGTTGACAAAATTTTAACTTAATTTCATGTAGGTAAACAATGAATTTGGTATTAAGTAGCAAATCAAAATTTAGCGTGCAACTAAACAGGCAGATTAGAAATGTTTCAAAATTTTCGGTTAAGTTGGTAGGCGTGGCTACTTGGACTATGATTTAGTTAAAATTTAGTTAAACGAACAATTTGGCGGAGCGGTCGAGCTCAATATGTTTATTTATCTGTATCTTATCCAATTTCTCACCCACAGTTTTAGTTAACGACATTTCTCTCATTATTTCGCCTTTAACTTCATCTAAAATCTCCCCGAGTACAAAACGAATAATATCCGAACGTTGTTGATCGTCCATCTTTACAGAACTAAAGAGCTTAACTATTAAGTACGTGTGGACATTTACTAAAAATTAAGTGACGTAAAATTAAATTAAAATTTAGTTAGGTACTACTTAACAACTTAATACGTGTAAATCCGCCTTTAAGGTTCTATTACGAAAATTAGATAAAGAGCGATTATAGGTTCGATGATAACAGCTAATAGCTATAAAAAGGCGCCTAACCTGTAATGACTGACAACGATAACGTATTATCGCAGCTATTAATTATTTTACATGTAATGTAGAATTTTCTGAGCCTCCCGTGGCTATTGGTAGACACAGGTCTCTCACAAAATTAACCAAACGGCCTCTGCTATAATTTAGGTAATTTTCCTTGAAAATATTTTTACAGCAGTATGTGGCACGGAAGACGCAGCAGGAGTAGGCCCCACACAAGGTGAACCAACGACATGGTAAGGGTCGCGGGAAGCGGTTGGATGCGGCAGGCCCAAAACCCGGGGCGAGGCCTAGGTCCAGCAGTGGACGTCTTTTAGCCGAGATGATGAAGTATGAGGCTGCAATATTTCATCCATACAGCCACATAGTATGGTCCACATAGGTCGGCTCAATACATTTGAATGTATCGGCTATTCCAAACATGATTCTTTGGATACCAAATGCAAAATAAATATGAAGGTACTTAATATGCATTTTGTAATACGGCTATTTTTGTCGTCTAGTAAGTATTTTGCAGTTACAGTGCAGTAAATGTTATTAACTGGAAGTCGTTCCAATAGTGGAACCGAGCTCTGTGACTTACAGGCTGTCCCAGAATATGTGAATCAAATTGTAATAGGAGATTCCTTAGGTAAGGACCTTTCAAAGGTATTAAAAAAAAATAAAGAAAATTACTGGTTAAAAAAAAGGTACGACTTGACAGGAGTTTATGGCTAATTTTCATTTTTTTCACTCTTATTATTTGATTCGTTAAACTACAAACGATTTTTTTTAAAACTGATGTAGTCTTTAAATCGCAGCATTATTTTGGTGTATTTTTTGCACCATAGAAAATCTTGTACGTTTGACCAACAACACATTATTTTTTTATTTAGCACTTTTGAAAGGTCCTTACTTAAGGAATCTCCCGTTACAATTTGATTCACATCTTCTGGGACTGCCTGTATAGGTAGGTACTATTTCGGGCGATGTTCTATTAGGCCTAACTTTATTATCAAACGCTCAGAATTTAACAGACCACGGGAAACTGAGAATATTGGAAGTGATATTTACATCTGCCACACACAGCAAAGAATTTATTATCTACACGATTAACTTATAAAGCTTCAGAATAAATATATTTTTTTAATTTTTTTTCTAATGACACGGCAATGTGTTTGTAACGGACCTGATGGAAAGCCCAATTACAGTCCAGAGACAGTGACGATGAGGAGAAGATAGATGTCTTCTAGCCGTCGTCAGTGTCAAGCCGGTCTGACCAGATGCTTCTTCACACTACGTTTGAAGGATCCAATGTCGTAGAAGGGAGGGAACACATGTGCCGGAAGACCATTCCAAAGTTGTATGGTACGGCATAAGAAGAAATTGCTGAACCTTTTGGTGCGAGACGGGATTGTGCTAACCGTCCATCCGTGGTTACGAAGACCGGCACGTGTGGTTCTGAAAAGGAAGGGGAAAGGTGGGATGAGGTCAAATAACTCTTCGGGCATTCGCCATGATAGAGGCGATAGAATACGCTAAGGGACGCATTGTCTCTACGAAGTTGTAGCGGTTCGTAATCTCCTGGCTGTCGATTATATGTATGGCATGACGCTGCAGTTTATCTAAGGCATCGAGTAGGTACTTAGCGGAACCATTCCAAAGATGCGAACAGTACTCCATGCTACAACGGACTTGGGCCTTGTACAGCAAATACTGCTATTCAGGAGTAAAGAAACGTCGCACCTTGTTTAGTATCCCGAGTTTGCGTGCAGTTGTGGTTATTACACTCTCGATGTAATCCCTAAAGTTAAGGTCATGGCGGATGTCTATGTCTAAGATGTTAAGGCTATCCTGCAGTGGCAGCGTGGTGCCCCGAAGAGTGGGAAGTGGAGAGAATAGGGATTTTTTTGAGCTGAACGCGCACAACTGAGTTTTCTTAGCATTGATCTCAACCAGGTTAGATGAACCCCAAGCGGATATGTCATCCAACATCCTGTTGAGGTCAGTGACAAGCTTTACCCGCCTCCTCTCAGTATCCTGCCGGTTGCTAGGTGGTTGTGAATGGTAACAACCATGAACCGTGCTATCGTCCGCATAGCAATGAATGCCACCAAGAGGTAGCATGTCATTGATATGCAGAAGAAATAGAGTGGGAGAGAGCACGGACCCTTGCGGAATTCAAGCATTTACACTTGCGACCCGTGAAGAGCATCCGTCTACCAGGACATGCATTTTTCGCTCGTGTAAAAAACTGGAGACCCATTGAACTAGCCGGCTGGGAAGACCATATACCGGCAGCTTGGAGAGAACACTACGGTGGCCGATCCGATCAAAGGCTTTAGCAATATCCAACCCGTTTGCCAAAGCTTTGCCTTGCTTATCAATAGCCTCACCCCAGATGTGCATTAGATACACAAGAATATCAGCCGTCGACTAATTTGGTCGAAACCCATATTGGCGATCATTGATGATGGAGTGACACTCAAGGTAGCGGATTAGCTGGTTGTTAAGAATCCGCTCTATCACCTTGCAGATCACTGAGGTGACTGCTATTGGGCGGTAGTTTGTTGGATCGGACCGGTCCCCTTTTTAAGGATAGGTTTGACATTGGTTTCTCTCCCGCAGGGTGGGCAGCCAGCTGCTGGCCAACCCGTGAGACGCGCTGAGCATCTGCTCTTAAGTAAGTCCTCTTGCATGTCTTGTTTGCTTTGTTGTAAGCTGCCTTGAGGGAGGCAAGGTTTGGATCCTTTGCAGCACGACCCCTGATCCAAGCGTGATACGCAGCTATATATCCCATCGATTTGTAAAATACGAGCAAGTCTCAGTTTAGGAATCGCTGTGTCCCTTATTATGTTATTGTACAACCATCATAATGTATGCTTTCTCATATTTCGTTTACATATTATTTTCAAGCAATAAATATTATTATTATTCTCTTTATTACTTTTTCTCTCTAATAATTACATTTTTAAATATAAATATAAAACAATACATATTTAAAAATATAAAAACTGAAATGACCCACCGACAACGGGAACAGGGTCCAAGCTGCCGGTGGTTAGGGCCCCAGAGAGAGGAATCTCCTCACTATACGCGACGTGTCGAGCAGTACTGCCTTTCGGATCAAGTCCTTGATCCAGCCATCTAACGCAAGCCTCTGCAGGTGGTGGTCGAGGCTCTTAGGTATTAAGCCATTGTCTGTAATAACTATCGGCACAATGATCGCCAAGTCTACACACAACATGTCGACAATCTCGTGACTAGCTCACGAGTCCAGTTATTTCAACTCTTTTTCTTTTTCAGCTTATTATTATTATTATAGCTTGTCTATGGTTGACAGCGTCCTGGCATTCACGAATGAACCAATGGCGGCCTCTAATATTGATGACGATATTAGAGGCCGGAATATAGTATTCTATGGCCAACATAATCTCGTCAGCAATCGCCGCGGCACTCGCTGAGGTATCTTTCTTCTCAAAACAGCGTTGCAACCAAGGGACGGACGCAAAATAGTAGCGCATACCGTCCCAATCCGCTGACGAGTAGTGCCATATACGTCGCTTGATCGCCTTTCTAGTAGAAGGTGGCGCACTTGACACTACATTCAACCAAGCAGTGAACTGAATTGCCCAACGGGGCACTGACAGACTAACTACATGCAGATAGCATAGCTATCCTTCAGATGGCCTAGTGCGAGTTGTTTTTACGTTAACGCGAACTTTGACTGGTAGGGCCACGCTGGTTACAGCATGAATGGGCCGGCTCGACCGGGGAAGTACCACCCTCTCACAGAAGATCGATGTATAATAACAGTATCTGTTATGTTTCGTTCGGTGAGTAAGAGCGCCAGAGGCCTAATCATCATTCCCTTCCCAAACCCTATTCCCCTTTTCCTTCCGGTAGGCAGCGACTTGGTTGTGTTTTTTTGACATTGCTTCTGTAATGCTAAGAAAACACAGCCATTTGTATGAGCCACGGTTCTAGCTTACTATCAGGTGGGCCGTTGGCTCGTCTGACACCGATGAACGCAATAAAAATAAAATGTGTGTGTGTACCAGAGTACACAGGTAAGAAGTGAAACTTCTTTACGACATATCATTTTTCTACTATTTGCAAAAGTTAATTAGTTAACAAAAATTATTTAACTAACTTTAATATTAATATTTATTTCATAACTTAATAAAAATAATTCAAAGCAGATATTTAATGACTTAATCAATTACACAAGTTATGAATAAATAATTGGAATTATCTTTTCAAAGTAATACAATTATATGATGACAGTTAATCTTGTAGAAATGCAACGATTTTATAAAATTAAAAATGAATAAATAAATCATTAAAAACGAATAATTAAAAAAGATGTACGTATACATATTTTTATTTTCTAATCGTGTTTTGTTTTATTTTTAAATTATTATTTAATTTAAGTATATTTTTTATTGTTTTTAGAATTAATAATGTTCACTAGATTTACAGTCATATTTATTAATATTTGCTAATTTTAACAGATTTATATACATTCACTGATACTTACAATCAAAAAGTGAGGTTAACCTCAAATAAATATTAAAATCATGCTCATACGTGTTGAATTTATAAAACGAAATATATAATCACTCTCACTTTTCTTGTAAATTCACTTAAATTTGAATAAGTCTTTTTATTTTATCACTTTCAAATTAATATATTGTTATTCTTATTTCAAACCAAACTTCAAAACTAATATATTGTTGTTATTATTATAATATATTACATTATATTCTTTACGTCACTATACTAAACTTTGATAAAAAAAGCAACATGGCGCGTAACCGAAAAACGTGACGATTTTTTTTACACTGCTACAAAATTTCTCCCATACGTCGATAAAGAAGTTTCACTTCAAAAATAAAGAAACTTACCGCATTTGGCTCTCTGATTTGGAGCGGGCCAATCGGAGTGCCGAAGGTCATAAACGTGTCGATCGCGTTAACGTAAAACAAACTCGCACTAGGCACTCTGGACCGACAGGGAGTGTTATATTTGATAGCAGTGTCAATGTCGAATTAATGTTTGTATTTTAAATTTGGTTTCGGTTTTGATGTTGCTATGTATTTTTGCCGACAAGCCCTATACATGATGTACAGTCAGCGACATAAGTAGATAAAACATTACGGCGATTTTTAATTTTTTATCATACAGAATAACGGTGATTCCACATATTTTACTGCAGTGATGGTTAAAGAAAAGTTTAAGTCACAACACAATTAATTGCTAATAACAATAATAAGTAAATTTTCATTAATAAAATACTGTTGCGAATTTGTTTAATGTTCAGCTACTTATGTTGCTGCCTGTATTACGCCATCTCTACCCAATTAGTCTCACTGTTCAGTAGAAGAGTTATAACTTGTTCTTTGTTCCTGTTGTATACTAACCGCTAACGGCTCTATGCAAACTGTGAAGGGTAGAAGGATGATGTAGAAGCCCGCTGCGATGCCAGCTACCCAGAACGCCACAATAATCAAGATAATCAGCCAGATTATCGAAAAGATAATGTTGGCCATTTTCTGAAAATAATTTAAATAAATATGAGATTAAGCTAGAGTATTTCCTTACGTTGTTGTTTTATAGAAAATATCTCTTGTTTCTATTTTCGTGTGCGTTACCGCAGCAAATTGTTGTGCTTTAGAGAGGTGAGAGTATAACAAATAAGTAGTTCATCATGAGGAGTAATTAATAATAATAATAATAAATTTTTATTGATAATAAAAGTATAGTACAAAAGAAATTTGGAGCCCTGACTCCTGAGCTAGGCCGAGGCCTGTGTTACAGGAGACAGTGTCTTCCCCAGGAAAATCATAATTAATAATAATTATAATATTCTACCACATACACACAACACCATCTAGCCCAAACTAAGCAGAGCTTGTACTATAGGTACTAGACAATGGATAAACATACATATATACTTTTTTGTAAATACATACATATTATACATAGAAACATCCAGACAAACATCCATGTTCATGCACACAAATGTTTGACTTGTGCGGGAATGGAACCCGCGACCTCAGGCGTGGCAGTCGGTTATACTAACCACTACGCCATCGAGGCCGACAATCAATAAAATAAAATAATATGTTAGTGCATGCTGTGTACGTGTATGTGTATAATAATATGTATGTGTATGTGTGTGTGTGGTATGTGTTGTATGCATGTATGTGTGGTGTGTGCATGTGTATGTTAACGTATAAGCGTCTAAGTGTGTATGTGGTTTAAGTAACATGTGTGCAAATTTGTTCACTAATAGCAAAATTTGTTCAAGTGGTAGTTTTAAAGATATTCGAGAATAACAAGAATTACTTAGGGTCATAATTTCAAGGTATTTTTTTCTTTTTATAGGGTTTCACGTTTATATTTTTTTGTTCTATTTGTGGCTATTTTTCATAGTTTTTTAACTCGTTTTAGGCTTTTTACGTTCATACTATTTTTGTAAAGGTAATGGATTTCCATTTATCAAGACTAAGTGTATGTTTGTTCTTAAAATCACTGTTACATTTGGTAACTTTTTTTTTAAAAGGGATTCAGCAGCAGTGGGTGATGAGTGCAAAGATTTAGTAGTAATGACTGGAATGTCTGTGAAATTTTTTTCAAATGCTGTGGCTACCTCTAGATCTGATGTGATAGTGGTATCATTAACATTCAAACATACATATAGTATATCGTGGTTATAACGAGCGTATGGTGTTGTGGCTATGAGAAGATTGGTAGGTACCTACTTTATTTTTAGCTGAAACACAATAAATAGATTAATTATAATAAAAAGACGTATTGCAAATAAATTATTGTCGAGATCGCAACCTCTTTACGTGAGGCAAGCGTTAAAAGACTTTTGACTCGGTACATATTTTTTGTTGACTCAACACACTAATCAACACAAAATAATTTACACTGTTTTTTGATAACCAGCTATCCAATTTATATACTTACCTTTAACAACTAATGAAGTCAACGACTCATTATATTGCATGTTACCTAAGGGTTCACATGTCTTTAACAGGTTATCCAACCCAATCTAAAGTCTATCAAAACGAAATATTTTATAGTCTAGAAAATATATTATAATTAATTAATGTGTCAAAGTACAGGTGCCTAACTGCCTTCTATAACAATAAAGCTAGGTTTATTATAGTTATACCTAGGTATGACGTTTGTAGGGTTGAGCCGAACTTGAAAGGTAGTCGACCTGAAATCTAAGTTCGAAGTACTAGGTATCAATTTAGTAAAATAAATAACTATGTAGGTAATTAATAAACAAACTTATGTAGCAGGTACCCAGTATATTTATATTAATTTACTCAAGTAATTATAATTTTTAAAATAAAATATGATTTTAACCATTTTTTAAAACCCTTTGACGTGCAACAAAATGCCACCAGTAAGGATATTAAGCCAGTAGCATTTTACATAAAAATCTTCATGTCACCGTGTAAGTAAATAGGTCTTCGGTGCAGTGGTATTTATTAACATCTGTTTAGGTACCTAAAGTGGAATGGACGAATCCCAACCTAGAATTGTCTGGTTTTGTTAGGTTTGGAAAAAACGATTTTAGGTTTCACCTCAAAATTCTATGTAGGCCATCGCCGTTTTGGCGCCAGGTATCTACTTGAATGCAGTGATTGGACCTACGTAATAGGTAGTAATTATCGAACTTTTGCGGTTACTCGTGACTAGTGTCCGACTGAAACTAGTTTTTACGGCCGAAACCGAAACCGAATTTCGGCTTCCTTCTCAGTTTGGGCGGAAACCGAAACCAAAACCGAAACTTCCATATAAGGTCATGTTTACGTTGCAAATAAATAGTCAGTCATAATCACTTTTACTTTTACATCACATTAATTATTCAGTCTCTGATATTTGCACTAATCTAATGATTGATGATTTAACTTATTATGGCTCCTTACTACATAAATTGTTTGTGTTTTTTAAATAAGGATTTTTTTAAGTAAATATTCGTACTTTACGCTTTTTCAACTCTCAATCGTTAGCGATTAAGGTATACGGTATCGTTACCGGTATGAAATAACTGTAGCGCTTTATTTTAAAGGTTCACTGAAAGCGGTGGAGATTTGCGGTTACGCTACCGGTGCAAAATATTGATAGATTTATTTAACCTTCACTCACCCGAGAAAAGTGCTTTGATGAGGACCTACGACCTACGCGACGTTTTCAGCTCTCAGCGTCAAGGACATTGCGATTGTCATCAAACAAAACTTATGATAAATGTATATACCTTATTGTTAGTGGTTTAGGTAGCGTAAAAATAACGGTATGGTTATTTTACGATAGCGAAAAATTTGTGTATCTTAATTATAACTACTTAATTATATTAAAATAAAAAGGTATAACGTCCTACCGTTAACCTCTATAACCGATATTTTTCGATATGCGGTCCCTGCTCTAAACCAATCCAGTTATCAAAAATACGAAAATACAAAAAAGCTATTTAAACAAAAGAAGACTCTCATAACAAAAATTACGGCCTAATGTTGGTTGAGAGCTTAATGATATTTACGAATTATGTGAAACAAAAGAAAAAAATTAAAAAAAAGCTTTTTGCCTAATATGTTTAGGTACACATACCTACCAAACAACTTCCTCATCTTAAGAACAAAATAATTTCTTCTAAACATTGGTAATTTCTGTATAGCTCTCTTGTTTACGAACTACATTAAAATTTAAATTAGTAAGTAGTAATATAAAAAGTACAACCACTAAACATTTGCAAATAATACTCAAGATATAAAAATAAAAGTTTTCTCTCGAACTAAACAACTATGATAAGCCTAATTGAACTCCAATTATCACTTATTTTAATGGACTGATAATTTATCAGTATTCATAATAAGTTTTTCACTTGTCATTTCACAACAAACAAAACAAACTACCGCAAAGTTCGCGGCACAAACACAAACAAGTTATGACACGACTATGACGCAGCAACATTTCCGATCACAGTGCGAAACCGAATTCAGTTTCGGTTTCGGTCATAGTTTTGTCTGAATAACAGCCGAAACCGAAACTAAGCCGAAACTCGTTTTTTTGCCGAAACTAGGCTGAAACCGAAACCGAGAGTTCGGTCGGACACTACTCGTGACATTTGCAAACAAAAACCAAGGTACCTATTGTCGACACATGCACGACAAAGATGTAGATATTACTGATATCGTCCTATCAAATAATTTTGTATTAAGTAAATTAAGTCGAATGTCCTATCATATTAAGATAATTTTGTGGCATATAGGAACCTACCCACAAAAAATTAACTGATTGGTTTTATAATTAAGCAGTCATAGTTTTATGGATATTTAATCTATTCTTAACGTGTGTAGTCGGAACACGAAGCACATACGGTGCGATAGAAATGGCTTCTATATTAGTCTCCTTATAATCAATAAATTATTTAGAGTGTCATTTGAAAGCCTTTAAAAATAACCAAGTACCTAACTGCTATTTTAATATTTACGATATATGTACGCTAAACTCACGGGTATAGATAAGTAAGTACATGCATACTTTTATGAACTCTACGTTGATTTATCTTATCTAATCGTCTATTTAATCTTATGTACTAAACCGGTATCATTGGGGCATTTACGAAGAAATTTTAAAATGTTGGTATTTACTTAATATCCATTACAAACTACAATTTACTGCTATCTATGACTGTACTTAACATATTATTGTTGATACAAGTTACGAACTGAAAGACAAACAGGTGTAACTGGTCATATGACAGATGTAGGGTTAAACTAATGCGTTAACAGAGCATTCAACATTATTCTTTAATCATCATGTGATATTATTAGAAATTAGTAATAAAGATAATAAATATCTAAGCGGTTTAGGAGTATTTTAAATGTAATTTAACTAGTTCATCTCATATATAATAGTTATCTAGTGCTTATACACATGATATTCAAAAGTGTAAATAGGTACCTACCTACTTTGCTATGTAATGTTATAGGTAGTATTATGCTTACCTAGCGTAACACAATCGTATTTAGCTACACCTACCTCGTACCTACTTAATTACCAATTATTAATAAGTACTTACATCTAATAATTTCATAAGGTAGTTAGGTATCTAAAATTTGTATCGCGCATTATTCGTTTCATTACTTAAAATTGCTTGTTTTCGTAAGGATTAGTTTGTACCTAATATTTCATTTCGAGTAGACAGTTTTCTATTTGACATACTAACAATGACCTAATGCGAAATTAGTACCGGGAGATCTTACTCATGAAATAGAAAAAGACTATTTATATATAGCTACATTTTACAGTTAATTTGTCAACTGCATCGTTATCTTGAGACTTGGCCTCGTTTCCTTCATGATGTAACGAAACAGTAGTTTGGTCACCGAGCTAAGTAAAGAAACAATAAAATGGCAATGAGATCTTCATCTTGATTAGTCAACGCTATTTGTGAAGTGTTGGTAACTAGTTATAAAGACACGATATAATCGTGCAAGGAATGAATTAGGAACTGTTCTATGAAATGCCGGGCTTTAGTACCTACAGTAACAGTTTTATAGTATCGAGAACCTGCCTTCCGCACTCTGTCATCAATGTCATCGTAATTATATCAGTCTAATCATAGTAGGTATACAATCGAGTGACAACAAAATTTATCGATCAGTGTATTTTGCCTGTTATTATCTAGTGCATTCATTAGGTACTGATGATAGAAAATAAACTAATAATAAAATTGAAGTGTCTTTTCTAATATGTCAAAATAACAGCTTTTCCTAAATACATTTGAAAGTATAGGTATAAGTAGGTAGGTACGGTACTTATATCAAAAATTAATAAGTATTCAAAATTTTTGTCTTTCTGTCTGTTCGTTCCAGTTCTAGTTTGTTGGCAGATAGTTGATGTTATACGGAGTACTTAGGCTACTTTTAATTTAGATTTTGTTTTGTTAAATTTCACGCGGACGAAGTCGCGGGTAACAGCTAGATACCTATAAATTTAAGACGTAGATACCTATAGTGATTGTCGCAAAGAATAAAATAAGGATATTGAGCATATAACTTTTTCCAGGTAGAAGCGATTGATCATCGAAGTGGTGATTTCATTCGTTACCTACTTCATAAATGTATGGAACATACGATGCACCTTTGTTACCTCCATATTAGGTACCTACTGTTTGGGCTTTGACTATTACTACGGCAACCTGTAGCTTGCGTGACTTTAAGGTACGCACGTAAATTCGTATTTTACCAAACAAGTAAAGTGATATTGGTAAATATACCTACTTAGTTGAAAGAGAGATTAGATAAATATACATATGTAGATAGCTACTAATGGCGTCGGGTCAACTTTACAAACGATAATTTAGAAAATATTAAGTATGTCGATTATGTTATTATAATCTATCATAAATCATAACAGTATTTTTTTTAATAAATATATCATAATATATATTGTTAGGTATAGAGGTAAAAAGTGATATAATAATAACTGTTGAAAATTTATTACCTGCTTCAAAGTTGACATCTGGTTTAATTTAGTAGGTGCCTATCGTCAAAAAGCCTTGTAGGCTATATTTGGGCTGCAATGCCATCAATTGTAAAACTTTGATTAGATCATACATAATATAAGATAATACGGGTATCATGTATCCTATATTCAAACAGCAACAACAATGCATCAATCAAAACATCCTTGACGTCAAATGCAACATTTATTTCGACTTTTACATAATACCTACTTACTACTGGAATAGCTACTAACTTTAGTACCTACCTACATATTGCAGATATTTGAATTTTTGCACATGTGTATCGAAAATGTATGAATTGAGATTGCCTACCAATGTTAACCTTGGTAACAGAGGGTCTCGGGTTCGAACCCACGTCGCGCACCTCTGACTTTCGGAAGTTATATGACTTTTCGAAATGATGTGCGTATTGATTGAAAAATTATTATCGCCTGCTCCGTGCCTCGGAAAGCACGTTAAGTCGTTGGTCCCGGCTGCCATGAACATCTATGGCAGTCGTTATTGGGAGAGTGTCGACACAAAAGATCCCACTAGGTCGAAGTGTCGCCGGTCTGCACTGACTGGCCCCCACATAAGATAAGATAAGATAACCTTGGTAAGAAATTTCAATTCTAGCCAGTATTATCAAGTGTAGGTTGCGTTTTATTGTTCATAAATCATAATAATATATAATACCTACTACGTAATTTGTACTTGAGATGGATGTCCTGGGAATTAGACACTTTGGAAATATGTAAGTAGGCAATTGTATTCATTTTATTTTTATTGTTTACATTCAAGCAGGGCCTCTCTGAAGTCTGAACTACAAATTTCAAAGCTTATTATCTCTGGGCTATGTACCTAACAGTTGTGTTTGAACGCGCTATGGTCATCATTGTCATCATGCAGTCCTAACTGAAACAACAGAGAACTAAGCCAGAAAATGGACTAATGAAAGATATCTTTTTTTTAGTCACAAAGAACACCCAGACTCGGAACAACCATTTGTGGATCCCACAAAGTTCTATCCCGTGTGGGATTCGAACACATAACACTCAATGGCAGCGGCGCGGGCGAGGCGACCACTTAATCCACTACGCCATCCGTGCAGTAATTGTCACTTCTTGGTGCCTTTAAAGTGGGTTTGAAATTTGTTTCTGGAGGTTTAGATATCTTATGGTGGTACACCCAGTTGACTTACGAGTACGTATAGTTCTCATGGTGCGGCACCGCGACCATCCTAATTCGTCGTCTCTAGGTCAGTGCCACAGATTACTAATCAGATATACCTACGTGACCGGATTTTGTAGTTTCTCTTTTTGTCCACATTATCGATAGATAGATACGGTGTGAATGCACTATTTGTGTATAAAACCCTGGTGTAGTAAAAATATTAATAGCGACAGCCCTGAAAGGTGTCAAAAAGTGAGACTAACTTTTTATTCGGTACTGGATTCTAGAACAGTAGTGGTCCCGTATAATGCTTCTTTGATGTTACGAGACTGGCGCCATAAACAAAATGCTAGAAATGCTAGAGGTGCGAGGACCGATCACGAATGTAAGCCAGTTTAACCTTGCACTTGCGTTCACTTATAAAGACTACCTATAAGTAGAGTACTTAGCTTAGTACTACTTTAGTGAAGGCAAGGATGCATATATATCTATGTTTATATTGTTACTCAGTATAGGTATATATACCTAAAAACAGCTATCCGGCGTACTATTTTTATTTACGAGTTCCTTTTATCGCTACGTACTCAACGGTAAATACATATATTGTCGACATATTAATAAAGTAAAGAGCCATTATGTAGAAGTAACGCTGCTAATAATTCGCGGATTTTACATACACAATACAATATTTTTAGTAAGGAAAATAGATTAAGCCTGCAACGAAAAAATAAACAACACTCACATAAATATCGCGAAAAGGGATCAACGGATTCATTAATCTGTTGTTGTTGAAATTGGTATGTCTAGTCGGTTGTATGAAAAAAAATAGGTAAATCCAACAAGTTTTAACAAATATTATAACTTACTTCGTATTATTATTATTACAATTAGGCTTATAGTTTTATTTTTAGTCGCCTACCTACTAGTGGTTAACGTTATTATCTTCTTATCAAAACATACCTAATTGATTGTTTAATTTTATTGTTATATTTATATTACCTGTTATTGTTTGCGTAACTATTTAGTCCAAAGTTTAAATACACTAAAACAAAATTAGGTACAACATAGGTAGGTATTTTATGAATGTGATGTATTTAAACAATATAATTATATGCAGTACCTATCCTATATTGCCAAGGCAAAGATTTTGGACTAGACTAGACTAGACTATCATCTACGACACGCACCTTGAACTGCCCAATTGGAAAAAACTGCTTAAACTAGGATTCATCTGGATTCTACCTAGATTTTACGTTACTATCAAAACCCCGAAACAAAACAAAATATCTGTACTTATCAACACAAATCTAGTAGGACATGGGTACCATCTCCAGTGACAACAATTAAACTCATCAAGTCATCATATCGCGACTTATAGCTACATACGTAATTTCTCCATATAAATACGTATTATATTATCTGTGATATAAAATTATAAACCTTTTTTCCAGATACTGTCAAGGTTTTCAAGTTTATTATTCCTTTTGCACGGCAGCGCCTTTATATACATTACATTGCCTTTACATTACTTCACCCCGGACGCCGGACGGCAAGCCTGGTAAAAATTATATGTGGTAGGTGTTTTCGCTAGTGATGGGACATTTTCAATTATTATTTAGTTTATTGTTGCAATTTGAGGTAATGAACAATGATTAATTATTACTAAGTAAACTACAATAAAAATACTATTTCATACCAGTTTTGACCAGATTTTATTTGAAATCTAAACAAGACATCAAGAAAAAAGAAAAAAACATCTGACATTTTATGCGATACTGATTACAAAGTAAAGTTCACAATACTAGATGAAACCTTTAGTTGCCTACGCAGCTACGGCGTCACAGATATGTATCTTTTTAGAAAAAGTAGTGTTGGGATTACTATAATATCGATTAATACAAAAATAATCATATATATATAATCTCAAAGTAGATTAAATTGTTATTAAAGATAGAATAAGCGAATAAATTATGAATTATTTGACAAACCTTTTTTACTTAAAAATATGCTATTAGCAATAAGCACTTTTTTTTGTTTGCCACGCCTAACCTAACGCTACCTACCGCGAGATTACAAAATATGCTGTAAATATCTACCTACGTACTACGCACCTATTCAAAAACTGCTCATTCAAGAAAAGATAAAAATCTTTTCTCAACATATTGTAACAATTTGTAAAGGACAAATTATAAAAAACAATATAAAAAAATAAAATATGCATAATTAAATATACATAATTAAATATAGGTATCTACCTAACGTTTAATTATTTATTTAAGGCTAAATAAACTGTAGATTTTTCCACCTGATCAGCGTAAACGTATTGCTTCAAACCGAGTCGTACTTGCACACGAAAAATAACAAGAACAAGGCCTTACAAAAATTGTCGGTGGCGTCTCAGCCACGCGACCGTTTTGCAACTTAAGTGGTCAATGGCGTTCAAAAGGTTAATTTTTAACCGACTTCAAAAAAGGAGGAGGTTTCTCAATTCGACCGTATATATTTTTTAGATGTAGCTATCTTGGGGTTACCTACAGTATGCTGTAGGTACATAATGACATAGTATGCGTATAAAATACTTTTATAATGTGCTCTCAGAAAAACCCAGTACCTACTACAGCGCAGTTCGAGATTCAAACCCTACTTTAACACAAATGTATGTACAGAAAGATATTCACAAAACGAACGAATCAACGAAACAGTCGAACCTAGTTAATTTTAACATGTTTATTTATGAGCGTAGGTACCTAATTATCAGTAACTTAACGGTAAAAGAAAAATCGCGGGCAACCTACATGTCTTTTACATGATTACACCAAATGTTTTCATCGACCAATACCAGCCTCTCAGTCTAAAAGTATGGGCCATACCAGCAGTAGTACCTACAGTTTATACTATACATCAGTATAATTAGTTTCATTATAGTATACCCTGTCTAAGTACAGAACTAGTAGGTATACCTACCCTCGTATACGTGACATTGAACGGCGTAGTACCTACGATGTACACCGTAACAGAATTCATATCAAAAAGCAGATATTACCTGTCTTGAAAATAAATGAGAAGTCTTATCTACTGAGTATGTACCAAAGCTATTTATTTATTCGACAAAAATGATAGTAGGTACGTGCGTTTACAAACAAATACTATAAATAATACATGTTTTCCGAATGACATCATCAAAATAGTGTAGTAAAAACCTTGTGACGAGTACTCTAACAAGCCTAATTAATGTATTTACTACGAATTTACCTTGATAGTAAGTAAGAAATATTTTGTAAATAGGACAAACACGAATGTGAAATCATCTTACCGGTTTTTCTAGTAGTCGCGTGCGTGTAACACAATATATATATTGAAACTCGAATACCGCGACCGGTCTCCTCACTTCCCACTACAAGACTGACGATGTGAAACTTAGATTGAGTCATGGATTGAGTAATTCTTTGCGCGTAGGTGCCCTTATCTGGATGACGGAATGTTAATACTAGTACGATGTTGTCGTCACCGATCACCGTGTAACCAACACTATGGCGATATTTCGTGCCGTTCATATAGGTACTAAACAACTTACCTAGACAATAATATCGAGTATGCCAAGAATACAGGCTATCCTAACTATATCGTATATTATAAATGCGAATGTGAGTTTGTTTTTGTTACACTTTCCCGCCTTAAGAGGAAACACAAGGGCCGTTTTTCCATACAAACGTAGTCCCCTGTTTCTTCCCTGGATAATGCCAGTACAGCAATATTTTTTCCAAAAAATGTATGGGCTAAACTAAAAATAAAAAAAAAAATTAGACAAAGACTTTGGCCGTGTCCCTATGTTTTCCTTTTTTTCATAAATTAATTATTAAAAGAGACATGAGCCTTCAAAAACCTCATAAATTGACCAGATTTTCCGCTGTGTTCAAACATCCTGAAAACAAATTTGACTAGATTATATAAAAAAAAGGAAAACATAGGAACACGGCCAAAGTCTTTCTTTATTTTTTTATGAAAAAACTAGTTAAATCGGTCAAGTTTTGGAGAAGGAATCAGTGGACTACGAAAGGTTGATTTTGTGTACTTTTAATAGGTATTTTCGGTCCAAGCTGCAGTTGTCTCTATCGCGCTCATGATACTGTACACATGGCACTGCGCGACAGCAATAGATTTTACAAATACCTATTTTTCAATTCTATCGCCTCTGTTTCCTCTCAACTATTCGACTGATCATCATGAAATTTTGCATACACGTTGTCAAGGCAACAGAAAAGGATATAGGGTAACTTTCATCCAGAAGACAGTACTTACTGTTACTAATCTAGCCTAACCTAACCTACATTTACGTAAGCGAAGTCGCGGGCAAAATCTATGTTTAAATTAAAATGGATTGGTCATCGATCAAATACAACGTTAAATAAACTGCGGTCAAGTCTGAGGCTGGCCGCATACATACGTTTTCCGAATTCGATTTCCGAATTCGTTTTCCATATTCGGAGCTCCGAATGCATGGAATCAATATAAGGCTGGCCGCATACATACGTTTTCCGAATTCGATTTCCGAATTCGTTTTCCATATTCGGAGCTCCGAATGCATGGAATCAATATAAAATACACTAACTGCCACACACCTCCGCTTTCTCTCCGAACGGAAAAGATTCCGTATGTACGTTTCGAATGCAAACCCGTGCGTTCGGAGAAACCATTCGAAAAAAACCTAATGACGTCATGCGGAATGCAGCCCTTGCATACATTTTGTTTGTGTCGGCGCACACGTTCGGAAATTCTCATTCGGAACCGCGTCCGCGCCGCGCGCATCGTACGTACGTAAACGATAGTTATAATATGTGAGGTAGAAACATTAATATTGTCTATTGAAAAATATCCTTGCTTGTGGAATATACATGACAAGGACTACCACAACAGAGATATAAAAGACTAGATGTTCCCGCGGTTTCAGCCGCGTTTATCGTTACTGCGCCGCCCCCTTGGGTCGTAGCGTGATGTTATATAGCCTATAGCCTTCCTCGATAAATAGGCTATCCAACACTAAAAGAATTTTTCAATTCGGACCAGTAGTTCCTGAGATTAGCGCGTTCAAACAAACAAACAAACTCTTCAGCTTTATTATATTAGTATAGATTTGGCCTGGGAGCAGGTATTTAAAGAGGTATAGTTCATACTATTCACATAATTTCGTTTAAGTATGTTTGTTTTATTTAATGTTGTTTTATTATTGTTGATAACTGTTAAATATTGTTATAATTGTGCAATTGCTAATAAATCATCGTCCTCCATCGACGTGCGTTCACTACGCTATCACTATCCGTACTGACAGTATACATTCCGAATGAAAAAAAACTAACGAGTGCGCTAGTCTCACGGAATTCCGAATCGAGATTACGTGTTAGGAAATCGAATTCGGAAAACGTATGTATGCGGCCAGCCTGACACGGGCTAGCGCACGATGCAAGGGTGCCGACGCACGAGTGTAGAAAATTTGTGTGCGTTACGATTGCCCCGCCAAGCTATACAAACAGAAAAAAACTTCGCCAGAAAAATTGTCGGAATTTGTTAAAATCGAAGAGAACAAACTTAAAATTTGTCAAAGTAGAAATAAAGAAGTTTGGGTTTAAAGTTGGCCGCGCGAACGTAACGTCCACGATTGCGCGGCCATGGAGATCTCAGCAACTGCTTGGGTTAGAGGTCTAATTCTTTTTGTCAATTGAAGACTGAATTTGTCAAAAATTGTCGAAAAAAGAATTACAAGCTTTAGATCAATATTTTACGAATTATTAACCTTGGAAGTTATGGCCGCGGAATCGTGCACTTGTTGTTTCTTTATTGTTGATTATTTCTTTAAATTTTAAGACTTTATACAGTAAAACTGTTACAAGAAGAAAGGTCTTAATTTGTTAAAACTATCGATAGCAATAAATACTACCAAAGTTTAGTTAAACAGAAGAAATCAGTCCAAAACAAAAAGTACGTGGCCGCGCGGTCGAAACGTTACTTCGTAGGTTGATATCTCAATATCGATAACTGCTAGGATTTCGGTGTGAACATCCATTTATTCGACGTATTAACCTCATTAGAATGACATATCGTTTTACCCTCACAACAGATTTCTCAACAACAACAAAAACAACAGATTAGAACGCTTGTAATTTCAAAAATAATGTGATCTCAAACAATGTTCGTGCAAGGTAACCATAATTTCGATTTTATTTGGAAATATTTCTGACTAAAAATTGTATGTTGCAATAATTTGATATGTTTATTCATTACAGCTTGCAAAATTAACAAACAATTATAAAAATTACAAAATATCAACAAATAAAATAAAATTCTTTGAAAACCTTTATTTTAATCAAATATTTTAGAATTTCAAACAAACAGATTTTTAGAACAGATTTTATTGCTTTGTAAAATTGGTACTTCACTTTTGCACCTGACCGTACGTAGTTTCATAAAGTCTGACGATTCAATTTTAGCAATTTGCTCTCATGCTTCAAACGGAAAAGAAAATATACTTCGATAATGGTTTTCATAAGTAGGTAATGACCTATGATCGTTTAATTGATTTTGATGCAATACGTGATATTTTAAACTCTGGAGAAGGAATTGATTATTTTTAAGAACATCTAAAACATTTCTAGCGGACACTCAAAACATAACATTTACGCGAGAGAAGCCGTAAGCAAAGTTATATGATTTAAAATATAATAGAGACTACCTTGAAGGTAGTCTCTTAAATATTTTTATCTTGATTGCTGATGTAAGGTAAAACTCTAAAATTGGCTCCTCTTCCTGTCCTTAACTAAATGTAAAGAGCTATTGGTGAGATAAGACATTACCAAATATTTATTTTACATATTTATGTAGCTAGGTATATTTTCATTAATAAAATATAATATTGTTAGTTGCGGAATGCAACGTAAACAAGTAACGTCACGAATCATCCGATCTACCGAGCGTTCGGCGCGCAATGACTCACTTTGACATCGAGCGACGGACGGAACGGACGTGCTGTGTGATCGCTGTTAGGTGATATCAATTATTTCTTACTTTATTTGTTAATGCATTTCTTGAATAAGTCAATGATTATTTAAAGGTCAAAGTGCGTCTGTTATTTTTTTAAGCTGTTTCACATCCGATTCCTAACAATATATTTAAGCATATTTACACAGCATATTATGTATCTTCAACCCACGCAAACGCACATGGCTCTCTGACACACACACACATGTACATATACACGCACGCGAATTCACACATTAGCACACACATAGGTACATTCAACACCTTTGCATGACTTTTTTATTATATTCATTAATTTCATTTCTGTTTTTATTGTTTCTTTTCCCACCATGTTGCGTCACAGTTTAATTCTATTGCAGCCATTAACGTAAGTACTTTTATTTTTTACCTGGTATATTGGCAAAATAAAAGTTATTATTATTATTATTTCTAAAGTTCCACTTCACCAATAAAACGTTTATTTTCTACTAAGTTGTTTTATTATGTGTTGTTATGGCAACAATTAAAATAACAATATTAAATGTTTTAGACTTTTTCTATTTATAAGATCCTTGGCCACAAGTCCCGGAGAAAAGACTAATTACCTAATTTGACAAGTCCGTGGTCCGAGGGCCCATAGAGGCTCGTGACGGCTCGTGTGCCTCATAGGGTGCCCACACGAACTCGGCGAAACCGCTTCCCGTGTACCAAATACGGTACACCGGACTTTTAACGTGTTAAATTGTCAATGTTGACGCCCAACTTGCCTTAAAACACGGGTTTTCACACGGGATAAAGTAGTTGTTCCGAGTTTGAATGATCAACAAAAGCCAGCTATTTCAAGTCTAGGCGTACTTTGCGTCCGTTGTTTGAATGTTTGTAAAGTCCCCCGCCGTGACTAAGAAATAATTCCTATGTTGCACGGGACCTAGTGTGGCGTAATCTTATAAAACATTGAAATAAACAACCGTAGTAAGGTTGTTTATTACAATGTTTAATCTATCTATCGATATAAACACAGTCATATAGAGTTACAAACAAACAGGTACGTCATTGGGGATATCTTTTATACTTAGTAATGTCCTCCAGACCGAATTTTCGGTCACGGCGACCTGTCTTCACGGAGACTGGCCATCTGCGCAGGAGATATTATAATGCACAAGTATGTGCGCAAACGCAAGTGCACTCTCTGTTCCCTAACCCTCATGAACCGATGGGACGGATAATCCGACACGACCGGAGAGAGATCAGGCGCAGGACCAACGGCTTTACGTGCTTTCCGAGGCACGGGGATGTCTAATACCGCCAACTTGCTAACTCCGAGCTCGTATTGAGATTTCTTAACAGAAAAACCCAATTCGTTTTTGTTGGCCCGACCCGGGATTCGAACCCGAGACCTCATGCACAGCAGTCGCATTCACTACCGCTGCGCCACGGAGGCATTTACTTAGTACTAGGTAATGTAGGTAGGTATAATGATTAATGGTGATAGTCATATTTTAGTCGGAATGTTTTAATCACCTTATTGTTAGATACAGTTAAATGTAGTTGAATCAATATTGTGCGAATATTTGCCAAAATGAAGCTACTAATAGATATCCATTTGTGAAGATACATACATTTTTTTTTTGATAACGAAAAATTTTGCGTGCGATTGCCATACCGATCATTTACATAAACAATAAGTCATTTTTATTGCGAATTGAGATAATTCATGGCGGCTCAATATACTATATTTATACATGTAACTGCCTCCTTGACGCAACGGTAGAGAATGCGACTGCTGTGCATGGGGTTTCGGATTCGAATCTGGGATCTTTTCCAGAGTTTTCTATTGAGAAATCGCAATAGAAGCACGTAAAGCCATTGGTGCTGCGCCTGATCTATTTCCGATCTTGTTGGATTACCGTCCCATCGGACTATGAAAGTTAGGGAACAGGAGATTGCACTTGTGTTTGCGCACACACTTGTACACTATATCACCTGCGCAGATAGCCAGTCTCCTTGGCTGCCGTGACCCAAATTCGGTCTGTAGGACATTATATTATGCAATATACCTAATTTACTGATTATTATAAATTCTATGATATGTCATAGAATTTATAATTCGCATAGTTAATCAGGCCAAGATTAGCTTTTGTTTAATCAATGCTGGGTGATAGCTAGGTCATAATGGAATATATCCTATAATATTAGTCCGAGCATCTGCAAGTATCTTCAACCTCCAGAAAATCGCAATCATAAAGCGCTATGTTGCTGTTCCTGTGGTGAGTAGGGTAATCAATTATTTTGGTGTTTGGTGCTGTGTTCTTACTAGGGCGACGAGATGTATCTAAGGCCCTTCAGCTGGCAGTACAAGGCTCGGCTGTCTCTGCAGCGGTAGTGAATGCGACTGCTGAGCATGAAGTCTCGGGCTCGAATCCCGGGTCGGGCCAACAAAAAAGTTATTGGATTTTTCTGTTTAGAAATCTCATTACAAGCCCAGAGTTAGGAAGTTGGCGATGACAGACAACCCGTGCCTCGGAAAGCACGTAAAACCGTTGGTGCTGCGCCTGATCTCTCTCCGGTCGTGTCGGATTATCCGTCCCATCGGCATCGTCTCATGAGGATTAGGGAACAGAGAGTGCACTTGTGTTTGCGCACACACTTGTGCACTATAATATCTCTTGCGCAGATGGCCAGTCTCCGTTAAGATTGGCCGCCGTGACCGAAATTCGATCTGGAGGACATTATTATTAGAAGGCTCGGCAATGGCTTCTGTTGTTGCAAGCATCCTGCTGTCGTTTGTGTTATTACCATATTCACCTGTCAGTTCCTGGGACAACAATAATTGGAAACCTATTGTGTCTAGCCGACGATGGGCGGCTGCGACTCAATGGGTTGTATGTATAAAGTAAAACCTAACTAATATTATAAATGCGAATGTGAGTTTGTTTGTTTCTTACGCTTTCACACCTTAATTACTCGACGAATCATCATGCAACTTCGCATACCTACACGTTATCAAGAGTACAGAAAAGGACATAACCTTTCATCTAGAAAAAAATACTGTTTCTGAGGGATTCAAAATTGAAATAACTTTACCTTAACATAACATTTAAGCGAGCGAAGCCGTGAGCAGAACCTAGTAAATTATATGTTTTAAAATAGAATAGAGACTAGGAAGGTACAAGGTAGCCTCTTAAATATTTTTAAATAGTCCCAAATAGTCATAAGCTTCCTATACCTGGTATGTCGCTCAATAGGCAACCGCTCAATTGGGGACTTCAACAGTTTCACCCTATAGAATATCGCAGCCAAACAATATTGTTCTGTGGACCTGCGATGAGTAGTGTCCAAGCTCCTTATGCCTTCATAAGTTGTGGGGAACTTTGTTGCCCTTAGTATCCTTACAAGCCCCGGTGGCACAACGATAGTGAATGTGTATAAGGTCTCGTGTTCTATACTTGAATCTGGTCAACATTATGTTATTGGGTTTTCCTGTCAAGAAATTACCAACAGCAGCTCGTGAGTTAGGAAAGTTCTGAGCCTGATCTCTCCATGCGTGTCGTTTTGCAGTCCCATTACGAGATTTACGGAAGAGTAAATGCATTTCGTTGCCCACACACTTGTGCATTATATTACATCCTTCCTCCTCTGCGAAAGATTTAATATAATACAGTGCCAGAGCGAGATGCCAGTCTTCGTTAACATTTCGTCCTGACCAAAATTCAGCTAGGAGGATTTTATGTACAAGCTATCAAACCATTTTTTGATATCGTTATATGTAAACTATATTTTTAAATAAGACACATTTATTTGGACCAATTCACAAGTAACAAAACAATATTCAAATGCATGGCGCCATTATCTGTTGTGTACAATATTTCGGAAAATTTATCAGTTTTAACAGTAAATCTGTTATAGCCTGAAACAAATAAGATAACGTTTAGTTACACACTTATTATCTTACATTGAAGTCGTAATAATCTATTATACCGCTAGAATGAACAAATGCAATTAGAAAAGGTTACTGGTTAATAATTATTAGATATCTAATTAAAGGATATCAAAAAGGTTAATCAATGTGAATGGTGAGTACATCTCACACCTACGGTTCACCGATGACATCGTCATTATAGCAGAGTCGCTGGAACAGCTTAGCGGGATGCTGCACAGCCTAAATGGAGCCTCGCGACGGGTTGATTTCGGCATGAACTTGGATAAAACCAAGATCATGTTTAATAGACATGTTATGCCGAGGCCGATTTACGTCCATGGATCGATGCTGGAAGTTGTTCAAGAGTAAGTATGTCTACCTTGGACAAGTGATTCGACTTGGTAGGAACAATTTCGAGAAAGAAATCGACAGAAGAATCCAGTTGGGGTGGGCAGCGTTTTGTAAGCTTCGTCAGGTTTTCTCATCGCCTTTACCGCAATGCCTAAAGACCAAAGTCTTTGACCAGTACGTCCTACCTGTTATGACCTACGGTGCCGAAACGTAGACACTCACAGTAGAGCTACTTCAAAAATTTAAAGTCATCCAAGCGGGCTATGGAGCGAGCTATGCTAAGAGTTTCATTGAGGGATAAACTTAGAAATGAGGTTATCCGTCAAAGAACCAAGGTTACCGACATAGCTCGCAGAATAAGTAAGCTGTAATGGCAATGGGCTGGTCATATCTGTAGAAGGACCGATGGCCGTTAGAGCAAGCGAGTCCTAGACTGGAGACCGCGACTTGGTAAACGTAAGGTAGGACGCCCCCCGGCCAGGTGGACCGATGACCTGAAAAAGGTAGCTGGGTCAGACTGGATGCGGAAGGCGGAAGACCGGATGTTGTGGCGTAAAATGCGAAAGGCCTATGTCCAGCAGTGGACTGCGGTGGGCTGATTGATTGAATTAAAGGTAAAAATGTAACTCAACAAAAAATCTTTTGGTTAGTGGACGGCAGAGCCGTAACCATTGCTGCTGAAAAGCAGTTGAAGCGTTGGGAAAATGTAAATAGAAATAGTTTAACTTAATATCAAAATAATTTAACGTTTTAATTGAAATAAACCGCAACAAAATCCTTCTAGGTTCAACCGGATGCGGAAGCTGAAGACTTCAGACCAAAGACCGACGTGAAATAGGAGAGGCTATTGCTAGGCTTATGGCTAGTTGTGGAATATGATTGGCTAAATGATTGATACACTATATAAACAAATAATATAGAAAAAATATTACAAAAACATTTACAATCATCATAATGGTTTATTAAGTACTATATAATCTAAATAGGGGAACTTGTCTAGGGGTATACTAAAACTACGGTAGGCACTAGCAGATGCGCTAGTGCTACGGTGCAGTGACAGTTTTAATTGCTAAAAAAGTAATATACTAACGTTTAACGGTGGTATACAAACAGTGAATGGTATAAGGAAGATGTAAATGGCCGCTGCGATGCCAGCGATCCAAAACCCCACAAATATTAAAACAACGAGCCAAACTAACGATAAAATTATACCGCACATTTTCTGAAAAGAATAGAAATTTGTATAAAATTAGCACTGGCAGTATTATCGCCAAAGCACGGCTATTTGTAAGAGACCCCGGCAGACCGTTTTTTTGTTGTGACACTTATAGTTTCAGCCCAAGACCTAGAAGTCTAGGTAATATCTGATCTGTCAAGTAAATAACTTTATGATTAGCTATGTAGTGTAAAAATGTTAAGATAGGTACTAAGTATTAAATATGTCATCATAATAATATTACAATTAAATAATTATAATTTATAAGCTATGTTATTAAATACATTTTATGAGATCTTAATTGCAAAAGTTGTCGAAAAGTGGGAGGAAGTAGGAGATAGTTTTGTACTGCAATGAGACAGCCATTAGGCTTATAAATTTTATAATAATAACTACTGCATCGGTGGCGATGAATGCAACTGCTGTGCATGTGGTCGTGGGTTCCAATCCCGGGTCGGACCACCAAAAAGAAATTAGGTTTATCTGTCAAGAAATTATCAATAACAGCCCAGAGTTAGGAAGTTGGCAGTGAGCACACCTGTGCCTCGCAAAGCTCATAAAGCCGTTGGCCCGTCGCCTGATCTCTTTCCGGTCGTGTCGGTTTGCTGTCCCATTGATTTATAAAGAGTTAAGGAACAGAGGGTGCACTTTTGTTTACGCACACGCTGGTGCCCAATAATATCTCCTATGTGGATAGTAAATATTCGTTAAGATTAGTCACCTTGGCCGAAATTTCGTTTTAGACGACATTATTCAAATAATAACTAGAATATCAAATTTTATTTCATGTACTATCGACTCCAGCGACGGATGACCACTCTTAAGGTTAAAATAGCATAGCAGGCCAACACTTGGTACCCGTACCCGTGACACGCCCCTATCTTTGTTTGAGTTTTTTTACACTTTACATTTGTTTACTGATTCTAAGGCGATACAAACTCAACTGGTCAACATGTACAAGCGAAAATTTTTCTGAAATGGTCATCCGTCGCTCAAGCCCATAGTACCTAATCCAAATATGTTATGCCAGGCCTTATAGACCAGTGCCGAAGCCTTTGAAAATGGTAAAAAGTGAAAAAAGAAAATAGTGGGATGAAACCTATTGGAAAAGTGAGAGAATATAACAAAAATTAAAGGAAAAATAATTTACAGGTGATCTGAGGTCGGGAACTGGGTGGGGATGGGGGGATAAGGGTAAAAAACGGTTTATCTCGATTTCCGGCAAAACTAGAAGTCCTATGGAAAAAAGTTAAATAGCAAAGTTGTAGGTAATAAAAAGATCTACAACTTTTGTATTTACACTTTTTTCACATAACCTCAAAATTTATGTGAAAATTCAAATAACCAAGTTTTTGGTTTTTTATTTTTATCTTTTGCAAAAAGATTATTTTTTTCTCGAAATTTGCTGAAAACTTACCTTTTTATGTCCCAAACACACTGAATTTTTTTGATGTAAAAATATTTATTTTTGCAGCTTATTTTGACTTAATATCGAAAACCACCCTAATTTTCAATCGAAAATTCACCCGTCTAAATATCTGCTTTTTTTTAAAAAGTCAGGGGGTTTTTTGTTCTTTGAAATCTCTACTTTCTGATGGTGTAAAAAAAATATACATAACTATGGTAAATTTTCTCAGAAAATGCAAAAAAACGAAAAAAGCTCGCTTCCAAAATTTTTTTTTAACCATCGCATGCGATCTATTTATTAAAATTTACATTTTAATTACTCGAAAAACGTAAGAATGGAATCTTACGTTTACATTGATAAACAAAAAAATTACAAATCCATAAAACATAAAGATTGCAAAAAAATATGCGAAAATAGTTGTTCTAAATATTAAAGATAGGATTTAAAGGGGATTTCATCTAAAAATGTATGCTGCAATTTTTTTCACTAAAAGAGTTGATTTATTAAATTCTAATTACATTTATGTCATAGAAAATATCATAATATATAAATATATATGTAAATCGTACTGTCAAAATTAATCGTATCGTAATCGTTTTTAGATACTTTATACTGATTACGTTATTCATTATAATATTTTTAAATACATAATCTTGTTATTTATAAATACCTTATCTTGAATTCTAATCACTTACTTATTCATTAGTTTTTAACCGACTTCAAAAAAAGGAGGAGGTACTCAATACGTCTGTATTTTTTTTTTCTTTTTATGTTTGTTACCTCATTACTTTCGACTGGGTGCTGCGTCTATGTGTCTAATTGTGCATGCCAATGTTATGTTATGATTATAGTAAGACACCTCATGTTTAATTAGTTACAAATCTACCTTGGCTGACACCGACTCCATTAATAACAATAATTTAATTATTCACAATAATATGCAATAATTATCTAACGTAATTTTAATTATAAACGTGCATTTTAAGTTTTAGAATATACTTTCTTAAAGTCGGTTTTCTATTTTGTTAAAATTTTGTTTATTGTCTCTTTGATGGCATTTCTTCATCGTTAGTTTCGACAAACCTGCCCGATTCTAGTAGATCTTCGAAATCTTCAAGACCATCACCGTCTTCGTGTCCAATATTATTTCCAGTCTGCATTGGTTCTACATCCACAATTTCATCTGAATCACTAACTTCCTCGTAGGTTTTTTCTTCCACGTTGGAGCATTTTTCAAAACCATGAGCATAAATTTGTGTATTTTAAACCATGTTTTCGGCAGCCACATTTTAAATTGTTACATCCAGTTTCACAGCAAAAAAACAATTTTCGGAATTAATTAATTAATTATAGTAGATGTCGTATTAACATGCAATCTTTCGAGTAATTAAAGTGTAGATTTTAATAAATAGCTTAAAATTGTAAGATATGATTTTAAAAAAAATTCGGAAGCGAGCTTTTTCGTTTTTTTGCATTTTCTGAGAAAATTTACCACAGTAATGTATTTTTTTTTTACACCATCAGAAAGTAGAGATTTAAAAGAACAAAAAACCCTCCGACTTTTTAAAAAAAGCAGATATTTTGATGGGTGAATTTTCGATTGAAAATTAGGGTGGTTTTTCGATATTAAGTCAAAATAAGTTGCAAAAATAAAAAAAAAAAAATAAAAAAAATATCTGTGTGTTTGGGACATAAAAAGGTAAGTTACCAAATTTCGAGAAAAAATAATGTTTTTGCAAAAGATAAAAATAAAAACCAAAAACTTGGTTATTTGAATTTTTACATAAATTTTGAGGTTATGTGAAAAAAGTGTAAATTCAAAAGTTGTAGATCTTTTTATTACCTACAACTTTGCTATTTAACTTTTTTTCATAGGACTTCTAGTTTTGCCGAAAATCGAGATAAACCGTTTTATACCCTTACCCTCCCACCCCCACCCACTTCCCGACCTCAGATCGCCCGTAAATTATTTTTCCTTTCATTTTTGTTATATTCTCTTTCTTTTCCAATGGGTTTCATCCTACTA
Source organism: Catocala sponsa (assembly GCA_963564715.1). Classification (NCBI taxonomy): domain Eukaryota; kingdom Metazoa; phylum Arthropoda; class Insecta; order Lepidoptera; family Erebidae; genus Catocala; species Catocala sponsa. The sequence continues at coordinate 15,984,276 of OY751337.1, read as the reverse complement.
CTATTTTTTTTGGTTTCAAAAATTATCGACCCTGGTCTATTAACAGAAACGTACTCCAAAGATAAATCCCGTTAAAATATATGTACTATCGGCTTGAGCGACGGATGACCATTTCAGAAAAATTTTCGCTTGCACATGTTGACTAGTTGAGTTTGTATCGCCTTAGAATCAGTAAACAAATGTAAAGTGTAAAAAAACTCAAACAAAGAAAGGGGCGTGTCACGGGTACGGGTACCAAGTGTTGGCCTGCTATGCGATTTTAACCTTAGGAGTGGTCATCCGTCGCTGTAGTCGATAGTACTTACCTAGATTTAAATATTTTCATGTTTTTATGAGCTAAATTATATCAATGAAGATAAAATAATATGTTGGTATAGCGGCAAAACAAATCCAAGCAATTACCAAACATTTTATAATTCTTTCATGAAATCGTTTATTTTCCGTTTGTAAAAATTCTATTGAGTACCTACTAGTAAAATATGCAATTAAGTATGAACTTAGCTCTTAAATTATAGGAAATGAGAAGTCGGAAGATCCCTCGTATCCATTAGCTATATAAGCTATATTTATGGCCACTCCTACAACTAACAAGTAAAAGCTATCCGCTGCAGGATGAATGCGCGAGCGATCACTGCGCCCCGGCCATAGACCGTGTGAAGGAACACCGTGGTAGGTTTAGTCGGTAATAGGACTCAGGACTATTTATCTTTCCCCGGGTGAGCCCGACATAACCCCTCCGGCCGCCCCCGCGGAGGGATATGAGACACAACATACCCCACAAAAAAAAAAAGGTAAAAGTTATCTGACAGATAAATCGCATACTGTCTCACTCATGTTAGGTTCAAGAAGAGGGATGGCGAGACTTAGTTTTATCTTATACTTACTATCTGGAGGTGGTAGTACACACGGCTACACATAAAGTTAGACACCCTATATAGGCATAACTACGCTACATACAAAATAGAGAATTGTCGGAAAGGGACAGTGCATAGTGGTGTAGACCCATCACAATGCACTAGCGCGTGCGGCGACGCCCGCGCCCGCGCAGCGCCTTTCCTGTCTCCCGCCACACTCACGAGTGACTGATGCGCCCTTGCGGGGCGGGACAGTAGGTAATAATACTACCACGGTTTAGGATAACTATGGCAATATTTATTTGTTTTCAATTACATCGATTATTATTGTCGTATTAAAATTGGGTGGTTTAAAAGACAGACTATTTACCTATATTATGATTATGATACAGGCAAAAATGATTTTAATCTAACTCTAAATGCACACTCTGATTAGAAATTATTGTAAAAACCAATGATGTTTTAAGTTTTGTGGTGCGGAAAAGGGTCGATAATAAATTAATAATAACATAAGAATGTTAAGAAAATAATAAATTATATGATTAAAAAAATATATAATAGAAAACTAAGCCTAATGGTTCGTTTTTACCGTATTCTTACGAGTAGGTATTCATGAAACCGGTCAATTTCGGAGTGATATAAAACCCAGATATATTAAACAAACATGTAGTGGAAATTATTCGTTGAAAAACCCTCTATAAGATTGCTCTGATGTTATTTTATTGTAAAATGACCGGGAAAAAGGTATAACGCCAAAAAGAAAATTTGTTCAAAAATGTACAGTTATATTTGTTTATAACTTTTTATTTTCCATTATACGATAAAAAGTAATAGGAATAAAGTTGTAGACAATTTAATTAGCTACAAATAATATCTTATAACATTTTCTGTAGGGTTGCTAGTTTACGAGATACAGCGCGAAAACCCTTTGCACCCCTTTTTCCAAGATGGCGGCCGGGGGACAATGGTGGCGACCCAACAAACTTTAACTTAAGCATATACTAACCCCCCTACACATTAAAAATAAAATTACGTCCTCTGGAAAACGCACGCTAAGGCCTAAAAAATGTAACATTTCAATGGACTATCTAATAGGGACACTATGAATCAACTAGTATACTCTATGGTCGTCGAAGCAAAAAACAATCAATCACTGTCATTCATGATGATTTCATTCAAAGGGTGCGTTCCACCTAGCGTTCACAATGCCCAAGATGCTCCTTTAGCAGTTCCACATGATAACTGCGATCGTTGTGGTTACGGCGAAAACGTCACTCATGACGTCATGACTCACGCTCACGATGACTCATCCCGAGAGGTGGGTCGTCGTGAGCGTTGAGAAAATCAGCTCCATTTTTTAAAATATAAAGTAAGTAACTAAGATGGCGACTACGAAAATATAACTTTATTTGATGCGATTTCGATGAAACGATGAATACCTACTTAAATTTGTCAGTCTTTTGAATTCTTCATCAAAGTAACGATTAATTACATTATATAAATCTTAAATACATGGTCTAAGTTTACGTTTTTCACGATTTTGCAGAATGGTATTCTACTCTTCATCTGAACTGGATGAACTAGTACTTTCTGGAGCATTACCAAATATCCTACTGTTGCCGTAAAATACATTTTGAATATAATTATTTGAATGTAAATTAATTAAATACTCTACAACATTATGAAATACTAGATTTTGCCCGCGACTTCGCTCGCGCTAATGAAGATTTATGTTAAAATAGATTTATTTACATTTTATCATTACATTTAGTAGCTTATATGTTATTCCTATGAATGAACAATAATACTGTAAAGTTTCATCAAAATCCGTTCAGTAGTATTTGCGTGAAAAAGTAACAAATATCCATCCATTCTCACAAGCTTTCACATTTATAATATTACTAGCTTTTGCCCACGACTTCGCTGGCGTTAATTTATAATTCGACAATCAATTCGGGTTGTACTCTGCTTGTAATAATATAATTACATTCTCAACAAGAACATACTAGCCCCAATCATAAACATTCCACCTATTCAGAGCACAGAGAGGCTGGTTATCTATAATACAGGACCTCCTAGTACCTCCTAGACTATACATTCACTGCTTTCTTGTATGGACTGTTTGTTTAAGATGTCAAATATTATGTACTGTGTGAGAGAACAAATAAACAATTATTATTATTATTATTAAATTCAATCATGATTAGAAAGACACGTGGCGCCATCTATTATCATAAGAACGTTATTATTGTTTTCCTCGGGAAAAGTAATATTTTTCGGGATGAAAAGTAGCCTATCTCCGTTTCTGTACACCTGTTAACATATATGCAAATTTCAGGATGATCGGTTCAGTGGTTTAGGCGTGAAAAGGTAACAAACAAACAAACTCACTTTCGCTTTTATAATATTAGTTAGGATTAAGTAAGATTTAAATATATTATTTAATATAAATCCAGTTAACCAAGGCAATAACTATAAGAGTTTATTGGTAAGACTTACAAATTGTAACCTAACCTCTTTAAGGTTTCGCTTTTTTTTTACCGACTTTAAAAAAAGGAGGAGGTATTCAATTCGTCTGTATATTTTTTTTTATGTTTGTTACCTCGTTACTTTCGACTGGGTGAACCGATTTTGATGATTCTTTTTTATTTGAAAGCTGGTGCTTCCCGTGTGGTCCCATTTAATTCTAATCAAGATTTGACCATTCGTTTTCGAGTTATACTTAATAATGCGTATTTGGCTACATTGATGATGTTCTCATATTTGGCAAGGTTCACTAAAAACTGAGAAATAAACAAAATTTTACCAAAAAAGAAAACCGACTTCTAGTAAGAATATTCTAAAACTTAAAATGCACTAAAAAGTTAATAAATAATTGCATATTCTTGTGAATATTTAAATTATTGTTATTATTGGAGTCGGTGTCAGCCAAGGTAGGTTTGTAACTAATTAAACATGAGATATCTTACTATAATCATAACATAACATTGGCATGCACAATTACACACTTAGACGCAGCACGCGGCGTGGGCGGCTGACACCGACTCCAAAAATAACAATAATTTAATTATTCACAAGACTATGCAATTATTTATTAACTTTTTAGTGCATTTTAAGTTTTAGAATATTCTTATTTGAAGTCAGTTATCTTTTTTGTTAAAATTTTGTTTATTCTAATTCGCCATTTGTATTACATTATCTGTTCCATTTGAGTTTACAATTGTAACGCTCGGAAGAAACTGCAACGGGAAAAGCCGTGAGCGTGAGTGTGTCGTGAGCGCTAAGTGGAACGCACCCAAATGATTTCATTAGTGACTTGACATTTTGACTATTATTGACAATTGTCAAATTCAGCTGATCTACAGGTTTACAATTTAATGAAAGTACGAAAATATCTAAATAAATTCTTCAAATTAAGACTAACTAGGTAGAAATTTATTAGCATTAATTTTGTTACATTGCAAGTTAGGTGACTATTGTTTTCAATTACCGTATGTATCGTAATACCGAACAATTGGTGAACTATAATAATTAATGGTTTTAATATTTTTAACTGTGTTATTAGTGATAATGGCTGGATACTTTGAAGAAATGGGATGGACAGAACTAGAGGACGGGGAGCAGCCCAACCATTTATTACACATGGCCAGATTTCTGGTCGATTTTGGGTTATATGAAGACAATTTTTCTGGAGAGTGGCCAAGGTAACTAACATTAGATTTGTCAAGATTCCTTTTACCAAATACAACATGATTATTGCATGATTTGATAATAATAATTATATTATTAAATATTGAGTAAGAGCAGCGATAGCTCAGTGGGGAGACCAACAGACTGCAGTGCAGAGGGTCTCGGGTTTGAACCCACGTCGCGCACCTCTGACTTTCGGAAGTTATGACTTTTCGATATGATGTGCTTATTGATTGACAATTATCGCCTGCTCCCTGCCTCGGAGAACACGTTAAGCCGTTGGTCCCGGCTGCCATGAACATCTATGGCAGTCGTTATTGGGAGAGTGTCGACACAAAAGATCCCACTAGGTCGAAGTGTCGCCGGTCTGCACTGACTGGCCCCCACATAAGATAAGATAAATATTGAGTAAACATTATAAACAGAATCCACATTACATTTCTTACTACATGAAGAGTGTGTCTATAATTTAAACCAATGATTACAATAACAAACAAACTGTGCAATTAACTATTTAATATAAAATACTGTGTGTTGTGACTTTTAAATAAATTATAACACTATAACAAGATTTTACTTACTAAAAATATGAATAATACATTTAGGTATTTAATAATCTATTTTATATAGAAAGCTACTTAGATCTGCGGTCTAGATTGAGAAAGAACTAGATATTATCCTTATAGTTTAAAAAATGCAATAGTTTAATCTCAGGGTTCTTTAAGCATGTTTTGGCCTAGTCTTTCCAACTTTGAATGTACCCTATGTAACTAAGGATGAACTGTGCATAAGCTTATAAATATATATACTAATAAATGAATGAAATACATCTAAGTTCTATAATTCAATACACTTTTTTTAACTTTACCTGTCCTTGATCTGCTTACACTTATCCAAAATTAATTGGATAAGTGATTTCTTCACTTAACCTTACTTAATAACCCTGTAAATACAAAAAGCTAATAAATCATCATACATACTTGGACAAAAGGGTGTGCAAAATCATGCAGAGTCAGAATAACCAACTAATGCAGATAATACAAGCATTTGATAATTGATTGCGTCACTTTAACACTGATTGGGTGGCAGATTACATTATTGCACTACCTGAAGAATTTAATTCAATTTGCAAAGCGAATAGGCCTAGCAATAGATAAATTAAAAAAGAGCCTGTGAAACCTCTTTTATTACAATGTTTAGCTCAATCTGAAAAAGTAATTTAGAGTAACATGTTACATTTGCATGTGTTTTTCACGTGTAATGTTAATTAACTATATAATACGCACGTAACTTCGAAAAGTTAGAGGATGCGTGCCTTGGAATCGAACTCGAGACCTCTGCGTGGCAGACCAACGGTCTTCCACTAGGCTAATGGAACTAAATAGTAAGGTTTGCCATTTTTATAGGTGTTTTTTAATCCCTGGTCCTTATCGCTATCAAGCCATTTTGTTTAAACAGACTATGACACTAAGAAGAAGTTTTATCTACATAGTCATTCTGCAATCTAGACTTTTTGAAACTTGGATGTTTTGTCTACACGGACATTCTGCAATTTATTCTTTTAGCAATCTAGAGGTTTTGCCTACCCAGTCATTCTGCAATCTAGTCATTTTGTTCACTCAGACTTTTTACTATCAAGAGTATCTGACCCTAACCCTCTTAACCGTTTGACCCGATGTTATGATATTTGGTGTAGATATAGCTTGAATCCGAAATGTGCTCATTAGGTTCCTAAAAATATCTGGATGGAATTAATAGTAATGCATGGTTTTATATAGTCAAATATTTTAACACCATTTGCACTACTATTTATACATATATTTTTTTGATCAATGTGTATATATTTACATATTTCAGATTACCTCCACCAGCTTCGAAGGATGCTGTGAAGAATTTATTAGAAACTGCAATAGAGAGTGATAATAAAAGCTGTCCTATTTGTCTAAAGAAATTTAGCATTGGTGAGAAGGCAAAGGAAATGCCTTGTCATCATCAGTTTCATGCTAACTGCATATTGACATGGCTTGCCAGGGTAAATATTATTTATTATTTTATGAACTTTATTTTGTATTAAAACTTTTAAAAAGAATGTATTCTACTCTACCTATCCAATTAAATTTAAGATGACTAGAAACTTTTACTGGTATGATGAGATTTGGTAAAAGTTTAGTAATAAACAATTTTTTAAAGAGATTTAAATAGTAGTTCATTATTTTTTTAATCTGTGATCTTTTATAATGTGTGTATTTTATTTCCGCAGACAAATTCGTGTCCATTCTGTAGACATGAACTTCCAACTGACAATGAAGGCTATGAAGCATTCAAAAAAGAAAAGAAGCGAGCTGAGCAACGAAAGGAAGACTTAGACACACTACATAATTCCATGTTCAGTTGATTTATTAGTGATTTATATAATAATACACAGATAGACAAAAAAAAGAGTGTAATGATTTTGATTCTGTTTATTTAAAATTAGTCATTGAGAAATACATTATAAAAGAACCGGTTGTCTAATAGGGTTTTGTCAATTAGTGTTCAAGGCTAAAGAATGCTCTAAAGCTATAATGTCATAAGAACTCAACAGAATTTGAGTAAGTTACAGTCGATATTTGATTAGAAACATGTAATATTAAGTAAGTATTTGACAAGATTATCAATTCAGAGAATTTATATCACTTAATTATTTTAATATATTTTTAAATAGCTTGGAAAGCCAAAATCTTAGCTTTGGAGCCTTAATTACTATGTAATAATTGTAAATATATCAGTGACTAATGAATTCTATAGAACATGTTTATTTATAAAGATTGTTGGTTTGGAACTTAAAGTATGTTGGTTTATAAGTGCAATCTGGATTTATAATTCTATAAATCATACCTCTTTTTGTTTTAATATAATTTAGTATAAAAATGGTATTTTTAAAACGTGGCTGGTAGTTTTGGTAAAGTTATTTTAGTTTATATTGTTTGCAAATCTAATGTTATTTATTGTTTATTACATTCCATTTACATAACACAAGAAGGTTATGCCAGGATTGTAGCAAGTTGCAATCTGCAGTCTCTTTAAATCAAATGTGAGTCCAAGATTTTTTCGATTCCTGCGTTACGAAAATGAGTGAATATTTGGATTATGCAAACACTATTTGGATCATTGTTTTGTACAGATCGGTGAAGGAGATCGGTTGCGTAATTAAAAATTATAATAATATTGTTATTATAACATTATTTAATTAAGTGCTTTTATTGACTTTTATTAGTTTTGATAGAATAAAAATATAGTAATAGAAGATACTTTACGAGTCTTGTAATCTACACAAGAATCGTGAAGTAGGTGGATGAAAGGAAAATATACTATTATTTTGTGGACTTGCGAGAAATATAGACCAGTCATTTGGTGATTTGATACATGATGAAAACCTTTTTAAACTCGCTATAGTCGATGGACGTAGTCGTATCATTCAAATGGTATCAAGTCCCACCGCATGATTTCTACGTTCATGTGTTTACCAGTAAAAATATTTGCAAGGATCATTATAATAGTGATAATAATATCCTCATACACGCCCGTCGGTTCAAGGAGCTCTTAACCTGGCCTTTGTCCAGAACGCCTCCGATCTGGTCGAGAAACGTTCGCCTAGGTTTTCCTCTTGCGACTGTTCCATTCACACTAGCCTTATAAACTTTCTTAGTCAGTCTTTCCTCGTCCATTCTTTCTACATGTCCAAACCAGCTTAACATACCCTTTTCTATTCTTGTAACTATATCCACTTTCATGCCGCATCTCTCTCTAATCACACTATTTCTTATTCTATCTTTCAGAGTCACACCACATATGCTTCTCAACGCTCTCATTTCTACAGCATTTATTCTGCTCTCATGCTTCTTTTGCCATACCCAACTTTCACTTCCATACATAAGTGTGGGCACTAATAGTCCTCTATGAACAGCCAAACGTGCCTTTTCGGATACATTTCGACTGTTCATAAAAGCGCGTAGGGCTCCATTCACTTTGTTGCCAGCAATCGTTCTCCTTTCAATATCTCCGTCATGTTTACCATCCCTTGTAAACAAAGTACCCAAATATACAAACTCTTTCACTTGCTCCACTTTTTCTCCATCAATCATAATATTACACATCGTCACGCACTCTTCCTTTTCAAATACCATTACTTTCGTCTTGCTTACATTTATTTTCATTCCTTTACTCTCAAAAGCACCATGCATAATAGTACGGGCGTGTATGAGGAATGTGATGAAAGTGAATGAAGCCAGAGAAGTGTGTCAGGATCGTAGCAAATGGAAATCCGTAGTCTCTGCCTACCTCTCTGGGAAACAGGCGTGAATCTATGTATGTATGTATGTATGTAATATCCTCCAGACCGATTTCGGCCACGGCGGCCAGTCTTAACGGAGAGTGGCCAACTACGCAGGAGATATTATAGTGCACAAGTGTGTGCGCAAACACAAGTACACTCTCTGTTCCCTAACTCTCATGATCCGAAGGGACGGTAATCCGACACGACCGAAGAGAGATCAGGCGTAGGACCAACGGCTTTACGTGCTTTCCGTGGCACGGGGGTGTCTTACACCGCCAACTTCCTAAATCCGGACTGCTATTGAGATTTCTTAACTGAAAAACCTAATAACTGTTTGTTGGCCCGACCCGGGATTCGAACCTGAGAGCTCATGCACAGCAGTCGCATTCACTACCGCTGCGCCACGGAGGCAGTTCAGATCATATACCTATATTTATATATATATAGGTATATGATATCTATACATATAATAAATTATTTGTAGAAGTATAAATTCTGTACATTGAAAATATTAAAAAAATAAATAGCAGGGGGTGTTACTAGATCGAAACCGAACCCAAAAATGTGATCAAAAAAATGTTTGTCTGTCTGTCTGTTTGTTCAAGCATCACGCAAAAACTACCAGTTCGATTACGATGAAACCTCGTATTATTATACTTTAATATCCTGGGCACCACACTGGGTAGGTACTTTTTATCCCGGAAAAGTATATACAATAAAAAGCAAACTTAATTTTGCGATTCAATCCCTAGATACGGTTACTGTACCAACCGCAAATAATAAGTTTGTCGCCCTTAAATGTACGGCCGAAGGTCGAATTTGGCTTGAACTGTGCTGGCGTAAATCTTAGCGTGAGTTGTTTTTCACATGGTCAAATTTACGTCGCTCTTTCCCGTGTGAGCATTCCAAGGAACCTTTATGTTCATATTCCGGATGGGCTCACTGACAATGTTGTGTATGCTGAAGCTCTCAATTGATGTCCTGCGGTGACTATTGTTGAATTTTATACATTTATATGTGCAAAAATTAATTAATTATTATATAACTATTTAGAATAATTGCACCTCAGTAATTATATAATTTAACATCATACAATATAAATAGTAGTCAAATACTTGACAGTTTGATAAGCTATAAAAGGCGTAGCAACACTGCTATCTGTCACTTCTTGTTGTGAGCTGTAAGTGAACGGACATATAAAACTTCCTTGTGTCAAAGTTTAAAACTATAAAATAAATAGTTAAAGTGTTTGTACAGTGTGTTATTTAACCCATAACCTCCAACAGGTTATGGGCCCAGTGCCGCGATCGAAAATTCTGTGTAATAAATAAATCACAACTACCTACAGTCTAGTATTCAAATCGTGATTCTACTGTGTCGTGTAAAAGAGTGTGATATTCGTAAGTAATGGAACGTTTAAAGCAAAAGAGGAATAGTAAGCCGTTTGTCGGCGATAAATACAGTATCTGGAAGTTTCGAATACGTTCATTACTTAGTGAAATGGATATGATTGGGATTATTCACAATGAAATGCCACAAACACGTTCTTAAGCATGAGACAACATGTTAAGAAGAATTGCTTTTATTTTAAACGAGCGAATAAACAAAAAGATATGGTGAACAGAACGAGAACAATTCGAACAGTCACTTTATCGTAAGAGTAGAAATCTGACGACTTTTCAGGTTATGCATTTATGACTGGAGAGTTCCAACAAGATGATAATGTAAAAAGAATTAAATTTTATGCTGGATTCAGGAGCATCCGATCACATTATAAACAGGGACAATATTTTCTTTACTTATTAACATTAATTACATATTCTATCCTTACTTCCTTACTAGTGTTATAAATTCGAGGGTAGCTCTGTCTGTCTAGATAGACAGATAGATATCTGTCTGTCTGTCTGTTGCCTTTTCGCGGCTGGACCGCTCAGGCGATTTGGATGAAATTTAGTATAAACATAGTTTAAAACCTGGGGAAGGACATAGGCTATTTTTTATTGATGTAGGTACCATGCGGGCGGAGCCGCGCGCGATGGCTGGTATACTAATATTGTGAGGCTGAGTAGTTTGTTTATATCTCGGGAACTGCTGGTCCGAGTTGAAAGGAAGGCTATAAACTATATAGCATCGCGCTGCGACCCGCGGGGGCGGCGCAGTAACGATAAACGCGGGTCAAACCGCGGACACATCTAGTATTCTATAATATTTTATTACATACACACAACACCCTCTAGCACAAACTAAGCAGAGCTTGTACTATGGTTACTAGACAATGGATAGACATACATATAAACTTTTTCGTAAATACGTACATACACTGAAACACCAAGACCGAGACAAACATCCATGTCCATGCACACAAATGTTTGACTTGCACGGGAATCTTACCCGCGACCTAGGGCGTGGAAGTCGGTTATACTAAACACTATGCCATTGAGGCCGCCTGAATACCAATAAAAATTCTATTGCTAAAATGATTAATTTATTTCAGTTACAGAAAAAAGGTACAATCAATGTTGTAAGCAGCTATGGTGTTCCGGATATTTTGGAAATTATATTATATTATTGTCCTGAGGTACCATATAATTTATTATCAGTTTCAAAGATGTAGCAGGTCGGATTGAAGCTTATTTTTGATCAGCATGGGATTGTCATTATAAAGGAAGGTAAAATAATTATGATGGGTAAGCTTTTACATAGGTAATCTTATTACTTCAGATTTTAGAATACCTACTGAGAGGGGTCCGTCTGTTTCCCAAGCATGTCGCGGTAATGTAAATAATTATAAATTATGAAACAATATTACCTACTGATGATTTATGTGAAGCTTGCATAAAAAGTAAACAGACTAGACTACCCTTTAATAAGGTTAAAAACAAAGGAATTTGAAATGTGTATTTATACACAATATTATCTAATGTTCTCATTTGTTGTGTGACTTTGTCCTTTTGAGAATAAATTCTTTAAACCTGAATACATTAAGCGATCATTATACATTGTGCGTTCTGGTGTATGCGGACCAATCACTCATTTAACGTTTGATCATAAGAATTATTGTTTTGTTTCTGGTTTGGTTTCTTGACTTATAAATCAGATGTATTTTAAAGATTTTGTTGCAAAAAGCGAGTCAAAGTTTAATTCAAAATTAGTTACTTTGTAAAGTAATAAAAGTGGAGAGTACCTATCTGTCGACTGAAATGAAAGACTACTGTAAAGTAAAGGGTATTAGTTATCACTTAACAGTACCCAGAACTCCACAGTTAAATGGTGTGGCTAAAGGTATGGTTCGAACCATAACGAAAAGTCAGTACGAAAAGGCTCGTTCTATGTTAACTGGTGCAATAATAGATAGATGCTTTTGAGCGAAAGCAGTGTTAACTGCTGTAATATTACATCTACAAAAGCCCTAAATTAGTCTAAAACTCCATATGAGTTATGGCATGATAGAAAACCAAGTATTAAATTCTTTAGGATGTTTGGTTTAACTGTGTATGTCCGTAATAAAACCAATACATGTAAATTTCATGATAAGTCATGGAAAGGAATATTGGTGGGCTATAGTCCAAATGATTATAAGGTATGGAACACAGAATGCGATAAATATATAACTGTCAAGGATGTTGCAGTGGATGAGATTAATTTTTGGTGTCCAGGCCTACACCAAAGCCTGAAAGGAATAATTTTAAAAATTCCTATGACAAAACTGATGTGGACCAAGTGGTGAAATCAGTGTCAACCGAATCTCAAAATGTAACTATCCCTAAATCAGATATGTACCTACTTTAAAATCTGATGTACAAGACAGTACTAGTAAAATTCGCAAAATAGATAATGGGGTTGCATGTGAACCTGACATTGACATGGTTTCCTTACCTGTAAGCAGTGATAAAACGCATTTACCTAGAATTTTGAACTGTTTGAAAAGTGTACTATAAATTGGTGTACAAAGAGACAAACTTCTGTTGCAGCTTCATATACTGAAGCCGAATATATGGCCCTTTACGAGGCTCTAAAAGAAGCCTTATGGCTTAAGTCTCTAGCAGGAATTATTAACATACGAATTAATAAACCTATTATTATATTTGAAGATAATAACGGCTGTATAAGTATTGCTAATAATCCAACTAGTCATAAGAGATCAAAACATATTGATATAAAATATCACTTCTCATAAGAGCAAGTTGAAAGAAATATAATTAAATTATATTCCCACAGGTCAACAACTGGCAGATGTTTTGACAAAACCGTTACCAACAACTTCTTTCCAAGAATTAAGATACAAAATGGGTTTAAAATAAGTATTATTACTGTGCATAAGTGTGTACATATTTGATTAACTTATGTAAATGGTCTGATTAGGTTTTTCTGGGTTTTCCCTAATCCTTGCAACAAATGTTGGACCATGTTTACGTTTATACATTTTCCCAGCAAACACTTGGAGGTGATATATGATCTGTTAAGATATTATAAATATCTACAACAATTATTCTTGTTTGAATTGTATAAAGCAGTGATTAATTTTTGAGGGGGCGTGTTGAATTTTATACATTTATATGTGCAAAAATTAATTAATTATTATATAACTATTTAGAATAATTGCACCTCAGTAATTATATAATTTAACATCATACAATATAAATAGTAGTCAAATACTTGACAGTTTGATAAGCTATAAAAGGCGTAGCAACACTGCTATCTGTCACTTCTTGTTGTGAGCTGTAAGTGAACGGACATATAAAACTTCCTTGTGTCAAAGTTTAAAACTATAAAATAAATAGTTAAAGTGTTTGTACAGTGTGTTATTTAACCCATAACCTCCAACAACTATCTGTCGTCCCTGTGACGTGTCGTCTTTGTGAGCATTTGTTACAATCAACGCCAGCGTCGCTATCGGTAATCCTGCCACATTTTTTTGTTGACCATCCCGGCTATGAGGCCAGTCATAAACTAATCGCGAGCAAAGCCGCGGGAGCATATGCTATAGAAATAAACTAGGTACTATTACGAACGAAAGTTATTTAAAATATTATTCGACCGTTATGCTACTTACCAAACTAGGAATCCACTATAAAAAGTTACAGATCGCGAGCGAAGCCGCGGGCAAAAGCTAGTATATTATAAAGTTATAAAAATATTAAATTTGAATATATATTTTATTTAAACAAGCATTATATAACCAGAAAAATGCTTTGATTTTTAATAATAATTTTATAAGTGTATAAATTTAAACCTGTGTAACAGTGACTATGCTATACAGGGTGATATTTAGTACGCACATGGCGTTGATTTAAAAATCGTTTGACATCGATCAAAATAATCATTATTAATCAATCTTAATTTTTGCTAAAATAAGTTAACGTTTCTTTCGCGCCTTGATGATTTTCCAAGCACCATTTCGAAAGCTGTAACGTAATCGGCTATAAATAAAATCGTTAAAATCTCTATGGAGCCGTCAGACGTAGGTACCTATAACTTCGGTGACCTAAGTATTATTTCTCAATCTGTGATACAAAGTTTAGTTGTATGAAGCCAATGACTCCATACCTTACCACTGTAGGTAAGGTATGATGTCTGATACGAAGTTTAACCGAACAGACCGCCCAGAAATTCGTATAAGTAGTTTTAATTTAAAAGCTCAAACTGGTAAAAGTTTTAACGTGTATTGTGATTGAAAGTTTAAGTTCTAATACTGATATATACAATATTAGAACTTAAACTTTGTTTTTGCAGAATCACCCAATAGATAATGATAATAATAAAATTTATTCGGCTAAAAAAGGAGTACAATAGTGGACTTAAATCAACTTCAAATTAAATCTTAATATCTATCAATAACTCATAACTCAATGCCTTAATAAACTAGTTTATAACCAAAATAATAATTATAGTTATGGCAAGAATGGATAATTTAACATCTTTAAATTATTATAAGCTACTTGCCTGAACTAGGTTAGACCTGTGTTTCAGGCGATCATTTGTCTATTTTAAAAGTGGACATTTATTTAAGTATCTGTTTAAACAATAACTAAATATAAACTTAAGCTAAAACTGCCTGTACACGTACAAGCAACTGTGTCAATAAATGCTAAATTAAAAACTACTTGGTTTTATTTTCTTAAATTTTGAACGTTTGTTGTGTCATGTCATTCAGAAACTTCAATCAAAATTAAATGTATTATTTGATACTTTTTTTAAATAAATTATTTAAAAATCTAAAAATACATTAAATATTAATTAATAATGGGCAAAAAATGGCGGTAAGTGCAGTTATTTGTTAGGTTGATTGATAGGGCGCTTTCCCTTACGAATCTTAAGCAATACTCTTCTTATCTTAAAATAAGGTTTAGGTAATTACCTTTATCATATTATGTCCTGTTGCAATGAAAAGTAGAACATTTTATCAAATACTTGTTTAATTTATCTATACATCTTAATTTTGTGCTACACGCCGAATTGCTTGACGTTCTATAACTTCCCAAGTAAGTGTATTATCTATGTCTATAACGACCGGAAGGTCGTAAAATTATTTTTGGGACATACCATAGTACAGATAGTATTCTGTTTCCAAATAGGTATGTTATTTTTTACTTTTTTATGGTAATATATTATGTTTTGTCTTTGTTGCTCATGGGTGATTAACGTAGACAGAGAAACTAAGATTAATGATTATCCGTATACCCCGTGTAACGTGTCATATCATGACTATCGTACGTATACCACTCATGAATTACAATTGATCGAATTGCTTCGCCAACAAATGAAGTGAGATACCTAATAATAATAATATGATATAATATTGGATTTTGATCGTCTATATATACTTCTGATTACTATAATTGAAACAAAAGTGTCAGCAAATTGATGGATACTTGACCTACCTTTTTACCGCAAAATATATTAAACTAGCTGTGCGCCGCGGTGTTACCCACGGTTTATTAGGGAAAATAAATTGTGTATTAACAGTAAAAATAATAACTATTCACATTTTTAGAAGCAAAGTAATTTAAATTTGAGCATCGGAAAGATCAATTTACAAAATTTGATGACTGACAGAACGGGAGAGTTGGTTATGCTGTCTTATGTAATTGTTTTTGTCTTGGGTCGTAGAGAGCTAGAAATCATTTTACTGCAGCACATCCCGGTAAACAACATTGCGGGACTTATTGTTTTCTGCGTAAATAAAAAGATTTCTTGCTCTCGACACACGCGAGCAACCCACGTACAGTTGTCCGTGGGAGAAGCAGGGCGTGCCCAAGTGAATGCCGGCTACTTTTAGAGTTTGTCTTTGACTTTTAATTATCGTGATAGAGAAAGCTACTTTTAAAAAAAATTGTAGGCGTTTGAACTGGAAGGGTAAGTTTGAGGGTATTATAGGGATTCTGGGTATCAATACCGTCTCTCCTTTGGCCCCTCCAGTAAGAATGGTGGCCTGGACGATGTGCCGTCTCAGTTCTGTGATGCGTAACCTAGTACCGTTGCACAGTCTGGGCGCGTCCAGGTTACTCATCAGTATGACAGGCACACCAACTTTGAGTTCCAACTTGTGGGAGGGTACCCCTGACAAGTCGAGGGAATTTAAGAACTCTCCAGGGTATATAGTTGCGTCGTCAGTTGTCATCACCGTGTCTATTGACATGTAGGTCCTCACCTCACCTGGAACTTGCTCTAATATTCTTTTATTAATTTTTCCTACCAATTCGTTTTTGGGCGCCATGATAGCTCTTTCGCACAACCACTCCTCATTAGCCAGATTTTCTTGTAAACTCGGCAATACCTCATTAATAAGGTTATCTTCCGAGCTAACAACATTGCTAAATAGGCTGTCCAAGGTTATTTGGCCGTTAGTATCCGTCGGCATGCGACCTTCGCCGACCTCGAGAAGCGTTTGTACGAAGAGTCCAGACTCCTGATTGAAGAGCTGGACCCTCATGTTAGTATTCAGCTGTAACCGCGCTACCTTAGCCCACAACGGCGAAGCCTTGAGGCATGCGTTTATCTCGTCTGCCGCGGTACCTCGCTCGATAACCGGCAACGCCTGCCGGAAATTACTTGCCAGCAAGACGACCACTCCACCCATCAAGATACGATTGCCCCTAATGTCTTGCAAGCTGCGATCCAGTGCTTCAATCGCTCGTTTGTGCGACATTGTGCATTCGTCCCACACGATCAATTTGCACCATTGCAATAGAGCACCGCGACTACTACTTTTACTGATGTTGCAAATGGGCGTTTCTTCACTTGCAAGGTTCAGCGGGAGCTTGAATACTGAGTTTGCGGTTTTGCCCCCACTCAGCAAGGTTGCGGCTATTCTGGAGGACGCAACAGCCAGCGCAACCACTTTGTCTTTGCGCAACTGTGCCAACAGCAAGTTCAGTAAAAATGTTTTGTCGGTGCCCCCTGATGCGTCCAAGAAAAAAAGACCCCCTTGTCCGCTAGCAACGCGGTTTGTTATTAAATTGCAAATTTGCCTTTGCTCCGGTAGTAACAGGGGCTCTGTTTGGGTGACTTGAACCCCCAAAGCAACAGTATCATAACCAAGCTCTCTGACCAAATCAGTGGACAGCTCTTCCGCTCTTTGTGGGGCAGGCATATTGAAATCGGGCAGTAATTTTCCAACCATCGCAAAAATTTTATCCTCAAAATAAAAATTATTTCATCGTTGGCTAGTTATATCCTTTGGTATCGGCGAGCAATGTCTTCTGACAAAGCGTTTTTATACTTATCCCACAATTGCCGGGGGTTAGAGAGTCCGCAGGTGCTTATCGCAATCGCAAAGAGCTCTCTCAACGTAGTCGCTGACCGGCACAACATGGCGTCCTCCATCGTTGCGTCCCAGTGGCCGTCGTCTTCAAGCAGCCCCATCGCCTCACATGCTTCCCAGAAAGTGGCCTTTTCCTGCCCATCGACGATTTTGAGTGCTTGAAAACTGGTGGGGCCTCGGAATCTAGTCAGCAGCAACCGTATACAATAACACTGAAAGTGTGTTATGTGTACGGTATAAATTCTACCCAAGGCATCTGAGGCTTTCACACCAGGCCAACCGTGGACGGGTGCGCCCTGCACGCGACGTTTCCATTCTTTTCGTGACGCATTCCACGTGTAATACCTTGGCACTTCTACATAGAAAAACGTCCGAGCAAACTCGTCTCCCTGGCACAGGCGGAAAATGGTAACTTTTTGGGAGGGCCAAAAAAAACATATATGACTTGGTACAGCCAACGAAGCTTGCTGAATCCTTAAGTATCTTATCACACCAAATAAGTATTGTAGTACTGTCTATATTTCACGATCCTCTGCTCACTCTTTATGGGAATTGGGCATGATTTTAAGTTTCGTGTTTTAATTTTCTACTTAAAACAATTTTTTGAAAAAGTTATATTCAATGTTCCCCATACATTATCCGCGAATTCATTTTTATCGATTTTCCCATGGGAATAAGATATTTTCCCGCAGTAAAACGTAGCCTATGTGTTAATCCAGGGTGTCAGCTAACTCCATACGAAATTTTATTAAACTCGCTCCAGCCGTTTAGACGTGAAGAAGTAACAAACATACACACTCACATACTCACAAACTTTCGTCTTTATAATATTAGTGTGATTAATATATTATCTATATTTTAATATGTGTTATAAACTCATAAATTATAATATACTTTCAGAGGTTGCAAATGTGGGCCTAAAAATACAAAACCATTCAAACCTCTGCAACCAAATGAACTAAACTGCAAGAATGTGAATGATATTATTACAGCTCTCACTGTCGAAAATTTACTTCCAGGTAAGTCAACTTTTTTATCCTAATATAAATGTGAAAATTTTAAAGACGTCGGGATATTTGTTATTCAATCACGCGTAAGCCTTTGAAAGGATTTGTATGGAATTTGGTACACAGACATGCAGGACATGAATACCTACATTGGATACCTACTTTATGCCCGATAGGTATATGCGTTACCGTGAGAATGCGTTATCGTGTGATTCACTTCGATGTAGCAAAAATAAAAAAAACTTATTAGTACTTAGGTAGGTACATTAAAATAAGTCTAGTGTGAACCTTTCATTTTGCGAGGACTTGTGTTCAATTCCTGGAGGAAGCAGTGTTGGTTAGTTTTATCCCTTCTATTTACGTACTTTTTTTATGTTGCTCATTAAAATGACCACACGCCGCCTAATGGTAAGCAGTCATGTGGTCTGAGAGCAGGTGCCACTACACCGTCCTCATAGCAGCTGAGGCGATGTTGAGGTGTCTACTTTGATGGCCTGAGAAGGTGCTTTTTCACGCCCCGCTTAAAGGACCCAGGATTGAAGGAAGAAGGAAACACGTGCCTTGGTAGAGAATTCCATTCCTTGATCATTCGGCAGAGGTATGAGGACCCAAACTTGTTGGTACGCGCTCTAGTCGACTCTACCGTGTAAGGATGGCATCTGAGCCCAGCACGAGTTGTTCTGGATAGGAAAGGGGAGGGCGGGATAAGGTGGAATAACTCTTCAGAGCACTCGCCGTGGTATATTCTGTAGAAACATGCTATTGAGGCAATGTCCAATGAGGAGTTGCAGAGGTTCCAGTGAACTCGTAAACCTCTGGATCTCCGATGATACGGGCAACCCGCCGCTGTAACCTGTCGAGAGCGTCCGGCAAGTAGGTACTGCGTGGAGCTGCTGCTGATTGCTAACAGTTATTACAATATTTCTAGTTTTAATCTTCAATGGATTGTTTTTTTATTCTTTAGTTCGTTTTTTCTCCTTGTGTCTGTTTTATGACCCTTCTATGCGTTATTTGATCCTTTTTCTAGTTTCCTTAACTTTGTACCTTAGCAAGAAATGAAAACAGCACCGGTGTTAGCTTGGGTGGGTAGGCGTATAGGTTTATCGAGGTGCCTCAATATCTTCTTGCGATGTTTGGACTAAACAGCCCTGGATACTTTTATACGAGTTTTTATTTCAATGTTACATGTTCCATTGTTTATTACGTTTTCTTTGCGTCAGCGACGCGGGATGAGGGTACCTAGAATGCGGGAAAAATGTGTACGAGCAAAACTACGACGCACCTAAGCTTAATATGTAACTCACGCAAGCGAGCTGCGTTTGTAGCTTATGCTAGCTACCTGCTTAGTGTATTAGCAGATACACTAAGCAAATAGCTAGCATAATCTACAAGCGCAGCTTACTCGCATGAGCTACCTATAAACGCCAGATAGAAGGTAGCTCGCCTTAATCATTTTTACGATGCGTACACGGTACAACTCGTACAAGTGAATTACCTGCTGATGTATGTTGATGAATATGAGTGTGCACTGATGGCGCAGCCGCCAAGTGGTAACCGCGCCGCCCTTAGTGTGGTTCGAATCCTACACTGAACAATTAGTTGTGTGATCTACAAAATATTGTTCTGAACTAGCGGAAGTTGTTTTTTTTTGTTTTTTTTATACAGCTAGAGTGGCAGACAAGCATACGGCCCACCTGACGGTATCTTATCTTATGTGGGGGCCAGTCAGTGCAGACCGGCGAAACTTCGACCCAGTGGGATCTTTTGTGCCGACACTCTCCCAATAACGACTGCCATAGATGTTCATGGCAGACGGGACCAACGGCTTAACGTGCTTTCCGAGGCACGGCGCAGGCGATAATTGTCAATCAATACGCACGTAATTTCGAAAAGTCATATAACTTCCGAAAGTCAGAGGTGCGCGACGTGGGTTCGAATCCGAGATCCTCTGCATTGCAGTCTGTTAGTTTCCTCACTGAGCTATCGCTGCTATATATATATATCTAACATGTAGTAGTTCCGTAGGACGATAATAAGATTAAATACCTACACTTTTTCTTATAACATTCTTTACACACAATCCTACTGTGCCATAGCTCCATCTGTCGATGATTTGACCTGATGGTAAGTGGTCACCGTAGCCTATAGATGCCTGCAACACCAGAGGCATCACTTGCGCTTTGCCGACCCTTTAGGAAAGGAAGTGGGAAGGAGAAGGAACGGGAAATGGGAAAGGGGTGATTGGGCCTCCGGCACTCTCACTCACCTAACGAAACACAACAGTAGGAATAGGTACTGCTATTTCACGTCGATATTCTGTGAGAGGGTAGTCCTTCCTCGGTCGAGCCGGCCCATTTATGCTGAAATCAGCGAAAATCTATAACTACTACTGATTGACAAATATTGATTGACAATTACCAGACATAAAGTACGCCTAATACGCATATTTCATGTCCGTTCGTGATGCGCATAAATTCTTTCGAATGATATTCGAATACAGATGTGCTCAACGCGATATCTATTTTACATCGTCAAACCTTAAGCAGGTATACCTA
Source organism: Catocala sponsa (assembly GCA_963564715.1). Taxonomy (NCBI): domain Eukaryota; kingdom Metazoa; phylum Arthropoda; class Insecta; order Lepidoptera; family Erebidae; genus Catocala; species Catocala sponsa. The sequence goes on along the minus strand of OY751337.1, from coordinate 15,963,091 downwards.
TCTACAGTGTAGCCACTAGACATTATATTCGAATATAATTCGAATGAGGTAGCGTACATTGATGACCGTTAATTGCTAGGAAGTTTCTGTAATCCCTGACATGGGTCGTGATAGATAGGGTGATAGTCGTCTTAGTACAAAAAATAGTATAAGTAGTATATATATAGTAGTAGGTACCTACTTATATTATTTTTTGTTTTATTTTTTTGATCTGAAGTACAAGATCGGACTCAGTGGCATACCTTAAATGAGTTCAATGTCCATTAGTAAAATGCAGCGTCAGAGTCTAATAATTATTATGAAGACGATGATGGATAAAATACAATTGCACGAATGATAAGCAAACAGCTAACCCTTTTTGTTATTTAAATTTATCTTTATTTTATAATCCCGTTAAGTGCACTTTACATCATAGCTTTGATAATGAAATGGTTTTTGGGAATTTTAATATTCTTATTTAACAATTTCGCTTGATATTCACAGAATTAAGAAAAAAAGCTGTGACGCAACCTAAATATTTCAAAGTGAAACCGTTCAGACCACCACGTAACAGGGAGAAATGTGTGCCTATGGATCCACCAATGCATACTAGGTAACGGATTGCCATATAAATGTAACAAACCTCAATCCCTTATATTACTTATAGGTTAGCGTACACAGCTGGCGATTATTTTTAGATCCCAAGTAATACGATCTAGTCGCCTTTGAATTTCTGTCGTATTTAAGATGGCCTGGACCTGACCATTTAAACTATGTATCGATAATGTCGTATACACATTTCATACGTATCACACGATTAAATCACTCAAGCAGCCAATGAAATAAGTAGATATAATAAATTTAAATCACTTGCGCGCAGTATCGTCGGTTCGACTTAGGTAGGTACATACGACACAAAAATTGGTGTACACAAATAGTTGTTCCCACTCTGGGGGTCCTTTCAAGTTCCTTTTTGGAATATTTATAAAATAGCCCGCTACAGTAATAAAGATTGATACCAGATATGACATTAAAAAAAGAAAATGCTAGGTATTGTTTAGCTATACTAAAATGGGTAATAATTATGAGCTACGGACATGAATATGCATAAATCACACAGAATATCTAATAAGTTATTATTACGTAAGCAAAAATTTATATGTTTTCAGATTTAAATACATTGGACATTGTCCTCTGGAAACGCCAACGGAAGACGAGAAATTAGAGTAAGTTGTTACCTCTTAGAATCCATTTTCTTATATTGCTCGTTGTGTAGCGGGGGTACATAGGTGACTGGCGACTGCAACTCACAATCCGTTGTTATCATGGTCTGTACGTTTTTGCTCATCGAAGGGGTACAAAAATTTCTAGTGGTGACCAGGGACAACAAACGACCTGTGGGCAAATATTTTAGGTATTCAATATTCATTGATATTTTTTATGACTCCTATGTTTCGTGGAAATTATTATGTTGTAATCATCGACACACATACCTATCTCAAAATATTAAAGTTTTTTGAGTTACTGATACTAATGAGTTAGCGGTGTGGAAGTAGCCCAATAGTTAATTAGTTCTGTTAACTTAAGTATTGAGCTTACCTTGATAAGTTAACAAAAATACTAGCAATTTGTAACACAAAATGCAGTAATTTTTAAAAAATACACCTAATATCTGTCTACAACTGCACTTTTTTCATCGACAGACGAACATTCGCAAAATATGACTTAAACTTATCATCAGACGAAGAAGAAAAAGGCGCAGGCTTTATCAAGAAGACAAGTAAAAATTTGTACAAAAAGAGAGTTCAGTATTTAGATCTTATGCCGGGAGATGTGCTATTGCCTACACCCGAGCCGGTCATTAAGCACACGGCTTCTGATACATCTATCTTGAGGGTAGGTCACAGATTCAACTACAATTGACACTTATTACCTATTTAACAATGTGGAATTGCAAATAAGGAATATAATACGTTAGGTACCTATTCAGCAAAATCCGTGCTAATATTATGAATGCGAAAGTTATTCTGTTTTTCTGTCTATTACGTTTTTATGCCTAAATCTCCAAACACCAAAGAACTTTCGCGCACTGTTGCTGAAGTTACGTGGTAAATTCCAGTGCAGACGATTTGCCATGGATCAAAGTCGTCACGATAGAGGCATTATTAAAAATCCAGAGTTAGCCAGAGTTTTAAAAACTCATGCTAGGCTCTCTGAATACTGAAGTTATTATCGGTGCGTGAAGGAAACGCCCTGGGTGGTTACAGGAAACAACCCTACCCTAATTATGCTCTTGGCCATTACACAACAGTTTTAACACCAAGCTAGCCCCTATATTGCCCTGTTTTTATAAATATATTGCACTATTGATGAGAACCCATCTTAACACGCTTCTATAGCTGGAGAGATAGGGATCGTATAGAGAGGTTAAAAAAAACTAGTAATATATAATCCAAATAGCTAGAAACTTGAAAAAATAAATAAACCTGTCTTTTTAGGTGCCGAGTCCTAAAACAAGTGGTGAAGTTGTACGAGCTAAGCGAGCAAGCGTCAAGCCCGCTAAACCACCTTTACCTCCGAAATCTGGCTATGAGTAAGGCAACTCGTATAAATTACGCTGATACTGTGTCGGAGGGCGCAATGCTTATAGTAGTCTCTTCACGACTCACTGCGTTGTGTGATCCATATTTGAAACAACGACGGTTACGGTATTCGTTCCGAACATGGATATGTTTTTATTAATATTGTTTGTAAAGGCGAATTTAAAAAATCTTGACTATAAGTCCTGAAAATGAAACAGCAGAAAGAGAATTTTAAAAATAGGTAACTTATTTTCGGGATGATCACAACCCCATGATTTTCCCACTAGGCTTGCTTAACCAGGACTGCTCAGAAATATAAATATTGAAGGTTCTACTACCTATTAACACCATGTTAATTTCAGGTTATTCAAGCCGCACAGTGGGATTATAATCAATGAAGGTCCTAACTACATGCCTCATATAAATGTTATGAATGTATCGGGAATGGATGGGTAAGCGTAGCCTACTAAGTCAAACATGTTACATACGATAAAATTGTGATTAAATAATTCTCATGAATTGTTATTTGGAGGTAATGTGATTATCGCGCAACTTTGTCTGCTTTTAATTTTGCCCGTTTTTGCAACATCTTTCATTGATGCTCCGCTTCTATAGGTCGTAGCGTGATGTTATATAGCCTTCCTCAATAAATGGGTTATCCAACACTATAAGAATTTTTCAATACGAACCAAACAAACAAACTCTTTAGCTGTATAATATTAGTAGATATAGATTGCAAACCAAGCGAAAGGTGGAGTTATTTGAAAAGGATTACAATATTCAGGCATGAAATAATACTCATGACGACTTATAGTTATGTCATACCTAAATATCTAATTTAAGCACTAGGTATATAGGCGTGTGTATATCGAATTTAGATCGATAGGGTAGATAGTCATTTTCATCTAAATATTAGAGATTTATTGAAAACTGAAATAACTGCATTAAAATATAATTATAACTTCTGATAGTAGATATAGCTGTACACATTTTACGATCTTTTATTATGATAAAATGGGAAACAACGACTTATTTGTAAGTGTATACCTAATATGCGATCAACTCGTGGTCCAAATAAAATCCAAACTGTTGCAGCGAAAGTGAATCCTCAAATCCCATTAATGAAAGTCAGGCCAGCACAAGTCGTGACCGTTCACGAGTATGACGTTTGTACCAGCCATCGCCACCCCGCTATATTAAAGGGATGGGGATGACCAGGTCCGTAATAGATTTTTTTGGCTAAAACAGTTTTCAAGCGACTCAATAAAAAATGTTTTATATTGTTATGTTGTTATACTGAATTTGTCATAAGGTAGGTACTGAAACAGCACATTTTACTTAACAAATAGCACGCGTGTGTCGCTATAAGCCATTATGCTCAATTATTAAATATTGTAGTTGTTATAGTGATTTTTATACCTAAATCAAATAAATCTAAATATTTATAAAATGTTATGAAGTATCTTATTTGAAAGCATTAACTTGTTTAAGGTGTAATTGGGTTCGGGGTTCACTTTCAACGATAAAGGGTTCAATTTTACGGTTCGGGGTTCATTTGTGATGGTTTGAGGTTCACTTTCACAGTACGAAACTCTCTTTACGTTCTAGAAATATAACAAAACTGAGATATTATACTATTCGCTGATTATCAAAGCACTTTAATAAACTTAGGTAGTCATTATTACCTACACCTATAGGTACCTATGTTACTTAATGATAACGTAGACTATATGCATTTTTATTTGATTGTGACCTTAACTTTATGGTAGTGTACGCATTAAATAAAGCATTTCTTTCATTTCAGACATAAAAAAGGAAAACATGGGTAAGACAATTTTATTCTTGAAAGTGGGTTATTTGATAACATTGACAAAATGTAGGTACTCGTAGTGAGCCAGTCAAGTTTCAAAATCGTAATGAAAAATCAATGATGGAATGAATTAAAAATGAATAACAAATGAATTGTTTTGCAGGATATGCACTATGAAGACTTGCAATAACAAACGATGCCGGTATGTTAAACCTAACTAATTTATGCCTATACATTTACTAGTTTACTAAATTATCTGTCAAAAATAAAATTATTGCTTAGTAAATTATTATTAGTCAAATATACAATTTATAGCATGTTAAACTGCGTGACAAAAACATACTTTCTAATATACAAAATTATCTAATGTCAAAATTACAACTATTAAATTTATTGTGTTTATTGCAGGAAACATCGAGCAATGTTGAAGCGCAAAGCGAAGAAAAAAGCGTACGTATATATACATATAAAGCAAACATTAAACTATTATTATGTGTATTACATTAATAACCATAAAGAGCATAATATGTAATAAAACATAATGCTGTATGTATGTAGACATATATGTAATACATAGGATTCAAACTTAATTGTTTGTTCGCACATCACGTTATAATGATTCTTGAATAATTCGTAGCTACAAAAGGTGGCTTAGATTTGTGATACACATAAATTTTAATGTCTCCAAGTAGGTACACGTAAATAACTAATGCACTATCATCATCATATCTGGGCACCGGGATATCTGGGACTGTATGGTGAGCGTAATGGTTTAAGTAGTCGTCTCGCCACTGCCACTACGCCGAGTGTAGTGGGTTCGAACCCCATACGACCCGTATAAAAAAATTTGTGATTCACAAATATTTGTCCTAAACCTGGGTGTTCTATATTGTTTAAGTGTGTGAGGTCCCTCGCGTGTCAAAAATTATTCCTTGTCTTTTTTAACCAATAACTATATTTTAGATTTTATTCTAAACGCGGCGTTACTGATGGCAAACCAAGAGCCAAGAGCGTATATAAGCAAACACAAAACGATGACGCTACATGTGGTCTTGACGAAATACCTACACCGGAACATGTAAGCTATGTTTAAATCTTATTCTATGGAATTTTACAAATATGCTTCACGTAAGGTTTTTGTAAATATTTGTCTGTGCTACCAAGATGGCAAATAAGCTTACGGCCGGCTAGATTGTAAGCGGAAATCGGAGACGGTTTTCGCTTGCAACAGCTATAAAATTGAAACATATATTCATATAAAAAATGGAACCTGTAGGTGGTAAAAATAATATTTGCATGCCGAAATTGGTTAAATGTGGTAGGAAGAATATTTAATCTAACTAAGAACTTAATGTAGGTACCCATGTTCTGCAAATAAATAAATCATTCATTCATGATGATGTGTGTCAATGAGGTGTATTATCGTTAACTTTAGGGAAAAGGGATTAAATCCTAACTAATATAATAAATGCGAATGTGAGTTTGTTTGTTACGCTTTCACGCCTTAACTACTAGATCGATCATCAGGCAAATTCGCCTACACGTTGTCAAGAACAGAAAACAACAAGGGGAACAGAAAAGAATATAGAGTCTTTCATCTAGAAAAAGAGAGTATTCCGCTTTCGGCACCAATTTTTTCGGCACCTATGGTTTCGGCACCTAAGCTATTCCAGTTTCAGCACCAATAGGTATTTTACTCCACATTCGACACCAAGCAAAATACCTATTGGTGCTCAAAGTGGAATAGCTTAGGTGCCGAAACCATACGTGCCGAAAACATTGGTGCCGAAAGCGGAATACTCCAGAAAAAGTACTGTTTCTAACCTTACCTAGCCTACATTTTCGCGATCGAAGCCGCGGACAAAATCCAGTATGTCATAAATGAATGTAATGGAAGAAGTAGGTATGTGAGAATGTGGCATTCTTACTCACCGGCCGAAACACAGGAAAAGTGTTAGTACTAGTATTTCGCCCATTGCCTATAACAGCGTATGGTAGTTCCCAAAAGAAGTCGGCTCATAAATACCGTCACTAAATAAATTACTTTAAATTATTTAAATTTACGTTAATCATCAATTCTTTTTCTGTTTCTTTTCAATTTATAACATACCAGCTTTTGCCCGCGGCTTTCGCTCGCGTAAAAATAGGATAGGGTATGTTAGTAACAACTTACAGTACTTTATTTAAAAATATATATATATATATAACCTATGTTACTCGGTGATAATATAGCTTTATAATGGTAAAAGAAATTTTAAAATCGGTTGAAGTAGTTTTTGAGTCAAATCCTTACAAACAAAACCTTTGTTTTTTTATAATTTATACTAAGTAATACTATAAAGCCGAAGAGTTTGTTTGTTTGTTTCAACGCGCTAATCTCAGGAACTACTGGTTCGAATTGAAAATTCTTTTAGTGTTTTGGATAGCCTATTTATTGAGGAAGGCTATAGGCTATATAACATCACGCTACGACCCACGGAGGCGGCGCAGTAACGATAAACGCGGGTGAAACAGCGGGAACATCTAGTATTATATACATGCATATTCTCTCGTCTACTTCCCCGAAGTGGTAGAGGTGTACTACGCCCACATTTCGCCAACTATATTTTACAACCCACGTATTAAGGGACGACCCTATTGCAGCTTACCGAGCACCGTCCCAGATGCTGTGCTGCTACTAAAAATTTCTTGTCAGAAAAAACCGATAACACCTTCAGGGATTGAAATTTGAGCCTATATGCACAACCGTTTCTGCGCCATCGAGGCAGTCATCAGACAAAACATTATCAAGTCATTGGTTTATTCTGGTTTTAACCCGCTCGGTTACAACACTGGTGATTCGAATAGGCTTCTCTATATTCTCGAGCTATTGGCGCTCTATACAACTAACATTACTGCATTCCTGGTGTTAGAGTCATAATACAAAGCACTTATAGCAAGCATACTACAAAGGCGGATGTAATAAAAAGCTAGTGAGACAATTATTACTAGACCCTGGTCCACTACAAGCATCCGAGCGGGTTGTTACTATACTATTCTGTTTATTTCAATTGTCAAGCAGGCTAGTTAAGCAGTAGGAATTTAGCTTGCCGATTGGAGGGCTTAATAGTCGTTCCCTCCTTTTATTATGGCAGCGTTGGGTTTCCATAACATTTCCTTTGCCATTCATGGCTATAGACTGTTATCTTATAGCCAAATGCTCCATGCCTGTGTAGCGAGCCATTCGCTCCTGCTTTATGATTTTCGTATGATTAGTGATTATAGTATACTATTAAGTGAGTCTTTGGCTTGTCCACCTAGCAAGGGCAATAAAAACAAATAAAGTAAACTAAAGACAAGATAACATATTTGTCATAATCTATATAAAACTGATATTTTTAATAAGGATATTATGATCAGCTATAGCCAACAGGGCTTTATTTGTCGACTAGATGTGCTTTCAGGTTTCACTCGCGTTTATGGTTACTGCGCCGCCCCCGTGGGTCGTAGCGTGATGTTATATAGCCTATAGCCTTCCTCGATAAATAGGGTACCCAACACGAAAAGAGTTTTTCAATTCGAACCAGTAGTTCCTGAGATTAGCGCGTTCAACCAAACAAACAAACAAACTCTTCAGCTTTATAATATTAGTAGGTATAGATATTATGACTGGTACCATTTTTTAGGTATATTTACCCAAGATGTTGAAAAGAGGACTGATAAAAACACATTCCCTCACTGTGCTCCCTTGTAATAAGGGTCAGAAATATGACATACATTATGGCATAGTAAAAGGAAACTGTAATATGTATGACAGCAAATTTAGTAAGTACCTACTAACTTTTTGACTGTCTTATTAACCATTTTGTTTTGAAAATATTTTTGACCATCGGAAAAAAGTATTCGTCGTCTTTAGCCTTTTAACCGCCACAGTCATACATGACAAAGTAAAATGTGTCCAGCATGCCACGGTCATGCCTACAGACTTTTAAACGCTAATAAATCTTATTAAAAGTATTGTTTTCTTATTTGTTTCGTTAATTATGTAGCTAGACTCATCCCAATTTATACTATATGAACTGCTTTTTTGACGTGGCGGTCAATGGGATATTAACGACCGTTGTACTCAGAACTTCACTTAAGAACTCTTCTGACAGGCAAATTAATGGTTATAAGGGCAGCGGAAAGCGAACTCAAAATTCTCTATTTGGCATTCTATAATTTACCCTATCAAGCTGCATAACTCAGCAACATGCTACATAGCATACATGCTCAGAAGAGTAAACTAAGAATTCGAAATACCTAATTTACTCTTCTGAGAAGCATGTTTAATTATCCCAACTAGCTCCTCAGCAGTGGAACTAAAAACATTTATAATTACACTTGTTCCTTACAAAAGTTAATAAAGAATTCCAAATTGCGAAATGCGATTTTTTTAATTAGCATATCTTGTTAAATTCACTATATCAATTTTTTTTATTTACACTACCTTGTTACTCAGAAGAGTTGTTAGAAAAAGTCAAACGGAGCAAGTTATGGTAAATAAATCATAACTTATTCACCGTTCGAATCCAGACTTTGAAATGGCGAATGAAACATGATTTCGATTTTTAATAAATTTATTACGTTTAAGCGTTTACCTTATTCAACTATATTTATGTTATAGGCGCAAAATCAAGAGGTCGGCAGGCTTTGGCAATGAGCGTGATGTCTTATTGTTTAGCATTTCATTACCATCCTAAGCAGTGGAATATGAAACTCGTCGACAACTTGGTGGACGCTGGCGATACCTGGTAGGTGTAGTCTTCTATTATTAATGGATAATATTTGATGCACGGATGACGTAGTGGTTTAAGTGGTCGCCTCATCATTGGCACTCCGCCGAATGTTGTGAACTCGAATTCCACACGGTAAAATCATTTTTTGCGATCCACAAATGGTTGTTCCGAATCTGGGTGATTTTTGTGTTCGTTGTTTGAATGTTTGCAAAGTATCGCGCGATACAGGATTTGTACCTAGTGCGGTAGATGTCTTTCTTATATTAAAATATAAATTAATCGTCAATAAGCAGATTCTTTTATATGTAATTATTGCTAGCAAAGCAAAAATCTTTAGATCTAAAGTTGTGTGCGTTACGATTGCTCCGCCAAGTTATACAAACAGAAAACAACTTCGCCAGAAAAATTTTCGAAATTTGTCAAAATCGAAGGGAAAAAACAAAAAATTTGTCGAAATAGAAATAAAGAAGTTATAAGGGTTTAAAGTTGGCCGCGCGAACGTAACGTCCACGATTGCGCGGCCATGGAGATTTCAGCAACTGCTTGGGTTAGAGATCTAATTCTTTTCGTCAATTGAAGACTAAATTTATCAAAAATTGTCGAAAAAAGAATTACAAGCTTTAGATCAATATTTTACGAATTATTCACCTTGGAAGTTATGGCCGCGCAATCGTGCACTTGTTGTTTCTTTATTGTTGATTATTTCTTTAATTTTAAGGCTTCATACAGTAAAACTGTTACAAGAAGAAAGGTCTTAATTTGTCAAAACTAACGAAAGCAATAAATACTAGCAAAGTTTACTAAAACAGACGAAATCAGTCCAAAACAAAAAGTACGTGGCCGCGCAGTCGTAACGTTACTTCGTAGGTTAATATCTCATTATCGATAACTGCTAGGATTGCGGTGTGAACATCCATTTATTCGACATGTTAACCTCATTAGAATGACATATCGTTTTACCCTCAGAACAGTTTTCAACGCGTGTAATTTCAAAAATAATGTGATCTCAAACAATGTTCGTGCAGGGTAACCATAATTTCGATTTTATTTGGAAATATTTCTAACTAAAAAATTTTTATGTTTAAATAATTTGATATGTTTATTCATCACAGCTTGCAAAATTAACAAACATAAAATTACAAAAAATCAACAAATAAAATAAAATTCTTTAAAAACCTTTATTTTAATGATATATTTATTATTTGGAACAGGATTAAAAAAAACAGGTTAAAACAAAGAACAAGACTAACACCAAAAAATAAACCTTGCTTTTAAAACAAAAATCTAATGTAAGAGAAACGTTTTCAAATGACTCAGTATTTTTAGAAATACCTTCGTATGTTGAAAACTGGAGAGACGAAGGTGTCTCTACTAAAAGTGACGATCCTATGTATATGTTTCACTCTGAATATAATTATTGTTATTATTTTAATATTTTTATAGTCAGTAAAATATGGTATAATGGCTGAAACACCTTAACGATATGATTTGTAAAATATTGAAATTATATTTAATTGGCGATTTAAAAGAGAGGCCGTGAGTTTCCTGCAATTTTCTTCTCATAGGCTCAATCCTTTGCCTGAACCTAGCAACTAACCTAAATGCAGCTTCAGTAACTTAGTAAACTCACTAACCTATAGGTATATTTTGACGCTCATAGCTGTTACTTTGTGACCTAAAGGAATAAACGATTTTTGACTTTGACGAAAATGGTAAATTAACAATTTTCTTTACAAAATATAACATTAATAAATACATGTATATTTGGCTCCCGTTTTATTTTTGCTAGCCCTCCAATATAAAGCAAATACATACATACCTACGCGATATATTTGACAATAATAATTAAAGGAATAACAATGAAATAGCGGTTTTAGAAATTTTATGCTGTTCTGATAACTATGTTGAAGCAAACAGACTGCAAATAAAAATTGCTTCAAAATACTTTTACATTTTTTTTATATTTTGCTACGACGACAATAAAAGTAAATTATCTAAATGTTAAAAAAGTCTCTGTTTGCATCCATTTTCTCACATATGGTTTTATAGAGGTGTAACTAAATTATTATTTTTATATTAGAATGGTTGCTTTTTGTAAGTAGGTACCTACAGATTTTTAATTTTTATAAAAATGTTTCTATAGATGTTGAATTTTATTTTATTTGTTGATTTTTTGTAATATTTATATTATTTGATTTATTTTTATTTTATTTTAACATTTTAGGAAAACTTACAGCTAGAATACATTATTAACATAATACTAATAAGGTGAAGGGCGTGAAGGTCAATTAAAAGTTTTCACTGATAAAATTATGTTTGTTAGTTTTACAAGCTATGATGAATAAACATATTAAATTATTGAAAAAAACATTTCTAATGAGGTTAACAAGTCGAATAAATGGATGTTCACACCGCAATCCTAGCACTTATCAAGAATGAGATATTAACCTACGAAGTAACGTTACGACTGCGCGGCCACGTACTTTTGTTTTGGACTGATTTCGTCTGTTTTAGTAAACTTTGCTAGTATTATTGCTCTCGTTAGTTTTGACGAATTAAGACCTTTCTTCTTGTAACAGTTTTACTGTATAAAGCCTTAAAATTAAAGAAATAATCAACAATAAAGAAACAACAAGTGCACGATTGCGCGGCCATAACTGCCAAGGGGAATAATTCGTAAAATATTGATCTAAAGCTTGTAATTCTTTTTTCGACAATTTTTGACAAATTTAGTCTTTAATTGACAAAAAGAATTAGATCTCTAACCCAAGCAGTAGCTGAGATCTCCATGGCCGCGCAATCGTGGACGTTACGTTCGCGCGGCCAACTTTAAACCCTTATAACTTCTTTATTTCTATTTCGACAAATTTTTTGTTTGTTCCCTTCGATTTTGACAAATTTCGACAATTTTTCTGGCGATGTTTTTTTCTGTTTGTATAACTTGGCGGAGCAATCGTAACGCACACTTAAAGTTGTCACTTAATCGACTCGCGGCGCACGGCTGCGTGCGCGGCGAGCGAGATGGTGGCATCACTAGCCCCCTCCGAGCGGCGGCGGCCTATATATAGTGGATCGCGTCCTGGGGCAGTCTTCTTCCTTCCGCTGAGCTGCACATCAAGTTAAGTGGTTCATCCTAATAAGAACCACGTAGGAAGCCTTTGAGACACCACGCCCTGATTTCTATTAATTGTATAGCTTGCTTTAAGTGTGTTCTATACTCAGTGTTAATAAAAGTGTTAATTGCTCTAGTATCTTTGAGTCATCTCTGCTTAAAGTAACCTCAAGACACCACGCCCCTACAGCGTGGCTTGTCGTCTTCCTAACTAAACCCTTAAGGTTACAAAGTTAAGGTAAAAGTTGAATGTTGCAAAAATTTAGGTATAGGTAATGCATATACCTTTCTCCATTCTCTATCACTATTATCACTTTTGCGAGTACAGTGCACGTGGCAATTGTAATTAACTGATGATATTTATGTTTGCCTTTAATTTTTGCTTAATTTCAAGTCCTTTAAGACACAGGCATTATAGCACATTCATTTGGTAGTTTTACCTAGAAAGTTTTCCGTGAGTTTTGAAAATTGGTAGTTTTATAGATTTCGATGTGCTCTTTCTTTTTGCCGCTCGCGCCGCTATATTGGAAAAATGGAGCCTGATAGCAGTTTTTTGACAATATCTTCTTTCCAACTCATTTTACGATAAAAACATCTTATCCAAAATTAAACTAGAGAAAAATTTCTACAATTTATGTTATAACATTTTTTTTGTAAAATCTATTGTTTTGGTGTACGAGCGCCGTAAACTTCTATTCATCTACACTAACAGGTGTTTTTTGTATATATACGTAAAATAACTATATTATGCCCAGTGCCGATGCCGCCAGATTGTGAGTACAAATTAATGATTTCGATATGCAATGGTGAGTGCATAATAGCTGAAACGTCGAACAGCATTGCTTCAGTGCCTGAAGAGCAAAATCCGAAACATGATAATGTACCTATCTATTAATCGCCGAGATCCATACTTTTAAAACAAAAACACGGCTACTTGGACCTGTAATGAAGATACGAAAGATTTCGGCCTTGCAGCGGCAATTGCAGAATATGCGAGAACAATGCTTTTTCTTAAATTTCTCACGAGACGCACGCAGATTTCGATGACGGCGACCTCAGAAATTATGTATCTTTTGCTTTATGAGCCCTATTAAGTCTTGCTAGATCAAACTTGGTCTTAAATGTCTTACTACACGTATGTCAGTAAAGTTGGCCTGCGGAGATGTATATATAGGTGTAGGCGGGTTTACGTCTTTCTTTACGATTGCACAGACGCGTCTACTTTTGTTTTGCTATAAACTCTGCTGTTATCTAAGCAGCACACAAAAAACAATGGTCTTTAAATGAGAATGTTGGGTGCCTGGGTCGCAATTGTGGTTATAGGATCATGATATCGCTTCCTTTACACAATGATGCAGCGATTAACTACTCATTATTATATCGTTTTCGACATACATCGTGAACTACTATCGAATTTATTCCCTCCCAAAAGTTTACCCTTCTCGTCCTTTCTTTTAATACTTGACTTACGAAAAGTCTTTAATCCTTTTCCTTCATTTTCTTGGAATGGATTCTCACAAATAAAACAATTTACTATGTTGGAAGCCATTACTCTAGAATCGCTAACAACACTGTAAAACGATAAACGTATACTGATAACTAATAAAAAAACTTCCTTTATTGTTTTTCTTTTATAAAAGACAACTCCTGCACGAGGAATAATTCCTGTGTTTCATACACATTCATACACCATTCATACACCGGACACAAAATACACCTCGGGGTGTATTTTGTGTTCGGCTAGGAACAACTATTTGTGGATAACATAAATTTTTGTCCCGTGTGGGGATCGAACTCACAACACTCGGCGCAGTGGCAGTGGCGAGATGATCACTTAAATCACTACGCCATCCGTCCATCAGATGGTGAGATGTTTTGTAGAAGGGAGAGAGAGTGAGTAGTGACTCGACACAAAGGTATTACTATATATCTGCAATAGGTAGGTACATATTCATTGAAATTAAACTACTATATACGGATTTTACCGCGTTGTTTATTTGACACTTTATTACAAAATTTTGAAAACTGTTACACTACTATTACTATTAAACTTTAATAATTTTTAAGCTAATTAAATTATTAAAACTATTTATACTATTACTATACTATTATACTATTTATATTTGTGTTTACACTTTCCCCGACGTTTCGGTTGCTTTTCAGCAGCCATGGTCACGGGGAGACTAAGATGGCAGTTGTCTCAATGTTCCAGTGTAGTTATTTCAAAGTACCCGAACATAATTTAATCATGAGTGTTTCTATTTACGCAGAATGAGCTCAAAGTATCATAAAGTCTAGCTGTGGTTTGCTTCTTCTTGGGTTTGACTATTTGAATTACTGGATCCCAAGCTGGTGATACATTCCAACCATCTTCTCTATTGAAATTAGGATGTTTTTTGATTTCAATAGCCTCGCGAAGCATCCTTGGTAGGAATCGGTGTTCTTTAGCGAGCATCTGTGGTTTGTCAAATCTCAGGTAGTGGTTGGTCCCCTGTTGCACATGTTCACACACAGCAGACTTCAACGAGCGTTTGTGTTTTACATCAGCTATGTGTTGTTTTATGCGGGTGTTTATGCTTCTCTTGGTTTGACCAATGTATGAAAGTCCGCAGTCACGCAAAGTGTAAACACAAATATAAATAGTATAATAGTATAGTAATAGTATAGTAATAGTATAAATAGTTTTAATAGTTTCAATAATTTAATTAGCTTAAAAATTTGTAAAGTTTAATAGTAATAGTAGTGTAACAGTTTTCATAATTTTGTAAAAAGTGTCAAATAAACAACGCGATAAAATCTGTATATAGTAGTTTAATTTCAATGAATAACATTCGCGTAAACAGAAGACAATATTAGCTAGGTACATAGTCAGTGCGGCCAGATCATGGTTAAAGATTTTTCAAAATTTTGCTGGTTCCGGTAGACCCCTGCAGCTTTTTAATTGCTACCATATTAAAAATTTGATCAAATCTACCGGCTAAGCAAATACATTTTTTTCGTGCACCCCCATTTTTTTGTCACGCCAACGTAGACCCCCGTCAAGTCTTCCGTGGATCCCTGGGGATCCACCTGAACCACTTTACAGCGATCGTACGCCAAAACCATAGATTTTACAAAAAAAAAATTATAACAAACTGTAGGAATTTTTCTCTAGATCCATTTTGTATAGATGTTTTTATCGTAAAATAGTTGGAAAGGAGAGTTTTTCCAATATGGTGGCGCGAGCGGCAAAGGTACGAGGTGACAAAATTGACACTCGGAAAGAGCACATCGAAAACCATAAAATTAACCACTTTTCAAAACTCCCGGAAATCTTTATACCTTTATTTCGGACCAAATTATTGTACTATTACTCTTTTGAAAGAACGAATAAAAGATCGCAACAGACAATAATAAAATACTTATTTTACATCAATTACCTACCTGAAATGTTTAATATAATAAACCTTCTTTTTTAAAGGTATTTGCAATGTTTAGAGAAAGTCCACGATCACTCGTCTGTTCAAGGAATCTGCGAAGTGCTTCCTTTCGGCAAGAAACAAATATTGCTACTGAATGGGAAGAAAATGCAGGTCTTGCTTGGTGAGCCTGAAATTGTAGGATACACCATGTCTACAGATCCGACAGTGTACAACTTGTGTAGAGGATTGAAAGCTTTCTTTGCAGAAAATCGAGCTGGAGTTATGATGTCGAGGTAAATATTCTATAAACTTTGATGTTAATAAAATTCTTTCATTTAAAAAGAATATGATAGATTTGGTACTGATATAAATATTTAATTTCAAAATTATACATTTAAATGTAAAATTCATAAATATACTTAGGTACTTATTTTAGATAAAAGGATCTAAAAATATAAAACATGTTATAACATAAATGGTACTTTACCAGATTATAATTATTACTGTAGCTATTGTATAAACTTATTGTTTCTCCTCAATAGGATCCTGAAAGTGATGATATGGAAAGATAGAGTGTGTTACTACATTTTTGACCCAGCTGGCAGAGATTCGAGGGGTTATTCCAACTTCGCCACCGGTCGAGCCGCCCTGATGAACGTAAAGGATTTGAACTCTGTGGCTGAATTTCTTTTAGCACGCAGCATTTTAGAAGACCAGAAATTCGTTTTAGCCCCTGTCAAAGTTCTGAAAATGATTGATGAGAAGGCTGATATAGACTTAGAATCAGATAAAGAGCTAACGCAAGCTGAGAAAGCCATGATGAGCTATAGAATACTGGATGAAAATTGTGCTATCGTGAATGCTAATATGCATTTGGGTGACCGATGCTTCGAGGACGCTAAGTTTAGACAAGCCATACCTATAGCGGTTGTGGCAATGACTTACGCTAAAATATCGCCACCCAACACGTGGTTTTCGAAGACATTGAACAAGATATTACGATTAGGCAATAAGTTATACGTTCAATGCGCGCATCCTAAAGTGTTGATCGATTTGACAATTGACAACATCCCTAATGAAATAATGATTGGTCCGTATGCATGCGAAATTATTATATACAGGGAAAGAGTGAAAGGACAACTTTTTGCACCAAAGGATTGTTTCTTGAATATCAGAACTGGTTTACAAGAATTATTTAGTCAGGGGTATAGTAGTGGTATACTGGAATTTAATAATTATGCACATGCGGTTTGGAAGCAAAAAGAAATGTTTTACTTATTTGATCCATACCCTCGTACGATCGATGGATTAAGAACTAAAGCGACTGGCAAAGCGTGTTGCATTATGGGCTTGAACCCTGAAACATTGGCCAACGTTATTATTCAGAACTTCGACTATTTACCGCCTACTACACAGTTTTGCATACATGCGTTTAAAGTGTTGAAATTAAAGAAAAGACAACGAAAGGTAATTTAAAGTATTAGTAGTAGTATTATAGTATAGTACTTCAAAATTACCTTATATTTAAAAAAAAGTAGCTATTATCATCTTCCATGTTTTCATAGCAAACTTCATCTACACTCGCGTGCAAGTAAATCGACTCAAGCCTCAAGTGCGCATAAAAAGTGATATAACTTAAAAATGCCTTATTTTACCTCTATATAATGTTTTACATAATTAAAGCCTAGTAATTGAGCTTTAAAATTATGTAAGTTGCATGAAAATCGATTCAGTAGGTTAGTAAAAAAGGTGAATGTCAAAGATATTGTAAAAAAATTTGAAAATTCATACAATTTCACAGTATGGGGGTTATTGGGTATAAATGAAACAAAATGTGCATAAGATAAAAAAATTATTCGTGTCAATATTTGGTGTTCCTTCCTCTAGCCCTGATCACTGCTCTCAAGCGATTCTTCATCGACCTTATCAACTTTTTAATTGATGATTGTGGTATTCGGCCCCACTCTTCTACCAACGCAGTCTTGAGCTCATTGATGTTTGTCGGAGCTGGATTCCTCGCCCTAACTTTACTTTTGAGCTTGTCCCATATGTGCTCAATGGGATTTAAATCGGGGCTGAGCGCTGGCCAATCCATAGTGTGAATTCCAACTTCACTCAGGAACTCACGTGTGGCCCGAGCAGTGTGACATCGGGCATTGTCATGCATCAAGATGAAATTATCCCCAATAAAGCCTTGATAAGGGACAACTTGATCCAGTAGAACATTTTCAATGTAACGATCACTGGTCAGACCTCCTCTCCGGCCTCCCCCAGGAACGAAAACAAGGTCCGTTTTTGCTTCTAAGGAAATTCCAACCCACATCATGCAAGAACCGCCACCATATGCAACGGTTTCAACAAAGCAGCACTGTGGAAACCGTTCACCAGGACGCCGGTACACCCGACCTCTCCTGTCGCTGCCATGGAGACACATCCTCGTCTCATCTGTGAACAAGACCGACTGCCATTGCTCTATGCTCCAATCCAAGTGCTCTCGAGCAAAGTGAAGGCGTGCTTGACGGTGGGCTGTGGTCAACTTCGGGCCTGTAGCGGGTCTTTTCGGAGTAAGGTTAGCTTCCTTCAACCTTCATCTAACTGTCCACTGACTGACAGTTACTCCGCGAACTTGACGTAGCTCCTGCTGCACATCCACGCCGGTAAGGTGTCGATTTCGGAGAGAGGTCGAGACCAAAAACCGGTCGTCACGCTCCGAGGTGCACCGACGTCGGCCGGTATTAGGCCGCCGAGTGAAGGCACCACTCTCTTGAAACCTCCTGTACACTCTCGAGACAGCAGACTGACTCATATTCAACCGACGAGCGACTTCTCGCTGGTTCAACCCTTCTTGCAACAGGGCAACGACTTGAGCGGCTTCTTCAGGTGTTGTATCCATAATTTTCTTCAAATGACGGCTTCAATTTGCAGAGATGTGTTCAGGTCAACGTCTAGTGAGCGACTGATAAGAAAAAACGATTACAGGGGGTTTTTATAGCGGGTTGTGTCGCGCAAGTTGTGTATAGAGCGCAGAGCAGTTTATGGGAGGTTGCGTTCAGTTGCATTCTAAGGACATGTGTTTATTTAAATTACTGAAATTATGCTACCATTTTAAAGCCTAATTACTAGGCTATAATTATGTAAAACATTATATAGAGGTAAAATAAGGCATTTTTAAGTTATATCACTTTTTATGCGCACTTGAGCCTTGAGTCGATTTACTTGCACGCGAGTGTATATACAGATTCGGTAAATATGTAAGAAACTACATTTGTATTTTATAAAGGTGTCATGAGTAGAATACCTTTATATAATTATAAGTGACATTTTAACGTCAACGTGTATGGACACACAGCGACACATTAACCTCAACTGTTTGGAGTTTGAACTATTAGAAGTTGAACGCTGCGAATCGTGCGAGAGAGTGCTTTATATTTTTGTCAAAGATATTGTAATAGAACTATAGATGGATCATATTTTAGCAAGATCATTGTCATTATCGTTATCCTTTTCAACACCAACAAATTGTCATATGCTAGAAAGAGACAACGTCGATTACGTTAGTGGGTCGATACAAACTAAATGTCTCCATTTTGACTATACAATGCTAACTAATCAGATATTACGATTGTATCGATGAAAAACATATTACTAGCTGTTGCCCGCGGCTTAACTCGCGTGAATTTCGGATTTAATTTAGGAATTAATATTTACTATATCTTACAGCAAAGGCCGATATTATTAATATGGGCCTAAAATTCGTAACAGCAGTTAACGCAATTAAGTGCATGTCATTTCGATTAGGTTGACATAGAATTATGGTGGAGCCTGGTTATCTTAATTCACGTTGTGAACTATATATAATTATATGATCCATAATTTGTCTTACTAATAACAATGCCATTTAAATTTAACTTAAAGAATGTTAAATTTAACTTAAATACAAATATCTTAAATTGAAACCTTATTGTTACTTTATAACGTGGTATGATTGAACATAGGCTTAAACCAAAATGTATTTTTCAGGTAGGTATAGCAGCTAATACCCCTAAATTGTCAGTCATGTATCCTTTTTTCCCATTTTATAAGAGAACCCCTACCTGAAATAGACTGACATCGGTCATCCGTGATTGCTGGTGTATTTTCCGTCTCAAGAAATCATAATCTAAATAAATAAATAGCACATCATTATTTTCAATAGATTTTTATTTTGTTTACGATTTTACAATGCAGAATAGGATGCTTAAAGATATTAAAACCAACTCTGAACATAGATTTACGTGTAAAATAATATATTTGTTATTACTTATTTATAACAACATCAATAAGTTATCTATAATATGGGCATTTAAATACAAAACACACGTATATAATAGATATATTTTACGTTTATTTTTGGGTAACGAGTTAGTATTAGGTGTTACAAATCTAACTATAAAAAATATAAGACCAGCACGGCACTACTTTAGAATATAAAAATTATTTAATCTTTTAGGATAGGAGAATAATCACAGATACAACCACACATTATAATAGACCGGACATAACTATATTAGACAACCTAAAAAAGCCGTTTCTAACATGCCCAAATCTACCATAACACTCTTATAAAAAACCCGCACTTCTTTCACACGCAAATTTCTCAATACTTCTTTATGCTAAAGGAATCATATGATCAAATTTACTCCGTTAAAATAAAATGGTGACCATAAATAACGGAAACTTAATAATAATAGTTTTAGGGCGCTTACAGCGTACTATCAAGAACTAAGTTATATAGTGTTCATACTATACATTAAATATGTATCGATATTTAACTATGCAGATATATTTTGCATTTACTGGCTGACACGTTAGTGGATGATTAAGAAATATTGTCGGCACTGCATGCGAATGAAGAATCCGCCTCTAATATCCCTCACGAAAACATGATTCTTCAAAATGTAAAGAGCATATTTTTGTGTACTGTGGCCGTCGCCATTCATCACCTCGCCTTACATTTTACCCACACCCTTGTCAAGCCAGGATACACCGAAAAATCTTTAAAAACAATATTTAGTTAACTTTTGTATGTTTCTATTAATCATTGCCAAAAATAATTAAATAAGTTTACATATTTAGAACGAAATTTGATTAGGTAACCGAAACTCTTCTTCAATATACCTGTCAATATCGATATACCAGAAATCTGATAATCTCTGGCTCAACAGTCACAACACTATGAGGTAGGTAAAATGTCAAAAACACCCGGTCACTGTTGTTTTATTGTAATTTCAACATGAAAATAGCAATATACTCACAAAATTTACGGTCCGACATATGTATACGTGAACTATAATTGATCTTTAGTTACGATATGAACTAAAACGTACGAATTACTTTTATAAAATACAATAATGTTATATCGTCTTACCGATGCAATGATATATTTCAATTATTCTCCGTCAAAAATCCTGTTCGACTTGAACAACCGGACATTGTACACGCCATAACTCTTATTTAATAGTGAAATATTGTCGAAGGTCTCAAAATCTAAGATATTTTCCAAAAAATCCAAGGCACATTCTGTGTTATATGTAACACAAACAGTAATGGCTGTCAACGGTAAGTGGCGCGCATGGATTTGACACAAATCGAGCGTCTATTGTTATCTCTTTTTATCACCCGAAATGCTTGCATTAGAATGATGAGTAGCGCTTATGGTAAAATAGTTCAACTTAAATATGATCCATCTATAGTTCTACAATATCTTTGATTTTTGTTATTTTCTCTCATTCACGCTGAACGGGTCGCGGCGCTCTATCCTTAGCGTACCTACATGGTACCATATCCTATATTACGTATATTATTTTCTGAAAAAGTTTAGCTCGGCGCGAATATTATATTCTACAAGTTTGGTTTTCGATTTGCGCTAGCGTCTGTGCGTTAATACGTCCATTAATAATAATATCAGCCCTGTATTAAACTGTCCCACTGCTGGGCACGTTAGGCCATAGTCCACTACGCTGGCCTAGTGCGGGTTGGCAGACTTCACATATCTTCGAGAACATTATGGAGAACTCTCAGACATGCAGGTTTCCTCACGATGTTTTCCTTCACCGTTAAAGCGATAATTAACTATTTAATACGCATATAACTTCGAAAAGTCAGAGATGCGCGCCTTGGCTTCGAACTCGAGACCTCTGCGTGGCAGTCCAACGGTTTCCCACTAGGCTATCGCTGCTTACGTCCATTATCTATTATTAATTATTATTATTACTGGTGCAAATGTTACAAAATAATAAGAAGAGTCTCTAAAAGAGTAAAAATAATAAGTTTTACATTTACTCATGAAATTAATAAAAATGTAGAAGCATTAAGTTAAATAAGTAAGCTTTGGAGGTTGAGGATAGTGACGGGTATAATAACACGGACTCCAGATTTCAGAATGTATATATTTGAGTTTTGACATCTTAATTTATAGTACCTACACCAAATATTGTGTTATCCAATAAAAACTTATAAAATATTTACACAGAAATGTAACCAATAGCGAGTCTAAAATAAAATATTTCTTTCTTTCTTTCTTTCTTCTTAAATTCGACGAATCAGAAATGAGTTTAGTTTACCTACGCTAACTTCCGTGCGCGACGTTAACACCGGAGCGAGCTATTTCCCGCGCAAATGGCGCTTGTGATGTCCTGCGTGTGCGGTTCAAGTCTGTATACGTGCGGTGGCTACAAAGCGATAAAAATGTATTTCATTATCTCCTTTCATAACTATTCCGTGTTGCTTTATGAACCAATTAAAACGACGATGTGGTGATTGAATATTGACTGGTTTATTGTTACTTAATTAAGGCTTATATACTAAGTTATTATACATACGTAGTACGGACCTATATAGGAAAGGGAAATTATGATGTTTACTTTATTTGCATAATTAACAATATTAACTATTATGTATTACGGCACGTAGTATTTTGCTTTGCTAATAACAAGTTATATATATCACGTTTGCATGTACTATACTATACTATGATATACTATGGCTTTCGCCATAATAACTATGCACTGCAAAATATCCCTGTCCTCCTTTCAATATCTTTAATAGTGTGTCTAGTTTTACGCAATACTATTATATGGTGCCGCTGTTGTGGGGATAATTGTGACACCATAATAAATAAATATTTAAATCGCACTTTCACGTCGTTACAGTACAATAGCAAAGAAACGCGCGTCAGTGTGTATAAGCACAACGTCGCCGCACGCGCTAGTTAGTGCACTGTGATTAGTCGACACCACGATGCACAGTCCCTTTTCCGACAATTCTCTATTTTGTATGTAGCGTAGTTATGCGTATAAGTAGGTATAGGGTGTCTAACTTAATGTGTGGAGTAGTAATACGCGATTTTCGGTGTCCCTTTCTATTTAAAAGCACTATTGTTCTCTCGTGTCCACATTCTCTCTCTCTTTCTTATCATAAGTTTAATATTTATGCCTTGATACGATACACTATACATATTTCATGTAGCTAAAACTTCTCTAGCTGTTCAGCACCTAATCTATACATTCACTAGACTTTGTTCTCCATTTTAGGCGCAAATAATTTGTACGCTAAGTGACGACGAGTTGAAAAGTAAGAAGGGAAAGCGCAAAGTTCTACCAGAGTCAGAGTACCTGGGTCGTGGCGACGGATCAGAAAAGACGATCGAGATATTCAAACATGCTATGCCTGCGGACAGTGAAGTTGATACTAAATCTAAAGCTAAAAATAGGGCAAGTTCTTATACATTTTTTTATAATAATAATTAATCAAAGCTATAATATTCTGCTCTCCTTATTGAGTTTATATTGTACTACGTACTAGAAGAAGTCTGTCTAACTTACGTAGTCATGCGTTTTTTGAAAAGAGAGCCTTTCATAACCATAACCACATTTTAACAAAAACCAAATAACTTCTTTTTGAAAATATGAAGATATATCATTGAGTTGACATATACGTACTTTACTACTTACTATTAATATTATAAGTGATAAATGTCAGATTATTGTTCATTAGTAATAAGTTCGGAATAAAGTAATAAGAATTAAACTATTACCGTTGTAAAAGATTAAGAAGTATCATTATTAGTTAAAACTCACAAATGTTTATCGACTTACGTCGATGTCTGTAGTAGGTACAGCAGCACATAGTACCTACGTGTCCTCATAAGAAAATATGATTTCATCATTATACCAGTGCAAATTCGAAAAACTCTTTGAGGTCAGGTACGTGTAGTGCCAACCGAGCCGACATGTTTGACTTATGTTTAAGGCGCAAGATACACAGAAATTGCGTGGGCATTTTGCTATCCTTTTCTTATTTCAAACAAACCATATGTGAGTGTTGTGAAATAGCATGCTATGGCGTATCCAAGTACCACCTACTAGACATCACGCCAGTGCCAGACGCCATTTCTGTGGCTTGCGCCTAACTTGGCGGGACCAACAAGGCACTACATTTTTACCTTACATTTTCGCTGAGTAATATTTTTTATTGCATTATAGATAGATGATGAAGAGAAAATGGGCGACATAGTGTCATTAGTGGACAGCATTCAAGAGGATTATCTGCCACCGATACCTTTGAGATTTAGAGATCAAGTTGAACAGGTTCAACCTAAGATAGGCAAGTAACTATATTGACAATACCTTGAACATCTTAAGTGCTTACAAAGCAAGCGCAGGCGGATGTGTGTGAGGACTGAGTGACCACATGATTTTTTGTAGATATAGTAATTAAAAGCGTTAATAAAAGTTATAAAACATTTGTAAAACGCATATTGGAATTTGTAAAGGATTAATATATATAGTATACAGGCATGTTTTATATAAATACACTTAGTAAAACATATTTAACCCTTTAACCGCTTACGTCGAATTAATCCGACAAATATTTTCGTGTCTATTTCGCCAGCGTCGTATATTGCCAGCGTCGTATATTGCCGACCAGATACCACAGCTCGTTTAATCTGCTTTTTTATTTAATTACCGTGTTTTCTATAAAAAAAATGTTTATATTGTGTAAATAGATAATTAAGTAATCATTTACAATTTAATACACTTTAGTCTCATAATTAGAAGTCCTAAAAATAAGTATTTATTTTTGTAAGTATTTATTTTCGATTCACTGTGCCGGGCGCTGGGGGCACGACAACTGTCAGGAAGCGGGGCGGTTAGTTAAAAGGTTAAACATATTTACAATATAATAAAACAGAATTTATGTATGATATATAGAATAACAAACGTCTTTCTATGGTCACTGAGAGACCACATATAAATAACGTGTAAATGTTTAATTATAACATAAAATCTATATTGTTTCTCTGCTAGGATTAGTAAAAGTCACATGGATATTAATTGTAAAAGTAAAAAAGAGCACAATTACGGGCCAATTTAATACAATTCATATTGAATTGTGGTCATTCATATTTAATTTGTGTGTGGCGCAGCGGTCAGTGGACCGCTAATTTTGCTGTGATCTTATAACATATCCGCATAGTAAGCCGCAAATCATGAAAAAGTGACTGCCAAAAAAGATATCATACTGGCAACACCCAAGACCATTGTAATTTATTATCAATAGACAAAGTCATGACATCACATTTTATCCTGCTCTGATTCACCGTTGTTGTAACATAACACAGGGTAAATTATCATCTTGATCATATCGGGACGTAATGATAAGTACAGTAATCCAGATTTCCAATCTCCAGATCGAATTTCGGTCACGGTGGCTAATCTTAACGGAGACTAGCCATCTGCGCAAGCGATATTACAGTGCACAAGTGTGTGCGCAAACAAGGGCACTCCCTGTTCCCTAACTCTCCTGATCCGATAGGGCGGTAATGCGACACGACCGGAGAGAGATTAGGTGCAGGATCTGCAGGCTGCTGAGATTTCACAGAAAAACACAAGTAAGTTTTTGTTGGCGCGACCCGGGATTCGAACCCGAGACCTCAGCATAGCAGTTGCATACACTACCGCTGCGCCACGGAGGCAGTATAAGCATTGTGTCTGGACACTGTTGAATACTGCTGTCCATACTCCGATAGATGAATTAATTTACTGATGGTGGTGTAGCGAGCAATATCCGCTACCGTAACCGCTTCCGCGTTTATGAACTGAGGCTCAACCCAGAAAGACGCCACCTCTTTCAACATGGCTACTGCTTTCCTGAGCCGGCGGCGCGGGCGCAGCAAGATGTCCGCCCATACTCTATTGTTTTACGATCGGCGACCATATTGTGGGCGTTAAACTCATTAGCAAAAGTGTCAAGCGCGAACCATAATTATTATTAATAATTTTCACCTATAAATACCGTGTCTTGTATTTGTAATACACATTCTGTATTTGCTTTTGCTTGCTCACAGTTACGCTTGTATATTATTGTCTATACTTATAAATAAATTAATTAGTGCCTTCTGCCTTAGTTTGCTTTTCCGCCTATAATAAAGTACCTAACCTATCGCGCATATCAAGGTTTGATCCCTGCGTCGTGAAATATTATTTAGAAGCGGCCATGGATATCAACTAGGTCGCTTCATTGGTGACCCCGACTAGCAAAGATGGACGACAGGACGGAGCTAACCAAGGAGGGACCAGCAGAGACGTTTAGAATTGGTGTACGAGTACCCCCATTCAACCCGGATGACCCAACTTTATGGTTTGCCCAAATCGAAGGTCAGTTGGTTTTGTCTAATATAGTGAGAGATGAGACTAAATATTACTATGTGCTGGCTCAGCTGGAATCGCAATATTCCACTGAGATTAGGGATATAATAGTTGCTCCACCGGAGACGGGGAAGTATGCCAAGCTGAAGGTGGAGCTTATTAAGCGCCTGTCAGCTTCACAGGAGAGGAAAACTAAGCAGCTCCTGATGCATGAGGAACTCGGCGATAGGAAACCATCGCAGTTCCTGAGGCACCTGCAGCAACTAGCCGGTCCTAATGTCCCTTCTGACTTTATTCGCACGATTTGGGCAAACAGGCTGCCAACCAATTTGCAAACAATTCTGGCATCACAGATCAACATGAGCGTAGAGGATGCAGCAGAATTAGCGGATCGCATCAACGATATTATTCCCGCAACAAATCAGGTAGCAAGTACATCAACAACATGGGCTGTGGTCCCAGGTACAAGCGATAGCGATTTAAGGATGCAGGTAGCAGAGTTAACCCGAAAAATCGAGATGATGTCAGCGGAGTTATACAGGCATTCTAGACGCGACTCAAATGGTCCAGGTTCCCGCAGGAATCGTAGCCGTTCCCGATCTCGTTCCCGCCCTCCAAATCACCCGCATTGTTTTTACCACTACCGTTTTAAGGAGCGAGCAAGGAAATGCATCCAGCCCTGTAACTACAAAGCGGTAAACTATCAAGGCAGTCGACAATAGCGGTAAACGACTGCCCTAATATTTCGAACCGCCTGTTCATTACTGACCGTAACACAAAGATCCAGTATCTGGCCGACACGGGTTCAGACTTGTGTGTGTATCCTAGGTTAGCTGTTCGGGAGTCGCGTCCGAAAACAAATTACAATCTGTTCGCAGCTAATGGAACACCCATCGCTACGTATGGCCATATACAGCTGGAACTCAACCTAGGTCTTAGACGTGTATTTGTTTGGCGTTTCGTAGTCGCCGACGTGTCGAA
The DNA here is from genome assembly GCA_963564715.1 of Catocala sponsa. Taxonomy (NCBI): domain Eukaryota; kingdom Metazoa; phylum Arthropoda; class Insecta; order Lepidoptera; family Erebidae; genus Catocala; species Catocala sponsa. Next base: position 15,935,781 of record OY751337.1, on the reverse strand, counting down.
GCCAATAATTGGTGTAGATTTTTTAGGTTTTTATAACCTGCTCGTCGACTGCCGTAATCAACGCATAATCGATGGAGTTACGTCGCTTACTGTTCCTGCACCTCAGAAACAATCAGCAGATAACATATCGTCTGTACGTACGACCATCACAGCTTTAGATGTTGCTCCTTATCATTGTTTACTGCGAGAGTTTCCGGAGATCACACGCCCTGCCGGTAAGCCTAACATATCCAAGCATAGTACAGTACATCAAATACGAACTACGCCTGGACCTCCTGTTTTCAGTCGACCTCGGCGCTTGGACCCAGAACGGTTAGCTATAGCAAAGAAAGAGTTAGATATCATGCTCCAGAATGGAACAGCTCGAAGATCACAGAGCCCTTGGTCGTCACCACTCCATCTCGTACGTAAGAAAACCGATGGATGGCGGCCTTGCGGAGAATACCGGGCCCTGAACGCACGCACAATTCCAGACCGCTACCCAATCAGACATGTTCAGGATTTTGCTCAACAGCTATCAGGTAGTACAATCTTTTCTACCATCGACCTGGTTAAGGCGTACCATCAAATCCCAGTCCTGGAAGGGGATATCCCTAAAACAGCAATTACAACACCGTTCGGCTTGTACGAGTTTCCTTTTATGACTTTCGGGTTACGCAATGCTACCCAAACCTTCCAGCGGTTTATTGATGAGGTGCTTCGCGGGCTAGATTTCTGTTATTGCTATTTAGATGACTTTTTAATATCTAGCAGGAATAGCCAGGAACATGAAGATCACCTGAGAGTACTGTTTAAACGTGTGGTCGAATACGGCGTTCTTATTAACACATCTAAATGCCAATTGGGCAAAACCGAGGTAGTATTTTTAGGTTACACTGTATCTGCAGAAGGTGTGCAGCCGTTACCAGCCAAAGTTCAGGCCATCCAAAACTTCCCTGAGCCCAAGACTGTAAAGGAGTTAAGAAGATTCCTTGGTATGATAAATTTTTATCGTCGATTCATACCCGGAGCGGCTAGTATCCAATCCCCTCTTAACTTTTTGCTGGCTGGTCCTAAAGTTAAAGGAGCACAGCCTATTAAATAGACACCGCGATTACAAGACGCATTTAATAGGTGTAAGACAAGTCTTTCGCAGGCCACTCTATTGGTACACCCAGATACAGACGCAGAGTTAACAGTCCAGACTGACGCATCAGATACCGCAATTGGAGCAGTACTACAGCAGCGAAAAGGAAACGAATGGCAACCATTGGCGTTCTTCTCGAAGAAATTGTCTTCTGCGCAGAAAAAGTATAGCCCGTATGATCGCGAACTGTTGGCTATATATGAGGCTATTCGCTATTTTAGGTATATGGTCGAGGCAAGAACATTCGCTATTCTAACCGACCATAAACCGCTAACCTTCGCTTTCGCAACGAACAGAGACAATTGCTCGCCACGCCAGTTTCGATATTTGGATTTTATCAGTCAATTTACAACCGACATCCGATTCGTTCCCGGTAGTGACAATATCGTCGCAGATACCTTATCACGCATTGACGAACTTTCTATGCCCCTAGATTACCAGTCCCTAGCGCTTGCCCAGGAGACCGATGAAGAACTGCAAAACCTGCTGCTTAATGGTTGTTCCTTGCGGCTGGAGAAGGTAGAGTTACCTGGTAATGGCATACAGGTATACTGCGATGTTTCAACAGGGAGTGCAAGGTCATACGTAACTCCTGCACACCGCCGACAGGTATTTAATACATTGCATAACTTAAGCCATCCAGGAGCTAAAGCAACAGTGCGTTTGGTCACAGACAGGTTTGTGTGGCCAGGTATATGAAAGGACTGTCGACAGTGGGCCAAGGAGTGCCATCAATGCCAACGTTGCAAGATATCAAGGCACACGTCGACTCCGCCAAAAGCATTTCAAGCACCTTCGGCTCGCTTTCGCCATATACATTTAGACCTGGTAGGTCGACCACTAATATTATCTTCTGGCAACAGGTACTGTCTAACGGTCATCGATCGCTTCACCAGGTGGCTTGAGGCGTTTCCTCTCCCAGACATCACCGCCGAAACCTGCGCTGCTGCCCTGATATCCGGGTGGATCGCTCGATTTGGCTGCCCGGAGCATATTACAACGGACCGCGGGCGACAGTTTGTGTCGCAAACCTTCAGGGAGGTCACCGAGTTCGTGGGTGCTACTCACCACACCACCACTGCATACCATCCTGCTGCAAACGGTCTCGTTGAGAGGCTGCACTGCCAGCTGAAGTCAGCTATTGCGTGCCATTCCAATTCTAGCTGGACTGAAGTTCTTCCCTGGGTGCTGCTGGGCATCCGCAGCGCGTGGAAGAGCGATTTACAAGCTTCTACGACTGAGATTGTCTACGGTGAGCCACTTCGGCTGCCTGGGCAGTTCTTCACGAGCACCAGTGACGCAACATTGGAGCCAAGCAACCTGGTCAGCAGACTTCGGGCCCACATGAGCAAATTGTCACCTCAACCAACTTCTTGGCACACTAGCTATACCAAGTCTTTCTATATGCCGAAAGACCTGGTCACGGCGACGCATGTTTTCATTCGGCAGGGTCCAGCACGAAGACCATTACAATCCGCATACCTAGGACCATATGAAGTTCTCCGTCGTGGCTCAAAGACATTTGACATCAATGTGTCAGGCAAAACCCAGACAGTCACAATAGACCGTCTGAAACCCGCTTACATGGCCAAAGAAGAATTAGCTCCAGATCAGCTACAAGAAGAACTAGTAGGAGTCAAGAAGACGAGGAGCGGACGAGCAGATTCCCAAATTACTTTCGCCCGTAATCACGGTCTCGGTGGGGGAGTAGTGTAGCGAGCAATATCCGCTACCGTAACCGCTCCCGCGTTTATGAACTGAGGCTCAACCCAGAAATCACGCCACCCTACGTCATATGGCGTGATGTTGTTGTGATCCGACCGTAGACGCCACCCCTTTCAACATGGATACTGCTTTCCTGAGCCGGCGGCGCGGGCGCAGCAAGATGTCCGCCCATACTCTATTGTTTTACGATCGGCGACCATATTGTGGGCGTTAAACTCATTAGCAAAAGTGTCAAGCGCGAACCATAATTATTATTAATAATGTTCACCTATAAATACCGTGTCTCGTATTTGTAATACACATTCTGTATTTGCTTTCGCTTGCTCACAGTTACGCTTGTATATTATTGTCTATACTTATAAATAAATTAATTAGTGCCTTCTGCCTTAGTTTGCTTTTCCGCCTATAATAAAGTACCTAACCTATCGCGCATGTTAAGGTTTGATCCCTGCGTCGTGAAATATTATTTAGAAGCGGCCACGGATATCAACTAGGTCACTTCAGTGGCAATACATTCCGAGACAAAATGTATCCTACACAGTGCTTATGTTGCTATACACTTTGTTCGTGAAGCTATGCATTTCCCTACGCATGTCTCTTCGCGGTAAATGAGAAGCGGTGAGGTTATGTCGGGCTCACCCGGGGAAAGCCCCAGTTCCTTAACATACCACGGTGTGCCAACTCCCTGCTTTGGGTGGATTACTGGAACTGTAACTTCATCAGCGATGTTGTTGCAACTCTGAACTCTAAGTAAAAATACTTGCAGTGAACCTGGATTCACCGACGGTGTCGGTAACGCAAATAGTGCCGCCATGGCCGAAGCCGCGGGACAAAACTAACGAGCTGCCGGAGCCCGACCCGGACCCTGAACCTACTCCTCCGCCAACACCACCCCCTGTACTGGTAAGAGATATAGTCTATATAACTTATAGCGTAGAAAACTGGCAAACCTATGTTTCATCAAATATGTGGATGCTGTAATAGCCTAATAGACAACCCATTGAATTTCCAAGTCACAAGTCTCGGACCAAAATCATATATCGTACCAATTAAATAAGCAATGTCAATGTGAGTTTGTTTGTTGCGTTTTCACGCTTTAACTACTCGTCCGATCATCATGAAATATCGCAAATTTTTTTGTTTAGGGAACTGAAAAAGAGAATAGTTACCTTTCATCCAGAAAAAAGAACTGTTAGTACTGTAACCTACTTTTACGCGAGCGAAGCCACGAGCAAAATCTAGTACATATATGTATAGTCTACCGAGTATATCTCCGAAGCGGGTAAAAAGAGATGAATCGAAGTAATAGCAAGCGAGCCTATTGCTGTTTACTGGGTACAGTTCCCAAGTCCGTGTTACTACAGAGAATTTCATATCAGAAAAACCTACTCACACTTAATTTGACACGTGAATCGAAGCTGAAATCTCATGCAACGCAAATATATAACTTAACGCTGTGCCGCCGAGGCAGATAAACAATTAAATACAATTTTACTCATATAATACTTTTTATGATTTCAGCCACCCGAAGGCGGCGTGGAAGAGGTAATTGTTAATATTATTGATAAATATTATAAGTAAAATGTCGTTAATTTAATTGCATCTTAAGTATAAGATATAGTATGGGTGCAGAGATATAAGTTTGAGCGCAACTACTGAGTAGGTATACGTTTGAATAGCACACAAATTCGTTCAATTTCGATATTAGTTTTAAGATCTATTAAAATAGGTACATATATGTATATAAAAGAACAAATATTTTCTTGGGAGATAGCTATAATTTTCTATATACGTATATACGGTAGGAGCTCCCTCTAGTGGCAAATCGTACCTAGTAGGTTTATTCCCTATTATCAAGAACAATAAAATTCTTGTACTTAAAATAGGAATTAGCTGTGTTATATCTGTTTTTTTTTTATCTAACTTTATACTCGCATGCGATTAAGGCAGACTACGAACAGTTACCTAATTTATGACACATAGTCTGTGAAAAATATGTTAAAATTTAACAGTCTGTAGCTAAAACGACTTGTTTCTTGAATATAGGAACTGTGCCTAAGCAGATATTAGTTACATGAAACTCATAAACGTTAAAGGAACAGGAGTAGGTACTGACACTAAATAAGTGAAATTTTACAAGCTCGGCAAAAGGTGGATCTTTATTATTATTCATTCTAATGTTCCATATTTTAGGAAGAGGCAGTTGAAGAGGAAGAAGACGAGGAGACCGCTAAAGCTAAGAAGGAGGAGAGAGAGAGGAAGAAAGCGGAGGAAGAGGAGGCGCGGAGGAAAGCTGAGGAGTTACCCCCGCCCGTACCGCCACCCCCGCCCTCTCCGCAACCAGAGCCTGAAGTGCCGGTACACGCACATCATTTACCTCTTTTTTTTAATGCTTACTTCTCCGTGGGTAAAAGACAGCGGTAAAGTTATGTCAGCCTCACTCGGGGAAAGATGGGACGTCCCGGGTACTACCGACTAAACCTACCACGGTGCCAACTCGCTGCCTTGAATGGTGGATGGGTTGCTGGAACTACATCAGCGGCCTGCCCAGCAGTGTCCAACGCAGGCAGGAAATGCCTGCGGGCGACGCCCCGGCACGGCAAAGGGCGTCGCTTCTACTCAATGGCTGGCGGACGGGAGATCCCCCCCACACGCGTCTCGATAACAGATTCTCTCTGCGTAGTTAAAAATTTATTTGTTAGCATAAAATATATAATAAGTACCTAGTTCGTTTTCACTATATTATATCATATTTTGTATAGGTATATATTTGTATAAATACTTAGTTTGTATTTTATTTTATTTTATTAGGGAATATAAACGTTAAACAATTTTCTTAATCTAGAGTATTCACATTATATGTATATGTGTAATTGTGTAGCTCACAACATTTTCCACGTTTTATCTATTTATATATTAATTGTGAACTGGAAAATACGAGTAAATGCGACATGAAGTTTTACAGTATTATGTTAATACAAAAGTTTCAAATTTTACAGATAGTGTTACTCATTTATTATGTAAGTTAATATTTGTAATATTGGACGCCTAAAGGATATTGTTCAGCTGCCATACATTGTTAGCCTAAGAACCAACAGCCACAACACTGATAAATATGAGGTTAAGGATGACCACATTCAATTAAGTGTATATAAGTCACGGACACTTCTGAATATTGCATACTACATACCTGAAATACTTATTGTCGAGTACTCGACATGCACCTATCGCGCCTAACCGGTGATCGGAGCGGGACTTCTACGTCATCGCCCCACGGCCCTACTCCAGCCATCGACGCTCGCCCGCTACACCCGCAGTCAGCCACAGACTCGATCGCACACGGCCGCACTCGCGCATCATTTTTAACTATTGTTTTTACGCGCTCATATTTAATTTAAATATTGTAAATCTTTATCTAAATCATTGTACATTCCAAACTACAGTCCACTAGTCTCATTTATACACTCCATTGAGATATCGTCGGCAACACTTATGTACCGATCATGACATTTCTATGACGAATTTCAATAATGGTATTTACAGAATAGCATTCGTATTAACTACGTAAGAAAAATTACAGAAAAGCTAAATAGGAAATAATTTATCTGATAAAACCGTACACATATTGTTAAAACTGTAGGCATGGCAATACTGCGTGTCTCAGATTTAAAACAATGGATGCCAGTGTATTTGAAATCATGTAAATACTTTTTAAAACGAAAACAAGATTCGAAAGTGTCCGTGAGATAGTAATGATTGATTATTAAGTCATAAAATAAAATACAAATTATTGTTTAGGTGGAATGGTGTTGATTCATAGACCAAATTGTTCATTGTCCTTTGCTATGCGACAAAGTAAAATATCGAAATCTATGAAATTAGTATTGTAATGGTCAATGATACGACGAAGAGGTGCACGGAGGCCGGCATTAGTGTGACTAGAGAATACGGCAAATAATGGACGCGACCGCACCTCTCGTCTGATGACAGTCCTCGGTACAATGTAGCATAGCTTAGTTAGTTCAGGGCAGTCGAATCTGTTATTGCATAAATCGTATAAGAACATAGTCTCAAGAAAAAGACGTCTTGATTCTAAGTTTGGCAGATTAACGTTAATGTTATGGGAGCTACTCGGTATGTTCATGTTTATACTATTATAATGTCGGCAACGATACTGAGCTGTTTTTATGAACTTCCGTTGTACCGTTTCTATGCTAGCTTTGTACTTTTGATAGAGCGGATTCCATATTAATAATTGAGATCTAACCAAAGCTTTATACAGATGGATATAAGTGTCAGGGCGCCTAAAATCTACAGTCGATCTCATGACGAAGCCGTACATTCTATAAGCATTATTAGGTAATGATCTTGTCAATGTGCAGATCAAGGTGGAGCTTAGCATCTAATAGTACCCCAAGATCTCTCACTGACGAGACTTTACTCAAGGCAGCATTAGATATTGTGTATGTATATGGAGTTATGTTTTTATTTCTTGTAAACGTGATTGCTACACATTTAGAAATGTTTAATTGTAATTTATTTTCTGTACAGTATTCAGAAAAGCGATGTAAATCTTCTTGCAATAAATTACAATCAGTAATGTTGCCAATAGATCTGTAGACTTTAAGGTCATCTGCGTATAAAAGAAACTTTGAATTTTTAAAACAACTTGAAATATTATTAATAAATATGATAAAAGAGTAGAGGGCCTAGAATAGAGCCTTGGGGAACACTGACTTACGTTAAATGAATAAGATTCATGACCTTTGATTACCACTCTTTGAGATCTATTTGTCATATAAGATGTACCTAAACCATCGTAAAAGATCACCCCGAATACCATTAAATGCGAGTTTGTTTAACAGAAGTTCATGATCCACCTTATCAAAGGCCTTACGAAAATCCGTGTAAACAGCATCAACTTGTACCTGCCTATCCATATTAACAAATAAATAATCCGTAAAACACAATAAGTTTGTTATGGTAGATCTCCTTTGAACAAATCCTTGTTGTTGATTGATTATAATACTATGAATAGTGGGATATATGGCTCTATGCACAAGTCTTTCGAAAACCTTTGATATAGTGGGCAGAATGGAAATAAGGCGATAATTTTCGACATCATGTTTAGAGCCAGATTTATGAACTGGTGTTATGTTGGCACTTTTCCATCTTTCCGGGAAAGTGCCTTCACTAATACACTTATTATATATAATATGCAGGGGAACACATATACCGTCTGCTGGTTTGTTGAAAAAATATGCAGTTAGCCCATCTGGTCCTGGCCTGTTCCAGTGTAAAATAAATGCTGTTGATAATAACACTATTATCTGCAGATGTTTCAGAGGCAACCAGTTGTCATCGTTAAATGTTGAGGGCTCTTAAACTGATTCGAAGAATCGAGAAAACAAATTACAAATCATACTAGGGTCGTTCGAGCTTTGGTTCTCAAGGAATACCGTGGCATGTATACCTGCATTAGCTTTACAGTTAGAAACATAACTCCACGCATATTTAACATTTTTCTTTATGTTGTTTTCTGTATTGGTAATATAGTTTCTATAGTTTTTTCTACATTCAGTCTAATTCTATCTACGCCTAAGCAATGAAAATTGCTCATAGTCAGAATGATTGTTGTACGTTTTCCATTTAAGCCAGGCTTTCTTTTTGTTACTAAAAATATGAATACTGATTTTAAGAACTAGACAGGCAATTTTTCTGATGTAGTGCGAGATATAGGAGTATGATTCCTAATAGAGTAAAATACGATATCGTAAAAAGAGCACAAAATTCTCAGCAATTAAGCATTTTCAGCCCAGTTAACTTTAGACAATTCAATATCAATTTGCTCATAGTCAGCTGTATAGTAATTAAATTTATTCGATTTAGTTTACGAGACATTTTTGTTTAAAAATTTACATGAAATAGTGGTGTAAAAAGGAGGATGATGAAAATCTATTGGAAGTAGTGTATCCAACGGAGTAGATGTGGTACAATGTGTGTTACTAAGTAATAGGTCTTATATCTGATTATTAGTGTTTTTAATATTGTTGAATTGCGAAGCGTTTATAAGTGACATAAAATTACATAAATGTTGGCTAGTGACCGACGAGCTGCTACTGCAATACAGTCCCGAAACAATATTACTAGTATGCTGTACCCAACTGACATCTGGTAGATTGTAATCACCATATAGGTAAATAAAAGCATTTAGGATTTATAGTATCAATTACGTCATTTAATAGATTAAATAATTTTGGTAAAGAGAGTCAGCAGATCTGGGCGGGATATATACTGCACGAATGATATGTTTCTCTTTATTTGCACCTGGTAACTGTATTAGAACTTGCTCAATATGAGAAGATATAGGCAAATGAGGTTGTATGAAAGTTGAGCTAAGACTTTTAATAACAGCTACCAGAACGCCGCCACCTTTTTTTTATTTGTAGCAGTACGATTGCGATCACATCTGTATACTATGTGGCGGTCATCTACAAACTCGTTATCACACACTTGGGGGATGAGCCAGGTCTCTGAGAGTATTATAACGTCGTAGCAATTTGATAATATTATATTCATATATAGAGCATTTCGCTTGGTGCGTATACCCCTGCAATTCTGATAACTTGTTAACTGCCATTAATAACACCAGTAAAGTCTCAAAATAGTAATGTACAAATTAACGTGCAGCTGCAATATAATGCTATAAAAATAATATATAGATATATCGATGTTAATACCCGTACGACTTTGTATCTAACAGAATCGACTGACGTTTGTTTAAAGAATATAAATAATTGTTGCAATACTTAAAATAACTTATGCTTAAAAACAGATAGCATAGCCTATATACTTAAAATAGCATAATTATAACACGTAATGAAGGTAATATAATAATAAAACCAGTAAAACACATTATCTTAAAGTATGATAAACAAGGTTTGTTAACATATTTGCAAAGTTTAAGAATAATTACCATACCTGAATTAAATAATCGAAAAACAACAGCGCGTAAGTTGCAGTTATGCGCGTTTAGACGATTTAGAGCTTGATTTGATTTTGGATAGATCATAATGATTTCGAATGGCCCTCGCATCGAGATATTCCAAGTTGATCAGTCTTTAACCCAAAATATAAATTATGGTTCAAAATATATTTTTTGTATTCTTGTTCACTACTAAATATATTTATTTTCAAAATTACCATATGAATTACAAAATATGTTATGGGAAGTAACTACATCTTGCAATTTTCATTATACTTATAATATTACAGTTATTGCCACCAATACAAATAGTCGAAGAAGAGATTGAAACACCGCCGCCTATCAATGTGGATCGTCGCATACTACTCACGGAGGACGCACAGAAAAGATTCAAACTACGACAGATGCGGAAGAAAATGACCGCTCCACTCGCCGAAGAGCAATATGAAAATCCATATGAAAAAGAGCTCGCTGAACCGCACAACTTTAAAGATTTGCCGGACTTCACGCAAATTATTAGAGGGAGTCATACACTCTCAGAAGTGGGCAACAAGAATGCTTTAGACATCCTCCCCTTTGGTGCTATAATGGCAATAGTTACTTCGTACAAATACTCGATCAATACTTGGACTGCCAGTATCGTTAATTTTGTAGTAGATACTGCAAAAAAGCTTTATGATAGTAAACAGCGGAAGTTTCAGCTTGCCCCCGTCCATATTATACCGAAGATTGCCATTGGACATCAGGTGAACAACTTTTAATTTTATTATATAGAATTAGTTAGTTTGACAAGTATCTCTTTAACAATTTAGGCAAATGTGCTCTAAAAAGTCCAAAGGCACATTATATTTAATAAATAAATGCATTATTATAGTTAATTTTCTTCAAAGCATACATAAGGAAAAAAGCGTAGTGTTTGATCGTAAGCGATTCCTCTAGCTTTTGGACGGCTGTGACATCATTCATCTATCATTAACATGTTGCCTGCTTTATAAACGAAGTCCATGTACAGCTGGCAGCGTCAGAAGCAACAATTACACTGGTCACCTCCTAAGGCATAGCATAGAGTGGAAATTCTAGTCACCGCGTGACATTAACGCAAAGTTAGTTGGCTGTGACCCTCTGTATAGTAAAGGTAGTCCGCTTAGTCAAGCTTAAGCAAATATTATGTTTTTGAATGGAAAGCTAATAAATACAGTACACTTTACCTGTCTTGGATATCATCTAAGATTAAGAATCTGACGATTGCCAGTAAAGGTCAATAAGAGAAAATGATGACTGACGAATTTAGATTAAATAAGTATTATGTGTTATTCATTCGCAGGCTTTTCATGCTAACGTTGATGTTGTTGGGGAGGGAGCTAGCTGGCAACTTGAAGATATTCTCGACCAGAGATTCTTTAACAGATACGACAGAGGAATGGTTACTACTACCACATACAGTTGTGCTATCTTCAAGAAAAATTGCTTATATTACTTGTTTGATGGCAGCCCTTGCAATGCCATGGGATTGCGAGATGAGAAAAAAGGCAGTAAAGGCAAAGCATGCTTTTTGAGATTTCGTACATTACACGATCTTGCAGCCAGGTAATTAAACTTAGTTATTTTTATTCTACTTAATCAAAAATTCTAGTAGTATCTCTCGCGTGTTTGCCCCTCCTCAAAGATATGTCACTGCGATTTCAGAGTCAAAGATTAGCACTCCATTTAGCACTGTCCTATACCCTAGGATTAAAGCTGCTATGAAGGCAGACTTGTTACGTTGCCAGCAAGAAGGGTAAAAATATTCATAGGGCGCGAGTATCATTTTCAAGGCGTTTTTATATTTAGAATAAGTGTAATTGATAAATGAAACTGTTTCTCAATTATTGCACTCTCTTTGAAAGCTTTCCTTTTATATGTTTGACTTTATCATTTTTAGTATTCGGTTTTTATTACTTACAGACTACAGTCACGTTACAACATCAAAATTATTTTTGACTTGTCCCCTTAATATAAAACTACACACTGTACTACGTATACATCATTAGTTTAAAATCCACCCATATTTTACTCGTTAATGTTTAATTTTGCAGAATTGTATATAATAAGGATGGAAGAACAGAAGACCAGCAGTTTATTCTTAGCAGAATATTAGTTAGAAGGCTTATAAAGGAGCCTCGAATTAAATTGCCTGAAGATTACGACTACGCAGATCGCAGACCTAAGTCGTCAAAGTCGAAGCCAACTATTGTACCTGAAAAAGAAGAAAAAAAGAAGAGTTCGGTTATCGAACAAACGGTTACGGACCCAATAACGGTCGGCTACCAGCGAGTTGATGGCTTATACAAAATAGAAGGGACAACTTCCTTGAAGGATAGGAAACCAAGCTCAGAAACAAAATCATGCCATTTTGTCAGCCTTATGGCCATGTTAATGGCAACAATGCATCCTATCGGAACATGGAACCAAGTCATGATCGATACGTGTATAGAAAAAGGTCTGGAAATATATGAGAAAGCAACCAATTTAGGTATTTGTGATAAAAGAGTCATCAAGAATGTTATTTTAGAAGGGAAAATTATTAATATAAATATTAAGAAAATACTGGTCGTCAATGAAAATCCCGAGAAAAATTTGGATCAATTTTTGAGAGCGGTATTAAGACGACTTCGATATGTTATTATTAGATTCCCTCAATGTAGTTTGGTAATATGTCAAACATCAGGATATTACCATCTGTTCGATCCGTATCCTCCACCATCCGAAAAAAAACCAAGATCCGACGACGACGACAAACCTTCTAAAAAGGGTAGTCCTGTGGCAACATGGACGCTGTACCGATCGATAGACGCGCTCGTAAAACGAATACGGCTAGTAGTACCATGTAAGCATTCAGAAAATCCCGAGTTTTACACTTTCGAACTTACTTCCGCAAAGGCTGCCCCTCGACATTCTGCACTTAACTACAGACTCAGTCCATTATTTAAACCAGACGAGAACCCGAACGCACCATATTTGAAACGTAGAAAGATACGACGAACCGTCGATGAAAAGATGTACTGGTTGAATATACCAACGATACCGTGGTCGCGGCTGTCGTTTACCAATGATCTAGGTTTTGAACGAAAAATCCCGAAGACATTGTGGAAAAATTGGGATATTGAGTTTCCGGGTGACTTATATTCTTTATGGGGAACTATTCATCCAACAGACAAGAGATTTGATAAAGCGCATCGCGGAAAACAATATCTTGCAACAACTGTGCTTGCAATCGGTATGACACAAGCATGTGATCTAAGCGCCTGGACTAGTGGATTCCTTGATGGAATAGTTATAGGCGGGGATAATTACCACAAGTTGTATATGAATAGATATGGTACTGAAGAAAATCATGAAGTAACAATTGAGAAGTTAGATACCAAGTTTGATCACATGTATCCATTCTCGTTTGGATTTAAGTTTGAAAAGGTTATATTCGGATTCGTGTACAATATGTATGATGACAGATTTAATTTAAGCAACGCACTTACTTACTTTTTTGAGAGACATAAACTTGGCGTACTTATTAGTGTTACTAAAAACTTGTCTTTCGGAAAGATTGGACCATCTTATTTTATGTTTGATTGCCAAAGTAACGGCGCACCGATATTTTCTCCTGGTCAGGGATTTGCGTATATTTTGAAATGTGAGAGCCTGAATAGACTTATTTACTGTATGACCATAACGTTAAATATTAAAACACATGGTCAGCAATTTGATTTGTACTGTGTGGAAGTAACAGTTAATGAAAAATCAAAGTAAATTGAATTCGGAAACATATAATTATTTTATTTCATACCTTGTATAATTATGTATTTTATAGATGTTTTAATCGCTTTTATTTTAAATGACATTTCCCGCACTAGTAATAATCCTGTGGACATCAACACTCGGAACAATTATTTATTTGTTGATTAGACAAATTAGCCATATCTTTAACAATATTTCGTTCTATTCATGGCACTTCAGCGAAATAACCAGTTGTACAACATAATTATGCTTTATAAGGAATAGAAAATGTTCACAGATTTTCTTATGCTCTTCAGTCAGAATGTTTGTCTGGTTACCTACGATACCGATAAGATGTAGCTGATGATTGAGCTATCAATAACTTCTGCACACTATCCTATCCGTGGTATTGGTGTTATTTCCTTTCCCCTATACCAATAAGGAAATGGTGGCAGAGTGCTATATAAAATTGTGACCAACTCTATGTATTATCTGTGTTTTGGAGTCCTCAATTAATATTGCACGTATGCGGGTTGGTACTAAAATTCTGCCTATTTCAATTACCAAGCAGATTTACGTTCTTTTGGAAGAACCTAATAGCCATAAGTTTGGTGCCGAGTCACTGTGGTGCTCGAGTCTGAGGTTAGAGGCATGCATTGAAAACCTTTTAGACCCAGACTTTAAGAGACCCACCGTACCACCAGGGGTAGGTACACCCCTGGTGGTACGGTGGGTCTCTTAAAGTTAAACGATACCACTGACTAATAGTGATGTAATATAATAATAATGAAAACGGCTCATTCCTCGTAGTACACCCAGTATTTACACCAGGGTGACCACGAGGAAAACCCTATTCCTCGTGGTTCACCCACCGTAGAGATCAAATAAGATACCTATCGATACCAACGAACAAAATTACTCGACATTCCCAAAAGTATATGTAATAAAGAAAATATTCTGCTACTATAAATCATTAATTTTATATAGTTTGTACATTTTTATTTATTTTACTTTAACAAATGAACGCTGACAAAACAACTGATCATCGACAAAACAAAATATTATCGGAAAGAGATCAGACATCGATAGCGCTTGTTGAAAATAGGTGCATGCTAGTTTCGTCCTTATGGACATTTTATCAAACTACATTATTCTTTTAGGTTTTTAAATCTATACTCAAAACTTATAGAAAACAGCCCAATTTTAAAATGTCAATAATTATAAATAATACATCGTTTATTTATAAGAAATTCAAATTTGTACATATAACCACAATTCTTTAAAAATAACTTATACCTAAAATATTATAAAACAGAAAGAAAAAGAAAGCTAAAACCTAATAGGCGTCATAAAATTCCTCTGCATCACAGTCGACCGGTAGTGTGCCCAGAAGACTGGCAGCATTGCCACGTTGAATGGCAATGCTTATTCTTTCTGCAAAATAAAGGCCAGCCCTCTGGTCACGGGAAGCGTCGATTAACCTTTTTGCTGTCTCTATAGAGCGCACGAGCACTGGGGCCCCATGACCCTAGCGTTTCGACCCCAAAGGGCTCAAAAACATAATCCCCTACCAGGTTTTTGTATTTGCGCCGTTTGAGAGTCTCCGCCACGTCCTCACTGACCACCTCGCAGCCAGTAGCGAAGTGAATAATTATAAATTAATTTATTAATTTTAAACTCGCTCCGCGTTGTCACGAGGTCCCCGATGGCGAAACCGGTGCCGCACAGCTCGACAACCTTAGCTGCTCACACCGGTGTTGCCCTCTTGCTGCCTTGACGGCAAACGATGTTTGCCTGTGGCGGCTATTATAGGGGGCCCATCTAGTGAGTCGGCGAGTCACCGTCTGCCCATGCAGCGGTGATATATTATTACGTATGTATACAGAGCAAGCGCCGTTTTTCATTCATAGTTTCCATAGATCCATCCCACTTAACACCCATACCCCAGTTAAATAGTAGCTTCCATATTTAGAAATAGTTCTACGTCTGCCGCAACTGATCCACGACTGTTCTGAATAGTTCGACGATAAGACTGTTCTAGTTGGTATGTCCCCGTATAAGCCTCCCAAAGGACCGGGTATTTTTCTATACATTATTAGGGAAATACCCGTGATAGAGAGACATAGTAGTAGCTAAACATTAAATTGCGGCCATAAAATATATTAGGTACCTTTGAAATCGTGACAGTGCCACAACATTTAAGTATCTACTTTTGCTGTATGATGCAAAGATATTGTGATGAACGCCGCCATAATGAACGCCGTCATAATATAGATCTATCTGTGTATGTATTATGCCGATGGTAACGATATTTACCCTGAAGAAAGGCAGTACCACCATTTAATATAATTTATGTCCATCGAGATATCTTCCATAATAACTTAGTATTTTCAACAAAAATATTATTCACTAAACATTAATTCAATTCAAATGCCTAATAGCTAAGCTTTAATCAAAGAAGAAAATTCAATTTGAACCGAATGACATTTGAAAGAAGAACACGTAGGAAAACGGAAGAGGTAAATGATAATAATATAATAATAATAATAAATAGTTTATTATTGTCTCTCACATAGAAACATTGATGCAAACATATAATAAAACATTTGGGGTTCATTTCACAGCCTCCAACAGGCCCCACGTAGCCCAATCCCAAAGCACTCTCACCATTCACACAGAACACCGTTAAGCGAACAGAAAGAGAGCCAGCGGTCAAGCACCCAAAGCCCATTTGGAGATTGTGAGACGTGCTCTTACACTGTGTACATACAATAAATGCGATTAAATCTATGTGACTGACTGGTTTCTGTACTAGGAGACCTGTATGACAGATAACCAGCCTCTCCAGACTCCGGAAGTGGACAACGGTAAGTACAACTTTAGTTAAGTAAAGCATTATGTAAGTGGGTTTAGTTAGGTATACTGTGAGTTGTGATTGTTATAAGGCTTATACCGAAATAGGGGTGTATGTGTGTGTGTGCGTGTGTGCATGTATGGGTGTGTGCGTGTCTGCGTGTGTGCGTGTGGGCGTGTGGGATTGTACCCTATTAGTGAATGTTGTCTTAGAACTGTGCACAGAATATATGGTTGACGTACTGTCAACACGTCCGAAAGCGAATAGAGATCTTTAGTAGTAAAGAAAAATGGCAAAGATAGACTTACTTTTAAAACCGCTCTTTGAGCTCTTTCTAGCTTTATCATGGTAGTCTTACAGGTCCGCCCCATACTGTAATACAGTAGCTGAGTATGGATTGGCATAGGGCCATGTATATCATTTTAATAACATTCTTGTCCACTACATGGCGTAGATTCTTAAATATATAGATTAGCTTCCGAGTTCTGGAAGATAGTAGGTCCAGATGTTGATTGAAGCTTAGCGAGCTATCAATCATGACTCCAAGATATTTTATGCTGGAAGCTAATTCTAAATGGTTACAAGAACAGACATGATCGGATGAACAGTTGTGAGCTTTGATGGAATAATTTTTGTGTAATGTACTTATAATGTTTTCGATAGAGAATGGTATATATTTAGTTTTGGTAACATTGGGTGTGAGGCCATTGTCATTGAGCCATGAGATTACTGAGTGGAATCCAGTTTGTGCAGAGCCGTAAACATCATCCCAAGTGTCACCTTGAAAGATTAATGCCGTGTCATCCGCAAACGTTACGATTTTACCATTTAATAGTTAGAGGTTACACAGGTCGTTAACCCTTAATTAGGCGCGCCTAAAAACTTACGTAAGTAGTCGCGTGAGGTGTGCAGCACGCCGCTTTTGTTTAAGTAAATAAAACATTAAATACATGGCAAATCAGATTTTATTCATTGAGATCATGTTGACCTGACCTATGTTTCAACCAAATATATAAACTTTCTTTTTAACAAAAACAAAATAATAAAACAAAAAAAACAGTAAAATATGAAAAGACTACTTTTCTTCGTCATATATTTGGCACACTACGATCATGTGATCATTGCAGACACTATTCTTACATTTTGAACAGGCAGTATTTTTTTTTCTGCCCTTATATCTAGGGCAAATATGACACCTTTTATATGAAGTGGATTGTCTGGCTCCAGAAGCAACAGAATCTTCCTCTTTCTCTAACCAACGTTTTAGACTTTTAGCAAATGTCTCGGTAGTGTAGGTATGCTAGCTCTGGTTAATTGATGTGGTTTTACCACTTCTACAGCCAACTGCTTCAAAAATGCCCTTCGAGTTATATTGGGGTCTACTTTGGCCTTGTAGATCACATAATGAAAAATATTACCATTGGCCATCGCTTTGTACGTCGTCGTAAAACTAACCTAAAAAACGTAAACAAAACTTTTAACAATAATTATATTACGATAAAATACAATAAGTAAAAAATACGAACCCGCTTTTAATGTACGTAAATAGTCACATAGTGTGTACAACACTACTAATGTGCTCCTCAAGTACAACCGTGGACTGTAGTCCACGGTTGTACTTGAAGAGCACATTTGTGGTTGCGGTGCTCTGTTGAGCACCGCTCGTGACTAGAATTTGAAGTTAAGGTGTGTTTATGAAGCTAGCAAGAAGATTAGCGCAGTAACTTTAAAAATCAAATAGTTCTTAAACATATAAAGTGAAATGGGGTGTGTGGCACCCCACGCGACTAATTACGTGTTAATGCAGACGAGGAAAAGAGTGGGCTCATTACACTGCCCTGGGGGACACCGTAAGATATAAGTAAGTCATCACTAGTGATTTAGCCAACTGTTACTCTCTGTTGTCTACTAGAAAGGTATTCCTTAAACAATTTGAGTTGCACATCGTGAATCCCTATGTTATGTAGTTTGGTTAGTAGGAGTGGGACAGATACTGTGTCAAAAGCCTTCGCTAAGTCCAGGAATATCGCTATTACCTTCTTTTTATTGTCTAGTTTGTTAACAATATGATTAGTCAATTCATGAACAGCATCATTTGTCGAGATCCCAGCCCTAAAACCAAACTGGGATCTAGACAAAAGTGCCTTGGTGTCAAGATATTTTACTAGACGTATATTAATAAGTTTTTCGGCTAGTTTGGATAGTGTAGGAAGCATACAGATACAGCCTCTATCACCACTTTTATATATTGGGATTACTTCGGCAAGTTTAAATTCTTTCGGGAAAACACCACTGCGGAACATTAAGTTGAAAATATACGCTAGGGTAAATACTAATATACTGTGGTATCTTTTCAGAAAAGCTTCAGAGATGTTGTCCCGTTCAACCGTATTGTCTTTCTTTAAGTTTAGTAGGGTCTGATAAACCTCATCTTCGTCAGTTGGATACAAGGCGAAAGAGAAAGGACAAGAGTTGACATACGATGTATTGCGTTGTGGATTGCTGTTGTGAATATTTTCAGCAAGGTTTTTGCCGATAGACACAAAAAAGCTGTTTATATTGTTAACCGAGGTTTGTCGTAGATATTGCTGGATCCCAAAGTTTTTTTGTTGTTAGTTTCGCTGCTTTATCTAATAGGCTTTTTTCGTAGTCCCTTTTTAGTTATTTTAATAACCATTGCAGAAATTTCTGTACCTTTTGTAGGTGAACTTGATAATTTCATCATTTGGATTCTTTTTGGATTTTATATGAAGTTTATCATGGTTTTTCATACACCTTAATAGACCAGTTGTTATCCAGGGCTTTTTTATCCGCTTGCGATTTGAGACAGTATTAGATTTCGTGTTAGATTTAATTATTGAATTTAATTTATTAATTAGCAAAGTGGTAGCTGCGTTTCCATCTGTTGTTTCGTAGTTGGAATCAAAACATATATTTTGCATGTCATTGTCTAGTCCTATATAATCAATTTTCCTAATGGTAGTTGTTTTTATGGATATTTAGTAATAGTTAGGTAGGTAAGTACTAGAATATGCATTATCTATTAGGTACTTGCTTATCTAACTATGAGTTATCATGCAAGAGATAGGTAGGTCAACACATCACTAAGGTCACTCATTCGGTGGTACCGTTTAAATATAAAAGACCCACCAGTTATGGTTACCGGCGGTCAATTACCGGAGTTAATAAGGCAACCAAACCCGCGACTATAATATTCGTAAACCTGTCCGGCGATCCTGAAAACATGTGTTATGGCCATAGTAGCAGAATAAAAGACTGGACTAACGCCCGTCACAGAACGGACATATAATATATATACTTTAAGCAAACAGAAGTGGTTTTACTTAAAAAAAAATACACGTGGTGATTAACCTAAACTGAATTTAATCTTAACATAAATTATCACAACATCAACATTCAAAACTTTAACACAATATTAGAATTCAAACGCAATTTGACAAGAGGTCCGCTCCGCACAAAGTCTCGACTAATAATGACGGTTTGACGCGTTCGTATCGCCTTATATAGTCACTTTTGGTTGTCATTATTCAATCCTCTAACACGGCCTCTCCTGACATCCTGGCGTCCCGACAGGCCTAGTCTTCGTCGTCCGAGGATGTAGAAATCAATCGGGGAAGTGATTGCAGTGATGGGGCCGCTACTTCGATAACACCCTCGTTGATTTCCTTTTGTTCTGAGAGCATTGGCATCGAACGTGGTTGAGGTCCAGTTGTCTCGTCAGGTGCTGGGGATGGCCCAGCCTCATTGGAGTCCATTATTCCTGGGTTTGGATCCAAGCATTCGTCATTAACATCGTCATCGATATCTGAAATAAACGTTCAAGTTATTTCTAGACTCCATGTCGCCGGTAAACAAGGTTAGTTTGTTAGAGGTTGTTATAAAAGTTAAGTACTTAAAAGAAGCAAACAAAAATGAACTTTCACATCAACTCTAATGTAAAAATTACACAGGTTCCTCGGTATGGGCCCCTACCGAGGAAATTCTAAATCTACACCAGGGGGCAAGGCGCATGAAACCCCCCAGTGACTTTCCATGCGGAAAGCTTTCACATCGAGGAAAAAGGAGGTTGTACTCCCTCGATGACTCTTCGCAACGCGAAAAGCTTCCACGTCGAGGGGAAAGGAGGTTGTACTCCCCCGACGACTCTTCGCAACGCGAAAAGCTTTAAAAGAACAAATCAAGGTACCATCTTCACTTTAAGACGGGTCAAAAGGGTGAACACGCACCTTCAAAAAACACTGCACATGTGTCCGGGGTCCATTCACCTTTCCATGGAATCATAAACTGGGCAGCTGCATAAGTAGACTTTCCATATGATCCAGTAAGTAATTTTAATTCATATCGGTGATTAGGAAGGGTCTTCACTACCCTATAGGGTTCCCGCATGCCAGGATCCAGTTTACCCTGAGATTGGGCATACTTGACAACAAACACCATGTCATCATGCTGAAACACACGAGGAGGCTTCCGGTGCTCATTGACCATAGTGTCCTGACGACCCTGGTTCTTTTTCAACCGTTCGGCCGTCCTTTGTCTAAGCATTTCTCGTCTCGCATCCCGGTTACCATCTGTCGAATTCAAAGCGACATCTTGCACTAACATTCGGATCGCAGGAGTTGCGCTTTCGTGGCCAATCAAAAGATTCAGGGCAGAAGTCTGCGTGGTTTTCTGCTTCGTCAGGTTTAGAATAAGCTGTAATTGCCACAGTTCTTCGGCCCACTCATCCAACCACGATTTCGCGTCGCCTTTCAAACATTTACCAACACGAGCGAGGCATTCACGTTCATCCCACCGGTTTGCAATCTTGGCCCTATCAACTTCCTCAAACCAAGAATCCACGTCGTGTATGCTAGGGTCAAAATTAGACACATAGTAACTTTGTGTACTTACCGATTTCAATGATTAAATGGCTTCGACAATCTGCTCCGTCCCATTAACGTAGGATGGTTCAGCAGAGGCTAATTGGCCTGATAGATGCGGAGCAGATGCTTGCGACTCCAAAGCCTGAAGACGCGACATGATAGTGTGCCAGGATTCATGACCACTAAACTCACGATTGTCGTTTCGGTAACTGCGGTCACGGTGGTAATGGTCGCGGCTACGACTCCGACGGTAGTCACGACTCCGGCTACGATCGCGGCTGTGACTGCGATAATGATCACGGCGCGTGTGATGTACATCATGACGTTCACTGCGGCTATGGCTACGGCTGCGACTACGTGTAAAATGCCGTTTTCTTACCGGAGGCGTATATCCTCTACTTGAACTGCGCGTACGATTACTAGCAGGGCGTTTGCCGCTCGGGCGGTGGGTAGAAGAATAATGCCGGTCACGAGATCGAGATCGGCCCATTTCCTACTCGTTTTGGGAGATACGAGTCAATAAAACATGCAAAGAGGTACCAGAGTAACAAAAATTACCTTACCAGGAATTATTAATCACAACCTTGTACTTCACGGACACTCAAACGAAGTAAACGAAAACAAAAATGCTTTAAGTGGACGTAGTGAGCAATCCCACTTCTGATTTAAGCAAATAGAAGTGGTTTTACTTAAAAAAAAATACACGTGGTGATTAACCTAAACTGAATTTAATCTTAACATAAATTATCACAACATCAACATTCAAAACTTTAACACAATATTAGAATTCAAACGCAATTTGACAAGAGGTCCGCTCCGCACAAAGTCTCGTCTAATAATGACGGTTTGACGCGTTCGTATCGCCTTATATAGTCACTTTTGGTTGTCATTATTCAATCCTCTAACAATACTATTATACTATACTATTATATTATAGCAAACGACCACAGACAGTAGCTATAAAGGGACGGCGTACCGAAAACTTTAGCGAGACGTCTTTCTATAGGGAAGTTATCTCGACGCAAATTTCTATTAATCATAAAAACGCAAGATTAGGATTTTATATTAATTAAGATTGTTTCGCGGTACGCAATGGATTGCTACCAATACAATGCACCGACACACGCGGCGGTGCGAGCGCCTGCCTCACGCCGGAGTGCTCAACGATTGCGCGCCGCATGCCGGCGTGCGTCTGTCTACTTGCCATGCTGCCTAGAGCCCGAGTACGCCAGGCTCGTCATTGGCTATAACCACCTTATTTTAAACATGAACATATTACAGCAACAAACACGCTATTATTAGAATAAATCATATATAATGGCTCGTAATTACGTACTTAGGTAAGTCCCTATTAAAAGGTCTACCAAAACTAGCTTAATAGTGTAGGTAGTAGGTACCCAACAATAATATCAAAAAGTACCTATTCTAATTTAAGTAGGTAGAACGATTTTGTTAAATACGTAAACGTATACGTTTGACTAAATACGTAGCAAATAAAAGAAAGTTGAACGAATCCTACATCCGTAAGCTATCCGTTGACCTACTAACAAAATAACTTATTCGTTTTGATTTATACTTACTACGATCAATGGCAGGTGTAGCATCATTCGCAGGTACATCGGCTTATGGTCCCCCATACAAGCGTCAAGTCCGATGACACTGCGCAGCGTCGCGGTGCGGGGTCGCTGGCGCGCTGGCGCGCCTCGCCCTCCTACTGGTTACGCACCAGGCGGCGAATCGCACATTCTGGCACTGATGGTCTGCTGCACACTGGTGGTCGCGATGCTACAGTATTCCCTTTCATCACGTACGCGTCGGGGTCACCACTTTAGAGGTTGTGGATAGTGACGGGTGTAATAACACGTAGACTCCAGATTTCAGAATGTATATATTACATAAGTGATTCTTCTCGTAGATCCCTACGGGGTCTCGGGGATCAGGCCGTGGGCCTGTCTTGTTGGTAATCGTCGCCACCTGCTAATACAAACGGGTCACTAGGGTGGGCCCGTGTGAGCCCGTTGGTCAGTCCAGGTCGTCAGAGCCTGTGGGTAGCGCAGCTAGCGAGGTCCATCCCGCAAGGGTGAATCCCCGCGGTTAACCAGCGTGCCAGCAGCGCTCGGCTCGTGTCCGATGGGTCCCTCCTGCGTTTGGGTAGGTCGAGCTCTTCGGGAGGGGTTTCCCGGGGAGCGCCCGTCAGCCAGCATCAGGAGGAGCGTTGATGAGGGTCCGGTGGGGGTGCCACGGAGACGAGGTCTCGCGGCAGGGCCATCCAGTCCGGCGGTCGCCGATGATATGACGCAAGCTCCCTCAGATGGCGGGCGTGCGATCCGTCGGCGCGCACAAACAAGTTGGTGCTCGGACGTCTCACGAAGTCATGATGATACAATGGAATTGCAACATGGATTAAATACCACAAGCAATAATGGAACCTCGATTCAGCAAGAACAACCACAATTAAACTTGTTCAGCGCACCGGTAAACAACATACCGCCACAGTTTATTATGCAGATGATGCAAGCGATGCAGCAAATGTCTGCACAATTAAGTAAACCGCAAGAAACGAAAATACGTATCAAGGATATTTATCTACCCTTATTTGATCCTGACACTAATGTGTGAGTGATATCAACATATTGATATAGCCATTGAAACATACAAACTCAGTGACTTTGACATACGTATGAAGGTTGGCAGTCTGCTTAAGGGGAGAGCAAAAATGTGGGTTGACGACTGGGTGGTCACTACAGCTTCGTGGCCTGAGTTGCGCAATAATCTTATAACGACTTTTGTACCAGTAAACCGTTATTCTAGAGACATAGTTCGATTCAGAGAACATGTCTATGATTCTTCGAAAGACATTGCCGAATATTTATCACGAGCCTGGGTCTTATGGAGAAGAATTACAAAGGACAACTTACCAAACGAAGATGCAGTCGAAGCAGTGATTGGATGCATTAATGATGAAAGGCTTCGGATTGAGCTACAGAACACAAGCGCTACAACGGTGCCAGAGCTGATATCTGTTGCATCATCAATAAAAACGATGAAGCGTTCACACCCGAATTCCAACAATCAAAACACAAGTAAGCGACCACGTTTTTCGAATACAATTCCGTCGAGTTCTTCCTGTCGAATCTGTAAAAGATCCAATCACAATATCAGCAAGTGTTACTACAAATGTACTGAATCAAAACCTGAACAAAGGAACAAAACAAAAACTGAAACCATTAACAAGGAGGTGAGCACTAACCAGAATACTAAAACGATAATCTGTTCATTTTGCAAAATATCTGGACATACTTTTGACACCTGCTTCAAGAGAGAACGTTCATTATCATCAAAAGTAAAGGAGACGGGCGGAGTCCCTTAGTTAGTCAGGCCCATCGCGGACAAGAGTGAAAATGTAATCAAATTACTGCTAAAAACATACAAATTATCATATATAAAAAAAAAGTGTAGCATAAATAATCATTTAACTGCACCTGTACGCGCGACGAGTGGTCTCGCGCGCCGTGCCCCTCCGCTGCTCACGGAACTCACCGAGTGTCACCGACAACGACCGAAGCCGGCCTATATAAACGCGCGCACTGT
This sequence comes from Catocala sponsa, assembly GCA_963564715.1. Lineage (NCBI taxonomy): Eukaryota > Metazoa > Arthropoda > Insecta > Lepidoptera > Erebidae > Catocala > Catocala sponsa. Next base: position 15,910,867 of record OY751337.1, on the reverse strand, counting down.
ACTGACAGAGTCTGTCTCGGGCTCGCGTTGCTTCCGCATCGGAACAACTACTGCTCTAGACACGCTAACAAGGTTAGGATACGGCCGGTGCTACGTTTTCGTACGCCGTCTCGGACCGCCTTGTCACTAGTATATAATAAACTTGTAATTGTAGCTAAGTGTTGTTTTTATTATCAACTGCTACAATCTGGCGCACAACGTTAAGGCCTACAACCTACGACCGCTATCAAGAAGAGTGAAAGCAACCATGGCAGTCAATATGACAGATGACCAATTTCAACGCCTGCTGTCTCTTGTGGGGAGTCAAGGTCAGAGACAGGGATCTTTTGCGTCATCAAACATCAAGTATGTTGGTACCAGAGATTCTGAGAAGGTGGAGGCATTTCTTTCGGCAGCTGAAGTGTACAAATCAGTCGAGAATATTACGGAGGAGAATTCAATTAGAAGCATACCACTTATATTAACGGATGATGCTTCTGTTTGGTGGAACGGAATCAAGAGCGAAGTTTCGACTTGGGCTGAGTTTGAACAGCCGCTCCGTCATGATTTTGCGCCGAAAAGACCAGCGTATCTTATTTATGACGACATATCTGGAATCAAGCAGATGGACAATGAATTAACAGAAACTTTTATTGCCAAGAAGAGAATTCTCTTTGCACAGCTTCCCCAGCCAGCCCATAGTGTAACTCAGCAACTCGGCATGATTTATAACAAGCTTCACCGCCAAATACGTGAGCGAGTGCCTAGGGAGTCCGTTTCGTCGTATGATAATCTGCTAAAAGCCGCAAGAGGACTTGAGCAGATGCTGAATGAAAGGCCCTCTTCAAAAGTGGACCATCATGAAGGGAAGACAGCATCAAGACCTCGCTGCCAGTTCTGTAGGCACTTCGGGCACACCATCGAGCTGTGCAGAAAAAAGGCAAAGGCTGACGCTAGTAGCAGTGCTGAGCGAAAACCAGAAGTTCCCAAACCGAAGTTCGAAACCGCTGTAGCTGAAACGCAAGCCCCGTCACCGTCCCAGCCGAAGTTCAGTTGTTATGGTTGTGGTAGACCTGGAACAGTGCGGAGTAAATGCCCGAATTGTAATGCCGTAAAAGCGGAAAAGATGAGCTTTTGTGCCCTAGCCGTAAAGGTTGATTCTCGTCGACGACCAATTGTGGGAATAGGTATTGAGAACATTACCGGCATAGCATATGTCGATTTGTGTGCTAAGACGAGTGTAGCTTCGTATTTATTGTATAAATGTCTGCAACGCATGGGCTATACATTCAGCGAACGACAAGCTACTGTGACTTTAGGTGATGGAATCGGCAAACGGCAGAAGGTTTTATCCGTCGATGTCAACGTCAGACTCTGTGATCGTGTAGTACCGACTACATTCATAATACTGCCAGAATCACGAGACAATCGGACGTTACTCGGGGTTGGCTTTATACAAGATGCCGGGATGATTTTGAACATTCCCCAGATGACATGGCATTTTATAGATCAACCTGATACTATTTATGATCTCAAGCAGGAAGAGGACTCAGAAGATACCATGGTGCACATTGATAATATGTCACCAAATGCAAAGGAATGCCTCAAACTTGGACCCCCTACCAATACTATACTGGACGAGATGCAGATGCAAACTGTGATATCTTCTATGGGTATCACACCGATCACTGAGGCTACTGAGGGTGGGCCCCTGCATGTTGGAACCGGCTTTACCTGAAGGTAAAGGTATCCAAGCCGAGCCAGTAACACCAACTAGTACAAGTGCAAAACCGCAAGCCCTGCCTTACCTGATATGAGTGCGCGGCAAACTTATCGCCTAGTACCTATTGACCTACCTTCACCAGCCAAGCGGGCGCGACCTCTTTTTCATGGCTATTCTCCCAGCTTCATAGACTTCATTTATCAAGACGCTCGCAATAGCATACTAGATGCTGAAGTGGATTTGTCCCCACACTCCAGAGCTCCAGAGCTTTGTTTCGGAGTGATAGTAGCGGTGACGACATACATCTGAATTCTGTGTCAGTAGCTGATACCAAGTCGCCAATGTTGGACGAACAGCAGAATATTGAGTTGAAGAATGTACTAACTAAGAATATGGGTGCGTTCAAACCTAACAATGAGCCTACAACGCTGACTGAGCATTGCATTAATACCGGCAAACTTAATCCTATCGCTGTTCCACCATATCGCTTGTCACCGCCTCGACGTGCTATTCTTCAACAAGAAATTGAGAAGATGCTGGAAGAAGGCATCATAGAGCATTGCTCTTCGCCATGGGCTGCTCCGGTGGTAATGATCTCCAAAAAATATGGTGGAGTTAGAGTATGCATCGATTATCGCAAGCTCAATGCGATAACTGTACCCGATGTGTATCCTATACCAAGGATCGATGATCTTTTGCACGCCGCCAAACCTACACCTTACATGTCCGCCTTAGATTTGCGAGCTGGATATTGGCAAGTGAAGGTCAAGGAGGATGACCGACACAAAACCGCCTTCATTACCCCATTCAGAATGTACAGATTTAAACGGATGCCGTTTGGATTACGAAATGCGCCCTCTACATTCCAACGCATGATTGACATAGTACGAGTAAATCTGAGCGATGTCAAGATGCTAGCCTACCTTGATGACCTAATCATCTTCTTCACTACCTTCGAGAAACACATGAGTGATCTAGACAGAGTTCTGAGCAAATTGCTAGAAAGCAACTTGTGTGTCAATCTTAAGAAATGCCGTTTCTGTTGTTCTACTATTAAATATTTGGGGCACCTAATCACGCCAACGGGGTTGCGAGTTGACCCAGAGAAGATCGCCGCCATCACGCAATTACCAACTCCAAAGAACATAAAACAGCTTATGTCGTTCTTATAAACTTGTTCCTGGTATAGACGTTTTATTGCTAACTTTTCGAAGGTGTCAGAGCCACTTACACGCCTGACGAAGAAATCCGTTCTTTGGGTTTGGACTGAAGGACAAGAAAAGACATTCTCAGATCTAAAGAATTACCTAACCATAGCACCCGTTCTTCGACAAGCTGATGAAACGCAACCTTATCTTATAAAGACGGATGCCAGCAGCTTTGCTCTAGGAGCAGTTTTGGTCCAGGGGGAGAAAGAGGATGAGCACCCGGTAGAATACGCTAGCAGGCTGTTAACTCCAGCTGAAAGGAATTATACCACTACTGAAAGACAAGCTCTGGCCGTAGTATGGGCACATAACAAGTTTAGAGGTTATATTGAAGGCTGTAGGCTGTAACCGTAATAACCGACCATCAGGCCCTGAAATGGCTGATGACTCTGAAGACTCCTACAGGACGACTTACACGTTGGGCTTTACAGCTGCAAGGTTATGATCTCACCATTAAGTACTCACCAGGCAAAACCAATGTAGTCACAGATGCATTGTCACGACCTCCATGTACGACATGCGATGAAGCACCAGGAAGAATTTATTGCACTATCTGCAGTACAGTGATAGATATGCCGACTCGCAGCGCTAGCGAGACGCCAGTAGAACAATTAAAAGACGAGGAATTAGCCAAAATTGTACAGGCACTTGAAAATTTAGAACGCACTGAAGACGCCATATGCTGGAGTAGCAAGGGATACATCATGAATAATGGGTTATTATATCGTTATGCCCCGGCAGGAGATAGCGAAGAATCACAATTAGTTGTCCCACAACACGAATGGTCTAATGTACTCACTGCTTACCATGACCATCCCCTTGCTGGACATTACGGTGCAGACAAAACGTACCAGAGGATTACAAGACGGTACTACTGGAAGGGTATGCGACGATATATCGAGGCTTACATACGAAATTGCCTCTCGTGCCAGCGGTATAAGCTCTCCAACCTGAAACCAGCTGGCCTACTGCAGACAACTTCCACAAATCAGCGATTTGAGATTATAGCGTTCGACCTATTTGGGCCGCTACCTACTTCAGACAATGGCATGAATTGGATTTTGATAGTAGATGATGTCGCCACTGGTTGGGTAGAATTATTTGCTTTGCACAGCGCTAATGCCGAAAGCTGCGCCAATATTTTAATCGATGAAATTTTCCTCTGCTATGGAGTGCCCAGGCGCCTCATCAGTGATAACGGTCCGCAGTTTGTTAGTGCATTTATGCAGCAAGTCACGCACTGTTTAGGCATCAAGCACAAGTTCACTCCCGTGTATCACCATGCTGCCAATCCTGTAGAAAGGAAGAACCGCGACCTTAAGACACAACTTGCCATATTTGTAGAAGAGGATCATCGAGCGTGGGATGGAAAACTAGCTTGTATCCGATTTGCTATGAACACAGCCAATAGTCTTGCTACCGGATATACCCCTAGTTACCTAACTTTCGGGCGTGAGCTGAGGACACCGCACGATAACTACAACGACTTACGCCAAATCATATCTACAGAAAACTTTATTTCTGAGGTTACTCCTAAATTTCTATCGTTGGCCGATACTTTAGCAAGAGCACAAGAGATTCAAGAGGGAAAAGAAGAACGCAGGAAGGAATATGCAGATCGTGGTCGTCGTGCAGATCCTGGTTACCAACCCGGAGATCGTGTTATGGTTACTTCTCACGTTCTTAGTAACGCTTCACAAGGGTTCAGCTCCAAATTTTCACCACATCGAGATGGACCCTACCTAATCCTCCTGAAACAGGGGGCTTCTTCTTATGTGATTGCAGATCCTAAGAAACCAGATGAGCCAGTTGGGGTCTATCATACGTCTGCTTTAGTTCCATATCGTACGGAAGATTGTGGCGCCACTTTGCCAGCGCCTGTGCGACCCTTGAGGAAAAGAGGCAGGCCCAAGAAAACTACGCCGGCTGCTGCAGCTACAGGCCGCCGAGGACGACCTAGAAAACCCCTGCCTGACCCTAAAGATTTACTGTCTCTTCGTCAGGACGCCATCAGTTCCAGAGGGGGAGACTGTAGCATAAATAATCATTTAACTGCACCTGTACGCGCGACGAGTGGTCTCGCGCGCCGTGCCCCTTCGCTGCTCACGGAACTCACCGAGTGTCACCGACAACGACCAAAGCCGGCCTATATAAACGCGCGCAATGTACATTGTGACAGAGTCTGTCTCGGGCTCACGTTGCTTCCGCATCGGAACAACTACTGCTCTAGACACACTAACAAGGTTAAGATACGCCCGGTGCTACGTTTTCGTAAGCCGTCTCGGACCGCCTTGTCACGAGTATATAATAAACTTGTAATTGTAGCTAAGTATTGTTTTTATTATCAACTGCTACAAAAGTATATTATTGGTGGTATTAAAAAGATATTTGAGTTTATAAGTATATATATATTATAATAATGACACCATTTTGTCGGTAAGAAAATTGTATTTGTTTATGGTTTATATAATTATAATAAGTAAATCATATATATTTTTATATAAATTTTAATAGTAATATTCATAAATACTATTTTTTTAATATTTTTATTGCTCTTTGATTAGTAACTTGCGTGTGAAAAATGAGACTTAGCCCGTAGTGATTGTAATTAATAATATCTTGCGACAACTTACACACGGACATCTAATCTCAAACTGGTTGCTATAGTATAGGCTCTGCCTGCCTGTACTATGGCAAACAGACTAATAAATGTACTTACATAATATGGAACATAATTAGAAACTCGAAAAAGCAACTGTTTTCAGTTTTACAGTACGTTTATTACTATTTTTTCGTGATATTTATATCCCCACCATAGATTTTTCTGTTTACAGTAATTAAGAATCAATAAAAACAAGTGCTATTTTTCTGTATACCTTTAACTTCTGTCCATTGTTTTTGTGAGTGGCCGAAATTCGCCGATGTCCTTTCATTTCTGGATCAAAACTAGCTCCGATCCAGGTGAAGATTGGATTAAAGACTTTTCAGGCAATTTTTGATAGTGGCGCTGAATGCTCACTTATACGAGAATCCATAGCAGCTCAATTACCAGGAAGAAGGCTTGAAACTACAAATTACTTGAAGGGTATTGGACAATTTCCTGTACTTTCAATAGCTACACTGGTTATGATTGTGGCCATTGATAAACATCAACATTGAACTAAATTTTTACATAGTAGTAGACCATGAGATGACAACAGATATCCTAGTAGGTATGAACTTAATAAATAACACCAAACTTACTATGATAATTAGTTCAGACGGAACAACGTTAACACATCAGCAGCACGTCAATCATGTTCAAAGCATAAACCCGATCATCGATAAATTGGACTGTGATCTCACGAATGAAGAAGATATAGCAACATTACGAACACTACTGAACATATATCAGCATCTGTTTATCAGGGGATACCCAACAACTCGGGTCAAGACAGGAAAGTTGGAAATTCGTTCAAAGAACCCAGATAAGTACGTAGAACGAAGACCGTACAGGCTCAGTCCAATCGAACGAGAAAAAGTACGAACCATAGTGAAAAAATTGATGGAGCATGGCATTATACGCGAAAGTAAGTTCCCGTACTCCAGCGCTTAATAGCGTAATATTACATATATAAATAATTTCTTGTAAAAAAGAAGAATGGTGATGACCGTATGTGCGTGGATTTTAGAGAACTCAACTCTAACACTCTACGTGACCATTATGCACTACCACTAATTTCAGATCAAATTGACCAACTGGCTAAAGGAAAATTCGTCACAACTTTCGATATGGCAGCAGGGTTTCACCAAATACCTATCGCAGACTCATCAATTGAAAAGATGGCTTTTCTCATACCGTTTGGATTAAGTAATGCATGTTCAGTATATCAACGGTGTATTAACAGAGCTCTGAATTCGTTATTGGGTAATGCAGCTCAAGTCTATGTCGATGACGTATTAAACAAATGTGGAGATGTTGCTAAAGGGTTATCAAACATTGAACGCATTCTCATAGCTCTACAGAATGCTGGTTTCTCTATAAATGCTGATAAGTGCAGTTTTTTTAAGCGATCAATTGAGTATTCGGGTAACGTGGTACTGGTATCAAATGCACAAGTCCGGCCAAGCCCACGCAAAATAGATGCTCTGGTAAAAGCACCAATACCAACAACACCAAAACAAGTAAGGCAATTCTGTGGATTGGCGGGCTACTTTAGAAAGTTTATTTTCAAGAAAACTAATACCACTATACGAGCTTACCAAACCAGGAGCTAAATGGGAGTGGAATGAACGCCATGAAACTGCAAGAGAGGAGATCATTCAGTGTTTAACATCGACTCCAGCGCTCCAAAGCCAAGCCAAACCAAGCCAGCGCCAAGAAGAGGCTCCAATTCAATTATACACAGACGCCAGTAGTTTGGGTTTCAGAGCAGTACTGGTACAAGTGATTGCGGGACGACAGCACGCCGGTGCCTTCATGAGTGTGGGAACCACTGAAACCCAGAGTCGCTATCACTCCTATGAATTAGAAACTTTGGCAGTGGTTCCAGCGATAAAGCACTTCAGGCAATACTTTTATGGGCGAAAGTTTACAATCATCATAGACTGTAATGCACTAAAGGCGTCCAAGCACAAGAAAGATCTGCTCCCTAGAATCCATCGCTGGTGGGCATTTTTGCAAAATTATAATTTTGATGTTAATTACCGCAAGGGCCAACTACTTCAACACGTTGACTACTTCAGTAGGAACCCAGTAGCGCTTACAGTAAACATAATGACCAGAGATCTCAACTAGCTAAAAATTTAACAACGACGCGACGAAGCACTGAGAGCTATTATGGATGTTATGACCAATAACATTCCCAGCAATGACTACGTACTAGAAAACAATGTCCTCATACGAATAGTTCAGGATCCAACCTTTGAAAACATTGCAGTGGTTCCTAGATCTTTTCAGTGGAGTTTGATAAACTCATTCCATACTTTATTGAAACACATTGGTTGGGAGAAGACGTTGCAGAAAATTAAGGACAGCTACTGATTTAATAACATAAACATAAATATTCGAAAATTTGTTGATAACTGTGTGGTCTGCAGAACATCGGAGGGAGTATCTAGTGCAATACAAGTTCAAATGCACCCGATCCAGAAACCAACTACTGCATTTCAAGTTATACACATGGATATAACTGGCAAATTAGGAACATCCGATGACCAACAGTATGTAATTGTTACCATATCGATTCGACGGAGTTAGTTGGTAAAATCGGATTACGAGTGCCCTCGGCGTTTCTACGCAGATCGCACCTTATACACACTCCCATGGTGAGTACAAACTACAGACAAAACTCTTACCCGATTAGGGCGAGCCGTACATACAACTCGACATGCCAGAATTTGAAAAGTATTGGCCATAATTTTAAGAAAAAAAATAATTGGATGTTATTCATATGTTTTTCTTCGATTGTCTTCTTAACTTGTTTCGGTTATTTTAGGAAAAAAGTTTTACTTTTTCAATTTTAATTGATTCATTTATCATCTCGTGTTAATCATGCCACCAGTACGAAGGCACATGGATACAATTTCAGCAACCAGAGCCATAACTATGATTCAAGAAGGACGTTCTCAGCGTTATGTGGGTTTGCAGTTGGGTTTTTCTCGAAGAGCTGTCCAAAATGTATGGAAACGCTTTCAAGAGACCGGCAGTGTTGCCAGGAGACCCGGTTCAGGTAGAGTTCGTGTAACAACGGCGCACGAGGATCGGCGCGTCCAACTAAGTGCTCGTCGTGATCGTACAGTAACGGCCCGTAAGTTACAATACCACCTACGGCTGACAACGGGTACCCGTGTCAGTGATCAAACTATACGTAATCGATTGCACGAAGATCAGCAAATGTCGAGACGACGAGTTGCTCGAATTCCTCTGACCAGGGTTCAACGTGCAAACCGTTTAAGATTCTCCCGTCAGTATTTGAACTGAGGAATTAATCAGTGGAGCAAGGTGCTTTTTACAGACGAGAGCAAAGTAAAATTTTTTAATGATGATCGGCGTGTTAGGGTTTGGAGACAACGCGGCGAGCGGTTTTCGGAGTCCTGCATCCACGAAGTTGACCGTTTCAGTGGTCCCAACGTAATGGTTTGGGGTGGGATTAGTTTACACGGTAAAACCGAGCTCACCATTTTAAATGCGGGTACCGTAACTGCAGAACGTTACATCGAGGACGTCATCAGGCCTCAAGTGATCCCATTTGCACAGCGAGTGGGGCTGGATTCATCCTGATGCAAAACAATGCCCGTGCACACACAGCTCGGTCGACCCAAACTGTCCTAGAAGGGTCTCATATTGAGGTATTACCATGGCCAGCTAACAGTCCGGATTTAAATCCAATCAAGCAATTGTGGGACCAATTGAAACGAAGGGTTAGAAAGAATGAGCAAGGGGTCTACAACCAACAGCAGCTGATTGACGCTTTAAAACGTGCCTGGGAGAAGATTCCAGATGAAAACGTGAGGAATTTGATCCAGAGTATGCATACGAGGCTTCAGGATTGTATTGCTAAGAGAGGAGGACAAACTCGTTACTAAAAAGAAGAAACAAAAGTGACAAGAACAGTATTTTGTCTTTTTCCGGTGATTTCTTTTGTTCATATTTTTCATTCAATATGGCCAATTTCATTATGAACTTAAAAAAACCAATTCATGATCATTATTTTAAACAATTGTTAGCCTATATTATAACCAATAACATTATTTTGTAGTTACATAAGTTAAACAATTTAATGTCTATTGTTTTCATGGTACAGCAAAAAATCTTAGTGGCCCTTATTTTGTTTTGAGTAGATAGTATATATATACTGTTGTGTTTCGCTCGGTGAGTAAGTGCCGGAGGCCCAATCACCCTCTTCCCCCTTCTCCTTCCCACTTCCTTTCCTAAAGGGTCGGCAACGCGCAAGTGATGCCTCTGGTGTTGCAGGCGTCCATAGGCTACAGTGACCACACACCATCAGGTGGGCCGTATACTTGATTGCCACGTGTCGTATAAAAAAAACTCAGCGCAGTGGCAGTGGCGATACAAAGACTCAAATCACTACGCCATTCGTGCAATCAATATGAATGCAAACATATGCTGCCAGAGATTACTACACTGGCTGGGATTAAGGCTTCACATATCTTAGAGAACAAAGAGATATTTCAGACATGCAGGCATCGTCTTCAGTTACTTTACCGATAAATTGAGCGATAATAAATTAATAATTAAATAGATACCTACCCACAATAATCCGAAGTCATAGTTGCGAGGCGCTGAATCAAACTAGAGATCTCTGCGTGGTATTCCAACGGCCTGTATATATATATGTCGATGATATATACACAAACGACAGTAACCAACGGGGAAAGTAGGGAATCAGTCGTCGATTGAACAAACATCCATTACTAACCGTATCTATGGAATACACCACAGATAGATAACATAATAAGTACCTACATTATTTTTTATGTGAATGCTATATGTAATAGATGCTACTGCACCTTAGCCATTCTATAAGATTAAAATGATGAGATACTTGAAATTTTATTATAGTAGGTATTGTAGGCAATGTTGTTGCAATGCTTTGGACTAATCAATTGAATATAAAACATCAAGTTTATATACCATGTACTTAACAATTTAGCATACTTATTTGAATTACAAAAATTATAATGCAGGCAGTTCATATAATAATATTGTTGTTTATCAATTGATTTATAGAATATGAGGCTATTGCCTTTTTGAAAACTGACTATGTGCATTATGTATTTCGGTGTTACATTATAATAGATTTAGGCACTATATTTTTCAACCACATGTTTTATCACTTGAAACCACAATGTAGATACTTTGTGACATTGGGCATTTTATGGACAAACCATATAAAATAAAATAATTAAAATTTTAAGATTCAGTTAGATGATTTCATTACAATTCAAATTTTATTATCTGTATAGGTCTACTAATATTTAATTTTAATACAATACATAATTATAGATTTTGAATTAGGATTTAAATTCTTCAATCATTAGGGATCACAGTAAAAAACATCTTACTACTTAACTCCTCTTATATATATATTTATATAATAGTTCCTAGCTACAGATTGAAATTTACTAAGTTCGTTGGAAATAAAAATGCTTTGTGTAATACAGAGGCAAACATTCATGAAATGAATTTAACATAAATCATTTTATCAGTGGTTTTATTATAACTGTAAAAACCTTATACATAATGTACTTTCCATGCGTTAAACAAAATATTAAATGAGGTCTCATTCAAGATCAGGTAAATTTTCATCATCCGAGTCTGTTTCTAAGTCATCGAATGAGGGTTTCTCAGCCTTATCTCCGGCGCCGCCGCCGCCACCCATCGATCGGAGTAGTTCTTCAAGGTCATAAGCATTGTCACCACCATTCTCTTCCTCATCATCTTCATCTTTCCACTTATTAAAATCTACCTTGAGGTAGTGTGGTTTCTTTTTATCTTTTGTTAGTGATGGCCAATAAGGAGCGTCCTTCTTCTCTTTGCGGAGTACCATTTCTATGCATCTGCCTTTATTTATGTAGCCGCTAGATTCAGGAATCACAGCGTCATATAATGGTATAGTTACTTCATGTACTTTATTGTCTGATGCACTCACTCCTTTAAAATAAACGGAGTCTTTTTCTATTTTGATAGATGGATCTTTGGATTCGATGCTAAACGTGAGGAAGACGTCTAGTTTGCGTTGAGCCCATAAAACGGCAGGAGGGACCGGAGTGTCGTTAGCCATGTTCTTCGTAATAATGTCAAAGACGCGCAAATATATCGTATGGATAACTCGACGATAAATACGTACTTCTAGCTAGATTCACAATTCGACTTACGAAAATTGATAGTCTTTCTTTCTATGCCGCCGCCTCGCCGCACCGATTCATTTATGGAAAACGGGTGCACACTTGCACAGATTGAACAGAAGAATATAGGTAGGGCCTCTTTGCGGTATGTCATTATTTTTAAAACAAATAATCGACTAAATTGATTATCGCGTGTTGGTATGGAATTTGCAGGTGACTTTAGCCCAACTAAACATTTTAATAACATTTTTAAGCCTTTTCACCCAATTTACTGTGTAATACTATAAATTATTATTACACTATAAATATCATTTTTAATGATATTATATATTAGATTTGAAACTTTTACTGTATGACCTTCCTTTTACGCATGTTTCTCAGTTATTGTTTGAAATTAGCTAAACTTTGTAGGTTGGTTTTGTTACTGATCTAATTTTATTAATTGCAATATGTAATGAATGAGTTATATTTTAGTTCAGTCCCTCATAAATTTGGTCAGACTAGTACACCTCGAAAACTCCAATACGTAGGTATAGATAGCCAACTCAACTATTAGGCTATTAATAGTGTAACCAAATAATGTAAATGCTAACGCAATAGGTATTTATAATATTACTTTATCTATAAAGCATTTAGCAAGTTAAGGTGAATGTACAGAAATTAATCGCTGTTTATACACGAAGAGTACGGGTGTAATAGACTCACATTTTGACAGATAGGTATATTTTAGCTTCCTTGTAGGTAATAGGCAACCTGTCGCTTACCGAGCATATCTAGGGGCATGGTAATTGCCAAGACGAGCCAAGCAAATTGCTTTTTAACACGCTTTTATTAGCTCGCTTGGTATGTAATATGTATCTATTTAACGGAATCTTTGAACGTGATTTTCACCCCTTTCAAACCGACGGATTGATTAGAAACTTTGCACTCTTATCGAGGACAGATGACAATACAATAACTTAGAAAAAATAAAAGTATAAGTTTCAAAAATAAAAATAAATAATGGTTAAAAACTAAAAAACACGCACCATTAAAAAAACCAAACTAAAAAACGTAGAAAATAATTTATTTTTGATTTAAAAAGCATGGGGTGCTTTCTAAGATATTTTGACAACCCCCACCCCACGCTTTTTCACATGAAAATTATTTTCTACCTTGGTTTTTTTAAAAAAGCATGTTTTTTAGTTTTTTTAATCTATTATTTATGTCTCAGAAAGTCGACGATGACTCTACCTTTAGTATAAGTCTCAAACTACAGAACATACATTTTACCAAGGCATCAAACAGCTTGCAAACTCACAAAAAATTACAATATTGATATTTATAGTGTTCAATGCCTGACATTGACATCAGTTAAGGCTTTTTATAAGTAAGCACACCGAAGTCAAACGGCTTCATGCATAGAAATATAAAAAAGAGTTTGTTTATTATATCTATGGCTTCATGTAATGGCCAGAATTAGATTCACCAACCTAAAATATCGGTAGGTTTAATCCTACCCAACTCACACCCCGTGTGTGTGAGCCAGCAGCCAGTAGTAGTACAGAAAGTACACTGTGAGTACAGCGCTCAGCGCTATAAAGTGACTACGACAGACCATTACTGTCGGGTGTGTACCAGGACTGGTGTCCTAATAATTCTATAATTATCTACACTTATTTTTTGTGACACCGGTCCTGGTACACAGTACGCAGTGCCGGGCTGTGGCCCGTATGACGTGATTATAATAAGGGAAGTTAATGGGTCATAAAAATAATAACACAGATCGATGTTGATATAACTAACACGTAATATAATATTTAAGTTTCCATTCTTAAAGTGATTGACAATTTGATAATTAGTATGAATGCATGGACCGGCACCAGATTTCAATGAACTCTAATACCTTAGTATAGGAATAAAATCACAGCTTCACTAATTATTATTTATGTGGGTTTGATAGACAAACCTTATCATATACTACATTAATCGATCTGATAATTGGCATTAACTAACGAGCTTTTTTGATAATAAAATGATTTTTATGTTTTATTTTGTTAAGTAACTTATCTGAATCGTAATTGTTTAAAATAATGAAAACATTTTAATGTAGCAACAAAACTCCTAGTTAGCTAAATATTTCTTCTTTTAGTCAAGGCTCATACTCTCATATGTAACAGTACATACTTATTACTTACTTCTACCTGGCAGTTATCCATGGACATTTTAGATTAACCATCCATTATAAGTAGATATAATAATATTAAAATTAATTATTCAGTTCTATACATATTAATTCAAGTTCTACTTAGGTTATAATAGTTACAATAAGAAGCAGTAAATTCGCAATTTATGGAAGGTGCGGCATCTTCGCAGGAATCTAATAAGTCATTTACTATAAACCTACAACAAATAATTAATAGGTATATCGAGACTAGAATATTTAATTATACTTCCTCTAAGAATGTTTATTTATGTCATGACCTTACTTATGTAGAAGAAAATTCGCGAAAATAAATATTAGTGTAAATACAATAAAGCGTCGGTATAGTGAATGAACCACCATGGAAATAACAACGTTTTTCAAAAACATCTATGAACATCTAATGTTTTGATTAACATCATAACGAAAACATCACCATCACAGCAAACATGTTTCTCAAATACAAAGACACAACTAGGTAAAATAAATTATTTTTACAATACGTAAATTAAGTAGGTACCTTCTGCAGTTCAAGGTTTCATATAAATTAAAGACGTTGATTACAATATCATGGTGTACCCACATAGGTAGGTATGTCTTGCAGAAGTAACCACAATAAGGAAATATTTTATACAACTTCAGGTTGAAAGACGACAAACTCTTTAACGAGCGTGTCGGACGATTGCCAGCAGCTTTGTGAGCAAGTGAATATAAGGACAGAGAGGAAATGCAGATGAGATAGAGAAGCATTGGTGGGCAGTAAGCGCAGAGTTTCAGCAAACTCCGGTACTAGTTGCAACTCGCAGGCCAGCCTGGAACCACAGCGTGTGCAGATCGTGGGAGCGCTCGGCGACTCTGGTGTACTAGCAGTACTTGGCAATGGAGCGCCGAGAATAGGAAGTACTTCTCGCGAATACCTGTATATAAAAACTTTAGGTTAAGACATCGTATTCTATTCATATATGACAGGCGTATAATAGTCATTAAAAAATATCTTACATGCTGATCTTAAGTTTTAGGTTTGATAAACCTCAAAACGAATTATATTATCATCATTGGCCACAACATCTGTTGCAGATGTTTGTTGCAGCGCTTGTGGGTTCACAGGTTGCCACATCGCCGTTGATGGCTATGTAGCTCTATTGCAGCACGGCATTTCTTGCCGCAGCGAACACATATAAAGCGTGAGTCTGTAGGAGATGGTAAAATGGACCGGGATATTTTCTGCTTTAGGTCAACTAGCCAGTCTTCGTCATTTTTTGACATTCCAACGTTTATACCATGTCGCCATTCAGGCCTAGTCAGTGCGCGTTTTTCCCAACCATCAGTGCGTATTCCAAAGCTGTTCATGTCACGCTTACAGGTATCCTTAAATCTTAATATTGGGCGCCCAACAGGTATCTTTGCGTCCGCTATTTGGCTTAGCATGACTTGGCGCGGTAGTCTTTCAGGGTCCATGCGATAAACGTGACCAAGCCAACGTAGTCTTCTTTGCTTTAACATAGCTGTTATGGTGAAACAGCGTGTTTTTTTGAGGACTAACTCGTTGCTAATTTTATCCCTCCATGTGATACCGAGTATAGTCCTCAGACATCTCATGTGGAAAGCATTAAGCTTGCGCTCTTGTTTTGCATATGTAGTCCACGTTTCCGAAGTGTACAACAGTATACTTAGGACGCAGCTCTGGTACACGAGGACTTTAGCACAAGTAGTGAGCTTGAGGTTCTTCCAAACACGCGCGAAGAGCTTGCCAAATGTAGTAGAACCTTTGCCAATCCGAGCATCTATTTCCTTATCAGAAGTTAGTGAGGATGTGGTGGTGGAGCCAAGGTAGCAAAAGTGATTTACGACTTCGAGAACAGACCCGTCGAGTGTGATTTTAGGTGGCTGATCCACACTCTGTACCATAACGATAGTCTTTCCGGCATTAACGCTCATAGAAAACAGATGGCACGCACGATTAAATCTCGTCATCAACTCCTGGAGTTCACTTTCTGAATATTGCAACTAGTGCAGCATCATCTGCATATATGTAGAAGTTCTCGGGCAATTAAGTCCTGCCGCTTACTTTTTGATTTAAGAAGATTAATTTTGTGTTATTTCCTTTTTCACTAGATGCAACATATCTTCTACGCTATCCATTTTTCGAAACTTTCGTTGCTGAGTTTTTCCTTAATCAGTTTTCTAGGTCTTTATATCTGCGATATTCAGTGTAACCTTTTGAGGCGATTTTTTGCTGGAATGAATTTTCTTTGGAATATGGCGAGTCTTACTCATAACTAGTGAATGATCAGTGTTGCAGTCTGCACTATGATAGGTACGGCAGTTGAGTATGTCACGTAAATCTTTTTTCCTTGTGATAATAAAATCAATCTGATGCCACTGGCCTGAGCGTGGATGCTTCCACGACACTTTGTGGATAGGTCTGTTCTTAAAATAGGTGTTTCTAACACAAAGGGAGTGAGATGCGCAGAGCTCAAGTAAGCGTTGGCCGTTATCATTATTTTTGCCGACTCCATGGTGTCCAATGCATTCCGGCCAATTTTCAGATTGATTTCCTACTCTCGCATTAAAATCCCCGAGTAACAAAAGTTTATCAGATGGCTGGAACTTTTTCTAGACATTCCCGTAAATCTTCATAGAATTTATCTTTGACATCAGCAGTGGCTTTGAGAGTTGGTGCATAACTGAGATTAAGGTGATATGACATGGAAGTTGAAACTGACATTAATCTTAGGACCATTATTCGCTTGGACACGTGATTCCATACAGCCAGGTATGCGGTTGTGAACAGTAAATCCAACGCCGTGTTCCCCTCTTTCGTCTTCATCCTTACTTTTCCAGAAGAAAAAAAAAGTATAATAATTATCTTCGCGATGACTGCCTTCGTCCGAGAGACGAGTTTCCTGCAGCTACATCAACACAGAGTCGGTGGAGTTCTCTATCTATGATGGTAGTTTTCCTGATTTGTGATGGGTTTTCGGTAGTTGATGTTGACGAAACAATGATTCCAGAGAGCATGGTTCTCACCTTCCAGGTTGCAAATCTAGTTACATTGGTGAATTAGGTTTTACAATTATTTTTATTATAACTTTTTGTTTTGGCAGGTGCAACAAATATCTCATCCCGTTTCAGACATCGCGACATGCCTGCTGCTCCACACACCTATAGAAGCACGAGTGAGAGGCGGACCAGTACCTTATTGCCCAGAGGCTGCCCAGCTGAGGCAGGCGGTAACTGATCAGTTAGCCACGATGGATCCTACCGTCAGGCGTCACCCCTGGCGCCTGCGCACACGCCCATTAGCGCAAAGCTTATAACCGATGACTACGACTCCCCGTGTTGTTATCCGCACCTTTTCAGGCACGGGTGGAGTGACCTCTCTACAGGTGCTGCATGCCTGGGACACAAATTATAGAACACGGACTTGCCCAGCATCCATGTTCTCCTCTTGAGCTCCTCGACTATACCCTTAGGAATGACAAGTCATTACGTGTGGAGCAGATTCGGTTGCAGGAGATGCCTACGGTTCTCCAGATCCGTTGCCTCATCCGCCGACTTACACCGTACCGAATCCCATTTTCTCCGCTGTAGTCGCCGTTAAGGTCTTTACCCATAACCCTGAGCAGAGGTCCATGTTATATCACATGAAACTGGGTCCCCGACCGAACTCAGCCACCCACTCAATCCGACCTACTGTGTGAGGGATGCCCACCCCCGCGACTAGGACGCGTCGGTTAGGAATTACCCTAGTGGAGATGATGGAAGATGGTTCTATCTCCCTGGAGCCGGGTTAACGACTCGTATACCGAGACCGATGGCTGGATGAATTATAATATATATTATATCTTATTATATTACCTAAGAATTTGGCCAGGGTTTTTCCTTAAGCGAGAAAGAAAAGCATGGAATAATCTGTCTCCATGCAAGGGAACTGCTTCTTCATAAGGTTCATCGTCAGATCCGCCAACGCCGCCTCCAACTCGGTCACCGCCGCAAGCTTCTATTTCTGTAATTTAAATATAATATGTCTATGAACAGTCTTTTAATGCACCTATTATTTATACACTTTCTTCTGTGAAAGTCTGATGTCTATTTTATCTGGAATTGCTCCCGATAGACGCCAATGGGTTCGTCCCCAAATACTTAGGACCTAAACTAAATAACATTATATAGCTGAATGAGGATGTAATACACTTTTGTCTAGCCCTTCAGGTATATAAAGGTGAGATTATTTATGAATGTATAACATAATTTATTTGCAATGATTCATATTCTTCAGCAACTTCAAAAATGGTTCTCAAATCGACACAGAAGAGTAATCTCTGGCATTCCTTAACATGTTTGGATGAATCTGTTGTTATTTAAAAGGCTTATCCAAAGGTTGAAGAACTTCTCAACAGTTGAAAGCAAATTAATGATAACAGATATTTAGTGTGTCAAGTAATTGAATTAACTGCAAAGTAGCTTTTAATGCGATTGCGACCATAATAAAGACTAAACCGATTTTATTTTTAATTTTATATATTAATTTTGTTTCTTGTTTAAAATTAATGCTTAAGTATAAGTCATTTGCTTTAAATAATATATATAAATAACCAGCATCAAGTTTTGAGCACATACATAAGATTGACTTACCATATTCTCTCTTATATTTATTGAGCAACTCAGTAGCTCTATCATCGCTTCCCGAGGACTTCTGCCATTCTTCTTCAACATAAATAAATTTCGCCACAAATTGTAATAGTCCACACATCAATCGACTTCTCAAATCATGTGGCAGTTCTGCAGTCTAAAATTAAAGGTTTGATATTAATGAGAACATGTTAATATTTTTCCTTTCTTTAAAAGAGAACACCCATGCTATTACTAATTCCTGTATTACTGGCGAAATTTACATGCATTACAACTACAGCCTCAACGAACACCCAGACTCACCAGTTGTGGATTACACATAATATGTATTTCCCATTTGGGGATTGAACCCAGAACACTTGGGGCAGTGGCGAAGCTACAAAAAAGCACTATGCCATCCGTGCAGGCATTCTTTCGCAGAGCAGTGCACAGCAAATCTTCTTTAGTGTCTGCAATGGCAAGTTAAATCTGTGGTGCTGCCAGCATTCATAAATAAAAGATAGTCATACTTGATGCAGTAATGCTTCAACATCATTGGTAGGTGCAGTGGGTGTGTCTACTGAGACCAGTCCAGGCTCGTCCCCACCTTCCAACTCAGCTGCAGCTACAGGGCCACCAATGGCCCCTACTGCCCCTACAATTTAATGTATAATTATCATTATGGTATAATTTTAAAGTTTATTTGTTTTATTAGCAGTTAACACGCATTAATTTTGAAGTTTACTTAATTTATCCTGTCGATTCATGGTTGACATAATTAAAAACCTATTGTGTCTGGCCACCAGTGGTCTGCTGCGCCTCAATAGGTTAAATGTGGTTTTTCTGAAGTAAGAAACTGATCACTTAATAATTCAGTGGTTGAAACAAGTGTTAGCATAGATATTGTCAGTAAGCTATTGTAATTTATTTCATGGCTTGGTGTTGTTAGGACTCTGTCCAAAATTCTTAGAAACAATATGGACATTTTGTTCATTTGTTATATTTTCATGGCTAAACCAATGAGCACATTATTTTTCTATAGTTTAGTATAACTCCACTCTTACTCCAACTAATAATTTCGAAAAACTTATACTGTAGGAATAGATGTAAAATTATTTACTATTTTATTTACTACTGTAAATTAACCACAATTATGTTAATTGTATGTTACAACATATTATGAAAAATACCTTGTATCGGAGACATGTTAGCATTATGAGCATCAAACACTTGAAGGTTCCCAAGCGCTTGTTCTACAGTTTCTAATTCAAATGAAATACTTTCCTCATCTTCATCAGAATTCCTGTGGGTTAGAAAGTGATAGTTGATTAATTGTCGAGTTATTAATTATTATTATTATAATTACATAATTTAAATATATTGGCAATAAAATTGGAACTAAACAAAAAAGTCACAACAAATAAAACAATGTATTTAAAAACCACAACAAATAAAACAATGTATTTAAAAGTCACAACAAATAAAACAATGTATTTAAAAATTTATAAAATAAATGCCATGTGCAGCTTATGTTTTATAGGAATTGAGGGTGCAAGGAGGGATGTGTGTGTAGTATGATTGGAAGTTATTTTATTGAAAACAATTAATTAATTTCTTCATTGTTATTTTCTCATTTCAGATCAGATAAGGTCTGAACACTCTGAATATCTGTCCGAAATTCAGTACATCATCAGAAAGATATAATATATAAGTTACTAATAATTACCTTTGGACAGCATTGTTTGGGCTAGGAGCATTATCAACATTCATAAAATTTCCATTGGCTGTGTCATTATCATTTTCATCCCATTCATCTGCCCCATTGCACCATAATAGCTTAGCTTCATCAGGAATAGCAACAATGGCACTTGATTCATTTGTAGAATTTTCTTGGCACTGACTTCGAACACACAACCAACTGAAAACAAATAACCATGTTGCTTAGATTTTTATAATTTATACAAGTAACAAACAAAGAAAACATACTAGAGTTGTGATTCTTTTTGTAAGGTTTAGTTACAAAACCGAATTATATTACCTTTCTGATTGGATCCAACAGTTAGGATTAATGCAAGCAAAAACGTATAAAGTGCGATGATACACGGAATTCTCAAGAGGCGCATAACATTGTATAATAAGAAGTCTGTGTAATCCACACAAAGGGCACTTGGGAGAAAATTGTAGATTCTCAATAGGCGGCCAATCCTGCAAAATAATTTGAATTATTAAATAATGCATGTGGTCGATAGCATTACCTTTACTATAACACAACAAAATAATATTAACTTACGGGCAATCCTCCAATTTTATTAACGGTGTAGTTTAACAAAGTTTGATTTTTATCACCGATTGTTTCATCTTCATACCCTAAATATATTTTACCCGGTTGTTTTGCCATTATATTATTTTATTCACAATTCATACATGAAGATCAATGAAATACGAACCCATCGGTATCTGAGCGAAATGTCAAATCTAAGTTTTTCATAACAGTTCAAGAATTGAAGATTTCAATGAATTTATTCCGGGCAAAAGCATACTATGATACAGCCTTCATATCGATTTACGAAAGTGAGATAAATAATAAATAATTTAGTTTTATTTTAAGCTTTATATAATTTTTACCTAATATTATACAAAGTAATATGAAATAATAATTTATTTATCGAAAAGTATAAGTACAGAACTTTTGATAAGACACCGGCTTTGTTGTTGACATAGACTAATAAGAGCATATTACTTAGCTATATTATGTCTGTTATACTAATCGAATCTTTGCGAAAATGCCTGGAAATGACCGAAAAATGAAGAAATTTGAGATAGTTTCTTGTTTCGGACGATTGGAAAGTTAACCCCTTACCGCATAGATACCCATATGGGCGGTGCAGTAATCATTAATGCGGGTGAAACCGCGGGCACAGCTAGTTTATAATATTAGTAAGCGTGCGACCACAGACAAAGAGTATTAACCATAGATTATGAGCATTTCTACTTTTTTTTTGCCAAAACCCACTTTTTGCATGTCCCACAAAGTAGACAGCTAATATTCTTTTTGTACTTTATAATTTCGTGATAATGTTTTTATTAAAATCAAATATACAATTTTATTTCCACAAAAAATAATCGTGTATAAATTGCTTTTACATTAAAAAAATGCTTAAATATAAATCATCTTAAATACCAATGTGTGGAAATTTGCATGTCCCATTCTAAAATTTGTAACTTCAAACTCAATTATTTCATATTTATTTAAGGTAACTATACCAAGATTTTGCACTCAATTTATTTTGAATTGTAAGAGATTACGCAGCATGACTTAAATATTAAAACAAATGATTTATATTTTAAATAAAACAAGTTTAAACTTGTCCCAAGAAAAGTTCCCCAAACGAATTTCCCCTTTTATTACCAATTTTAATCGTGTTATAGTGCAATGCTACCAATTTAGTATCGTTATTTCTATATGGCAACTCTTTACCTGTCATTTCGTGTCGCCATATTAAACGAATGAACAGTCATTTTCAGGCGGTCTAACGTGTGTAGGGATGTTCCGATAGCTACTTATATAAGTAGTACTCAAATCATTTTTCGATACTACTCGTATGAGTACCCCTTAAGTATCGATACTTACTCATATCGATAATAATTTTCAGATTTTTTGTAGGACTGATATAATAGAAAATATGTGGCGACTGGTTGATATTATATCAGGGGTCTAATAACAAAGGCGGCAAAGTCCCCTAATCTTCAACTGGACTTTACTGCCTTTGTTATTAGACCCCTGATATATCGCTCACCTAGTAATATATTGGCACATCTACGTTTTTCACATTTTACAGAAACGACGATTTAAGATTTTATAAATGTTTGAAATCAATTTATGGGTTCATTTTACGTTTTTTTACAGTTTTTATGGATTTGGTTACTAGTATAGGCTATAATACATATTCAGGGATGAAAATTTCTACTTTAGGTTTTCAGGATATACCTCATAAAGATCAACGAAGTGGAAGAGTCATGCATTTGTGCCGTTGTCACTTTGAACAACTTCCAAAAATGTCATTTATGCACCTGGAAGCCTGCAAAATCCTGTGTGAAAGTCAAGAAATAAAAGAACTGGTTGATGGAAAATAAACGTTTTATTTGGATAGAATCATACAAAAACATTTGTTCTTAAATTTCAACATTATAATTGTCATAAATGAGTATGTAGGTAGATACATAGAAAATAATCAACATCAAAATTATTATAAAAAAATGAAATAAATATGTAAATAACCTTTATCAAAATAAAGAAAATAAAACTTCTTAAAAACACAAGTACTTAATAACTTGACACTTTAAGTAAAATCTAGATTCAGATCAAGTTTTATAAAGAGTATTATATCTATCCACTACAGAAAAAACAATTGAAAATAGCGGAAAATCTTTTCTTTTTTAAAATGTCATAATTTTAATGGTATCAAAATCAGCCAGATACGAATAGTACAGCCAAAGAGATTTTACTACAACAGTTGTAGTAAAATCTCTTGAGCTGTATTATTTAAAAATCGGCCTATCGGTGTTTCTGCTTCAAAAATGCTTTATTATAAGGTGATTCGTATTTATTGTTTTATATATAAAATATGTATTTTTTACAAGGATGACATTCATCATTAATCGTTTAATTATTTTGTCCAAAAATCTAGAAAAGATACGTACCACTTTCATTTTTTAAATTAAGATAGGGTTCAGAAAAAGGTGGTGGAACTAAACCATGTTTTCCTAGTTGTACCAATCGCTGCATTCGGTTCGCCATTATTTCAATAAGTATTGTTTTTCTAAAATACCAACTGAAATTATTGTAACTTATCATTTTGGTATACACAGTAGTTAGAAGGCAAGTCGGACCACCCTAAACAAGTAGACTCTAACCTATTTTGAACATTTATATGTATTATAAATTATTTGAATCCAGTTTTAGAGTGCGCCGACCTTCCTTTTAACCCAAATAATTATATTAGCACCAATTGGACTTATGACATAAATACCAGTAAGCTTCATTTTTGTAAACGGCACATCAGTCATATACGTGGCAATAAGTGCCCGATAATTATAATTGTAACGTCACATCTGTCAAATATGTCGTCACATTTGTCAAATGTGCCATTTTTTTACTTATTAACTTAATTTACAAACTGTCACAATTGTCACTTACGTCAACGCAGTTCTGGAAGCGGCTGCATCCAGCGGAGAGGCCCGCATTTACTCTTTGGGCCCGCACAACTGACCAATGAGCCGTTATTTTACGCGGGTGCGAGAGGAAACTACAATAATGGTATAATGACACTAACGACCTCTCTCGATGAATACGGAAACTACCGCTGTGCCGTTTTACCTCTTTGTAGATTATACACTTTTAAACCCGTATGTCGTATAAACTCAATTTCGCATTTTTTGCAGATGTGCCAATATATTACTAGGTGAGCGATATATTTTCTAACATACACATAATAACAACCACACATATAATAAAAAAGATAGATTTGGTGGCGCCATGGTAACATTTGAAATCAAACACAAGCAGCAATGACATAAAATTAAATTACTCGATAACAATTAACAAAAAAGTGTTGCTGAAATGCTATTAATAATAACAATATGGCGACGGTGAATCTCTCGAGTTGAGCGAGAGAGAGAGGAAAGAGGTCTCTCACTCATTATGATGTGTTCAAAAATAAAATTGTAAAGTAACATTCGTTCAGTCGAATTCGTTCGATACCAAGTACTTCTGTTTGGATACCGAGTAAGTATCGCAAGATTGGTTCGATGCTAAAAGTAGTTGGTATCTAATCAAAAGTATCGAGTACTTACTCGTATTTACTAGTATCGGAACGACCCTAAGCGTGTGGTGTAGACAATCTATGGTGTAGACGGTTTTAGTTTTTCATACGCATTTTGTTACCAGTGTTTCTCGGTAAGTTGACAATATTTTATACTTTTTTAGTCAAATTAAGTAAGTAAAATATTTAATCTCAAATTTGTTGCATAAAAGTAAACGTTACATCAACATTATCCATTAAATTATCAGTGTTGAAAAAACTAAACACTAGATTCGTTACCTTTTCTTTTGTTACTTTGATGTGGTAACGTATAAGTGGAAAATGTAAGTAACAAAAAGGGAATTATAAGGCTCTGTTTATATTTGACAGTACAAGAAAACGCCACTTACTTCGGTAGAAAAAATGAAACGTTATTGAAAAAGATTAAAGCAAAAACCTGCAAAATTTAAAGAAATTAGAAAGAAAAATTTAGAAGGAATAAAATCTAAATATAAATATAAAAAAATATCAGAAATAACGGAAACAGAAAAGCAAATACAACGACAAAAGTGGAGAGAGAAAAAATAATAAAAAAAACGAAATAGCAAGTAGCGCGAGTTCAAACAAATCTCTTTCTTTTTATGATGATTATTTTCTATTTTTTATATACCTAATTATAACTAGGTTTAAAACTAATGAGAGTGCAGTTATTTTTGTTCTTATTAATATTAGTTTTACACACTAAATAAAAATGTTGAGTATTATGTTTGTGCCTTAAACAAATGTTCCTAAATAATTTTAAATAACTAGTTATATTTGAACAGTAGTCGTAATAGTCAGTGCCTAAAACATATTTGAGATTGAAATCAAGTCCTTGAAATTATTCAAAATGCCTATAATAAAATAATGTTGATTGGATAACCTGATTTTGTGTTTTTGTTATCTTTCAAAATATTAGCTACTATAATTCCTTTTAATCCTTGATCTACATAAATGTCATTATTAAATTAAAACTATCTTGTGAAAACTGTAATTTAAGCGGGCATCATGGATACAGCTTTATATTTTTCATTTTGTTACCAATGCTTCCTTTTTTGTTACTGTCCCAAAAAAACAATTTTAAATTTTCGCAATAAATCGTATTTCTGTAATAATATATAATATATTGCTGCTAGTAGAGCTTAAGAAAGCTATAAATTTTATAAAAAGTAAGCTAAAATGGTTAAATTATAGATGTTTTTAATGAAATTAAAACTGTTGAACTATTTTTAGCCTAAGGTAACAAAAATAATTAAGAGACTATTTTTAAACGATTAATATTACTTTCATCTCCTTTTTTGCAATACTTTTATAAAATCCATCAAAATGTGTAAGTAATTCATCATTTTAGAATATTGCCTGAACTTGATAGTTCCAAATTAAACACCTAAAGAGTAACAAAATAGGAATGTTTTAGACTACCTTGGTAAGGTTTTTTAATTTTTTATAATAAATACAGCAAATTGCACTCATTCCAATGTAAAAAAATCAAAAATAGTTAAATCAACTATTTGTTGGCATGAATAATAATGTCCTAGTATAGTAAAAAATATTTTTGTGCATTTTTTAAAAGAGTGGCAAAAAATATAGAAATGCTCTTATACACCTAGTATCACAAAAACAGATTATAAAATGCTTACTACGACAAACATAAATAAAGGAATCAGTATAAAAAAAGAAATGATACGATAACGATATTAGTTTATCGGATGAAATATATCGATTGTACATATCGATACTAGGTGATTCCATAATATCGGGTTGAAGCGATATATCGCGTACATATATCGATTTTTTATGAAATATCGATACATATATTGTAAGATGACGGTAGTGGTAACTTTGAAAATGTTTTTTGGAGAGAAAAGATATAATTTAAACTGGTCGGGGTGGGCAATTGCGAAGAAATCGTAGCCATTGTCACCCCCCCTGGTGCCACGGGTGGTAATTCAGAAAAAAGTTGCCAGTTGTCCCCTCTGGCACGAATCGAAAGTGAACAGTTGGGAAAATTTGTCACCCGTGTTACAACTGAGAAGATAATTCCCAGTTGTCAACCCGGGGGACAGTTCTAGAGGGGACTACTGAGGAGAACAATCCGAATTAATCTTTATAATACAATACCGCTAGCTCTTGTTTTAAATATAATTAACTATGTACCTACCTAAGTATATTTTTACGTTTAAAAGCGTTACATAATCGTTTCAGAACCTTAGTAAGCACATTGTTCGTTATACGGCACGCACATGGCCGGTTATTTTATTCTTTTACATTTTACCTTACTTTTTCTAAATAAATACTGATTACCGGATTAATAGCAAGCTCGGTAACATATTATTGTTTATCAGTATTGTGTCTATGTATGGACGAAGGATGACTCTACTTGGCGAAATAGGTAAAGTAGGTTGCCTTTTTGCATAATTTATATTATTAATCATGTCGTAAAGGTAATTGTCCTTGAAAATCAGAAATTATTAGAATTTTATGGCTAGAGGTGATAAAGATAGAGTCACATAAACATTTAAAGAATAAAATATACTATAAAAATTTTAAATGGCAAACTGGCAAATGACATACTGCAGTCAACCCACGTGATTGCGAAATCGTTTATCAAAATGAACACACGACTCTTGGGAATCACGTCTTACCTAATAATTAAATGTCTGTAGCACTATAAAAGGATTTGATATTTCGAAAAAGTAGTGTTTTGCGAACTTACGCAATTATGCATTTTGCCTAATATGATATACCTACATAATGCAATTTGGTTTGTAATATGTCACATTTAAGTATTCTACTCGTCCTTTAAGATTCCATTTACAAAACAGATTTACTTACTTTTTTATTTTTAGGAGCGTGACAACGTAACATTAAAGTAAGTAATTATTAAAACACTTGACCGTCACTGGAAGCTTTATATTGAGATAGCATATCCGTTTCCGTCGATTTCCTACCAGTTTTAGCACCTATTTTGACTTCATTTCCTGTGTTCAGTGGCGACATCTGGCGTTCGCGCGCCATTTTGTTTCGTAAAATGCGTCGGGCGACTTTTGCTTCATTGGCGTTTCGTATTCCGCCGAAACAACTTGTTAGCAGCAACTGTCCCAAGGATCGTTGCAATAGTATAAAATATAAAATAAAATTTATATTGAAATAAGAAATAAAAATCTGTCCGTAAGTACCGACAGTTTAAATAGTGTTTGTTACAAAAGTGAGTGTGGAGACAAACTGTAAGTAATATTACATATTTTGACCTAAAAATTAATTAGTAATGACCATTATATTTAACGGGTTTTCCGTTCGGGTCACTACTTATAGTTTAAAATACCAGTAGTTAGTACCTACCTACCTTTTTGTTGTGGAAGTTAAAGTTTCTGATTATATTTGTTTTTATTTGTGTATTTTGTGTAATCTAACATGAATCACCGTACAGTAATGGATTGTGAAAATAACTCGAACGCTGAGCCACTAGCTGTGGCTGGGCCGAGTAATGCGTACAAGCGGAAACGAAGTCCCAGCAATAGTAGCAGCAGTAGCAGCTCTTCAAGTGCATCATGCACCTCGGATAAAAGGCGGTCCCGTCAATCTCGCAGAAAAAAAAGTAAGCGCGCCCGACGTTCGGACAAGATGATAGAAAAGCTATTTAAGGAAGTGGGTGAGCTCCGCAAATATGTTTTCTCAAATAATATTCAGTCTGTTTGCCATGACAACGTGTCAATTTGTTCTGACGTTAGTGGAGAACTATATGAAAACAATGTCACTAGCGATCAGTATCCTGGGGACGAATGTCAAAATTCCAATTTTCCAATTTTATATTTAATATTGAAACCAAGCTGAAGGAACCATCAGTTCCAAAAACTTCTGACAGCTATCTAAGAATGTTACTAGACGTTCAGCGCTTAGATAGTACGAATTGGTCAGATGTGAGATATGCCGAAACACAAAAATTATATAATCATACGCCAGGCTTCATTGACCTAGAGACAAATGATGAGGTAAAAAGTTATGATACAGTACGTCACCTGGCTCATGCAGAAAAGTCGTATGCTGCTTTAACATACTGCATTTTAAAACAAAAAGAATCCTTGCAGGATAGTATTTGTAAGCTTCTTTCTTGGGCTAAAAATACAGATGTAAATTTTAATAACCTGAATGACAAAGTTGATGAATTATTTCAAAAGGGCGAGTTCAATAAGATCTCTTCAGATTTGTTGCATATAGTTTGCGGCCATCAACGAGAGACCATAACTAGCCAGATTCGAGATCCTTTAGTAAAATCGTCCTTAAATAAGATACCGCCATTAGCAATTTACATTTTTGATCTACCCCTTTTACATCAGTTTTGGAAAAGGTTTTTTGGCCTGCAAAGTCCAGTACTAATTCTCGAACAAAATGCAGTCAGTCTAATCGCCGCCCCTCGCGGGGGCGCGGCGTATATAAACCAGCGGTTCCATCGCGTGAAACTCAATGTACTTTTCATGAACCGGGCTTACCAATGTACATGCATACCTGCAGTGACCCACCCTCGCGGGGTGGATATCAATATGCCAACTACACGTACAAAAATCAAGGTAAACACTCAAACTATCAGTACGATGATTACAACACCGTTGGCAGAGGTTCATTTCACAACCGAGGCTCGCGGCCCAATCGTGGAGGAAATAACCGAGGACGCTCCAACGTTCCTTCAAGAGGTTCTAGAGGAACCCAAAATAAAGAGGTATACAACAATGACTCGAAACATTTTCAAGCAGGTCAATTGGCACACTACCAGTCTCGGTGGAATGAAATGGGAGCACCAGAAATAATATTAAAATTAATTCAAGGGTATCGCATACCTTTTTTCCAAAAACCTCCAGTTGTTTACCCAAATGTAATAAAAAGCTCCTTTCAAACCCCAATTTCAGAAGAAATGTCTGCAATAGTAGACAAAATGAAATTACAGGGCATTCTAAAAGTTGCACAACTGTCGCCGAGCTTTATTTCCCCTCTATTTTTGATGCCAAAACCCGACGGATCAGCCCGTCCAATCTTCAATCTAAAAGCATTAAACGACTTTGTGAAAACAGAACCCTTCCACTTAATAAACATGTTTCGCATTCCCAACTTCCTGCAACCACGAGACTGGATGTGCAAAATCGATCTATCTCAAGCCTACTTTCATTTGAAAATAGCAAAGTCACACAGGCGTTTCCTACGCCTAATATACAAACAAGAGCTTTTGGAGATGACTTGTCTTCCGTTCGGTCTAAGCACGGCCCCCAAAACGTTTTCTATACTCACCAATTGGGTGGCTCAAATATTACGAGAAAGGTGGAATGTACGAATCATTGTTTACCTCGACGATTATCTGATAGTGCATCAAAACAAACACATACTTCGCGATCAGGCCCAGCTCACAGTAAAAACATTACAGAGTCTAGGGTGGCAAATAAACTTCGAAAAATCGATACTTTCTCCCCAAAAGAGCATAACTTATTTGGGTGTTCTTTGGAACCCTTGGGACAATCTGAAATCCCTAACAAAAGAAAAGACTGTTACAATAATCAAAAAAGTAACTAGTCCTAGATCAAAGAAATATCACTGTAAAAGAGATACAGAAGATAACAGGACGCCTGAACTTTGCAAGCTTTGTTGTCCCTCGAGGACGGCTCAAATCTTCGGCAATTATTAATGTTAATGAGCTCACTACCAGACTCATCACCGAAAGCTTACCCACTACCTCAAAATGTGTGCCACGAACTGAACTGGTGGATTCAGAACTGCTAGTCATCAACACCTCTACATTATCCTCCTCCGATGCATTGCCTGACAACAGACGCATCGAACCAAGGTTGGGAGGCACAATTGGACAATTTGTCCCTTTCAGGGACTTGGTCGCAAAAAGAACGAACATTGCATTGCAACCAAAAAGAGATGTTGGCCACATTACACGTTCTCCAGGGACAGGCCCATCTACTGCGAAACAGCTGTATCCTCATTCAGTGCGACAACAGGACAGCTGTCACTTACCTACGGAAGGAAGGAGGTACGAAATTCTTACCCTTAATAGAAATCACTTACCAAATATTGAATTTATTAGATCATCATCAAATTCACTTCAGCATACACCACCTCCCAGGCAAGTACAACAATCATGCCGATCACTTGTCGCGTTATCGCCAACCTCCAGAATGGCATCTAAAACCAGCCTGTGTAGAAATGGTGTTTGCAAAGTGGGGAACCCCTGTGATAGATCTGTTTGCCTCTGCGACAGCTCACGTAGTATACAATTACGCATCGCGAGACCTGAAAGATCGTCGAGCCCTATTTCACGACGCGTTCAGTGTTCCATGGAACTACCCGCTCGCGTGGGTGTTTCCACCACCGTTCCTTGTCCCGAAAGTCCTGATACACCTTAATCAGGCAACGGGTATATTTTTAATAGTAGTACCTCGTTGGGAGAAAGTATTCTGGCGCGCGGACCTCAAAGCAAGGGCTCTAGCAGCGCCGTTAACTCTGAGAGATCTGCAGAAAATGCTAGTCGATACGTCGACAGGACACCCGCCACCACAGGTGGAGAACCTCGTCCTCGAGGTATGGAGATGTGGGGGTGGTCCGAGGCAATAGAAACATGGAACACTGAACAGCTATCACTACTTAAAACTTCCTGGCGAAAATCTACTTTAAAGACCTACGAAGTGGCATGGAAACGTTGGACTTCATGGTGTAGGTCTAAAAATATTGACATGAAAAATGCCACTGGTTCTCAGTTAGCACAATTTTATCAGATTTATATTTAATTAATAAGTTATCGTATAATACAATACTTCTACATAAATCTGTGGTTTCCACATTGTGTAATGTTGAAACCTCAAGTCATTTGAGTTCACACGTTCTTGTGAAGCATATTTTGAAATCAATTTCTTTACAAAATCCAAAAGCTTCCAAACCACCGATCTGGGATGTTAGTAAATTAATTTTATTTTTAAATTAATTTTATTTATAACATAGACGTAAATAATATTTTTCAAACATCACGGCATACTGCAATTTTGTTATTGCTATGCTCAGGTAGACGTGTACATGACCTGACACTACTTAGAATCGATTCTGACCATTACATAAAGTCTGTAGATAATATAATACTTTGGCCTCAATTCGGTTCAAAAACTGACTGCAGTAATTACAGACAGTGTGGATGGAAACTACTGTTTAATGCCAATAACCGTAACCTAAATCCTATTTTCTGGATAGAAAGAACAATAAAGTTATTAAATGAAAGACGTAATGTTGCAAAATGCTTTAATCTGTTTATTACAGTTCGGGGTGTGGCTAAACCCGCCTCACGCACGGTGATAGCAGGCTGGATAAAAACGTTATTCAAAGAAGCTGATATTACAGCTTCGCCTGGAAGTACTCGATCAGCTGTAGCTTCAAAAAGTTGGCTCGATAATCATCCCCTTGATGAAATCCTATATCGTGGAAATTGGCAATCGGCCAATACATTCCAAAAGGTTTACAGACGAGAAATACTACGAACTCATGATGATTCTGGTTTAAATGTCACACAGTTATTTAATCCGATAAATTAGCCTATTTAAATTAATAATTAAATGTTATGATTTAATTTCTTGGTAAAAATAAATGATTGTAATATACCAATTGTTATTTATTATGTCCTATATTATCACATTGGCGTTAATTAATTATAGTGGCGTCACCAGGCGATAACAAACAGAATCTCAATATAAAGCTTCCAGTGACGGTCAAGTGTTTTAATCGCAGCGTTTTACCTGAAAGAAAACGCATATTAAAATACTTACCTCACTGGAAGCTTTCACTTTATTTCTGCCTGGTGAATTCGAGCCAATGAAGCAAAAGTCGCCCGACGCATTTTACGAAACAAAATGGCGCGCGAACGCCAGGTGTCGCCACTGAGCACATGAAATTAAGTCAAAATAGGTGCTAAAACTGGTAGGATATCGACGGAAACGGATATGCTATCTCAATATAAAGCTTCCAGTGAGGTAAGTATTTTAATATGCGTTTTCTTTCAGGTAAAACGCTGCTATTATGAATAATAGTACCTACCTACTTCGATGTACGATGCCCGGTCGGGCAAGAAATTCTGAGTAGCAGAATGCAGTCTGTAACTGTGCCCAGTAAATAGCAAAAGGCTCGCCCCCTATTTCGTGGGAACTATAATAAAACTAAAGCAATCGAAATGCGGGTTTAAGACACCTTTGCCTACTCCTGATACAAATATGAGGCTAAGGCTATACAAATTGGACCCAAATATACATACCTATACCTACACAAGTACGTCTGGGTCAAATTCTACCTAATGATTAGGCTAGTGATAAAACTATTCAGTAGACTTATCTAACTTACCTATATAGGTCATTACTACTAACCATACACTCAAACTACATAATGAAAATAGTTACCTCACCTATGTACTTAACCTAGGTCTGAGATAGAAAATGTTATATTATATTATCTAGATTAGGTAACCAAACAAACTTTATAGGTATATACGTTATTGATGAGGACATTTTTGTCAACATGACTCGAAAATGGAGAGGTCATTGCCTAAACATACAGAACTCATTTCACTCCTGCGTGGGCGAGCCCGGGTTGTAGTAACAATGCCGTTATGTACCTCACTCAGATTTGACTGAGACTTTTTAGCGAAATGTCCATCGGTTGTATAAAATATGTATTTGCAAATAATTTCCAAAATTTAAAACAATAATATGGCTGCGACACAGAAAATTTTATTTATTGTTACATTGGTAGGTGATCGTTTGAAATGAAGTGTGATTTGATATTTGATTAGATAATAAATACAATCTGATGTTTTTAGGTGTTTACTATAGCTGTTAAATTGGATGCAGTGTCAGTTAACCCGTCGTTATGTCCTACAAATAAAATCGCGCCACATCGGCGTGAGGCTAACTGGGAGCCGAGCAGACCGCGGACCTTAGGACTAATATATACTGTGCTTGCACCCAGCCGACCACGGCCGCCACCACACAATGATCTCGACGAACTCCAAGAACAGCCACAGGAGGACGACCTAGACGATTGTGGAGAAATAGAAGATTACGATGAAACTGATCTTAGTTCAAGTTAGTAACTTTATATTGATAGCTTTCAAAATAATGAAGATGCGTTCAGCTACAGTCAGTAACATTAAACAATTTTGTTAAAGTAATTTATGAATTAACAGCCCTAATTATTATTCTGTGTTTTGTTAACTATGATTAAATCAACTATTCTAAACTATTACTGTCATAAAAGTTTCAAAAGATAGGGCAAATCAAATTGTCGAAGTAGTGTATCAGCTTGTTACGTTGCTGACATGTATAGTGCATATTCATAGAGATGAATTTATTAAATGAATATGCACTACTCTTGACTACAATCACCTACATTTACTAATAGCACCGTCTTACTAATTTAATAGAGACTGCCGTTAATCGTCAAGACTTTTCCTCATCCGTGTGGCCTGAAATTTAATTTAGTTCGATCCATGCATACTGTACGTATTAATCAGTGTTAGCAAGGCGGTACTTACTTACATATTTAATTATACCTACGTACCTTTTGAGATAAAGAGTGAAATAAACACATTCACACTCATCTTTTTCAGCAGTCTCTGCTGAAAAAGATTGCTACGATGCAGGCAACGCAATGGATAAGGAGCATTTTGGTCTCTACACTATTAACACACCACTTATTAAAGGAGACTGGATAAGGTTGCTTTACTGCTTGCAGGAATTTGATTTGACTGTCATTTCAATCTAACATGGAAAGTTACTTAAATATTAGGTACTGTGAGATTTTCCGTGCCGACCTGATTCAGGTTAGGATAGGCAAACCATTGAGTTTATAAGTTATCTATATTTTATTAATGTTCTTTGACTTATATCCATTAAAATGTACATTAATCTTGTTACTATATAAATACTTTAGGTACAGTTAGCAAAATAAACAGTTGAACATTGAAAAATCCGTTTCTGTTTTTAAACTACTTATGTTAAAATCAACTATAAAACTAAACATTGTCACAATATTGAAAGATGAAACGAGTCAAATTCTCATAAGTGTGTATTGGTTTATGTTGCTGACTGTACAATAAATAATTATGTTATACTAGCGACCCGCCCCTATTACGCACAGGTAACCCTAACAAATAATACACCTAAACCTTCCTCATGAATCACTCTGTCTATTGGTGAAACCGCATGAAAATCCGTTCAGTAGTTTTTGAGTTTATCGCGAACAGACAGATAGACAGACGCGGCGGCGGCGGGGGAATTTATTTTATAATATGTAGTGATTGTTGCAGTTACACCAGGTGGCTATAATAAAGTGTATAATAATCGGAAACATCGATACTTATTTGGTGATAACTATATTGGATCATCGTACTACCCAGTGCCAACTAGGCCTCCAAGGCCACCAAGGCCCCTTCAGCGACCAACGACTTCACATAGGCCTCAGAGACCGGTGAAAGCTCCGACGAGACCTCCATTTTATTCGGGAGGAATATTCGGATCTAATTTCTATCGGCCACCGACTCATCAGTATCCGTCAAGTAAGTAGCACATATTAAATTCTAGATCTTTTATTATGACTTTATGAGTTATACACATTTTTTATAAACCCTACCAACTTAAAAGTTCATAATAATAGGTATGGCATGTGCCTATTCGCGAATCTGATCAATCTGTTTTCAGGTTTGCCGTTATTTCAATAAAACGTTTTATAGGAATAATATCTACGAGATTATCAAAATATTTATAAAAATGAAATATGCTTTGTACGTAGTTCATATAATACAGTTAATCATTGAGGTATTTTTTACAATTTACTAGAAGCGATATAATTTTATTGAATTGGATAAACGTTTTCAAACATTAGGTAGGTATATGTATGTAATAGAACATAATACTATTAGGATAAAATTGATATTGATATCTAATTATAAATCCTACTTGTAATGTCTAAGTATGATATAAAAATTAAATAGGGTTCGATAAGGAATGATAAAAGAAACCGCCCAGATTGAATGCTAAATGGTCACTGATTTACTTCTTATACAGTGACTAGTGACTACATCAATGCATCGGTAATGTAAACGCCGAGTAAGCAAATTGTACAGTTAGATTGTTGTATTGATTGAACATTTGCTGTGCCCAAACCATATTTTAAGTTTCTTTCACACTTTCACGAACTGTAATAAAGAATAGTGAAAATCACTCACGCTCTATACAAAAAAACTAAACAGAACGAAGACATTTTGTTGATCCCTACGGAAATCGAACCCGCAATAATTAAACCATTAAAAACATTGCGTCATCCTTGCAGTTTGTGCATGTGTCATCTATACACCTGTACTTGTAGCATTTTTTTTATTATTTTTCTTACAGATCACATAAAACCTGTTCAAGAGGATGTTTACGATGATCCTCAGATAGTTTATCGCCCAGGGTTGGTTGGTGGCACACTTGCGCACGTAATCGGCTTCCCACCAGTAAAACCAACTTTATCTGATGAAAGGGTGATATCAGCGAAAAAACCCAGCTCTCCCATTCGATTTCCAGACAGTGACTCATACAATACAAGACGTCCAAGAGCCAAGCCGCCGAATGTAGCCACGAGTATTATTGGATCGTTTGTAGACTTACTATTAAATTAAATAAATTATGTTTCATTATTTTAGTTTTCTTTTCCCATGGCATTTATTTGGCCTCAAATTGCTAAATTAACCTATGGAGTCGCAGCGGCACAGGCAGCCAGACAACAGATTTTAATTTGTCTGGTATTCTACTTGACAGATTAAAAGTCGGTGCGACAAAAGACAGAGATTGTCTTACTCTTCGGGGGAAAACAGGTGTGGATCAGCTTGCTACTAGCTACGTCATATAAGGTTTTTACTTTCTACATGTTGTGTAACTCAATAATTGCCGTGTGAATTAAGAACTTGATCGAAGGATCTTAATCTTATACGAAATATTCACTTGGCAGTGAGTGCAGAGTAGGTAAAGCAGGTAAAGCAGGTATAAAATTCCGTTGAGTAAGTATTGCGTATATACCTAGTGTTGAAAGAATTAAAAGCCACCTTGTCTGACCTTCAATTGTCCAATTTTAAAAGGAACATAGAAGGCAATGAAAATATCAAAGAGTAACCTTTAAACTTAGCCATCGTGCCCGTGTGATCATAAAAAAACTAGTGCAGAATAGTTCATCGAGTTGTACACACGATCATACAAGCACGCAACTCGTAGGTCTCTAACGAGAACCGCGTGACATACTCTAAAACTGCGGATCCACTCGCTTTTCCTTGATTTGTCTCATTAATTCATTAGAGGAATGTAGGTACCATGATATCACCACATGGCGTACGTTTAAAATGAATTTAATCGTTCCCAAGTGATCCTGTTGCGCACATGTGAATTCTTCGAGTGGGTGCTAACTTACTAAAATAAAATGAATTTGTTGTTAATATGGATGACGACGATGTTATGTGTTATGGCCGACTCGGGCTTGGAAGAAGGTATGCTATTTTACAGTTTTAAGCATATTCGCAAATGATAATAGGTACATAGTTCTATATCAAATATTTAAATGTGGTCTAAGCATATGATAAATGTTCAAACGGAAGGCATGTCATCTTAATCGCCTGAGCGTAGTTTGTCCCCTAAAATTTCGACAGTGATTGATGCTGTTTTAAAGTGTGTGCTTCCAATACTTCTTCACTATTCAGACTAAGATCTAGTGGCGATCGATACTTTATGTAAATGCGTATACGATTTTCTAAAACTAAGTTTAACACAAAATCGGATATGGTGTATCTATATCTGGACTTTGTGACTGCAATATTAATTCATACAAAACTATACCAGCTAATTGTAGTAAGTAAAAGTATTATGAGTAGGTACTTGTACTTTTACTTACTACTAAACTGTACTTACTACCAAATTTTAAATTTAGTTACTAGTAGGTATAGTATTATATTATCTGTGATTTCCCTCTTTTGGAGTACACAACAACAACACTAAGTGCATATTTATTGAAGTGAAAACTTGTTTAGGCGCGTTGAGCACTTCTTGGGTGAACAAAAATTATAGAACTCGCGTCATCGTCACGCTTACACGCTTTCCTATCCATTTCTGAATTATTTTAGAATATTAACAATATCTCGGAAATGGTGCGTCCTACGCAAAAAATAACAAAATTCTGACCCATTTAATAACCCCTAAGAGAGTATCAGGAACTAGCATCCGACCCGTCCCTTTTTTTTTGGTTTTATAAAGAAGTGTTTATGATCAAAGATTAAAATTTTCACTTCTATCGGCAGTCCCCAAAGACTGCTCCAATTTTATATCAATTTAAGCAAAAGATTCTTATTATTTCATAATTGCAGATATAGAGATCGATTTGTTACTTGGTTCGGTTAATGCAGATTCCTATGTATGACGATATATCTATGTATCATCTAATACCCGAAATTTAACTCATGCAGGGAGCTCTTTACAAGTTGACCTGAAGCTGATGATCAAGTGATTAAAGTTCGATGACACTGAACATACGTATACAGATACAATCCTTCCCATAAAAAAATGACAACAAGACTTAATACGTTCACTATTTAAAATACCCAGCCAATCATAAAATATAAAACTTTCTGTTAAGCTTTATAACCATAAAAAGATGCTGTATCTTTATAACGACGCTATAAGCTTCTTGTAAGTTTAAAATATAAACAAAACCGTACAACTTTACGTAAAATGTCATAAAATAATTTTTTGATGAACTCATTAGAAGCAACTTTCGTTTAAATCTTTCTGACAGTCACATTAGTCTTTTTTGTTTACAGCGAAAAAAATGCTGCTGGCACAAGGTTATTCACCGCAGATTTCTATTACAAGACCTTTATTTACTGACTGGGAAAGTTTGCATGGATACGTACAAGTTCGGCCTGGTGCGCATATATTCTATTGGTTCTTCTACGCCGATGGAAAGAAGACCGAATCCACTCGTAAACCTCTTATTATATGGATACAAGGAGGACCTGGTTTCGCTGCGAGTGGCGTAGGCAACTTTGGCGAAATAGGGCCCTACAATATGGATTTGCAGCCTCGTAATCATACCTGGGTATGTGGAATGTCTACAAGATTATTACTAATATTAATTTTAGCAATTTGGGTTTTAAGTTAACAGTATTATTCATTTCTAAATTTAAATGCTTGTGTTAGGAGCTCAAGCCGCAATGGGTAGTAGGTAGGTATAGATCCAACCTGCGACGACGCCGATGTCGACGTCTTGATCGCAAGTTCAATATGATAATAACCGATGCTACGGCCGCGTCTAAATTGACAGAATAGACAGTGCCGTGCACTGTAGGTGTATGACACTATGCGAACTATTTATAAAGTAGGTATAGGTACTTACACATACAGATATGGAAGGGAAGACCTAATTAAATTTGATGAGTTAGCGGATGATTAAATTTTATTGAGGAAACGCAATACATACATGTAAATATGCGTAAAACTGCGTTTCACTTCTCTTTATTAACTGCCGGTTGTCATTGGTCCCATGGCATTAGCTTGCGCTTATCTTTGTGGCAGATCGTCTCGTTCCGGTTTCAATTCTCGGGTCGGGTACCTAATGTATTATGTACCTATAGGACTTTTCTGTTAGAAAATTCTCAGTAGCGACATTTAGTTTGTCGTGCAATTTGATGGCAATAGGTGATCCTATTAGTACTTGGGTAATCCCAATCCGTTAGGCCCAAAAATTAGCTGGCTAAAGATAGACATATTATATGAGCCTGACCCTATCTGTTCGGTTATATAGTGTAGAACATAAAAATGTATTTGTATTTTACTTCAAATATTTTATTGGATGGCTATCTAAAAATACCTATATTAAGCCATTTTGTTTTGCATGGCGAATAGATACAATTCTAAACACAGAGTTTCTTTATAGTGTCAGTAATTTGGTTTCTTAATGTTTTTACTTGGAATCAAATGCCGATATGATATCAGGACCCTTGAGAGACGTCCTTTAGTCAGCTTATCTATCTGATGAGAAATTCACTGTATCATAACAATTATTGAAATCCAAATTTTGATTTTAAAAATATAAGTTTACTTGTTTAAAAATTACATTTCAAAAAGGTTCTAAGAGATTTGCGTAATTCACAGGAGTGCTTTGCGACTTAAAAATGGTTTTGTTTTACGCCGAATACAGGTTTTATATGCATTACTTCCTAACAGAGGGAGCATTCTTACATGCTAAAATAATAAAACAGTTTAAATGTCACTTAAATAACAAAAATAGGTACCTACCTACAGATCTATTTAAAAAACTTACCTTCCGTGATACCGAGGAACTCCTGTTGGGGAATTAAGTTGGATAATACACATACACAGTTATGTAGAAAAATACTCTCACACACTCATATTTATTTATATATACACTCATACACACTCAAACATCCTTATAAACATCCACCCACACACATACACACACACGACACACAACAATTAATTATAAATCTTACACTTTATTAAGCAGACACTTGCAGATTTTGTATTCCTTATATATAATAAAGAAAGATAGTTTTCTCAATCTTCCCTAGCCCTATTTTGTACTTAGTATTTTCTCACTATTTATGAGAATGTCAATGATTGTAACCATTTGTGAGGCTTATATTAATGTAACTATCAGACTGTAGTATTAGGGTCTCCAGTTTGTTATGTATTCCTTAAGCCCTAGTTTTGTACTTAGATTAAGTGTTTTTCTTATGAAGTAATAAAGTAAAGAAAAGAAAATAAGTATTAGCACATAATGAACACATAATGTACTGATCAACACCGATGTTTTACTTAGGATCGTATGTTCTTTATATAATTGTAATTTGTAACTAATAGATCTGTAGGTACCTATTTTTGTTATTTAAGTGACATTTTGTAGTATAGTATCTGTGCAACAGCACGTATACCTACTATGGCACGTGTAAAAAAGGTCATACCTACTTATGATCGCGTAATGATCCTCATTGATGGTCTGCCTATTCTATCTGCATACATCAGTGCTATGTTAGGGACGCAGAACTGATTTTAAGGTGAGGCACCGGCTAGGGTGCGAGTCTGAAAAGGGTGAGGGTGCAGACAATTGGTCAGGGCTTGTACCGTAAATAAGTAATCTGATAAAATCACTTTAAATAGTTATAGATTGTTTAGCCTTCAAAGCTCTATGTATAGACAGACTCAATACCCCTAAAACATTTATGCGCTCGTCTGTGAGTCAATCTTTGCTTCCAATTGTGAAGTTCATTCTGACATAAATTGCGAGTGAATGTCCAGTGCGGGCGACAGTAGCACCTAGTCTTGCAAAGACCTATGTAACGTTAGGTATGGTATGGCTGATGAGTTACTAGACCCGACTCTTTTCAGCAGGCTTTCAAGACGGAGGACTGATGTTTCTACGAGTTCTTGAATGCCAAATGAGAGGTCGAGTGTC
Organism: Catocala sponsa; assembly: GCA_963564715.1. Classification (NCBI taxonomy): domain Eukaryota; kingdom Metazoa; phylum Arthropoda; class Insecta; order Lepidoptera; family Erebidae; genus Catocala; species Catocala sponsa. The sequence goes on along the minus strand of OY751337.1, from coordinate 15,869,950 downwards.
CGTGCACTCAAGGGTTTTTCACGCTGCGAGTAGCGCTTGAATGTCTTCGTATTTTTATAATAGTCATTGAACTGTTACATTTACGGAACATAAGACGTGTTTTTAACAAAAAAGTGTCAGATGACGATAATAATTTATTTTAAAAATTATTGTTTAAACATAAAATTATAATAATTATATATTTTAATATAATGTTCATCATTTTATATTTCGTTTATATTTGAATAATTTATATTATTTACGGTAGGTATATAGTAGGTACCTACTATTAATAGCAATTTGAATTTAATGTATCTGCTTAAACCGAACTCGAATCTATCTTCGAAGTACTTACCTACGTGCTTCGTGGGACAACTTAGATTATTGTCTTCTTTTTTAATGTAATATTGCCCTTTTCGATTCAGGTGAAGGGTAGAAACGTGTTGCTCATAGACCATCCTGTCGGCACTGGCTTTAGTTATGTCACAGACAGTTCTCTGCACGTGAAGACGGATCGCGAAATGGGTAGGTGGAATGAACATATTTTATTAGAATCACGCGAATTATGCCCGGCTTTGCGAGTCGATTCTCATAAAGTGCCTACATAGTAGGTACCTACTCTACAGGCCGATTTACTTGTTTGTAATGAAAACAAACATTCTTAGAACGCGATTTTAGATGTAAAGGGTTTGCCTGGAAAATGTAAATGCGATTCGCATACATCAGCTATGCCAAAGCATTAATACGCGTCCTTTATTTTTCACTAATTTTACAGCTCTATCGACTTTCAGACGCTAAGGCCCAGAATAAATGTGTTTCATTGTGTCTAAAGTGTTTATATTGACTCATCTATACTAATATTAAAGAGCAAACATTTGATTTTTGTTTGTTTGTAGGTAAGGATTTAACTGAAAAACTATAAACCGATTTTAAAAATTCTTTCATCCTTAAAAAGCTATATTATCACCGGGTAACATAGGCTATATTTCATTTTTACAAAAAAGTGCTGTTACCAACATAAAATTATCTACTTTTACGCGAGCGATGGCGCAGGCAAAAGCTAGTTACTAATAATAATCAAAAATGTATTTGATTTTTACAGCGATGGACCTTGCAAGAGTAATTAAAGTGTTCTTCAGAAGACATAGAGCGTTCCGTAAGACACCAAGTTACTTGTTTGGACAAAGTTACGGAGGGAAAGCATGTCCAAGATTAGGATATTACTTACACACGGTACGTATCTGTAAAATAAGGTCGTTTAGTAGTTAAAGTTATGAATTAAAAGAGTAGGTACTATAGAATACCTAACGTAGAGTCTGGAACATTGCCAGACTCTACGTTAGGTATTTTTTACTTCCGTAGGCTCTGCAGACAATGATTAAATTACTTATTTACTATTACCTACATACTTTTTATATGGTAGGTACATGGCTTGCGTCGGTGGTGCAGCGGTGTAGCAAGTGTGGCTGATGTGCATAAGATCTTAGGTTTCATTGCCTGGTTGGGCATAGTGTTATTGGATTTTCTGTGTCTTTGGTACTACTGACATAATATACCTATCTACATTACCTACTACCACTGGGGTGGGTGTTGAGGGATTTGAATATTTACAATAAGTAAGTACCTACATCAATTAGGTACCTATATAAAACATTTTATGTTGCAGGCAATTGAAAAGAAGAGTTTAAATATGAATTTCAAGGGTATTGGTATTGGCGGAGGTTGGGTCGATCCAAAAGAAAGTACTGCACTCCAAGCACAATTCTTGTATTTTTCAGTGAGTATCGTCTCATATAGCAGGTATACTTTAATTTTGTTATGTTATACCGCGTATAACAGTACGCAATGGTTTTATTTTAAGATTGTGAAGTGCACCCTGTGGCTGTATAGCCATAATAAATATAGATTATAAAAATAAGAAGTGTGAAAATGTTAGTATGGTTCTGAAAAAGTACTGTCGTAGATATGGTAGGCTCAAATTTGTCTAAAAACGGTCGAGTTAAAAATAACAAGAAGCAAAATTACTAATAGTTACTGTCATTCAAACATAATATCCTCATCCTCAAGGAATATTGCATAGTCGTAAAAAAGAAACATGAGATTTTGCATAAAGTCGGTGTACCTAATACATGTCTGTTCCCTGTCCCTTCACGCCCAGAGGCGTCAGACTATGTATGTAGGTATGTATTAACTATCAATATTTTCCGACCCTAAAATATGACTACATACCTACACCATACCATTAAATTATTATCTATGTATACTACATCTTAACATATTAATAGCACAGTATTCAATTTTAGGGAGCCATAGATCGAAATCTATATCTAAAGTCATCGAAGGTAGCGAAGAAGCTGGTACGTACTATAGAAAAACAGGATTTCGATAGTGCAGATGTAATAGATTCAGTTTTATTCAGTACTCTGAATAGCGAGAACTTCTTAAATTTCAACAACGTTTACGGCCCTAGTCCTTATCCAGATCTAGAAAAACTGAACGTCAAAGTGAACTTGTACATAAAGCCTACTTTGATTGGAGTGAACCAGACGAGAACATGGCAGTATTTGTCAACCACTGCGTACAACCATTTAAAGGGAAACTTTCTTGTATCGTCAACGTGGTTCTGTATGTACTTACATGTTTTATTTTTCGTTATTTGATTTATAAGCTTACTTACCATATTAGCTACTAATTCCACCTTTTTTATTTTAGTAGAGTCGCTCTTGAATAAAACCAAATTGAAAATAGCTGTTTACAATGGGAACTTGGATGTTGTGACTCCTTTAGCAGGTGAGATTAAGTATAATAGGTAGGTATATTGAAATGTGTAGTCTTTTAAAGGTCAAACTTTGGTTACAAAATCTAACTTACCAGGAGACAGAGGCTATTTGGTTAACCCTTACAATATCAAGCACGTAACATTCACATTACATAATATACCTACTCATGTACGCGCTTACATAAACACATACATTCACACACAACACATATACATACATCACATACATACATATTGCACTCAAGAAGAGAATTAAATCTGTAGTGTCCTTATTTCTTTATTTTTTATTTTAACTAGGTAGGTATCTTTTTACTTATTTTTGTGATTTTAATTTTTGCCTTCTAGTACCTATGTATGCTTATTACCTCTTTCTCAAAGGCAAATGTAATTATTTTGTTTACTGTAACTTGACCGAAATGTACAGTAGAAGCTACTGATTGCGAAGATACAGGTGTAACCTAGTTTAGGAGTCAGAGGTTCATAAACTTAGTTCTGTGCCTATCTACATTAATTTATTTTCTATAAATAGCATAAATGTGAAACTTAGAACTAAGGTATGAAGAAGGCACTGTTTCCTGGAATTCAAGTTGTTACTTAGTCCAGAAACTAGTACCACATTATGATATATATTGTATGATACATGTTTGGTTGCAAATAAATTTTTATATTTTTTTAAATAAAATTATATGTTATAAGTGATTAAGACAATCAGTAATCTTACAGGTGCCTGCAACTGGGTTCATAAATTGAAATGGCCTGGTGCTTTAGAATTTGGTAAAGCCAAAAGACAACCGATACGTGGCCACGGTAATGGGTTTTATAAGGAAACGAAAAATTTAAGCTTTTGGTGGGTTTTCGGTGCTGGGCATTGGGTAAGTGTTAATTTAAATTTTATAGCATATACCTAATTTTTAGATTGCTTGTTGATTGACTATGTTTTGTCGAATATCTTTAACCTGTGTTGTTCGTATAGTTGTTTAAATGTACAATAGAATACAAAGTCGTTTATTCAATTTTGGAAAAATTTTACAAAATGAAATCCCAAAATTAAATTAATAAGTTACATCGAGTGGGAAATGAGGCGCTTCTTCATATAATGAAGATGATGTAGACGTTTCTAGAGCTATTTGCCAAGTTTGGCCCGCCCTTTAAACTGGTTGGCCTACGTACAACCCTAGAATTTTGATTTGATACCATACTTCCTGGGGTGGTCACGGTCCACCTAGCCCTCCTTCATATACGCCAATGGATACATACATAAACATGACAGTTACGATAACTTATGTAATGTTTAACATCATCTTTCAGATACCAGAAGAAAATCCGGCGGCTATGGAACACATATTACAGTACGTTATGTCAGAAGATTAGAACCATTTTTACGCAATATACAACCGGTGTAGCATTTAACGTACTGGTTACGTATCGATTTATAAAATTCATAATCAAATATCTGTGAATGCGAGTGAGAACTTTTTGATACAGTTAAAATCGAATAGCCGAAGATGATGGAAGGTTACTTTAATCGCGATTCCTGAAAATTTGATAACTATTTTCCTCTTGGTTGTCATATTAAGGGCCCCTTAACACTTGCGATTGTCAAGCGCATACGTTCATCGAACGCCTGCGCTGCACAAATGCTGGTGTGAAGGGATCCTAAATGATTTTCAAGCATGTGACAACTACACAGACGATATAAACATTATATTATAATATAATACATATTGTGCATATACTGCTTGCGCTCGGCGTCATCCGTCACTTACTACTTGTTACTTTTGTTTGTAGCAATGGCGCGGCGGGTATTATCCAGTGCTGTGTGTGTGTCACATAAAAATGTGTGTACAAGTATGGCAGAGTATCAGATAGACTGAAAGTTGAAATATTGTAGTCACTGCTAAGATTTTATAAAAGTAAAATCTGTACAGTCAGCATTATAAGTCTATAAAAATATTCAAGATTTTGAATTGTTGTATTTTCAAAATTATAACAATACCATTTTTATATCAATAATAGTTATGATTTAATCGCAGGCCAAAAATACAAAATAATAAAATATTCAATTCAAAATATACTCTCAACAAATTTGTTAAATATTCAGCTACTTATGTTGCTGCCTGTACAGTATATGTAGAAAACTTTAAAGGTCATTTAAGTACTTACATTTTTGTATCAATTAAAACAACTACTTAGAGTGTATGTTAAAATTCCATTTATGTCCAGATTACGTATTCATAATTATACAAACAGTATTACATTTACAATATTTAATTATTATAAAAATAATATAGGTACACATCCATTATAACTCAAGCACCTTACAAACAATTATGGTCTTCAATAACAATACCTATATTTTGGCGATAATTACATAGGAAATATTTTTGTTCAATATTACTACAACCGACATTGAAAATGTGTTGTTTCCTTAATATGGAGCGTCGGTATTATACAAAACATATGGTGGACAAGTGTTGTATCTTAGAATTAATGTGACATATTTATGACCCGTATTTATACTAAATGTTTTTAAATGAGGTTTCTTCTTTTGCAAGTCAACCTCTTTGTAGCGCGGTGTCAGTTTATGCAGTTGGGTTTCAATTAAAATATCTAAAATTGTGAACTTTTAGCTTTAATGTATTGAAATGCTGAAATCTTTGTTTTGCATGTTCTCGGACAAACCAATTTTTATTGGAATATAAGTAGTCAAAACTACAAACTTGCTGACAATGAAACATTTTGTACATATATTGATTAATAACATAATTACTTACCACCGTATATAAAAACAGCTTACTCAAACATTAATCTTTTTATTTTGAATTTGGTTTTTATAGAGATTACGTATCAAGCATAATATTAATTTTAAAATAGAACACTTCCACACACGAAAAACACCTAAGAACAAAATATATAAATAGTTTGCATGTTCTTGTATAGTATAATGATGTTTCATTAATTAACACGATTGATGAAAGACGTTTATAACTAAATATCGTAGGTACAAGGTTGGTCGTAATGTAAGTTAAAGTGCCTATGTCATACACTAAAACTATTAATAAAAGTAACTATATTTTATTATTGTCAGCCAGTGACACTGTACTGCAGCCAATACAGGCTTGATATAAGCACGTAATTTACGACATTAAAAAAATAACAGTTTAAATTACTTGCTAATTTGAAGCTTCGCATGCGAATGCCTCTGAAACTAATAAGTAATTTCTGCGGTAGGTATTACATTTTAGCTCTTTGGACACTCTCATATGTTTACAGCGAGATACAGAGCGATTATGGCGTAAATTAATAAGAAAACATAAACAAATTATTCTTCCAGTAGTTCTAATAGAGATCAGTGACTGCACTTCGTGAGCGCACCATAGATGATGTGAAGTGGCCAGTAGCGGTGCGAGTTACAGTAGAACGCAGTTTTGTTATTTAAATAAGTATCTACATCGAAATAAAAAAGATCGTGACGTCATGTTCTCAAAGGACACGACTATATAGAAGATATTGTTCGGGCTCGTAGGATACCGACAGTCAAAAATTTTAAAAGTTGTAGAAAAGTTACATTATTTGTTACTAAACATAGGCAGTTTAACACATTTGCATTAGAATCAAGCTACTGGCAATATATTACAGCCAATTAAAACATAATGAAATCTCATTTTATATCACACAATAAATATGTCACCTAAAAGTATAAATTCGTATTAAAATTTCAACAATAATAGCATTGGAATTATATCAATCACGAATAATAAAAAATAATTTGTATTTCTAAGGTTTAAAAATTGATTTATTTAAATAAAGAAATATATATTTTGTACTATCAATAAAATATGGGAGTTGTATTACATAATAATGTGGATATGACACTCCTGTTTAATCCTAAGGAGTCATATTGGCATGAGGCTATCTTATATTAGTACATGTATTTATACACAAGAACAATTTATGTTTTATAAAATATATTAAGTGGTTATTATATTATATAAACAGTATAATTAATAGGCTTGAAACGCAAACTGCTTTCTTACTTGCTACGCAATAAATAAAATAAAATTCCATAACAAAGTAGTAATGCGTTATTTTTTTAATCGATTCCATTTATAATCAATTTATTTATCTACATATTAATATAGGTATATTTAAATTATATTTCACACAAGCTCTTTTAATATATCTCGTTTTGTACGATTATGTAAATTATTCTATTATTGAAATTAAACTAACCCTTTACACATTGGATTGAATTTTATATTATATTTTTATTAATATTATTTGTCCAGATGTATGACATTTATATTATTTTAATTTAAATTTATATTGGTATACAAATAAATAGTTATAAAGAAAAAAAGGGCCGGCAAAAGTAATAAATATATAGTTTAATTTCAATGTGTAACATTCGTGTAAACGTAAGATATTATTCTATCGCCTTCTATTAAACATATTGGCATTGTATTTATAGTTTTCAAGTTCATCTTCAGTCTTAAAACCGTGCTGTGTTGACAAACATTACCTAAATTATTTATTATGTTCCACAATTTCTATAAGTATTTTGAATGTTATTATAATATTATTATATTACTTTCGAGACTAAAAAGACACATTCAAATTGACCAAAATTAAAAAATTCTATGTTTTACTATATTATGAGATTATAGGATATAGCATATAGTACCTATATTCGCATATAATGAATCAAATATGGAATGTATACTTTGTCTAAAAGGGCTACTAGTCACAGGGGGTAAAATACCCGTAAGGGTAATAAAATTCTGTTTTACTATAATCCCATACACATTGATAGAATTTCTTGTTTGTTTGTTTGTGTTTACTGTATTTGTTAAACAGCTTTTTATAGATTAAACCTCCCTTCTGCTTAATGGTTTAGGCCAAGGGGTCGTCAGGACAAGGTTGTCTGTTTGGTCGGCTAAAATAAATGCCTATTTACACGATCCTGAGGCCTGGTAACCGGCGCTGTGTTACCGTTAAGCTACTGTCTGACGCGGACAAGTCTTCGATATCGCTAAACCACTTCGCCGGGTAAACGTATGTAATGTTTCGATTAGTGTATAGCAGGTATTAAATTAATAGAGACTGAAAAGTGCAATATTTTCTGCTAATATAGAAAGCTAAAGTATTTGCAAAAGCGTTCCAGTATTATGCACTTATATATAAATCATAGATTACCTAATTATTGTATTAACTACATCGGCGAGTGACGTCGGCGAAACAAGCGGCTCTTTAGTTAACTGATCCCGCTTGAACTGGACCCGCGGGTTCAGTTGACCTAATGTATATTTCGAATTGGTCAACTGATCCCGTTTCATAATTTTATAATTTGTACAAACACGAAGAAAAATGTTATACATTAATAATAATATTAATATGACCAAGACATTAATTACTACGAAGCCGAGACAGATCGCCCTCATGTCAAGTACATTACAAGGTCAAAGTCCTATTGTGAGAATACGAATACCTGAATTCAGCCAATCACATGCATCAAAGACGCGAGCTTGGCGCTGGGCAGCGAGTCTTTTTTATGCACCTGTGTGAGCGAGAAAGTATTATAGGCCACTATGGATTTTATTTTTATAGTACTTCTTAAACGTTTTCCGCATGTCTGTACACAAATTTGAAAATATACAATAGAGTTCTGCCTAATTTAAAAGCGAGTCCAGTTGACAAACGATAAATAATAAAATAAATGAACTAGTCAACTCATCTACTAAAGAGCCAACAAGCGTCGCAGACTCGCACAGGCTTGGTGTTGCCAGCTAGCGCAACTGTCTTGTCGCTGCACGCCGCACAGAATATATGTCCACATCGTCGGCAGTGGTGCTGTAAAGCAGTAATCATTATTACTATAAACTAAAATATTTAGATTACATTCATTCGTAACACTATTGCCGTGGTATGCTGTAAGTATTCCATCTCGAACACAAAGTGTCTTCTCAAGATTAACCGTAATAATCTATTATTACAATTTTCTCTACCATTGCCAGAGTAAAATAGAGATTTTGTTGAATTTAATAGTTGCTCTTTATAGCTATGTACAATTTTTTTTTAAAAGGACATCTCCAGCACTATGAATAATTTCTGTATAGCGGGGAACTTTACAAATATTCAAACAACGGTCACAAAGAACACCCTGACTCGGAACAATTATTTGTGGATCACACAAATTTAACCACTTAAACTACTACGCCATCCGTGCATACTATTACAGTAACAATGCGATACGTTAATATACCAAGAGGCAGAACTACACCTAACTTTGACCAACTAAGACTTACAACAACCACTTTCAAGTAGTAGGTACTTGGTAAAAAAAAACTACTATAGGCTGCATAGATGTCAAGATTTAACTGTAACTGTAAGAAGACAACAGTTGGAAGTCTCGTCAGATTACAAGATATTTAAATGGGTGTAGGATGAAGCTCAGCGCGAAGTTTATCTTTGAAGCGCTCGGTTCGCTTATGCGTCATACGGTGCATTGAACGCATTGCGATTGCCGCTAACTATTTTATTAGATATACGTCCTGATTTGTTGTTTCCCCCGAACGGAGCGTCAATCGCACCTTGAGCGACGCAGACGCGGCAAACGGAGTGCATTTGCCTCATGCGTCTTACTTACCGTTTGGCGCATAAAAGAACCAAGAGCTTTAAATTCAACATAGAAGTAAGATGTAGGTACGTGACTTACTTTCCGCCTAGAGATTGAGAATTCTTTAACACAAGCGGCGCACGCGGTCGCGTCTTTGTCTTGTGTCCACGTCGCCGCTTCTTCCACATTCTGCGCCTTAGCCTCCTTCTCTAAGAGTTCAGCCAACTGCAGTTTGTTCTCACTCAACGTAGCACCTACTTCCTCTAAAGTCTTTTGTGCTTCGTTGTATTGAGTTTTTAAAGTATGTTGCTCTTCTTGTAGTGCGAGGTATTTCTGTAAAAGATCAGCATTTGATTATAATACTGTATAATGCTTAGAACCTAAATTTTTACAATTGTGATAAGGGGAGCACGCTTTGGGGCAGAATGCTAAGAGGTAGGATTAGTATAAGAATGTTTGAAGAAGAAAATAAATAAAGTAGGTACCTACTTAAGTATTCTGTGCGATTACTAAAATACCGTTAAGAGACACTGGCGTCTGGCATATTACTGAAGTTGAAACAAAATAAACGGTAAGTAATGGCTCGAAACTGAGACTTAAATTCGCTAAAAAGTTTAAGTTAACTACAACGACTTGCATTTTCCACATACATTTAAACAACTGATGTAAAGAACATCCAAATCTCAGTAAAACTATCCGTAATACCGTACCTGTAAGTGGAAATCGAAATCACATCACTCAGCGTATTGGTAATGGTTAAATAACTACTTAAAGCCGAATAGGTACATTTAACATTATCTTCTTTAGCTGTGCGAGATTACAAGGTATATCTATAGGTATACAGTCATATTCAGGCGAATAACCCGATTCATTATGTTACAGAAATAGGTATCTATATATATTGAGTGAGTTATGAATTATTGATTACCTGGCCTATTGATTTGAGTGATTCCACTTCTTGAGTCAACATCGATATCTTATCGCGATCTCGCATCATTGATTCCTATAACATATAGATAAGCAAATCACATCAAATCGAAAAATAAGCAAGATAAATAAATGCGCAGTCTGCTTAGCGCCCCGGGAAACTATTGTGAGGGTATGTAGTTCACTGGAACCTTTGCAACTCCGTAGGGACATTGCCTCATTGGCATGTTTCTACAGAATATACCACGGGGAGTGCTCTGAAGAGTTATTTCACCTTATCCCGCCCTCTCCTTTCCTATCCAGAACAACGCGTGCTGGGCTCAGATGCCATCCTTACACAGTAGAGTCGACTAGACCGCGTACCAACAAGTTTGGGTCCTCATACCTCTGCCGAATGATCAAGGCATGGAACTCTCTGCCAAGGCACGTGTTTCCTTCTTCCTTAAATCCTGGGTCCTTTAAGCGGGGCGTGAAAAAGCACCTTCTCAGGCCATCAAAGTAGACACCTCAACATCACCTCAGCTGCTATGAGGACGGTGTAGTAGCCACTGCTCTTAGACCACATGACTGCTTACCATCAGGCGGCATGTGGTCATTTTAATGAGCAACATAAATAGTACCTACGTAAATAGAAGGGATAAAACTAACCAACACTGCTTCCTTCAGGAATTGAACACAAGTCCTCGCAAAATGAAAGGTTACAGACATTTAGGTTTCATCTTAAGTGTAACTATTGAATACACAGATACCTTCGAAAAGTCAGAGGTGCGTGTTTTGGGATCGAACTGGACACCTTTACGTGGTAGTCCAACGGTCTCTCACTAGGCTTTAATCAAATAGACTTTACACTCAATTAGGTACACAAGAAATATATTTGATGTATACTAACTTGTAAAGATATTCGCCATTCTCGTTCTATTCGAATATCCCCTTCTGCCGCTACAGCTCTCGTTTCCGCGGCCGCTGCCTTCTGCCCCAACGACCTGGCACTATCTTCCAAACTCTTCCTAGCTAATTTATCTTCTTGTAACCTATTTAGTGTACATAGCACATTGATAAACACTAATTCTCTTTACCTAAACACTATACAGTGTGGGTGATGTTATGTCAGAAGCAATGTTTGCGTGGACAGCGTGATTGGTTAAACGAGGGACGTTTTTAAAGAGACGACAGATCTTATTCTCATGTTACTAAGAAGGATATTGTAAAAACCTTTAATAAATCACAAAGAAAACCCTAAACCCTTAATCTTAATTCGAACAATACAATAAAAACCACCGCTACCGCTCCACCTCCGCTATCTGTGTATGGTGGACTTTAGAGTGAATGTCTAAAGGCGGCTGTACCCATTGGGCCAAGGTACTGGGCCAGCATGTAGAGCCTACGTGTAGAGATCTACTTGGCGATATGTTGTTAGTTGGCGCCTTAATTGGCCGACCAACCGAATGTGGTCAGTTTTTCGTAAGCATATCTAAGAATCTTGGCGCGCTCCGCAAACAGTGTTTACACGTTGGTGTCTTATTCAGTTCGTTGTCATTCGTCAGTAAAGACAGTACTGTTGCGCGTGAGTGAAATTTATGTTCCCGAGTTACGATGGCGTGGAAAAGTAATGAGATTTTACAATTTATAGAATTGTATCGAAATGATCCAATAATATGGAATCCAAAGCATATATTATACACATAAAAACAAAAACAATGTAAGTTACTTAGCTAGATAAATAAAGCATAGATATTTAATATTGATTTTATTTATCTAGTCTAGCTTTTGCCCGCGGCTTCGCTCGCGTTAATTTAGAATTTGACAATCAATTCGGGTTGTACTCTGCTTGTAATAATATATATAATTCAATCATGATTCGAAAGATACGTGGCGCCGTCTATTATCAAAAGAACGTTATTGTTGTTTTCCTCGGGAACAGTAATTTTTTTCGGGATGAAAGGAAGCCTATGTCCGTTTCTGTACACCTGATAACGTATATGCAAAATTTCAGAATGATCGGTTCAGTGGTTTATGCGTGAAAAGGTAACAAACAAACAAACAAACTCATTTTCGCTTTCATAATATTAAGTTAGGATAATGTCGTAGTGTTTTTCTAATATTCTATAATTTTTATCTTTGTACACTAAAAACTCGCGATGGCTAACGCGAGCTTGCGCGATATCGCTTCGAGCATGTAAGTCTGTATATTATGTTTTTAGGCTTTCGCGATTCGTATACATTATATACTAAGTTAAAAGGGTCTCTACTTTAGTGCACTTTAAGAAAATAATTAAATGTACTGTACAAACAAATTGCCGCGGCTGCAAGAGATTCTACGTCCATCTTTATTAAAGAGCCAATGCAGAATGATCGGTACACCAATGTATAAACAGCGACATTTGCAATTCGTTATTTTGGCCCTACATGCTGGCCCACTACGTTGGCCCAATGTGTACAGCCGCCTTAAAGTGTGGATTATCTGTCACCAACGTGTGTCGCGATACACGAATGGCTGTTGTTAAAACAGCGAATGTATGATCTGTTTTCCCATTATACTTCAATTAATTAAGGTGTTGAATAATGTCAAATATTAAAGTTCTGCTTATTTATACATATTTGGAATGAGAATTGATTACTTAATAACCTTCATCCATATGTCACTCTATTAACCAATCCTGCTGTATAGTGTTAGGATTTAGTAAAATGTTCATACTATTATGGGTACTTATAAATAGGCACTCACTGCTTTATTAGTATTAAATTAACGTTTTTATGTCTGACTGAGTTATAGGCTTAACTTTTGGATGGATACTGGTGGATCTTTAGAACAATTCTAATAATAGTTACAAGAGCCTACATAATTAATGATGTGAGACTAAATAATAGGTATAGTATAATACTGCATCCGAATGTTGATCATTCTTTGCCTCTGTGGTCGCCATACTGCATAACAATGTTTTCGTACGCGACGCTCACGGCCCTATATTTTTAGGTCTTTATTCAAAGGAGACCGTCCATATTCGGCTTGCACGTGGACAATCGTCTTATAAACAAAGTAAAATATTAAAAGTTTTGTTTAAATATATAAGAAATATTGGTTACCATCCAGTAGTATGAAATTGACGTATTTTATTTATATATTATATCAGAATAATACACACAGCCTGGAAGCAACAAGGCAGTATTACTGCAACTGCATAGTCGGCCGAAGGACTGTTGGTTGCTGTGCTCACATAATGTCTGTAATATGGTACCTAAGCTGGGCAAGATATGAAAATGTCACTTCACCAGCCCAGTTTTTAGAAAATATTTTAATAACTTATGAAGGTGATGGTGACACATGAAAATAAATATTTTTTAAACAATGTGTTTTATTTTATTATTTAACGAACTTGATACTAAACTTCAAAGAATAATGTTGTCTACTTAGTTTAGGCTACTCAAAATTAATATTGTTATTACAATATAAAATTGTTCACGCCCAGGCCAGGGTCCCATACAAGGTGGTGGGTCTCCTTTCCATGTCTTCTCATATTGCATAAATTACTGGATTGACTACTATGTCAATATTATAGATTAATTTGAAAATTTGTCTTTGTATCAATTTGATTTGCTTCAAGAATTAATAGAATGCTACACTCAAGGTCAGAACAGGCGCGGATTTAGGCATAAAGTTTGGAAGAGGTCAGTGACTGAAGTACCTCGAACATTCAACATCAAGCACACTAGTGCAAATAAGATTTTTATCTCTTATATTTTTATGTATAATTATATAATATACCTAACCATATGTAGATGTTATTAGATAATAAAAACCTGGACGGAAACCTGGTTTACAGCACTCTTTTTTAATTTTATTATTCTTTTATCTTAATATAGCCGTATGGAGAAATATTTGACACAAAATAATCGTATCCAGTTTTACGACTAAGAGATCCATACCTTAGATCCGTGCCTGAATCGTATAGAGGTTACTGAGCCAAAACAGTCTGAAAGCAACAATATTACTTTTGTGCTATAACTTTAGAAACACAAAAAATGTACTGCCCATACAATATTGATGAGTTGCTTTGCATTTCATTTTGTAAGAAGAATGGATTAAAAAACCCAATACATGCAATGGGGTTAATTCGTTACTGAGGTCTTTACAAACATTGATACAATACAAACAAGAACATACAGATTTAGAACATCTATATGTAGAGTGCACAAACTATGATCTGCGCGAGGATCGAACCTGCAACAGTGGACACAGTGGCTCCAAAACAGCTGCGCGGTCCGTGTATTCTATGCTACATGTACAATATATTTGTTTATTAACATAGTTTAGTTACTTTTAGTTCTTATTAATTTTTCGAAAATTATAAAACTTTCTAGCAACATTACTTGTATTGAGCACCTGCCACTACTTTATGCTTGCTTAGTAACCCTTTCCCAATACTACTTGTTTTATCAAAGTTGTTAGACAGCGTACATATTATAATTTATTCTAAACAGTTAGTCAGCAAAGACAGTTGTCCTCATTAGATACTCAAACACAATCAATATTATTGCGTCGCAATTTTATCTATTGCTCTATTTACCTTAATATAAAATGCAAAGAAAAATAAATTCTTATAGAAATCTTGATATTCATTACTAGGTAAAGTGTTTAGTTAAAATCACAACAACACATGTGCATATTATGCTGAGAATATGAAATAAGTAATTTAGTGTGTTAGTATGTAACAACATAGACATTGTTTAGTCACACAAAGCATGCAAACATAGGAATGAGATTGATAATGGCAAACCTACACAATCAACAGAAAATTAAAACAAGCAAGTTCATTGGTCATTGTTGATAACAATAAAATACGGTATGCGACTGAATATGCTTTATTATAAATAAGGCTTTTACACAACTACTGCCTTGAAATTACAAAACCATGTAAAAGAAAATATCTAAATTATCTTTATAACATTTGCTAGGTAACGAGCACAATATTTGTATACAATAATAAAATGTTCAATTATTCAAGCACATGTAGCTACCCAAACGAAATCAAATATCCTTTTAAAGTAATAATCAAACATATATTTTACAATGTAACTTGGACAATCACTGGAAAAGTGTACAAAATATCTCAATCTCTTAATAAGCACTAACAAATCCTTTCGCTCTCAATTATTTCTAGAATACAGGTACTGTCAATCAGGTTTTGTTACATAATAATGATTAATAAACTACTTTGTTCAATTAAAGTAAATAATAACAAATGTTCAACACATAATACTCTTAACATAATGTAATGCTTAGTTCTGCGGTTACCAACAGTTTGGAACAACTTTAACCAAACCAAATAAAGCTAACACAACCTTAATACGAAATTAACAAAATGTTACATTCAGATATCATTATAATCACAGCAAGTAAGCCAAAGCAACAGTAGCGTTACGATTAACAATATAATCATTATAATAGATCACTTTTTGTAAAATATCAAAATACTGATTTATTTTTGCATTCACTAAGTTCATTGTGAGGGTTTGCCAATATCGAGCGAATGGAAAGAGATGCCGCTAGTTGGACACACGCAAGCTGTGCACTGCTCACACCTAGGTGCGGTCGAGTATCGATATGTCAAGCGCTTAGTTTACATGAACAGCGTAAGTAACATCCAGGCACTCTTTCGATCCTTGCGGATGATCGCAGGCCGAGACCTGCTCGATGCGCAGTCATAGTTAAAATTAGTAAAACCTACTTTTCATCAAGTTGATGTATCGTGCTGCCCATTGATTCAGTCTTTGCTTCCAATTTGGCTATTAGCTCTGTTTTATGTTTCAAGGAACTTTCACATTCCTAAAACAAGGCCAATACAGTTTAGCTGAATTAAAATGTCAACTTATTCGAGCGGAAGTAAGATTATTATTGTTAGTATTAAGCTGATAGATACAGGACCTACGCTGTTGTTAGTTTATCATACAAATGAGTTTCATTATGGAGCTAATACAGTGGTATGTTAGAAATTCAAGTATTTAAAAATGTCTATTAATTTTTTTAACCATCGTATTATCCTCAAATCCTATTGATAACTATTTTAATATAAGAACGTATTAATAGTAATATAATACATAATATTTGGTTAGTAAGCAGGAAACACCACGTGGCAACTTTAATATTGGAAGTGTTATGTACAAGAATGAAAGAACAAGAAGGTCTATTCGCCGACAGGAGCGATCGTCTTATCGTTACTACTAGTTTTACGGAACGGTGGTATTTCCTGGAGGTTTAGTTTTTTATTCGGAGGGCCTTCATCCTTAGACTTTGTACCCTTTTGTGCTTTAAGTTTTTCTAATTTTTCTCCTAGGTTATTCTCGGTAGTGGTGGGAGATCTGAGAGCTTTGACTAAATCGTTATCAGTTCCTAGGAAGTGATTATATTTCTCGAGGTTGTGGAGTATTTTGCCAATTTGCTCGGCCTTCCCCTGGAGCCTCGACACCATTTCGCCCTTCTGCGTCAGTTCCATCTCGCATTCCTTCCATACGACAATCGCGGCATTGTGAATACAGCATGGTATTAGTATCGGTCATATATATCAAACAGTATTAGCGATGTGTTGGTGACAAATAAATATAAACAATGTACATACTATATGAAAATTATGCAAAATAAACATGTGCAAGACAGAATACACAAATAGATACGATATAGATTAATAGCGAATAATGATTTGGTAAACAATAATGATAAATACACAGGTTTATAATGAAGAATATATTCATTAATCAAATCGGTGGGATAATGAGTATGCATGGGCGGGAATCAAGCGGCGGTGTTAGTCGGTGAGCCCACGCGCATAGAACGACCTTCGCGGGGCATCGCCTTTGTTATATCTCCTTGACAACTCATAACAAAAAGATGCTTAACTTTTGTGTGAATAACTATGCGTTTTTACTAAAACCTGAGCAATTTATATACATCTGCGAGACGAAAGTGAGAGTGAATTTATATTAGTAAAGTTTTATTGATCATCAACAGACCATGAAGTACAAATTAAGAAAGAAACTTCAGCAACGATTGACGCAACAAGCGCAAATAATGGGTCAATCAGTGGTGATCGAGTTAAGGGTACAAAATCCTAATAGATAACGACATGCTCGTCCATGAGTTATAAATAAAAACTCACCTGTAGTTTTTTGTACATCTCTAGATTAATAAGTTTGATATCGTCGAGTTGCCTCCTCAACGATATAATTGTGTCTTGTTTATCGTGTATGTCTTTCTCTAGTAATTTCATAGCGACCTCCATTTCCGCCTTTAGTGAAATCTGGAGTAGAAATTTTTATGTGCATTATTTAAAACAGACAATTAGCTTTGTTCGTGACCTCATCTGCGGAACATTTAAACATAAAAGAGTTATACAATGGATGGACGCATCTGCTAGACATGTTACGTAATGGAATAAAAGTGTTTGATTGTGACCCCACAATGGAGTCATTACTTACCGGCCTTGACTTTGCATGAATATTTATAACAACTTTATAATTAAAATATTCTGTATATAAACTCATTTTACCTGTAAATCCAGCTCCTTTTGCAGTTCCAAATATTTCTTTCGCTCCTCCTCCAATATTTTACTTGCTTCACTATCATTCTTAGATTTATCAGATGTTATGCTTTTGACGCTGCGTTTCTCCTGAAATGAGACAGTTGTCATCTAAATCGTACTATTTTTAAAATCACACAAGCGGTTATCTATTTTTATTGATGAGAAGTTAATTATAGTCTAGGCGTTTCTTACTCCAGTAAGGATGAAATGTCCACGTGTTTGATAAACATTACTTAGTACATTATTTTTTGCTATAGAGAATTACTTATGAATCATTATCATAGTGTAGTTATATCGCTGATATCTTGAAAACAAGGAGTATGACTATATACGAATATTTCAAGTGTCATGATGTGATGAAATGGTACTTCTTTCGAGTAATAAGATATAGAAAGAAATATACCTAATTTCCTTATTGCAAATGCAGCGTCATAAAACCATTATTATAATGAGCAAAGTATCACTTCGTTCATAATATACCTCCATTAATATGCACAAGGAAAACTTAACTAGAAAATTATTTAAATGTTATGACAACATCAAGTTTATACGTCTTTATGTTGTAATAACTTGTATTTGTAAACAACATTGTAAAATTAATTATTTGATGTATACGTCTGTCACAACGTTTCTGTTTTAAATAAATAAAAATGAACAGAACAATATATTATGAAACCTATAAGGATAGCTAGAATAGAACAAAATATTTTATTTTCATAGAAAGAAAGAAAATTTTTTACCGAAATCAGTTATCATGGGAAAGTAAATAAAAATACAGATAATAAATATATAATATATCACCTCTTCATCCGATTGCAACTCGGTTACTTTCATCCTCGTATCTTTGGTTATATCTTGACCTGTGCAAAAAAACACCAGTTTAGACGGCTCACAAATAAACACAAAACAGTTCGTGCCACGTTATATTTACACCCGGTATAAATAACTCACAGGATTTGATCCAAAATGTGTGTTTCGGTTGATTCTTTGCCGTTGTGTTGCCCATTTATTACAAGTATGGTGCATAACGGTGGCGCAGCCGTGGTAAAATGATAACTGAGTATAAATTGACACGAGCGACAGTCGCGGCATACTAATGCCTACTAAATGTTACAATAGACCGTGACTCATCATTGCAAGGTGTCTTATCTGCGGGATTTTCTTTTATTATTATTTAACGCTGTGATTTCGATAGTAAACACAGAGTGACCATGACAGATTTCCCTTTCCGGTCGCGGTCATTATTCGATGCATGTTTTGCGTGGCTTTTTTATTCGCGTTTGTATTGTTGACCTAGTTATGCTATATCGAATAAAATTACTTATATAATTATATTAATTATCTATGCGTATTTTTCTATAAATAATAATCGTAACAGGAATAACTGACGTCGTTGATTTTAAAATACGTTAATCTTGACTATTTAATATAATATAATATTCTACCACATACACACAACACCATCTAGCCCAAACTAAACAGAGCTTGTAATATGGGTACTAGACAATGGATAAACATACATATATACCTTTTTTTGTAAATACATACATATTATACATAGAAACACCCAGACCAAGACAAACATCCATGTTCATGCACTCAAATGTTTTGACTTGTGCGGGAATCGAACCCGCGACCTCAGGCGTGGCAGTCGGTTACACTAACCACTACGCCATTGAGGCCTTCAAATTTATATCAGAGGTTCCCAGACTTTTTTTCTCATAGATCACTTTCAAAATTTAGCTGGTTCCCCTGCAGCTAAACAAGTTCATGCAAGTAAAAAAACTTGATCAAATCTCTACGGATGAACTTTTTTTTTTAGAAATTCTGGGAGCTAAACCTACCACAGTAGGCGGACAGACCGTTTCTTTTTTTTTTTAGTAATTCTCTACCGAAAAATCGAAAAACATATGGAATAAGTATGCAAGTTTTTACAAGTAACAGTCGCTGAGCTTGTCGAACAGTCGGTGAAGTCAAGCCAACATTTTAGTTCTTCACTATCGAAAATAATTAAATTTTCGTGGACCCCGCTTACGAATTGTGCACCCCCATTTTTTTGTCACGCCAACGTAGACCGCCGTCGAGTCTCCCGTGGACCCCTGGGGGTCCACCTGGACCACTTTGGGAACTAATGATTTATATTAATTTCGTGGTTTAAACTATGATTAATATTATGCGTCATAGAATATGCGTTAAAAAAGAATTCCTATTTTTATTGGAAATAGAGACTTTTGGAATGATATTAATCTTTTAAAATGTTATATAGAAATACGACACATTCATAGAAATAAGTAAGTATTATTATAGAGACTAACAATAGTAGAAGTAAGTATTATCATAGAGACTAACAATACCATCGTAGAACGTTAGGGAGGTGAAGTATTGTTTAAAAATTAGCATGTGCTATAAAGTGATACAAAGATTTTGTTAGAAAATAAGTATAATATTATATATCTATTCATTTATGTAATGAAAAAATAATTTATTTATGTAACAATAATATACAATAGTTATATGTGTCGCCTGTGATATATAAATAATATAGAGGAAATAAAAATAACTCGTGTTAACTTATTGTATCGCCGTTAAACTTAACGTTTGGCGAGTATTATGTATAATGTTCCTGAATTACCACTGTATAGTAATAAAAAAAATATATATATATATATATTGGAACAGTTGCAAGATAAAATCCAGTTTTTCCTTCCTAGTTTTAACAGTATGTAGTCATTTTATTGTATATAAAAATACTCTTAATATTAAAGCCATCAGGAAAAAGATTCAGGCCTTTGACAAAAATATAAGAGTCAAGTATATATTTACCCAGGGCATGTTTAAGTTGGTTGTTTTCCTCAACTAATGTGATCATAGTGTTTTTGGCGATGGCTAAGTCCTCCTTCATGAGGGCGTTGGTCGTTGTTAGGCTCTCAACTTTAGCTTGTAGATTCGCTACAGTTGCGCTAGAACAAACGATACAAATTAGTCATTTTTATAAAACTATTGAAATCCTTATATGGAGTTGGCGAGATAGGCTGGACACCTATAAATTAGATATAATGCTGCAAGCAAAAGTGGAAAAAGGAAAGGAAGGCTTTTGCCTTGCAGTGGTACAAAATCGGCTGAATTTACTATGAATCCGTAACGAAGCTGTATCTAAACATAGAAGATATATTTTAAAATAATTGCCATGGACTTTTTAGAGGTATGTCTAATTCCAAATCAATAATTGCTAAGTTTTTGTCTGTCTCTATGTTTGTTACAGCAACACGTAAACAACACTGAATGTTTATCTGTTTAGTAAAGAAGGATTATTTAAAATCTGAGCTAAGATTTATCAAATTTCGTTGTTGAAACTGATATTATGGTGCATATGGTGATCTGTGCTACGTAAATGACACCTGTTAATATACTATTAAAACTGGTTCTAGCTATTTATATGTATGCACGTAAATAGAAATATATAATCATTTATTCACTTCTTTACTAGAGACTACACTGTTTTATTTAACATCGTGAGCTGATTGTCAGTTGTTAGAAAATTGTTCAGTATCAATACGAATTTCAAGTCTGGATTTGTGCCTATTTAATGATTTCGCCTGTCGTAAGATAGAACACCGCCCAACCCACAGTGGTGATGTCATTGGTACCGACTGCCTTGGCGCTACCAATGCAGTCAGGGGTAGTAAATGCCATTGCTGTTGATAAGGTTCCGGTTCGATTCCCGGGCCGGGCACTGTTTAGGGATTTTATTTAAAATATTCTTCGTAGTAGTACGGACGGCTGCTTCTGGAACTGTTCCTGGTAGACGGCAATAGACTCGCCCCTTGATTCGTTGGACCCTTAACTATATTTGGCGAAATGTACCTAGGTGTACAGTACCTACTTCTGCCTGACCTTACCGGTGTATAGGAGTGAGGCTATGTATGTATGTTTGTTTCCTGTATATTTCTTGACGTTTCTGTGAAATTCGCCGTATCAATAAAACTCATTGTTTCCTTACACCCACTGTGACATTGTTTACTCATAATAATTTAGTTGTTGTTAAACATGTGTCTTTGTAAAGGTCATTGGCCGGTAAAACGTCGACATTGTTTAGACGTGAGTTTAGTACGTATTTAAACATTTATAATATATAATTGATGTCTATAAACATAACTCTGTTGATCCCATGAGCGTTAAGCAGTATTACACGTTTACAGTAAAGGGAAATACTGGTATAGTTCCAGTTTTCAAAATTTCTTGCCGAAAACTGAGTGTGATTTTTTAGACACAGGATTCAAACTGTGCCTTTATTATTCTAACATCAGCGAAGGAGGCAGAAAAGATGTCTTGAAAAACAAAAATGATATATTTTGTTTATTCAGTGTTCCATCTGCCGCATTAGGTGTTATTCCTGTAGGTACCTATCACGGGGCACTTTACAAACATTGAAACAAGGAACACAAAGATCAACGAGATTTGGCACATCTATTTGTGGTTCATACAATTTTTTATTCTGTGTGGGATTCGAACTGACAACACTTGGCGCAGTGGTAGTAGCGAGGCGGCCATTTAAACCAATAAGGGCTTGTCCTACCACCTCCAAATAGCATTTATCTATAAGATAAAAGTCTCGCCATCTCTCTTCTTTAACCTAACAAGAGTGAGACAGTATGCAATTTATCTTTCGGATAACTTTTACATGTTAGTTGTGGGACTGGCCATAAGTCTTTCGTGCAGTCAAAAGTTGTTACGAAGAATTCGACAATTAAATCCACATGGACGTGTCAACGAACGTAAACACCGTCTTCATATCGCCAAAAGCATTTATGATTAGTTATTAGTAGTGGTAGGGATTTTATACTCGAAATCATTATTATTAATGTTTTATCTATGAACATTATAACGATTTAAAAACAAGTAGATATTCATTGTTAAAGCTTACGTCACCGAAAATTGGTGAAACTATTGTGAGATTACGCACAAACATACAAAAGATTTATGTTATTATTTAGGGCTTATGATTTTAAGCTGGGACCTGCCACGTTATAAATATTTTTTTATTAATAATATTTGACGGCGCAGAGAGCGTAATGGTTTATGTGTTCGTCTCGTCGCTGCCACTGGGTCGAGTGTTGTGGGTTCGATTCCCATACGGGACAACCATTAGTGAGATGCTAGCTGTTCTGAGTCTGGGTGTTCAATGTGTACATTGTTTGAATATATTTATCAGGTCCCCTTGTGAAACAGGAATTAAACCTAGTGCAGGACATATCTTTAAATCCAAACATATTATACCTATATGTATAGCATAAATGCATGCTTATTACCCGAATATATTGTCTGCGAAAACCTCCTCCTTTTTTGAAGTTGGTTAAAACAATACTAAATAGAAATCATTTTCTAATTAAGATCACATAAAACTGCGGTTATACAACGTGTGAATCAAGAACAATGAATTTGAAACTTACTTGAGATGCCGGTTCAGCTCTTCAATGTAATTCTTTTGGTCAAGCATTGTATTGATGTGACGTTGCTTCGGTTCAGCATCGCCGTTGTTTCCATTGCCGGCTAAGTCGTTGGAAGAATTACTACCGCGTAAGTAGAGGGAGAAATCTATTACGCCTTGTTGGCTGTCCAGGTCTTCTTCCTGCATACAAAATAAATAATATTAAATATAAATGCCTTAGCTTTTTCTCATACAGCTTAGGTGTAAAACAAGCTTACGCCCTGTTTGATAGTAGACGTCTACATTAGCCCATAAACGCTCGCAACGTCAAAGGTATTGCTTTGAAGTCGATGTGCATTCAACGCAAGTAGGTAACAAAGACAAGTCGTCCTTTATTGACAGCACAGCACCTTAAAGACTCACCTTAAAGATTTAGAAAACCCTGCTCTGTACAGAAAAACACACACCTAGATTGTTCAGCTGCGATACTCTATAGCCTTAGTTCCCAAAGTGGTCCAGGTGGAACCCCAGGGGTCCTCGGGAGACTCGACGGGGGTCTACGTCGGCGTGACAAAAAAATGGGGATTAACAATTCGTAAACGGGGGTCCACGAAAATTGATTGGTTTCGATAGTGAAGAACTAAAATGTTGGCTTGACTTCACCTATCAATGTAGGCAGATAATATTTTAAGAAGCTCAGCGACTGTTACTTGTAAAAATTTGCATATTCCATATTCAGTACCAGTGGTCTCGAACCTACCGATTTTTCGGTAGAAGGTCAGCCCGTAGAGATTTGATCAAATTTTAATTGCATGAACTTGTTAGATTCTTCACCAGTAAATGTAAATAAAGCTACAAGGGGTCCACCGGAACCAGCTAAATTTTGAAAGTGGTCTATGAGAAAAAAAGTCTGGGAACTTCTGCTCTATAGGGTGGAGAAATAGGAATACTTCTCTGAGTAGTCTACTTCGGTTTAAACACAATGTCTCAGTTTTTAGCGACGATCTTTTGCCCAATCTTTCACAAAGGAGTTGATAAGTAAATATTATTTATTTATTTTTCATCCCACTGCAAAGTAATGTTTATAGCGTCTTGTGTAGGAAAAACCTTCAATACACTCACCTTCACACACAAATTGCAATCAACAACGTTAAGGCCGACGAGTAGACCGGTGATGATAACGGCCTCTTCGTTCAACATTAGGGCGTGCGGTTCAAAATATTCTTCCAGCGTATCCTCACGATGTTCTAGAAGTATACGTAGATAGTCGGCGAGTCGTTTTTGCATCAAGGCTAATCTCAACCAGGCTCGGGCGCGGCCCATGGCTGTCCTAAAAAGTCACATGGTTATTTACTTGTTTTAATTTTTGCATTGTTCAATGAATCATACTATGTATTAATCATCAGGAAATTACATTGTACAAATATAAACAATATGTTAGTATTCAAAATGTCATTGGCATTCTATTAAGCAATTGCGTCGCAGCGGCACACCGGCGGCCACGCAATAGATTATTATGTTTGGTAATTTAGGACTTGACAGATTAATTGAATATTAGTAACTTACTTGACCGTAGGCAGATCCCTGACACTAGCTGTGATATCAGCAGCTTCCGGCGAATATTTTTCGACCATTTGCAAAATATCCCACAACTCTTTCTTTGGGCCGAGTAATCCCTGTAAAAGCACATTATTAATCATCTTTTTAGTAAATAGACAAGCAATATTTAATTGGTAAATTCTTAAGCATTTTGATGTTAACATTAATTAGGATCTACTTTACTATATATTTTCAATAGCTTTTAACTTTGGAAATTATTACTATTAACTTTTGATAACTATTAGTGATTCATATAGAAACAAATTTCACAACAGAATTGGGATTTATTTATTTAATTGATTACTTTGTGGCTATGTAATGAATATTAGTTATTAATTGTCGCTAATAATAAAGAAAACATCTGTTTGAACTACACGTCATGATGAGGTTACGAAACTTGTACTAGCTGAATGGAACAAGCGTACGTAACAATGTATATGCATAAGAAGGTTCGTTTAAGAAATTACCTTTTTCGGTTTGAGTCCATGACGCATAACATGCTCGAGAACAATGAAGAAGTGATGCAATGGCAAGTGGTCACTGTCCAGCATTCTCCCATAACGCAAAGATTGTTCGATTAATTCTTTCACAATTAATTTCGAGATGTTGACGAGATTGCTGCGTTCGATCACTACTGGATCCCGTGCTACAAAAGAAATACAATGTCTAACACTGACTATTTGTATACTATCTGCATTAAAATATTATATCGGCCGGTGAAATTACCCATCAATGTATTCATGGGATCGTCGGGCGAAGTGATGGTGCCTTGCCCGGATGGACGATGGAACGAATCTTGCATTTCCATGTCGTGCAGTTCTTTTAGGCAAAGCCATTCGCCGTCGACCGATACACGGAAATTGCACAAGTAGATAGTATCCTGTGCGCCGGCCATGTCAGCGTCGGGATTGCCGTCACCCTGATGTTGTAAGGCAGATGGAATGCCTAATTCAGGCAAGGGATCAACCCCATGAATCGCGGCAAGCGAACGCATAATAAAGCAGCAAATAAACTATCAAGCGAAACAATCAACACGGTCACGTGAATTTTGATCACCCCCTTATACTCATTTCACACGATGCGCAATTTTGAAGGTCAAAATAGATTTTGTTTGTCGAGTCACTGGTTTAGCCGCGATATACGGGGTCGTAATTCCGTCTTTCAAGGCAAATCGTTCAAAAGTAGTCTTAATCACGAGGAAACTGTGAAAGATAGTGCGAGAAAATGGTTTTCCCAACGGGTTCAGAATATTGATTTCCCGGCAAACGCTGCTTACGACCGACGACAGCGGGGAAAATCAATACTTGCTGCGGGTGCCGCCATCTATCTAAGCGGTTGGGAATTAGACATTAGGCACAGCGATGTTTTTTGGCTGGTTCAGTAACACTATGGTTCGTCGAAAGATGTAGCTGTATCTATACTAATATTATAAACAAGAAAGATTTGTAATTTTTGTTTGTGATGGCTACTGGACCGATTTCAAACATTTTTACACCATTACAAAGCTTTACTTTATCCTAAAGTAACACAGGCTATAAAACATCATGTTACTAGCCACGGCGCGGCGGCGGAACAGTAGTAATATAAATAATGTTATTGTAAGTTGCCTAACTGTTGATAAACATTTACTGCTGGCACCATAATGCATCGACAAGTTAGATATTATGGTCATCTACGAGGCATTCGGATCTGGCGAACTCCGGTGGCGTCGCACAGTGTATTATTTTGCCTTAGTTGCGAACATGCCAGTTTAATTTTTTTTCTTTATGGATATAACCTTACTAAAGCATTCCAAAAAATACCTGTTTTATATTTCACT
Source organism: Catocala sponsa (assembly GCA_963564715.1). NCBI lineage: Eukaryota > Metazoa > Arthropoda > Insecta > Lepidoptera > Erebidae > Catocala > Catocala sponsa. The sequence continues at coordinate 15,843,229 of OY751337.1, read as the reverse complement.
TCATTTAGGAGATATAAATATCTTATTATTCTTTTATGAACAGTCGAAATGTATCCGAAAAGGCACGTTTGGCTGTTCATAGAGGACTATTAGTGCCCACACTTATGTATGGAAGTGAAAGTTGGGTATGGCAAAAGAAGCATGAGAGCAGAATAAATGCTGTAGAAATGAGAGCGTTGAGAAGCATATGTGGTGTGACTCTGAAAGATAGAATAAGAAATAGTGTGATTAGAGAGAGATGCGGCATGAAAGTGGATATAGTTACAAGAATAGAAAAGGGTATGTTAAGCTGGTTTGGACATGTAGAAAGAATGGACGAGGAAAGACTGACTAAGAAAGTTTATAAGGCTAGTGTGAATGGAACAGTCGCAAGAAGAAAACCTAGGCGAACGTTTCTCGACCAGATCGGAGGCGTCCTGGACAAAGGCCAGGTTAAGAGCTCCTTGAACCGACGGGCGTGTATGAGGAATGTGATGAAAGTGAATGAAGCCAGAGAAGTGTGTCAGGATCGTAGCAAATGGAAATCCGTAGTCTCTGCCTACCCCTCTGGGAAACAGGCGTGAATCTATGTATGTATGTATGTAAATATCTTAGTGAAAGGTCACTGACCTTCTTGAAAAAGTTTTTTGTCTGTATTTCTTAAATAAAGCGAATGTCAGTCTCTTGTAAAATACAAATTAATTGTTGGTTTGAAATATATACAGTGTAAAAATTTCAAGTCTGTAACATCACAGGAACGAGAATATATAATTATTTAGTTAATAAACGAAAAAATTATATAAAATTAGCTATTTACGGGTCGCATTTTTTTTGTTTGCGTTATATACTTACGTATAGTACCTTCAACTTGAAGAAATTCTAAATATGTATCTAGCGAGATCTCGGAGATATTGCGTTTCCAAGTATTTTTTAAATTGCTATGGAAATAGGGTTGTTCCAAAGTAATTAATATATAAATTTTTTTTCATTGTATACTCATAGAATTGCAAACATCATTAAAGTTCATTATAATTATGTCCTCAAAGTGTCCTTAAAATCATTTGGCGGATTAGTTCAATCGATTAAATCAGTTATGCTAGCCAATGCGATTGAATTGACAACCTGGTGGCGTAGCGGGAGTGTAACCGACTGCCACGCTGAAGGTCGCGGGTTCGATGCCCGCTCAAGTCAAACATTTGTGTGCGTGAACATGGATATTTGTCTTGGTTTGGGTGTTTCGATATGTAAGTATGTATTTACAAAAAAAAAAAATATGTATATGTATGTTCATCCACGGTCTAGTACCCGTAGTACAAGCTCTGCTTAGTTTGGGCTAGACGGTGTTGTGTGTGTATGTGTGGTAGAATGTTATATTATTATTACATTATTATTACCTGTTTATTATTAATTACTATTAATGCTAAACGCTTATGACATATCCTCGCCATCGGATTGAATTACTATTTCGTCCGTCGTCAGCGTGATATCATTTGCTTCAAGCTCTACGGATTCTAATTGGCTGTAGTGAACATTGTCTGTTGTTACGCTTAAGAGCTGAAGCACTGATTTTGGCAAGGGCAAATCTTTTGTATGTTTATGACGTGTACTAAATGTTAATGAGGATATATAAGGATCGGATGATTCTAATGCACGGTGAAATAAGTCTAAAATTGTGATTTTTCTGTCTAATTTCCGGGTATGGTGTTGTCGATCATAGCGCCAGTATTTATTTCTTAACTCGCCTGCTTGCTCGGACAACATACCTATGGGTAACGGGCTGGCGTCTATGATTTGCCGGCCATGCTTTTGTGCATAGTGACGGACATATAGAACCAATTGTATTTTTCCACATACTTCGCAGCTACAGATTTACAAAACATGCCTAACGAGGGCGGACCCCTTCCCAATCCCACATAATATCCTTCATCGAAGATATATCACAAAACAAAAGTACTGATCGAATTCCACCATAAATATTTTTTTATATTGACTTTATCTTTCTGCACTATTTTCTATATAAACTTAAACTATGTAAACTATGCACGTCACAATTTAAACCGGCAATTGCTAAAACCTGAGACAAAAATAACGAATCACAATGAGTAATATTTGCATGAAGTAAGTATTGTATGTTGCTCACAGTTTTGATTGACAACCCTAGCCCACAATTTTAAAATTCAATATTTCCGTAATCCTGGGTTTATTGGATCTGTTTTTTTTGTGGCGATAGTTATTATAGTGATCAACATTTAGGCATTAAAAAAAACGCGACCATGGAGAGAATCACCGGAAAAAAATTATTTACAAAATCATAGGAAAAAAATTCTTACCTGTGTGAGCAAGATTTTTAAAGTTTTTAAGAAAATAATGGTTCCTATAGTAAATACCTATCACACCTTAAAACATTTAGTGTAAAATTCAAATCCAAAAACGAGATATTGTGTTTCTATTGATTTAAGGACTTTTCTCGATTTAATTAATTTCTCTTAAACTATAGTAGTTAGAGCCGGCGGAGTTTTAATAAGGGTTTAGTTTGATTGTTAGCTTTCCAAAAAACACATAAAACGAGCATGTCCGCAAATAAGACAAAATAACACACTGTGCGTCGCTTGTGATTCGGAATTTCCTTTTAGGATTACCCCATAATTACTATTTCTATCCCTGTGTAGACATTATCAGTAGAAATATTTGAACTTATTAAAACAGACAGTCAAGAAGCTAAGAGTAGACAGAGGTGTATTACACCATAATTATATAAAATATAAAATAAATAAACATTCTTCCTGCTATGATTTAAAGTCCCAAGTTACAGATATACATAGCTGCATATCCTATGACATAGGATCAAAAAGGTAGTCGTCATATTATGTGCCAGATTTTCAGATTAAAGAGCTGCCTTACTAGATTTGTGCCGAAGGCAAAACCGCGTATATATATACTAATGCCTATATCTTAGAAAGGGTAGGTAGAAGTTGATTACACACACATATCGCTACGGTCTTACGAAATATGAGCCAGGCCTATTGAACATATAATTATGACACTTCCAGCCTCCATTCTGATACTGAGAAATCTTTGACAGAAAACCCAATAACACTGCTAGATCCGGGCATCGAATCTGAGACTTCATGCGCAACAGTGGCATTGGCTACCGTTGCGCCACTGAAGAATCATACCGCATATTAAGGTATCGAGTAAAAGCATTTATGGTTGCAAATTTCAGGACGCAACCGGGTATAGAATTATCTGCGTCAAACAATTTTCAGGAAGTCCCGAGTTTTTCTGTACGGCACCGTGCATGGTCAAAATCCATAAAACCTGGCTTTTGATAAACACAAGGCGTTACTATCACGCCATTTCATGGTGACCAGAACAGTTTTCGATCACCGCTAGATATAGGCTCTTAAGCAACTTAATAACAATAAGATAAGTGTTTTAGCGATGACGCCTCTTAGACGGAGTATCAAAGTTGGAAGTTTTCTGGATTTTATAATTTAGTACAATAAATGACATCCATACTGTTCGGCAGATTGCAGTGTTGTATAGAACACAGTATAGTGTAAATACAGTATGTATATATATACAGTATGTATGTGTCATAGGCTTGGCTTTTTCATATGTAGTACACATGATTCCATATAATAATTATTAGTTTTGAATGCTCTACAACGATATCACATCGACTAGGGGCAAGACCAAGTTCGCAAATTAGATAGTATAATCGGCTGTCATACTGCTCGGCAGATTGCAGTGTTGTACAGAACTTCGCAAGTTTTGATATGTATGTATATCTTAGACTCGCTCAGCTGGTCAAACTCCGAGACAAAATGTTACCGAATCATTTAAAGATATCATGAATAGACTGGATTGTATTAGTTGGGCAATTAAAGTTAATGGCCACTTATTCGCTGACGACATTGTAATAATAGCAATTCTGCTATAGAACTGCTGAACAACCTTATCGACATTTCTTACAAAGTGGTCTAAGCCTGAACTTAGACAAAACTAAGATCATGTTCAAAGGACATGACATACTAAGTAGTTCAGTAATACATATGTCTACATTGGGCAAGTGATCGAAATGGTTAGGAAAATTATGAGAAACAAGTATAGAGTAAAATTATGAGAAATAACTTCGAGATTTTTCATTGCCTTTACCTTAAGTGCAAGCAACAGTGTTTAACCAGTGTATCGTATCTTTGATTACCTACGGTGACTAGATGTGGACATCTTTATTACGTAGTCAATTAATTAAAACTCGCGAAGCATGTTATAGAGCTAGGCTATTTCTGGAGTTTATTTAGACGACAAATCTCGAAATGAGGTTATTCGACCTACGTACCTAGCTTATTCTGCGAACTGACATAATTCGTAGAATAAGTACGAGTGGGCGAGTACTAGAGTGGCGACCGCAATCGATGAAAATAGGATTTCTCTTAGCTTAAACTTACTTGTTTAAAGAGTGACTTTTCGATAAGTGAACAGTAGCATTTTGGATTACGGTTTTCAATGATTAGAAAGACAAAATAATAGTTCAAAAATACTAAAAAACACGCTACAACTACAAGAAAAAGGGTAGGGTACTTTCTAAGATATGTATATGAAATGGAATATCAATAACGTATGCGCACTAAGTAGTCATTATCAAAATATCTTAGAAAGCATCCCACGCTTTTTTACATTAAAATGATTTATTTTATTAATCACTCTATCCTAATTTTGAATTATTAACAAAAATATTCTCTACCTACTTTTTAGTTTGGTTTTTTAAATAAAGCGTGTTTTTTTAAACTATTAGGTATTTATTTTCTATTTTTATACTATAAAATTTTAATGTGAAATATTAATTTTCCGAGCAGAGTGCTCGAATCGGAAAGGTAGGCATGCGCAGACCACGCACTTGCTCTGTCTCTCTCGCTCTCACGCAAAGGATCTGTGAGAAAATCATTAATCCTGACGATCCTAATCAGGATAATGAGATAATCTTATAAAATTATTGTATTGTCATCGGTTCTCGATAAGTCTACAATAGTCTAGTCAACAAGTGCTTTTTTGGTCACCTTTTTTTAGCATTCTCGGAAAAATATGAACGAGGTGTCATTCGATTCGGAATGACATGTAGATGACCTTTGAAAAAATTCATGAATTTTTTTAAATTTTTGAAGCCTTTCAAGAATAGCCAAGAAAGGACAAAAATCTCAAATTTATAATTTAACAATTAATTATCACACTTGCAATGTTCATGTTCAAGCAGCTAAAAATTATTAATTAACTCTTGCACAAATAATTGAAAATTTGTGATAAAAAAAAAATTCAGCCGCGTTATTGTTCATTTATCTATCCAGGCTATCCAGGCCCCTGAATTTTTTTGTTTGTTAAATTTTATATTTAATACGTTTAAATAATTTTTATTGATAAAGTGTCCGAAGTAGGCGTGCCACTTGCGCAAGCCAGAGTACTCGTTTTCGGCCGTATTTTCATCCCTCTGTCAAAGTTATAAATATTGGTACAACAATTCCGGGAGTCGAGACTTTTTTTAGAAAATTTCCTTTCCCTTTTTGTATCTTTTTTAGATTTGAAAAACTTAATTAGTTTTTGAGATATTTGTAAAATACGAAACGCCTTGTTTTTTTAGTTAATTTTTTATAACTTTTGCAATTTTTGAATTTTTGCCAGCGGAACTTGAATTTTTCAAAAAACACCTACGTGCCATTCCGAATCGAATGACACCTCGTTCATATTTTTCCGAGACTGCTGAAAAAACTTGACCAAAAAAGCACTTGTTGACTAGACTACAATGTTTAAATGAAATCTGACCGATTGAAGTGGGTCGGCGGGAAAAGGATATCGAATCTCAGATATGCCGACGACACGACCCTCCTCGCTACATCTGTGGAGGACATGCAGGAACTATTTCAGAGACTCGAGTCCGAAAGCAACAGCATGGGTCTCGCAGTAAACAGGAGTAAGACGACGATAATGGTAGTAGATCGTGCCAGAAAACTCCAACACCACAGACATCATCCCAGGGGTCGACATTGTGGACCATTATCTGTATCTGGGTGCACAAATTTATAACGACGGCAGTTGTGTACCGGAGATAAAGATGCGTTTTGGAATGGCTAGGGACGCTATGACCCGACTTAATAAGATCTGGAAAAAGAGGGGAATAACCATTAACACCAAAGTCCGGTTAATACGCTCTTTAATATTCCCAATATTCCTGTACGGAGTGGAAACGTGGATGATACTGGCTCGAGAAAGGCAGAGAATTGATGCATTCGAGATGTGTATTGTTGGAGGCGTATGCTGCGGATACCGTAGACTGCCAAACGCACTAATGCATCGATTCTTGCGCAGCTTAGAATAAAAATCCGCCTATCCACAATTTGTCAGCAGCGCATTTTGACATACTTCGGCCACATAATACGGAGAGGAGATGAGAACCTCGAAAAGCTGATCGTAGTTGGGAACACGGAGGGCAAGAGAGCTCAAGGACGGTCCCCAACCAGATGGAGCGATCAAGTAAAGCACTCATCTTCAACCAAACCCAGCTCGGTGGTCAGAAGTGCCATGAACAGAAACCGATGGAGGCAAATCGTTCGATCCATGTGTGGATTATCCAACGATGATCACGATCCTCAGACATGAGGACCCGACCATAGAGAGAGAGAAGTGGGTCAAAATCAAGTCCAAAGGAGTTGATTACAAACAAACTAACAAATAAACATACACGCGAAGCTAATAAAAGCGTGTTTAAAAGCTGCATTTTAATAATATTTTTAAGCAGGCATGTAAACAAATTAATATTCGAATAAAATCATGGATGCTACTTTATGTTTTTATTCAGAAAAAAAAAGTATATTTTGTGTTTCAGTATACTATACTGTCTACTAAAACACAGATGTGTTGCATATAAATAATTGTTGAATACATAATATTAGAATTATGTTGTATCTTTTAAATGTTAGTACACAAAAATATTGACAATCTAGTGCCTACTATTTAGGTGCATCTAAATAGTTCAGTTAATAACCTGTATTAACAGTTATGTAAATCAGTGTGGGGAAATTATTATATTTATAAGTTTTATATAATATTCCTCAAGATATGTCACGTTTTTCAACCTGCACTAGGCCAGTAAAGTGGTGCATGATCTAATCCTTCACATAATGAGAAGAGGCATATGCTCAACAATGGATAGTTTAGTAACATGGTACAATTTCAACTGCAACATTGTCTGAGCGTTTCTCTGTAAACTGGGCAACTTGAACTAAGAAAGCTGCCTAGGCAACTTTTTTTGTTGTATATTTAATAAATGTTATTGGAGGAATAAATATCCGTCTATTTATTAATATATTCCTATTACTTTGGAAAATATTGAGCATTTTCTGAAAAATCTATACAGGGGACTGTGAATTATAATGAAAAATACAATTTCAGTACTAATATTAAGCTCTCTCTTTTTGGAGGATCATTTTTAATACGCTCATATCTCTTAAAATCTCTTCTTTAGAGAGTTTTTTCTTCTTTGGCGCATTACTCAAAACACAGATGTAACTAAAATAACAACAAATTAAGTATATTTGTTGTTATTTAGAGTTAGTTAGAGTGAAGTGGAGGAAGAAGACATATTGCGCCGACCCCACATAATGTGGAAAAAGGTCAGGGAGAAGAAAATACTTAATTTACACAGTACCCTGGACGTGTAAACAGTCCCCTGTCGTGCCGATAGACAGGGGACTGTTCCCAGGGGAATGTTTTATTTGAGTTCATTAAAGAGTAGCACAAAATGTAATTGATCTATCATATTTTGCTGTACATAGAAAATATGTATCTATTGTAACAATTTTAAATTATTTATGGAATCATTAAAATATATAAACTGAATTACAAATAATTCTTACCAGTGGACTGTGGGCTGTCAGGTTACAACGTGTTTTCCACGGAAGAACGCTCCCATAGTACTAAACAAGATAGCGTTCGCGCCCCAATAGTGGCAACCGCGTAAACTTCAGGTTGTTTGCGTTTTGTTACACGTGCAAACGACGTTGTTTAAACTTAATACTACTTGGCGCGTATTTTAAATATAGACAGGTGGACTGTTTATAAAATCCGGAGACAAAGTTTCGATGACTTTTTTAGAATTACAATATAATAATTATAAAAAATAAAGAAGTCTCAGTAACAATCAAACAATATTAGTTGAATAATTAAACAATTTGGTTGATTCCAATAGTTACTGTCTTTAATTAATTTAGTATGAAGTGACCATTTTGCTGTGGTGACACGTCAGGGGACTGGTTTTTAAGGACTATAAAAACGATTTTGATACATTAAAGTTTATTTAATTGGATTTTGAACGTTGAGCATAGGTAGATTAGGTTAATTATCTTTTGAAGTTATCTACGAAATATGTATGATGTTATTTTTCTAAACAATATTAGCTTGAGACAATGAGTTGCACAGTTTACAGAGAAACACCCGTCTAAATAATAGAATTTAAAGGATATTACAGTTAAAATTGCCAATATATTATCTATTCAGTAATTGTAAGCAAAGCAGATGAAAGAAAATTCAAATTGACATGATGTATCACTGATGATAGATTTAGATGATAAAAGCAATATCCACATTGAAATGTATTGTCTGAGTGGTGCAGCAGCAGTGAATGCAACTGCTGTGTGTGGGTTCAATGTCCAGGTTAGGCAGTGTTATTTGGTTTCACTGTCAAGACATCCTCAGTAGCAGCAAGTCTGGCATTGTGCCACTAAGACAGCAATAGGTTATCAAATTTAATATAATATCATAGTTGGGTAAATGTGGGCATAATCTTCTTCTTATCGTATCAATGGCAACAGTTTTTAGATGATTTTAGCCCAGTGCTCGGCAACGCGAATTGTGTGTTTAACAAAACAAATTTATTTACTTATCATTTCCAGGATAACTATACACTGTTATATGTGTCCTGGATGTGAGCTGTTAATAAAGGGTCTTGTAAATAGGCATTATTTTTAATGCAATATGTGTTTGGACCGACAACCTGGTAAGGGTAGTGGGAAGTGGTTGGATGCTGGTGGCCCAAGACCAGTGTTTGTGGAAAACATTGGGGGAGGGCTATGTCCAGCAGTGGACTTCTTTCAGCCGAGATGATGATGCTGAAGGGTTTGCAATACACTGACAGACAAAAATAGCTAAATTATAGAACACATGTCAATATTTTGCATCTTAATCTATGTTTACGATGATAAATGCATTGAAAAGCCTTGATTTGACCTGGTCTGGCTATACTTAATTCAAAATATTGCAGGCCTGTATTGCCTGTTTAGGAGTCCCTTAATATTTTTGACCATACATTTTCTTAATATCTACTCACGTATTTAACATTTAATCTAATAATTAAAATACTTGTCAAACTATTGCAAAGAGAAAACAAGTAAGGCGATACAAAAATAAAATACAGCCTGTGTTTTGGTACAATCAGTTATCTTAATGTACGCATAAAAACAAAACGTAACTGATAGCAATGTAGCGGTCACGAGATAGCATCAATAAAATATAAATACAGATAGGTAGTAAATTAGTATTGTATAGTAAACAACACATTGAGAATACATTTGTATAGAACACAAGTATTAAAATTGTTTGCATGTTTGAAATAATTTATAGGCAATGTTGGTACTTACTCTTAGAGCTGTAGTAGTAGGACTTGTAAGGCCTGCTTATTAGGAGTTCCGGCCATTTGTCTTCCCTTGTTGATGTAACGGACGGTGATCTTTCAAACAGATGAGATTTCACTGACGATGTTGAAGTTGCTGGTGAAACTTCAACATCTCTCTCCCTCGAGGAAGCCATAATTAGATTAACTATATATTAGTTTTCTAAACATTCCGGACAAAATATAACAAAAAAGTCAACGCGTCAATGTTACGTCAGTTATGTCATCAAAGTATTGTAGGTATTGGTCAATTGTCATGTTAAAATCAAAATATGCAAAATCTTTGCTTTTACAAGGATAGTGACGCACAAGTTTCTTCTTATTTACTGCTTTTAACAATATTTACAAAATTTTTTTTACATTAGGTAGGTATATACATTTTTACAATTTGAAAATACGTAATTTAGAAAAGAAGGAAATTATAATAGATTTCCTAAAATCTGTTGATATTTGCAATAGATTGTAATAGTTGATAAGCTTAGCTTAGCTTAATGTAAAGGTACACAAAAAGTTGAAATTATTGATGCGTGCACGTACGTGTGAAACAGATTTCGCATTACGTACCTACTTAGTCGAAAAACGGAACATGTAGAAGTTCCTTCTCCTTCCTTTTCCTTAGCCTTTATTATTCCCAAATCACTTGGGGTCGGTTTTCTAGTCTAACCGCCATAGAAATTGCCATAGATGTTCATGGCAGCCGGGACCGACGGCTTAACGTGCTCTCCGAGGCACGAAGCAGGCGATAGCTGTTATCAATCAATACGCACATCATTTCGAAAAGTCATATAACTTCCGAAAGTCAGAAGTGCGCGACGTGGGTTAGAGCCCGAGACCCTCTGCATTGCAGTCTTTTGGTTTCCTCACTAAGCTATCGCTATATATATCTAACATGTATTAGTTCCGTAGGACGATATTAAGATTAAATACTTACATTTTTTCTTATAACATTCTTTACACACAATCCTACTGTGCCATAGCTCCATCTGTCGATGATTTGATCACAACAGCCTGAACACGCTATCATTGTTTCAAAGATGTGCTGTTAGATAGATGGCATTAATAGTAAGTATTTTAATAAATTCAATTGTAATTATTATTATAAGCAAGAGTTGGACTCGCGCCTGAGGTTTCCATGTCTTAAATCCGGTTAATGTATTAAGAATTTGCGTTGAGAATATCTTAAGCTCTATTTAACTGTCAATTAAGCGTTTATGTGCTAACCTCAGAATCGATTAGTGTGCCAAGATAATAAGTTAGCTGCGTGCAACATTTCGCTGCAAGAACATTAATTGTAGGTATATCTGTTTCTATGTAAATATTTATTTTATATAGTACGTACCCGATAAGTAAATAATTTATATAGGTTATGTATCTTCAGCATTTAAATTTCACTTATTTCTGTTCTGTGGGGCAAGCAGAGTAGGCACGGGACTGTTTTATAGTCTTGTTGTTTGTTTAAAATAACATTTTATCTAATTTCAGTCACGATGGCCATTTTGAGACAAGTTAAATGTGCGCAGGCGATATGAAGTGTTTGCGCAAACATAAGTGTAATTTTTGATAGGTACCTCACCATATTCCAAGAGACGTCAATCCAAGATGGCCGGAAAGAGATTAGGACCGATAAATTTATATGGTTTCCAGTACACAGAAGTGTGGCCAGCTTCCTGATTCTGGATGTGCCCTGACCCTATGTCGTAATGTGACTTGAATTCTGTATACAAGTCATTAGACCAACGAAGCAGTCAAGTAATCACGTTCTTTGACACTTAAAACGTGATATTATTCTGCAAAAGTAAATCTGCAAATCCCCGAAAGGGGAGGCAGACTCCCTTTCGAGGGTTATGTAACATGAGGAAAGTGATGAAAGTGAATGAAGCCAGAGAAGTGTGATCGTAGCAAATGGACATCAGTAGTCTATAGGCAGAAGCCAACCCCTCTGGGAAACAGGCGTGAATCTATATACCTATGTATGTAATTGGCCCGTTTCAAAATGGCCGTTCACGCGATATCGCGTGGCCAATGCATACAAATTTCTAGGCGTTGCATTTTAGCGGCCACAATGAAACAGCGCTTGATGTTTACGCCGGCCACTGGGGAAGGAATAAAACAAAATATAATTTTGGCCATCGCCTGAAACTCAATTTTTTCTTATGGCAATTGACGTGTTAGGCGGGTATTACACTTCTGTATATTACCGCCACATTTCAACACCGACCTTTTAGATCGGGACGCGCGGACGGGTCTATTGCCGTCTGCAATAGAGCCGTCCAGCATAGTTCCTGACTCCAAGCAGTCACTGAGAATTTCTTGGCTGTAAACATACTGTTGTCTTCAAACCCGCAGCCTAATGATAAGTAACTAGAAACCACGTAAGCACGATAGTCTCAAATTGCTGTCCTAGTAAGCAATCAGCTCTAGATGGCTTCTTGTTACGCCTTGTTGCAAAATCTGAGGATGTGATCGGACCTTTTTCGTTTGCAATTGTCATTTTAAACACATACTTTTTGATATTTACTTGATTTTGACATTGTTCTACGAAAATTTATATTTTACATCAAAAAACAATTTATATATTACAAAAATAATTATTTAGCATTATAATTATACTGAAGACAAAATGAATTTCCAGTTTTGGCCACTATTGAACCCTATAAAAATTATGATAATAAATCCGCTTATAATGGCCTCTAAAATGACCGTTATTAAAATTCTATCTGGTACAGTTTTTGGAAGTAATCAATTAGTTGACATAGTACTTCTAGTGTATACAAATGAAATACCTATAGCACAGCAATTTATACAGGAACTTATCGCTTGTAATTTTGGATGTTTAAATACTATAGTGGTGACGTCTGATTTACCAAGGTGATTTTATATTTATTACCTAATTTTAAGTATGTAGTGGTGTATGGACAAATAGCAATAAATAAATTATTTACAAGCATAATTATTTTAGGATTACGGATGCTAAAGTATTCTGTATCATTACTAATTTTAAAAATCCACATCGTCTTGATTTCGATCATTTAGATACCGATGAACAATTTGACACATTTTATTTGCTTATTAAAGTAGCGCAAAGTTTAGGCAAATCTGTAGAAGAATTGGAGAAACCAATGGAAAAGAAAGATAAGCCTATAATTGTCGCAGACGGTATAGTAGCGATTGATATATTGAATACAATGGGAAAAGAAGATATGGCTTTTGGTTATTTCTGTGCTACCGGATTGCCATCTTCAGCAAGATCAATTTTAAGTCAATATCTGAAGGTAATGATTCGATTTTTTTAAGTGAATGCACTATTATTCAAGATATAGACCAAATTTTAACTTCAGAGCGTGATTTGTCTATAATGTTTTGTAGCTAGGTACTCACGAGATTTCTTATAATAATTTTATTTAGTTTATATAAAAGAAAACATTTGTACTCTAAGGAGCATTACTTTAGCATCTAATCTAACAGTAAACAATGGCAACGCGATTTTCGAGTGACTGCCGCTACTCTTGTTCGTTGATAATGACGAATGTAAATATAATTATGTTTATTTACTGCTCTTATCTTGTTAATATCTTGATATTGTAAAACACCAGTATGCCGTGGACCTTACCATTATTTCTAAAAGCGTCGTCATTGCATGCGCGGACACAAGAGCATGCAATGATAATACTAAAGGAGATAGTGGTATAAGAGATGCTGAAGACATACAAAAATCTATACAAATATTATAAAGCTGAAAAGTTTGTTTGTTTGAATGAACGCGCTGATCTGAGAAACTATTGGATCGAATTGAAAAATTATGTATTTTAGTGTTAAATAGCCTATTTATCGAGAAAGGCTATAAGTAACAGTAGTTCTAATTGACATATTTTAGGTGCATTGTAACGATATTAATCTTACTTATATGTGGGGAGCTAACGACACGGAGTTTCACATGGAAGTTGAAAAGCCCTTTGTTGTCTATGATACGATCAGTGATCAAAAGCACTGTGACTGGGAAATGGTAAGCAAGGATCTATTGGAGCCCTTGAAATTGGACCACACAGAGTTTAATGCCTCTTGGATGAAAAAAGAATTCATCGATAAGGTACCTATGTTTTATTATAGTTTTCTATTTTAATTAAGGCATAGTCATAGTATCCAGGCTAGGCATTAATACACAGATTTATTTATTGTTTTTTTTATTTTATAAGATTTACTAACGCTTGTATACAATGTTTTTTTTAAACTATCTAACAATTTTGAAAACTTTAGGTTATTGTAACAAACAATTATTAAGTAAACACTACATGCGCCGTACTTAATATGATATTAAAGTTAAATTGTTAACAAATTCAAGTAGTTTTTGTTAATCAGTAGGTACAGGTGATGATTTTAGATATTTAGTAGGTGATTTTAAAGTTATTTCTAATTACATAACAATAAATTAAAAATGAAGCTCAAGTATAAAAAAGTACAAAATAATGAGGTGTAAACGACATGTTTTAATTATTTTTTTTTACCTATAACAACATATTTATGAATTGTTAGAAATCTGTTCATTTATTTGTTGGTATCAATAAGATTTTCGAACTGCAATGGAACACTGACGTCATGAAGTCGACCAAAGAGTAAAGTAAAAGTCGACTAAACAGTTATTTTAAAACATTTCATTGTTGTCAAAAAGCAAATCATTAATATACATACGTTTATAGTCCCACACGTATTTCCCCGAAATGATCCACACAGTTGGATTGCACCCACATTTCGACTAGTTTAGTTATAAGATGGTTATAAGTTTCACGTACTATTGAGCGAGCCTATTATCGTCAACCGGGCGCAGTACCTACTTGACGCTATTGAGAATTTTATGATAGATAATTGCAATGTCACCTTTGCCGAATATTAAAGTCTATTTCCTAAGAATACATACAAGTATATCCTTATACATCCTTTTCCTGAGATATTATTATTAATGTGAGTTTGTTTGTTTGTTACGCTTTCACACATTAACTACGCGAATGATCAACATGACATTTTGCATATACGCTGTCGGTCATCTAGAAAAAGCACTGTAACAAACCTAACCTACATTTACGCGAGCAAAGCCGCTGGAAAAAGCTAGTGCATAGATATAAAGAACGCGAAAGAAGGTAGCATTTCTAGAATGATATTTAATAAAAAGCATTTTGATTTAAAACTTATTTAAATAAACACAGCTATAAGGTATTTCTCTTTTAGATGAAACAAACGGCAGCGAACACTATTTATGGGCCGATTTACAAATCGTGGAAGTTAAATAGATGTCTAGCTAAAATTTGGCAGTCGCGTATAATTGGCAAGAAGGTTTGCATCAGCTTTGGTATAATTAGTGATGGATCTTTGAGGACTATAAAAGGTAACATGAAAATTTTTATCTATTCTTTAACAAGAACATATTATAGACCAGACTGCATCAGAATTATTTGATGTTAGGTAATAACCTTGCAATCTCTATAGAACTTATTCTAGACAAGGCCCTATAGAAGACTCTAGTCTTCTACATTTTTAATAGTTGTTGCATAGATGCAAACATGTAATTAGCTATAACAAACAAGAATTTGTAGTTCATAACGCTTTATTAGTTTAATATAATTATGCTTCTTTTTGTATTTTAATAGGCAGCTCCCGCACTAGGTAAGTATAATTCCTATGTCGCGGAAGACATTACAAACATTCAAACACCCACACTTGAAATAACTACATATTTGTGTTTCATTTTCGTCCCGTGGAAGTTTTAATGCAGTATGAAAGAAAGTTTACAACTTCACAAATACATAACATTACTGAACAATAATTGTGAGAGTAAAATATTATGAATTTGTATTACGTCTTGTAGCTTTTACCAAGTATTCGTATTTATATCAGTTTCAGCTTGCCTGTTATTTTACACTAGATTGCTTACATTCAATGAAAGGAATGCCATTGTACTTTAATAAAAAGCACCCACAAAGCACAAAATCGATGTTTAATATGCAAGTGACGTAATAGATTTAAGAAGTAACACGGCTAGCGATAACTCGAAAAGAATCTCGTTTAAACAACTTAAGGGTCATCATATCGAGAAATCTTTCATTATAGGGATTACTGCTCTTACCTCATTAATATATGTTACTACGAAACGGAGGGAAATATCTTTAGTTATTCTCTTTAGATTTTATTTAATACGAAGAAGAATTTGTTATAATTTATAATTATGTTAGTGTTTACACCATGTTTCAGGATTACCTTACTTTTTACCTTTGGTATTCTCTGAAGATGGGTCGTGGTCTATACACTACCGATACTCAGACCTATCACATGTTAGGCAAGAGATTAAGAGATATAATAAAATAGTCAAACAAAATCATGATAAGGTAACAACATAATTATGATAATAAAATATGATATCAACGAAAGAAAGATAAATGTTTATTCTTACCCAGCATGTGCACGATTATTTAAAACAGAAAAATTTAAATGCATAAATCGGTTTCAACATAACCTGGGTCAGATCTTCTCTCCCTATTTTAGCTTATGTTCTAACATCTGAATGCCGAAGCGCTGGTAAATACTTACCAAATAATATTAGAATGTAAAACAGTTTTATAACATTAGAAGATGAATTTGATATGAGGTGAAGGAACCAAGTCAATATTCAGCCATCTCTGGCGAAGTATATGTCTGACGTTTGACCAGTTGCTTGAGAGATTGTCGGCTCGGCTAATGCAGTATTTTAAATGCCATTGCAAAGGCGTCAAGTGTTATGGGTTCGATCCCTATCCGGTATAAAAGTTTGTGTTGCTAGTGAAGTTCCCTTGCTTAGTTAAAAGAAGATAATGGTGTGGATCTGCTCTGTAGGAGTTTCCTGCAATTCTGTCGAGTCACTGACATCAAACCCAGCATATTGACTATACTGCATTTATAATTGGATCGTCGCGTCGCGAATAATCTATTTCTTGGTATACGATTTCCAATATAATTTCTCCAGAGAACTTGGTAGTAGCCTTTGATTATCGTTGAAGACCACATCCGCTAGGAAATATTTTCTCTGTTGTTGGCATCTTTGCAAAATACTAATAACATTTGGTGGCATGATTGCGTTATTATGCCTAATTAAAATCCCTATTATTTTAGCTTGTTAAGTATTGCGAAATGTTTCTGAAGGAGAATATTATTAATCAAGCTTTCATACCGCCGGATAGCGACGATGTGTCTATTTCCTCCAGCACGTTAGAACAAAATAGCCTTCACGAAGTGTTTAAAGAGTTATAAGGTATGTCGTTCATAATATTTTCCATAAGTTAATATATTAATAGTAAATTAACTAATGCTAATGTCTTGTAAAAGGAAACCGAGGTTACATTTACTGTAATATCTAGTATCGCTCATCTTAAGGCACAAGAATTACAAAGATAGAGGTCTCAAGCCACTGCACACTTTTCTAGCTAGGTGTAGGCGGTGATGACACCACTCCTCAATGGAACAAGGTATTCTAACCAACCAAAATAGTTAATTCTGGCTATCTATGCAGTTAAGGCAATTATAACACATGTTTGCATGTTTTAGAGTTCTTTATTGTGAAGTTTGCCAAAAAAAAAGAAATGATTATTTTAGGACTACCAACAGTTCTAGTCGGTTAACTTTCTAACCAAGAGACATATGAGAACCGTACTATAATAAACCGTACCATACCGTATTCGGTTCGATATCCAAAATTTCACTTTCTATTTGGAAAGGTATTAACAGTCGACTAGTTGGGTGGATTATTAATATTGACTGTCATGAGATCTGTTTATCCTGAGGTCTCGGCTTTGGTCCTCAGGTCAGACAAACTCGGCTCTTCTGTCATAAAACTTTTAGCAACAAAGAGTAATTTGCCAGGCAAATGGCAATATAAACATTCCTCCTTACGACATGGGACATAGGTAAACGTACTGGGCTAAATGTAGGTGTGATACACTTCTGCTACAAAAGTGATCTTCTGTTATATTGTTTGTTTAAAGACATTCACATTTTAAATCATTACTTGTGTCATGATTTCTTATTTTTGTTAATAATTCTGTTCGGGAGTTTTTATTCATTCAATTGGCAACACAGCCAACTATCATTTTTAAATAGTGGGGTTATTGTAGAGGGGAAAAATAACTCGTTCTCTCGGCGAAAGATCGCTCAGCAGTAAGGAACTAGCATTCAACTGAGTAAGACGTTCTCAATAGTCCGTGTAATTGCTGTGAGTTTGGTAATATAGTCACATAATATTTTAAACGATTGAGTTTCATTATATTTCAGAAGTGGGATGAGTAAGTACACGCAAACATTTTCGATAATTATCTTTTTGTAATGGCGTTATTACTTTCTTGTTTTTAAAAGTTTAATTAGTAGATACTTATTTCGATTGTTTAACTGTGAACAAACTGATAGGTCGACTTTTACAGTACACTTTACAATACACTACACAAATGTAATAAACTACCCACATAATTACACACAATGACATTATACGCGATTCCCATAGGAATCATCACAACTTGGTGTATTTTCGAGTGTTAAAACTGAACGGTTACCTTGAAATACACTTAGTAACTCTTTAACTGGAGTGCTGTCGGGGAATACCCTCAGTGTATCCTACATATTCAGCTAATGAGTAAGGTTTACTTTCTGGAGGCAACCATGCCGACAAACCAGAGGTCCGCCTGCCTATTGGTTGAAAACTCTACACGCACGAGTGTAAATAATTTATTTCATTGCATATTATTATGTACCTACATTATAATTCTTTAGTAAATAATTGAAATATGCATTGTAAATTAGCAGCGCTTAGATGATAAAATGATATAACCTATGATTTTTTTTTAAACATTAGCATTTACGTTGTATCAGGAGAATACTTGGTCAGGGTACTCCCTGATAGTTTTTTTTTAGTTCTAAGAGTGCATTGTGCTCTTGCGTGAAATACTTGGACGAGGCTACTCTTCGTCAGTGTTTTTGCTGGAGCATAGTGCCGTTGTTTGCTTAGGTATAACGTTTACGCTTACCTAGTCTGAGTGATTATACAGTGATATACTCTTCAGCAGTCTTTGGCTAGGATGCAGTGTTATTACGTAGATTGACGAGTAAAATACTTGCAATAGCTTTTGTAGTATTGAGGTAATTTCTTTGTAAAGAAGCGCTGCTGGTTTATAAAGCTACTTGACTTGAAGGCTGTTGCCACTTGACTTGCAGGCTGTTGCCACTTGACTTGCAGGCTGTTGCCACTTGACTTGGAGGCTATGTGCGCTTCGTGCTACTAAGAGGTTATGTGTGCCTTGTGTGCTGCTAAGAGGTTATGTGCGCCACGTATGCTACTAAGAGGTTATGTGTGCCTCGTTTGCTACTAAGAGGTTATGTGTGCCTCGTTTGCTACTAAGAGGTTATGTGTGCCTCGTGCTACTAAGAGGTTATGTGTGCCTCGTGCTAATAGGCATGAAAGTGGATATAGTGATAAGAATAGAAAATGGTATGTTAACTGGTTTGGACATGTAGAAAGAATGGACGAGGTAGGATTAACAAAGTTTATAAGGCTAGTGTGAATAGTCGCAAGAGGAAAACCTAGGTGAATGTTTCTCGATCAGATCGGAGGCGTTCTGGACAAAGGCCAGGTTAAGAGCTCCTTGAACCGACGGGCGTGTATGAGATATGTGATGAAAGTGAATGAAGCCAGAGAAGTTTGACAGGATCGTAGCAAATGGAAATCCGTAGTCTCTGCCTACCCCTCTAGGAAAACAGGCGTGAATCTATGTATCTATGTGCTAATAGGAGAGGTTGTGTGCCTCATACTAATAGGAGAGGTTATGTGTGCCTCATGCTTTAGCCAAGCATGCTTTGATTAATATGCCTTTTTATTTGTGTGTCTTTTGCTTTTTAGCAGAGGTTGTGTGTGCCTCATGATTTAGCTAAATGTGCTTAAATTAAAATGAGGTTAGGTTCGACACACATACATATGTCATGTATGTGTGTCGACTAGCAAAGATTAGTTGTCTCCAAGTACATTCAAGTTACATAGTGTACATCATTGAAATGATCAGTGTCATATATGCGTAGCATAGATAATTTTTTTGAAGTCGAAATATTAGAGGATAACCATACTTTATGTAATAGGCTGTGCTACTATGGTCCATTACTGACTTTTACAATGTTTAGTCATCTAGGCATGAAAATATCGATTCAGTCCTAATGATATTATATTTTTATTTTTGAGACCATTAAATCGGACGACGCGATGACTCCAGGTCCTGATGGTGACAGTTGTCTATAAATATTGTCGCGGACAATTACTATTATTTTGTGCACATTAGATATACCTACTTTAGGTTTTTTGTAATTTTAACTGAAACGTAATACTATATAATGATAATTATATAATATAACTATCATAGAAAAGATTTTGGACAATTATGCCTGTTGACAATAAACAAATACGATTTAAAGAAATTATATTACAATGGGATATATAATTGCCGATTCTTAAAGATCATACGTTTTAATTCCATTATACGTTTTTAGATGCATATAGGTATGTTGTTTGTCTTTGAACATGTTTGTTCTAAGATAGCATGGAAATATATACAAATTCGGTTTGTTTTTCTAATTTAACATATATCATAATAATTTTAAAGGCATATTAATAAACTTAATTAAAACATAAACCATTATCATTTTGAGTTATATTTCTGATAGTTTTTATAACTGTGCATTCCATTATTGTGTCGCAATAGGTGTCCGATGTACAGTCATGTTATCCGACCCGTTACGCATACTATAGATGCGCGCGGTTTCACTCTTAATTTTATAGTACACATTATAATTATTCGGTTAATAGTAGATTCAAATTGTAATCTTTCCAATGAAATATCTCCCTAAATTATAGTATGATCAAAGAGACATGTTCATTGTTATTTGGATTGTAAATTTAATAATTCTATTATAATTTGCTAATCATTATGAAGCCATTTTATTTTGTATAAGAGCATTTATTTACTATAGCTGCATAATCAAGTCCACTTTTCTTACAAAAGTATCGTTTAAAAATTTGATACCGTTATTAGAATGAATGCATGAGAACGTAATGCTATCGGAGGGAGGCATCAGGCATGGCATCGGTAACTTATGTAAACAATAGAGGTAATGAAATTTTACACTAAATCATGTGATTGAATTTGTTTGAAGGAGTTCTCAGAATTTTGACATAATTTTTGAATGATATTAATAGTCAATGATTTAAAATAAGATTGTATATTGGTTTGGTTTTGGTATAGGTTTTCGAACGATATTAAAAATCTTTTTGTTATCTTTTGAATGCATTTAGGTATCGTTCATAAAATAAGATAGATGATATAGGACAGATATAGAGATGTGATACTAAGAGTGAGGTATGGGTATGAGTATTTTATTATGATTGATATGAATGTTAGGAAATGTGAAATACAGATAGAAATATTTGGTTGATATGTTTTTGGCAGCTATTTGACCCAATGACGATGTTGGATTCGTAAAGACCATATTGGTATTTGGATTTGTTTAAATGTAGATGTATGTTTTGATTATTATGTATGAGGTTTCATTGTGAGGTTAGAAGTGAATTTATGTAGGTACACACAAGTGATAATAAAAGAATTCTGTTCTTTCAATTTGATCATGGTGCAAACGAAATTTCTGTGAAAATTGTTAAAGTCAAAGTAGCCTTAAATAAAGACCCATGATTTGGTGAAATGATTTGGTGAAATGATTTTATGATGGCTTGATGAAATGGTTTGATGGAATGGTTGAATGGAACGGTTTGATGGAACGGTTTGATGGAACGGTTTGATGGAACGGTTTGATGGAACGGTTTGATGGAACGGTTTGATGGAACGGTTTGATGGAACGGTTTGATGGAACGGTTTGATGGAACGGTTTGATGGAACGGTTTGATGGAACGGTTTGATGGAACGGTTTGATGGAACGGTTTGATGGAACGGTTTGATGGAACGGTTTGATGGAACGGTTTGATGGAACCGTTTGATGGAACGGTTTGATGGAACGGTTTGATGGAACGGTTTGATGGAACGGTTTGATGGAACGGTTTGATGGAACGGTTTGATGGAACGGTTTGATGGAACAATGGAATGGTTTGATGGAGTGGTTTGATGAAGTGGTTTGATGGAACGGTTTGATGGAGCGGTTTGATGAAGTGCTTTGATGGAACGGTTTGATGAAACTGTTTGGTGAAACGGTTTGATAGAACGGTTTGATGAAATGATTTATTGAAATGATTTGTTGAAATGATTTGATGAAATGATTTATTGAAATTTGTTGAAATGATTTGTTGAAATTTGATGGAATGGTTAGATGATATTGGGATGGTTTGATGAAATTGAGATGGTTTGATTACATTGGGATGGTTTGATGACATTGAGATGGTTTGATGACATTGAGATGGTTTGATGACATGGAGATGGTTTGATGACATTGAGATGGTTTGATGACATTGAGATGGTTTGATGACGTTGAGATGGTTTGATGACGTTGAGATGGTTTGATGACGTTGAGATGGTTTGATGACGTTGAGATGGTTTGATGACGTTGAGATGGTTTGATGACGTTGAGATGGTTTGATGACGTTGAGATGGTTTGATGACGTTGAGATGGTTTGATGACGTTGAGATGGTTTGATGACGTTGAGATGGTTTGATGACGTTGAGATGGTTTGATGACGTTGAGATGGTTTGATGACGTTGAGATGGTTTGATGACGTTGAGATGGTTTGATGACGTTGAGATGGTTTGATGACGTTGAGATGGTTTGATGACGTTGAGATGGTTTGATGACGTTGAGATGGTTTGATGACGTTGAGATGGTTTGATGACGTTGAGATGGTTTGATGACGTTGAGATGGTTTGATGACGTTGAGATGGTTTGATGACGTTGAGATGGTTTGATGACGTTGAGATGGTTTGATGACGTTGAAGTGATTTGATTGAAGTGATATGATGACATTGAAGTAGAAGTTTATTCGTATGCATATGAGACATAATTACAGAGGATAGGCGTACGCAGCGATAGCTCAGTGGGGAGACCAACAGACTGCAATGCAGAGGGGTCTCGGGTTCGAACCCACGTCGCGCACCTCTGACTTTCGGAATTTATGACTTTTCGAAGTTATGTGCGTATTGATTGACAATTATCGCCTGCTCCGTGCCTCGGAGAGCACGTTAAGCCGTCGGTCCCGGCTGCCATGAACATCTATGGCAGTCGTTATTGGTAGTGTCGACACAAACGATCACACTGGGTCGAAGTGTCGCCGGTCTGCATTGACTGGCCCCCACATAAGATAGGATAAGATAGTAGGCGTACAGTCATGATTTGAACAAAAGAGTGGCCATGAGTTTCTTGCCCGTTCTTCTCATGAGCCCTACACCCTTGCCTTGCTGAATGTGGCAGTAAATGTAAATTCACAAAAAAAATTGGTGTAACTTTGACATTCATAAGTGTTGCCCTGAAATTGTGTTATTAGATAGTATAAATAAAATAACAATAATTAATAGACATAATATTCATTATCAATAGGAACAATAATTATAAATATGCGAAGGAAATAAATAATATCGTAACTGTAAAAAAAAAATAGTATAAACGATGTCAATTTCCATTTAATAATTACATAAGTCAAGATAAATTAAAAATAAATACATCGTATAATTTTATACAGTACTTAATATTATATTGCTAATAGACATTTCGTTTTAAAGTATGTGTGAAATAACAATATATTCATTTAATGTATAAAAGCAATTCTTCAATAGTCATTTTTTTAATTTTGTTTAAAATTCGATGATCGGCATGTTTCTCTGTTATGCATAGGGAAATGGATATATACTTTTCATTCTTGCTAAAACCATATCTTGATCGTGTGATAATGAAAACTGAGTGATTTTAGTTGAGGTTGTGCTCCAGGAGTAGCATGGTATCGGATGGCCGAATGTCATGATTTCTTATTTTTGTTAATAATTCTGTTCGGGAGTTTTTATTCATTCAATTGGCAACACAGCCAACTATCATTTTTAAATAGTGGGGTTATTGTAGAGGGGAAAAATAACTCTTTCTCTCGGCGAAAGATCGCTCAGCAGTAAGGAACTAGCATTCAACTGAGTAAGACGTTCTCAATAGTCCGTGTAATTGCTGTGAGTTTGGTAATATAGTCGCATAATATTTTAAACGATTGAGTTTCATTATACTTGGTTATAATAATACCACTTTTTACCCGCAGTTTTTCTCCCTGTTGTTTATAAAGATATAATGATATCCGTGTCAAAACGGTATTTTACACAATTCTGTTCACTATCTTTGTGTATAAACTCACGCTGACTGCTTGCTGTCTTTTGTGAAAAATATACAGCATACACCCCATTATATAATATTAGTAAGAATTTGTGATGCGAGATACCATAATGATCAGCCGTTACACCTTAAAATAAATTTCAAACACCTTACTTTACTATGTTTAAAAATTTATGGCGAATATAGAATGCCTTTAACGAACCGAAGGCGTTAAAATTTAAATTCAGGTTAAATAATGTATGAAAGGTAACTCGCCATTGTTATTTGCATGTACATTTTTATTTTAATAATTCCTATGGCATGATATGTCCGGATGTTCCACCGACATCCAAAATGTTTATTGAATGATGTTCTTTTTAAAAACATGTTGGCAAGTTGCTATTTTAATGCAAGTTGAAGGTTGCCACTCTAACGCTTCTTCATGGACTAGCTATACTTTTATTATGTTTAAATAGTACACGTTCATAATATGTGCTAACAAGTTTTATATTACCAGTAGGCAAATTTGCTTACTAACCTAACGGTTAATGTACGTCTCGCAATACCAGGGTTATGACGGTTAACAAACCGTTAAAAAAGAAGTTGTTGTATAGTGGCAGTACATCGTCTTTTGTCATCACAAGAGTATAAAATAAGTTTGTTTGGTTGTGATTCTTTTGTAGGATTGATGTACTTGCTTGCCGAGTTTGCAGTACTTTACCTCTTACTATGTTCAATTCATAGGTACGGTTCAATCAATCAGCTTGTTGCAATCCAACTCCAATCTACTGCTCTCCTCACCCAGTTTTACTCCATTCTCTTCATGACGTTCACGTTTTCAACCATAATTTATGTTTATGCGTATATAAAATTTGAATCTGTAAGCAAATTGTGATTAACCTGTGCCCGGATCATTTGAGATTGTCACTTATTCACACTGCTGCCACAACGAGCTAAGGGAAAAAACAAATAAAAGCGCATTTACTGAGCGATTAATATTCGACGGGACTTCGGTCTCGGCTCCCTGACCGCATCGTTTGTTTAACCTCTTCTGTCAATTTGATTTCCGACCTCGGGGGTATGTAATTTCCATTACAGGGGCCAGACGCTTTGTTTATCTACGAGCAGTCCAATAAGCCTGGCGAAAATCACTGTTCCATCTAAGGAAATCTTTGTATGTTTGCGTCCACAAGTTGCATTGAATGAGTATTATTAAAAATATTTAATTGGGGATATTTTTGATCTTTACCTTGAATAGGCCTTTGTTATTTATTAGCCTTGTCTAAAAGGCGTCTCGATATGACTTGGTATGTCTTCTCAGTATTAAAATAAATAGGACGTAGTGCGGGTCGGCAGAACTCTGACTTATTTAGGACTAGCTTTTGCCCGCGGCTTCGCTCGCGTTGTACCTACATCAATAAAAAGTAGCTTATGTCCTTCCCCAGGTTTTAAACTATATGTGTACCAAATTTCATCTAAATCGGTTAAGTGGTTTAGCCGTGAAAAGTTAACAGACAGACAGACAGACAGATAGATAGACAAACAGGGGTCCTTTGAATTTATAATATTAGTAAGGATTAGTTAGGATTACTATAGAGGTCTCTTACACATGCAGTTATCTTACGACAGTTAAGATTGATGTGCGAGGGAGCGGAGGGCGGGATACTGTAATCCTGACCTCTGCATACTTCGACTATACGGACAAGGAAACTGTATCTAGACAGATAAAGGACCTTGTTGAATATGGCAGCCGGGAGAACCTAGACATGATCTTGGGGTGCGATGCCAACGCACACCACACAGTCTGGGGGAGCACGGATGTGAATGTAAGAGGGGAAAACTACTGGAGTATGTGGTAAGTACCTCTTTACAAATTCTGAATAAAGGAAACAGGCCAACGTTCGCTGACTGTAGGCGAGCAGAGGTAATTGACATCACGTTAGCCTCCAACAGGGCTAGCACTAAGATTGTCGAGTGGCATGTGTCTGATGAAATTACCTTGTCAGATCATAACTACATATGCTTTAGGTACAGGACGCTGGTTCCAGCTCCTACAGTACGTAGAAGGAATCCCAGAAATACGGACTGGAACTCCTTTAGGAGTGACCTCAGGGTAGATTTAGAGGATTCTAAGGGTAAGCTCAACTCTATATTAGACATCGAGTTTACAGCAGACGAATTGGTCCAGACTGTGTATACGGCCTGGACAAGTAATTGCCCTGAGAGGGAAATTAAGCCCAAGAGGATACCGTGGTGGACGCCAGAGTTGGTCAAGCTGCGGCTAGAAGCCAGACGAGCGTTTAACAATGCTAGGACCAGTAGGGACTACAGCGGTTACGCTCGTTGTTTGACCAACTACAACAAAGCTGTGCGGAAAGCCAAACGGAAGGCTTGGAGAGCACACTGTGAAAACATCAGTACGATTCCTGAAGGAATGAGGCTCTCCAAAGCTTTATCGACTGTCAGAGCACACCCATTGACAACCATTAAGGATGTCAATGGGCAGCGAACAGGGTCTGGTAAGGAGACATTAGCAATGATGCTAAATACACACTTTCCAGACTGTAAGATAATAGAAAAGGAGCAGGAGGACCCTATCAGCTTGGTTGAACTTAGCTATCGTACAACCAAAGCAGATTGGGACACTGCTAGGAAGGTAGTGGATGAAGGGAAGGTCGGCTGGGCTCTAAATGGTTTTCAACCATTTAAGTCACCTCGTCCAGACATGGTTTATCCCATCATCCTACAGCAGGGAGCTGCACTCTTAGTTCCGCATTTGTGCAGATTATACAGAGCCTGCATAGCTTTTGGATACATTCCAAAGATATGGAGGCGTGTTAAAGTCATCTACATACCGAAACCGGGCAAGGAAGACTATGAAGAGGCCAAGGCATATAGACCTATTAGTCTTGAGTTGTTCTTCCTGAAAGCCCTGGAGAAGTTAGTAGATAGACATGTCAGGGAGGGAGCATTATCGAAATTCCCCCTCCACAGGCTACAATGTGCCTACCAGTCGGGTAAATCCACTGAGACGGCACTACATTTTGTGGTAAATAAGGCAGAACATGCATTAGATAACCGGGAAGTGTGCATTGCCGCATTCCTGGATATTGAGGGAGCCTTCGATCGGACCACCTTTGATGCCATTAGTGTGGCATCGGCAAATCACGGCATAGAGCCAACCATTTGCAAGTGGATCGATTGTATGCTCAGGGGTAGAATTATTAGGTCTGAGTTGTTAGGTGATGAATTGTATGCAATGACAACCAAGGGCTGCCCTCAGGGTGGAGTACTCTCACCACTCTTATGGTGCTTGGTAGTCAATTCACTCCTAGAACAACTCAACAAAGGTCCGTACTTAACGTTCGGATATGCGGATGACTTGGTGATACTCGTCAATGGAAAGTTTCCGAGTACGGTATCCAGTCTCATGCAGAAGGCCCTGGTTATGGTGGAAAAATGGTGCAGTAGCAATCATTTATCTATCAACCCAGGGAAAACTACTGTCGTGCCATTTACTAGGAAGAGGGATCTCACAGGTTTGGGAACTCTCTCCATATATGGTACGCAGTTACAATGGTCCACGGAGGTGAAGTATCTAGGCATGACCTTAGATAGCAAACTAACGTGGAAACCTCATGTAGAAAAAGTCATAGTGAAGGCCCAGCGGGTTTTCGGCATGATTCGCTCTACTTATGGGAAGACCTGGGGGCTAAAGCCCAAGGTCATCAAGTGGCTATACACGATGATGATAAAACCCATACTCACGTATGGGAGCATTGTCTGGTGGCCAAGAACCAAACTAGCTGCATGCAGGAACGCGCTGTCGAAGGTACAGCGATTGGCCTGCATGGCTATAACAGGGGCGTTCCCGACTACGCCAACGGCAGCGATAGAGGTCCTGCTGGATCTAACGCCGCTACACATTGTTGTGGAGTCAGAGGCGGTAAAGGCGCTACATAGACTATCTGTGCATGGGCTGTGGAGCGTCAACATGCCGGTAACTCGACACACAAAACTGGAGACTTCAAAGGATCTCAAAAGGATTATGAGCATGGGATGCGACAAAATGCAACCATTGCACATATTCAAAAAGAATTTTAAAATAAAGGTCCCCACGAGGGATGAATGGAGACAAGGTTTAAAATCCCCTGACGAGGGTTGTCTCATCTGGTACACCGATGGTTCCAAAATGGAAACGGGATCAGGCGCTGGTATCTATGCCAGTAACTGTAAGGTGAGCCAAAGCATGGGCAAATATGCAACGGTCTTCCAAGCGGCAACCTACGCTATAATTGCCTGTGCTCAGGAGAATATTAACAGTGGTGTCACTGACAAGACTGTGTATATTCTCAGTGACAGTCAAGCTGCTCTCAAGGCTCTGGACTCGTGTAGGGTGGACTCTAGACTAGTCCTGAACTGTGTTAAGATCCTCAACAGGCTTGGCAGGAAGAACACAGTCAGACTGGTGTGGGTTCCGGGGCATGCGGGAGTGCAGGACAATGAGGAGGCTGATGAGTTAGCCACAAAGGGCTCGGAGCAGCTGTTTGTGGGCCCCGAGCCATTCGTGGGACTCTCTGAGAGCACCGTCAAGGCAGCTTTGAATGCACATGGCAATGACAAACACAGGTTGGAGTGGATGGCCCTTAGGGGTCTGGAACACTCCAAGAAGTTCATTGCAAACGGAGCCACAGGCTTCACCCGGAAGTTCTGTGGATATAGCAAGAGCCAAATGCGCCTGCTCACAGGAGCGTTCACTGGCCATTTTGGCACCAACGACTTCCTGTGCAGATTGAGATTGGCACACAATTTGATCTGCAGGGCCTGTGGTGAACAGGACGAGTCCATATCGCACCTATTGTGTGAATGCGACGCGTTGGCTGGACTGAGGACGGGTCTGATGGGGGTGGCATATCCAAGCCCTGAAGACTTCAGGCTTCTCCCTCTGAATTGTACACTGCGGCTTATGCAGTACATGCATAAGGAGATAGCTAAGGGTTAAATCTTGGGGCCGACACAAAAGATCCCACTGGGTCGAAGTGTCGCCGGTCTGCACTGACTGGCCCCCACACATAAGATAAGATAAGATACACATGCAGTTTTCTTCTAGATTTTGTCTGCAAAATTAAGGCAGTTGATGAATAAATTGTCAATATCATTTTAAATTATGAAAATAAAACTAATAAAATATAAATGTTTGTGGTGCGTGCCATATTTCGAACTGGAATACTGCGAGGTAGTACATCGTTCTGCTGCTCCTGAAACATTATTTATATTATGGCAATAATTAATCTATTGAGGCGCAGCGGTTCACCGGCGCCCATAACACCAATAGGTTTTTAATTATGTCTGGCATTTCAAGACTTGACAGGATAATATATGGTTTAGTAACGGTTGCAAAAAAAGGCTGAGATATTGAATAGGTCAGTCTTTGAAGAAGCTATGACACCATCAGCAGACTTTGATTTATTACATTTTTTACGGGGTATATTTAACGTGCTTGAAATATAATTATAGTAAAACCTTGGAAAGATTTCAATCGATTTAAAAAAATATGATATTTTCTATTGGCGTTGTATTTTTGTTTAACTTATCAAGGTTATGTGTATAAATGATAAATCGGCAAAAGACCAGCATAAAGCAGGATTTAAACCCGCGAACTCGGTAAGCTGCTTTGCCCTGTGTAACAAGTAAGAATTTCTGTCTAAATTCCAGCTTCGTGGTAAATTTTGCCTATTTATTATGTACGTTTTGGTTACCGTAGCTAAACGGTTCAAAAATTATTTATTGAATGGTATTAAATTTGTCTTTTATTCACCAGTTCATTATATCGCTGAAATATCACATTTGTTGTCATCGATTAGGGATGAGCAAATACTGCCTGTCATTAATTATTATGTACCATAATTGCATTGCAGATTTCAGTCCTTTGCTGGGAGTCGACAAACGCCTAAAATATAACTATGATCTTTAGAGATATCTACTTCAAGAAGCACTTGCATAAGAAACAGAGTACATATTATTCTCGATAGATATTCAGATTAGATCCTTTTTTAGTTATGTTATTTTAGATCAACAAAGCATGGACGTCACCGGGATAGAGTAGTTGCTCAGCTGTTATGACTGATGCTGAGATCCGTACGAGTTTATTTATTCTTTTACCTCGCTTGCCCATAGACCAGTGTTCGGCCATGCTCTTACCTCGAAGTCCGTAAGGTTGTATTTTATAATGTAGTTTTATGTATATGGCTAGTTTTGTCAATAATATGTTTAACATGCTCTGTATGCACACACGCTAACTCACGTGACTCACAACCTAACACCGTGACTCACGCACACATATCCGCATACTAACACATAAACGTATGATCATACATCCTTCTTCGAATATAACCTGAACTGTGGATGGCACAATGGTTTAAGCCGTCGGCTACTACCAGTCCAAGATTTGTGGATTCGATTCCTACAAACGAACATTTTTTTTGTAATTCCTAATATAAGTTTCGTAATTCAATTCGTTGTTTTTTGGATGTTTGTAAACTGCCTTGTAGTACAGGCATGTCCCTTCTGCGAGAATTTTCTTTAAATAAATAACATTTGGCTTGTCCATATCGATAATATTTTTATACGATTAATTAATTATTTTAATTAACTTAGGATTTTAAAGCTTTATTACGCTAGAACATTGACACCTAAAATATAGGACACTTTCTAATTTAGGGCTCAACAGTATTAATTTTAATTATGTGCTGTTAAATATGTAATTTTGTATTTGACTATTTTAATGTATCTAATTAAAATAAAAATATTGTTAAACTATAACAAAAGTTGTTTGATTTGAGATATTGGCCTAATATTAAACAAAACCTTCATTCATAGTAATACTAATATGAACACACCACATTTGAAAGAACCTTAACTCGAACTTTATTTATCGCTATTTCTCGCGCATATAAATACAAGCGTACATTCTTATATCTATCGGCATTCTTTTGTTCACGGATAAAATAGCGTTCAATAACGCAAGACTTGAAGAAAAATTAAAATTTAAAAAATACCAGTCATGGAACGATGCAAAT
This sequence comes from Catocala sponsa, assembly GCA_963564715.1. Lineage (NCBI taxonomy): Eukaryota > Metazoa > Arthropoda > Insecta > Lepidoptera > Erebidae > Catocala > Catocala sponsa. The sequence goes on along the minus strand of OY751337.1, from coordinate 15,812,119 downwards.
ATTTATGCCTAGATTTTACCCGCGCCTTTGCACGCGTAAAATATGTAGATTGTGTCAATTTTCTGTCCCTCGGAAACCATACCTTTTTTTAGATGAAAGGTATCCTATCTCCTTTTCTGTAGCCCTGACAACATGTATGCAAAATTTAATGATGATTGGTCGAGTAATTCGGCACGAAAGCGTAACAAACAAACTCACATACGCATTTATAATATTTTTTAGTTAATATTAAAACAATAATATCAGCCCTGTATTAAACTGTCTCACTACTAGGCACAGGCCTCTTCTCAGTGTGAGAAGGGGCCCGTTAGTTAAGATATTATCCTTACTATATAATATTATAAATGGGAAAGTAAATCTGTCTGTCTGTCGGTCTGTCTGTCTGTCGGTCTGTCTGTCTGTCTTATACCTTTTTACGCTCAATCCGCTGAACCGATTTTGATGAAATTTGGATTGGAGACCCTGGAACCCTGGGAAGGACATAGGCTGTATAACATAACGCTACGGCTCACGAGAGCGACGCAGTAACCATAAATACCACTGACGCGGTTGAGACCGCGGGCACAGCTAATATTTTATATATAACAGATTAGCCATACCAAGTTATCGACGTAACTGATGTTATTGATAAATAAAAGAGGTCAATAAGTTTATACATATAGACAGATTATGATCAAATACACCTAAAGTCAGTATCAGTAAATTCATTTGGGAGCATAGACATACAAACAAACAGATTAATAAATATATAATTAAAATCTATGATAAAGTGAAAAAGATAAGGAGTTGGATTTCATTAAATAATCTTTATTAAACAACCTCGACCGAAGCTGAAGGGAAGTGGCCGTGAACAGAGAAACTAATCATAATAAAAATAACCATTTTGGTTTCTTTAACAACCTCGACAAAGTATCAGATAGAAATGTTTGTGCCATGATAGTATCAAGAAAGTCCGTATTCTTATTTGTTGATATAAGTAGTAGTCGCGAGCTTGGAGCTATTCAAGAGGGTGGCTATTTCCCAGCGCGTCGGGAATTCGAATCAAACTCGTCTCATTAGCCAGTAAAGGAAAACTTGGATTAGTTGACCAACTTCCAGTAGTAGATTGCGCGGGTGCGTTCGGCATGCGGACAGCCTGTGTGCTGCAAGTTTCCTCCTTAAAATTATAATTAAGTAAACCTTCTCTAGATTAAGATTAGCTTTCCTTCTATCATCGTTGTAGGCGAGCGTTTTTATCTTATATATTCTTATAAACGTTGTTACAAATAGTGATAAAAGCGGTAGAAATAACGTCCGATAAAACCATGAAAAGGATATTTACTGCTGCATTTATCTAGCGGGTTGGCCACCACCTTCAAGAGATATACGATTTCCGTGGGCAATGATTCGAAAACAGCAATTTAGATTAATATATTTACTTTTCTGTATCGAAAGGTAATCTTATCGATATGAATTTAAACGGCGTTACATTGACATTATGATGTGCCATTTATTTCTTTAGAATACAAACATGTGTATTTTTTATGTGTACGTTAAAGTAACTACTTAAGTAGTCTTAACGGTTTTGTAAAGAAAAATGATCTTCGATTGAATTACACAGGTTTCAGATAAATAAACCTAAAAGTCACAAACGTAATTTATATAAAGTTTGCGACAGCACGCCTATTTAAGCTAATTAAGTAGATTGCTTAACCTATCTTTTGAATCAAAAGTAAGCAGAATAAATATCTAAAAAGTTAGTTGGTTTTTTTGTTTACCCTTTCGGGACGTAGAAGGACTTAGTGTCACATTAACACGGGCGAGGCGCGCTCGCGCGATTTCTCTGCCGTGGCAGCGGTGTCGTGTCTCTCCCGGAGACATTCGTTATCTGTTCCAGCTTGCTTCTTGGATTTATTGACTTTTTTCCTGCCTTAATTTCTAGAGATTCGGTCGAATGGCCTACGCCGGCACCGGAACATTAACGTTACCCTAGGGAAATATCTTTTGTGTTGTGTAGTATTTTTAAAACGTCTTTAATGCTCCTAAGCTTTGTCTTTGTGGTTCTCTTTAATCCAATTAAATGGTACTGGCGAATTAACTTTGTTTTTAAAATAAAAGTGTAATTTGATCATAAAGAGAATGGTTAATTTAAAACTTTTTCCGTTTCTTGATTAAAATGTTAGCTAGTAATAAAACCAAATACACTAAGGCTAAGTTTTAGAAACCCAAATGATTATTTTTATTATTATTAGTTTCTCTGTTCGTGGCCACTTCCCTTCAGCTTCGGTTGTTAAGTTTGGGAGGCTTACATGGGCACATGGATTCAATATTCATAGGCCCTTAGCGTGTACATTTTTATCTTTTGTTGAATACTCTTTATTTTTATTAAACTAATTTCGAATACAACCATCATAAATGTGTAGATATATAATACAGTTAAAGTATTACCATGAATACCGTGAGTAATTTTTTAAGCAAAACATTGATCACGGACATTACTCAATTACAAAATAGCAACGTCTGGGTTTGTTCATTACTATACGTAAAAGAAGGTCAGGGTCGCGCTTCGATAGATTAGCGGCCCGAGGAATCATCACATTAGTATTTATACTAATATAAGAAAGGGTATGTAAGACACTTAATTTGTTATAATTTACAGCTAAACCGACATTAATTAAAGTAGTAATTAATGATAGCTAAGAATTCTAAGGAAAGATACAGGCTATTATAAAATAAACGTGAGCTTCTGACTTTCAGCAGAAATATTGAGCATGTAGCATTCACCTTCGTACTAACTGAACTGCTTGCAGCGCTACTTTTTATATTTTTATTTCTCTTGCAGCTAACTACCAAGTATCTATACGTTATTGCCGTCCATGAACTAAATACGAATCAAGATATATAACTTCTATCTTGTTACGGTCAGGTAAGATTTTATTTTATACCTTAGGAAGATATACAATTAAGTTTATGTAATCTAGTATAAAAACTATGGTAAAAGAATTATTCATGAAGGTTTAATGGTGTAATAACGTTCTAATCCTATAACATAAAGTGGGTTCCTGGGCATGGGCGGTAGGTCGAAAAATTTGTTTAAAAATTCAATACCGTCTATAAGAAACTCGTTGTGAGAACGCAACGGGCTGCGAACATTCCCATTTTCCTTTAATAACATGGGAGAAATTGCTCGATTAGTGCGAAAGGGGATACCTACCGGTGCTTTCGATTGCGATACGTAGACCGAGACGGAACTTTAGATGAATCGATAATTTAATACGGAGAGTGAATCATAAACTAAGTAAGGAAGCCAAATGTTTGGAGATACAGTAGTAGACATACAGGTATAGACGCGAATATGTAGTAGTAAGCGATAATATCCCGTTAAAAATAGCATTGAAGGCATGTCATGGTTATGTGGTATTGAATCTTACGTGTGGTATTTCTACACTAGTACGGCTATTTGGACTGCAACAAAAGCAGTGCATTAGTATCTTGTGGGCTACCATAAAAATTAAACTATTAATGTCACCGTATTTGCATACTTTTAATGGTGTAATATAATAATGTAGATAGGTATCATATTTATTTATTTAATACTTTTAGTGACCACATTGTAAAATTAACATCCGTTACCTAAAGATACCTAATATGAATACAGATCAATATAAAAGAAATCACTATCCAATATCTATTAAAATATTCAACGATAGCTAAGATATCTTCCTAGTTCCTTAGCTAGACGATAAATTCTTCTACTGCATTCAGGAATATCTCAATAAGAATATGTTTTAGATAAAAAATAAGTTTGAAACTATTAGAGCTCTTTATATTAACACGTTCTGCGACTTTAGTATAAAGTAGTTTAATTTTAATGTATATAGAATACATTGAAATTAAACTACTTTATTCTGTTTAATTAGCGGTTTAGGTATTTAACAAAACAACACCTAGCGATGCTTGTGATCATGGCTGCTAAAAAGCAACCGAAAGGTCGAGGTACATACGTGTATAGGTATATAAATAGCTATAATAGTTTCAAAAAGTGTGTAAACACTTAAACATGTTTAACATTTTATGAAGTAACTAAAATAATAATGTATATGTAAAATGTACTCCCCATAATGTAAGGCAATACTATAACATATAAGTATGTATGTACATGTGCACAAATAAATATATAACTGTAGATCTCAAGCAGGTTGCGATAACAATAAAATGAGTTATAAATAATAAAAAATATTTTTTATATTGTATTTACTGTTTTATAGTAACAAATGAGTAACATTTTTTGCGATTCTTAGAATAAATAATTATCATATCTCGAATGCTAGTAATGGCAAACAATCACCGCCTATGTAATAAATATTCAATTAATTGATGAATCTTAAGGTATCATGAATATTCGTCTGAAAACAAGTGACTTAAAAATGCCGAAAAGAACGAATTTTGAGCACAGTACGAGTATTGGAGATCTCTTTAAAAATTTAAGTCCATCAGTATGACACGACCTTTTAATGTTTTATACATAGAATCGTGAAAGGAATATGAAAGTATTTCTTTTCAGTATTATTTATTGATTTCTGTATTCTAAAGGTATTGTAAGCTTGTGATTATATTCTGTGCTTTGATTTGATAATATTGATTTAGCTTTAAACTTTACAGCAGTTTATACTTAACGTTTTAGACACCTAAGTGAAGTTTACATTTGTTTTTAAAACTTGATACTTTTTTTACTATTAGATTCTTATTATTTTAATCCTTGTCGATTTAGGATATTTTTATGTGGCTTTTTCCGTTGTTAAAGATAAGATATTGATTTGGTCTGAAAATGTACTATGGATTTAAACCCATAGTACATTTTCAGACCAAATCAATATCTTAAGAGTAACAAATTCATTCTGGTGGTTTAATAATATCAGAAATAAGTATACAAAGTGGCGCAAAACTTATCACATTAAATGATAAATAAGCTGGTAATTATAAGACGGTTAACATAAACAAAAAATCTAATTTCGCAGAAATTAAGAAATTATTTTTTTTAACAAAATAAATAAAATAAAATTAGACACAAATTGGAACACCATTGCAATAAGTACTTACACAAAATTCACTGACCTGTAGAAACGGCAACGTCGCAGCAATAATATGTCGGCGTTATAATGGCGTTAATAATGTTATTTTAGTTGTAGGTTTTGTAAGAGCGACAACGTTTGTTTTAATTTCGCTGATTGAGGTCTTTGACACATAAGTACTTTATCTCTGCATTACACATGATGTTCTAAATAATAAAAACAAAAAAGAAATCCTGTGGCTAAACTACTGAATATATGTGGTATCAATTAATGTGATAACATTTGCGCCATTTTGTATATGTGTTGTAAATGTGATTATAAAATTAATAAATTTAAATTAAACATCAAACTAACACACTTAGATACGAAACGTGAATACAAAAATTTTGATTAATTATAATTTTTATTCTTGCATAGAAACCATGAAAATCAAAGAATGAGACTGGTGCCCAAAAGAAGCCAAAAATTATAGGACCAATAGAAACAAAGGTACCTATTAGTTTAGTTCTGGAACATATTTGGGATTTTAACGTATTATATTTTAATAATAACTAGCTTCGGCTAATCTCTAGAACCATTTTTCAAAGGATTTTACTACTTTAGAGAAGAAACGACTGATATTTTTTTTAAATTTCTTTGCATTTGAAGACGCCGCATACTAAAGCGAAATCCTATCTTAAGAAAAAAGTGGGGGAGTTTGTCGGATTAAAAGCATTCAATTTAAATATCCCAGACCTTTGTCCAGTGAGTTTCCGTAGGCAACCGGCCGTGAAATTTCATTTAATCGCCGGAGAGAAGTGCGTCTCGGCTAATGCAGATTGCGAGGCTCGCCCTCGGGGCCCGGTTAATTTATAGCCCAACAAATTTTTATTCTTTCTTGAACTGCTCAATCGTCCATTTTTTCCCTAAGTTAATCAACTGAACTTCTTGGATTAGTCGTTTTTACCAAAGCTGTTAAAGGGTGAAGTGGAATTGCTTTTTTAAACCGTTAAGTGTCGCTGTTATCCAAATTATTATAATCTCTAAATCTGGTGACGTGACAGCGGCGATTATATTTTAAATAAAGGTGGAGGAAAGCTAGTTGTTTTCTTTTTAATTTGTGAACCGGTGAAGCAATTGCATAATGGTATTGCTTCGCAGGGGGTAAAGTAGTATATACCTAAGTGGAACGGCAACAGTGCTAAAGGCTTTCGTTGAAGGGTTGAGCAAAATCTCTGTTACACCTAACAAACTGTCACCAGATTTCTGTCACTTAAGGATTCAGTTGTTTTGCCATCGGCAGTCAGTTCAATAAACGATATATTTTCACTATCATGGAATAAGACATACATACATATATATAGACCATCTCGATAGTCAGTGGTATCAATGTGAACTATAGTAGAACCATGAGTTGGGTTTCCTGTGCAAGAGTAATCGGGTTGATAGTAATATGTAGGCTGGAAATGCCTACGGGAGAAAGGTCATCGCGCGTAGTCTGGTTTTAAGAAATGTCTCCTGTTCGGTTTGCAATTTACTGTTGTTAATAATAACTTCTCCAGCTAAATAGAGTAGGCTCGGTAATAAGTCTGTACCCACTGCTAATGTGAATCTGACATTAGGTCACGAGTAAAATGCCCTATCACCTTGAAAATACGTAGGATCTTAATATAGTTGGTGAAATGTAGGTGTAGAACACGTCTGCACGTTCTGAGAAATAGGCATGATGCTCTCTTGAACCTAATCAACTTATCAATAATTAATAAGCAATGTTTCAGTTATAAGAAATTGGTTCTAATAATAGTACCTACGATATCTATATATTAATACGTGAAGCAAAAACTTTGTACCTCTTTTTACGAAAATTGCGCGGACTTAGGAGTATGAAATTTGGCACAGTTAAAGTTTATATGGAGAAGAAGTGGTGAATCCTAATATTTTTATGGAATATGTATCAGAAATACATTAAATTAATAAAAAAAAACACTAAACGCACACAACCATGCATTTGACACACGCAGTCGAATCGCGTTCGTAGTATTTCGGCATGTTTCAGCATTGTTCGTCTGACATCGTACAATTCTTTGTAACTATGGTTACATATACCTTATTTATATGTAATAAAGAATAAAAGAAAACAAAGTAGCAGGAATATCGTCAATGAAAGAGTATAGTTAAGATAATTTGTTGGAAAAAGCTAGGTAAATTAACCTGTATATCCTTGGCGAAATCTAAATGAAATGTGATTATAAGGGTAAAGTTATAGACAATAAAACTTTAATAACGATTAAACTTAAAATTGAAATCAATTATGGTCGAATTTTGGCCACTAGGCGACCGTTAATATATTAGAAAAACATGACAATAAAAAACAAGAGTCTGCGAATTCTCCCCACGGACTTAGTGGCCTTTTCTTGTTGACATCTTTATCGAACGATTTTCAAGATGTGAAGGCGTGGAAAAGTTAAATAAATCGAAAGAGAACATTAGATAAGGGAATGGCTTTTGTAATGTCTTCGGGACGCCGTAAATGCAACCGATGTGCCATACATATCTGTCGGGAACATATGTTTGAGCTCAAACTTTGTTTCGTTTTGAATGCTGGTATCGTGAAAACATATTATTATATTAATACTAGCGTATATGTTAACATGTGATATTTTATGGTAGGTTTTACATTATATAATTATGGTGTGGTTATATTGTGAAGTGGTAAACAATTGGTAATAATTAATATCTTGATATTAATTTCCATTTGGCTGTTCAACCAAAATTTGTTCAGAATTTCCTTTTCCCTATTAGGGTATTTAATTCTAAATACAAATTTGTATGTTCGCATGACAACATTAGCATTATGTTTGGTCAAATTCGGACATAACATTGAGAGTCACTCCATACAGTTAATTCACAATAAAACATTCAAACGACAAATTTAGTATATCTGCTTTTTCCAGATTCATATTCTCATTATCGAAATGATTTCTTCGTCCAATTTTGTAATAATATCAATAAAGCTTTTTTATAAAATGCTGAGTAGTTTATGGGCGCAGTAGAACCACTATACAACCTTAAAATTACATTCTGTTACACGTTGTACAAGGTATTAAAAGAGAGGACGGTTATTATTTTTATTATGAGCTTTAGTACGACATAAGAGTAAAGCTGTTTATTTGGGAAATAAATAACTTATAAGCAGCTTTTACATAATGATGTATGCTATACCATGCCAAAAATATATATTGTAATTTGAATATTATGAGACATGTTGGATATATTGCTGGAGCAGGCAATGGAATGCCCGCAAAAATCTGGTGGACCTGACTAAGGAGGAAGATCTACCATTTAAAATACCACAACTTTCTTGTTTATTTTTAGGCATAGGCATATTTGTGTCTTGTTTTCCTGTGGTTAAAAGGGTTGCCAAGCTCCATGCAAAGGACAACAGTCCTTTGCATTGCCAATAAAATGATGCCTATGATATCTAAATGTCAGGCTTATTATTTTCACTTATGCGTCGTCTTATTCGTATCATTATATTTATCGTCGTAGGAATCTTCTTTTGGCTTAAATATTATACAAGCAAATGAGTCGAAATGATATCACCACTTCTTAAAATTGGCATTCTCATTGTCGTGAGGCTTTGTATAAGCAAATGTATAAACTTCCTAATGATCTTCTGAACAAAAGAGGTAAAGTATAACAAGAATATTGCTTAAGCGTGTGTCATTTACAAAAAACGTATGATATCTACATAAGAAAATGACTCTTCATTTGACTGTTCATATATATGTTTTATTATTCGTAATCCAACGACTAATTATGTATGATTTTTGATGAAAACGATCATTTTTAAAATAACGCCGCATCAGTTATCTGGTTGTTTATTTTTAGGCAGTAATTTTGGAATATTTTGCCGAAGGAAAAGATTTTTCACCATTCTTTTTGTTCTATTTTGGACCATATTTGAAGCGCCAGATTTAATAATCAAACACAGACATAAATGTACGCATATATGGATTGCCTAAGATTGATTTAAAAAAGAACGCTAGTGTGTTGTTATTTATTTTCTTTTTTGAAGGGAACGCCCGCACTTAGAAGAATTTCTGTGCCACAGGGAACTTTACAAACATTTACAATGGACATAAAGAACACTCATATTCGAAACAACTATTTGTGGATCAAACAAATTTTGTCCCGTGTTGTGATCGTACTCACAGCACTTGGCGCAGTGGCAGTAGCAAGGCAACCACTATACCATTACGCCAGCCATGCAGCCAAGTGATGGATTAAGGATGATCAAGGATGCAATAGTTTAAAACAATATTAAAGCTCCGTATACGAAAGAAATATTAACGTCACATAACTTAACTTTATGAATGTATACCCACAATAACTAGCGAAAGCATCATACATATATAAATTGCTATAAAATAAATAATGAAATGTTCCAATAGAACTTCAAAGCATTTGTCAACAAGCTAGAAACATTTGGGTCGAACCGAAAGAATTACTGTTGAGACTCGTAAATGTTGCTACGAACGTGCGTAGCGCATAGCCGTAGAGTTGCTACGTGAACTGGGCCCGGTGGTACTGAGGGCGTAGCTGTCATGGGAAATGATCCCTGAGTGTTCTTTGCAAGCCATTTTATTTTTATATATTATAATACATTTTCAATATCGGCATAAAACGGAATTAAGTATGTCATAAATAAATTATACGAGAATACATTCAATAAACCGCTCGCCTCACCGCGCCATTTTTTAACAATTTTGCCTTCGAGATTATTATAACGAAATGTTTTAAATGGCGTGTTCATCGCGCGTGACGTCATCAGATGACTGCAATGGACTCTAGAGTACAATGATGGAGCTATAAAACAACAGCGCCGGACATGCATCGCAGATAAATCAGACCATTTGTATCTACACGCGTGACAAGAGGCGAGCCTCGGCGATTCGATGTTTTCATTGTGTTCATGTGAACTAGTATTTTATTGTGGACGTGCACTTTTGTGTCTATGTAATACATGTATGTATGTCCGCTTAGGAGGATTGTGAGTTTTGATAGCTAGCTCCATTGTTTGTAGATTAAAACATCACTATGACCGATAGAATATTTAGGTAAGCTTTATTCATGTTTCAGCGATGCATCCAGCCTATGTAGATTCAAGCCTGGTTTTCATAGACGTGAGCAGAAACTATGGTTTTACACTTATTACAACATTGGCATATCTTCCTTGATTTATTCGTCCTCATTATATGCTTTACTAGCAATCCGCCGCGGTTTCACCTGTGTTTGTGATTACTGCTCTGTGCCCGTAGATTGTAGATTTTTATTGCTTACGTACTGAATAAAATAGCTTCCTAATGAAAATGAAAAATATTATAATCGGTCCATTAGTTTTGGATTTATTCATTACAAACAAAAATAGAATACCTCTTTAAAATATTAGCATAGATGAACGCTCATTGGCTTAGGCTATTCTATACGTGGTTTTTGTCCTGAATGTTGGTATTCTTATTTCAACGGAATTATTAAAAATCAACTATATGGTTTCGTTTATTTATTTAAATGAATAATTCCATGAAAATGAGGATGGAGGAGGAGGCGGAATCTTCATCCATTTTTGGACAATCCCGACTGTCGAGTACTTTTTATTGTGCGATCGCTACGAGATATCGATTTATGTAGTATTGTATGATCTCCTTAATTTGTTGGTCGCTCTATTATCAGCTGCGTAGTGCTTGTACTTGCGATTGGCAATGCGCGAGTAATTCGGTCACCCATAGTAACCGCATATCATAATCAAATAATTTACTTGGTTGCCACCTAGTAAGTAAAGGTAGTAACTTTTCGAGTACATATTTTGTACCCGGTTGTATCGGGACCAGCTTACTACTAGCTAGCCGTAAATAATTGCACATCTACACTTGAGATTGTCTTTGGCGGTATCATACGGGTATTTACACTATTTACGCCACACTGTCAAGTGTAGTAGGTACATAGTATGTACTATAGATACAATAGTTCACTTACAAATATCAATGCAATGAACCTGAAATAGCCTTTGTTATCTTATGCCTTAAAGAAAACCTTTTTATATATAACTATAAGTCTCAATTTCAATTTGAAACAGCATATTGGAGTGTTGTTAGTCTATTATGTATTACCACTAATAAGCTGCATGAAAGCGCGTTACCTGGCTAGATACAAAATATCAAAACATAAAAATATTTTACGAGAGTATTACGATAAGGAATAATACGGATTCTTAAAGAAAATGTGGATATCGAAGCTTACTTAAGTCCTTAAGATTTAAGTAAGCCTGACTAGATTAAACTTAGACATTTACAATATTAAATATTATTCTAAACAATCATATTACAAATATTTATAAAACGTAATACCTACCATCTTTTTAATAAGTAAATACTAATATTAATAGTTTACGAACTACTCTTTTAAATATGCTGAATATTTAATTTTATATAAATATGCTGATGAATAAGTTATCTAGTTATGTATGCAACACGTCGTATGTGGCACTTATCAGAAGATTCACCTAAGTTTTCTTTAAACACTGTATTTAAAGAGTTGCTCAATAGATATGTATGCACACACAACAACGCATTGATAAATTTTATACCATATACCAAAGCATCATGAGGGACCAATCAGCTCACTAAGAACTCAAGATCGTATCGAGATTTCTCAAACCACAATGACATGTCCAGTCGGTATATACGGAAAAATCTTTAGACAAAAGATTTTATCGCAAAGGCTCTGTGTGAACAACTTATTACAATGTTCACTGCTACTGTTCTTTGGTTCTATTTGATAAAATCTCGGATACTGTAAAGAAAAAATATCGCCGTTGAATTGTAGCCTTGAGGCACTTTTTAATTTATAGCTTGCCAAACTAGACAGAACCGTTGTTCTGAAAGGCATTAAAAGGTATAAAATAATAAGTAGGCACCAATGCATAGACATTTTAGTTTGAGTTTTAAAATGAAATACTTTGTTGAATTCTTTAGCGTATGTGTTTCATAATCATTACCTGAACTACCAATTAAACAATTTTAATGATTGTTTTGTTTGTTTCTTAAGAATACAATGTAAACACAAAACCCACGATGACGTTTGCTATAGGTATATATGTTTAATACAGCGATTTCTTTTTGGGTTGACTTCAAAAGGGAAAAGGATTTCGTAAAATTCCATTGGGATCGGGGTAAAGAGGCCGTCTATAAAGTTTAAAACAGATTATCACGCACATGAAACCACCGCCTTTGGCTCTTCTAAAAACATGAACCATGATTGCATTTAAACTACCCGTGTTTTTTAAGACTGGTTAATTATCTTGTGTTACTTATTGTTTAAATTTGTACTGAGCCTGCAGTTAGTAAAAAGCTATACTGTGTACATATAGAATCATATCAGGCGTTTTTTAGGGACATCCATTGTAATAAAATCATTGTAAACAATATTACCTAACGAATTTTTTGTTGTTGATGTTGTTGTTTTAAGGTGGGCAAGCCGATGGTGCGTTTGTCTTTTCGTAATTATAAGTATTTAGTTATGTATGTTGTGTTTTAAGTATGTAGAATCGAGTGTCGTAAAGAGCATACGATGTCATAATAAAATCCTCTTTTGTTTCGAGACAAGTTGAAACTACTTATCTGTCCAGTATTAATGATACTTATTTTTATAACACAGTTTATAATATCAGTCCTTTTTATTAACTATTCCAGTTTTGAGGACGGATATTTTCATGGTCTTGAAGGGTTAGGTCATAGTCTACTAACATTACAGTACATTACAGTGAACTCCATGCAGGTTTTCTTTTCTACTGTTACAGCGAGTTATGATTAATTATTTAACACCATAGTTAAGCTAAAGGGAAATAATTAAGCCTAGCAATGACCGTATGAATACAATCGTGCGGCAGGTTGCGAGGAAAGAAGCCCATAGAAAGTATCTTTTGATTAGCCGGTACTTTCTCTCACACATCAACGATCTTTCACTGTCATGAGCATATTGTGTGAATCACTTATGCACACACACGTGCACACAGTCTTGCATTTAATGCTTCATTTCAACAGTACAGTATACATTATTAGAAACTTTTTCTTCATGAGACGAGGAAAACTATAACAAATATTCGATGTGCTGGGCATACAAGCCGAGATACGTGGGGCTTTTACAAAACTCACTCTGGGGCTCTCACAAAACTGTCTCATTGACTGCAGTTACTAGATAAAACGAGGAGCCACTGGATATCCAAGTGAACCTGTGCGCCGAAGTCATCATCATACTTTTCGTACTATATTTTCGACCGTGCCCGAGGGTGCTGTTATACCTTAGATTAATGGCACGTTGTGACGGTAAAGTACAGCGTTTTGTGTCCAGTAACAACGCTGAAACACGCCAGCTATTTATTTGGGACTTCCATCACAAGTCAGGGTATTGCATATTTGGAATATGGTGTATTGCATATATTTTGTGCTTGTGTGGTAACAAACAAAAATTGGAAATGAAAATTCTTTCTGTTTTATTCTACTAGAATGGCTTCTTAATCTCCTTGTCAACCTGCCTCTTAAGCTAAAGACCTAGATGGAACTTGTAGTTTATATTTGGACACTTATAAATAGAGGTGTTGTATGGCTCTTTATAGCCTTGTTAATATACCACACATCATACAAATAAAAATATTATATTCATTCAATCGGAAAGAATCGGATTACGGATTTTTGTAAAATATATTTTACGAAAACTCATGATACTCTAACGTGGGTTATTTTTTTAGGTCAAACGAAAATATCTAAGGCCTTATATGTGCAAATAGATTACCTTACTTCGACTAGAAATAAAATTTAATGCAGATAGACAGAGCTGCTATGGGATAGAATGATGTTATTAAGTGAAATAAAATATCCAGATTAGTGTCGTTGAGTCCAATATCATAGTATGAACTATGACTGGCGCTAAATTGTCCAACCAATATCGGTGCTTCATACCAATCCAGTTCAATTTATTTGCCAAATGGTGTAGTTGAACGGCGCGTCAATGGCCATATTTTAAAGCTTTATTGAAATACCTGCTCCGTAGTTGACATTCGTTCAACTTTATCCGAAATCTGAACGGCTGAGGTTGCCGACTATGTGTCTCAGTTATTGCATATTATGTTCATACGGCCATCTTTAACTACCTATTTTGTGGCACTATCAAATGAGTATTGAGATTATTATACTGTGACGGTATAGTTTGTTTAGACGATGATTGGATATGCTCGCCGTGGTATCTGGAGTAGTGCGTAGGAACTTTTTTATTTTCACTTGCTGCGATTCTGGCATATTTATGTTTCTCGCTTCATACTCTTCTATCATACTTACTTCTTGCACGCTCGAATGTCGCCGATCTGGTGGGAAAATATTGAACCTGGTCATGCCTGATTAACTTTCTTTAAAATAAAAAAAATGCTAGCTATCTTATGCGTGTCACGTTGGTAGGTAAGTATCCCCCGCAAACGGTACTCAAGTTAAAATCAAAAAATTTATTTTTTAGAAATATGATTAGATACTTAAATTTATTTACAGAGCTAAATAACTCAAGTAAATAACAAAAATAATTACGCAAATATTTTTATTCTTTTTCTGATTTATTATTATATCTATACCTACAAATATTATAAAGCTGAAGAGGTTGTTTGTTTGGTTGAACGCGCTAATCTCAGGAACTACTGGTTCGAATTAAAAAAATATTTTAGTGTTGGATAGCCGATTTATTAAGAAAGTATATCACTCTACAACCAATAGGAACGGAGCAGCAATGAAAAATGGGGCAAAAACGAGGAAAATTCTCTTATATGAACCAGACGTAGTTGCGTGGGTCAGCTAGTAAAGTATATCTACATGGTTAGAAAGTCAAAGTTTAGATGATTCTATTTTTAATAGTACCTGTAAATAAAGTACAGATTAAAATAACTAAAGTACCAACAAACAGCTCAAAGGTTAAAACCCACTATCTAGGGATTACAAAGCTATGCGTCAATAAATGTTTAGCTATATAGCTATGAATGAATAAAGAAAAATTATATTACGCGTAGTGGATATGTACTATAACTCGACATTTGACCTGTGTTGAATATAACATATTGCTACGTTATGCTATGCTGTGCACGCTGCCTGTATATTATTAATTGCAAAGGGTTATTCGACCACATACTCACATATCGCTAGCTCACGTAATAGAAAACGGATCTATTTTCGTTTACCACTCCTATGCCTGGACTCCGTGTTGATACTATAATCCTTACTAATATTATAAATTCGAAAGTAGCTTTGTCTGTCTATGTCTGTCTGTCTGTCTGTTACTTTTTCACGGCTAAACCACTCAACCAATTTAGATGAAATTTGGTACAGATATAGTTTAAAACCTGGTGAAGGACATAGGGTACTTTTTATTCATGTAGGTATCACGCGGGCGGAGCCGTGCGCAAAAGCTAGTTTGCTATAAATCCTCCCCTTGCACATTTTGTATGTGGTTTTGTGTAGTATAGGTATATCAGTTCTGGGTGTTATTTGTGACTGTTGTTTGAGTGATTGTAAAGTCCTCCGCGACACAGGAATTACTCCTAGTGCGGGTGTTGTCTTAAAATAAAAAAAATATCGTTGGTAACATGTACAAATCTTATAAATATACATTTCGGTCACTGAACCCTTATCTTATGTGGGGGCCAGTCAGTGCAGACCGGCGACACTTCCACCCAGCGGGATCTTTTGTGTCGACACTCTCCCAATAACAACTGCCATAGATGTTCATGGCAGCCGGGACCTACGGCTTAACGTGCTTTCCGAGGCACGGAGCAGGCGATAATTGTCGATCAATACGCACATAATTTCGAAAAATCATATAACTTCCGAAAGTCAGAGGTGCGCGACGTGGGTGCGAACCCGAGACCCTCTGCATTGCAGTCTGTTGGTCTCCCCACTGAGCTATCGCTGCTCAGTGCTGAACCCTTACTTAACCTATAATATAAATGTGAAAGTGAGTTTGTTTGTTTATTTGTTTGTTTGTTACGCTTTCACGCTTTAACTACTAAACCGATCATCATGAAATTTCGCATATGCATACGTTGTCGGGGGTACAGAAACATAAAGTACCTTTCATCCTAAAAAGTAATGTTACTAACCTAACCTACATTTACGCGAGCGAAGACGCGGGCAATATCTTGTAGTTTAATATTTTCTTTCGCAAGAAATACCGAACGGCCATTTTCAACGCACTTCAGTTCGGTATAATTGCATACAACATCATCTATGTGTCTGGATGAAAGCCTCGCTCGCTCGCTTTTTGTCATTTGCAACGAGAAACTATATTGTCTTCTGTTTACGCGAATGTTATTCATTGAAATTAAACTACTATATACGAATTTTATCGCGTTGTTTATTTAACACTTTATTACAACGCGATAAAATCCGTATATAGTAGTTTAATTTCAACGAGAAACTAGTTTTAGTTTCTAGTATATTACTTTTTTTTTCGATAATTAACATATTTTCATTCGTTAACAATATTTAACGGTGTTTAGTTAGGTAAGCTTATTACAAAGCAAGTGGTAAGAGCCAAATATTGCACAAACGCTATTATAAGGTATTGACCATATTAAAATAGTAAAAGTTAGTGAAAATAATTGAATGATTGTTACATAATGACACGTAAACTTGCCTACGAACTTGTATGTAACATAACACACATATAAATGGTATATCTTACGTAGGATAATTTTTATGCCTATATACATTTCTGCGGGATAATAGTTCATCATTAATACACTGGACCGCAAAGAAAAAGGGTCGGTTAGAAAATCTTCAATATCTTCAAAAGTACCTGACCTAGCTTTATGAAATAGAGACTAAATTAAAGAATATTAAAATATTCTTTTATTTAGTCTTTTTTATTTTCATTTTAGCACATTACCTAAAGGTAATGAGCTAAAATGAAAATAAAAAAAAAAATGAATTAAAGCTTTTTATTTTTAATAAATGTAAAATAAATAAAAATGCGTTGTGTTTCTAGTATTTTCGTAAATGTAGATTGGTTACAGGTGTGCCGTTTTCACGCATTTTAGTACTTTGTGTTGCCTCCGCGAGCTTGCAATACTGCTGTTATGCGATTTGGCATACTTTCTACTAGGTTTTTGAGGCGATGCTGCGGAATATTCTGCCACCATTCCACTATTAGAGCTTCTTTCATTTCACGTAGCAAGATTGGCGGCGGATTCTGTTGACGTACACGTCGTCCCAGTTCGTCCCATGCATGCTCAATGGGGTTTAAGTCGGGGCTGCGTGCTGGCCATTCCATGTGTGTGATACTCACTTCTTGAAAATAGGCAAACACTATCTGAGCTGTATGCGGGCGGGCATTGTCTTGCATAAAAATGGCATTCTCGCCCATGGACCACTGTAGTCATTCAGAATTTCAGTGACATATCTTTCTGCAGTTAAAGTTCCATTTTCTATCAGTGCGGTTTTCGGAAGAAATGCCAGCTCACACGTAAACAGAGCCTTCGCCGTATGGAACTTTTTCTTCTATACAGGCTTGGTTATAGCGCTCTCTTGGACTTCTGTACACTCTTTTCCTCCTGTCGTGCTTGTATAAACAGAATCTAGATTCGTTTAAAAACATAACTCTTGACCAGTCATTCAGAGTCCAATTTTCGTGTTCTCTACCATAACTCAACCTTGAGTTTCTGTGCTGTCTTTCTAGTTTTAGGCCATTTGCAGGTCTTAATGGCTTTAAATTTGCTTCAGCCAGACGCCGCCTTACTGTATCCGTACTTAGATTGTTTCCTCCAGCTCGTAATTGATGATTCTTTACTTCGACAGCCATAAAAAAGCCATTTTTCAAAATTGTTGACACCATATAATATAATAATAATAATTTTATTTCCATAATCAATACTACAAATATTGTGTAAAGGTAAACATATTAAAATTATAAGTACAAAATGATTAAACTAGTAGAAAGGTCACCCATCCCTGTACTTGTTAAGAAACTGTATCACAGGTGACGGGGCCTTACAATACAACAAATTCACTAAATTAACGCAAGGAACAGACTTAAGATATATTCAAATATAGTGCTATATATATATATATATACATTTACATAGGTAAAAACTTAAATACTAAATTAAATTAAACACATCGCCTAAATAACAAAGTTCGTAAGGTAAGAATCTAGGTTATTATCTAATTCATTGTTAAAAACATAGGTACATATTATTCGTGTTATAATAATAATTGCTGATGTGCAGTTTTGTGAGTTAGCCACATAAAAACCGCGCATCTGCAAATCGCAACACTGGGTCATTGTCTATTACGTAACATTCATATTGAATTTATAAGAAATTATTTAATATAGAGTTCGATTTATTTACTAGAGCAGCAATATGATAAATATATATTTGGGGGTATCTTTAGGCGCCTCCATAATCGATCGAGTTTATGTATCTTTTCTCGGCCATGAGTCTCGCCGGGCAATCAGCAGAGCCTGTAATGTGATTACTAGGCTTCTTAAAATGCAAGCATGTTGCGCTTTTAGGTCCTTCTCGCTTCGCGCAGTCCTTTACAGAATGGCCTTGATCACCACAATGGCCGCAAGTATAACTGCTCTCGCGACATGTCTTTGCCGCGTGCCCATACTGCTGGCATTTGTAGCAGCGTGTTACCAGAGTAAAATTCCTCACAGGACAGGATGACCAATTTATGAAGACTCTGTCATTAACGATTAGAGCTTTTCGTATTGCTCCAGAAACTTTAAGGACGTAATTACATGTCTCGGCGTTCTTTTTGCCTGATTTATGGCTTAATTTAATGGACCTAAGGAACGTCTCGAGATTGGTATCCTGAAGTTTGCCGGCAATATTTTGATTGTAGAGGCAAGTGTAAATTTCAGTATTCTGCATGAACGAAGGAACTCCTATTACAACCACTCTAGGCTTACGTTTAAAGGGCTCATTGATTGTAAGACCCATGTTCATGGTCTGGACCTGCTGTTTGAGCCTCTACATGTCATCCTTAGAATCAGTACTGATAATGATACCGCCGTCTCTTGTCTTTCGTAGTCCTTGGACGTGCAGATTCATTTGTTCAGGACGGACAATCTTTTGGACAATAGATTTTGTCTCCTCACTCGACTTTGATTTATCGCTGGGGTAGATAGCCACTGAACTGACATTTGACGGCTGTATAAAAGAATTGGTACCAGTCTTCACCATATCTGCGAAAGAAGGGCCTGTGATAGGTTTTAATGATTCTTCTACAGCCTGCTTCAGTTCCTGAAGCTGCCGTGATACATCAAGCTGGTCTTCTAGGATTTTCACAGAGGAATGTGCATGTACGGCTTTCATTTTAAGTGATTGGTATTGTACTGCTAGCTGCGAAGTTCCGTGTCCAACTTTACGGCATAAAATGTTGATTCTTAATTTTTGCTCAGAGTTTATTTTGCCCTCTGATACAATAGAACACACTTCATTTAAGCACTTTTCAATCGACGTCATCCATGACTGGATTTCAGGCGTTGTAATTACTTCAAGGTCATCTTCCTCTTGACCTGAGGCTTCAGGTCTCGGTGAGGTCACGAGTGGCTTTTCTGCCATAGGAGGTGGCGTGCGAACGGTCCTGCTACTTCTATTAAAGGGACTGCCCTCCATGTTATTACTTGCTTTATCTTTATGCAGTAAACATTTTCACTAATAAACTGCACATATTTATTGTACGTTAGCGTTAGTATGACACAGTTTGCGTTGCATCGGCTATCGCTAAAACGAGGTCACAATTTATAACTTATTAATTATTATTATACTAAATAAATGGTCGACGCGTCTGTTCTCAAGTACTTGTGGTATAAATATAGCGATCCTCCCACGCCGTCGTACACCTTGTTCGGCCTGTTCCTGGTCTTCGAAGATTGGATCCAGTTTCATGGAAACGCTGGAGTACTCGCTGAACTGTAGAAAGAGTCACACCAACAGTTCTCGCTGTATTTCGCTGACTGTGCCCATCTTCAAGCATTGTCAGGATCTTGGTACATTCTTCAGGGGTTAACGACATGATAACTTCAGAATAATAAAATTTATAAGGCACCATATTTATAACATTTTATTGCAAAACTAAAACAAACGCGAAACAATTGATTTGAATTTATTGGTACTAAATTAAAAAACGACCATTATTTTCCATTTTCTGTTTTTTATACAATTATCAAAAATAAATATATAGGTTTTATATATTATTTTATGTGGCATAAAATATTATTTAATTTAGTCTTTATTTCATAAAGCTAGGTCAGGTACTTTCGAAGATATTAAAGATTTTCTAACCGACCCTTTTTCTTCGCGGTCCAGTGTATTATTTAAACAAAATACTCTCGTGAACTTTGAATATATTCGACATTGACTGTATATTGGTTTATATATATTTATTGTAATATCCAACTTATTTTATAAACCTGATATTTTTAAATCGTCTCGTGAAGATGCTTTTCACGTGAGTGAAACAGTAGCCAAATTTATACATTGTCATTTTTTTGTTTTTCCTACTGAAAGAGAAATCATAACTAGTAAAAAGTTGACAACTGATATTAGCGTAACTTTCTATTCCGATCACTAGTACACATGATCTAAAACCGAAGTTCTTTACGCCGGCAAAGTTTTGAATAGCGAGATGAGACATAAACATGGAGGGTAGATTTCTACATCAGATACTGTACGTCGCCGTAGATATTTCGCATGCATTTCATCCGCTGCTAGTTCCAGATTATGTTTTCTGGCTTGCCGCTAACAACCTGTTTCAGAATATTTCGTGCCGAGCTCAGTGCAAGCTTCATAAAAAGTTTTGATGCTTCGCTTATTTTAGTTGATACTTGGTAGTAAAATATTACATACGTACTAAATTACAAGTAGTATATGTGTACAAAAAATACTTCCGTAAGTTATAAAAGCTGGTCTAATCTACATATTTATTTATTTATTAATTAGGACTTTGAAATACATAGTAATACGAATAATATGCAACAGAGAGCCAATGATAGATCTCCATATCTAAATCTTAAATAACAACGCGTGGACAGTAATTATCTTATCCCTTAATTATCTAAAATATAACAAATAAAACAACATTAATGAGCATTAAACCTTGTAAAGAAGTCAAGACTCAGCATGCGCTTCACCCTCCGGTTCTACCCTAAATATTCGTGAAGGGGTAGGCAGAGGGGTATTACATCAACATTTTGCCAGGTATTTACCTCGATGGCACAGCGGTAGTGAATGTGACTGGGCTGCATAAGTTTTTTGGTTCCAAATTCGGATCAGGCAAACTGCTTTTCCGTAAAGTCTTTCTTAATAGCAACACGGAGTCGGTAGCTGTGCCCGGTATACAGCAATAGTCTCGCCCACATTAACGTGAAATGTCAGTGTAACACACCTCTGCGTATGTATTTATTTTGCCAGCTATGTTCTCAGTCTTATGTAATGGTACTGACACTGCCACTAAGAACGGAAAAAACTTAACCTCGACCCGGCAATCAAACCCGTCGCCCGTCACGGTCGTATGCAAACAATCGCAATACTATGCCACGGGGTTAATGAGGTAGTCATACTATAAGAGATTACATTTACATGATCTACTAAAAAAAATCTTAGTCTTTTCACGGATGCTTTAGTACTGTTACACCCAGTGCCATCTCTCGGCATTGTGGGGAAGACTCGGCAGTTCCGTCTAATAATTTATTACAGTGCCATCTATTGACGTCTTACGGAACTCCGTAGTTCGTCGGTACGAGAAGAGTAGAAACAGCGCTGGAACTTTCTCGAATCTTCGTACTGTTACATACCGGGTATGGCTTATCTAGAATCTTCAGAAACGCTTTACCCGCGTATAAAAGGCCAGGCCAGCGCTCCCCGAGTCAGTTAACAATCGTAAGCGGTCAAGTATACATCGGAGCGAACGGAAGCGAAAATACTACAGAGTTTAAAGCTAGTTATAGTGGAAAAGTATAGTATAGTGTGTTTTGTGTTTTAAGATTAATTGTGTGTTAGAATAAAACGTGTTTTAGTAGGTAATATTGTTTACATTCTTATCTCTCGAACCCAGCACGTAACAGTACGATAGTAAGAAATCTGTTGCGATCATTTAAATAGCATAGAAATATACTATTTGAATTATTGTGAAGGCATGAGTTGCCTTCACTAAAATTTTAATAGTATCCGAGTGTCAGATACGGAACTGATAAAATTTATATGCGTTTCATTCTTATCCCTCGAACCCAGCACGTAACAGTACGATAGTAAGAAATCTGTTGCGATCATTTAACACATTGACTGCCATGTAACAGACACAATAGAAAATGTATTGTTCGCGGTCATTTATGACCGGCACGGCGTTCAATGTGTTAAATAGCATAGAAATATACTATTTGAATTATTGTGAAGGCATGAGATGCCTTCACTAAAATTTTAATAGTATCCGAGTGTCAGATACGGAACTGATAAAATTTATATGCGTTTCATTCTTATCCCTCGAACCCAGCACGTAACAGTACGATAGTAAGAAATCTGTTGCGATCATTTAAATAGCATAGAAATATACTATTTGAATTATTGTGAAGGCATGAGTTGCCTTCACTAAAATTTTAATAGTATCCGAGTGTCAGATACGGAACTGATAAAATTTATATGCGTTTCATTCTTATCCCTCGAACCCAGCACGTAACAGTACGATAGTAAGATATCTGTTGCGATCATTTAACACATTGACTGCCATGTAACAGACACAATAGAAAATGTATTGTTCGCGGTCATTTATGACCGGCACGGCGTTCAATGTGTTAAATAGCATAGAAATATACTATTTGAATTATTGTGAAGGCATGAGTTGCCTTCACTAAAATTTTAATAGTATCCGAGTGTCAGATACGGAACTGATAAAATTTATATGCGTTTCATTCTTATCCCTCGAACCCAGCACGTAACAGTACGATAGTAAGAAATCTGTTGCGATCATTTAACACATTGACTGCCATGTAACAGACACAATAGAAAATGTATTGTTCGCGGTCATTTATGACCGGCAAGGCGTTCAATGTGTTAAATAGCATAGAAATATACTATTTGAATTATTGTGAAAGCATGAGTTGCCTTCACTAAAATTTTAATAGTATCCGAGTGTCAGATACGGAACTGATAAAATTTATATGCGTTTTATTTTGCTATTTATATACAAACCCGAAATTTCATATCATTGAAAATTTTGGTCAAACTACTATAAATTAAAACTATACCGTGACATATATACTTACTAATTCATTATTACTCTAAATTATTAAAATATTTTAAATAGAAATGCCTAGGGAGACATAATCTCGAATTGAATCATCTTTCTATTCAAAATACGTTTGATATTTCTATAACATATTATTCTGTATTTAACAACTCAGAGCGTACACGGTAAATAGGTACGTTATTCCGTTACTTACAAATAAACTCTATATATTTCAAGCTCAATTCTCTTCATAGATAACAAACATTTAAATGGCATCTCTCATCCCTGGATGTATAACCCAATATGTGCAGACATAGAAGTAGCCAATGAAATATGAACTCTGGATGTCAATGAAGGGTACCTTTCCGGTACGCATTTATTGAAACGGCATCAAGGTGGAGGGGTCTAGTTAAATTGGTGGGTTTACGATGGACCGGTAGCAATTCGTCTCGTCAGTCTAGGTACAGCTTATCGAGCAGTCCACACTCGGGGCCAGCACATGCTAACTGAAACTGATTTATGACATCGATGACAGTTTATTCACCAGCGGTGCATATTGTTTATTAATTGCTACACGGCTTGTGTGATGAGTCACGTTGCTACGGACACAAGTACATGTGATACCGTTTAATAGTAACCGTGGTAGCGTAATAAACATAAGACTACATAGTTTTCAGTGTAATCATATATTTATATAATAAAAGTATGTTCTCTTGTTCAGTGTCTTGTAATTAAACAAAAAGAAAAAATGGATGGAATAGAAATGATACACGATTGCAAAGATAGCTTAGGTTAGTCGGATAGGTTTATGATGATCGCTACTGCCGCTGAGCCGAGTGTTGTGTGTTCGATCCTTACATGGGACGAGTCTGGGTATCTTTTTAGCAAAACAATAATTAAGCCTGAGGCGATAGATGTCTTTCTCAAATCAAAAGAAAGATATATTTAAAATAACCACGTACCTATATGAATACCGATAATGCTATACAAGATATCCTAATAACTTGTAAGATTACTTAGCAAGCTAGTACAAAACTAGATGCTAACTATGTTACCCATACTAAATTGGTCCAAAACAGCTTTTGTTAACTTAAAATTAAAAACACTGACAAATCATTAAATTTGTCGGATAGATTTAGATGTGGTTCCAAAATGTTTCACAGCTTGTAGAACACAATTGTTACTTTTAGGAATGTATTTTATTGCTAATTAAACCAGTAAACTACACGAACGAACCTTTAGGCAGCCTTCAATGTAAAAAGTAAACAAAGCCGCAAGATACTTTAAAATAATAACATAAGCGTAGTATGTACGACTACTCACATTCGCTTAAAGGAAAACGTGAGATGTTTCGAAGCAATAACGTAAAAATTAAGAAAAGGGGTGACGAGTATCAGCTCCATCGACAAGATTGTTATGGCAGTGGGGGAGTATTGTGTGTGACACGATTGGAAAAGTAGCGAAATAGAAACCCAATAAAATCGCTTGTTACCCGTAAACCCATACAAGTCAATAACATAATGTTTTATTATATTTAAAAACGCATGAAGCCGATATAGTTGTAATAAAATAAACCGGTACACTTATTGAAAATGTAATAAATTGCTGAAGGGTATCCTCAAAAATATAAAGAGGGCGAAATATAACTGGATAAAGTAGGCAGTAGCGTTTGCGAATACGCTAAAGGCCTAATGAGGCTGTCATTAAGCCTGTGGCGTATTCGCAAGCACGACTGCTGATCAGAAAGGCTCGTCTTCGTTTTCTGAGTCAAAGGACTTCAAATGTTCTCTCTTTAATGTTCTATATTGCTGTGCATATGCCAATCGAGGCCGTTATCCTATGGGCGATATCAATCGCAATACGTGCAACGCGTGCTATTGAAGAAATTTTGTTGTTACTATTAATAATTGTTTTAATAAGCAATTGCCACATACAGGGATTATATAGATACCACATACTGACGCTTGTATAACTCTTAAGGGGTAGACAATGATGTACGAGTATCCTAACTAATATTATAAATTACCGCCCCGGTTTCGCACGGGTAGTACAAAACCTTAACAAATTTTACACCTAAACCATCCTCGTGAATCACTCTGTCTTTTGGTGTACACCGCATGAAAATCCGTTCATTAGTTTTTGAGATTATCGTGAACAAACGGACGCGGCGGGGGACGTTGTTTTATAATAGGTACGTAGTGCTGCGAATCACATTTATTTGTTACGCTTTCACTCCTTTACTATTCGGCCGATCATCATGACCTTTCGCATTCACATTGTCAGGGGAACAAAAAGGGCATAGGCTACCTTTCATCCAGAAAAAAGCACTGTTAATAGCTTAACCTAACCTTCATTTACGCGACCGTAGCCGCGGACAAAATCATGTAATCTATACTAATGTTATAAAGAGGAAATATTTGATTTTTTGTTTGTTAGTTTGTAAGGAATTGATATTAAATCTACTTAAACGATTTTTTTTTTACTTTTTACCAAACTCTTTCTCTATTAGATAGCTCTATTATCACCGAGTAACATGGGCCATATTTTATTTTAAATGAGTACTGTTAACTACTAACATAATTTAGCCTAACCTACTTTTACGCGAGTGTAGCCGCGGGCAAGATCTAGAAATTATATACATATACCTAATCACATGAACATGACATTTCATTTCCTTTTCTAAGCACATTGCGGGCATGGAGCAGTTCAAGATGTGGCTAAGTTTAAAGAGAAAACCCGTTTAAGCTAAACTTTATACTATTTTAATATACACACTTAATGAACTATGGTTGTTTTCGGCCATCGATGATCAATAATAAATATTTATTACTAGATTTTGCCCGTGGCTTCACTCGCGTAAATGTAGGTTATGTTAGTAACAGTACCTACTTTTTTCTGGATAAAAGGTACCCTATGTCCTTTTCTGTTCCCATTACGATGTGTATGCGAAATTTCATGATGATCGGTCGAGTAGTGAAGGCGGGAAAGCGTAACAAACAAACAAACTTACATTCGCATTCCTTATATTAATTAGAATTAGGATATATATGGTACTAGCTTTTGCCAACGGCTTTGCTTGCGTTAATTTAGAATTTGATAAACAATTCGGGTGTACTCTGCTTGTAATAATATAATTCAATCATGATTCGAAAGACACGTGGCGCCATCTATTATCATAAGAACGTTATTATTGTTTTCCTCGGGAACAGTAATTTTTTTCGAAATGAAAGGTAGCCTATGTCCGTTTCTGTACACCTGTCAACGTATATGCAAAATTTCAGGATGATCGGTTCAGTGGTTTAGGCATGAAAAGGTAACAAACAAACAAACAAACTCATTTTCGCTTTTATAATATTAGTTAGGATTAGGATTACTAGTCAATTGCCTAACACTTTTCTAAACTCCGCGCTACTACGGAGGCAAACTAACTAAACCCAAATACTGCCTATGTGCCTACCTATGCGTATTGAATACACATGTTAACATTTGCCGTACTGATAGTGGTTAGGTGATCGCTTATTCATATACCCGTACTAACTATGTCAGCCGTGCATACTTAATGCATATGTGATAAATAAATACTGGAAATAATGTTAACTGGTCTGGCTAGTTGAGGTTTAGATCAGAGCTTTGACTGCATAGATGGCGTAGTGGTTTAAGTGGTCGTTTCGCCCCTGCCACTGCGCGCAGTGTTATGGGTTCGATCTCCACACGGGTCAAAAATGTTGTGTTCCAAAAACTATTGTTTCGAATCTGGGTGCTCTTTGTATCTGTTGTTTTAATGTTTGTAAAGTGTCCCGCGAAACAGGCAATATTCCTAGTGGACTTTTTAAATAAGAAAAATCAGAACTTTGATTGCATAGTGTTGAGGGTTCGATTCCCACATGGGACAAAATCCGAAAAATATCTAAAAATGATATGACGTAATTTATTACATGTACTTCAGAATTGTATAATATCTACATACGATCGTAGCCAATTGTGCAGTGACGTCCTTCGCTACACGGATGACAATCAATGGCAAATTAAATTTCAATGTGCATGGCTGTAAACATTGTTTCCACTGCCTAAATAGAATGCGTTTAACAAAAACAAACAGGTCAGGTCTGTATGCGTAGTAATACAGACCTGTATGCTTTTTCTTTGAAATCAGATTATTATTTCGATACTTTGGAATCATAATTTGTACGTACTTAGTACTTTTAGTTCCATTCCAATTAAATTTAACAAAGTAATAATCGTATTTTAAATATGACATTCAAGATATTTTGTAAACCTGTAAGCATTGATTTCTGGATTTACAGACACCATCTCGTTCATAAAGTTTTGACGAACACATAATAATTATAGCGGCGGTGTAAGTAGGTACATAATTATTATGTGATGTGTGAGTGTGTATACTTACTACATATTTAGTGATAAAAACGAGAAATGACTGATTTAACTACGTAAGGCTTTACCACATAAGTTTAATATCGAAAGTGTAAGCGCTTTCAATACAGTTAATCTTCGTCCTAGGTTTGGTTTGCGGGTCGAGCAAGTTGGTTGTTTAAATATCTTTATGACAACCTGCTTTCGTACACAGGGTCGCTAGCATTAAAACATAGCCCATGTTACTCGGCGATGGTACAACCATACATAGTCAAATAATGGTATAAACATAAACACGTTTATATCCAAAAAGGTAGTCGAAAATATTACATCCACATTTCGTCAAGTATGATTTTGGTGTCACGTAATAGGGGGCGAGTCTATTACCGCTACCAGGCATCGTTTTCTCTGTGTTGCCACTGAGAGTCTCTTGAAAAATCAAATCATTTATCCGATCCGGGAATCGAACCTCCAAATAACATTCATCTATAAGATAAAAATCTCGCTATCTCTCTTCTTTACTGCCGGATTTTTAGGATAACTATTACTTGATAGTTGTAAAACTAGCGATAAGGGTGGTGTAGCATGCTGTTATTAAAATAAAAACTCGCTTGCCACATTCCGTAAAAATATTATCAGTGTGATGTAAACTCTAAATTTGCTGTATACTTACATAATTTTTAATATTTAGTGTTATATAATATATTATTGGATTGCATATTAATGTTATAAGTTCTTATTTATATATTGTGCCTAAATAGTTATTTACATATATATTGTTTCTAAATTAATTTTCTAAATTTCGCTTTATTAACTTTACGAAACTTGTGCATGCTGTGCTTAACTGTAAAAGGCTACTATACTATTATGTAATTTAATTATGTAAAAGAAAAGTGTATTAGTATAAGTAGTTGTTGGTAAGCCGAAATAAATAAATAAATAAAACAACAGATTTTCGTTTCGTTTAATAGTGGTAATTTTCGCACTAAGAATAAGTCCTGAATCGCGGGGGACATTACACCACACCTTCTAATAATGGATTCAAAGAACACCCAAACTCGGAACACTTATTCGTGGATCACATAATTTTTTGTACCGCATGGTAATCGAACCAACAACACTCGGCACGGCGGCAGTATCAACTCGTTAGGCCGGGACTCCACCAAAGCGGAGACGAGACGAGCGGAGAGGAGATGTTTTTTAAACAACCAATAGAATTGTGTTATTGACACATCTCCTCTCCGCTCAGCTTCAGTGGAGTTCGCTGTGCGGAGATGTGTAATATTTGTATGGCGCGATGGAAGCGGAGATGTGAGCGGCGTGCAGTGAGCGATATCACTCAACGCCTCGCATCCGAGCTGAAGAACATCTCTTCTCGGACAGCACACAGCACACCGCACACATCTCCGCTTTGGTGGAGTCCCGGCCTTATGCCAATCAGCCATCCGCGCATACAATTTTCTTACAAATAAACTAAGTTTACCGCACACATTATATATATATTAGATATTACAAAGTGGAGATACGTTTATTAAACATCTCTAGTCTCGAAAAGCAAACAATATTCGAACACTTAGCTAAAGTGTTTCCCTAATTTAGTATTCACAGTGTAATCGTAGTTTAATACGTATGTGTAGTTAATACTATCTACTAATTCAAGTAATTATTATGTTTGTGCGTAGTTGTATCGACTCGGAAGGTGCAGATACAATGTGATGACCACAGATTGGAATATACACCGCAATTATAGCTGACCTCTCTTAAAGCATTGTTAGTGTATGTGCAAGAACGAAACAGCGCCTTAAATGTTTTAAGACATTTGCGAATTATATGTATGTACATATAATATCCTAACTAATATTAAGTATAAATGTGAATGTGAGTTTGTTTGTTACGCTTTCACGCCTTAACTACTCCACTGATCGTCATGAAGTTTCGCATAAAGTGTATGCAAAATTTCATGACGATCATCACAGAAAATTACATGAAATATTTTTCATCCAGGACAAGTGTTCCCGAGTGTACATTTACGCGAGCGAAGCCGCGGGCAAAATCATCTAGTAATATAATAAAATAAATATACAATAAATATTTATTTCAAAATTGAAACTCGAAAGTCCAGTCAAGCAGCAGTAAAAACCGTCAGATAAATAAGTTTACTATAGCTGTATAAAGTATTTGCTGGAGTCTAGCCTAAACCACTGGATGCAATTAAATATTATCACTATACGTACCTTTAAAAACTCACCAAAGTAATAAGGTCCCATTGTCTAATATTGTATTATGAGACAGCACATTACGGAGTGTCTATTCTTTATAGCTTTGTTTAGTTCTTATGCATGTAATAACAATGCTTCAACTGATGGTGGTTTGGCTTCAGAACCTAAGCGACGGTAGCACATTGGCCATCAGTCCTATGGTGAAAGTCGAGGTTTCCATTATTTGCATCACTGACGTAAACAAACACCTATGACAAGTATTTGGCAAAGCTAACTATTAACCAGGATACCTAGTTATATGCAGATTACTGGTATATAAATAACAGTACCTATGGTACGTGCTACATACTAAATACTGGCATGTTAAAATTATCCATTACTAAAATAGCCAAGCGGGAGTCGGTATGGCTCACAGAATAATCCTAACTAATATTATAAAAGCGAAAATGAGTTTCTTTGTTTGTTTCTTACCTTTTCACGCCTAAACCACTGAACCGATCATCCTGAAATTTTGCATATACGTTGACAGGTGTACAGAAACGGACATAGGCTACCTTTCATCCCGAAAAAATTACAGTTCCCGATGACAACAATAATAACGTTCTTATGATAATAGATGGCGCCACGTGTCTTTCGAATCATGATTGAATTATATTATTCCAAGCAAACTCATTTTCGCTTTATTATATTAGTTAGGATTATATTTTTTACAGCAGTAGTAGTTAAAAGCTAGCTGATTTATTCATAATTTGAAAATACACAATAACAATTATGATTTTAAATAATAAAATTCTCTAACAAATTTATTTAATGATCAGCTACCTATTTATGATGCTGACTGTACAAATAAAGCTGGTAAGTGCGTGCCGGTCTCGCGCACCTATGGTGCCGCACACAATGGTGCGAGCTTTGATATACATAGTAATACTATAAAATATGTATAGTACTACTGAAAATGTGTGTACTATTTAAAATGGGCATGATATAATGACGCGAGCTGATAGCTGTTGTTCGTTTGGTATTCTTAAAGTACGATACTCACCTAAAAATTAATAGTAAAAATAAGAGATATAATACCTAAATAAATATTAATAGACATATATCCTCAGAATCTAAGCTTGCTTACTAACGTCATCTCGTTTCCTACTTTAGTATTAAAATTCTCTCTTTAAGGACTGTTGCGTTTGAATTCACCGTTAGAGGCGCTACTGGATACTAAGCTATTTAGACTTTATGGTTACTGTTGAAGGACCATAGAGTATGAACTCTATGGTCCTTCAACAGTAACCATAGAGTCGCCGATTACTTCTACCTATAAATATAGTTTATGAAAGCATCTGTGACAGCATTGACAGGACCTTACATGCTAGTGGCGCCGTCTAGTGAACACAAATCAATAACTCTAATAGTTTATGCGCGCGTCTGTGTGAGTGTGTTGATTCGTCTGTTTGTATGCAGTTGAGTTACTGCTTTTTACTGTGAGTTTAACGTCAATAAAAGGTAGTAATCAAAATGTAACATGTCGCAAATATCAATAATACCTATTATGCTATTTATTTCGATCACTGGTGATTACTGATATGTTGGAGTACCAATATCACTAGTATAATTAATTGCGCCGAACATTGAAATGAGTCGCCGATAAACATTGATTTATCGGTAATTGAATTTATATTGTTTTACTTTAGCGCTTGACTGATGAAAAGCCGAAAGTATCTAGTATATTTTAATGAATGTTTGTACTATCTAGTTCCGAAGAGAGATGCTAACCTAGATTTAGGTCACAGTTTTGTGATACGGCCAATTTATAATGGTAATAGTATGTATTGCGGTAGTCATAGCTTTGTGGGCTAACCATGCAGAGAGGTCTTGCTTTGTCTCCTTCCAAGTCTCTGCTCGTCTACCTTTTACATTTTAAGGTTGAAGATTGTACCTAGCATTGAGATGGGATACTAAACTCAGTATTCATATCACTCAATTATCAATTATAAGACCGTATTTCGCACAGACGCTATAAAGCCCAAATAAAATTCTTGCATCGAGAGGTATTTTTGGATAGTAATAGTCGTCAGTACTAGA
Organism: Catocala sponsa; assembly: GCA_963564715.1. NCBI lineage: Eukaryota > Metazoa > Arthropoda > Insecta > Lepidoptera > Erebidae > Catocala > Catocala sponsa. The sequence continues at coordinate 15,780,097 of OY751337.1, read as the reverse complement.
ATAGCGCTTACTACACGAATTCCATTATGGTCTTCCAGATCGAATTTGGGTCGCAGTGGCCAATCTTAACGGAGACTGGCCATCTGCACAGAAGATGTCATAGTGAATAAGTGTGTGTGCAGATGCAAGTGCACTCTCTGTCAATCATCATCTCAGCCGAAAGATGTCTACTGCTGGACATAGGCCTCCGCCAAGGATTTCCACTGAGACCGGTCTTGGGCCACCCGCATCCATCTGCTTCCCGCGATCCTTACCATGTAGTCGGTCCACTTTGTGGGCCTACCCCTTGCTGCGTCTTCCGGTGCGTGGCCCCTTCTCTAAAACCTTTCTGCCCCATCGGCCGTCGGTTCTGCGCGCTATGTGCTCTGCCCACTGCCACTTCAGTTTAGACATCCGGAGAGCTATGTCGGCAATTTTAGTTTTCCTGCGGTTCCCCTCATTTCTGATTCGATCCCGCAGGGAAACTCCGAGCATAACTCCTTCCAGTGACTTTGAACCATCTGATAAGGTCCATAGTGAGCGACTACGTCTCTGATCCATAAGTAATTTGTCCCAGGTATACATACTTGTCGACAACTTCGAGGGTAGAGTTCGCAACCTTAATAGTAGTAGGTATGACATGGACGTTAAACATAATTTTTGTATTGTCTATGTTCATTTTAATAGCTACTTATCTCTCTCTACAGAGGCCATTGAGCATTATGCCAAGGTCTTCCATAGTCTCTGTCTCTACCAATCAATCAATGACAATCCAAGACGACCAGTGAGAGATTAACTTCAGCTGCTACTGAGAATATCTTGTGAGGAAAACTCAATAACTTTTTGTTGGCCGGACCCGAGATTCGAAGTCGAGACCTCATGTCGCTTATACTACTCGTACTTCTGCGCCACCGAGGTATTCACCATCTTTATAACATAGAGCTTAAATATGTGGATATAAATAACAGTAACACATCTCTGCCTACCCTTACGGGTACACACCTGCAGGCATTTTAAATGATGTTCAATATCGGCTTTGTTACGCATGCTCGTTGTTACTAAAAAAGAAAAAAGGCAGTTGTTATGTATTTTGAGAGGATAAAGAAAGCCCTGAAGATTTTAGTAAACAGGTAAGCGGACTTTAGTTAACAAATCAAGTGCTTAACCGTTGTTTTATAGCCAGGAAATTTCCTCATTAATGAGTCATTCTAATCTTGACAGCTTCTTATTACGTTTTTATACAAATTTTCTTGTACAAGTTGTCAAGGTGGGAAGACAGATTAGCGTATAGAACGATAATTTAAACGGAAAGTTTCTCATACGTATAGAAATACGATTAACCCTCACCAAGTTCAGTTGGTCTAGGATAGGTACTTTAGATTTAGAGTAATGTGAACTAAATATTTTATCATTTATTAGGGCTTGCCCGCAAACTCACTCGGATTAGACAGGTTTAAAGTTGGGTCCTAATAATTAAGCCGCAATTCTAAGTGGTTGGGATCTCGTTAAAATTTGTCTAAGTTTCGTGTTAAAATTTTCCCATTGTTGTTTCGCTGTAGGCACTGTTTTGCAATTTTAAAGGATTTCTATTATCCTTAACTATTGTCAGCCTGCCATAAATATTTGTCTGTACGGCTTGATCAACAATTTTTGCATTAGTATTTCTATCTCGGAATTTGTACATTATACAACGTATATGTTCATTATACAGAAATGTGTGGTTATATTTAACCGTCACATACATATTATAAAGCCTCTGTACAATGAAGCGCGAGGATTTAATCTTAGAGCATTATTTTCACCATTTTCTTTTTTATTTATATCAGCATATTATAGATGATACGTGAACAGCACTCACAGCTGACACGGGTAAACTCCGTTACTAGTGTCACTAGTACTATGAGTACTAGACAATAGATAAACATACATATATACTTTTTTTTTGTAAATACTTACATATTATACATAGAAATACCCAGACCAAGACAAACATTCATGTTCATGCACACAAATGTTTGACTTGTGCGGGAATCGAACCCATGACCTCAGGCGTGGTAGTCGGTTACACTAACCACTACGCCATCGAGGCCGACAAACTTTAGTAGAAAGGATCAAATTTGATTGTGATGTAATACGTTTGTTTTGATGTTTAAATAATAAATAAATACATTTTAAATAATTGGTTTTGATTCGAGGAGAGGGACGTAGGTTATAAGTTATAATATATCAGATATATCTTTATATCACGACCCTTACATATTACCACATCTTTCTGTTTCACTCTGTATAGAACGAATCGGTCAATATGAATGTGTTGTTTGCCTATGACACAATAGTTACGGCATTTTGTGTGAAACAGTTCGAAATTTGAAAGTGTGCTCTTTGTGTACAGACAAATCTTCAATGCGGGCAGTTTCTCTTAAAAACAAATAACGACACTTGATAGTGTTTTTTTCCTTTGCCAAATTTCATACATGCAGAGTTCTTTAACTTAATTAGGTCAACCGCACAGCGGTAGTAAATTGCTGAATGAGGTCTCGCGTGTGATTCTTGGGTCTGACAAAGTGTTACCTTCATTGTAAACGTTTAATTGTAAAGAGTTAAGAGTTAGAAAAGTGCCCGGGCAACAACAACAATAAGCTCGCCCCGTGGATCTAAAACCAGAGAGAAACATGGGTGTAATACAGCTCTGCCTAGGGCTTCGCGGATATATGACTCTATGTTATGATGTAAAGTCAATTTATGTGTAATTTCTACTTACAAATAGGTAGGTACATTTTATTTCCTAGTCTTGTTTATTTGGTGATATATCCCGTACCTTATAATTTAATTGAGTTGTTTTTCACTTTTAATATACTATTACGTTTATAAATCATAGATAAGTATGTCGACCAGCATAATCCAGATCACCAAACTATTTATAAATATCGATCTGAGATTCTGAAGGACCTTTTCTGACATTCATATAATTTGAATTGGCAATCATATAGCATGTTTAGGCTTGACATTCAAAAGAGGCCTTATTTAAGCCGAAGCTGAAAGGAACGAATAATTAAATTAAGTTTTTTAGCCCTTATTCAAAACCGATGCTTTATAGAATAGAAGCACTTTGATAGATGAGGTCGTGGCTTGTCTACGTTAATATTGTTAGTTTTTGTATGGGATAAATCCTGTTACGGAGTTTGTTCAACGTAATTTGACGAAAATTGCTTTTATATACGTTCCAAATCGATCACTGAATATGATTTTTTTGACCAATATTGTAGGTTTACTAATTTTGTGTATTATTGAAGTGGTTTTATGTATAATACGTATCCTTAACGCATGTTTTTATAAAAACTGCCTTACTCAGGCATGCCTGTATTGCTTTACAACACAATACAGATTAAACTTAGACGACTTAGAACAACTATGAGAGAATTCAATAAATGTTTGTGACGTACCGCAATCGAAGTCAAGAATTGTTTTATTTCCACTTCTTATTTTATGTTTCTTTTTCACATCTAAAAGGAACTAATGCAAATAAAAAGACTATGTTATCTCTTAATTATATTACGTGGACGAAGCTGCATGCGGTAGTTAGTAGCACCGGAACAATTCTGTATATTTTTCTACATTTGTAATGTACGTTTACCGAAAGGGGGATCCGTACAAACAGAAATACCAAAAAACCATTCTATTAGATGGGTGTGAAATGACCCGTAGAAATTGCAACAAGGGCTGTGAAAAGGTGTTACTTTGTTTCTATAAGTAGTTTCCAGATAATGTATTTCGTATTTCATGTACCATCTGCAATATTGCCTACATGCGTTAACTGAATAGGCAAACAAACAGAATAAAAAGCTTTATAATATATTTATTTATCCGTAGCTATAGATTATCGTATTTTATAGTAACCATTATCTAAGATAAATAAACACAGTTTACAAATAGGTAGTGGAATAAAATAGAAGAATGAATTGTCCGTTTGACAGCACGAATGGCGTTTTATTTCAAGAGGTCGTGTCGCTACTGCCACTGATTCTGAAACTCAGATTTGTGGATTTGAAACACCTCCCATACGACACGAAAAAATTGTGTGATCCACAAACAATTGTTACGATTCTCGGCGTTCTTTGTTTGAATGTTTGTAAAGTCCACCGTGATATAGGAATTATTCCTAGTAGTTGTCATTTAAAAACATTTAAAAACAATGTGTATGCAAGAAATATTATGCTTAATTAGCCTACCAGTAAAAATTTATTGGACAGAGAGGAGCCCGCCACGCAACCTCGGATTGCCCACCCCAACCATTGCAATATAAAAAGCATCTTCAGGACCTTATGCAATAGAAAAAGCATCTTTAGCACCTTTTGCAATAGAAAAAGCATCTTTAGCACCTTATGCAATAGAAAAAGCATCTTCAGGACCTTATGCAATAGAAGAAGCATCTTCAGGACCTTATGCAATAGAAAAAGCATCTTCATAAGGTTTGGCAGCGAATAAGTATCCTTCGTTGCCAAACGGTCTTGAAGATGCCTCACACTGAGTAGAAACGTGTCGATGCATATTTTGTGCTCAAAGCGGCATACTTCAAGCTGGAGTACGCCCGAGTCCTACGCCGTGGCCGACCCTATTCGAAGGACTTCGGTATTGTCAACCTTTTCTATTACAATAGTTGGGGTGGGCAATTTGAGGGTACGTTGCGTGTTCCTCTCTTTCCAATAATATTATTACAATGGACTTCCACCAAATAACGCCTACTTCGATACTATATAATCCATCAGTTCTTGAAATACCAGACTTAAGTAATTGAAAATCTATTTGTCTGGTCGCCGGTGTGCGTTGGGACACAATAGTATAACTTCTCATAACGTCATTCTCGAATACTGCTAATACAATAGATTCACTGAACATCTACATGCGTTTCAAATAACTTTATACAGAATCATTACTTTATGAAATAGCAACTGACTTCAATTTATTTTACAACATGAAAATTTTCAGACGCTTTGGTGTGTCTGAAATTGTGCCTTACGATATAATGAGGTTAAAACAACGCCTGAAGTTGTCTGAAAATGTACCTTACGATATAAAGATGATGATGGGACACGCGGGTTTGTTTGTAAATGTACCTTACGCTGTACAGAGATTGATAGGACGACCTCGTTTGTCAAAATATGTACCTTACAATTTATAGAGGTTGATAGGACGCCCGAGTTTATCTAAAAATGTACCTTACGATACAAAGAGGTTGATAGGACACCCGATTTTATCTGAAATGTACCTTGCGATATGAAGAGATCGATAGGACGCCCAAGTTTATCTCAAATGTATCTTGCGATATGAAGAGATTGATAGGCTGGCCGAGTTTATTTGGAAATGAACCTTACGATGTAAAGAGGTTGATAGGATGCCCGAGTTTACCTGGAAATGTACCTTACGATATAAAGAGTTTGATAGAATGCCCGAGTTTATCTGGAAATTTTTCTTTTAATATGAAGAGATTGATAGGTCGGCTGAGTTTATCTGGAGATGTACCTTTCAATATGAGGAGATTAATAGGTCATCCGAGTTAATCTGGAAATGTACCTTGCTATATGAAAAGGTTGATAGAATGCTTGAGTTAGTCAGAAAATGTATCTTGCAATACATGAAGGTCGACAGGACGCCAGAGTTTATCAAAAATTAAGAAATAATATAATTGGAACTGATAGTAAAACAATAACGTGTAATGTTTTGCACAAAGAAGAACAATGTTCAAAATGATAGCAAAATTTCTTAGCTATCTATAGCTTTGATGCTAAAATAATTACGTCTATATCTTTTAGTTACGCGTTGTATAACAATTTTCCAAGTAGTTACTTAATCTACGATACTGATGAAACCCTTGCGAAAAACTCAACGATAAACGCAGCAAGTTAGCCGACTTTAATACTTACTACGGCTTCATTGCAATTGCTCGCTTCTGTAAAATTTATTTATTCAGACTACATCAATATTCAACATGATGGAAGTCTAATCTATTTATAAGTAATGATGGGTTTGTTGGATCCGCGGTTTAAGTCTGCATTTATTTTAGCGGTCGCTCGTAAGGTCTCGAGTTTAATTTCGAATTTCGAACCCAGAAAAGTGTTATTCTTCTTAGCAGGCGTCTGATAGACGGCAATAGGCTCGCTCTCTAATATTTGGGACTTAAAAGTTAGTAACTAGCGAACTGTTAGTGATATATACGACTATCTCTAGAGTTTTGGGATATAAACTTAAAAATAATTAGCACAAAAGAATAATTAAAGCAATAATCAGGCAGCTTCACCTTTTTATGATATTGTAATTTCTTATGGATATCTATAATTGGAATTATTCAGGAATTTTCTTTATAACAATTACTATAGCTTAATTTTCAGATGATGTAAATAAGTATTAAATAAGTATATTATAAAGTTTTCTGGAAAACATTATCTCATATGTAATTCTGAGTTATCTAAACTGGTATACTGAGTTATATATGGCCGGCCAAAGGAACATTCCCTTTTTCGTGAGAATTTAACATATAATGTAAAATGCAGGAGTCCTAAACATGCCTATAATGCTAGCTAGCCTTATTGACATGTACTAGGGTGACGAAATGTCATATTTAATCGATCAGTTTAGCTATATTGAGACGTAATGATAAAAACATTGCGTTTCGACGCAAGCGTCATTACGCCTATGGATGAATTAAATTGCGGATTTAATTCAGCAAAATGCAAAATGTTAACGTTAATGATAACTGAAGAACCATCTTAGAACGGGTACTATTTTGGACTCATGAACCAATTTTCCTCATTGAAACTATAGCGTCAAAGACAATATAAATGTTATATGTATATAACTTAATAATATTATTGAGAAAGTAACTCTGTTATTCATTACCTCTTCACGGCTAAAACACTCAACCGATTTGGATGAAATTTCGTACAGACAGAAAAAAATCTTAGGCTTAGGTAGACTTTTTAATGATGTACTTGTTTCTAGAGCGCCCTTTATGTAAGACAATCTACCTGCGATCTTGGTTTCGTTGGATAAATTAAGGCTAATTTAGGTTGCCATGCGATCATGATCACATCCCAGATTCAATACCGAAGGCCCATCACCCCCTTTCTCCCATCCCGCTCCTTCTCCTTCCCACTTCCTTTCCTAAAGGGTCGGCAACGCGCAAGTGATGCCTCTGGTGTTGCAGGCGTCCATAGGCTACGGTGACCACTTACCATCAGGTGGGTATGCTTGTTTGCCACCATAGTTGTATAAAAAAGAAACATTTGCAGTGGCTTCGTACGATTGTGAGCTAGCTCTTTGATTCCAATATTACGTAGCGTTTCCTGCAAAAATGTCTTCGGTAGACGTTAAAAGACTATTAAGTGCGCCTTGAAATACATAACCAGTTACATGTGGATACACGGGCCTCAATATGATATTATATGGCCTACCATATACATATATATATATTAGCGTACCTTTTGATCTGGCCCTTGAAAGAACGGTCGATATATCTGTACCTAGAAGTCATATAAGGTGACCTTTCTTTATTCCATTTCGATATAAACCTATGATGTACCATGTATTTAATGTAATATGTTTTGGTCGTTTCGGTATAATTATATAGCAAGCATCTATATACTCTATTATGTTTTGACATTTTCTATTTTGGAAAGTATCGTTGAGTGTAAGTGACGTGGCCGTTATTAAGTGGAATGGGGCATTTTATATTTTGATTGTCTGTTACTTAGAATATGATATTATTATAATGTAATGTCAAAGTAACATTGTTACGCCTAAACCACTGAACCGATCATCCTGAAATTTTGCATATACGTTGACAGGTGTACAGAAACGGACATAGGTTACCTTTCATCCCGAAAAAAATTACTGTTCCCGAGGAAAACAATAATAACGTTCTTATGATAATAGATGGCGCCACGTGTCTTCCGAATCATGATTGAATTATATTATTACAAGCAGAGTACAACCCGAATTGATTGTCAAATTCTAAATTAACGCGAGCGAAGCCCCGGGCAAAAGCTAGTGATCTATAAAGTAAGGTGTATGCTTGTTTACTATGCTTAATAAAACATTTATAATAAATTTAAAATAAATTACCAGTGCATCTAAAGACTTTAAATTGCAGACTGCTTAAAATTAAACTATACGAATGGCTGAATCAAAATAATTTTTATAGTATTAAGGAATTTCTTGAGCATAAATTATAGTTCGTAATGTTCACAATTTTTTGCATGCTTTTTAGCCAAACATGTTAGAACTATATTGTAACATAACATCTTTGTATACCATGTTTTAAGCAAATAAATATATTATTATTATTATTATTATTATTATTATTAAATATAACACGTTTAAGAAGATAGTTATCGAGAGACCAAACAATAAACAGCGGACATACAGTATCTTTCCTTTTATTACTTAGAAACCCGCATTGAGCGTTTCTCCGCCATAGGTGTTATGGTATCCCAGGGGAGGTTTCATTAACTGACGATATTGCATTACAATGTGTGGCCCGTGCCAAAGACGCCCTCTTCCGTTAACGAGCTTACTATGTTTTGACCTAATTAATATATGACCGGGGGACAATACGTGTGTATGTCATTAATTTTAATTACCTAATTAAAGGCAATTTAATGGCGCCATTTTATACAGCAAATCGTGTTTAATAAATACTAACTAAATGTTTAGTGAATAATTAAATCCTTTTTTTGCAATAGCAGGCAACTGACAGTATTCTTGGAGTACGTTGTTTGAATGTTGGTATATACCTTATAGAAAAATAACAAACAACAATTTATAAAATATTACATAATACTCGTAATATCTATATACCACCTACATGTTTTTAAAGGTTCTTTCACATCGACATACCGCCAGATATGTGTTAGGTGCCACTCAAAAGTCCATATATACATAGAATATTAACCTTGCTCACTACCACTAAGCCAAATATCAAAAGAGATTTAAATATAGATGGTGATGTGTCTCACCTCTATCTAACCTGACGCGAATGTATGTATAAACTTGATACTATATATATATATATATATATATATATTATGTAAAGAGTATGTATTTATTATGCGTCGTCCGCACTAGGTCACATTTGTATCGCAATATGGTTTCGGTACAAGATATCGGCACAAGTTGCGAATTCAATGTGTTGATACCTGTATATCGATACATGTATCAAAACATGTGCTTAATAACTTCTGCTTTAATATATTAGTTCGTGCCCTTTATATTTAGTAGAATCAGATACTAACTACTAACTCGTGTATGACAAGTTTGACGACATGTTTCAAAGATTAATAAAATGGATTAGATACATTGGGCACTAATACAAGTAGCGAGACATGTATTGAGACTTGTGTCATAGTTTGAAAGAGGTATTACAAATTTTCAGGCTAAGAAGAGCACCGTCTGTCGGTATAGCATTCATGATAATTCCTTCAATTAAGTTTATGCAACTTACATACGAGAAGGAAGTTAACGTAAATAGAGAGATTCGAACCCGCGACTAAATACAAAACTCTTTACTCCGGTCGAGAATTAACCCCGAGATCTCATGATTGGTCACACTATTCCTATTTACCTTACTAATCCAATATAATAAATGTAATAATTGAACTAGTAATACATTCACTCTAAATAATGTGTCATAAACAAATACATGGCCATATATACCCAGTTACGAAACGCTGGCAAACTGAGTATATATACAGTCGCTAGTCAGTTCCTGCACAGTCATGCATTTGATTTAATACACGAACGTCATACTTCTGAGAGGTGAATCGCTATTACCAAAATAGCCGTGTCTCGGTAGCGGAACTGTTGCTAAACTTATTTTAGCTGAATTGTACTCAAAGAGCAACAGCAGTATCTAAACAATACATCGACGAATAACTTAGTATGGATAGCTACGTGAATGGCACACATGTAAGTAATCCTATAATTACCTCAGTGGAGAGCGGCTCGGTTTTCATTGGCCGTAAAGCTCTATGGTTCTACAACAACACTGGACCTCCCCTATTGCACTATAAAGTGTTGGCTAGTAGGGATTACTACACTTTCACGTGCTAGATTTAACTTTGATACAGATTTTGGACACGCTAAATTAAGTACACACCGTATTTATGTTTCGGCCTGTCTCAGGTGCTTTGTAGCGAAATTAAGTGGCTATAATGTATGTTGATTATTAGGTAGACTTAAATTGTGCAGAATGTTTATATTGTTTATTTAATAATGTACTTTGTGGTCACACACGAGTGTTATAAGTTTGATTCCCGTATGGTCCGTAAAATCTATATTAGTGTTTATCGTTTTTATAAACATAAAACTCTGACACAGATATTGTTCTTAGTACATAATTTTTTTATAAAATATTACATGGCGTACAAGTATGTAGCAGTATTCTTATTTAGGTTCAAGACGATAATGGGTGGAATTCGAACCCACGACCTCTCGATAGCAAGTCCAATGCCTTAACCATAAGGCTGCCGCCATTTCTAAGAATATCAAATTCATATTTCTAATATCCTTAAAATGATGAGACTATATTTAAAAGGCCATGTATGAATATTCCTAAGGTACTAAGGTACACCGTACAAAAATATAGTCTCCCGATATTGAGTATTATAAGTGTAATCCCAGGATGGCGGGCTTTAATGTTACTTTATTGTTGGCAGGAGATCAGTACGTGAAGGATGAAGGTGCTACGTTAACTTTCATGGAGATAAAACTTGTTTGTTAGTTTATGTCGCCGTATTAAACCGAACGTCCGCATCGTTCGCGCCACACCCCACCGCTTAACTTATCAAATCATGAATGAAATTATTAAAATCATTATTCCCTTATATTTTTACTATTATGGGAATGAAATTTTAAATTAGAATTAGGCGGGATGTAGTAAAAGTAAAATAAATTAGGATATAAAATAGCTATAAAACAGAATTAGACCGAAGTAAAGTTTTTGTTACAAATTTTCTTCCCTTCCGCTTTTCCGCAAGATGTGAACATAGAAAATGTTCTCTCATTTCCATGACGATACAATTGTACGGTCTATAATTGTTTGACATTTCTGCACTGCATCCGTTCAGTCACTGTCTAGTTCAAAGTGTGAATAGAAATTTCGTGGTTGAGGTAAAATTAGCGTGTGAGTTTATACGGGCATGTCCATTGCACTGTTTGGAACAGGTCAGGACAGGCGGCTGACCGCAGTTTGCGCTCGCCGCATCGACTGCAACCAACTGGTTTCCCGGCGGACTGACACAGGAAATTAATATAAATTCCTATCGCATAAACTCGAAACGGGCTCACTATGCTGTCAGACAGTGATGAGGCCTATTGTGCGAAAGTGATTCAATCGAACCTCACTTCCCTAGTTTATTTGCACTAGTTTGTATGCGAATGAGTTGTCAACTGTCTGTCTAATATCTGGATTTATAAAATATGCACGTATTTACACGTTTTGTTGGCATTTATATGATTGGATAGAGCATGACGGCTTAATGTTTTTATTCTGAGGTGTATAATATTAAAAAACGTTTTGTAATCACCTCAAATAACCATTGTTTCTCAAATGGGTTTCTTTCATCATAAAGTAAAATGGTTTATATTTAGAAGATTGTTCTGTTTCTAAGCTCAAAATATGTTTAGTATTTTGTTAAGCCCAAATAAAAAGTTAACGAGGTCTCGTTGGAACTGTTTTGCATATTGTTGTAGTAAACAAACGTTACCTAAACAAACTCTTTACAACGCAATTCCGCCTACTTAGTGGCAATACTATTCGACAAAGGAGTAGAATTGCTCTTACCTTCAAAATGAAACAGTCGCTTTGTCGATTTCGCGTGGATCCTTGTAACGACACCTTTATTGAAAACGTAGCGTGTGTGATTCGTGACTCTTTTTACGAGAGATGCTGCACGCGTACGTGTTCGGGTCACGACTTTTATTATACGTAAGTAGGTAGTCTATCTCTCTCTCTCCACGTATTTTTTGTTGTATTACACGTCACGTGAAATTAAGGAAAACATTTTTTGCGTCTTTACCGTGGCTTTCCTCAATCTGAACATACTTTCTGCGCATTTAAATACAAGGAGTATAAAATAAGGACCGTAAGGTTTCTTAAGCTTTCACTTGAACCCGTCTTGACGAAAAACTTCACCTATAAAATCCTTAGCCCAAAGATTAAAAAAACACTTAATGTTGAAACTCTTATCAAAGTTTTCTTGGTGTTAAATAGTAGGCGGTGGGATTAAAAGCGTTTATTGGCTTGCTTAACTTTGTCTTTTAATGTCTTGAGGTGTCGTATTTTAAAGTCGTTGTAATTGACTTCTCCAGGCACGAAGTTTAGATACACTTAAGACAAACTCTGTATACACATTAAAGTGCAAGCTGGATAAACTTGGCACCGGGCATGCTCAGCTTCGCGTTTCCATTTACATTTTAAAAATAAATGTATTTTGTCAGTGTATCAACCGGTTCCTTGTCTGAGGTATCATATACATAACAATAGATTTTATATTGTGCCTATGACGGTAAAGCAAAAAGGTTAAATATATAATGACAGTACGAAATAATACTTCTGTAATTTATATAATTACTTGCAGAAGCACCGCTACGACTGCTGCCACCGAGTTCATTTATTTCAACGATGTGTTTGATACACCGAATGGGACGCTGAGAATTTTAAAATGAACCTTACCATCTAAAATGTAAAACCTTAATCGGTGTACATTAGCAAGAGTAACGGCGTCCGTGGGTCGCGACCATCAAAGTCGCTTATTGTTACGCCACGGCTCTGTAAAAAAGATTAGCACATTTGCCGTTAACGATCCCGAAAACAGGGCCACATCAGACAGCATCGGGGCCGGCGAAATAAAACGAAATAGCAATAAAAGTAAATCGACGGGCCCGGCCCGGGGCCGCTCTACGTGCCGGATTAAATCAAACGTTATTCGTCTTAGCAAATTACGGTTCATGTTTTTGTACATTCCCAGGAATTGATGCGCGGAAATGTAAGCTGGCTGGAAAGTAGATTTAAATGCAATTTGAGAATCCTATCGAAGGAAATTTGCCTACTCCGTCCCGAAATAAATTGGTGTCTATTAGCCCTCCTCGTCGAAAATATGAATGGATATAGTTAATTTTGCAGATGGTGGCATATCTTATATACTTATTTGTTTTGTGGATGATATAATAAGATGCATGACAGGAATAACGAAACAGAACAATAACGAAAGCAATAATATTAAGTATTTACCTGAAAAATAAATTCTTTACTAAACACAAATTACCCAGAGATAATACAATGGCATACTTACTTAATTATTCATCTCCTTTCTACGAGAAAGCCAGGTCAAGATCTTTTGGCCAAAATGGGAGAGCTATGTATAAACAAATTGGTATGCGTGGTGGGAGCAGTATACTAATAGTATGCTGATTGTTATCGATCTCAGATACGCATCAACGTAGCTCGTATCCATCCCGTAACAGTATTTTAATTCTATTCGGTACACCAAATAACAATAATTATTAGACTTAGCTTTCGCCTTTAAGTTGCCACACGGCTCCAATAGCTTTGTCACCATAGTTTCCAGAGATAATAAATTACTTAACTTATACTACTGCCCGTCAGCTCTCTTAATTCATAATGCGTTACGTTACGTACTATTTTCAACAACACAAACTACAAAGAATCGTGCATTATTTTACATATAAAATATGTATGTACTTACTTATCTAAAACATGGTCTTTTCACTTCGCCTTGCCTATTGAAAGTATCGCAGTATATAAGCGAACTATTGTATGCGCTTACTAAGTAACTTCCACCGACCGAGGTTTATACGTTGCGTTTAAGTCCTCGCGAACAATATTAAAGCTACGATAAACTTAAAAACAAGTTTAATCCGGCTTGCCACGGCCTCCATACCTTCATCCCGGACAATCTGCCTGCATTGCCGTTGAATTAGTCTGCTGTAACGGTTCTGAGGCGCTCATTTATTTATATTATTGTTGCCTATTATTCTGCTCTGCGAATAGCGAAGTAGTTTGAAAGAAACTGTCTAGACTTCTCTTTTGTTCTATTCAAGTGTTAATCTTGTGGGCAACATCGCCTTAATATTGAAGGATCGGTGCAGTTTTGAGTCTGTTGTATAATATTTTTGGTTGGTAGTTCACGGGCAACTAAAGAATATGACAGCTTCAACTAATTCCTGATCGTATTTTTCCAATAAAGTAACTTCATTGGTGTTGTCCTCCAAAAAGTTAGTCAGTTGAGTGTTTGTTAGAAGTTTTCGGCATCCCGTTGTTTTTGAGGGCTCTAGTGTCTACGTGCGCGGTTACAGGTGATTCTCTACGGTTGAAGTGTTCGCGTGAACTTTGTAAGTATGAGCCGAATCGCAAAGTTTATCTTGCTCGGCTTCATTGAGAAGTTGCATTGGCAATGTTTGCTGGGAGACAATGAGTTTGTCTTGTGACTTCGATATGCGTTTGAGACTGCGCTTAAACTATTTAAACTTTTATATGGCTCTGTCTACTGAGAGCCTTTTAATCTGTAAAGATACCGCGACATTGGCAGGGTTATTGTTCTTCTTAATATAGATTTTGTATTAGTATTAGCTGGCACTTAATGTTATTATTCAAGATTTTATATATTTTATTTGATTTCATGTTATTGTTCCAGCTATCTGCGATAGATTTAGTAGTTATTTTGCCATTTTCGATAAGCTATAGGTTTTCGGTTTGAACTCCGAGACACAAATTTGTTTGATCTACGGATTTACGGAACAACTTTTACAATATAAAGAATATCTGTAATACCTATCTTACTAATACAATTTGTAACTTTGCTTTTGAATGCTATGGCATTTTTAAAATATCCTAATTTATATCATAAATGCAAATACAAATTTAATATTTTCATCATGCAATTTTGCATACACGTTGTCAGGGATGCAGAAAAGGACATAAGTTATTGTTCATCCAGAAAAAGTTATCCTTCGGAAGGATAGAAATTTATTGAAAAATCTAGGTAAACGCGAGCAAAGACGCTAGCGAAGATCTAACTAGATGTTACCCACATCTAGTTACACACATCATAAATATTGCGGTGTAACTTAACACTACCACTAAACTATTGTATCGAATATCTTCCGGTAAGATCGAAATAACCTTTACCTTCTTAATATTCGTGTTACCGTGTGATATGTAAATATCTACATTAGGCTACCTAGAACCCCGGGCAAAATAAGCCAACATTATAGGTATTAAGGAAGAAAAAATAGCCATGATCTTTTATGCATCACGGCACCTTCATAACCGACCAGATTTTAATGAAAAAAGTTTCTTACAAAGACATTTTAAATGCAAAATATTAGCAGGATCTGCTTGTAGCTAGATAGATGAATTTACATTTGAATGTTTTAATTATTTTTAAATGGCACGGTTTTGTTAAAAGGTGAAACGCTAGTGTAGTTGGATGTCTTAGCGTAGCTGTGTGAGCAAGGTTCGCTTTCCGATTGCATTATGGCGGCAGTCACTAGACATTACTGAAGCCATTACCTTATCTAAAGTCCCTCTCGGATTTATTTAGTTTTCCCTCGCCGCAATTTATCGAAAACCGCTCGATAAAGTTGTCAACAGGAATGGATCTGGAGCCAATTTTAGAGGAGAAAGCACCGCAAAAAAATAAAACGACTTTTTGGTTCTACGTGCTTGGTTAAATCCTAGATGAGATTTCAGATTTCTATTTCAACTTATGTACGAAGTACGTACGCAAGAACGTACAAATACATTGTAAAAATAGTTTTAAGATCCTGTCGGGGAGTTCCTCGGAAATGGAAGTCTGTATTATGTAGAGGCTTAATATTAAACTACATCCGTGTGCAATATGAAGCAGATTGTTTAACTTCGTTTGTGCTGCGTGTTCAAGTAGGCGAACAGAACGCAGATGCATATTATTTCGATATTAATATTATACGAAGATCTAAATTACTCTTGTGAATTGGTGTAATAATAAGACATAATTATAGTTTGAGAATTTATTGTGAACTGTATGTATATATTTTGTCAGTCTGTGCTATTATATATTAGTTTTGATCTTTATTAATCCCTCTCCAAGCAGTTGGGTACAACATGTCATAAATTTATTAATAATTTTATATAGTTTTTTTAATAGTTGCCTTAAAGTAGGTAAATAAAACACATAAGGTAGGCAGGTAGAGGTTTGCAGCTAGGTTTTACATGTTATGCTACATTTTTTGCTGCTATTTAAATTCGAATAACATTTTGCTTTGTCTCACGATCGATCGCACAGATAAGGAGAAACTTAGGGCTACTTTACAGACATGTAGCGGCACTAACAAAGTATATGTGTAAGCAGCCTAAAAAAAGAAGCACTTAAGACTTAAACCGTGCATTCATTAGAACTGGACACATACCGAGGTGACGTCTCAATGTCGACATCGAGGTAACTTGAGATGACCTGCACGGAGAAGGGTACTAAGTAACCGCAAATCACAGATCCTCACGAGGCGATAATTTTACCTCATGCTCCGAAATGCCTCGAGAAGGAAATGAAATCTCTACTTTAGCTGTCTCGTGCTGAGGCGTTTCCCCAACACGAGCTGTCTCTAATGGAAATGCGTTTTAATGCAGTGTGCGATTTATTGAGTTCAGTGGGCAGGAAAAGTAAATAAGTATTTTTGAATATTGTCAGTAATATAATACAAGTATGTAATTACAACTTACTTTGAGAGATATGCCACGATCGTAGCAAGTCCGTAGCCTGTACTTGCTGTTCCAGAAAGGAGATGTAGGTAGCAATATCGGTATATAAACACTAATTTGGAATCAATGAGAAAATCTAAATATTCGAGACATTGTTAAATTATTCGGATGCTTTAATAGTTGATTTTGTTTGATTATTTAATTTAGACATTAAGATAATATATTGTTTGGATAGTTACATACAGTTTAATACACATTAAGATAATATATTGTTTGCATAGTTGGTGTAGGGGTATAGAACCTAAAACAGTCATCATCGTCTTCCATCGTGTCTGGTAATAGATGGCAAAGGGGGTATAGAAATAAAACGAGGAACATCAACCAAAACCACTCACCGGGACATCTTCAGCATGAGCGACCACTACTTATCAATCGTGTCAATTTAGTAATAGTAGTTTTGAATGTTTAATACCATTTTCTAATAGTACATTTTACTATTTAGGTCATTGGAGTCACCTGTTAAGCAAAACAATAATATGCTTGTGATAGGTGGCTCCGCTCTTCAGAAGAACCGACGATAGGTACTTATATAATTAACAAAATAGAGCTCTTAACATTTATGAAAGAAAAGTAAATAAAATAAACAATTTAGTAAGAATTACAGAAGTATGTAACAATAATATCTACACTGTACCAGATATGTGTACGATCGTATGTGTAAGTGTGCATATGAGAGTGTGTGTGAATGTGTATATACAAATATATGTATATGTGTGTGTGAGCATATGTGTGTGATGTGGACTTTGAGTATTTAGTGGCTAGCCTTATGACAAAAGGTCTTGGAATCAGGATCTGGTTATTACAGAAGGTTGTAATATTAGTACCTCTAATAATGTCATAATTGTTTTACAATAATTTATAATAATATGAATAAATAAATATAGAATATTTTAAATTAATTTTTTCGTAGTAAGTAATTGCAATTCGCTTGTCGAAAGTACATAGATACATTAAAAATATATACATGTGCAAATCAAAGCATGACCGCTCGTGATTGTAGTTATTGGCTACCGCAGTTTATTAATATTATCCTATAATTTTATTTACATTTTGATATTATTCTAGGGATATTGTTCGCATATTGCTCGTACTATTGCATTGTAAGAGCACCTGTCTATTGCATTGTAGTCGGGACTACAATGAGAAATAGACAGGCCATTCTCTTACCTCCAGCATAGTCTTACTAAAATGTATGATGGGGCATATTCTTATGTGTACGCCTTAAAACAAAATAAAGTCGTCATTTAAAGAAAAGGTTTTTAACAAATCTAATGCTGTCGTGCTGGGCCTTAGCGAAATATCAATGTGCAAATATACATTTGAAATCACTCTTTCGTTTCCTCTTCAAGCCGATTTTAATAAATATTATGATACGGACTTTGGCTTATATATTTTATTAGTAGAAATAAAACAAAACGTAGGGTAGGTGGTAGATGTAAATGATATCTCAGTTTTTTATTATATTGTCATTATTCAGGAAGCAAAAAGAAGGCACACGTTTGTATGGACTGCCCGCGTTTCGTCTTAACCGAATGATACCGGAGTAGACAGCAGGGTTTATGTGGCAATCTCATTTTTTCAGAGACCACTCTACAAATACGTTTTTGTACACAGTTACATATCCTGGAGTAGGTACCTGCCACGCAGATAAACTTTCAAATATTAAAACACAAACTTAGAGCACACCCAGGCTCCAAACATCTATTTGTGAAACACCAAATTTTTTCCCGCATAGCGATCGAACCGGCGGCGACACCGTGGCAGTCGCGATGTGATCACTTAAGCCGCCGCGCCAGTTGTGCAGCTATTCCTGTAAGCGGGCTCAGGTATTAGTCAAAGTCAAATTGGAAAATCATTAATTAATTTAGGTCACAAAGTGACACTTATGAACTTAAAAATCGATTGGTTAGTAAGTATTATTTACATACCTAAGCATAAGCAGCGTAATGTTTGTTATTTATTTGTTATTATGAAAAGGGATTAACCCATTCAATGCGGCAACAAATTTTGCTTTCACTAGCCAGAATCGGCTCATATTTAAAGTAAACGCCGATCGGCATCAGCCGCACTTGATGAAATAAAAAAACCAAAATATCTAAAAACTACTCATATCAGGCATTTCATTAGTAAATTCCAAACACATTTGTTGTTTTATTAATATAATATCTTTAAATTTGGGTAAAATATAAAACAACTATACATGACGCCGATCGGCGTCCTCCGAATCTGAGTATGAAAAAATAAGACGCCGATCGGCGTCCGCCGCATTGAATGGGTTAAATATAATGACCACCAAAAATAGTAATTGCATACCAAAATATGCTTACTAAAATATGTCATAACGAGCACCTATACACCTCAAATCACTGCATTCCGTCTCGGAAGGGTTAGGTTATTATATCAGGTTCCTTCTTAAACCCACTCAAAAATAGGACTGTCGACTTATTTTGATCTCTTTGTTGTGCAGTTAATATTTTTGGTATTAAAATCATTTACTATTTTTGACTGTTATATTTTACTATATCTGGTGATAAGTTAAACATAAGCCTTATGAAAAGACAACTCCTGCGCTAGGAATAATTTCTGTGTCGCGGGGGACTTTACAGACATTCATACAATGGACACAAAGAACACCCAGACTTGGTCCAATTGTAGTACAATTTGTGAATTTGTCCCGTGTGGGGATCGAACCTACAACACTCGGCGCGGCGGCAGTGCCGAGGCGACCACTTAAACCACTACGCTATCCCAACATACACGCGTATTTTTAAAACAAAGTATTGTCTATATTTAACATAAGGCGAAGTGCCAAATAAAATAGGCAAAGACAAAACGGTTCAGTACTTTTGTCTCCTTTGTTTGATAACCGATTTTTATTTATAGCTATTAACGGAAGAATGTAAGGGAATAAAAAATAATAATTGGTTAATATAAATTCTTATATGTTTCACTCCAATTTTCAATAATGATTATGGCAGAATTTAGACCATCGGGCGAACACTGTCTATACTAATATTATAAATCGGAAGAGTTTGTTTGGTTGAACGCGATAATCTCAGGAACTGTAGGCTCGAATTGAAAAATTATTTTAGTGTTGGATAGCTTATATATCCAGGAAGGCTATAGGCTATATAACATCACGCTAAGACGGCACACGGGGGCGGTGCAGTAACTATAAACGTGGGTGAAACCGCGGGCACAGCTAGTTATTTAAAATACGTTAGTGATTACCGTAAAAATACAATTTTATACTTAATTTAACAGCTATACCTACATAAATATAACAAAGATCAGTAATTATTCATCATTATGTCAGGTATATGTACATAATCACTCGCTTGCATTCCCTTTTTTTGTTGGTTTTAAGTCTCACGTAGCAGTGGTCTTTTGCCGTCTACCAGGCACATATTTAGACTTCGTGCTGATATTAAGAATTTATTAACAGTTAAAATCCTAATAAAATTATCTAACTCGGGGCTCAAACCCAAGGCCTCATGCTCAGCAGTCGCATTCACTACCACTGTGCCACCGAAGCAGTTTAATTTATCTCAGCTATATAGTGTGCAAAGGATCTACTTAGTCAGTTTGGTTGAGAGCGGTCAAGCGGTAAGTACAACGTTGAACGTCGGTAAATCTATAGCGGAATTTGGAGAATAAATTTTAAAGCACATTAGCTTTTCACTTTATTTTTTCAAATCAATGGATTCCTACCATTGGGAAAAGCTCTTAGCTTTTAGTTCTAAGTATAAAACATTGATAAGTTTTATACTATAGGTTTGCTTATAAAATTATATCCTAACTTAACGATAAATCGAACCATTATATGTGTGCTTACAATGCACAAGAATATAAAGCTTTAACGTGTAAAGAACTAAGTATAAAGCTATATCTGGCAAGGATGTGTCTGTTTAACAAAATTTATTGCTCGATTCCTTAACGCCGTCAATTAAATATATATTAGTTCACGCTAAAGGCGCATTAGTCAACAAATAGGCGAGGAATTTTCTTGAACAAACTCCACGTTTACATTTCGAAGAGTGCCTGTACGCAAATCCCTTTGGGTATAAAAAACGAAGGTTTGAAAAGCCAAACTTACCGAAACGTTTTTAAGCTGTTTCCCGGAGATATTGGCGGTCGACGGGGCTCCAAGAGCATTTTTCACAGAGTCCCCGGATATCGGTTTGACTAATATATACCTAACATCGGACATTTCGGACGGGGAAATTCGATCGCTTGCTATCTTTTAGATTATGTATACTAATTCCCAATAAGTGCTCAAGTGACTTTTATAAAAGTTATATAGGACTGGGTTTGACTTTGAGTTTTGTGTTTGAACATTCGCTTGAGTGATGAGAGAGACGAACGGATATGAGTTGTATAAAACGTTTTCAAGGTACATTTCTTTTTATTTAGAAACCTAAACTACAGCTATCAACATAGTTGTAGAGACATATAACAAATATATTTTAGTTTACATGTTCAATAAAAAAAGTCTTTATAAAAACATTAAACATTTGAGGCGGGGCCAAATAGCTTAGTTGGTAAAGTGGCGACATGATTTATCGAGGTCGTGGGTTCAAGCCATGCTTCATGGATTTTCGTTTTCCTCCTTTACAATTTAAAAATACGAATTCATACGCTTGCTATGTCTAGTTTTTATATAGTAGAATGTGACACCTAGGCCGACTACAGGACACAGACCTAAATCGTTACCTGATCGAGTACAGAATATATAATTCTATGAATCAAACCGAAGACATTAAGCTCAAGCGATTGGAGTATCGAGGCAGTCTGCTCAAATAATGTGATGTAAATTCGTATTGAATTGTAAACAACGGCACATAAGCAGAGGGGGTTAGCGCATCAAGTGCGAGCATGGTGAATCCGTTTCGCCTCCATTTCCATGAATTAACTAGATCAACTGCGCTGTAGCGGGATTACCGACTCATTCACTTAGTTCTTTAATGCTGAGATTAGCTCACTATTGTGTGTGACTGCGTGTAATTGTTTATAATAGTATCATTATGGTATTTACGGTTTATTGAAACAAATGAAGTCATAAAATATAGGGTAGGTAGTTGCCTATGTTTTATTTTGTACATTATTTAACATACAAGAGCAAACAGCAAACAAAATAAATATTTTTGTGAAAATGGTATGAAAATTGGTTGCTAAAAAGCGAGTAAATGATATTTTAAGGTGTATGATAAAGCGTGGCTGTAGTGGAGATATACGTAGGTACGTCACAGTTTGTATCATGCATCGTTTTTCTGTTATTTGACACTAACCCTTACTACTAGATTTGAAACGCTGGCATCTTAGAGGAACTGCAGCATATTTGGAATACTAGTTTGTTTTTTGAGAATAAATTTAAAGAGAAACGGGATGGCTCAATAAAAAGTAGATTAAATTATTGGTAAATTATTAAACTAATAATAAAAACAATCAAATAGAACAAAAACCAAGAAACCTTGTCAGAATGCCTATCAAACTAAAAACTCTAAAACCGAGATTTGACTTAGGATGCAGGTAATTTGGAATATAGTATTCCAAATTACATTCACATTTTTACGCGGGAAAATTATCATGGGAGGGACAAATATTCCTGCAGGGCTCATACAAATCACAATAGTTATTAAGGACCCTCTTTCGGCTGATGTCATAGCTCCGATTTGTTTCTTCCCTTTTCGAGCTATAATTTTTGGAATTTTACTTTGGGCTATGGAGAGACCACTCTCATCAACGTCAAATATGCGCGCAGCAGGAAAAAACTTATCAATCTGGATTTTTTCAAGATTGTCGTAAAATTCGTCCATTCTTTCTTTAGTAAATCCGTTAGCTCGTGCTTGAGAAGTTCCAGTTGGCTGTCTTATGGACAAAATTTCCTGATGTCGTTTTAAAAACCCTTTTAGCCAATATCTCCTAGCAAACCCATCCTTAAAAGGATTTTTTATATTATTTTTAGAGCTAGTTGATATGCCAAACGGCGCAAATCCATTCTGGTCAGGCCATAAAACTTATTCTCCATAGTTAATATGTACTCCACCAGCAGGTTTTCAATATCTTTACCGAAAACTGGACTTCGACCAATAACTTTATTCATTACCGATTCAATCAGAGAGTCTTTATCATTGACAAATCGAAAAAGTGTTGACCTAGGAACGTTGAAGTGATTAGCTGCCTTTAAGTATCCCATTCTCTTTTCTCGAACAGCGGCAATAGCAGCGGCCATTTCATCCTTTTGCCACCTCTTTCTCTTCTTGTATTTGAGAGATGTAGCCATTTCTAAAAAAAAAAACAGAATAATTAATATCTACTCATAAAAATGTGCATAAAATTTGGAATATTCAAAATTATGCTCACTATCAGTATTCCAAATTAACAACATACCATCCTAACCTAAAATTCCATGTCACATTTTTGATTCTAGAAATCTTCACAAAATCAAAGTAACATCATAAACTAACAAGATTACTTAACAGTTTAAATAATTACAATGAAGATTTAACGTATTACAGTAAATGATTATCACTGATTGCATTCTTACCGAAAAAGGTTTCAAAGCAGGTGTCTCGTTCTCTTGGGGCTTGTAGCCTGAATGTCAAGATGGCATCCCGTTTTTAATACTCGATGGTTTCGTGTGTCCTAAGACGTTATGTTTACGACAAAAAAAACACAGATGGCGTTTATATTGATTTAGATATCGAAGTATTCCAAGTTACCTGCAGTATCCCAAATATGCTGCAGTTCCTCTATTTATTATTGAGTAGATTTCAAAATATCCTAGTAGGTATTTTAGAGTTTGGGTAATATACTTAGTCTGGCCATAAATACTGTGACAATTAAAAAAAACAATATTACATTTGAATTTGGAATCTGTCATTCTTCATTCATTCATTCATTCATATTCATATGAATATTCATTGTGATTTCTCAATTTCGCGCCAATCGGTGTTAAGTATTTTTGGTGATATTAAAATGGAGTGGGGTGATAAAAAGAACAGAATTGCTGTGATGGCATTACACAAAGTAGGTAAGGAGCCAAATGTAATTTTTTAAACTCTCCATCCGCTTGGTAGGTATTAGTCGAATGTTTGTGTACCGGGCTATAAATAGGTAAAATGAAACCTCTGCTTGTGACAGAAAAAGAACTAGCCGTCCACGTAGTATTCATACGAAAAAGGTGATCAAAGCAGTTAAGGAAAGAATTCGAAAAAATCCTGTCCGAAAGCAAAAGATTTTATCTCGGGAAATGACTATAGCACCTAGAACCATGTCGTGTATTTTAAAAGATGACTTAGGACTTGCAGCCTATAGGAGACACACTGGTCATTATTTAACTGATAATTTAAAAATGAATTGGGTGGTAAAATCAAAACAACTTCTTAGGCGGTACGCAAAGGGAGGTCACAGAAAACTAACGAGAAATACTTTACTATTGAGCAATGTTTTAACAAGCAGAATGACCGAGTTTATGCTCAAAGCTCTATAGAGCTTCCCAATTAGTCAGCAGAGTACAACGTGGACATTAGTGAGTGACTGAGCCATATTTTTGTGAAAAAGGTGTCAAAACATCGGCACAAGTATAACAAGATAAGATTCTTGAAAAGGTGGTTGAGCCTCTTAACAACACCATGTTCCATAACCAAGAATGGTGCTTTCAGCAAGATTCAGCACCGGGTCATAAAGCTCGATACACCCAAGCGTGGTTGGAAACGAACGTTTCGGACTTAATCAGAACTGAAGACTGACCGTCATCGTCATCTAGTCCCAATCTTAATCCGCTGGATTACGATTTATGGTCAGTTTTAGAGAGAATGGCATGCTCTAAACGCCATGATAATTTGAAGTCTCTATCCATAAGATTGGCAGTGAAGAATTATCCCATAGAGAGAGTGCGTGTTTCTATTGATTGCTAGCCTCAACGTTTAAGGGACTTTATTAAAGGCAAGAGAGATCATTTTGAATGAGCTTCATATATGTATATTTAATGTTATTATATTAATGTAGGTATAAACTAACACACATAACAGTAATAAATGTTCTATGCAATAGAAAAAAAAAGATTTGTGTAGGTATATAACTATTGACTTAAATAATAATAAAATGTGAGTCGATTACCATATTGCGTGTCCAAATATTTTTGCACAATTGTTGCGTTTACGCTGCATATGTCATGATTGTCATGAATGTTCTCCAATACCTAAAACTTCGATCTTCACCGAACAATGTAGAAATATGTATTTAAATCGCATCGCGTCAGGACCGAAGCATAAAAAGAAGTTAGAAAAATGATTAAGCCGATGATGCGCCTAGATACGCCTGATGTTACAAGTTGTAATAAGACGTGCTTATCGGCGATTATTGATGAGTGTGTGAATAAAATGACTACAGGGTAATTAGATTCCAAAGATTTCTTTTTATGGGGATATAAAATTGAGCGTGCTCGCTCCTGGTGTATTCAGTTCTCTCTGAGTACGTACAAAGGAAAAATGGGAGGGATCATAAGAGGGACTGTGAAAAGTGTTCCTGTTAGGAATGTCACTGTAACGAGTGCTTAGTCTTGCTGTGTGATAAGTTTCATGGCAGTTACGAGATTGTTTGTTTGAACGCACTAATCTCTGGAACTAACTCGAGATCGAACTCGAGACCTCTACGTAGCAGTCCAACGGTTTCCTATTAGGCTATTGCTGACGTATGACAATATTATAGCGCACAAATATTTGCGCAAACACAAATGCATTTTCTATTCCCACACTCATATAATCCGATGGGACAGCGACAATCCGATACAATCAGAGAGAGAGATTAGGTGCAGCAGTAACGACTTTTCGTGTTTGCCGAGGCCTGGGTATAAACGGGTATATAACTTCTTGACTCCGGGTTACTGTTGAGAATTTCTTCATAGAAAAGCGTAATAGCGTTTTTTGCTTGATTCTGGCATCGAATCAGCGACTTAATGATCTGCAACTGTATACAGTAACCACAAGACCAAAGAGGCAACCTTTTTCTTTTTCATTGGGTAACGTATATTTCAATGTTGTGTGTAGGTATGTTTTTTCTCTTTTTCGTTGGGTAACATTTAACATGTTTTATATTATTAATGTCATATTTCTCTTTTTTTTATCAATAAGTATTAATATTTTAAATATGGAATCTTGTGAAGGTGCTTGCAAGGTTGTTACTTCAATTACGCCTAAACCGTTGATGACACTTGGCACATGAATAGACCATGGCGTCTTTTAATAAATAGGTGTAAGATACTTTGGTATATTTTCCTGAGGGATCCACACAAGTAAAACAGGCATAAATAGCTTTAAGTAAATAATACAACATTTCATATCGTTTCAAAGGTATTTAAAAAACTCTATATGTGGATTTCTATTTTAGTTTGTAATACAGATAACGAGTTTTAAATATAGCTACCTATATTATATTGATAACATCGTGTGATAAAATGGTTGCGTCATCAGTATCTTCCAGCCCTCTATTGAATTTAGTTTGACCTATACAAACAAAAGTTGGATCAAATTACCAACTTTGGACGTTGTTTGATTATGAAAACATCTGTAGGGCCCGCAAGCTTCAGATATAATGATCTATATTTAAAAAGTACTTCAAACAATTGGTTCAATTGAACAAAACGAGTGTATTGAATGCCGTTGCAACGTACCTATTGATGTCGCTAAAAGAAGAAAGTGGTTTTACATCAATAACCCAAAAGAATTCATAAATATAAGATAAGCGCGGGCGAATCCAAGGAGAAACGTTTCAAAGGAGATAAGTATTGAATAAATAAAGAAATCGACACGTTTTCGCGAACTCTCAATTTATCTAAGAAAATTTTATTCATATCCGGCGAGAGGGGACGGCTTCTGAGGATCTCGACATATGGACACATGTTGAAGGCACATAAGCTTTACTTATTATTTCACCATTCTCTATAAGCGTATTATCTGTATCGCGTACGCTTTGTTGATAATTATGTACGCAGCGTGCCGCCTCTGTCTGATACCTACACAAACTCTCAGTCTAACAAGTTGTTTTGTCACGAATACGTATGTATATGTGAAAAGATTAAAAACTTTCTCCACAACGTCTTTGGAAGCTCTAAGCTCGCTGTCATAAGGCAAGTAAAAGCTCGAGTTGAAAAGCGGATTAGGGCCCTTAAGTTTGTTGCGAGGTAAAGTAATATTCTCCAAGACAACAACAAAAAAGAAAATCCTTAACCGTGTACTCCGTTCTGAATATTAAAACGTTCTCACTAATACTCCTGATTAAGTTTTCTCCCAATGTTTCCTCACTGCAAGCCAACACAGTACGCGTAGTGGCAAACACAATACACAGCACTTTGCTGAAGAAAACTTAATTATTAGTACGTACATTAAGATTCACAGTTCAATTTATCTCGTGTTATAGTATGTATAAAATATTGTTAAAGAACAATGAAACTATTCACAACACTGTTTCTACGTAAGCCTTTTTATCCGAGGGGGATTCTCTCGGAGGGTACGGCGAATCCGTGCCCTGTTCTTATAATTTCCTTGAATGGTGAACATTTGATTTAAGTACCGTCCCAGGGCTAACAACGACTCTCAGGGGACCGCCCCGACTATTTCCTTTTGTTTTTGTGCCGTTTTTTTAACAACTTTTTCTCAAAAGGATTCGCTAAGAGGCCAGTACGAATGCGGACGTTTAAAGCAAATCCTGTGATTAGAGTCAAACGATTGACGTTCACTGTGGGATTTCGTGAGAAGATTAATGGTACCTATCGAATGGTAATTACGGAAATGAAACGTGTAAGTTATGCAAATGGTGACCAACGAATTCTCCCGTTTGAAACTAATAGTTTGAAAGTTCAATGCAGTTTTAGGAGTATTGATAGCTAGAAACATAGATTTCAGTCTGCAATTACTAATAGCCGTGTTGTTGTTGTAATAACGAAATAAATTGTTTCTGAAACACAGAAAATGTAAGTTTACAGACTTTATGTCTACATAATTATACAATGTGGATAATAAGTTAGTAACAAGTAAAAAGTCTAAAGAAGCTTACTGTCTTTGTTCTAAATGGCTAAACGACGAAAAACCGAATAAAATGTAGGAATGTATCTCCTGAGGATTAAGGTAGTATACATATTGTAAATAGTACTAACGATTTATAAATAAATGTTTTATTTATAAAGCATCTAGTAATAGAACGGAAAAATAAGGTCAAAAATAGTTATCATCCAATATGATTATGAGCCTATTACCAAAGGATTATTGAAAATGACACAATTTTTTTGAGATTCTGCTGATGTCGTATATTACGTAAGTCTTTTAATATCTTGACTAGTCAACGTAGTATCCGCTTTAATTTTATTTGTTGTTGTGTTTCAATGCTATTATTAAATAAAAATTATGTGGTGTCGTGGGACACCAGGTAGGAACGAAGTTCCTTCGGCTAATGTAGAATCGACACAAATTGCAAAAAAAATCGTGCTTAATTTTATGTAGGTTTTCTTGATTTTTCTCTTAAATTTTGCTGATTAGTTTTTATTTAAGTACAAGAAAGTATTTAGGAAATTCAGTATTTTAGGAAATAATAAATTACTTAAAATAAAAAAACATCGTAATTCAAATTATCAACTAAAATAACAAAATATGTCTCTTTATTTCGCTTGTGTATGCGACTGTCGCGCCTGCGCACGTCTCATTTAACGGTTTTATTCCACGCACTTTTTTCCACGGATTTTTTCTTACGGTTTTACTATCACATTTTTTTCAGTTCGGTCGCGCAGCAAAATCCCTATCCCCTCCAAGCCTGCCGTAAGGAACTTCGTTCCAATAATAATTATTTATTTCTCCCATGTGACAAAAATAAGTATACACTGTTTTGATGACATAAAAGTGGGAGACTGGTTTCCAAAGTAGGTTAAAAACTTGTGTGATAGATAACCATCCATTTCAAATTTACATTGACGTTGCAAAATTTATACTTACGGAGAATGAAGCTTAAGAATACATAAAAATAAAGTTTAAAAACCATAACCCGACTACTTAAAAAAAGGGGTCTACAAAGGACGAAACAATACAACACGAAACAGGTATACAGTAGGTGCGACCACGGCTCTACCTTGACCATTTTATGTACCCTATGCATTTCTGGATTTCTATCTGAATTATTTTCTTGTTTCCTCCTTTTAAGACTCCTTTTTACGTAGTCGGGTTATAGTTTTTAAAATTTATTTTTTTATTTATTACTTTTTCGTAAAATTTATATAGCTTATATCACCCGAGCTATTATTACGAATCTATTGACACCTCATTCATTAAAATCGGTTCAGTAGTTTAGGCGCTACGGTGGAATATACAAACATACATACACAGAGTGCCAAAATAATTACCCTTCCGTTTGGTTTCACCGTAGTCAGGTAAGAATTAAAAAGAAAACAAACAAGAGAATAAAGATGTGTGGTGTGCGAGGGTGTGTTTGTGTGTGTAGGTACACATAAATATTATTAAATTAATTATGATATTTATCAATGTTGTACTTTTAGTACGTAGTTGTACGGTTTGTTCATAACCTAGGGTAAGTAAAAATTTTGACATAGCGTCTTTTGCACTAATTTTAGTTCTAGGATATATATATATATATATATATATATTAGCAAGTTGATGATAAGATATAGTTATATATTATTATATATTATATAGTGCATGCACGACCGCAACTTGTTCCTGTTTCTCCCATAGATCCTTTTCTTTTCTAGGTGGATATCTATATTATAAATTAAACAAGAACTTAAATACATTTTTAAATACATTTTAAGTTCTTGTTAAACTTAAATACATTTTTAAGTTCTTGTTTAATTTATAATATAGATATCCACCTAGAAAAGAAAAGGATCTATGGGAGAAACAGGAACAAGTTGCGGTCGTGCATGCACTATATAATATATAATAATATATAACTATATCTTATCATCAACTTGCTAATTTATTTGATAAAAAATTCAATGGAAATGTACTATGAAACATGAGGTTTACTATACGACCATATATTTATTTTGAGTGGTATTAATACAAAATTGTCATGGTGTAATGTCGAGGGTGCAACGTACCGCTGCTGCATCGCGTAATCTATACATCTATACAAATAAATAAAATTGATGTGTCTGTTTGTAATGTCAAAACAACAGCTTTTTATCTAATCTATACAAATAAATAAAATTGATGTGTCTGTTTGTAATGTCAAAATAACAGCTTTTTATCTAATGCATATGAAAGTATATAAGGTACCTATACAAAAACATCTATTTTTAACATTTTTGTCTGTCTGTCTGACTGTTTGTTCCGGCTAATCTCCGAAACGGCTGAACTGATTTTGACGGTACTTTCACTAGCCGATAGCTGATATTATAAGGAGTAACTTAGGCTACTTAGATTTTAGAAATAAAATAGGGTTCCGCGGAGACAAACACTTTTTAGTTAAAATCTACGCGGACGAAGTTGCAGGTAACAGCTAGTATAATAAAAAGTCAGTTTGATTATGTTCATACCTGCTTGCTAAAAACAATGTGCAGGAGCGGAAAGTACAGCCTAGAGTCAGTAGTCGTCGTCCTAGTACTTTAATTACATTTGCTAAGCTGTCCGTTTTCAATGGAGGTAGTGCGTAAATTGGACACAACGTAGCAATAATAAAGAATTCGAAAGTAAGTACGGCATAACAAAGTCACCGTTTCACCGGACATAAACAACGGTGGTGTTTTGTTTCACAATAAATTTGATTTTAATTAATTAGCTTCAGAAATTTTGCCGTGAGCGAAGTAACTTGGTCATGTTGGAAATGCCCGCTTGCGAAAATCTGGGTACTGAGATATGCTTTCAGTATTAAGATCTTTTATCACTTGTGTATAATAAGTTATTATACACAAGTGATAAAAGATCTTTGTCATAATGTATGTTATTAATAATAACATACATTATGACAATAATTTTGAGTAGTTTAGCAAAAATAATTGTCAGAGAAATTATAATAGGTTCTGCTATACAGATTCAGAGGTATTTTTCTATTTACTAGATATAGGTCATATTTACAAAATGTGCAATTTGATAACACTTTCAGGGTGCTAGTTTGGACTGCCTCGCTTTTGTGTGCATCTACTATGTTAACGAAGACCGGCACATCTGGGTATGCTGCTTTTCACCAAAAAATAACTTTAATACCTACTTGGTAGTACTGGCCAGTACTATAATTACCAGACACATGTTTAACATCATCTGATGCTGATATTTTATCATTTTAAATATTTGGTCTGTGAACGATAAAATATGTCAATGTGTATGAGAATGAAATCTCATTCTGATTGTATGTAAAAAATCCAAGTTTATGTTTAATAATTTCATGACATGAACAAAGGAAAAAATTGTATACTAATAATAAATTGTATTAAATCAGCCCTGTATCGAACTGTCCCACTGCTGGGCACGGACCTCTCTCAGTGTGAGAAGGGTGAAGCCACCATGTTGGCCAAGTGCGGGTTGTTATTCACAAATAGTTGTTCCGAGTCTAGGTGTTCCTTATGTCTGTTGTTTGAATGTTTGTAAAGTCCCCCGTCCCCCTTTGTTTGGGAGGAGCCATGCAATATATCTCCAAGAGTTACACCAGACAATAAGGTTTCAAAATTGTCTATTCTCAGTACGTTAAATCTTTGTCATGGCTACTTATACAATTTATAAGTGTCTTCAGCAGAAACATTGGTGATCTATCTAAAATGCTGAACCTCTCTATACCTTAAATACATTTTCCAACGACCGTTGTCTTCCACAAACTTAAAAAATATAGCTGACCCATTTAAGAAATATAAACCTGCATTTATAGAAAGTTAATTGTATATTTCATCCAAAATCTATATTTTCTCTGCTACGAACAAGTATTTAGGGAGAAGCGTAACTCAAATAAAAATGCCCACGAAATATTTATCGTCATTGGTGGGGCTTCGGCGAAGTGTAAATCTGTCGCCAGCTCTCGACTGAGCAGTTGTTTAATTATATGTACTTGTGTTTATTATTGAGTTTGGTCATTTGTATGCAGCCAGGCTTAACAAAGTGGTGTCGAGGCTACACATTTCGGCAACGCTAAAACTATGCTTCACATATATTATGTAGATATTGATTAACATTGCCAACTGTTTATCTTTTAACATGTTACGTAGTCAGTATTGGTCAAGTTTATCCCCGAATGAGCTTATTTATGAAATTGACTGTAAGATGAGGTTTATTTTCTATACGTTTTATTACTATATATAGAGCTGCTTGTGCTTTGTAACTGGGTATTGAAGATTTACTACTAAAATAAAAACGTCGCATCATTATTTCTTCAGCCGTGAGGAAAATTTTACCAAATTCTTTGCATTTATCTCTGCATGTAGGTATATATATCTCACCTGACTGCTTCGGTGGCGCAGCGGTATTATATGCGATTGCTGTTCATAAAATTATTCTCAGTAGCAGCAGGATTCCGGCAAATGGAAATAGGCCCGCCCCTTTCATTTTTTTTATCGTGTGGGAATGCCTTCACGCATACCTCTCCGCAGAGAAGGAGAGCGGAGAGGTTATGTCGGGCTCACCCGGGAAAAGATGAAAAGACTCAGCTACTACGGTTTGCCAACTCGCTGCCTTGGATGGTGGGTGAGGCGCTGGAACCGAAACCACATCAGCTGAGTTGGGCACTGTTCGGTGGGTACTCAACAGTGCCCAACTCAGGCAAGAAATACCTGCGGACGATGACTCCTCGACGACGCCCTGACAGGCGTCGCTCCGACTCAATGGCTTGCGGATGAGTGATCCCCGTTCTCCCGCCCACAGCTTTTACAATAGGCTCGCATCCAAGTCCGTGGGGCCTAATAACATAGTTGGCGAAATATAGATGTTTTATGTATTTCTATATTTTACCAACCAAGTATACGCCTATATCCTAGGGGTGGCTAGAGATCTATCTCTGCCTAACCTCGAAGATATATGCCAAAGACTATGTACGTATATTCCATTATTAATAAGAATATTGAAATTTATTTATTTTATTTATTTATTTATTTTCATACATACTTACATCTATCATTACAGTAACTAAACTACTTTATACGGATTTTGTCGCGTTGTTTATTTTGAAACACGGTTATTACAACATTTTGAAACTCTAACACTACTATTATTAAATACAGCAGCTATGTTCACAGGGAGAGTCTCCTCGTGAACATGGTTGCTGTAAAACAACCGAAACGTCGGGGTAAAGTCTGAACTTAAATAAAAATCGTTTTAATTAATTTAAATAACTTAAATTGTAGTACATAGTGTTAGACTTTCAAATTTATTTAATACAAGTTTTTTAAAATAAACAACGCGACAAAATCTGTATAAAGTAGTTTAATTTCAATGTATAAACATTCGCGTAAACATAAGACAATATTATTAATAAGAATAATTTGTATTTCTGGCAGCATCAAGCTCTGTTCTAATTAGAACTTAATTAAGTTTAAAGCCAGTTCTAGTTGTTTACTCGTAAGTGATTGCAAATGACGAATGGCCTGTCCTCGATAGTGGGTAAGTCGATTATAGTCCGAGTTCTCGTCAGATAGTCAATACATATGTTATATAAACTAGCTTCGGTTTCTACTACTAGATTTTCCCGGTGGATTCGCTCGCGTTAATATAGGTAATGTCAATAAATAAATCCCTCGGTAACTGCTGTTACCTTATCCTGGATGAAAGGTACCCTATGTCTTTTTCTGTACGGTCTGTACCCCTGAGATCGTATGTGTGAAATTTCATGATGATCAGTAGAGTACTTAAGGCGTGAAAGCGTAACAAACAAACAAACTCACATTAGAATTTATTATATTAGTTACGATTACGATTATTATATCTATATAATAATAACACCGATTCTATATCTATATATAATGTTAATGCCCATAACTTTCATTCAGAATAAGTTCTGATACTAACCTAACCTAATCTATATTTACGCAAGTAATATAATAATATATCTTTTAGCCAACGCTCTTAACCCGGTATCAAGTCACAATGCTTTTATACAGTGGAGAAACAGGGTGTGAGGTCCCTCCAACACGAAGAGAGGATCCTCGGACCAAGCTGGTTGATCGTGCCTGGCGGGCCGCGGCCCAACGGTTGATGTCGGGAGCTTGTATATATACTTAGTCGCTGTGTAAATGTTACTTGTGCGATTCAGAATTGTATGACGTCATATGAGCGCTTGTTGTATGTAGCGCTTTCTGTTAGATATAGTCGGAACTTCGTCTGTGCAGAGTTGCCACAAAACTCTATGTAGTTTCAGTCTAATTGATAAGTTTAATTATTACTTTAGTATAATGTATAGATATAAAATTTATACCTATAGTCCCTCAGAGACAGAGCGACTCAGAGCGAGTAAGACAGAAAGTCATAAGACAATTATCACTTAATGAAGTTGCGGCTAGTTAATTACCTGTCATTTCTATTTCACACTTTGTGGTATGTAAACCACAGCGTTGACATGACAAGAAGCTAATAGTATATTCTGTCATAACTGTGCTTAAATTGTAAAAGAAATTTCTACATTGAAAACAGACTATAGATATAATATAGCAACCTCTCCATCGCCACGCGGTGAGGTATGCGACAATACATTCATCCACGTAAAAAAAAAACCTATGGCCACTTGGGTCGCGATTGCATGTTAAAGTGATTCGCGCGGCCCCATCGACTCTGGTTATGTTGAAGAACACTGTGGTAGGATTAGTCGGTATTACCGGGATGTCACCATCTTTCCTCGGATGAGTCCGACATAACGTCTCCGTCGTCCTGCGGATAAGTATATGTTATAAAAAACGTTTATGTCCACTTGCATCAAAAGAGATACTTCTTGCGATTGGTTAAAACATTTTTTTTACTACACACACACTCAAACACACTTACACTCACACACATAAATACAGCCATATAAATACGTTACCTAGTCGGGCTGCTCCATTTCGAACGAATAAGCGAAATCCTAGGTATAAGTGGCAAGTACGCTGTGCTTAGTATTTGCTTCGTGGCTGTGCCCGATCTCTCATTGCTTTGTTTTGTTCCACAGAAGTTAAAGTTTTGTTTGTACTGCTACTGCAATATCTTTAAACACTGCTTGTATTACTTTAAGATATAATCAATATAGCAAATGTGTAAATATAGGTACCTGACAACTGATGCAATTCCAGATATAATTTGAACCTGATTGAGAGTACGATGATCTACAGTGTTTGGCCGCTGGTGTGCCGTTGCGATTTAACAGGTCATTCGAAATAATAGTCGTAAGATATGTATATCAAAATAAATCGCAATCGAGTAATATACATACATAGACTCCAGCCTGTTATTTTTGAAAGGTTAGACAGGTATATAATTTAATCACCCCTGCCTAACCTTTCGAAAATACGCAGGTTTCGGGCGCAGGCGGGTTGTATAGTATAGTATAACCCACATTCCGCCAGCTATTTTATTGTTAGGTTTCATATAAAAGGTTGAGTTCACATTTCCAAACTCCGTGCTGCTAAAGACAATATCATAACAGAAAATTCCAAAATTTTGAAAACTGTTACGCTACTATTACTATTTTTAAGCTAATTAAATTATTGAAACTATCAAAACTATTTATACTATTACTATACTATTATACTATTTATATTTGTGTTTACACTGTTATACTATTTATATATGTGTTTATATAGTAGTTTAATTTAAATGAATAACATTCGCGTAAACAGAAGACAATATTAAGAAAACTCCAACAACGCCCAACTAGAAAATGGAACTCCAAACTTATGACACGTGAGGCAATAAGATTAATATAAATAATAACCTAACAACTGAGCATAAGTTACTCTTAATATAATAATTACAATAAGGAAATTGATTTTGAAATCACACAGTAGCGTAAATAGTAGGAACGTACCCGTAGTTAGTATGCACTTTGTACAACTAACAATTCTGTGGCGCACAGCTCTGCATGCTATTCAGCTATTTCAACATTTTGTTTACAACCCAATCCTAGTTTGCATAAATGTTTGTTTGAACACGTATCTAAGGTTATGCGACCAATAAAATCGTGGATAGCACAATTGAACGGATAGGAGTGGAACTCAGCACAAAGGCTTAACAAGCCAACTTGCTCGGTTTGTGCATACATAACCTCGCTGTTATTAATCGTACGGCGGCAAGTTCATGCAGAGTCTGCACTTACCTCGCGATTCGGCACTACATTGTTGAAACTATAGCGTGGAAAACAGAGCGGTGCAATTTCTTGTTACGTATGAGCTGCGTGTAACGTTATTACCAAACTTTCGCTGTTTTTATTAATTGAAACACAAGTTTTGTGTTAATACCAGTTCATTTAAAGTTTTATTATTTACGATGCGATTTATTTAGTTTTACGTTATGAAACTGGATGGCTTGATTTGATATTCGCTGTAATATCAAGAGAACTGATTAAATGAGTTACAACAGTTGTCATAGTATAGAATTTTATCTATGTGATTCAAAAAGCTAGAGACAGATTGGTTAATCAGTTATTTTACACACACGTAACGTTAATGACGTCATATATATATTTTTAATATACGTCTTGTGCCTATCTACAAGATGTGTATTTTTCTTTTGTTGAATTATCATTACTTGTTAGTAGCACAACTGTTACACCAGTGTAGCTAGGTTCAACATTGGTGACAACGGAAGATACTGAGTTCTGAAACTCATGAAGTCTTGGAGAAACATAAACTACCTTGGAACCCGCTGCGAATTAATCAGAAGTATATAAGTATAAGAGGAGTTGGAAAACCCTCTTTATCTATCTAAAATATTAATATATCCTAATCCTAACTTCCTAACTTAATATTATAAAAGCGAAAATGAGTTTGTTTGTTTATTTCCTTTTCACGCCTAAACCACTGAACCGATCATCCTGAACTTTTGTATATACGTTGTCAGGTGTACAGAAACGGTCATAAGCTACCTTTCATCCCGAAAAAAATTACTGTTCCTGAGGAAAACAACAATAACGTTCTTGTGATTAGATGGCGCCACGTTTCATTCGAATCATGATTGAATTATATTATTACAAGCAGAGTACAACCCGAATTGATTGTCAAATTCTAAATTTAACGCGAGCGAAGCCGCGGCAAAAGCTAGTAAACTATAAATATTAATATAGAGTAGTTTGATATAATTATATGTAATTACTCTATATTAATATTTTAAAAGTTAAAACTTTTTTGTTCATGAGTGTGAGCAATATATGTAAAGAATAAACGACTTTAAAAATTTCTTAATAATTAACAGTCTGCCACAATTATCTTAAATAACATAATATGCTATGTTTTAATGACATAACAGGCAAGCAAATCAGTTGGCTAAGGCTAGTAATTTAACATTAAAGTCCTTGTTTTAATGCAGATATTTGTTCCATTATAATCCGCATAGAACCCATACTAGGATTAAAAGCTAAAATAAATTCGTAGCACGAAGTTTGTAGACAAACGATTTGGCAACCACGCCAAAAACATCACGGTTGTTTCCCATGCCAATATCGTCGATAAAGGAATATTCAATAATCAATTAGATATTATATCCTTATTTGTTTATTTGTATGAATCGTAAATTGTTTGATAATTTGCAGTTGCTCGATGATATTTGGTACGTGCATTTTGGAAGCAGTTGTAGTACCTTTATAAATACTGCACATAAATTATGTCCTTAGTATACATAATATAAGCAGTTACACCAGTAAGTTAGAGCTGTATAGGCTAGGCTATAGATTTTCATTTCGCCTACTTTTTTAGAGAGCAAGTCTATTGTCATCTTATGGCTATATTACTAAAATATACTTTCCATACTTTGGTACTTTGATATTGTGCATTTCCTGACGGAAAAATCCAACAATACTTTGGCCGACTTGAAAATCAAAATCAATGCGGTTCCACAAACTATGTGTCACCGAACTAACCATGCGTAATGCATGTCACATAATTATATACGTCAAATAATTATATCTATACTATGCTATAATATTTCTTTTTATAATAATAAGTTAAGTAATAGTAGTTTTTTCTGATTATGTATCCTTGACATATTCTCATTTTTCGTTATGTTATAAAATTGTATGCAGCTAGCTTGACGTCCGTGGATAACGGTGGTCTCTATTGAAAATCAGGGGAGCGTCTCATAACGTATAAACTCATTTGGTCTAATTTCATTTTATTATCTTTCATAAGATATAATCAACGTGAGATATACCAACTGTTGATATAATTTCTTTACATATAACATTTATTTATTCTAAAACTTAATTAGTATAACGTTGTTTGATATAACGTTTCTGTAATCGACAATCATTTGGTCTAACGTTTAATATGTATATTGTTTATTTAATCGAAAATCATTAGGTCTAACGTTTAATATATATAAAAAACGTCATTATGGTTAACACCCCGACTCAGAGTACCCCGACTCAGATAGGTTAGGTAAGAAGGCCTTTGCCTTCGTGGTTATTTTTTTTTAAACCACCCAGAAATAGGAGCCCCGCTTCGCGGGGCTCCGTCAACCTATCTTAGCGCAGGTGGTAATCAGTTACTAGTTATGTTTAATATCTACTTAGGTTACTATTACCTATAACTACGATAGAACTTACAAAGAATAAACCAAAGAAAAATACTTTTAAATATTTATTAAAAAATCATATTAGACTAAATAAGTTTCATATCTTTTAAGTGGTACCTATGTTAAACGATTTTATATTTAATGTATGTTATGTCAAACGATGTTATATTTAATGTATGTTATGCTTATAAAAATTAGTTATTTTAAAATTATATCAATCGTTTATTATATTAACTAATCGCTATATTAAATAAAATTCTAGGTTCCGTTGTTATAATAATATGTTGTTAATAATTTAGAGATTTTGTTGTTATATCATCTATTACTAACCCGAAAATCAGCGTTGCTATATCACATCAGTTTTATCGCAACATCAATGCTGAATGGAGACCATTTGTTGCCACAATAGTATAATATGTATTTTTTATTTGCGAAGTATTTATTGAATTGTCTTTTTTATTATTTTGTCATTATTTTATAAGTAAAAT
Organism: Catocala sponsa; assembly: GCA_963564715.1. Classification (NCBI taxonomy): domain Eukaryota; kingdom Metazoa; phylum Arthropoda; class Insecta; order Lepidoptera; family Erebidae; genus Catocala; species Catocala sponsa. Next base: position 15,741,143 of record OY751337.1, on the reverse strand, counting down.
ATGTAGTTATAGTTCTTTGTGACAATAAAGAATGTTTTCTTTCTTTCTATGCTAAAATGTATAGGTAGTATATTTTAATATATTTATTTCAATTTAATAAAAGATATCAGTAAAAGTATCGTGTATTACTGCAAGTAGTTCTTGCTATTGTCAGCACGTTGAAAGTGGCTTGATCCACGCATCGGCATTTTTGTCTAGAACTCTAGTTTTCTGAGTCAGTCATTCTTTGTCTTCGTCCTGTCTATTAATTATTTGTTGATTGTGTTAGTACCGCAAATTTATCTAATGCTTATAAGGCACATCTTAGCGTAGGTACCTTAGAGATGATGCAACAGTTGTAACACATTTTTCATAAATATATGAAATTATTCACGTTATAAAACAGGTTTTTTTTAACTGAAATAAACTCCCAGCTTCACCTATTTCACGTTTGCGTTGGTTGTAACTTTTTACCCAATAAAGCAGGTCACTGGCAGTATGCAGTATATTCGCCGGCTATCTAGCGATGGCTGAATTTGCACCGATGTCGTAAGCTGCCCACCCTTCCGTGTCCATGTGAAAACCAGTTTACTACCACAGACATAAAGCTTAGCTGTAAAGCCGAACAGAGTCAAAAAAGAAAACCGCAAGCGTATTACATCGGGCACAGATTTTTGTGTAAACAAATGTACTAGCGGTTATAGAAATAGATTTTTGAAACGTAAGTATTTCATACCGTTAAAGCCACGGAATTTGTGGATTTTACATTGTTACTTGACTTTTCACAATGTGTGTTGCCAATCGGTCTACGATGAGGGTTCATAGCTCTTGACGCCTCGACATGTTTCATCGTTGGTATGACTTTTCACAGATTTTAATTAGTTTATTGATGTTTCTAGGGCTTTTCGAAAATGTATTGTATGCATGCACGCCAATCAAACATGATGTTAAGGTGCTTGGTGAAATATGACAGCATATTATGGTAGATGCTCTTTGTATACGGCAAGTAACAAAATGTGGTAATTTTTTAGCTACGTATACGAATATAAAAATTTATAATAAATATATGAGTAATACCAGCTAAGTGATAAATGATAACTGTATAAATAAGGTTAAAGTATCACTATCTAGAGAAAATCGCAATTTTCAAAATGGACTTGGTAAAATGTTCATACAGTGAATTTATCAGATAGATGTGTTTATTGGAATTTGTATTATATGGATAATGGATTTCCAGGTTGCTGATGTTATGCCCGAATTTACTCGAAACTGGCTGAGTAAAAAAATAAGAAGATAATGATTGATTTTGATACGAAAAATTAATAAACTGCGTTTAAAATTATACATTTCGATAGAAAACTTTAGTACATAAGTTTTTTTTTACTTATGATTTTGTTGTCGACTTCCTTTAGGTATGACTACACTTAACTACGGTATAAGTTTGTGTGCGAATGTGAAACCTTGGGTTCAATTTACAGGTCGGGCGAGGGTTGTTGTGGTTTTTATTAAGATATTCTCAGTAGCAGCGGCATCCGGAAATTGCTCTGTTTCTATAAAGTGAGACCTAAACAGAACTGACAAATACGACTATAGCTACACGCACATTACGCTTACCCGAAACTAGGTATGTTGTTAGCGTTGTAGTTAGCATCGTAGTTAACTCCTTGAACAGTTAAATCAATTGGTTGAATGTGTTAATCACCAATATCTTATAATAATGCAATATCTTATTAAACTAATAGTTGTAAACAACAATATTTATCGAATATCTTCCCATTTAGTCGATAACGAGCACAATGGCATCATCTGCACGCATATTGTGAGGCGATACGACATCGACAGCTCGGTTGGGAGCGTAATGCTCGCGGTATTCACGTTCATGCTCCACTGAGTGCTGTCCATTCAGCCACTCGCCTATTTCGACTCCTCGAGTGTGCTGCGTTTGAAATCCACTACAACTTAACTGTCGATAACAAACAATAAGTAACGAGTTTCCTGTTTTCCGTACAAACTGTTATAGATGATAAAATTTGCGTATGTTGCGTCCGTAAAGTAAATAAACTTCAAGCCATTTGCCATATTAATATTGTAGTAGTAACGCTGTGTCTGTGTTCTTTTTGTATTTTACGGCTTAAATGCTGTACCAATTTTGGTGCAATTTTCTTGGAGATAATTAGAATCCTGAAAAAAAAGAGATACGCTTCATAATAATCGCCTGTGTAGTTTTCGTACCTAACTGTTAAATTAAAAAATAACATAATTTTATTAAGTCATGCATTAGTTAATACATTCTTTCGTATACATTATATAGAAATTTTGAAACGGATACAAATAATGTATTATGTATTTTTGTGGAAATAATTTTCCTTTAGCCAATTTAAAGGTGAAAATAAGATTGGATTCAAAAGACTCATTGTATTACCTAAATTCGGATTATGTTAATATTATTTCCATCTTTGCAAAAAGGAGATTTCTTCTGAACGTAATAAAATGAAGAATAATAATGATTTTACGAATCTACATTGACATAAAATGGTTAATGACTTGAATTTAAATATTTTTTGTCTCTTTATTTGTTGGTTAAATTAAATTCAAAGTGTACGTCATACATTTGTACATGCAGGTATAGTTTTGCAATCAGTATTATCTATTTTTAAAATTTACTTTACTTTAATAAGGTGTCATTAAAATTTATTTATCAGCTCTTTATTAATTAATAGATAATAAAGAGTACAAGCCCATTTAGCCATTTCATATGGCATGCAAATGTTATATATTATAATGAATAATCATTTATACTAAAATATTAAATTTTACATTTACAATATCAATTATGAATAAAATTATATAAGGTCCATTACAAATCAATTATACTGGGTATTTTCAAAAAATTCTTTAATATAGTAATTAATTATTCTTAAATATAGTCTTTAATATAGTATATAAATTGCTCTGCATGAGTCACGAACATCATTTTGTAGTGAATTTATTTTGTGGTAATATTTTTATGTGATTAGGGATTTTATTATATATTTTTATACACATGGCGTATGAGTTATTTGCAGCCAACTGCTTCTCGGTATCATGTTTAGCACAAGCCTGTATGGATTTCTTATTTTATCACGCCGAGTAACATCTTTTGTCCGTTTGAATACATGAGGTTGTTGTTTAATAAATTTCTCTACTTCTAATATATAAAGACAGGCCAAGGGGAGTATTTTTAGTTCCTTAAAATAATGACAACATGATACATCTGGTGCAATATCACATATTGATCTTATGCATCTCTTCTAAGCATAGACTCAATGGCATGGCGTCCCGTCAAGTGTTGTGGGTTTAAATCCTACACAGGACAATTATTAATGTGGTCCATAAATAATTGTTCTGAGAATAGGTGTACCTTGTGCCAATTAATTTTATGTTTAATTCACAAGATTTAAATTTCACAAGTTGTCTTTTTAAGAATTGTAACAGTAGCAAACGGTATTGATTCTTTAAAGTTTGCGATATTTATGTTCATTCGTATTAGGACCTCGGAATTGTCGATGTTTTCGTTGCATTTTGGAATTTAGCAAGTAAATAAAATAATTTATTTGTTATTTAACTGTTTATTTAATACTTGATTATTACGAATACACGCGAGGTTAGTAACTGAACGGCAACACAACGGCTATGAAAATTATGAAATCTAATTGTTTTTAAAGATCACACATTTCGAAATTATGCTAATGTTATCAACATACGTCACTCTGAAAGCTTTTTGAATATTTGATCAAAGTCGTTTATTGTAACTGAAACATTAATTGCATTCCAGCGATCGCTGGATTTAAAAAGCTTCTAGTTATACCAACTGCCGTAACATGTTTGGGGTAATTATTAAATTACGGATAATTGCACAGAAATTTAAACAACGGACACAAATAGTAGTTCTCTGTCTGTCCATTGTTTTAATGTTGAACAACTATTTGTACATTACACAGCTTTTGTTTCGTCTCATCGAACTCACAACATTTAACGCGGCTTAATGGCGAGGTTACTACTTAATCCATTGCGCCATCTGTGCAATTAAATTAAACGTTACACGTGTAATAATTCGCAAACTGCCTTTTTGGTACCAAAATGGGATTAACGCGCGTTTGTGAGCCAATTTACATGAAATAAAATATTTTTTACAACGATAACAAAATTGACATATACATAATATATTGTACATATGAATCCGAATCTACATGAGCTTTCGGAAGATCGACCAAAACTTTTATCTTATGTAATAGGTATATTAGCATATTAAGTTTTAAACTGATTTAATCGGCCAATGGCCTGAGTTTTTGTTTGCTTTTCTGCTGAACGTGTGGTACTAGTTTCGATGTCGGTTTTGGATATTAAATTTTATGGTTACGGTGTTGTTATCGGTACACATAAGCTTTTAAGAAAAGCTCAGATATATAGTACTTGCAAACCATCCACATGACTCGGTGCAGTGGTGTACTGCCAATGCTACAAGACATGTGGGTTTGATTCCCTCCTACACAGTGTAAAAGTTGGTTTGAGTCTTAGTGCCCTTTTTATGTATACGTACTTCTGAAGTGTCTTTTGATATGGGCATTATCAGTGCAACGATATTTGCATGTGGTAATAATGGTAGGCAAAGCTCTATATATCTGTCTATTTTATTTTCGAGATAAATAATTGAATCGATTTTGATACATTCGCATGGTAGCTTTGAAGCTAGCAAGCCAAATAGGCAACATTATGAAGGAAAGCGTACAAATCGCGTGTATGGATAAGTTAGTTATTAAGTAAATAACAATTAAAAAAAGAAATTGGAGCAGTCTTTGGGGACTGCCGATAGAAGTGAAAACTAATCCTTGACCATACACACTTCTTTATAAACAAAAAAAAAAACAAAAATAGGGGCGGGTCGGATTCCTGATACTCTCTTAGAGGTTATGAAAGGGGTCAAAATTTCGTTATTTTTTGCATAGGATGCACCATTTCTGAGATATTGTTAATATTCTAAAATAATTTAAAAATGGAAAGCGTGGAAGTGTGACGATGACGCGAGTTCTATGATTTTTGTTCACCCAAGAAGTGCTCAACGCGCCTAAAGAAGTTTTCACTTCAAAAAAATATGAAGAAGTAAGATTAAAGTGTTAAAATAAATTAGAATCACGTGCGATATATCGCTAAGCAATTTGTTCATAAATCTTTTAGAAGTACTAGCCATATTGTCAGCACTCGCGCGGTATAGCACAGCCTGTATTATCTTACAATGTTAACACGGCTAGAATGTGGGTGTCATCGCTCTACGTTACTCATAATAACAGACTTGTACTACCTTAGTACGTGTTTATTTTCACGACGTCCATGAATAATTTGTTTCTTGAAATTCGTGGCTTTGATATGTAATTCCATTTATGTATTACACAGTCATGAAGCTGTTTTTCTGTTATCACTATGTTGTAATGAGCTGTATTAGATTTGGGAGCTCAGACTAGGCCACGTGGAATAAGTTTGTACTGAGATTTGCGTTGGTTTGATCCTATAGAGAATTTGATAACAGATAAAGACAAATAACTGAAGATACCTGATGTAAATTAGTCATCGATATGAATACCGTTTTTTTTATTTTGCCTGTATGGGAATCTTATACAGGCTTCACAGATATAAGTTCAAAATTTTGTATGAAGGGGATTTAATATGTGGGATTTTTCTATTGTTGACAAAAGAAGCATATGACTTACTTTCTTATTGGGTTATTACCCAAAAAAAGTAAGTCATATGTTTGCTTTGTACAGGACATTATAATATATATTCTGTGGTGATCATTATGAAAGTGAAGCAATCTCTAATACTTTGCGGGCAACAGAAGATTGTATTATTAAGGTTGACAATCGCATTCGAATTATAATTTAATCAATTGACGGGAGCTACTTATGCATGTTACAAGTATTTATTATTTATCTCGACCTTGCCCTGTAGCCATAGCTACTTGCATATTGTGACTTGAAAACATTATTACCTTCAATTTTTTTTAATAACAGCCACTTTTTATGACTTGGTGATTTTCACCTCAAAGTATAGGTACATCATGATTTAGATAAAGCTGTTATGTACGTTACTCGAAATTCCTGTTTAATACTTACCTCAAAATTGTAGTCGCGAGTATTATAAACCATAGGGACATTATAAGCGTCAGTGACTGTTATTTGTATACAAATGTTAGCTTCTATTTGTGGCTTCATTCGCATGGATTTCCGGGTCCCGGGCTGCGACAACATTATTGATCAGTTGTACGTGATTGAGAAACAGAGGAGAAAATATATTCAACAAAAATATTTTCCGTATGGTAGTACGGAGGATAATACAACCTTTACTTGTCTGCTCATGCACTACTTAATATCATTGTAAACAAATTACTTTATATTTCTGAATCAATACAAGCTTAACATACGTTGTATCTAAGATAATATTATATTAATAGATATATACATTTAAAAAAATTTGTTATAATATATAAATATGTACAATAGTTTTATTTTTTACTAAAGTATGGGCGGTGTCACTGTGCGCATACTGTCGTCAGTTTTAAATTATTTTCTCTTTTATTTAGCAAACAGTACCTTATCACTATTAACAAATGTTGATTTAATGAAGAAACAAACTGTTAGAAGCAAACATAAAAAGGTATTGCTGAGTTAAACCACTTAATTTTTACTTACTTCTTGCTTTATTGTCTGTATTCGATTTGATTGTTTATTGCCATTAAATACTAATTATTAAACCACTACACCGAGAGCGTAAAACTGGTTCCATATATGTAGCAAATATGTTATAATCGAGCGCTAATCCCGCCGACAAACTGTTATGCAGTTTGGTGGGTTTAAAATAATTGTAACAATATGTTTTTATTTCAATAAAATTCTTAATTCTCAATTCTCATTAAGTTAGTAGACTACTGTATAGACAACTATATTTAGTAACTTTCAACTTTGACTAATGTCTAGTTAAAACCAACATGAAACGTGGTCGCCAAGACAAATTTGATTTACTTTAAGAAACGTATAAAGTAAATATGTTTGTTTTTTTTTGTTATTTGACGTCGATATTCTGTGAGAGGGAAGTCCTTCCACGGGCGAGCCGGGCCATTCATGCTGAAATCAGCGAGGCTCTACTACTCTTTTAATTATTAATGCCTGTCAGAGCCACATTCATAAGTACACTGTAACTTTTCCCTTTGTAATCGTAATTTTCTGCTCTTTACTTTTATCTAAAAGTGAGAAGTTAAAGTATAAAGGAAATAATTGCAATTATTGCCGAATATGAGGCTGGTTGTATTAGAAATATATAGTCTTGTCTTATATTCTCGAGACAGTTTAAAGTTCTGTAACAAGATGCATAGGAAAGAGTCAATTCTTAGTGATCATTGGCATAACATTCTAGGCCTTTCTTTTCTTACAAATAAATAAAAATGTTTTTATGATTGGAAAATATTAAAAAAATGGTTTTATATCAACTAACCATTTTCGCAACGGATGAGGTATCATGTAATATAACGCTCAGAATAATTATATACATTTGCTTTTGGTTTTCACCACCAACATTCTGTCAAAAAGTGGCTTGAACCACGGTCCACAAAGTTGTCCGCTTAATGTCCGCAAATGTATCTAGACTTAAAACTGATTTTCGCTGATGAAAAGAAATCAACATAGCAAGCTACATTTGTGAAGATGTTTGAGATATATTAAAGACAATGTTGCTTGAAATTTCATTTCTTATCGTATCCCTGCCAATATTCTGAGATCTCGGTTGATAGAGTAGGCGAGCTTGTTAAACTGCCGGCCATGGCAAATTCAGTAAGTTATATATCGATCAGAACTAGCGATAGCCTAGTGAAGACTATTGTACGGCCCCGCAGTGGACTTGAGCAAGCACCTCTGTATTTTAATAGTTATTTGTGTATTCCTTAGTTAATTCTCGCTTGCTTTAACGGCGAGGGAAAACATTGTGAGGAAACCTGCCTGGAGGAAACAATAGAAAAATCCCACATATTAAATTCCCTTCATACAACATTTTGAACTTATATCTTTGAAGCCTGTGTAAGATTCCCAGATCGGGCAAAATAAAAAAACCTACCTGTTTTAAATGCTCCATAATGTTCTAGAAGATATGTGACATCTGTCAACCTGCACTGGGCTAGCTTGGTACACTAACCCTTCCACATTGAGAAGAGGCTTGTGCTCAACAGTGGGACAGTCTATATACAGGGCTGATATTATTATATATCTGTTCTAATTTTCAAAGGTCACTATACTACCAAGATTTCGTACTAGATATCAAACTAATAAACTATTAAAATTCAGTTATGTCCACCACAACGCCCGTATTCAAACTGCTTGTATTGTAAACGAGTGGTTTAATCGGTAGTACGAGGTGGTCGTGATTCCCTGCCCTTAAGAATATGTATATAGAATATGAAGTTTGATGGTGCAGTGAACAACTAAGGAAGAACCAATGAAGCCATCGAAGAACCCTGCCAAAGTATTGGGAAAGATGTTAGAAGAGCGGAGCTGTGCTCTCGCCTCATTGGTTATATGAGAGAACGACTGCGGTATGTCATTGATCTATATACTCGTTTTCAAATAATACTGTTGTTATTGTCTTCCTTAGGTTAGTTTAAATAAATTTTACTAACTAAACTGGCTTTACTCAATGATTTTTAGTTTAAATACGGAAAAATGAGAGTGGTGTATCGTAAAGAGATGGATATGTTAATAGGCTCATATATACAGTACATCAAGATGATAACTCACTCTCTGATATCGATGCCACGATGTTGCCATCGTGTGCTGAGTAAACAAAAAACGATCGTAAGGCGACGAACATTTTCTTCTCTGACCTCTCAAAATCCAAAACGTGAAAGTAAATTTAGAAACATCTACCCATATAGCCTTCTTCAATATTCAATACTTAAGCTAGACTATCTGCTGAATGATTCTGATGTGATCAAAAAACTACTAAGCCAATTTTGCTAGGTCTTATTAAGTCGATGGCTTGATGACTTTTATTAGCATACCATGGCTGTAGGGATATGCAAAGTAAACAATGGCATTGTCTCGTCGTATACGTAAGCAAATGCTAAGTACAGTGAATTGATTTGAATAAGATTCTGCAAAGAGATACGTTTTTGATTACGGTTCGCTCTTTAAAATATATGCAAAGTAAAAATGTTTATACACCATAATTAAATCGTTGGTACAGTACAATGGCAACGATGAATACTAAAGGACCTTCAAAGTAACTGATGCATCAATAACCAAAACAATCAAAACAAACACCAAAGTAGCATCACTACCTGCAAGAGTTCAGTGATGTCTTCCAATTCGTCTTTTCGTGAAGTAGCAAAAAGTACATATGGATAAATTATTTTTTGATTGGTTAAAAAATTCATTGTAAACACCTTAGGTACCGGTAGACAATAGATCATTACTTAAGGTACATAAATTGTGATACATAATATTGTACTCATCGACAACTTGCAAAGTAATGTTTTCTGGTACAGTTACTATTTTGACAGTAACATATCCTTGTTATTCTTTCACTAGTTGATATTGATATTTTTGGCATGTTATTTTTCGACTCCACGTATATTTTACGAAGCAGTCTCAAAAGTCTGGCTTTGTAGGTCTTAGAAGACATACGAGGTCTTAGAGACAAAACGAATTAAAGTGATATATTTACTCAAAGCTATTAATGTATAATATGTCTAAGCTAAGAGTTTGATTACGTCTTTCAGTGCAGCGATGAAGGGTTTGGGCTAGTAACAGTAGTCTATTTTACACTACACTGTGGCTGGTCCGGTGTCATGCTTTGGTACTGTGTTCGGAATAATATGGTGGCATTACAAAAGCTACAACACCAACGGTTGATACGACATGAAAAGTCTCAAGTGAAGATAATTTTCCAAAACGTAGCCGTACTCCTCTTTCTTTTGTTTCATTTGTTGAAGCATACGGATGTGATCCTTGCTACTAAAGTATTGGAACACATCCAATTTCTTTTGTAAAACTTTGATTACACAGGATAAATCCCACACGGAATAAATTATTAGTGTGATCCAAAAATTTTTGCTCTACGTCGGCGTCGTCGGCTAGTACTTCTTGTGTTCGTTAATTGTGTTTGAAAAGTTCTCCAAGATACAGGCCATAATCACTAGTAGGCGGGAGTTATATATATTTATAATAGTAAAAAGTGTCATTCAGTGCCAAGTAAACGACGAGGTGACCATTTAGATAAACCTTTGTCATACAAGCTTTTAACACATCATACAAATGCCTAAATTTCAATCCATATCCATTAACAAACTCATTTTATTCTAAAACTTTGTTATCAATTTGAAAATAAAGGTAAATAAAGGTAATTATTATTATAATCACACACAATTAATTTTCAATAGATAAAATGATATAAACGATCTTTTAACGTGTTATTAACTACCAAATTACCAAATCGGTGGCTAACACAAAATAGTAATAATTTTCCAACGATATAATTAATAACTGTATTTTATCGTGAATAAAGTTCATTGCGGCATATTGGAAATCATAGACAAAACTATAATCAAAATTTTGTTTTGGATTATCAAATGGCTAAGCTTTATTAAATTAAATGACTATCTACTAATTATGTCGCCGTTTATTTTGTTGTCAACACACTTAGGTTGGGGAAATTCAGGTATGGAGACGATTACGCGTCAGCGATTACGTAAAAACAAACTCATATAAACTTAAGACATTGGCCGCACAACCGAGGGCTATGACAATTATATTTTTTTAAATAGCCAACTGTACCTATGTTTTCTTTTTGCGTCGCAGTCACTGTACTAGTATGGCCTCGACTTTACCTCGATGATTCGGATACTAAACAGGGAGATTTAACGTATTCATTATAAACGTTATAAAAATTAATTTAATAAGTTAATAAGGGAGTCCATTTTACGGTACAGTGTCTCCCTAAAAATCTTTGACAATCATTCTGATCCAAGGGATATTTGACTGCAGACACTACGCAGTGGATTAAGTGGCCGCCTCGCTACTGCCATTTCACTGGGTGTTGTGCGATTGATACTGATACAAGATTAAAAATCGTGCGGGCCATAAACAGATGTTCTAAGGCTTTCTAGATGTGTTTTGTGTTCGTCGTTGCAAGATAGGGAAATCGCGGGATACAGGTTATGCCTAGTGCGGGAGATGTTGCACCTTCTGTGGGAGTTGGCATTCCTTGTGCAGGAGATGTTGATTTTTATTAAAAAGGAGAGAAATATGTAAAGCGAGATTATTTTGCTGATATTTTCTGGAGGCTTACTAAAGTTTTACTCCTGTAAGACTTTAGTAAGGCTGTTTGGTATTTGAGCTGGCGAGCCACTGTTCCTTAATACTCAGTTATATCTTTAATTAAATAATATAAATGTGGTAAGTAATTTGAATGCATTAACATTTACTGGCTCGCTGGATACGACTGCACGTAGTCGTTTAGTGATTTGCTACTATCGTCGCGGAGTCCACCCGGACCTGCCACTAGTGTTTAGTTAATTCCTTTATTTATTACTAACATTAGTTTGTAAGCTCGCAATTTTACTAACAAATATGAATGTAATCTTAGGATGAATCTGAAATAAATTATTATTATTATTATTATTCTCTTTATTACTTATTTTCTCTAATAATTACATTTTTAAATATAAATATAAAAATTATATATATTTAAAAATATAAAAACTGAAATGACCCACCGATATCGGGTGCAGGGACCAAGCTATCGGTGGTTAGGGCTCCAGAGAAAGGAACCTCCGCACTATGCGCGCCGTGTCGAGCAATACTGCCTTCTGAATCGAGGACTTGACCCAGCTATTCAACGCGAGCCTCTTAAGATGGTGGTCGAGGCTCTTGGCAATTAACCCGTTTACCGAAACGACTATCGGTACAATGATCGCCGACCCTACAGCCCACATGTCGACAACCTCGCGAGCCAAGTCCAGATATTTAATTTGTTTATCTTTTTCAGCTTTCACGAGGTTCTCGTCATGAGGGATGGTGACATCGATGATCATTGCAAGGCGCTCTAATCGATCTATCACTACAATATCTGGCTTGTTAGCCACAACGGTTCTATCAGAGTATTCTCGAGAACTGGATCGGGCACATACCTGTAGTACGGTATCTCTGAATCCACAAGATTGTACTTTAAGGCAAGTTGCTGATGGATTATCCTGGCCACTTGGTTGTGTCTGTGCAAATATTCGCCGTTGGCAAGACGGGAACACCCAGAGACAATATGCCTGAGAGATTCACCGGGCTGGTGACACGCCCGACATATGTCGACCGTCCCATCCTTCAGGATATGCCGCCGGTAGTTATTCGTCATAACAACTTCGTCCATTATTGCAAAGACAAAACCTTCTGTTTCGGCAAAAATATCGCCGAAACGTAGCCAGGCCACAGAAGATATTAAATCAACATCGGGCCCGTGTAAGGCCCGATAGAAGCGTCCATGAAGCTCTTTACCTTTCCATACATCCCTGCGGTCATCAGTACTGACTACCACAGGTTTGCGCCAGTTCTCCTTAGCCAGAGCCAGCGGGGTAAGGCCATTGTCCACTGAGACTACAGCCCGATGCACCCGAGTCGGTCTGGAGAAAATATTCTCTAAGACTGCACACCTCACGATTATGGAGGGTCTTGGCACTTAGGAAGCCACGACCCCCGCATTTCCGCGGGATGTACAGCCTCATTACAGACGAGCGCGGGTGATGCATCCGGTATGCGGTCAACAGTGTACGGACCTTTCTATCCAGGGCCTCCAGTTCAGTCTGAGTCCATCTGAGTATGCCTAAGGAGTACATTAAGACCGGCATGGCCCAGCCATTATAAGCACGCACCCTATGACCGCCCGACAAATAACTTTTGAGTATCTTTGTCAGGCGGCCAAAGAAGCGATCCCGCAATGTCTGTTTCATGCCAGTCTCTGAAATGCCCAACGCCTGCGACATACCCAGATATTTGTATGTTTCGTTTGCAGAGAGAGTCCCAAGTCTTGAGGAATCCGATAGTTCCATCCCATCAGATTCCACAATCCCACCTCGCTTTACATACATTACCGCACACTTATCCACACCAAACTCCATTCTGATAGAATTACTAAAGATTTCAGTTACCTTTAGTAACTCTGTCAGCTGAAGATGGGTGGGGGCAAATAATTTAAGGTCATCCATGTAAAAAAGGTGAGATATGACCTGGCCTCTACTCTGCAACCGGTAGCCTAGCTCCAAATTCTCCAGTAAAGTACTAAGAGGGTTTAGAGCCAGGCAAAACCACAGTGGACTCAAACTGTCACCCTGGAATATACCCCGCTTGATCATTATAGGCATACCATCACTCTGGATCTGCCAACATCCCGGATAGCGAAGGACAGTCCTCCATTGCCCCATACACGTCTTCAAGAAAGTGCATAAAGTTGTATCTATTTTGTACAACTCCAGCACCTTCAAGAGCCATGTATGGGGCACAGAGTCATAGGCCTTCTTATAATCTATCCAACATGTCGCCAAATCCCTTCGGTGACGACGTACCTGTTGGCAAATGGTCATGTCAATAAGGAGTAGCTCTTTGGTACCACGAGCCCCATTTCTACATCCATTTTGAGATATGGACATGATATGGTTAGTATTTATGTGATGTGATAATTTTGTTCTCAAAATGGATGTAAAAAGTTTGTACACAATCGGCAGACACGTAATAGGTCTGTAGTTTTTGGGGTCCGTGGTACACCCTGACTTAAAGAGCAGGTGGGTTATACCAGTGGTTAAAAAGTCTGGCAACGACCTCGATTCCAGAGCCAATTGGAACTGGGACGCCAATCGATCGTGAGTACTGCGTAACCACTTCAGCCAGAAGTTGTGCAATCCGTCCGGTCCCGGTGATTTCCAATTCGGGAGCGAAAGGGCCGCACAAGATACATCTTCTGGCCTAATGGTTACAGGCTCCATTTGAGTTATTGCCTCACACGCTCGCTTGACTGGATGACGTGGCTGGTGGGCGCCGACCAAATATTACGCCAAAAATTATTTGTAATTTCAACATCTGGTCGACGTCCATCATCCACACTTGAATTGGATCGTTCCCACACTCTGTACACACACCTCTCGTTTTTTTGGAAATGCACGGTTCTGGGTATATCGGTCCACTCTTTTTTTGTATCGTCTAATTCAGTTTGACCACGCATAAACCTTCTGCTTCAGGAAGTCAATGAGTTCTGTGACCCGTGAAGCATATTCGTGAGGCTCAATGCCCGTTCCCACAAATGCCCGGGTCACAAAACGCATCACTCTCGGGCGTGTATTGCCCGACCTGAAGCAGATTAGCTTGCCAATGAGTGCCCTAGATTCGGCGATACGCCGCTCAATCCTACACTGCCAGGCCGGTACGGTATTAGTTCGAGTAGCAGTTTCACTATTGTATGTAAATTTAATACCTGCTACTCGACACACCGCAACAGCCGCACAGTACAAAATTGAGTGCGTATCACCAAGATCTTCACTACTGTCTAAATAAATAGACAGTAGCGAATCCAGGGCACAAACTAGCGCCATATTTTTCTTATGCATGGGCAACCGGGGTAGGCGAGGTCAATTTTCTAAACTTGTGTACCTATATTCCCGAACAGCGCACTCCAAGGCACTCCTTAGTTTATCGATGCACCGGGTACTTACGTGTGTATCCCTACTATCCACTTCTTCAACACCGTTTGTATGTGGTACAGGTGTTATACAGTTTATTTGAGTTATATTTTGTGTGGTAGAAAGGATAGGAGGATTACCACGTACGTCAGAGCGAAGCCTCTCAAGTGCAGCTTCATCCAACAGGTGACAACGTTGGATAGCCCGCACTTGATCGGACAGTCGTTGTGCCGAAACGTTGACAGCTGGCTCCAAGTCCTGAAACAGAGGCAGCATACGATCACGGTAGGAAGTGAGGTTGATTCCTCCCTCTGTCGCCATAAAATATGCCCGCATGACATTTTCATTCATTGATTCTGTCCATCTCATGCGGTGCACATTACCACCGATAGCGGGGGCCCGTCCCGGGGCCGGTGGGCCTCTGGGTCCCAGGCGTGTCGGTGGCCGGCCTCTTCCTCGCCGACGTACAGGTGACGGCGACGCCGGTGGAGAGAAATACTCGCCGCTTGATGAGCTCGATGTCTCTGCAGTAGCCACCGCCGCTAATGCGGGACCCGGCGGCTGCGAGGCGGACCTGAGCGGCAAGTCCGGGGATCTATTTTGTGCTTCTGCTCTGGCTTTTGCTCTAGTCAACATCGTATTAAATCATGATATGGGTGATTTTCTTAATTTTCACTTTGACATTTGCTGTCATTTTTCTGTTTGCTGATTTCGGGTTAATTTATGGTTTATGTAGATATTTCTTGTGAAAATTATTATTGTTGTGATCTTATGCACTTTTTTAAAGAAACTATATATATTTTGATATTGTAAATTTGCAATTTTAGAAATAATATTTGTATAAAAACGGACGATAAAAATTTACGATGTTTGACTTCCAGTGTTGCCAGTTTTTTATTATTATTATTAATATGAAACAATAACTATGTCTCTAAATACTATTAACTATTAAACCACAATAACTTTTAAAGTATTAACATAAAAATCAAATAAATATTTGTAACGGAACACTTACATCTCATCCCTTCTTACGATTTACTTTACGAGAGAAGGTAGAGAACAAACGGCTTATATTCTTAATTCGGTCTGATTCAGATGAGTACCTACGGATAACGATCCTCATACATGTATCACCACAATCATATAAAATACTAGCTGTGTGCTGCGGCAAGACGTTTATATGTTTACTGCTCTCCACTCCTGAGAGCGCAATGCAGTAAAAATATGACATGATTATATCTTATTAATGAAACTGTTCAATATTTGACTACAATTATTATACTACAATAACTTCTTATGAACCTATCGAGTCGCAGCGGCACACCGGCGCCAGAGAAATAGATTTTCAATTATCTTGATCATATAGTACTTTCATTTGGATTTTCAATTATCTTGCTCTTATAGTGCAGAGTACTGACTCTGCATACCTAGTATTTATCACAATTCGGTTCACGAATAAATTTATTCCTGCTTTATGCTCCCTCTTTAATAAATTTAATGATGCTGTTCTCCTAGTACCAGTAGAAACGAATTCTGCCACGTATGGCACGCCATACTTAATAGATTCAATCTACTTAGAGAATCAATTACGATGAAAGATATCGAGCAAAATAGGCTATTAATGCACCAAGTTTCATTAAAATCTGTGCAGTTTGCATGTAATACTCAATCACACAGACTGACAGCAATATTCAGTTACTGAGACTATAATGTTTAATCTATTTATTATGCCAAAGATGTGGGTGGCACGGTGGCTTTGGAAGGGCTTTCATCTATGAATGCCATTTGAAGTCTATCGTTTGATTCGTCCGGTTTAAGGCGACACTTAAAATCGTAAAAAATCACAGCATGAAAATGTTCCCGGCGCAGATCCAATTTTCAATGAGATACAATAATTTAAATTCGCTCGCAAAAAATGTGGAGAAAAATTTTGAAATCGAAACGTATCTATTTTTAGTTATAATTAATAATATTTTCTAAATAGATTTCAACTGCCAGTCTCTCACACATAAAAAAATATTTTCGCAGTTCTTTCTTAGTGGCCTGGTACAACATGGACTTATAATAAGACATATAAGACATAAGGATAAGACTTTCAAAATGTCTCAATTAGAGCGGTTAGCACTAGGAACGCATGGAATGGGAATTCTACGTGTTCTAAGTACTAATTGCTTTATTTATTTTAAAAACTATGCACGAATGTTGCAATTTAATTGTTAATAAAGTAATTTTCTAACAGTCAACCTATAGGTGATGCTGAGATTAGACATAGGTAACTACGCAAAATTGCTTGCGTTAACGCAGTAACTTAGGTGCAGCTCAATGCGCCAGCGCCTTGCATTCTCTCATGTCTCAAAACCGATGCTAGACATAGGTAACTATGCCTAGCAGAAACAAGATGACCTAACTGTATTTATTATAAAATTTAAACATTAAAAGAAAATAAAAAAGTATTATGGATGCTTTTAAATATTAATAAGAAAGGACTCAAAGTAGACAGACTAATATTACTATATACATAATTAAACAAACTAATATACCAAACTAGTAGGTATAACTAAACCATTTATTGCTATAATTCACTTTACCTAAGGAACGGTCTTGACTATTGCTAACCGCAAGATAACTAACAGTACACCGGTTATGCAGCTATGGTTTTTTTTTTTTTTTTTTTTATTCTGCTCGTCAAAATGACCACACTCCACCTGATGGTAAGCAGTCGTGTGGTCTAAGAGCAGTGGCCTCCACATCGCCCCCACAGTAGCCGAGGCGATGTTGAGGTCTCTACTTTGACGGCCTGAGAAGATGCTTTTTCACGCCCCGCTTAAAGAACCCAGGATTGAAGGAAGAAGGAAACACGTGCCTTGGCAGAGAATTCCATGCCTTGGTCGTTCGGCAGATATATGAGGACCCAAACTTTTTGGTACGCGCTCTAATCGACTCTACCGTGTAAGGATGGCATCTGAGCCCAGCACGCGTTGTTCTGGATAGGAAAGGGGAGGGCGGGATAAGGTGGAAATTGAGTATTAAGCATTTTGCACAATTTGCCCTTAATTTACTAAATGCACTCGATATTTTTCAGGTAAATATATCACAAAGGGGCATCTTTGCCAAAGTACACCTAAACCTTCAAAAAAAGGATTTCGTTTTAGTTGCCGCAAGGCATAGTAAGGTACGGGCGGGTCCAACAAAGATACGAGAGAATTAAATACCGTAAAATAGATCTAAATAAGTATAGCAAAGCGTGTAAGTAGGTTAATTAGCGGTGTTTACTTGCATCAGGCATGTAACGGCACTGGTGCACGTTGCTGAATGAATAAATTACGTCATGACCTAAGTAGTCCGATTGCGTTGCGGCAAAAAAATCTGACCAATTATTATCGCAGTAACTGTGAAACCGTAACTTCCACGCAAATTTGGTTTGATAGACACCTATAATTCTAGCAATAATTCCGATGTCGCCTGGGGCTTTACAAACATTCAAATAACGTATATAAACATCCAGACTCTATTTTATTTTTTATAATTAGTGTTCAGACTAATAAAACGCAAACGCACGCTATTTATCTTTGTGGATCTAACCTACGACAGGAGGCGCGACAACTTAAACTGCCACAATCTTACAAGCCGTATAGTGAAAAATATACATTCGTTACTCTCATTACATTCCTTGTGTACGCTTGTCGGCTTAGGACGTTTTGTAAGTCCCCGATCTAGTAAGAAAACATACGGCTAGGTCTGCCGATTCAGAATTGCATTATATATTTGGCCGTCCGTTCTTTCTACATGACCAAACCATCTTAATATATTCTTATACTTACTTTACATCCTTATTTGATAGAAGCAGAAGACAGTTTAAATATTGCATCACTTCGTACTTTGATCCCTTAAAGCTTCTTGTGTGCAGAATGTGGTTCTCAGGAAGTACCGAAAGGGGTAGTGCGGCCGGGGTCGCCGGTACCGTTTTAATGGAGATTCCGCTGTGCCCTGTTCACGCTCTGAAGATATTATTGGTTTTACTATAGCACCTATGTATTTTATTCAAACAAGAGCTTGGGTGAAAGAAGCCTTAGATACGGTACTAACAATATTTCACTTGATTTCTAAGCCGCCATGATCTCTCTTTATGTGGGAGACCACAATAACAGCTAAACCAGGTAATAAAAAATTGTCCAGTGAACAATTCAGACGACGTTAGTACCAAACAAATGCTCTAGTTCTATCATAAATCACAGATTTTAATGGTTATTTATTCTGACTGTTCGAATCGAGCGATGGCAATCAGTCGGGAGACTATTTTTATGACCTGTACCGGATGCGCCATAAAGCGAAGCATAAAATCAGTAAGCCTCCGAGGGAGAAATATAAAAGTAAATAACACTTAGATTGGAGATTTAGGCACCGGTGCAGAGGGCGCGACATCCTCTCGCCGCTCCAATGAGCCGTTAACTCAGGAAACTCGGTATTACATTGACCCGTACTTTTGATCATTTTAATGTACGCGATGAGGAAAATATTATAGACATTTTTATCCGGCTTCCGAAATATATATTTGTCATTCATGGACGCCCCTGATATTGCTCGGGTCGGTGTGAATTATCGTTTTTTCTTTATTCATCCGCTATTTGTATTGCAAAAATTAATTTGATTAAATAAGTTTAAGTGTTTTGCCTGCAGTAAACTATGCTTGTTTTAACATTTTAGGACATGACTTTGTCATGTCATTAAGTAGTGTTGGGTTATTCACACCTGGCTAACATTTCAAACATTCCTGCCGTAAACCCTTATCATAGAAAGAGAGAGAGAAAGAGAGAGACCCGAGGCCAGCAATGTGATTGTTTATAAACGAGCCTGATATTTTATCGTTTTACATATATGTATTACGGCCGTAATTGTCAAAAATCAGGCAAAGGAATCTCACACCTATACTTACCTATTCCTTCAGCTATATTTAGGTCCCACGCTAATACCTTCCTACTAAATACCTACTGATGGAGGGCTTACTTTATCATTAGTAATTGCTGCCTATTGATGTATTTTTGCCATATGCCAATTATTTAAGTTAGGCTGATATTTCGTTCTATTATAACTCTAATTGTGCCAGGTGTGCTGGTCAGGTGAAATTATTTGTATCAGGTAGGTAATTATTTATAAAAGTACAATTGCAATTTATGGGTACAGGCTAGCCATTCAAGCGCAGCGTAATACAACATAAATGTGGGTTAAATACACCTCATTTCTTTCGAGTGCGTAGGTTTATGTACGGTATTATTAATATATGTACATATACATTTAAATAATTGTTTTAAGAAGTCGTAAACAAAGTATCTTCTCCTTAACTTTACTAGCACGTCAACTTTGATCAGTGTTAAGATAGTGGTTTAGGTTAAAATTGAATTACTAATTAGTCAGTAGGCTAGTGTTTGTGATATAAATGAAGTAACATATTAGTAAATTATAAATAAACATAAAATATTTTTGATATTAATTATACAAGCACTATATGGTAGCCCAGGTGTTTGTATAATTAATATTACAATTACCTAAAGACCTTAGATATATAAGAGATCATCTGGACTATTCGTACTTTGCCTATCTTTAATAAATAGAAATACTGTGCTACCAGCACAAGGAACAAAAAGATTGAGATTGACATTGAGGCAAAACTGAAGATATTGATGTATATTAAAATAATTTGTTTTGCTTAAAGTAAGTATATTATTATAATTTTCGTATTAAATAGAGATCATTTTTCCAAACACTACCTTTGTTGATTCTTTTAGCATTAAATAATTATGCTAGTGCGTTTACTTTCTCTTGTTTTTTAAATGTATCGTTAAACGTTTTAAATTAAATCTCATTCATCATATCAATAATAAATGAATAATCAGTCGATAAAATTTGTAACATTAACATTAGTTGAGCATCTAAATTCATTTACGATATCGTTAAATACCAAAATTAAATACACTCACAAAACGATTTCAAATATAAATGCTAATCCACGTTTGCATAATGAATATAATTCAAAATTACTTCTGACAAATATGGCTTCCTACGTAACAGCAAGCTTCCCCGCTTTGTTTGTGTCTCAATTAAGTTTTAAGTATTCATCGAAAATCTCCGTGAATCTGTAAACGGCGTAATAAACTTCAAAACAGATAGTATCTATTTGCGTTGTGGTAACCGACTGTAAATATCCATGTTCCTCGTCTGTCATTGACATTCACGGCGTTCTTAATGGTTCGTTAATTCGAGCGTCGATAAACGTTTGTATCGATCCGATTTATCGTTTTATTGTCTGACACAGTTTTACAAATAGATTTTATTACAGATGTTTAGATATACGACGCCTGATAGAAAGGTGTGACCGTATTTTATGGTCTTAACATGCAATTATTCAATAAACATTTTACATGACAGAGCACGAATATAATACTTAATTACATAAATTTGTTAAAAACTTTTGATGCAACGGAGCACAAAAATATATTTTTCAACAAAAATGTATTTTAAATTCTCATGTTATTTTTGGTTCACGGTCACTACCTACTACTAATTCCAAATCCTAATATTCTATCAACATCTTAGAATTTTATTACGTATAACTTTAACTCATATGTTGCACTGAAGAAATATTCGCAATCTGCAAAATTATTTTTGGAATACCTCTAATTTTAATGTAATTATAAAAATATTGACAAGTTTTTTACTACATAGTTTAATACACGCGCTCCTCTATATTTTATAGCGGTATATAAAATACGGTAATGCCTTCCTTCCCTATGAACACATTAGTTGCTTAAGTTTTTGGGACCGCTTGTCAAAGAGGCGTAGATAAAGTCGGCGCACGGATCACCTCGTAGGTACCTACATCAATCACCCTGACATGACTCCAGTTGTTCGCCCAAATGGATTATAGGAAGTCGCCGCCCCGCCTGCCCGAGGTGAGTCTCAGATTTGCCTCGCGTCACCTACATGTAAACATTATTTGCCAAAGTGATGCGGTGACACGGCTAACTTTACCGAAAGGATATCTTTACACGAATATTTTCGCTAACATTTCAACGTGTCGGGATAAAACATATGTAGGTACTTAAGTTGGAGTGTTTGTATTCAAACTGTTTGTTAACACTTCATCAATAAGAAAACAAAACTAAACAAAGTTGTAGAGGCTCGTGGTTATTTATGAGATCATTAGTGAGCCACTCCATGTCTTCGAATCTTGATCACGTTTTCAAACGGGACTCGATTGGGATTTGAATTCGAGGTCGACCAATTATCATAATAAAGTGGCGCATTTCCTTTATAAAGTAGGTTCGTGTTATTGCCGGGGACAATCGTAAATTATTCAGTCCTCATAAAGATAAATTCGTTGCGAGACAGGTCGCAGGTTCAAGGTCTTAAGAAATATGATTATTAATATCTCTATAACTAGTCTAATATCTTACGAAACACGGCATAGTTTTTACCAAGTACAAAGGAGTATTGAAATAATTACAGGGATGTTTGGAATTTGTATATGTCGGAGTGGCAGCATTTATCCCATCCCAGCCATTTTATAGGATCAAAGCACGTGGGCGTGCAGTGGGAAATGTTGGTTTCAATCAATAGAAAACACGTAGGTAGTCTGATAACTTGTGTTCGAATTCAACTAACAACTACTTCATACTAAGAGCACTTATTATCACTATGAAACGCGAGACAGTTCCTACAAGGTGTGCACTGGTCGACGGTAACGCGAAGACTGAGCTTTGTCCGCTCCTCGCGCCGCCTCGTAGACTCCGTCTAGCGCCGCTAGATGGCGCTGGCGTTCCATCCTAATGCCTTTCTGTGTCACTAGATGGGGCTAGTGTCCCACTAACAATATTGCTGTTCCGACATATATATTATTCATTTTCTTAGTCGATATTTTGCGTAACGTCTTTGTAACATCTGCAATCAATCAAAGCGGCCTACACTGCCCTCGTCCAGTATTAAGGTATTAGCTAGCTCCACCTTTATTGATGTTTCTTTTTTATTATGCGTGGACTTACCTACAGCGACTACTACTGTTTATACTTATGATGATTATCTCGATTGATATCCATGGAGGAGTGCATGTGCAAGCTAAAATATTTTCAAATGCCTAAAAACGTTTTTTAATTTTACTCAAAACTAGTCATGCCGGCTATATAATTCGTCTTAATTTTTCATATGACTCGAAAATCATTGCTATTACATGACGTCTTCATATTGTTATTATATCAAATTTATAATAAATCAAAATAGGTTTCGTACTAGACACTGGATTATATATTCACTAAGTTTAAAGGGCAAGATGTGCATACGTAATTCGCTAAATTATTCAGATCAATAGCCGATTATAACGTGTTAGCTACCAATATAGTGGTTTGGTAAATATTAATACATTAATAACATGGTGCATGTGTATAGGCTATTATTTATGCAGTTTGTACACGTTAATTGGCGATGCATTTACCTGTCTATGTTTATAATATACGTACACATTAGTCAAACCAGCTGTTAAGGCTCGCACCACCCCTATGTCACTAAACATTAATACCGAGATAGGGAGCGCAACAATTATGTGTATAATATAGTGGTAATGCCTTCAAAGGGGTTATGAATTTATTACAACACTAGAAACAAATAAATTCTCAAATCTAATACTCCGCAAGCATTAAACAACCACAATTGACTTCCACTCTCCGCAGTTCTATTGTTCACTTTAGCCTCGGCATACACTATTATGGTATATTTTGTTTATTAAATCGAATCGGATCTGTGTTTGTAAATTAAAATCTTTACCAGTTTTTGTTGACATAAACTTTACCAATCTGAGCGAAACCTCAAAGGCATGTTTGCATGGCAAACAAGCGCAAATTACGCGTCAGAATGATAGAGGAAAATTTTGGAAAAATTCAAAAGATCCAATTAGCCTCAGGCACTCGAAAGGGTTTTATGGAATATAAGGAGCAGTGACTAGCGAATATGGATGACGCTAAAATACGGGACGAATTTATATCTTGAGCAATAACCGATAGAATAAATTATCACGGGAAAAGTTGTACTGGTAAACCATCGTTGTCTTGTATAGTGAAATTTAGAGGTAATAAACTTGATCCGCTTTCTACCCTATTTAGTGGCTATATACCCTTATGTACGGCTATATAAAAACTTCAACGGCGTTTTATAACTAAACTAGGGAAGCAACTTTAAATGACTGCAATTAATTTAACTTTACACCGATCAACCCCTTGTTTAAAAACTTTGATTTACTTGGTAATAATATATTGCCTCTAATAAAAATATACCAAAACTTACCGTATCACCGTTTTAGTAATAAAAGCTGATATATTTCTACAAATAAGTAGTTTGTGTGGTCAGAATTTATTAGAAAAGTCACTTGTTTGTTGCTAGATACAAATAATATTCATTCTGTATAAAAAAACTTCATCTATAGGTGGTTACTATTTCCGTTCTAGACATCTATGTAAGATGTCTAAAATGTCAGAATAATTCATATTACAATAGACTACGATATAAGTCGTAAACGTAATTGTAATAGTGGTTTCAAATAGGTTAGTTTTAAATTCCTATCTCAAACCGAAAGGATGTCGAATGGGTTACGACAGTAAGCTATTATTATTATTTTTTATGTGCTGCATCGATAACCAGTTAGTGCACAATGGACACTCAACAAGGGTCAAGTGGTCGCTAGAGGGAAATTTAATTTACTGTCGGGATCGTGTCGGAGTTTACCCTGCTTTCGATTTAATTATTTTCGCATCTATGAATTACAATAAGATTTTATTGTAGCTATCTGCAAATATTTATGTATGAAATTAAATTGGCAATTTTTGACTTCTTCGGCTTACTGAATGAGAATATACTTTTTTGATTGTTCTATTTTCAACAGCTTGTTGTCATTTGAAATGTGCAATACTCATCTCTTTAAAATTAAATTATAACTTGTTTTAGCAAGAGAAATATGCATGCGATTGTAGTTATTGGAAATTGGTAGCTTCTGCACACCTTTTCAGGATATAAGATAGGTGAGAGTTAACATTTTTGTATTGTACTAATTTAATTGATTTTATTGTTACCACAGTGAACGCCATGCTGGTCATTAATGTCCGCGAACAATACATTTTTTATTGACAGAATAGAAAATGCTACATGGTATTCAATGTGTAAAAAAATATCAGTAGTTTTTAGTAGTATTAAATGTGAGATGTGAAGCATAAACTACGGCATGTAGCTCTCCCGGGCTATACGCGCAATTTACCCGCGCAGGCTGTTTGCGTCATCTATAGATGAAAGAAACTCTTCAGCTTTATAACTACTGATATTATAAAGCTTAAGAATTTGTTTGCTTGGTTGAACGCGCTAATCTCAGAAACTACTGATTCGAATTGAAAAGTTCTTTTAGTGTTGGATAGCCCATTTATCGAGGAAGGCTATAGGCTGTATAACATCACGATAAGACCAATAGGAGCGGAGCGTTAATAAAAAATGTTAAGGGAATGGGGAAAGTTCTTCTATGTGAAGCAGACGAAGTTGCGCGTGTCAGCTAGATTTATCATAAAGGTACAAAGATTACATGCGCGGATGGCTCGCACCTGACGTTTTATACAATGCATAGAACCCACGCATCTATCTCAACTTGCGCATACTACCAGTTTCGTATACAAAGGCCATTAATGTTAGTTTACAGTTTAATGGATAAATTTTAAACTATGATAATCAATTTCAACATCCTTCGTAGTTGTCCCGACAGGCGGGATTTAAATAATCATAAACAAGATCATATTAAATGATCATGTCACACTATTAATCCATACTTAATCGAACGAACGGGCAGCGTAAGGGAAGCTAAGTAATAAATTCTCTGACGTTGAACTTTTTACACTTAAAGTAATGATAGTACCAAATTGATTATTTTCTGTTCCATGTTGAATATTTATACACACATAGATTCACGTCTGTTTCCCAGAGGGGCAGAGGCAGAGGCTACGGATTTCTATTTGCTCCGATCCTGACACACTTCTCTGGCTTCATTCACTTTCATCACATTCCTCATACAGAATTGTATGAGTATAAGACCCACCTGTATTAAGACCCGCCCAAACTTTGCCTTTTATTACTTGAAAAACGAAAAAAGCCATACTTGGCGAAATGTAGGCGTGTTATACACCTTTGCTTATCGTTTCGGGGATATAGGCATGTGGCTATGTATGTATGTAAGTAAAGAAAGATTATGTTTGTTTAACGAATTTATTAGCGATCTTGGAATAATACTAAAATGTACTTTAATATACATAGATCCCAGAACTTATTCACTAAACTAATACACAGGATCCTCATTCTTTATTCAGGTAATACAATATGTAAATTGATAGGAAGAATCTATGTAAAACAAGTAGGCTACCTCTCGGGAGAGTATCCTAATTTTGCCAGATAAAAATTAAGGCTCCCTCGAGGAACACGGAAAATCAATTCACGCCTACAAAGCCACCAGGTAATAAGGCTGAATGTAATATATATTTATGAACCAGAATTAAATGTTAATTATTTCGTTTTTTTTAAAAATACGTATTTTGCACTAGGAATAATTCCTGTGTCGCGGGGAAATTTACAAACATTCAGATAACAGACACAAAGAACACTTGGCCTCGGAACAATTATTTCTGGATCACACAAATTTGCATACCGTGTGAAGCTCGAACCCAAAACATTCGGCGCGGTGGCAGGGGCGAGGCGACCTCTTAACCCATTCACAGTCCCGTGATAGACACAATAGAAAATCAAATGTTATGTACCATATGTGGTTCATCGGACAGGGAACGTGTTAAAGCACTAAGCCTAAATTTATAAATTCGCAGTTGCCTCAGCCTGTTTGTTAGCAGCCGACGTTTTATAGAAACAAAAGTAATGTTTTACTTTTGTTCCTGTGAAGTGTGTATGCTCCTTTAGATTAAATTATAAGAGTATTGAGGATTTAATTAAAGATTTGCGAGAACATCTTATACCTAAAAAATCTTTCATGGCCATACAGACACAGTTACAAAATATACAACAAGGATCTAGTTCAATTGACAGTTATGGTAGCGAACTTCAAAAATTGTTTACCGAATTAACTATTGCCCAAACATATGATAACCCAAACATGTATGACGGCTTGAAACTTTTAAATGAAAAATTTGCTATAAAACGGTTTTCAGAAGGTCTACGCAGCACGAGGCTTGGAACGATTATCTCGGCTCGAAACTACAGCAATCTTGCGGATGCCATCCAAGCAGCAAAAGACGAGGAAACAACTCACCAACCATCAGCAGGTAACATTATGCATGCATCTAAAAATGGACGAGGTTCTTTATTTATTAGACAGCCTCAAGGTCATTCTTATCAAAGAGGAAATTATCGTAATTTTCATGGTCAATATAATAACAATTACAATCGTAATCACCTATCTAATCAATACAATTACAGTGGGCAGCAGTGTCGTTTTAATGATATAAATAGGGGACGAACGTCTTCAAATTATAGAGGATATCAACGAGGTAATAGGAATACTAGGTATTTCAGGAATCGTGGTAGAGGTGTATTTTCTGCGCAACAAACAAATAACACTCCACAAAGTGTTGTAGAAATTACTAAAAATATAGAACCACCGCCTGACCAGTTTTTTCGATCCTAAACATTTTATTTTATCATTTCATGGTAGTGCAAAATATGTTGTTCTTAAAATGAATAATGTTAATTACTATTGGCTTGTGGATACGGGCGCTTCAATGTCAGTTATTAAAAAGGAAGCGTTGCCCAGGAATTGCAATATACGAAAGGATGCTACTTTAATAAATGGAATAGGTGGTCAACGTCGTTCTCAAGGTGCCGTTACCTTAACTTTAAAACATAATTCTGAAACGTTTTATCATAATTTTGTTATTTTTGATTTATTACCATTAAAATGTGATGGAATTTTAGGATTAGACTTTTTAAATAAATATCATGCCAATATTAATTTAAATACAAATATTTTGACTATAAATACTAATAGTAGCCAATATTATTTAGATTTTGTTGAAGAGTGTGATATATATTTGTAAGCGAACATAACAATTGTGATGTCATTACATGTGGGCAACAGTTAATGACTGATTTTTTTTTAGCTAGTAGCATAGCGACAATCCGTAATAATAGAATACCAGTTAAAATATTAAATGTTAGTGATAAAGAAATTATTTTACCTGACTTCAAACCTAATTTGCAACCTGTAAGTAATTATAATATTTGTCAATTTAGTGATTCCAATGTCAATGTAGAAAGAGTTAGAATATTATTAAATGAATTAAAATTGGGATATTTGAATTCTGACGAAAAGGAATCTATAGAGGCAATTTGTGCCAAATATTCTGATGTTTTTTACCTTAGTGGCGATAAATTGACTACTACAAATATCTATGAACAATGCAAAACGCTCAAACCAAATACTTGTCCGAGTAAACCATATAGAATACCCCAAGCTTTAAGGCCAGAAATATTAAAACAGGTTAATAAAATGTTGGAACAGGATATCATAGAGGAGTCTAATAGTGAATGGTCAAGTCCAATGTTATTAGTACCAAAGAAAAGTAGGGAAGGAGACAGAAAATGGCGATTAGTTATAGATTACAGGAAACTGAACGAGTCTATTTGTGATGATAAGTTTCCCTTACCCAACATCAATGAAATTTTGGATTCTTTGTCTGACGCTGTTTATTTTACACACCTTGACCTTCATCAAGGTTATTATCAAGTGACCTTGGAGCCTAACAGTCGTAAATTAACAGCTTTTACAACAAACTCTGGTCATTACCAAATGAAACGCTTACCAATGGGGCTCAAGACAAGTCCAAGCGCTTTTAGTCGTATGATGTCCATAGCAATGTCAGGATTGACATACGATAAGTGTCTGGTCTATCAAGATGATCGTGTTATATTTGGGAGAAGCCTTTTTTCCCATAATCAAAATTTAATTACTGTTATGGAAAGATTGAGAAAAGTTAATTTAAAATTAAACCCACAGAAATGTGAATTTTTAAAGAAAGCAGATTCTCTATTTAGGCCACGTTGTTTCAGAAAAAGGTGTTTTACCAGATCCCGAAAAAATTAGGATATTGAAAAATTATCCTGTCCCTAAAAATTCTGACGAAATTAAGCGCTTTGTAGCATTTTGCAATTATTACCGGAAATTTATCAAATCATTTTCAGAGATTACCATGCCATTAAATAAACTATGTAGGAGAAACGAACCGTTCGATTGGAACTCTAAGTGTAATAATGCATTCGAATACTTAAAAAAGGCCTTGACTTCTTCACCTATTTTACAATACCCTGATTTTTCCAAAAATAACGAATTTGTAGTTCAAACAGATGCTTCAGGTGTAGCTATAGGAGCAGTATTATGCAACAAAGATATGAGACCAGTGGCATACGCAAGTAGGCCCTTAAATAAAGCGGAAAAGAACTATCCAACTATTCAAAAAGAACTTTTAGCAATAGTATGGGCTGTCAAATATAATAGGCCGTATTTGTATGGTACAAAATTCACAATAATGACGGATCATAAACCTTTGGTATATTTATTTGGCATGAAAGATCCGTCAAGTAGATTACTGAAATTTCGATTAGTTTTAGAGGAATTTGATTTTAAAATAGTATATGTGAAGGGCAAAGAAAATGTCGTAGCAGACGCCCTATCTAGAGTGTGTATAACATCGGATGATTTAAAAAATATGCATGAGCAGTGTATGTTTGTGATGACTAGAGCACAGAAGAAAAAGTTGGATGAAAGATCTGATATAGAGAAAGATGATGAAAAAATGGTTCTTAGTAAATCCACCGACAAATGGCCTGATCAACCACGAGTTGTGGATATACTAAGAAAACCTTGTGGTTCAGTGGAAATGGATTTTATTAAAAGTAATGAATTGAGAATTTTGCAAGAGAAGAAGATGGTTGATAGAGAGTATAAATGTTTTATTTTTGTAATGAGTAGAATGACGTTATATATTAATCTTGGTTTCAAGGCACATTTTTCGCGAGCCGAATTTGTGCAGAAACTGAGTTCTTTTTGTAAACTAATACATGTCGATGAAGTTTATATAATTAAAAAGAAAGATAATATTGATTTTATTGAGAATATCTGTAAAGAGATAGAGTCACTACAAGATTGGTCCGGACCTCGAATATGCATATTACAAGGAGTAAAAAGAATAGTGAACAATGACGAAAAGACTATTATTATGAATGACTTCCACTTACTACCGTCTAGCGGACATGCAGGAGTGCGAAGAATGGTAAACACTATTAAAAGAAAGTACTATTGGCCAAGTATTGAAAAGGACGTACAACAGTTTGTAAAGAAATGCACGAAATGCCAAAAGTCGAAATATTTTCGAAATATTAAAGAGCCTATGGAAATTACCACCACGGCTTCCTCAGCTTTCGATAAAATATATTTAGATGTAGTGGGTCCTTTAGATAAAGACATCGATAGTAACTGTTATATATTGACCATACAGTGTGAGCTGACAAAATTTGTTTAAGCTATTCCTTTACAAAATAAAGAAACCGTGTCCATAGCAGATGCTTTTGTCAGACATTTCATTTTAAGGTTTGGTATCCCACCAGTTATAGCAACAGATCGAGGAACAGAATTTATATCCGCTACTATGGAACAGGTTTGCAAAATTCTAAATATTAAAAAGCTATCTTCAAAAGCCTACCATCACCAGTCCATTGGAGCTCTTGAAAATGCACACAAAACGTTGGGCGCATTTTTAAGAATTCAATGTGACAATTATACAGATACGTGGAGCTATTGGCTACCGTTTTGGTGTTTTAGCTTTAATAATACAGTCCACTCAGAAACAAATTACACGCCATATGAATTAGTTTTTGGAAAGCTTTGTCGTATACCAAGTAATATTTCTGATAATATCGAACCTTTATACAACATTGATAATTATCCATTACAATTAAAATACCGATTGCAGTTAGCACAAGCCGATGCAAAGCAAAATTTGTTATGTAATAAGCAAAAACGAGATGATTAGATGTATTATTTGAAGGTCCCTATAGAGTAATTGAAGATTTAGGTTGTAACGTAAGAATAGATAAAAATAATAAGATAGATTTAGTACATAAGAATAGAACAAAACCTTACTATCACTAAATGTATACACTGCACTGTTAACTTGTAAGATGATAATAATAATATACTAAACATTTTTGGTTGACATGTTTTAATTATATTAAAAATAAATAAAAATTAAGATAAGGTTTTTTTTTTTCATGCGTTCTTTTTTAATTTTCTCCTTGTAAGGGGAAGGTGAAGTGTATATGTTCTTTTAGATTTATTTACTTATTATGTAGACATGTTTTATTTCACTATATAAAAAAAAAAGATAGAGATAAGATTATTCCTTTTTTTTCTTTGTAAGGGGAAGGTGAAGTGTGTATGCTCCTTTAGATTAAATTACCTATTAAGTATGCTCCTTAATAATAATATTGTATTCTGCTTACTATACAGTTTACTCCATAATGCGCATTATATTGTAACAAGTATTCAATAAACTAATTTCGTACGTTCCGGTTGTTCTTTAATTTACCTTAGGATCCCCAATACTACACCTGCCTGTTCGAGATGGAATTTTAACATGGTAGCAGGTCAACTAAAATTATAATTAATTGTACGTATTGTGATAAAACAATGTCTTTAATGTAATAAATGCGAAGTTGGGAGGGCTTTGGTTACTCTCACACAGTTAATACACCATTACTAGTTCAGACACCATCGCACACTACCATTAAATTGTAAATTAAAGGTAATGTGCGATGGTATCTGTAAATTTTTAGTTATTAAGATATATTATCGTTGATCAATGATCGCCAATACGGCTTTCGGTTTAAGCGATCAACGGGTGATCTTCTAGCGTTCGTCACGCACCTCTGGGGTGAGGCTATGGACAAGCACGGCAAGTCCTTGGCTATCAGCCTTGACATAGCCAAAGCTTTCGATAGAGTCTGGCACCGGTCTCTTCTTTCCAAGCTTCCGGCCTCTGGCTTGCCCCCTCAACTGTGCACCTGGATTGCAAGTTTCCTGCAGAAGCGTCGTATTCGGGTCCTTTGCGACGGTCGCGCTTCCAAATTTATGCAGGTCAATGCAGGAGTGCCTCAGGGGTCTGTCTTGTCCCCTACGCTCTTTCTTCTGCATATCAATGATATGTTGAATCTCGGCAATATATATTGTTATGCGGACGACAGTACCGTGCATGGGCGATATCTCGGACATTCTGGGGCCAAACAGGCTGAGGTTGAGGGGAAAAGGCAGAATCTTGTCGTTGAACTTAACCAGACCTTGGACCGCATCTATGAATGGGGTGCCAAGAACTTGGTGGAGTTCAACGCCAAGAAGACCCAGGCATGCGCGTTCTCAACAAAAAAGTCTCCGTTCCTTCCCCTCCCTTCTCTGAAGAACACTCCACTGGTAATACGTGACAGCCTCTCTATCTTAGGTATGGATCTTTGCCGCTCCCTTAATCCCAAAACCTACATCGAGAGCGTCATTAAGCAAGCTTCGCGAAAACTCGGAGTTCTGAACAGGGTGAGGCGGTTCTTCACGCCTGGGCAACTGTGCCTATTGTATAAGGCACAAGTGCGCCCTTGCGTGGAGTACTGTTCTCATCTATGGGATGGCTCCGCGCAGTACTTGCTGGACGCTCTCGACCGGTTACAGCGGCGGGCTGTCCGTATTATCGGAGATCCAGAGGTCACGAGTTCACTGGAACTTCTGCAACTCCGTAGGGACATTGCCTCATTGGCATGTTTCTACAGAATATACCACGGGGAGTGCTCTGAAGAGTTATTCCACCTTATCCCGCCCTCCCCTTTCCTATCCAGAACAACGTGTGCTGGGCTCAGATGCCATCCTTACACGGTAGAGTCGATTAGAGCGCGTACCAACAAGTTTGGGTCCTCATACCTCTGCCGAACGACCAAGGCATGGAATTCTCTGCCAAGGCACGTGTTTCCTTCTTCCTTCAATCCTAGGTTCTTTAAGCGGGGCGTGAAAAAGCACTTTCTCAGGCCGTCAAAGTAGAGACCTCAACATCGCCTCGGCTACTATGGGGGCGGTGTGGAGGCCACTGCTCTTAGACCACACGACTGCTTACCATCAAGGGGAGTGTAGTTATTTTGACGGGAACAATAAAAAAAAATAAAAAAAATAAAAAAAAAACATTAACTGTGCTATGTTTTATGTGCAAATTAAGTTTTTATTATTATTATTAACATACATCAACTGCCACAAACAGTACCCAGACTCGGCACAAATATATGGGGGTGATGGCACTCGGCGAAGCGTAGCAACCGCGGGGTCTAAACACATAGCTAACACACGAAAGGTGAGTTTAATATACTACGTACTAATATACAGGGTTAATTATATATACTAATGACCTTTAACCCGTGAGTTATTTATGCTTCACTGAACAACTTTAGTTAGTACCACTCCCTTTCTTATTCATGATAAGATTTTTTAATAATACGAATATTAATATATGTTGTTCTGATCGCACGGATCAGACACATGCGTACGCGAATGCAAGCAGCGTTGTATTAAAAAATCAGACCGCGGGGATAAGGCGTCGTGCGATCCGCAGGGCGCATACAATTTCTAAAGTGTGACCTGAAAAATTTACCTACTTAAATTTGTAAAATCAGTCAAACTAAAAGTTTTAAGTATGATGTAAAGAAGACACAGGTAAAAGTTTACTAGTACTTTTTATTCAAACCAGTATGAACCATTCAGCAATTTTCTTCAAAACATAATGGCTTTTGGTTTCACATTTTCAACCCAAGCCAATGCTAAGTGGAACAATTACCTATAAACAAACACACTGCAATATTTATGTCATTAGTTAAAATAAAACTTACTACAGAAATCTAGATGTTTCGAAATAAACGCAAAGGATTTGTAAACAAGTCTGCACTAAAAAGATTTATTGTGATTTTATTACCCAAGAAGTTTTACACCGTGCCGGTACCTGCAAACTATATCGAAATAGATAAAATATATGCATCCGCTGGAGCTGCGGGCGAGAAAAGCGAGCGCTCAAATTGTATTCCTACATTTCTAAAAGCCCCTTTGCGAATACGGCACAACAAAGTTTGTAGATATTTATCAAATCGTCTTTTCTGTTTCGGCCAAACCGAAACAAGCATCGAACATTGCTATAATTGACAGTTACATGTAGTAGCGGTAGAATATATTTGTCATAATTTATAACCGAAAACGGAGGTGGTTCAGCGACCTAGTTTTTTTGCGAAATGTATGCGCTGATGCGCGCGAATGAGCTATATATTGCGGTTTGTTTAGATGACAATGCCTTATCTAATCTTATAGACGTAAGATAAATTTATGTCATGGAAAACCAGTAATAACGCGATCATGTTCAGTATAAATACCTTTTTTTAAAAGTTTTGACGTTTCGGCTGGGTGACAAGCAGACTCAACTCACTGTAGTATGAGAATGTTTAGATATATTTGTCGTCAGTCATAGTCATATAGAAGGTATCTGGCTGAATGCATAAGTACGAAAAATCGACCTAAATGTAGGTTATTTTCAATGTATATTGGATTATTTCTACGACTTCGTTCGTGTGGGCTGCAGTTTGCCAGCAACCTTATTTACGCGAATCGCATTACGCATTTTACCTCTGGTTGCACTGAACAGAATAAGATGAAACTTGGTCTAGATTTTCAATTGAACTTCCAGCTACCAAACTGTAAAAATCGCATCAAAATGCGTTGATTTGCATGAAACTCAAAGAAATATCGTTTCGCATTCAAAAACTCTTAACGTAGCCTTGCAAACAGTAAAACAAGAAAGACCTGGCAATAAGACTGGGCTCGTCACTCGATATCTCGACACAAAGATAAAAGTAGAAGTAAAATCAGTTTGTTTTTCTAAATATCTTTAATGTACAAACACAGCTTAGGTTTATAAAGCATACGTTATGTGTAAGAAACAAAAAGCCGAAAAGAGGCAATGCGTTTAAATTTTAATGTAAGTATACATTGTAAAGCCAATTTAAGTAGAAAAGAAAAATATCGTAATCCGACTCTAAACCTGGACAATGCTCACAGCTCTTTAACAACACATAGCGCAGGTACCGTAGAACTTTGTGTCACTATGCAATGACCCAATTTCATTACGTGAGCTATTTGTCGATTACATTCTAGTCAGGTTAGTACACCTAGACTTTCCTTTATATTGCCCGAAGTTGAATGGTAACTGCCTCTCATAGCAACACTGATGATAAATCAACGACTCTGACAATCCGTTTTTTATTACATACTATCGACCCGCCTCGGATTCCTACGGGTAGTACAAAACATTAACAAATTATACACCTAAACCCTCCTCATAAATTACTCTGTCTATTTGTAAAAATCGCATGAAAATCCGTTCAGTAGTTTTTGAGTTTATCGCGAACTGACAGACAGACGCAGCGGAGGACTTTCTTTTATAATATGCAGTGATAGTGGCAGACGAGCCAGCAGCACACCTGATGGTAAGCGTTAACCGCCGCTCATGGACTTTGCCAATGTCAAGAATGCCCTGTCAAGCCACCGCGCACCCTCTACCGTTGCCTACTGTAAAGTATAATGAAAAAATAATGACTATACGTGCAACGTTAATCGTACTGATTGAATATAGATAGAATATGTAACCTACCCGACCGTTCGGCGATATCATGTAGAGAAATCCCAATTAATACAGGATCTATGTATTATTAACATTGTTAGTCGAAACAGTGTACTCACAAACTTTTGCTACTTCGAAACTCTCATTAATGAGACACGTAAGTTATATAATTCGTCGTTTATCCTTTGCATGACCATGATAGTACTAAAGGAACGAGTCTATAACCATTTATCGCTACAGTACATTCTAGTCCAATAACTGTGAAGTTTTCTAATAGAAAAACTTTACTTGACCTGTGAATCAAACCGAGGTCAACACGGATTGGTTTTATACAGCCATTTCTTTATACAAAGTTCTTGAAACCAAACCGAGCTCCTGAAATTCAACTGCTCTTTGCGATTTCAGACATTCCTTAGCCATTATTCACTAAAGTAAAGTTTATTCGATGTTTTTTCCCTGTTATATCTACCAATTCTATTGATACGGACCTGCTACAGTTTATCTGATAATAATTATTGTAGAAAAAGGGTAAAACTCAGTCAAATTAATGCATACTCTTGCGTTTAATGTACATTTACACATTGTACGTTTTCTTGCATATTCACAGCATCTTTAAAAATAACTAGAGTAACATGGCAGTTCTTAAAGTTTTGTTTTAGAGGTAATGAAGTAACTTTACGGCAAAATTTGATTCTTGTGCATTTTAATACACATTGCTGATGTTAGCCGTATTATTTTACGGCTAACATCAGTCTGTGGATAAGCACAATAGTGCTTATCCACATAGACAGGTGTAGCCTGTAAGCAATGAAGTCAATTCGCTAACTATGTTTTAGCGCCTACGTAACAGAGAGCCAGCCCAGCCTTTTATCGGACACATTTTAATTCGCCACGCTGCTACACGACAGCATAAACGCAAACTTACATAAGACTTACATCAGACTTCTTACTTACATCACGAGACCCAACAAGGTACTGGTACTGGTATAGCATATAATATTGTGTAAATGTTTTTGTTATCATCATCCTACATACCCTAGATACAATGTTCTCTTCGTATAGATCGCCTAGTTTGGGAGGCAAATTAGATCTCACAGTTACAACGCCAGATTTACTGTGTGTAGATTTGGTGTAACCATTACAGGTGATGTAGGAGATTGCTTGACTATATCGATTTTTCTATTTCATGTTGTAGTTACTAATATAAAACTTAGACTCATTAATATTTCATTTCATAGCATAGTAATACAACTTAATTTAGTTTCCTAGGTATTATTTATTGGAATACAATAATTTGTATGTAAAATATGCATACCTACATAAAAAACAAAGAATAACTGTGTTTCCAGGTAGGTATATCTTTAGGACAAACAATGCAATTTCATTATTGTTATATTATGTAGGATCTATTATAGATATTATATAAAGCCCAGTCTTTCGTCATAATGTACCTTTCTCAAGCCCCTTTTTTCAAACCAACCTTATTCTACTCACCAATTTCTCACAACATTTTTACACAAAAATAAATACGTTTAAGCCGTCAGTAACCATCCACCTGTTAAATATCATCCTATATTTAGAGTTTCGTCCTTGTAAATATTTCCTTTAGATACGACATATCATTCTCTGTTTAGGTGTTTGTTTGATTTGAAAGCACATCTAACGGATTTATTTGTTCCACGTAAACGACACGTGAAAGCACTTATCTGTGCTGAGGTGATGTTTTTGTTTGGAACACATTTTATTTGTGACTACTCCATGCTTTTTTGAGTTCATCTTGTAGAAAAACATTGTAGGCGATGAAGCAATGTAAGGCTTTATACTTTTAATTTATATAGGAAAATCGAGTCACATTTTTACCAACGAAACAGGAGGTCTTAATTCAATGAATATATACATAAGTATTTTCTTTTTCTATACTAATATTATAAAGAAGAAAGATTAGATTTTTTGTTTATTTGTTAGGGTTTATACAACCGATTTTAAAAATTCTTCATTCATTATCAGCGTAACATAGGTTATATATATTTTTAAACGTGCTGTTACTAACATAACCTAACCGACTTTTACGCGAGCGAAGCCGTGAGCAAAAGCTAGTATTATATACAATTATTGTTCGAGACTTAAAAACCTTCCGGTGTTATGTTTTATTATTAAATTTTGCGACTATAAAGGTAGTTGGTCGGTGTATGTATGTTTAAGTGTGGTTATTCCGATGAAAATAATTTTAAGCGGAGATAACTGATAGATAATATTGCAAAATCGGTTCTTAATTTATGATAGGTTAACACCCGGTTCCTAAAATGCTTTTCAACTGATTTAATTTCAAATGCAGTCAATCCCAGCAGATAACATGTATTTGATCGTCTGTTAATTTATTTTTGACCTTGCAGAAACTAAAGGTTAAAATTATGTAGCAATTTACGATAACTGAGGATCAAAATTAAAAAAAAATTAAGGTTCGTTTATTAGTTACACAGAAGTAACACTACACAGTAAAAATATAGAAACCTTCTAAATAAAACATGTACATTTGATAAGTAATCAGTAAAGCTTATGGCTTATAGATATAATGTATTACAATATTTAATACAGTTGTAAGTTGCATGCATGTTGGCTTGACTTTTTATTTTGGCGCTATAAATTACTTTTATATATTTGAATCAGGTTGTTTCGTGTCTTAAAAGCATTTCATTGTTCGAAGCGTGCAACGTAGTTACGTCGAGAAAATGGAATGGTGCATTTCGCTTCCTGTGCCTTGGGCTGCAAATGAAATGGTTACGGAACAATTTTTATGTTCACATTGTTTTCTAGAACTAAAATCTGTGTTTGCTGTCAGATAAGTCCACGGTTGTAACTTTTATTTGTTTAAAAGCATTAACTTGACATGTATATTCATAAATAGTATTTCAGAAGAGCTTGTTATTTTGTGCAAATTTGCCGTTGTATCGACGCAGACAAACGGAAACCTTACCTATCGTTTACCCTTTGCGTGATGGAAAGGAAAAAAGGAATACGCAATTTCGCTATACAAAAAAAGATTTGATGTATCCTTGTTCTGGCTGTTACATCAATCACACGGCACATTCTCGTCGTCGTCACTTGTGAAGCATAAATAAAGCATTGAAGGCTTCCGACATCCCCCGTATTGATGTATTCACAACACAAACTGGTTCCTACTTATTGTCAAAAACACCGTTTTTATAATGTGAAAAGATACATTAGACTCATCGCTTCCTGCTTTTTTGTTGGGAATAGTACTTAGCTTTTCTTATTAATAAAAGCGTTTTGAATATATTTTTATATAATATGGCTTTCTTAAATAAAATTTCTAGGTATATTTTACACTCTGAGTGCGGTAGAATAATTAGATCTAAACTGTTTTGCGGAACAAATATGTAGGCAATTCTTGCAATATTGCTGTAAGTAATTTGGTTTTGTAATGTATTAGATTTGATGTTTTCCGTTTAGTCTTTTACGAGTAAGGAACAATTTCGAAATATTCAAGAATTATACCGATACGCTCTCTCCCGCCCGTATTCGACCAATATTCCGAGCAGAAAATGATGCGGAACAGAATATTTGTGCGGGCCGAAGTGTGGGCGAAGCGATCTGGGTAAGACTACGATTAGCAATACGAATTTTATACCTGTGTTACAATTTTGTATTTGAATCTCAACCTTAAACGTTTGAAATTAAGGTGAGAATTGCTATAAACATCTCTGGGACAATTTTATGCGATATTCCAAATTCCATGAATTTTAGCCCAATTATTTCGTACCTTGGTTACTCAAATGCACCTTTTCGATGTACCTGCTCAACTATATTTCGGTTTTATCTGATTATTGGTCCTCTAATTTAGCAAGAAAAGGCTCATGTTGCTCGCTGTCAACGGGCATTAGGAGAGAATTGACGTGAATACCAAATATTATAATAAACTTGTTTAATAATACGTTTTGATGTTATTATGTCAGCGGTAACGAAACACTTCTAATTACGAGAAGATTTCTATTCAAGGTATCTGTTACGCTCGTCTTCGGTATTGTTGTCAAAAACGCTAAAGTGAAAATTTATATTAAGAAAATTGCGACTGGAGTTGAGAGGCCCTAGAGGGATTTTTTGACATTTCATAAGCTCAGTGGTATCTAGATATTGTGGGATCTTCTGCTAAATAAAGTGATATTTTGTGATCGATGTTTGTTAATTGTCTATGAGTAGATAATGATATTGACAACATATTCTTTTAAATGCAGTTTTTACGCTATTATCTATATAATAATAACTGAAGTTGATAAATCGATGAGTCGTATGTATATTCATTATGTCACTATTATTAAAAGCAATAGGCTAGTGAGAGAACGATGGATTGCCACGCAGACGTCTCGAGTTCGATGCCGAAGCGCGTGTCTCGGACTTTTTGAAGTTATGTCTGTATTAAATAGTTACTGAACACATGGTAAGAAAACCTGCATGCCTGAGAGTTCTCCATAATGATCTCGATGATATGTGAAGTCTCCCAACCCGCGCTGGGCTGGCGTGTTGGACTACCTTCTCACACTGAGACGAGGCTCGTGTCCAGTATTGGGACAGTTTAATACAGGGCTGATATTATTATTATATTATACACAATAATGGTAATTTCTTAACTTTTAATGCAGTAGCAGTTCAGGCATAGCATAGTTAAGATAGCAACTAACTACTTTAATAACATAGTCATATTACTATGTACTTAAAATACTGTTACAAATTTGTTTTATGTTTAGCAACGTAGGTTATTGACTGTACCTTTAATAATTTATGAACATGTTACTATTACCATTATTTAAGATTTCTCAATTTTATTTATTTTATTTTATTTTTTAAAAAGACAACTCCCGCTATGGGAATTATTCCTGTGTCGTGGGGGGCTTTATAATTGGGGCATTCAAGCACGGACGCAAAGAATAACCAGACTCGGAACAACCATTTGTCGATTACACAAAGTTTTGTCCTGTGTAGGAATCGAACCCACAACACTCGGCGCGACAGCAGTGGCGAGGCGACCACTTAAACCACTACGCCATCCGTGCCGTTTTCTGATAGTTATATACGTACATATTCTTCCGCTTTGCGAAGTGTTAGATAGAAACGCATTACTTTTTAAATCATACTGCCAATCGTTCTACACGTGTGGTCTGTGGGTCAACTGTTCGCGTAGGGCTTTAGATGCACTAAGGGTGCAGTATAATAATAGTTTCAGAGTGGTGTTGAGGCTGCCCCGTTACTGCAGCGCGTCTGGCATGTTCACTGAGGCGCGAACTAATAACTTTTATGCCATAATAAGGAACAACACCACATCCTTGTTAAGCAGAATTAGAGGTAACAAAAACAACATTCTGCAAATATTGTCATGTAAATATGACGCATTAATATTAAGGCATTTTGTCGGAGTATTGGTGTGTCAACCAGATGTATATTACTAACCCTAGTTTTAAGTCTTACTAACAAGTAGAGCGCGGTTAACTTTAAATAAATAAAAATTAAATAATTTACATCTACATTTTGCAAACTATTAGGCCTTACATAATAGATCACGAGCCTAATGTCATCTACCAGGGATAGTTGCAAACTTTGTGCTGCTATTGCGAGCTTGTCGACAGAAAACCGAGTAACACTTTGCCTTACGCAGAAATCGAACAGTCGCTTTCACTATTGGTGCGCCACCGAGGCAAATTTGAAGGATACAATATTAAAACATGCCAATGATTGAATCTCAGAGCTATGGCTTGACTTAGAAACTAAACATTATTACGATGCTTTTACTAGTCTACTCCAATGTGGGCGAAATTCTAGACAAAAGTGACAATTCTGGTATACCGTATCTCGATTGGACTGCCAATACTGTATCATGCTATCTTGAAATGTACAACTTTCTTTGGGTTTAATTAACATCATCATAACTCAATCTTTGTGGAACTATGGGATTTAATTATATTTTATTAAATTTATTATCGTTATATTCGTCATCTGGTTACACGCAATGTAAGTTTATTTTTTGAGATTATATGCAACTAAATTATACACTCAGCTTCACTCGCGTTAATGCAGATTATGTCAATAAATTCTATCGCAAAAGTACCTGTGTCCTTTTTATTTCCCCTGACAACATGTAGGTATACGAAATATCATGTTGATCAGTTGAGTAGTTAAGGCGAGAAAGCGTAACAAATAAACTCACATTGACATTTATAATAAAGTTAGGATATAGTAATGCAGTGATATGCTATGGTGCATGTGCTATAACGCAGACAACATGCGCACGTTGATGCACTTGCGTGGTTGGTATGCCACCCGTACGATTCAGTACCATGTATGCCACGCGAGTTGCTTGCATATGAATCCCTTGCCAGTTAGGTACATGCGTTGTGTCTAAGGACATATACCTATATTTGGTGCAGACCTTAACGCATTGTACAGTCTACAAGATAAGTAGCTGAAAATTGATCAATGTGATTAATTAATATTTTAAGAATCAATCATTCTAATCATTGTACAATATTACCAGTTAAAATTAAAATTTCTCATAATTGTTGAAAATTAAAGCAAATCTAATCTTGCAGGTGTGTATCGATTTTCGTTGCTGACTGTACTAATAACCTAAAACTTTTATGAAAATCTAGTACAATACGTATTGTATTCTCGAATGTAACGATGTCTATAGACTAATTTGAACTTCAGTTTCATAACGGAAGTTTAAAATTTTTGTTCGCGATTATTATCTAACAAGATTTGTAATAACATACATATCTTGTTAAATTAATATATATGTACGTACCTATACATATATTGTTAAACAAATACTGACATAATTATAAATAGTTATATGCTTCTGTGTAAAAGGTATTGTCCTTAACTAGGAATAAATACTGTGTCACGGAAGACTTTACAAACATTAAAGAAACGGGCTCTATTTTTGTCCTGTGTGGAGATCGAAGTCATGACACTCGACTAAGTAAGGGACTCAAAACGCCAAGCTATTCATGCAGTCAAATTGATACATTTAATAGGTATATTACTATATTCCTACTGGGAGACCGTTGAATTGCCACGCACTTCTGACTTAAATATTATACGCAGATAGTATTTAATAGTTAATTATCACTTGGTCTGATCGTTCACCGATGAAGGAAAAAGCATCGAAAGGCAACCCGCATGTCAAAGAGTTCTGTATAATCTTGTCAGAAATATGTGAAGTATCCACACTGTTCCAGTTTGTGGGACTACGGTCTAACCCTTTTCATAGTGAGTAAAGATCTAGGTCCAGCAGCGAGCCAGGTTATAAAACATACATACATCCGTAGTCTCAGTCCTGTAGCCCGAAGATATGCATGATATTATATACTTACATTTCGCGAGCTATAGTTTTAAGTGGTATCCAATAGGAGGAGGTCATTGCGTTTGCACTGGCGCAGTATAAAACTACGTTAGCAGCAATTAGTTTTAAACTGTGCCAGAACAAAGGCAATGAATTTCCCCAATACTTTGCTTGATCCAGGAATTGTACCCACGACCTTACACACAGAAGTCACATTCGCTACCGCTGCAACACCGAGGTAGTTTATAAAACAGTGCTAATATTATTAAATATAAGTAAAGTGTATATTTTCTGTGTATTTTATGGCGAAGGAATATGATAAATTCTGGACACGTATTACTTTTGGCTGTCTCTTTGTTTCCATGGCATTCGATTGTATTAGATGCCTGGTGCGAGCTAAGTGATATTGGATTGTATGCAAGAATAATATCAGAAATAGCATAGTCTGCAAATAATTTAAAATTTAAATGATATAAACATTTATTGCAGAATGATATGAAATAAAATGTTAATAAATTGATTGAATCTGCTTACGCTGTTTTGTTATTGAACCTCTTGAGGGTTGAGAAATGCTATGCACAACTGACTGACGATCTTCACTAATTGTCGAGACACACCGAGAAGAGCAGTACAAACAATACTATATTACCTAATTATTCTTTTACTATGATGCAGATTACAAATTCTTAAATAAAACCGTACCGTATAAAAATATATTACATTTAATATATTGTATTACGAATTTAAGTTTCAACCACAGGCTCCAACTGTGTTTTTACGCAATCAAAGAAAATTAATGAACAATTTATGCGATATGAATATGTATAGTCCTTTGAAAAAGTCATAAAACTGTGCTTGACATTTGGACTTGCACGAGTAAAGCTTCGGCTCATCTCATGTTATGAACACAAAATGAGTAAATACGAACTTTGGGGGTGCGCAACAATGAAAATGTCACTTTATGAAATGGGCGCGCTGTTGATTAATGGAGTTAGAGTAGGGCGTTGTTCGGACCTTCTTACTTGTTTATTCATTCACTCTGGTATCCCCCGTGGTGGGTTGCCAACGCCGTAAATATAAATATCAACTATGACGTCATACGACGAACACATGTAATAATGATTTGTGCTATTATTATATTACATTGTGTAGGAAAATTGATGCCGTAGGTAGAACAGCGAATGTTGCAGCGCATATTGGGAAAGGTGTACGTCAAGCAGTGGACTGCAATAGGCAATAACATATTGATTGATATGGAAGTTGGCACTGGTGTTAGTATTCGAGCGGCAATGATTATTGGCAATCGTTTTTCTCTTACTTCTGATAAGATGGTAAAACACAAACAAGTTTTAATTCTATCGAGACCGATCTCAATTATAAGCCCAAATATCAAAGCAATAAAATAGTAAAGAGAATTTGAAATTTATATTCTAACTTGATAATCATTCGTTTTTTATTTAAAACCGCTGCTCTTGTTGGCGAATGCAATCATCACACTCTTTTAAACACCCTCTTCGTTTCTTATAATTTACGTTTTCCTAATTTAAATACCTGCGTTTAATCGTTATATCTACCGATGTACTATATAATGATAGAATCATTTTATCGAATTACGGTAACAATAGCTTTTATTTAATATCCCATATCATGATTTATCTTTTTGTTGCCCAAAGGTTTGACAGGTAGAAAATGCTTTCAATGGTATTAAGCTTGCCATTCTACATGTTGAGCTTTTTTTAGTGACTAAGTCACGAATTATTTTAGCCCATGACTAATTATTCATAAAACACGATCTAACTCTAATTTTAATATGATTTTATAATCAATTAAAAATGTTTAATATTATTTTAATAACATTATTAGTTTTAGAGTAGTAGCGCCTCGCTGATTTCAGCATGAATGGGCCGGTTCGACCGGGGAAGGCCTACCCTCTCACAGAATATCGACGTGAAATAGCAGTATTCCTACTGTTGTGTTTCGTTCGGCGAGTGAGAGTGCCGGAGGCCCAATCTCCCTCTTTCCCCCTTCCCGGTTTTTCTCCTTCCTACTTCCTTTCCTAAAGGGTCGGCAACGCGCAAGTGATGCCTCTGGTATTGCAGGCGTCCATAGGCTACGGTAACGACTTACCATCAGGTGGGCCGTATGCTTACTTGCCAC
Source organism: Catocala sponsa (assembly GCA_963564715.1). Classification (NCBI taxonomy): domain Eukaryota; kingdom Metazoa; phylum Arthropoda; class Insecta; order Lepidoptera; family Erebidae; genus Catocala; species Catocala sponsa. The sequence continues at coordinate 15,696,160 of OY751337.1, read as the reverse complement.
CGTAGTTGCATAAAAAAAAAAGTTTAAAAGTTATAGAAGATAATAATAATTTGATGGTTCACGTTTTACATTCTGTCTCATATCTCTTTAAGGTGACGGCTTAAAACAGATTTCCGATTCATAAAATATATACGTTACCTAAGGTACGAAATTTAAACCTCAAACACAAAGTTAAACACTAAGCATTCAATCAGTTTTATATAGCTTAGCAGGTAATGAAACAATTTATTTCCAAGGGATAATTATATTAAAACACATTATTCCGAACTGAAAGTTAGTTACATTTACTTACATAAATTACCAGCGCAAGTAATTGAACATTGAGATAGGATACACAAATCTTAGTAAACGTCTAGAAAACATCGCAATCTATCAAGTTTCTATTTAGAACTTGAGTGTTAGGGAATTAGTCAAACTCAAACTAACCTATTTTGCAGAGATAGCAAAATACAACAGTTGTACTTCGTCGGTGACATGCTTATCTATTATATAAATACTGTATTACCTCTAAACTTGCGTTAACCAGAGGAGCGAGGGTATCTTCTATACATTCATATACATTATGGATAAGAAATCCCTGTACAGAAACCCTTTAATCATTGTTTATTTAATCAGAGCAGCCTGGGACAGAACAGTAACTATAAATGTCGTGTGACATGATAACAATGCGATAGACGGTTTATGAAACAACCAGCGACTTGATAAATGGCCCAAGCTGGATCGAGGCGGACGCACCAATTTATGCATAGCCGTCATCGGCAGGATTACAATGCCTCAGAGCAAAATGACGATCCGGCGCGCGGCGCCGGCGTGAAGAATACATCGCTCTTGTATAAAATGGTGAAACTAAAACTCGATTACACAGGATTTACCTGGTTTTACACAAATAAGCGAATATTTTTATATAAAATCTTTTACTAAAATATATTCGCTCAGGTGTCCGTAGTTTTCGAAAGTCAAGTTCGTTTTAATACGGCACCGGAAAGATATTATTTCCACATATTTTAGCCCGCATTTTTTATTTTTTCCGGTTATGAAGTAGCGGTGGGGAGAACCTTTTGTATAAGGGGACCTCGGAGGTTCATAACTCGCAGTCAAAGCGTCAAATTAAAAAAAGATCTATAACTCGATGGTGCGGGAAAATGTTTGCTCTTTCACACGAGGATATGCATTTCTGCGTAACCAATTATGCATCGATATCCATTGCGTATGTGCATACATATATATAATTTTTGTCACGTGTAACTGTTTGTGTTGTGACTAGCAATATAAAGCAGAAGGTAAGCGCAGGCCTTTGCCCAAATATAAGATAGAAAAAGGAAAAATAAAGAAATAATTTAGTATGAAATAAAATAAATATTTTTGATAACCAGTTAGGATCACCAAAAGATCTATTAGGAACCTGTGTATTGAGTGGAAAATTCTAAGTAAGTATCTTTCATGCTTCAGTTCCCAAAGAAGTTCAAAGAAGGTGTGCACTATAGAATTAAAAAGGTTCAGTAAATATTATCATGGGTTGCTTTGAATGATATTGTATTTCGATATGACGTAGCGGAGCATTGAAAGTGATGTTTAAATAGGCTGCTAATCCCACCAATATTGAAATATCTGCGACAATATTCAGGCGGAGAGCTGTGATCCGCTTTTATTAAAACACCGTTTTATATGAGGAACGGCAGGGAAAAATATTGTCTCCAGTTTTTATGACACTGTTAACAATATATCCGACCTAGGTAGCTATTTCGAGAAAGTGTGATTTTATTTGGCGATGGCATAGTAGAAAAATATATTTACGATTTGTTTTATTAAATAATATTTTATCTATGACAAAAATATTATTTTCTGTGCGACATAAATAAGTCTTTTGTTAATAAGCATTGAAATAAAAAGGATTATATTATGTTGAGGTTTGGAATTTAATAAAATAAATGAGCAATTACAAATTATTTTCCAGGTGGTCAATTCACGTAATAAAACGGTTCAAGATAGAGTCTAAGAAACGTCAAAATATGTGAAATGGAATTTATGTTTACATTTGACGGTTATAGACTATGCAGATTAAAATATAAATATGAGTGGTTCATTCATTTACACAGGTTATACCTAAGTATTTTACTTGTGATTGGCATTATTATCATATTTTTGCTAAAGCTATATACGACATATATATATTCAATAATAAATTCAGCCATATAATATCATTACATGCAATAAGATTAGAGAGGCCAGTTTTAAAAACAGACAACAATTGCAGGACAATGCATTTACGATCGGAGCGCTGTTGAGAGCCCTTATCTTTCCTTTTCCTGGGTCGTACTCAACGAGCGTACTGTATGATTGTCTGCAACAGCCTTTTGAATAATCTTACGGTCACGATATGGGTAGCAAGCTCATCCTGATGTATTCTAAAATAAAATGCCTTGTATGTCCTCGGTAGCTTCACTTGTTTTATTCGGAATGATTCTGCTGTTGGTACAGTATGGTGATGGCAGTAATGCATATGTATAATGACAAAATAAACTTACTTTGATCTTTCACGCCACAATGGCCTAGTGCTTAACTGGTTGCCTCGACACTACTATTGCCTCGAGTATTGTGGGTTTGATCTTCAAATAGGACAAATATTTGTGTGGTCCACAAATTGTCATTCCGAGTCGGGGTGGTCTTGGTGTCGTTGTTTGTTGTTTGTAAAGTTCCCTGCAACACAGATATTACTGCTAGTGCGGCATCTGCTCGTTAACGAATGTATGGATAATATCAAATCATATTATATTACGTTATAATAATGTAAAATATATATTTTTAATTTTAGTGTACCAACATTCATCGTTGTTAAATGACAAGCGCAGACTTGTATTTTATTCAAGATGGAAGTAGAGCACATCGGGATACTCGCTCTCATTTAGAATTTCGCTCACACTGGACTAGCCCTTGGGTTGCGAAAGCTCCACCGTACAGAAGATCACAGGGAAGCAACTCTATATTGTGTTTGTGTCATGATTGGCTTTCCAAGCCGTTTTAGGAGGCGCTGTACTGACAGCATGGAGCCAGTTGTTTTGGTGTCACCCACGTTCATGAGTTACAGTAACCGCTTAAAACTAGGCAGGCTGTAAGCTTATGTGTCATCTTGGATATATATGAAGCGAACTTGTTCATGGATTTACTTACTTTTTTATATGCGTATATGTTATGCGTATGTTTATGTGTCGATGGCGTAGTGGTTAGTGTAACCGACTGCCACGCCTGAGGTCGCGGGTTCAATTCCCGCACAAGTCAAACATTTGTGTGCATAAACATGGATGTTTGCCTTGGTCTGGGTGTTTCTATGTATAATATGTAAGTATTTACAAAAATAGTATATACATATGTATGTTTATCCATTGTTTAGTACCCATAGTACAAGCTCTGCTTAGTTTGGGCTAGATGATGTTGTATGAACCTATGTGAACAAATATTCTATAATATGTTTAAAGGTATCCGCGATGACACGTATTGCAAATACGATGCGTAGCATGTACCCATTTTGACATAACGTGCTCAAAGAAGTTCCACTTCAATAACCACATTATCATAAAAAACATTCTGTTTAATAGATTATATTCATTTAGTTGGCATCCTGCACGGCCTTGTCTAAAAATGTTTATATTTCAAATATGTGTTATAATATGAATAAAGAACAATTGGATCCTATCAATAAAAATCGTCTGGACAAAACAAATATATGGTGTGAATATGACCTCAACGGGTCAAGTCGTCAAATACTTACACGATCATAACCGCGACCACCAATCCGCAATCCACACAAACGTATAATCAACTATATGTATGATTATAATATATTGTCTATAAATATGATACCACGTGTAGTGTATTAAATAAATCTGGGCGCTGGAAGCCGTAACTCATTTTTGAGAAAGCTTTTCATTCAATTTGATCGCGGGCTACTGTAGTCTTATGTGTAAATATGAGACCCGCTACTACGGTGTTGAAATTGTTGTATTTTCGATTACTTACAATAAAGGCAAATAGGTACATAGAACGTGTAACTAATTGATGTTATTATCTGTTTTTATTATTTAATATGCAAAAATAGTTTCTTAACTTAATATTATGACCTTGATTATGAGGGGTAATTAAGTGTAACCTTAAAATAACCCACAAGTTTGAGTGTGTATTTACTTACGGAATCAAGGAATACTAATTGTATTACAAATTACAAATTGTCTAATACAATAAATAATCCTTACACAATATAATTTTGCCTTAAAGTTTTTTTATAGGGTTTCATGTCCAAGGGGTACCAACGGATTCTATTTTAGGACTGGCTTTATTTTTTTAATCGTAATATAACAACATTTTTAAATTATTGTAGTCTTGTCTGTATCTTCAAGCCTTTTTTTGAAATATAAGCTAAAATAATAATATATTAGCTGTGTAACCACAGCTAATATATTTTAGCTTGTATTTTAGCAATGGCTTATAGACTTCATTAATTTAGAAAAGGAACAGGTATGTTATATACATAGCAACTGAACGACTCATTAAGAAATGTATTAGTGATAATACAACTCTCAGCAGCGACAGTATAGAATCATATTTTTTGAAGTTTTGTGATGGTAAACCAAGACTACGACGATGTTTGGCTAATGGTACTGTGACCATTTACCGAACATCATACTAGACTTTGCTTAATAGTAATGGACTTAGCTTTTGCAAAAAAAGCCATGCAAGTTTTATATTTGGAACGTTCATTGAGGTATAAGTACAACTAATGAATGATCAGTCGTGTTTTTTAATTTAAGATGTATAGATTTAAAACTTTATTGTTGCACGCTGTATAACAGCCAAATATGTGACACAAAATAATTGTAATATCTTAATACCATGGCGTAGGTATGTATGCAGTATTTTAAAATAAAATAATTATTTTACAGACTTTTGTTTTAATGTTTATAAAACTCGCGCAATGAGATTTTCCAATGTGTAAAAATGCAAATCGAAGCATCGTTGTTAATTATTAAATAATTCACACATTATTTTATTTGGACGGCTCTTAATTCTTCGAAATTAAAGGTAGGCTATGACTATTTTTTCATGCAGTGATGTCACGGATCACGTCACACCATCCTCAAAAGGCGTATATATGAATGAATGATAATTTTTACAGTTTAAAGTTATTGCCAATCGTGTATTTTGCGCTCGATGGCCGTGTCTTTCTGACATTTTTTTTAATTTTGTTGGTCTTTGCCTTGAGACAGCAAGAAACCAACCTAATAGATACGAGTAGTACTAAAAAACTTCGCTGACGAAATTAGGGTGTACTACACCTCCATCATGTAGGAATATTTAAACTTGATACTAAATAATGCAATTTCTTAGTACAATAGAGTCAGGATATCAAGCTAAACTTCGCTTGTCCATGTCGTATACGAAATGCAGCATATAAACAATGCTAGAACGATTAATGGAAACGCGAGACCAAGACGTTAATGTTCCGTTCTAAAACGTGTGTAATACCTTGAAAATGGGCTGTTGTTTACTATTTATCACCTTGGACATAAACTAAGAGCTAGCGGTGCTACGTCGCATGCTAGGCGTCTACTTAGCTCGCTAACACTGAAATAAATTCACGGTATTACTTACAAACCTAGACAAATAAATAACAATAAAAACTTAGACTGTCTTGTTGGTCTTAGAGGTGGTGTAAACTGATGCTTATGCGCTATTACTAATAGTAAAGGCATGGGGTTCCATTTTCGGATCGAGTAGTGGTATAGCTGTTTTATACTAGTACGGTGGCAAATGACTATAATATAGCTCGCTTGGTGGCTACTTTCGAGTTGATGACCCTAGTTAACGAAGATTAAAGATGAGATCAAAGGACAGGAATGGGAGAGGTAGCTGTATTAATGCAATCAAACTCTCAATCAATGAGTGTAACGCAGTAACATGTACTTTTACTCTGGTTTCCTATTCCACCCTAAAGGTTTTCTGTTAATAAACATGTTATAAAACTACAAATCTCGTAAGATTTGTTGTTAGGTGAAGACGTATCTTCATAATGTTGGTTAATATTTAAAATTGAATATCAACTGTCATTGTATAAACGAGTGTCTGTTTATGACGACAGATTTTATACATATTGTATTAATTAAAGTAAAGTGTCAATAAAACTGTTATTTATTTATTTATTTGATCACCAACAATTTTTACATTGTGTTTGATTTTGTATATTATCATTACATGGTAGAATAATACATATAATACAATAAAAGAATTTAAATAAAATAAAAAAAAAGCAAAACAAAAAAAATTAATACACACAAATTGCAATATGAATAATAATTAAATCAATATTAAGTGACTAATTATCAGTACTAGGATATACACTGGACCGCAACGAAAAAGGGTCGGTTAGAAAATCTTCAATATCTTCAAAAGTACCTGACCTAGCTTTATGAAATAAAGACTAAATTAAAGAATATTTAATGGCACATAAAATAATATATAATTCCTTTTTATTTATTTTTGATAATTGTATATATGTCATCTATACAAATAAATAAAATTGAAGTGTTTGTTTGTAATCTCAAATAACAGCTTTTTATCTAATGCATATGAAAGTATATAAGGTACCGATACGAAAACATCTATTTTTAAAATTTTGTCTGGCTGTCTGTCTGTCTGTTTGTTCCGGCTAATCTCTGAAACGGCTGAACCGATTTTGACGGAACTTTCACTGGCAGATAGCTGATGTTATAAGGAGTAACTTAGGCTACATGTCAATTCAAATAAAAATATATCATATAAAATTAAACTTAAACACAAAAATTAATTGTTGAATTAGACTAAAATTACCAACTACAAGTCAATTAAATAAAAAGTCATTCACAAAATAGAAACACCTCTCTATCAGAAAATGCTTTAATTTTGTTTGAAATTCACTTTTATATAGAAGCAGTTTAAGCTCGACTGGCAATTTATTAAAAAGTTTAACCGACATTATGCGAGCATAGACGACATATTATGTTTGTCAATATGGACGCAGACTAATTGCATTCACCGACACGCACTCACTCAAGGCAAAGTGACCCATACATGGATTATTCTAACTGGCTTCAATTTACATTTTTAGAATACCAGTTCTACTATGTAAAAGGTATTCCATAAAAATGAAAGTTCTCAGAATTTATTTTAATACAATAAGTGCCTTAACATTAATAATTTAGAATTATCAGTCCACATTTTTAGTTTGAAAACAGGGAGTACTCGTAATAAAAATGTCATTAATCACATTTTATACAATTTAGTACAGAAGAGCGACGTAATTGCTCGCAAATGACAGAATCTGTGCAAAGGTAGTGCGGCCGAGACCATTAATACTTGTTAGGTGGCACATAAAGGGAATCATTCCTGTCTTTACGGAAAAATTATGCATTCAACTAATATTGTACGGTGCCCGCTGGTTGCAGCAATTACAGAGAACCACTAAAAGCTTAAAGGTTTAAGCACTATAAATTGGCATTATCGGGTGTACACGCGCTTCTGCGTGCGAAGAAAAATATAGAGAAGCTGCAGCGACTAGAAAATGTACGATACACAAGCGGTAGTTAGTTGTAGTTTTTGAGGCAAATGAGTAAATCAAATGCACAGCAGCTGTGTTCCTTAGCATAAGTATAATTTATTAGTTACGTTACTAACTTAGAAAAATGTATCGTGTGTAAGGAAACCTGCATATCTGAGAGTACCTACTCAGTAAAATTTTTCGAAGGTATGTAAGGTCTGCCAACGCGCACTATTGTAGCGTGATGGACTTTTACCTAACCCTTCTCACACTGAGAGGCCCATGCCCAGTAGTTGGACAATTAAATACAGGGCTGATATTAAATATGTATATTTATATAATAATGATAATATCATTTATTGCGCCAATATGATCCATACCATATTTGACCTCCATCAAGCCTTTTGCCCCGCAAGGATAGGCCCAAGTGTATTACATTTCGCCCTCATTTCGCAAACTAATTTTAGGTCCCGCTGTGCTGTTATTGAGGAATTTAAGACAGAATGTAATTTCCACGAGATTTTATATATGGTATTATCAGAAGCTGTATCCAAATAGAATGTTATTGCCTCTAATATTTGCTTACCTGACTATAGGAATCGATTTTCACTCCCGCTCCGCATGTGGAGGATCAGAATAAAGATTCTTACTTCGAAATTCGAATTTGTTACCTCTAAGAGTTTCATCTTACCAAACCTCGTTGGTGGTGGAAAAATGTAAATGAAAAATAAAACCGCGGTTGCAATGTGGCCTTAGTTCCTCTCGCGGCTGTCGGCGAGTAGCCCAGGAAGCGGAGCTCCTTTCTCAACTACCATCTTATTAACGATAATGTTGACTTGCTCGCTTTGTGCAACTCAGTTTACACAAACTTTAGCTAATGTTTCAGTGGTTTATCTTCATGATGTGATGTAACGTCGTTCAATTTTCCAACTGATTAATTGTTGTTTAACTTCGGGTTAACTTAGCTTTCTCAATGTGACTTAGAAATGTCTACGAGTAGGTATCGAGTGCGTATAGATGTGGGATGTCATTTTACGCTAGGGTGACTGCACGAATAATTATGTTTGGTTAAATCTGATAGCTATTGATTTAAATCAGTAATTAATATATTTTGTTAGTTTGCCTTAAAGATTTACGACTCGGAGTGGGGAAAGAAAATCTATGATTTGAAATAGAATAAAATTCAACATTTGTTTTGGTTTGATTTTAGTGATGGCAGGGAGCAATGCGCGTGTAAGATACTACCCGCAATTTTATCAGATTATTATATTGATGTATACGACTGCTGTGCATAAAGTCTCGGTTTCATTACCGGATCGGTTGAAGATTTATTGGGTTTTTCTGTCGAGATATATATTAAAACAAAACGTTATAGTCCGGTCAATTTAGACCAAAAAATGAGAGTGAAGTTACATAAAGTCCCAACAAGTTAAATTTCAGTGAAATTGTTCAAAACATAATTATAAACAATGTCTAGAAGTTCCCCATCATTCCCGTGTATGGAAATTTTTTTATTTAAGGTCAAAGGTCAAAAAAAATAGTTTTTCGCGATTTTCAGCAAAACGGTAAGTTTTATCATAAAAGTACCTCAGATAAAAATTGTAGATCATAAAATTATCTATAAAAAATGTATCAATACTTTTTTTCTCACGAGCCACCGTTTCTGAGATATAACGATTCAAAAAGTTATAAAAGTTGTTATCGTCATAATATGCAGACGTTTCCACGCCATCTATGAGGTAGTGTACTTAGCGCGTTTTTTTTAACGTGGTTTCCCCAGTAGGTGGGTTACCTAATATATGCTCGATATTTATGATTAGATCTGCATCCATTATGTCATTCATTTCAACTTCTTTTAATATTATAATTGGCAAAGTAAGCTGAAGTAATGTATGAGCTCGAACAGCTCTTGCGTAAGCATGACCATTGAGCATTTTTCTAATGATTTTGACGCATAGATCTCTGCTAGTACTTCTTTCATGCCGCTTCCTTGCATAATATGACCAATTGCTCCCATAAAAGACATCAATAAATGAAATCCTCCAAGTCTGATGATGATTTTTGATAATTCAGAGCCCTCAGGTGCGGCTGATACAATTTCTCGAGCTTTAGCATACAGGGGCTGGTCGAAAGTCACGATGCATACAGTGTGGCCATACCGTTTTGCATTCGCTAATGCACAAAGTAAAGTCGTATAGATAGTATTATAGTTACTGGCTGGTTGGTGAATAAATGGTAAAAATGAAATTTGAGATTTAGAATAATTCGTATGATTATTTGTTAAACGTTCAATAAAACCATTCCAACCGAGTAAACACTCATTTTTCCATTTTCCATAAAACCATAGTACATCAGCTTTTTTGAGAAAAGATACTGTTTCAGTTCCATAAACAAAATCTTTAACATTTATTTTACTGTAGCCTACTACACCGTCATTTGTATAAGTCTGTATCGGCACATGAGCTTTTGCCTTGAAATCTTTTGCTGAAAGAGTTTCTTTTATTCGTGGCATAGGTTCTTCTAGTAAAACTGAATGTTTTGGAGTAACAATTTGAATAATACCCATTATGTGGAGCGTGTTATTGCGTCTAGCGTATTTACATTAATATCAGCATTATCTGCAACGTATTGAATAAGAGTGCCACTTTCTGGTGGTAGGACATGAGGAGGACGATGGAAAACTGCTGCTGCCTCGTACTAGCGTAAACGTAGGAAATTGTTACTTAAATACTGTCTTAGTCTACTTTTAAGAAGTAAGTACCTGGCGATAAAAGTAAAAAAATGAATGATGTTGTATTTATGTTTGAGTCGTTACATAAAAGCACAACAGAGGGAAAGTTATTATTTTAATGGTGGTCTGGGAAATTTTAAAAATGTCGTAGTTGCTTTCATCGTTAATGTGATGGACACGAAAACTATTTTTTTTCATAGAAGCCGAGGAAATGTAATGCGTTCCCTCGTAAATTGTATCAGGGTATGAAAGAAGACATTTTTATCTTACGTTTTGTTATAAGTATTTTATATGAGTTGAGCAGCGTATTTAGTGACTTACTTCAATGAGAAACTATTATATTGTTCATGCTCGCCGGTTGTGAAATTTGTTCTTTTACAACTTCAAATAGAAATATGAGCTCGTATTAAGTACATATACTATACTCGAGGGCATATGTTATTTACCTAAGTGCTAATCTCGAAACTATTTTTATTTTATTTTAATTACTTTTCTTGTAAAATGTTTACTACCACAGTATTGCTATTCTGTGTCACGAGGGACTTTACAAATATAAAACAAAAACAAAAAGAAAACGCAAACTCGGCACGTTATATGTAGATCACATAAATTATTGTTCCGTGAGGAAACCGAACCCATAATGCTCAGTGCACTAGCAGTGGCGCGCGATGTTCGCTTAAACCACTGCGCCATACCCGCAATCAAAGCTTTAGTTGATGCGTAGGAAAATGTAATCTTTTATATTAGCCTGTGTAAATTTTGACGTAGCGATTAATCCTGTGATTTGCTAGTTTCTGGCATTATAAAAACGCTCTACGCTAATGTTTGATATAGATACATTATAATAGCCTTAAGGTTTTAGTAGTTATAATGTATACTTTTATAAAAAATGGCGGCCAACAATCCTAGGCGAAACAAATTTGAGATGGAGTGAAAAAAGAGAAAAGGCAGGAATGAGAGCCTTTTACTGACCAGACGAAATGCAGTATTAGTAATACTAGCGCTCGTTACGGTTTTTTTTAAGAAGGTGACAGTTCCTAGGCTGATCCGGCTCATTTAGTGAGTTTGACAAAAGGATACTTAAAAGACGATAAAACAGATAAATATCGCATGCTCCATTAGCGTATATTATAGAGGAGGCAGTAGTATAATAAATTCTTCAAACAAAAGCCTTTCTTTTACACTTTCATTTAAAATGTGGATATAAGATTAAATCATACTAGTTTATGTAATACATATTATTTACGTAGACCTTGCGTATCGTAAAGATCCAGGCAAGGTCTAAATATCAGTAAGTACCTATATAAATTAGAATAACAATAGACCATAATAAATAAATAGAAAAACAATTATAAACGAAAACACTATCACACACATACATGCATAGCACTCCACACCACATGGCACCACACTATACTTCATCATACCACATCACATCGCGCCACATCACACCGTACCACACCACACTTCACCACAGCCACAATACATCACACCACATCACATAACATTACAACACATCACACCACATCAGATAACATCACATCACATCACACCACATAGCACCAAATCACCCCACATAACAACTTTTACATTCCAATCCACATCTCACCCCTTGTTACCAACTCTCACTAACCATACTACGCAAATTACATAACATATTATTATTATTTTTATTTTTTGTTTGTACTTTCATTTCATCTTATTTTATTGTCGAACTATTGTATTTGAACCAAAGAGACTAGATCCCACAACACAGGGAATCCTAGTGTGGGTCTAGGGCCTCCATCCATGTATTGCTTGTTTTTTATGAGACAATAAACTATTATTATTATTACTATTATTATTATAAATATCAGTCTTCTTAATGTTCCTATTTAAAGTTATTTAAACTCAGCTATTGTTCTAGTAGGTTCCGGTCGGGTTAAAATATATTCAATAATTTTAATTAGAACTACCACTTTAGTTCAATACTAGCTACGAACCGTTAAGTTTAGCGCGTTATTAAAAATATTTCTCACGCAATGTAATTTGCTTTTCACGTCTTAATAAATTAGATTATGTTTTGTGCTACCCTACCTTTGTGTCTTCAGTCTATGTCTTCAAGGTTTAAGTTATGTTCATACCAAATTTAATTACCTACGAACGAGTTTCTTTTGTATTTATAGTTGCAGCCAGTTACAAAAATCAAATAAGTTATCCGTTATATAAATAACATGCTAGCTTTCTGTTGTTAGGTTAAATAAAAGTAATGGTGAGAATATTTTTGTGGATAAATGGTATTTAGGCATTCAGAAACAGCTGAATGCCTAAAGATATTAATATGGTATGTAGGTGCGATCTTCAGATAGAGCCACATCTTTCAGCTTCATGTACAACGCAAACCTATTCAAGGCTTTAGTCGTTAGTAGATATAAATACTTCGTCAGTGCCATCATGGCGGCGAATCAGGTACTTGATCGTGTCTGTCACTCACACAATTAACTGCACATCCGTACAGTTAATTGTGTGGGGGACATCCGCATCGATCAAGTATTTGTCTGATCTATAGATAGCTTCTTTGGATTTAGGCGTTTCTGTTTTTAATTTGCATGTCCAGATCGAGGTTCAAATTAAAGACGTTGGCGTATATTTTTTTGTAGTTATATTGGATAGTTAAAACGACTACATGGGTGGTGGTCGTCCCGCTACTAGCACTTCACTGAGTTTTGTGCCGAATCGAATCCCACGTGGGACAAAGTTTTGTGTGTTTCACAAATGGTTGTTCTGAGTCTAGTCGTCCTCTGTGTTCATTTTATGATTCATTTCATTCATTTTGTAGAGCACGGACAGTCTTAAAAAAACTATCAAAATGATCCATTATTTTAAAATAAAAGAAATAAGTAAATATTATATAAAATAAAACACATCTTCTGATTCAATATTCTATATTTTTCTTGCCTGCCTTCACATTTCACAATAACGCAAATTCAAAGTTAATACAATTGATAAAGGAAATCGCCGAGAACAAAGACGTGTGAACAATGAGTGTGGTCCGAGTGGTCACATGGGGTGTGTGGCCACTTACCGCCTTTTGTGATTGGTATAGTATGAATCTGTTAATAACATTTTTAAAAGCGTATTAATTGGAGTTTATCTTTTTATGGACTTCATATATCTACTAATACTATGTTGCAATCGAGCGGTCGTAATTCGTGCAGAGTGTTATGTAATCTTAAAAGTGCCCGAGAAATTGTGATAAGATTGGCCCAATTGCGTGGAAAATCTAAAAATAACGTCATCCAAAATCCTATCCGAATTTCGGGCGGGGCAACTTAGCCAAGAGTAGCCATTTGCGCAGGACATATCATAGTGCACAAGAGTAAGCAAACACAAGTGCACTCTCTATTTAGCTGATGTCTAACTCTTATAATTTGATGGGATGACAATCTGACACGACCGGCGCAAACTCAAGCACAAGGCTAACTTTACTACTATATTTTCCGCGATACGGGTTTGTGAAACACCGCCATTTCTTAACTTCTGAGAATTCCTTGACAATGAAAGCCTATAACATTATATTTTAGCCCGACCATGGATTAGAAGGCGACTGTGCAAGTGGCTTCCTATTCGATACCCGGGTTCAGAGTTGTCGAGAGTTCCAAAAATCTCGCAGTACCAGCACTGAGTATCGTTTATTACGTGGGATTTAAAATCATAGTCGGTGAAATGTTTTTGTAACACATTTCCGTTTAAGCCTTCGGGGATAGGGGTGTGGAACTATTTTTAGTATAGTCGTTGCCGTCATGCGATGAACGCGCGTCATGTGGCTTTTATAAAAATTGGCATAACGTTCAAATAATAGACGCGTGCTCGTGAAATGCAGCAACTATAATATTTATGATAATACGGCCATATAGAAATACAGCGATATTATTATAGTAATATTATTTTATAAGTTATGTGGCGTTTTACGCTAAACGCTGCCTCATTTTGTTGAAATTCGATCGGATTGTTCACATTTATGTCTGGTGTGGCTCTAGGTTGACTGTACCGACGGTTAAATCGTCTAAGTTCTCATTGCCACTGCAGGGAAAGTGCAAAGAAGTGAAGAGTAGTAAAACTTTGTGTACACTTTGTGTATTGGAGGCACATATTGTGTCTCTATGTTCCTTCAAGATGCAAATACTATCTGTAGTGCTAGGTTAACCGTTTTAAATATATAATATTGCATTAAATGCATTAAACGTAGCCTTAAAAACCAAACATTAAACGAGCTTTGCGGTCTCAACGCTTTGTAATTAAGAGACAACCATTCTACTTTTTGCTTTATATAGTACTAGCAACCTGCCCCGGCTCGGCACGGGTTCTTTACAGAAAATATAAAATAGCCTATGTTACTCTGAGGAGATGATGTAGCTTTCGGTAAAATTGGTTGAGTAGTTTTTGAGTTAAATCGTTACAAACAGAAAGTCAATCATCTTTCCTCGTTATACATAATATTATTTTAAATTATTTTTTGAGTGGCAATTATTTATGAGGCAAACAAAACAGAAAACATTTAGATTTGTTTCTAAGTATATTATTTTAAAAATAAAAAAAAATTAAAGTATTTCTTTGTATACGATATTAATAACCTGATCACGTGTAAAAACGAACAAATTTTGTTTAGAAGTAACACGTGATAGGGCAAACATACAATTGCCCGTGCGAAAAGCACTGTGTGCTTAAGACTACTCCCGCAACTTTTAATGTTTGCTTTATTAATTGTCATTCCAAACGCTATTTTTACGGGAAATTGTAGCCGTTTAAATTGGAAAGGCAATTCTGAGGGTATCATGGAAATTCTTGGTATAAAAATAGTTTCACCAGTTGCGTTGCCAGTTAATATGATACATTAGATCAAAAAAAAAATTAAATTGACTACTTTGAATCTTGTACCGTTGCACAGTTTCGGTGGACTCAAATTTCTTAGTAATATAATAGGGGCACCTACTTTTAACATTAATTTGTTTGGCAGGATTCCAGGAGGACTCAAAGAATTAAAAAATTATTTTGGATAATGTACTGCCTCTTCTCTACCCACAACTGTCTCAACTGAGTAGTAGGTTTGCGATGATGCTTCGAATTTGGAAATAATAAATTCATTTATTTTTCCACTTGCTCATTAGTGGGTGATAGTATAGCTCTTTCTTGAAACCAATTTAATGTCTTAGTGGATATGTTACTAATATCGGGATGAACTTTTTCAATAATTTCACATTTCATACAGACATTTCCTGCTTGAAATTCACCATTTCCTATTTGGAGCAAGTCGTTAGAAAATTACCTATTATCTTCGCTAGACGATAAAATCCTCACATTGGTTTTAAGTTTACATTTCGTTATATGTGGCCAAAGATGCGATCTTTTGAGCGATGCATTGACTTCATCTGCTCTCGTTCCCCTAGTTATAACTGGAAAAATGTGAGGGAAATCTTCAGAGAATAAAACAGTACAACCACCCATTGGGCAGTTACTGTTGTGCAGATCTCGCATTGTCCTGTCTAATGCCTCAACTGAAGCTTTATGAGACATAAAAGACTCATCCCAAATAATCAAACTGCAATCTCTCATTAATTTTCCGGCATTACTCTGTTTAGCAATATTGCAAATGCTAGTGACGTCATCACTACATATTTTTAATGGCAGTTTGAATGTGGCATGGGCGGTTCGCCCAGCTTCCAAAAGTGTGGCTGGTATGCCGGACGATGCCACAGCTAGGGCAATTTTTCTGTCGGATCGTACTTTTGCTAATAAGGGGGCATCTAAAAGAAACATTTTACCTTCATTACTCGAAATTAATTTCGTTGCGCATTATTTTGATTTTGCTATATCTCCTAAGGTATTCATTTAATTTGCATGGTGTAAAGGGGAAAAATAATCTTCATGAAATGCTTATGCCAACTAATGTATTTAAAATAATAAGGATTAATACCGTATTTGTGTAAATAGCTTTCCAATTACCGCTTTATAATTGCCCATTTTTTAAAGTATTAAAGTGGATATAGTATGTTATCCTTAAGAGATAGACATATGCCATTGCGGACTTTTCTGTAGACCTATATAAGATACACAATTCCACCGTACATTATTTTGTTATATCTCAAAGGGTTTAGGTAGCGTTTTCGTTGAAAGCTCCCAGACGGCTATTTTTTTCCGACATCTCCAACAAATATCGTTATATTTTAGCCAATCTACACAAAAACGTAACAAATTATATACTAAAACCTTCCTCGAGAACCACTCTATCCATTGGTGTAAACAGCATGTAAATTGGTGCAGTAGTTGTTGAGTTTATCGCGAACAGACAGACAGACGCGGCGGAGGACTTTGTTTTATAATATGTAGTGATAGTGATATAAATATGATTCACTTGACATGTTCTTAACACAGCAATTTTTGTTACTAATCTGTGGAAAATGCTGTGGTTATTGCATTAATTATTAACAAAGAAAAATGTACTATTTAAGTTCATGGTATAAAATAAGGTTTTTTATAATATTAAATCTATGAATAATTTCACACTATATAAATAGTTACATAGCAAACACGAAGAAAACCCAGACTCAGATCGACTATTTATGATTTACCCAATTTTTGTCCCGTGTGGGGTTCGATCCCGAAACACCACTCCGGCAGCCGTGCAGTCAAAAACATGTCTAATCATTAAGTATCATCATAACGCTAAAGGCAAATAATAGCTGATAAATTGTCATGCGATGTTGAGTCAGTCAAAGATCTTATTAATTTGGGATACTACGCAGAATGACAGAAAATAGGATTAATCAAAATGTCAGCGCTTATCATCCTGTCAAGTTATGAAACGCAGCTTCAAATTATGTTCGTTTGACGTGTTACGTTGGTAAGACGTTTCATATCTACTTTGTAAACAAATGCACACACTTCTAAGTACTTTTCTAACCCTGACCAGGCGAATCAGGACATTCAGGCGAAATGGGTCGATGATGTGACGCCGCCGAATAGTTAATAGGTAAGACTCGGAAAACAATGATATTACGATACAAGATGGAATCCGGTGCCTTTACGTTGTGTGTTTATTAGACGATATACTTGTAATCTATGCTATTATCTTTACGTGCTAAGTAAGAGGGAGTTGCGGATTGTCTTAATGGATATTTAACAGGTTCGCTGTCCGATGAACCACATATTATACCATACTATGCTTATCTTTACAGACAAAGAAAAAAAATGGAGGAAAACGTCCGTTAAAGCAAGTTTCCTTTATTTTTATTTATTTGAGAAAGACAACAAATGTTACGCAGGTACGCAGGGTACTTTACAACCTTTTTTTAACAATAAATCGAACCCACAATACTCGGCGCGGTGGCAGTGTCGAGGCGACCGCTTAAATCACTACGCCATTCGTGAAGTCTTCATATTCTTAGTTGCGGGCAACAGACGGGTGATGTGGAGGTTTCTATAACTTTTTGGAACGAAGTTCCTTACGGCAGGCTTGGAGGGGATAGGGATTTTGCTGCGCGACCGAACTGAAAAAATGTGATAGTAAAACCGTAAGAAAAAATCCGTGGAAAAAAGTGCGTGGAATAAAACCGTTAAATGAGACGTGCGCAGGCGCGACAGTCGTTGTGTCGATTCTACATTAGCCGAAGGAACTTCGTTCCTACCTGGTGTCCCACGACACCACATATTTTTTAATAAAAACACTTACATATTCATCTCAGTGCACAGCAATTCTTGTCGAGCACTATTACAGTATACAAATATAAACACTCCAATATCTTCTTCCCAGAGATGATCAGGAAATAAACATTTTTATTGTCGCTACACCGCGTAACAGATATCAGAGCGCCGTCAAATATCGTCGGCCGACGACCGCGATACAATAAACGCACCAATATGGCTCGACGACAGAACCGTCGCAGATAAATCCTTGTAAACAAAATTGTAACTGTCATCGATATCGTACTTTATGATTGGATTGCTGAAGGCAACATGAAATTCAAATAGTACCAAATTGACCGCATACCCTTTTCAAACGTCTTATACTTATGTACAATAATCCTAAAACACACCCTAAATCCTTTCAAGCCGTTGGACAATGACTTTGACGGCGCGCTATTATTATATTTTATTTTCCCTCTCGACTCCTTATTATTTTTATACTTGTCTTTATACGAGGATATCGGCAATAAAAACGAAATGTTTGTTGCTTGATTGAACCGCCGTGTGACGTGTTTTTTTATTTCTTGTTTACTGGCCTGGAAATAGTATGGTATCTTGATTGGTATATGACTGATAGAAACGCCTATTGTAACAGAAATATTCAATCCTTTCCTTCTTTGAGGAAATCGTATGTGTAATGGGTTAGTGACAAAATTATTCAAGCTCTTCTTTCTATGTTATCGATTTATACCGATACTCGTACGTCATATATAGTCCAGCAGCCACTGCCTGTTTTTTTTTGTGAGTAACAACAGGCTGAATCTTCGTGAGCAGGTTCGGTTCAACGAGACGCCCAAGCTTTTCCTTTAAAAATTCTCGATAGAGGTAGCTAATATAGAGACCAGGTATAAAACATGTCAATTTGGTGGGGTGTCGAAGTTGTCTGAATAACAATAAGATTTTTTTTTGAATATTGAGGTAACTGGACGATAAACTCGGAAAAACAATTGTCGTACAGAATGGATGGTTTAACTGGAGCGTCCTACACTCCATATATGTCCAAATAACGAGGTCATCAAAATTATTGATAACAAGTTGATTTTTTGTATACAGCTTAATAATATTTGTATAATCAAATGGCCACATAGTCCTACAAATGTAGTGGTACAGTTTTTCAGTCCTACGTTTAGAAGTTGTCCGAACCTGCTCACGAAGATTCAGCCTTTTATTACTCACTAAAAAGAACAGGCGGTGGCTGCTGGACTAATAGCAAATTTGCGTTTTTTTTGCATTTAATGAGCCAGGTAAGTGGGTGTTGCTGTCATTGAAGGTTTTCACATACTTAGACTTAAACTGTCTGTCGTTATATTTAGCTGTATATTTTCTAATTTATTTAACAATGACAATACCCACACACTATGAGTAAACTATTTGTATCGAGGCCATCACAAAAATAAAATAAAATTAACATTCTTAACGATCATCCAAACGTGAAACAGCTATCATGGTCACACAAATTTTCGTCTCATATGTTGCAACAATTAAACAATATTTTATACATACTGCGCTGTCTGTGTGATCGACATTGCACTTCAGACATTTCTGTTTCAAATCTTCAACCGAAGAGCGTCTATGAATAATGATATGGGAGTTAATGAAGCAACAGCGCTATGGTAGCATCGTAATAGTTGGAAATCTGTAGTCCCTGTCTACTCCTTCGGGAAACAACCGTGAGTCTATTGTATGTATGAAGATATGATATAATATGAAGGTAAGTACAAAGTTTTGCAACAGAGGAAGTCTTTTGTCCCAATACTTTAACTTTAAATGAAGTATCGTCTTGAAGTTCGATTGCGCACAGCGGTATCGTACCGTAAAGTTGCGTCTACTTAGCTCGATCGATCACTGCCATTAAGTATTGCATAAGTGACCGTTTCTGTACTCCACTTCAGTGCGCTCGGAGCATATTAAGTCATCGATCCGGTTTAATGTACCACAGTGACATTTACTGTTATCAAATTCCAATTAAGCGGTAAATTTTACCATTATCTGCTACGCGTTCGAAAAGAGATATTAATCCTTATGCATATATACATGTTAAAATATGGTTTGTTTAAAGAATGGCGTATCAAGACTCGTTGGTAGGTATGTTTTAAATCGAGCTTTCATTATTTATTAATCTTGTTTTACAATCGTGGTGTATATAAATAAAATTTGTGAATACAATTTTAAATATTGGCACTATTTTACTAAAGTTAACACGGATTTTGTAGCGGATTAATAATTTGAAACTAACTTCTGTCCGAGTCTTCGCTCGTGGGTGCTGATGGTCTTTGTCTCTCAGGTATAGCGTAAGTTTTATTAGTTTATGTTTTATTCTATATAAAAAAACCAACTGATCTCTTGATATCAGTAAGGAAAAATCATTATAAAAATATAAATAAATTTAAATGCTATTGAATTTTATTTTAGACTCTCGGTAAGACTCCGCCATGACAATAGGTATAAATTTAAATCATATATTATAAAAAAATGCTTACCTTATCTTGTATTTTGTATTAATACATTTAAAAAGCAATGATGGCAACAAAAAAGTCAAAAGTGTTTCAAAATCCTTGTAATATTAAAGCTACTGGTCGAGAGATTTTCGAATTTTATACCGCCAATTTACAACGATGGCCTGATAAGTAGGTACGATAAATTGATGGCTTATTTTATAATAATAAAGAGCGCAGTGTTGGCAAAATAAGCGCGGTTTATGGCTAATATAGCACAGACCGTGAAGCGAGGAACTTTGTTGCATTTTGCATAAAATCGATATACCATCATAGGGCGCTCGTAACTGTACGCCTCTGAATTGTTCATACCATTGAAACACTTCACTTTCGAGTAGAGCGCGGTTCTTGTCTTAAATATGAAATGTGGTTCTAGAATAACGGATGAAATTATATGATTATAGTACTATGTACTGATTACAGTATTTCAAGGTTATAGTTTTGTAAGACTACAATACAAAACTTAAGATCGCTTTTAAGATCAAAATAAGTCACGAAACATTTAAAAAAAATGCGTTCTTATAAAGAAGTAGTCTTCTTTTGCGCAGTAAGCTAACTATCTTGCGCTTGGTCTCTACGGATAGCATAGCAGGCAAGCGTCCACTTTGCATGTGTCGCCGCGCTGAGTATTGTGGGTTTAAATCCAATGCCGGACAATTATTTGTGTGTTTCAAAAACTATTGTTCTGAGTGTGAGTTCGTTAAGTACCAAATGACACAATAAAAAAGAATTGTGTCTCGGTCCAGAGGTCCAAACGTTGGCTATGAGATTGATTGTATGTTTGTAAAGTTGCCTGATATAAAGAGCCTCGTGTGGGAGATGTATTTAAAAACAAAAAAAGATCACCAGCTACCAAACGCCTTTTAGCAGTTTGGTTACAATTGAGTAATAAATACCTAACGTTAAACATTTATGATATTATGCTTTACTTCTTAACGTTGACAACTCAGTTATGCATAGGCTTTGGTTCATAGTACTTGTAATATATTGCGCATGATGCGACGCAATTCCCGCGGGGCACTATACCAAAATATAGGTGGTAGGTTCCGCGAGAAATTAAATTCACTGCATATAACACGGATACAGTGAGAATTAGATAGTAAGTATACACACAAGTTGCGTATTGATCACAATCCACAATGGAAGACTGCACTCTTTGTTATATATCTTATCGAACCACGTTTTATATCGTTTTGTCAATCAGGCTCGCTCCATATCGCTTTTAGAGCGCCAGGATATACGGTGCTAAGTGCCAACTAAAAGATTGCCCAAAAAACTTTTATTTATATACATATATATACATTTCTAGTGAAACTGTACATATAAGCGTCTTTTGATTCAAAATTAAATTATACGTTTCTTTTCCTCTATATCACTTCTCCGTTCTCTCTATGTAATCCTAATCCTAATCCTAACTAATATTATAAAAGCGAAAATGAGTTTATTTGTTTGTTACCTTTTCACGCCTAAACCACTGAACTGATCATCCTGAAATTTTGCATATACGTTGACAGGTGTACAGAAACAGACATATACTACCTTTTATCCCGAAAAAAAATTACTGTTCCCGAGGAAAACAAGAATAACGTTCTTATGATAATAGATGGCGCCACGTGTCTTTCGAATCATGATTGAATTAAATTATTACAAGCAGAGTACAACTCGAATTGATTGCAAATTCTAAATTAACGCGAGCGAAGCCGCGGACAAAAGCTAGTTTAATATAATATACGAAGTTATGTGCGTATTAATTAATTAATTATCACTTGCTTTTGCTCTAATAGTGAAAGAAGACATCGTGAAGAAATATACACGTCTCAGAGTTCTCCATATTGTCTCGAAGACATGTGAAGTCTGCCAACCGGCACTAGGCCAGGATGTCCCATAGTTATAAATGTTGTAATGGACTATGACATAACCCTTCTCACACTGAGAAGAGGTCTATTGCCCAGAAGAGGAACATTTTATAGACAGGGCTGATATTATTATATGCATCGCGCATCCTTTAGGAATGCATGAAGGTTATCATGAGATTCTCGGTTAGAAATTTCCATCCATCAATTGTCAAACAGTTTATAGTAAGGGCTTAAATAAAGATCTTAATAAACCTAACTAAGTATTATAATAATTTATGATGCACATGATTCTATATAATTTTCACTGGAGGTGGCTGTTTAAATAATATTGTCGGCATAGAGTGCCTTAATTTGCATTATATTAGCGACAACGTAACTCTAACCTTAATGCGTGTATGACACGCACTTAGTTGCTTTTGCGTTATGAACAGAGTGTCATATAATATCGACCCTTCGAAGACGAAATGTAGTAAAACACTACATTCCAGGAGAGCCAAAAAATTTTGTTATGTTGAACATTGTTTCTTTAGCTCTTTATGCTCTATAATTATGGAATTATTTATTTTACAGCATTAGTGGCGAGTTAACGAATTATTTACACCATTATTTTAAAATAAAAGTTTTACGTTACGGTATTTTCTGGGTAGAACATTTTTAGATTTTTTTTGCGAGTTATCATTATTTTAAATACAGAGATCGATGCAGTTTGAAAAACTGTATAAGGATACATCGAGAAGTCTTTTACGCCTAAAGTTTCGCTTTTACAACATTTCATTATCGAAGAGTCGATATTAAATTTCTTTATTTATATATTTGTAGTAGGTATTGTTTGCAAATCATCTGTGTCATCCATAAAAACGATATAACCATTTATTATATTTTTTACACCACTGCGTTTAAATTAAATGGTAATTTAAACTTTACTTAATATACATGTGTTTCATTTCGCATTATTGTTCCGGCGCACTGAAGTCATCTTCTCACTTGGCACTCGGCATTCGCTTCTGCCAGGCAGCTAATAAGTGTGTCCTTCCAAAGATACTTGTAAGGCGTCTGGGAGTTATTCGTGTCTGTTGTTTCAATATTCATTGCATACACATGTTATTGACGTCAGTTTTCTTAACATTACAATATAAAATAAATGAATCTTACATTATACTCCAAAAACGCATTGCCAAATAGACACACAATTAATTAAAGCAGCATTTTAATTAATGACTGGCATGAGATGCTCGCTTCGGTTGCTTTAACCACCAGTAAAAAGACGTGTAAAAATCCGAGCGTGTGTTAGCTCAAAATAGGCATGAGTACATCCGTACGTCCCGGTCGAGTTTTGAATAGACACGGTGCTCCCGCACTACCCACAATTTTAAAACTGGTAAAGCTATATTATTCATGCTCGTCAGTTCGCCGTGACTCTTGGCAGTAAGTGCATTAAAGTGTCTGCGTAGACCGCGGGGTGCCTAGTTGCCCAGGTGCTTCCGCACCCATTATTTTATGCTAAATAAGCCCGACTGGGAGTCCTGTAATAATTCTGTATACAATGGAGCTTTGTTGTTCGCTATTCTAACATTTTGTTGTGTCGCGATAACACTGTGATTATCAGTCGTGTTAAATTTGGAATAAAACTGGAGTGTAATGTGACTTGTAGTGTCTGACATGATAAGATTGTTTACCATGTAATCTGATTTAAAGTGTACTTAGATGTAAAGTAGCACAATTTACTTACTTAATAGATTTTACCATCAGACTCCAACTCACGACTCACTAGAAGTTTTTATATTAAAAATTGTAAAAGTGAATCAACGTAACTCTGTTTTCTTTATATTTTTAGGTCTTTATAATACTGGCGATATAGACATGAACTGATTTCGGTTAAAATAAGTTTAAGATTATTTTCATAAGCTCATCGGACCACCGTCCACTATGTCCTGTTTTTAATAATAAATCGCATATTACAGATTACGGTACGCTCACATTTTTACAGATACTCACATCGGTTTATTGATACAGATTACAGTCGGCTACAAAAACATGTCTGTGTGTTCGTGTTGTATTTTAAAAAGCGTGTCAGTAATCGTATACGTCCGATTTATGAGACTGTAAGGTGAACGTACGGTAACTGTCAGAGTAAAGTAAATAGACTAAACAACTAGTATTTAAAGAACGTAGGAAAAATAACACACACTAGATTTTAAGAAATTTCATTTATTTTAACTTTACATAAACAGCTAACTGCAACGATCACTATACAAAGTTTTCAACGCGGAAACAGACCATTTCCTAGATATGGAGACGTAAAACTACATACGTTTTTTTAATAATCGATACATCTCTACGTATGTATCGATAAAACAAGTATGTCTAAAACTGCCTATAACAATGTGGAAATGGCACAAACATATAGTGGGCTATAATGTACATGTATGTTCCTATATTAGATATGTAACGCAAGCTTCGGAAATATTACAAAACTATTTATTTACATTACAAAGCACACCATATTGTCTTTATTGCAGAAGTGATGAGGTTATTTACAAAATGTATTGGGGTTACGTAGTTAGGGAAATAAATTATATATATTCTGCACACAACAGTGAGGAGTATAGTTTCAAAACCCGCCAAAACGTTATCAGAACGAAAATAATGTTGTATATGAAGCTCCTTCGTTGCTTCTATCGCATAGCACTTATAGTTTTCAACAAAACCCACTCAAATTCTATTAAATCAGCTTACAAAAGTAGTAGTTTGTTGCAAACACCGCTAAAATAGTCCATTTATATTATGTCTTAAATGATTTTTTGAGATTCACCATTATTTTGTGAAAAGTATTTTAGGGGATTTTGAAACTAAACTACTCATTACTAATATTTACAACCATAGAGTGCAGGAAACATTTCATAAAGGGACATTATTATGTATTTAGTTACAACTATTTAATTTTATGTTTTATTGGGAATAAAACACGGCTACAGACAAAACACCCTGTATCGTGTCAGTTAGACGAAACTTAAAATATGTTTGAAGCCGCTCGAATATTATGCACTACAATGGAACCTGTACACTGTACATACATAATATACTCATAAACACATAGTCCCAGCTAAAATATATTATATTATGGAACGTCAGGCATATCAAAATATCAATAACTTATGTCCTCTCAAAATACCAACCCTATTAGCATCGAAGTCAAAACGTTATATTTAATTAGGTCACGAATTTAGCGATGGAGGGTTATGAACGTCAAAACATTGCAGTTGAATGATTATTTAAAACTATTGATAATGAATTAAAAAGGGTTATTATATTTATTTGCTAAAATCGCTTCTTCGCTAATCGCTTAAACAGTTACCTACTGTAGACTATAAGAAAAATAACTCAACTGCTGTCATACACAAACATTTAAAAAAGCCAAGATTACAACTTTTTGTGGTATATGACATTGTACTTTAGTAGAATCATATATAATAATGTAACGGGATATTTAAATTTTTCGTTTATAATATATGTATATAATATCAGCCCTGTATTAAACTGTCCCACTGCTGGGCACGGGCCTCTTCTCGATGTGAGAAGGGTTAGGCAATACTATATGAGCGAAAAAATTTAAAGCGTGAGTAGAACTATGTTTTATAATCATACCGACCGTAGATTACGTGGAAGCTACGTTTATAACGCCATTTCTGAAGTAATTATTGTTAGTCACATATATTTTTATTGGAACATACCATTTTATTCTTTCTTTATTCTTGAATTTACTTTGAATTTCGTGAGTGGACTTACCGAAAAGTCATTTAAGTAATGTAGGTTGGGAGTTTGAACGTATATGAAGATATTGCCACTGTCTGGCTCGATTCAACAAATATAATGAAATATTGCTTGGGGATATCATGGACAAGCAAGTACAAGAAATCTTATCCATATTGTAAATGAAAAATACAAATGTCACATATGACAAGTTCACATATTATAATAATGCCTCCTGACTGCCTTCGTGGTGCAGCGGTAGAAAATCGGGCCAACAAAAAGAATTATTGGGCTATTTTTCTAAGAAATCTCAATAGAGGCTCGGCGTTAGGAAGTTGGCGGTATTGTACACCTCCGCGCCTCGGCAAGCACGTAAAGCTGTTGTTCCTCCGCCTGATCTCTCTCCGGTCGTGTCAAATTTTATCCCAACAGAGAGTGCACTCGTATTTGAGCACACACTTGTGCACTATAGTGTCGCCTGCGCAGATGGTGAGTCTCCGTTAAGATTGGCCGCCGTGACTGAAATTCAGCCCGGAGGATATTATTATAATTAATATTTTAAAACTTTGATTTATATTTGCCATAACCTGTTTGATACCCGTGTTTAGATTATTATTTTAACATTGAAAGAGGATTTTGAGAGGATTGCAACTAAATAAACGTAGCATACTGAAATTATATAACTACTTATTACAATCAGATTTTGTTATATTGGGCGATATGATCGCTAAGCGACAAATCCCTATATTGATAAATATTATAAAAGATCACATATTTACTAATCAAGTAAACAGTTAATATTTGTATGAATAGTTAACTAAGAGTAATAACGCATAGAATTCCAGAATAATGGGTTAATTTAAGCCACAGATAGTCTACTTAGACGTTTGTGCGTTTAGTTTTATAGCTATTTAGTATTTAGTTTAGCTATTTAGTGTTTAGTTATATAGGTAAAATGGAAGTCTGTCCACAATAAAATAGAAGTTACGAAAGTAATCTATTTGCGGTTTATTCAATAAGTAACGTTTGCTTCTTCAAGCTTTCAAGCCAATCAACATTTGTAATTTTACGGTTATAAATAATTAAAATACGTTTTGAAATAATTCATAGCTAATTTATATTCTAGAATAAAACATTTATAAAGAATTGAAATTATGCTATCAGCGAGATATTGCAAGATTCTCAGAAACAGTAAACCTAGATAGAGCACTCAATTGATTGAAATATACTTGACGTTAAATTGTAATTCTATGTATTATTATTCTAAGAATACAAGTTATGTTTCATATAAACAAGAGAAAGCTATCGGAGTACAATAATCTTTGGAAACTCAAATAATATATTTGATATGATACAGTAAAGGGGTAGTACTAGAGATCTCTATAATTGAACATTAGTTTCTATACCCTACTTTGTACAGGCATGAACAACAGAGATATGTACTCATAACTTACTCCAACTTAACCGATGACCATTTAAATGAAGCGTGAGCAATTGTCTAACAAGTGAGTGGTACGATAATATCTTAATAATCGCGACTACATAATATATGTTATAACACATGTAGAACGTAGCGAGCTGCTCGTGAAACGAACACTGTAATACAAGCTGTTTATAATTAGAGACTGCATCGAACATTCATTCTTTCTACATCTATTATTGGCTTTTAAATACCTGCCATATTTATCAGTAAAGACATTTCTTAGGACTTTAATAACTAGTCTAATTTCGTCAACTTTAGACCAATATAAAACGGTCTGAAGGTCGTGTTTTTGTATAGGAAAAGTGTATTTTTGTCTTTAGCGGTCTTACCTACTAGTTTAGCATACGGTAATGATCACGCCCACTAGACCTATGTGGCAATCAGATAATTATATGTAGGTATTTTAATTGAAAATTTCCATAATATTCTCGAAGGTTTATAACCTTTAATTTTAATATTACTTATGGAAATTTTCAAATATTAATTTATTGAATGAAAGCATAGGGAATTCTTAAAAATCAATAATAGATGTACACAACTTAATTTCACGGGACCCTTAAAAGCTAAACAATTGTTATGCGATTAGATATGGCACATTAACCGTACAATCCTATCAGTCTTTTATTAATATCGAAAAATATTTACAATAATTGTATTCATTAATTTCAGTAAAAATAGTTTTGCACATAATATAAATGAATTTATGTTTTAAAATAATGTGATTTTCGTTGTAGGTAACATGTTTTAAACAATACGTAAACAGTACATTCGCAATAGTACTAAAAGTATGGTAACAAGTGACACTGCACTGAACTAATGTTATTCACTGCTATTTATATTGCATCTCTTTTAGCACAAATGTCTGATTGGCACTATGATATGACGTGGATATTGTTGTTGAGCGTATGTCAGCTGGAAATGATCACACCTCCAAGGATGATGAGAACTACGCTTCGGCTGACAGCAGACTGGGAAGACTGGGTAGACTCGTAATCTAAACAAAGACTATAGTTGTAATAAAAATAGTTATTAAACGTCACATGTACTGTGATGATGTCTTCAAAATTATACGGATCATAGAGTGCAAGAAATTATAATTAAAAAGCATTGTATCAATTTCAGTAATGTCTCATCAAACCAAAAAAAACATGGTAAGTTGTTTTAACCATAAAGGTCTAAAACAGAAGACCCGAGAGAGATGAGTCTTAAAAATAAAAAGTACATGTTTATTGAGAATAATATCGGCTTGTCTCTTCAATATGTAAACTAACATGAAATGAAGATGAATCATTTACAGAAATAAAAATAAATAATATCGTCGGCGATATTGTTAAGCATGGATTTGTCAAGTAATAGATATGGGTAAGGAAAATAACAAATACAGAAAAATAAACACCTGAATAAGATTGTTATTAACCCGTAAATTTGTCGATAGATTTCCGTTACAAGATGTATAATATAGCGCTATTTGTTGCTATTGATTTGCAGGACAGCACCTATTACAATTCGGCAGTTAGTATCACTAACTGCCGAATTGTAATAGGTGCTGTCCTATTACAATTTGGCATTACATTAAAACTAGGTCTATATCGAGGCTTCTTGGTCTAGACTTTATAACTGTATAGTACATTATTTCGCCAATTTGCCATATTCTTTCTGTAGCAATTAGCCGTAGTAACTTTACCGAGGTTGGGAGTGGTGCAGTGAAACACTGAAATGCTTTTACACCACTTAATAATGCACGTATTGCTCACTTACCGACATCTTTCCATTCTTCCACCTCGTAGTCTCCTATGACTCTGTTCTCGGCGGAGCTGTCCCGCCAACGATTTTTATGTTTACCTGACAAAAACAAGGTTCGTGTGATAGAAATATCCCAGGAGTAAAAAACCATGCAGAAAATGATTGCGTCGTAAAATTTTCTTACACGGTGCTAAGGGGCTATCAAAGTAGGCTTTCAATTGTGAACGAAACATATGACGCTATAAAGAGTATAAAAGAAAACCCAAATCTATAACAATAAGAAGGTACATTGAAAGTCAAAGCGCAAACAAAATCGCTTTTCCCACAATAATATTACTAACGACCCAATTGTACGGAAGCATTGGGCCGTGGCGGTAAAACCAATAAATACAAAATCCACCATCGACCTTTCCGTGTGACAGCCGTAAGGCTACGATGAATGTATAAGTGCGCCATGCGGCTCCCACTCAACTTTACACTATTGCTACCTACTATCGAGGTTTAGGTGCCAAAACTCAAATTCTCAACTTCCGACCAACAGAGCTACTGATTGAACTGAGTGATCATAAAAAATTTATAGCCGAAGTCCCGAATTGATCAGTACTGGAAGGGTTTCGTTCCAAACTTGAACCTCTTGCTTGGACATTAATTATTTCTTAGTATTTCGTAGCGTTAATTGAAACGGAAGACATTAACTTGACACTTAACATGAAAGTTCAATGTGAAGACGTTTACCTTTTTTCCTCTGAGGAAATGAGGGTACGTAGTTATCCGTAGTACTCGTAGTTGAAGGGGCGGGAATTTCTGCAAAAGTAACTTAGTGTAAGAAACCATCTCTAAATTCTTATGATTCATATGAGTAGTACAGTTTAACTAGAAATGATTCGAATAAAATGTTATATTCAGATAAGTAAATTTTCGTCACATCGTAGATTACTTAGTTTAGATAGGAATAATCTGGTGTACCGTCAAGCCGGATAAGCCCATCTGTCTCGCCCAGAGAGTTCTTGGCGACGCAGCGGTAAGATGAAAAATCTCTTGACGACACTCTCCGTATAGTCAATTTCATTTTCCGACTATAACTGTCGTCGCTCAGCGACGTGATGTATTTATTTCCTGTAGGCGGATAAACGTAGATATTAATAATTCAATTAATTGCCCATCCCGGAAAGCAGTCTTGATAAATTGTTAATTACGCAGTAAATCAATTTTGAAGAAATAAAATTTGAATAATATTTCAAGTAGATATTGAACTTTAGATCTTATTATGATTCTACTGTATAAAAACTTTGATAAATGGCACTTAATTTATTGTATTGATCCGTGACAGGTGCAGTGGTATCTAATTCAGGTTTCAAGGTCGTTTGACATTTAATTAACGACTGCATTGGTAGCATATATCAATGGAGAATTTTTCAATGCCGAACTATATTGTGCAGATATCAATAGGAAAAAACATTTCACTGTTGTCGTATCTGTATGAACAGGTACCGTGATACCTGCTCTGTCATCGTTTTCATGTTGATATGGAATTACCTGATATAATCATGTCCCCGCGGTCGGTGGTCCAATAGTTGATAGAGGAGGGGTACGCTTCTGTGTGACATTCCAACGTCACATCCTGCCCGATATATGCAGCTTCCAGTTGGTTTGGTATTGATAGCATTGGGGGAACTGTATCATGAAGGTTTAATTATAGTAGCTATTTTAAATTAGACTGCAGGGATGGCGTAGCCGTTTAACTAATTGTCTTGCCTCTGGCAATGCGTTGAATTCCCACAATTCATGTAAGTTATAAATAGTTGTACCGAGTCTAGGTAAGTGATGGCGAAAACGGGAGATCGGGCCTTGTGGCGCACTCTGGGGGAGGCTTATGTCCAGCAGTGGACTGCAATAGGCTGAAATGATGATGATGATGAGTCTAGGTATTATTTATACTAAATGAAAGTTTATAAAGTCCTCTGCGACACAGACATTATCCCTAGTGCGGACGAAAATATGTGAGTAAGATTACCGCGTTGTAGTTTTAAAATTTATATAAGTTAATTAGATAGGTTTAAAATTAACATATATTATTTTACAAGTATAAATGTTTCTGTTAAGAGTTATTTTCGACCCAGAGAGATGAGAATATTAAATAGAGCTTATTTCTATGAAAGCTCACAAGCTTCAGCATCATGCTTAGTTAGTTTGGCAATAAGCACTTTACACAAGTCACAACTTGGAAATCTAACCGGCTTCGGACTCCTCACATGAACAGTCCTTGGATCAACGAAAACTCACGTAGCTGGAGGAGGTAATACAAAGTAGATATAACATGTAACATGATATGTAATGTCATGTTATATTCACCTTAGTGGTCGGTACTAAGGTAGATATAATACGACATAACATGCTTAGACCACTTAGAAGAATAAAAGATTTAGTACACATAAAGCTTCTATCAAAGTAGATAGATTGTTAGCTATCTCTTAAGCACACCATCGTAACTGGTTCCCCTGTGATTTCTTAGTAAGTAACAACCCGTACAGTTGTTTGAAGTACTATAAACGTGAATTTGTCTTCTACATACTAACACATATTATGTTTACAATTTCAACACAGTTGAGACGGTGAATCTACTTAATAATACAAATGCGATTGAAGGAAGGAGGATTCAATGGATTTTGAAGCAATTTTTAGAATATTAAGCAGAGTTGCCCAAAAAAGATTTCGATGTATAAATTATTAGTAAATGACAAAAGGGATCCGTGTAGCAGCGGCAAACGGAGCGTTGCGCCGCGGCTCCTTGGTAATATTTAATTTGCATCTTGAAGTTATGTTTACGATCTTTTTATGTTGAAAATGACAAAGAATTGTAAGAGCTTATAAAAAGGGTCCTATATAACTTTATGGCCTTGTTCGAAAACATTGATTAACACATGAAAAATAAAAAAAATATTCAGAAATAATAATATAACAACCTATTGTATAATATTATATTAAATTAATATAAGTACGAGTATATTTTATATAATTATTATATTATTGTTGGACTTAAATAAAAAAGAGCCTATATTTTAATACAAGGATTTTTTGTTTTTGGTCTTGGTCTTCTCATTGTTATCATATTTTATAATTTATAAATTGTCAGCTTTCATCTTAAATAGCTGTTGTTTTAACGGATTCTATTTTAATACACCGTCAGGAATTAATCTTAGTACAACGAGAATCTATTAAAAGTTACTGTTCGCCATGTAAATGTAAGTTAAGTACCAGCGAACAACGTGAACCACAAGCGCAAGTTATGAAAATGTTTTTATTTGTGTACCTACTGTATATTCAATTATTTTATTTGTGTACCTACTGTATATTCAATTATTTATTTATTTGTGTACCTACTGTATATTCAATTATTTATTTACCTCGGCAACTGCAAAGTTGTTCACAACCTTAACTGTGTTTAGGTATTCTTTATTTTCTTAACGATCTATCGCTAGAAACGGAAGTTATATTATTTTAGGTGTAAGAACATAAATTTATTAGCTAAAGTATTGCTGAAGTTAGGTATTTTATTTGTGAATTCTAACAATAGCCAAAACTACGTACCACGCACGCACGGGTACGTAGTTAACGCACGCACAGGTACGAATGAAAAATGTTCCTATTCACAAAAACTTTGTCCTTATATTTCTTACATAAATAATACAGCACGTGATTCGTACACATCTTGACGAAGAGATCGTGTATACATTTCACTGTACACACTTCTACTGTTGGTGCATGCACTTTATTATCTGAGAAGAGTTATGAACTAACGTAGCAAACGCTACGATGCGCTAAGAATAATATTGTCATAAAGATTTGTCTCAGTACCACCTAAATATAATGAAAACTGACAGTGAATTCATAAGGAAGTGTCGTTGGTTAATCGAGTGAAAGTTATGTGAGTATTTCACGTATCTCGTAAGAAATGAAGAGAACTGTGAACGAGCTGAGATAGGAATGTGAATTAGGGCAAAGAAAAGCATTTCATTGGGTCGGTATGAAGCAGAGGCGGCGCGGCGCGGCACAGGCTACGCGCGAGAACAGATAGTATCGCCATTATCGCGTCCGCACCGTATTCACGTCAGCATAATGCTCTAATTGGGCGCAATTACGACCGATCCGGCGGAAGGCGCCGCCGTCAGGTAGAGACGCTCGTGTCCTCGTAAATACTCGTTAACGACACCCACCCCGAAGAAAAATAATATTTCTCGGCGCTGACTCCCGACTAAAGAAAACGACGGCGTGGAAATGCTCACGTACTTACCAAAGGAAGAATTTGAGGCCAAGTTAACGGGCCGAGAGAAATGTGCGGGCATATTCTCCTCTAGATGAGCAAGTGATGTCGCCTGTGAGTATAATATACATAAGTAAAATGTGCCGGTATCTCGGATTACTAATAAAAACAACACAAATCTGACTCGCTTGTTATCGGCCTGTTTGAGTTTTCTGGAATTTTTATTGCAGCAACACACAGTTAATTGTATGAAGAGAGAATTATTTAATTTCAGACTACTTTGCTCTGACATTTGAACTGCATTTGAGCCTAATTATGACGGTTTCAACTTTTATTGTGTACCTATATACTTATTATTTATCTTGTGTATATATCCTTAACCTTCTTAACTAAAGTCTAACTATCCTTAACTAAAGTCTTTTGTCTAAGTGTGTGTGCTGAGAAGCACTTTTACTGCTTCTCAGCATGCATTCCTGAAGTCTGTTTCTTTGCTACGTTTTCTTTCAACATTTATGCAAATGGTTACTGTTATTTAATTGACATACATAATAATATGGTATTACGTTTACATACTCATTTTTGATAAGCTGTGGTTTCAGCAGGATGTCTTCATATACCCATATATATATTCTACGCAGCTTTATTATTAAATTAATGATAAGTTTAACGAAAAAAGCTCACATAAGCTTTTATCGTTAATGTTTAATCAGAAACTAGATACATACCTAGTTGCTTGTTATCTACAGGATTCAAACATTTGCACCTACCATAAAGTATTTTAATTAATATGTTTATTATTATTAAAAATACAAGATATTTGCAAAGTTTGCCACACTAGCAATAAACCCTGTATTCCGGGGAACTTCACAAACTTTCAAACAACAGATATAAAGAATATTCAGACTCGAAAAAATGTTTGTGGATTGCTCAATTTTCCCGTGTGGGATTAGAGCCCACAACAATCGGCGCAGCGGCCACGGTACGGCGGCCGCTTAAACCACTACGCCAACACTGCATACAGTGTAAAGGTACTTCGTGATTATTTTGTGACGTTAAAATATTTTCTTACAAATATTATAATGTAAACTTTGTTTAACCACATTCAGTCACGAGCTTCCTTTTCATTTGTCACAAAGTGTACGTGTATGCGCCCTCATACCATGCTACTTTTTGTATAATATATTTAAATGTTATTAAGGAGACTGAATTTTTCCATTTCATTAAAATTTGTAAGTACTTAATGTTTTTTAGACATTTCTATACCTAGTTAGTAATGTATAGTAAGCGTAAATTCAGTAAGTAACTTTAGTGAACTCACTAACCATTATACTTTGAGGTTCATAAGTGTTACTTTGTGACCTATATAGATGATTTTAACTCCGGCTAGGTCTCATGAAATTGGTAGCGAGACAGCATTAGGCTGTCTACCGGGTACTACACCAGACCCTGTCCCGCTACTGAAAATTGCTTGACAAAACCAAAGCAAATCTTTCAGGAACTGGCATCGAAATTAAGACCTCAAGCTAGCAGTCTATTTCACACAACTTCATATAAATAGCAAAATTTCAAAACGTTAAGATTAAATGGAACGTAGGAATAGAACCAGTAGGCTAGATATAATTATAATCGTACCGTGTTGTACCACCGTCACTGATTGTACCGAAACTCTACTGATACTACTTTCATTAAATACTTAATACATAAAACGCGGTTCACAAGTACCTACAATCAATTTTGAT
Organism: Catocala sponsa; assembly: GCA_963564715.1. NCBI lineage: Eukaryota > Metazoa > Arthropoda > Insecta > Lepidoptera > Erebidae > Catocala > Catocala sponsa. The sequence continues at coordinate 15,660,816 of OY751337.1, read as the reverse complement.
TATACTCATTAGCTCCGACAGCATTTACCAGATTTTGTATCACATTCATAATTCATCATATCTATATATTAATACGTGAAGCAAAAACTTTATACCCCTTTTTACGAAAATTGGTCGGACGGAGGAGTATGAAATTTGGTAAAGTTTATATGGAGAAGGAGGGGCGAATCCTAATATTTATATAAAATATGCATTAGAAATACGTTAAATTAATGAAAAAACACTACACGCAAGCAACCATGCATTTGACACACGAAGTCGAATCGCGTTCGTAGTATTTTGACATTGTTCGTCTGACATCGTACGATTCTTTGTAACTATGTTCACTTATAGCTTGTTTATATGTAATAGAGAAAAACAGAAAACAAAGTAGCAAGCTTAACAATTTTCGTCGAATTTTGACCACTAGGCGACCGTTAGTTCGTGTAAAAATACTAATATTTAAATATCCGCTACATTTAAATATTGCATTTTCATTTCAAAATTTATTTCTATTCTGGTAATTAATTAATCGGTTAGATTAAAAACTATAAAAGTTATAATATTCACAAAGGTTGTTTTGGTTTGGAATATGTATGTATACTTTGGATTATTTGAACCTTTTGCCAGTTATCATATAAATAGAGTAACGTGTCTTAGGCATGCACTACTGTTTAGTACAGCGTCATAGTTATTTATATTATGTACTAGGTTAAACCCACGATTACGCGTGGAATTTGGAAGTAAGTCTCTACTTAGGCTGGCCATAAAGACAGATACAATTTAAAAAAAAAAACAATAGTTTGCACTCCGGGAGTGCCGGCAGAAGTGAAAACTTGAATATTAACGTTGTGCATTTTTTATTTTGGAATGGTTAGGCAATAATTTTGCACGAATTGCTTTAATTATCAGTATAAAAGTATTATCATTTATGTGGTAAAATACAATATTCATTTATTGCGCTATCGTACACAAACATGACAATTCTTCCTCCGTCTTACGAATTTTCGATCAGGTCACGTGTCCTGACGCGAGTTTGACAATTCTCCCACCGTCTTACGAATTTTCGATCAGGTCACGTGTCCTGACGCGAGTTTAACATTTTTTACCCATCACAAAAAAGGTGCACAACGCTGCTAAAGAAGTTTTCACTTCAAAAACATAATATTACATTTGGATTTGGACTCTGTCATTCTTATATGAATATTCATTGCGTTTTCTCATTTTCGCGCCATTCGGTGTTAAATATTTTTGTGATATTAAAATGGAGTGATGTGATAAAGAAAACCGAATTGCTGTGATAGCATTACAGAAAGTAGGTATGGAGCCAAATGCAATTTTTAAAACTCTTCAATTGCTTGGTATTTGTAATGTTTGTGTATCGGGCTATTGATAAATACAATGAAATCTCCTCTGTTTGTGACTGAAAAACATCTGGCCGTCCACGTAATATTCGTACTAAAAAGGCGATCAAAGCAGTGAGGGAAAGAATTCGAAGAAATCCTGTATTATAAAAGATGACTTAAGACTTGCAGCCTATAAAAGATGCACTGGTAAAAATTACAAAAATGAATAGGGTGGTAAAATTAAAACAACTTCTTAAAGGCAAAGGCAATAGACAGAAAAAAAAATTACTGACGAGATAATTTTACTAATGAGCAATGTTTTAACAAGCAGAATGTCCGAGTTTATGCTCAAAGATCTATAGAAGCTTCCCAATTAGTCAGCAGAGTACATTGTGGACATTATCCGACTTCAGTGATGGTTTGGTGGGAAGTTAGCTATCAAGGAGTGACTGAGGCATATTTTTGTGACAAAGGTGTCACAACATGTTTTATAACCAAGAATGGTCCTTTCAAGACTCAGCACCGGGTCATGAAGCTCGATCCATCCAAGCGTGGTTGGAGACAAACGTTTCGGACTTCATCAGAGCTGAAGAGTGGCCGTCATCTAGTCCCGATCTTAATCCACTAGATTATGATTTATGGCCAGTTTTAGAAAGTATGCTCTAATACCAATATAATTTGGAGACTGTACAACAATCCATAAGATTGGCAGTGAAGAATTTTCCCATGAAGAGAGTGCATGTTTCGACTGATAACTGGCCTCAACGTTTAAAGGACTGTATTAAAGCCAATGGAGATATTTTCGAATAAGCTTCATATATTTTTAATGTTTCTATATTAACGTATAAACTAACATACATTACAGTAATAAATGTTTTATGCAATAAAAAAAAAGAGATTTTCTTGTAACAATATTTATGGTAAGACTAGGTATATATTTATTTTTTAATTATACTCGACTTCTAGGCGACATATCAAAATGAAACATGCACCAGATTTAAGTTAGGCTTCAATAAAACTGTATTCAATTTGGTGCAGTATTTTTGCGTTATGCGCGTACAAACATACAGACAGACAACAATTCTGAAATAATAGTTTTGGCTTCTTTTGGTCTTATAAAGACGTCTTACAATATTTGTTCGTAAGTATTTCCTATGTACAGACATGGACAAATTAGAGAAGTTATAATTTTAATATATGTATAGATAATTTGTAGAAGCGTTTGTTACCCCCATTTATTCTCGTTCGTAAACCTCGGGAAAAGAAAATGGCTAAGAAGTAGGAATAAAGAAATATTCTTACGTATATATGATAACGTATATTAAACAGTATTGTCGATATTCCTATCTACTTCTTATATTACACAGACAAAATTAAATAATTTGTTAATACGTTTTAAATTTTGAACCCTACAAAATATGAGCCAGCAATTTGGGACCACAAATTCTAGCCGTCGTGAACGTAGTTTAATTTTATTTTTTGTGTATTAAGTAAGTAAAGCTACAGAACAATATAAATTATATTTCGATTATTTGTGTAAGCTGTTAGGTTTTAAGATTATTTATTCCTAAAAGATTTTTTCAATTAAATGTTAAGTTTATCGGTGAGTGCTAAGGCTAAAAAGATTGTATTATACTGATTTCTGTATGGTTATTTTTCCTAATACAATGATATAATCATTGCATTTAATAATATAATATCGATTGTGAAAATAAACTCAACATATTGTTCTTTACTTGGTATTATTGCCTTTGTTAACGAAGAGAGGTTCTGTTCCCGTAAAAGGCTATAGGCTTGACCCCTAGTACATGTTAGGCAGGTGCCTAAAGTAATATCTATCGAAATGTGGGTGCAATACACCTCAGTTTATCCCTTTGGGATAGGAATGAGGTTATGTATGTATACTTTATATATTTTATCTATACGTTATTCGTAAAACCTTTATTCTTTTTATCCAAAATTGTGATTACATTTCCCGCATTAAAAATTCCACGGACGTAGAATTGGAACAGCCTTTATGAAATAGCATGTTGTAAAATGGTAGCAGTATGAGAAAACTGAATATTACGAATTAAGTTGGAACCGTTTCTTGAATATTTTTACCAGGAAACTGCGAATCTGAAGACTGCATGAAAGTATTTATGAAGTTGTTACTTTATGCTTCTTTATTGCCGACTTGCACAATCTTGCTACTGGGAAGATGGAAACTTATAAATATATGCCATAAATTGGTCCAATTTGCTCATACTTTTGCTATCTCACGGGTTGATAAGATACATCTACTACATGTACAGTTGTGAATATAAATTAATACTAATTCTGAGCTACATGTCAGTGACAACATTATTGCAAATATAGGTATCGCAACACTTGCAGTTATATTAAAATGTTTACGACTTTTGCATCTTTGGAAAATGTGAAAAATTCATCAATATGACGTAAGCATTTTTAGAGAGGGACCAAAATGAGTACCTTTGCAACTTTTGATTAAATTTCCAACTATTACGATTATGCAAAGTTTATATGGTTTAATATAACCAACGCTGAGATATATTGAAATCACACGCGACATAAATAAAGCTGTTAAACTGTGGTGATTAAGTCACTGTTACAGTATATTATAGTGACAGTTGGCGAGTTCATTGCCTGTCTACTGTGTACAACTGTAGGCGGTGGACAAATTCCCGGGGTTGACTTCTGTTGAGTGGGGTAAGATATCTGTATAAAGTCAGTTTAACCCCAGAGACTCACCTCACTCAGCGTTCTCGATTCAAATCTGAATTTAGGTGAAATAAGTTTATATGCGTGAATTTGTAATGATTTAAGGTCATTGTATATACGTATAATATGTCTAGTTATATTTATTAGATAGTTTAATTTATTTAAAACTAAGCGCGGTGATTTTAAACATATCATGCATCGCATCGGTTTAGGTTTTACTTATTATATTCAATAATAATATTGTAGATCATATTCCAATTGATATTAAACAACAACAACAATAGTTTTAGGATTTTCTTAATAAGCTTTTACAAACTCAATAGGTATTATAAATTTTTATTTTTCGGCGGTAGGCTCATATCTTTTAGTATAAACTAACAACATAATTAAATTATTGTTATCCATCAGCCACCAGGCTCTAATATAAAATATATTCTATAACAATAATTTAGAGATCAATCAACTAATTCAGCCCGTAAAAGTCATTATTGCTGTTACATAATCACTTCTAATCTTTAACACTGTTATATTTACATAATATTGTCTTCTGTTTATGCGAATGTTATTCATTGAAATTAAACTACTATATATGACCATGGCTGCTGAAAAGCAACCGAAACGTCGCGGAAAGTGTAGACATAAATATAAATAGTATAATAGTATAGTAATAGTATAAATAGTTATAATAGTTTCAATAGTTTAATTAGCTTAAAAATAAGTAAAGTTTAATAGTAATAGTAGTGCAACAGTTTTCAAAATTTTGTAAAAAAGTGTCAAATAAACAACGCGATAAAATCCGTATATAGTAGTTTAATTTCACTGTTATATTTCTCATGCGTAATATTATGCTAATACGTCGACGGGTAAAGATATTTATGTTTTATTATTTTATTTTATTTTTTATTTTATTTTATTTATTTGGAATAACTAACAGTTACACAATATATAATACAAATTTGCATAGCATTTACATTTAAGAAAATGTACACTCACATTGTTATTCACTGATTTATTTAATAGTGAACTATCAATTTAATTTAATTATTTTTATTACATATTTCAAATTAAATTTCAAATATTAATTATTTATACAATTCAAATTACTGATATAAGTACAAATTTTATTCAACAGAGCTATTAATAGTAAGGATTAGGCTATTACGAAATTTATTAGCAGGCAATGCAAACAAATCCAAATCAGTAAAAAAAATATTATAGTTATGACATAAACGACGAAGAGGTGCACGAATTCCAGCGTTAGTGCGACAAGAGGTAACGGCAAAGACAGGATGTGCACGCACCTTTCGCCGAATGACAGTTCTTGGTACAACATAACACAATTTGTTGGTGATGTCAGGGCAGTTATATCTATTATTACAAACATCAAATAAAAACATTGCTTCTAGATATAGACGTCTGGAGTTGAGGCTCGTCAGATTGTAAGTATTAAGTAGTTCTTCTTAGGTGACGAATCTATGAAAACATCTGTAATGTCGATGCATTACAGATGTTAAGGAACTTATGTCGTACTGGTTCTAAAATATCTACGTATTTTTTATAATAGGGTTCCATATTGTTACGGCGTACTTCAGTTGGGATCTTATCAAAGATTTGTAAAGATGACAATAAGTGCTAGGCGATTTAAATTCAGTTGTGGACCTCATTACAAATCCATATAAACGATACGCGTTCTTTGTTATGGTATCTATGTGTTGGTCAAGATTTAACTTACTGTCAAGCAGTACCCCGAGGTCTCGGACAAATGTCACCCTGGATAAAGTTGAATTATTTATGTTATAATTTGAAATTGTAAAGCTAAACGGAGCCGTTCAACAATACCTAATAAAAAATTGAAAAGAAAAATTTAAGATATATGTATGTAATAATACCAGCCCTGTATTAAACTGTCCAACTGCTGGTCAGGAGCCTCTTCTCAGTGTGGGAAGGGTGAGGCTATAGTCCATCACACTAGGCCAGTGCGGGTTGGCAGACTTCACATATATTCGAGAACATTATGAAGAACTCTTACACATGCAGGTTTCCTTCACCGTTTTTCAGCAAGCGATTTATATCTATTTTAATACGCACATAACTTCAAAAAGTCAGATATGTGCGCCTAGGCGGTGAACTCAAGACCTATGCGGGCACTCGAACTGTCTTCCACTAGGCTATCGCTGCTTCTATAATAAAGTTTAGGTAGGATAAAGGTTTACAAAATGAGCGAAGTTATAAATAACTTTGTAAATGATTCAATTAAGTTCTCTGCCATTTTTAATATAATAAGCCAAAATATAATTTAAATTAGTTCGTGTATAAATGTTTTGTTCTCTGCAGTGGCCATGCTTATTTACCAATGACCGATATAGATAAATATGAATTCGCACATATTATGTAACACATAATTTATAAGCATATTACAGTTGATAAGCATTTCAATATTATATATAAACTACGTTGCACAAAGTTTTATTAAATACAGCTTTTACTGAAATAATTGTTACAAACGTATAAAAACTTGAAGCAGCAATTAATCATTACATGAAAACTGAACACGTTATCTCAAACGACGCAAATACAATAATTTAATTGATAATTACGTTTTTGAGCTGTTTGTGGTGGAGACGCTAGGTGTATATGATCCGCTCTTGCGCTTTTCCGTGACCAGAAGGCTAGACTTTTCTTGACTCAAGTCAGCATTGCTATTTAACGTGGAAATGCTGCCAGTCTTCTGGGCACTTTCTCAGTCCACAGCGATGCTGAGCAATTTCACGACGCTGCCTAAAACAGCTATTTTTTTAAATTACATTTTTCTTTTTTTTTTGTTGTACTTATAAGTAGTTAGGTATGTTAATTGGACGTAGATAACCTAAAAGGATCCACCCCACAAAATGTTACATTTGAGTTATTGAAGATTGAAGTTTAACCTGTGTTTGCTCATTAATAGACTTGCTTGCGTTTATTGTTTCTTAAGAAAATATGTGTGTGTCAATGTATATTTTATTCATACAAATAAATTTTATTGAGTTTAGTTTTATTTCTTGAGATATTCAGCTAAATGTGTGTTAGGATCCTTTTTGATAAAAGCTATTTTCAATTATGTTAAGCTCATTTTCATTTCGCAAAAACGATTCAAAGTAGCTAATTGACACTTAAATCGTTAAAAATTGTTCATTTCATTAATAAAACAACTAGCTTTCTAAAATTTGGTTATTTTTTATTTAAAACATCAATCCAATTTACTCTTCTTCCTGTGCGAAGTCCGGTTCACCGCCAAACCCGTCCATATCGTCATGAAGACTCGGATTGCACCTTATAGATTTATAGAAATCCAGGCAGTCTTTAGGTATATAGTCAAAGATTGACTCCAAATCGTCTAATTTTGCGTGAGGTATTTCTTTCCGTGAATGTGAAATCGTTTTCTGATACCTCCAAAGATTTTTCTTTTATCTTTTTCTCTATATGCAATTCTTGAAACTGGTCTTCGTTTTGAGTTTTCATAAATATAACGTACTTTTCTTCTTTTTTCAGTAATACTTCTTTTGTTTGTAGCCAGTTAGCTTTGGTCTTATCCAAGAAGACTTTCCGATTAACTATATTTTTCTCAATTTCTTTTGTACTAAAAAAGTCTTTCTTTTCCTTTCTCTGCACTTGAAAAGGATTTTTCTTCTTACTTTTTTTTATTACTGCGACATATTCGTCAGCTGTGTAAATTCTTTCGTGGTATTTTAACTGTGCCTCTATTTTAGAAAAATCGGTATCATTGGGCAAAAATGTATGACCCGATTCAAGATACTTGAGTGTGATCGTTTTTTATGTTTGGTGTGAACTTAATATTGCCTTTAACATGAGTACGATTTTAATGTTACGGTTTTGGCCCACACAGCAATCACTCCACAAAACCAAATTTTGGACTTTTGGATTAAGTTTTGTTTTATATATTTAATCAAACACGATCCCACTTCTTGGGCGCCTCTACCAGCTTCGCCTTCAATCCAAACATAACAGTGGTCGTTGATAAAATATAGGTATATTAATGACTGCGATGTGTATGGATCCCTTTCGTTGTATTCATCAATACCTATAGAAACACAGAAATGTGTTTAGCGAAAAATATCCAAGCGTACTGAATCGTTTTTGTGATTTAAACAGTGCATTTTTTAAGTAAAATTTAGTTTAACAAAAAAGATCCAAATGTTCTGAATCGTTTTTGTGATTTAACCAGTGCATTTTTTAAGTAAAAATTTAGTTTAACAAAAAGGATTCATGCTTTCTGAATCTTTTTAGTGATTTATCTTTTGCATAGATTTGAAGTAAATATTATAATCTAAAAGGATTCACATGCTTTGGATTTTTTTTAACATTTTAGTTTTGTGTCAGTTTCTTAGACTGACCGTTTTACAATATGATCCAAGGAGAATGGATCGTTTTTACGAAACTAAAATAGGGGTTCGCCATACATGTGGCTTGGTAACCAGTGTCATTTTAATGTCAAAATATTCGTATTTTACTTGGATTGTTTTTGCTAATCGAAAATATAGACCTTGACGAGCAGTTTGGTATGCTTAACTCATTTTCGGTCATGTTGTGGGTTGGATCCTTTTTGCTTATCTACGTCCAATTTTAGTTAAGTATATAATGATTGTTGCTTTTGTACGTCAAAAACTATTCATCTGAACACGTTTGAAATGTCACCTGCTGGTGTTCTACTGCGCTATAACATGTACTTTGCTAAGTACATGTTATAGCGCAGTAGAAAATAGCAATGTGTCTTATTTTATTATCTACTGACATCAGCTACACATTGTTTAAGACTGGAGGGAACAAAACAGCGTAAGATTTAGCAATGAGGCAACTGCCAAGCTTTTAGTTCTCCACCGAATTTCTTTTGGCACAAATACAACACGCATTGCTAGTGACGTCATACACTCGTCTTATTATATGTGGTAGTATCTCATAAATAACTGATATTTTATTCATACTAAGTAACAGTCATTATACCTACGCGTAGTAGTTGATGGAAGTCACCCACGCTCGGTTTTTAATCTATATATTAATACGTGAAGCAAAAACTTTCTTTCCCTTTTTACGAAAATTGCGCAGACGGAGGAGTATGAAATTTGGCATAGTTAAAGTTTATATGAAGAAAGACGGGCGAATCCTAATATTGATATAAAATATGCATTAGAAATACATTAAATGAATGAAAAAACACTACACGCACACAATCATGCATTTGACACACGCAGTCGTACTATTCTTCGTAACTATGGTTACATAAATCAATATATGTAATAATTTGTTTGACAAAGATAGGTAAATTAACCTATATAGATCGAAGGTTCTAGACAATAAAACCTTAATACCTAACTATCAAATTTAAAATTTAAATCCATTATGGTCGAATTTCGATCACTAGGCGACCGCTAGTTATTATTAACCAACAAGCTTCTATAAATAAACAAGTTTTATATCTAATAGTGTTGTTTATAGCACTTCATAGATATCGTGAACAAGGAAGAATAAAGTTTTGTGAAAGTTGTCTTACAGCACTGCAGACAGTCCCATACTGTGCAGTTGGCTGAAGCGACACCAGACGTCCAAGAATTAATGTATTTCTTGCTGGACAAATCTTGCTCTTGGAATTATTTAAATTATTTTAATATAGAAGTTGAGACGTTAAATTTTCTGTTCAGTATAAGTTCGAGATTATATTTAACTAGCTTTTTGCCACGGTTTGGCTCCCATAGTTCTATGGATCTATCCTACAGAAAGCAGAATAAAAATGTCACTCACCCGCTCATAAACTATCTGTATGCAAAATTTCACGTCAATTCATTGCTCCGTTGCTACGTAATATGATACTGTGACATAAGCTTGCTTTTATAATTACGATTGATCATGATGTCAATGGTTGATGATGTTGTTGATGATGATGATTTTATCAGATAGAACTCCGTTCTACTATTAGGTACCAATAGCAGAACGTAGTATGTGCCTTGCACGTTAGAGAAGCCCAGGTTTCATATTATGGTGAAAATTAAAGTTTGCGAGACGTTGGTGTAAGACACTTCTGCCCCCCAAGGCAAGATATGAAGCATTTTTCCAGAATATGCAATGTATTATTAGGCTTTTTTTGTTACGGAATCCTCTGAAAAAGCACGGAGTATGGAAATCCGCTTAGTAGCAGATTTGCCATCATAACATATGACATAGTAATGTAGTTGATGAACTGGGTATTATATACCTATACCAATCCCTTCGGAGATATTATATAGGCATAAGACTTTATTAAGTGTGCTTTGAAGATAATATAAGAACTATTCGCAAGAAGATAATATAAGAAGTATTCGATACTTTGATTCAGTTATTTCTTTTTCTTTTAAAAAGGCTACTCGCGCACTAGGTTTAATTCCTGCGTCGCGGGGGACTCATTCAAACAACAGATACAAAGAACACCCAGACTCGGAACAATAATTTGTGGATCACACATGTTTTGTCCCGTACTGAATTCGAACCCAGCACACGCATAGCAGTGGCAGCGGCGAGGCGACCACTTAAATCACCTCGCCATCCGTGCACTTGAGTAAACATACATATAAGATCGAAAATTTCAAACGGTTACTGTGCCAAAAACTATGGGCAGTAAAGTTTCCTTTATGCTTTTAACTAAATTCAAATCTTACTTAAAGTTTTGTGTAAAGAGTGGCGACTAGGAAACTCTAAAGATAATTATTTATTCAGTTCTTTATTCATTAACAATTGTTACATTGTGTTTGAAAGTAAAACAGCTTAAAACAAAATTAAGAAAACTAAGTAGTAATTATTAATAGATTATTAAATTTTGCAAATTAAATATTTATGTATTATGTAAATTAAGAATATCCAATTTTTGAGAAATAACATGACGCTGCGAGTCGTGGGAACAGCAATTATAAACGTGGATGAAACCGCGGGGCAGCTAGCTATTTATGCTTTTATAGACATATGTATACAGGGATACACTTACGATGTCATTCACTTAGAGTCGTGGTACGTTACGCACTATTTAAAAAGATAAGCATACTAATATTCAATTTAATATAACACTATTTTTGTGCACCTAAAAATGATTTAGGTATTGTAAAGAGCACCAAAACCATACTCATTCTGAACATAATAGGTGGAATGAACCTCGGTAGCACCCAATCTGGGAACAAGCAATGGCTTGTTTATCAACAAAGCTCATGGGGAGTATATTACAAACGGAGATATTGCCTCATAGCAAACTTGTGTGACCTTTGTGCATTGTGTTTGCCGTTGTACAACGTGGCTAGTAATTAATAGAGTGAGATTACTTGTACCACAGACCCGAGATCTAAGATTTATAATGACGATATCATGTTTGTAACCAGTACAGGTAAAGTAACACGCTCACCAAGGCACAGAGTTGCTGGTTTGTAAACAGAGGTCATGAGCGCAACGTTGCTTAATTACCCTCACAAACTTTATTGATTAGTGGTAATAGGAATTTGGCTACGAGCCTTTGATTAGGCGTAGATAGCTGGTACTATTATCGGTCTTCGTAGCTGTGTTATGGTTACGGCGTAGATCGATGGATCTACGTCGTAGCTATGTTGTTGTAGGAGATGGGTCACAGTAGGTTACATATAATGTTTCTTTGATTGTTTTACGATTTTTATATTCTTTGTGTGTATTTTATATGTAGTAATAATAATGGTTGAAATAATTAATGCGTTTAAGTGACGATAGACTAATGAGCAATAAAGTATAATATCCTCGATTGAGTTGTTAAATTGCCTTATTTACATGACATAAAGCAAGTGCAAGCAATTTACAAGTATTGAAGATGGAAGTAGTTTTAAGAATAAGCCTGCCTCAAACGTTAATTAGTACCTAGTATTTGTGTAAATTGCATTCCGGGTACAAATTGATAAGAAATTACAATAAAGTTGCACTGTAGTAATTAATAATATTGAATATACCATCATCACGTTTTTCTCTTTGAATTTAAATCCGTTGATAAATTTGTAGATTCTCCCAAAATGACAATGTTTTAAATTGTGAGGATATAAAATAAATATGTAATATATAATGTACAAATGGGTTATATTTCAATATTTGTATTACGCAAGCCAGAATATAAAACGGAAAATGTATACACAAATACCAGATAATTGAATGAAGCGTTATTACCATGTACTTATACGAATTAGACGCAAAACCCAAATTTCTTTAATTCTTTCTATACATAATAATAAAGTTTATAAGTCTAGTGTGAATGGAACAGTCGCAAGAGGAAGACCTAGGCGAACGTTTCTCGATCAGATCGGTGGCGGTCTCGACAAAGGCCAGGTTAAGAGCTCCTTGAACCGACGGGCGTGTATGAGGAATGTGATGAAAGTGAATGAAGACAGAGAAGTGTGTCAGGATCGTAGCAAATGGAAATCCGTAGTCTCTGCCTACCCCTCTGGGAAACAGGCGTGAATCTATGTATGTATGTATTTCTATACATATAAAAAGATATCTCCCGCAATAGGCCCTGAACTTGTGTCGCTGAGATCTTTACAAACGTTAAAACAACGGACACAAAGAACGTCCAGACTGTGGATGGAGAACACAATTTTTATTTTATGTAGACATCGATCAAATATATCATAGATGCACGATCGTCGCTCGAAAAACGGCCCCAACAAAACTGTGCATAAATCAGTCGTATGCGCTATATTATGCACCTGTCCTACTCACTCTTGCGTGCGCTGCCCGTAAGCGAGAGCGAATCGACACCACTACTACGATGGAGACCGTACCATATACTTAGTACGCTTGCGTATCGCAAGTAACACACTTAGGACGCTTTACATTGACGCGTTTTAACTAAACTATTACAAAATGTTTCTCAGTGGGCGTTCAATGGTTATTCAGGTTTATTTCCTGGATTGCATAATAAATGCAGACACTTATAAGTAGTACTGGTCAGTGCCACATATTGACGCGGTTTTTGTATGAGAATGTGCATCTATGGTATATTTGATCGAAGTATGTAGGGATCGAATTCACAACACTCGGCACAGTAGCAATGGCGAGGCAACCACAACAACACAACGCCATCCATGCAGTCAAATTAATTCTAAACACATAAATATTTGCTCTACGTGGCAATCGAAATCGCAGCAACCACGCAACCAGGAACAAAATGACCACGTAAACCACTTCGCTGTCAATACATTCAAAATTGACCCGTACAGTTTCAATCTAGGTGAAGTTATAAGTCAATAACACAACTTACATTGAACCATGAGCACGACCCGCTTACTGATCGATGGAGGGACGCCGTTAGAAGCGATGCACAAGTAAGCGCCCATGTGCAGCCGAGATACTTTGGATATTGTTAAGTTTTCGCCATCCACCACGTTCACTGCAAACAAATAATAAACTTGTACTTGTCACTTTATGAAGATTATAGATGATCAACACCCCGTGTATATATAAGGTTGGAAGGATAATAATTGTGTACCTCACTACCTGTATAGCAACAGAAAGTATACTTTTTAAAACCATAACGAGATTACGTCTGTTCATTAATTGGAGACGTTTATCAGAACTAATTGGAATCGATAGCCTAGTGGGATACCGTTGAACTGCTACGCAGAGGTTTCGAGTTCGATCCCAAGGCAACCTTTAACTTGCCGAATTAATTTTGTGCGTATTAAATTGTTAATTATTGTTTGCATTAACGGTGAAAGAAAACATAATGAGAACACCTTCATGTCTAAGAGTTCTCCATAATGTTCACGAAGATGTGTGAAGTCTATCAACTCGTATTGGTCCAGCGTGGTGGACTATAGCCTAACCCTTCTTACACATACAAAAGGCCCGTGCCTAGCTGTGATACAGTTCATACATGGGGCTGATATTATGTTTATATTATTATATAATTGGAATCGATTATTTAGAAGGTTAACCAAAAACAAGAGGATTTCGAATTTTTGCCTACCCAAAAAAAGTAACGGATTTTGCTACAGTAAAAAAATTGTAGCTTGCGATTAAACTATAAACCGTCCCTTTAGTAAAACCAGATATATACAATGATGGTTTTCAAAATCGTCATAATCGAACTGTAGCACACGCGGAATAAGTCACGGATAACATTAAATTAATTTTATAGTATTAACATGGATTCTACCTTCAAAAAGAAAATACCTTTACACTTGTACTCAACTCTGTGTCTCGAGAAGTTTACAGGCATTTAAACAACAGATAGGCATAAAGAATAAACACATAGATTTAAGACCGCATACAATCCAAAGGACTATGAAACTTTGTCTTGCGTGGGGATGGAACCCATAACAGATACTCAGTTAAGCCGCTGTCTCATCAATTCTTGTTAGGTATATATTGTTACTTTTAAAGACACATGATTTATGGCCTGATCTATGTTTATAAAAGTCACTGTATATATATTTATCATTTCGTCGTATCAATACATTGTTTTTTTATTAACCCAATACAACAACGTAGTATTCTAAAGGTATGAAAAATACCCGAATGTCAAATAAATTATTGACAAGATATCTTTTAAGGTCTGATAAGGAACAACTGCGGCTTGAATTAATCCAAAAACTATAGAGCCTTCTATAGAAATCTTAATAATAGGATTTAAAATTAAGGCAGCTGTTTCGTTGCACCTTTGTAGGATAAAGTAAATACAATTAGGTACAAAGTCGGACACATTTGCGTACTAATAAGTAATGCTTGCTGCATTGCACTGTACTCAGTTTTCATATACGTTACGGTCAGAGCTATCTGGTTGAGCATCTAACAAAGTTTTAAAAGTATAATCATTAAAGATTGCTTGCAAATTGTTAATTCCTTCAACTAAACTTGTGCTGAAAGTTGGTTTAAGTCAATAAATAGTACCATGTGTAGAAATCGAATCCACGACATCTTGATTGCCATTTCTCTGTCTCTTTATTACGGCACCTTGAAATGTCAAAGCCAATTGTTTTGAACTTGAAAAATATTTAAAACAAAAAACAGATCTCAAAATCTCAATCTACAGACCGTCGTCGTAGTTTTATTGCCCCTACTTCAGTACTGAATTTATTGCCAGTGCAAAGACACAATTACTTTATCATTTAAAAATCTTTTATCTACCTTAAACCTGCAAATAAAATTTAACAAACAAATAACCGTATACACATACAGGATAAAAACCTGACCTAACCTGTAATGGTAAGCCTAAACCGGTGATTTCATTAATTCAATAGTGACCGGCCTCACGTCCAGATTTGACAACATAATGTAGTAATTTGACAAGTTGACAAGACCGACAGTGCTGGCCTCTGCGGGTATAGACAATATCATTACGCAACTTGTTTATTGGCGGCATTTTTTTATGAATGTCGACGAATATAGATGTCAAAACCTAAAAGGTTATGAAAATGTTAACTGTGCCATCTTTGAGCACGGGTGTCCTCTTATTATGAGAAGAATTAGCTCATGGTTTACCTCGCTCACTTAGTCCGCGTTAGTTTTCTTCATGTATCTCTGAGGGCATTCTATAATCATATAATAACTCTCAGGTTTCCTCTCGATGTTGTCTTCTACGTTAAAGCAAACGATAACTGTACTTTTAAATGCGCACATCAATTTACAACTTAATTAATTAGTGCACACTGCATGTCTAGCGGTGTTTATACTTGGCTATCGTGTAGATATTTTCATATAGTAATTAGATCCATTCCATTCGACGATTTTATCATCAGAAAGATGTCAAAGTCAGTAAAGTTGTTTGGAGTTTGTTGACTGGTGTTATGCAGCAGTGGCGTAAGTATAAGTGCTAGCGTGGCTATTCAGCGTGGAGTTCTAGAGTGTTATTGGGTTTTAACTCTCAAGTATCAATACAAAAGCATCACCAATGCTCAGCGTTCGTCGTGCTCTGGACAGCA
Organism: Catocala sponsa; assembly: GCA_963564715.1. Lineage (NCBI taxonomy): Eukaryota > Metazoa > Arthropoda > Insecta > Lepidoptera > Erebidae > Catocala > Catocala sponsa. The sequence goes on along the minus strand of OY751337.1, from coordinate 15,644,822 downwards.
CGGAAATTCCCGGTAAGTTTTGACTATTACGAACAATAATTGATGTGGGGATTCACAAAAATATCTTGAAGATATAAGAGACTAGACCGATGACTAACATAGTGGCGAACGTTAAAAAAATAATACAATAATTGTTAAAAATAAAAAGAGGATAAGTGTTTCGACAAACAATTCTCTCCGCTCAGCTTGATTAGCTCATCTCAAACCATCATAGTTCTTATTCGTTGATTAACTTTGCTAACCTTTGTTTATCTTTGCCTATCTTAGCTCATCTCTAAATATATCGACTTGTATACTATTAAAATAATATTCTGTATATCGGTCCATTTAAGCTTAGCCTTGTTTTACTAGATTATACCTTGCCTAAATCTCTGATCCTTCCTGTATTTATAAAACAATACACAACAGTACACAACTATAAAAAAATTACCAAGGATTTTACAATGAATTGATTAGTCACCTCGCAACCAACGCGGCGAGCTTTGCAGGTCAATTACTGAACAGGACAAAAAATTGTGTGATTCACAGTTACTGACCGAGTGTAGGTATTTAATCTACAATGTTCACATACGTTTTTAAATCAGAATACATAATTTATTCGCAATTTTTGTACATATTACCAACGCAGTTAAAAGCTAGGTTCGTTATTCAAAAAACCATTTCATCCAACATGTTGTTCAAGTAAAGAACTATCGTAATTATTTCAGCCAGCTAGTTCATTGTTTATTCAATTGAGAAAATATTTCAGATATGCGATTGTAGTGGGTTCAATTTACTAGTATTGTGCGAAACAATCGTACGAGTCGTCATTTTGGTCCTTTTGCCAACTATTCATATAGAGATGAATTCAACTGAAATGTCTTTCTCGTTTTTGTCCATGAATGTACAATAAAGAGCTATACTTAAGGTTACGTCTATTTTGTTATAAAATAATAAAATCTAAATGGCATTTTTTATAATAGTAATTATACTGGGCGGCCTCGATGGCGTAGTGGTTAGTGTAACCGACAGCCACGCCTGAGGTCACGGGTTCGAGTCCCGCATAAGTCAAACATTTGTGTGCATGGATATGGATGTTTATCTTGGTCTGGGTATTTATGTATAATATGTACGTATTCTAAAAAAAAAGGTATATATGTATGTTTATCCATTGTCTAGTACCCATAGTGCAAGCTCTGCTTAGTTTGGGCTAGATGGTATTATGTGTATGTGATAGAATATTATTATTATTATAGAATAATAAAAATACATACATAACTGGTATCTCACTTTTAACATCTAAAAGAAGGAAAGAAAGAAGAGGAAGGTCGACGAGTACCTATTACACCCACATTGTCCAGCTGTAGTCTTAGGTTCCACATAATAGGTAGCGAGCTTATTGCCGTTTACCTAGCATAGGTCTAGACTCCGTGCTGCGACTGAGGATTTCACACAGCACTTTTCCTGACCCATGCATCGCACCCGAGACCTCTTGCACAGCAGTCTCATACATAGCTTAGCTACTGAGGCCGTAGACTGCCTAGGTGGCTAAGCGGTAGTGTATGAGACTTATCCTTGTTTAACCATAATATATTGACTAGAGTATATAGTTGTAAAATAGGACAAGTATCCACTGCCACAATTGTTAAACGAGAACAACTGTTTTGTCACAGTAAGGAAACATACATTTAATCCCAGCTTAGTTTTGCTAAAAAATGCAAAACATGCGCTAACGAAAACCACAATGTCGCAAAGTAATCCAACATTGAAACAATGAACACAAAGAGTACTTAAACTAGAAACAACGGCAAATATTCTTAATATAATTGTCTCATCCCGTACTGGGGCAATTTAAAATTCAATTTTAAAAAGACTTATTTGCCTCATTACATTGGTAGTGTGTCTCTGTGGTGCAGCGGTAGTAAATGCGACTGCTGTGCATGAGGTCTCGGGTTCGAATCCCGGGTCGAGCCCACAAAAAGTTATTGTGTTTTTTAAGAAATCTCAATAGCAATCCGGAGTTGGGAACTTAGCGGTGTGAGACACCCCCGAGCCTCGGAAAGCACCTAAAGCCGTTGGTCCTGCACCTGATCTCTCTCCGGTCGTGACGGATTAGCCGTCCCATCGAATCATAAGAGTTACGGAACAGAGAGTGCACTTGTGTTTGCGTACATACTTGTGCACTATAATATCTTCTGCGCAGATGGCCAGTCTCCGTAAAGATTGGCTGCCATGACCAAAATTCGGTCTGGAGGACATTATTATTGACTACTTTAATAAAACCGTGCAGTTCTATGTAGCTGTAATTATTTCCTTATTGATGCAGCGGGAGTATATGCGCCTACTGTGCATGTGGTATCGGATTCGATTTCCTAATCGAGCATAAGTTTTATTACGTTTACTGTCGAGAAATTCTCAAGAGGAACACAGAGTCTGGAAATGTGCATAAGCAGCAATAGGCTCGCCCCTTATACCGTGGGACCCATAAATATAGTTCAAGAAATGTGGTTGTAATAATACATCTTCACATACACCTTCCACCACCTAGAATTTACATACATACATAGATTCACGTTTGTTTTCCGGAGGGGTAGGCAGAGACTACGGATTTCCATTTGCTACGATCCTAACACACTTTTCTGGCTTCATTCTCTTTCATCACATTCCTCATACGGGCTCGCCGGTTTATGGTGCTCTTAACCTGGCCTTTGTCCAGAATGTTTCCGATCTGATCGAAAAACGTTCGCCTACGTCTTCCTCTTGCGACTGTTCCATTCACACTAGCCTTATAAACTTTGTTAGTCAATCTTGTCTCGTCTATTCTTTCTACATGCCCAAACCAGCTTAACATACCCTTGTCTATTCTTAATTTTACTTGTAACAAGACATTTCTAGAACAATAAAATCTCTTTGTTATTGTCTTTCTAAGGAAGAAACGTTTTGAGATTAATTACTTTGACCTCTTTTACTCTTTGTATCGTTAATAATACATAGCTGGTCTCGACATAGAGTTTTAAAGGCAATCGACTTACGACGGAGCTTAAAACTGACGCCAGCTTATTAAATCTGAGGTTAAAGTATCATACGTAGAAGTCGTGCTTATTACTACATAAAACCGAACAACATTACTTATTATTTTATTATATTTTGACGACAACTCTTATTCTACGAATTATAACTGTGTCGCGGGGTTTTTATAAACATTGAAACAACGAACTGGAAGAACAACTACTTTCTAGGTCTTGGAACAACTTTATGTAGGTAGATAATATTTTTTTTTGTCCCGGTTAGCATCATGGGACAAAACTTTTCCACTGCCAGTGCGCCGAATATTGTAAGCTTGACAGGTATCAAACTCGGTTTTGAAAGGCTTTGGTTGAAGTGGTGGCATCGCTAACACTTAAACAAAAATCTCCGCCATTCATGCAGTCAAATACTAATGGACACAGAAATCGACCATATAATAGGTTCAACACGATTGTTATTTTTAAGCAATTACACCAAATAAAATTGGTAACGAAAAAGGTTAATACACACATCATCTTCACTTATTACAACGGAGATAAGTGTCAGCTTGGATGTGGAAGTAGTGTCTCTGAAACTACTAGCCCGATATCAAAAAATATTTTGCTTTAGATACTTCGTTTATTGCGATAGGATAAAGGATATGTTACATTGCGCTACGCATCTTTAAACCAAATATATGCTATTTTCCATGAATATTTCATATCATATTATAATTGAACGACTAGTTTGACGTCGAATATTATAATGACCCTGTTCGTAAATAAGCACATCACACAAGTACTGTGCAGTGTATATTCCATATCACAGAATTAATTTCCTACGGATCGTTAATTAAAATAAACCCATTAGTTAAACGTGTATAATTAAGACAAATATTACAGATACTGTGAAATGATTCGAACACATTCGTTGTGTTTAAAATAATGATGTTGTTGAAATAATTTAAACAGTAGCTCAATTTTGGAGCGTGTAATGTACGCTTGTGACTGGCCGATATACTCGAGCGGCGTCCCACTGGGTTTATTCCAGTCCATTTCTCGCTTCAGAGATTTCTTTCTTTCATCTGTTTTGTTCCGTTGAGAGAGCGTCAACATAATGAGCGTCCGGGAACTAATGTTTTGACCGGATATTTATAAGAGTACCTAAATCCTTTGTTAAAGGGAGTGCTGGCTGTTCTTTCTGTTTCCATTTAAAAGAACATAATAGACTTTTAACTTGCTACAAACAGAGAAAACAAATGTTTCAAGGTAGATTATTTTTCCATTAGAGACACAATTTAGCCTGAAATTGTGGAAGGAGCTTTTTAATTTGTTGTTAATAATGATAAGTGTCTAGTACGATGGTCTAGTTGCAGATTGTTGGACTGCCATGCAAAGGTGTCGAGTTCAATCCCAAGGCAGAAGTTATGTGCGTATTACATAGATAGTTAGGATATCGCTAGCTTTAACGGCGAAGGAAAACATGATAAGAAAACATGCATGTAAATAAATTCTCCATAATATTCTTGAAGATATGTGAACTCTGCCAAAGTGCACTAGGCCAGCGTGGTTGTCTGTGGTCTAACCCTTCTCACACCGAGGAGAGGCACGGGTCGCTCCTCTGGGTCTCGTTCAGAGGAGCGAGCCTGTCTGAGAGAACTGTCCTACTGAGTCCATACCCAGCAGTGGGATAATTAAATACAGGGGTGAAATTATAATGGTAAATGGATACTTATGTACCTGATTCACCGTTACAGTTGAATTCCTGTCCATCTTCTCGTCGCCACATGACGTAGGGCTCCGGGTAGCCGGTGGCACGGCAGACCATGGTCACGTTAGTACCCTCGCGCACCACCATGTCAGTCGAAGTCATGTTGTCGATGATCACAGGCGGGACTGGAAACAAAGTGCTCAGTTATAGAGAGATTTTATTTATACAATTTGAACTGCTTGTACATTTATTTAAGATCCCTGTATATGTTATACGACTTGTATTAATGTATTTACTGTAAGCAATTTATACAATAAATAAATAAATTTGTTTAATATAATTATTTTGTGTAAGGGCAAAAAAAGAAACATACTTTAGTAAGCGTTGACTTTTTATAAAATGCTGAAATGAATGACTAAAGCTTTCTAATAAGGTTTTATACTTTATTAGAAAGAAAACAAATGAATCGTTTACATTCCTACGAATATAACCCTATCTAACGCATATTTCCCTAAATTGATAGACAAAGGTTTCACATTTCGCCAACTACTTAGGTGCTATGAAATAAGCGGCGAGCCTATTGTCGTCTACCGGACACAGTTACAAATTCTCTACTGACAGAAAACTCAATGGCACTTTGCCCGACCGGGAAATCGGACCCGAGACCTCATGCACGCATTCACTACCGCTGCACCACTAGTCTAATTAATTGTACTTACATCAGAATCCCCAAAACGTCATGAATTTAACACAAGGAATGTTTGAAATGGCCGAATTTAGTGCTAAGCAATATTTTAACGAATCAAGAATTTATGTATACGTGTATGTGTAATCAGTAATGTTACTGCAATGTAACTGTACTATATATTTGAATGTATAGCATTGTTGCTCAAGGCGTACGAATGAGTTGTACGAAGGTAATCAGCGAGAAGTACGCCGGCTCTCTATTTTGATCAACTCCTAAGGGAAATAATCTTGATAAATCAAGGAAATGATGTCTGAATTGTGTTAGCAACAGTCTACTACAAAGTTATTTACTTGTTGAGTATATTGCTGGCATATTAACAGATTTTTAGTAAAATATTTTTTTATTATATAGGAGGGTAGTATTACCCGTACCGTCGCCGTACCGCGACCGTGACCACAGCTATGCTGTATGAATTTGTGACTTTATTGCTACACCTGAACTTGGGCAAGCTTTACTCTCCGGTATTTACCTTGTAGATTTAATGTTCCGCTTTATTATATTTTGGTAAATTGGTACTTCCTATACTATTGCTACATTTAGAATCATAATATGTATGTTGAAATTTTAATCACCATAATTCAATTCAATATTCTGAAATTGAACTACTGTTTATGGATTTTATCTCGGTATATTTTATAAAACACTACTTAATTTTAACTATAAAACTATATAAAGTTACTTTTACATTTACATTTTGGTTGCCTTTAAGTAGCCATGTCCATAGGAAGATATTTCCAATACAACGGGTATTAAAAACTGTTCAAAATAGAGTTCCAATATTCAATTTATGTTTATATTTAAGGTTTATTTCAATTAAGGAGAATACCCATTGCAATATTTATGACACTGAGATTTCACAGGAACTCTACTTTCAAAAGTTTTATTACAAGATTTGGCTCTCAGTTAAAAGACTTACCTACGTTATTTCTAGAAACGAATATAATTATCTTTTTAAAATATACTATCAAATTCTTTGAATTCAGCCTTTAGTAAATTTGAACAAAGTGTAGAAGTAGTAAAAACAATCACATGTAGTTTGAAACATCAGAAGGGTTTTGTAGAACCCAACAACGACAAGAGAAAAGAAAAAAAAAACAAAAGACACTTTGATTGTTTGGAAGATGATAGAAGATTGATAAATGGTCTGGGATATTATAAATGGTACGAGATGTAAAAGATACTGACCTACCACTTGCAGGTATCCTTTTCTAGATCGCATCGGGTCTGTATTGACCTGACACATGTACCATCCTCTGTCTACCTCTTGAACGTTCTTGATGTGCAGGTACCACGAGCGGTGGTCATTGTACGACAGACTGATTCGCGGATTCTGTGTTATTATGTTGTGATGTATGCTTAGAATTGTTTGCGTGTCCACTCGAACCCACGCCACCTGTTACAAACAAATACATTTTACAACCAATAGTTACATATTGTTTCTTTTTAAAAGACAACACCCAAAATTCTGCCTCTGAGGAGGTTTCTAGTACTGTGTCGTGGGAAATTTAATAAACATACAAGTAATGAACACAAAGCAGACTGCTAGCCTGCAGCGGCATGTGTGCAGTCTACCTCCGACTCCATTTAATTATTTTAATTTCTTACTATAATTTCATTACCGCGTCATTTTATAGAAATTTAAATGATGGACATAAAGATTTCCTTGTTGAAATCATTGCATGTGGTGAATTACTATTCCGGCAGGGATTCGAACCTGTTACACGCGGAGTGATGATAGTGAACATACATTTACTAGAAACCCAGATAGGTGCCTATCTGAGCCTATCCGAGTCGGGATGACTATTAGGTATAATTTTAAAGAGGTATAGTTCTTAACCACTCGAGCTAAGCTAAATAAAAAACCAATCGTAGCACAAGCGTGCTACGATTGGTTTGACCTCGGTAGCGCATCCATCGAATCCACGGCATCTTAATCGCAAGTAAGTTTAATTTCAGGATTATATAAAATCTCGTGATACGGGGTTACTATGCCAGGTTTCCATGGTGAGATTACTTTATAATTAAATACTTTTTAACCAACTTTAAAAACAGCAATCCGTATCTACTATAGCAATCATTGAACACGTATTTTAAAATATTTTATAGAATTTAAGACTCGTTCCTTGCCGAGCTGTGAATCTTTTACCAGTAACATAAGCACGCAAAGTATTAGAAAGATGCACGAACGAACGAACACATACCTAATATAAAAGTACGCCAAATGGACGAGATTTTCTTTGAACATTTCAAAGAATTTATGATTTTCATTGAAAAGTGCAAATAAAGTAGCGATAGCCTTTCGGTGAACGGTCTCAATGCCACTGCCACCTACCGCAGAGGATTTGAATAAAATCCAAAGTTTCTTATATTTATAGCGAAGTGTTATTTCAGATAAAAAAGAAATAATGTTTTCATTAACATGACTAGCTTTTGCCTGCGCTGTCACTCGCTCTGGAACAGTATTTTCTCTAGATTAAGTACCGTATGTTCTTTTCTGTACCCCTGACAACGAAAAGTTAAGGAATGAAAGCGTAACAAACAAACAATTTCCCATTGGCATTTATTTTACTAGTCAGGATTTGTTTAGTTTTGAATGCGACACATTCGAAAACTAATCATTTCGTTGCTGATGATTATTCGAATGTCAATCAATGAAGTACAAATTGTTTTGACATGTTGATAATGAGCGATCGTGATAACGATCTTTGCGGTGCCCGACGGACGACGGAGTCACTTTTTTAGGTTTCGCTCTTCAATCTCCGATATATACTACTCAAAACAAAATAAGGGCCACTAGTTTATTTACATTTAAGTGCACTTTAGTAAACTGAAAGTAACTGATAAGTAGCATTATATTGATATTACGAACTCTTTGGTGTTTGATCTCTTTTATGCTGGTGTTCGTGTTCCTAATTTGAAAAGTATTGGCCATCATTTTAAGAAAAAAAAATAATTCGATGTTATTCTTATGTTTTTCTTCGATTGTCTTCTTAACTTGTTTCGGTTATTTTAGGAAAAAGGTTTTACTTTTTCAATTTTAATTGATTCATTTATCATCTCGCGTTAATCATGCCACCAGTACGAAGGCACATGGATACAATTACAGCAACCAGAGCCATAACTATGGTTCAAGAAGGACGTTCTCAGCGTTACGTGGGTTTGCAGTTGGGTTTTTCTCGAAGAGCTGTCCAAAATGTATGAAATCGCTTCCAAGAGACCGGCAGTATTGCCAGGAGACCCGGTTCAGGTAGAGTTCGTGTAACAACGGCGCACGAGGATCGGTACGTCCAACTAAGTGCTCGTCGTGATCGTACAGTAACGGCCCGTAAGTTACAACACCACCTACGGCTGACAACGGATACCCGTGTTAGTGATCAAACTATACGTAATCGATTGCACGAAGACCAGCAAATGGCAAGTCGACGAGTTGTTCGAATTCCTCTGACCAGGGTTCAACGTGCAAACCGTTTAAGATTCTCCCGTCAGTATTTGAACTGGGGGTAATCAGTGGGGCAAGGTGCGTTTTACAGACGAGTGCAAAGTAAACTTTTTAATGATGATCGGCGTGTTAGGGTGTGGAGACAACGCAGCGAGCGGTTTTCGGAGTCCTGCATCCACGAAGTTGACCGTTTCGGTGGTCCCAACGTAATGATTTGGGGTGGGATTAGGTTACACGGTAAAACCGAGCTCACCATTTTAAATGCGGGTACCGTAACTGCAGAACGTTACATCGAGGACGTCATCAGGCCTCAAGTGATCCCATTTGCACAGCGAGTTCATTCATCCTGGATTCATCCTGATACAAGACAATGCCCGTGCACACACAGCGCGATCTACCCAAACTGTCCTAGAAGGGTCTCATATTAAGGTATTACCATGGCCAGCTAACAGTCCGGATTTAAATCCAATCGAGCAATGGTGGGACCAATTGAAACGAAGGGTTAGAGAGAATGAGCAAATGGTCTACAACCAACAGCAGCTGATTGACGCTTTAAAACGTGCCTGGGAGGAGATTCCAGATAAAAACTTGAGGAATTTGATCCAGAAAATGCATACGAGGCTTCAGGAGTGTATTGCTAAGAGAGGAGGACATACTCGTTACTAAAAAGAAGAAACAAAAGTGACAAGAACAGTATTTTGTCTTTTTCCGGTGATTTCTTTTGTTTATGTTTTTCATTCAAAATGGCCAATTTCATTATGAACTTAAAAAAAACAATTCATGATCATTATTTTAAACAATTGTTAGCCTATATTATAACCAATAACATTATTTTGTAGTTACATAAGTTAAACAATTTAATGTCTTTATTGTTTTCATGGTACAGCAAAAGATCTTAGTGGCCCTTATTTTGTTTTGAGTAGTATATATAGCCTACGTTCCTCATAGATAACCTGGTGACCTTTCTGGCTTTTGTTGCCGTAAGTCCGTGTTATTTTATTGTGTGTCGCCATTTATCAGACTTTTTGAGATATGTTCACTTTATAGCGTAGCCGGTGGATAATTATGACCTAACCCTTCTCATATTGAGAGGAGAGGTACGACTGCGCATATGGCGTAGTGGTTTAAATGATCACCTCGTCGTTGCCACTGCGTTGATTGTTGTGGATTCGATCCCTACCTGAGACAAAAATGTGTGTGCTCCACATTTGAGGATCACACTCATTTTAAACAACAAGCTTCTAATTTTAGATGTTCTTAGTTTGGGTGTTCTTTATGTCCTTTGTTTGAATTTTTGTAAAATATACGCGACACAGAACTTATTCCTAGTGAAGAGTTATATTTTTGTATATATTCTTTATGTCCGTTGTTTTAAAGATTTTATTAGCAATTTTTACAAAACTACCTTTCGCATTTATAAAAATTATGATATTTTTATCTATTATTAGCGAAATGTAGTAATTACCTAAATCTTAAGCGTAATGCAATCAACATGAGTACGATGCAAGCTTTGATGATAATCAGGTAGCGACTGATGTAATCTTTGAGCGTAAACGTGAATATCCGATAGCATTGTCACGGGTCGTGATATCCACTACTCCGTCCAAGGTTTTCAAGGCTCTACGGGCCTCGACAACTGGAACGCCATTTACTTAATTTTCGTAGTTCCTTTTATCGGCCTGGGATAGGCTTATCTATCCTTTAGGGATATATGAACAAAGAGTGAGTGTATGTGAACTATACCTGATCAAAATTGCGAACGCCATCGCTGAATCTGTACGACAATCAGTGTCATAAAAAATAGATTGCTACATTGCAACATAGTAAAATCGGCGTTTTATTTTTATTATTATTCATAAAATTTAAACCAGTCGCTATTTAAATTTAAACTTTATTGTATTACTAACAGATATACAATTTGCATGCACTCCGATTGTGTCAGTGCCGTCGATGAAGTTCATATTACCCAGGTTGTAGCACGCGCAAGACAGCTGTAATTATCCCACTTTTGTCTTTTCTTTTTTATGGATAAATGAAAGTATTTTAAGCCTGTATGATGCTGTGACACAGTATATATATATAGTCTTACGCCTATATCACCGAAACGGTAAGCAAATATGTATAACAACCACATTTCGCCAGCCATGGTTTTAGAACACATGTAATAGTGAGCGAGGCTATTTCCATCTACCGAGTGAAGTTCCAAAATCCGTGCTGCCACTAACGTTTTCTTGACAGAATAATATCTTGCCTAATCCAGGAATCTAACCCGTACCTTGTGCACAGCAATCGCATTCACTATAACAGTTTATATTTATTGAAATTAAACTACCTTATGCGGATTTTATCGCATTGTTTATCTAACGCAATAAAATCCTTATAAAGTAGTTTAATTTCAATGAATAATATTCACGTAAACGTAAGACAATATTATGTAAATCAGTTTTTATTTTTTTAAATATGTGGCATTTAGCCAAAGACAGACTATGCTCTGTCGTACCTAATCCTAAATAAATCTCAGCGTAAAGCACAGCACTCCAATTTTACTAACTAGCCGTCCTGCATGATTAATAACTGGCGAATCGTGCATTCTGAGTAAAGTGATATTAAGTTGGCTTGTTAAAACTTTACCCCGTGCACCGCACGAATGGAGTTGTATGAAGTTTCTGGCGCAACGTATCCGCTCATAGAATTACACCGCGCTCGTTCATCATGGGTCTTGACGCCGTCTTCGCTGATTCTAGGCTATCGTTGTTTGCTTTCTTAATTGACAATTTAATCCCTACTACGTACTATGAAAACATATTATATTTGAAGGCTTAGACAGAGGCCGATAACAATCACATTTCATCAGCTTAGCATAAGAGCCTTTGCCATCTATGGGGCTCCGTTTGTCTGCTTTTCAGATATATTTGGCATTAAGGATTTGCCCGATATGAGAACTCGACAACCTTCCAAAGGGTAGATTATGCGCTCACCACTGAACTTATAAAACACTCTTAAACAGAATAGCCATTTCTATTCATACGCTAGAAGTAAATACTAGACGTTATTGCAATTATAGTATTAGACTAATGTCAAATAATAATATTAAGTTTGAGAGAATATCTTTGACCGATATTATGTTTCTTTTTAACCTTATTAGCGTACTGAGGTCAGCTTCTAATTATTTATGAATATATTTCTAAATATACGTTTAATTGCACTAGCGATGCTATTTTACCACCGACAATCCAAAAGCACGATCACATCAGAGATAAGAGTAGTTCTAACAATATTTTAAAATACCTACTGACGTTCAGTATTGACCTTTATTAACTGTTTACTATGTAATATGGAATTGATTAAATAAAAAATAATTTCAATGTAAACTTTTAGTCTGAATGCCTCCTTGATAAAATGTATTGATTTGAAATTATATTTTCTATCAATTATAAAGGATCATCCAAGATTGCCAGTTCAATGAAAAGGTTATTAGATTTTTCTGTAAATAAATTCTTAGTAGCAACTTATACACTGAACAAATTCCTAGTAAGACTCTCTCTATGGTCGGTTCCTCATGTCTGAGGATCGTGATCATCGTTGGATAATCCACACTTGGATCGAACGATTTGCCTTTATCGGTTTCTGTTCATGGCACTTCTGACCTAGTAAGACACTCGCCATCTATTACGTGGGATCGTGACGTTGCTAAATCTGAGCGTTTTACATTTCTGCCTCGTGTATCTATTTATTCCTTCTCTCTCTCTTTCTCTATTCATTCAGTACAACGGGCATACGCAATACTATATTATGTTACTATAACATTATTAAAGTGAGGACCCAATTCCTACAGTACCAAAATGTTCACTATCGCATAACGTGCCCTTGGTGATATTTGTCTAACTTCACAGATCGATCGACAAGTTGATATAGCTGTCATTTTGGCTTATAAATCTGTAATGGACTCAACCAAAGATAGTCGCAACAGCGTGACGTCATGGAAATGCGTAGGCGTTATCTGTTTGAACTTACGCCAACATGAAGCTTCGATTCGGGTATACAGTTATCTATGTCAAATTTATTATATCGCTTGGGCTTACTACGCACTGGTTAGATTATGATAAATTGTTTGCAATGACCATAATTATTTTTGCAAAGACACTAACATTTATCTTATATTTTATTAATTATCTCATGGATATCGCAGATTGTATAAAAACCAAGCCCAATTAAAAATCGAAGTAGACATGTTAAGTACCAGCGGTCGCCTAATTTACAACGACATCGCTTTTATGATTATTTGCGTTTGTACTTATTATAATCGCTGCAGTCGCTTAAAATTACTTTAAAGCCGCACTAACGTTCTGATTAACGTTTTGACTGTTCCTTGCATGTTGCTATTGAGCCACTATTGACAAAGCGAATGGGTTTTCGCGATTAAAGTTTGTATTCGCAAAGAGTAGAGCATTTGGTCGTTCGACGTCAGTCGATTGGCGAAAACTAATTAGTCCCCGACACCTACTGCGAAAACTTACTAAGTCTGTTTTGTATAATGATATTTAATATACTTGTAATTTAGCCAATTACCCAAACTGTTTTTTAAAGAGAAATTGTAGATAAATTTTAATATTCCTGTACAAAAAAAAATATCACATTTTAAAATACCTACACACAATATTAATTATTATGAGCATCTATAATAACTCGTTACGTAAAGAATTAAATTATATAAAGAAAAAAATTTTTGTTGTTTACAATGACAAGATAATAAAGAAATATAACACGGCGAATTTAAAAAATAAATATATACTACCACAGCCTTGTTATAAAAATATTTTCTTTTGTTTCACAAAATATAAAACGAAAACAAATAAACTTTTCATGGAATTCAACAACTACCCTCCTAATTAAAATATCACGACCGCTACAGTCACGTATTATTCTGGTGAAGTCTATGTAAATGTAGCTTAAACCTTATTTCTCACGAATTAAAATAAAAGCTAACTAACTAATTAAAAAACAACATACATACTTACATCGAAATAGAATATTAAAAAAGCTAAAAAAGAGTCTGCGATTGCCAATTATTTTTTGTATGTGTAAATAAGCACAGCATAGCCAGTTGCACTCACTGATCGGTAAACGATGAGCGAAATAAAGCAACGTGGTGCGGTCAGTCTATAGATGGTATTTCATCTGAGCGTCTCCGTGCTTTGGAGGGCACGTAAAAGGTCGATCCCGGTTGTTCGCAAATTGATAGCAGTCGTTAGGCCATGTTAGAGGCCTACGGGAAACTTGAACAACTCTTGACAACAGGTTGGCCACTAACCACACGAAAAGAAGAAGAAGACCCTATTACAAGCAATTGACGCAAGAATAGTTTACTGTTACATTCATCCCGGTAACTAAGAATGTCGTAGACTCACTTTGTTACCTACTTCTTCTAATCCTTTCCTGTTAACCACTTTTTTTATCTAAGGTTGGCAGCGTGCTAGTGGAATCCCTTATATTGCTAGCAATCCTAATAACCACTTACCATTAAGCATATGGGCATATTATGCTTGCTTTCCATCTTGCCTGTATAAAAAATTCAAATCTGCCTCGTTGGTTGTATTGCAATATCCAGCGTGGCAAGCAATATAAGGTTATATGGTTGTGATCCTTAGCAGGTTAGAGATATTCCAATCAAAATGCTCAATAACTGAGCGGCAATTCAAATGTAACCATAAAATGTAGTTTTGGTACCTACTATACGTAAGTGTCAGTTACACAGCCATTCTTTTACAATTGTCAGAGTATTTTAATTTTGCCATATTTTTGCTAGTAAGATACTGCAGCCATTATACCGTATATTACTCCTACGGCATGGTATAATGGTTGTATCCACTTTCATATACGAACGTAAAGTATACCTGATAAATAGTCGTGTCAGTGCAAAAATATTATCAACGTTTTTTTATGTCTCGCCACCGGACACACTACATTTTTTTTATAATTTTGTTGCATATATCAAATTATTAATAATAAAGTAGACTATAAAGAGGACTATTCATTTCTTTATCAACTTATTTGGACATACGTTGTAAAACTGTTTTTATGTAAAATATACGTGTGCAAGACACGTGTCCAAGTATATTTTGTGTTCGAAGTTGAATTAAATACTACCAGAGTTCACGAAATTGTTATCCACCATCAGACTTCGACTGCGTGGTGTGTTTCTCTTTACCCAATAATTAATATTCTTTCGATTAATTATTATTCGACAATTATTTTACCACACCATTCGACTTTTTATGCAAAGGGACGTCTCAATTCAACAGTGAGTGAAAGCAAACCAGGGTGGTTAGTCGCCAATAGTAGTAGTCATTGGTGTAGATTGATCATAAAGTACACATTGAATTAGCTAAATTGAGAATAATCATAAAGTATTAGGCGTCTCATTTTATTATTCTATACATGACAGAGCCACAGGAAATATAATGTCACAAAATACATTTAGACTTCAAGCATATAATTACCAGATTTTTTATCGTGTGGTAAATGCACACGATCCACTTTAACAGATATCAAGTACTGCTTAATGATTGCGGTATTGGTAATGTCAATACTGATATAATGGTGTTTGTATACAACACGAGTAGCTGACGCGAGGTAGTCGCCAGGCTGCATGCGCGTATTAATGTTATCATTTCGGGCTACTCGCAAGTAGCCCAAGTAGCGCAAGTAGACCGATGACCAACCAAGTACCGGGCGCACCCGGTACTTGGTTGCTCATCGGTCCACCTTGAGGAGGGCCTACCCCTGCTGCGTATTCCGGTAAGTGGGCGCTACTTCAGAAACTTTTTTCCCCAACGGCCATCCGTGCTATGCTATATAGCACGGTTGGCCGATATAGCTATGTGTGGTCCCTACAGCCACTTTAGCTTCTTTATCTGGAAAGCTATGTCGGCAAGTTAAGTTTTCGTGTGGATCCCCTCATTTCTGATTCGATCTCGCAGGAGAACTCCGAGCATAGTTCTCCGTAGTCCTCTGAGTGACCTTGAGAGAAAACCCACATGGGGCAAAGTACATAGGTCAATATCAATCTATGTATCACAGAGGCAACTCACCTTGTATCCTCGTAGGTCTTCAACGACGCATGCGAGGAGCGCGTCGCGTCCCACGGTCACTGTTACGTTCGGAACTGGCTCCACAAACCGAGGAAATAACGATTCTGAAACAAAAATTATCCGATTTATTTTGTCATCTTGGTAACATCAATTTTTGTTTTATTATGTAATACATTTGCGATCCAATATATTATGATTGGTCAAATTAGTTATCTTAACGATTACATTTCAATCGGTTTATAAAAACGCTAAGAAGAATACAACAGCTATTCAATAATTACGAGTAGGTATATTTTATGCTTACTTAAGTACAAATTTATCTCATCGTTATATAAGGACTGTATTTAGGTTACAAAAACCTTTGGCATGGACCATATAACCTTTTACGACCTGGGAAGAGATTCTGTTACGTCTTAATAACCTAACTAAATGGGTTTCAGTTGAAGCTAACACAAAATACTCAACGATATATTATAACACAGCTACTAAGTGCATGGGTAATGGCTCGAGCTAAATATGTGAATAGGTGTCCATTAATTTAGAGGTAACATAAAACCGATACGCACGCGTCAATAAACAACGCCTTTGACTACTTGGGTGTTTCTCTCGGAAGTTGCTACTTACATTCAATGCCTGTACACTTCAATTAATCAATCACTATCCGGAATAATGTAATACTGCTCATGAATACACACAATAAGGCTTAGGTACATGTAAATTCTCACGCAATCCATCAAGGTACATAATATTATGACTTCTATTCAATAATATCCTAAAAGCCTATACATACATATATCTTCGGGTCACAAAGACGCACTTATAAGAATAGGCACAAGAGCTATGTGGACACGGCCCAAACAATTCAATCGATGTAAATGTAAGTAAGGACAAGTTTAGTCGTAGTACTTGTAAATTGCATGTCCGATAGGAATGGCCGGAACTTGTAATCTTATTTACATGACAGCTAGGTACAGCGGACCGAGAGCCGTGCGCGGCGGCTTGTAAACCACAAGTAGCCCATTTGGTTATCTGTGAAGTGTACCAAATGGCGGTCAGAGCTGGTCGCATTGCGGAATGTGGTCACACCCTTATAATATGTCCATTCATTGTTTCTAAATTACATAGTTACTTGAATATATTACACATGAAACTGATTAAGTTCCCACATAAACTTACGTTCCTATAAAATACGAATAAAATATTACACAAAAGATAGCAATTGAAAATCATAGTGTAACAAAACGGCTTCGAAGATGACTTGGTAACTGATAAACTGAATCGCATCATAAGGGTCCTGTTTTTACATTTTCGGAAGCAGCTCGTATAACATGAATAAAACATGTCGATAAAGTTGAATAATGTCCGACACTTGGAAACTACGAAGACTTACGTGTGTACGACGTCAATACTAACGCGATACATGTCGATATGAGCGATGCCTCAATGCAGCAACAATCTATTTAGGCTAAAAAACCTGAGACACGGAAAAATATCCGCGAATGATTGATGAGTGAGAACGCGAATAGAACAAATCCATCCCACGCCCATCAATCTTAGCTGTACAGCGGTGCGGGCCTTCTGTGCAAGCGACGTCGCCGTCTCTAATGAAAGAAGAGCTTACCGAGCACGTATAAACAATCGGAAAATGTTGTTTCTAATATCCCCACAAGATAGATGGCCCGTGAAATGTGCTCTTAGCCGCGGATCAAGTCTTTTTTAATGGATAAAATGATTGTTGCTCTATATATATGTATATACTGTACCTACAAATTGGTAACGTTCTACAATGACGTGCTCGTGCAAGCTCGTTCAAGCGGTTAACTCTCTAATGTCACATTGTCGAAAACTGTGTCGCAATGACGAAACTCGCTTGTTGCATCGTTGTCTTCTACGATACGTGACCTTTGAGAATTGTATAACTGAATCCTTTTTGTAATACACTTTCATTACGTAGGAATAAAGCTAGGTGCTTGTCTTGACTTTTATTTCGTAGTAAAGTGTTCCTTACATACTGTTAAGACATTGTCTTTTTATGATGAGTAGCAGAATAACCAGCAGTAAGAAGTTCTAGTTTATATAGAAAATTTAAGGCTTTACTTTCTCTTTTTCGTCGTTTTATCTTATTATATTATCTATATCTATACAAATAAATAAAATTGAAGTGTCTGTTTGTAATGTCAAAATAACAGTTTTTTATCTAATGCATATGAAAGTATATAAGGTACCTAAACGAAAACACCTATTTTTAAAATTTTTGTCTGTCTGTCTGTTTGTTCCGGCTAATCTCCGAAACGGCTGAACCGATTTTGATGGGACTTTCACTGATAGCTGATGTTATAAGGAGTAACATAGGCTACTTTGATTTTAGAAAAAAAATAGGGTTCCGCGGAGACAAACATTTTTTAGTTAAAATCTACGCGGACGAAGTCGCAGGTAACAGCTAGTATAATAAAAAGTCAGTTTGATTACGTTCATACCTGCTTGCTAAAAACAATGTGCAGGAGCGGAAAGCACAGCCTAGAGTCAGTAGTCGTCGTCCTAGTACTTTAATTACATTTGCTGAGCTGTCCGTTTTCAATGGAGGTAGTGCGTAAATTGGACACAACGTAGCAATAATAAAGAATTCGAAAGTAAGTACGGCATAACAAAGTCACTTTTGTTTTATGTATTATATAATGTCATTGTGTTTAATTTAAGTTCAACTAGTTAATAATTTAAAATCTGTATTTATTAACGGCCTCGATGGCGTAGTGGTTAGTGTAACCGACTGCTACGCCTGAGGTCGCGGGTTCGATTCCCGCACAAGTCAAACATTTTGTGTGCATGAACATGGATGTTTGTCTTGGTCTGGGTGTTTCTATATATAATATGTATGTATTTACAAAAAAAAAAAGTATATATGTATTTTTATCCATTGTCTAATACCCATAGTACAAGCTCTGCTTAGTTTGGGTTAGATGGTGTTGTGTGTATGTGATAGAATATTATTATTATTATTATATTTAATGGAATAAGTACCATATAATTTCTTCGAGTTAAAGCTGTATACAGGTTAAGGATAGAATATTTAACAATTCTAATTAGCCGTTTTTATGTCTCATGTGACTTTAAGAAACAACGTGCAATACATAAAAATTGTTTTGAGCTTTTTTTGGGAATTTTTAAAACTGGACTTCATTTGGGTGGTAATTGCTGTATCATAGCTTGACTGTAATGTTGTATATTGAAGGTCAAGCTAACAACATCAACTGCATCAGAACCTCAATACCATGTTACAAAACACAAATTTCTGATATGATCTACAAAGTAACATAAATAAATTGAGACTGGGCAGACTACATCTATTGCACTCTGGCATACAGAGGCTCTCAAATAGTGGGCAATGTCAATGAAGACAGCGGCCCAAAAGGTAATGGCGGCATAAGCTGGATATCCAAAAAAAGTATTCTGAAAATGACGGATGGCAGAAGATAGGCTATTGGAAGACTTAGTCCTGCACTGGTACAAAATAAACCTTATAAAAATAAAAAAAAGCTTTATCTAAAGGGTATTTGAAATAAGGTTTCAGTTACTTTGCTTATCAATTAATTAAAATAGACTGCCCACGCTTTCCCACTTAATTCTCTTTTATCTAACCTATAAAATGAAAGTTGTTGGAAAC
The DNA here is from genome assembly GCA_963564715.1 of Catocala sponsa. NCBI lineage: Eukaryota > Metazoa > Arthropoda > Insecta > Lepidoptera > Erebidae > Catocala > Catocala sponsa. The sequence goes on along the minus strand of OY751337.1, from coordinate 15,625,188 downwards.
TGTCTTTATATAAATAACGTAGATACAATATTGTCTTACGTTTGCAGAAATGTTACACATTTATCCTTTCTTCAATACCTACTTTCTTACTGTAATTAATTTATTTACGCAAGTATTAATTGTATTTAGTATTGATGAAAGTTAATAACTGGTTGGTACTATTAATTTCTGCCCTTGACATTAAAAACGAACCTAAAAATAGGCTCATGACTTAAAAGTTTATTATAAAAACCGAAAATGAGCGCCAAAACCGTATTAACTAGTAGGTTAGGTTAGCGCTCATTGTCGGTTTTTATAATAAACTTTTAAGTCATGAGCCTATTTTTAGGTTCGTTTTTAATGTCAAGGGCAGAAATTAATAGTACCAACCAGTTATTAACTTTCATCAATACTAAATACAATTAATACTAATTACTAACACCAATATTGAAAAACAGAAACTTTAAGTTGCTATAACAGCTCATAATTCTAAGTTACAATAACAGTAAACAGATATCAGTTCAGATAGCCCAAGATTGCGCAGTGAGAAAGTATTAGAATAACAAACTGCGGTCACATTCATCAAGTATAAGGATAGGTACAACCAAGAAAATGAGTCACAGTCGTCCAAAACAATATGTAAGATACTCAGGCTTTTCTCATGCTGATTATAAGCCAGCCACATCTCAGCCTCATTCATATTTCGTCATAAAAGTTTATATCATATGAATATTAGATTGCGGGTCGTGTGTTCATCAATCATATATTCTTATTTTCAATTTTGATACTGCAGTGCACCTAATGCGCTTTAAGAGTCAGAATTCGTTCAGTGATTTTCGTTATTTATTACATAAATAATTAATAGAAACGAATAATAATTACGTAAAATAATAATCAAATTAATATAAAATATACGTTTATTCATTTAAGTCACAAAGTAACGCTGATGAATATCAAAATTACACTTATGAATGTGAATTTACATTTACCTGTTGCCATGTTTAACAATGCAAGGGCGTAGAACCTATGAGAAAAACTCACGGCCACTGTCTTTAATCGTCACGTTTACAATATTATTTATGTTATAAATCAGATCAGTATGGAGGAATTTTTTTATGGGTTTGGAGGCAAACGAGCATTAGGATCACCAGATGGCAAGCGATTACCACCGCCTAAGGTCACCCGCAACACCACAGGAGTCACAAGTGCGTTGCCGGCCTTTTAAAAAGGAATACGCTCTTTTCTTGAAGGTTTGAAGGTCGTATTGGTCCAGAAATACCGCAGGCGACAGTTCATCCCACAGTTTTGTTGTGAGAGGCAGAACATTTCTGAAGAAACGTACAGTTGTGAACTGCCAACCATCTAAACGATGGGGATGGAAATGCTGTCGCATAGGACGATGGCGAACAAAGGTGGCAGGGATCAGTCCAAACAATTTCTCGGAGCACTTCTCATAGTATAAAATCGATAGAAGATGCATAGCGAGGCCATCACCCACTACTCATAAAACATACAAGCAATAAGTAAATTCAAAAGTTATTATCTTATAGTAGCAGTATTATAAAATAGGAATATTTAAGGTGTAGGCAGAATACAACGCGCGACTACATTTTAGTCCGTGGTGAACTAAACTGTTAAGATTAGTTACAAAATAATTTCTAAAATCCGTTAAACTAACCATATGACACAAATGTACGGGTATTCTAACATTTATTTGCTCAGTGATTTCGCACCGCACAAAGCGAGTGTCCTATTCATGCAGTCTTTGTACTTTCAACTTTATAATCATATATTATGTAACTTTTGTCATTTATGACTTTTTCGCTTTGAATAAATTAATTGCTTAAATCAAATTTTACTTTTAATAGTTAAAGAAACTTGTCGTGTTATGGCGGAAACTGTGACCTTTGTTTTTGCCCATATATTAAGAGTTATATTACTTTCGAGTGCCGTGTTTGATAAATTATATGTAATGTCAGAAAGTCATAAAATTAAATTACGTAATTGCTTTTATGACTTGTTTCATAAATTGACCTACCAGTAGAAAGGCTTAGGTCTTACTCTTGATATTTTTTACGTTTTTGCAGTCTGCAATCAAAAGATAGTGCAAACGTTTAATACGTGTTGGCTTCTTTTTCAGGAAAATTGTTGCTATCGGCTATGTAAGACCCAATAAGTAATTGCTCTTAATATTTTTTTATTAGGAATTCGATAGTGCTTACCGATTGCGATTGTAATTTAGCCGCGGAAAATAGTTTAACTAGACGTAATGGTTGTATCACCTTCACTACAATATTATGATTTGAAGCAAAATTAAAGCCAAAGTCGCAAATGGCTAATAGGCATATTTTAAAAAATTACACTTTTAATAATGTTCACCCTTAAAATAACCTAACAAATTATCACCTGACTACACTGTTTGTTGTCACAATGTATAGTGCTTAGGATAAACAAATACAGCTCCATACATAGTGGTAGTTCTTCATACATAATACAATAACATCGATTCGATTCCAAGTAATATCGTCACGTGATTACAGATCGTTCGTAATAGGCAACCCCCATAACTTAAGAGCCCTCAAAGTCGGCTAAGTCCAACTGTAAGGGGTTTAATTACTTTAATAAGCGCTAATACAGTGTAACGCGTTAATAATGTAGTCGGTGTTGATGAGACAACGAGATTACCCGACCACTTGAAATATGATTACGGGCGGGCCGCTCATCAGGACGTAAGTGTTTACGGATGCACGTGACGGGTCGCGCCGCCCCCGAGCCGCCTCGTCCACTGCTCGCGTATTTACCTAATTGGCACAGTACGTTGTGACAAAAGTCCGTGTTGGGCACCCCGGCAAATTAGATTCCCTGTCCACCCGCGCCGCCCGCCGCCGCCCGGGACGCTCGCCACCGCTGCCACTCGCTTTACTTACCTCTTTCACCCTAAATTGACTTTCCTCTAATTGAAATACGCGTCAAAGACCCATTCTGCGATTAATCTTTTTGTTTGTTTTTATTAGTTACTGTGGTAATTATTAACTAACTACGCTAACACGATACCAATTATGAACGTAGAAGCATTTTAAGTATAAAAATAGTTTGAATTAAAACTGTTTCTTATTGTGCTATCGATATCTTTTTTAAGTATGAATAATTGATGTTTTTCTTATCGGATCAAATTAAGTATAAGATAAATCAAAATGTAATTAATAAATCGACCGAATCTCGGTCATTGTAAGTAATGGTGATTAACCATCTCCGCAGGCAATTTTGATGGTGCACTAGTATGAGCGCAAAGACAAGTGCATTCCTTATTCCCTCACGGGATGAAACAGAAATACGACATGACTGGAGATCGATAAGGCGTAAAACCAAGGACTTTTTTGTCGAACACGATACTTCAAGTTCAGGAGTGGCATTTACTACCGCTGTCCTACTGATAGCACATGATGTTTTCTTAAAAAAAGATCTAATAACATTTGCACAACTCCGTAATCGAACCCGGGAACTAAACTCTAACTAACGACTGGCTGTACTCCTAAGCTGCTCTTGCCACGAGATTGTCATCTCACATTCACATTCTCCAGAGAACAGTGACATTTTATCTGGTTTAAATTCAGTGTATTATTTCATAGTAATTTATGAGACTGTTTAGAACTTTCTTTGACCATATTATATCTAAAAAGAGGTCATTCTAATTTATACATTTTATGCACAATCAGCATGAAATGTATGATTTGAATGAGCTGAGTAAGATGAGTCAGTCAGTATCGTAACAGGTGGCAATCCGTACTGTCTGTAATTTAATTCTTTTGAATATAATATTTATATAGATAGCATTCGATCAAATTAATTTACTGAACTGTTGTTTTGTTTTGTAGTAGTACCTACTTGTTCTGTTGTATAATAAAATATGATTTTAATAATTCTATCTTCTTATAATAACTATTTAATATAAGGTGCAATTACGAGTACATGGAATTAATTTAACTTAACTATTTTGATGTTATGTGTGTTAAGAATAGCATTAGAAAAATTGCTATCAACTTAACTACAACGTAAATAAATAGCATATAAGATTGATCTTCGAGTAGACGTATAAATAAAATATCACATTTCGTAGTAACATACACTATATATCTTGGATATTTCTAAGATCAATATATATTAATAATATCAAAGGCAGATTGGATGAATGTTATATCTACGCGTACTAATCTGTTCGAATAAACGCAGAGGAAAATATGATGTTATTTAAAAATTGAATTATCCATTTTCGATGCTCGAATTGGTGCCCATCTAAAAATAAAACGAATTGTAGCAAATTCGAGTTGCCGAGTCTCACGGCGGCTTTGGTGTAGCTGTGGGTATTCATGAGTATCGATTTTATGCAAAATGCAACAAGATTCACTTGAACATGTCGGCTATACGATACGCATTATGTGAGGAACCGATCTATTCGACAATTACATTGGCGTAGGTATGGCCGCTTGTAAATGGTGCGTAGGATGTTGGAAGCTGGTCGAATGAGGGAATATTGAGGGAATCCGACTCGTGTATGTACGGCCTACAATTAGCGGTCACATCTTGTAGGCGCGAGCGATGTGCACAGTCCTTCGCAATAAGAGCTTGACAATGCCAATTTAGCCGAGGATTCAATTCCTCTGTTTGTTTATTATTATCAGTCGCACATGCCGTCAGTTTCCCGGTCGTATTGTGTAAACTGAATGAACAAACAACTAATGCAAATTTCGGTTAGTTAACTAATTCGAAGTTTGTTGATAGATCAGGATAATATAATATTATAAATAAGACGTGAAGTAGTGCTTGAGTTCACTGTTTGATAATTTGAGTGTAGAACTTGGTTTAGTACAATGAGTTGTTGAAAGTAGCTGTTTTGGGTCTGCCAATGCGACGAATACTGTGGGTTGGAACTTTAGACAGTATAAATAATTGTATAGCTTTTTTCGAGCCTGGGTGTTCGTGTTTATAAATCTATTGCCTATAATGTCTGTATAACCTCACGTAGATTGTGTTTATTCAAACGTTTATTGTAAGGTTTCTTAGCTATTGTAGTGCGGTGGAATGATATCAGAGTGAAACTGGATTTTATAGGTTTTATACAATCATGTGGAAAATAGTTTAAGCACCGTTTTAAAGTATTAGTCGTATGTGCAACATTGAGTTTAGGTTTAGTCTAGGCTTGTAATTATAACTTCGAGGGTACGATGGTTATTCATCGCTTGACCAAATGGATACAATTATTATATATATATATATTTTTTATTTTTTATTTTTAAAGACTTCCCTTGAACTAGTTATAATTCCTGTGTCGCAGGCGACTTTACAAATATTTAACCAACGAACACAAATAATACAATATAATAAGTTTATTTATCATCAAAAATTAACTGGTACAGTGCACAATTTAGTTACTATAATAGCGTAACTATAATGTCGGGGCAAAAAAAGTTTCTTCGCATTTTATATGAAAACTCAAGACATTATTTTTCAAAGTTTATTTACATTTAATTACAATATATATGTGCCATTTTGTTCCATGACTGTCTGCCATCTTGTAGGTAGTGACATGATCCCGTTGCCGTAGAAATTTTGAGACTTCTGATCAAAAAAACGCGACATGTAGTTTTGGCAGTCCTCTCTTGATGTTAACCTGATACTATCTAAAGAATTCTGGGTTTTGTCACAGTCTGTGAAGCCTGACCGACCTTTGACTACGATCTTTTTCGCACGTTCTTATCGTATGTGATCCACTTTTCATCACCAGTTATCAATCTCTTCAAAAACGGTTCGGTTTCATTAAGTCTCAATAATGAATCGCAAGTGAGTACACGGTTTCTTTCAGTGAGCTCGTGTGGCACCCAAATATCGAGCTTTTTAGTATACACAGCTTTTTTTCAAATGGATCGAAACTGTTCTGTGGTCAATTCTCAGATCTATGTCGTAACTACTGATATGCCGATCTTGCTCCACTTTTTCAAAAATGGTGTTTATTTTATCCGTGACAGGGCGACCAGAGCGAGATGCATCTTTGACATCAAAATTCCCGGATTGAAAACGTTTCAACCAACTTTGTGCTACACTTACTGACACCGCATTAGATCCATAAACGTTACAATTTTTTTTCGCGGCTTGCGTTGCATTTTTTACTTTTTTGTAATAAAATTTACAATGTATCGAATTTCTTCATTAGATTCACTCATTTTGACAGCAAGAAAAACAAATGAAAACCGGCGGGAAACAATATTTTACTAAGTAGATTTTTTTAAACGTAACCTTTATAATGGTATCAAAACCAGCCAGATACAACTAGTACAGCCAAAGAGATTTTATTAAAAATGTATACAGAATATATGCGAAAAGACTTTTTCCCCGACCTATTATGTACAAATTTAGTAGACGTACACTTTTTGAGCCCTGTCTCTTAAACTAGGCAATAATACCTGTATCTTAAGAGACAGCATTCGGTGTGATAGGGATTTACAATATACATAATTATTAAAAGTGGATCGTGTGGATATCATGTTAATAACATACAGATACACAAATAAGATCCAGACTCGATACAACTGTTTGTGGATCACTCAAATTTTTGCCGCGTTCCGTCCCAAATCAAGATAGTTTGTACAATCAGTTCCGACTTTTAAACAATGTGTTTGTCGTAAGCATAGTAGTTTCGCTGTGTAGAGATGGCGTGGCGTGTATCATGTTGTGCCATTATATTATAATTGTTTACATTATCACGTGCGATGCCTATTAGTACAGGTGCTTAAGCATAATCACTTGAGTCCCACATGTAGCACTACGTTACACCTTGTTAAGTGCACCTAATGTGACTTATACGATACTTGTTATGTGTAATGTGTTCGATATTACACCTATTATCAAATTATTGTATTACTGGTACCCACGACATCTATCGTTTTTTTAAAGAAGCCTATTTTAATTATGTGAATGTAATGCCACCTGTCTGATCCATCAATGAACTAACTTCTAGAAAAAAAATCCTGATTCTAATATTATAAATACGAATGTGAGTTTTTTTTTATACGACTGAGATGGCAAACAAGCATACCTGATGGTAAGTGGTCACCGAAGCCTATGGACGCCTGCAACACCAGAGGCGTCACTTGCGCGTTGCCGACCCATTTAGGAAAGTTTCTTTGTTTGTTACGTTATCACGCCTTAACTACTTTACTGTTTGTCATGAAATCGCATACACCTCGTCAGCGTTACAGTATAGGATATAGGCTACCTTTTAACCAGAATAAAAGTACTATTACTAATCAACCTGACTTACATTTACGCAAGCGAAGCCGTGGACAAAATCTAGTATAGAATAAATAAAACCCTAATCGGTCGAGACGTTTAAAAGTTACAAGATCATAAACATCCGAACCATTATATGAATAAAGAGATTTTAAAAAACTAAATGCTCAACATGCAGGCCTTGTAAATTTTATACTTGCTGTAAATTTCCCAACGAAGATATCTATGGCGCTGCGTCACACAAAAATAGGTTATATTTTTATGGATAACGGAAGCGTCAATGTCAACGTCACTCGATCAATCGATGCAGCGCGGGTCTCTATTATCAATAAAATATTCGATTTGTGGTTGCATAATCTACCGCTATAATAGTCAGTCTACTGCTCAGTTAAAGTTTGTATAAATTACCTTTTAGTCTGATATCCTAACTAATATAATAAATGACAATGTGAGTTTCTTATTTGTTACGCTTTCATGCCACCGCCTTCAACCAATCATTATGAAATTTCACATACAGGTTGTTAGGGGTACAGAAAAAGATTTTTGTCCAGAAGAAAGATGTGTCATTGTAGATTGTGCCCGTGGGATGCAAATTTACTGACAAATTCTACATTAACGATAACGCCGCGGGTTAATCTAGTAATTAATATTTTATTTTGAAGCTTTTGGATTATTTGGGAATACGTGTCAAATAACTAAAGAAAATATAAACAAAAATAAATAATTAACGGGTAAACAAGAAATACAACAAGCGACAATAATTTTAATATCAGCTTTTTAAGTGTATTAGAGATTTGCTATTTGTAATGGTAGGTACTCGGTATACATACGGTGGTACAAAATATGCAGCATAGGAGTCTGAAAACATTAATGGTGAACTGAAAATGTAAAATGATCACGATTTCGTTTAAAATCGAGCAGTGAATATCGCGATTTCCAAGTTTCTTTTCCTTTGTTCTTTCTTTTTGGCCGTCTCTACGATAAACTTTTTGATCACTCAACGTCATATGATTTTAAATATTATATTTATACAGCAGATTAATTGAATATAAACAGTATGATAAAATTAAATATTTATTGATGTAAACGGATACCGACTATGCCTCAATGCATGAAAAAATACCAAAGGAATAATTTCATGTAAACATTGAAGCCTTAAGTATGGTTTACGATATCAGACAGTTTGTGCGTGGTAAAACAGATATTAAACGTTTTTTACTTTTTCATAGGTATAAACGAGGGAAACTCTACAAGCGTTGAATTTTCGTAACTTAATATATATCTATGGCATATAAATACTGCTGCTATTTTATAGTTTTATTTTTATAATATAAACCTATCAGGGTTATCATGATAGGCTCCTTCGTATCCCACAGAGCAACAGAAGAAGAAGAAGTACTGTTCCCACATCCAATAATATTCATACAAGAAATCTGTTTGTCTTTTTCACGATGATAGTCAAGAAAAGTGCAAATTACTTTATATGAATTGAATAGGCATTTTGTTTATCATTTGCAGGAACTTCGAATGATAAAAGGGGAATAAATTTTTGCTTTACGGAATCTCGGATTCAAAATCAATATATGTAATAATTTTATAAACAAAATAAAATGGTTATTCCACGAGCACCAGTCGCAACACTAATATAATATAAAATGTGCATATAAATACATATAATATGCGCTCGTATTTGGTATGAATCATACAGTAAATATTTATGCATATGTGTTGTTGCGAGGCGACACGGGGTGGAACTGCGTCAAGCACGCCACGGCGCGGCATTGCGCGACGCCGCGGTAGCGTCGCGCGCCTCGCCGCCTGTCCCAGTCGCTGATTTATAACGGCAATATAACGCCAACCTGTCCTCCAGATATTTTTATAACCTTCATACGAAGTTTCTTTCGCAACATTTACGCTTTGATTTCTGTACGGATCTGAAACAATTGTGTACGTAAATATATTTGATTTTGCGTTTGTTGTTTGTTATTTTTGCGGTTAGGTGGATTTAAACACGGATTAGAGGGTTGACGGATTTCACCGTAAATAGTATGTTTTAGGTGAATTAATTTCAAAGGAAAATTTATATTTATTCGCACTGGCAGCAACAATTTTACAGAAAAGCGGCAGTTATTGCTGTCGGTCTGCATTTTACTGGTACCTACCGTTTATAAGAAGATGTTAAATTAGAAACAATGAGGATGGTTAAGTAATCCTTTGTGTCACTGCAGCCTTCAGGCGTTTGCCAGATCACGGGTATTACTCGCGCGTTGTTATCCTTGAAGAAAATAAGTCGATACCTTGGTAACGCTAAGCACAAGGAACAAGACACCAAGATTATTAACTCCTCACAGCACATTACTTCCTTATTTGCAAAAACACCGCAAACGTAAATTTTATACGCATATTTTAACGCAAGGCTATACAACTGCAATCGTAAGGATAGTAATTGTAAGAATTTGTAAGAATCATAAGGATTTTGTGCTTACCAAGTCAAGATCAACGGCAGTCAAAAACGAATACACAACACACACACAAAAACTGCCATTTTCAGTAAATGAGCTAGCCCAAAAATCTTCAGGGATTCGATCCTACACGCCTTTATACGCGGCTTCAATAATTTGGCTAATGTTTGCGACGCAATGAGCAGTTGCTCATTGCGTCGCAAACATTATAAAATAAACACATACTGTGTCCAAATCGGACATTACTCAATTATAAATAATTGACTGACGTTAATAAATAAACGGTGTACGGAAAAGTATGGATACTTCTTCGGTTCATTCCGTAACGGGTGCGGAAACGCAATGATTTATGCCGTCATCCATAAATGAATCGGATTCTCTCGGAAGCCATTTTTTATTTATGAAACAATTAAAATTAATGGCGTTGTTATGGCTTCCAGATAGTTGAACATCACTCGTTACTTATACAGTTAATATCATTTCATTTGTGGTGGCGGTTTATAAAGTATGTTAATAATTGATGTATTATTGTTGTGGAATGAAGCACAGGATGAATGAATGCACAGTTTAAATGCTATCGGATTACTATTTTACTTTTGTATATTCCCAAAGGAGTATACAGGCGAAACAGCAGAGATGTAGCTCTGTATACTCCTTTAGGAATACAGTCAAACATACTCGTAGTTGATCAAATGCGGGCGTAATATATTACACCTGCATTTCCATATTATTTAAAATATATTCAGCTTGTTATTTGGGTTGCATATTACTTGCATTTTTTAACCCCCCAAGCTAACCAATATGCTTACTTTACGAATGAATTCACGTGGGTATTGCATCAGGTTGCTTTCAAATCCACGACCCCTCGATATCAAGCTCAATGCGTTATTCATTGCACTACGACCGTTCAATTTATTTAATTTGCTATATTTAAAAGTCCCTAGTAATAGGAGGTTAGCTTATATTACCGTCAATCGGACACGTTTTTTGACTCTGTGCTGCTACAAAATAATTTTTAAAAGAAAATCCAATACCACTCTGCTCGACCCAGCAATTAAACACAAGATTTCACGACCGATCGCAATCTTATGCCGCACGACTAAAGAAGCTGAGGATTATTCCTAGTTTATATACTAGAAATATTAATAATTGCGTTTAGTAAAAATTTAACTACTACTAGTATTACCTAATAAAATAAAGCAGAAGTCAAATATAAACTACGAAATCCGCAAACATATGAAAGTGAAAAACGTATCGATCCATCTAAACTAAACATCCGATCGCTTTACAGCAGATAGTGATTCGAACTAAAATTTTAAAGCATTTCTGCCAGCCGGAGTGGCCGGCATTGGTTTCCGGCTCATATCGCTAGATTGGAAACGCAAGCGTGCCTGACCAGGGTGAATTACGCGAAACGGTGCGAGCGGTGACGCTGCACGGCGCGAGATTCACTTACTTACATTCGCTTCGTGACTGAACTCCATAGAACGGTGCAGTTCAACCGTAAATAAAATGGTATTGTCGCGCGGAAACCGCACATCGAAAAACCGGGGAATGTCGCGTGAAATGCTACCGGTGCCGGCATCGGCATAGACGTCGAGAAATATGGCCAAACGTTCCGCACATACGAAATATGGGACTATAGACGGCGGTGTCGACTCGTGCCGGGTCGCCGAAACATGTTACTGTGTATACGTACCCACAATTATAACTGTACTGTACTTCTACTAACAGGCTATTCGTGTATTATTTAGATTTATTTAAATACGTTGCATAGTAATGTTACTTCTAACTGCATGGATGGCGCAGTGTTTTAAGTGGCAAGTAGCTGCCAGTTCGCCTAGTATCATAAATAAGACGAAGGACAAATATTTGAGAGTTTCATAAATCCCAGTTTGAGTATTTTTGATGTTCATTATTTTAATGTTTGAAGCCTCCACAATGAAGGAATTTTGCAAGTGTGGACGTTGCCTTTTAAATAAACAAAACAATACCTTAGTATATTTCAAACAGTCACTTATCTTTTGTTTGAATCAAATGTCAATAGTTGTTATCCAAGCAATCGATGTACAAAGGAATTTAGCTCAGTCTATTTGGAATAAACACGAAATGAAAATCGGAATACGTCTTATTGGTGTTTATTGAACATAAAAATACCAAAACATATTTTACGCCACTTGACAAATTGGAGAAATTTCGCTCTTACGAGTCACCAGTTGTATTTTACTACCGTTTTAGTTACGAGTACTTGTACTGTAGATTACGTTGGCATTTTTGTTTTAATTTTTCGTGAAAATTTTGTTGAAGTAATAAGTACCTAAGTTGGTGGTATAAATATGATGACTGATGACGCAGAACGCTTATTTGTGTATCCGTGAGATATATTTTCATTTAATGGCCTCTATAATTTGTTAGGTTTGTTATGTTTTAGATTTGACTTTAATAAGTTTGTATAGATAGAAAACTTTGTTAGTAATTTTGTTGTAGAATAAAGTAAGCATATTTATTGATTAACAAATATAAATATTGACTTTGATATCTGATTTAAATTCAAATTTGAATTCTAAACAAACTGGTTACTGAACAACTGCAAAAGATAATTCAAATCCTTACCATATCTATATATAATACGTAACGGGTATTAACGCGATCATGCATAATGTTTACCTTTTTTATGCTTGACGTTCCGACCATATCTTTCTGTATAAAATAATAACAGACAAATTATTGAAATTGACATTTATTACATACTAATGATACTTTGCTCTCTTGCCAGAAAAAAGATACAAGTAGTTTACAAAGATAAATTAAGAAAAAAAAGCGCCACATGCAAAGCAATGGAATATCCACATTATTTGCATCTCTCTCTTTGCACTCTTAAAACATTTAACTAATAACGGCACGTGTGTTAACTTACAAAAAATAAATTAATCTACGATATTAACACATCTAATTTTCTATTTATAGTAACTTATATAGCAAATATATGCTAAAAAACTACCTTAACCACCTTTGCCTGCAAAGTATAAGTTTGTTGTGTTGTGTCTAATAATTGTGAAATCGTTCTTCTTAGCATTGTTACACAATAAAAATAATGTTTTTAATGAGATAAGTATACACTGTTTCAAACCAACAACAAAAATGCTATCTGCTACACTAGTTAAGTTTTAAAAACAAGATATTACGTTTCTTATAAGGAGCGGATTAGTTTTTAACTAGTCTATATTAATATTTTAAAAAGGAAATATTTGATTTCTTGTTTGTTTGTAAGGATTTGCCTCAAAACTACTCATCCGATATCACAAATTCTTTAACAATTAGAAAGCTACATTATCACCGAGTAACATAGACTACCCTATAAAAAAAAACCTGTTACATATGCTTTTTTTTTTACGTGTGGGAATGCATTGACGCATATCCCTCCGCGGGGGCGGACGGAGGGGCTATGTCGGACCCTTTGGGGTAAAAGAAAGATGTGAAAACGATAAAATAGACCTCCCGGAATACCGACTAAACCTACCACGGTGTTCCTCGACAAACCACTATCGACGTGGCCGCGCGAATTATTTTCACATGCGGCCACTGCACAAAAGAACTGCCCAATGCTCACCTTTAAAAAGTCCCTACTGTCTCCCCCCCTAGAGGGGAGACAGACACGACACAGAGGCGCGCGTGGGAACACGCACGCCGCCTCTCGGACCTGGTGCTGAACGGATGGCGGGCAGGCCCACAAAGCCCACCATCCCCAGGTCAAACCTCAGGGTGGCTGGAGGTCGTCCCGCGCCCTGCTCTGCGGTTAGGGAGAGGGTTTAAGCGCTCCCTCTCCCGCTCCGCCGCCTCCTTGATGGAAATCATTTCCTCACAGAAGGAGGCGACGGCGTTCCACGACCTCTCACTCCGGACCATAGACTGAACTACGGCCGGGAGCGAGAGGGCAACCAATCCGACTGCCGCGATCAATTCACGGCGCTGCGATGCCCAGGCGGGGCAATCCGCCAAAGTGTGCAGCGCCGTGTCCTCAACAATGTCGCGGCAGTCGCCGCAGTAGTGACAACCGGGCTATATCCTATTGAAAAAAAACCTTTTACATAACCTAACCTAACCTACTTTTACGCGGGCAAAAGCTAGTGTATTACATAATCTTAAAAGATAAATTACAGCGAAATTTATCCAAATTAAAATATAGCTATTAGTACAATAGCCTCAAGAGCTATCGGATTGTCGTCATAAATTATTATTTTCATGATAAATGTATTACATTCAGTGTATCTAGATCGATAGTTCACGGTAACTGGCAATATAATAGACGGTTTATATCGTATGTCAACTGCTATCGACGTATCTGCTACCCAGTAGTTATAAATTAATTATCAGATCGATGTCTACACTAGTTTACGGTATATTCTTTTCAGGTCAATGAACATTAAAGCATCATATTAAGTTTGAATACGAACGTATGGAGCTATAAAATTCGCGTTAAATATGGGTTCTTTATATTTTTACCTTTGTCTTTTACGAAAATTATACTTCAGTTTTAATACGATATAAAATTCGCAGAATAAGACTTATACACTAAGTACTTAACTATTTAATACTTAATACAAAGTCTTATGTATGGTAGCCAGCGCAGCGGCATGATTAAGGAATCACGCAGACACCAAAACTCCGTACTTACTCCGTCGGTAAAGACCAACAGATTAAGTATGGTTACTTAACAGAAAAACTATTAAATATCAAGAAGCTACAGACAATCAATCGATAGTGCCAATAGATAAAGAAATATCATAGCAGTAACGGTTGTATTTCTGCGAGGTGCTAGCATAAAAATAACTATTAGATCCCTTTCACGTGACTAGTCATATCTATAAGATGAAATTGCTTTCAAACAAGTGCTGCAGAATATTGATACCTTCAAATACTAGTGTAATGAAGTTATTATTTGGCATACAACAGAAATTGTCCTACATTTAAACTCGCACAGCGAGATTCTAATATTTGATGTTACAAAGCTGTTTTGTGTCACTGCAGTTAGGTATACGGATGGGTAATTTTCAATGGTCGTTGAATAAGAGCTACATAGTATTCTGCATTTTGTTCTTGTTCTCGTGATGCCGGTTACGTAGCATCTGACTCGAAGGCAACAAGCATAAACTTTAAGTAAGAGAAAATTTGCTTGGAAATATTTCTAGACGAGAGTCTGTCTACAGCAAATAGGGAAGCTTTATGTACTCCAAGATTTATTAAAAAAACATATTCAACGAACTTCGTTCAGAAGTTAATAAAAATTAGTTGAAAACTCGGTGGAGCTGCTAGTCGAGACAGACGTGATTGCTGCCGCGCCGTGTTCCTAGCCTTTACGCTTTTGGTCTTGTAACTACGTGTTTATTTTTTCATATTTTCAGACATGGACAGAAGAGTTTTAATGCATCATACTACAAACTTGTATGTGTTTGCGGAATTTTAAAGTTGACCTGCTATTAGGCAAAATACTTTTGAAATTACTAATCATAATTATAGAGGCATTATACTACATTATTCAGACAAGTAAGTAAAAATAGATATAAACCTATTATCACCCACATTGGATTAACGACGGTTGGTGCCTTATTGCTCCTTTCACTTTATCTTCTCAAGTAGGTCGTTACATAATTAATGAGTAACATTCTGTGTAAGTATGGGCTTAAAAAATTTAACCTTTAGTTTAAAATCCTTATAATGTGATTGTTGTATACTTGTATTATTTACATCTATAAAAAGTTCCAACTAAGTTCTCATAAATATTTTATTTTTACATATATCTACTGTCATTTATATTAGGTAATCAACATATTTAATTTAATGAAGTAGATATTTCGGTAACAGCCCTTTATGAAACTAATCTATTGTTAGGTCCGTACTACACTAAGTACATTTTAGGAACATTATGAAAATTTCCATATATCTCATGATATTTTCTTGAGCCGTTATTAAATCAAGCGATAGGAAATAACGTATAATATCCGACCATAACCTCGTAAAGTCAGCAGTCAGTCACTTTAAATTCTAGATTTCTAAGTTGGAATTCTAACCGTTCCCACTAGGTTATCTCTATAATATTGAATTGAAATACCTAATGTTTAATAAAAAACCATTTAACAAATTATATATTATGTATTTAGATGCAACATCAATATTGTTCAATTAAGTTAAAATCATTGAACCTACTGGTTCACAACGGATATTATTTTACAACCAAATTTCCCCTGCTGCCGTTATGATTAGCTGGACATTTGTTGTTTATTAAATCAATGGTGTTGGCATTCGGAATCAAAAGTAATCTGCTTGTGCGGAAACGTGGAAGGAGATGGATGACAGGGAAAATACGCGAGAAAATTCAAAAGGAAAGCAAGGTGGAGCGTGCGCGGAAAATTGGCTTCATTAGATAGAGGGTCCGGGTCGCTGTGTCTGTGGGACACACTGTCGAGACAGATGCCGAGCCGGGTCGGTGTGCTTATTGCCCACAGCAGCGTTAACTTACATTTGCATATGTACTTGTCATTAACGCTACAGTAAGTACTTGCGCTTCCGGTCCATTTGTCAATAATTAATTTGATGTAGTGGCTATCACTATAATTGTGTTAATGGCATATTTATCACTACGGCATAAAGACTTGCGAATACTGAAATGCAAATTAGAAAGAATTAAAAAACGTAACATTAGTGTTATCATTACGTATGTGCCTAAGAATAGCAATAGCGGCATTAAATTTCTGATTCCACTAAATTGAGTAAATACCAAAATTACTTTCAGTATTAATGTTAACACCAAGTTGAACCAACACTCAATTTAATTTTAGACAAATCGGCAGTTTAATTTCTCGATCTTTGATATGAGTTTTATAGAATACCCTGTTCTGTATTTCCGCAAAGTCAACCGAGAGGCGTGCCGGATTTGGACCCAATCTAATAATATCCTATTTATTTAAATCGCTTTAGAAGTTTAGATAGCAGGCTGATTTCACCTTGAAAATGTAAACTACTTTTGTATTTTCCAGATTCCTTATTTAAACAAAAATAAAATTAGTTACATCATTGATTCCATTTTCTAATAATACATCAGTTACCAAGATAATATTTATTAATTTATTTCATTACTAGTGAACCTCGGGGTCCTTGGATTTAATTTTCATATAAAATTTGGAGTAAATTAGGCCCAGCCGATTCAATGTATAGAATGGAATGTTTTATGAAATAAGATCAAAGCTCTGTTTGTGTTCGATATTTTCAAATTGGTTGTTATGAAAATTGAAACGTTGGCCACTGTCAATTTCTGAGAATCGCCGGCTTCTCACTTTATTGCGACAACCAGCCATTAAAATTTCACATAGCAGGCATTCACACATTCTCTTGAAATTTTTCATGTTTTCACCTGAAGACAAATTTTCTTGAATATCGTCGAGTAACGTGCAATATACGAGACTCGTATGACATGTATTACGAAATTTTATGAAAATGCTCTAAGATTTATGGTTGTTTCATAGGAAAAAAAATGTATTTCCAGGTAAGTAGGGCGTTGAACCGCGCCAAATTGTAAACTATGTGCATACCTACCGGATGACTTATGGCTTTGTATTTTCATAACATTTTCGGGATATTAAAAGCTCTCTGCTGCAATATTTTACGGACATAATAAATAAATTATACTGACTATATAGCCCGACAGGTTTGGAGCATACTATTGAAATAAAAACATTGGATACATTATTTAATTGGATGTATAGATCAAATCATGGAGATTGAATTATAATGCCTTGTAACAAATTGACGAGTTCTAGCACGTAAAGACTAATTACATATACATCCTAAATTATAATACAAAAGTGTTTGTACTCTCATTATTTAAGTAAACATTTCAATTATAAGAAATATTGTTTTCAATGATATGAGAATACTATTATTTTGCATTAAAATGTATTCGTAAGGGTAAAGATAAAAAAATATAAAAATATGGCGTTGTAGATTATAATTATATTCTCACGCCTTAAACATAAATGCATATTGTGTAGGAATTCAGATTTACTATTATAGTAAATTAGATTTTTCCCGCGGCTTCACTTGCGTTAATCTAGATTCTGTCAATATATTTCTATGCCCCGGGAACGGGAATAAAATTTCATGACAATCGGTCGAGTAGTTAGGCGTAAAAGCGTAAAAAACAAACTTACATTCGCAGTTATAATATAAAGTTAGAATTAGGATTGAAACAACTACATATTGGTAGTATTTCTTCAAAGTTTAAACATGAACATGCGTGGTAAATCACGTAGAGTAATAGTGTAAGTAGATGATGCGGAAAACTATATGAGCAACTTCCCTCATGATGCGACAGGTGTTCATAATGGCAGCTTATATGATTACAATTTGACAACTCTCCCTACATAGTCAGATAGTAGCAAGACTACGTCTTTAATAGACAATAGCTTACCAGTCTACTACTAGTACTAGTACTAGTTGGCCTCGATGGCGTAGTGGTTAGTATAACCGACTGCCACGCCTGAGGTCGTGGGTTCGATTCCCGCACATGTCAAACATTTGTGTGCATGAACATGGATGTTTGTCTGGGTCTGGATGTTTCTATGAATAATATGTACGTATTTACAAAAAAAAAGTATATAATATGTATGTTTATCCATTGTCTAGTACCCATAGTACAAGCTCTGCTTAGTTTGGGCTAGATGTGATGTTGTGTGTATGTGGTAGAATATTTATTATTATTATTATTATCCATACAAATATAACTTTTGTGTTATTTCTATGTTTCTTTTCTGCAATTTTTTTTATTATTATATTAACGACTACTCTCGCACTGGGAACTAATTACAGTGTCGCGGGGGACTTTATCAACATTCAAACAAAAGACACTCAGACTCGGCACAACCGTTTGTGGATCACACAAATTTTTGTGCCGTCATTCGAACTCACAACACTCGGCACGGCGGCAGTGGCAAGGCGACACCTTAAACCACTAAGCCATCCGTGCAGGCAGTATTTCTGTTAGCAATTTTTCGTTTTTTTACAAATATGTAAATATGGTTATAATAATTAGTTTATGAACAGCAACCTGCCGAACTTGTTAACTTGAGAAAGATGAGTGTTTAAGTTTGGCCCGAAATAGATGTTTTATGATATGTAGTGAGAACAGTAAACAAGGAAGTTTTGCTATCGCGACCGCATAGCTCGGGTTGGGCGAGGCTTGTTTATGTGGCAATTGGCGTCGCAATGAACCGGCATTCTAGCGAGAGCAAGTTCCCAGCAAAGGCGAGTTGAGTAACAAATTGAAGTATGGCGCCGGCAACTCGCAAATAATCATACACAAGGTGGGCGAGTTTCGATGTCGAAAGTTCAAAGTTTATCCAACTTGAGACTGATAGTAATTCACTCGGGAATTGTGGTCAATAGAAACGAATACAACCTCAATTTCGATTCGCCAACATCAAAATATGAATCAGTTCCGAATTTATTAAACATTTAAAGATCTATTGTTACTGAAATATAACAGACCGTTTTACTTTAGTAGCTAGTAACTAACAATTTATATCGATTCGTTGAGTTCCTTTGAACAATTTACTCTAATATACGTTTTTATACCAATTTGTCAGTGTCATGGATTTATTTTTGAAGATGCTGTTTTAGTCGCTTATGAACGTAATTATAGTAATAGACGTATATGACAAAAATATATCCGCTTGGTATATATTTGTGTTTAATCAATCATGTATTAGGTATATTTGAGTATAACCTACAAGATATAGGAATGTTAAATTCGATTTAAGGAAAAATAACGTCTAAGGTTGTCATAAAAGCTTACGTATATGCATAAAACTAAGCATGCATAGTATTGTCTTATGTTATACATTGAAATTAAATACTTTATACGGATTTTGTCGCGTAAAATATTTAATTTCGACAATTAAGCATCTAGATACCTAATGGATAGGCTTATGTGTCTGTTACATCTACAATCCACCAGCTATGGTTCTATGTAAGACTATAACGATTGGCAATCGCAATAGGCATGATAACTAAAAAAAGTTTTTAGTCCGTTTTTTAGATTAGCAAAAAATATTGGGCACGTATTTTTCTTTTGTCTCACAAACCAATAACAACGAAGATAAAACGCGTTTAAATGTCGTGCTACGTCCCTTTTAGGTAGAAATTTTACAAAAATGTGATGTCACAAGTTTCCAACTTTAATGCGTTATTTATATCTTAGTCATTTTAATTGTTTTGTTAAAACAAAAAATATGAGGCCAATATTCTTTGCTAATCTAAAGATAAACTAATTAGGATCACTAATTTTTAACCCTGTCACCATGCCTATAACATTTATCCGAAACGGGCATCGAAAACCAAGATTCAGATTATAGATTAAATCTCAGCCGGTAAAGAAAAGAGTTAAATGACTTCATTAATTAGAAATAAATGTTAAGTTCAACGTTGTTGGAATAAAGCTGAACTATCTCAGGTCGAAACAAAAAGGAAAGGAAAAGTACGCAAATAACAAGGCGACACATTTTTACTCAAATTGCAATACGTATACTTTTTTTAAGCAACAATTTGTACTGTCCACTAATATGGCTTTAAATGTCATTGATATTATTCTGCCAATGTTATAAACGTGAAAGTTTGTAAAGATGTTAGGAAGTTTGTTACTCAATCACGCGTAAACCGTTGACCGTATTTGGCTGAAACTTGGTATACAGAAAACTATGTACTGGATTGTAACACAGGACTTTTTATACTGGTATACTTTCTCGTGGGATTTACGTGGTTAAAGAAAAGAACAAAGCTGTTATTTATAATGCTAGTGACCATTCGCCGAATCTTGGTAGGATTTAGTTAAGGTAGAGTAGGTCATTTTCAATAATTCTATTTGTTTCGGAAACGGCTGTGTTTTACAATGGATATATTTTAGAGAAAATTAATTGGGTTCGACTGGTTCGACTATACAAGTGTGGACAAAGGTTTTAGAAGCTTTGTCTTTCTTTCAGTCTTTCTGTTTCTGCCGCGGTATCCACAGTGATACGTGTTTTCTAATTTCATTTTGTAGAAACGATGGTAATAATGCATCACGCATCAGCATGATCCACGTAAATGAAAGGTATAGGCAAATGCAAGTATTTGATAATTGTAGGTTTATTAGGTTGTCTGCCAAAAAATGTCAATTTTAGATTATCGTCTTGTCTATAGTATTGTCGATAAAATTTTATTTTAAAAGACTAGAAAATAACATTTGATCACCTAGGATAGTAGCCTGCTTATGCATGCTATCAAAGAGTATCGCATGAATAACATCTCACGTACTATATTGCCTTTTGTCTTCCAAAAGACACACACATTGGCTGCCACACTTTATACTTCGACTATCAAGTAACAAACAACTAAGAAACAACGAATAAATATCTCTCGCTATATTACCTTCGAGTTCAGAACATAAATTTTGCATAATAACCGTTCTCTCTAAAGGATGGATTGGCTTACATACGCGTATCCTATAACAATTTAATTTTGCACTATGAAATTTATTGTTTCCGTAAATATCATCCGTATAAATATTATTACAATTTATAGTTGTCGTTGCATTTGTATCATTGTATGTGAGCAATACAAATTATTGTAGTACATTTTTAAATGTAAGTTTTATTCTTTAATTACCAATTATGTTTAATGTCATCGAAATTTTGCTATCTTATTCTGTTCTTTAATTATAATATACCACCACCAACCACGGAACTCATTATTTAGGCACTGATTGGCTTATATATAGTCTTCAATAATATAGCATCTACATCTGTCTACCCGAGTAAGGTTTCGTAGAAGTGTATTATAGCATCATTTCATTTTTCTAGCAATCTTTAGGTCTCGCGTAGCACGGAGCGAGCATAATGAAGTCTATCCGGCACAATCTATACGCTGCACTGATACTGAGAATTTTCTGATGGAAACATCTAATAAGACAGCCGCATATTATACTGCCTCACCACTTGCCGCAAATCACGATCTACAAGATATATTATATATGTATAATATGATCAATATAGATAACCTGGATAGAATTTCAAACGGAAATTATTATTTGAATGTGTAGAATTACTATAAAAAGCTTTGTATATTGTTGATGTAGCTATGGCCACTTCAATTGATGTGCGAGTGGAGTTTGGGTCTGGATCCCACGCCTTGTATAATTAATGTGAACTAACTCCTGCCGTAAACATTCAGCCTAGTTTAAGAGCTCAACGAATTATGCTAAGCCCCTTTTTGTTAGTCGAGAAAGATTAACAGAATTATAAATTGCACATTACTATTATCTGGTTATGTGAAACATATAACATATCTTTAAAATTCGTCGTTAAAAGAATTAAAAGGAAAACGCTTGAACACGGATCATGAAATGATAATATAGCGGATATTGGATGTATGGATATTCATCATTATATAATATATATAATAATAAATATCCATTAAATAACATAGAACATACACACAACACATAGACTTATAGTGTTCTATAAGAATCAAATATTAGTATGAATTGTAAAGTCTAATAAACAGACCATACCGACCGCGATGCGTAGGCGCAACTAGGAATTGCTCATATGGTAAAAGTTTCCGTTACTCCGAGACCCTACGCGAAATTTTCTTCGCGCCCAGAAGCAAGAACTTTTGTACTTATTGAATACTAGCTTTTGCTTGAGCCTCGCTTGCGTAAAAGTAAGTTAGGTCAGGTTATGTTAGTTACAGTATTTTTTAAATAAAATATAGCTTATGTTACTCGGTCATAATATAGCTTTCTAATAGTAAAATAATTTAAAAAATCAATTGAGTGGTTTTTGTGTTAAATCTTTACGAACAAACAAAAAATCAAATGTTTCCTCTTCATAATAATAGTATAGATTGCGATTTTGCGTTAACCTTAAAATCTACATTTTCACTTAATAATTAACTCAATGTTGCTCTGGGGATTTGTCCTCATAAATATTGTATAGTCAATAACAAACTGTGACATTCATTTAACAATATTACAGATTCAGTTATTCATGAGTCAGATAAATATTTTAATAGCTGCACAAATAAAAAATAAAACGGAATTATTTTTACACTTTTTTAAATTATTAACTGAATATTTATTGATCCTAACTAATATTAGATATAAATGCGAATGTGAGTTTGTGTGTTTGTTTGTTATGCTTTTACGCCTTAACTAATTGATTGATCATCATACCATATTATCATAAACCTTGTCAGGAGTACAAAAGAGGACATACGGTAGCTGTCATCCAGAAAAAAGGTAGTGTTACTGAGGCGAGGGATACAAATATATATTTATATTTTTTTATTTTTTTTATTGGTTCGCAAAACTGGACACTATCTAACGATAGTACAATAGTATTTATCATAGCTTAATACACTTCCATTAAGATGTATCCTACTAGATGCAAACACTACATGCTTATAATAAATTATATGACATATTTTGTATGCTTGGCTAAATTATTGATAAAATTAAATTGATATCAATATAGACAATTAAGACTTTTCTTTATTTAGGTCATAGAACTATATTTAAATAAATCAATGTCTAATCTGACGTCGTTTGCGGAGGAACACATACGGTACAGAGGCGAATGTTGGCCGACGTTCGTCTTACAGTGAGGTAAGTGGAAAGTTTTCCGGTTGTTATTGCGTCTGCCTACCCGCGGCACCAAGAACGATACACATGCTAGAACTTCGGGAGCGTCTATTAGACCATGAATTAGTTTGCTTAAAAATACAATGTCACCAATTTTACGTCTACTGTGAAGGTTTTTCATTTTAAAGAATTTGAGGCGGTCTTCGTAGGACTTCAAAATATGGCAATTATTATTTGAGTATGCAAGATGATATAAGATTTTTTTTTTAATTCTTTCGATACGATCTATATGCACTTGATAACATGGATTCCACACTGTGCTGCAATATTCTAACATGCCGCGTACTAGAGAATTGTAAACAAGGATGGAAAGGGTAGGTTCTTTAAAAATTTTCATTTCTCTATTAATAAATCCAGCTAGTCGAGAACTTCTATTCACAATACTGTCTATATGATGTCTGAAACTAAGTGTACTATCGAAAGTAATGCCTAGGTCGCGTATTGTATATACTTCGGGTAACATGACGTTATTGATAGAATAATTTATGTTAAATGGAATTTTCTTTTTTGTAAATTTAATGTGGTAACATTTTTCATAGTTCAGTACCATATGGTTCTCTGTGCACCACGTATGTACGGCATTTAAGTCCTGATTGAAGGATATCTATATCATTTTTACTTTCGATAGAACGATACATTTTTAAGTCATCAGCATATAATTTATATTTAGAATTAATTACTTGTTTAATATCATGTATATATACCAGGAAAAATAGCGGACCGATGTGAGAACCCTGTGGGACTCCTGAGGGAACTTCTCTTTTAATAGATTTAAATCCGCGAAGATAAACTAATTGTGAACGATTGCAGATGTACGATTCGCACCACCTCAATAATGAGCCATGTATCCCCCAAGATGCAAGTTTGTTTAAAAGACAGCAATGGCGAACCAGGTCAAATGCTTTTCTAAAATCAGTATATACTGCGTGTACCTCACCGCCTTTATCCACTGTATCTGCTATATCACATGTATAGGTAATTAAATTGGAGGTGGTCGACCTACGAGGTAAAAAACCGTGTTGATGTGAGTCGATCAGGTTATGAAAATGGGAGATAAACTTATTATTTACTATAGATTCTAAGAGTTTGCTACATGTAGATAAAATTGAAATGGGACGATATTGGGCAACATCATCCAATCTTTCACCCTTGTGAATAGGAGTCAGATATGCCAATTTCCAAAGTGCGGGAAACGTGCCGGTCCGAAGCGAGTAATTGTAAATTAATGTTAGAGGCTTGCATAAGGATAGAGCACAATTCTTTAAAAAAATAGGTGGAATCGAATCAGGTCCCGGTCCTTTATTGGCGTCTAAAGATTTCAAACAATTTAGCACTTCCTCTTCAGTGATGATTAATGTACCGAATGAGCCATTATATTCAACGGTAAAATCCAACCTTGTATGTTGGCACTGAGTGGTTGTATTTTGCATGTTATTGGTGTATACGCTTTGGAAATAGCTGGAGAATAATTCACTTAACTGCTGACCTCCCTTAGCTGTAACCGTTCCCAAAGTCATTTCATTAGGCAAAGATGTACTATTTGATTTCTTATCTTTAAAGATTTTCCAAAAATATTTAGGACGCAACTTTAAGTCATCAACAGCATGTTTTTTAAAATTAGAATAGCATTCTGTAATCATTAAGTCACATCGTCTTCTTGTTACGTCGTATTGGAGTTTGTCCATCAAATTACCATACTTTTTAAACCTAAAAAATATATTGAAAAAATCTAGCTAAACGCGGGCGAAACCACGAGCAAATGTAGTCTGACTATAAGGCAAATTGTTACAACAGACAAAAAGGTAAAATAATTAATTAAGGTGTACTGTTTACAAAAAGTTCTTATAAAATTTAAAATGCAATAAACGTTCGAGGAAGGATTATTAAGGTTTAGATACATTACTTATTCCCTCTCTTTACGAAACCTCGGGCGCTGCTTAACAGGGCGATATAAAAATATATGGTAAAACTGAATTTTGTTTTACATATTTTACAAGTTAATTTTATTCGAATAATTCCAAATCACATTTTTGAAATGTATTACTCTGACTTATGTAAATCGTTAAAAAAACTCGATTATCTAAGCTGTTAGAAAACAGCGACTGATATGTAATTTGTATTTGAAATAATCCCTTCTTTTTGTTTACATGTCATGTTATTAATTAACGTCAATATTGAAGAAGCAATGATATCCAAAGTGAAAAGACCGTTAGAATACTAAGCAGAAGCTTCTAGGTCTTCTCCATGGTACACACACAAACAAAATCTTGCCATTCTATTATGATAAAGCGAGTAGAAATTAAATGTTCTTATTCATTAGATTTGGTTATGAAATATTTGTTCTTTCTTGTAAACTATGGGAACATATACTGGGATAAATAGTATGTTAGTCCAGGGCATAATTTAGCTCTGTGCTAAGTTTCCTCCGAATACACTCCACGGTCCTTTCGTGATTGAAAAGCAATCATCTAAATACCTTTATATTTATAATATTATAATTAGAAGTAGAATGAATATTTTTACTTCACTCAATATGGTTCCTAAAAGATATGCAGAGCAGGAAAAACGTTACGGAATTTCTTAAGATCCCACACAAGGAAAACTTACAAGTATTTTAAATGAATTAAGAGCTGTTAACAGAGCTTAATACCTTGACAAAACTGTGATTTCATAAAAGGGCGTAATTAATTTGAACGTTATAGACTTAATTTACATCAGCCGTCAAAATACAAGCAAGTGAAAAATGGGTGTAAAGAAAATATATATTCATAGTTAATGTTTTAGTGCTAATCCGTATTAAATATATTTGAATATTACGTTGATTCATATCTCTCCGATATTTTCGAAGAACCATTCAAGTATGCAGATTCCCTTTCAACATTTTCATATACCATTATTAAAAGGGATCGGACCTGTCTCGGAGCAAGTGTCGAACCATTGTTTTTTATTAAAATATAAAGTTGAAATATTATCTTCAATATCGACATATAAGTTACGTTCCTCAGATGACACCGTTCCAATAAGTAGGTCAGTATACTGTCGTAATATTCTACGATTGAACATAGATAGGTGATTTCTATATTAATAGAGATAGTAATCAAACACGAGCGGAGACTCCATCGGTAATTGCAAGCTTGATAACTGCTGGAGAAGTCAATAATTGGGCTCCAGTTGTTGTCGACACACTGAAATTGTCGGATACATAATATTGCTTGTTTTCCTTTTCGCTTTTTGTTTTGATTCCGTAATAAAAGAGTACTTACTTATTGTATTTTTGCTATCGATATCATCATATTCTTATTTCTGCTATAAAGAAATTTTAATGATTAGGTATAAACATAAATACACGATGCTTAAATAAATATTTCTTAATCGGATCTCATACTGATTGTCTTTGTGTTATTGAGATTTTTTATAAATATAGTTACAATGTACATTGTACATACATCCAATGCAACTATTTTTATACTGCGTGGTAATCAAGACTATAAATATCGGCGTTTTAGTACAGGGAGAAAACCATTCCACTTAAACTTGAGCCCTCAATGTCATTCACCCGTTTCGGTATAGAATGTGTCAGGCATAAATTCACGTATTTGCATATTGTGTATATGAAATCTAAAAAACAATAAAAGATTATACCGATTTTAGTGGCACACTCGTATAGATTCAACAAAATCCATTAATTCCCTTTTGAATATTCTACGACTCATCCAGTAAAAAGCTAATCCGTTGAATAATGGGGGTTATAGATATCAACGTTGGAGCAGGCATGGTGGAAAAATATGTCATTTGTTTGTCGCTGCATGAGTTCATAGTATTAATAATGGTATTTAAATAATAAATCCAGCCTTTGTTGATATTTTAATTGCTTTACTAGTGTTTGCATACACCATTTGCGGTGGTAATTTTCAAATCAATTTGTTTGGTATCCCATTTTGTGTATTATACCTGAAATTTATTTGTGTGTTACTGATTTGTTTAGAATGTTAGCATTATTTACCCAGCGTTTGTATGTATACTTTCTCAATATTAACAACATATAGTGTAAACGCTTTCCAAGAATAGGTATATGTATTAATTCCATTAATGGCAGCATACAATTTACTATGGCATTGCAGAAAAATACTGAGGAATATTGACTGCACGAATGGCGTAATGGTTTAAGTGATCGGCTCGCTGCGGCCCTTGCGCCGTGTGTTGTGGGTACGAATCTCATACGGAAAAAAAATGTGTGATCCACAAATGGTTATTCCGGGTCTGGATGTTCTTGTGTCAGTTGTTTGAATGTTTGTAAATTTGAATGAATGTATGAATGTGAAAATTCTGATTATGATTTGAGCCACACTGTGTCTCAAAAAAAAGATAAAAAGATAAAAGATCCATACAACTAATGTTACGAAACGTTGCATCTCACTGCCATACTATACAATTAGCTACCGTCGTTGTCAGAAAGTCCCCGTGATCTTGCCACACAAGAAACACCTGACGGCTGAATTTTGATACGTTAGAGAATTACTACAAGACAACAAGCTCCAACAACCGCGCCGCAGCCACAGATCTTGAGAAAAGCCAGCTGCAATCGAGCACTAGCCTGCCACACTGCCACATGTAAGAGGAGTTACTGTCAATATTGGCTACATAATAAAGCGTGCTTCAATTAACAAATACTACAAGCCGTCAACGAAAATCAGTAAATTTTTATCATCCGTCAAGTACCAACTATCTCTATAAGGTTTGCACCTTCACAATCTATTTTACAGCCCTTGACAGAGCTGTAAGATAGGTTGTGGCTGTCGATACTCATACATTGTTATAAATTATCACATAGCTGAATTAAAGCACTAACGGTCGAAAAAGTTTGCCGTGTATAAACACGTGCAATAGAAGACCAACCAACAAAACACCGATTCCTACAAAGAATGCTCCGCAAAGCTCTTAAAGTTAAAAGATTCAGATTTTAATATAAAACATGGTTGGAATACACCACTAGCTTGATATCCAATAATTAATTTACTCGTACCTAAGTAGGAGCAAAAGCAAGACTTGATAATTTGCCTTTGATCTCATTCTTCATTAATAGTAACATCAATAATTAAACAATGTTCGGTTACTTTGAAATAACCTCGCACTTTAAGATCGAGACAACCTCCACCATAGTCCGTCCTCGAGCGTAGCTGCTGAACAGCAGTCGTGCCGTTGATATGAAAGAGTAAATATCATCATCATCATCATTTCAGCCGAAAGACCTAAGAAAGTCTCCCTCAACGTTTTCCACACAGACCGATCTTGGGCCACTCGCATAAATATAAATAGAGTAAATATAAATAGTTCAAAATAAAATATAAATATTTAACTTCTAATTAAAGTAAACCACGATAAAATCCGAACAAAGTAAGTTAATTTCAATGTGTGTTGCTATTAATAAGTAAATGTAGTTCGCACCTGTGGTCTTCGAAGGGTATCCCCGACGGGGTAAAGGATGTTATCACACGTCTACAGTTATGGGAAGGGAACCACTAAAACTATATTGTGAATGTCGAGCCAATCACCTTTGTTGGATAATATAGTGTGCAGTTCCGAGCGTTTAAAAATAACTGTAGTGACCAACCGTTCGGTCTATTTAGTAGCGTATGGATGAGTATCATGATTAATCAGCCTTGACTGTTTACATACATTGTAGATATAATTCACACGTACGTCACATTAATTACTGTGCTATGAACATTTAATAAATGTTCAAATTTCATATGTAAATACCAACGAACCGCGGTACGAGAAAGCCAATCGCGCAAAATGATGTAAAATTAAATTGATGCAATACAAAGTTACGCCGTAAACAAAGTAAAGAAAAGGCGTACGCTTATCTATATGGGGGAAAGTTTCCAAGGTCCATAGATGTTGTGACGTTTAGAAGCCACGATATGCCATAAACAATGGCTCTTTGACGTCAAGGACGGCGTCGTCGTACAGAAGAAAGCGGGTACTTTGTATCTATACAACGCACAAGTGTGCATGTGTATTTGTATAGCATTATATTTTTAAACAGCTTTCTTTAATTACCTACATATAAAGCAATCATTGCTTGATTCTACTGCATTCCACGGTAATTGTACCTCATTGGTTTAATGGAACGCAAGCTGTTATCAGTTTATACCAAACTACACAGATTTAAATGTAAATAGAACATACATTTTGTGTATATATACATAAAGTATATGGTATATATATTTCTGTCAGAATATCTACATAACTAGCGTAGTTATAACTATATATATTTAATATTATGATAAATATAACATTTAATAAAGATTATACATATACCTTTTATGCAAGCATATCGATCAGTTATATTTGAAATTATTTTTTGTAGAATTTTAAAGACGATTGCATGCTCAATACAGACAAAATGCCTAAAATACTCGCACAATTCTTCTTCGTATTAAAATAAATTATAAAATATGAGACAGATATAAGTCTCCTGGCAATCATGGATGCTGTAAAGTATCTACTACGATGTCAAAAGAGTAAATAAACATTGTATTTCTAAATAAATGTCAATAAAACCGTTTAATGTTTTGTAAACATTACAAAATGTTACATGTTGGTATAAACGTGTAAATGCAATCTATAGATGCTCGAACAGTTACAAAACAATTGTGCAGAAAATACCTGCAGGTATTCCAGTGTCATGATGTTTTGAACTTTTACATCAAGCCGAGCCACGTGTTTTATTGCAATGTGAAGGCCTGCCCGTAAGATTGTTAAAACTTGCGGACCGACAACTCAACAACGTGACTAAAACTTTTTACTTTTCCACGCAATAAAATCGTTTCTGGCTTTTCGTACAACCCAACACATTCATATTTCAGACAATAATAATAAAAGGAATGTAAAATAACAAAACAACAATAATACAAGACAACAACAGCGTAAAATAAACATTTAATCCTTTAATTAGCAAGCAACAACGTAACTACGCTGATCTAATTATTTTAGTGAATAAAGTTTTTCAGTTACGCTTCCACTGTTTCCTTTTATAATTAATTTAACTGACGCAGCTAGCAACTAAAATTTTGCGAAACTAAGTTATTAGTTACGATGTTAATTACTTAATGAGTTGAACTTACCGTCGGAGGAGGTAACGGAACCGCTAATTATGAGCAGCAGCAGGGCAGGCGCCGCTGCCGCCGTGCACGGAAATAATCTTCGGAACATGATGCTGAACTAGTTATCCCAACGACATCGTAATCGAAACAACTTTTCCAAAAATTACAAATTTGTCAACAAAATTGTTGTCATGAGTGTCAGTGGGGTGGCTCGGTTCCCTCATTCATTCGGCATCGGAATCGGGCCGATTAAATATTCATCGGCAGGTGAATTGCGTGGGGTTGAGTGCGGTGCCGGCGCGCGGCGTGCGAGCGGCGTGCGAGCGGCGGCGACGGCAGCGGCGGGCACAGCGGACGCTGCGAGCTCGCGGCGCGATGGCTGCGTACTGGCCGTACCGTAGCGCTTTGTCTACGAGTGTTCTACGCTCCCGGCGCTTGCGTAGCCCCGCCTCGCTCTCAGATGAAAGGACGGAACATTACCAGTATTTGTAACAGTTTGCGTCAAATTGATATAAATGGAGACGGTTTTAATAAAGTGTAATTGACTTTTGCCGACTTTGCGTCGCATTAATTTCGACCACGCTAAGACGCCTCGGGCAGGTGCGGCGTTAAATACCACCAGGGTAACTTCGCTTTCTGCCATGAATAATTTCAAATTTAAATGAATGTTAATTATGATGAGTTTTTAAGCTCACTTTGATATTTCAGGGATTGATGTTCAGGCATAAAAATGAATCTCTGTTTATTAATTTTCCATTTTAATATTTAATGAAGTAACGCAAAAGTGTATAAAGTGTTTAAAGTATAATTAAACTTGAAAACAAATCGTTCTTCAACGCATTTTCTTTTAGATAGAGTGTTGTTTAAAACCCTTGCTAATCAACGGCAATAATACTTCACTACTGCCGTGAAATAAAGAGTTCTATTTTAAGCTATAAACAGGTTGATGTATTTTGCAAAATAAAAACTAAACTCTTTACAGACGTAAACTATAAAAGAAGGTACTCTTTCCCGGAGAAATTGTAATTTAACGTATTTTGTTTACTATTATTTTAAGTCCGCGCCTTTTAACAACGCTTTGTCTGTTAGTGACTAATGTCTAATTGAAACTGTGAACTTTGCAGTAAATTATCGAAGGCTTACGATGTGATGGTTTATTATGATCCGTTTGAATATTATCTTTGTTAATAACAAACGCTTTTGAACATTAATAGCTTAGTACACTCGGTGCACAGAGGTCCAAGTTCGATCCCAACGGTACACCTTAAACTTTTTGTAATCATGAGCGTGTTATAAAATTATTATTCTATATAAGGGCGGTAAAAATATCGTCTGTTAGGCTGCGTACCCGTGAGTTGTTCCTGTTGTTTAAAAATGTATTTCAAACTAGCTGACTGTTTGGTAAGTTCGTAAGAAGGCTTGTAGTGAAGTCTTTACTTCTGATGTAGGTTCGATCGTTTGATAAAAGGAGTTACGAAGAAATTAGTCATTGCAATTGAAATGACTTTTGTAGTTAGCCAGTTAAAGTTCGGAGGCCTAGAGGAAGACCTAAGTCAAGGTGGAAAGATGTAGTGCTACAGGACTAGAGGAGCGGACTAAACGAAGCGAAGTGGAGGAGGAAAAAAAGGAAAGCTGACCCCACCACCATGTGGGATACATAGCTAGGAAAAGAGAGAATTGCTTACTTTGCCCATAGAATGGCGCTGCATTGAAAGCTCCTTCTTTATTAAATGACGCACATAGACTCAAGCGTACATTCCAGAAAGTATAAGCAGAGGTATATAAGAGCCTCATTTCGTCAGCTATGCTTGTTAGGTACTACGTGATAAGTTCAATATATTGTCGACTACTGGGTACGTTGCCCGACTTTGTGCTATTACTCTCTGAGAGTACAATAGGATACAACCAGACTTGGAATTTCCTAATAGAAAAATCCAATAATACTTGCCGGACCAGGACCCTCATTATCGCATGCACTTATGCAAAATATCCTCGATGGCGTAGTGGTTAGTGTAACCGACTGCCACGCCTGATGTCGCGGGTTCGATTCCAGCACAAGTCAAACATTTGTGTGCATGAACATGGATGTTTGTCTTGGTCTGGGTGTTTCTATGTATAATATGTATGTATTTACAAAAAAAAAAGGTATATATGTATGTTTATCCACAGTCTAGTACCCATAGTACAAGCTCTGCTTAGTTTGGGCTAGATGGTGTTGTGTGTATGTCATAGAATATTATATTATATTATTATTATTATTATTATACCACACGATGACACGACCAACAAATCTATTGGATGACACATTATAAAACGACAAAGGCCGTTAATACCGTACCTACATGGATTAGTAATGTAATGGATATCGCATTCACAAATATTGGTATATGACTGCAAGGATGCCGTAGTGGTTTAAGTGGTCGCCTCACCATTGCCATTGCGCCGAGTGTTGAGGTTTCGAATCCCACAAACACTTTATGTGATCGACAAATGGTTGTTCCTAGTATGAATGTTCTTTGTGTCAGTTGTTTAAATGTTTGTAAAATCCCCTCCAACACAGGACTTATTCCTAGTGTGGGAGATTTTTTTAGAACAAAAGATCGGGCAATACTTCTAATAAATATTAGAGCCGTTACTTTTCAAACAGATCGCACTACTGTTCAATTCAATTCAATTCAATTTATTTATTTGCATAATATGGGTTTAACAATAGATATTACAACATTAATAATAGTATCGCCATATTCAGCCGTCCAGCATGCAAAAATTTGCTATATTAAAATTTTATCACAATATTAATAATAAATGAATTTACAAAGTTACTAAAAATAAAAACTAATCAGTCAATCTTAATAATTGTCAATAAGAAATAAAATCATGTCAAAACTAAATAAAATAAAATTAAATGTTTATGTCGTTCAAAAATTCAAATAAGGAGTCATAAGTTTTTGTTACAAGTAGATGTTTTAACTGCTTTTTAAATACATTAATATTATTTTCATTTCTTAAAGCTAATGGTATCTTATTGTATAATTTAGGCCCCATGCATAACACACTTTTATGTAAAAGTGCAGTTTTTGAAGGTCTAATACATAATTTATCGGCATTCCGTATTCTTTTCCGTTGGTCAAATAAATGAAGATTCATTTTAATAAATAAAACTGTTTCAAATATATATATGCAGGGTAGGGTTAAAATTTTTAAAGTTTTAAAATGAGGTAGGCAGGAATCTACTTGCTCTAAGCAACAAATAGCTCTCACGCATCGTTTTTGCGCTCTGAATGTACAGTCTACATCAGTTGAGTTACCCCAAAACATCACACCATATCGAAGAATGGACGATACATATCCATGGTATGCTGTCAATGCTGTTGAGATATCAACGACTTTTCTGAGATTACGCAAGGCAAAAGAGTAACTGTTTAACTTATTACTTAAAAACTGTATGTGTTGTTTCCATGTCATTTTGTTATCTATGTATAAACCTAAAATTTGGTCGATTCTACCTCTTCTATTTATAAGTTAGTTTGAGATTAATGTCATGTAGTGTTTGTCTTTGTTTGAATAATTTCATGTCATATTTGTTAATACTTTGTACTTATAATGTAGTTTATTATGCTCATTAAGTGGACTGTATGTTCTTTTGAGTTAATAAAGATAATTAAACTTAAACATAAAACAGTGTTTTTCCCGGATGATAGTTACTCCATGCCCTTTTATGTACCTCTGACAATGTGTATGGGGAAAACACACAATCCTTTTTTTTCGAATATTGGTTAGGATTTTTTGACATTTGCATTCTCATCCGCATTCGCAGAAAATCGTGCGGATCTGCGAATGTGATTGTCAAAAGTACGTTGCATATCGCATAAAATTATTTATTTATAAAATGTATATTCGAAATCGCAAATTCGAAAATCGGTGACAAGTATTCGCCTTTGGATTACATTCGTTACATCACTACGAGGGATACGTGACACAATACGAGGGTAGTATTGAAATCTATAAGCAGAAATTCAGCAGTAGACTTCAAACAGCCATCCTTGTATTATCCGTATGCCACATCCAAAGACCATGTTTATATTTTGATTAATTTGAAACTACTAACGTTCTGATTTCAATATACCTAATTCTCCGGCTTTGTATCAGCGTGCATACACTCAGGTACAAAGACAGAGCATAGTTAATAACTTAACTGCTTTATACGTCAATTCGGCCAAACCTTTGGATTATATGCATGTTAACATAGTTGAGAGAATCAGTTTTGAATCATAAACATTCATTTTAACTTCTAAAACAAGACTTTGGACAGTTTTCAAATGTGTGCGCGATTCATTTGACCCATTTTTAATTGTACGACTAACAGTATTTTGTTTTATTTTTTAAACGCGCGCATTATAAGTAATTCCTGTATTATAGGGCTAATCGGTTGAGAGGTAGCTAAATAATATTCATTAGTCATATTTTTATTTATAAGCATTATTATTAATATATGTATATATTTCTTTCAAAAGACAACTTCCGCTTTGAGAATTACTATTCCTATATCGCGGGGGACTTTACAAACATTCAAACAACAGACACAAAGAACATTCAGATTCGGGACCAACATTTATGGATCACACAATTTTTTGTCCCGTCTGGGATTCGAACCCACAATACTGGGCGCGGTAGTAGTGGAAACTGGAAAGGCGACCACGAGTCAGTTAATACATAGAAACAAACTCTTAAACTAAATTTATTTAAAGAATTTATGATAGTAATTAGACTACGTTATCTCTCCCATTAGCCATAGTCAATTTAGTAAGTCTACAACTGCATATTATATCTTTAAGAAAATTAGAGATTATATTTTAAGATGCTTCCTATTTAAATTGGGTACAAATCTGCAAAATCTATGAATTTATAAAAAAGTTACACACATGAATTTTTCTATGATATGATTAAATTTAAATGTTATGCATCTCGAAGATGTGTTAAGTCTGCCAAGCTGTACTGACTATGGCTATGGCATAGCACTTCTCAAACTGAGAAGAGATCCGTGCCTAGCAGTAGGAAAGTATTATTATTGTGCCTGTTACGATTACTTACTATACAATTTAAATTAGCTTTGTAATCGCTTACATGATATTTTACGTACCTACTCAGTGGATCAATGAGGTTACTTGCCGTCTCAATAATTAATGAGTGCGATCTCGCAAGAAGGATTACACACAAAATACCTCGTTGAAGGGCCTCTTAGGAAGGGTGAAGCTCTCTCTCGATGATTACCATCATACTATTAGAAACCTCTGAATGAGGTATAAGTACATATCGGATTTATTTCTTGTAGTTATACCTACACAGGCGGTCTCATAATAAATTATGGATCCAAAAGTTTACCGACCTTCACTTAAGTCATCGATTTATTGCTATCTTGACTCAATTATTTGGGTAATTTTAATATCTTTCATAATTTAGATATTAGCATAGTTTTTTGATGAAGGCTTAAAGTAGGAAAGTCTTGATTTTTTTAACCCATTAACTGACGTAACGTTTATTAAACTTTGGTTCGGTCTTATTGCATTGTTATATTCTTATATTTTAATATCATTTTAGAATTACTTTACAGTTAATGAACTCTCATCAGTATTATATATGAACCATTGGGTTACGATATTAGATTTACGATCCTCACAATGATACTGATGTGAATTCAATTATTTGCAATTTTCGATCGCAATTGCACAGTAATGTTTGAGAGTAGCAATCATCCTTACTTAATATAATAAATGCGAATGTGAGTTTGTTTGTTTATTACGCTTTTACGCCTTAACTTCGTTGTAATACGCAGATTTTCCCGATGCTCTAAAGATGTAAAGAAGACACTTTTTAGGGCATATTGTCAGTCTTTTTATACTTGCAGTCTGTGGACCAGCTACACATAGCGAGTCGTCAGTGCCCTGCGGGTCTAATATAACAATGCTTTCAGGTTGCTGATGGGATTGCCTCGCTTCTGCAGTGCATCAGCGATGTTCGCTGAAACACAAGTGGACGACTTTCACGCCATTATACGTAAGAGAACAGCATCGCTGATGCGAAGGGTGAAGGACAGTCCTGTCCCAACAGCTACTTGAGAGTTATTGCAGATTACATCCTTAGTCCTATTTGGAGGCATTTGATAAGTATGCATATTTTATAGGACACCTGTTTTTTATTGTTTCGATTGTATTTTAATTTTTTAATTTTCTTTTGTATGTGTATGTAAGTTACTAACATAGTTTTTAAGTTATCCCGTTGTACTACTAACACTATAGTCTGAAAATAAATGTTTTGAATTTGAATTTAACTACTCGACCGATCGTCATAAAATTTCACATACACGATGTCAGGGGTACAAACAAGGCGTACGTCCAGAAAAAGTAGTGTTCCCGAGCGAAGGAAGTCGCGAGCAAAAGCTAGTAACATAATATATTACTATGATTAAATGAACACTTATTGTTTAAGTACGCTTGACTAATTTCGAGCCTAAACAAGATTCTTAGGCATAAGCACTGATCATCGTGCTTATGCCTAAGAGAATTAATCGAGTCGCTGTCTTTCTTGGGTGACCTAAAAAGTAATGTACCTACACTTTACTTTGTTAGGTCACCTAAGAAAGTCAGGTACCGTGTGTCTATGCGCTCGCGCATCATCTTGCTATTGGTCGATGTTTAGATATCGAGAAATATTTGTTTGGCGGTCATTCTAACTGTCCTCCTCGCATTGAGGTAAACAGTTCATAGTATTATGCTTACTGTGCTGTTGTATTATCCCTTACCCAATCAAAATATGTGAGCTTAATTGTTTTATGTATATAGCTGTTGATGTTAATATGTAAATAATTATTGGTGGTATCAGCGACTAATAAAAATTTAAACTACCCTAATGGTTCTCGTAGC
This sequence comes from Catocala sponsa, assembly GCA_963564715.1. Classification (NCBI taxonomy): domain Eukaryota; kingdom Metazoa; phylum Arthropoda; class Insecta; order Lepidoptera; family Erebidae; genus Catocala; species Catocala sponsa. Next base: position 15,587,705 of record OY751337.1, on the reverse strand, counting down.
ATTAACGCTGAAAGGATACAGTACCGGCAATGAACTTTCTTACTATTATTGGAAAGGCAATAGATTTAAATTGGAGCGCCTATATTACTTATAAGTGACTGCAAAAGGCAATGTGACTGCCAAAAAGATTTCATGTACGCTTTCGCTTATGATGACTTAGTTGTTTATTTTTTGGTTTATTTAAAGAAGAATGTTTGAACTTCTATCATCCTCTATTTAAAACAGATGAATCTAGAAATCGAAGCAGCTTAAGCTCTCTTTGGTTACTTAAACTACGAACTATAATCTCGAGCCTTAACTTAAAAAAGCAATCATTATTTAAATGTCGAATATTCATCTATTTAAGGTACCTTCATCTAGAAATCGAAGCAGTTTAAGCTCTCTTCTTTTATTTAAACTACGAACTTATAGCTCGAGTCTTAAATCAAAAAATAATACCAATAATAATGACATGCCTTTTTAATAAGTACTTATTCTGATATGTACTTTTAATTACAAATCGTCTTTCCAATACATGACATCGGAGTTCATCATATGTAAGTCAAAATTACATACAAATATGAAACATTAACCGAATACAAAATATATTTAATTAATGGGCGCAGTCAAGATGAACAAGACTGACGAGATTATCAGAATGTTTCAGCCGCCTATGAATCCAATAAGCATGAATAATTAATTGTAGAATGTTAATATGTCGATACGGCCTCTAATCTAATACGAGACGCGATATGATCTATTGAATGGGGTGAAGCGTTTGCACATATGTGCCTGTCGAATTTGTTAGCACATGTTATCGTGAAAAGTTCACAAATGGTTGTTTTGAGTCTAGATGGTTGTAAACCCTTTATAAAAGATATTCAGAAATATATTTTCAAGTTATTTTTGACACGTCACTTGCTTATTCTTAAAAAAAATGTTCGTGTGGCAGATAAGTAATTGTCTTTTAATTCATCAATGTTCGAATGCGCGGGCTCACTGGAGATAGTAGCACAGGGCATAGACGTAAGAGTAGTAACACTGTTACTGTGTCTGCGTTTCGCAAATTATTATTCTTATGTTTGATTCCTTTTCCTATGATAGGCAAAGCGCGACTAACAACCTTTACTATAACATAAGTAATATAATAATAAAATGACATTATATAGAAAGCGGTTATCTTACCGCTTTCTATACGGCGGGATTGTGTGCCATCTTAAGTTTGTATCTGACTTCAATACTACCGACGTTATTTGAAAATAGACAAGATGAAAAAAAAGCCATTTCAAGGAGAAAATTTACGTGCGAAAATTAAGGCAAGAACGAGTTTCTTTGCCCGCTCTTTTAAATTGACGATTTAGTAACACTCGGTAATTATAATACTGCCTACGTCGTAGGTATAATGACAAAAACATTGCATGCTACCGATCATGTCGATTCCTGGGTTAGGCTCTTTTGTTAGATGATTCTCAGTGACAACAGAGAATCTAAAAATAGGCACCATATGCCCAATCTTTTTTGTCATACCTTTACTAGCCCTTAAGAAATAATATGCGTGATGCTATGATTATCACAAAATAACAGGCAAAGCATCATAGCAATAATTAATATTTTATTACTAAGAAATCGCCTGCGTGTGAGAGCAGCACTCTCGAGAGTTTTTGTTTTCCATGCAATATAATGTACTATAATATTAAATTTCTGCCAACTTAAGTCATAATTTCCGTTTCACTATTGACTTAAACATATTAAAGCTTCAACCATATAGACTATCACAAATTTTGATGACGGTGAACTTAAACCGTAATCAAAGTCTATTATTATTTTAAATACAATCAAGTAATCAATACTATCTATTAATGAATTATGAAAATAATTGCTCTTAATTATTAATTATCAAGTCGTTGATGAGTGTAGATATTCTCAAAATGTTAAATTTTAATGATATTTTGCAATTATTATAATTTCTGCTGCAATTACGAAATTATAGCATTAATATTGTCTACGGAAAAGGTTATAACTTCTTTCAACTTTGTATCTACTTAATTATAATTACAGAGGCAGAAAAGATAAATTAGAACTGCGGGTGCTACCGCTGAGAGCATGGCTACCCAACTTGTAATATAATTACATTATGCCTTCACTAGGTATGACTTCTACAAGTTGTTAAATGTTATTTAATACTTGTGTTGGGTAAAACTATTTTTGGGAATACAAGAAAATTAAGACATAATTTTCTGTAAGAATATTTTGTTACTTACCTTTTAACAAGCAGAATATAATTAAAACCAAACTAATATTAATAACAGTACATCAACACTATCTACGTTTGTAATCAATACAATAAGTGTCTGAAAGATATCGATATTATTATTAAATATACCGAAACATATTTCATCGCCCAACGATTCGTTACTAACATACTGCATTAATAGCTGTCGATATGAATATTTGCAGTATTACCACTCGTTCGAAAGAAATAAATAGAGCTAAAGGGCGATAAGCGGGGTAGGCGGCCGCAACGGGTTACTTGTATGGGGGATCGGTGGCGTCTAAGCTCACAAACCCTTTTTTCCGTCTTCGTAAATCGTCGGGGATTAAGCCAGAAGAGCTCACACCTTTTCACAAATATTTTTTTTGTGGTTTAACCGTCGGTAAAACGATATGATACAAAGTGTTCCTATCAATCAATAGCTATTGCCGAAGATAACGGCTCGTCACAACTCTTATCGATACTTTGATGAGGAGTAAGGCCACAGAGAAAAAGGATTTGGGTGTAAATGAGATTTTCCTGCTGCGTAAAATGAAAGAATTATATTATTAATGGGTTTAAGATTTTTTGTATTCGCATAAGGAAGGCGAATTTTCCTGCCGAGTTCCAAAGCAGCTATGTTAATATTCTAGAGTTGCAGGGGTTGGTCACCTCTACATTTAAATTATATTTTTACCTAATTGTATTTTTGTTGTCGAGTCTCCGAGTAAACAAAGATGTAGCTAACATAAGCCTGTGCGGTACCCCGAATACGTAATGAACACACTAAGTAATTGTGCGGTTCTAATGTAGCGTAAAAGGATTATTTTCAACGAAGTTATCTGTTGTTCGCGCGGTTTTTAGTATTAAACGCCTTTGTTCTTTGATGTCGAATAAAAATTATTGCATTGTAAACATTTTGAGAAAATCTTTTTACACGCGGCGGGGAGAACGTAAAAGTTTGTTCGTTTCAAATTCAATATATTATGGCGAGCGTGCTCTCGCTCAGCCGACACCGAAACTCACTCGAGCGTAGCTCACAGAAAATTTATTGTTTTTCTAAGAAAATTTTCTTCGCACGACCCTACATCCTTGTTGAGCCCCACGGGAAGAGTTACAAAAACTTAATGACCTCTTGCGGCGGTTACATTGTTTAAGCTATTGTTTTAGTTTAAACTTAAATTTACTTAGTTAAGTAGATTGAGCCTGTGGTCGAGTACTTAGCTTAGCGCTTTGTTTTTTAGATGTGCCACCACAGACGAGTTAATTTAATCTGACTAGCTTAGAAAGCATGAAGATTTCTAAAACTCTGTGATAACTCACAGAGTTTTAACTAACTACGTTCTATTTAGCTGTGAGATGAAACTTTTGTATTTGTTTGTAGTGCAACTTGCTGACAATGGATTTTGTCAATCGCTGAATAATAGTTTAGCCATACTATTTTTATTCTGTAAAACAAATAAACATAAAATAAATATGATTAACATTTAAATAATCTATTTGTTAAAGTGAAACAAACTAATATTAGTAGATAATATTTAAATGATTTGTTTGTAAACATTAAACGTTTGTAAAATAATATTGTACAATGCAATCTAATTAGATAAATACAATTAAAAGTAAAATATGGGTTTAGTTGCTGTGTCGGTGTCCATTTTATGCAAATAAAATTAATGGTGGAAAATTAAAAATTCTGCAAATATTTGCTGGTTTAGATAATGCTACGAGTCATAATATTTGGGGTCAGTAGCTTTGTTTGAAGAGTAATACAAGTCTAATACATATTATAAATGCTAATGTGAGATTGTTTGTTTGTTACACTTTCATGTCTTGAAAACTCGACTGATTATCATGAAATTTTGTACGCACGTTATCAGGGGTGCAGTAAAATACATAGGGTACCTTACACATAAACAAAAAGTATCATTCCCGAGGGATATAAATTTATTGACAAAATCTACATTAGCGTAAGTGAAGCCCTGGACAAAATATAGCTAATATAGCTAGACTTTAAACATAATTATGACATTGCCTCGTTAGTCTCGCGAAATAAATTTGTGCTTTTGTTTTCCTGCGATCATGAGGTCGGGTCATTTGTTAGGTACGAGCACTATTTTAAGTTTTCTGTCAGGCAATTCTCAGTATTTACTAGTGTGGAAATGTTTACGCTAAACGGCAATAGACTCTCTCTTTACTACCTGAGATTTTAAAACGTACCTGGGGATACACCTCGGTTTGGCTCTTCTGGGATGTTCAGACGTATGTCAATAAACATGAAAAGTTACTCAGCGAACTACTGGCCTGATTTGCAGCATCGGCATTTCATATTCGAGTATTGCTATCGAGATTTGTACTTATATAAACTATTTGTACATATATATATTTATTTAGAAGGCATTTCTATACCTATAAGTATATGAAGTATTATAATAAATAAAAATTAATATAATACATACATAGTCTTTCGCTTATATCCCAAAGGAGTAAGCAGAGGGACTTATAATATCAGCCATGTATTAATTGCTTCCACTGCTGGGCACAGGCCTCTTCTCAGTCTGAGAAGGGTTAGAGCATAGTCCACCACGCTAGCCCAGTGCGGGTTGGCATACTTAACATATTTTCGAGAACGTTATGGAGTACTCTCAGACATACAGGTTTCCTCACGATGTTTGCCTGCACCGTTAAAGCGAACGATAATTAACCATTTAATTCGCACATAACTTCGAAAAGTCAGAGATGTGCGCCTAGGGATCGAACTTAAGACCTGTGCGTGGCAGGCCAACGGTCGCCCACTTAGCTTTTTATTCGTGTTAGGTAATGTTTAACTGAGACCTTTTGTCCTAAAGTATACGCAGTTCTTTGCAGGACAATCAATAATGATAAAGGATGACAAAATTCTGTTCTTTTTGTTCCTTCAAATGGCAAGCATCTGGTTTAGTGTTAGAGTTTCAAGCCGCCCGTAACAATAACCCTCAGTTGGTAAGGCCGGTCTAAGAGACTAAGGTAAAGATTCTGGATGTTTTAAACAGATTTATCAAATCTGACATGATTCTTATAGTTGTGTATGATAACAGAAACTGAGTCAAAATCGATATAGTAAGCTCACTCTCTTTGTTGTAAGATTTTCATATTGCTAGCTAACTTAGCGGTAGCTAGCCATCTTATCTAAATCTAAGTATTAAAGTGCTAAAGCGTGTGCGCTGTTTGCGGCGAGTTGAGTATCGACCGGAAAAAGGTCAAGCGCAGCAGCAATGAGTTTACATGTACAAGCATGGAAATGAAACATCGATAACTTCCTGTCAACTGTTAATAAGATTGCTTGTCATAAAACAAAAATACATATACTTATGTATTTGTTACTTATTCAAATAATCGAATTCGTGTCCGGCAGATTTATTGCAAAAAGAAAGTAATCAACTATTACAATTTTAGTCTAAACTTACATTGCATTTTACGTTATTGTTATCACATTTCTTTATTTTGTAATAGGCTTTATTTTAATATTTTGAAGCTAAGTTTACTAGGATACTTTACTGTAGGCTGCTATATGCCAATAGCCTTACGATGATGTTATAAATACACGCTACAATTTACAAAAAATGTTTCGAATATAATAAAAATAAATTGCTTATAATGATTATAAGCAACCATTACAGATAATATTTAAGAGCGTTGTTTACATAAACCCTACGTGAAAGGAGTGAGCGCAGGTACGAAAAGTGCGTTAAATAAATATCATATGCAAACAAAAAAGGGACTAACGCCAAAGGCAGTTTCTAGATAAAGTCTTTTATCGGACACATAATAACGTTCTGTGAAAAATCGTTAGCCCGTGCTCACGTCGCGGGGACACGTGCGCGCAGGGCACTCCCGAGACTGATCCCTCCTTCTGCTTAGATTAAATTTGTTCCTATAAAAATGTGTCCTCGACTCGATAACGTCGAAAATGTGCAGATGTCGCCGGGCAGTGTATGAAGCCTACGATAGGGTTTAGGGACGTGCGCCGCTTACTGACGGCGCGCCGTCGCCCGCCGATTCTTGCCACGATTGCCGGCACTCGACTACACTAGCGCGGCTTACACGCGCTTCTACGGGAAAACAAAACGCTTGATTGCTCTCATTCGCTGTTTCTAATCTAACCCTTTCCGGTTTAAGCGCTCAACTTCATTTGTTATGTATTTAGGTTATAGACACGTTTCGGATATGTTGTATTTTTTAAACAAACTTTATTGAACATATATATTTTTTTATTTATGTAATAGAGCTGATGGGTAAATAACATAAATTTATACGTAAGTATACTTAATTTTTGATGCAATTTTAATCATTTGTCCCGTGACCTAAGTCTGGAAATGAGTCTGGAAGAAGACAATAGACTGTAAACAATATCCTTATTCGTGGTATCTAAACACATAGCTGACCAAATGCCAGTGTAAAAATGAATTTCTTTTGAGTGAGGCTAAGCATTTTATTAGAGTAAAAGAATAACTTTTCTTTTTAAACTTAAGTGAAGTACATTACGTACGTTGCTTGTAGAATATAAAATTGAACGCCCCTATTTATTTTGGCAGATGACTAAAGCAGTAACTATAATATATAGTATGGTCCCACTCCTATAATCCCGCAAAAGTTACCTTAACTAAATAAAATCTATTCCACTTTTTTGTCCAAAATCAAATGTATACTAATGTTATTACTTAGTTACATACAACTTGTCTGATTTGTATTAAATTTTCAATACGAGTCCGAATCGTTTCGATCGCATTAATATTTCATAGGGTCCATGATATCTACGGACAAAGTCGCAGAGCTAAGTATTATAAAACATTTACGGGGCGTAAAAACATTAATGTTCATAATGTAGCTCGCTTTTAGTTAGATGCGAACACAATGATAAAGTGAGGAATTATACGTACAAGAATAGAGATTTATCGTTCAAAGAATCAACGAGAGTGGTCTGAAAACTTTTTATTTTGTGATCACGAACTTGTACATTTGAGTTTGTAAAAAATGTGAATCATTTCAAGTTATATAATCAATATTTAAACAAACGAAATTTAAAAAGAAACTTAGTTATTTTTAACTACAATGTTCTGATTGAGTTTTTTACATATGAGTCATTCGATACAATTATAAAAAATGTTAATTGATCGATCATTGTTTTAAAAGTTTTACAACAATTCGTCATATGTATGTATATTATAATTTGTGACGATATGTTTTGTAGCCCGAGGATTTATTCTAATTGTAACCTCTACGGGTGACCTGGGTATGTCACTTCGGCTCTATCGATGCGAAAATCCCTATTTCTGACACGGTCCTTCCACTTTTTTACTGCTCATCCGTCACTGATGATGGGATTTTGTTTTAGGTTGGATATTGCTGGCCTTAAGTCTCTTGATATTTCACACACTATCATTAAACATAAAATCTCCAAATCCAATCATTTAATTTATTTGAATATAGCTAACAGAAATTACAAGAATTATTATTAAATAATGTTTTTTGTGGCACACAATAGCTTAAAAATATACAAATTGAGCAAAGTTATTCTCTCTTACTTAGATAAAGAAAATATAGATCTTCTGGATTACTTATACTTAATAAAAGAATAGAGCCCTCGTCATTATTTTAAAAGATAAATGATCATAATGTCTTCTTTCTTTAAGTGTTCTATGATTTTCAAGTCACATACTTTACTTAGTGGCAGTATCTTCATATATCAACCCAAAATGATTTAATACATTAACCCATTCGCTGTTCCGTGATAGACGCAATAGAAAATCTATCGTTATGTACCATATGTGGTTCATCGGACAGGGAACGTGTTAATGTCTAAAAAAGCTTATTATATTTAATTTAGCATACCTGCAGTATGCTAATTCCTCCACAAGTGCAAATAAAATTGAAGAATAAAGAGGGAATAAAGTGGATTTCAATACATACGTACACACAAACTGACATGTATACCCGAAAGGGTAACAAAGGATTATTACACGTACATTTCGCCAGCTATGATCTGGGTCGCACTTGATAGATTTTGTGCTGCAAAAAAAAATTTGCTGACCTGAATATAATTTATTCTTCTGTGTCCCATCGAACTCCACTGCTGCAAAGTGGCAACCAAAAAACCAGCACGCCATTAAAGTAAAATATGTTTTAATTAATAGCTTACTAAAATCTATATATATATATATATATATATAGATTTTAGTAAGCTATATATATATATATATATATATATATATGTACGTGAAGCGAAAACTTTGTACCCCTTTTTTACGAAAATTGCGCGGACGGAGCAGTATGAAATTTGGCACAGTTAAAGTTTATATGGAGGAGGGGCGAATGCTAATATTTATATAAAATATGCATTAGAAATACATAAAATAAATGAAAAAACACTACACGCATACAACCATGCATTTGACATACGCAGTCGAAGCGCATAACTATGGTTACATAATTATGTCAATATATAATGACATAATATAATATATCAGCAATATCTTACAGGCAAACTTTCGTCGAATTTCGAGCACAAGGCGACCGCTAATAATGTAAAATAAGTTAATTTTAACATTTTTTATTTAAGGAAAATATACATACATTCTTTCACCTTAATCAGGCTCTTTGAGGAGACAGTTACCTGGTGCCATTTTGGATGGCGGCGCGATAATTTATTTGGCTCCTTGATTATATAAAAAGGAAACAGGTTAAACTGATCAACTAAAAGCCTACACGAAACTTTACAGACTACAGCGAACTATTTGCTATAATTTAGTAATTCTATGTCATACATGACACCTATGCATATTATACATCGCGAATAATTTGTAACCTCACGCCTGAACAGCATAGTTACAATCAACAACAAATTTTACCTGAAAGTATCAAATGGTAAACAATATCTTAGAGAAGTTTGTTAAATAAGCTAAACAAAACACCGATAGCAACGTAAATAACCCGTAGAAGGTGGCTACTTTGCAAATTCCGTAATTAGATTAGTATTGATATGCCGGTAGACGGCAGAACAGGGGCTATTGTTTGGGTAGGTAAATAGGCGTAGTAGGGAGCAAGGCGAGGTGTCGGTAAGAGCGCGGGCAGGCGCGACCGCGGCAACAACAATGCTTCCATCAACCGATAATTCCTGCAACCCTCAACAATCAATCTTTGGGCTATTACGATGTTTTAGCGCCTTGATGTATTGTTTCAGCCTCAATAAAGTTTTGATGAATTTTCGTGTTCTCGCCCGCCCTTTGTTCGAGGTGTGAATGATATTGATGAATAATTTGATGGCCAAGTAACGCTTTAATTATTTATTTGCCAATATAGCTGTTGCTATTCTTGGTTACAAATTAATTTATAATAGCAACTTATTATGAAAATACCTTTAACTTTTGCTCGTTGTTATATAATCCTATTTGTAGTATTCCATTCATACTGAGAAACTACATACCCTGCTGAGATATAACTTTTGAACTAAGTACGTCTAACTACGTCTGTTTGAGTTGAAGTATCAATATATATCGAAGTAGAATATCTAATAGAAATCGGTCAGTTAGCTGTCTGTTAAACTTAAAGAACAATATTTTAGTTGGAGAATTCGCTGAATATTTTGTTCTCATTGGCCAAACTATACAAACCGTTCATTCATTCAAGAATTACACCGATAAATAAAAGCTAGATGGTTTTGAGGTACTCTATAAGTTTTTCAAGTCTGTAAAACAATTTTCGTTAGAAACAGCTTAGTTATTATCTGAGACTGGGACAGTGGGCACTAATTCCGAGAAAACAACCCTGGAATGAACATAATACATATCTGGCTGCCTTATAAGAGATATTCATTTATTCAGAACATTGGGTATTAGTTAAAATGGTAGTGATAGAAAGTACTATTGGTTAAGTTAACGTGAAATATTTATATGTATATCTACAGTTCTTAAAATATGACGCGAAGCAGTAATATTAAATCGGTTTCTTTTTTTCATATTTTAAGTACCTACAGCTCAAACGAAAGTAAATGATTATAATTGCAAAATTGTTAAGACGTTAAGAAGTTCGATATTTAGTCATTTAGAAAAGTGCAAATGTACGTGAAAATCCGCCAAGACTTTATACATAAGGCGACAGAGCGACGCAGTACACGTGCGCGGCGCTCGCGAGCGATAATATTTCATCCATGCGCCATGATTCGCCGCTTAAGCGCGATAGGGAAATCGTAAATTCAAGGGAAAGAATTTTCTTTATAGTCTCCTAAAAAGTTTCCACACACAAGCACGTATCTGAACACAAGAGGCAATGCGCGAGCAAATGGCACCGAATTGTAATACCATCCGTTTGTGTAGACACCCCTACTTTTCAAATTTTCTTTTACAATGCGACGAGGTAATATGAGTTTTATCGGATCTTTATTCTTTTATATCAGAGGTATTGTTGGTATTTGAAAATATATATTTGTAAACCTAATTTAGTGATATCAAATATATATCTACGTGTACTTAAATTATGTTTGTTCCACCATATATCACATACGTAGGTATTGTTTTTAAATGGTAAAGTAAAATCTTAAAATGTTTAGTCTGTCATAAATGATAAGTTGTGTGAATTATATTATATTCCATTATTTTCCGTTAAAATAAATACATTTTTTTAGAGTAGGACTGCCGTTGAAATGATCTGCGTGGCCAACTCAGAGCCTTTACTGCGACACTGGTCAATAGCATTTTTATTTTTTGAGATTTTCATGATTCTTTTTGCAAAAGGTTTTAAAAAAATGTGTTGTAAAACGATATTTGAATAAAAAAGCGACGTACATGTGAAATGGGAAAGGATTGCGCGCCGGCCTATCCGTTGTAGTCTGCGGTTACGCGCGGCTGACAGATCCACGAATCTGTTGTGGGCGAATACACGATAGACTTTTGAATAGAGCCTTTTGTTTCTAACGAAAAATATTCACGTGAAAGCTTTGAAGATAACAATACAATAACTTAATACTGCAAGCGGGAATTGAAACGCCGACTTTGAATGTATAATAATAGAAACACGTTGCGCCGTTGCCGAATAAAGATTTTATCTTTATAACGATTCCTGGTGACTTCCGAAAAGCATTATTAGTTTTAGTTACGTAACTATGTTTATGAGATTCTTCATATTAACAAATGATTACTTGGTAAATCCAGTCTAAAAAAGAAATAGTAGATTATGAAGTAGCTCATTAAAGAGTATGCTAATCATCCTCTTTATAAGATATTATAGTAAAAAAAATATCGTATGACTAAACAGGGTAGAAACATTCGACACGAACAGTAATTAGGTAATGATAATAATATCTTATTATCATTACCTAATTACTATCGTACCTAACTAGATAAATCAAATAAAAATATATATTAAAACGAGTTAGTATTAGATCATACGATAGCATCCTACAGATAGACACGCTTACCTACTATCTAACCCACATTCAAAATAATGAAGGAGGCGTGAGTAAAATTTATATTTAGATCCTGATGAACAGAAATATAACAGCATAATCTATACTAATATTATAAAAGCTGAAGAGTTTGTTTGTTTGTTTGAACGCGCTAATCTCAGGGAATACTAGAATGATTTGAAAAATTCTTTTAGTGTTGGATAGCCTATTTATCGAGGAAGGCTATATGCTATATAACATTACGCTATGACACACAGGGGCGGCACAGTAACGATAAACGTGGGTGAAACCGCGGGAACATCTACTACTTAATAGGGACACTTAGATGACTTCTATGCCATTACGCGTAAGGACACCAAATCTCTGATACGTCGGCTGCGGGATAGCGCCAATGGTCTGCTGGTTGTTATAACCGATGACTGTAACAGTATGTGGAGACACTGGCTTAGTGTCTAAAAACCAGCCGCCAGTATATCCACACTAATATTATAAAGAGGCAAGATTTTATTTTTTGTTTGTTTGTAAGGATTCTCCTCAAAAACTATCCAACTGATTTAAACATTCTTTCACCATTAGAAGCAATATTATTATTATCACTAAGTAGGCTATACCTATATTTGGTCTGGGTGTTTCTATGTATAATATGTACGTATTTACAAAAAAATAAGTTTATGAAATATGAATGTTTATCCATTGTCTAGTAGCCATAGTACAAGCTCTGCTTAGTTTTGGCTTGCACTTTAGCTTGAGTATTGTTGTCACCATTGATTTAACTACAATCCCCGTGGTTCTCCATCATAAACAACTTGCGATGATAGACGTAATAATTCTAGAAACCTTTAACAGAGACGTTCGAATGTGTAATTGTATATATCTTATTTATTAACAAATTTACTGCCTAACAAATATTTTCATTCACCAATAGTGGAGTAAGAGTGAAATGTCGCTTAATGTCAATGCAGTATACAGTGGACGCACGTCTTTATAAAACGCCATTGTGTAAGGCAACTAAGCGCTTTACAAAACAGATTGTACAATTCTGCTGCAACATCCTAACTTCCTTACAAATGTTATAAATGCGACAGTAAGTTTCTTTTATTTTTGTCAAAATGCGCAACGAAAAGAACGTAGTGTAACATAGCTTAATGTAAACCTCGAAAATATTTTTAAAAGAGCACACAAGCCGATTATGGAAATCTTTTCTACTTAGAACAAGGCAACCAGTACAACTAAATTATATAAAATATGTCTGCGACTCGTGATTAATAACACTATAAGTTGCCTATCATATGTAATCCTTCAGTTTTATGGACGAGTGCCGCTTCTCAAAAATACTTTGGTCATAAAAAAAATCCGTGACAAAGTGAAGAAGTAATAAAATTCGCATATAAGGAATATGAACAATAAATATGCCGTTGGTACGTGATAAAATAATAGGACAAAAATCGCGAGCTCACGAGCCTTTTAAAATAGGGCTCCGAATGCGTTTGACAACTGGTTGTAATTTTGATAAAAAATGTACGAGACATGACTCCCTGTGCAAATTATTATTATTTGTGTAAATTGCGATAAACTGAATAAGTTCAGATCTTTCCTCAGTCATTTGCTGTTCACGGATGATGCATGCCTCTTTGATCGTTAACGACTTTTAAATCTATATCACAAGATTCCTTTCCTTTTCTCTGAAAACCAACTCTATTTTCATTCTATGAAACTACGCAAATGTTGCCCATATTTAGAAAACTTAGATAAACAATACGAAGTTGTTTATAGAAGGTGCGCGTCGCAAAATGGTTGTGATTTGAAATGACTCGCTCACTTTGCAAATGTCAAGATAAAGACATCAATCACTCTTACCTGAAAACATTCAATTCTCCAGAGAAAACAGCCAACCACAAAAACCTTTTCTTAAAAAGCATTAACCAATAGACGTTTCTGATCAGAAAGCTAAAAGATCTTTCCAATAAATTGAAGTAATATGGAAGGAAAAAAACGTATTATGTTAAAGAATGGTAAAAGGGCCACCCACCTGATGACAAGTGGTCACATAAATTCATTGTGAGAAAATCGAATGCAGTTACTACAGGTAAATTACAGTATCCCTACCGCTTTATAATTTACCAGTAAGTTATGTTTAGATACGTAAGTATGCTCTACACTGGTGCATATCATTTATACTCCTAGGTATTATTTTTTTATATTACAGTCACTTCTTATGAACGTTGATATAATCGTGGTTCATATTAAGTGTCTAAGAAAACAGTCTCCTTGATTTTATCTCCAGTGATTTTATGCATTACTAGCTGACCCACGCAACTTCGTCTGCTTCACATGAGAGCATTTTTCCCGTTTTTGCAACGTTTTCCATTGATGCTCCGCCCCTATTGCTCATAGCGTGATGTTATATAATTCTTCCTCGATAGTCTAGGTCGATAGGCTATCCAACACTAAAATAATTTTTGAATTCGAACCAGTAGTTCCTGAGATTAGCGCGTTCAACCGAACGAACAAACAAGCAAACAAACTAACTCTTCAGCTTTATAATATTATTAAAGATTCATTTTGCAATACATTAGATAATCGTATTATTGAAACTGGAAAAATAGTCTGAAAATTGTAGTAATTCTGTACTACAAAGTACGATCTGTCATTAAATTTTGAGACTTACCCGTTAGGCACATGGTGTACCCTATGACCTTAAAATATGACCAGACCTTATTGTAATACTCAAGTTTACTCGGGTAATATCAATGCCCAACTCATCCACTCCAGCGAGTACGCGCTGTTTGTACTTGTTCATTTAAAGTGCAAACAACAATCAAACTATATTTGAGCTTAATATTTTTAAAGAGTTTAATATTTTTTAATCAGACTTATGACGGGAGACGCCAAGTTATTTGCTCGTTCAATTTATTTCACACATCGTTAATATCGTGATTGATTTCGACGCTGGCCCTAACGATACATGAAATATTCGCACTCATTAAATCACGTGCCGCGGGAGTGGAGTGCTCGCGAGCCCTCTCATCCAATCACGCCTCAATAAATATATGATGTCGGCCCCACAAATTAATACAATGTAAATGTAACAAAATTCCATACAAATATGCATAACTATTATTTTAAACAAACATCAAGGCCAAACTAATTTTAAATTTTGTACCCTTTATAACACCATTTTGAACCAACATATTTTAGCATTGATGAAATTTAAATCCAAGTATCTACAATACCATAAATTATATGATATAAAATCTTCTATGTATAATGCAAATTTATTACGATATCTACTCAAGGGCACTAAAGGCCCTAAAACGAATTTTTATAATACCTATTTTTATCGTCAAGCAGTGCTCGAGTCTCAGAACTCAAATTTACAATTCAATAGAAACTGCACAAGGCTTTGCATGCCAATACGTCCATTTGGGGCACATGCGATCGACTTCCCATTTGAAAGATGAATGAAATCATTCAAATGTGAAATTTCGTTCATTCAAATGCCGCATGTTTATGTTTGTGTTATCGCAAAATAGCGCTGTTCGGTTTAAGGAAAATATCTGGTTACCACTGTACTCGTAAGAAGTTGGTACTGTAAAAATGAGAAAAAGTGAAATCATCAAATTTCCATAATCAATTCGACTGCTGGAAGGCAATTGCCATGAGACCATTATTCAATCGAAACGATATATCTCGTCCGTTCCGAACTGGAGCGTAGCGATAGCTGGCTTCGCAAAAGTTGGCACGGGTGGCAGCCGAGACCACTGCCAATTTCCATTAGCCCATCATCCAAAACGAAAAAATGCATAGACGATCATTTTTTCATTCAATTAAAATTGGCTACATACCAAAACGGTTAGATGTTTCCAGAAGTCACGTCGCTACAATGGTTATATCTCTTCTCCCTCAGCTCACTCAGTATATAGATTTTTGATAATATCTAAATTTGTTATGTGAATTTCATGTAAATATTGAAAGAAGCCTCGAATTTCTGAATTTTATCAACAATTTTACCTAAAAATAAAATCAATATTTATTGATGGCACGTATACATTTTGGCGTTTATTACCGAGTCATATTCGTCGACAACATTGAAAATCCATAAGCTTTCAATATGGTGAAGTTAACTCGGGTTTTGTTCCCAGTGGTTGCTCGATCTGAATATCAAAAATCTGAAAGAGGTCGTCAGTAACCGAGACACGTATATCGGGACCCTATCACTTCGCTCTTTACTTACTTGCTGGGCGCCATCTGCACATTCTCCACCTAATCCAGTAACAAATTTGATTATGTAACAATATAGCACACGCAGTTTTGGTTCTCTGCTTTATATTGAACATTTATTTCAATAACAAACGAAAACTGTGCCAAATATTTCCTCAACAATAACTGTGAGCAAAGATTTACGATAAAATGATTTGGAATATTTCCTCACTAACTTTTCTACTTTCAGATCAGAGGTTAAAGAAAATATATAGGACTAAACCTAAATTATTAACGTCCAGTAAAAGCCATCAATAAGCAAAGTTGATTTTGGAATGGCGCGAGGACCACATGGGATTTAACGACTCATAAAAAAATCATATTCATCAATCACGTCTGTTCCAAACAAAGTTTGTACGTACAGTATGTGCTGACGTACTCAGAACCTTCAATTTATCAAATCATTATGAATCGTTTTTACCTCTTGTTTTAAAATAAAGACAAATTTTGACAGTGTCTGTTGTAAGAATTGGATGTAATACTCAAGAAGATTGGCGCAGCGAAGGGTGCCTTAATGGCCTCTCGACAGCATCTCACCGAGTGCTTCAGGTCACTTCGTTACTCGGATTGTACACGCCGTTATGTGTACTATGAATAATCTTAAAGGAAACTTCGAGATTTTGAGCAAAGTGCAAACTATAATTGGAATCACGTCTGAGTGATGCATAGACCGCTTCATCACGTATCCACTGCTTAATATGGTGTGTGAAATCTCATTGGAACCTCCTTTGTTGTATTCTCTGCAGCTCTAAATAAGATCTATTTCGAGTTGAGTGTTTAAATTGTTGACCATAATCTTAACTGCTTGCCATCTAAATGCTTAAATTTTATACAGTCTAAGACTAATATATTGTTTGTTATACGCCTGTTTGAACACGTAATTTTACCAAAGGAATCCCTGAGGATATTAAGATAGTACGCAGACAATATAATTTCAGTAAATTTTTCATGGAAATTGATAATGTTAATCAAATTCTTGTCTTTAGAACTTGTTTGATTAATTTCGTCAGACAGACGCAGCTCGCAATTAAATAAAATGCCACTTATATTAGATCAACGTTATAAATAAAGACGTTCATGTAATTAACTATACGAGTATAACGAATACTTTAAATTGCATTTGATGTAATAATTACTTTCTCCTTTGTTCATTATTATTAATGTTTATATATCTTAGAATTAACAAACATTGGATGAAAATGTGTGTAGTGGAAAAATATTATATATTTAGCTTTTGGTATGTCAAACCAAACTAAACTGTTATGTATTAGTAATTGTGAACGTATAGAAGAACATAAAATAGGGCTGACGTTAGTCTGTAGTAGATTATTATCAAATATTGTTAATTTATAACTTTGCTGTAGCAAAGTACAGTAACGGGCTATCATCACAGTGCCGCTTTACATCATAATAATATGATGTTGTTATATAACCTTAATGGTTTAAAACTCTCCTTTGCTATAATAAATTTCTAAGTACCACCATTGTTGTCCAGTCGAGCAGTAAGAATTTTCCACCTTGATGCAGTAGATTGTCACAGCATTTCACATTGCGATAACAACCTCATACGACGACTCGCTATAGATAAATGTGTGTAATCACCCGTATTTCAAGCCATTAGAAAAAAGAGCTCTGAGGATACAATCTCAGCGAAAAGTGACTCGTACTGATCTGTACAATTGCGTTTTAACTGCCGAAGATTACGGCCAACTGTCGCATAAACCGGTTTAATGTGTCTCAGAAACCATTTTGTATGTGAGCAAAAGCTTTTATGTTGCGATGCGTCCATTGATGCAAATGCGTTCCACGATGCCCCCGTTGGGAATAAAGCCTGTTCGATGTATACGTACTGCTATTTTGACACTGCACTAGCTAAGAAAATAACAAAATAACAGAATTCTTTTACGTGCTCTTTAGTAAGTCACATATAAAATGAAAAAGCTTGAAAGATTTTTAAAAAGGCAATAATGTAACAAAAAGCACTTTAACAGCGATAAAAGAAATGAAATTACTGTACGTGCGTTTAAGTTTATAGCATAAGGAACTATAATATTATGTTAATTTATCTATCTGCATATTTTTATAGAATAAAGCTTTGTATAATATTTAAATTTGATTAAAATATTGACTTTACTAAAAGCAAGTTCAACCCTAGCTCTAAGAAATGATGTGTTTTATTTTTTGACATATAAAGTACCTTACAGGAGTGTAATATCCATACAACGCATTAAAAAAGAGTTGGCAAAATAAACCACTGCGACATGTCCATAGTAACATTATAAATTCGTATTTAACCGTAACTACGGTTGTCGATGACGTCATTTATGTGAATTACATTACGCAAACGAAAGTAATTTTGCCCGTTAATTTGTTACGTTATCACAGCGTAAACGAAGCCGTGGGTTACAATTAGTATAAGTCAACTAGCTGTGCCCGCGATTTTACCCGCGTTAATGATTACTGCGCCGTCCACGGGGTCGTAGCGTGATCTTATAATAATATAGCCTATAGCCTTCCTCGATAAACAGGCTATCCAACACTAAAAGAATTTTCAATTCGAACCAGTAGTTCCTGAGATTAGATCAACCAAACAAACAAACAAAATCTTTAGCTTTATAATATTAGTATATACGTAGGAACGGTAGTGAATGCGACTGCTGTGCTTATGCACAGTTCATGCTCTCAGGTTTAATTGCCGGCTCGGCCAAAGTGTCATTGCATTTCTCTGTCATGAAATTCTTTGTAGCAGCATGACCTCTATAGCTGTGCCCGGTAGACGGCTATAAACTTGTCCCCTGGTATGTGGACCTAAAGCAAAATAACTGGATGTAGTGTACCTCAGCTTGTCCTTTCGTGAGACTATGTATAGTCCATCTTTTCTTACGTGTTATATTTACTATACAAATATGGAGTACTGGTAGTTAAAGACAACAGACCCACCATTTTCTAAACGTGTCATGTCTATTTATTTAAATATCTAATACGAGATTTTGTCCGCGGCTTCCTCGCGTAAATGTAGATTAGATTTACTGATGACACTAGTTTTTCCAGATGAAAGGTACCCTATATCTTTTTCTGTACACCTGACAACGATTATGCAAAATTTCATGACGATTGGTCTAGTAGTTAAGCCGTGAAAGCTTAACAAACAAATAAACTCACTTTCGCATTTATAACATTAGTTAGGATAGTCTGAAAGCAGTAATGGAATGGTTTTATTATGACTTGTTTGTATACCAAATAATACAAGTAAGAAAATTAGTCTATGATACGTACGAAACAGTATCCATACACGAATAAACACAGAACAATAGACAAATACAAGTGAATGTTCCTCAGATAGGTAATTTAATCATCGGCCGTGTAAACTTTACACATAGAATGGTAAACATAAACTTAGGCAGCGAACAGGGGATTTGCAACTTGACCCATGTCCCACGCCTCTGTGCCTACACCCGACTACATGAACCACTCCGTTTTATCGTCCCCATACACTTGTTTGTAGTGTCCATAGAGATTGAATTATGTGTTGTTCAACCACTAGGGTCATTTAATTTGGGATATGTTATCACATGTTAAAATTGTCCTGCATTATGGCTGGTTCGTTAAGGCGTGCCAGTATGAGTGTCATTAAAAAGTTTATATTTTGCGTTTCATCGCTAGTTTGGTTATATGCTTAGGGACTGCTGTGTACCGTAAAACGGGCATTATTAGTTGAATTATAGAATCATGTTTTAGGTTGCCCTATGCTGACTTTTTGTTCCATAAAAAGCTAGCCACAACATACCGTCGTACCGTCGTATATTGGTATCTTGGAAATTAAATATAAATTATCTGATTCCCTAAAGGCGCAGTAGTTTTAAATGGTTGCCTCGTCACTGCCAGAGTGCCGAATGTTGTTTTGTTGATTATCATGTGGGCCAAAAAGATTATTCCAAAGCCTTATTTTTGTTCGTTGTTTAAATGTCTGTAATGCCACAGGTAGTATCTTAGTGCAAGCGTTGTGAATTAAAAAGAAAAGAGATCAAATTAATGAATGAAATAAAATGGGAGCAATGAAACTTAAGCCTGGTAGAAAGCGGTTACTGCAGCTGATGTCATGTATATTCTTCGCACTTTGTTGTACCCACGCAAATCACCGTTCTGCACGTGAAAGGGACAAACATTGCAGCTGACGCCATACCAACTCCTTAAGAAAAGTTGTTTGGTTGCGGTCTTCACTGTACATAAGATCGTAGCCAAACAACTCTCTTTAGTACTTCTACTACCCGATCCAGACTACTGCAGTTCAAAGCCTATGATCAATACCCCATAAAAGAAATATTGTTCCTTCAATTTAATTGACTGCACGGATGGCGTAGTGGTTTAAGTGTTCCCCTCGCCACTGCCACCGCGCCAAGTGTTGTGGGTTCGATCCCTACACAGGACAAAAAATTGTGTGATCCACAAATAGTTGTTCCCAGTCTGGGTGTTTCTTAAGTCCGTTGTTAATATGCTAATCTAAATGTAACTCTAGTAACTGTCAAAATTGATTGATTATTGAGCTTACTCAATAACCAATCAATTTTGACGAGTTAGTTTATCTTTTAAATCATTTTTCTACTCTAATATACTATTAACAACGTGAACATTTGTGAAGATGTTTATTTGTTTATTGGTTAAGCACGCGTAAACTGTTGAAAGAGTTTTTGAATGATACTTGGTAGACTATGTATTTAATATTTTATTTAGTCTATACTAGGATAAAATATTAAAACTACGGCAATCTACGTTTTAACGTTACGTTTTTACGTTACGTTACGCTACGTTAAAGTAATAGCTATGAGTTTTCAAATAAATAAACAGACACTGTTAAGTTTCTCTCGAGTCACTTTTATTCCTTTTCTTGTATTTTATAAGGGCCTATACCTTTTATCGTGCCATGTGACTTTAGATCGCACAACAGTTCGCATTGTAGGAGGAGCGAGACGCCCATTTAAACCACTTCCTTATTTTATGTAAAACTTGCATAAATCGCTTATCGAAACATGTATCTTCCTTTTGCCGTTCTAATCCTCTGACGATGTACAGTTGCCTAAGCTGTATGAACTAATAACTATTTATTAATATAATTTTCTTTTAAGCTAAGAATTATAGCTGTAATTACGTTTATAAAATGATGTTACATTTCTTTTATTGGCTGCATTAATATTACGCATTAACGGATCGGGTGTCAAGAATGTATTAATAACCTAGTGCAGCTTTTTCATAAAACAATTAGTTATATGGAAAAGTTTTTCTTAAAATGCCTTTTAATTAGTTTGGTTTTGCGATGTATCAATTTAATATATTTTGCGCTGAATATAAGTATTAATCGAATGTTGTAGAGATTTATTGAATTATAGCAGTCTGTTAAAATATGTCTAATCTTTTCCTTTCAAAAGTTACTTCGGTTTCATATTTAATTTAGTATTGGCATGCTTTCAGTGGGTTCTAGAGATGTCATATACTATATGCAAGTGAAATTAAAGAATAAAATGGTAACAAGATGATTTCAATATATTCAATATTAAATATATGTGAGACTTGTCTTATTTAGAAACCGCTAAATAATTTAGGCTGGGTTTATGGTTAGTTGTAGTTCAGAATTATAATTATGTCTAGGACAAAACTTTTTAATCAGTTTAACCAGTAATACTAAGAATTTTTTAATTTAGTACTTTTATTAAATACATAAGATGTAGTAGTAGGTGTATGTAAAACTGAAACTTGATATTTGCTTTAGAAAAACTCCCACTCTAGAAATTAATCTTGAGTCACGGGTGACTTTACCAACAACGGCCATAAAAAACACCCAGACTCTGGATAACCATTGCCAATCACTATTTTTTTTCCGTGTGGGATTTGAACCCACAACACTCAGCATAGTGGCAGTGGCTTGGCGACCACAACTACTATTAATATAATGACACATTTAGATGAAACTTTTCTCTAACAAGCGTAATACCGCACTTATCTAAGTAGAGGTTAAACACTTACAGTATTAGTTAGTTCGTGAGACTATATAACCCTAAAGTTTATTGCCAATTTAGAACCACTATCAGATTATTAATGTCGAATATAATCAAATTTAATACTCGGTGATACGATCAAGATGTAATATAATATGGTGAGTTGGTATTAACCTCCCGGCTGATAAACAATATCGGTCCCTATCGACGCTTGTGTCAGCATATTAATTTCATAGACCTCTATAAAGAAACATATTTAATCCATATTGAATTACTTGTAGGCCTAAGTCCGCAGCATTGTTATTTGACTGTTTTGAAGTGTACTTATTTAATGACGGATACATTTCAAAACAGTTAGGTACTATTGCTGATCGTCTACAGGCCGTGACACAAAGTTTCTAAAATAATACCATCCAATATCAGACATTCAAAGTCAATACTCGGTCTACCATAATTAATTTAAGTTAAAAAAATGAATACTCTCAGATTTTGGAGACTGTTATATATATTCAATAGAATAAATAACATCGAAAACAAAGTACGATATACAAATATAACGTTGCCAAACATTTCTACGTTATGAAAAATTTAAATTCATAGAAATAAAGACACCATATTCTTTTCTATACTGCACTGAAGGTAAAATGATTGAAAAGACTGCTTCAAAAGTATTTCTTTGTCGTAGTTTACTAACAATAAGCAAAATATTTTAATTACAAAAGTTGAAAATAGGCGACGGTAGCTTATGCATACTCGAGAGCTTTTGAAAAGAAGATTTAAAGATAATAGATTGTAATAAATTCTTTTAGTTGACATTTTAATAGCAGTTTGTTTCTAATCTTTTGCCTAGCATATAATTGGAAAGATTTTTCTATTGAAACACGTAAAACAGCTTTGAAAAGAATATTTTATTAAAAATAATTTTGACAAGTAAATGGACTTGCGACTTCATATAGCATTCATTATGGATGTTACAACGGTATTTTTGGAGGCACTATATACGCTACGTAAAAGCGCATCATGTTTTACAACGTTTTACGTAAATTACCGATTGCTACAATTTATCGTTTTAAATAAATGCGAAAATGCTATTAATCTTTATTAATTTAGTAATTTATATATTTTTAATTTATCTCGTGGAAATTTTCAGTTAGATAAACCTTTTATAATCGTTTGGTTAGTTGGTTGGAGAGATTGCTTTATGCCGTGTTACCGGAACACGCATAGGTTTCATCTCATGGTAAACGTAGTACATTACGAACGGACGCAAAACGAGAGATCTTATTCGCATGTTGCTGATCTTGCATAAACCTAACATTAATTTATTTTTTATTACAGCTATAATACAGATTCACGCCGGTGTATCATGGAAAAAGTAGGCAGAGGCTTACACCTATCCGTCACCAGCAATATTCCAGCTTAAGTATAATATATAATCATTATAATATAGTAGGTATAAGGTTTTAAGACAAGACTATTTCAGACTGCATTGCAGTGCTGCTATTGAGAATTTCATTCAATAATTGTTTACGAACACTGTAGATTCAATGATTTCTAACAAGTATGAATTGCAAATTCTTAGTGAGTTCTCCGTTTAACCTTTCCAGTTAAACTTAATAATGTTACGCTTAGTTGAAAGGCTTAATAAAAAAGGTAATATAGTACAATTTCAAATGTCAATAATCCTAAAAAAACTATTATTCAAAAAGATTTCATTAACATATTTATAAGCAGTTTTATATGTTCCAAACCTAAATAGTTTCAACATAAATGGAGCGCAATTCTAAATTGAAGCTTTAATGCTTACGTAAAGCGATATTACATTGTGATCTTTTTTGCATAAGTAAATAATAGGTTAGGCTCATGATCCTTGTGTCGACTATTATAGTACCCATGAGGATTTACATGTTAGTTTAATCGAAGCCGAGATCACGTCTGCAACCATTAAATTCTTAATACTGTCATAAATCGACATCTCTTCATTGTAACGTTTGGCGCAGCAATTTATTTATCACTAGTACTTACCCGCAAATTTTGCCATATGAACCAAGATTCGCCTACGATATTATTTACTTGAATCACACTACACACATTATCTGTGATTGTACTAAATAAAATGAGATCAAATGTAAGTTACCTACCTTTCCATATTTCCACATTACATAGTAATATAGATAGATAGATTTTTTATTGTGTCTATCATGGGACAGCGAAAGGGTTAAAGAAGTCAGTTTAGTTAGCTTGGAGCTACTAAACTGAATCAAAATCCGGTGATTTTTGCGTGATGTTGGAAATTACAGGCAGAGATACATACAATAATTTTGAAAACTTTTGTCTTGAGTTTAGATTCATGTGATTGGTGATTACAATTGTTGAAGAATAATAATAATAATTTAATTAGATTTATATAATTTATAACGGAAATGAACGCAATCAAGTATATTAACTCGGTCGAAACTTCATGTACTTAAGGGGGTAAAATATCTCAAAGGAGCAGAAACACCCACAGTACAGTTTTATAATAGTCAAGATAGTTTTATGGTATATATGTTTGTATATATAATATATAATATGCACAATAAAAAACGCATAACTTTGGTCTTAATTTTTTATATCTAGGTATATACTTCGTATTCTATCCTATCTCGTTATTTTAATTAATTTGGTATGTAATAAAAAGCCTTTTAGCGATTCCGACATAATTTTATATTTTTTGATACCTAAGTTTATGCTTTCTCGGTATTTTAATTAATTTACTATGTATTTAATAAAAAGCCGTGTAGTACATTCAGAAGTAATTGAGTATCAAAATTCCAAACATGCAAACATCCTAAACTTCTACTTTATAATATAAGTACTAGTCAGTCCATTTTCAAAGCGTTCTTTCACCGTTCTTTGACGTTCCGTTTGAATGGAGAACTTTAATATGGGCTAATTAGATACTAGAACACACAGTTACACTACGACTATATACATACATACATATACGTAAATACATATGCATGCAAACTTACACTCAATTAATGTTTATGTATACATATCTATACATACAGGTACATTAATTAATGAAGAGAGACTTGATCTTACTAAACTCAAATTGCCCATTAATAGCGGAACACTAAAGAATAGCTGCGTAACTGTTAAATATGCAACGAATTTAAATGTACGTATCACGAATTATAATAAAATCATTGTTGAACTTTTCTGAATACTCACTTTGTAAATGAAATGTAAAAAGGTAACTACATATAACTGACCAATTTTTATAAGTTTTTTTTTCTCTAGACATACGTTTGTTGGTTTACTAAGTGGAAAGTAGAAATTTATAAGACCAACATTTTGTTAGGTATTATTTAGAACTCACGTTTGCGTAGATAGCTATACTACTAAATCCGGTACATTTGTTGTCTCCTTGATGTTACGTTTCATTAGAACACAGGATTGGATAATAAGTTTTAGTCGATTTGGGAATCGAATACATAACCTCACAATAACAGACTAGTTCTAAATTATGACATTAGACTAACGAGGTAGTAAATTTGTATTGCTGTTATGCTTTCACGCCTTAACTACTCCACCGATCATCATGAAATTTTACATACAACTGTCAAGGAGTACAGAAAAGGACATAGGGTACTTTTTATTCAGAAAAAAGAAAAGGCCCGAGGTATAGTTTATGGCGGGCCCATTTCCCATACAAAAAGAAATTGTCTCCTTTAGGATCGGGATTAAATTTTAAAACCTGAACTTAGTGCTTAGGATTTAGGCACGGAATATACTTTTTTATGATAAGGATATGCCCACGGCTTTGCTCGCGTTTATGTAGATCTTGTTAATAAAGAGGCTTTAAAAATACGATGCCATATATGCTCTTATGACTTAGGCCTTGAAGATCAGAGGTAACACAGTTGTGTTAAAAATACTTTTATGCTAATTTACATAAAATCGCTTGATTATTAACCTCTGAGTCTTCTTCGAAGAGGTTAATGACAACACTTTGTGGGTCTGTGTGTCTGTCTGTTAGTGACAGGCATAGCTCCGGAACCATTGGACCGATTGACTTGTCACTTGGTGTGCAGACACTTTGGCGTCATCCCTCAGTCTAGTTTGAATATGGGCCCTGAGGATCAAAAGATCCCCGAGATATAGGGGTCACATATTTTAAATGGAAAAATATTAACTTGTAGCTTGGTTTGCAGACAGCTTGGGGTCATACCTCGGTCGAGTTTGAATATGGGCCTTGTGGGTCAAAAGACCCCCGAGATATAGAGTCACAAGGTTACATGAAGACGAAAAGGTTGAATCCTGGGTCACACCCATCTCGTTATATATTCGGCAAATGGCTCAAGAAAATAACTAGCGTTTTCTATGTTAAATGCATGTTTCAAAGGAAGAAATACCTTATAAACACATTAAAGTTATAAACGATCTTATAATAGTCGGAAAACTAGCTGGTAAAGACATTGTTTCAAAACTATTTGCCTGATATCAGGGTTGCGTGAAATCTGGAATACATTTCTCCATTTCGCTTCGCACACAAAACTGCAACAACGCTCATTTATCATAAAACTTTCATATTATGAATGATAATAACTTTATTCCTTTATAACAGGTATGTGTGCAACAAAATATAAATGGTGGCTGCGGAGTAATGCTCCGATCAAGTGTCTCGAACTTTTAATGAGGCAAATAGAGCCCGTATCGATTGCACTTACGGCAATATTGTGCATCCGCGTGTGTCTACGCGAAGTGTTGGTAAATAATGAGTTGTTCTTAAACAACTTCATTACGTAATATTAAACTATTTTAGTTGCGTGAAGTTTTTCTTGCTGCCTACTTTCTTACGAGAGAGATGTTTTTGCGAAGCAACTAGACTACGAAGTCTATGAACTAAGTGTTCGCAAAACAAAACCATAGTATAAGACTTACAATCATTAATTAAACAGTAGTGTGCCAATATATTGTATCGATTTTATAACCATACATAAATAAGTCGATAACTTTCGACAAAGATTATTTTAAGAACAAGACATGTTTTACGGTTGCTAGAAACTTACTTAGTTTACAGTGTAATAAGTTATAATGTTAAATCACAGTTATAAAGTTATAACATGCTGCATAGGTACCAGTCCTTCATAAAGCAGCTACGGCGTAGAGCCTGATTAGTCTTTAACTTTGCCCGTTTTTATAAGTGTGTGTGGACGTCTACGAATGTTAACTACAGCTACGTAAAGAAGCTGTCCCTAACTTTGACGACAAAGTTTGTTCCATCTGAAATCTTACTTCTTATATTATAAGTTGTATATTTATAAATTCATAATAAATCTATGTTTGCCTAGTTGAATAAAATTCTGTACCACAGATTTACACAAAATTGATTTATCTTGCAAAATAGCAATACAGGTAGATGATAATTAGATCATCATCGGGTTCCAGCGTGAGTTTCCGTGCACACAAAAGTAGCGATTCAATGTAAATTGCCTAGTTAATGGATGGCCGCATCTCAATAGGCCATAAACAACGCGACCGTGAATACAAATCGAATATTAGAGCATTGCTTGCACGCACATGGCACGCAACATTATCAGTTTGTGGCATACGATATGAGCGATTATTGCGATCATATGCGAGGCTCGCCTGTGTACCTTGGCACCGGTACAAGCCGCCGGATGTCGTCTCGTGTACACCAACACTAACCTTAATTACGTATTTGACATATATGAGCTACGTATAAACGGATCGGTGCAAGAATTAACACCTAATTTAAATCTACATACTGAGCTGCCAATGTTAACTGTTTTGATACTTTCAAATAGATGAAATGAATTTGTGTTTACATGCGCATGTGTGTGTGTGTATTTGTGTGAATGGGTGTACGTGTGCACGTGTTTAAAACTAACAAACTTAACGACGTACATACTTTTTTCATAAGATTGCAATTATCATTGTTGTATCATATTATGTTAGGTATGTGATATCATAATAAATGTTTGATTTTTTGTAACGGCCTACAATAGCCGCATTTACAAAGTGTTTTCATTCTATTATATTATATATTATTATTGGCCTTGTATATAAACTGTCCCACTGCTTAACACTGGCCTCTTCTCAGGGTTAGGCTATAGTCCCTCATGCTGGCCCAGAGTAGGTTGGCAAATTCACATAATTTCGAAAATTATGGAGGATTCTCAGACATGCAGATTCCTCACTTTTAAAGCCCGGTATCCACCAAAGCACCCGGTATCAGAGGAAAAGAATGTGTTTTGATAAACCAATCAGATTTCGTTATATCCACATCTCCTCTCCGCTTAGGTTCGGTGGAAATGGATCATGCGGAGAGCAGAGGAGATATCTCATTTTTCTATAGATCCTTGTACCACGAGCGAGCAAGCGGTGTGGCAGAGCGGAGATGTGTGTAGCCACGCGGCTTGCGCGCTCGCACGCCCCGTTCCCCGCTGCTTTTTCCCCACGCCTCGCACACACAAAAGCGTCATTCTATTGACTGGTTTCGAATTCTCACAGCTCACATCTTTGCTACACACAGCTCATATCTCCTCTCCCCACGGCATCTCCTCTGTGCTTTGGTGGAAATAACCTGCAAGCTTCGCAGCTCTTCTTCTCTCGTCTCCTCTCCTCTCTGCTTTGGTGGATACCGGGCCTAAAGCGAGTGATAGTTAGGTTTACTATTTAAGGTGCACATAGCTTCGTAAAGTTAAAAATGTGTACCTAGCGATTGAACTCGAGACCTCTGCGTAGCAGTCTAGCGGTTCCCCAGCAGGCTACCGCTGCTGTACTGGAAAAAGCAGATAACATAAACAATGATATAGAAAGACAATAAGTAACTAAAGTCGGATCATATGATTAATTTGCCTCAAGCAAAATATAATAGAAATTTGCTATCACACCTATCATCTTTCAATAACGCGGTGCGAAATCGATACCTTTTGATATCAAAACAACAACTTGCAATATTAATATGATATTGTACAATTTTTGTTTATTTGTTCTTAAGGCGACGATCAACTAATATTATAAATGTGACCATGAGTTTCTTTGTTACGCTTTCACGCCTTAACTACTCGACTATCATCATGAAATTTCGCATACAGTTTGCCAAGGGTACAGAAAAGGACATGGGGTACTTTTAATCCACGAAAGAATCCGTTTTCGAGGGAAGCCAGGTATGGGCAAAAGCTCATCGCAAATGTATCACTAAACTAAACAATACGATTAAGTTAGTGATTTTAGTGGCTTTTTAACAGAAGAAGATGAATTTCTTGAAAAGGTCTGGGACAAGTTGTGGCGTACAGCAGTACATAGGTAGTCTGATATATGTATATTAGTAGATTTATGCGCTTCTACTTAGGCTTACGGCTCTTATACACAACAGCATGCTAAGCTAAGACGAGGCATTTGGAATGGTTGAAAGTATCGTATAAATGACTAACGCAAGTCGCGTGTAACGTGTTTAATTACGTATATTGACCGAGTAGCTTGCGAATCTAGCCAGTGCCATCTACGTGTTTATATCGTATGCACTGTAACATGAAGCTAGTGAATTTGGGGTGTGAGACTTCGCTGTCTGATCATTTGTGGATCTATAGGCGTTATAATATGAATACATGTATTTATAATAACAAAATAGGTACTTATAGGATATGTTAAAAAGTTATTTTTTTTTACCGGGTAATGTCGCCAAAGTCTTGGGATTTTCCCAAATCCGCGACGCTATTGCCAGATCAAGTCATCGCACATACATTTTGATACAAATTGAGAATATCACACGGCACGATTTTTCAGACATAGGTTGCATGCAAAGGTATAACACCAATCCGCCTGAATATACATACGTCAGCAATCAATCTATGAATGGGAATAAAATTGTTAGTACAAATTTAATTATGCGCTTCGGTAACCCTTTGTTCGCGTTCGAACAAAAATAAAGGAATATTGATATGAATCGGGATGAGTATACATATTCAGTCAAATGTCAAGCACTTTGAGTGTGTGATGTTCGATGTATCAAACCGTGCTTTTAGTTCATGCTTCAATGTTTAAATTTTAACTGCACGGATTGCGTAGTGGTGTAAGTCGTCACCTCACCACTGACACTATGCCAAGTTTTATAGGTTCGAACCACACACATAGTGCTTTGGAGTCTGGGTATTTTTTGTGTCTATTGTTTAAAGGTTTGTAATGTCCACCGCGATACAAAATGTATTGCTAGTGCGGGGGTGGAAATATTAAAAATAAATATATATATTTGCTGAAAGATATTTTATAAAGCGATGATTATATATGTTTGTAGTAATCATTACTTCCAAAATATTATAATGGCTCGGTGGCGCAGCGGTAGTAACGGCGACTACTGTGTCTGGGGTAAAAAAAAAAAGTATCACCTTTTTTTTTACCTTAATGCAATGCTCCTTATGCATACAGAAGAAGCTGATACAGAAGAAATTTCATGATGATAGTCGAGTAGTTAAGGCGTGAAAGCGTAACAAAGAAACTCAGCTCAAATTTATAATATTAGTTGATCGTCGCCTTAAGAACAAATAAACAAAAATTGTACAATATCATACTAATATTTTAAGTTGTTGTTTTAATATCAAAATGTATCGATTTTGATTATGCATACTCCCTCGACACAAAGGCGGGTGTGATTCCTGGGTCAAACAAAGTGGTAGTGGGTTTATCTGACAAGTAATTCATAGTAGCAGCATATAATCTAGAACTGTACCCAAGAATCGGCAATAAGCACGGCTTCTATTGCGTGGAACCTGAAACTATAGCTGGCGCAATATGGGTAAATAGTATACTCCTCTGTCTAACTCTTCAGGGACATGACGTGATACTATGGATGTATTTTTGCTGGTTTGTCTTTCACTACAAAGAAACGTTGTATTGACGTAATTTATTGCATGTAGATAGTTTATGGACGGGAGACTGACTTTTAATCTCGGAAAAATGCACGTATCCTGTGCGATAGTTACTTTAGAACTAAAGAGCGAAGCCTTGAGTGAAAGCTGGTATTCAATTTCATTGTGTGGAAAACTTTGGGCCTATGTCCAGCAGCGGACGTCTTTCGGCCGAAATGATGATGATTGTTGCAATAGTAAAATTCATGCATATAATCGGTCGTTCATCTATACTTATACTAGCTGTGCCCCGCGGAGCTACCCGCAGTTTATTAGGGAAAATTAATTGTGTATTAACAGTAAAATAATAACTATTCACATTTTTAGAAGCAAAATAATTTAAATTTGAGCATCGGAAAAATCAATTTCCAAAATTTGATGACTGACAGAACGGGAAAGTTGATTATGCTGTCTTATGTAATTGTTATAAAAGCAGGGGGTGCCCAGCTGAATGCCGGCTACTTTTAGAGTTTGTCCTTGACTTTAATTTATCGTGATAGAGAAAGCCACTTTTAAAGGAAATTGTAGGCGTTTGAACTGGAAGGGTAAGTTTGAGATTAAGATTCTGGGTATCAATACCGTCTCTCCTTTGGCTCCTCCAGTAAGAATGGTGGCCTAGACGATATGCCGTCTCAGCTCTGTGATGCGTAACCTAGTGCCGTTTCACAGTCTGGGCGCGTCCAGGTTACGCATCAGTATGACAGGCACACCAACTTTGAGTTCCAACTTGTGGGAGGGTTCTCCGACAGGTCGAGGGAATTTAAGAACTCTACAGGTTATAATTATAGTTGCGTCGTCAGTTGTCATCACCGTGTCTATTGACATGTAGGTCCTCACCTCACCTGGAACTTGCTCTAATATTCTTTTATTAATATTTCCTACCAATTCGTTTTTGGGCGCCATGATAGCTCTTTCGCACAACCACTCCTCGTTAGCCAGGTTTTCTTGTAAACTCGGAAATACCTCATTAATAAAGTTATCTTCCGAGCTAACAACATTGCTAAATAGGCTGTCAAAGGCCGTTAGTATCCGTCGGCATGCGACCTTCGCCGACCTCGAGAAGCGTTTGTGCGAAGAGTCCAGACTCCTGATCATTGAAGAGCTGGACCCTCATGTTAGTATTCAGCTGTAACCGCTCTACCTTACCCACAACGGCGAAGCCTTGAGGCATGCATTTATCTCGTCTGCTGCGGTACCTCGCTCGATAACCGCCAACGTCTGCCGGAAATCACCTGCCAGCAAGACGACTACTCCACCCATCAAGATTTGATTGCCCCTAATGTCTTGCAAGCTGCGATCCAGTGCTTCAATCGCTCGGTTGTGCGACATTGTGCATTCGTCCCACACGATCAATTTGCACCATTGCAATAGAGCACCGCGACTACTACTTTTGCTGATGTTGCAAATAGGCGTTTCTTCACTTGCAAGGTTCAGCGGGAGCTTGAATACTGAGTGTGCGGTTCTGCCACTACTCAGCAAGATTGCGGCTATTCCGGAGGACGCAACAGCCAGCGCAACCACTTTGTCTTTGCGCAACTGTGCCAGCAGCAAGTTCAGTAAAAAAGTTTTGCCGGTGCCCCCTGGTGCGTCCAAGGAAAAAAGACCCCCTTGTCCGCTAGCTACGCGATTTGTTATTAAATTGCAAATTTGCCTTTGCTCCGGTAGTAACAGGGGCTCTGTTTGGGTGACTTGAACCCTCAAAGCAACAGTATCATATCCAAGCTCTCTGACCAAAGTGGATAGTTCTTCCGTTCTTTGTGGGGCAGACATACTGAAATCGGGCAGTAATTTTTCAACCATCGCAAAAATTTTATCCTCGATAAGTTTCAGCGCTTGGTTAAAAATTATGTCTGCGTTTGCTAGTGTTATCCCTTGGTATCGGCGAGCAATGTCTTCTGACAAAGCGTTTTTATACTTGTCCCACAATTGTCGGGGGTTGGAGAGTCCGCAGGTGCTTATCGTAATCGCAAAGAGCTCTCTCAACGTAGTCGCTGACCGGCACAACATGGCGTCCTCCATCGTTACGTCCCAGTGGCCGTCGTCTTCAAGCAGCCCCATCGCCTCACATGCTTCTCGGAAAGCAGCCTTTTCCTACCCATCGACGATTTTGAGCGCTTGAAAACTGGTGAGGCCTCGGATTCTAGTCAGCAGCAACTGTACACAATAACACTCAAAGTGTGTTATGTGTACAGTATAAATTCTACCCAAGGCATCTGAGGCTTTCACACCGTCAATATTCGAATGTTTTAATAAATTTATATTTTTTTAACAGGATAAAAAGTATCCTATGTCCTTTTCCTGGTTCTAAGCTACCTCCCCACCAATTTTCAACCAAATCGGTTCAGCCGTTCTTGAGTTATATATAAAAGAAAGTCGTGTTAGTTACACTATTTATATCTATACTAATATTATAAAGCTGATGAGTTTGTTTGTTTGTTTGCTTGAACGCGCTAATCTCAGGAACTACCAGTCCGATTTGAAAAATTCTTTCAGTGTTAGATGGCCCATTTATCGAGGAAGGCTATAAGCTATATATCATCACGCTAAGATCAATAGGAGCGGAGCACCAATGAAGAATGTTTCAAAATCGGAGGGTATTTTTTCCTTTTGAGAGCTTCTGCTGCGTGCGCTGCGTAAACAGTTAAAGTTTCGCAAAAATAATGTATGACAGAATTGTTCCCCTTTAAAAGTTCTAAAAAAAAAGTCCGCGACAGCATATGTGTATCTTTTAAGGTTGGCTCACTGTAACCATTTTTATGCTAACGAAATTTGTTCTAAAATAATGCATTATTTGCGAAGGTATTTTTATAAACATGATATTAATCCTTATCCAAATAAATACGTTATTCATCACAAGTATTTAATTTAAAACAAAATTGCCCTTTACATCATTCAATTTCAATGAATATCTTAGGAGATATGGCAGTTTTAAAATAACATTGCAGCAAATAATTACCCATTACAGACATAGTACAAACGATGTTTCTCCTGGTTTATTCTGTGTGATTACTACTGGTTCGATTTGAAAATTCTTTTAGTGTTGGATAGCCTATTTATCGAGGAAGGCTATAGGCTATATAACATCACGCTACGACCCACAGGGGCGGCGCAGTAACGATAAACGCGGGTGAAACCGCGGGAACATCTAGTAGATTATAAAGCTGAAGAGTTTGTTTGTTTGTTTGTTTGAACGCGCTGATCTCAGGAACTACTGGTTCGAATTGAAAAATTATTTTAGTGGTCGATAGCCTATTTATTGAGGAAGGCTATAGTCTATATAATATCACGCTACGACCCACGGCGGCGGCGCAGTAACGATAAACGCGGGTGAAACCGCGGGAAAATCTAATAAATATATTTTTCTAGTTACGTGTGAATTCTACGGGGTTAAATATCGCGATAAAAGATAGACTATGTCCTTGCCCAAGATACAATCAATCTACTTGCCAAATTTTATCAAAATGGGTTCAGTAGTTTAGCCGTGAAAGTGTAACAGACAGTCAGAACTATGTACTTTTCTATTCATAATATAAGTATGGATATTGGATAGTCACAAGTAACTAGCTGCAGAGCTATAGAGGTCTATAGATGATACATGTATTTGCTTTGGGTATCATACATCGTTGTGTGCGGTGTATTGTGGTGAAATGCTCACTTAATAATTTCATAAATGTAAAGCATAGCTAGCCTTGCATGTTGCATAATAAATCTCTAAGATCTGATCTAGACGAACAGGTACCATAATAATATTTCATACTTAGAAAGGAACAATATTTATCAACTTTGATAAAGATTCATTTTCTTATTGTTTTTACCGAATTTTTGGTTTACGCCACACCATGATAATTCTTTTGTATGTTTTTAAATATTTTTATAAAATGCAACGCCCGCACTAAGTATAATATTGCGTGGCACTTTACAAACATTCGAAAAACGATCACAAGGAATACCAGGACTCGGAAAAATAATTTATATGTGACTTACAATAATTATTATTTTGTTACACACATTTTTATCACTACTCACTACATATAAAACAAATTCCCCCGCCGCGTCAGTCTATCTGTTCGCGATAAACTCGAAAACTACTGAACAGATTATTGTGCGGTTTTCACCATTAGATAGGGTGATTTATGAGGAAGGCTTAAGTACATAATTTATTAAGGTTTTGTACTACCGGTGCGAAGCTGGGGCGGGTCCCTGGTGTTGCTATAAAACTGATTAGAGAAGTGATAAAGCGAGGCGACCTCTTAAACCAATATGCCATCTGTGCAGTTAATAAATATCACTTGTTAAATTATTATTAAAAGACAAGCCTAATATAATTCGACTTTACTTAGAACCTCGCTACATCAACGTTTTACGCACGAACAAAGACCAAGTCGTTATAATTAGGCCTACAAAAACATCTTCAATCTAATATATATTATTTTAATCGAGGTACACGGGAAGCAGGCGCAGGTCGCACATCATATTACGTTGGCGAGAGAAACCAGATGGCGAGATTTCATTACAATATCTCAACGGCGCGGAAAGAGAATCGCAGCCGGGACTTGTAATGTGCCGTAGATTATACAACGCGTATGGATCTCTGCTCTTTAGATTTGTTAATGTGGACTCAACTGAAATTTTCATACCATCTTTTCATTCTGATATATTCAGGACTGATTCTGTATAAAAGTTGTATGGATTTTTGTTGTAAAATAGCAGTACATTATGCAACGGACACCGTCATTTCGTTTGTTTATTTTGACAATATCTTACGTTCACTTAAGGTAGTTAGAATCTCAGTAGTTTTATTTTGTTTGTTTTCTATTCCAAAGGAAGAAAGACGCGGCGATAACTCTGTCCGTTCTATTTTGACGGCTAAACCACTAAACTCATTTTAATATTTGAGGTAAAGATTACTTCAATTGTTGAGAAAAATAGACTAATTAGGTCGTTAATGGGCGCAGATTTTAGCTAGTAATGTTATTTGTTACTAAATCCCACCGATTACCGATACGTTTGAAATTTTGTTCTAAGGTAGCTTGACAGCTGGGAAACACATAAGTTACATACTATAGAACGAGAACAATTTTGCGATATATAGGTATGAGCAGTAAGCTGATAGCGATAAATAAAGCTGTCTGTTTTATCTTTGTTGACTAAGTATAAATAAAATACATTAGAGTCTACTAAAACTTCGATTACCGTAAAATACTGGTTTTTCGGTTCGCTAACGATCCCTTTTGGTGGACTGCGTTACTAAAGTGTACACTACGCGCGGTGTTTTACGAAGGATATCTGGCTGATTAAAAAATCTCTTTGAGAATCTTTGTCAGTAATAAAGTATTACCAATCAATGTATAAAATTGGTAGCTATAGCAATATGAGTACGACGGTTACATTATATTTTTTGCGACCTTGTCGTAACCGACAAGATAAGTAGCAAGCACTCTCGCAATTAATTTCCGTCAACTTTTTCGTTCTTTGTTCAATCTATCTAATTAATAAATTAATCACGCGTTGTTACTGAGTATCAGTGTGATGAGGCCGGCCCAGGGTCGTATTTTATTAGTAAAGGCGATACTTGACGCTCAATACTTGATGCCCTTAGTCGTGGATAAACATTCTCGGTCAATTCTTTTTATTTAGTTTGCCATCGGTACCTAAATCGTTGCATGCCTTAATTATTGACCTATGATTTTCAGAGTTGTGTGTGTAGCTTTTGCGTCATGCAGATATGAGATGTGACTTATTACAAATGAATTAACTTGCCAATTGTTGAAATACCAGACTAAATTAAAAACCAATTGCGTCTGGCCTCGTGTCGCTGTGACTCAATAGGTTATAAATGGTGATTAAAAAGTATTCTTGTGAGAATCTTGCAAATATGGCTTAACGCTTTATCTAAAGTGATTGTCAATGTCACTTTAGTAAGTTTACTAAGCGTACTCAGTGGGGAGACCAACAGACTGCAATGCAGAGGGTCTCGGGTTCGAACCCACATCGCGCACCTCTACCTTTCGGAAGTTATATGACTTTTCGAAATTATGTGCGTATTGATTGACAATTATCGCCTGCTCCGTGCCTAGGAGAGCACGTTAAGCCATCGGTCCTGGCTGCCATGAACATCTATGGCAGTCGTTATTGGGAAGTTAGTGCCCTCTAATATCCTGACACTGGTCTAGCCTTAGGGTATCGTTAGCCTTCGGGTTGCGGAGGTCAGATGGCAGCCGCTCCGTGTAAAAACTGATATCCAGTCAAATCCGATTAGACTAGAAAGCCGACCCCAAGTGACTTGGGAATAATAAAGGCTAGGGAGAAGACTAAGCGTTAATCTCTGCAGTTCATTTTCGTTACCTTGTAACCTAAAAGAATGAGTGTTTTTGAGTTTGTGTTGATGTTCTAATTTTTTAATTATATCGTTAGAAGCTTTCAGATTGTCACGGTTTTCAAGTTGCGTTTATTAGTCGAGCTCACATTTCTTAATTAGCATTCATTTAGGTGCACGAAATTTTACCTTTCAAGCACAGACAAAGCCGCTTGTCCGTCTTTATTATTAAGTTTAAATTATAGTCATTAACTAACGAGAAAATAAGCGGGGCCTCTCAATTTGCTTTAGAGATTTTAAAGATAAGGTTTTCAGTTACCTACCAGAAAGTTTCGCTAAAATTAAACTTTGAGGAAATTATCTCTGTGCTTACTAAACACTTATTGAAATATGAATAAGTTTAGTAGTGTAGTTTAGCTTTATTTAACCACATTGCCGTTATGAAGTAAGTACCTATACTAATTCATAGTTCTAAATAATTTTATAAACACGAATATGAGTCTGTTTGTTCGTTTATTGCGCTTTACGCCTTAATAACTCAACCGAACATCATAAAATTTTGCAAATACGTTATCATGTTATCATTCATCCAGAAAAAAGTACTGTTCGCGGTCGAAGTCGCGAGCAAAAGCTAGTCTTTTTTATAGGTCATCTTTAGCTGTAACTTAGAATAGTGTCTAACGTTCCTGTTAAAAATAGACTATCGTGGTAAATGTTTACTTTTATGAGATCCTGAATTCGATTTCCAAGTCAGGCAATGTTATTAAATTTTTTTTAGCTGAGGAGATAGGTATTTAATACACCTCTGTCGAACCTTAAAGAGAAGTGCAGGTATGAATATGATATCGTTATAATATATAATATCGTTGACTAAGAAATGACATCACGGTCGCAGATTACAGAAGCAAGAAATAAAACAGTTTTGTCTTGCCTATACAGAATGTGGCGTAAATAATAGATAACCCTGAAACTGTCAACTGGCCAGATTATTATCTATCATTTAACCCACTCATATCACCATCGCAGTGTAATACATTTTTTTTTCGATACAGTGGCTCAAAAATGCGTAATTCCTTAGAAAACATGTTAAAATTTGAGAATAAGTATTTTTGGCGAAGTTGTCTTAGATTGTAACAAAATACCTTGATACTAATCTGATGATACAAGTATTCAGGAGTGACACAAAAAAACAGAACGAGAAAATGTCGCAAATTGTAGAAATGGCAGCTGATTTTGTATGAGTAAGTACGATTTTTATTTAAAATATCAAAATTATCAATAATTTGGTCATCCATGGGCATATGGTGATATAAGTGGGGTAAATGATAGATGATAATCTGGCCAGTCGACAGTTTCAGGGTTATCCATTATTTACGCCATAACCTGTATAGTAGCAGAATATTACTTGCACGGTATTCTGTGCTAGCTGATGGCTATATTAATACCTAATAAGCAATAAACTGGCAGCTAGCCTATATTTACGTCTATTACAGAATACTAAATAGCTGCCCATAGAAAATTAATTAGCTGAGCACGATAACCATATCAGCAAAACAAACATCATCGATCCGCCGGCTAACTATATAATAATATAAATGTAAAGCATCATAACTGCCGTTAAATTTGCCTCGGCGAGCTGTTTAAATTGAAATTATTAGCACCTAGACGAAAGTGAACAGTCGAGCAGTTTTTGCCTCACATTACCACATTAGCATTTCCAGAGTATATGAGGGGAGCGCCATCCGCGCCGCCAAGCCGTCGTCGGCATCCACAAACGTACGGCAATACCGCCTCTTTTATTTATGTAAACGTGGAAATGTAAATTAATTTCTCCGTTTATGAAATGAGACTTTTTGGCGGTCTTTCATACAAATAACTACACGCTGTGGGACGGATAGATGAGACGTAGCGATTTGACGTCATTACGTCCGCTTTAAATGTTGTAGGCTTGTTAATAATGTTGGATATAATAATGGGATTTTAAAGTAGACAGCTTTATCGTAGACAATTATCTGGCGACTTTGCGCTAAGGTATTACATCTAATAGGAAACCATTATGAAAGTAGTAACACTGTAACTGCTTTTTATACCTATCACACCTAATTATTTTCTTTCATTCCATGTATCATTTCTTTATCTAGGGTCGAATCGTCGAAAAAGCTATGACTTCACAAACATGCAATTAAAGGATACAAAGTAAACCCATAAACGCAAAAATATATGTGGATCACACAAATAATTGTCATCCACAACACTTGGCCAACTCACAACACTCGGTTGATCATACCAGTCCGAGCTGACTTCAGCTTTTTACTTTTTTTAAGGTAACCAGGTCAATAGGGCAGATAGCTTTTATAATATTTTAAACAACAAACATAATTATGACAAAACAAAAAGTTACTAGTGAGTTGTTCAACCTTATACACACATCGAAATGGTTGTGGTGAGGTTACCACTTAAACCATTGCAACAATGCGTGCAGACTGATAATTATCATAAATTACGGTAATGAACTGTAAAAAAATATAGTAGATACTGCAAAATAGACAGGAAATAAGTTATGTCTGTAATACAACTTTTAATATGACGCTGAAGTCATTAGGCATCGGAACCCCGGAATAAAACATATCATCTCAACCGTATTTGGAATTATCATGAGATGCACTATGGCCAAAAATGATTTAACCCATTAACTGTAGTGGTGAAAAATTGTAGTGGTGAGTCCACTGGACCCACTTTGATGTTACTGGTTCTTGTGATGGTAGTATTTTAAGAATCATTTAACTTGAGTTGAATGTGGAGTCTATGGTTATAGCACCTCTTTCTCGTATTACACAAAGTTAGTGCAGGCCCTTTCTCCAATGATATATTTTTTATTTCTAGACATCCTGCTTCATTGCCATCACTACTATGTAAAAGAGAAACAACAAAAAACTTACGTATCTATAATGGTGGGTCCAGTGGACCTAGGTGTATGACGATACTGACCTCAAGAGTAGCGAGCGAAACCCGTCGGTTCTACTATGCATAGGTACTTAGGCTTACTGCAGGAAGGTATTGAGAAGCTGAGGAGGCTACAGCGATTGTAGCTGTTTTTATAGACATATTTTAAGGTTTGAGCATGGGTCCAATGGATCCACGACTATAGTTATGGGTTAAACGGTATATCCCGATTTTTTCTGTCCAAAACATTTTTTATGTAAGCCTGCATTTTCGAAAGCCTATTTTTGCGCTCTTTACCAGTCTCTTTTGAAATAGCCTGGAGGTAGATTTCCTATTTTTAGAGAGACGTTTCTCCCTTTCTTCGTTTGTCTCATTTAAACGGCGCTGTCTCATATTATTATGAGCAGCGCGTTTAGTAGGTCTACCTATATTCAGACAAATAAAATCAGTTATCGAACTAAAGATTCACTAAAAACAGAAAAATAAACAAAATTTTAACAAAAAAGAAAACCGACTTCTAAAATGAATATTTTTAAACAAAAAATACACTAAAAAGTTAAAAATAATTGCGTATTCTTGTGAATAATTAAATTATTGTTATTTTTGGAGTCGGTGTCAGCCGGGCGCGGGCGGCTGACAATTGTACACATAGGTGTATAATTGTGCATGCCAATGTTATGTTATGATTATAGTAAGACATCTCATGTTTAAGTAGTTACGAACCTACATTGGCTGACACCGACTCTATTAATAACAATAATTTAATTATTCACAAGGATACGCAATTATTTTTTAACTTTTTAGTGCATATTTTGTTTTAGAATATTCTTTTTTTGAAGTCGGATTTCCGGATGTTTAAATTTTGTTTATTTATTTGAACTGACTTGCGGCTGACCGGGCAAAGTAGGACCTTTGGCCTCAATTGGGACTACACGACCTAAAATAAAATTTTATTAATAATATTCTGCAAATTGTAAATATCGCAACGTATGTATTTACCAAACATCTCATTTATTAATGTACTTACTGAACTTAATTATCCAGATTTTATAAAGCTATTTGAGTGCTATTTACTTACAAAGTCAAATAGATAAAAAGCTTTGTTTGTAGTATAAAAATTAAAAATTAAAGCATAAATAGGTATTTACTTATAAAACTAATACTAATTACAATAATTATATAGGCTTGCATTTACCCGTGCCTTTGCCCGCAGTTTCATGTATTTTAATCACAATACGCATTAGGTATATGTTCTGTTCTACCAAACGAAGTTACATGTATCGTGACTGAAATGTTAAGTTGAACTTAAAGCCGCTAAACCGTGTTGACCGCATCGAAATACATTCAGTAGTTCTTACTTAACGCTTGCATAAAAAACATAGAATCAGGGAGACAAAAATTAAAACACCGATTGTTTTGGGTTCAGACCATAGTCGATCCCAATTAGTATATTAAGAATATTGCCAATATGCAATACAGCCTAGTTTCTACGACGCCTAAACCATTTTTGTAAATATGTATGTACCTAGTATTATAATTATTAGTATTTTTTTTATCATTTTATCTTTTTTAATGTGTGTAAATATATTAGCTTAATTAGTTTAGTAATAATTAATAATTATAATATGTTGTATATAAAAAAGCAATTTCTTTCTTTAGGGCAAAAAATAGCCTGGATTTAGTTTATAACAGTATATTGTTACAAAACTGCTTGTTGGTGCAGCCGTAGTAAGTAGGTAGGTACGATTGCTGTGTAACAGGTCTTAGGCTTGAATCCTTGGTCATAAAAAAAAGTTATCGGGATCTTTTTGTCTTTCACGAAAGTAATTATAATTTAACACAAGTTGAAACCTACTATCGGTATTTATAATACTAATGTATTAAAATAACAAACTTCGGAACAACAATTCGCTTACCGTGTTATCAAAATAGTATAAAATAATATATTCATATTATCCCCCTGTGGGGTTCGAACAACATTCTTTGCGATGATCAAGTAAAATTAGTTCTTATATACTGTTATTTATTGTAATTTTTCTTTGTGCATGAGTGTGTCTGCAGTTGCGACTTAGTAAGGCTGTGTAAACTTTTATAATATTTATAGCTGCACTTAAAGCAAGGCAATGACACGTCTAATTGTTACAAGCAAAAAAGAAATATATAGGCGAGAATAATTATATGAAATTCAATACAAAGAAAATGTTGTATCCGACATTATGGCATCAAAAAGCTGCATTATACATTTATACTGCTGCTGTCCCAAAAAGCCTGCAGACGGCCATTGCAGATTTATATAATTTCCCTGATCGTGTACGACTAAAGTAAAAGCGCACGCATATTTTCACCAAAATGTACGATAAATGCTAAACGATTGAAATATTTAAATCATTTAACCCGGTTTTATTCGTTCAAAAACTGAAACATTCAAGCACATTCGTGTCTATAATCCATTTGAGCCGCCGTTTTAAATGACATCAATACAATATAATCTTATTTAAAACTGGATTCTACTAAATAAATTCTGTGATCCTTAAAAAATGAATCGACTGACATGAAACGGCCGCCCTCCAACTTT
Organism: Catocala sponsa; assembly: GCA_963564715.1. NCBI lineage: Eukaryota > Metazoa > Arthropoda > Insecta > Lepidoptera > Erebidae > Catocala > Catocala sponsa. Next base: position 15,545,037 of record OY751337.1, on the reverse strand, counting down.
GCTAATATGTGCCCAACCTCTGTCATCTCGTGAAATAATGGTGCTAATATTTGAAAACTTTCCCGAGGTAGACCCATTCTAATACCGTAAAGAATTTTGCTTACAGTAATAACCACAAAGTCTTCCAAGTTCGTATGTCATGATCATCATTCCTTACCCAACACCAAGTTAACTGACTTTCTCGCTACCTTATTAAAATAAGCATTATGAAAATAAGATAAACCAATTACGCATACTAAACATTTCAATTTTCTAGGAATTTACAGAGAACAAGTACATCATTGTTTGTCTTTGATGTTCTTTTAAGAATAAATTAATGTTGAATAGCGGAAGGCTTTTAAAATATAAAAGTGGAATCGTAACGAGTATGTTGTGTTGAAAATTTGTTTACAATCGAATGAAAAATAAAACAAGAGAAGCGTAAATACGAGCGCCAGCACGCAGCGGCAAAGTTGATTGGTTGATTATACGAAAAGTTGGATATAAAAATGTTGTGTCACAGGAATCGGCAAAGGGTAATAAAGTCGGGTCTCACCAGTGGTGTTAATAAGTGAGATCATTTTTTATCAAGCTTCCGAGTGAGGTTTCGCAAAGCCAAAACAATAAATCACCGGGGCGGCGGCCTGTGGCTTATTATTTCGGGGTATACACCAGTGGTCTTTTCTGCTAACTAACCAGCGCTCAGCGAAATGATATTTTTTTCTTCGCCTCGCAGGCACACACGCCTGGTCCCTCTCGCCGGTTATTAATTAACTCCACCGGATGTGGACCTTCCGTGTCATATTATATCAAAAAATAATTATAGCCGCTCTACGAATCGCTTCACGACCCAACTAATTAAATGGGGGTGCTAATTTGCTCAACACATTGTAGTTAATAAATTAATACGCAGTCACTAACTTGCTACTACACATTAAATATTTTCATATTTTCTGTGAAAACGATGTGCTTAAAACAAGTTGTAACTTTTAGTTAACCTTTTTACAATTATGTAGACTCTGCTAACATTATGTCTGCTGTCAAATATAATTTAATTGCGAATATGAACACAGACAATATTTGTAATTATTCTTCTTAAAACTATGTATTATTGCTAAGCATGACTTTATATAATATACATAGATTCACATCTGTTTCTCCGACGTAGAGACATACACTTTTGCGATCCAAGAATATCACTCTTGCTTTAATTACTCGCATTACATTCTTCATGCACGTTCGACGGTTTTGGGTATACTACACGTTAAGAATTGGACATTCTAAGACCTACCTGTCACCAGAATACGGAGACATTCAGGAGAAAATCAACTATTTAACTCTTACCTTATAAGCTTTCAGATAAGAATTCAGACCAAGTCGCAAACTTACTGCATATAAATGTCTCACATATTTTCTTAGTCAATCTGATATCCATTGTTTCTCCATGCCTAAACTATCTTAGAACATCCATTTCAATTATTGTAACTATATCTTCTCTCAAGCTACATATACAGCGCAGTCTTATATACCTACACTATTTCTCATTTATCATGAAGTTAAATCTATTACACTTTCGAAATGATAAATCTTTTCTGTGAATCTGTTTATTATATCAAAATACAATGTAAACAGTATCGTTTATATCCAGTCACAGGTTAATAGATTCGCTTGGAAATCGATTCTCTAGATAGTTGGGACTGAGACGAACAAAACCAATATATTTTCCGACACTTGAGCTCTCAGGTAATTGTGGCAGAAAGTTTTCGAACGTGCGCGCAATATTGATGAGGTACCCCACAGTTCATGCCTGTGGTTTAGCGCCACCTTCAGAAGTCTGTAAATCTTGCTTTAAAAAATAGCATTGGCTAAATCCATCAACAAGACTACCGCAACGCTTAATTAGGACGTGCGAGATTAATGTGTTACGTTGCGCAAGTTTAGCTAATTAGCCCATAATTATGTGCCCGCAAGAGAAAATCATTCAACTAAATATAATATACGCAAAGCCACTTAACTATGCAATTTGATTTTGAAGAAAATTCAAAATGCAAATAATAATTCCGTTTGAAAATGCTTTAAAACTTTGAAGCCCAGTTTAATTACGCAAATTGAATTATAAATGAGCACCTTAAACATTTTGTTTTCTTTAATTAAGCGGTCTCTAAGTAATATCAAACGGTTGCATTAAATTTCAAGCCATTGATGCGGTTACTCCAAAAATAAATAATTGGTATCTATTTGTAAAGTTTTGGTGTTTATATATACCTTTTAATGTATAGGTTTAGAGTTCGAAGATTACAGAAGCATTTAATTTTTATTAGATCAGATTGTTCATCCTTTTATAATATAATATCTTATTATTTATAAGAATTTCATCTCACATTTTGATCAGACAAGGATTTTTCTTGTAATATTTTCGGAGAGTCTACGAGACGTCGGAGTAAGTTCGAGAATCCGACAAAACAGTAAGTGATGAACAGCAATGACCGCGTTGCCCCCGTCCTCGTGGCAGCTCGGAATACCAAAGTATAGAACGATGATGTGCCGGTAATATGATTTACTGTATAATACATTCAATCAGTTGATTACTTAATCCTTTGTTTTGAGTTTAGGAATGAATATGTCTTGATCTGCATCCTGCGGTCGGCATTACGTATAAGGGTACGCGTAATTTTTTTGGCAGTTGCGATCAAAACAACATGTAGGTAGAAACCACAACAGTAAAATTTATTATGGGCTCGATTTGGAGGGTCGGTGGATTTTATTATTCTGCATACAATTCCATTTTCCTATCACAAATTATTCGAACGGCTACGGTTAAGGTTTTGCATAACCTGCAAAATTTGTTCTCCACGTATTTACGTGTGTTTTGTATTGTACACGAGTAATTCTATAGCTTTCAATAGAAATAAAAAAATAACTAGAGTAAAAGTAGGATAGCTACCTCATATTTTGAAATTGAATTATTTTAAGAAAATAAGTCATTTTTAACCATTTTATATACGACAGGTATTAAAATACATTAGACATTAAAAATGCCTTCGTTATATACGATAGTTGCTTTTAAGATAATAAAAAATGTATTAATTTATAATACGTTTTCTTAATATTCTTAAATATATTTTGGTAATCACATATATCTCGATAAGCTGACAGATGTTTATTCAGGTAAATTATGATGATTCAGATTGATATATTTTAACTCTTTAATGAATTAAAATTATTCAGCCATGATAAAATCTATAAAAACTTTCTTATTGGAATCATCTGAAGGGAGACATATTTACACGCTAACACATAATATATATTTATAAGGTGTATTTAATAATGTAATGCTATTTATATATTATCTATAAAAGACATTTACCATAAATTTACCAAATTTTTTTATCAAATCATTTATTTCGGGCTGCACAGGCCCATAGATAAATACCTTAACCTAACTTTACATATTATATAATTTTATAATACATACACACAACACCATCTAGCCCAAACTAAGCAGAGCTTGTACTATGGGTACTAGACAATGGATAAATATACATATATACGTTTTTTTGTTTTATAAATACATACATATTATACCTACATAATACAAATAATTGTAAGATGTCTATATTTTTCAGCGAATATACATAATATGTATGTGCGTGTGCATTTAAATTAAAAATATATTGTTAAACATTTAAAAGACAGACAACATGTCATTGATATGTACAAATTAATCCTTACTAATATTATAAATGCGAAAATGAGTTTGTTTGTTTGTTACGCTTTCACGCCTTAACTACTCAACCGATCAACATGAAATTTTGCATACACGTTGTCAGGGGTACAGAATAGGACATAGGGTACCTTTCATCCAGAAAAAAGAACTGTTGCGAACCTAAACTTTCTTTTTTTTTTGATCCAGGAAAATCTTTTGTGGATACCCCCTCCCCCCGGGGGGGAGGGTGTTTATGTGAGACTCTCCGCCCCTGAAAGGGGTCGGTATACACACTAAAAACCTGGGGTGAGCAGTCCCTCCGCCGACGGGGTGGGGCGGGATGGGGTCACGTTAGCAATCACTATCCCGCCCCGGCGGTTGGCTCGGCTGATGGTAACCGGGCCTCAGCACCTGTGGAGGGGTGGTCTTGCTCACCAAGACCACCCCCAGACGTGTGGGGCCGTGCAAGCCGGTACAGAGTCCCCCGACTCTGTACCAGTGATCCCACTATACAGGAGCGAGAAGGCGAGCAAATCGCCTCCTCCTCGCTCCCGTCCGTCTGCGCCGGAGAGGGTCAGCGAGGGGATTGTTCTCCCTGACCCTCTCCGCAGCCTCCTTCTGCGCTATGACAGCCTCGCAGAAGGAGACCACCGTCTGCCACGACCTCTCGCCGCCGAGCATGGCGTTGATCACGCCCGGCAGGGATAGATCCCCGCCTATTATGGCCGAAAGCGTGTGCCGCTGCGGCCCCCATGCGCCACACGCCTCCAGCGTGTGGAGCGCTGTGTCTTCCGGCGCCCCACACTCGTAGCAGGCCGGGGTCGCCTCCCGTCTCGCGATCTGGTGCAAATACTTCCCGAAGCATCCGTGCCCGGAAAGCACCTGCACCAGTCGGAAGGTCAGCGACCCGAATCGCCGCCCTATCCACCCCCGGAAGACCAGGCGAATGGTCTCCACCGTCCACTGGCCTGGGACCAGTGGAGCCAGGTCCTCCATCCACCGCCTCAACAGGGCGGCCCGCGCCTATCGCCGTACGTGTGCGACCGCCCCCCCCGCCGGGGGCTCCCCACAGGACCTCCTCGCCGCCACGAAGTGGTAAGCTTCGGCAAGGACCTCTGCTTGTAACTCCCAGGGGGGGTCACTGGCCAGCACGCACGCCACCGTCCAGGACACCGTCCGGTAACCGCGAACGGCCCTCGTCGCGACGACCCACTGCGGACGTCGCAGCAGGGTTTTATTGTCTCGACTGAGGGCGTCCGCCCAGACCGGCGCCCCGTAAAGGGCCATACTCCGGATCACTCCGGAGTATAGTCGGCGACAAGTGGCGCTCGGGCCACCCACGTTGGGCAGCAGCCTCCCTAGGGCGGCCGCCGCTCCCAGGACTTGGGCCAGCTGGGTGAAGTGTGCCCCAAAAGTCCACCTCCCGTCCAGGTCGAGACCCAAGTATCTTCATTGGGTCCCAACCCGGACCGGGACCCCGTCCAGGGCCACTCGCGTACCTGGACGAGGTCCTCCCCGAGGCCCATGGAACAATAGGGCCTCGGTCTTGGAGAGGGCAATCTCCAATCCCAGGGCGCGGATACGGTCGACCACTAAGGCAGATTCCACCTCGGCCAACCGCACCGCCTCCCTGAGATCCCTCCCTTTGACTACGACCAGAGTGTCATCGGCATAGCACGCCACCCGCATACTCGCGGGAAGCGTGCCCCGAAGCACCCAGTCGTAGCCAACGTTCCACAGGAGCGGTCCCAGCACCGAACCCTGTGGAATCCCGCAGGATACGCGACGGCGCCTCAAACGCGTCCCTCCACCAGGACCTCGCGGTCCTGAAGGTAGTCGGCCAACAGCCTCCGCAAATAAAGGGGCACTCCGTGATACCGGAGCGCCTCCTGTACTGTTCCATGCGGGAGGCTGTTGAAGGCGTTGGCAATGTCCAGCGAGACAGCCAACGCCTTGTTCCCCCCACCGACCGCAACCTGCGTCCAGTCTTTGAGCCAGAGCAGGGCGTCTATCGTGGAACGCCCCGCTCTGAACCCATACTGGGCCTGCGATAGCGCCTGCCCCGTCCCCTTAAGAGCTGGATGACGCGGGAAGCCACCACTCTCTCTAGCAGCTTTCCCGTGTCATCCAGCAACACGATTGGCCTGTATGCGGAAGGCGAGGTTGTGTCTCGCCCCTCCTTCCGCAACAGGCACAATCGGCCGTCCTTCCACAGCTTCGGGAACCGTCCAGACGTGAGGCACGCATCGAACAGCTCCCGAAGTGGATCGCTCATCTCTCTGAGGGCGATCCGGAGGACCTGCCCCGGGATCCCGTCAGGACTCGGTGCCGTCCTCTTGCCACTTAAGCGGCTGACGGCCGCCTCCATCTCCGCCTCCGATACAAGCGGGATGGAGGCCGGGTCACATTCCTCCAGGAAGGACGGCGCCATCGTCGGAGGGGTATGGTGGGGTCCCGTTCGGGAAAGAGCCCCACCAATACCCTGCCCAGGAGCTCCGGCTCCAGGGACTCCGCGACGGGGGGCGTCAGGCCCCGGAACTTGTTCCGGGCAGCCCTGTACGGATGCCCCCATGGGTTCCTATCCAGACCCTCCAGGGCCTCACCCCAGGCCCGAGACTTGGCCTGGCCGACGGCCAGCTGCAGCTCCTTCTTGGCTGTACGGTACTCATTGTACAGCCGGAGCTCAGCCTGCAGCTCTTCAGCCGACAGCTGGTTGCTCGTCTGGCCATGCCGCCGCGCCGCCGAGCTCTTTGGCCGAACCCCGGTCTGACACTCCATTACGGTGACAGAACCGGGTCGTTTCCAGGGGACGCAACGAGGACGCAAGCACTATGGGGAGTCCCCCGTTGCAAACCTAACCTAACCTACATTTACGCGAGCGAAGCCGCGGGTGAAAACTAGTACTCAATAACAACCTAATTACTAATACATGATGCTGTGAACTGATGTAAATATTATAATGCGATGTTTGCGAAGTATATATTATTATCAAACTTTTCTTGCACGTCAGGTTCAAACAAGAACTTGTTGACCAGTTGTAAGGACGGAGGTATGTGTATAAAGAGTTCAATTATAAACAGTCACCATAGTAATATTCGGCATATAAGTACGAATCTAAGAGCTAATTTTCGTAATAAAATCTTTTTAAATAGAGTGCCGATCTAGACTGATAAATATGAAATGGAAAGAAGTTTATCTGATTGATGTTTTGATTTGGGAGTATACAATTTGTTGTATTTATGACACCAAATTGGTATAACTCTGTTTCAATATTTTCTATTGCGAGAATTCGTCCAGTAATTACTCAGGATGTATGCTATACACATGCTTTCCATATTATATGAATCATTTCCATTTTATTAAACGTTTCATTCGTCAAACATGTTTGTGATGAAGCGTCGTGTTTTATGCTGTTCCGTTGTGATTATTTTAGTGTGTTTGTTTATTTATTTTATACGTTCACCCAAAAGTGAAGAGTTGATAATGGTGGACTTAATGCCAACGGCATTCTCGACGATTCAACCTTTGGATGATAAAAACATAAATCCAGGTAGGACCAATTAGTTATTTAAGCAATATAAATATATATGTCAATGCCAGTCTCACGGTAAATATCATATAAAGTGTTTGTTTATGGAAATGTTGACTTCGACTTGTTTGTAGTATAATTAGGGGATTAAATATAATGACCACCAAAAATAGTAATTGCGCAGCAAAATATGTTTATTAAAATATATCATAACGAGCACCTATACGCCTTAAATCACTGCATTCCGTCTCGGAACGGTTAGGTTAGGTTCCTTCTTAAACCCATCCAAAAATAGGTGCCGCGCTTCGCGGGTCTCTGTCGACTTATTTTGATCTCTTTAAATATATTTTGCTGTGCAATTTGGTGATCATTTACTATTTTTGACTGTTATATTTTACTATATCTGGTGATAAGTTAAACATAAGCCTATAATTAGTATTGTTTCAAGTAAGGTCTAGGACTTATTGATATATATATATATATATATATATATATATATATATATATAGGTATATATTAGTTCAGATCTTCAGATACATAGGTTCTATCCCTCTCCTTTACTGAACGTGACAGCAGGCTAAATGTAAATTTACATTTTCTGAGTTAACTGTATGGTTAGTGTAATTTGAGATCTTTTAAGTATTTCCTTGATATGTAAACGACTGAAATTGTTTTTTTTTTAATTTCACTCGTATATCAAGCAAAAGAAACTGCGAAAAAAATATTTTACTATCGTTCTACTGAAAATCAAATAGTTAGATTTTATAACTGTTTGAATACCTGCATTAAATAAGTTGCATAAGAAAGTGTATTCTATAGTCTTCTTCTCGGTAACGGAAGCGCGTGAGAGCCGTTAGACTACTTCGTAGATCGAACTCAAGACAAGTTTGATCCCATGGCATGCACCTTTTGCCTCGTCAAAGTATTGTATGTATTAAATAGTTAATAAACGCTTTAACACCGCAGAAAAATATTACGAGGTAACCTGTATATCTGAGAATTCATCATAATGTTCTCTTTGATGTGTGAAGTCCTCCAATTCGCACTATACTAGGAACAGATAGATCTATATTTTTCATTATTTAAAATAAGTACGTACTAATAAACCTTCAAAAGAACAGCAAATCATTGATTCATATGAACAAAATAGTGCGATTACTAACAGGTTATAAATAATCAAATGTTACATACAATTTCGAGAAGCTAACAAAAATGTAATGGGCATCGTTTGGGAAGGAAATAATAAATAATCAGAAAAACTGATTTATATATGTCCGTCCATGTTAGTGACAAGGATGGAGGTATATTCGTCCTTGTCACTAGCTAGTTTAATAATTATAAACAGTGTTCACGATAATACTTAGCTTGGTAGTACTAATTTGATTACGCATCCTATAGTAAAATATATTTGTTAAACATATTTGCGATAAATGTTGTGACTTAACCGCAACAGCGAACGTAACACCAAGGGCGGACTTAATTCCAACGACGGCCTTACCACCGACCAACGGATCAACCGTAATTTCTACCATTCCACCGATGCGCGAAGAAGACGTAAATGCAGGTAAGAGCAAATTAGTAGTATATGCAATAAAAATGTTTGTGTCGAAGCTATTCTCACAGTAAATATATGAAAGTGTTATTTGTGTAAGCAAATGTTTTCCCTTACTTGTGTTTGTAGTATAATAATAATTACTATCATTTGAATTACTTAGCGTAGTTATCACACCAGTTCTATTCATAAGTTCTACGCCTTATCTTAGCTAAATATGACAATATTCTTACTTATATAGTTTAGATAGTTTAACTTTAAACATTCAAAAGTGTACTATGTGACCCAATTGAACTTGTTCTTTATAAATTGTCTTACGTTTACGCGCATGTTTTACATTTAAATTGAGCAACTTTTATCTCAATTTATTTAAGAAACACTTCATTATTACCATATTTCTAAAATTATTAAGATATTTAGATATTTTTGTTTCTCTTTTATACTAAGGAAAAGAAACTATAAGTAAATAATTTTATTATCATTCAACATACAATCAAATAAGAATATGAATAATTTAAGAATAATAATAAGTTACTTTTGCATAAAAATTTGTGCAATAAATTTAGTTATCAGTGGTCTCGACACTAAGTTCAACGCTTGTGTCGCCGAGATTTTAAACTTAAAATTAGGCTATAACGAATAATTTCACATAATATATTATGCCTATCGAACACCGGCTCGATAAGCAATATACACATAATAGTTAAATGGACTTCATAACTGATTGAATACGTGTGCGTAAATGAAAACGTGTATTAAATTCTTCTTCTCGGTATCCGAAGCGCGTGAGAGGGTCCGTTTTCCGGCTCAATTTCCTCCACTTTACGCATCCTCTGCGGCGAGTCCGTTCCCTCTTATGCCTTGAGCACAGCAAACCTACCTCCGTGGGTCAACTTTAGGGTCTCTTGCGACAAACTGGGTCAAGGCGTCTATTTCCGATGCTCTAACCGTTTCTACAGATATTACTGATGTGCTACAGTAGTTATAATGATTTTAGGTTTGTATATTCAATTATATATGTATTAAGTCTGACGGCTTGTTGTCATAATGCCTTAGTATTACGGCCTCGTAAACTTGATAACTTAGCCAATTAGGTTGAGTATTAGATTTCAATGTTTTCGATATTAATATTATTATTTGACACATTCGGTAATCATATATGTATATGATTTGTCTGGTACCTATGATATTTGTTTCGAAATTTGATTATATTAGCGTTAATATGATGTTGAGAAACCTTAGATAGTTTAACAAATAAAAGGTTAAATAGATCGTGTCAAAATTATCATTCATGATTATCGTTGTACATATAACTGTTTGTTCGCAAGTTTTCACGTCAAATTGCTGAATTATTTATGATGCAATTTAGCTGGCAATGAATATGTCACTTGGTAGGAATACTTTCGTCTTTAGAAGAAGTACGAACCTTTGTGCTCATCACCTATTATATGTATATCCATGTCTAGAGCAGAGGGAAGCAGAGGCAGATTACACCCAGATTTTGCCGACTATTTTTATAGGAATAATTATATTATTGATGCCGAGCAGCAGTGAGGCAGTAAAAGTGCTGCCTATTTTGCTGCTACTAAGAATTGTCGGCAATTTTACTTAAGGAATCCATGAAAATATTTTGGACGTTGTTACGAATTTTACCTGGATCTCACTGCAAACAATTGAATATTACCTATATGGATGAATACACTGAGCTGTATTCCTGAACAATAAAACGCAGACACTGCACTAGGTCAAATTTAATGGCACTAGATATCCCACAGAGTACTGGCGTTTATTTGATACGAAGAAAATACGATTTCTATAAAATGTTTATTTAATATTTATTAGCATCGAAAAATAATAAGAGAAGCTGTTTTATGTAATAAAATACTTTGTTGTTCGGATACATTCCGTTCTATATTACGAGAGCGCTGCAGAAAGTTCTGCCGAAAAACGCTAAAATTGTGTTACGAGGTGATTTAACCACATCTACGGAATAAAAATGTGTGTTTCAAGTTTACGACATCCCTTTCTTTATCTAGTTACGATAGGTGCCGATTCAACCGTGGATTAGGAAAGATAGCGGTTACGCTGATAAAATAAAACTTAACTATGGGACTTACAATTTATTTGTGTAAATAGAATACTTCAAGTAAACTGGATGGGAAGGTAGGTCTAATTACGCACATCAAATGTGCCGTAGGTTAATTTGTTTTCGTAATGAAGTTGCTAAGTATTTACATAGGCCTATTTCCTCGGAGGTAAATACCGCTTTAGAGGAATGAAATAATTTTCTTCCACCTAGTTAGTACCTGGACTAAAATTAGGGTATTTACTATTAATATTCTTAACGACAGGTAATGAAAAGTGCGTGTTTATATTGTTATTGCGGCTATCTACGAGTATATTCGCAGTTAATTGAAGCTGTTAGTAGAAGCTGGTACCTGATAAATATTTCTTTTGAAATAAGGTTACAGGCAGTATCTGGCCTTGTATCTCACCTTTTATCTTGCCTCTGATAGTGCATCAAGAGGAGTGGGTTCGATTTCTGAATATAAATATCTCGGCGGCATAGTAATAGTGAAAGCAACTGTTGTGCATGAGTTTCCGAGATGGATTCCCGGGTCAACATGACAAAAATGTTTCAGAGGTTTTCGTAAAAAGTTCCAATAGTAGACTGGAGTTAGGAAGTTGACGTTATAGCACTCCACGTGCCCAAGACAAGCACGTACAGGTCCTGCGATTTCCCTTCGACCGGATTGCCGTCTTATCGGACTGTGGGTGTGAATAGGGCATTTGTGTTTGCACCCAACTTGTGCACTTTAACGTCTCTTGTGCAGATGCTATGTAATATGACCGATTTGCTATGGAATTTATGATGTTATAAATGTGCCTGATCCGAATATAGCTTTTCCACCTCAGCGTGTGCTTTGGTTTTCTTGGTATAATTTAAATAAAATGCCACATTGGGGCTCCACGATTAGCATTGCCCTGTGCATCCGCCGAATGTATCATAATAGTGGTCTTATATTAGGATAATACTTTATACTCGTAACCTTCATAAGTAGCTTTAACATTTGTGTTGCATAATACGAGTGCAAGAAATATTTTAGGTAGGCATATTGAGCCTGTGTATGAGTTTAGAACAGGATTAGGAGAGAATATGGTATTAGGGTTGACGCTATGATCCGCATCGCACGGTATAATCCCTAATTCTCAAAGATTATTCCCTGTGATGAGTCATCTATAACGACTATTTTATTGTTTGTATTGTATTAAAGTACTAGCTGACCCGCGCAACTTCGTCTACTTAACATAAGAAAATTTTGCCCGTTTTTGCAACTTTCTCATTGATGATCCGTTCCTCTTGGTCGTAGCGTTATGTTATATATATAGCCTATAGCCTTCATCTATAAATGGGCGATCCAACACAAAAAGATTCAATTTGAACCAGTTTTTCGTAAGATTAGCGCGTCCAACGAAAAAAACTCTTCAGCCTTATAAATAATAATAATATTAGTATAGATTATGTCTTTTTTTTAATCCTATTATTTTCTTTGAACTTGAGTGTCCTTCAAAGTGTTTGAGATGTTTCTATATACTTTTCTTATTTATCATATTCCCTAACAAATAGTGAACATTTATGTAAGTACCCTAGGATAATAAATTTTAAAAACATTTAACCACTAATTCTGCCCGCTATTTGTCAAAAAGTTTTTTCTGGTACAGTTATAAAGAATACACAATAAAATCACTTCAATATTGTAACAACAATACTGCACATATACCTAAGTTGTGTCAACACTCGCACAATAGAACGCCTCATTCAGTTATTTGTTATACGATATCGGCTGTTTTCCAGCGTTGGTTTTCAATTCAGTTACCAGAGTAACTTGTGGTGTGGACAATAAACCGGTGGCAAAGCATTACTTTCCTACTACCTATAAAATGAACCCTTGAACTCTGCCACTCAGATACTTCGCCTAAAAGTTGCACGTACGGTGGGCAAGACTTGTGGGATCAACAGATTCTCACATTGAGTCTTTGTCCATACGCGATTACGATGTTTAAATATTCGAATTCGATATTCGAACGATTCCAATGGACTAGTGGTGTTCGAAATACAAAAGTATTTTATTTAATTCAATTATTTTTACTCCATCTCTATAAAAACTTTAACCATGCCAAATTTCCCACTGTTACCCGCGCACAATGTGCTTAAACACAGATACAAAATTTTTTCTTCATGTATAAATATATAGATTTTATTTTCTATCAAAGATTCATTTGTTTCACATCTGTAGAATTTATTTACAACTTTATATTTGTATTCTCGTGTGTTCATTGTGCTGACACGAAATTAAGAAAGACTTGAAATGAGTTCGCGGAATATAGGTTTGTACTTTAGGTAATTTTGAAACAAAACTTGCTCGATGTCTCCTCGCATTACGAATGTCTCTTAATGTTGTTGCCTAAATGAAATTAAACATTTATTGCGAAACTTTTAAGTGTATACAACTTTGTTTGGAAATAAATAACGTATGTAAGTATTTTTATTTCCTCGCTAGCTATATGTACTTATGCTTGCGTTGTTGTAGCAATTCCATCTAAAATTAATATATCTATTATTAACAGGTATACCAATATGGTATATCTACGTGGGATACTCGGAAAGATTTGCGAAAATAAAAAAGTTACACCTCGTTTAAAGTCTGCTCGAACGCTGACAGCGCATCTTCCGGCGACGAAAATTGCATCTCTTTCAGCAGATTTTTTAATTTCGGGGCAAAAAAAGAAGTCACTCTGTACTAAGACAGGGCTGTAAGGAAGGTGACCTAGTAGTTTGACCGGCGTGCTGTCCAGGAAGTCACTCGTTTCGAGCGCGGTGTGCGCGGGCGCTTTGTCGTGGTGGAGCAGTAGCCTGCGGAGCCCTGTGTTTGGTCGCTTGTTGCTCACAACAGAGAAAAATTCTGCCAAGCATTTGGTAGTATACCATTCGGTATTGATGCTTCTTTGGTTCCGTAAAGGAATTGATACCAAGTAACTAGTCAAATTGAAAAAGCTCGCGATCAAAATCTGTCCCCCGCTTCTAGATCATTTCACTTTGGTAGGCGTTGATTCGTTTTGAAACACCCAAACCGTCGACTGACGCTTCGTTTTGATAAATCTATCCACTCATCACCTGTAATGATGTCGTAAACACGCTGAGACGAGCTTGCTTTTGAGCGTCGGTGAGGTTGTGCGACAACTAGCGTGAAACTGTCCTCATGACATGTATGATGATATGACGTGTAGAATCTCGTGACGGCTTGCCGATCCAATCTGCAGTATGTGCTGAATCTCCTGATACGTAACTCGCCTATTTCTTTGGATTAAATTTTCACTGCTAGCACATTTTATTCCGTGACAGCCGTCAAAGGGCGACCGCGCTTGAATTCGTTATACCAACGATACACGGTTGCCTTGAAAGGGCCTTCATCCATGAATGCCATTTGAAGTCTAGCGTACGATTCGGCTGGGTTTCAGGCGACACTTGAAATCGTAAAAAAACATAGCGGGAAAATGTTCCCGGCTCAGATCCATTTTTCAATGGGACACGATAATTTAAATTAGCTCGCAAAATATGTGACGGGAAATTTTAAAATTGGAACGTACCAATATTATATAATCTTGTCGTATCGACATGTAGTCACTAATTTTTATTAAAAGCAAAAAAAAACCATTATGAGTAATGAATTTCTGTCACTAAAATTTTTGGACGTCATCAACAACTATATAATGCAGCTAGGAATTCTTAAAATGTTTAATTTGGTGCGTTAATTCTCTGCGACGCAGCGACGTTATAAAAAGTACGTAGAATATTTTTTATCAACGCATTTATGAATGAATTTACAATAATTACCACTAGAAAGCCATATCGATAGACAACACCAATGCAATTCATTTGTTTGCTCGATTACAACTGATTGAGCCTATCACCAAATTGTATGGAAATATTGTATATAGAGCAATTATAGTGAAACTATTGCTGTTTTTTGGTAAAACAAATAACACTTTCAAACTAGTAGTGTTGCTAGTATTTTAGGCATGAAGTTAGAGCAATTTGGTCCTGTTTTAATATTGGGATACTAATTTATTTTGGCGTTAATATATAGGTAACAAGTATCAGACCGTGGTATCACATTATACAACTCCACATAAGAGTGCTTACGAGTTCAAATCCCTTTCTACATTACACTCACATCATACTTGGCTGGCGGGGTATACTAGAAATACGGAACCCAAACCGTTAGCAATCTTTAAAATATAATAACATATAATTTTTGCCCTTAAGAAAAATCAACCAAATACTTGAATAGCATGCATAACAGATTACTTCAGATATCCTAACTAATTTAACAAAAGCAAATGTGAGCTTTTTGTTACGCTTCCACGCCTAAACATCTCGACCGATTCTCATGAAATTTCGCGTACACTTTAACACAAAAGAACATACCAATGGGGTGCCATTCATCCAGAAAAGAAATACTGTTGTCCGAGGAATAGAAATTTATTGTCAGAATTTAGATTAACGCGAGGGAAGTCGCGGGCAAAACCTATTATACGAATAAACTAATATCTTGCAGAAACGAATTGAAAACTAAAATTATATAATTTATACGTGACTCCTATTTTCTGGTTATTAAACAATCTTTAAAGGAAATTTAACCTTTCTTTTGCCAAATTGTCATGTAATACAGCACAGTCGTAATAAATCTTAAGAATGTAGACATCTTGTAACGCTTATAGATAGAAAGAAATATTAGTGATGCTGCCGTCATGTTGCGTATGAGATATAGGTGAAACGTGAATAAATATATCGACAAATATTTTTAATTTATTTATATATATGTATATCTTAGACTGGACGATGGCAGTGGATTGCATATATGGTGGCACTTCAATATTTCCTTGCGTTTCATAATGTTATACTAAGATAGACTTATAAAACAAATTAGATCATTATGGACCCTGTCAGGCACAACAATTTTGGAGAAAGCAAGAGCGCTAAGTAGCAATAAAAACAATTTATTTTAAGTAATAAATTGGTATCAAGCATTCATAGGTTTTACAAATCACTACAAAAAGTTATGTAATTGTACATGTTTGCGAAGGTTTAGTCTAAACATTACGATATATCTACGATATCCGGTTATAATATTATCTTAAAGATTATTTAAATAAATATCTTTGACGGTGTTGCGGAAACAATTTGAACTCAACAAATGTTCCACGCTCACGTTTCCAAAAGGAATAATTTTGCCTAAATACAAGTTGTTTCGGTAGACAAGGGGGCGAACGTGTCGGATCAAACATCGCCCGGGGGCGCCACAAATCATGATGCAAAAACCTGTTGTAGGTAATTCCGTCCGATCTTGCCGATACTCAAGATAGGCGAGCTTACAAATTGCTTTCGACCTTAAACGGCCATATTTTATCTGCTTATTTATTGCCAATATCTCTATCGATATGTATTAGGGTTCATCAATTTCCTTCCATTAATCTTTCTGGCTCTCCTACTATATTATGTTACGTGATATGTCGTCACTTCTGTTTACTGCCTGTGAGCACGAGTCGTAATAAATGTGTCAATTATACTAGCAGGTAAACTCTCGTCTGCCGTAAGGAATGTGCCTGACGTGTTTACACATTCTAGGAATATTTAATATCTACGATATTCTTAATTCTTCAATTTATACTGTGTATAAAGGTATGAGTTAAATTTGATATCCTAAAATAATATATACTTCAGCCTTAGTCGTAAGCTATTTTGACTATGGCCTATTTTGTGAGATATGCTCAGGCTTAGTTTTAGCCGCTGTACTTCTAGCAAAATTTTGTTTTAATTTTTGTCCGATTTTCTAATAACACTATCCGTCCCAAGTATCGATGCCGAAACCTCACCCTCGACCGTACACCCAATTACATAATTATGCTAAGAACCAACAAGGCACTAATACATTTATAACTAATTTTAATAATTCAACACATGAACGTAATATATCATCTCCATTTTGAACAATTTGTAAGTGGGCCAATTTTCACACATAAGTTTTTATCCGGCCGCTTTAGTCAGTATAAATGTCAAGGTACAAGAATTCCTTTATTATTTAAAAGCAAACGAGCACGCAAATGTTTACAGCAAATAAAGCTGCTTACACACGAGACGTTATGGCAGAAGCTTAAGCGTTTTATCTCGGGATTAGTATACATCCTACCTAATTTACGTGACTTCGAGTTACATGATGAGACCTTGTTTGTAGGATCAGGTGCGAAGGAAATTTAAGCATGAAAAAGAATTATTATTCGTCGTTACAGTCGTTTATTATAAAGTCTCATATGCTGTCATATTTATTCGTTACTTTATTTTACTCGGCAAAGCGATGAATCAGTATCCGTGTATGACTATTATAAGTGAAAATATATCTTTTGACGAGGATTCACGGATGATGCATTGGTTAAGGGAGTTGCCAATGTGAATACTACGAAAGGTACCTGTTATATTCGTAATATGTGGGTGGTTGCATCCACCACTAATACTGGTATAATATATATCGTGTCGCTTGACAAATAAAGACAGTGCGAATCCAGCTATCGGTCGTTTCACTAGTTCCTGCGCGTATACATATCAGTACCTTTACAGTTTTTGTGCGGCATCGGCAGTGATTTTATTCGACTGTTCGTGATTGCTTAGGTATTCTCACAAGGTCTGTGTTGCAGAAAAAGTTAGGAGTTTCTCTCTAATAGGCATTTAAGTTCAGTGACTAATTGAACCGTAGATACACTCGTTTATCGATAGTCGATCGATTTATCGGATAATCGGCTTCGGTTCATACTCTCGCTACAGGAAAGATGTTTGATTGTACTTCAGAACTTTTTTTATCAAATGCGGCTACTAACATTTTTTAAACTGCTGATGCCCAAATAATTATAGCAGGAACTAAGATTTAGCCCCAGTTAATTGGTACCATGACCTAAATTTACATTTACGCTTGTGGGCGATTGTGGGTAGCGTTTGATTCCTTGCTAGGACAAGTTGCGTATTTTCTAATAGAAAGTTCTCAGAAGTATCGCTGTATCTGGAAATGAGTCTGGTATACAATAGGCTTGCCTTCCATTGTGTGGAAACTAAAACCTGTCTAGTCGACTGGTATAGAAGACAAAAATGGAATGCTACCTCCAATAGCATTGAGTGTTTTAGATTCGGTCCATGCCAGGTACAAAAATCTGTACGATCTACAGATTGATGGTTGTATCGAGTCTGTTTGTTCTTTAAGTTCTTCGTTTCATTGTTTGTAAATGCGATACAAAGTCTCATTAGCACAAAACATTTATTGCTTTTATAACTGCTTTTATAATTGCTTTAATAACATAAATTGGTTTTTTTTTAATAGCGTTTATATTTTTACAACAAAAGCGGCAAATGGTCTTATCGGTCAGTGCGTTCTCCATACGGTAAGGGTTACAGCAGTCTATGATAGTTTGCCATACCAGAAACAAAGATTGCGTTTTACTGACCCTAAGAAAAAAGGACTTAAGAGATAAGATGAAAAAAAAAATCAACGGGTTGCACTCCAGGAGTGCCGGCAGAAGTGAAAATTTGAATATTAACGTTGTGCATTTTTGATATTTTGGAATGGTTAGGGAATAATTTTGCACAAATTGCTTTAATTATCAGTACAATAGTACTATCATTTATGTAGTAAAATACAATATTCATTTATTGAGCTATCGTACAGAAACATGAAAATTCTCCCTCCGTCTTACGAATTTTCGATCAGGTCACGTGTCCTGACGCGAGTTTGACAATTCTCCCTCCGTCTTATGAATTTTCGATCGGGTCACGTGTCCTGACGCGAGTTTAAAATTTTACCCATCACCCATCACAAAAAAGTGCACAACGCCGCTAAAGAAGTTTTCACTTCAAAAAATTAAATGAGGAAGTAGGTATGTGAGCCTCCGAAACTATTGATTTTTAGATATATGTAGATACAATATCTTGTACGGATAAGATACTAAAACGACAGAATTTATGAACACTATTGCAAATATTGGTATTTAAATATTATATGCCGTTTTTATCGCGGTTTATTTTAAAGAACTAACCTTTAGAATTCTTGATATATAAAATTATATTTTCCTTGACTTTTCGGTTGCTTTTCAGTAGCCATGGTGAAGAGGAGACTGAAATGGTAATCGTCTCATTTAGAATCCTCCAAACCTATACAAGTATGGGGTATAACGGTATAGGTACACATTACTGAATAAAAATTCTTGTATTTTTAAATCAAATACAATTTTATTATTATGATAATATCGATCAAGATCATCTAAATATACACATTGTTTCTCTTCGGTACATCCTGGATATAAATGTGCTTGGCAACTCCGGATGTAATGACAAGGGGAGTGAGTGAACACAGCTTACTATATATAAGGATTTATTTCTTATCGTTAATGTCTTAGCAATATTATGCAAAATTATTGTTAAAAGTAAATAATGTCGTGTCATGGGGAACTTCACAAATATAAATCAAACTCACCACTCCCGGCGCAGTGGTGACCTCTTTAACCATTACGATATCCATCCGGTTTTCGCGCCTTGAAAAACTTATGTAGCAAACACTGATAATTACGTGACAGTAATACTTTATGATTTTTGCTAGCCGAGAATTTAACGTACGACCTCAATTGGAAGGCAATTTTACACACGCTCACACGTATTAAATCAAATCGACGTAGCAGTCTATTAATAACTCCTTATTAAAAACTTTTTTTCTTAAGATTGCGCCGAGCGTAAGACTCGGTTGTACTGAATGACAGAGCTTGATATTCAAATCGGCGCGCGGTCGCCATAGTAAAATTGTATGGAGGATTTGAAGGGCTTTTTTGATAAATATATATCTTTATTGTCAACCAATAACTTAAATATTTGGGACGGACAAATTGTAATATAACTATTTATGTCGGCCTCGATGGCGTAGCGGTTAGTGTAACCAACTGCCACGCCTGAGGTCGCGAGTTCGATTTCCGCACAAGTCAAACTTTTGTGTGCATGAACATGGATGTTTGTCTTGGTCTGGGTGTTTCTATGTATAATATGTATGTATTGACAAAAAAAAAGTATATATGTATGTTTATCCATTGCCTAGTACCCATAGTACAAGCTCTGCTTAGTTTGGGCTAGATGGTGTTGTGTGTATGTGATTGAATATTATTATTATTATTATAACTATTTATGTTTCGTTTAAGCTGTAAAATAGTATAGATTTCTACTGTTATAATCTATAATATCACTTAATACGAGCTTATGTTTTTGAATTTTTCGTGCAAATTTCCGTAATTTTGTAGACGAAAATATTAATTATTTAAAGTTTTTAACACTAAGTAATTGTAAACACTGAAATTAAACTACTATATACGGATTTTATCGTATTGTTTATTTGACACTTTATTACAAAATTTTGAAAAACTGTTGCACTACTAGGTATAATACTATTAAACTTTACTAATTTTTAAGCTAATTAAATTATTAAAACTATTAAAACTATTTATATTATTACTATACTATTATACTATTTATATTTATGTTTACACTTTCCCCGACGTTTCAGTTGCTTTTCAGCAGCCATGGTCACGGGGAGACTAAGATGGTAGTTGTCTCAATGTTCCAGTGTAGTTATTTCAAAGTACCCGAACATCATTTAATCATGGGTGTTTCTATTTACGCAGAATGAGCTCAAAGTATCATGAAGTCTAGCTGTGGTTTGCTTCTTCTTGGGTTTGACTATTTGAATTACTGGATCCCAAGCTGGTGGTACATTCCAACCATCTTCTCTATTGAAATTAGGATGTTTCTTGATTTCAATAGCCTCGCGCAGCATCCTTGAGAGGAATCGGTGTTCTTTAGCGAGCATCTGTGGTTTGTCAAATCTCAGGTAGTGGTTGGTCCCCTGTTGCACATGTTCACACACAGCAGACTTCAACGAGCGTTGGTGTTTTACATCAGCTATGTGTTCTTTTATGCGGGTGCCTATGCTTCTCTTGGTTTGACCAACGTATGAGAGTCCGCAGTAACAATCTATTTTATAGACCCCTGCATCTTGTAAAGGTAGTTGGCACTTGACGGATGGTAAAAATTGACTTGAAGTATGTGTTGATTTAAGCTCGCTTCAAGATGTAGCCAATCTTGTCAGTGACACCCTTCACATAAGGTAGTATAGCAGGCTGGCGCTCGACTGTGGCTGGCTTTTCTCGGGATCTGTGACAGCGGTGCGGCTGCTGGAGCTTGTTGTCTTGCAGTACTTGCTTGACATGTTGAAGCTCGGCGTCAAGGTGTTTCTTGTCACAGATCCCGTGGGCTCTCTGAAACAAAGACATTCCCACGGTAGCTAACTGTTTAGGATGGTGGTGAGATTCACCGTTTAAGTACCTATTTGGATGGGTCTTTTTCCTATATACAGTGTGGCTCAAAGTATGATCAGAATTCCTGATGACAAGGACATCTAAGAAAGCTAATTAATTATTTGCCTCTAATTCCATAGTAAATTGTTTGTTGTTATTAATGGAATTAAGATATTCTAGGAATACACTTACACTATCTGTTGGTAATATTGTAAAAGTATCATCTACAAACCTCTTATAAATCCTGGGTGTGATGGGGCAGTCTGCAAAGCTCGAGCCTCAAAGTCTTCCGTATATATGTCGGCAACAACAAGCGAAACTGGGGAGCCCATTGCCACACCATCGACTTGTATGTAGAATGTATTGTCCCACAACAGATAGCCAGTTGTTAAGCTATGCTTAAGTAGTTCTGCATATTCCTCAGACAACGATACGCCTGAGGAATATGATAACGCGATAAAATCCGTATATAGTAGTTTAATTTCAATGAATAACATTCGCGTTAACAGAAGACAATATTATGAAAATTGTAAACACATTCATTGTTATGGTAAATGTATATTTTATATTTGTATTAAACAAAAAGTGTTGATTTTATTAACTTAACTGTGACCGCCTGTTTTGGCACATTTCGCTCGGCGCAGTCTTAATTTAATGCTTTTGTTTTATACGAGTGATGCGAACACTTATGAACAAGTAAAGCGAAGTAACAATCAAGATTTGTTTCAATTATCTACCTCGACTGTTCAAATTGCTTTGGATAATTGATTTCATTAATATTAGTTATGGATCGGAAAATGGATAACAATTATTCATATTTAATGAAGCACTGTAACGAGGATCGCCATTGTCATAACAAAAAACGTTTATGTAAATTTCACAAATACAAAGTGAACTTAAATTGTTTTGCTTTCGGTTAGTGTAATATTTATTACCACAAAAATATTTAGATAATGACACAAACAATTTACATTAAGTATTTTGTTACAAAAATAATATTTATACAGTCGTTTATAACGGACATACCATACCTATCAGTAATTGGACGTAATTGTGACAGAGAACCATCTCAATTATGACCAATTAGCGACATATCCGATTAATTTAAGTATTTTGTACTGAACATTTCAACTGTAACTTTAAAATGAAAATAGTTATTTACGCATTCCAAACACTTTATCATTGTCAAACGGACTGACATTAAAACAAAAACATGTTTTGGTAGCTCGTGTAATTAAAAATTATAATTAATTAAAATTATTAGAACAAGTATTTTGAAACCACGATATGTTTTATAACAGTACCGAAAATGGTACTAATTGCCTGTAATTAAGAACTATTGATATTGAATATTATTCAACTGAACATTTCAATTGCAGTTTAAAATGAAGAGCATTTGCCCAAATTTTCCAAATGCTTTATCGTTGTAAAATGGAGTGGCATTGAAACAAAAAATCGATACAGGTGTGTAAAATTGTGAGCACCCTTAGGAATATACCGTTTGAAAAACCGGGGTGTTTGTACATTTTTACGGTATTGGCGTTTTGGGACATTACACATGTCAGTTGCACGATAATGGTCATGTATGGAGAATGGAGGTTCATCGGCGAGACCGCCCATCGGTCACTACTCGCTGTTTACAAACGTACTAGTACAAGTCTGAATGGAGTATTTATTGCGACATAGTCAAGTCGTTCGTAACGTGTCATTTTTACAGATGTAGAAGGTTGTCTACATGATGAGAGATGGACTACTAAAAAATGAGTATGATGAAGCGAAGCGAAGTCCGGTAATAGCGGGCACAAACAACAAAATGTTAACTCGAACCGTTCTACTTTTTTGCTGATACCATTATTTTGTGACTTTTGAATTTACAACTGGTGGAGAACGTAGCTTTAAAAATTGCAGCTCGCGATGACTTCGCTTTTTAGTTTTTGTTCAAATTGCAATTAGTGAAGAGTTTGCGAATCCTCAGCGTTGTGTCAGAGATTGATGACAATGGAAATTTTATACATCGTTAGTCAGGAGGGCGTTAGGTGAGCACGCTGTTTTTTCGGTAATCCTATCCGTGTAGGCACCTACAATTATTTGACGCACCAGCAAGGTTAACGCTGGGTAACCACCCTCGTTTACCTCGATATTTATAATGGCACTCCTCCCGTTTTTCGTGACTGTGTTAACGCCCCGATCACTTGCAGGCTTCGCGGGTCGCTTTGGTATCGCATTGATCTGTTGTTAATCGACAACTATTGAACTCATGAATCCTGTCACCGCAACGATAAAATAAATAGCGGTCCCATATAATGATCCCCGCAAAATATTTATTTATTCATGCGGCCGGCTGTTACAATCAATTTTTATACGGAGGATGGGTATTATTGGGCTGGATTGGTACGGACCCGGACTCATTCGCTTGTTTTTATCAGTAGGGAAACCGATAGCTCTCATTCCGCTCAGTGTGACGCAATGCAGAGATTAAAGGCTTACACTCGTAGTCCCGTGGCTGTGGATATGGAACCGGTTAGATCCAATATGAGCCCAGTCTGACGTGCACTCGACATCCGCGTCAATATCGAAGAGGGTGTATGTACTGCCGCTAAAACACTAACATAGTTTTCATTCGGATTTTCAAGCGTAAAGAGCGAAACACACGTATTATGCGAGTAAAGTAGATTATCCTCGAATAATAAATGTATTTAGTTGTGTGAAATAATGTAGACAATGAAGCAACAAATCTTTTTAATAGAGAATGAAAACAGATGCGTAAATCTTGGCCGGTTGACCGGCTGACATACTGTTACAGGCAGTTAATCCGGTGACGCGGGTCGCGAGCTGGCTCAGCTGACGTAGGGAACACCGTCTACTTTGTGAGGATCTGCGTTAAATCGTCACGTCATGCCGCCATGTTACACGTTTTTGTTCGACGAAGATCATATGGAAATCTTGCAGATTCAAATGTTAATGTCGGATTATGCTACCCCGCCAAATTTATCTTGGGCTTAACTTTTAGCCATGCATTGTTGTATTAAAAACATAAAATTCTTATATAGATAATTTGCTCCGAAATTTCATTGAGATTAAACGTATACGAAATGAAATGGGATTAAATATAATGACCACTAAAAGTAGTAATTGCGCAGCAAAATATGCTTACTAAAATGTATTATCATAACGAGCACCTATACGCCACAAATCACTGCATTCCGTCTTGGAAGGGTTAGGTTATGTTAGGTTCCTTCTTAAATCCACCTAAAAATAGGAGCCCCGCATCGCGGGGCTCCGTCGGCTTATTTTGATCACTTTAAATATATTTTGCTGTGCAATTTGGTGATCATTTACTATTTTTTACTGTTATATTTTACTATATCTGGTGATATGTTAAACATAAGCCAAATGAAATTACCATACAAAACCATCTTCTTGTCTTTGTTACATAGACAGTGTCTTGTTTATGTAACAGAGGCAATAGATTTGCTTAAAATTAGACGATAATAATGGGAACAATTAATCGTTCTGCGGTCAGCTGGCAAAGTACGAATCTTACCTGTTTATTTTATCGGCACCAGCGCCCGTAAATTTATTGTTGCTGATATTGTCACAGTTCAGAAATCCGCATAATGAGTTCAATCTGCCATCGGCTGATAGTCAGATTAAAACCGTTTCGATGTATTTGTTCAACAATAAAGAAATTATTTAAATGAATTGAAATAATTTCTTTTTTGAGAATCATAATCGTTACAATTTATCCGAAATAAATGTTTATTACATCGTAGTGAAATTGCGTAAACAATATCATAAATCTTATTTACATAAGGCTGTCGAGTAATGTTAAAAGATGATTTAATTTTCGTAGGATTTCATCTATCCAATTATTTCACAACATATTTTATAATGCATAGATTTACGCGATCCAGTTTTGTTTTCTTTAGTTTGCTTAAGATAACAAAAAACAGAAATTAAGCCCGTAAAGCGAGTTAATGATAAAAAGCACATAGAAAACGGTCTGAAGCGTTCCAAACGTTTCGGTAAGTGCACGAACAATCTTTTAATTTAGTTAATTGCTAGTCACTGTGAAGTGGTTCAAGTTGTTCTTGAGAGATCACGAACGTCTTTATCCAATTTATTTAACGATGGAGTCGCTCTCATTAGAGTCCGTAGTGGACGCTCGGAGGCTTGTCTGAGACGATTGTTGGCTACCTTTACGTCCCAGCATTGTTCGTTAGTATTCGAGAAGTGCACCTCGATATATACATGAGAAAACCAAGGAATTCAGTCGCATACAATGTCTACCAGCGATAAACATCTCTTTACGCTCAGCGTTGGCTGTAAACTCGTCGCCAGATTGTCAGTGTCTTAACGCCAACTTAACTTTAGAAATTGAAGCATATATTTTCTGTCAAAATTAGTTAAGTTTGGAGGTTCCTTACGATTATGTTTAAGTATCTGAAGCTTTATTCAGTAAAAATATTACCCTTTTAATTTGGTATAATTAACGAGCAAGGTCGTTTGTTAAAGTCTTGAATAGATACTGTTTTTGCTTTACAGAATTCGTAAATGCCTATCTTACCAATAAAATTGTAATCACTTTAAAAAATCTTTAACTGGTGTAATATTTTATTTTTGTAATTTAGCGCGGTGAGATAAAGTAATTAATGGCATTTTATATTTAGTTTGCATATTAAATATTATTTTTGTTGATTATATTTTGTTAAAGTAAATTAACCACAGTATTTATTTAAAGAAATCCGTCAAAATATTTTTTAAACAATGACGTTCATATTCTGATTAACTACATAATAACTTTACAAAACTAATATTATTTCTTATTTTGTTTAGTGCTTAGGTACTTGTTGTATAACTTTCACAATTAAATATAAAATTAATTGCGTTTGTACAATTTATTCAACTTTGGCCATAGGTTTTTTATTCTTGTTTTTAGAACAACAAGAATCACGCAGAAATATTACAAGAATAAAGTTATATCTCAACGAATATCTCGTGTCGCCGCGTGTTCGTGACAATGTGATATAGACAATGCTTTAGAAAAGGGTGATGCTTCGTTCACACTGACCGAAAGCTCTCATCGGCGAGTACTTGTTCATGTTTGCTTGTACATCTCCCATTTTCTCTTTAAATATTACTGGAATCTGTTGTCCGATAGAGAGTAAACGAGCCTCAATAGACAATGCGTTGGAAAAGGGTAAAGCTACATCGTCCTCCTCACGTCCCTGAAATATGATTTCGATAAGTCGGGCGCTATTGGACAGGGTTCCTCTTTTTATAAAATAGTTTATTTTACACGTGCTTTAGTCACATTATTTATGTCGGCCACTCTGACTTTGTTCTTCGTATCACGATACAACGATTTATTTTCGTTGGTTCAAAAATTGCGTCGTAAATTAGATTTTTCTTTAACTTTATATACAATTATCTGGACCTTGTTTTACAAATAATTAAAATACACATAGGTGTTATAGATAGTAAGTAGGTAGCTTTCTTTTGAGACTACTGAACTGAACACGTAGCGATCAAGCGGTCTTTTCGCCGCTGCCGCGGGGTGCTGTGGATTCCAATCCCACACCAGATAAGTCTCTGTGTTATTACCTAATAAATAATATAAATTTAGGTACTTTTTGTCCGCTAATGATATACGTGTAATGTCCCCCGCAACACAATGCGTTATGTCTAAGGCGAGAGCTCGAGAGCAGCGATAGCTCAGTGGGGAGACCAACAGACTGCAATGCAGAGGGTCTCGGGTTCGAACCCACGTCGCGCACCTCTGATTTTCGGAAAATATATGATTTTTCGAAATTATGTGCGTATTGATTGACAATTATCGCCTGCTCCGTGCCTCGGAAAGCACGTTAAGCCGTTGGTCCCGACTGCCATGAACATCTATGGCAGTCGTTATTGGGAGAGTGTCGACACAAAAGATCCCACTGGGTCGAAGTGTCGCTGGTCTGCACTGACTGGCCCCCACATAAGATAAGATAAGATAAGATAAGGCGAGAGCTCTGTCCATGTTTTGCAAAACTAGATTGGTAAGAAGTAAGTATGATATTTCAGACAATGTAACAGCACTATTTTAATGACGCTTACCAAAACAAAGAATTCCTTTTAATAAATACTTATTTCTACATTCGAGTAGTTTCAGAAGAAAATTCTTGATTTTATTGAATTCGGGCCAATAATTTGTCAGTCCGGCGTAAGAAATAATCTTTTTGTCAGTGTAATTAATTCATATTTCTTGTTGTCTTATTCGCGTCGAAGATATCGAAAATATAAATCGCGCATCATGCTATACAGGATTAAATAAAAAGTTCTAATACTTAACTATTTACCTGTGTCTTATTTATACCTTAACATAACAACTGTAGTTTTACCAATTTTATAATGCATTACTTTTCCATATTTTTCATAAAAAAATACAAATATTGAAATTGCTTGCTCTAATCACACGACTAATATTACATGCGGTCACAATAAGAAGCAGTGGCGTTTACAAACAGCACTCCACGAAGAGAGAGGTGTTTTTTAGGCATATCTATACGAAGAAAGACTGACTAAGAATATTTATAAGGCTAGTGTGAATGGAACGCTTGCAAGAGGAAAACCTAGGCGAACGTTTTTCGATCAGATCGGGGGCGTTCTGGACAAAGGCCAGGTTAAGAGCACCTTGAACTGACGGGCGTGTATGAGGAATGTAATGAAAGTGAATGAAGCCAGAGAAGTGTGTCAGGATCGTAGCAAATGGAAATCCGTAGTCTCTGCCTACCCGTTTGGGAAACAGGCGTGAATCCATGTATGTATGTATCCATAATACATTTTTGATGATGTTTTGAGTTTTATAAAGCATGGTAGAACAAAAGTTATTAAGTATGTTATAAAGAAGACACGAGTACAGGGTTATTTGTATTTTTATATAACCCTGAATAATGCCAAGATACATATTCTATTTAAGCGTTTAAGTGATACAAATTACATCTCATCTCCAAAACGCGTTAAACCTTAAAGAAATTTTTATATCTTGAGTTAGTAGTAATTGGTAAATGAATACCCAAGTAATTCTAATAATTAAAATAGCTAGAATTCGCAAGCAGAGCTTATCCTTGACTTATAAAATAAAAGTGGGTGATGTTAAATGGTATTTGTTTTCTTTTATCAAGATTTTTAAATTGCCTGCTCAGTTGGCGCAGTGGTTCAAGTGGTCGCCTCGCCGTTGCCCCTGCGACGAGTGTTAGGTACTGGTTCAATCTCTGAACGGGACATATATTTTTGTAAGCTACAATTAGTTGTTCCGACTCTGGTTGTTCTTTTAGTCCCGTAATACAGGATATTCCCTAGTCTGGAAGTAGTCATCTTCAAAAAATGAAGTCGATTTAAGTTGTTGAATGCGAGATAATGATTTTGAACAAATCGCTTATTTTTGATTCAGACAGATTTTTGACGTATCTGAATATAGCTAATGATCGCTTTTCGTTATAATATGTATTTTATAAAAGCAACATTGAAACCAATGAAACAAAGAAATTATATTCTCAGAATTGTATTTATTGAAAGTTATTTGAAATTAGTTCTTACATTTGTATTCTACATTTTATTTCAATATATCTGTATAAGCAAAATGTTAAAGTCAATATATGGCGATGGTAACATTCACGGGCCGACCATAATGTTATTGAGGTTTTCAGTATAGACTAGTAAACTGAAAGACAGTAGCAACATGGAGTCTGGCACTACTTGGCGATAGGATCAGTCCTTATTACGCGGGATTAAACCATAGATAATAATAATATTCTAACATACACACAACACCACCTAGCCCAAACTAAGCAGAGCTTGTACTATGGGTACTACACAATGGATAAACATCATATATACTTTTTTTATAAATATATACATATTATAGACACATAGAAACACCCAGAGCAAGACAAACATGCATGTTCATGCACACAAATGTTTGACTTGTGCAGGAATCGAACCCGCGACCTCAGGCGTGGCAGTTGGTTACACTAACCACTACGCCATTGAGGCCGTTATAAAGATAAGTAAAGTAAAAATTTGAGTGCAATGCACCTTTGCGAATTTAGCCGTGAGACTATGTTTAGATATTATGTTTTAATTGAGTTAATAAGAACATACTTTAAACTTTTTAAATAATAATAACTATTTTTTATTCAATTAAAATATGAATTTAGTCTTTCCATGATACCTACGTTTTACAAATAACATTTTTATATTAGGTCATGGCGTACCAAGAGCTTTAATATGAACAGTAGTGTTTAATAGTAAATAAAGTAAAATCCATCACGTTTCCCCTTTAATCTTCTGTATTATTTAGTAAGCTTACGAAAACACACTAAAGGCATGTTAGTGCTAAATTAAATGTTATAAGTTATTTAGGTAAACTGAGCTGGGCTTTTAGGCTTATATGAAGGGCGTACGGATGTGAACAGATAGTATATAGAATAGAGAATGTAGCTTATATAATTCTTACATAAACCATATACTACCACAAAAATTAACAATTACAATTCGTAGAAATGAAATCAAAATAACGCGTAAAAACAAATAAATACGTTATTAATTCCCAAGTCAGCAATAACAAATGACTAGCAAACGATTAACCCATTAAGAGAGCCCCAAATACTTCACTATGAAGAAAAAAGAATGATATCGAAAGGAAGGTCATTACGGCAGAAGGAATAACGTTATTAATCACTCGATATGATGCCGGGAAAAATAATATCGTCACATGCTCTCGACACCGTGAGATTAACACGTCTATCCGTTGCGTTTCCGATCTCGTACACAAGCAAAAACTCGCTTGCGTAACGTTAGGATACATAACTACTAGAATAAATACACAGCGCAAATAAGCGGTCGCTAAGACTCATCTACTGTCATATTTTGTTAACATAAAGCTGCGTTTGCACAGTGTTTTAGTGAAACTGTATCATGTTACGCGAAAACATTTACACAAAACAATACTTATAAAGTTACTGCAACTGTGAAGCGCGTGGTGGTAGATCACGGCGTAGGGCGTCGCGAGTCGACATGTCGTGAAGTCTAGTTTACACTAAGCAATGCTACAAAAGGCTTAATACGGCACTACAAAGAGCATTAATCACAACCCACTTTCATTCCACAAAAAGAGATATTAATATAATAGCTTGTGCTATATGTCATGTTTGTGAAAAAACTTAAACCAAATTCAAAATGAAAGCCTTTTGTTTTAGAACACAAAGGAACAAATGATGTATGAAAGGGGCTTGTTTATCTCTCTATCCGTTTAAAATACGTTTTTATAAAGAGCTCGTTTTCATAGATAAGTATGATATATATAATACGCCTACGCTTATATTTTACAAATAATATGAAGTGATCGGAATTTGCTACTATGTTTAAAAAGCAATGCCCACGTTACTAATGGTAACTGTATCGTGAGGGTCTTTACAAATATTTATACAATAGATACACGGGATACAATGGATTAGTACAAGACGTATGTGAGGATCAAAACATTTTTTCCGTCATGGGGTTCCAAACCGCAACACTTGCTACATTGTTATAGCTCAAAATATAAACCAATTCGACAAGAAACAAATACCTGTAAAAGACAAAACATTCGAAGTACTAATTGATGTTTAATTATAAGCAAAAAGTAACAGAGCACCGTCAAATTCAATTATTAAATGTTTAGCTAGCAGACGAGCAGATTAAGAAAACAATAGAGCACTCAGACTCCATCGCGCCATCGCGCCCGGCATCAGGCGTCTGTCATACTTATTGAAAACTTTGCAGATAAGGTTACCAATTAGCCGCTGATGTCTAGTCAAAGAACACATTTAAATGGAAACAGTGTAATGGAACCTGCTCCAACGCCCCCGGGACTTGATAAAAGTAGATGGAGTAGACCTCATACTCCTGTGAATATTTATGAAGGTTCGGATATTGTAACTGGGTGGAAGTTCACCGCAGCCTTCCTATGCAGCGGGTCGCGTTCGCCTATTGTATAGGTATTCCAGCTAAAAGTGGTAAAATACGACGAGTTGCCTCAACAACTTTGGACTTGCATATTTATGAGTGTACTTTCAAAGACTTGAGTGATGAGGAAATAAAAGTAAATAGCCGGTGCAGTGTTGTTTGTAACTTAAAGAGAACGGAACAAGATGAAAAGAACCTTTTTTCTGTTTGAATTCAGAGAATATTCAGGCGTTGTCCTTTTTCTCCTAGGAAAATATACAAAGATCTTTTGAAAGGAGGTTTTAAGTTGGATGACCCTACCCAAAACCGACTTGGTTGTGGTCCTATCAGCCAATATTGACGAGTATGTAATGCTAGTAATGCTTGGAATATAATTTTAAATATCAAATATCACGTGGGCTGTGTATATTATGTAAGTTCTGATGGATATCACTATATTACATTACAATCGGAAAACAACACATATAGGTAACTGTTAGTTTGTGATCGTTAGGTATATGTACGGGTTTGTTGATCATGTCACTTATCAAGTTATTTAAATTCAATTACGATTTTGGCATTCTGTTCATAGTGAACAAAATTGGTTTGTTTATTGCAATCAATCTGTCTGTTTTTTAACATTTATTAGATTATACAAATTAAATTATGATTGTTCACAATTTATCGGTTTTCTTTAGATATAATTTTAAACCGTTTGGCTATAAATCCAGAATCCGTTTTTCTAATAAGTAAATTTGGAAATCGAATTTGCAATGTTTTGACAATTAACTAGCATTCCCACGTTTCCTTTAAATTCTAGGTTGATAAGACCAGAAATGTTTAAGTTGAAAGTAAAAAGAGAGATATTTACTTTTTGAGCATTACAAATAATCGATTATTTTTCATGAAAGCTACCCTAAACTTTAAAGCATAAGTATGTAAGAAGTTTTAAATTTAGTTACGTATATACAGATTTTCGATTAAATAATTATTTCATCGACTTTTAAAATAGATTTACCTATAATAATAAAACGTCCAGTGGAACTCAATTTTCAAGATGAATAATTTAGTATCGGCAAATGATGACATTTGAGTAATATTTCTCTCGTAAATATGGCTGAATCTATGATTAAATTTGGAAATATAGCCCAGACTTTATTACAATGATCGCATTAATTCTGAAAGTAATCTTTGGCGAAACGCTACTGAAAATTATGCGCATTTGTTACTTGAATTTGTTAAAAAACCTTATTACATAATGCGTGATTTTTCAATAGATAGGTCACGCATTACGGATCCTTAGTGCGTGGGAGCATTTCAGACAATGAAATATTAGTTACAAAGGCAATAATATAACATATACTCCCATCTATTTGTGGATCACTCACAGATCACAGTTTCTGTTATGTGTCTTTGTTCTTTGTATCTATTGTATAAATATTGAGCTTGCGCCCACTATATATCTTGCTTATTTAATACTTATATAAGTTTTGGGTAAATAATAAGAAACAAAAAAATATTACTGCTTTTCTTTTTTCTTGTCTAGGGGACATTATAATTATAAAGAAGAAGTAGGCATACGTACAAGCGAAGTAAAATGTAATATATGTGCAAAGTTTGAGAAGAAAGAAAACGGTATTGAAACGTTGTTCGCATAAATTAGCACATTTCCTTCCTCTCCTCTATGTGTTAAAGATGAAATGTGCCTTAAGTACGAGTTTCCATAACTTTCGATTACAATGATCCATAGAATGCATAAGTAAGTACTTACATGTACTTATACGTACAACTAAGTATTTAATAATTCCAGGCGATGACCTATCTTTAACATCATATTGAAAGGTAAGTTGTAAAAGCGCCTCTAGACGGTATTTTCATGAACTGCTCAGAAAAATGTGTTAATTTTAAAAAAATCGTTTTCTTCTACAGTCAGCTTTAAAAGTATTTGAACTTTTATGGTGGTCAAAATAATGTTATAAATATAATTTTATTTTATTTTATTTTCAATATTATATTTCTATGTCAGGTAAATTTTTGTAATAATAAAATAGCAAAGCTTTTTTTAATAGGGTGCCGTTAGGGTGCCGTACCAAAATGGTAAAGCAAGACTGGTACAAGCAATGTCAATAACGTCATGAGCAATACAGTCAAAGTCGTACCACTTTGTCTGTACTGATCAAATTATTGATTTGAAAATTAGAATATGTCAAAATTTATTACAAATGACAAAACTACTAAATATGTTTGTTTTTAGTAAGACAAAGAAATCATTGAATTAAGTGAAATGGGGAAAATATAAATTAACTATTCTACCACAATATTAATTTCGTTTTATTTCATAGTTTTCGACTAGTGATGAAAATTCATCATAAATAGTATTTACGCAACCTTACCTCCAAAAATTGATAGAAGTTTATTTCAATATTACAGGGAAAATAAACAGTATTGAGAAAATATGCAAATATCGATTATTAGCAAACTTGTTATGCGAATTATTAAATGTAGACTATCATTACATGAAAACTCTTTCTACTATAACTTAGCCTTCTAAAACTAAATTAATATAATATTAAATATTTCGGTGACTATCCTAACCATATTTATATCGGATGGAAAGTTCGATCCGAAAGACTTATCAGATCCCTTTGGATCTGATAAGCTCTTTTCTTTAAAAGGGGAAGCCATTTTAAAACTAGCGAATGTAATGTTGTTGAGCGTTCTCTGTTCTTTGGTTTACCAACTTATACACATTTACGAGCAAAACTTCGGTTTTACTAAAATAACATTGGTCTGGCGGCTATAGGAAGATCCTAAAGTTATACTACATAATATGTATTTGTAGCTTAAAACAATAAGCCCACTGCTTAGAATATTGATAGAATAAATAAAATACAACTAACTCAAATTTAAATAGTAGTAAGCATATCATGATTTGATTTTATCTTTTCAAGCATTTAAAACTGTCTATACTAATATGAACATCATACGATAAATAGCTAAACTTATTTTATTAATCCGCATAAAATCCTATAAAAATAACGTTCAAATATAATAATGCAAGTTTAATATGCAATTGTAAATGGCAGACACCCACATTAAAATAACACTAAAAAAAATCTTTAGACAGAACCCAATTTTAAGCAAGTACCTCAGCGTAAAGCTATGTCATCAATTAAATTTAAACGATTTTGTCACGGCAAAGATAATGTCACACTAGTCAAAAAATATAAAAGAAAGTTGTCAGACGGCCGACGTAAGTTGTCTGCTTTAGTAGTTACAATCTAGTGCCTGGAACACGTGGGTTCTCTTAGTGGGCGTAAAATATCAAACGTATCGCTTACAGTTAGTATTCCAAGACAGAGCTTTTCAAGCTTTTGTGGTTATAGTAGGCAAGTAGATATTTTAATTATCGTACTGGCTAGACGGGGAGGCTTAACTCGCGCCGCATGTTAATAAAAATAACCCTATTTTGTTCTTGAAAATCTCCCCGTCTCTTTTGAATGGACTATTCGTTTGTATGAATAGTTAAGTTGTGTTGAGCTAACCAGATTACTTTCATAATTATGAGTATGTTTAAAACCAAAACATAGCATACTCTAGATTATCTTGAAAGGATTAAACTGACGTTGTGGAATCTTATGACCAGACGGGTGTCGTTGTGATTTAATGATCGCCTAGTCGCTGCCACTACACCGAGTGTTGTGAGTTAGATCCCCACATGGAACAAAAATTTGTGTGATCCATAAAGTTTATGGATCACACAAATGTTTAATAGTTGTTTCGAGTCTGGGCATTCTTTGAGTTTGTAGTTTAACTATTAAAATTTGTAATACCCCTCGGACACAGGAATTAATCTTAGAGCAAAAGCTGTCCTTAAAGGCAATGTTTCTCTTTCTTGCTTTGCCAGTTAACTTAATACTGTTTATCAAGCCTATCACCATTCTGCTATTATTTAGAATTTCCTAATAGAAAATTCAATTACACTGATTGACCAGAAAATTGAACAAGTGATACTACAATCGGCAGTTGCGCAAACGCT
Source organism: Catocala sponsa (assembly GCA_963564715.1). Taxonomy (NCBI): domain Eukaryota; kingdom Metazoa; phylum Arthropoda; class Insecta; order Lepidoptera; family Erebidae; genus Catocala; species Catocala sponsa. The sequence goes on along the minus strand of OY751337.1, from coordinate 15,509,825 downwards.
TACATTTACGCCAGTGTACCATTATCATTGAATTGCAGCGGCACACCGGCGGATAAAGACGATAGGTTTAAATTATATTATAGAACTAGCTGTTACCTGCGACTTCGTCCGCGTAGATTTTAACTATAAAGTGTTTGTCTCCGCGGAACCCTATTTTTTTCTAAAATCCTTAGTTAAAAGTAGCCTAAGTTACTCCTTATAACATCAGCTATCTGCCAGTGAAAGTCCCGTCAAAATCGGTTCAGCCGTTTCGGAGATTAGCCGAAACAAACAGACAGACAGACAAAAATTTTGAAAATAGATGTTTTCGTATAGGTACCATAGATACTTTCATATGCATTAGATAAAAAGCTGTTATTTTGACATTACAAATAGACACTTCAATTTTATTTATTTGTATAGATTATGTATCCCAAGTTTGACAGGTTAATGAACAACAAAATGAACTATTTATATTTGATGTATCTCCTTATAAAAAGCAATAAAATAGAAGGGGTAGTATTTAACTGCACAGCAAAAAAATACTAATTGCACAGCAAAATATATTTAAAGAGATCAAACTAAGTCGACAGACGCTCCTATTTTTGGGTGGGTTTAAGAAGGAACCTAACATAACCTAACCCTTCCGAGACGGAATGCAGTGATTTGAGGCGTATAGGTGCTCGTTATGTTGTGCAATTAGTATTTTTGATGGTCATTATATTTAATCCCAAATAGAAGTAGACAGATAAGTAGACGTGAAATATAATTCAAACTTAGTAAGGCTGTAGTCTAAATATCATGTTTGTAATCCATTGAAGAGCATCCCAAAGGAGCCAGGTTATATTTTAGCAATCTCAATCAGTGAATAGTGTTTCAGTGTAAGTTTAATTTACCTAAAGCTCAGATAGTAAAATGTGAATAATAATAGAAACAACTAAACCACGATAAAATGTCATTGATTATTGATTTTAGTACCAAATGTTATAAATGTTTAGGCGTGTGTGTTTCTTATAATAGCCAACCAGAACGTTAGGGAAATTGTTAATCTAAATAGTTTATAATAATAATATTAAAAAAAACATACTTAAATAAGAGTAAGTATATATTTTTTAAATAAACCCTGACAAAATCCTTATTTATTCTTGTTATGAAGTTTGTTTCTATCTGCCACAGAAAAGACTTCAGCTATTCAAAAACACATAGTATGGTATCTTGTAGTATGACTTATATTTAATTTTATTAAGATGGCCGAATGATAATCATCAGTTTAAATGGCTAAACACAAAATGACAGTGACTATGACAATGACTTTTGACGCCCTCTAAATATTTAACAATTGCTATAAAAACCAAATTAGTTGTGTTCCTGCGGTGGATAGGATTCTCAGGCTTTTTCAGAAGATAGTATATTGTCATAAGGAGAACTAGTGTGGTTTTTGCTCTTTACTCAGGTAGCACAAGGTATTTTTTTTTGAAGGGTTAGCAACGCATGTGTGTTCGGATGTCGTTAGAGTTACAATCGCTAATACCGCTAATATCAAAGGATCCAAGATAGCATTCAAACCGAATAGAATGCTCGGATTGCGTACTGGTTTAAGTGATCGCCTCGCCATCATCGTTGAGTGTTGTGGATTAGAATCCTACACACAAATTGTGTTGTTTTTGTGTCCGTTGTTTGAATAGTTAAAAAGTTCCGACACAGAAATAATTACGTATAATCCTTTTAGAAAAGTCTCTTAAATTTTTCGAGACCATAATAATAATTAAATATCAAAAGAAACATAGCAGTTAAATGTGCCTTAACCCGTCGGGAATATTCAGCATGCCTGAATATTGTTTGTGTAATATGTGAATACTTAGCCGTACATAGTGCGCTGTAGAATTTCATGATAAACGTATCTAAATGAGTCCATCATTTCCTAGGGGAGTCGTAAAAAGCGACCACACTATATTAAAGGACTTTAGTGATTTACCTGAGAAATATTCGTGCTAGAGGTTCACGGAAGAGTTTAAAAGTTAAGCAGTTAATGTAATGAAAACTTTATCCTCTCTAGTTTATGTTGGGCACTTCCCTTTGGCCTGCGTTGATGTTATGAATGAATGCAATTTTTTTACAATGCGATGAATGAATGGGTCTCTTGACTGCGTTATAGTGATTTAAAAGGTGTAGTAGCACGTTATTGCAAAGTAATAATGATTTAAGTGATTCAGATTATTGCAGGTAGTGTGTGGTTTGTAAAATTCCATATCCTATAATTACATTATCGGATAAGTATATCACAATAATTGTATGCCGTTGCTCATTATGAAAAATTATGAGCATTCAATATTTTCACAAGTCGCGGTATTTGAGTCCGTCATTTTTATATATCTCCATTTATACATTAACCTTTTGTACTATTCAAATACTTGACTTCTTTAAAGAGTTTGTCTATAAGGTATTGATTCTAATATCTTTAGCATGTTGTATTTACCAACTTAAAATAATATCTGAATAAATATTTTTTGTACCATTTGAGTATAAAACCATACCACGGCTCGCATTGAAAATTAAGTGCGGATCTTAAGCTATCGCGCTGCTTGTGTATGTTTAAATTAGCTACTATACACTAGAAAATGTACATACACATTGAAAATTACTTTAATAAGCACTGGCGCAAGCTTAGCTATCTCTACATTCTTAAATGGGGCATTTAAGGCGGCGAGGGCAATGTACTATGCGTTTCAACTAAGATCAGGATCGGCTTTTCGCCTTGTTGGAACGACTATTTTATTTAATATCTTATAAAAAAATAAAGTCTTCAATATATTGTGAATACTAAAAGTTTGTTATATATTATAGAAAAGAAACGATAGGTATGCAAAATATATTACTTTTTGTCCTTGAAAATCGTATTTTACTAGTGATAGTTTTGACATCTAGTTCAGTCTTATTTTTAGTTACAACGCTCATCATAAAATAGTTGCATCAGCATTACTAATTAAATAAGTCAGCAATAAATAAAGAAAAAGCCTAAGAGATATTAGCTACTAATACAAAAGCACACGCGTGAATAAATTGCACTAAATTGAATGAATTACGGCGCATGTACTCCTACGCCTAGTTACTGGGACAATATATGAGACAATTGAGGATTTCGTGTAACGAACAAAACCGCCATTAATTTATTTGGTGCGGTTAACAAGAAAACTGGTCGCTTTTTGTGAACCTAGTCTATTTGGTGAATAGCCACACGTTCAGAATGTTTCAACTAACTGACTCAGACACTGCCTCAATTGCCTATTGATCGGTATCTGAACCGAACTATCCCTAACACGATCGTTTAATGGTATCACGTTTCGAAACCTGCCAAGTCTCACAGCCTATAAATACGATACCGTATGTGTGGCGAGCTGGATATGCATTAGACAGAGTCGTGATTAATATGAATCGTCATTGTATTACGATATAGTTCGTCGATCATAGGTTCGTATGTGGAGTTATGAGCTTCCTTTTGTACGTTGAGTTATTAGTTGCCGTTAGATTTGTACATAGTTATTATCCTTCCCCCCGGACCTCGTTATTGAGCAGACGTGTCACAAATCTACGCAGTTTTAAATAAATAAATATTAAATATAAATAATTCAAAAATTACTAGCAAATAATAGGAGTGCATAAACAGTGAGGAGATATCATTCATCGTCTACGCAAGATCCAGCGAAGCGCCGCCCATATGCGCCCATGGGTAAGCGAGACAAAGTATATATCTATTAGCAAAATTTTGTACCAAGTACCAGGGCAACAGAATCAAATGGAAGTTTGGTAACAACGAGGGAATACAGAAGCATTATTTGGACACGATTGTTACTTGAGTCCGTGGCGCAGTGGATAAGGGGTGACGCCAGTCTTGTATATGTTAGATCGATTCCTGGCATTCAATATCTTTTTGTTTTTCTACAATATATTTTGCTACATTTTAATAAAAATATGGGATAAAATTGCCAAATTTTATATGAAAAATAGCCAAATAATTTATAAAGTAGTATTATTACCAGTCGAACATCTACTGCCGAAATAACTCTCTACAGTTCTCATTGCCTGGTATTTCCAAAGAATAAAAGCAGATCTTCACATCATGCCGCTTAGGCATTCGCCCCCGCCTGCCTCTGCTGACTCAGCCCCTGGTACCAACCACCCTGGGGTAATTAGCTCTGCGCCCCAGGCGTATGAATCGGATACAGCATCTGAGAGGAGTGGAAGAGGATATGTTTCTATGAGACAAAAACGCAAACGTGAAGAGGATGACCATAAAGAAATCAAAACCATGATATCCTCATTATCGGCCAAAGTTGATCAAAACTTTACAGAACTTAAGCAAAAAAATGAGGAATTAAAAGATAGCCTCCAATTTATATCGGATCAATATGATGCTATTCTTAAGACACTCCACAGCTTGGAGTTGGAAAGAGTAGAAGACAAAAGGACAATACAAAAGCTGGAAGAAAAGATAGAAATCCTCGAGCGGAAAAGTAAATCTACAAGTTTAGAGATACGTAATGTACCCATCTTCCTACCAGATAACAGGAAAGCAAAGGAAAATACAAGCGACATAGTAAAAAGCTTATCGAAGGCTCTAGAAGTGGATATACAGGACTATGACATAAAGGACACATATAGAATCATGACTCATAAAGAAGGGAATAAACCTATAGTAGTCGAGCTAAATAGTGTCATGAAGAAGGAAAAACTTATTCAAGGACTCAGGAATTTTAACAAAAATAAACAAATAAGCGACAAATTGAATACTGGACATCTCAAAATTCCTGGGCCAGTCAAATCTGTGTTTATATCGGAAGGACTAACACCCAAAGCCCAAAAACTGTTCTATGTAGCTCGTCAGTTTGCACGTGAAAATGGATACTCCTACTGTTGGACTTCGCGAGGCATGGTATATTTACGCAGAGTAGAAGGTGAGCCTCCAATTCGCCTTGAAACTGAAGCAAGCCTAACCAAGCTAATAAGTAAAAAATTACTATATTGTTTGTACATTAATAGTTTACCACCTTCACTCCTTACACTTTATTATTGCTTATATTTTAAATCCAATGTTTTAAAATTTTTTATACTTGCTAATGTGTTGTTAATACTTATTTTATATTTAGTAAACCGTCACGCACTAACCAAATTGTCACATGAACATATGTCATATCACACAACTCTCCATATCATAAGATCACACTTTCAACTTTACATACTTACCAAACACTATAACATACATAGCTTCACGCCTGTTTCTCAGAGGGGTAGGCGGAGATTGCAACAATATAACAATTCTCTTTGTTGTATAGTTGCAGACTCTGACTCCCGCTTTGATCTATTTAAGTCGATCAAGTCCCACAGTACATTACTACATACATTTTAAATATTACAACATTCGATAATCTAGATAACCACATAAATATTATTGATGACTTTAAAATATCAGAATCTTACAGGTGTGAACCGGAAGAATGTTTAGCACTGACTTCATTAAAAAGTCTGAAAATTCTAACCCAGAACATACGTAGTATCTCAGCGAACATGGGAGGTTTACTGACATTGTTGTCTAGAATTTCTATATCGCAGGATATTATAATACTCACAGAATGTTGGTTAAGATGTAACCCTAATATACCTACACTAGACGGATACAATCACGTTATAACGACCAAAACTCTAAATAAAAATGATGGGGTTGTTGTATATATTAAGAATAACTTAACGAATGCTTGTGTAACCGAAGAGAGACTAGTAGACGCTAATTGCTTAAAAATTAAAATAGGTAATGATATATGTATTTTTGCGGTATACAGACCTCCGTCATTTAAGGATCTTACAAATTTTCTATCCTCGGTGGACGATGTTTTAACTTTAAACCGTTCATTGGGAAGTGTAATGTTTGTCGGCGATATTAACATAGACATAGTCAATGGGAACACCGATACAAAAGCACAGGAATATTTGAACCTTCTTGCAACTCACGGTCTTTTGCCGGCACATAGTCAAGTTACTCACGATAAAACATGTCTCGACCACGTATTTCTCAAGACTAAACTAAGTGCTGTAACTATTGTTATTGATTCCACAATCACTGACCACAATGCCGTCTTGGTTACCCTTGATAAAGTGAATGTCAATAACCAGCCCATCATGAAGACAAAAGTTGACTTCACTCTGTTGCAAAGCAATTTAAAAAATATAAATTTTTCTTGCATTTATAAATGTACAGATGCTAATATTGCCCTCGAATACTTTGTTAATTCATTAACTAGAGCATTAAAAATTTGTACTAAGACATATTTCGTGCCACATCGACTGAGAATTTTGAAACCGTGGATTACTCCGGGCGTACTAAGATGTATGAAAAATAGAGACAGAATGTATAAAAAAATGAAGGCGACACCAAACAATGAAACATTAAAGACCATCTTTAAAAGATACCGAAATTTCTGCAACTCTATAATAAAGAAACTTAAGAGACAACATGAGAGAGACGAATTAGACAAAGCCAAATCTAACCCTAAAATGATGTGGGATATTATAAAAGAAATCACCCATACTAAAAGAGTAAAGAATTCGGCTATCACCTTACTTAAAATGAAAAATTCAATTGATGAATCTCTTAATACTGTTAATAAAACGTTTACAAATGTTGGGAAAAATATTATCACAGCTGTCGGTTATAACACTAATACTGTTGATGCACCATTTTATTCATCTCATCCTCATTCGCTTGTATTTCTGGAAACTGATGAGACTGAAGTAGAACGCATAATACAAACATTACGAACTAACTGCGCAATTGGTATTGACGGCATATCATCAAGCCTTCTAAAAGAGTACAGAACAATTCTGATACCTCCTCTAACTTATATACTTAATCTTTGTATAAACAATGGAGATTTTCCGCATCTGCTCAAAAGGTCTCTTGTTCATCCCATATATAAGTCTGGGGATCGAGGTTGTGTCACTAACTATCGACCGATTTCCGTACTGCCATCATTGTCTAAAATCCTAGAGCGAATCATGAACAACCGCCTCAAAAACTTTCTTGATGTCAATAACATTTTGTCTAGTAACCAGTATGGCTTCCGCAATAATATGTCCACAAATGACGCTGTTCATGATCTTACTAATCATATAGTGGAAGCACTGGATAATGGTGATAAATGTATTGGCATTTTCCTCGATTTGGCTAAGGCGTTTGACACGCTCTCCATCCCTGTACTAAAAGTAAAACTTGAGCGAATCGGTGTTAGAGATAAGCAGCTAAAGTTGTTCCAAAGCTACCTAACTAATAGAACACAATGCGTAAAAATAGGAGATCATCTTAGTGACAGTCTACCAGTACTAAGTGGCGTGCCACAGGGTAGTATACTTGGCCCTACATTGTTTCTAATATATGTAAATGAGATGTGCAAAATAAAATTGGAACGTGGAAAACTTTTTGCATTTGCTGATGATACGGCTCTGATCTTTACGGGGAGGACATGGGAACAAACGTTTAAAGCAGCACAGGTTGGCTTAAATAAGATAACTCACTGGCTAACGTTAAACTACCTATCGCTGAATGTAGAAAAAACGAAATACTTAACATTTAGTATTAGAAAACCAGCAGTGTCATTGGATACTGCAAGATATTTTATTATTGCACACAGACATGTGTTAAATACCCATTACACATGTGACTGTCCTAAATTAGAAAATGTCTCGACAGTAAAGTATCTGGGAGTTATATTAGATGAAAGACTAAGCTTTATACCGCACATAGATCTTCTGACGAGCCGAGTCCGTAAGCTAATCTTTGCCTTCAAAAATCTAAGACACGTAGCAGAGCCTGCTGTTCTAAAGATGGTTTACTATGCTCTGTGTCAATCCCTGGTAGCGTACTGTATCTCTTCTTGGGGTGGTGCCTCCAGAACTCATTTAATACGAGTCGAGCGAGCACAGAGAGCAGTACTCAAGGTAGCCACTTTTAAGCCATTCCGTTTCTCTACCAAAGATCTATATAAATATTGCGAGGTCCTATCAGTAAGACAACTATTTATCCTTCAGATAATTTTAAGACAACATTTGTACACCTCAAAACTCAGTCAGTCGAACTCATCCTCTCAACAGTCTCGTAGACAAGATCTCCCAGTCGGTACCACCCGCAGAACTTCATTTAGCCAGAGATTTTTCTGTTTTATTGGCCGGTTTCTTTATAATAAAATAAATAAGGCATTAACGATAATAAACAATAACAAACGTCAGTGTAAAGTAAATGTAAGTGAATGGCTTATAAAACTATCATACGAAGATACGGAGAATTTACTTCATCCATTAACTTAACACAGCACAGCACAGCACGTACATACACACACACACGCACACGCACCCTCACACTCACACACACACACACACAACACACCCTCACACACAAACATCCTCACAAACACACACAAACACACAAACGTTTACTAAATTAATTATGTTCCGAATTGCTTTAATTTTCTTTTTTGTTTTACTATTTTCTTACATGTACATTGTTTTAACTTATCATTCTATGTAGGTTTTGTATATAAAATGTGTCATGGAAGGTTGCTGGTACTTATAGCTCAGGTCTTCCTATTTTAAGTACCAGCGTTCACAAATTGTAGCTAACATCATGTATACAAAAATTGTTCCTAATGGTTGTAAATATCTGTGAAACAATAAAAACATTATTATTATTATTATTATTATTATTATTATCCAGATTGTAACGTCGATTATATTTAGATTTACTACTAATTCCTTTAATACAAACCTGGTACATACCACTGTTTTAATTTTAATTACAAACTAGATACAGCTTTTTGATTTATCATTGCAAATATCAAAAATATTAGTGTCTGGTGTAGTCTAAAATATGCTCAACGTAATAATTTTCACACAATACATTATGATCCGTGGAAAGCTTAAAAAAAATCCATCCATTGATCCCTAACTGTTCATGTTAAGGTTCTCTTCGGTTTTAGTTATTGGAAATAATTATAGACTCCACGCCGCTACGAAAATTTCCTAAAGTGGAAATTTCAAAATTTATTGTCACTTGAGCTTACGCTGTTCGGCATCCATATGGTTTTATGTAATCTTCATCTGTTAGGTAACCAGGCATATAATAAAATCAGTAAGGTGAAGGTCGAAATTATTATCATTAATTATTTAAATTCATAATTAGGTTGGTCACCGTATAAATAAATATTTGCTTGTCAACAAAATCGACTTTTTCAAAGAATCGACTCGGATTAAAGTGATGAAACTTTAATAAATAACTTTTAGTTTTTCTCAACTCATATTTCTCAATTTTGGAAAAGAAGTTCATGTTATTTTAAATTAACAATAGATGAAGAGATAAACAAACGATATCTATGTTTTCATAAAACATATCCCACTTAATAGGGGGCAAGCAAACCTGGGCACATTTACAAACTCGTCGGGTTACTGAGAAATTTCTAAAAAAACCGAATAAGACTCTCTAACCCGAGTACTCAATACGAGAGGTCACAGTCGGCCGTAACCGTTTATTTATAGCCTACGCCAACGTGTAGTATAGTCGAATAAATTATACATAAAATCATGTAAAAGACTAAACATAGTGACAAACTTATAACACGACCAACGAGAGGCATCGCAATACAATCTATTATTAATTTGATATCAATATCAAACACATCTCGTATAACGTGTAAGATTCGTTTAAAAATGCAACAGGCCTTAAGTCGCCAGGGCCCTAGAGTACTGAATATTCAATGTGCGATGGAATGTTATGTAAATCGACTTGCACATTTTTTCAGCCTAGACAAGAAAATTGGCACCAATTTGTCTAGCTCACCCCTTGTTTTAAAATTCATCGAATCACAAACGATTATTGGTTCAGTTATTCCGTTGTCTTGGGTTATGTATACTTGAATTTGTAATATGGCACAGGTGGTTTGATTCAGATTGTATCTCGAGATGATTGTAGTGATCAGCTACTATTAAGTTAAATAGAAAAGAAAGATATAGCGCTACGAGATTTCCGTTTAAAGTTTGGATTTACCTCTGTGGATAAATTACGACTGATAAAAGATCGTATCCAAATAGCCTGATGTTGAGTGTCTGTGGTCTGTAAAGGAAGTAATGTTCAATCAGTAGGTAAACTAGTATTATCTTTTCCATTGCGCTCGCAAGCGACTTATCCTAAGAAGTCCAATCCAGCCCACAGGCTATTTACCTTTAGTGTGAGAATTGTTTGTGTCCGTTGCATCAATGTATAAGGTCGTATTGTGTTCCTGCGTTGTCCATTTTGCAGAATCATAACGGTGACGCTGTCCTATCAACAGGGCATTATAATAATATCAGCCCTGTATTAAACTGTCCCACTGCTGGGCACGGGCCTCTTCTCAGTGAGAGAAGGTTTAGGCCATAGTCCGCCACGCTGGCCTAGTTTGGATTGGCAGACTTCACATATGTTTGAGAACATTATGGAGAACTCTCCAACATGCAGATTTCCTCACGATATTTTCCTTCACCGTTACAGCGAGCCATAATTAACTAATTAATACGCACATAACTTCGAAAAGTCAGAGATGGCCGCCTTGGGATCGAACACGAGACCGATGCGTGGCAATCCAACAGTCCCCCACTAGGCTATCGCTGCTGTTGAGCATTAGCATCACCTTTTATCAGCAAGTCTTTTTTGGTAAGAAGTTTAGAATCCAATGGTTACGGTGACGATACAGTTACCATTAGGTGGGCTGTATGTTTGCTTGACATTTTATTAGGTTAAAAAAGAAGTTTGTACATGTCTAACAGTTTATTACATCCATTGCATCATTGTACAACATCGTACTGTGTTCCTACAGCGTCCATTTTCCAGGGCATTGACATGGAGCTGTGCCATAAACAGGGCACCAGTATCGTCTTTTTCATTGCACTTGCAGAACAGCAACTCCTTTTCAAATGTGATGATACAGTTACCATTCAGGGGGCTGTATGTCTGTTTAGTATTTCATTAGTATATAAATATTATATTTAGTACGAGTCTAGGTAATTTTTTTGCATGTATTATACAATCTCGTCTTGAGTTTCTGCAGGGCCAGTTGCCAGAATCGTAAAAAGGTGATGTGCTTTCAAAAGGAGTGTTTGCCAACATATTTTTAAGTATAGAGAAAATTACATGTTGAACTAGATGCTTGTCTTTAAACTCGATTAATCATCCGTGTCAATGGTTTTGACTGCTTAATGTAACTATAGTAACGAATCGCTGGATTTCTAAACACTAATATTATAATGGCAGCTGATGTAGATTATATTAAAAGGCGGTCCATTAGAAAGTACCAAGATCACATTTTATCGATTTGTAATAAACTAAAGTAGAACGTATTGTATAAACCAAGAGACGTAAAAAATATCTCAGATTCACTTCTCAAAGATTCTTTGAACGAATTTACCTACATCGTTCTGCGTAGCTCCATTAAGACGTGATTGAATAAGAAATTGCTTCTTTAACCTATTGCAGTAGTACGTAATGATATGTTACTTTCAATTCTTTTTACCTCACACGGGATGGACAGTTACATGGTATAATCACTACTGCACAAAGATCTGGAAGATATCACGTAGTGCTATCTGAGGGCATCAACCTCGTTCCAGTAATGACAAGATCGTTTGACTACCTTCCAAATTCACGACGCGTGCGTTACTCTGAAACTTTTTACGATTATTACTACGATTTTTGATCCCCTCTCGTCGACGGTGCCACCTTAGACTTTCGACCCTCTAACATTTATTAACCGCTAAATGATAATGGTAGCTCGTGATCAAGAATTTATTCAGTGGGTGCTCTTATTAGTCGAGTCTCTAGCATAATACAGCGCTCAGAACAAACACAGGCTTGACGTCAAAATAACCCCATTGTTTGTATAGCAGAGATTGTGCCCGGGCTCTGTATGTGCAAATATTATATCTATAGATAAGGAATGATGGTTTCGCAATATTATTTGAATATGGAGTCACTGTTACATACAAACTTCTACGACGTAGGCACTCGATGTATTAGTAAGTAGCTTATTATAATTCTTTGTATTTTATTCTACTGATATATTACAATAATTACAAACGTACATTTTTGTCGTCTATCAATTATACATAAAGTATTCTACATTTTATATCGTATCGCTTCTGTTCTAATATTTTTATATCATTATTATCCTTGATTATAATGATATAAAAATATTGATCGATGGCCGTCGGAGCAAGCGAGTTCTAGAGTGGAGACCGCGATTTGGTAAATGTAAGGTAGGACGCCCCCCGGCCAGGTGGACCGATGACCTGAGAAAGGTAGCTGGGTCAGACTGGATGCGGAAGGCGGACGACCGGATGGTGTGGCGAAAAATGGGAGAGGCCTATGTCCAACAGTGGACTGCGGTGGGCTGATTGATTGATTAATTGATTATTCTTGATCCAAAATCAATTAAGTTTGGCGCAGTCTTCTTCTTCTTCGAATACCGCTATCAGTCGTCATCTCATCATTAATTACTTTTCCTCTTATATTCTCACTCACTCCACCCATCTTATTTTGCCACTTTCAAACTCCATTTTTTAACCCTAATCTTCCTCACGAAGAAGACTACGCAGCCAAGCTGCTAGTTTAAAAAACATCTCGTCGAGTCGCGAGTAAACTAAGGTATAGTTTAAGTTTTACTTTTAAATATATCTTTGTTTTAAACTTTTTATAAATTTATATGATCTCTAGTGTACTCGTATAAACTAAAACAAAACCTAAAACCGCCGTAATTCAAAATATTGTCAGAATTTTCGGTTAAGTGACAACCAAATTTATGTTCACAATTTTGGTAATATAAGAAAGCATATCACTTGATCTAGTTTTTCTTCTCACAATATAAAAAGTTAACTCAAGAGTTTCTCCGGGAAGTTATCTGCACTACATTCGATATAATACGAAATCGAGAGAATAGTGAAGAGTAAAGTTTGTCGTGGAAAGTTAAACAGTGGTACTTTATCGCTTGTTCGCGCCACGACGACGACCGCAAAACCACAATCATTCGCCAACTTCCACATAATGACGTCACTAATATATTTTTATTAACTTGTACTTTTATATATGGCGTTATCAGATCTAATGGAACAATATGATAAGTATATAATAGTTACATTGTTGGCATACCGTAATGATTGTTGACGCTTTATGGTCCAAGATTATATATGGGGCGCATTGGTTTAAAAGGTAATGGTGTTTATGACGTAAATAGCTGCAGGTTATGGAAATCCGTATGAAAAATGCGGATATGCAGATGATCTTTCGAGTCTGGATGTTTTTTTGTCTGTTCTTTAAGTGTTCGTCGCATACATACCCAAGAAATAACAGCTCATATTTCTTAACAAAGCAGCGACGGGCCTGGATATATCCATAATTCGCGAGTGAGTTTACAAACATTGTAACAACGGACATCAATAACACCCAGGATTAAAATTTATTTGTAGGTTTATTTTCCTTTTATCCATGTCATCTGTACCCACAATATTCAAGTAGGTGACTTAAAGAAATCCGCCAAATACAACAACTTATAAGATATTACAAGATGATCAAGTATATATGAATAAGTAATGATAGCAGCCTCACGGAAAATATCCATTACTATAAGCGGCAATTATAATACTATGAAAGTTAACCGATTTATTATTGAGCCACAATTAATTAGTTTACACCAACTCATTGTCAAGTTAAAACACAAGCTATACAATAACTTAATAAAAATGTGCGTGTATAAACTAATTTGACAGAATTCGTAATAAAAATTTACATAATGCGAGAAAAGACCACCCTGTAAGAAAACACAAACGACGAGAATTTTATTTTCATGCTCACATTTGCGCAATTTGTATACAGAATGTAAATTAGAAAGCGCCTTATTTCAGCCAACGGCGTCAGGTTATTTGGCTCAGTGTCGCGCTCTCGCTTGACGAATAAAAGAATATAGATACAATGAATAAAACTCTTTAGTCACATTCGTTACCTTTCAAATTGCGCCCTTTTAATGAAATGTTATGACGAATTTTAATAAAAAGGTCTTTTTTCTCGTTACTCGCAGACAGATATCTGTTACACCCTTTATTTTGAGTTTGCATTGCATTGCGTTAATGGGCGTCTTTTTAATAAAATTTCTCGTTTTTAGAAATGTGCGAAGGAAACTTTTGTGAAGTATTTTAGTAACTAAGGCTTCGTCATTATATGCAGAAAGCTACTAAGTATAAACACGTTGCCTACAAAATAAGTTAAATACAACATTACGTTATTGTTATTCCAAAGAATTAGACAGAATAAAATTGTATTGAGTATAATATAAATCTATCCGGTATGTTTACTTAGATTCCACATAATAGGAGGCAAACATCTTGCCACATACCGGGCATAGTTCCAGACTTGGAATCACTGAGCATTTTTCATTAAAAACTTAGAGAGAAACTGAGACTTGTGCTTAATTTGAAAGTCAATCCATTGAATCCAAAAGGCAAAATATGTTTGAAAAGTTGAAATATGTTTCTATAAATCCATTTTGCATTTAAATATAATAAACCTATTTGCTCAGCGTATCATTATTTTATACGGATTAACGATACGCAATCAGCGACGGATACGTTCAATAATTTGTAACAGCGACCACACAGATATGCTTGTGTGGGTATTTGGCCAATGATCACAATTCACTGAAACTGAGAGGCGCTCAACTGCATTTTTTGTGTGCGAATTCACAGCTAGGCGATATCTATCGTTAGGTACAGTTACTGTTAAAATGGGATACAGTCAGCGACATTGTATTGAATGTACAAAATCGAATCCGTGTTCCCAACGGGGTGGATGGAAAAAAATGTTTTGTTGGTAACGCGCGGCGCGTCGCGCTGTCCACTGAAAGATTTACAACTCTCCATTACTGGTTCACGGAGCAGCGTCCCGCGCCGGCCTACCCGCCAACACTTGCGATTTAGATTAAATGTCTGCTGTATATTGTTTAACTAAATGTTTTGAGCGGTTCGGTCCCGCCTTCATGAATAAATAACGTGTTATGGGACATCTGTGTACTGCACCCTAATTCGGCTTGCTTTGTCGCTGTGCCACTTTAATAATCGTAATTCAAACTAATATATGAGAAAATATGAGTAATTGATGATTTGAGGCATTTGCATTATCAAACATTTGGGGCCGATATAAGTGAGCCGGCTCACTCGTAGAAATGTTACCTTTTTTCACGAGGCCGGTGTAACAGTAGTCACACTGTTACTGCGATTCATTCAGTAAGGCAGAGAGCCAGGAGCTCATAAATGTCTCTCCTCTTTCTTCCCTTCCAACCCATCTCTGTTCTATTTTGTTTACGGTCGGATACGAGTGAGGGATACTCTTAGTATTGCAGCTTAACGCTCTCTTGGACTTTAACTCAGACGTTGATATTTTTGTGGATAACTGAAAGGTATTATTTAGAATGTATGAGATATTGTGAGGAAAACGCGGGGATTATTTTAAATCTATGCTATATTATTTTGATTAAATAGTTTAATTGGCGCAAGTCATTCTATTTTATGACTAAATTGCTACGTCTACGGCCCAGTTTTAAACATCATTCTGCGCCTGAGTGGCCCAGCAGAAAATCTTTAATAATAGGTAAGTATTTAAGCTGAACCTACAATCTAGCCTAGAAAATCGTAATCGCGAGTTCAGCTTGCATATCTGAGCTACTTCTGCCTAGGTATATGAATACGAAGGGTAGGCGTACAAATGTGTTTTACACCTACATTTTGCCCACTATGGGGCCAAACCGTACGAATTGGAGGCCGAAATTGTACTCGTCTACTGCAATGGCCTATTCCTGTTTCCAGATTTCTGATACTGAGAATTACCTAATAGCCAAATAACTATAAGCCCGACCCGAATCCAGCCAGAAACATGAGGCCTAACTTATGCTATAACACAGTGTACATCATGTAAATACTAGATATTGCATTTGCAACATAATAATGTAACAATTGCAATGTCTGACCACAATTATTATTAAGGTGTACCTGTATCCACGTAATTACAGACCTGTCATACACGATCAAATAGAGATATTGCCACAAACACAAGCCTAACTTGACAGAAGGATTAGTGACCGAAACTAATATAAACGTTGATTAGCTCAGCAGTGTGTTGTCATCCACCTACCTAGCATAAGCAGTCTCTTTATCTTATTATTCTCAGAATATGATGCGCAGATTTATACTTCACCGAGATTTATTAAGCGATTTAATTTGAATAATTCTTACAACCTTTACGATCTAGATACTTATTTACTTTATTTCTATTATTTTGTTATTTGTTTTTAACTGCCTCCGTGGCGCAGCGGTAGTGAATGCGACTGCTGTGCATGAGGTCTCGGGTTCGAATCCCGGGTCGGGCCAACAAAAAGTTATTGGGTTGTCTGTTAAGAAATCTCAATACGAGCCCGTAGTTAGGAAGTTGGCGGTATTAGACACCCCCGTGCTTCGGAAAGCATGTAAAGCCATTGGACCTGCACCTGATCTCTCTGTCGTGTCGGATTATCCGTCCCATCGGATCATGAGGGTTAGCGAACAGAGAGTGCACTTGTGTTAGCGCACATACTTGTGCACTATAATATCTCCTGCGCAGATGGCCAGTCTCCATTAAGATTGCCCGCCGTGGCCGAAATTCGGTCTGGAGGATATTATTATTATTAAGTGTGCTTGCTTCTTAGCCTGTGTTTTTTGCTGATATAATTTTAATAAGTATTCCAGGCGCTTAAATGTGAGCATATTTGCAGCTGGAACTCGATGATGGATATATATTCATATGGATTAATTCAGAGCATCACGCCTATATCCCCAAATGGATAAGCAGAATACTATTAGACCCACATTTGGACAGCTATCGTTTTTTATAGTGCCGTCTATCAGGCATAGTTCCAGACACCGTTTTT
The DNA here is from genome assembly GCA_963564715.1 of Catocala sponsa. Lineage (NCBI taxonomy): Eukaryota > Metazoa > Arthropoda > Insecta > Lepidoptera > Erebidae > Catocala > Catocala sponsa. The sequence goes on along the minus strand of OY751337.1, from coordinate 15,492,831 downwards.
CTATTGAATAATTGCCCTGTTTTGGCTGACTCTGTAATTTCTAGGGCAACCATTGCTGAGAAAGTGTAGTAATAATATTCTTTTGCCTAATACTTTTTTTATTCTTCTTACCAAGATTTGTTACTTCTTTCGTTGCTGATGGCATGAAAAGAAACAAAAGAGTGGCGTAAATATGTAAACATAATTTGCATAATTTTTATTCACCGCAGGCAACACAGTAGCAATATTATCACACATACGCTGGTTTTCTGAAAAAAATTGTTAGCACTCAAATGGGTGAGCCAGCTCATTCTTGCTGTCACTAAATATTTTACAATGGCGCAGGCTCTTTTGCTCGTGACAGTTTATCTCACATCCTTCTCATATTCTTTTAGAAAACATAGACTACGGTCCCATTTTAACTTAGTTATTCTATAATACTAGTTAGGTTAGTTAAATAAGAGTTTCTTGGAAAATATACGTCATTAAAGTATTTCATAACACGTCTTTTATTCGAAAATGTTAAACTTAATTACGGAAATAACTGCACTACAAGTAATTAAGCATGTACGCTAATTAAATTGAGATTTAACACAAATAATTTGCGGTTACTCGAATAAAATGAATCGTTATATACTAGTGGCGTTGTCGCCAGAGTTTAACGGCGAAAACAATTTCGGTTAATGAAAAACTTCATGAGCCGTCCATCATTATAATTTATTTATTATTAAAATAACTGATTAAAGGATCGTTAATTGCAAATAACATATCATGTATAGCATTATGCCCACAGTCAGGTAGGCCGCAGAGGGTTATCCATATTAAAATAATATAAATGCAAAACCCAAAAGTAACTTTGTCTGTGTGTTACTTTTTATGGCGAAACAGCTAAATCGATCCTAATAAAATTTTACGTGACAATGATACCTATTAATTTAAAAAAATTATATGAATGATAATTAATTTGTTATATGTACGCTATAGCGTGCGCTGCCTAAACCGTTTAGAACTTTAAACAATGTAGTACATAAAGGTACGTCTTAACACAGCACAACACAGTTCTATTTTTAATACACTTTTATATTTTGTGTATTAGTAATAACACTTTATTAGGCCATGTTGGGGAGGATTTGTTAACAACATTATACTTATCCTTAATACAATTATAAAAAAATATATTTTATGTTACCTTTTTTTTTTTAAACGTACCGTTTACAAGATAATATTAATAATCTTTGATTTGATAACATAAAATACGAGTGAAGCCGCGGGCTTAAATTAGCTTCCAATAAAGATAATACCGATAGCATATTGTCGGTGGTTTGCTAAGCTCATATAGGCAAAGGGTTAGTCAGAGATGAATGAGACTAAAATTTTGATAACTTTAGTTAAATTTCACGTAATAAAGGGTTCGCTTATTGCCATCTACTGAAAACGATTTCTAATCACGTACTGAGAATTTTATGACACAAAAACTAAACAACTCTCTAAACTCAATACAGAACTATATAACTTACCCTTTAAATTTCTCAATAATTTGCTTTATATAAATATCCATAACAGTGGCGTTGATAAACATGTTATTAAAATTGATAATCCGGAATCGCTCCTATAAGGAATATGCGTCTTACTTCGTACAAATATAGGATGAGTAGATACTTACCTATTAGCTCAGTACCTATACCTAAATTGCTACTTTTATTTTAAGTACAAAAATCTTTCCATTCATTACAAGAACCTCAAACAACAACTGCGAATGTCTTACGAAAATATAAAAACAAAATTCTAGTCTAAATTTTCAATTTTCATGTTAAATTATGCAAAAAAAATGTTACACAGCTGTACGCATTTATAAGTAGATATTAAAATAGGTTGTAAAACGTTAAAGTTCTAAATGAGTTTGCCGATTAAGCTTTTGCGAAAAGACTATTTGTGATTAAAATTCTACTAGCGTACCTTCTTGTAGGGTTGGTAGCTAATCGCTTCCCATGAGTGTTATAATAGGGGATGGAAGAGAACTACGGAGGGAAGGAAGCGTTTAGATTTGTACAACTTAAAACAGGAATTACTTACCTAACTAATCACTTGCCAATTATGATATAAATCACTACACATGATCATCTTTATGTGCTTTAATAAGATAATAGGAAAAAAATGACAAACTATAGAAATTAGCATTTAATGCATTGAATACAACTTTCCAGTTGTATTGCATACATATATTATATAAGTATAATACGTAACGACTATTAACGCAATCATGCATAATTTTTACCTTTTTATGCTTGACGTTTCGATCAGGTTACACCGGCCGTGGTCACAAGCTATGTATTGCATACAGCTCTATGGCATACAGTGTGATCCAAGTAAATGAAATCGCGGGCGAACAGCAGTTCACACGGTCAAAATCACAGACATATTTACAAAAGAACGAATGCTATCCATATATAAATTGAAAACTAAGTGAATTACTTTCCTGGTTCTCTAAGCGGAAGAGTAACTGCTTTTTGATTGAGATATTAAATATACATATTTATACTGGTACGTTTTAACAATCATAGGTTACATAATAAGATATATTAATTTCTTTAACATAACAATTATGGAAGAACAATTGTAGTAAGAGGAAGAAGACAACGTAGATAATACTGAGACATTGTTTTATATATCAAAGTATAAAAAAGTAGGTACGAACCGTGTTAGATCTGGTGGTGAATATGAAAACAAAGAACGAAAAAGACTGGTGATTGTTTCTCTTTTCACGGGAGCTATAATCAAAAGTAAAAAAACGATGCATTTCTAATCAACAGTCATAAATTAGGTACCATGTCAGGTGGAGGGCAATATGTTCGCCGTTTACATGTGAGCTAAAGATTTAATACTAAAAGTCCACATGGACGAATACATACACTCTGAACAATCTTACGAAGAGGTACTACTGAGAGGTATTAATGTAACGGAGATATAATACTCCTTATAAATTATTATCTACATCTCCCTCTATCGACTGTTTGTTTGCACTGCAATGCAACTACTAGCAGCTACGTTGCCTTTTACGTACTTTGTATTTAAACAATCACTTATCTCTTTTATCTCCTACCAACACTTCTCCTAAATCGCTACGTAAACGTTTTATTCCTTTCATACGAAAGATCCAAAGTATAGCTTCTATTACGAAAGTACAAGAATATACTTTAGATAGTTTTATATCGAACGGGAAAACTAAAATTGAACGGGACAAATAAGACGCCAACGTCTCAACAATATGATGGATAGTAAACAAGAAATGCACTGAACAAAAATAAACTTAGCCAACTCCGTTTTATACGAAGAACGTTGAGAAATATAACCTAAAATATGAAAGCTGGCAGGACTTGAACGTTGGCTAAATATATCTCAAAAGATATCCAGTGTTATTATATTTTAGGGTCAATTTGAAGGGGAATCGACTGAATGACTATTTGAACCACGTGTGACGTAATCACAAGTCCAGATGTTTTCTATGGCTTATTTTTGTGCATGTAGTGTTTGCATTGTGTCTTTTGTAAGTATTAGAAGCAATAAAATGAATGAACATAGATATATAAATAGGTAAGTCATGATACTCATGAGAAGAACGGGCAAGAAACTCATGGCCACTCTTTTTAATCGCCAAGTTTACAATAAAATTTTGTTTACAAATCATGAGTGTAAGGTGCTGTAACCATTTATTGAATCGAAATATCGAATATGATTGTAAAGACCTTTAGGGCACAAAAACTCAACATGCCTTACGCTAAGTTTCATCATACACAAGTTTATATTTATTTAATAGTATTAAAATACTTAATAATTATTGTGTAATTATTTATATTAAGGTTTGTAACCCAATAGCGAGATTCGATCAATCAGTGAGGGGTTAGAAATGGTGCCGCGTTCAAGTTTCCTTTATGAAACTATGGATGAGTTTTATAAATAAAATATGCCTATCACCGTATCTTGAGAGACTATTTTGTTTTTCTAATCGATATGCCGGTACAGTATTATACATTTTCTTAGTAAATAGTCTAGACTTATATTATTGTTGCTTATGGTGTTAATTTAAATATAAGATTAGGAGCGTTTTAAGTCGATGGTAGAGTCATAGAGTTAAGTATTGCACGGATAGTGCAGTGGTTTAAGTGGTCACTTTCACGATTTATGGATAATATAGAAAAAAATGTTATGGGGTCAATCCTCATACGGGACAAAAAGAGTATGTGATCTGCAAATAAATGTTCCGTTATTTCAATTTATATAAAGTTATTCGCGATGGATGTTATCTCTTTGGGGGGAGGGCTATGTCCAGCAGTGGACTATTATAGCCTGATGATGATGATGATGATGATCCGCGATGGATGAAATAATACGGGCTATATCTTTTATTATATTCGTTTCTTAATAGTTATGAACTGCGTGATACTGCCATAATATAATAAATACAATAATTATACATATTAGATAAAAAAGCTTTTGGAGTCCACGTCTGGAAGTAGCCGTTTTACAAATATCCGACAACCTTATTAAATAGGTTTTAAAGTTTTTAAATAAGCTTTCATTACTTTTCAAGAATACAATGTTTTAATTTTTTTTATAATATATTAAATATGTATATACCTTACGCAAATTTTAAAAGCATTATAGAAGACTCTCTTCAAAATATTCTTTGTCCTAATCTAATTTTGCATATTAAGAATATATTATACTATATTTACTATTACTCAAGCATTTTTACTTACATAAGTAATGGCGCTTAAAAATAATAAAATACGACCGAAACAGAAAGGATAAAAATCTTTTATAAAACAAAGTTACGTGTCATTAGTAACCGCCAGACCATTACATTGAATCTGAATCGTCTTAAACGCTGCAAAACGTACTCTATTTCATTATGAAAAGGAAGGCGGATTGTGTACGCCTCTCACGCGGCGCGCTCGTTTGTGATGGTAACAATGTTGAGTGGAAAAAGAGTTAAAAGGCTGGCGGGCCTCACCGACTCTACAGTCGCGAGACGCGAGTAGCCGCTCTCCGTTTACTGCCACTTGTGACCGGCGATATAAACTATACGCCACTGTACATGATTGTTATACCATTTGATTTTTAACTTGATAACTTTTAAACTTTCGCGTTCTATGGTATGGACATATTTCGTAACGGGCATTAATGCAATGATGTACATTGTTGAAGTGAAAACTTCTTTAGCGGCGTTGTGCACTTTTTTGTGATGGGTAAAAAATGTTAAACTCGCGTCAGGACATGTGACATCATTAAAAATTCATAAGACGGAGGGAGAATTGTCATGTTTGTGTACGATAGCGCAATAAATGAATATTGTATTTTACCACATAAATGATAGTACTTTTGTACTGATAATTAAAGCAATTCGTGCAAAATTATTCCCTAACCATTCCAAAATATCAAAAATGCACAACGTTAATATTCAAGTTTTCACTTCTGCCGGCACTCCCGGAGTGCAACCCGTTGTTTTTTTTACCTTTAGGTGTAAAGGTTTCAACCTGGTTACACTGGCTTTGGTCTCGAGCTGACTGAGTCAGCAAAGGTCAAGCAAAACTATGCTTTGATAAAATGCGTTAAGGTCGTTACGAACTATATCCTAACAAATATTATAAATGTGAATGTGGGCTTGTTTGTTTGTTTGTTACGTTTTTATTACTCAACCGTTTATCATGAAATTTCGCATACACGTTGTCAGAGGTAATAGAAAAGGACATAGGGTACCTTTCGTCCAGAGAAAAGTACTGTTACCAACCTAACCTACTTATACCTATAAATACATATTTCGTTACGATTTTAGTTTTGAGTCGCAGCGGCACACCGGCGGCTAGAAATAATAGGTTTTCTATCTGGTATTTCAAGACTTGACAGGTTAAGACGATTGTGCATTTGGTTTACCTTTAGGTGCTTGACGTTTCGACCAGGTAACACCGGCTGTGGTCATGAGCTAACTGAGTTAGCAAGGTCAGGCAAACAATAATTATGTAGGTATGACCATGTTAACCTGTCGAGTCTTCGAATACCAGATATAATTAAAAATCTATTGTGTCTGTCCGCCGAAGTACTGCTGCGACTCAATGCGTTAATGCTCGGTACAGTATCTATACTAATATTATAAAGCTGAAGAGTTTGTTTGTTTGTTTGTTTGTTTGAACGCGCTAATCTCAGGAACTACTGGTTGGATTTGAAAAATTATTTCAGTGTTGGATAGCCTATTTATCGAGGAAGGCTATAAGGTATATAACATCGCGCTACGACCCACGGGGGCGGCGCGGTAATCATAAACGCGGGTGAAACAGCGGGCATATCTAGTTACTATATATATGTAGTTTTTAACTTGATATGAACATATTGTTCTTTAAATAGTTCTCTTCCCCTGTTAATTGTAGATTACGTATTTTAAACGCTACTTTCACTTCTTACAATGATTGACATATTATTATGAGTGTATTGTTTGTTAGGGTAGATTCAGAATAAAAGATCAGATTGTGCACAATTCATAATAAACTAGCTTTTGCCTGTGGCTTCGCTTGCTCGAGTACAGTACTTTTTTCTGTATACAAGGTACTTTATGTACCTACTTTTCCGTACTCTTGACAACGTGTATGTATAATTATATGATGATTGGTCGAGTAATTTAGGCGTGAAAGCGTTAATAAACAAACAAACAAACATTTCAAATTGGCAGTTATAATATTAGTAAGGATTAGTGAGGATAAATATACCTACATAAATACATAATCTCAGGCCTATATCACGTCAGTATGGCTTTAGGTCTTACGTGCAGTGAGCCTATTACCGGCTACTGAGCTTTTACTGAAAATTTCTTGACAATTAAATCCAATCGCACCGCACGATCTGTGAATCAAACTTGAAACCTCATTTACAGCAGCCGTATACACTACTATATATACCGAGTGCCTAGTGCGAGTTGTTTTTACGATAACGCGATCGAAACATTTACCACGTTTGACTCTCTGATTGGCTAAGAGCTTAGAGTGGGCCAATCGGAGCACCGAACGTCATAACGGTGAAACAAACTCGCATTAGGCACTCGGATGCAGTCAGCAGTACTAATAAAGCTAGTTATATAATTTGGTTATGTAAAATAGTAACAAAAGAATTTAAAATGAAATCAAAACAAAAAACCCTATGTTATACAGCATATATTTCGAAAGCAAATGATCAAGTAAAGGCCAAATGTCAATTTATTCATTCAGCGTCCGTCGACGGAAGATAAACACAAATGGAAATGGTCGCAACTAAATCGGATCCAGGTATACACGGGCACAAACAATTGGAGCTTATGGAAATCAGGGTCCGTAGTATTTTACCGGATTAAATATACTAGCAATTAGTGCCGTCCCGGCAACCCCCGGCAGGCTAGTTATTTATCGCGAGGTCTAAGACTTAATTAAAACATCTTACTTTGAGCTACCCGGAACTATACGTATCCCTTTGATAGTGAATTAAATTAGGTCAACTAGCATCACAGCCGCGCTCCGGTTGTAATTATTAAGTACAGCTGTACTTATTAATTATTTCGGGCATTCTGTGTTATGTATTATGCGCCAGTTCTGCCGCTCTAGTTATGAATTTTGCGATGAAAATTTAATCAATTACGCATAAATGGATAAATTAATTAAACACTTGGGTGTGTGAATTTATTAGGGCACTGAATTAAGCACGAATAAAGCAAGGGATTCGGTCAAGAGGAGAAAGATGGGTTCAAATATTGTGTATATTGTGTTATCTTATCGTTACGATCGCATACATATTCATTGTTACGTAAAAAAAACGTTGGCCGACGCATTTCAGCATAAGATGCATGCTATAAAATCTATTAACATTATATTTTAATTGTCTGAAACAAAGCGCTTTGGTGGAAGCAGGCATCCAGAAATCTTTCTACTTTGTGCTTGCAGCACAACGAATTCTTATTTGAAGAGTGGGCAACACTAGAGTGTTGCCCTGGTGTTCCAAACGTCCATTGGTTAAAGCAATCGATTACGTGTTGTATCATATGGATTATAAATTTTTGCCTTGGCTGGATAAAAAGCTACATATACTAAGCTTGCTTTCTATACAAATATCAAATCCCTCTCAATTCGATAAATACTGCAGTGGTTTAAGTTGTCACCTCTCCACTATTTTTATAGCGAGTGTTACAGTTTCTACGAATTGTTAGATAGTTATGTCAATTCTGTGTATTCTTTATGTCCTACAATAGAGCTCAGGAACAAAGAAAACTACTCAGAATGCAAGTAGGCCTGAAACAATATAACAAGTGACATGAAAACATTAGATATTTTCAATTATAATAATTAGTAGTTAATTCTGTCTAAAAATAAAACTAAGTACATAAGACCTTGCATGCAACACTGCAAGTTATTAATACGTCATTTTTGACGTAGCCTTAAGTACACGCCGTGTTTATAAGCTGTTTGTCTATAAAAATAACCTCCAGAAATGTTAATTTCTAAATTAAACTATGCGCGGTATATAAATATATTTTAAAGCTGAATAGAATTAAATGTCTCAAAGCAAACTTTTAGAGTTTGAAGATTTAAAAATATGAAAAGAAAACGTGCAACTGGCTGAATTAAAATTAAAAGTCAAGAGCAACAGATATTAGCATTACTTTAATCACTATCGGGGGGACGGCGGATCTTCGCGGCTTTTGAATGTGCAGTCCAACTGTACGTGGAGGCCCGGCACGAAGATTTAAATTAAAACTCCGTTTATAAAGACCCTCCTCAGGATTAGAGTAAGTTTTCATTGAACCACGCGCCATTCATTCCGTATTAATTAAATGAATTTTACGTTTGATGAAATACTAATTGTCGGTGTCTTTATCACTGAAATTCTAACTGTTTAGTTAGTGAGCTTTATGAATAATGTACTACTATATGCATGTACTAGGATAAATAAGTTGAATAGTTGGTTCAACAATTTTGTAATGGATGTGTTATTTTCGATTTCTTTTTACTTTCGACGAAGCTAACAATTTATGTACAATACATACAATTACTACTACACTACAATTTATCTATGATTTTGTCTATAATGTGTCTTGGCTGTTTTAAACGTCAGTGTAAATTAGACTTTTAAGTCATAAAGAAAAATCATAGATAATGATCCTAAATAGGTACTTTAATCTTTAATAATAACTAGAAGTACTATGACGAATTAATGAGTTTTTTTAATTCATTATTTATTTATGAGCTTTTAGTCACAAATATGGCCATGTCAGTCCCATCGTAACCTAAACATAATTATAGAGACTTAGAAAATGAGTTGTGTAATATCCCACCAAAAACATAAATGTAAAAAGGAGAGCCAAGTTCAATACAAAAATTATGCTTGTCTGTGGGCTTCGTCGCAAAAAGAATGGTGATCTAAATGAGTGGCAAGTTCTATGCAAAATCCAAATAATTTATTTGAATTTTGTACAGAACTTGCCACTCATTTAGATCTCCATTCTTTTTGCGGCGAAGCCCACAGCCAAGCATATTTTTTATTGAATTTATTGAACTTGGGTCTCCTTTTTTACATTTATGTTTTTGGTGGGATATCATTACTTTTTGTAAAGAAAACTAGGCAGGTATTGAGATTTAATGTTTTTTCTTGCGTTTTCGCTGCATGGTTTTCTTTTTTATGTTATTGTCTACATTCTCTTGAATATTAGAGATAATAGTGTATAATTATGTGGTGCCGCGCGCCGCCGACGACACACCGTTGGCCGGTTGTTTAGCGCATATTACAAGTTTTTTGTATGGGGACACCACTTATTTTTTTACTTAACTTTAATTTTATATTTCTGTTATATAGCAAATATAATAATACATATATTGGGATAGTTTCAAATATTTGATTGTAACGGTTCCAAAGCTACAATTAATATTTTTTTTTGTATGGGGACCCCTCTACTTTTTAACTTTTTTTTATTTTTAGATTTTTTCCTACGCTTACACACAATTACTGAGCTGGATTCCAAATTTCATCCTTCTAGGTCATCTGGAAGTAGGTTAGATTTAGGTACTATATGTCAGTCAGTCAGTCAGTGCTAAAATTTACGACCTTTTGACCTTCATATCTTTATAACCGTTTGAGCTAGCTTCATGAAATTTGGGCTTCTAGATGTCCTTATAGATATAATTAAACACACGTAGTTTTATGTGTTTACGTTAAAGAGGTTTTGAGTTATAGAAGGGTCAAAAGTGGCACCAAGTGGTTCGTGTAATATTACACTCGGCGCTGCCTAGCCAGTTCTTTTGCTTGAACTTGGCTTGACACGCTGCCGCGTGTCTAGATATTTATTGAAGCAAGAATTTTATTCTGTAAGTTGGACAAATAGTTTAGTATTAAGAACTACTTAGTAAATAAAATATCGATTTGATCGACCATGAAATTTCATAGTTTTTAAAAGTTTGGTCCTTTCGAATTACATAAGTTTGGTCGTTTATTTCTTTTTGTAATAATTTTAATTCGGTAGTTCTACGACATGTCTACTACCACTGCTTTAAGATAATATTTATCCGGATACTATACAGGTTTTGCTAAATACCTGTGAGATTTCTGTATTTTAACATGTGAGTCACATTGTGAAAATAAAACCTATTTAAGATTAATAAATATCATATCTTTCTTACATTAAAAGCCAATCTGAACATTGCGAAAAAATCTTTCAAACTTTTGCGTTGCATGATATATAAGGTATATATAATAATACGTAACGGGTATTAACGCGATCATGCATAATGTTTATCTTTTTTATGCTTGACGTTTCGACAAGGTTACACCGGCCGTCGTCACAAACTGACAGACAGCTATTATATATATATATTGGTAAAAAAGTGCCCACTGGACAGACCAATCTGGCCGACGGGAAACACCGTCCAAAATCACTTCGAAGGGAATGTCATTGGCGGAACCTTTCTTTAAATCTTTAAAATCGAATCTTTTTAAAAAGTAATAAAAATATATGGGGGTTTATTTATGTGCACATATTAGATACTGCAATGCAATAATAAAATTCACAAAAAAAGTAAAATCTTTTATGAATTTGATAGCAGTTTATTTTATTTCTTAAGCTCATTTACACTTATTCTAAAATTGCGCAAGCTATTCAAAGTATAAATAAGCATTTGAAACAAAGTTGACCAATAAAATGCATAAAAGCAGTCTTATAGCAATTTTTATCGAATTGGATATCATAAAAGCTAACTTGCACACGCATGGAGCGAATTTAACTTTGAGTGAATTTTTGTGTAGATCTACTTTGAATGAGGTGAACCTCGTCGTGATTGCATTATGAATTATCTAATATCGAACACGCCTTCATGCGTAAAATCTTTGAAGCTTAGGTAGTATCTATAACATCTAAAGTGTGGTAGCAAGGTTTAGCTCTGACGGGATTAATGATATGTTGTCGCGATGTGCATTAAATCGTATTTTAACTTTCAGGTAATTCGAAACATAAATAACAATTATTTGAATACATTAATTGTTAACATTGATTATTTGATAGTATAGATTTAAGGAGCAGATACTATAATAAGTTACAACATCGATGACGTGTACCAACATCATCACTCATTATAAGTCAAGTTGCGGATATTCGATTACGATTCAGTAACCATGAATTGATCAACATTCGATTGTAGGATCATATAATTGCCGAATATTGATTTTTTAGTAGCAATTGTACACCTAATGTAGAGTAAGTGTAATGTCATCTACGGGGCATGGTTTCAGCCTCTATGTAGAAGCAACAAAGAAGTATAACGTTTTACCAGAAACTTAAGTGCAAGCCGTAATGTCACTTACTTTCCACAGATGGAGCTCTACTATATAATATTCATTCCTACTAATAAACTGGAGCATATGCAGTGTTTAATGCATAAATGGTTGCATAATTTAATGATTAAGCATACGTGTAATATAGCTGTTTATTGTGTGTATTTATCTGTAACAACTGTAACAAGCTCAAGTGGTAAAGGGCCGGCCATATCCACCGTAGGATGGATGGTCGTAGGAACAAATGACTCATAGAATGGAGGCCGCGAATTGATACACATAAGGCACGGATAATCTGAAATTGTAATTAAAATGGATTGGGTGTGATAGACGACCGATTATTGTAGTAGGAATTGTAAGATGCTATACTTAATTAAAGAATAGCTGTTTAATTTTTTTCCATTTTGTAGTATAAAACATTAATATGTAGTATAGTTATAAACCGTGGATGAGCAACTAAACAATTTCCACTTAAAAATTACGCCCAGATTCATAGTAAATTACGTTCTAATTAATACCAAGGTATCAAATTTAACAAATGTAAACATTGCCTTGACGACAACCTGACGACAATTCTGTTAATTGTCGTATTATTCTGCAGAAAAGATATTGTTATTTTATTGGAAATTTAAAGCTTATTTATAAGTAAGTTTGAAGCAAACAAAATCGCAAGTCGCGTCAAAGCTTATCCTATTGAATAAATATAAAGGTTAAGCTTTTAAATTATTACTTTTCAAGCAGTTTATCAACGTTTTGTTATCATAATTGAGCATTTATGCGCATTGAATTAGAATCGTTTTGTGATAGCCCTTTTGAGAATATTTGTATAATATCTTATTAATAATTACCTTGTAGATAAACTTTTAGAATTCTATTTACGGGAACAATAATAATATTATGTTCTTATATTGTTATGTCTTTCTAAAAGGTTAATAATTTTATTACCTAAATATATTAAAATTCCCTTAAATTTTTCATACAATCTACAGAATGACAGAGCTCCTACCCTTGCTAATATTATGATTATTTCTACTCATGCTTGAGATTAGTGGTGTAGATACGCTAACTGATTTGTAAGTCTATCCTGCAATTACTCGCTTAAGGTGTAAAACCCTGCAACATTGCTGCAATAAATTTGGAATATGTGGCATCTTGAGGAAACAGTAAAAATAATTGATCGCTACTTTGCAATGTACTTACGTTATTTGAAACTGTTGCCATCGCTCGCTATCACATACCCATATAAAAGTATTCAAAATATATCTGCCTAAGCATTTGAGGAAATACAACTGTCAGTGTAATGTTATTTATACATATTTCTATGCTTGATATTAAAACATATCAAGGAAAAATGCAGGAATATTTACTCTTTACTTGTACGTAGATTGTACAAAGAACATCTGTGTGCGACATATCACTTAACAGTCGACCAATTTCATATTGGTAATGGATACTAATGGATGAGAATGCCTCGGGCCAGGAAAGAAAGCTTACGACGAAAATTCACAGACGACAAATAATGGTCATTTTTGAATTTGAAAACATTGACGATTACTCTCTATGACAAAGTTACAGAGACAGTTAAGAATGTTATCTTGCTTTGTAATTTTATTGACACTGAAACTTGTCTCGATTTCAAATGAAAATTGATATCCTTAGAAGATAAATTTACATCAATTATAATATATTTTCAACAACTAACCTTTGCCTGCAAATTAGTTCGTATGAATTATATGCATATACAAACATAAAATTCCTAAAAATCATTGTTTCCGGTTCAACTCTACAGTTGGTCCAAAAATAGTTCATCAATAATATTAATTATGTAGGTTCAGTATCTACATACAATACAATATTGAATATACAATATTGAAAATAAATGTCTGTGCGCTGTTGTCAAAAACCCGACTAGGAAAATAATAATATAAACACATAAGTAGCCAATAAAAAAGTTGTAATAAACTAAATAAGTGCAAAAGAGAAATAAAATAGTCAAACATTAAGAAACGGGTCAAAATCAGTGTTCAACGGACTCGAATGTTGTAAACGTAATTTATGATGATGTTATAGTCGTTTTTGATGGCTCATCACTAAAATGTTCGCTAGAGTAAACTATTAAATGTTATTGTGTATGTCCAATAAATGATAATAAAGATATATACCTATAGACTGGTACCAGTTAGTTAGTTGAGAACTAACTGAAAAATTTCCAGATACATATAATAGCGAATTAGTTATGTTAAATGATACAGAAGTAATGTAATAAACTTATAGTGTCGAAAATATAGTAAATATTACAAAGGTATTTTGTAATGATTCACAAAGCGTTTAACGATGTTTCGCTTTCATAAAAATCATCTCAATATTTTATGATCATCTCTTGCTAAGTGGAAGCCTCTATCTACAGTTTTATTTTCATTGTCACACAAGAACAGCTTTTCCAATTTATCCGTCGTTCACACTATAGGGCCAGACGACTGGTACAATAATATGATAAGTATTTTAATCTAACTAAATCTTATCTTATTGTATATAACATATTCACTAAAAATAGCTTATAGTTCTTAAGTAAAAATAACAATTAAACACAAGTTGTACACATACACAGTCTAGTTAAGTGCTGGATAATGATGATGAGACTTAATGGCCGTCATCAACGTAAAAATGGGACTAATTAATAAAACGTAAACGGAAAATCCCAACGAATAAAAAACATGAAAGCGCATTCTTGTGGTCAAGCTCAAGTAAATAAGTCAACATAATTGCGTGGCAGTATGCAAGCGCAAATTTGTTAATTATGGCAGTAACACAACGTTACCACAGCACGTGACTGTAATACGAGTGGGTTCAAACAAAAGTGCCTACTTCAACTCCATTATAATTTACGACGAATCCCGGTGTTGTTCCACACAGCTGATATTGGCTAATTGTTGTAAAAGCTTGTTTTAATAATCTGAAGTGTTCTCAAGTGTAAATAAAGTGTTAAGTTTATGCTAAAAGTGTTGTAACTAAGATTGTAAGACCCGTTAGAGGTCGTTACCACCTTTATGCTGTTGTTTATTCTATATTACAAAGATGGCAAACCAAGCATATTGCTGAACTAAGAACTTTACTTCTATAAACAAACTGATTTGCTGAATCAAACTCGCATCACCGCGAACCCATGTCGCACTCGATTATTCAGTCGCGGTATTATTGCTTGCACTTCATGATTTATTTATTTACGTTTGTTGAACAAAGAAAATAATATTGTTGAAAGTATACTTCACTGTTGCAGAAATGTGTAAAAATCTAGAGTAACAGCTAGCCACCCCCGTCATCGCACTGGAACTAAAAATATTACTCTTTATAAGATCAAATTTTCTTATTCGAAACAGTAATTGAAATAAATGTGCTTAGGTGTTTAATGTAAAGGAATAAAAACTGTTTTTCTGGGAAGAAAGTAACAATGCCGACCTGGCATTCAGCCAAAGCTAAATTAGATAATGGAGTTTGCGTGCAAAAATATAGGAAACCGAGAACAAAGACAAATGGGGTCGACTCTGACTCTGAAATGGTGAAATAAAATAACACCGGGAAGATTGAGGTTGGCCCCCGTACGGACGGGCCTCGTGTCGTCACGTGCTTCAAATGTGGTTACACCGAACGAAACCGATATTACACCTAAATGGAATAAGTTCCTTTTTAACAAGCTTTTGTGTCGCTCCTGCGGAACTTGTGAAAAAATGCACCAACTTGTGGGAGTTAGCAAACTTTGTCGAGTTTGTTTTGAAGACTCCCTCGTGCCACACTTGAGAGGCGCATAAATGTAGAAATGTTGCATTTTATAAAATATAGTGCTGTGATGCAACGGTGAATTTCAAATTCCGAATACGAAATATACGTAGACTTTTAAAAATTCATTTGCAATGCGTTTAAATCTTAAATATGTTACTCCGTTGACTTTATAACAACTTTGTGAGTCTTAAAGTGGAAGTAATAAAGATAAATAATTACAAAAGGAACGTGCTCATAATTTCAGCATTGAAAATAATAGCTTCAGAGGTTTGTGAAATTGCATATTGCAACGTTATGCGCTCGTAAGAAAATATGAAAGGGAAAATTGTGCTACATTCGTATTCGTTTCAATCTCGGTTTGGGTGAGTCATTATTTCTGAGATTCATAGCGACTGGGTTATTAGACTGTATATAATACATGCACGGGATAAAACCGACCGGACTAAATAATAACGTTGTGATGCTGGCAACGATGATTTATTATATCGCTTTCCTCGACCGCCCGAATGAACCACATGAAAAATGATCTCGGTTATTGCTAGCAGCAACTCTGCAGTTGACGCTTTGTTTAAGCACAAATGACTCCCACTATGAACTTGTTATTTCATCCAACTTATGTTTTTACCAGATTGTGAACGCGGCCTGCCTGTCGCCTTGTCGTCCTGTAGCTTTCACCACACTATGATAAATTACACCACACTAAACCTCGCTTTTTGTTCTTTTTTGAACATGCACAGTTAAATACTAAACAATACATTGTATTTTGCAACTCTAAGTTTATTTATTCTGGTTTATGTTATTTAAAATGTAAAAATCAATAAACCGTCGCTTGCTATTCCACCATCATCAACTAAAAGTATGCTAAATTCACCGCTGAATAAAGAAATACGTAAATGAAGGTGTGAAATAGCTGTCGTGTTTATTGTGATAAAATTTTCATCTAGCGAAATGATGCTCTTTTATTTGAATATCATGCAATACAACACATGAAAGAAATGTGCATATTTATTTTTTAATCAGAAATGAATGATGGCAACAATATATTATGTAACAACACAGACTACGATTCGTGACGCGGGCGATTGTCTATTGTTATTTGCTACACAAGTAATAAAACTGTTTTAAACTCTTCTGTTTTTTTATGTGCCATTTTCGCCTTTTTATTCTTGAAAGGTTAGACAAAAGTGTGATGAACTCAATTTACCTTAGGTGTTTTAGATTACGTTTATTAGAGCTGAAGTATTTCTACGTCTAACGAGAAAAAATCAATACTCTTTGCTGCTATTAGAAACCTGTATCAAAACCCAATGATACTTTATCTGAACCAGAGTAGTCTCTGGTAATACAGGTTGAAATAGCTGCGCTGTGTAGACACACCTGTATTCACATAATTACTTTCAAAATAATCGTCTTCGGCTGTATATAAAATGGAATTAGTATAATGTAACAGCCGTCAATGATTATAGAGCCTAATTTACATGGACGTAGTGAGTATTTATAGTTAATCAGCAGTGGGGTCGGGAACGGTGCTTTTTTGCGGCAAGACCTTTTAATTGTCACTTCACTTTAAACGGGGAGTGCGAAACGGTTGTGATAAGGGTTTCTTTTCTCCTTGGTGCCGGAAATTAATTGTCACCGAACGGAAAATAGGGCGAAAGTCCAATTAATTATTAGTCACTTCATTTATTTAACCCGCCTGTGCGAAGCTTCTTTCTGATATTAATGTCCAAGTGCCAGACTAATCTTAAGTCGCCTTTTAAAAATAAGGGTACCGAATTTTTTTGTACCCTTAATTTCGCGATGAATATTCTACCCCGAAACGCTTCCGCTAAAAGCTTTTGTACAAATACATACATTTATAAATGTCACAACTGCATAAGGAAAGCCTTTTTCATAAGGTGAGTTTGTTTTAGCGTTTTATTACGGTGCGATATTAGAAACTATTTAATTTAATAAAGTGTTAGAAGAAAATAACTTTACCTGCTTCATATCTTAACGTATTGTTTTCTTTACTTGATTGACTTACATTTTTAGAGGGTAGGACAGAAGATTAATACTGAATAATTTTTCTGCGCTGCTACTACAAACTGCCCTTATAAATATAAAAATAGAGCGGTATTTTGTTTAGATGGTTCATCATTGTACTAAGGGATACTTATAAGGGAGACTCCATACCGACAGCCGTAAGTCACACTACAGAACAACCAACAGATCTATAATAATGTATTTGTTTTCGTGTGGTTGATTTTTGTTTATAAATTTGTGCTTGGTACTACTAGCTAGTTTTATGTTATCGGCACAGCTGTAAATTGCTCGTAACAATGGCGTGTATTTTGTATTCTGAAATATAACGTAAATTTCATTCTCATGCGTGACTTTTAGTAAATGATTATCCATGTTCCAATTTGACCACCGGAATATTTTTATTCATACAATTGTTCTGCGATATAGATTCCAAAGTGCTAGAATAAAATAAACTATCGTCTCTTTTTTTAAATAAAGCTTTCTTTACTTTAAGGCAATACAATGTTCTATTAGACACAATTATATCAAATCTCGACAAATAAAAAGGTCTTAATGCTAACTTTTGTATCTAAACAAAAGTTTCGTCTAAAATTGGCAAAAGTTTGAATGAAGTGACTTAGGTAACTCGCGGCGTTTCACGCCGTCAGCTGCGGTGATCCCATCGCCTCCCTAATGTAACGAAATAAAAAATAATATTTATTTATACGTAGATGCCCAAAGAACAACCTGACATGAAAAAAGTTCGCTTGAAATCAATGCTACAGGAGTTTTGAATAAGTTTCTGCGAAGTTAATATCGATATTGTAATCGCATGATGTTTTTAGCGTTTTGTGCAATCACGCTGATTTGGCTAAAATGAGCGTTGTGGGGTTACGATATCTACGCAGTTTAGTTAAGTGGGGATTGGTTTTGTATACTTTTTACTTAACTCTGTATGTATAATATTATATAGATAAAGTTAGACTCATTTCCGATTGGCGTTCATTTTGAGAGATATTTTCAAATTATTTTCGAAGAAGACGCCATCGCTTTTGTTTTTAATTCAAATAATAATTTATTTTGGTAGAAATGGGATTCCCGCTTAATTCTGGAGCCGCTTGACTAGTCAAGGGACCCGACAGAGGATGCAGCTGAATATTTCGATGTATTTCGGCGGTATGAGTAGAATTTCCAGAGCTCTCTCCGGAGGCGTATTGGCAACAGAGGGAACAATGCTTTTAATCCCTAGTAGCAACAGAAATTTTATTTTGATGTTCAGTAGCGCGTAGAGGTTATATTGTTAGCATTGCAAGCTCTTTTACGGAATTATATTAACCGTCAGATGAACTACGCTTAGGTTTATAGAAAAGTATAATTATAATAATAAGCCTGACGATGTATAGTGGAGAACGAATAAATACTCTGTACAAAATTCTAGCGTTTTCAATTCTGAGTAAATCAAAAAATATTATGTTATGAACAAATATGCTAATTAACAATTATCAGTATATCAGTAGGTTGCATTGATAAAATCTGTAAATACAGTAAAAACAAACATACGTATTTCCAGAAGGGTAGGCAGAGACTACCGACTACCGCTCCTTTTTTACCTTTTTATTTAACTTACCTGGCATATCTTTCTTGCTTCACTTTCTTTATGTAGGTTCAACGATTTAACGTATTCTTGCTTTAGCCTTTCCTGCCTTCCTACGGAAATGTTCTAAGCAACAACCAATAAGGGTTAAAAATAATATATTTATTTGCCAGTAACAGAGTTCAAAGTTATTACTTGCATTTATATTTAACCACATTTACCGCCACAGCGCCATTCGAATGAAATTTAGTACATTAAAAATGTACAGTTGCAATACTAACTATTAATTTAATCATTTGAAACAAAAGCGATAGAGCAAAACATTATTATTTAGATTAGATTGTTACTCAATATAACCGCATAATGATAACAGGTAAACAATTCCTTTCACAATAATTGTTAGTAATAGATTCGATAACAAAGACTGTGTAACGGGGATATCATTTAATTATTTTCTCTTAAGATCTCGAGCTTGCCTGGCAACTTTGATTTTTCATTGAGTCATGTCCGTACTAAATAGTTTTAAGAGGTAAACCATTCAGGAATACTGCATATTTGTGAGTTACGTTATCATTGTGAAATTAGTAATTCCATACTGAGTCTGCACGGTGGATGGTAAAATAATATGTAATTATTTTATATCAGCTTTTGCCCGCGGCATCGCTCGCTCGGGAATACTCCTTTTTGGTTGGCAGAGAACCTATGTCATTTTCTGTACTCTTGACAACATGTACCTATGCAAAATGTCATGATGAACGGTAGAGTAGTTAAAAGTTAAGTCCATCTTAGGTATGGATCTTTGCCGCTCCCTTAATCAGAAAACCTATATCGAGAGCGTCATTAAGCAAGCTTCGCGAAAACTCGGAGTTCTGAACAGGGTGAGGCGGTTCTTCACGCCTGGGCAACTGTGCCTATTGTATAAGGCACAAGTGCGCCCTTGCGTGGAGTACTGTTCTCATCTTTGGGATGGCTCCGCGCAGTACTTGCTGGACGCTCTCGACCGGTTACAGCGGCGGGCTGTCCGTATCATCGGAGATCCAGAGGTCACGAGTTCACTGGAACCTTTGCAACTCCGTAGAGACATTGCCTCATTGGCATGTTTCTACAGAATATACCACGGGGAGTGCTCTGAAGAGTTATTCCACCTTATCCCGCCCTCCCCTTTCCTATCCAGAACAACGCGTGCTGGGCTCAGATGCCGTCCTTACACGGTAGAGTCGATTAGAGCGCGTACCAAAAAGTTTGAGTCCTCATATCTCTGCCGAACGACCAAGGCATGGAATTCTCTGCCAAGGCACGTGTTTCCTTCTTCCTTCAATCCTGAGTTCTTTAAGCGGGGCGTGAAAAAGCATCTTCTCAGGCCGTCAAAGTAGAGACCTCAACATCGCCTCGGCTACTGTGGGGGCGATGTGGAGGCCACTGCTCTTAGACCACACGACTGCTTACCATCAGGTGGAGTGTGGTCATTTTGAAGAGCAAAATAAAAAAAAATAAAAAAAAGAAAAAGCGTAACAAACAAACTCACATTTGCGTTTAATAGTTAGGATTTGTTAGTTCTCATCCGTGGTTTTGTTCGTGCTCATTACCAGTTAATCCTATAGAATAGCTCAAGAAAATTATTTTAGTTAGTGATTTTAGTAATATAATGACAAACAAACAAAACGTATAAGTACATACATACATACATACATATATTCACGCCTGTTTCCCAGAGGGGTAGGCAGAGACTACGGATTTCCATTTGCTACGATCCTGACACACTTCTCTGGCTTCATTCACTTTCATCACATTCCTCATACACGCTCGTCGGTTCAAGGAGCTCTTAACCTGGCCTTTGTCCAGGACGCCTCCGATCTGGTCGAGAAACGTTCGCCTAGGTTTTCCTCTTGCGACTGTTCCATTTACACTAGCCTTATAAACTTTCTTAGTCAGTCTTTCCTCGTCCATTCTTTCTACATGTCCAAACCAGCTTAACATACCCTTTTCTATTCTTGTAACTATATCCACTTTCATGCCGCATCTCTCTCTAATCACACTATTTCTTATTCTATCTTTCAGAGTCACACCACATATGCTTCTCAACGCTCTCATTTCTACAGCATTTATTCTGCTCTCATGCTTCTTTTGCCATACCCAACTTTCACTTCCATACATAAGTGTGGGCACTAATAGTCCTCTATAACGTATAAGTAATGATGCTTAATTGATAAAGTGGTACTTGGAACTATAAATGACGTATCGTCTAAGAGTTTTGTATATTTCTAGCTGACCCGCGCAACTTCGTCTGCACATAAGAGACTTTACCCCGTTTTTGCAACATTTTTCAATTGTCCTCGATAATCGATGGGCTATCCAACACTAAAATAATTGTTCAATTCGAACCAGTAGTTCCTGAGATTAGCGCGTTTAACCAAATAAACTCTTCAGCTTTATAATATTAGTATAGATAACATAACAAATCTGTGATAAATAACTTAAGCCTGATAATACGAGTACTTTCCCTGGCAATACGAAAACAATATTCTTAAAAACAAAAAAGATAAAACTTTCGTATAAAGCGATAAAAGTTTTAGTACTTTACAAACGTCTCTAAATAACGAGAAAGCTGCGATAATACTATTAACATCACAAACCTAGTCAATATTAAAGCAATAGTTTGGGAAGAATTACTTCTAGCTTAAGGTTGTAAATCTGCTTAGATACAAAAAAATAAAGGTATCTATGTCATATGAAAAATAATATAATACTTAGATATTTTGTCGTCGTAGATTTGTCTATTTTAATAATAACAAAAGTTTGTCCTCTATATTTGTGGATGAATGAAGTTCAAGATTGACATTGACCTGGGTGACAATGTTAATAAGATTTTCTAGTTAAGGCTGCACGGATGGCATAGTGGTTTAACTGGTCGCCTTGCCACTGCGCAGAGTGTTGTGGGTTCGAACCCCATATGGGCCAAAAATTTGTGTAATCTACAAATGGTTATTCTGAGTCTGGGTATTCATTGTATCCATGTTTGAACGTTTGTAAAGTACCCCGTGACAACAGACATATGCCTAGTGTGGGAGTTATCTTTAAAATATATGTTATAATTGGCAATCCTCCGTACCAGCCTTCATTCCACTGATATGCCCAGAAGACGTCAATAGGTTAGCCCCCTATTATGTTGTATTTAAATAGCTGGCAAAATGTTTGTGTTTATACAGTCCTGCCTATCCCTCAGGAATATACATGTGTTACCTGTCTATACATGAGTTTATACTTAAAGTTCCCTCAAAACCTTAACCTTTAATTAACTAGAAACTGTGTCGCGTTAAAGAGTTTTAGGTCAAAATATAATTATATAATTATTTATTAGTAGTGAATGTGAAATGTTATAAATATTTTAATTTTGGTTTTACACAATGTTTTAATGGTTCTTTAATAATATTGTCGACGTTTACGCGAATATTATACATTGTAATTAAACTTATTTTATGGATTTTTCTGCGTTGTTTATTTTAAAAACATAATTATTATATAATTTAAAACTATTACTGTTAAACTGTATATTTATTTTAAGCTATGTTAATTATCAAACTATTTCGATGAAGGTTTACACATTCTCCGACGTATCAGTGGCTTTTCAGCAGGCATATTCACGGGGAGACTAAGATGGTGGCTGTCTCACCATTTTAATCTTAATATTGTTTTAAAATTATCAACACGAAAAATCTGTATAAAGTCGCTTATTCTTTAGTTTGTGTTTAAGTAGATTAATGATTACGAATATGTCATCCCGTAAACCAAATAACAAGTGCTTATGTGTTTATAGGCGTATCGTTTGTAAAAGCGCGCTATCAGTGTACACGGTACGCTACAGAATATCAACAAGACTGGAACAATACGTTTAAAATATCGCAATATTGCTGTTTGAAAGCGAAATGACAATGCATATGGGAATGGAAGTCGACAGATAAGACAGTTTATTTGTTTCCATTTGGTTTCTAATATTTACACGGATGCACGTATTCGACCGCGGTGTCGAGTCTGCGAAGTTAGCAAACAAATGACATTAGCATTGCCTTAATCGACACCGCGGGAGCTGTACGAACAGTCTGTGAGTGTGTCGAGCTCACTCCGCGAACAATTTTCTTGTTTTGACAATTCTACACAATTTGAATACTGCCATCAGTATTCAGTACCAGCGCCAGTGATTATTTAAATTTTGTACCTCAACGCAAACAGAAAGCTAATCTCTTTTGTTTGACAATTAATTTGGCAACTCGTTTTGTTGCGTAATACAGAATCTTATTATAATCCCGAAATGACAAGCACCTCCTTGACTGTTCAAGAGAAAGACAAGTATTTTCATAAAACGGCTAAGATACAATTTGAATCAAAATATACCTTCCTTAATTTTTTTGGTAAGAAATTAAATTTGTTATTATTTTATAGTACCTTTCAACTCCAGTCTATGAGTATGCGTCAATTTAAATAAAGTAATATAATATACAATTCTTGATAAAGCGTTATATTACAATTTCGCAATGTAGATTGTTTTAAATGAAGGCAATGAGACCGCTAGTACAGCGCAGGCTGCATGCGCGTCCCACTTTATTGGAGTAAAGGAAACATTTATTACATGTTAAGAGCCCCTTTATGTCTATACCGTTGCCAAGGACCTAATAGAGTATAAATGTACGCGAAATGAGCGCACGAACTCTACCCATGTTTAAAGATTCGGAAATTTAAAACACTTGGGTATTACAGCTTAAGCAGAACATTTAAATAAATAAAAAACATATGCATGGGAGACAAAACCCTCAGACTGAATGTTTAGAAACAGCAATATCGATGAATTTTATATTTCGTGACTTTAGTGTCGACTTCCAATACTTTGGGGAAATTCGTCCCCTTCAGAGGTAGTCCTCAGCCGTTGGGGTACCATTATTGGATTCTGGCATCTGTGCATATAAACTTTGTTTACGAATGAAAAGTTAGAACTGATTTAAATCCTCCCCTTTCTTTTTTTCGATTTAAATGTCTGCGGAGTTTTCATTGTATGTATTCTTCTAAGCGTGAGCACTCTTGCTTATTTATACATACGTTCGCCTACAACGGCTTTAAAGGATTATAGTAGTTGTTATTGAATACAATGAATATACCTAATACATTTCATTTTAATAACTTTGTTAGCGAGAGTCATCCAATTATTTTTACTATAGTAAATTAAGAAAATAAATTACAGAAATACAAAGCTACAAAGCGTAATGTTTAACAACTTCGTCAGATATCAAGATATTAGTCAGAGAATCAACAATAGAGCGGCTTGACGAAATAATGCGTATGTAAATTATGACACGAACTATTATGTATGGGTTAGTTAGTATCTTAGGGGCTTATTGACGTTGTCTTGGCTTTAACGGTCACTATAAATAAAGCTACTGTCCAAATATCCACCGACCAAATAATTGTCACGACTTAATCCACTAAAATAAAATGGCCTCGGAATTAAACTACTGTCTGTTACCTGCAAGTGATTTAAATATACGCTTTTGTCTTTACATTGAAATCTCAGGACTAAGCCGCGATTTATGTATAATGAATACAAATGTTACTTAACGATTAGAGACTATTATTAAGAGAACGACGGCCTCTCTTGGGGTTAGTGTTAGACTTTATAATCTTTAGTTGTATAGTCAATGCGAAAGTATCTTAGGCTTGATTTTAGGTCTAAATTGACGTGATATTTGAAGCGGTGCTGGAACAATATTTAAGCCATTGGACATGCAATCAAGAGGTCGTAAGTTCGAAACCAATGCAGTACTGACATGACCACAATCCAAATACAAGCATTTAATTTACCTTGAGAAATTAACCAAAACTTCTATTAAATACTGAAACGAACTATATTTTTTTTGATATTACTATATTTTTGATAGTACTCGTTTCATAAACGTCCAGTCATCATTATAACTAGAGAGGTAAGTTCTATTTTTTTAAAGTAAACATCACATTTTTCTTTCAACTCAAGCCTAGGTTATACCTTGCAATATAACGCATTTACCGACATAAGTAGCAACTAAACGCATCAAAATAAATACATCCGTACCGCTCATTACGATTAACATCAGCATTCCTACAAAGTCGGCGGATATTTTAGAGTCAGAACAGGAAAATCGGTGCCCCCTGTGGTTTCCTAGACGTGTGCCCTGGCCAGTGGCCACTTCCGACAAGCTATAAATATGGCGCGGGCGCGCTCCGATTAATCACGAATACCACCTGCGACTGCCCGCTCCACCTGAGAGGTGGCCAAGCAAA
This sequence comes from Catocala sponsa, assembly GCA_963564715.1. Classification (NCBI taxonomy): domain Eukaryota; kingdom Metazoa; phylum Arthropoda; class Insecta; order Lepidoptera; family Erebidae; genus Catocala; species Catocala sponsa. The sequence continues at coordinate 15,467,342 of OY751337.1, read as the reverse complement.
AACATTACGCCAGATTAGTGACGTTACAATACTAATATCCTCGCTGCTCTTCCTGTATCTTTATGTGAAATAAAATGGCCCCTTGATGTTGTATTTTTGTTGTTAGTCGACATATTTTTGATTGAAAGGATGTTTAACTTATGTAATTGGAGAGTCTGCCTGTTTTTGTTGTAGAAATACAATTAAAACGTATTATTATGTCGTTAACGCAGCCGTAGCCTAGTGGGAGACCGTTAGACTGCCACGCAATGGTATCGAGTTCGATACCAGGGAGCGCATTGCCGACTTTTCAAAATTATGTATGTGCGTATTAAATAGATGATTATCGCTTGCTTTAACGATGAATGCAAACATCGTGAGGAAATCTGCATGTCTGAGTGCTCTCTATAATGTTTTTGAAGATATGTTAAGTCTGCCAACCCGCACTAGGCCAGCGTGGTGAACCATGACCTAACCCTTCTCACACTAACAAGAGGCCCGAACTCAGCAGTGGGACAGTTTAATACAGGGTAGGAATTATCATTTTATTATGTTGTTATATAGAAGAATCGAATGGGTGGAGGTGTAGAAAATCCACATTTTGCCGGCTATCTTAATGTTCCACATAAGTTGCGAATCTATTGCTGTCTACGAGACACGGTTTTAAATTTCATGCTGCTTCTGAATATTTTCTTACAGAAAATTTTATAATAATTTGCCTGAGAATTCGATGTCGAGTTTTAGGCCACTTAAGCAAAGTTCAATTAAATAGACCATTGAAAATGGATAAGTCGTTTATCGTTATTTAAACCATACCTATATAGCGAGCTTATAAATATACTTCGTTTGAATACAAATTTTGCATATGATTTTACCAATAATAATAATATTCTATTATACCAAAATACTACGCCTAAATTTAATTAAACTGTATTTATACATAATTATATAGTTCAAAGTCATGATACACAGTTATTGTATTATGCATCACACAAGTTATTTACTTATGATGAGTCGGTATCTTACGGAGCAGTAAAGGTTTCAACAAAGAAAATATTCTTCAGGAAACCACTGATCGGTAAACGATTAGCGAGGTTAAGCAACGTTGGGTGCGGTCAGTCTATAGATGGGTGACCGCTTAGTGGTATTTCATCTAAGCGTCTCTGTGCTTCGGAGGGCACGTAAAAAGTCAGTCCCGGTTGCTGTCAAATTGACAGCAGTCGGTAAGCCATGTCAGAGGTCTACGGGCGGCTTGAACAACTCTTGACAACAAGCTGGCCCCTAATCACCGGAAAAAAAAATAAGATTTCATATTCAAACCTTGTGATGAATTATATATTACTGTTGCAGTAGACATATAAGGTAAAGGTCGCGGGAAGCGGTTGGATGCGGGTGGCCCAAGACCGGTCTGTGTGGAAATCCTTGGGGGAGGCCTATGTCCAGCAGTGGACGTCTTTTGGCTGACATGATGATGATGATGATGATGAGACATATTAAATATTAACGCTACGGATACAGAGAATACTCAATTCGATACGGCTGTCTCGAGATCACACATTTTTTGTTTGTTTATAAATTCAACTTCACAACACTTCGAGCATTAGCAATGCCTAAACTATTTCAAAAAAGTTATTCTTTGTCCGCACATGCAATCGATTCTGGGATCCTATTCATAATAATCAGTCGCACAAATAAGCGCAAACTTGGATTAACGAAACAATAATATGATTAACATTTCATAATGCTACGTAACCAGTTTCAATCAAATAGATGAATCAACATTTAGTTGAATTCATGTTTTAACACCTATAATCGATATCAAGCCTTGCCAGCCGCTGCCGAGGCACGCTCGCTTTGGTATTTAACACGTACATTGTTGTCACCAATAAACCTAACCGCTCCTCACTCTATTTGGTAGCTCTTTGTTGCTTTCTTTCAGGACAACCGACACCTACGTTATTATTTTTTACCTAGTATAATAATTATTAATCGTTAGAAATTATATTGTTATAGCATTAAGTAATGTTAATTGTATCAATATATACTATAAGCTAATAGTGGTAAAATTTAATAGCTTGCTTGGTGCTATTTTAATTTATACACACTCACACTTTACACTGAGTACTCTCTCACATGCAATTAGTACCAAAAGCACACACATATATACATCTGCACACACACGCACGCACGCACGCACGCACACGCACACACAAACACACACACACAAGAATTTTTGATATTTTTTATTTTGATACTTGATTGTTATTTTGTTTAAGTAGCTGAAAATTTTCCTAAAAATAAAATAATAGATTTGATTTTTGGTTATGTACGTAACGTAATAGGTTACGTATCTGTTAAGTATAAAAACATGTTTACTTAAAAACGACTAGCAAATAACTAAAAAGGCGTAGAAACAAAACTGGTAAATAAGAAACATCGACGAAATATAAACTTAAAAACTGGTAGAAAATGTTAAACTAAATGTTCCCAAATCCATGAAATGAAAAAAGCCGTTTAAAACCAACGAAGTCCACAAGAGTGAAAACTTTAGCAAGTGCATATTTTGGTAAAATTTATATGAAGGTCGAGTTACCGAGGCGAATTCTCGAATTGGTGCAGGGCGTAAAAATCCACAGACCCGTCTCACTTACTCTATTATGATTCTGTGAAATACAATCACATGAACAACCGTCTGTAGAAAAGTGTACCAAATACTGGGTGGCTTTGTCGTTGACGTATTTTTAATCCTCAGCTCGCTGCATATACTTTTGTATCGCAGGACGTCGCACGGGATCGTTAGTGACATTTTCAGAAAAGATTTACAGATTCTTCTTTTATTTATTTGCGCAATATTCCTTTATTAACCCTCATAACTTACAAAATAAAACTTTTCGAAATAAGCAGTTCTTTCTTCCCGTGCCTATTTTTATAAATTTAGTTTGTTTAAGTACTTATAACAATATATTTAGATATTTTAACATAAAAGATAAACTTGAGTAAAATGCCCGAATATTATAAGCACATAATCATGAAATTATTTTATAATTATGTATTTATTGTTAGTATATTATACAGATAGATCGTAATTATTTAAATGTATGTCTTATTTAAAAAGTATAGACTAACTAAAAAACAAGAATGCCAATTATGACATTCGTATATTTTACTTTTGTGAAAAGCTCCGTAAAAGAAATGTGAATGGTTAGACAAGAAAAGTATTGCGCATCACCCCCACCAAATACCGTATTATTAATAGAAGATGCCAAAAAACAGTATCATACTTTATTGATAAAAGAGTACCAATAGTGACGTTCCTTGCGTCCTCATAAGATTACTACAAAGTACTGAAAGAGCTCAAAAAATAAATCGAGTTATCCATTTGATTATTAATATTAAAATAACATAACACAATATAAATTCGGATGCAATGTTTTAATTATAACGCGCATATCGAGAAAACAATTAAATAATTTTAATAAAAACGCATTGTTTTCTATTCGTCTTGTTTAATTTGTAACACAATAATGAAACAAACGCCAATGGGAATAATAACATTCATCAATAATTTATAATCGAATATGATCAACATCGTCCCAGCTCTCGGTATAAGTGCCACAGAACCCAAGCTATATTTGACATATTATAATTATATTTATATACTAACATCTGCATTGAATTTAATTACTAATAATAGAATAATATGCTTATTGGCTTATTTAAAATTTTGTGTAGTATACGTGTGTGGATAATATATCTTTAAGTGATTAATAAATATTTTTGGAAGATAATTTTCTCTAAATCGTCATTTTGAATATTTAAATTCATCTCTATCCTCAAAAATAATACCCAAGACCCTTAGCAGGCATCGTTTGTAAGTACGTCCAATTTAGTATTATCAAAATAGTAGGTATTTTACTATAAACGGTTTCGATTTCCAGTGCTCAAGTTAGATAAGATTTTCTTGACAAATAATATTCTAGTTTATTTATTTTAACTAATTGTGAGTAGACGACTACTTTAATTGATGTGCAGTATTTTATATACATCATTGCTTGAAGCCAAGTTTAGCCTATGGCAAAAGCAAAATATAAATATGCCTAATAGTCTAGCCGTGACGTAGGTCTTTCAGAGCTTTGCTAGCTAAAACGTATCTTTATCTGATACTACTCGTGTGCTAACATGTCGGTACGGCAATTCGTGTCGTATAAAGTTCTATCTCGCTAGATTTATTTTAAGACTAAATCTTAGCTTTTTGTAAATATCGGGCTTTTAAAGACCCCATGCGATGGGGATTAACCCAAGAATAATACACACATCGAACTAAACAGCTCATGAAAACTAAAAACGGAATAAAAAAGTCCATTTAAGTCGTTAAGCTTAAAACTTGCAGCTTTACAGAGAATATATTATATTTTTAATTCAAAGTATGATTGTTCTTTTTTGTGTTATATATGTTGGGTAGATAATATATAACTTAAATATCGACAAGAAAAGAAATAATTTTGGATTGATTAAAAATAACAGTCCTACATGATTTGCATGTTAATTTATATAAATCCAGAAAATTGCAATTCGTTAGCATTTTAATGACTATTTTAATTGTAAATTCAAGTACTTAGTACTTTTATCATGGTGCTTGTAAAGAAAATAAATTATAACAATTTTGTGATATATAAAAAACCGATACTTACTACGTCAGCGTTGTAGTACCTGAAACAGTTAAACAAATTACATTTAAAACACTTTACATAAAAAGAATCGTTTTATATTTAATGTTCTATATAAGCTGGGTGAACTATTATGTTTACTCACGAGTTGAATATCGCGCACTTGGGCTGTAAGCGTGCTATGTTCTGTATATTACTATCTATAGTTATAGAATTTGACATTCACAATAATTATTTGCAACAGAAATAATGACATAAACTTTTACCCTTGCAATATTGTGACATCATGTTGACGGAATGTCATGCGACTACCATAAGTATACGAACTTGTGGTAGTATTGATGCAAGAGAGAAGAGATCTATGCCCAATAGAAAATCTATTTGAGCTGATAATGATGATGTTAATATTTAATTTTGCAAGCTTTTATAGCTGCGGTAACCGTTTACTGAATACTTTCTTGTTAACTACATAGGTTGAAATTAAACAAACTTTATACGGATTTTATCGCGTTGTTTATTTTTTATAAAACACTATTATTACATAATTTTGAAACTTTGAACTACTATTGTTAAACAACTATTGTTAGTTTAAAGTTTCAAAATTATGTAATAATAGTGTTGTATAAAAAAAAACAACGCGATAAAATCCGTATAAAGTTTGTTTAATTTCAATGTATAAGAGTCGCGTAAAGATAAGACAATATTATGTAACTACATAGGTAATTTCCTAAACTAGCTCTATTCAAACTAAAAAGAAAATTGTAACAAGGATGCATAGAAAATTCCATTAGCGGTTACATTTATTTTTATTAACTCATGGAGGCTTACCACTAAATAATATGCGCAAATACAATGGGTGACTTGGACTTATTTAAAAATATATCGTAAATACTGAACGAATGGCTATATCTATCTTTACACGTAAAATGGCTATATCTGATAACAATATGTTGCTTTTTCTTTTGATCCCTTTATAAAAGTATTGTTTATCAGTAAAAAATTAGCTAGATAATTAATTAATCATTTAAAGTATGTATTATTGCCTTGTATGATTTTAAAAGACTTATGTTTATCTTTTCACCAGATATAGTAAAATATAATAGTCAAAAATAGTAAATGATCACCAAAATTAAAACCGCATTTTAATACTAAAAATATTACAAATAAATAAATAGCAATGTAAGCAGGCTGTATGCTTGCCAACCATTAAATTTACAGTAGGTAGCGGTATTTTTGTGTTGCCTCGGAATCAATTCTATGATACCACAAAAACACAATCATGTCCACGAAATTACTATCAGGCTGGTCGCTTATCTGTCATAATGTTCATATAATAGTTGTACCCAATAAATATTTCATTCAACTATTAAACAATCTAACTAACATCTTTACTTTTGACAACAATCAATGAAATTTGATCATATTAAAACTGATAGGCTGACAGATCTGAGTCTTAAAATTGAACTAGTTTATATTACAGTAGTTTAGTATTACAGTACCTTCACACCTTTACGATATCATGAATCGGTTTGCTGGTAAAGCTTAGTATAGATATTAGGAAAATCATAAATGTACTGCATTCAGTCTTGTCTATATGTCGAAGTTTTCGACCACATCCGATCGCGTAAGCTAGAATGCGCGTGGATCCACGGTCCGAATATGATACCGACTAGTATTTTGTCTTAGAAAATGTGGAATAGGTTGTGTTTTACTGGTTGTAGATATTAACCGAATTACTCATGTATGAGATATTTCTGCGCATGCGGCAGTAGGCAATCGGACTCGGCAGCAGTCGGCCGCAGCTAACCGCGTTCTGTGGAATGCGCAAGCATCCGCTACGATACCTAGATATTATTATTTATCTAGGAATCGTAGCAGATACTTGCGTATACATTTCTTTTATACTATATTTAATACAATAAAAATGAACTTTTCCCATTGCGTAAGTAAACACATTAATTATTTTATCTATTATTATAAAGCATTGTAAAATGCGTTACTCGCTTCTGCGCTCTGCACACCACCAACGTTCGTCACTCAAAATAGTATCAGCAAACCGATTTGTCAAAAGTAATGCTATGAACGCCAACCCGAGCGAACTTTATTTCTAAATTATCCAAATTAGACTCAGATAATAAATAATAACATGTAACAAAAAACATGCTATGAAATTGGTCTCCACATAGAAACTGAATTCATGATTCGTCTACTCTTTAATTAAGTCCACTATTCAAATATCGTCAGTAAACTTTATACATTATATTGAAACAATATTATTTCTAAGCAAAAAGCTAACTTGAAACTACATATAAACAACTTCCCACAAAAAACCTCATTACCTTTTTCCAGTTACGTAGATTGAATCACGTTAGCAAATAAGTTTACAAGAAAAACATAGGGATGTAAAAAGAAAATCTCATACCGAGTATCCCCTATAGATTCAAGCTGGCAAGTTTCCGATCGCGGTGCACTTACGTTGGGTATAAATAAATAGGTCCGGGAACATCCCGGCTTCTCACAGGGGCAATTAATCAAGTTGACCACCTGCGACTGCACTCTTATATCACGTGGACAATACGCTACTACCAATTAGAGCTAACATAATGAGTTTTGGTTAGAGCGATGTATTCTGGATTCAACTGTTATATTTCTGCTGGTTTGTTTTACAATATTCTGTATTATTTGATAACTGAAATATATGTATAGGTACATATTATAAATGTATTGATTTTAAAGCAAATTTGTTTTTACCGAAAGTTAGTCTTATTTGCATGGACTATTTACTTTACTTTCGCTAATATGCATTACATTGTAGGCTTATTGTTCAAATAGCGTTACATTTATTTATTTAAGACATAATATAATTATAATGATTCAACAATATCTTAACAATATCGAAATCTTAAATAAACAAATATTTATATAAAAAGTTATGATCATTCTATTTTATAAATACATACATACATATACAGGATGTCTGGTAATTAATGGATAATCTTGAAATGTCTTATAGTAGAACTGAGAAAACTTCAGAAAAAAAATTAAAAATAATAAATACACAAAAATAAAACAAAAGTTCAATAGCTAGTCATACTTTTGACTATCTATCCGTCTGTCTGTTTAATAATAAAACAACAAAAAACCGATGTAATTCATACATTTATGGTCGTAGTGTACAAGAAAGTTAAATATGGTAATTAAAAAAATAACCATATCTCAGTTAGGATAGATTTTTTTCATTTTTTTTTTCTAAACGGCCTTCAGTTCTACTATAAGACATTTCAAGGTTATCCATTAATTACCGGACAACCTGTATATAGGTTTACTTATCTCGCACTTAACTATACACAATAATGATATATGGATGAACTCATCCAAACTATCAATTTTGATACGGATAACCAAATCAACCAAAAATATCTTTGATATTTCTCGCATGACGTTATTGTTACTCACGTAGCAATTTAGCACAATGCAGAAATTCTTACTATGCAAAGCAGGAAGTACCGTTTAATATTGTTGTAGAGTTTCCATGGAGTGCTTCTAATTATAAAGTTAACTTTAAGCTTATTTTAAGACACGTCACATCATACAGATGCGAAATAAATAATAACTTTGCTAATATCCTAAGTACACCTTCAAAAAAAAAAAATTCTATTTCCAGAAAAATTTTAGCCAGATAGTAGTTCAGTGGAGCCAGCACAAGTACTAAGATTTACATTTGCTTGGAGAATAAGAAACGGACTAGTACATACATACATAAGTTATACACGCTTTGTGTCCATCTGCATTTCTGCAGCGGTAGCGCAGACGCTCGTAAATAATCCTTTGGACCTGAAAAACGTTTCAGTGAATCCAATAAAATACGTATCCGCAGAGACTACGCCGCAGCGAGCTCGTTACCACGCCTAGACGATTTATTGAGATTTGAAGGCTGAAATATTGTAGGTGTTCCGTTTTAAACTCTTTTATGAAATACAACTATTCAATTTGCCTTACATTTCAATTTTAAGTCTTTGTACTTTAGGCAAGGCGGGTGGGATCTAAACCAAAATATTTAACAGTAAGCAATAAAGTATTCAATATTAGGATATCATACCTGGTTTCCATTCTCCATATGGTACATATTGTTTAAATGATTTAGCAGCTATCTATAGATATGGTTACTGTATTTAAACAAATATATGTGTAAACCTTAGTCTCTTCACGTGTCTATAATATAATATAATAGTGTAGACGAATAAATGGAAAATATAAACAGTTATTAAGTTTGAAGTAGTGTATATGTATGTATTTTCCTAAAAGTGTTTCCTTTGAACGAGAAAATTCAATTATTATCAGTGCTGTCCAATTAATTTCCGGCGGCGCCCGAGCTGATAGTGTCGTGTAAATTATAAATTATCGAAGCAATAATTTTCTACTGTACCCATTTAATTCTAATTATAAAGTAGCTCAGCCGGTTTTTACATAGTAATATAAAAATACAGCTAAATTTTATACTTATAATCTAGAAGACGTCGTTACGGTAACCTGGCTAATACCACCAATGTCACCAATAATATCAAAACTTTTAGGTCACGCGATAAAAGAAAATTGCACTTTTTCTTTTTCGAATGACAGTGAGGACGAGTTGGTCTAATTTGACAGCTTAACGACCACCGAACCACGGTTAGTTCTAAAATGGCGTGGGAGCTTCACGTAAATGTGTTTCCATCGGGCTCTTTGAACAAACGTTATTTTAGAGCTTATTTACATTTAGTATCGAAGCGCCAGTTAGCTGCCATACTTATAATTACACACTGCAGCGTACAAAGCGAGCGTAGCTAAAATATATTCTGCTTAATCTTCATTATGAATGTGAAATCCGTTCATGGCCTGAGGCCGCCACTCGCGTTTCATGTGACATGGGACACAATGTAGTAAAGATAAGGTGTCCCCTTCCAAGCCACTGAGTCTATTGTCGATCTCTTACGCAGCTCGGCATGTTAAAAGGAGCCCGATAGCTCGACCGTTACAAAGAACCCATTTTTATATGAACGTATAAATTATAACATAACTAGCAGATAATTACGTTTTCTGTTCTGAGCAAACCCACAAAAGATATGACATATCGCACAATCTGTAGGCTCTATGTACTATATATGGGATGGATAGAAATTTTCAGAAACAATATAAATGATAAGTAAAATAAAAATTAGACGGCATAGTTCTTCTTTAGTGAAAATGGCTTCCTTTAGATAGAGAAAACGTATAATGGAATGCAATAACTCTTGACCGGGTGTGCGAAGAAATAACACTGTGTCATATTTCACAACCCTCCAACATTTTTATAAAAGCGAACCATCTGCTTTTGACCCCTCATTCTTTTTGTTTCTCGAATTATTTCTGTATAAGTAAAATATTAGATATCAACGGATATAAGTTTTCCGGTGCACGTTCCAAGCCAATTCTTACTGGCACTGTTTTTGTTTATTATCCCTGTTCAGAGTTCCTGTACCTGATACACTTTACACCTACTTACTTTACGTAAGAATATTATGTACATTTAGGTATTCGATTTTATTTCGTCTTGACAACGATTCGACTGTTTGTTTTTTATTTTAAATCAGATTATTTTGTAAATCCAATTTCGTACCCAATTTAAATGCGAATTTAGATTTGCATAAATTTTACTTTATACGCTACTTTAAAATAAATGTATACCACACGTTTCCACAATTCTGTTTAGTGTCGGCGATTTACTTGGATCTTATGCTTAAACCGCCTCTCTCGCTTGCATGTCTACTCGCCACAAACTCTACTTATGTATATAATGTCGTTCGTCTACCGCTCGCTTTGTTACTGTTATTGACTTAAGTGGTCGTTCATAGCTATTCAAATCATTTTAATACACAATGCTTACTACTTATTTGCGGTTATTGTTGTCCAATAATTACAAATACGCATGTTATTTTTACTAGTTTTTGGCAGCACGTTGTTTTGTAAGTTTATAGTTTTATAAATTCTCAAATCTCATGTGTTTATTACGCTTGGATGACCATAACTTTTTTTTATTATTAAACGAAAACACAAATGTTTAGTTTTATATTTCCAACCCTGAATAGTTTTATGTCATCCAGAAAAGAAATTCTAAGGAGCGAGCGTTCCTCGTGTCCATAAAAAAACTTCTGTGGAGTGAACGTGTAAGGAATTCTCGTAAGCGTCACAGGAACCGGGGTGACTGCGGTCATTTCGCTAAACGAAGATCAGAATCGCAAGCTGTTAGCATAGAGATTGCGATCGAATGAATGCCGCCCCAAGTATTCCATCCCGAAATCGAGGGGCTACGAATATTGCGGCCGCCCGATACAGCCCTTTTTGACTCTACTGACATTCCACCGCGGTACTAAGCCGCCCTTTGATTTTCTTTATATCTTAAAATACTTTCAAATTTTACGAATTTACATACGCATTACACCCGTCGACTATTTATTGCCACTAAAATGTTACATGCGAGTATTTTTGTGTGTTAAAGTGGCCATAGCATCAATCCATTCATGCTTGACAAAAGAATAAGACACACTTTACTGGAAAATATATGACCAGTGAAATATTCAAACTCGCCGATTGTTTTGTATTGAGAAAAACTTTCTTTGTAATTTGATCGATGGCCTATTGTCCATTAGGGACCTTTTAAAAGTTGTCGTTTGATTTCATTGTATACTTCAACAATAATCACGAACTTCTTTGTTCGAGAACTTTCGGTTTTTCCAAGAAAAATAAATAACCATTAATCATGCAAATGTTTTGTTTCGAGATTTATTTTATTTATCAAACGAAGGGTGAAACTATGTACGACGCGGAGTGTCTCGACGCTGTCGGAACTTATGTACCGTGACTTGCAATTTGACTATTAATAAATTGGCTTGCTGATGGAGTGTGCTCCTGTTTCCGCCGTGTATATTTTTTCTGACGATCAAAATCAGATCGTAGATATGAGATTGGTGTGGGGTGGCGCGACGCTGCGCGATCGCGAGGTGAGGTTGCAGAAGGTGCCAATATATTTCCTGACGGTTGAACGGTCAGGTAATTGTGGCTGAAACTTATCTCAAGGGGCGGACGTGAGCGGAATACCAAACGGTTTTCAGCTCTTGCAAATTATAAACGCTGTCTTCAATGTTTAGCATATCCGACACCGTATACGTATGTTAACTAAACATCGACTAAATTAATTCTGCATTATTTGGCTAAAGTTTACTACATGTCTCACTATTCTTGTAGCATTGGTATCATTCTATTATTATGCTATTGTTATGTAGTAATACTTTTCATTATTTACTATTATATATGTTTAGTTAAACTTTTTATTAATATATTATGAGATACATAATACTATACGAGATATATAATTACCATGTATATTTTTGTTTACCCGATATGTATTTTCAATTGAATTATATATTTCTGATGAATCCCTGCGTATAGGTAAACATCTTACTTACATTGTCTTATCCTTAATTGTTAAGTTAGCCAAACATAGCTGGTCTGAAGGATTGTAAAAGGCTTTGGTACCTTAATTTTAATGAAATAAAAATTTGTATGTTAGTTTATTTGGCATTTCAGTTTGCAACTTTTTGTTAACAGAGCCGATATTATGGCGTTGTTAATATTGGGATAGAAAAATATGTACTTACTTCGATATACCTCGGTAATTTACCACACTAGTTATGTAGATACATAAACAAATATAATATTGAATAAATATTATATTTTTTTGTTATCCGTTACGAATTTTAACCATACTGCCTACCTATTCTCAAATACAAGCTTGTTTATGTATCAGCAAAGTATTTTTGTCCATAATGCTGACAACTGCAGGCCTGTATGCGTGTACGCTTTTCTCAAACGTCGAAATGGTATGGAAACAGCTTTAGATAATATGCAAATTATGTGTTGTGCTTGTATTGTACGTGTATACCTCATACGTTGCCTATTATAGAGCCTACGTAGGCAGTTAAGTTAACAGTTTAGTTGTGAACTACATACGTCGGGTTAAAATAACTGTGCAATCATTAAATTCGAATGTGTTGTTGGCAAGGAACGTGGGAGTTTACGCAAATGCTCATGACGAGGCCACGAGTTCGAAATCCGGGTTGGAGTAAATGTTGTATTTCTATCACAAAAGGCCTCAGTAGCTGCAAATAGACATCAATTAAATCTTCAAATTGGCTGTTTGGATACATTGACGCTTATTCAGAGTCTTTCAAAAACAAAGTCAATGCGTTGATGTATGTTGTATTATAAGATCAGTTTCAATAACATTAATTACAAAAATATTTTAATTAAAGAAACCTGATCAGTATCTTGCAAAGAATTTATTTCACCTGAAGTCGGTACAGGGCAGGTGATATTTTTTTCTCTGTTAACAAGTCGCCGCGACTTGCAGTCGAGTATCAAAGGTTGAAACTGTTGCTTGAATCTCACTGACGTAGACTTTGTTCAAGTTATTTACTTTAGAGCGCGCTCATTAGCTAAATGACCGTACTTTATTGAAAGAGTAATCAAAAGTGGAATGGAACGAACTGTACATTGCATCTCTTGATTCTGCACCAACTTTCTGTTGAAAATATGTTTCCGTGTTATGAATTAATGTAATGGCTAAACATTCATAGACCATACGATACAGAGTGGAGTTATATATTTAATATTTTTAGTAAACACGGTAAACTGTTTTGTCAATATTCATTATACATAAGCATAAGCTGTAACCACTATTAAATAAGCACGAAAGGTATCTCAAACATAGAAATAAAACACATATTATATTTTAAATATCGTACTGATAAACGTAGTTTAATTAAAAATGCATGATTGATAACTCATTTCCATTTTAAATGGGTTATTTTTTTAAATATTATTTCATACCTTGTGACCAAATTTATTTTATTATATTATTTTTACGAAAAAAGAAGAAGAAATCAATAAATTTAATGATATCTGTTAAAACAATTTTCAATTGCACACAATATTTGATATTAGGTTCTTAAATGTGTAGCACTCGTTATTGTATCAGCTGACAGAACTTCATTATGTCGGGATTTTCCAAAAGGTACCTCCCATTTTAATTCCGTAATTATTTTTAAAAGTGATTGACATTTTTACATGTTTAATCAATAATATAAAATAACTCAAATTAGACGTACAATAAATTATTTTTGTTATGTATTTGATATATCGTCATAACTCATAATACATAAAGCTCGTCAATTAAATCAAGGCAATTTTTACATGTCATTATAAGACTTTCGCCAAGTCAAAAATTACACAAATAGCATAAAAGAAACAGATCTTAAGTTATACTTTCCATAAAATAATGGCCAATATTATTAGGACACATATAAATAAAATTTATTTTGTCTAGGATTTTTGTATGTACTGTTTTAATCCTTGAAGAAGAGTTATCGACAGAGCGAAAACTGCCATTAAACAATAATAATTGTGGTGCGCGTATGAGTCTGTCAAAGCGCACGAGTAAAAATTTCTGTGTTGCCAAAATGGTAAATATATAAAGGTGTAAACTTTATATATGCCATTTTCCTCCAATTGCCTCCTTGCATCTTCTAATCTGCCGTACTCCCAATGTCTTACTAACCTTATAGCCAACCTTGTCGCCCATCTTACGACTGTTCATTTTACCGCTCTCACACCGTTCTACTCTCCCACTTGCTTATTTTTGCACTTACCTAATCTTTCATTGTCACGCTAGACATCTGTTTTATTTTGCCAATTACTAGATACTCTAACGCTTTCCCACTCCCCTACCTTTCCATTTTTCCACTTTCCTACTTGCCCCTTCTTTCACTATCCTGCTCTCCCTTTTCATGCCACGCAACTTTTTCATTTTACACTATCTTTTACAACAGTGATAAATAATATAACTCGTAACGCGCAATTATAATTAAGTATTTCCGCCCGTATTCAATGAAGTTCCACATTAATAACTAGATATGAGTTAATTGATTTAGGTTAAATAAAATGATTTGCATTTTAAGTCGTATAATAAGCCCAAATTATGCTATATACGTATAAGTGTATGTTTCATATACCTAAATATATGCGTTTTTATTTATACCTATATTTATGTAGTAAAGCACGAATAAAGCATTGGGCGAAATGCAGAAGTCCTTAAGATAGATAGTACATAAATAGATACATACATATATAGTCTCACGCCTATCCCCGAGGAAAGGAAGACAGAGTGTGCCCTACCTACATCTTGCCAGCTATGCTTTGAGATCCCAGATGTTAGGGTGCAAGCCCATTGCCGCGTACCTAGAACAGATCCAGACTTCATGCTCCTCCTTCTTTACAGAAACAACCAATTGATAACACTTTGGCCGGCTCGGAAATCAAACCCATGACCCAACAGTCGCATTCACTATTGCTGGTGCCACCGAGGCAAATCATCAATCAATGACGTATGATTCATATTTTGCAAACACCATGTAGGCGATATTGTGGGTCTGTGGGTGTTAACTATTATTAAACTGAAATTGCCTGTATATACATATATAAATCATTAATATACATATACAATTTTAGTGGAAGAGTTGCCATTATGGCTTTGTAAATGTTTACTCATCGTAACTGCGCCTAGAGTTGGGAAACAGCTTTATTGCTTAAATAATGTCTTTGATATAAAAGTACTTTTGAGCTTCCCAACGGTACATTTAAAACTTTTTACGATTTGTGAAGTAAGTGATGTTTGTATTTGGAAAACGGTTCATAATGTATTAATGAAAGTTTAGTATCTAAAATAAAAAGGTGTTGTTTTACGTTACAAATATTACGATTACAAACCCAGAGAGATAGACAGAGATGTAATCCACCCAAATTACGCCAAGTATGTCTTTAGGTCCCACGAAGTAGGAGACAGGCTTATTGCTGCTTACCGGGCACAGTTTCTGACTCCGTGCTGTTAATGTTTGTTGTTGTATTGACAAAAAATCCAATAACACCCTGTCCAACCCGAGAAACGAACCCAAGACACCATGCACAGCAGTCGCACAAATTCACGCTGCGTCAAGTTACACCAAGTCAACAATCAAAATAAATAATAATCTACATACCAGGCTACTAAAAATTTTCTAACAGAATGATCCAGAACAATTTTCTTGATATTGATGTTTTTGTTTCAATCGTAATTTAACAATATTAATATTTGTTCGCGGAAAAGAAGCATTGAAATAGCGAGATTTAAACCGGGCGATATTTGTTTTAAATAATTCTGTAATAGGAGCTACTTTTATAACTTTTCAATACCTCAACAACTCAAGCTTAGATGAATTACAAATAGTTGACCATATGACATTTATACTTTGTGATATATATTAATAAACGATTTGTCACTTTGACTTTGATTACATCCTCACGGGGCAGGAAAAGAGATTACATCGGACTCTCCTGGACAGATCAAGCCTACCGACACCGTAAATCACTCTGGTGTTCCTTTGACTAACCGCAACCAAGAAGCAGAGGCATGCTCGCAGTTGTGTCGTGTGTACGAAGTGACCTAGCCCCTCTATCCTTCCAAATAAAGTACACACAGAACAAGGCCTGCTTCTGCACGTTCAACAAACTGCCTTAGGTGTGCCACCCTGACCTAGCGCCCCTATAGTTGTAATCTTTCGTCGAAAGAGAATGATGTCTTGTGCCGTGTTTGTCTTTCATTCCCTTTCCACAGCCTGCTTAGCGTACCACATTACGATTGAATATGAAAAAAACGAGATGCTCTCTATTCCCACTGCTGCGAAGAGATCACAGTGCTGTTCCGCCTAGTTTTGACGTTCTTCCTGTGCATCAATCAGATCATTACCGTGCTATGCAGTTGTACAAATCATGTCTTTACGTACGACCGCTGCGCCTAGATTCTATGATGCATGGAACGAAGTACCAAATCCTTCATGATGTCCCCGTTTCACTAGTAAAGTGAGTTTCGGTAAGGAGAGTCATTTTATATTTTAAAATATACTATAAGCGAATGTCCTGATAACCCTAATAGCCATTGTTCATTGTGATTATCGCAAAATCACTGCTTTGAGAACCGTGAGTCATCCTGCCTGATGTTCAAACGGGGACACCGTAAAGGGCTGCATGATCTCATCATAGGTGGCTGCGCTTTCTAATTTAGGTGGCGGTTTGTGTTGTTATATTGCTTTAGTAGTTAAATCTCAATACTACTTCTTTCAGTACACTCACACTACTGAACAAGTATTGTTGAGTTTTCTCAGAATAGTAGATACAAATAAAATGTTTATAAAAAAATTATTGTATTTTTATGAAGTGTGCTTAGGAGATAAGTCACCTTACTGGTAGAAAACAAAAAAGATAGTAAACTGTAGTGACCGTTACTGAACATAACAACAATGAATTAAGTAGAATTTCAAGCCCATATATAATTTCTTTGTAATGCAGGGAGGCGCGCAGGGACGCAGTGGAAACAAAACCGATATACGGTTATTCCCTGACAGCTGAGCTCTTAGGTGATTGTGGCGGAAACTTTTATCGGATGTCGAACGTGAGCGAAATAGCGATTCCCGAGAGCTCACCTGTTTACACCAACAAACATGTGGGCTCATGTTCTGGATGAGCTTCTTTTATTTGTTTAAGCAGATTTCTTAAGACACGTGAGTGTCTATGATTCAATTACCGGTTAATATCTAAGATAACAATTGTCACGTCAATTACTTATCAAAGATTTTGTTCATGTATCGGAATAAACATAAAAATAAAAATCGGTGATGTTAACGGTTTTACGTGCTGTTAAGGCACTAAATGCTAGCTGCTCTAGTTCTTACCAGAAAACATGAATAACATTTCTCATTGAACGGAGATCTCGATTTTCGGACCCGACACTATTCTATTCACTACAGTCAGGATGATAATCGCCAGCTCTTATATTTACGCTTAAGGCACTCAACGAAGAAGACAGTTAAATAATGTAGCATCTAGCAGTTTCTTCATAAATCGCTTTCACAAGAACCTTTATAAAATACTAAATTGAATTTTTTTCCTGCAACAATATCGTATTATTTCATCCGAATTTAGTTTTAGAGCATGTCAACAATGAAAATTAAGCTGTAGGCGTCCTATATTGTTTCCACTTCGATAACGATAATAAGGTTTATCTTTTGACACTTATTTTTATATAACAATATCGAACAAAAGCTTTGTAAATTGAAAGTACAATGAAATTAAGCGCTTTTAATGGAAAATTAATCATTTGTTACAATGCATATTTATACACTGATAAAGTGATAATACATACCTAGGCCCGAATCGATTCTATAGATTACGCTAATGTTCCGATTGTGTTTACTGTCAAGCCACTACTGCTCGCGATTTGATAAAATACTATACTATCCACTCGACACTTTTTTTTTATGCAACATTGACATACTCTTCCAGTATCTATGTATCTGCTGTAGGCTTTAGCTTCCCTCACCCAAACATACCAGTTTACTATCAATAACGCGTCATTTTATCACATAAACTTTATAAGCCTTATGAACTATAAAGCTGAGCAATTGAATTATTATTTCACCATCAAGTACTTCAGATGCTCTGCGGGAAATAATAAACAATTGTGCTTTAACAGTTGCGCATGATTTGCATAATCCTTTTTATTCTGGAAAATTCGCACAACTTCGCACAAACATTAACGTCGAGTGATTCAATAGCGTCTGAAGTTAATAAATTATTTAGTAATTACATTTAATTTTGAATTTGTTTATGTACTTATCTTGCTTCTGAGCGTCATAAATCTATTTAATCGTTTAATTTTTTGTCAACACCAATCTTATTTATTTAAGTCGAGGTAGTTTATCCAGAATATATCGGGTCGTATGACTGCATGTAAATGACAGCGCCAATAAAATATCGATATCATTCTTCTCGTAGCATATCGTTTTACATCTTCACTTGTTATACACGTACCAGTGCGTTTTGTAAGGCATCTATTTCACAGTAATATTTAGTCACAAACGCCTTAATAATTTTAACGGATGTCTGATCAAATCTTTTCTCTTATCTTTAATTAAAATAGTACTATAAATATGGCGTAGTTCTGGGTTCGTGTTAATTTAAATAATATGTCTGTTTCAAAAATTAAGTTTAACATTTTGATTTTATTTTGTTTCGCCCTAAATTATTCAATTTATAAATGATAACTAGATTACTAGAAAAAAATAATTCAATGATATCGAATATATCATTACTATATCATACTGCTACATCATTATTTAGTCATCGTCAAAAGATTTTCTAGGTAAACCGTATTCATGCGAATTTACCTATTTTATCCGTATAGTCTGAAACGAGCAAAAGAGAGTAGTATTTCCCCGGATCCCAAGTATTACGGGTGGGTAAAATGTACGGCCCATGCACAGTGCAGCCCGGCGCAACCCGAGTGAGACGTAGGTGAGGGCGGGTGTTCTCTTTCGATCGTGGGGAGCTCAAGATATCTGTAATGGCCACTCGAGCTATCTGCTCAACCGTTATTCTCAACAAATCTTCCATATTGCGGCCAACCGGAGCTCAATCAATACTGTGCAATGCGCGTATAGTTTGTTTTCTATTTTGAATTTGTTTACCTCCCGGCTTCAGTCACGACGTGTTTCGCTGTGTTGCAGTTTTGAACTGAATACCAATATTTTTATTCTTAAGTCTCTTGTTATTTATGGCGTTTATCGAGACTTTTGAACAAATATTGCGTTGCTTTTTATATAAATTGCGGTTTTTTTACATCGAACACTTATGTTTATAAATAAGATTAGAATGATTACATTGAATTGTCCAACCGGGAAACCGACTAGATTCGCTCTTAGACTTCCCCGAAGTCCATAACTTTTTGTGCTTTCTCATTGGAGCACTGAACAAGTGAAATTAAGATAATGTTCTAATGGGTCGCATAAAGGAAAGTTATAATATCCAGAAGCACATTCGTTGCTATGGAGGTGGCCTGCTTTGTTTCCGACTTCACAAACTTTTCCTTGTTACATTGTTCACGGTGTTGGGAATCGCTACTACACTTTATGGATTGGTACCTATTTGTTTTCCGTTTGCACGTACCTACTCGAACAAAAAGCATTTCACTGATGAGATAAAAATTATTTGGTACAATCTGTTGTATGTGTATTGAAGTGGGAGAATATTTTTTATTTATTGATGTGGAAAGCGTTGTTTACGACGGTACCTGGATTAAGCGTGGCCGTTAGAGAAGTGACGGAGGTTGGAGCTCTGGCAAAGGGGAGGCGGCGAGGTGAATAATTGCCGCAATCAGTGCCAAGCCAACTAAGCGATGATCAGACCGACTACACAAACTTGAGAATTGCTTGTAGTTTTATTATTTTCATACGAGAGTTTTTTTGAAACTTCTATCAGTTGATAAGACATAATTCTAGGGATACTGACGTAAATACCGCGTAACAAATCTTATTGACAAAAAATTTGTATTACGCAGACAACTTTATTATAATATAATGATTATTTACCTAATTAACGACTTAAAATTATATTTTTTAACCACCACCATCATCATTATAAACAGATTAAGTTTTCTGATTTAATATCAAGCTATGTAATTTAAAATTTACCACAGACCATTATTTTATTTTAATCAAAATCTCATTCATCAAAAGCACTCGCTGAATGACGGCGAGCTTATTATATAATTACGCAGAAAAGACAACGTGAACTTAATTTTAAACTACACTGAATTTCTGCCAGAATAATAAACATAAATTCTGGCATAATGATGTTAATAGGAAGTAACTGATTTGCTCGAAGCGTATACGTACTGTTTGTCTAACGGATGAAAATACCACGTATCGCATCTCAAAACCGGCTAATTAACAGATTATTATATGAGTAAACATGTGTACTGTATATACAGCCTGAATAAATAACATTAATCTAGTTTAAAAGTTTTGAAAGCCGATTAAGTAAATTAATTAATATCCATGAAACAAAGTGATCGATGAGCTACAAGCCATGAGCCAAAATAGCGTTCGATTATGTTTACTCATAAAGGACAACGTGAAACAAACGAGGGTAAAGTACACACACACAACAACACCCAATAATCCACTAATTTATTACCTAACCTGAGAGTTTAATGAAATTACGTTTGCTTGTTGAACAGAGCTAATCAAAAGATAGAGAACATTCATCATGCGGTGAACTTAGTACGCGGATGCAGGAGTCAGGCCGTTTTTATGGTCCAAGTTGGCGGCACAATGCCTTGGAATGTGCGAAGTAAACACTTAACTGCAGGTTTACTTGTCGTAATGCAGTGCAAGTTTCACCGCACGCTCGACCACGGCACAACTCCCGACGTACAAAGTTTTATGGTTGCAGTTTTAATGTGGACTAAGCTTCGGTGACTCCGCCGAGGGCTCGCTCTTCTCTCTACGTTTCGGACATCAAATTTGAACTTAATTTTTTTCGCCCCAACTTTTGTGGCATAACAGTTTCCAGAGGAAATTGTGCTATATACGCTAATGAGAAGACCGCTACGCTCAGTTCTCCTTTGACAACTGCGCAGTTTTACGGAGTAACGACTTCTGTGATCATTTGTTTGATAAATAAATACCGTTGCTACGTTGAATTTTACTTGTTAATATTTCTACGCAACTTGCAATCATACATTTTGTAAAGTTTAAGGAAAACATAAAATAAATGTAAAATTTCTCGTTAAATAAAATATTCCTATGTTTATTTTACAACGTGTAAAAGGTTAATTTTATCTTCAAATAACACTAAAAAATAATACGTTATCTCTTTTTTTACGTAACCAGTTTAACTAAGAATAATATTACGATTACTGACATTTAATAGCGCAGAAAAGAATTAAAGCGGCTCTTCAAGATGATTTTAAAGTAGCTTAAAATAAATAGCGAATGTTCACGTAACGGTCGGTGAGTCAGGAAAGTTGGAAAGTAAATGGTATTAGCATCGTCTAATCACTACCAGGGGAGCTCTCCGTCTAGCGCTCTGAACCGGGTACCGACGTTTCGGAGCCGTTCCCGTACACTTGCTTGCCCGTTCAGGGAGCTTTCTTGAATGCAAATAAGCATTAGGAACGCCTTTACAACATTGAGACGCTCTTTATTGGGCCTGTTCGAGCATATAAACCGGCGGTTCCACAAACATTCGCTTTCCACGCACCTGACTTAAAATGGCACGCCCGCGACATCGTCTTTCAGGTAGGCGGTTCTAAAGGCTCTAATTAAAATTTTACTTAAAAAAAGAGTAATGAAGATGAACTCCACCGTAACAAAATCTTATCAGAGCTCGAGGACAAAAATCAAGAAATGCAAATTCAACGGGAAGGCGAACTTAAGTGGAGCTGTAAATGTAATTAGATTTTCAAGTTTACAAAGACAAGAGCGCTCAGGTTGGTAGATTTACTGCTGGCTGACCCACCTCCCCGTGGAGAACGATAAATGAGACGCCGCGAGGTAGCGATACTAATTATCCTATAGGTAGACGCGTTACACCGTCCACGTTCCCTCTAAATCTTGTTAGCGGTTGGAGGTGCAATTCTGATAAATGCAATTGCTGTGATAATTTACAACAATTCCCACAACGTTGGCTTTATTTTAACAAACACACTGGTTTCGACGCGTCTGGGTTTAAGTATTTATAGTTTCTAGAAGCGCTTATATCTGCAGATATAAAAAAGTTAAACTTTGGATGTAGTGTTCAAGCATTTTTACGAGGTCGGCCGTAAAACGTGCTGTATAGTAATATTTTATGAAATATATTTACACACCTGTATCGCCTTTTTTGCTATTAATATACTTTATTTTTAGTTTTAACACGTAAGTCTAGCCTTTGTTTAATGTTCCTATTACCATTTCGTTATATATGTATGTTCAACGTTATCGTAAAATAATTAAACCCATATTATTATTATTTTAATTTTATTGAAATTTTGTTCAGGTCAACATAGACTTTAAATTAATTATACATTTAAAATGTGTTGCCTAATCTTCGCGTATATTTGTTTCTTATTTAAAAATAAGGTATGTACTACATACGGTGCGGAATGCACGCGTCATTTTCTTGCAAAATTCTTTAAACAGTTTGGAATTCTTCGCCTGCGTGAGATTCAAATATTCAATAGAATTGAGTACCTAGTCCTTTACTACCTCCATCGATCTAGCGATAACAAGGACTACTTCATACCGCTTTTTACTTTTAACTGAATAAAGATTCATAAGAAAAATGCAAGCCGGTATTTTAGAATGCAAAACAGGTAGACACGAGAATTGGAGATTTCGATACGAGATTCTAGATTCTTATACCTCCATAAGTAGAAACTACGAGTATTTCTAGGATTACTTCGATACCATGTGCATGTATTTTTATAAATCGTGTTTCCAAACAATCTCATTCACTTATATATTATGTACGTACTGATTACCTTATATACATATGAGTAAGTAATATGTACATTCGTTTTGTATGTCATCTTCATAACTAAATACATGATTTCGGCTTCAGCAATACTTTTTATACAAATATAAAGTACTGAACGATTCATTCTCTATAAGTATGTTTTATTAAATCATAGTTACTTACAATCTCACTCTTTTATGTGTAAGTATTTATAATCTAATATACATATGAGTAAGTAATATACATTCGTATTGTATGGCACTGAATACTTAAATGTTAGAATGTTTTTTGATGCGTGCGTTGATAATTTTAATACAATTCAGCGTAAAAGAATAGCGTCCATGGCATGTCCAGAGTTGTCATGTGTAAAAATACCACCATTATGAGTCTGTCAGACTACCTGCTTCAGACTATAACGTACCGACGATGGATGGCCATTACTATCCATCGTATATTTACACTTAATTTGTTTTAAACTCTTATTTTTAAGTACTACTTTTATTGTGTGTCGACCTTATATAGCATACCTACCATATGGATCCCAGAGTCTGGAATAAAGTATTATTATTATTAAATACAGGATTTCGTCTACAGAAATACTTTTTTATACAAATACAACGTAGTAAACTATTCACTCTCTTTGTACAAGAAGCGTGAAGACTGTAGGCAGCGAGGCGTAGCTTGTTCGCTTGACGGGCGTTCGGCGACCGTCGCCGCAGCGCACCAGCCTCAACTCCGCTCAGCTCGCTCAGTTTGCGCCACACAGTTTACGAAACTCTACTCCGTGTATATTAGCTGCTCAAATTGTGCGGTGCCGATGAATTTGTATTTATTTATTTATTGGAACAACAAACAATTATACATTGAAATTAAACTACTATATACGGATTTTATCGCGTTGTTTATTTGACACTTTATTACAAAATTTAGAAACTGTACCACCAGCTTGGGTTCCAGTAATTCAAATAGTCAAACCCAAGAAGAAGTAAACCACAGCCAGACTTCATGCTACTTTGAGCTTATTCTGCGTAAGTAGAAACACCCATGATTAAATTCTGTTCGGGTACTTTGAAATAACTACACTGGAACATTGAGACAACTACCATCTTAGTCTCTCCGTGACCATGGCTGCTGAAAAGCAACCGAAACGTCGGGGAAAGTGTAAATATAAATAGTATAATAGTATAGTAATAGTATAAATAGTTTTAATAGTTTCAATAATTTAATTAGCTTAAAAATTAGTAAAGTTTGATAGTAATAGTAGTGCAACAGTTCTCAAAATTTTGTAATACAGTGTCAAATAAACAACGCGATAAAATCCGTATATAGTAGTTTAATTTCAATGAATAACATTCGCGTAAACAGAAGACAATATTATGTAATAGATAATCATTATATATTTTAATAATAGTCAAAAATGATATATAGTTGTTTATGTAATTCATTAATAATGATGAATTTCGCTATGAATCTCAAATAAACAAACATGAATTTAAATATATAGTTTGAGCTTTGTTTAGACAGAGATCTAGTCATAATATCTTAGAATTCTTCCACCTTAACGATTTTGACAATCAACAATATTTCAATGCCTGGAGAAACACACTGCTTTTATTGAAAAATTACCCTAAGCAATCAAGTAGTTTTGACGTGATATACGAAGATCAAATAACGTACATTGTTATCTATACTAATAATAATATTATATAAGTAGAGAGCGTTCGATTTTGGAAGGTTGTGTGTATGTGGTGGATAATCTCCAGAAATAATGCAAAAATTATAAAAAAATCGCTATTTAAAAGGCCCTATAAGAACATGACAACAGTTCAGGACAAGTTCAAGGTTTCAAATAATAGGCGACCATAACTTTGGACTCTGCATCTATGACTGTGATTCAAATTTGAAGATAATTTGCTGAGTAGGTACTGTATGTAAAATTTAATCTCAACCCAAAAAGATTCAACTCAATAACTTCATTCTTGAGTTGATATTGCGTAAAGACTAAAGTATATTTTAAATTTAAGTTAGTCAATCTTTATTATGTATTTTTTAAATTTAATATTTATATTCTTCATAAAATTCCAACGATGGGGACTGCGAGGATGAAATCCGGAGGCGCTGTGCCATGACGAGATCCTCAGTGGAAAACTCACAAAAATTTGGAAGGACCGCAGAATAACCAGAAACACAAAGGTTTGACTGATGAAGTGCTTGGTCTTTCCAATTTTCTATATAGAGCCGAGACGTGGATGCTGAGGATGCGAGACCGTCGAAAGATTGACGCACTGGAGATGTGGTGCTGGAGACGTATGCTTAGGATCCTATGGACCGCGCACCGAACTAACGTTTCGATCCTGAAAGAACTCAGTATCAAAGAGAGATTATCGTCGTCTGTGCAAATACGAATCCTCAAGTTCTTCGGGCATATCACACGTAACGAGGACTCGATGGAACGATTGGTGGTACAAGAGAAAGTCAAGGGGCAAAAGATCCCGTGGGCGCTCTCCAACAAGGTGGACGGACCTCATCAAATCTGTGACACACTCGAACATCAATGTCAACTCCCAGGCCGCCAAATATAGAACTACATGGCGTCGCATCACGAGACATGCGGTGGCGCAAGATTCGACCGAGACATGACCACGACCACTCTGTCAAGAGTGTACGACTAAGAAGAATTCTTCATAAGGAATAATAGACTAGTGAGAATCTGTAAAACTGCCACGCAGAGGTCTTAAGTTCAATCCTAAGGCAGGCAAGTCTTTGACTATATAGTTAATTATTGCTCACATAAACGGCGAAGAAAACATCATGAGGCAAGTTACATGTCTGAGAGTTCTACATAATATTCTCGAAGGTATGTGAAGTCTGCCAACCTGTTTTGGGTGCGGACCCAGCGAGATGGATTATGGCCTAGCCTTTCTCATACTGAAAGGAGGCCAGTGTCCAGCTAATAAATAGGGCTGATATTATTATTTACTAGACTTTAACCGCGTAATAGTATCGTTTCCTGGATGAAAGGTTATATACCCTATGTTCTTTTCTTTTCCTCTGACAACATCTATACAAAATTTCATGATGATCGGTCGAGTAGTCAAACCGAGAAAGCATAACAAACACATTCGCATTTATAATAATTGTTAGGATATTCTATAATGAAATGTGTTTTGTAGTTTGGTAAATAAATTAAATCACCGTACCTATGTACACATTTACTGCAAAACAGCTATACCAATGCTACAACCTTAAGTCATAATTTACGTTATTCGCGTCATGCATCACGGAAAAGCTTCAAAGATCCTTAGAAATGACATTGACAATATACGAAGAGCGTTGGTGTTACCATACCTCAATTTTTCTTTTTCTTATCGAAAGATAAAGTACAGGAGCGTGAGTCAGCGTTTAGAACATAACCATTGCGTATATGCAATGTACCTGTATATGTAAACTGTAGCTAGTAGAAGTAAATATTGCCTGCGGGCTGGAAGGAATTAGACTTGAATAATTGCCTCAATCACTCGATGGTGACTGACAAACGTACGGTCTTAAACTAAGGTAGGTAGGGTTTCCTTAGTTTCTGGGAACATTCTGGCATGTTTGCTTTCACTAATAAAACATTGTCTGTGGTTCTGTAACAGTGATTCCCGGAGTGGTTTAATTTGAAGTTTTGAATAAGATCTAAAGCTTACGTCGACGCTTAGGAAAGAATCAAATTATGTTTAATATTTTAAAATTACCTCTCGCTCTGAAAATGATTTCTATTTTCGAGGGCGAAAGTTTGATTACACAAATATTTTAAATAATAATAATGCATACATATTTTTGCCTATATACTTCCAAAGCTGTTGAAACAATTATACATATATATATGAAAATCCCAATAACATTCCCATCCCACAAATATAACACGGGACAATCGCGATCGCATGCAAACATAAGCGCCTACTATTCCCTCGGTAAAATTATATATATTATTATGTAAGTCATCACTGCTAATCTTGTGGTCCAATTATCTTTAGCAATAGTGTCGCCTTTTGGCACATTTTAATTGGATTTCCAGTCAAATGATCGAATAATTGTGTCATCGATATGAAATGCTACAATCAGGGTCATTAGCTATCTTTTAAATTTTGGCAAGGTGACATAGAAATTGTAGTAAAATGTTAGACATATTTGATCCATATATTTTAGAAACACAGAGACACACGTTACGCACACATACTCCAAAATAATATTTGCTCAGAAAATGCAGTAAATATGTGATAAGTCCATTAGCCGCTCTCATAGCAATGGCAGTGCTAACGTAGTGGATGTATTGATCGCTATTGTGAACTAATGACAGGCTACTAGTTCATCGCATCCGACTGCCATAATAACCCGGTTCGCTCAGTTGCCTCCCACAAATAAACATCATCGAATTTTTGTTCGTGTTTGAACATTTTCAATTAACTGACTCAATAAACTTGCTTGCTCGTTGATGCTTCAACGTATTCGTATTACGCTCACTAAATGTATCATCAATTTGTGGATTATTTGTATTTACTCAAAATTGCTTATTAATTTATGGGTCTGTTTGCTCATTTCATCAACATGTTTGTTTTTCCGACTAATTCGTTCAATTAGCACGGACAGTAGCTACGTATTATAACGTAAGACTATAGGCGTGGTTGCTACGCAACGCGTTGCCTAAATAATACTAATTTATTAGCTGTACATAATTATGTTTTCTTTTTGTCAGATAGATTTATGGTATTAATAAGAACTCTGATTAATTCTATGGATGGTGTGTGACGTGATACGTTGTACGACGTTGTTGTCCGCTTTCCCAATTTTATATGTCAATTTATATTGACCAAGGTGATGCGCTATTTCTAAAAGTGACATGTTGCGTTTATAACATAATTACATTTTTCGTCCGGTTTCGTTCGCGTTAGTGTAGATTTTGTTAATAAATTTCTATCTCACGAGACTCTTTCTAGATAAAGGTATTATGTCCTTTTCTGTACTTATGACAGCGTGTATGCAAAATTTCGTCGCTTTCACGCTTCATCATACGAATCATCATCCGTCGAGTAGTTAAGATGTGAAAGCGTTTAAAATATTACAGTAGATGATCTACAGAGGTTTTTGTTATGACGTCAATTCTTTATGCGACGTGATATGACGCGTGCCATACTTGACTTCATCTTTATATCTCAATGGTTTCAATGCATCGCATTGCAAGCAGCGTTTGTAATTATAGTTGACATAGACTTGATATCGTGCGTCGTATTACCCTGCGTCAATTACCTTCAGTTATTCAGGTTAATACGTTTAAATACTAGGTACTATATATACTAATAAAATATAATAATAGGTACATATAAAAAAAAAATAGGCGGGCTCTGGTATAAGCTGGGATTAATAGTCGCTAGGACGAAGAAGATTCAGGTCAATACGTTTACATAGGTGTAATATTTATGTAAAGGGGGTACCATAAATCACCCAGTAATGTTGTATCGGTATTATCCTTTCCAAATTAGCTTAGTAATTTGCCTAAGCAAACGCGTTATTCTAGTACTAATTATTAACGGGTAGAGCAAAACATCAATGTTATTATAGTTTTTAGGAAACGTAATAAAATTGAATAATGTTATAACTAAATAGTTAAATAAAAGATCTCAGATCCCCACGTCAGGGGAATGTGTGCAACACACTGTGATGACGGGTGCCAAAAAAAAAAGAAAGCAGATGGAGTAATGATAAAAGTAACTATGTAATATTATTTAGGTATTTGTCACAGCAGATACCCAGTAGCAGATACATAAGTGTAGTAGATATTTGAATATACTTTGTCTCCCGCGATATAACAGGCCTTAGGATCTTTAGTGCGGAAGTTGTCTTTTAAGACTTAACTTGTATTTGTGTACTAGTTAAGCGAGACGTTATCTTCGCTCAAACCTTATCTTATCTTATCTTATGTGTGGGGGCCAGTCAGTGCAGACCGGCGACACTTCGACCCAGTGGGATCTTTTGTGTCGGCCCCAAGATTTAACCCTTAGCTATCTCCTTATGAATGTACTGCATAAGCCGCAGTGTACAATTCAGAGGGAGAAGCCTGAAGTCTTCAGGGCTTGGATATGCCACCCCCATCAGACCCGTCCTCAGTCCAGCCAACGCGTCGCATTCACACAATAGGTGCGATATGGACTCGTCCTGTTCACCACAGGCCCTGCAGATCAAATTGTGTGCCAATCTCAATCTGCACAGGAAGTCGTTGGTGCCAAAATGGCCAGTGAACGCTCCTGTGAGCAGGCGCATTTGGCTCTTGCTATATCCACAGAACTTCCGGGTGAAGCCTGTGGCTCCCTTTGCAATGAACTTCTTGGAGTGTTCCAGACCCCTAAGGGCCATCCACTCCAACCTGTGTTTGTCATTGCCATGTGCATTCAAAGCTGCCTTGACGGTGCTCTCAGAGAGTCCCACGAATGGCTCGGGGCCCACAAACAGCTGCTCCGAGCCCTTTCTGGCCAACTCATCAGCCTCCTCATTGCTCTGCACCCCTGCATGTCCCGGAACCCAGACCAGTCTGACTGTATTCTTCCTGCCTAGTTTGTTGAGGATCTTAACACAGTTCAGGACCAGTCTGGAGTCCACCCTACACGAGTCCAGAGCCTTGAGAGCAGCTTGACTGTCACTGAGAATATACACAGTCTTTGTAGTGACACCACTGTTAATATTCTCCTGAGCACAGGCAATTATAGCGTAGGTTTCCGCTAGAAAGAACCGTTGCATATTTGCCCATGCTTTGGCTCACCTTACAGTCACTGGCATAGATACCAGCGCCTGATCCTGTTTCCATTTTGGAACCATCGGTGTACCAGATGAGACAACCCTCGTGAGGGGATTGTAGACCTTGTCTCCATTCATCCCTCGTGGGGACCTTTATTTTAAAATTATTTTTGAATATGTGCAATGGTTGCATTTTGTCGCATCCCATGCTCATAATCCTTTTGAGATACTTTGAAGTCTCCAGTTTTGTGTGTCGAGTTACCCGCTCAAACCTTAAGCTTTCGCTTAACCTGGAGTAGCACTTCAATCCTACAGAAGATCTTTGAGGTGCATCCCTACCGTGAGTAAGGTTTCTATGCTTTCTGTGTCCCACTCGTGGTTGTAAGGGGGTTGATATTTTTCTTGCGCTTGCACGACGGTGAGTTTTTATAGATCGTAGGCTATCCGCTACTATCAGATGGGTGATATGATATCTTGCTACTTGATAGTATAAATAAAACTTGTTATTAGCCACGAGATGCATCATTTATTGTAGACTAGCTGTTACCTGCGACTTCGTCCGCGTAGATTTTTAACTAAAAAGTGTTTGTCTCCGCGGATCCCTATTTTTTTTTCTAAAATCAAAGTAGCCTAAGTTACTCCTTATAACATCAGCTATCTGCCAGTGAAAGTCCCGTCAAAATCGGTTAAGCCGTTTCGGCGATTACCCGGAACAAACAGACAGACAGACAGACAGATAAACATTTTAAAAATATATTAATATATGTTTTCGTATAGGTACCTTATATACTTTCATATGCATTAGATAAAAAGCTGTTATTTTGACATTACAAACAGACACTTCAATTTTATTTATTTGTATAGATACTCACCAAAAAAAAAACAGTTTAATCAAATTTATGAATACACTGAAAAGAGAAGATACCTAGTATTAAAGCTGGCACCTTTAGTACTATCTTCTCTTTTGTCGAATCACTCTATATTTTATTGGTCCATATCTTTATAATAAAACAAATCAAATACTCGACATCTACCCTCTCAATAAGATACAATGTAAGAAGAAAGTCCACAATTACTTACAGAACCTATCATATCAAGAAACCGAAGAGTTATTAAATATTCCATGTTAGATAAATATACCTTGCACTTCTATAATACTGATATACATACATACATATTGGTTTTTCCCCAATCAAACATGCAATATATACTTAGCCACTTTCATACACTCACAACACACACGCACACACACACACACACACACACACACACACGCGCGCACACACACACACACACACACGCACACACACACAAACACGCGCACACACACACACACACGCGCGCGCGCGCGCATGCTCGCACGCACACACACTCGCACGCACACACATACATACATTCACAAACATATACATACTCATGAAGACCTTTACCAAAATGCACCATCAAGTTCAATGTATACCTAGTTATATAATATTATAAAAACTACTTGTGAAAATAGTCCAACAATTATTGTATTCCGGATAAGGTTCGGCGCTGCACGCTGAGATACAGGTTTTTTTGCCTAGTTCGGCTGGCAGATGCTCCCAATACTTTGTTACTAATGTTAGATTATTTTTATAACCTAGTGTAACTCTGTAATGTTGTATTTTTGGAGCAAATAAATTTATAAAAAAAAAAATTATAAAAATTTATAAAAATATTTGATAGTTGTTTTAGTCGAAGATAATAGATGCTGGCAAGGCTGTAGAAAATTGAATACTAGTACACCCGTTTCAACCGAGACTAAACAAACCTGACATTAACAAAAGGACCATGTCCGATGCGATATAAAATCGGTCAGATAATGAGCATTAGCAGTGCTGATAAAAGTCATGTCTGCTATAAAAAGTTCAATTGTGCTTTTCATAATCTTGAACAAATCTGCAGTATTAAACGACCAACAAAGGCAATTATTAAAATTAAATAAAATTCATGATTCCTAAACCCAAACAATAAAATAAATAAAATCTAAAGACCGATTCAACTGAATAGTACTAGAAAATGGTGTATAAAATCAAGTAGGGGTGCTAAGTTGTAGAAGTTTATATATATTTTTAGAGCATTCTGTAAAGCGAGAGACGAACTAAATGGTAATAAATAATGATTTGGTGCAAAGGAACGTTTCAGTAAATCTAATAAAATACGTATCCGCAGAGACTGCACCGCACTGAAATCGTTACCACATCTAGACAATTTATTAGGATTTACGAGGTAACCACCACTTTGGATGATCGTCCTAAAACTTATATAAACGGACAAAATGCTCTAACACTTTTCATTCTCATTTGAATATGATATTGGAAATTCAGTTTCGGCCAATGAGTTGGGGCTGCATTCAATAAATGTCGTAAACTATTCCAGATCCATTTTTCCGCTGTCACGTTTAATGATTGTGTGGTTTTAAAGTTATAGCTTTCAATTTTGTAAAAGTGTTATTAATTGACAGATCACACCGTGGTCAAGTGGCACCACTACAAATTTACTGCACGTTGTAGGTTCGCGTCTCTTACAAAGCTAACTTATTGTGCGATCGTCTATTGGCTGAAATTAATTATTAAATAAAATTAATCTATGGAAGTATATATTAATGGGTTATTTTTAAATATAATTCAAAAATTTATCACCCATCAATTTATATTCATCAATTAAACAATTTTTACATCAAATAAATTATTTCATTGCAGATAGACAAATTGTTTAACAAAACTAGTACTAGAAATAATTCGAAAATATACATGCAATTGCATTGCTGGCCGGCGGACAGTGGGTTGTTGCTCCCATGTCATGACCATTTTATGGTATTTAGGTTGGGCTAGACACCAAAGCAACATACATATGTGCACCAGCTACATTTTTGGATCATGTATTAATTGTTTATGACATGGATAGCCATGAGGACAATTATTGTTTTTTACACAAAAATAAAATAAAATATCTTAAAATCCCTAACTTTTTTTATCCTTTGATATGTTTATTAAATTGGTGCTTTAGTAGACTATGATTTTATGTATATTGCAGGAATGTTCACTCTAGGCCGAAGTTTGTATGGAAGGTGGACATAGCCCTTTACCCACCGGGGCGTACATACCTAATACTCTCACCCGTAACAATATAACTTCTTGCAACATGTTTCCCAATAAGCATTTTAAAACTTTCTCAACATACTACCCAAAAGAAAATAGTGGGTTAGGTTAGAACTGCGACCATACCTACCCTATATTAATAAAATATCGATGTCAACACTCTTTCATACCTATTGGTATGAGATTGTATTTAATTGTGTAGGTATATCAACAATACAAAATGCTGATCTCTCTTCCAAGTTCTATACCGACAGAGGATATTCTTAGAAGAATCTCTATAATTATTGTATGTGTAATGTTTATTCTTCTAGCAAAATCTACGCGGCATATTCTAAGATATTCGCCAAACAATACGAAGATGAAATTGAAATAATATCAGAGAGGAACACAGCATATGCGATTTCCAATTATCGATGTACGCTGACTGTACCGACGGTATTGCAACTGGGTATGACGAGAAATATTTCGCTCAGGTTTCATACGAATACACCGGCCGGAAACGTTCGTCCATGTACATGCACGTGTCGAGCTCTAATCTTCCGTTATTTGAAACTCAAGAAATTTCACTAACGGAACGAGAAAAGTTTCTACTGCCATTATTTTTGCTTTACCACAGAATATCAATTTGATTGAAAGAAAATAAACATAACATAAAGTTGACGAAGCTTCATGCTTCTGTATTCTAGATGGTTTTTTAGTCGGCCATGAGTGATATAACAGACGAGTATACCTAAAACTTTGTGTACAAGTTTTGCCAAGTTTACTGAACAGCATTATGAATATTCACAAACGCCTCGGGATTCCTTATGTGCAGCAACTCTTTTAATAGCGCATTAAGTGTTGGCGAGAGAGTAAACATATAGTCGCTTTTATGATAAAGAGACTAGTTTATTAGAGGTTTTGGCTTTATTTTAAAGATTGTTAGGAATATTAAAATATTTGCCTCTTCGCCCACCGTCTATTTAGGGGGCCTTAGTTAATGCTAGCTGTGTCTACGTATACCTCACGTACGTCGCGAAATAGTAACACGTCAAAAGGGTTCAAGGTATGAGGAGATGTAGTAAGTTATAGTACACGTATAACGCTTTTAAGCAACGCTAATGTTAAGTAATCCATTCTCCTCACTTGATACCGAAACTTGTACTCAAAACAAACTTGCTAACTTTGCAGATTATGTCGTATATACTAAGTTTTTGTTATTGTCACTTTGATTTTGTATGGAGACGACAACTGTATGCTTCGGTAGTATAATTTAACTGGCTCTGTTATTTTCGGTACAGTTTGAAAATTTTAATTGTGTGCTTAAGCTTATGTCTACGCGTCGGTAGTAATCTAGGAGAATACAAAATAGCATGTATAATATTATATAATAGTTACTTTTTAGGAAGAGGCACAGTTTGATCTCCGAAATTACCAGTAAATTTGGAATTTCTCTTAAACTGGAGCCTTACTGGTAAAGTCTTGTTTTATTGCTGCTGCTGGTAAGGGGGCCAGTGGACCGCCTGATGGTAAGCGGTATCAGCTGTTCATGAACATGGCCGTGTCTTCCTATAATCACGGAAGCAATGCCAAGGAAACACAACCAAGCTGTCTCTTACCGTATACCACATAGGTGTCAAACAAGACATAACCTGCCCGATGGTAAACAGTTTCCGTAGCCCATGTCAAAGGCATGGGGGTAAAGGATTAAGACGAAAAAAAATATTGCGGTGGTGATTGGACCTTCGACGCTTTTACGTTCAGAACGTTCTTCGTTCGAGCCGTCAAAATCATGCTGAAACCAGCATGGCCTACTATTCAAAAATTCGCTACCCCCCTGGCATATCGCAGCCAGCAACCTTGTATTCTGTTTCTGCTGAAGATATGGAGATATTCTTAAAAAGGCGCCGTACTATATGAGCGGCGAGCTGTAACTTGTATGCCTTGTACTCCCCGTACAGTATCTTGTTGTTTGAATAGTCGCCATCACCCTCAGTTCTGCAAGGGTAAGGCTAGGCAAAACTGCAATCCCTTACATCAGGCAATGATGATGCTTATGCTTCTTTTCCGTTTATAGCAACTAATAAATAAATACTAATATTAACTCAAAACTATTTATAGTTATCTCAAATTAGATGTGACATAACCAGAAGTTAAATAGTGCTTAATATCAATTTAGTTATAATGAACGTTAACATATACATAACATATGCATGTCATACGTGATGTTATATAAAATTGTAATTAAAACAATATACACATGAATTTTGTACATAATGTCACAATAGTCGCAAGTACATTTGTCCATTTAATGACAGTGTACTCAGTACAGTAGATACACGTAACTAATGAGTTGTAAAATTGTGCCGAACATCAAATCACGAACCAATGAAATCACGATGAAAATCATAGGTATAATATTTACAATCACACTGCGTCGAGGTCCACATCGTACAAACAGATAAATTGAGTACAAAATAGTCCACAGCAAAACGGATACAGTCCGCGCATGAAACAAACAGTCGAGGTTTATGTAAATTGGGCTCCTTTGTATTTTGCTGGATTAAAATATAGTGGGAATTAGTTCCGTGTCAGATATCCGACCAGCGGCCCACTCGACCCGCTTGATTTTATTGCGCACTTTATTTGGAATGCCTCTACAAACATTACTTTAAATGAAGAAGGTAAAGCATAATGAAGACATGACCGAATAACTAAAGCACAATGACTAAATACATTTAAAGCAAACCACTAATACATACAGAACTGTAACATTAAAACTTATATTCAGGCGGACGCTCTTATTTCTTCGTCTAATGATGTTGAATGATGCGACAGTCTCTGCATATTCAAGATAGACCATCCCATCATTTAAAAAAATGGTTTTCCTTTCAGACCCCCTTTCGCATAAAGGTTCCCCTTCGTTATTCAAAGAGACTTTTAGTGTTGGTTGGCGGGGAGTCAACGTTATTGAAATGGTGGCAGTCTGTCAGAATTATCTTTTTACTTCAGAACTTTTCATACCAGTTTTTCTTAGTAAATACAAATTTAATATAAAAAGCTGATGTACAGCAAAGCAATTTACGTATCAATATTACTAGTAGACGCATTTTAAACAATTAATCCACGCAGACTTCAATTTTTTTATACCATGTTATATTATTGCGCACATTCAGTAATTCGTATTGAATTGCCAAGCGCATGTTAAAAAGCGCATTATAATAAACGATTCATGCAGACAAATTATAGCGCACGATGCATTAAATCAGTATAATGGCGAATGTAGATTAGCAATTGCTGTAATTTTAGGTTGAATTCGTAATCAACATCGCAAGAGGTTTAACATTTATTCCTTTTTTATGATATGATAAATGCTAAAATAATAAAAAAGATATAGAAGATGTAAAAGAAAAACTAGTTCTATAAGAAGTATTTTAAGTGTATATTACGTAAAAGACTAAAACAGGTGCATTGATAGAGTTTCTCCGTACGTAAATAGCGGTTTTCATTAAGAGAATGTCCATGCGCAGCCGATTAGCTGCGTAAATTCAGACGCAGCCATAAACGTCCACGCTTCAACATTGGCCATGTACCGGTGCCACAAACTGCTACAATCTATTGGAGAATTATACTGCAATCACTCTTCAGGCAATCTGGTCGCGTAATTATCGCATCCGAACTCACGATTTAGCATAAATTGTTGTCTCAAATCATATCTCAGTACGATCGAAGTGCCGTTCAAACTTAATTATTTACACAATTCTGGGGTAGGTAATTACGCTATGCAGCTATCTGGGCCCGACGCTGACAGCTTATAGCTCTGTCCGTTGCATTAATAAAAGCGATTGCAGCTCGAAATCCGATTAACCACGTTGGTTCAACTGACTATTTTGTGCGAATCCCATCAATTGGTACTTGATGTCATGCTGCATTTTAAAAAATACAACGAATGGCCTTCGAAGCAACCTACAGTTGCTCCAGTTAAATTTTTCAACTGTTCAGTTTTATCGATAGTGTATATATTGTCTTTTGTAAACATTTATATCAACCAGTGAGTATAAGGCAAACATGTTGAATTTAATTTTAATTTAATTTTTGAAATTTCATAAATAATACACTCAAACCCTCTGGATTTATTTCTATGCATCGTGCATCAAGTCTCTGACTACCGTAACCCGTTTTATGTGAATGCTGACCAACGAAATAAACAAACATTCCGCTTTTAAATATTTTAGTATGATTGGAATCTGCCAACTGGCTTTCTGGTAATATGCTTATTGGAAGTCACTTTCAGATTGCAACTTGTTTTACTGTTGGATTTTGTTTCTTAATTAAACAAAATATGCATAAACTTTAATATAAATTCAAAAAGAATTTAAGCCATTAGCAGCGTGAGCGAAAGAATGGAATAAACTTAAGCACGCAGACATTGTTATTGAAGGGAAAAGTCTTACGACTCTATAAATGGTTCATTATTTAATTATAACAATTATCATTGACGCATTTAAATATTTATAATTCGTTTCGTTTGTAGAGGTAACAAATAGACTCTACCTTGTTTATATCTTGCTCGTCTAACTACACAATACTATAAAAAATACCCTTTAGGTTATCTCACTATATCACTTATATTAAATTTAATCGTTTCAATAGTTCTTTTTTGTATGATGTACGAGTTGGTCTATCCTTAAACAGGTCTAAGAGTTTATTATTGCATAGGCATATAGTTTGATATTCTGAGGATGTACAAATATTATAACAGTATCAAACAATAGCAATTCAGTAAGAGAGTTGAGCACAACCGACAGACAACAGAATTCTTACTTCAATCTGAAGTAACTCAAATAAGAATGTACTTCCATTCTAGACAAGATCGTAGCTAAATAACGTAGTGTTTTGTTTCTACGGTGAGCATTTTCAGAGTAGGTACCTTACAAAGTCTCCTTACTGACAATAGCTGCATAATCAAAGTATATACAGGCTAAAACTATTTCATAATATTACTAGTACTACTTCATGTTATTATAGTTACATACACTTACAACAGATATTTCACCAACTATAACCTAATGTATCAATAATATTCCCAAAGAGCAAGCGGAATATTATTAATT
The DNA here is from genome assembly GCA_963564715.1 of Catocala sponsa. NCBI lineage: Eukaryota > Metazoa > Arthropoda > Insecta > Lepidoptera > Erebidae > Catocala > Catocala sponsa. The sequence continues at coordinate 15,429,269 of OY751337.1, read as the reverse complement.
GTATTAGTTTGTGTGGGAAGTAATTATGTATTGCGTTATTGCCGATAATAAATAGTGAACCCATCGGAACCATAAAACCACCGACTGCGAATATAATGGATGAAGGTACATCCTATACGAAAATACATACATTTATCTATGGTGTAATAATACTTCAGCGCATCCGGGTAACAACAGTGGTCGTGTGATCATTAAGGCAATATCCTGATCTAATTTTTCATCATGGCACTCTACGAGAAACGCCGCTTTATGAAATGTGTTCATTTAATTAAAAGATATTACCACAGTAATTTGCATTGGCTTTTCATGATAATAGTGTAAACAATATTTAGATAGATTCTTGTTATTAATGTAGTAAATAAAGAAGAGTATATGAAATAAAAAAGTGGACAGGAATGCTGGCGTTTATACTTAACTGAAAAAGCTACTGAAGAAGTAAGTGTGGATTCGGAAGATGGAAGACTGGATCTTGTGGAGTACAATGGGAGAGGCCTATGTCCAGAACTTGACTGCAACGGGCTGATTGAATAATTGATTCCACATTGCTTCAATGACGTTAGCGTATGCGCAACTGCTGACTGCAGGATCACTAATTTGGCTCTCAAATCCAGTACCAGTAGCTTTAACTACGAGACGTAGACTACCTTCTTATCTTGTCAAAATACACAGTCCTTCAAGATAGATCTTGACAATCAAGGGAATGCAGCCGTAAGTAAACGTTTGCCTTATTATAATGTCAAGAACTGTATTTTGCTATGAACCAGTGAATGCATAACATATATAATTATACTTGCGTGTGAACAACCCATTACTTTCCGAGTGCTGGCTAGGGACGCGCGGTCAGTGCCACTGGTTTGTCGAAATATATTTTTCTCAATACGACACGTTCACTCTACAGATACTTTTTTGTGTTGTCATGATGGTTTATTATTTCATTAATTGAAGTGGCGCTCGCAACCGCTGCTGGCTTGGCTTTTGTCATCTAAAAAATACAAGACAAAACTTGAAAAGCTATTGGATTAATACGAGTCACTTCAATAGGAATGGGAATTTTCTTTTCATTGAAATATAAGCTAGTGTACTTCTTCAAAAATATTGTAGTGAGATTTGTATTAACTCATATAATTCTTTAATTATCTGTGAGAGCAAAGTGCAGACTTACAGCGCGGTTAACAAAGTTGTAAAAACACCTACAGGATTATTTAGTATTTTAGTTTTTAGCGACGTGATGCATCATATCTGGTCAAAATTTGTTAATAGTTTTTAATAGACGATTGAAAAAGTACAAATATGATTTATGCTTGTGAGTTAACTGTTTTTATTTTAGTTTTAGTTTGTCGATAGTTTAGTTCGTTTGTCAAGTTTTTGTTAAATTAAACTATGCATGGTTAGGTTAATGTGGTCCCAATATTTTATTAGCGCTGTCACGTTTGATTAAAGAGCTCAAAGATAAAAAAAAGTTTTAAGATTTATACAAAAGAAAAAACGTTTAAGCGCGTAAAATATTGGCACATTTGATGTTATGAGCGAAGTTCGCGGACGAAGAGAGCATCCCGCAAACGATTTTCCTTATAAAGAAATTTGTTAGTGTTATTAACATAACGGTTTTAAAATAATTTAAGAAGTCCATAAAGTTTAACAGCCGACGTTATTGACTCTTTACGAAGTTAATGCGATCCCGGGGCACCGATCGCTGCTCGCCTCATAATAATCTCATCGACATTGTCTACGGTATGGCTATTTTTAATAGCTTCCCCTGAATAACAAACTCTCTAAAATTATAAAGCAATTTATAGGAAAATTAAAAAGTACGAAACTTATTATGTAATTTATAAAATTTATGATTCAATAAATTGGCACATGGGCAAATCAATGAAACGATTAGACTTGTTGCTAATAACAATAAATTCTCTGTTCTAACAAGGGTCTATAACGTTGCAAATGGATTGTGACATCATTTAAGTCCTTTGTAAATTTATTGTCTCAGAATGAGGAGACAGTAATTTTAGTAATGAGGTCAGAACAAATAGTATCTTAGTAGTCTCAATAAATAGCGCATTTAAATCAAGGCACTGGAGGTCGGCCAAGTGAGCGAGCGTCAGGGCGAGCGGGCCAGGCGCGCCGGGCGACGGCGACGCGTTCCGACCTCCTTCGTTATGTTTTCTGCATTTGTCCACTTTACTCGCTTTCAGGAACAAACAAGCTCACTTTGTGATCGGAATGCTAACATTTTTAATTTAATCAATTTCGGAATTCGTATCACTTCTAAAGTTTATAGCCAAATCGCAATATTACATTTTCTCAGTACTTACTTTTTACTTTAAATGAACGACGAGGAAAATAAGAAATGTTGTTGTTTACAGCATTCCGGTGTAAAGTGAATGAATTTTAAGTAGTATTTTTTATTATCCTTAGTAGTAGACCCCTCAAAAGCCCCTGATGATAAGTGGTAGCTAGCATGAGTGTGTTTTGTTGGTGTGCCAGAGAAATACAACTAATACCCTGCTTGTCCTTAAAAGCATCCAACAAACTCATACCCTGCCTAATGAAAAGCAGTTACCGTACTAATATACGCATGTACCAGCGAAATATCTTTGCTACCTAAGGATAGCGGGCGAAAGGTTAGAATGAAGGTAACGGACGAGGTGATTGGAAACCAACTTTTCAATTCCTTAACATCTTTCCTTTTCATAACCATAATCAATGAATGAGAAGTATAATTTCTATGTATATCCACTCACGATACAAGCAACGACTGTTCCTAAACGCAATCTTAGTGGGAAATATACTCCTGGCTTAAGAACCTGGCTATCTCGTTTGGCTCTAGTACCATTTCTTCATTCTAAGATACGACATCGAAAATTAAAATAGCTAAGTTATCCAACCTCCGATAGGAGTACAATATAAAAAGAAGACTATTTGCAAAAGTTTTATTTGAGCTAGGTTCAAAAGAATTGCGAGGCAGGTCAAAATTGTAATTACAAAGTTAATTAAACTGTTGACCTAACGTATTTTAATTATTTTGTTACTTATTTTTATTTTATCCTGTGTTCACTGAAGCAATTGCATTAGTCTGAACCTTCTTACCGAGCTCCGAAATTCTGATTTCTTAGCATTTATGTTTATGACAACATGATAATTTTATTTCATTTCATTTCAGATTAATTTTATTAATACTATTTTTTTTTAAATTTCTTATATATATCTGCTGTTTTAATGTGTAAGCTTATTGAGTAGGTACATATAAATATTCTTATTACAAATTATGTTATCTTTTAAATTGTAATTTATTTCGTGCATGTATAAATTTTATTTATGTAAATTTTATTTATTTTGTACGTATTTGCTTGATGTGGTTTCCTATAATTGTTGGCAAGCCGTATAAATAAATTTTATCGATTTCTGCTTTACTTACCAAGGGATTTTCAAATAAATATCATCACTTATATATATGTACAAAGTTACGTCGTATCAAGAAGTCAAACGCTGGCTGAAGATAGGACATTATGGAAGAGACTCCTCCGACAAGTGCTTGGGTCTAAATTGAAGAGATATGTATAAAGAGTTTTATATTAATCAGCATAATAATATACTCTTGACATGGAGTCTTTCTTAAGTAATATAATAATAAATTCATTGTATCCTAGCATACAGAATATAATGCAATGACTTGTGAATGACAAATTAATATAGCGTAGGAAATAAACGACGGGATAGATCTAAAGCAATGCGGGTTATTACGGCATCGTTAGTAGAAAGTACACGTCGTTACCGTAATTAAGTATTATAACATATTTATTATCCCTTAAAGCGACAGACTTCGTATTATTCTGTCTGGTATATAGCTATTATAACTGAGCTTAGAAACAGTGAATGAAATAGGTAGTAATTTAACTGCCCGAATGGCATAATGGTTTAGGCGACAGCCTGGTCACTACCACTGGGTCGAGGGTTCAATCTCCACACGGGACAAAAGTTTGCGTAATCAACAAATTAATATTCCGAGACTACGTGTTCTTTGTATCCGTTGTTTGAATGTTTGCAAAATTCCCCACGACATATTATTTATTCCTAGTCCTAGTGCGGGAGTTGCCTTAGAAACAAAAAGGATTTCGCGCTGGAAGTGATATAATATAATTAAAAAAATATGGATATAGCTATACACATGTAGAAACTACAATTCAATTTTTGTCCTGTTTTACAAGCTCCAAATAGCGTTTGTCCATAAGATAAACGATTCTCGATCACTCTTATTGAACCTTACAAGAGATTTAATTCAATTCACTTTATTTATTTGCATAATATGGGTTTAACAATAGATATTACAACATTAATAATAGTATCGCCATATTCAGCCGTCCAGCATGCAAAAATTTGCTATATTAAAATTTTATCACAATATTAATAATAAATTAATATACAAAGTTACTAAAAATAAGAACTATTCAGTCAATCTTAATAATTGTCAATAAGTAATAAAATAATCTCAAAACTAAATAAAATTAAATGTTTATGTCGTTCAAAAATTCAAACAAGGAGTAATAAGTTTTTGTTACAAGTAGATGTTTTAACTTCTTTTTAAATACATTAATATTATTTTCATTTCTTAAAGCTAATGGCATCTTATTGTATAATTTAGGCCCCATGCATAACACACTTTTATGTCAAAGAGCAGTTTTTGAAGGTCTAATACATAATTTATCGGCATTCCGTATTCTTTTCCGTTGATCAAATAAATGAAGATTCATTTTAATAAATAAAACTGTCTCAAATATATATATGCGGGGTAGGGTTAAAATGTTTAAAGTTTTAAAATGATGTAGGCAGGAATCTACTTGCTCTAAGGAACAAATAGCTCTCACGCATCGTTTTTGCGCTCTGAATGTACAGTCTACATCAGAGAGAAGCAGCATGTGATTTATATTTCATATAGCTTTCAGTTCAATATTGTGAAACAAGCAATCAATTTAATCTCATAATTTAAAATTACATTTAAATTAGATGGCATTTATAAAAACAGAATTATATTAAATGGACACAGTGCAACGACCGAAAAAAAAAATATTATAATTAAGAAGTAATTTTATTTGCAAGCTAGAGGTCCCAATATTTACATAGCCTGGGGGTATTTCAGGTACGATGACATCTGCATGCGTTTAATTTTACTCATAGCTTATAAGAGACGTTAGTAACTTTGCAGATATGCAAGCTCATAAAGTGAAAAGATGTCACATTAAAATCCCTTTGTAAACTATTTTATTTTTATTTACAAAAAAAAAGTATATATGTATGTTTATCCATTGTCTAGTATCCATAGTACAAGTTCTGCTTAGTTTGGGCTAGATGGTGTTGTGTGTATGTGGTAGAATATTATTATTATTATTATTTTAGACACCAAATTATTATTGTAGAAATCCTAATCCTAACTAATATTATAAATGCGAATGTTAGTTTGTTTATTTATTACGCTTTCACGCCGTAACTACTTTACCGATTATTATGAAATTTCGCATACACGTTGTCAGGGGTACAAATAAGGAAAAACCTTTTATCCAGAAAGAAAATACAGCTTATGCCCGAGCGAAGCCCCGGGCAAAAGCTAGTAGGTTCATATTTGTAAAATCTTCTGATATTTTGGCAGCCTGATCAAATCTGCTTTCTTATATAAAACATGTGCCACTCATTTGCTCGCCTCTAAAAGTAAGAGAGATTTAGTTCTAGTCTACACATTAGGAGGGATTTAAATAATGACGGACTTCACAAACCTCAAGAACATTGAAGTGGACTCTAAGATATGCAAGTTTCTTTACAATGTTTTTTACGTTCAAGCAAACAATACTTCATTTCTAGCTTATCGAAAGAAATAGAAGTTCTGAGAAATCTGTAATTTATACGAGCTTTTATTTACATTGCTATGTTATTTATAATCTCGGTGGTGCAGCCGTAACAAATGAATGTAACTTGTATGCATAAGGTCTCGGGTTGGACTCCCTAACTGTGCAAAAGATTAGGTGTTCTGTGAAATTCAAAAAATATAGACGAAGGTGGAAACGCCTGATAGGCGCCAATAGGCTCTAACCTTATTACGTGGAATATGAATCAAAGCTGGCTAAATGTATGTTTTTATTCTCTTCTGCCTACACGTTAAGAGATATAGCTATGAGAAGTAGAGACGAGTGTATATTTATTAAGTAGTACATTTTAGACAAATCTGTAGTCTAAATCAGTTTCTCCTAAGCTCATGTTTATTATAGAAAGTTTAAGTGTAAGTGACAATACATAGTTATATTAGATGAAGTCTGCTAATGCAGCTAGGGTCATAATACTCACGAGGAAACTCCTCAAAGACTAATGGCAGGAACATTAAAGTTTGTATGTCCCATTTAACTGTGATACTTATACCGATCATAACCACTTATCAATGATGCACCTAGGATCATGTGCTCATGAAGGATTTCGTCAACGTTTGGCGGCTGGACTCGAAACTTTACATATAGATTTGTTTAAGTAAGCATGATTGTCACCATTTTCTGATAATCATTCTGGTTAAATATTTAAAAGAGACCTTAACGGTCAATAATGAAACATTATCAAAATCCATAGATTAAAATTTAAACCGTACTGACTAAAAATCAGTATAAAATAATTATTAAATTAGCTTTATAAAAGCATGAGTACAAAACCTTATCCCGAGAAATGGTCATAATTATTATTATAGTAAGATACCATTTTAATTTTATATATAAGTAATACTCGACAAAATTTATAACATATATTTAAAATATAAAAACTATTAATAGTTTGTAATAATCAGTGGAATGATAATTATCAGCAATATAAATTGCAATTGTACTTATAACGAACAACATTCCAAATAATTAAGAAGCTACTGCAATGTTAAAGTGTTATTTATATATAACATTTATTTGATCCCAAGCTATTTAAACATTCATAGTTTTCTCTGCCAAATCAGTTATCACATATTCTTTAAATATAGAAAGTTGGCAGACATATTGGCAATGAGTACTAAAATGACTACTAGTTATGGGTTTGTTGTCCTACATTCTACATAGATGTTGTTCTCAGTAAATGTTACGCAAGCGGTGCCTCTCAGTCTGCCTTCTTTTATGAAAGCCTCACTTCGTATCTACAAGTAGAAACTAAATTAGTGCTAGCCTGATGACGATAATAAACCCAGGGATAAAACACAATATTGTATTTTGTTTTAGTCTTTATATCGTCATATGTTTAAGCATTCTTTTATTTATTCATTAAGAACAATTTACTCATAAGCCAGCTAAGCTATCAAATATGAATATTATATAAACAATATTCATGTTTTGTAATCACATCGGTAATATTTTTTGTGAAAAGCGTAGGTGTATTTTTGTTTAAAACTTTGTACTTATCTTTATGCGATTTTTCAGGCGGATAGCTTGTTGTTCAACCCTCCTGTAAAGTGACATATATCAATGACTCAAAAGATTGCATTATGCGTGGTTGTGGTGATGCTCGCATTTCTTCGCAGTAAATCCAAACAACACAGAACACGCAGTTAGTGTCCGTGACGAGCGTGAATGAATGGCGTCGCATTTTTCTCGCTAACTCCGCGTCGCCTCCGCAATAAAACATTCATGAATTCACAATGTTACTACTCAGTACCCATTGCGTGGATGGGGCGTTGATTCTTTGCAAATTTCTAAAAGAACAGTATCGCAGAGCGTCGATTTGTATCCAAACGCTTATTGCTTTTCCTTTATATAAACATAAGGTTTTTTTCTTGTTTTGTTCTGAAGATTTTACGACTCCTTTATGGTAATATTGTCATGGACGCAACAATGTAATCCTAAATTAAATATGTCTTCTGTACAAAGAATAAAAATAACTCAGTCATGGCGTTCAATAAAGATAATGAACATGAATTATTGATAACATGAACGCTGTCTTGCGTATCCAAACAATTCATGAATCCAAACTGCTCACAATAAGACGAGTAAAGAATAAAGCCAATTGTAGAGCGAGCCAATAAAAGAAATAAGTTCAGAAATGGATGCATAGTTGTATGTTTCCAACATCTATGGTAGGATTGCTCCGCCGCCGCCGCCGGCGGAAGTGCGGGGAACTATGCACGGCGCGGGGACGGAATGCGGACAATTTCACAAAAGCCCGTCGAGTGAGAGGTCCAACGTGATAACCATGAAAGCTAATAAATTTGTATGCGGGGTAGGTGACGAAACAAAAACGTTTATTATATTTATAACGCTGTACATTTCAGACACGATATATTATTTGACTTGTTTTATTTTTGTGTAATAGACTATAATTTACAATTATGATTTACATGACTCATCATGGTGGTTTCTCATAATCTTCATTAGGTACTTATGAAATCATGCATAGTTAAGTCTAAAAATACTTTACTGGCTATTCTAAGTTTTTACGTGGTTTATTAACGTATACATTATTTGCCTATGTATTGCAGAAAGCTAGATTTACTACAATGACGTCGGCCTGGCATTGGGATCTCAGTTTATTTGCACGTTTTTGTACGCACAGTGTACTATAGGTGTGTGTGTGGAGTCTAAATGATAACACGACTACTTTGTAGTAAATCCCGTTTAATACTGTCATTAAAACCTTATAATTACTTACACGGTATAACCTTATAAGAATAGGTATACAACATACTTACTTCACTGCAACACCTCAATAGAACATTATAAGGTTGTACTCGTATCTAAATAATCACGTCTCAAAATTATGGTTATTACCATTCTAAAAACGTGATATATTAAATAGCGCATGTTGCAAATAATAGTGCAAGTGCTTTACGTGATTTTATATCAATATTGTAGCTGCGAAAACCTAGTATAGAGATAGTTCAACTGCTACGCCGAGGTCGAGTCCCGCCTCGCGGCACGAACCTCTGACTATTTGAATTAAATAGTTAATTATCGCTTACTTTAACCGTGAAGGTAATCATCTTAAGGAAGCGCGTGACTGAGAATTCTTCATAATGCTCTGAAACTTGTATAAAGTTTGCTTACACACGAACCTTTGTAATACTTTTTGTACATATGTATACTGAAATGGAATACACGCCCAATAGAGGACAGTTTAGATTATAAAGCTGATATCACAACGTTATTGATTGCGCAAATTTATTAGTTAGTAATATTATAAATGTAAATGTGAGTTTGTTTATTTGTTACGCTTTTATGCCTAACTACCAAACTCGGCCGATTATCATGAAATTTCGTATGCACATTGTCAGGGGGACAAGGTCATAGATAGGTTCCAGGCAAAAGTACTATTATTAACTAACTAAATTTAAGTGAGCGAAGCCGCGGGAAAAATTTAGTTTTCAATAATTTATATTTTGCTTTTTCGAATTGGGAATGTTCTTAGTAGCCGTGTAAAAGTTGAGAGTTTTTTTAAATTAGATTTCGGATAATTGGTTAGTTGTCATTGTACACTGTTAAAAAGTTTCGTATATGTATAATTAGGGATATTGATACCGAGATAGACAACAAACGAAAAAGGTTTTTGAATGTTTGGAGCAAAGAGAATGACGACTTAAAGCGCCCTTGTATGTAATCGTAGAGGTAATGACAGCGCACCTTGGTGTAATACGCGGCAGGTGGTCTAGAGCATCTTCGTGGGACGTGCTCAACGCACGCTTGTAAGAACCTTCAGATGCGTTACTACAAGTTCTACAGTTTCTGTAAAATACGCTTTGGTAGAAAGTAAAGTTAAGAAAACCACCAAAATTGGCCATAGCTGGTTAGAAGTCAAAATCTTACCCTGAGAATAAATTCGTTTGTCAATTTACTTTATATCAAACAATAAACAGAGTACGTTCCTCTGTACTAAAATACATTGTTTAATATAAAGTGTAACCAGAAATTAAATTCTATTAGGACGTAATTTTAAAGCATTGTCCCAGAAAAAGAAAAGCCGGTACTTGGAATTGTACTAAGAACAAAAAGAGTTACACTTGCATTTTTTCCACGCAAAGCAACACGAAGTGGTCGTCAGAAGATTCTGTCTGCAAATACGAATAATTTTATAAAATGTATTACGTTACAAACTCAAAACATGGTTAAAGACAGATTAGTGATGTTGTAAAACAATCGGATAAAAAGATATCTTGTTTATCGCGAGAAGTTCGAGGACCAAAAAATCCGCTTCAAGTTGTTATCTAAGCGTTTTCAGCGCAAACATGTTTAGACGTCAGATTTATGTTTTCTGATCCATCTGCCGTGCCGTCTCGCATAATATTGCGGACGGACCTGAAAAATAATAAAGGCGGGGAGATAAGGTTTTCGTCTGTTCCAAGGGAAACGGCGGAATTGAGTTGGGACAATTTTATTTTTCATTTTCCTTAAGCCAAATATGAATGAATTATTTGTGTCTGACTGATGTTAAGTTCATTCAGTGCCATTTATTATATAAAATTCAATATACCTAGACAATTTTAACATTATGATTTATTACATTCCTGTGATTGCAACAGCTTATAATATATATTTAAATATACAACGCTTCCATTTAATGTTTTGTTTTTAAATATGAACGTAAGGTTATACATATCACACTACAGAGAATAGAACGAAATCACGCTTGCATTTACAGTACTGTAATCCGCAAATAAACTTACTCTGTGTATGTGTATGACATGCATCACAGACATCACAAGGGACAAGTACCGATAACATGAACAGATTCGAAGTGCTTTTGGCAGTGCGGGCATCAGAATAGGTCACTCATATTTCTGTCTCACATAATATCTATTGACTAACGGTTTTTCCCCGTACGTATTTCATTATCTTTTACCTTGCCTGCAGCGTGTATGCAAGCCATTTATGCCGGTCGCTGTGCGTTAGAAAGAATATAGCTTAAATACACGTAATTATAATATTTAAAAATAAAACTAGTTCAATACCTATGAAATTGTTGTTTTGTATAAAAGAATATGTAATTAATTTAGATTATTTATATGATATTTTCGAACAAAAGTGAATTTTCATAATAACCATTATATTTTGTAGGAAAAGGAATCACTAAATGAAGGCAACTAAAATAAATATCATAGGTATAGATAGGAAGTCTTAATAGATTTTTATTGCATACATGAGTACGAGGCAACGCAAACTAAAACATGCTATATCGTATGCATTAATATAATGCTATAAGCGACAGCACGGCCGCAGAATTCTACCAGTCCCCTTTTTTAAGCATACTATAGTTATGATCTACAAACGGGTAGATATAATAAAGTAATAGCAATAATGGTGCATCCTTTTAGAAGCACGATTTTAGGATATAATTCGCCGATTCCCAGACTTTGTAGAGCGGTGAATACATATTGTACAGATTCGATTGACATCTTTGCTGTGAAATTGCATAAGTTTTGCAAATTACTATTCGAAAACTTGCCCAATTAGTTACTTGTCAAAAATTATATTATATATAATATGATAAAATTAACACTTTTCTGTTTTATATTTATGTAGGTATATCTCAAAAAATAATTTATTCTGTATTAATTGTTTAGGGTATGTTAAGTTGGTTTGGACATGTAGAAAGAATGGACAAGGAAAGACTGACTAAGAAAGTTTATAAGGCTAGTGTGAATGGAACAGTCGCAAGAGGAAAACCTAGGCAAACGTTTCTCGATCAGATCGGCGGCGTTCTGGACAAAGGCCAGGTTAAGAGCACCTTGAACCGACCGGCGTATATGAGGAATGTGATGAAAGTGAATGAAGCCAGGATGTGTTGTTTAAATTAATGGTTTATATTGGTATTACATTGACTTAATTTTTGTGATTATTTAAATAGTCTATTTCAACTTATGATTAATTTATAATTTTGATTAATTACTATTAAATATGTTATAGATTTTAATAAACATTGAAATGTATGCTGTATTCAGCTATTATTAGTTATGCAATTAGTTTTAAACCTATCAATTGTATTATGTGTAAATGAAATACAAATTCAAATTCAAATTACGTTTAATTGCTAAACACAGTATTAAAAGATGTAAAAAAAGTGCAGTACTGTGCCTTGCCAATATTGGCGTACAAATATTTACATATTAATAAAAAACTTAAAGTAACATTAAAAACACAAATAATAAAAGATCTATAAAATAACAGAACTTAATCTAACATATTAGAAGATACCAACATTTTTTAAATTGTGTCGATATGAAAGTCTGTGATGGAATAGTAACACTTTTCAGCCAACAATATTCCTAATTTCCTTCTAAAAAGGCATATTATTTTTTGTATATGACTGTTGGTGAATCAAATAAATAAATAAATAACTATGCAGTGTTCTATTTTGCGCGGCGAATTGTAAAATTTCGTTACTGCTTTCTCGAATTAATATTTGGTGAAATAATATATGTAATACATTGGTTAGTGATGCCGTTCTATGAATGAAAAGAAAACATAAACGATTCAGGTGGTAAAGATCCCACACTAGTTAAGTAAGCCTATGATTTGTATGAGCGGTGCTCACTAATTTAATATTATTTAAACGTATAGATATAACATGATTATATTTTATATTACCTATTATATTATATTGGTTTAAAAGAAAATAGTAATAAACGTGCTAAACACGATATCGTTTACAGATGAGATAAAGACCGAGTTAGAAGCACTTGCAAAGAAAACAATGCTAATTCGCCTACATTGATAAATATTTAATTAGCCGATAGTACCAACATCAAATTAATTATTATTAGTTAGACTCAAGTTAAAGTACATAGTATTTATTGTTTGTGTTTACGTAAACGTAGTGTAAGGCGGTTTCAGAGAGTATTTGGACTTTTCGGACACGCACGCAGCTTTGGTCTGTTTGTACACGCAAGCGGATTCGCTACCGACCCCTCTCCCTTCTCCTTCTTCCGCATCTTATATTACATAAGATAGACAGTATTAAGGATATTATAGTAAAGCATTCTATTGCATCGGTGTCGCTACTTCTGAGCAAGTTAAATTCATGAAGCATATTAATTACATATAACCATCGAATGTTTATATGAACTATTAACAGCAGACAAAAGCTAATAGTATATCATTATCACAAGCTTAAACGATATCACATGTCAACAGAACAACGCTACGTATTATATCACGACTAAACATGTACTCAGTGCTGGGCATTGTTTCAAATGGTAAGCATAATAACAATAAGTATACCTATAATAATATAATATAAGATAATTCGATCTAATAAATGCTATATTAAACATCTAGTTCTCGTTATAGCAATGGTAACTGGAAAATAATATTTGGGTTGATCAGGAGTTCAAAGCTTGGATATTTACTGAACATTTTGCTTAAATTTTGCAAACTCTATTTCTATAAAAACGGCTGAAATGTGAACTACATAGATGAACCATAATATATACGGTTATTGTAATTCCTATGTATAATATGTATGTATGCTGAGGAAGTGCGACGTCAACTGGTGAGGAATTTGTGCGACAATTGTAGGTGGTAACTGTAATAATCTTTCTCAAAACGAATGCATGTATAATAGATATAATTTAATACAAGGCACATAAGTTTAAATACTATAGATTATATAAAATGTCTTGGCCTCCATAATAAATCTCATTCATGAAGGCTACCTCCGCCTAGAGAGCAACATAAACATTGAAATGTACATTTTCAAAAATAATACTATACGGTCATAATGCCGAACGAGATTGAGCCACAGGTTCAATCTAGTTCGGGCAAACAACAACAAATGTATATTATAAATTAATAGTAAATTAGTCATTTATTATAAATTATTGTACCTATTATTTAAATAAATAAATATTATTATTATTATAATAACTTCGAAATAAAAGGTAAGATGGACTTTTAAAATTATGTCTTTATGTACCTAAAGAATAGCTATCTAGATAGATAGCTATTCTTTAGGTACATAAAGACATAATTTTTATTTTAAATGTCTAATATTCTAAAAACGGTTTTAGATAGATATCTAAAACCGTTTTTAGAATATTAGACATTTAAAATAAATTATATTTAGACATGTGGATATAGGAGACGATTTAAGATTGACGGAAACAGTATGTAAGGCAAATGTCGACTAGTTTGACAGTTCAAGACATTTCGCTGAAAAGCCAGGCTAATAATGCCGTAAACCGGCAAACGGGCATGAATCACAGCAAGTGGGCATCCGTAAACTCTTTCTACAGGCAATACATGTAACACTATGTATATATCACATTTGCTTTATAGAATACTAGATGTTCCCGCGGTTTCACCCGCGTTTATCGTTACTGCGCCGCCCCCGTGGGTCGTAGCGTGATGTAATATGGCCTATAGCCTTCCTCGATAAATTTAATAGGCTATACAACACTAAAATAACTTTTCAAATCGAACCAGTAGTTCCTGAGATTAGCGCGTTCAAACAAACAAACAAACTCTTCAGCTTTATAACATTAGTACAGATTTCGTTCAATACCATGCAGCAGCAAGACCAATAACGATATGCCAGATTGTATGAAATGCTTATCAAGGAAAGAAATCATCGCATTAGATGAACATCGGCAGCTAAGTAACTTAAGAATCGGGTACGAAATACGTGTTTAAATTTTCGTGCTTTCATAACATTTGTTAGCATTTATTCGTTCGCGAGAAACACAAAAACTGTATGAATAATTATATAAAGTATTAGAATACCTGTGCCCAATACTATGCAGCGGCAAGGTGAATAACGATAAGTAAATTACTATAAAAGTATTCATAGGTACTTTCATACCTAAAAAATAAAAGATTTTAAGCTGTAATAAAAATTTATATTGAGTTTTAATCTGGGATAGAACATTAGTTTCTATCAAATACTTGAACAAAGTCTTTGTAAATACACGGTAAATATGCGACTACTTATAATGACAAAAATCAGTAATAAGTCATAACATTTACATTGAGTATAAAAAAGCTTTCTTATAAAATAATTTTGACTAAGGCAATATCATTTTAAGATCGTGCATAAAAACGTCTACAAGAGAGACCTCCAACAGTGGGCAATTACGACTTATAATTCATATCAGCTCATAATTTTCCACTGCTGAGTAATGTTATTAAAATGGAAATAATTTTACACTTTCATTTAAATAATAATAATTTAACAATTTCATTATAGTACAGTCGACTCGTTAGCTCTTGTGTTAAGGAGGACTACTTTGGTTTATTAAGGTTATTTAAGATTACATAGATCCTCTTTACTATGTCTATTGCTATAAATTTCGAATGAGGTAGCGTGCTAGTCTATATGTTTATAATTGAATGGTGTTTAATTTTATTCTGTAATCGGTTATTCTTAAAGAGAAGCTATAAAATGAGGAAAATTACAACCATAAATTAGGATTTAATTTTGAAGCCATGGTAATCCGCATTAACCGTTTTACCGAATAAGCTATCTAGGGCTGGTATCCGATCTACCCAGCATCAGTTATTTTAATTTTGTTGTAAAGGACAACAAAATTAAAATAACTGATGCTGGGTAGATCTGTAAGAGGCGACACCGCTAGATGTCAGATTCTATGAAACGCTTATCCGGGAAAGAAATCATCGCATTAGAAAAACATGGGCAGCTAAGTGGGTTAAGAATTGGGTACGGGGTACGTGTTTAAATTTTCCTGCTTTCGCCTTATCATGGGAATTGCTCACATTTATTCGTTTACGATAAATGTGTATGAATAATTATATAGCCTTAATATATTGATACGATTTTTATATATCTGTCGCGTTGTCAATGAGCTCATTGCCGAACCAACCGTTATGATAAAATATGATCCAGTTTCTGATACATAAATTCTTGTTCGTAAAAACCTAATGCTATTTTTGTGCATGTGCTACAGGCAAAGTAAGAATTGAGCTTTTAAAAGTGTCAGTAAAAGCGTACGAGTGAAGTTAAGCAATAAATGACGTCTATCACGGCGGGACGTAAAAATCAGTCGTCAGCCATCTGCGTACCTCTTTCTATTTCGAGCATCCGCTGCAACGGGTTGACAGCGTGTTAGTTAAGTGATGCACTAGTACCTGAGTACTACACATTCAACACGCCTAGAGCTCTGCGGCAAATAAAAATTTAGCTCACGACTTTTATTTACGTTGCTTATTAGCAACAGTTTTCAAGTTGTATTTGTTAAGCATTTACGGAGGAATACAGACTACTTTGTAGTCTCTAGTCTTGTTTAATCGTAGGGAATTATGATTTCATTCACGTAATAATATAAACAGAACAGACATATTTTCTTTATTTCCATGAAAAAAAAATACTTTTGCAGTTGTCCTTGTGTTGCGAGGACTTTACAGACATTAAAACATCAGAATACAACGAACGCCCAGGCACAGAACAAAAATTTGTGGATAATACAAATTTTATCCTGTAGTTTCAGTACGAGGTCACTATGTCAGCTGTGCAGTATTGGACTTTATAGTATGCATCACCATCATTTCGATATTATATTTCTGTGCCGTATTTAATAAGCAAAATATCTCACAGTTTAATAGCGAATGAAATGAAAACATTATGAGGAATCCACCATAATATTTTATTACGTATGTAATATTAACTTTCAATTAAATTACCAAACAAAATAATATGATTTTGGATCCCTTTCTCGGCTCATGCAAAATGTTATAGGGTTTCAGTCTCTAAAAGTTATCAGCACTGCCTTATAGACCACTAGGCATAGTTCAATATGTTGCTCCCCCCCCTTCTCCTTAAGTCAATATCAAATTTGATAAAATGTGGGTATATTACACCTCTGCCTAACTTTTTAGAAATATAGAGATTACATAACTATGTTAAAATATTACACACATTATGTTGAGGACATAATCAAGTAGTCAATACGTCCTTACATAGAGATACACAGTTAGATTTCAGAAAGATATGGAGAGCGCCGCTGTCTTATGTTATAATTTACGAAAATAGTCTTGGTGGGCAGATAAATTATCTTGTCAATAATAGCTTACAACGTCGCAAGTATATACTTACAAACGTACGGGACCCTAAAACGTCAACCTGACCCTATCTAACCTTATTATTCCCAAGCGTATTTGAGGTGAGCTAATCAGATACTGCTGAATGTCAGTTTTTCCATGAAACGACTGTCATCTGACTTCCGCTACCCAGAGGGATAATATGACAAAGTTTGACCAGTTGCGACGAAATTTAAGCAGTTTTAATTTTATGTCCTCATCGTAGGTCATGTCAAGTTCGTATGATTATTAAACACATTTTCGCAACACTTACTAGATAATCCTTACAATTGTTATTTGCTTATATCGAATTTACTGCAACGGCATTTAACCCTGTCCATTAATCAAACTACGCCAAGAGTTTTCACTGTATTATAGAATAAAAATAAAATCAACAAAATATATCCTCCCTGAAAAAGTCACAATGTAGTAGAGAATATTGTTTATCTGAGAACCAAAATTGCAATGGAGATTAAAAACCAAACATCGATAATAAAAGGAGATGTGGAAGGTAGAACGAAATAATAAAAATAGGGTTTTAGCGAAGCAAGTTTCTTCGGGCAACGGAGCGGCAAGAGGAACCAATTTCTGAGCCGATGCGGAGCGTTTTGTTGGAAATAGCTTTCCTTCAATCTGCATTTTCTTGCTGATTTACCAACTTTCATACAGAACGAAACTTTCCGCGAGATACCTAGACGGCGAACTTCGGCCGAGTCGACACATTAAATTATTATTAAATTCGACTGTCTACCTCTAATACATACTACTTGGCGTGTGCTAATGCGACTCTGCGAATCTATAAGAGGGGTTTGAATAAAGTTTCGTAAGTACGTGAAGAGTAAAAGTTTCGTTATATTTAAAAAAGAAATAGAAAACAGATTCTAAAGAAGTAGTCGTAGTCTCTGCATGTATGCTGTATGTATGTATGAATTCTAAAGAAATTGTTGTTTGCCTCTACAAAAAGCGCATAACTAGTACAGATCTCAATTACTTTTTGTATTAAAATAAATCAACGGGTTGCATTCCGGGAGTGCCGGCAGAAGTGAAACTTGAATATTAACGTTGTGCATTTTTGATATTTTGGAATGGCTAGGGAATAATTTTGCACGAATTGTTTAATTATCAGTATAAAAGTACTATCATTTATGTGGTAAAATACACTTACGAATTTTCGATCAGGTCACGTGTCCTGATGCGAGTTTAACATTTTTTACCCATCACAAAAAAGTGCACAACGCCGCGAAAGAAGTTTTCACTTCAAAAATGTTTGACCTTAAGGCTTTTCATTCACGTTTTATAGTTTATCTTCATAGCATGATAGAACGACAATAATTGATTATAGGATGTACCATTCTAAGATCGTATTAAAATTTTGATTATGCTTCTATATTAATATTTTAGTAGGCAAAAATCGTGACTAGTTCGCTGATCTAGTAGCATATGTTAGCTTAAGTTTAGATAGACAAGTTTTCCATTAGTGCTGGGAAAAGAAAAGCTGCTCTACGGTATGCCCTATAAGTAACAAGAAGCCAGTATAAGGGTTCATAGGATCGCCAGAGATCGGAAACAGAAGTTTCAAATTTACAACTTTTTAGTTGTAAATTTAAAACTTCCGTCCTAAGGGACGTGGGCCTTTTTAACCGGTGTCGTATTAAGAGTAGTGAAATATAGTAGAAGAGCTACTCTCGAGTAGAGTGCAAGTTACACAGAAACGGCGTCTTGTACACGTGGCGCGAGCGATTTGCTATCCCTTATTTATTTAGAATAAAACATATGTGAGCGATGTAAAATAAAATGCCTATGGCGTGCCATACGGGCGCCCATGGACTGCAAGTCATGGTGTGTACCAGGAGACGCCATTGCAACTATAAATATCCAGTGTTCCCCGTTGGCGCACTGTTGATGACCACCGGGTGAGTTCTAGTGAGTAATAATCTTAAATAACACGATCACCCCTCTCAAGAGATGGGGAGTCCTATGAAGACTTCCCCCGTATAAAAAAATTGATAGGCAAGGGTTGTACAGTTTGTTTGTGAATCTCAGTTTCAGAGAACTGCCCAATAGTTGGCATTACGTGCGGCATGAACATTACGTGCGGCATGAACATTACGTGCGGCATGAACATTACGTGCGGCATGAACATTTGCCTGAATTGCGGGTTCGCCTAAGTTCTGCCTAATCCTTCGGGCATATGAACGCTGTGGCGTAATATATGAATACTTAACCAGTCAGGGATCGGTCTGTGAATGATGATAGATTTAGCCTTATTTATAGATACAGGAATGAAAGAGAAACTGCAGTTTGGTTGTCATCTCAACATTTTAATGCAAACGTGAAAATTTAATAATAAATATGAACTTACGTACAAAGATTTAAATCAAAGATGTGCCGTACTCACCGTACTTAGATCGTACGAAATAGTGTCCACGCTAAGAAGAAACTTTACGTTTACCTACGTCATACAAAATGATAGCGTACAGTTTTTAATATGAGTGAATGTGATAATACTATATTTACGATTCCGATTTCTGTTGACATCGTGTGTTATGACAACTAAACATCCAGAAAAGTGACCGTATAAAACTGTAATATGACGACGCATATGATTTAAATATTTAATTTTGCTTACGTCCTAGGTACATAATACATATTGATATAAGTGTATCAAAGTTCTAGTCATAATTATTATAATATACGGCAAATATTATGTCATATATGTACCATTTTTCATATTCTAGCCTTTTTTAGTTTGCTTTGTTTCGTAAAAATTACAACACAAACAATGCATTCAGTGGTTTCCCTTATGTATAGTGACATATTCTTGATTTAAACATTTATTAATCAGAAACGTTTCCTGCTTCCCCTCGAATAGGAGACAGTTTCATACACCACAGGAATAAACTACTAACCAAAACGAACAGTCAATAAGCAATACATGAGAAAGAATAATAAAGAAACGAACGAAATATAGGACGTGGAGATTAACAAAGTTCTAAATAACTAACTTTGCTTATAGGACGGACGTCATAATAAATGGGTACGGACACGTCCCGAGTCGAGCGGTACACTCGTAAAGTCCCCAGTTCGATTACATACACGAGCGGCTCGCAGTGAATTAACTACAAACGGGGCCCGGCGTCACGTGACCGGAATATTTTCAAAAAAATCCTTTGCCCACCCTCTGTGTCACTGGAAGGCATGATGAATAAATACCTACTCGTGTGTTATGATAGTTCGTCGATTCCTACGCTAATCAGGTTAAATAAATGTGATCATATTGATTTATTTTTTCTAAAATTTACGAGAGTTTTAAATATCAATAATGAAATTGATTGCATCGATATCGCGACAGATGTGAATGCTACTTCTATGCACAGGTTAAGGTTTTCTACAAGGGTATTCTTAGTAGTAGCACGGTGTCTAGAACTGTGTTCGGTACACGGCAGTAAGCTGACTCTCTACCTGCGACCTAAAGCTATAGTAGGTGACATGTGGTTATAACGGACCTCAGTCTACCCCTTCGAGAATATACATATGAGACTAAGTATGAAAATAAATAAGGTTGTTTCCTTAAATGATGTATCACTAAACACTTCAAATGCATGAAACTATATTTCTAATATTATTATGTCCTAATTATTTTATAAGTTTGCCTCATAGGTCCTGGGTTTGATTGCAAGTTGAGAAAAGTACTCATATTATACAATTATCGGTACTAGATACTCAAACGGAGAAACACGTGGCGAAATGTACATGTTATACTCGTCTGTTGTCCCATTGGAATAAAGAGAAGTGACACTGTATATACCTATATTATAGTATTATTCAAATCGTATCGTAGGTATACTACGTTTCTACCATTAAAAGTATCAATTTTTAATACGGTATTCGTTTTGTAACCACTTCCCATGGCAAATCAGCTAATGGAGTGTACGTGACTCGAATCCGTGAGCCAAAGGGAAATACCGATAAGTATGAAAATTAAGTTCTTGCAGCCAAAATCACTCTTAGCTAAAGCTCAACAAGTATCACTCATAATGTCTATGTAACCGTGTTTCGTTTAGAGTTTTGTTACGAAAGTGTAAATACCGTAACAAAATATAAACATATATTTTTCAGATGGGACTATACAAAATTAAATATTTAAACAGCGTAAAGAGGACGTAGATTTGGGAATAACTAACAATGGACCCAACAAATTGATGTCCCGTACAGGATTTAGAAACCCCAACTCTCGATCTAGACGCATTGCTAAGCGATATAGCGACCACTTTAGTCTCTGCGTCATCTATTTAGTCAAATAGATAGAATATTTGAATTTAGCCTCTACTGATCTTTAAATGTACTTTTTTATTATATTACGAGCTCATCAGCCTGTAAAATGAATAAAAACGAGCCATACGTTAATCTACTTGAAAGATTTATTTTGATCAAGTTTTATGAAAATTGCTTCCACGAAAATCTGAGTGTAAAAGGTATACATGTACAAACATAAAGAAATATTTTGTGTTCCTTATCACTTTGCAATATATGACGGTAAATCTTCACTGCGTAAACAAATTTATTTTATATTTTCTTCGTTTTTTATTTTTAGAGCATAGCTATTGTCGATGGAGCAATCGCAACAGACATAATGATTTGTTAGACAGAGGGATGTGGCGATTCACACTGTTCTCGACACCTGTCTTTCCTCATTATCCATTAGTAGCACTTCTTCATTTGTTTTTTAGAGTTCGAAAAACTCTTATACAACAGCTTTGTCCGTCCATCCGTCTGTCTGTCTGTTATACAACTTTCAACTCAAGAACCATAATAGCTAGAGACTCTCGGTCAACGCCATTCGAATCAGCATAGTCGATACCTTTGCCTATTACTTGAACCATTTTTTCGAACTCTAAGATTTACGGCAATTCATTGCCGTTTCTCACTTGTTCTTTTCGTCTAGCTTACCCTTTCTATCTTCCTTCAACATAACATTTTAAATGCTACTACGCCCTTATAGTCCAATTTTCGCAGTCATAGAAAGCTATACGCCAGATATACATATATTATAATGAGCCTTTTCTTTAAATTTATATTTGCTTTAATTTATAATTTTGTTTGTTTCTGTTGAAAGCTTGTTTAGTTATTGCGATTCTACCTACTATATTCGGTAAACATTGGCCGCCTTTTTCTTTTAATATATTTTCCGTATTATGTTATTCCTTATGTAGATGTGTTACAGACATTAAAACAGCTTAAACATAAATTACAATAACAATCTGTAGATCGAACAAACCCTTTTCCCGGAAAGTGGACAAGCCCGAAGCACGTTGCGTTGGGAGTAGTAAGTACTTTTTTGCTGTAACATACAAGTGGATATTATCCGCAAAAATAGAATAATATTTGCTTCTGTTACATTCGATTTCAGTTTATAGGACTCCAATTCCTTAAGGCTATAATAAAATATACGTTGAAAATTTTTTGGTGATTGGGCAGTGCCAATAGGAATTATTGCATTGCAGGTACCGTATTTAAACATAATCTTTACAACCTTTTTTTTTGGTGTTTTAATAGGGTTGCGTTTGACCGCGATCTCACCTGATCTTAAGTGAAGATGCAGTCGACGATGGAGCACGCTTGCATAGAAGATACCTATTCACTTGCGACTTGAAGACACCCAGATTGTACTCATCGGGAAACACTGACTTAGGTAGTGAGTACCACTCCTTTGCGGTACGCATTATAAAAGTGGAAGCCAACCGCTTCGTGCGTAAATGTGGTATATCCACCATATACCTGTGCCACTGGTCTGTTTGTTTGGTTGGCCAATGGTAGAATGGGGAAGGAGGATTCAAATTATGCAGTTCCTCTGCATACTCTCCGAAATGTAGGTATCCGATAGAAAACCGAAAGACGGGCAACCCTACGACGAAGCTTTGGAGTCGTGCGTTGACCAGTTGGTCATTGCCGATAAGTCAAATGGCCTTTTGCTCAATTGACTTCAAAGCCTCCAGCTGTTATTTTGCGGATCCATCCCATAGACGAGAACAGTACTCCATGCAGGATTGAAGCTGTGCTTGGTGCAAATTAAGCAATTTTCAGGCATGAAATACTGCCTCACCTTACTGAGGATGAACAGCTTTTTGCCGGCTAGTTGGGGTTTTGTCAGAAAATACAATAAAATACGTCTTTACAAAAGTAAAGAAATATATGTGTAGAGAGCAGCACGGTTTTAGAGCAGAAAAATCAATCAATACTAATATTTTGTCTCTTACTGCTTTATTTTCCGTTGAAGTTATTTCAGGTCTCTGCGCTATTTTCGCTGACTATGTTCACAAACGCAAACAATTTTTCACGCTGGATTTCTATGAATCCCCACCATACGCGTTCTGGAGTAATTCAAGGTTCAGTGCTTGGCCTATTATTGTTCCTGATTATGGTTATTCACTTCCGACTCTCTCATACTAAAAGCCTTCTTTATGTTTATAAAATTAACTTATATTCGGCTATGCATAGTCTCTGTGTTTGCATGGGGTGTCAAAAAGAAAATGGGATTAATTCTGTCCAAATGTTATTATGTGATGAGTTTTTATAGAGCTGGAAATATGATCTGGTCAAGTTACAAAATCATTAACCACGCAATTACCAAAACTAAGGGTACGAGAGTTCTGGGTTAATTTTGATTGTAAACTCATAATACGAATGTCAAATCAGAGACCGAAAGCGATTAGTATAGACGTTTCGGTTTAGTTTTAGATATGATCGAGATTTCGCCAACATTGTGAAACTAATATTATAATGTAACATTCTAGTAGGAATTGAATTAAAGTTAAACGCATTTGACAGCATGAATCCACAAGATAAGAATTACACCTTGGAATTAAAAAATCATGTGTAGAATTCTGCGCGAGCATATTATTTATATTTCAGTATTCCATAGCGTAGTGTCATGCTTGTTCGTTCGTTTAAATAATTGCTGTGCCTCCGTGCCGTACTTTCGCGCGAGCCTACTCGCCTGTTCTTTGAAGCAAGCACCTCTTTTGGTGGCACCAATGCCTGAATGTGCTGACGAATAAAACTATATTGTCAGCACATTTCGGAGATGGTAGTAGAATTGTATTGTATCACTTCCTTAGTTAATGTAATTGTTTGCTATAAATTGCTATTATTAAAGTAAAATAAATAGATTAATGATAACTCAGTAAAGAAAAGTAGCACCATTTCTACACATATATTCACTCATTCATCGTAATATTTATATAGTTTACTTGAACTTAAAAAACTCTGATGTTGAGATATGGGACAGCGACCCAAACCAATATTTTCCTTAACATCTAAAACAACATTTGTTTACAAGAAATACAAAATTATTTCCTCTCGGTAAACTGCATTTCATTCCGCATGGAAGTAGGTTTGAACCGCTGTGATTTGGTTATACTTTGCGCCGCATCGCAAATCCCCTGACAATGAAGCGCGCTTTCCCTTGATGCTAGCTCGATCGTGCGATCAAAGGGTGAACTGTAAAAATCCGGCGCTTTTATTAATGCCATTTTCTCTTTTTAGTAGAATTTTTATTTTTTAAAGCTAGAAAATACTAGTGCCTTCTAATAAGTGACTTTTATATTAAATAATGTTTTCTAACGTAACATTTTATGATACTTTGCGAAAATGCTCGACCGAAATAACTCATTGCGACAGCTCAAAAGCTTGTGAGTTACAGTAATGCAGTTTGCAATACGAATTAGAAATGTACCGCAACTACACTTGCTTCAAGCGTTAATTTGCTAAGACAAGATCACATACAGAGCTATATACCCGGTTATTACGTGTTATGAGTGGCGTGAATGCTCGGCGAATTCTCGCTTGTAAGTGGCAAGAGTACACGCAGTAATATTCGACTAACATTGTTAAGTAAAGCGAACGACCAATTATTTTAAACGCATCCATTGCAGCACGAAACAACGTTAAAGAGCTGATTCGGAGTGGTCGTAACAAACGTCGTTATCCTACATTTTGGGGTCGATAAACTACGGGTCGGCGACGACGCGACGGCGACGCGCCGTCTAACCGCCGCATCATTATTTGATCAAAGCATACACTGGAAAAATCACTGGTCTTACTCATAAATACTCGCCTCCAGCCTATATATCGAAAATCGAATACCCAAGGTCATTGCTCGGTGGGAAATATTGTCGACATCCGTCTTTCCTTTTACGTGGGGACGTAAGATAGTCCGTCTTACTTTGGAACTTTGTTAGCAAATGGCTTAAAAATATTAACGTTACAAAGTTTCTAATTAATGGTGATAAAATAATGCAATAAACTTTGGACATTAAAGTTGTTGAGTCGCTAATTAAACTAGATAGTTATCGATAGCTTGGAGAGGAGAGTTACAACACGCTTTGATAACTTGTCACTACTCGGAGTAGCACCGAACTTAATTGACGTGTAATCTAAATTAGTTATAAACTAGATATTTGTGTGAACTTTATTCAAAAGACTATTCTAGGTTGAATTGTGAAGGTAACTTCGAAAAGCTTCCGCAACTCATCAACCTGCGGAAGTCATAAAAGTCGACAGGGGGAAAGATTTCATGGAAGATAGGTAACGGACCGATATTCTATCACGATATAGTGCAGTTTTGTGTGACTTGGCTATATTAGTATAAAAATGCAGGCGCTCGCAAGCTAACGTAATCTGTCAATTGCTGGAAAAACGATTGTGTTTGGCCGGCGGGCCGCTACAGCTCAAGAGTTTAATTGCCTAAAAATACGTCGTAAAACTCGTATTTATATGGAATTTGGAATGCTTTGACATGCCCGTATCGATGCAAAAATCCCTTCGAATAAAGATTTAAATAGGTTCTACAATTTTTATTTTATATTTCAGAGCTCTATATCTTATATTTAACGCCTCTAGCGACAGCTATACATCAAATGATACGAAAAGATAAAAGACACCACATCATGTCATTTGTCTCTAAACTTCCCCATTACCTTTTCGCCGTAGTGCATATCTTACACGCTATATGTTTTATGGGGTAACTATGGCCCCCAGCAATAAAGTACCCGTACCAAAAAAAATCACGTAGGGTTAAACTCTTTGTAAAGCAAATCTTATAACTGAAAGGTTTTACGTCAAACATTTATATTTTAGCAGTTGAAAGACATTATCCATTTTTTAAGTATTCTACATAATAAATCCATGCTGGTGATGGCAGACGACGAGACGCCCCTTGTCTTTATTTCGTAAAAACGTCAGTGACAGACATGATGGCAAAATGCTGTCTTATGAATATATGATGTCTTATGAACCAGGCACTTTCGCGTCGTACCCTACCCACGCTAGTTTATAATAGATCTATTCATACTGCTTTCAAATTATCTGCTCAAAGCCGTTATTTTGCTAAAAGGTAAACAGGATGAGTTTACTATGTTGCTAAAGGTCTTGATAGTCCACTAATTGCTATTAAAATGTACTTAACTATATAAGGTTACGTTTTATGTTTAGTAAAGCGGCAAGTTTAATTTTCTATTTTAGAGATAATACTATGTAAATAGTTTTATTTAAAGGTTTGTATAGTTACGATGATTGTTAGGTATTACAGGACATATCAATGGTTTAAGATATAATTATATTTATCTGTTATATAAATAACACGCTACTTTTATTTACCTGAATAAGAAAAAGACAGCATACGTTTAATATTTCAATTAACTTTTATTTAATCATTGTAAAACAGATTATAAGTGTCCGTTCTATTTCTTAGCGTTATTTGTTAAAAGAAATCTATATTATGTATGCAGTTCAAATGTATTTAAAAATTATCTAGGCGTCCAACATAGTTATTATTGTCATCCTGTATCATTTATAATTATTTCATTCCAGAAATACCTACCTAAATTGCTAAATATGGACTAGACCGCCAGAAGATACAATGCTCTCTGAAACTTTTTTGCTGTATTCATCTTGCTTGGCAGCGAGATTGGATGCTCTCAAACTATGTCTGAACCTACGAATTTATAAATGGCAATGGCTGCACTCTTTAATATTTTATCTACTATTATTCTCTATGCAGTAAAAAGATTCTTTCAAATATTATAACCTATCAAATTCTTAGGAATGAAAATCATTATGCAATGTTATTAATTGTAGTAGCCATTTATGACTATAATATTTATTTTATATATAATATAATATTGAATTTATTGCACAAACTTTAATATTTAACATTTGCATAATAAACTAAACAGGTAAAAAAATCAACACATACAGATAAAAGTTTAAGTAAAACCTTGTAGTTTACAAAAATGCAAAAGGCTTGAGAATCTGAGAAAACTGCTGCCAACAATGTAAAAAAAGGAAAGGCTCTGTTTCTCTCTCTCTCTATAGTTTTTTTCCACAGAAGTTGATACTTTTACCGTCTTTAAAGTAGTGGATATCATTACGATTACCTACACGACATCAGAAACAACTAGGGAACTTCAGTTTTTATTCGACTATCCAACTTCTTTACGTCAAAGCGTGTCAATATGGTACATGCTCTTTTTGGTCAGTATTTTCCGACCAAAACCGCAGTCAACTGCCTGATTTTTATTTGGGCGTATATGGCCGAGACTAGTGTAGAACTTTGTGCGCTATGTGCATTCCCTAGTTCAATGATCAAAGCTGATTTTCTGGATGTTTAACTTTGTTTCTAATTAGGGTAGTTTTTTATTTAGTTTCTACCCGCGCTTTGGCCCACTTACAGTTACAAGTTTTGAGGTTGAACAATTAACAACTTTATGTTTAATGTTCATTTGTTTTCAAGTCAGTTGAGTAGGTGTATCGATTCTGGCTAGTTCTTTTGGTCTCGAATAAACCTTTGTCGAACTAAATGGTATTCTTCCCCTGATCGGGCGCAAAAAAAACATAAAAGGTATCAGCTGCTTATAATCCCGCGGTCCCTATAAAAGTTGACCGAGGGGAAAGGTTATACTCGTAGGCAATGGGCTGGCAACCCATCACTATGTAGTAGGTACGATTTGGTCAACTTTGAACTAACACAATTTATACGGAGACGGATTTTGTGTTGAATAAACTCTGTGTGTCCTTTTGTATAACAAATCTGACCGTTATGTGGCTACCATGTTAAAATTTATAGCACTTTCATAAATTCATTCGACGAAAAAATATCTAATTCTATGTATATGTTTGTAATAAAATGTTATTTGTTACAATAAAAACATAAAGATAACTTTATCTCTCATAGCAAAATATTGTTGAACGCCTCGCGTCTCTGTAGATATAGCGGATATTTTCTTACTCGCGACAAGAGCCTCGGGACGTAGTACAAGGGGCCAGTTACACTTAAGAACAACATTATTGCGATGCAGTGGTCTAGTGTCTCGGGTGTCGGGACACTATCGTTGTGCATGATACGGCAATAACACTACACATCGTACCCTCAGACACCCGTTATTGTCATATTATACGGGATATTTGCTGATTCAAATGTTTAGTAATGCGTGATTATTACTACAGTCTCTTTATGGCTTATCTTGCGGTTTGCCTATTACAATTTACGGATTTGAGGAATGCTCAGTTGAGTGTACTATAAATGTTGAGGGGAACGCAAGGTTTATATTGTGTCGATGGTTTCATCTGTATTATTTGAGACGACTGGAAGATATTATGAAAGATGTAAGTAGAACTTGTTTGTTAGTTAATTACTCTACTTCGCGCAGAATTGGATGAGTACTAAAGTTTAGTATAATTGAAATTTCGATCGAGGTTAGTAAACTATTCATCTGATTTCTTAAAGTGACGCTACAATTTGATAAGATTACAGTTATAGTATAAATAATGACACACTAAATACAAATAAATATAATTTTATTTACTAAATGTAAAACTTAACTTGCACTCAACTTTACTTGGTGAAGTACTTCACCAAGTACCTCCACCATTCAAAAAATGACCTCATATTTCTAGAAGTTGATGGTTAAATAATTTAAACTACCTAAATGACATTAGATATTATGACGTCATCAAGTCAGACTCTTTCTGATACTACATACTACGGTACACGGCGGCGTGGATAACATGCGTATATATGTAGATACATCTGTGGCATGTAGAGTATGAGTGCCTGGCTTACATGAACCTGTGCAGACAGTACATGCTCATGTAAGCCAAGCATACTGCTATTGTGCAAGCGATGGTAATAATAACGATGATTTAATAAAAACCCTCATACATTTTACATGGAAACTTTACGAACATGACCTTTCATGCCTTTACGACGTCTAACAAAAAGAGTATATAACCTTCACATGTAGCCCACGCATCATTCACTTGCAGGTGACATCAGTGACTCGCAGTGTAAAAGCTCCCTTAGTACAGATATTGATGTTAAAAATAAACATCACCCACAATTTAATGTAATGTAATAATTAACATCCACCGGAAAAAGCAATAATTTGCTTCATACATTTGAATTTTTGCTGTTGTAGGGAAGTGCACAATTGCATTCAGGTTAATTTAGAATTCGAATCTGTTAACAACACTATACGTATGCGTGCGTGACGTTGTAAAGAAGATATCGCGTGAAGTACTAATGTATTCAAATATATTTCGAACACAATTATGCGTATCTAGTTGTTTGTTTTCACCTCTTAATGGATTACAGAGATAGTGCATGGGTTTTAAATGGATACATCGCCAAAACCCATGCACCAAGATTTGTGCCGTTACACACACGTGTTGAAAATTTGTGTATACATAGATAGCTGCTGCCGATCCAGGTGCTCTTGTTATTTTTTTTATATTTGTTAAGTTGCAAGCAATACACAGATTAGCCATACTTTATTTTAATCGGAATAGCACATTTTATAACTAAAACGAAGCCGGAAAAAAGTTTTAAAACCTTACATATATTATGTTTGCCACAAATAATGTTTCACGGCTGTGGAAGAAGCTAGATTTTTTATAAAATGATCCTCCAACTAAAATAGAATCCTAGGTCGCGGGTAATTTAGAGACATTCAAAAGATGCACAAAAATAGATCCGAGACAGTCCAACTAATTATGAATTTCGCAAATTATATCAAGTGTGGGGATCGCACTACATACACTCAGTGCAGCAGCGGTGACAAGACAACCACTTGCACGTCTGAGCGCTCGTGCGGTCTGAAGTTATATTGAAAATAATTTTATAAATCTCTTATCTTACAAGTTTATTGACCAGTCAGTGTGTCATTATGCTAAACTGATTGGAAAGTAGAATACCCTATGCTAAATTAATCTTCTCGCAACCTAGGTAAGTAATAAGTTTTCTATTGTATCCACTATCCAGACAGTAATAATCCCTTATGCTTTAACATTTAAT
The DNA here is from genome assembly GCA_963564715.1 of Catocala sponsa. NCBI lineage: Eukaryota > Metazoa > Arthropoda > Insecta > Lepidoptera > Erebidae > Catocala > Catocala sponsa. The sequence goes on along the minus strand of OY751337.1, from coordinate 15,398,894 downwards.
ACTTAGACTTAATAAAAATAAGTATAATATGTTGTCATCATTAAGCTGCATTTATATCGTTAATACCTTTTAAAGGCCTCGTTTTGTAATCTACCTACCCGCCCGATGAACAAGTATTATATACTGTATGTACGCTATATCTTTAAGTGCCAATGGTCTATATCTTATAATAATAATTTAAAAATATATATTCTATCACATACACGCAACACCATCTAACCCAAACTAAGCAGAGCTTGTACTATGGGTACTAGACAATGGATAAACATACACATATACTTTTTTTTTGTAAATATATATTATACATAGAAAAACCTAGACCAAGACACAACATCCATGTTCACGCACACGAATGTTTGACTTGTGCGGGAATCGAACTCGCGACCTCAGGCGTGGCAGTCGGTTACACTAACCACTACGTCTAAGCCCGTTACAATTTTTTATATAATTTGTTCCAGGTTATGCTTCAACCCCTGTGCCATTCAAGAGCACTAGCATATATTTTATCATGAGCTAATTAATAGAAGGAGAGAATTTTCCTACCAAAAAAAAACCAAGAGAAGGTTGAATTTCACCACAATATGATTTCAAATAATATAGAATATCATATTTTATTTATTGATCCGATCACACGGTCCTATAAGTATTTTAAAATGATTTATGAATTTTGAATGACCATAATTATTGATAACAATTATGTACTGGAATCCAGAGCCCTGTACTCAACTAAATAAAAAACGTCTTAATCGAAATGGTTACTTACTTAATTTTCCTTATTGCGTTACATAAGTTACGCCTGCTAAAGTCCCACTACGTAGAAGAATCGATTTAACAATAATCATGTTTACTGTTTATAAAGATAATGTAAGGCAAGTCTCAATAGTCAGTGCTTTTATCGCGTTACCCTCGACCTGCGACCTGCGGCTCGAGGCTGAGTTCTGAGACGATAAAAGCGCAGTAAGTTTGACAACAGACATTGTTATAATGAAATTGTTGCCACAGATAGAACTCCAAGTTTATCTGTTACCGATTTAATTTGATGATTCACATCCGAGTGAAATCCGCGCTCGAGTTGTTCTTTGCATATTCGTCTTTTGTCTTATTTTATTATCCCGTTACTCAGTCGCGGCGATAAAGGCTAGCGAGACGGCTTGTCTGCCTGTTCGGCTGTTCCCGGTTTCTCGCCCTTGTTTATCCGGCTGGGGATAGTTAGCGCGGCGGAGTGGCGCCCCGCGGCAGTGCCTCCGCAGCCCGCCCAGCGATGGGACGCTCGACACCCGCCCAAGTGTTTCCTATCGCACGCGCTCGACCCCAACAACACAGGTGAACCACGCGACCACAAAAACGGACTTGTATCTAATGTGACTCTGTCAAAATGACTCCTTTTATACATTTATATTGTGTTATATGGATAGCGTTATTGACTGCCTGCTACACCACGACAGGTGAGTTGATAGTGCAATTAGCATTTTTATTGAGTTCGCCGGCAACTTGTAAAAAGTTTTTTGTAAAATCCGAATTATGTTTTACTGTTGCGGAAATAATGCTTTTGACGGTTTTATTAAGTTACTTTCTTTAATCTTTTCGACCTCTTTTATAAAACTTTGGGTCTTAAAATTAATTTTGTCATTTATCTACTTTTATAATGGCCTCATTGTTTTAGAGTCTAGATCCTTTCTCATTATATTATGATCCCATTTTTTATTATATAGCTTTTGCCGTAGTTACGCATTGATAAAATTACGTTTATTTTTAGATCACTCAATAGGTTTTTGCTATTAAATAAAAAAGTGAAACAAGATACATAAATAGCCTAAGCATTGCAAAGATATTTTGATATAATTAAATTACAACATAAATATTTTCCTTGTTACTCTGTTACTGTTTTCCGGGTTTTGTAATGCATTGCTTCTTGTTTGCCATTGGAATTTTCATATAATTTTCATATATTACTGCTGTCAAAATAAGATTTACAAGACCTCGAAACAGAAACAAATATAAGTGAATATATTTTGTTTCATTGAATATTTTTCATAATTATAATATAAATGCCTTTTTTCGTTAGTTGTGTCTATCTAAAATATCTAATTATTTTATTGTATATACATAATAATATTATGAAATATATACTTTTATGAAAGTGGAATATATAAGGTACTTTTATTTAGAGTGGTCATACCATTTATTAATAAAATCGACGTCTGTCATTAGCCTTGACGCGTAATTAGAACCATTTATTATTCATTGTAACCTGTATTCGGTGCCAGTACAAAAGCTGAGCAATCCAAAATTAATTGTATGGCAAAAAATGAATCACTATACGACGATAGAAATACAGATTAAATTAATAGTCATAGTGTGTAAAAAACAGTAATTTAGAACCCGTCGAATGACCGTGAATTTACACGATACGGGTTGAATAGAAAGTTTGAGAATATAAGTCGATTGTCCCTTTCGAGTGTTCAATCCCTAAGCTCCTTCAAGTAGGAGATATGTTCGGAGGGTCACAAAGACGCTGTTGTGTTTCCATAACATAATTCGGTTAACAAGGGGGAAGGATCACAAACAAAATGTGCCGGGGGTGGACGTCGGTGACGCATTGTCCGGATATCCGTGGGCATCTTCCAAGGAACACTGACATTTATTGGCGTACTTTATAGATGTAAATCTACTGACTAATGTCCTACGTACCACTTTATTGCTATCACTAGTTTTCGCATCCCCATTAGTTTTCCACGCAGGCATATTTACGTACACGTGCCCACACTCAAATAATTCACATGCACCGTTTGAATACTAAAAACATTTTAAATAAATAAACAGTCAATAAAGTTTCATGTTATTGTAAAGTAACATGACATGAAGCAATTGTAAACGGATGGATACACGACGATTATTTGTTTTAACCGTATTTCGAAATATTTTCACTTCTACAGTAGGAAGTATTTTAAGACCCATGATTCAAATACAGCAATTATAAATCTATAAATACATATTACGTATCTATAAATCAGAATTTAAATGAGTGATTGATAATTAGGTGTGTCTTAAAGACCGCGTACACTGTACATCTTGAAAGATTATGTAGTAAAAGTACTTCTTTAAAATTTATTAGTCAAATAAAATGTTACGTGATTATCAATGTGTAAATATATAAAAATCTATCAATACTGCTAATGATGTTAAGATCTTAAGTTTACATAATATTTATGTAAACTTAAGATCTAATGCTAATGATGTTAAGATCTTAAGTTTACATAATATTTATGTAAACTTAAGATCTTAACATCATTAGCAGTATTGATAGATTTTTATATATTTACACATTGATAATCACGTAACATTTTATTTGACTAATAAATTTTAAAGAAGTACTTTTACTACATAATCTTTCAAGATGTACAGTGTACGCGGTCTTTAAGACACACCTAATTATCAATCACTCATTTAAATTCTGATTTATAGATACGTAATATGTATTTATAGATTTATAATTGCTGTATTTGAATCATGGGTCTTAAAATACTTCCTACTGTAGAAGTGAAAATATTTCGAAATACGGTTAAAACAAATAATCGTCGTGTATCCATCCGTTTACAATTGCTTCATGTCATGTTACTTTACAATAACATGAAACTTTATTGACTATATACATAATATTATAATATTATGTATAATTAATTTGTTTAAATTCTACATTTAAATCTAATCAACAAAAAACTTTATCAATTTAACCACAATACACTGTATTAGACTTAACAAGAAAGTTGAAAAGGTCTTGTTTAGAAATAAACAGTAACTTGCGTCAGAAAATAATTTTATCTAAATCAAATTTTTCTCTCTCAGTAAGTTAACAATCTATTTTTGTCATTTTGCAACTTTAATAACATAAATTGAAAAGCGTTGATCCTCTTCTATCTGGCGTTCCTTTTTGAAAAACGAATTATAAAACAAAGATTGAAAATGAAGAGAACACAAAGCTGAAATATAATAATAATTGTTATTCTGTTGAACATTTCGTTTATTGAATTGACGCGATTCAAAGTGACGGCCGCGGAGGCTGGAAATTTAAACCATAAAAAGGCGGTCAAACGCGAAAGGTCTACACAGAATTACGTGAGAGAAATACGTAAAACACCCTTAAAAACAAATATAAAACTTTTGAAAACAGAACGAACGTAAAAGAAAAATCAACAACTTTATTCTTATCTAGTTGTGTAACTCCTGCCTAAAAACTAAGTCATGTAACTTTGATTCAAAAATAGCTTTCATGTCGTGTTCTGTAGAAATGACTCATCTATCTACTCCTTGTATTTTATTAAATAAACTTACAGAAACTCAAATTGCTCGTTTTCTAGCATAAAGTAATACAAAAAACTTTTTCTAAATTGGTTTTAAGGTTGTGAAACTTTTTTCATAAATCAGTGCTCTGTAATATCCGAGCGTATCTTTGAATTATCTGCGCTCATTTTACTTTTAGTGCTCACTCATTATAATATTTTATACATTGGACATTACATAAATCACTAGACAACTAAACAACAGCAATTTTATAACTATTCGGCGGGCGTGACAACGAAGGTAAAGCTCGGGTTTGAGCTAATTAGCAACCGAAACATTAACGTTTTAAAATTTCTATAGCTCTACGTAGGAGAAGTAAACAGGACGAAAATAAATAAAAAAGGTAACATAAGTCCAGTTCGGTTTTCCACGAGTGTATGCTTCCAAAAATAGGCAACGTTATCCTATCTCTGTCTGAGGACTTTAGAGGCTTTAGCTAACCGAAGCAGCTGATTGCTTCTAATGAACAGAGAAGCGTAGTGACCACTCTCATACAAGTGTATGTTTCACAGCGCAACTTCGTTACCTGTTCGTCTAAAGCAAGGCTAATTACTTATTTGTATGAACGTAGCCATTCCGCCAAAAATAGTATTATGAAATCCTCATGTACACTTACCCGCCGAAGCGGTTAAGAATTTCGCTGGCTGAATATAGTTAGCAGTTAACACTATTCCGGTAATGCTGACTTCGCACTTCTTCAGATCTCTGTGGATAAAGTTCGTATGAAAAGATTAAACGTGAAGAGTAATATTACATATTAAATATGAATTATATTAATGTAGTAAGGTATAACGCATGACCATTATATCCTTGTTTATTATTGGATTGTAACTATAAACTTACTTTATATTTAATATATAATTATTATATACAACATATACGTATAACAGTCAAAAAAATACTGAGGTGTTGTTTATCGCATTGATTTGCAATTAAATCATTTCTATTGTTAACTGCAGACTGAAAACGAGGGCTGTTAAAACTTTGACGCTAATATTGTTTATTTGTGTGCTTATATAGTTTCATCGCTTCCAATAGATTGATCAATATCAAAGAGATTTTTAAATTAAAATCGAGCTTATTCTGTACCATTCTTGACTAAATTTGATGAATGTCCAGCTGTGTTCAAAGGCTTTCTACCGAAATAGTTTAAAATCTCATAATCGTATACCTAATGGAATATTTAATAATCCCCCGGGCACGAAAATAATGAGGTTGTGAATTAGACGCCTTTGTTTTATGTTTTGTCTGCAGCTTTATAACTTCCCATCGCATGGACCGATTTCAATGCATTTTTTTATACGGACAATGGTTCTTTGCTATGTTCAAGAAAATCCGAATTCTGTTTGATGTGTTTTTGCTACATACCAGTAGGACGTACTCGAAATAAAAATAATATTATATTCTAGTATATGAAAGACTGACAGAGTGTTGTACATACTCGTATATGTAGTCTTGTTATCCAATATTACAAACTTGTCTAATATGCAGAAAGCTCTGATAATATTACTATATACAAGGCATTTAATTCACAAGATCTATAAACTGACAATGTAACAATTTAATTTATTTTAAATAAATGTTACTAACATAATATAATTTTGGTTACTATTGTACAACTGAATCGTATGAATTTATCAACTAGAACTGCCTTAAAGATTTAAATAATAAATACATGGTAGGAAACTAGAGAGCTGTCAAACTTTACCCGAATTCGAACTTATTTCGGTTAGGCAAACACTGTTTCAAACTTGCCCAACATTGCTCGACACCGGTCTCAGCTTAGCTTTTAAAATTGGTCAGTAACTATCAGGTATTTTATGTTATTACCAGCATTCGTCCACGACTTACGAGTGAGGTCAAGTGAGCGCATTTTTGTCAGTTATAAGTCGGATTTTTGGGTAGCACGTATACTCTTTATTTGGTTTCATATAAGGCTTTGGTTTGTGCCACACAACAGCGCAAAATTAGCTCGAATTTAATACGAACGTAAATTACGCCACTCATATTGCGCGATCGAAATTACGCTTATTTAGCCTCACCCTTAATTACGTGTGCTATCATACTGTGCACAGTATCGCTAGTCAAACCGCAATTAGATAAAAGTGAGTTAGGGTTTAATTTAAACTTGGAGATAACAAATCGTGAAAACTGCATCAAAATTGCATAAATATTATTTTGGTTATATAAAACCTTTGTAGATTTTATAATGGGTATCAAAAAGACAATCAGTAAATTAGTCAAAAACCAATTAATTATCCCAATTATCAAGGTCATGATATGGAGTACGGACTCTAACCTGGAGTGTTGACACCAAGTACGTACTAAAATACATTCGAAGGCTATCTACGTAAAGTGTACCTAAATTGTTCAATAATATTAGCACAGATTGATAGCGTTGAAATAAAAAGGGATAACCGGTACAAATCTAAATGGTATTAACAGTTGACTAATAACACAACTGAGGCACGTAGAAGTCGACCCTTTCATATAGGATCTAAGTATAGCACTTAGATCCTATATGAAAGGGGCGACTTCTGAATCCTGGCAGAATTCAATCCACTTATGGATAAGTTGGCAATTGGGCTGGAAGCGGCATGTTTACCCTCGCAGTGACCCCGTGTCAACGGAGCTCGAGAAGTTGCGACCATCCCCTCACTTGGAGCCACGAAACTATATTTGCAGATTGCTCCTGTTTAATTTGTATTAAGGCCGCAGGATTGGTCATGCGGAAGTTGACAAAACTTTTACCAACAATTTAATGGATTTTACAATGAAATTTCGAAATAAGCATCGCGTCTGCCAAGCTGCGACTGAAGTATATTTTTGGGAAACGTTAAAATATTTAGTTAAAACTTAAATTCAAACCGTTGCGGCAATTATTTAACTGCGGGTTTTCAACACTGATCCCCTATGTGATTGACAACCGTATCAATTGCAATCCAACTTCCCGCGTATAAAAACGAACCAAAATAAGTTCCCCTCGCTTGCATTAACAACATGAAAGCATAAAAAATATGTGTAACACATGTCAAACATGTAGTATATCGATTCGCCGCATCCACTGAGCTCACTTGTGAGTGTCAATTATTCATCTCCATGTCGATAATGGAACAATCCTGTCGTCGCCGCGGAGTGAGCCTGTCAACGCTATACGTAATGGCATATACGATCCTATTTTACAAAAACCTATTTCAGTTTAATGTGCTTACGGTTCCACTTAAGTAATTAAAGCAACGCATATAAGTTTGATTTAAGTGTATTGCATCCGGTTTAAGTAATATTTATTTTGTTTGTGTTCAAATGGATAGTTTCGTAGTCTTTTAATTCCGTAAGTATATCTATATGAATACAGAATACTTTTAGACCTATACCTATTTTATGGCCGTCATACCGCATTACGGTTTTAAGTTAGAGATAGCACAAAATGATACACTTAGACTTGAAGTTTATATTTAGACAGCCACGCGCTTAAAATACCTCAGGGTAATTATGTATAGTGACTGAGTAAGCGCCGCTAGACACAGTTATAAGTGCTATTTCTTACAATTGTGGACATGGTAAAATTACTTTTAGTCAGTTTGCAATTTCATGTAACTGTCATATGAAATCGAGTATAACGAAATCCATTCTTGTTTAAAAAATTCTACTAATGTAATAAGCTTGTATGTACTCATAATTCAAATTAAAAATATCTTCGACATTCTATCATATACCTACGAATAGACATCTATTTTAAAAGCAATTTCTTGAAAACGTTCAACATAATCACGAATAAACTTTCAGGACTGAAGTGTAAAGATGTAAGTGATCATTATTATTAGTGGCGGGGAAGTAGAGTGCTCTATTTATCATCTCTGCCACAATTAGGCTTCCATAGTTAATGATAGTATCAACCATTTGTTATTCAGCTTATTTCTTTTCATGCTCGTATATAATAAGATATTTTTGCTCAAATCACCTTTGAAAAACAGGCACAATGCTAAACTTTTAACTTTAATTACTTCCTTTTTAAACGTAGTTTTATGCTTTGGAGTAATTTATCTATTCTGGAATTAATGTAATTTTAGATGGTATTCAAAATAGTTCCGTCGGTTAAACAAATTATTAATTATAAATGTTCTGACGTCAGATGAAGACATTGAACAATGTAATTAATAAGCACTTATGTATAACTAAGTACTAATTTGAGTCCACATTATAATTACGACATTGATACGTGCATAGCAACATCGACACAGTAGCTCTATGTCACCCTTTATCTTATTCTCATTTGTTCTCTTATTCTCATTACTTCTCGTCTGTCCATTATTGATTTAGGGACGCCATTCATTTTATTTCGACCTGTATCAGTATTTGATTTGTTTCCCTATTCACTGACGCCTCGCATCTCCTTAGATGTTTATTGCGTATCTGGTTAATAGTGTATTTGTCTGCTAAGATAACTCGTCACATTCAATTTAGGACTTTAATTTAAGATTGAGTTCCATTAAAATAAATGTAAAAGTTTATAGCAAGAGCTACAATAATAATTTCGATAGCTTCAACATCATTTTAAATAAAATATTGTTGAATATTTAGTCTTAACACGATTCATGAACAAAAAAACACTTAGGCTTAGGTGCCCTAATTGGCCAAGAATTTTTATATAATAAATCTTTTGATTAACAAAAAATGTCAAAACAATTTGATTTTTATAAAATATTAGTATAATTAATATGAATAATAATATTATAATGTAATTGGTATATTGATTTACAAAGAAATTCATAGGTTTTTTAATTATGCCAATTATTATTTGGTGCAACTCAGCTTTACAATTTGTAGATTTGTTTGTTAAGAAAATAAACTTTATAAAAAATAATATGAGGCATTTTGGCTGTCTTCTGTGCGCATCGAAATAATTTTATATGTTAAAAACAGTTATTTTTATTAAGAAAACTAAATATGCAGTCTTTAGAAGATACATAATCACAATTTATTACAAAGTGTGTAATTATATTATTAAGAATAAGTGAGTGTAGTGTTCCATAGTCTCTGCATGCGCCCATTAACAAAAGGCGTGACGCTACACCTGTTCGCTTTTTCCTCTCGAATATGGCAGAGCAGGACACTCCATTCTGCGTGGTAACTGACTTACCTGACACCGAGGTAACGCAATTATGGCCATCTACGTATGTACAATTAAAACTTTTATCCGTGCCGTGCTGCTGTAATTTTCACCCAATCGTTACTTTGTGAAAATGCTGGTATATTTCGTAGCATGTTATGTAGTTAATGTACCTAACAATATACATTATTAAATTTAATTAATGAAGGCTTTCGACATCATTTACAGTGATAACGTAGCGCGTAAAGGCTATTTAAATTATTACAATTTGATAGCAATAAGTGGCCAATATACATAGATTATAGGGTAAATGATGGGCAATTTGTCAAGTTTTTGTATAGAAACAACTTTTGAAGGACTATGTTTTGAAGGATATATATACCATTGCATATATCCTATACAATATGTATGTATCTACAGAAGCATTATATACTCTTTTGGCGTAGTCTAGTAAGTTTAACACCGTTCCTGAGTGATGCCCTTGGTTAATGTACCGTGTCGACTGAATCTTTTCTTTAAAAGTGCAGCAGCTTGTTAAGAGTATAAAATATATGAGCAGTTATACATTTACGTATCTTCATGCCTAAAAAATCCGCGAAAATATGGATAAAATTTATTTATAATACATAATTATTATGCATCTCTATCATCATACAAAAACGACATTTTCAATGTTATGTGCATTGTTTTTTAGTATCAATCAGGGTAACTATATCGTCATATGTATTGTAACAAAGATTTGTATTATTTATTTAATGACTAGCGACTCGCCCTGGCTTCGCACGGGTAGTACAACACCTTAGCAAATTATACATCTAAACCATTCAGATAAATCACTCTGTCTATTGGTGAAACCGCATGAAAATCCGTTCAGTAGTTTTTGAGTTTATTGCGAATAGGCAGATAGATGCGGCGGGGGACTTTGTTTTATAATAATCAGTGATGTAGTTAAATATTTGCCGCCATTACTTATGGTGCTTGACCACGGCGTAAGTAGCAGGCGCGGGGGTACAAAGGCAAGCTGCTCACGCTATTTAGATCCGAGTTACTCATACGGGTTGCATGCCCAAGTGCTCGCCTCGACCGCTTTTACAATTCATACAAAAGGCCAGTTGAAATATCTTAACTTGCGCATAAAACCAGCCTCGTGTACAAGATACATAGAATACCCAAATGTACATCTATTCTACATAATTATCTAATTTGATGATAATCGAAGACAAATTGCTATATTATTATTATATTTGAGAATATCCTCTATAGCGTTATGAGAATCTGTCAAGAAGTCATTGGACTGTTTGTATGTTACTTGGTCATAGATGCCTTAGTTCATTCAGAAATATACTTAATTAAATTGACATTCCATACCAAAGATTGGTACTGAAGTTTAGAAGGCTAGTGTCCAACTTTCACTAGTTAGAGAGGCAAGAAAGCTTTGAAATATTTGATTTGACTGTCGCGTGTATTTCCATTTACACGTTAAGTACTAAATAAATACGGAATTTAACAATATAATACTTATAACAACACAGAGAAGATAAATAATGTTACAATAATTCCTTATATAAACACGTTCGGCTTGTCTAAACATCACTGTCAAAGGTATCTATTTTCAAAATGTTTGCTATAAAGTAAGTCACATATCGTTTGATGAAATGTCGTATGTAAGCTAACAAATATAATTTGTACATATTTACGAATATCTACCATTTTCCTTGTCCCGTAGATAATTTATTTTACGCCGTACCCAAAAGTACTCGGCCGAAATATTACAGTTATGTTCTAATTACAGGTCGGGAATTACCCACGGGGCAAAATGTAGTGTCTGTAGCACCTATAGAACTGCCCGATGGTAAGTGCTTTATTTGTAAATATTCATAAAGTAATTTTCGCGGTAAATATCATTAGTAGGCTTGTTGTACGTAAACATGAATGCGTGTTTCCATCTTTAATTTTAAGCTTGTACATATATTGAAGTATCTAACACACAAGCTAATTGGGTTGCTCAATCAATCAATATTTTGTTTTGTTATCGATTCGGAAAAAATACATTACCATTATGTGGTAGAATGATATGATATTTGTACAATATGCTTGTACAATTCAAGCTAATAATTGATCTTTGATCCAATAACAGAATATTATTTAAATATTGATGTTTTGTCATTCTTACTCAACTTCTGGATAGGCCACAATCATTTGATTGTAGTGCAGCACAACCAGTCAGAAATACAGGGTTCAGCTGATTGAAAAATCACTAGAGTTTTGATAAACAGTTGCAATAATGATTCAAAATCGGACGTCAGCTACTAACCAATTTTCAACTCAATCTCTGGTTGAAATTATAAAAATGAAATTATGGTTAATCCCTCGATATACCAAAACTATTAGATGATCGCGTTCAATTTATATGTCGGTTGGCTCCCTAAATTTCAGATATTTCTTCTATTTGATAACCATGCTCGTTATAAACTAAAATTCAATTTATTTTTACATTTGACATATATTTTAAATAAGGAGTAAACCATTTGTCATATGTACGAGTATTTATAACACTGAGACTAGATTGAAACTTCTGTTTTGGATAGTTATTATTCCGAAAATTGGCAGATGATATAGATTTACTGTTATTAATCGTACTCTATCATGCAATTTCATCGAAAATATCATCAGTTTAGCCCATTCCACGAAATTAAATATTATTATCCGCCTTTAAAACACATCTCGTTTAAAACTGTCCATTCATTTCAAGCTGTACTTAACGCGAACATTTAAGTATATTTAATGGCAGGTAAAATGTAAATATTCTGCGACTATAAATAACACACAAATGTACAGCCTCGCCGAAGGCTGTAATGACATCTTAATGCCTTAATTTGCGATTGCTTTTAGGTGTAAATTTACCTACTAATGATATCTTGTTTCGCTTCGAATGCGACTAAAAATTGCTAATGGAAGAATCTTATTTATATCATACATTTTAAATATACCTTAAGAACTCTTTATTCAAAAATACGTATTAAATATATCTTATAAAAACCTTTTAATTGCTAGAAAATTAAACTTAATTTTTAGAGTCTGCAGATATTTTTCGACATAATAGCTACAAATATTTTTTTTTGTTGCTGCTAGCTCAGCAATTGAAGTAAATGTTCAACATATGCCTTTCTAGTTTAGAGACCGGTTGTTAGCAACATAAAACAAGAAGAATCAAATATTTAATACTGACTTCAATACTTGTTAAAGCTAATCGGGGTGTATGATAAATACATTTTAAATAAGTAATTATTAGATAAATAATCACTAAACATAATTTTGTTGACGATTTCGTTTTATGTCAATACGAGGTTAAACATTATAATGAGGTTATATTAGTAAAATACGATACCTTGTTTAAATATACAGTATAAATAGTACAATATATACATATGTACATTATTGTAATCAATAGTAGGTATTTTTATTTATCCAAGAAATAGTCCTTCATTTAATTCAATTACGTTTTAATCTTTCCCGCTCTTGTTAAATAGAGAATCGTATTCCCTTCTTTCTTTAATATAAATTGCTAGCAACTCTAGAAATGACTGTAAGATGCATGATAGCGCTTGATCCGATAAGTTTAATGAGTTGTTAGTTACTACTTTACTAAGACGGCAATTTATTGCCGACTGTGCGATAGTCCCTCAATTGACTTTTGAACTCACCTCAGTTAAACCACTATTATTTCTCGAATATACCGTAATAAAAACTTCAAGCAAATTTTAGTCGTGACGTATATGATTGCATTCGAATGATGAATACACTTACACATAACGCGATGCCTACTTTGTATAGTCAAGGATACAGGATAATTACTGAAGACAACGATCAATATACTCGTATATTCGAATGCAATTACACATCTGTATTCTTGACCTACGCTAGGGTTCGCTTTCTGACTGACTGCTTCGCGAATCCTACTATTTCGCTTTCTCTGCGGCCAATCTCATGGGTACTTCATACCGATTGCTTAACACGTCATTGCTGCCCGATACAATCTTACACAATATATACTTGCGCCTTTGGAGGTTCTATACTACGTCAGGCTAACTAAAATAGTCTCCAGTACAGGTATCAGTATTTTTATCTTAGTGATAAATTTAACGTATGAATCAATATAATATATTAATATGTAAAAAGAACACCTTGTAGTCCTTTTCAAAGAAGTTGCGTGAGTAGTGCGCGATTTAGCATAATTACAGTTTATATAGCTCGATCAGATCGGAGGCGTTCTGGACAAAGGCCAGGTTAAGAGCTCCTTGAACCGACGGGCGTGTATGAGGAATGTGATGAAAGTGAATGAAGCCTGAGAAGTGTGTCAGGATCGTAGCAAATGGAAATCCGTAGTCTCTGCCTACCCCTCTGGGAAACAGGCGTGAATCTATCTATGTATAGACAAGAAAAAAATTACAAGAAATAAAATAATTTAAATTAATGTCGTATTTCCACCACTGGGCGACCACCGCTAGTGGTAAAGTATAAGTACTAACTAATACTTCAAATAAAATTAAACAAACCCCTTTTTTGGATATTGATATTTTTGTTTACTCTCTCTCTTTGTCTCTGGCTTACTCTGTCCACCTTTCTCCCTTTTTTGGATACCTAGACCATCACAGAAATAGTTCTTAACATGTTTAATTAAAATAAATTTGTATTGATATTGATAATAAAAAAAACGGACATTCATCGTTATAAGTAATTATATCAGTTATTTTTCCATAAAAGTTTTCGTAGCAATCGAATTACTATTTTTCGGTATTAGCTTTATACTAATTATATTGGACTATTCATAAATATGTGTTCTATGAAATATCCAAACATACTAAATCCTATTGTTGTACTGACGTTATATTAAAAACTAGCGAAGTGTGGGTGTAATACATCTCTACCTACCCATTCGGGGCAACCAGCGTGAGACGTGTGTGTATGATAATATTGCAGTTAGGATTTCACACAAAATGTATACGTTTTTTAATTTGAGTACGGTAGATATTTCGGTTTAAAATAGTCTACCAACATAAAGTGCAATACGATCGTGACCTGTATCTGGAAATTTGAAAAATTTTCGGTACATTTAATTGTACCATAAACTAATCTTTTTTTCCTTCTGGTTTCGATTACCATTCGTTTCCATGAAACTGATTGCCGCTAAAACAATTGGAAAACGGTACTCCTTTAATAAACTGTTCTTAACGATTATTGAATATTGCAGGCTTCTTTGATGTACGACGTTTGATTTACGAGCAATTGTCATGTAATCCTTGGCGAGGTGTAGCTCGCAGAATAAATTTATTTAACTTTGACAAATCCAGGTCAAATCGTTAAATCCTAACTAATTATTATAAATGCGAATTTGAGTTTGTTTATTTTTTTGTTTGTTACGCTTTCAAGCCTTAACTACTAAACCGATTAGCACAAAATTTCGCGAACATGTTGTTAGGTGTACAGAATAGGACAAAAGGTACTATGCGTCCAGAAAAAAGAAGTGTCACACTGAATGTTTTCAGAAAATAAAAAACCGAATGATATAGAAGCCTGTTAATATTTTTATTGCTTTTCGAAGTAGTCTACGTTCCTTTCTAATTACCATCGCATGCGATGGAACCATTTACTGAAGCAGTGAGCCTACTTTTCTTTAGGGATCTCTTCCAAGTCTTTTTCAAACAGCCAACGTCAGGGTTCATAAAACGAATTTCTCTAAGTTTATCTTTTATTTATGGAAATAGTATAATAGTCAGACTATTATTTACTCTATATTTGAGACTGTAAGGAGGATGACTCACTAACTTCACACCTTCGATAGGCAAATATTCAATAATGAGCTGGACCGTCGTACAGTCGCCGAAGAAGGACGTCCTTCTCGAGAATCATCAGTGAATTTGCTTCGACCAGGTTGAAACTCATTTACCAGTTGTAAACAGTGTCACGAGATAGGGCTTCATAATGAAATGCAAATCGAAGTCTATCGAAACATTGTTGTTGTGTAAGACCGCAACGACAGTTATAATAAACGATTGAGCTAAAATTTTCCCTAGTCAAATCCATTTCGACGCACAACTGACACTTTTAAATTGCCGCCAATTTGTAAAAACAAATGACATATGAATTCATTACACATCTAAAGATTCCCAAATAGTTCTTAATTCGAAATTTAAATACATTTTTCATCGGTTGCTTTTCTTACTGGCCTATTCTAAAATTTTCAGTGTGACCCACGTATATTGACAAAAATCTAGATTAACGCAAGCCAAACCGCAGGCAAAATCTAGTATAACAATATTCAACCCAATACTGCCCTGATTTTCCATGCTATTAATTTAAAAGTCTTATTAAAATATTTTAATGTAGAATTGCAAAATATTTTCCAGTCATGCCGGCAAAAATTTGTTGAAGTATTTAACACAAAAAACGAAAGTCACTTGCATTTTGTCGTGTCCTGGGATGTGATTTATTATTTCTTTATCACTTCTTATTCCTTTACAAGGATTCCTTAAGACACTAGAAATACTACCGGTTCCGAAGATTCTTCTAGTCATTTCAAATATTAAATCTTCGGACACAAAAATCACCAACAGACTCAAAACAAACGCACCAAGAACTTGGTATCTTAGAAAAATGTATAGAAAATTACAAAATCTCAGGCCTTTATCTCCGTAAAGGTGGACAGAATATAGATGTAATTTGACTGAACGGATGTCGTAGTGGTTTAAACACTCGCCACTGCTACTGCGGCGAGTGTTGTGAGTTCGAATTCCACACGGGACAAAACTTTTTGTGATCCACAAACGGTTGTTCCGAGTCTGAGTGTTCTTTGTGTCCGTTGTTTAAATTTTTGAAAAGTTTTAAAAAAAACAAGACGTTTTCTATATTCTAGACTAAATTAATATTCCTTATATCTTAAGCACTTAGTTAAATCGATTACTAAACAAGTTCATCGAATCGATTGGAATAATAAACAAAATAGAGGTACAAGTAATCGGCATGAGTACACATCAATAGTTAATCGTAGTCAATTTGGAACATTAAGCATATGAATGTGCTTGTTACTAACCGACTTATTTGAGTTTAAATTAGGTATTATAGATAACAATAACATTATTTATTTTTGTAAAGTATATCTGCTTCTGGGTCAGGGTATTAATCTCATCCTTACTGATATTATAAATGGAAATGTGAGTTTGTTTCTTTGCTACGCTTTCTCGCCTCAGTTACTCGACCGATCGTCACGAAATTTCCCATACACGTTGTTCAAGGTACCAGTAAAGGCCATAATATCGTACCTTTATTTAGGCAAAAACTATTTATAGAATAAAAGTGAATTTGCTCGCGACTAAATAATACTTGCTAATTTACAGTCTTCCTAAATTGGCAGACTTAAACGGTGGGAGTATTATGGATAAATTTGACATAAGAGACATACATAACTAACGTTGCAAATAGCACAGTGGTTGAAGTGGATATATGCAGAGTGTTGTAGGTTCGTCTACCACACGAGACAAAATAATTGTGTGATCCACAAACGTATGTGCCCAATCTGGGCATTGTTTACGTTCGTCGCTTCCATGATTGTTAAGTCGCCCACGACATAGGATTATCCCTGTTGTGGCAGTTGTATTAAATAAAAAAGTAATCTGGATTATATTTTTTTAATATTTAAAATGCAGATACCGCAATTTTTTTTAGGAATTACACAAGCTCTTTTTTATAGTAAACTTATGATGCAAAATGTAGGCTATCGGCTAATAGCTTTGTATGAACACGGCTCAGATTAGTGACGTAAGCTTGTTTACTCTTGTTCGGACGATGTGCTCAACGCAGCACTATGATGCCTACATCCAATAACTAAGTACATACGTAACTATAAGTCACGTTAGAATCAAACTTTGTTACGAAATGATGGATTTCAAAATCAAAATGGTGGAATGTAATAAATAGAACGTAATGAAAACGTGACATCGGTAGACGATCGGTAGCTTCCAATGTTGTAACCACAGTCTAGAAAAATACAGTGTAGCAATCAAATCATCAGGTAGCTATTTTTAAATCACGTTATACCCACATTAAGTATGTAAAACTATCGTATCTGGCTTTGGGGGACCTCTATTATACAATATATAGGAAATCAGACACCCTTAAATATCGATTGATCATAAAATATCTTCACTCATTGTACTAGTTAGAACTTAGTTCGTAAAATTGTCTAGATAGTTAGACAAACTTTGATTCAAATATGGTTGAGAATAATAAGCCTAGAAAGGTGATTTAAAAGTGGATTATTAGTGTATACGCAGTAGTTCCATATACGTTATGAAATTATATTATCCACAAAATAGGCAATTCACCTTGTTCCGCAATTTTACAGTATAATTGACATTTAATTTTCACCGTTAACTATTACTAAATATTTAGGTTTCAAATACTAACGAAATAAAAAGCTATGGCCCAATAAAATCATAGATGATTAGCTATGTGTATTTACATTACTTTGGCCTATATTATTCGTAACGATTTTGTACCGAGGCCGAGACCCTATATATTCAGTGTTTACATTATTTTGCTCAGGTCGAAGGATTCATAGGTGACGTCAGTAGATTTTTCCTGACGTCAAATACGAATCCTTGCAAATGTTGCATTGAGGGCATAGTCAACCGGAAAACTCTAGAAAAGTTGTTAAGTACTTTAGTTTAGTCCTGGTAATCTGCGTAATAATATTTGCGAAAAATGTATAATAAATTTTCATTATTTGCATTGAGTCTGAAAAGCCCATTTTGTTTACTTTAAACTAGATATTTAGTATAAAACGTGACGTATAGTATAACAAATAACGTATTTTATCTAAATCTCGCTAACCCTTTTGTGACCGCAAACTTTTTAGAGGCTGGCATTTTAGATTGATGTTTTTTAGCATTGTGCTTCTTATACATTATTTTGTCGGTAAAAGAGCGATACAGCGACAAACCGCTATTTGTCGTTGGTGGGCCGTGTATAAATCACGCTACCCAACGGCTAGGGTCGCCATGTATCCGCCATATATGTTACAGTCCGGTATTTATGCTACTTATCTCGACGAAGAAAGGAACACAGTGATATATGTTACTGCTGAAAACGGCAGTGACAAATGCATTTAATTAGTTTAAAAAAACAGTTGGGTAAAAGTAGTTTAGTAGAATTTACGGCGCCGTAGCAAAATAATAGAGCAACTTTTATGCGAATAACTCAGACTCTATAAATGTATAATAACATTATACTCAGTCGTGGAAAACAAAACACACAATCTACTTATGAGAATGATATAGAATTGTCCGATAATTTTATCGAAGCGAGTTGGGCACCGTCTCGACGCGACGAGACTGTTGGAACGGCGGCAGACGCGCCGGCACCGGCCGTCATATTTGTGACTCTTTTTACTCCTCCGCGCTAAAACTTTTATAACAAGTAAACATGTTTACAAGTCATTATGCTAGAGTATTTATTGAACGATTATTTTCAGAATCCATGTACCCGAGGTTCGCCGAACCAATACCGAATGTGACGGTTACGGTTGGGCGGGACGCGCTGCTCGCGTGCGTCGTTGATAATCTGAGGGGATTCAAGGTAAATAAATATAACATTTGATTGAGAGTCTTTTGACGTCACATCTGATCAGTATCTACGGATTCTTGATACACGTGTAATAGCGCGTATGTGTATTATGTAGTATGCATGAGGACAACGAAAGATGTTTGTGAGCTTTAGTTAATGTGTTTAATTTATATGTTAGTGATCTTTTTAATTACAATATTTATTTAGGGAGTATCATTATCATATTGGCTCATTTATCATTATAGCGTGCGCCTAGACCAGCGCTTTGCTTTTAATCTTAGTAATTATAACTTGGACAGACGTCATATTTGACATTTATAATAATTGTTATTATGTCGACCTCAATATCACAAATGGTAGTTAGTGTTAGACTTCACACGACCTGCATTCTCCGTTAGGACACAAGGTACACCTTCTGCCCTATCGTAGAATACAGATCGTGTACGTACACATATATGTATAAACGTGAGGTCTGCGTGGAAGATACACCCTACTGCTCCTACTTACGCTTTTATGTATGTGTATTTGTACGAACGCTGCCGCTGCCATTGATAAGAATTATTATACGAGTATTTTTTTAACTACTACATTCCTTAATTAAGTAAGCATTTAATTTCAAGCCAATATTTATCGATGGATGATCAAATTGAAACTTAAATACATTTTAAATGTCACATTGGCTACGTGGAAAGAATCACTTGGGCTGTCATGTTTCCAAGCAAACATTTAATCAGGAAAACTTACAAATAATATTTCACATAAAATCGCAATGCAGATTTATAAATATCACTATCGAAACTTTCTGCTGAATCCGCAGTGAGAACTAGAATAATATTACGGTAACCATAACTATAACAGATGCTTACTATAGTTATTATGTCCTCGAAGTGGCATTTAAATTCAAGATGGATTTTCTTCAGGATACCATGGCTAAATCAATTTTCGATTATCGTTTTATTCATATGATGAAGAGTTTAAAAGCGTACAGTTAAATGTTTAATATATAAATACTGTATCATTTTAGGCTTCCTCTGCTGTGATAGGTATGTATGAATCAAATATACGTAGCACATTTTGGTTGTTACTCTTCAACTAAATGCTTTTGATATAGGTACTATAAAAGCTATAACAGCGGAGTACTTTATGGCAATAATTTTTTCATAGATCGTAATATATCAACAGCACATAGTTTTAGGTATATGATGTTCATTACGTTTCATTGCTTGTGGCTGAAAGTTAAAATAATGATAACCCATCGTCCAATACCATGTTTCTCATAGTCTCATTTATACATGTTTTACTGAATGTTAAGCTTAGTTTAATAAAAGAGTCTATATAATATATTAATTACGTCGTTTCATTAACACCAAGTCAAAGTAAACATGTGGTTTAGTCTTATCTGAAACAGCAAATTCTAAATTAATTACTTGTCAATATTACATATTCTGTATTTGAATTCAGTTAAATAGGACTACGTGTTCGAAGCGGATGTACTATTTACATGCAATATAAACCTTCTGTACATATCACAGACCACGGCGTTATAGTTTTTTAAGGAAAATATTTTTGAGTATCGTATAATATAAAAATAATATACAAGGTAAACAAACCTTGCAATTCAGTAAACAATTATTTTTGGAAGGTCTCGTGATATTTATAAGTTTACTCAATGGATGGTTCATTCGAGTGGAATAGAAATATTGGGTATTGAACATTTTGGGCAGGGCTCCCCAGTACCAGCTTCTCCCTCTGGACCGCATTCAACAGAGACCGACTCGAATCGTCGACTGCCAGGATGTTTCAAATCGGCTAGACCCCTTGGCGCTGCGTAGAGATGTGCCTCACTATGCATCTTCTATCGCTTCTACTATGGGGAGTGCTCCGAGGAATTGTTCGGACTGATTAGCGTTAAAAAAAACCGGGAAAAATTCCGTTTCTTTCCAATTCCGTTGTTTTTTTCAATGTTTCATTCGAAAGTTTCAAGAAAATTTGCCAGTATATATTTCATGTTTTTTCCAATAAAACCGAAAAAAAAACGAAAATATTGAAAGAAACGGGAAACTTATCATGTTTTTTTTTTAAATCCTTACTTACTATAAGTACGGGATTTAACTTAGGATATTCTATGTTTTAACTCTTTCCATAATAATACCTACGTACCGATAAAATGTAGGGTAGAATGCAAAAAAACTTGTTTTTTTCAACTTTTCAAAACATCGAGTGTAACATTCGAAAGAATCCTGTTTCTTTCCAAAGGATTCCTTCTGTTAATTTTTCTATGTAACATGCGAAAAAAACGGAAAAAAACCACAATTTGTTTTTTCGTGAAAAAAAACAAATTGTTATTTTCGGCATTTTCAACGCTAGGACTGATCCCTGCTGCCTCTTTTCGCCACTGTCCTATGCGACAGCATTTTCATCCCCATCATTTAGATGGTTGGCAGTCCACAACTGTGCGTTTTTTCAGAAATTTTCTGCTTCGCACAACAAAACTGTGGAATGAGCTGTCGCCTGCGGTATTTCCGGACCAATACGACCTTCACATCAAGAAAAGAGCGTACTCCTTTTTAAAAGGCCGGCAACGCACTTGTGACTCCTCTGGTTTTGCGGATGTCCATGGGTGGCGGTAATCGCTTACCATCAAGCGATCCATCTGCTCGTTTGCCCCGGAATCCATAAAAAGAAACTATCAGTACCATGGTATTTTATAAATATAAAATCTGTATAGAATTATACTTAAAACACTGCTATCCTTACAGTCAATATTGAGTATAAGGATAATAGTTAAAGTTACGTTTTCATTATCAATTGGTTGCAACTTGCATTCGATTTAGGCATATTAATGGAAAATCGTCTGACCAAAAGGTCGCCGTTTTGGAGTTTCAGAAACGAAGAATGATTCATTTCTTAAGTTAGTACAAATCGATTAATTGCTATTTGGTATTTTAATCGATTGTATCGAGAATTTGCTAGGTAGGTTGCTTTAAGTTTTACATAGATAGATATTCTGGGTCAATGTTTTGCCACTGAGCACTTAATAAGTTACATAATTCTTATTTCTTTTTTTCTGGCAGTACCTAAACTAAACCAATCGTTCAATCTTATAATTGAACTATACATTATATCAGACGAGGAAAACATAAAATACGGAAACAACAACACCCTCATAAATAGGCTATCACATAAATGCCGGCTCAGATTGATATAAAGAATGGTTTCGTTTATGTACGTTCGTATTCATACAAACTACACACGACAATCAATAATAACAAATTTATTTTTGTAGGTAGCTTGGGTTAGTATGGACAAGCAGACAATACTGAGCATTCACCACAATATAATAACTCAGAACGCTCGTATCAGTCTATCGTACAATGACCATCGGTCATGGTACTTGCACATCAAGAACGTGTCGGAGGTGGACCGTGGATGGTACATGTGCCAGGTCAACACAGACCCTATGCGCTCCAGAAAAGGATATCTTCAAGTTGTCGGTATGTATATTTTACTCATCATTTTCAATTTAAGTAATAAATCATCTTAGTAGTCATTCTTACTAAGCATGTTGTCTCATTTAGATAAACCATCCGTTGCTTTTAAAATTAAGCATATTGGTACCAAACCTTATACGCTTTTCGATATGGAATAGTTCTAGTATCGATTCGAAAAGTTGTGATTTGAATCACTATACCGGCTATTGTAAACCGTTATCACGTCATACTCGGACAAAGGCCGGGTATTGTTCTATTATTATATAAGATATGTGCAATCCTGCACAATGTTCCCAAGTTAATATAAGCAATAAACACCCTATCTCACCTCTTTCATTCATATTTCACTGGTTTTAATATCTTTACACGGTTTTTGTGTTAATTAATGTTGCTTTTTATACCCTTTCACAGACAGGAAAACTAAATGATTTTAATTATATGCTTAGCCTTTATATTCTCTGATCCTCTTAATTTTTTGTAAGGTACTAGCGTAAATAGACTTCCAGCAAAAAAATCAATCAATTTTCACCCTCAATAAACAGAAAATGTCGCTTTAGAAAGTGGCCTATTTAAATTTGGTTTATAGAAAAAAGTATTTATTCTGTTATTACATTTTCTGTAGACAAAATCGGGTTAATTAATAAAGTTGGTAACACAATGTATGTATGTACACTTTATTGGTTGACACAGTGCCTCCATCAATCATCGATAACATGACGTCAACGGATATGGTTGTACGGGAGGGTTCTGACGTGACCTTGGTGTGTCGCGCCTCAGGATATCCAGAGCCTTACGTAATGTGGAGGCGAGAGGATGGACAAGATTTTAATTATAACGGTGAATCAGGCAAGTTGATACTTTATACATTTGTTCTTGTTTATTTGTATTTGAGTTAGTTTGTTTAAGAGGTCAGCTCGCCACTGCCACTTTATACCAAGTATTGGGTTCGATCCCCAATTCGGACAATAAATTGTGTGTGTGATCCACAAATAGTCGTTACAAGTCTAGATGTTCACTGTATCCATTATTTGTATGTTTGTAAAAGTTCTCCGCGACACAGAAATTATTCTATATTCTAGAATAGAATATTAGACAGTAATATCTAGACTTACGCTACCCCGACTTACGCGAAGCCGGAGTTACGCGATTATCAAATCTCGTTAATTCGTCTTTCATTTGAGCATCACACATCTTTCGATTTATAATTATAGACTTACTGCCCCTACACTAATGTCTAGAAATTTACGAAATTTTGCGGGAGAAAATCTTTGAGACGTCAAAGTACTTTGTTCGATTTTATGAAGCCTTTTACATAATATTGTCTTCTGTTTACGCGAATGTTATTCATTGAAATTAAACTACTATATACGGATTTTATCGCGTTGTTTATTTGACACTTTATTACAAAATTTTGAAAACTGTTACACTACTATTACTATTAAACTTTACAAATTTTTAAGCTAATTAAATTATTTAAACTATTATAACTATTTATACTATTACTATACTATTATACTATTTATATTTGTGTTTACACTTTCCCCGACGTTTCGGTTGCTTTTCAGCAGCCATGGTCACGGGGAGACTAAGCGTCAAATAAACAACGCGATAAAATCCGTATATAGTAGTTTAATTTCAAAGCCTTTTACAATCAAAATAACTTCAGTTGGCGATTTTATATATGGAAAATATAAGGTTCTTTAAAAATATTGACTGAATTATTATTCTCTTTAGATTTTAGCTTCAATTTAAGTAATTTATATTATATGCGAAATTAAACCCCGACTTACGCGAATTCGACTTACGCAGTTATCGCTCAGTCCCACCTATCGCGTAAGTTCGGGGTATTACTGTATATACTTATTGATAATTATGAAAAAGAAAAGATTTATTTATAGTTTAGTGTTACGCTACGTTGCGTTGGTATTAAGTGGTGTAAAAGCAAATTTAAAATAAAGGCTATAAAGTTAGTAAAGCAATAATTATTACTTTCAGTCGGCCATTTTGTTCTACCAGACTATTTTTTTAACGTTTGACTTATTCGTTTAATGATTGACTGTGTAAACGTGTATGGTGTTTAGTAACATAAGTGGGCATTACCACTTAACCTTGTTCAGACGCACGTTTTGTAAAGCAACCTATAATTGTAAGTATTAAAAGGAAAAATAATGATATTGGTCGTAAGTAAGAAAAATAATAATATTGGGCATAGACCCAGTCTTTCTTAACTTCTCGAATTACATGTTAACTTAGTAAATGTATTTTTTGACATTTCTATCAATAGGTGGACCGGACCACCTTTGTGGACCATTTTGTGACCTAACTGAAAAATTATAAATATTCTGGTTAAGTAAGATCCATACAGATTTAAACAACTAGCTTACTAAATTTAATACTTACAAATCATGTTAGAAAGGTTATGGTTGCGAAAATGGAACTAGTTTTTCTTACTTTCTGTTTTAAATCAGTTGCCAGGTGACAGAAACAGGTTCTTTATATTTAAAATTAATTATGTATAGTAATCGTGTAATTTAAGAAATTTACAGCCTTTGAATGCCTAAATACTTAAATGCCCCATCCCAACATTATCGGACGACATTCTAAGCTTCTAAGTACCCACATTACCCCTTTCCAAAGTCTCTATTGCACAATACTATGCCAGGAATTCCACTTAAAGTGTTGCATTGAATTAAATGTACCTTCAACATACTACCCTACCCTAATACCTGAGGTTCTGACTTGGTAGACAAATGACATTAACAAAGCCGCTCCAAATTAAAGAAACCTCAAATTAACAATGATTGTTTCAACTATCAAAGTTTTTTCCCATTTAGAACTAAACTTTTCAACTATCATTTGAAATACATTAAACTAAATTAATTGGTTTTGGATTTCGTTACCATTAATTATAGTATTATTATTTTGTTTCCTTGTTTGTTTTAGTGGGGCATCCTACCCTATATGTTTATTTTAAAGTATGTTACAGATAAGAGAACATTACGGCAAAGAGTTAGAAAATAAAAACTATCTGTCGGAACGGTCTGTCTAATAAAGATGCAGTTGTTTAATTACAGATAGACATGTTGACCATGTACATAAAGAGGTATCGTAGAAAGAAACATACTCGTGTATCAGAAATGTTTATAGTAAAATTACAATAGCAATTGTTTTAAAATACACCACATCGCATATGTCTTGTTAGCTTCTAAAGTATATATTAACTTTCTAGGTAAATAGAATTAGAACAAAACATATAATGAATTCGCTTGCCCATTATAATATAAAACACTATCATTTTCTATAAAGTTGCTCTTTGCTTTATAAATAAATCAACAAATCAAACAAATATGTCAGTGGGAATGTCATAATAAAAATTTAGTCTTTAATGTTATTGCATCAATGCATGCGTCACATTTTATTGTACCAGCTTATTGCGCGAATAAAGATGTTTGAATCAATGGCATAGTAATAACACTTGCTGAGAAACATTAACATCCCGACTTTTGACACAAAAACATGGCATTTTCGTTCATAGTCTAGTGAATTATAATTCTGAGCTAAAATTATTGTTTTCATTAAGCAGACTTTCACTTAATAAAACAAGTAAATAACAATTAATTAAACCGCTATAAACAATTTTGTGTACATCATTTAAAATCCCACAAGGCTGATATTGATATCCAATAAACTTTGTACGTTTAAAAGCCTTTGAATCGTATCACTTTCCATTCATCGCTTTTATCCACTTCCATTTAAAGGCACAAATAGTGCTCATTCTGATGCTAATAAACTAATTTAACAACGACTAAAACAAATGGGTATAATGTACGTGTCCATTTTACTTTTGGAATCCTGTTGTAGTTAACGTAAAGTACCATAGGTACACATGTTTATATATTCAATGTAATACTAATATATAATACTAACCTGACTTAAGTTAAGTATGAGTTGCCAGATTTTAAGCATTTTTTGTTTAATGTGGAAGTGGTAATGCTAGGTAGACTGTTTCTTTCACCGTTAAACGAGCAAAATTTCGCATATATACCTTTTGATAAAGAGAAATGCAAACGTTGATACGAGACTTAGTTTCGCATCCCAAAGGCAGTTATGTTGGTCTTTATTAGTGTGCTACTATATATATACAATTAAAATAGTATAAATACTAATTTGCACACGCATGCAAATTTGTGCCGTAGATGTCAAATACAGAGTACCTGAGTGAGCCGTATTAAATACGTGGAAACAAAATGTCCAATACAAATTAGAACCCTATTATTCTATTTATTATTTATTTAATTACCCGTAAATAGTCTAAAATATATAAACCAAAAAAAATTGTGTACTATATCATTTAGCATAATAACTTGCAAAATTTGTGAAACTAATATTTGTATTTATATTATTCTCTGTAAAAGGTTATGTCAAAAGGCACCAATTTTCCTGTTTTGTTGACAGTTAGTGTAGTGGATGGGGAGACGTTGACAATAACAAAGGTGTCTCGATTACACATGGGAGCGTACCTGTGTATAGCGTCTAATGGCGTGCCACCATCGATTAGCAAGCGGATCATGCTTATGGTTCAATGTAAGTATTCTGCTTAGATACGTACAATTGACATCATATCTAACTGGAACTGACAAAAGCTCTGGATGGGAAATATAGTTGCTGTATTTGTTGAGAAAACTATCTTACAATTTTTCTTCACTCCACCTGTAGAAATTTTCTAACAATTACTGTGTCTCATATTATTGTGATGACAACATTAAGATATAATACATAATATTGTAAAGACATCTTTGGCTATCGCCTAAAATACTCGTTTGCCTCGAAAATGAAAACGTCTGGATTCGTTTGAATATGGTCGTGATAAGCTTATAAGTTGTCATGAATAACTTAAGACACTTTGATTAATATCTGCATAGTGAGAGGACGTTGAATATGTTACTTGTTTGATATTATGTTAGCGCTGGCCGTGTATAAACTATCAAATGAAATTTGAATTTCTAAAAAATTACAAATCACTCACGCTTTAGTTCGGCCCATCAAAAATGGTCTCCGGAATTGCACGTAACTTATTATATATACTTATTATATTATATATACTTATTTACTCCATTTGAGAAATTACATAGTTTTGCAGCATTAACTAAATCAAAGTAGTCAATATTAAACCCCATGTTTTGTAAAAAATTGTTTCCTCATACTGCTGAAAGTTATTGGAATCTGATTTTGGATGGTACAATATTGCCACGACTGCTACATAATATAAATACACCGTCCTCGAAGCACCATTCTTTTTTTGTCAGTCTAGATGCACTAATTAGTATTGCAGATTGCACAAAGCTTTATACAGCAATTTTTACGTAGTTGGAAGAAGAGTAGATAGCTTAAAACCACGGACGAACTAATGATATAAATTGACAAGCGAACGAGTCTAGACCGACAGACAATGGTTTGTCATCCGTGTTTTATTAGACAAACCTTGCAGCCAGCCGTCTACAAACGGCATTACATGTTTATTGATTGGAAGTGCACTCTTTTTGTTTTATAGCTGACACGCTATGAGAATGTTAAATAATACAATGTATTTCAAATTCGTACACAGTCACGAATGAAAGTGCCTTGAAAGGCTGATGGCTTTGTTATGGAGGTAGTTTGCTTGTTTATAAGATCTATTTTAAGATATAGATGATGGAGTGTGGCTTTTCGAAGGCTATCCTACTTGGAATAATCATAAAATCGCTCCAATAATATTCTTTGAATAATATCATTTTGACTTAATTTGATAGTAAACTGGAACATTGATTCGATTCTTAAATTGAATGTACATAAACGACACACAACCGGGACTTTATTTATTTTGCGTGGCAATTATGTCAATATAGTGTATAATATATTTTATTCAGCTTTCAAGGTACGTTCGTAGCGGACTTTACTGGAATTGGTTTAGTTGTGTTGTAAACTCATAGCAAAGTAACAAACTTACTTTAGCTTTTAAAATAAGGATAAAATCATTTCCTCGGCGGTGCAATACTCTATCTTTAATTAAAAGTAGCGTTCTTAGGTTTCATTTCTATGAAACTTATTGGTTATAATATTTTATCTGATCGAGAATTCTTTTTTTAATTTCGTTAATGAACCTCTTCACGGACTTCTTTAAGTAAACTCTGTTCTGGAACTAGGTTGACGAGACAAATTATCTGAATAATAATTTTAACGTCTTTGCTATCTATGGTTCTATTTATCAATACCTACTTGAATCTTGTTTATTCAAACAGTTCCTCCGATGTTGTCCATTCCAAATCAGCTGGAGGGGGCGTATATCGGACAGGACGTGACTCTGGAGTGCCACACAGAGGCGTACCCCTCCTCCATCAACTACTGGACCACGGATCGCGGAGACATGATTATTTCCGGTGAGACTTGTATTGTACGCTGCATATGTTACATTCCAACAGAGGTTTAAACACTGTATAGACAACCGTTGTCTGTCAATTCTCACTATAAAAACTATTCAAAAAAGAGTTTCGGATTAGACACAATGTCATATACATATATATACCTATATAACAAATTGCGTTCTACTGAACTAAAATAAACGTCAAATGTGAACATAAGTTGCATTTTAGTTCACATGAAATGTTTATTACTAGATTGGAACTATATTTTGAACAGATTTAATAACGAGAATTGACCCTCTGATCATATACAGAAACATTGTACAAAAATATTTGTAGTCCAATAGATTTCACGGATTACTCAGCTGTTAAAGCGGTCACCTCTATACTATTAGTCTATCAACATGTACCGAGTTCCACTCGAGGGAATTAAGTATTGTGTGATTTACTGATAGTTAATCCTGAATCAGATGTGCTTAGTGATGTGTAGTATGAAAATCGATTTTCGAGACAACTTGTATGTTACATAAAGGTTATATTTAAAAGTTTTGGATATACATATATATGTATATTAGTTCCACTGTATCGTTTCGAGATAATTTGGTTGAAACTTCGAATTGTTCTGTTACAGAAAACAATAAGTAGTTAAAGCATATAAAAGATATGCACAGGTACACAATAATAATTCGAAAATTATAGCATATAAACTTTCAACACTGTTCCATTTTCAGCTACTTAAATTATGTCGCTGAGCGACCATCATATCGAATAGTCCACAGTAATCGCATCTATAAAAGTATTTATATACTCAAACCTTCAAAATGTTTTATTTTACGTTTTATTATCGATGGTGTCTGATATAATAAGACGCACATAACATTGACAATGAATTGAAGATTAAGCTGTACACTACTTTAATTAGTTATAAACAAATTCACTTTTCAAAACATTCTGTAGTTGAATCAGTCTTTTTAGTTGTAGACGAAATAATCTTTTCTTAAAAGTACTTGTTGATTGTACTGAATTGCTAAGCATTTCTAAGCAATTGAACGCTCTTGTGAATCACAAATGAACAGCATGAATAATAGAAATTGAAAGTGTATCGAGAACTTTCAATCACGGTATATTTAGACGCAATCAGTGCTCCACGATCGAACCTAAATACCAATAGCTGCCATACTTATTATTATTGAACTCCGAACCCGAACACAAATACGTACATTTATCATATTCGCATAAATAACATGCGTTCCTGTCAAGTAAGGCATCGTTCGATTGTATCATTGATTTATGACTTCATAATGAAAATAGTTTCTCTTGTATCGGGGCAAACAAACTAGGTGTAGTCGAATACGTTCCGAATGTACTTATTCATGCACGAATAGAGAATTCTTGTATAATGAAATACTTTAGTATACCCACTTCGGCCGAACAGAACAATTGATAAATAAGTCGAATAGCAACTTTGAAACGGAAACTTTTTGCAAGATTCTTTTTGTTCGGCATCCATAGGTACGCTGTAACTGTACCGTATTGAGCAACATATACTCAAAGACAATAAATTATGGAATTACCTTGGTGACGCAGCAGGAATGTATGCGACGGGTGTGTATAAGATCTCGGGTTTGATTCCTGAATCAGGCTAAGTGTTATTGGGATATTCTGTTTAGAAATTCATGTACTACGGAGTAGTAGACAGGGGATAGGTATAAAATTATATATGTATTTTATTTTGTATTGTGTTTTATTCTTAACTCATACACATAGACATATTTTTGATCGCTGGTATAATTGTAGTACATATTACAATTATACTGTTAAAAATCTTTAGGCTGCAACATTTTTGCTACCGAACACGTTACACTATGTCTAAAAGGCTTTATTAGTCTATTTAGATACATACAGGTTTTATATTTAAGTAGAAATGGAAATTATAGGAGGCAAGTACGAGGCATTCCCAATGGACAGTGGCTACAACAAATTCATGATGTTGAAGATAAAGAACATCACGAAAGAAGACTTTGGCTTCTACAAATGCATCGCGAAGAACTCCCTGGGTGAAACCGACGGCATCATCAAGCTTGATGGTAATATTTCAACATTAGTAGATTGATTTAAAATGGTTCCCGTTGGAGGAAGCGATAGAAAGCGTTGAAAGACTCGTAAAAACAAACAACCTTTTTTACGATCTTTGGGAATTTGAGAGTGTGGGAAAATCACACAAAACTGCCTGTCAATTATCGATAAAGCTTTTTTATTTCGCAAATGGCACCATGATGCTACTAAATTATTTATTCAACTACTTTATATTATAATTTTAGTTGTGGATGTCTCAATTAATAAAATTAAATTGTTTTAAGTATTTTGTATATTTACGTCGTCGATACCACAATTTTTAACAAACAAACGTTGATAGTAAATAAATAGTCAGGTGGTAATCAACGAGCGTCTCTGAATAATACATTTAAAATTTGCAGAGATCCCGGCGCCGCCGTCCGCTTTCACCACAACACAAAAATCTATATTGGACAATCAGACTATTAGAAAGAAAGGTACGGCATTAACCTTCGGCCATATTGTAAAATGTTCTTACCTTAAAATATTTATTATAAAATGAAATTACATTTTCGACAGGTTTGCCGCAAATCATTCAGAGTAGCAACGCAATCAGTTCAAATTTCCAAGGTGAAATGTACGACGAACAGCTAAGTGATTTCGGTAAATATTTAAGTAATTTTAGTCAAACCCGAATAGATTCTTGGAATATCATAATAACCTACACCCCTTTTATATATCAATAAATCTCGCACTTATATTTACAAATTCACCTTATCGAAATATTCTAGTTTGATTAATTTGCTGACCAATATTTAATATGAAATCATAGACACATAAATATTGATCACAATCTTAGGGTTGAACTATAATTATGTAATATATAGGATATGTAATTAAATATTGACCATAACTACCAACAGTATAACCTAACATTATAGCTCATTTTATTTATTTTAGTGCACACAAATTAGGTCGATGAAAAAAGAAATGATGTTATTAGAAATTTCACAAATTAAATTTTAGTTTTTTATCATGATGTCCTTTTTCAATAATCTATTTCTACACCTTTATGTTTTAGATACTTTGTAAGCATAAATACTTAGTCCTCAAGACATATATATATATATATATATATATATATATATATATATATATATATATATATATATATATATATATATATATATATATATATATATATATATATATATATATATATATCTCTCAGTGGATATGGATATACATTTATATGGATGGATATGGATATATAATTTTAATGCGTTGCTTATCTGTATATCTATGAAAATACTAACAAAGTTATATATCATCATAATGTTAATATAAGGTTTCCTTTTACAGATGACCAAGAAAACTCGGCGTTCATGAACAGAGTGAACTTAGTGACAAACTTTATGTTACTTCAATTAATAAATATGGCGAGGCATTTCTTACTTTCTTGATACCAGTAATAATGTGATGGAATTTAAGTTATTTGTTGCTATTTATATTTTAGTTAATTTCTTGAGCTGACCAGACAATAATTCACTGTTTAGTGTCGCTATTTATATATAGCGAAACCAGTTGTTGTGTTCCTTCGGTCGCTTCTAAAGAAACTTGTTTAATATAAATTATTTACTTAGTAACAATCTGTCAATACAAATGTAAAAAGCATATTTCTAATTGTTTAATCATGTTAATGTTAGATTTAATGTGCCCTACATTCGTTATGATTTGTAACGAAGTATTTGTACACAAATTTTCTACTACATCGATTTTATAAAAAGCGCCTAGCTAGAGAGACTTTAGAGATAATCCTATTACTGTCCATTGAAAACTTGTACGTAGGTGATATGTAATTTCTGGTAAAAGTTTTAGTCGACTGTACACAAACAAAAATATTAATACGTAAACCTACTGTGCTTGGTAGATGATAATTGATAACTGGTCGATTTTCTTTAACTGTTCTATTGTAAGGCTTATTTATAATATAATTATGTTATTTTATATTTTTTGCTGTAATGTAATATACCACTAGTAAACTATAGGAAAATAGGAAGACTTTGTGATTATGATTTTATATAATTGCTACAAAATGAAAACTGCCAAATAAATGTGTAAAATATTGAAATAAAACGAAGCTTGAAATGTACCTAATCGGTTATTTTATTTATTATTCGATAAGTTTTGTTGGTATAGTATCCAACAGTGCGTGTCGAATAACATATATTTATTTATGTTCGTGCCATAAAACCAAGAAATACGCAGAAATAAAAAAATATATAAGTAAAAAGGTAAATTTATTGCTAAAATAATAATAAAATTTTCTCAAACAGTATAAATATCTTAGCACAAGTGTAATACTGCAATATAATGCTAACCCATACAGCCAGTTAACGATTGCATACACCTAAAAATGGTACCGCCTAATCAAGTGGCAAGCCGGTCCTTTCACCACCCGTCTAGCTCCACAATCCCACCTCAAGATTGCTTCAGTGCGATGGTAACCACACTGTATAAATTATTAGCTTTACCTAGACTGCAGTAGAAACACCTAATAGAAAAACGACTTTCTTCGATAGATACGAGTGAGTGACACCTAATTATAAAAAGTGCAACAATGTTTCAAACGAATTTCTTTGACGTTATAGTTTATTTTCCACTTTTTTTAGAAGTTAAAGTTTGTGTATCGTTCCTAGCTATTATGCGATCAATAATGACGTCTTCGAGGAAGTCGACTATAAAATGTGTCGATTCTAAAACACAACTTTAGTTGAAAATTAAAGAATATTTGTTTTGCTTAGCCAACCCCTTTAAAAAGTACAAGACCTCACTTTATTTAAAGAAAATTAGACATTCTTCAGCGAGACACGAAGAATAAATTGCTGGTTTTTATTCAGCCTGCCATCACTTGTTACTTGTTTTCTAGGTTTTAGATCAGAAACAAAATACGTTGGGATATTCACTGCTGTTATTTAGCATTTTTATTTTCATGAAAGTTTTATTTTAGACGAGATCGGAGAAAAAGCTCCTACGATCTAGTCATCAGTATTTTAAAACGTAGCGCGGAACTATCTCGGTGCACTGCCCTTTACGATCCGAAACAATCGATATCTTACTTAGTAATTTACTGCATTCGAGCTTTCCACTTGTGAATTTCCAATGACACTGGACAATAACAGACGCTCCTACGTATAAATTGTTAGTGATTTTTCTTTAGACACATCGATTTGTATTTATATTGTAGGGGGAATGAAAAGGAGTGTCGTAGGCGATATTAATACAACATTGGGTGTACGGGTGGAGAAATTATTTAATTCGTTCATCGGCGTCCGGACGACAGCGTTCCGACATAATGCTTTGTCCCGATATAGTAAAATTGATACGTTTAACATTTCAGCACTGCTTTACTAGGATATGTAAGTACATGAAGTAGTTGCAATATGATGGCACAAAAATGTCTAAACGAGATGGCATGGTTTTTTTGATAGAATTGTCAACTTAACTTATGTTGGATCCTGCATATATTGTATTTGCAAGTTCATCATATTAACCACTGCAAGACGGCTCCGTTATGCTAAGAAATCTAGCTTAAGCGGCCATCATATAACAGCGAATACTTTTTGAGTGGGTTAAAACTATATTTGAAGTTATTAAACTATTTAAATAGTTTCAAACAATTATATCATAAGGAAGAAAGGATTTCTCCGAATTTCAAAAGGTTGATAACAGCAAACTGACAACTTAAAATTAGGTCTATATTAGTATGGACTTATTAGTCCATACTAATATAGATCTAATTTTAAGTTTAAGTGAAGTGAAATATTTTTCACATTCAAAATGCACAAAATTTGGAACTATTCTCAGTAAACGGTAATAGGTTTGTAATGGTAATGGGTATTTCCTATTACATTGCGCCTAAATTTTGTATGTGTGGCCAACGGTTTTGGAATATACAATTGGAATACCTGCCCGTTTGTTCACAAACCAAGCGACAAACAATAGTGTCTGTGTTTTCAAAAGCGTAATATGGGATTACGCTTTTGAAAACAAAATCGCCATTTAAGAATCTTTTCCTTGACTTTTATTTTGTTGCCCCTATAAAATAGGCCCATTGCCACACAAACACAAATAATAAAGGCATGTCACAATTACTTCTTAAGAGATTTTTGTTACGCTTCATATCACGTATAGGAGAACACCTAGGATAGCTTTTCTCTGAGTTTCTGGAACTTAGTAATGTTTATATAGTTCAGTTGTACCACGGAATACCTTCCTTGGATGGAATGACTGCATGGAGTGCGCTACTACCACTGCCAAAGAACACACAAAACAAATAATTATTGTATCGAACTTAAGTAAAATCCCTTTGGATACAGGCATTGTACCATAATTGGAGCTATCCATTATAAAAATAACTAACTAATCAGATAGAAATAACATAGTATTTGCCATTGTCATAATAGTGCCAGTTGATATTTTTAAATAACTTCGTTACTCCCATGGTATGTTACGCTTCTGTTTGCGGCAGATAGCGCAGACCCGATTTGTTTTGCATTATTAGATTCATCTGATAGGCAATTCTCAGTAACAGTACGGCGACTGAAAACAAGTGACGCAATGAGCGTCTAATATATCTCTGCCCACGTCTTAGGGTATACAGGCGTGAATAACAAAGATGATCCTTATTACGTGGTATGAGAGCAAAATATGTAAACAAATATATCTATAAAATGGATGTCCCGCAAAAAAAAATTTGTTTTAAATTTTGGATATTCAATATTTATTTTGTCAACATTTCCCATGTAGATATACATTTCTAAACAAAGTTCATTCTGTTTACCTTATGGCATGGGCGAATTTCTTAGGATCGCATCACGGGACAAAAAGTATAAATCCTATGTGCCAATCTAGATGCCTCGTATATCTGTGCGCCATGCTTCGTACAAATCCGATCACCGGTTACCCGCGATTGAGTCGCAAACAACTTCACAAACTTTCACTTTAATACTTTATTAGTAGGATACTATCACGGCTGTTAATAACCGACGAGTTAAGCAGGTATGTATGCAGACATATTGCTTGACTTATTATGTTTAAGTTAATGTCCTCCAGACCGAATTTCGGTCATGGCGGCCAATCTTAACGGAGACTGGCCATCTGCGCAGGAGATATTATAGTGCACAAGTGCACTCATGATCCGATGGGACGTAATCCGACACAACCGGAGAGAGATCAGGCGCAGGACCAACGGCTTTACGTGCTTGCCAAGGCACGGGGGAGTCTAACACCGCCAACTTCCTAACTCCGGGCTTGTATTGAGATTTCTTAACAGAAAAAATCAATACCTTTTTGTTGGGCCGACCCGGGATTCGAACTCGAGACTTCATGGATAGCAGGCGCAGCGGTAGTGAATGCCACTACCGCTGAGCCACGGAGGCAGTACCAAGCAATCGAGGCAGCGAGCGCTGCGTTTCTGTTTGAAACAAATATATTAAAATAATTGGGATGAGAGGAACTTGCCACGCACCCTGGGATTGCCCATCCCAATTACTGCACTACAACTCCCCTGATACGCCCGTATCCAACGACGCGGCTGGTCCTTATCAGAGTAGTTCCGTATAAACAACCCTTTTTATTGCAATAGTTGGGGTTGGTTCTCCACTAGGTAGTACTACATCACTTCTCCACTAACACTTTAACATTGCTATCTCGACAGTATTTCACTGGTTTGATTTCAACAACCTACTTTTAAATGGGGGAAAACCAAATGTATCCGATTTTTAACCGCAGATGTCAAACAAGTGAAGACATCTATAAAAATTAAGGATAACGTCTTGGACCTTGTTGATACCACCTAATTTGTAGGAATTACACTAGATTCAAAGATGCAGTGAGGCCCACAAATTAGTAAGTTGTCGAATAGGTTCAGCTTTGCAGCGTACGCAGTCAAAATAATTCGCCAACTTACTGACATAGATACCGCTAGGCTAGTTTATCATAGGTACTTTCACAGTGTAATTTCGTATAGTATTCTATTGTGGGGGAATGCTGCCGACATTCAAACTATCTTCGTACTGCAGAAAAGGGCTATTCAAGCAATTTACAACATGAAAAATTCTTAATGTGCTCCATGAAAATAAGGGATACATTAAGAAATAAATTTAAGGAAATAAATATATTAACAGTTGGCTACTGTTAATATATCAATCTACAGGGATGAAAACTAGGTGGCCGCCCGCTACTAAATATGTACTTGTTTGATAGAACAACATATCTAACTCATTAATAAATTTATGATTACACTAACAGTTGTTGCACAAGTTACTAAGGTTTATCAATACTCAAACAAGACATTATTTAATTTTATTTCGTTAATAGTTCAGCCACTATTGACGTTAAATCAACGTGCAAACAATGATATCATACGTCACCCTGTAAAGCATAAAAAGTACTGAATCATACAAAACTAAATATTTGCATGACTCATGCAATTTTTTCTTCATGGAGCTACAAATATAAAAAGTATAAACATACTCGTACTTAAATTTACTATTTAGGTATATTATTTGTAACATTTTGTTACGTAAAGTGTCTGATAAATGTTCTAGTCAGTCTAAAGCCGACATAGTTTCCTTATTTGTTTTACTTTCACGGCCCTTCGGAAGACTCAAATGATGTCTATCATTTTAGCCTTCTGAAGGGCCGTGAGAGTATAATGTGCGCAGGCATTTTGCGCCTTTTAACCTAAAGTTAAAAACAGACTGATGTAGAAGTACATGTCTGAGCCCATCTTTACAGAATTGGTGATGCATGATTTAAAGTTGTACAGTCTCAAGATAATAATAGATAATATATTTTCTTTTCTTAATAAAGGCAGTTCAATAAGTTTAAGACTATTGGTACATTTAAAACCTGATAGTGGCGTTGACTACGCCTAAAAAACGTCATCTGCCCTAAATACTCTAATTCGCATCAATTCGCATGAGCATACGTTATTCTTTGTTGTTATTTGACTACTAAATTCATACTAACAGGAAGCTTTTATTTTTTTAACTTTCGTAGACAGATGAGAACCAATATTAGCCTATTAAGAGGCAATGACACACCGGCGGACAGACACAGTAAGTTATGGATTATGACTGGCATTTCAACAACTGATAGGTTAAATATTATAGTTAGTATATAGGGAAATGCCAAGTTGTAAGGTTTGATCCCCCTGTCTGTCACAAAATATTTAATAATCCACAAACAGTAGTTGCATGTCAGAATATTCCTTGCCTGTTGTTTCAGTATCTGTGAAGACCCCGCGACATAGAAAGTACGACTAGTGTGGGAATTGTCTTATTATAAATAATAAAACATATTTAATCGGGTGCATATCAAATATTTAAATCATGCATGCTACGTTTAAATATGCTCACCTTTCTGGACTGACACACAATCACACTCACTCATATTGAAAACTGTACACTATAATTCTTTATTTAATGAGTAAGCTCAGTCTTTATAGTGTAGATACTTTTTGATGCGATCTAACAACAGTGAGGTGAACGATATTTTTTTTGTTGCATATTACTGTTGTACCTCCGCATGCTCCGCAAGTCTTCAAGTTGGACTTCAAATGAACGAAACGAAATCTCAGGTGATGACCAACAGCACGAAACGCAGGGTCTCGGTAGACGGGCACGTTATACACTATGACGACGAGTATATCTACTTAGGCCAGATAGTATCTTTCAGTAGCAGACAAGATAAAGAGATTGATAGACGAACTGATAACGCCTGGAAGAGGTTCTGGTCAATGAAAGACCTTATGAAGGGCAACCTCCCAATCTCGTTAAAGCGAAAACTTGTCGACATGTATATATTGCCTATCCTTACCTACGGTGCCCAAACATGGTCTTTAACCGAAAATCAGAAGTCCAAATTGAAGATCTGTCAGGGGGCTATGGAGTGTAGCATTATCGGAGTCAAAAGGACGGACCACGTCCAAAACATTACTCTCCGCTCCACAACACGTATAACTGACGTTAGGTGTAGTGTAAGGTGTTAAATCCGCCAGGCTGAAGTGGGACTCGGCCGGACACGTCTGCTGCATGCACCCAGAAAGGTTGGCACAAATTGTGACCAATTAAGTGCCAAAAGATACGGGGCAGACCTAAACAGAGATGGCGAGATGACTTGGACATCTTCGAAAGGGACTGGCAAGGAATGTCTTCGGATAGAGTGGCTTGGAAGTCCAATGGAGAGGCTTTTGCCCAGCAGTGGGACATAACAAAAGGCTAAGGAAAAAAGAAAATTACTGTTGTCTACACGAATACAGTCGTGGCGGGCAAATTGTAGTTAATAAATAATAATACTAGTACATAATATTAGAATTATAAAATTATTAAATATGAT
Source organism: Catocala sponsa (assembly GCA_963564715.1). Lineage (NCBI taxonomy): Eukaryota > Metazoa > Arthropoda > Insecta > Lepidoptera > Erebidae > Catocala > Catocala sponsa. Next base: position 15,359,475 of record OY751337.1, on the reverse strand, counting down.
ATAAAGTCTACTACGCTGGCCAAGTACAAGTTGACAGACTTTACATATCTTTTGAGAAATGTATGGAGAACCCTCAGACAAGCAGGTATCTTCAGTGTTTTCCTTCAATCACGAGTGATAATAACTATTCATCATATGCACATAGTTTCATATTTTTTTAAGTTGCGTGGTATTGAACTTGAGAATCTCACGCTGCGTGGCACTACAAAGCACTGCTACTATGGTATCGCTGCTTATAATAATTATGAACAAAATAAAGATTAATGAATATTCATTAATAAATCTATTAAACTAAAGCCCTATTATTGATCTTTATAGTATTGAATTAATATTACTAAGCAATTAAAAAGATAATGCATGATAATAAGTGTAATATGATGATAATTTGTTAAGGTCTTTTCTCACTATTAATAACATTAATTTATATTTCTTTGCCCGGTTTGCATTTATCGCAATGGTCTTTACAAATATCGGGCACAAGCAATGCCCAAAGTTGAAACAGTTTTCTGGGGATAGAAAATACCCACATCTCCATAAGGGAATCGTGTGACGACCTAACTATTTCGTCAAACATGCAATCATTTATTGTCCGAACGTTGTTATCTAACAGAAAAATCTTACTAGGTATATGAATGGGGCGGATGCGTAATTTCTCAAAGCCAGTTTATACGTTTCATATAATATTATTTTTGATCAACACGTCAATCGAAGTCGGGTGCAACCCAAATACTAAGTAATGATATCTTTTTTCCTTTTAAACTTAGTGCAATATTTTATGCTTATTCACACCATTATTTATAGTCTTCTCTTCTCCCTAGCCTTTATTATTCCCAAGTCACGGGTGGTCGGCTTTCAAGTCTAACCGGATTTGACTGTATATCAGTTTTTATACGCAGCGACTGCCATCTGACCTCCACAACCCAAAGGTTAACGATACCCTAAGGCTAGACCAGTGTCAGGATTTTAGAGGGCTCTAACTTCCCAATAACGACTGCCATAGATGTTCATGGCAGCCAGGACTGGCGACCTAACGTGCTCTCCGGTGCACGAAGCAGGTTATAATTGTCAACGCACATAATTTCGAAAAGTCATTTAACTTTCAAAAGTCAGAGGTACCCAACGTGGGTTCGAACCCGAGAACCTCTGCATTACAGTTTGTTGGTCTCCCCACTGATCTATCGCTGCTTTACACTATTATTTATAGTAATACCTAATAAAGCGACCTGGATTCGATACGATTCCTTGTAAAATGTGAGCAAGTTAAGATCGCTGTCGGTCTTCGAGCGATGTGAGAGGAATGCGCACTGTCCTGCGGGGTTGCGCACAGGCAAGAGATGTGGTCAGCAGTCGTTGTGATTGTGTGAATAAGTTTATTTAAAAAGATTACACCACCTAATATGTTATAGATAGTGTGATGTGTTTTATGACTGAATAGCATTCACCCGCCATTTTGTAAACCACTCTATGCACTATATCTCCGGTTTTCCTAAAATAAGCGATGAAAAATGCCATATTTTAAGTTAATAGTCAAAATCGAGTAAGACGTTTTAGCATGTTGCTGGGATTCATAAACAACATTTTTAAAACCGCTTCTTTTCGGCTCAGTGCTCTCTAAATAGCCGATCCCAATTTTCTGAACCGTAGCAAATGGAAATCCGTAGTCTCTGCCTACCCCTCTGGGAAACAGGCGTGAATCTATGTATGTATATACCTTCAGATATAATCTCGTTACAATTTACGGAATTAAAGTTTACCTATCTTGTTTCTGTGCGCAGAATTATTCGCCGCATAAACAATTTAAACAGATATTTTTTGCGCAGTCAATTCGCGTATTGTGGGCGTTACGCGGTAGTGGACACGGTGCTTTAACTAACACAATTGGTTATTACCTAGAAGTGATTAAATGTTATATCAGTTGCCTTGTACCTATATATATTACGAGTTTTCCTTTATTAAATTACTGTGACGGTTTATACTTGGGTGCGAACAGTAGCTTGTAATCAATTTGTGCATTTAGTAAAAATGTTGTGCGACGACTCATATGTATACGGAGACCAAGATGTGAAGGTGCCGGCACATTTGAATTTTGGAAAATATATACTAGACCAGCTTCGACTTAAAAATGACGAAATAGTATTGGTAAGCCGATTATTTTTTAATTGAACACAGAATAACGTAGTCTGAAGAGGAAGTTAGATGTGACTGACGAATAATAAACAATAACAATAGCTTAAAGAAACACTTTTTTATTTTACACGGAAATTCCGTAATGAAGGCGTATGTATACCTTCAATATTTCTAAGGCTTACTCCGAATTACTCCGAAATAAGGTAGCTTTCATTTAGAATCAGTTTTGTCAGATTATCTCTAACATTAATTTATTATGTAACAATAACAAGAATTACAAAGACGTACTTAGTATTTGTTTGTTTATACAAACAAACATGTCCTCTTTCTTATATTGTATGTTATATTTGTAGTAAGCAAATATAGACTTGATATCTGTTGTTTTCCAACTAAACGAAATGCTTGTATTAGAAATGGGTTGATGTGGACAGCTAACCAATGCAAGGGACTCTCAATCGCAAGTCGTTAACAATTAGGCTACCACCGTTACATAACAATAAAATATGACCAACTACGACTATATATAATTCTATAATTGAAAATTTTTATTCAAAATGAGTGCATTTAAAAATTATACCTCTTCCAATTTCAAAACAGGAACACGGCGAAACACATGAGAAAGTGACATACAAGGAATTCACACAATGCGCCGTCAATATGTCCAACGCTTTGACAAAGCTGGGAGTGAGGCGAGGCGACATTGTTGCAGTAGGATCTGAAAAACGCAATGAATTTGTCCCCACGGTTCTTGCAATCGTGTTCACGGGCGCGACGTACACCCCCTATGATTTAAAGAGCGGCCGAGGTGAGACAAAATATCTTACTTCCACCACATTCTTTAAACGCTCCATATATTTCATGCGACGTTTTAAAAATTATGGTGAAGGAAATGATGTTTGTAGAAAGAGTAACCATTGTATTCCACCTGTATGTAACAAACCATTGATGAGCTTTAGTTGAGGTTCAAATTATTTGGAATATATAGTAGGTTTACATAACATAATTGTGAGTGAGATGTATTAATATATTATTATGTTATATATTATTATTATATGTTGTGGTCCGTTTACATAACCTAAAACAAGTACATTGTCAATAAATAAGGCAGAACCACGATCTGCCAGTTATATTCAGTAGCTGAGCATATTATGCTCGAGTTTTCTAAAAATAGAAAGCCAAATAGTAGCATAAGCGACCACGATTTTGCCACTTCAGCATCAATTTTCATTTATTATACAAATATCATACATTACAATCTACATAAATGGAAAGAAAACAGTGCGCAGTGAGCACGGATAGTTAAAGTTTATATAAAGAAAGAGTATAAAAAGTTAGAACGTATTTTTATTTTTATTTAATCAATTATAGTCGAATATATACCAGTTACTTTTTATAAATATCTAAAGCAGTATAAAATAATAATAGACAATTGTACAATATTCCAATTACGGTATTATCCTTATTCATACATTTGTTGACATTAGGTAAGTAATAGTAGGTAGTAATAGTAATACTAGTTCCCACTTGACTGACGCGGTTTTCCGAGTTATAAACAGTACAACAACAGCTTCTGTGCTCCTTTGCGTTCTGTGAGATATCTTTGCTCTCGAATCACTTTGTTTTATTGTTCCTTTCCAACATAAAGAATGGACAAACAAACACACTTTCACATTCATTATAGACCAAAATAAGTTTGTTTTTTCCTTTTACAACTGTCTTGTTACTTCAGCGGTAGTGAGCGCTTTTGTTGATCGTGAATTTCAGAGCGCGAGTACATATTCTAGTTAAAATTTTCAATATAGCTAGACGAATAAAATACTATGATAACTACCTATATAATACGTAACAGGTATTAACGCGATCAAACATAATGTTTACCTTTTAATGCTTGGCGAAATCAAACTCATGTCACGTGATTTGATTGCCTATCGCTTATTCAGTTAGTCAATCCTACTAGCCGACATGCATTTGACCGTCTGTTAACAAGTTTTTCGATTGATCTGCCTTACAGAAACCGACTTGATTTAGTTACGGAATTAGGATAAATACATTTAAATAAGGAATTACAAGACTAGGTTAAAGTTTACTTTTCACAAATTAACGTCAACGAGATAGTCGTAGTACATGTATAGCATCCAAGAATGTATGTACGTGAATAAGGCAACCCACAGATCCGCAATATAATTGTGTAATTTTTACAATTGGTCAATACAATATACCACTTTGGGGAAAGCATGAATTAGTATTAAAGATTACAATTAAATATTGTTAGACAATGTACCCAAATATGTCATTTAAAATCTATCAGCTTATCGGCCATATCACGAAACAAACAATATAACGAAAATAAGCTATTAACTTTAATTAGTTCTGCAATATATCATAAGTTGTATATTTGGGTACATTGTTTACAAGCGATGGTAAACATAAGGGAGATATTGAAAGGACAACGATTGCTGGCAATAAAGTGAATAGCGCTCTACGCGCTTTTATGAACAGTCAAAATGTAACTGAAAAGGCACGTTTGGCTGTTCACAGAGGACTATTAGTACCTACACTTATGCATGGCAGTGAAAGTTGGATATGGCAAAAGAAGCATGAGAACAGAATAAAAGCTGTAGAAATGAGAGCGCTGAGAGACATAATATGTGATGTGACGCGAAAAGATAGGATAAGAAATGGTGTGATTAGAGAGAGATGCGGCATGAAAGTGAATATAGTGACGAGAATAGAAAAGGGTATGTTAAGCTGGGTTGGGCATTTAGGAAGAATGGACGAGAAAAGACTGACTAAGAAAGTTTATAAGGCTAGTGTGAATCGAAAAGTCGCAAGAGGCAGACCTAGCCGAACGTTTCTTGATCAAATCGGAGACGTACTGGACTAAGGCCAGGTTAAGAGCACCTTAAACCGGCGAGCGTGTATGAGGAATGTGATGAAAGTGAAGGAAGCCAGAGAAGTGTGTCAGGATCGTAGCAAATTAAAATCCGTAGTCTCTGCCTACCCCTCTGTGAAACAGGCGTGAATCTAAGTATGTATGTATATCATAATCTATAATACAAAATCATAAATAATATAAGTTGCATTATGTTCTCCTTTATTGTTATTTTGTTTTAATAAGTTCTTTACATAAATATTGTCACAAATATAGATCAATGCTGGTCAATCTATAATTGGCAAATGTTTCAGCCACTAACCACTATACTTTCTTTGTGATCTATTTGATGTCAATCTGTAAACATGTGCTGTTGATAAACCATAATAATAATAAATATATAATATTTCTTGCAAGTCTATAGTCTGCCTAGCTTTACATAATATTAATATTCTTGCTAGCGCAGCTAACTAAGCCAAAACTTGTGCTTAGTGTGAGTTACGTCAGTAGTTGGTTAGTAAACCGCAACCTTTTGATAGTAAAACAGAAACCTTAACTATCACCGCTTTAATACATTACATACACTCATGACTGTTCATCCTAAAAGAGATAGGTCGAGGGGTATACTTTTTTCACACTACTATATTTCAGGTCTTCCGTAGTAAGCCTATTTCCGTCTACCGGAAACATTTCCAGACATTCTGCTACTACTAATAATTTTCATACATAAAAAGTCTCATGGCTATATCCCCAGAAAAGAAGGCAAAAGGTGTATTACAACATTTCTTCAGCTTAGGTTTTTAAATCCCAAGCAAGAGGAGGCAAGCACTATTGCCGTTTACCGGTGAACAGTTTTAGACTCCATGTTGTCACTGAGAATTTCTTGGCAAAAAGTGTCTAAAACACTTTGTCCATCCCAGGAACCAAATTTGAAATCTCACTCAATTACCTATGTCACAAGACGAACCAGGCAAACAATAATTACCTTGCAAGTTAATATAATGCCTTTTGCTTAATTTCAGCGGCATTAAAACACAAGATATCGTTAACGAAACCAAAGTTTTTCATATGTTCAAATCACTTTTGGAACACGTACCACGATATACTTAAGAGTTTTGACTGCATAGAGAAGTTCATAACGTTGGACGACGCCGAACATTTGGAATCAGTAATATCGATAAAAACATTGGTCACGAGGAACGTGGACGTAAATAAATTTGAACCGATGCAAGTTCAGGGACAGAGTGACACAGCATTCATTTTGTATTCCTCTGGCACTACTGGCATGCCAAAAGGCGTACAGCTGACACATTTAAATTGCATACTCAATAGTCTTCCCGATGAGTAAGTATTGGACTTTAATATATTAACATAGATATAATTCGACGGATAAGTAAGCGAATAATCGAGATAATAAGTATAATTAAAGAAATATACTTACAATTAAAATATATTTAAGAAATATATAATAATATAAAGATAAATATATTACATAATATTGGTATATTATGTAATATATTTATCTTTCACAATCTTTTTTGCAACTGTGTAAATAATATGGTTATTATTTACACAGTTGCAAAAAAGATTGTGATCATGTCAACTTTATTATTTGATTGTATTTGTCCTATAAGTAAACCTTCAAACTGAAGTCATGCCTGAATTCTATAGATAACTAGCTGTCCCAATAGACGTTGTCCTGCACACACGAAAAAAAAAATAAAAGAAACCCAAATCTAAACCATTGTCGAATTCACTTGAACACACAAAAAAAAATTCATCAAAATCGGTCCAGCCGTCTAGGAGGAGTTTAATTACAAATACACACACAAGATTTATATATCTATATTAATATTATAAAGCTGAAGAGTTGTTTGTTTGTTTGTTTGAACGCGCTAATCTCAGGAACTAGTGAAAAATTATTCTAGTGTTGGATAGCCTATTTATCGAGGAAGGCTATATAACATCACGCTACGACCCACGGGGGCGGCGCAGTAACGATAAACGCGGGTGAAACAGCGGGAACATCTAGTTATATATAAAGATATACTTAGAGTCTATTTACGTTTTAGTGAATATCCAACACCTAGGACACGCACTACAGTTAAAGTTTATATTTTGTGAAGTCATAGAAATTAAGCCAGTTTATACGGATTTTATCGCAGTACTTTGTTATAACTATACTACGATGGACGATTATTATTTTGGTCTATTCGTAACCGAACTGCTAAAAAGAAACAGAAATATCGGTGAAAGTGTGAATTTAAATAGTTTTATTAATATAAAATAGTGTTTTAAATATAAATCGGAATAATATTTGGTACAAAATATTTTATTAAATTTGAACATTAATAAGTATAATATAATATAATATATAATATTCTATCACATACACACAACACCATCTAGCCCAAACTAAGCAGAGCTTGTATTATGGGTACTAGACAATGGATAAACATACATATATACTTTTTTTTTGTAAATACATACATATTATTAAAGACAATATTATAAAGTAGCCTGAAAATAGGCATAGTCTGGAAATAAGTCTTATAATAAAAGGTGTTTATTCTCTTTCGTTTATCGGTGTTTAAATTTGATCTAGCCATTCTGTTACACGATTATTAAAGAACAATATCCCCTGACTTCGCAGATTGATTGATCGACAATGCTTGGCAACCTTGTCATGGTCAAACCGTAGATGGATTACCATTAACAAAAAAGGCAGCCCTCCATGCCTCGGACCCATAATTGCAGCGATTTCAATTTGACATGAACCTGTTCGTTGTTAATATATTAGGAGAATCGTATCATTTTATGACAGATTGAATAAAGTAAAATACAGTCATCTCTGTAAGTTGTAAAGTTAAGATGACTATCGCTTTACGAGAAAACAGATATTTAAGTGTATTTAAGCCCGATTAAGGCGCGATTTTGATCAAGAACCAAATAGTTTTAGTTACGGACAATAAAAAGTTGACATAATTTTACAGAATTCGTAGGTAAAACGACACGTTTCTTGATATAGGAACCGATGCTAAGCAACCTTTAGATAAATCGCTGCTGCACGGTTTCCTTGTTTCAATTTAGGCCATAACCCAATACGGTTGGGAGAAACAATCCTACTAATAAAATAATAAATAACATTTGAAAATGTTTCAGCTTCAGTGATGAATCTCTACAGACAGCATTTCTATTCGGCGAGTGGTACCACAACTATGACACCTTTATGACTTACAAGTTTCTCGCTATGGGAAGGAAAATTGTGTATGTGGAAGACGCGGTGCCTGATGTGTTTATGAAATGCATTGAAAGCTGTAAGGTAAGAACTATCTTATCTTATCTTATGTAGGGGCCAGTCAGTGCAGACCGGCGACACTTCGACCCAGTGGGATCTTTTGTGTCGACACTCTCCCAATAACGACTGCCATAGATGTTCATGGCAGCCGGGACCAACGGCTTAACGTGCTTTCTGAGGCATGAAGCAGGCGATAATTATTGTCAATCAATACGCATATAATTTCGAAAAGTCATATAACTGCCGGAAAGTCAGAGGTGCGCGACGTGGGTTCGAACCCGAGACACTCTGCATTGCAGTCTGTTGGTCTCCCCACTGAGCTATCGCTGCTCTTTTTAAGGTAACAAATATAATTATTATGGGCACAGGAGTCCGATCACTAACTCTTAGAGTATTGTTATTACTCGTGCCAGAATGAGACAAAACTTTTTACTGTAACACGCTGTATTATATAATATATTTATAATAATAAAAAACAAATTTGTCCCTACAGTTTGCCCGCTGTATTATTTACTTTGATTACTATAGATTATACTTTTGGTTCCATGAGCCAGTTTTTTATGATCCTTAAATTTTAAGTCGAATTCACGCCTACTAATAATATATTTATCGTCAAAATCCGAGGTGGTTTTTACGTTATAGTCAGGTTGGGTTATAACCTTGATAGACTATACAATAACTTGCAAATATTTGTGTTTCCCCACAGAAGTTTCTTTTAAGTTAAAGTGTCCGATAATTAGTCTAACCACGAAATTAATAGAAAATTGTCGTGTGCAGCACATTATTGGAACTGTTTTTCAATACTGTAATCTATTTCTATTAGAAAGAAAGAAAGAAAGAAAAAAATATTTATTTGACACATACCACAAACACATAATAACAAGTATAAAATAAAAAGAAATACTTAAATACAAACATAAACTTAGCGAAACTAAACCAAAACAGAAAAATAAACAAAATACATATAAAGTGTCAACAGTAGTGTCAAATAGGGCCCAGTTCAGCATGTGTCAGACGAAAGCCTGACGCTGGTTTTCAACTGGGTCCTTTAGTGACTCACGGATATAAACCATCTATAATATAATCAAATAAAATATAAAAAATGCACATAATATACCTATAAACAGAATTATATCAACTTTACACACAGACACAGATAATGTACCTAATACAAGATTTCACATACAAGATTTCACAATACAAAATTATATATATAATAAAAAATAAAAATAAAAAATAGTAATAAGACATAATAAAATTAATTTTAATATATTATAATATCACGTGCTCACACGACGAGCGTGACACAGGCACACACACGCAGATACATATAGGTATATAGACCAACGATACTACCAATATATGAGGCTAGAAGGTCATTCATTTCATACAAAGCGTCACCAATATAAGGCATTGCATCAAACGAAGGACGCATTTATCTTCGTTAGTCCTAAGCTCCGCTGAGCATCAATTAAATAACGACGCAAACATCTTTTAAATAAGCCAATAGTAGTTTGTAATCTGATTGGCGGTGGTAAATTGTTCCATATTTTTGATGCAGCGTAGCGGAAACTGCCCCTAAATGCAGAAGTTCTGTGTGGCAGTATAGAGAGCTGTAGTGAGCACTGTCTTCTCGCGCGGTCACGATTACTATTCACCCAGCTCAATTTGCGGTATAGGTACGATGGCTCGTGATTACTAATAATACCGAACATAAGACAGGCCAAGTATAGTTTGCGCCTAGATTTCATTTTACGAATGTAATTTTTGTTGAGAAAAGGTGTAACATGGCTCCTAGATGGAATATTGAAACAGAAACGGGCGCAAGCATTCTGGACTCTTTGAATGAGCTTGTCCGTTCGTGCTAGTAGCCGCGGCCCGTACACTGTATCGGCATAATTTAATTTTGATAGAACCAATGTCTCAACTAGTCGCACCCGTAGCTCTTCTGATAAATATGGACGCATATTATATAAAATTTGTAACCTATAAAAGCAGTTACGAACCATCTCGGCGACATGTTTCTCGTACCTAAGACCAGTATCGATGTGCAGTCCCAGGTTGCGGGCCTGTTCAGCTCTTTCAATAACTTCACCCATCAACGTTATATTCAGGCCTTGTAGAGAGCTAAGTTGGTGTTTATAGCCAAAAACCATGTACTTGGTTTTGGACGGATTGAGAACCAGAGAATTTTCTTCCGCCCACTCCACAATGCGCTGAAGGTCCGCGTTAAGATCTGCGATAGCTCGTTCGTAGTCCGTATTTTTAAACGATATATAAACTTGTATGTCGTCGGCGTAAATGTGGTAATTCGTTTTTAATATACAGTTAGTAATATCAGCGCAGTACAGAGTAAGAAGAATAGGACCTAAAATGGATCCCTGCGGAACTCCCCGTGACAGAGGGGTACATGCTGAAAAAACAGATTGTCCATCACTGAGCCGTAATTCAACACGCTGATAACGGTTGGATAGATAGCTGTGAAACCACTTCACTGATCTACAGTCAAACCAGTAGTACGTTAATTTAGATAATAGCAACGAAATATTGATACTATCGAAAGCGCGGGAAAAGTCCAGCAAAACCAGTACCGTACACATCCCCTGATCCTGTGCATACAAAATATTATCTGTTACATCAAGTAAAGCTGTAGATGTACCACGTCGTTTACGGAACCCAGATTGAAGTGTTGGTAAGATGTCATTTTTTTCAAGAAAGTCTGCTAACTGCTTGCTCACTGCTTTTTCTATAACCTTGGATAGATACGGCAGAATACTTATTGGCCGAAGGTCTTTTACATGCACCGGGTTTGCGTTCTTAGGCAGCGGCCTAACAGTAGCCATCTTCCAGACATCAGGAAATAAGGCCGATTGTATAGAAGTGTTAATTATATTTGTAATAGCTGGCAGTGTGTGAGGCAAAGATAATAATAACATTTCTAAATTCACGCCATCGCAACCTTCTGCCTTTGATTTAAGACTAAATATATATTTCTCAATAATTTCCTGACTCACAGGTGAAATACTAAAAACGACATCGCTGTAAAGGTGAAATTCGTAAAAAGTCATAGACGATATACTGACCAACGGATTGCCCGGGACGTTCAAGAAGTGGCAATTAATCGCATCAGGATCAGAGAAGTCAGCCGGTATCGGTATCGATTTCTAGTTCGGGATAAAGGTAGCTTTTAGATTTTTCCATAGGGCTTTGGGATTGTACAAATTATTATTAATATTGTATTTAAAATAAGCCACTTTTTCGTGATACAAGGATGATGCTACAAGAGATTTTAACTGTTTATATTAGGTCTTTTTACTGTCCGTCCTGCACTCACGGTATTGTTTTCAAGCACCGTCACGCAATTTCATCATAAACTTCACAGTATCCGTTAACCACGGATATGACGGTTCTCTGATCTGACAGGTCTTAAGTGGCGCGAAAGCATCGAACACCGCGATAATGTGAGAGTAGAATGCATTAACCTTCTCTGTTAATGTGTTCAAAGTTATAATACTACTCCAGTCAACCCCAGATAAAACCCTACCTAAGCTCTCACCACAAATATGCTTAAAGGGCCTATATTTTACCAAGAACGGTTTAAGTCTTTCGCGTTTAATAAAGAAATCGCATATAATAACTGAATGACTGTTTATGTTTTTAAACGGTTCAACAATTATGCGTTTAACCCGCAGATACGAACACACTAAATCGATGAGTGTCTCACTCGTTTCTGTGAAATGAGTAGGAGTCGATACCATCTGAGTTAGACCAAGGCATGTTAAAAATTCTATCACCTTCCTCGTTTTACAGTCATTAGTATTAAGGAGATTAACATTAAAATCTCCCACTAGCACACAATAGTCAATATTATTAAACGAACTTATAGTGTCAGTCATGGCGTCAAGAAACAGGTCCAGGCTGAGCCAAGGAGTGCGGTATCCCGTGCCGACTGCAACCTTTTTCCCATTTAATGTAGTAGTAAGCCACATTTGCTCTATTAACTCGTGTTTTGGATCTATAGCAACAGCTAACGTACGTACATTAAGACCACTCCTAATGTAAAAGCCAACACCCCCACCACGGCCCGAGCGCAAACTTGCCGGCCGCGGCACGTGACGCAGACGGTACCCAGGCACAGTCGGCGTACGACCATCCTCACCAGGACGTAACAATGTCTCGTTAATGCCTATAATATCAAAACAGTGACGTTGCACCACGGCAATAAAGTCATCCTGATTTGTGCCCAGTGAGCCTGCGTTGAGGAAGCCAACTTTGAATGCTCTATCATGCATAGTTAAAGTTAATTGTTTTGACATATACAGCAATAAAAGCAGTGATTACTAAAGATGTCACAAAAATATGTAGCTTATACATGAAGGTCGTAAAATGTTTATATGTATTACAAATGGTGACTTTAAAAACTAGTATAGTTATAGTACGAGTATATTTCAAAATTGCATAAAACAAGGTAAGGACGAACACAAGCCGTACAGTTCGTTTGATATCTTTTACTGATAAGGCAATAGGATGGTATACATTGTGATTAATTTTATCGTTGCGTTGTTTTTACTACACGACCATAACTTTCATAAGTCAGACGTAAGTTTAACGACTTGGATTAGAACCAATAAGAGAATGACAAAGGGAATAATTTTTTTTAACATTAACTATGACATTAGCTATGCAATAATAGATAGTAAAGACACACTGACTTAGAAACCACGTGTAACAAAGCCCATAATAAAACGCAAATAGAGATTTGCATTACACCTATTTAATATGTGTTATCATAAACAAACATCACACGGTTTCTTTTTCTAAACAAATAAAAATACAACGATAAATCCCTACTAATATTATAATTGCGAAAGTAATTCTGTCTGTCTCTCTGTTTATTAAACCATTGAACCGATTTTGATGAAATTTGATACAGACATAAACTAGACCTTGCGAAAGGACATAGGCTACCTTTTGTTGTAAAAAAGGGCATAAATGGGTTGAAATAGGGGACGGAAGTTTTATGGGAATTTGTCATTATAGCGCCTAAACCAAAACCGATTTCCAAAAAAAATTAGTAACAAGGTACACTAGACCTTGGGAAAGGACATAAGCTACCTTTTGTTGTAAAAAGGGCATGAAGGGGTTAAATTAAGGGATGAAAGTTTGTATGGGAATACGTCATTATCGCGCTTAAACCACAACCGATTTTAATGAAATTCGGTACAAAGATAGACTAGACCTTGGGAAAGGACATAAGCTACCATTTGTTGTAAAAAGGGCATAAAGAGATTGAAATAAGGGGTGAAATTTTGTATGTGAATTCGTCATTATCGCGCCTAAACCACTAAACTGACTTTGATAAAATTTGGTACAGAGAGAGACTAGATCTTGGGAAAGGATATAAGCTATCTTATATTGTAAAAAAGGCTATGAAGGGGTTAAAAAAGGAATTAAATTTTGCATGGAAATTCGTCCTACGGTAATTTGACCTAATTATCCAATAAAAACTTAATGTGCGGACACTCTTGCGCATATACCAAAGCTAAACAAAACCACCGCCCCCGCCCCCAGCTACCGCACCCCGCAGTCTCCCGAATGTGCACCCCCGCCCGTCCTTTTCTTATCAAATATATATAATTTTTATTTTCTTATGAAGTGTAGTAGAGCCTCGCTGATTTTTGTGTAGTAAAGCCTCGCTGATTTCAGCATGAATGGGTCAGCGCGACAGGGGAAGAACTACCCTCTCACAGAATATCAACGTAAAATAGCAGTATTCCTACTGTGTGTTTCGTTCGGTGAGTCAGAGTGCCGGAGGCCCAATTACAATATTTCCCCCTTCCCGCTCCTTCTCCTTCTCACTTCCTTTTGCTCCCGAAGGTTCGGCAACGCGCAAGTGATGCCTCTGGTGTTGCAAGCGTACATAGTCTACGGTGACCACTTACCATCAGGTGGGCCCGTAGGCTCGTTTGCCACCTTAGTCGTATAAAAAAAAAAGTCATTAGCTTCGACAGCCGTGTGCGCAGTGTCCACATTTTATGGATATTTCATACAAATTTTCATAAAGGTTTTCTTTGCAGGTTATACAGATTTTATTTTGATTTATTTTTTATACGATACGTCTGACCATAAATTATCATGTCCTTAAGTATGTACAATGTTTAACCAGTCACACTGTATACAAGTCGCGTAAGCGCGGGACACGCCAAGCGTCATACACAATGAACGATGCGCGGAATATAGGCGGCGGAATTTGTAACATTAGCAAAAGTGGCTAGCGCTGAAAAATGTTGCAGCAGTGTAAGCTGTTGGTTTTGGATGAATGTACGATGTCCCATAAAAGAGCAATCTAAACACTAGATATACCTATCACACGATGAAAGATATGGTGGTACTTTTAGCTGGTGACTTTAGACAGACCCTACGGGTTATTATTGGAGGTATACCGGCAGATGAAATAAATGCTTGTTTGAAGGCGTCTGTGTTATGGATACACGTAAAAAAGTTTTGTCTGCCTACAAATATGCGAGTACAACTACTCAACAAAACTTACGCTGGGCTATTGCCTATTGGCGGCTGCTCTTTTAAAAGTCGGAGAAGATTGTATGCTAACAGACAGTGACGGCATGGTTACACTAAGATGTGAATTCTGTCAAATTGTCGATAACACATGTGATTTAAATAATAATGTCTATCCAGATCTACAAATAAGTATGGGCAATCGAAAATGGTTGTGTGACAGGTCAACTTTGGCGCCGACAAATAAGACAGTAGGCCAGATAAACGAACAAATTATAAACTCTCAGAAGATAATGTGAAGGACACTGAACAAGTGTAATCGTACCCTATAGAGTATCTCAACTCTTTAGAATTATCAGGAGTGCCTTCCCATAAGTTAAGGCTGAAAGTTGGTATTCCAGTCCTGTTAATGAGAAATCTTGACGCACCAAGGCTATGTAATGCTACAAGGCAAGACATTACTCATCTAGGGCGCAATACAATAAAAACTATAATCATGACTAGAATGGCAAAAGGAGTTTTTTTTTAAATTTCCCGTATTCCGATAATTCAGTCCGATTTGCCATTTCAGTTTAAAAGAGTGCAGATTGCCCTAAAAGCAGCATTTACGGTAATAATAAACAAAACTGTTTTCCATGGGCAACTCTATTTGGGCGTGCTCATGAGTTTCAAACCCGCAAAATCTTTTTGTTTTAAAGGATGGAAAAACAAACAACTTATTTTTTTTACAAAAATGTATTGAAATGAGCTATTTGCCGTAAACCACGGCATTTATATGTGTAATAATTGCAAAATAAGTTCCTTAAAAAATTAAAAATGCTGCCCAAAGTAACTATTCCACGCGGACAAATCACGGGCAAAAGCTAGTATTAATATAAATAAATATTCATAACGCCTCATTGTTTGCGCATACATTATTTAAAAAATAAACATGCGTACCTACATAATGGAAAATATTGTACAAAGATTACTATTGTCTACGTTTTGGCGCAGATAACGTGTTACACTTATTCATTAATATCTTCACGTTGTTACAGATTAACATCGCATTCATAGTACCCTCTTTTGTTTGCTACTTATCGAAAGCGGAGGAAGCGGAAAAATATAACGTCGACTCACTCAAAATTATATACTCGAGATCATCGCCTCTTCATAACAAGACGATAGAAAAGGTCAGATGTAGGCGAGTATCGATTATCACTCATTTAACTAAACAACACTTCGATTTCATATTGTATCTTTATGAAATTACAAACTTGAACGGTTTTACGATCATGTTTCACACTGTTATCGATTCTCTAAATAATAATGTGATAGTGATAAATTAAAGAGCTCGTCGCACATAACTAGTAATTATTTTACACTAAGAAAACTTGTGTTATTTATATCGTATATGTTCCACTTTAGAAACATACTATTACTGTGCTATTAATAGTATGTTTCTAAAGTGATAATAAGTACTTATAATCAGATAATGTGCCGTTATGTTTTCTAACTATTTTTAATAGAAGCATACCTGACATTTGACATTGCCTATGGCAATTTAAAAAAAAAGGTCTTGCTATGCTGCCTCTGCCATATTCAATCTGGCCCTTCCGCTAAGAGAACATCGTCTGCTCTAAAAACTTGCAAACCCTAAACATTACAGGAACATAACATAACGATGCAAATTTTCGGTTGGGCAAGGTAGTACACTAGTTGGGCTGCCCCAGTTTAATGCCCCAGTCGAAATGCCCGGTTTAAGTGTATGTACTGCTGTGCCTTGACACTCATAAAATATATATTATTTTTGTAGATTCCCTAAGCTCAAGAATATATTGCAAGGTTACGGAATGACTGAAGCCGGTGAATTAACTTCGGAAAGTTGGGGTACCAAAGGACCGAAGCCTGGAAGTGTTGGCATGGCTTCACCTGGTATCACTTTAAAAGTATGTATTATACTGTGTATAAACTCTAGATATCGAGAAATATTTGATGAACTAGTAGAAAGCAGTAGGGAAATTATATTTAAACTAGATATTGCCGCGGTTTCATCCGCGTTTATCGTTACTGCGCTGCCCCTGTGGGTTGTAGCGTGACGTTATATAGCCTATAGTCTTCCTCAATAAATAGGCTATCCAACACTAAAAGAATTTTTCTATTCGAACCAGTAGTTCATGGGATTGACGCGTTCAAAAAAACAAACAAACTCTTCAGCTTTATAATATTAGTATAGATATACATTAGCTAGTTTTTTGGCTCGTAATATATTATGTATATTATGAAGCCAATGATGCCTTCGATATACCGTTTGTTCATGAAAATAGATGATACTTCGTAGGTAGGTACATTGATATGGGTTTATAGTGGTATTGATATTTTATCATCTGATATCATATATTTTGCACGCAGGTCGTGGACCCAGAATCCCGTAAAACTCTCGGGCCAAATCAACGTGGCGAAATATGTTTGAGAGGGCCAGTCTTCATGAAAGGTTACATCGGCATGGACCCTTCAATGTACTTAGACGAACAAGGTTTCTTTAAAACAGGCGATCTGGGTTATTACGACTACGATAACTACTTTTATATTGTCGAAAGGTTGAAGGAAATTATCGTGTATGATGGCTACAAGGTAAGTCTAACATTTATTTCAATGTCATCTAAATAATGAAGTAATCATCGTAAATATGTAGCTAATCAGAAAATGTACTAAGTAGTATATATTTTAAGATACTTAACTCGAAATATACTCAAGCCGAGTAATATAAAATGCCTGGTCTTATGTATTACGTATCGTGGTCTAGCAATAAGCTACAAGGTTTTTGTCGGTATTATTAGCTCGACTCACTAACACTGTCCACGAAATACATTCCACACCTTTTCATCTCGAGAAATCCTTTCTCTGTGGACGCTTACGTCATAAAAGAAATAAGCCTTTGTATTATCCACGCATTTCTAGATCCGGAGCTTATTACGAAAATGCGAATTACGTTGCTTCTATCCAGACTTGCTCAGCCTATTGTTTGATACCGTGGTTTTACATCAACGGACTAAATTTGTAGAAGCGAAATACTCGTGAAACTAAATAAAAGTAGAAACATTAGTTACTTGAAAGTATCTTCTACATGACTGTGTTATCATGGTCGTTTTTGCATTAGCATAAGTGACTACAAATTACCTAGTATCTAGCTCATTCCAACATTAGCCAGGAAAATGATAAGGCAGTACCAAGACACTAATTGTTGTAACTGGTATCACACGCCACAAAATAATTATTCTGTCTAGCACTAAGCGGTTTTGCAATTGCACGCACACAGGCACTGTTGTTTGGCGGCCGACAATTTGAGAGCCACATAAGACTAAAGTAGGCATTACATGGGTTCTGGGACATCCCTTACTTACGATAACAGTTTCCTTAAACTCAATTGTTGCTATTTTTATACCAGAATCTAGATATTTCCTGTCATATATACAGTATTGTTAACAATTGTCATCTCTATTGAGGAAATACAACGTTTGGCGAACCGTATGATCGTTTTTCTATGATGTATAATCGTTTGTCTATGTTTCCCAAAACTGAGTTTACATGGCGAAACTGTTTTGGAATCATTTTAACACTAAGTAAGGTATACTTTTGCAATGCAATACTAAATAAGAAGACTATGTAGTGTTAAGACATTTTTTCGACCGAATGCTGATAGTAATAGTTCGCATCTGAATAACATCGTGGGCACAAACCTAATCCTAAAGTTTATCTTTTAATATAGGTAATAAATTTTGTTTATTATTGTAATAATTGATATGTCGGCCTTTAGCTTTGTACACAGCTAACAATTTAACCTACTAAAATTACCTGTATCGAACGAAAATAGCGAGCTTAGCTGGAATTTAATAAAATAATTGTAAGGTATTTCTGATCCAACTATTAAAGCTGGATTGCTAAATATATTGCTTAAGCGGCTATCTCTCTTCCTCGTGAAAATAAATTCAATTAGAATATCTTAAATTAATACGTCTATTACGATCAGTCATTTATTTATTATTCAAAGTCATAACCAGACGACCTCGATAGGGTTTAAGTTGTTTTTTCTGAATAAAATAATAAGTTATTACTCTACATTTTTGGGATGCCATATTCTATTCTTAACTAAGAAAAAGTTTATTAAGAACTTCTCCTTAGTTTATATGTCAATATAACTTATAAAATATACAGGTTCAAATATAGACTTCAGTGAAGCAGATTCGAAGAAATTTGCATATTTGATAATAATAATAATAATATTCTTACACATACACACAACACCATCTAGCCCAAACTAAGCAGAGCTTGTACTATGGGTACTAGACAATGGATAAACATACATATATACTTTTTTTTTGTACATACACACATATTATACATAGAAACACCCAGACCAAGACAAACATCCATGTTCATGCACACAAATGTTTGACTCGTGCGGAAATCGAACCCGCGACCTCAGGCGTGGCAGTCGGTTACACTAACCACTACGCCATCGAGGCTGACGATGATGATGATGATTTTGACTAAGTCAGTAGACTATAACCCTAGCTTTACATTTTAGATCGCTCCTCTGGAACTAGAAACTATATTGCAGTTAAATCCGGGAGTACGAGAGGCGGGTGTTGTCGGTAAACCGGTACCTGATTACGGAGAGGAACCTATAGCCTTTGTTGTGAAGCAACCGGGAGCCAATGTTACCGAAAAAGATTTGATTGATTATGTTGCTACGGAGGTAAGGATAAATCAATTTCTTTGTGAGTAGTAAAGATATTATATCTAAGCACAATTTTACGTCCAAAGGGTACGTTTGTTTCCCTCAAATTGTTTGGCGTGTATACTCACCCCTAGCAAATTTAGGGAGACAGAAGTATAATCGCAACTCTACATATATTTTTAGTCTATATATGATATGATAACAACAATATTATGGACTACATAGCATAAAGTCAACCTCAAAACATAATTAAACGTACTTATATTTACTACAAAAAATCGAACGAGATAAAATTTAAATTAGTACTTAATCTTTATATCAATTATTTACTTTATACTCTTTAGTAAAAGAAAGGTTTCAAATGTAATATTTATACAAAGAGGAAACAGTAAGTGGGTAGATGGTAATTTAACCTTTTTACCGATTGTATTGGTATTGTAATTAGATCTCATCATTTAAACATCCTTAATACAAACGTAATAGATCTGTTTTTCCTTAATTTTGCATAATTTGAAAGAGACCAATAAAATTATTAATTGACGTAGTAAACCTACTATTGTTTTAACAAATATAATAAAAGAGCAATATATTTTTTGTAACAAGAAGAAGAGTCAGCGTCCTCCAAGCTTGAAGGACGCTGACTCTTCTTCTTGTTACAAAAAATATATAGTAGCTACTATAATAGAGGATTTACAAACCCGCCGAGGGTTGTATGTACTAGATTTGATGATGAAAAAAACGGTCTAAAATTATCAATAAAGAGAAGGTACCAAATGGTTTTAAGTAAGAGCATTAACGATAATTTAAATAATTATATTATATCGTTCTCTTTATATCAGTTATCCCTGATTAATCGACAAATAAAAACCGAAGTATATAAATTATAATTTAAAATGTATGGTAATACAGATTACTTTAATATTTCAGACATCAAAACATAAATTATTAATTTATAATAAAGGAAACAAATTAACCTAATAAGCAATCTAATTAACAAAACAGAAACATTAATTGAGTCGGTAACGTTGTTAAATTTTTCAGGTACCGCCGTTTATGCAATTAAGAGGTGGTGTAAAGTTCATTGAAGAAATGCCGAGGAATCCTAGAGGGAAAATTGTACGTCAGCGCTTGAGGGAATTGCTCAAATAAACTGTTTAAACTTATTCTTCACACATGCTCGTATCTAATTAAATAAATGCTATTGACTTCACGTGCTTTTGTTTTATTGCAACTCAACCGTCGTGGCATAAAATCGTGTGTCGTGTCTGTTTGCAAAGCTTTTAGTCGGTTTGTTATGCAGTCAGAAGTAACTGGTGATACTGTCCATGAACGGCGTTTTGAAGGTTTATATCCTTCAGCAAAAATGAGATATTGGGTTTTCTTAATAATTAACAGTAGTGAGCCTTTAGTAGAGATATCATTAGACTGCCAATTTTATGGTCAAGTCCATATCAAGGCCCTATGACAGAGATCTCTGAATTTTTGAATCTGTATACATACGACTAAATAGTTAATTATTACTAGCTTTAACGGTAATGGAAAACAAAGTGAGAATCCTGCAAATTTGAAAGTTCTTCATATTGTTTTCCAGGATGTATGTATGTGTATAGTGTGCCGAGCTGCACTAGGCCGTACCTTGCAGTTGAACATTATAAACAGAGCTGCTGAAATAAAAAATGTATTTTATATATTACAAATATGTAATTTTTTTATTTTCATGTCACGTTATACCCAAATAAAACCTATATTTATCTACGAAAGCATAATATTTATCGTATAATTAGGTAAGTAGCGTAGCTTTTTTAAATCCAATTATATAGGCATTATGTATCAAATCACACACATATAGATCCCCGATAGTTCTTCTGCGGTCAGAAATTATATAAGTAAAGTACCTACTCATAGTCGACTCGTCAATCCAGCGCCATGCATTAGTTTCACTACTGAGAATTTAGTAACTAGAAGTCTAGTAACATGACCTGGGAATTGAACCAACCACTGTAATATAATTTTCTGCCGTCAACAAGGAAATCAACGTTAAAAATTGAAAAGGCATCCCATTAACTACATATGGCAGTTACAATTATTTTGTTATATTTTATTAATAAACTATTTTTATCATAATCTAAAAAAGTACTAATCAATTACGTAAAGTATCCGACTGCTCGAACAGGTTTTACCTAATTCCCCAAAGTAATATTTACGCGTGAGTTTTGATTAAATGAAATCTATATTAATTATGAGTACCTAATTGTTTCGCTATTGATTGATGACGTCTGATTTACATAAACAATGGTTCAGTTTCGAACGGCTATTTACGAAAATGTCTTGCCAATGAAAATATATCTTGTAGACCCAGCGTAATAAAACTCTCAAGAGATTATAGTATACATACTTACTTAGAACACTCATAATATTTATTTTTCAAGCGCTCATTATGGCAATTATGTTAGCTGCGATCGGAGGAGCGAAAAAAAACCAATTTAAAACTTAAACTTTAATTTAATTTAAAATAAAAAACTATTACAATATAGTTATTTCTAATTAGCCTAAATTCCTATTCGAAGTATGAATATAGAGTGAACAATTAAATTATTGCATAAATTAGGAAGACAAGATTTCACAATATTTCGTGCGTCATAAAATGTCCAAAAGTGCATAGCGAGCTAGCCGTTTCCGTCGCGCGATGTTTATTGCGATCTAATCGATATGCGTCATTCGAGTGCTGCATCGGCGATTCCCTTTAGGTAGTAACGCGTAACATCTCCACCCGCAGATCAGCGACTATTTTAGAACATTGAGAGAAAATGTTGCTGGGATTTGTTCCCTGGTCATCTGTTTCCTTTCATTCTTCTCCGGTTCTGCGTAGGCTGGGTCCTCGATGTTGGACGGTGCGTGGGTCTTACGGGTCCACCAATATCGGTAACTCAATACTGCTATGCCAAGTATTCCAACACCACATAGTACCACATAGAAAGGTATGGTAGTGTGGTAGAACACATCAGATTCAATTTGATTTAGTTGTACAGGTTTACTCATTATGATTTGATTCTGGATGCTGTGTAGCCCTCTCAGGTCAATGGAGCTCAGCTGGATGTGGGTAGATAGATTGTCCTGTTTCTGAACATCGTAGGTTATATTCATCAGTTTCAGAGGCTGACCTTGTATTTCATTATTTTCGTTGATAATGGTAAGTTCTTTGGTGCGCAGGTAACAGCCGACAGGGATGGTAGCCAGATAGCTTCCTTGTAGTGAGTCGAATTCTTCTCGGTCGCAAGCTAATTGGATTTTCGTTGGTTGCGGAAATGATAGGACGTAGTGTTGGTCGTCGAGCTTCTCCAGTGCTTCTTTCGTCAGGAACGTCTTCGTGAATTGGCAGGAGTCCTTGAGGGCTTGATTTATGATAAGCTCCTGGATACAGTCGGACTTAGTGCGGATTTGATGACTTGTTTCCTTTTCACAGAGATACTAGTTGTTGAACTTCGAGCATTCAGCTTCTATGTACACATATGACTTGTCATTGGTTGCTATAAAAGGATAGGTGGGGATAAGAGCTTGGTGATTCCTGTTGGGTACTATAGATAATTTGTATAAATTATATATGCTTTTTGAAAGTATAGGAAAACTGAAAATTATAACTATTTGATTTTCATTAAAATATGAACCTGGCTTTATTATATTATAATATTCTCTTAATTCTAACCTTAATAGCTCATCTTTACTATATATTGCTTCTAGCCTATTTAATATTGACTTAAGAGTATCTATATCTATCATAGAATGATGCGTGCTGGATGCGCGAATAAATGCTAACATGTTCTCTATCCTAGTTAATTCTAATCTTAAATCTTCTACATTTTCACCTATAATCAATAAGAGTTGACCAAACTTCGCATAATTTATTAAACTTTCTGTCTTATTTGTAATAACTAACAAGGTATCTAGAGAGTTATTAATTTTTCTTTGATTTTCGACTAACTGGACTAATACTTTATTGTGTCTATTCATCCATTCCTTGTTGAGGCTAATATGATCATTAATTTCATTTACTAATTTGTATTGGTTATTTTGTAAAATTTTAATAGCACTATTATATTTCAATGCATCTGTATAGTCCAAATTTCCTGTAATACATTTAATAATTGAACCAAAACCATCTATCAGACCTCTTTTAACACGATCGGGTTCTAACGATTTTAATTGAGCTGATACCTTGCCAATTTTCGTAGTAAGATAATCGATTTGAAATTCAAATAGTGCATAATTATCGTTACTAAGTCGACTTCTGTAATCTGAAAGCTGATTTTCTAGAGTTACAACTTGATCGTCAATGTCTTTTAAATTTATATATTGTAGGAAAGTATGATGGTTAGCAGTCATTCTTGTTGGTCCAAGTTTGTAGGGTAATATTCCTGGTCCATTGGCCAAACTCTCAAGTTTTATCTCCTTTGCCCGCATCTCCCGAACGATTAATAGTAGTAGAATCCTGTAACAAGGTAGGGTTTTTAGGGCCTCTTTTCAATCTTGCTTTAGCTACTGGCCCACGCCTTTTAGACGTATATATGTGAATAGGCAAGTTGGCTAAGACTCTATCTTGCGTATATCGGGGAGCGGTTTTTTGACGACTCGCAGCAGGATTTTTTATAAATACTTGCTGCTGGGGAACATATTCCTGTTCAGGTTCCCGAATTTTATTCCTACTTTCTATCAAAGCGGTTCGGTTAGCAAGAGATGAATCATTCACGATTTGATAAACTTGTTTCATTTGAGCTTTATGATTCTGGACGTATTGTTGTAGCAACTGTTGCGTAAGGTCTAGATCTAAGGCGTCTCTAGGGTCAAAATATCCTGTCAGTAAGTCGAATGGTCTACATTTTGTGAAGCTATGTATAGAACTGTTGTATCCAATAATAGCATATGGCATGAGGTTAACGATAGGCTCATCTTTGTGCTGTAGTTTGAGAATTCTAATGTGTTCAAGTAGAGTTGAATGAAAGCGTTCGATATTGCCGTTATCATTTGGCGAGTGTGGTAAGACTCTATGGTGATTTATCTTATGGAGACGTGTAAATTCAGAGAAGAGCTGGTTGGTGAATTCCGTGCCGTTATCAGTTATTAATGTTAAGGGTACACCATGGTGGGTGCAGAATTGCAATAGGGATTGGAGTATGCTTATTCCTGTGCCATCTCTAAGGTGATATGCTTGTCCATACTTGGTGAATACATCTATGAAAGTAACATATTTTTCATTGTGGACAGTGAATAGATCCATATGAACTATCTCGAATGGTTTCATTGCGGGAGGTACAATGTTAAACTGTTGTCTAATTGGTCGTCTGTCATACTTGGCTTGTCCGCAGATAATACACTCATTGATAAATTTTGTTATGTGGTCTTTCATTTTTGGCCAGTAATATTTCCTAGACAAGGCTAAGTAACATTCGGTAATTCCCCGATGATTCGTTTTGCCGTCATGATAGTGTTGAATAATCTCTTGTTGACGGAGATATTCTTTGACGTTTTCAAGCTCAACTTTGGTAAGTACGAGGTTCATCGACGAACTTTTGAATTTATCCTGAATAACGGGTATTATTGGGTACATGGCAAGAGGTGGATTTATTATAATTGCAGTTTTAACCTTTGGGTTCACGTATTCTTTAATAGCATTAACTACGTCGTTTTCTAAATTCGATGATGAAATTTGGATGGCTATATGTGTGTGAGTTTCGAATGGCTTGGACACTATTGGTTTACGTTTAACGTCGTCAACGATAGTGAAACATATCTGACGGTGGAATTTGTTGAGCGGTTCGTCAGTGATCGGAACTTCTAGTATGGGGTGTTCTAAACTAGTGTGAACAGTTGCGGTAGATGAGTTTGCGGAAGGTGGGTTTTCTGTAGGACTTGGCATGATAGAAAAGATCTCCTCTATTAAGGAGTTAGTTTCTTCATTATGAATCTCCACCCGGGACAAGGCATCGGCGTTTGTGTTATGTTTGCCTTTCTTATAGATGACATCGAAATCGTATTCGCTGAGTTTAAGCCTCCATCTCGTTAATCGCGAGTTGGGTTCCTTGAGATTCATCATCCACTGCAAAGGCTTATGATCTGTTAGGACCTTGAATTTACGACCAAATAAATAAGGCCTAAAGTACTTGGTGGACCACACTATGGCAAGAAGCTCCTTCTCTATGGTGCTATAATTCAATTCGCTATCGTTCAGGGTACGCGATGCGTAGCATACTGGCTTATCAGATCCAACCACACCTTGTGATAAAACGGCGCCAATGGCTACGTTTGAAGCATCGGTTGTTAAAATAAAATCTCTACTGAAATCGGGGTATTGCAATATGGGGTCATTTGTAAGGAGAGTTTTGCATTTCTCAAAGCTATTTACATATTCGGGATCTAGAACTATCTTTCTACCTTTTTTTAAGCAAGAAGTAAGCGGCTTAGTTATTTTGGCAAAGTCTGGGATAAATTTACGATAATAGCCTACAAGACCTAAAAATTGTTTGATTTCTTTGGGGGTTTTTGGAATAGGATATTTTTCTATGGCAATAATCTTATCTGGGTTTGGTTTTATACCGTCTCTGGTTATAATGTGTCCGAGATAGGCAGTTTCAAGCTTAAGAAACTCAGATTTGTCCATTTGGATCTTAAAGTTGGATTCTTGCAATCTTTGAAGTACCTTTTCAAGATTAATCATATGTTCTGCTAATGAGGTAGAGAAAATGATGATGTCATCAAGGTATACGAGACATATGTCATTTTGGAGACCTCTAAGGACATTGTCCATAACCCTTTGGAATGTGGAAGGGGAATTCTTAAGTCCCATCGGCATTCTTAGAAACTCAAAATGGCCATGTTCGACGTTGAATGCTGTTTTATGTATATCTTGGGGATCCATCTCGACCTGGTAGAATCCACTGGCCAAATCTAGGGTCGTGAAGTACTGGCACCTACCCAGTTTATCAAGGACATCGTTAATATTGGGGATAGGGTACTTATCATTGATGGTTTTTTCATTAAGTTTTCTAAAATCGACTACTAATCGCCATTTTTGCTTGCCAGAAGCATCTAACTTCTTAGGAACTATCCAGATGGGAGAGCTCCAAGCAGAATCTGAAGGTCTTATTATTCCTTGATTCAACATTTTTGATATCTGGTCCCTAACTTCCTGGCGATGAACAAACGGGTATCTATAGCTCTTAGTGTATATAGGGACTTCGTCTGTGGTTTTAATTCGGTGCTTAACTTGATTGGTAAACGTTAAGCCTTCACCTTCTAGGTGGAATACATCGGCATACTTAGAGCAGAGGGCCACAAGGTTGGCTTTCTCTTCTTCGTTCAAATGGTCCGTACGTAAGCGTGCTATAACGTCTGTAGTACGAGATTTATTGATTTGCTCAAGATGTGAGCATTCTGCATGAAATAAACTAGCGCTCGCAGGCCGGTCAAGTGAAATAATTAGGTCATTAGAACTCGGATTTTCTATTTCTATATAACCACGACGATTAGTCACATTTGTAATGCATTCGCGTATAATACAATTGCATATGGTCTGTTCGCTAACATAGGCTGCGCCGTCCGGGGCATCAATCGGGATTTTAACTAATTTGGATGATTGCGCTGGTATAATGTCTTCATAAAGGTTTACGTTGCAAGAATTATACATATGAATAGGATTAGACGATGATCGCGTAATTAATTTCTGCTCTTTCAAATCTATCTTAGACTCGAACTTGGTAAGCAAATCTAAACCTACTAACCCGTCGAAATAATCATGGAAGCGATAAATAAATAATTTAATACTATTTGGATCGTTAAACTCTGCAAAGCACGGTAAAGTTATAGAGTAATTATTTCTAGAAACCGCGTGAACGTTAGTTACCTCGAAAGGGTCATAATTAAGTGGAAATTCGGCAAAATATTTTTCTACTGCTTCTGGGCTTATAAAAGACTGATTCGCGCCAGTATCTATCAAAAGTTTTAAGGGCGGGTTAGAAATTAATATATATGGTAATTGTCGCTGAGTTTGCAGGTTTAACTCTATTTTGGCCTTTTTGCAAAGTGCCCCTCCCGAAAATCCTGACTGGAGTGACTCGTGCTAGGCTGTGGTTCAAATTCGCGCTCTAAATTGATATTGCTATTATAGGTCGGTTCATTATTATAATCGCACTCTAATGTAGTGTATGAATCATAATCGTAATAATTGTTATCATTACTATAATACTCGGGCTCGTAACAATACTCCGTTGGGTAATACGACTCTTCGTATGACGCACATTCATTCATATTCATTTCGCGACTTTGAAAATAATTATTGGGTGGCGGGTTCCCTGACCTACGCCAGTCGTGTCCAGATAACATTGGTTTAGGTGTAAAATGTTGAACACCGCTCATTGGTTTCGGGCCCTGATTTTGAGGTGGCATGTTTCTAGGTGGCATACGGAAGACATTACTTTGGGGGTTATAAGATTGTGGTAAGGCACGGAACACTTGCTGAGTTCGCGAAGGCATACGATATTGTGGATGCTGGTTTGTATTAGGGTTGAACTTGAAGGGTTGAGGAGGTGGTTGGCTAGGTCTCATTCCTACAGGAGCAGGCCAATTTGATATTGGTCCCGAAAAATGTTGGGGCCGTGGAATAATGGGATGGCTGTGAGGGTTGGATTGACTAGGGGTTTTATGGCTACTAGAGGGTTTCTGAAAATCACTACGTTCCTGCAGATAAATCACATTTAATTCCTCCTGAACATATTCGAGAGCCTTTTCTATAGTATCGGGTCGCATGCACCTGATACGGGACCCTAATGGTTCTTTTAAACCTTTTACAAAAGCCTGCATAGTAACTTTTTTATATAATGTACGTTTCGCTTCGATTGTGGTTGCAATTGGTTCGTGTAATGTTACGTAAGTGATTATCGTACTGAATAAAGTTTGGCAATGCTCATAAAATTCCTGAGGGGTTCTATTTCCCTGCGTAGCTAAAGAGAGGTCTCTATACAAGGCTGTTTCGTCTCTTTGGTCAGAAAAGTTGTTAATAAGTGCTGTCCTAATACCTTGCCAACTGTCGGGTATGCCGTTCGAATTTATTGTACAAGCGGCGGATCCCTTAATCTTATTTAATATGCCATTAATCAAACATAAATTCGTTAATTCGTTACCTGGGGCGGCACTAACATACTGGTTGACAATTTGGTCACAAATACTTATAAATCTAGTTAAAATATTCGGATTGCCATCGAACTCCGGTACCATTCGGAGGGTTTTGTAGATGGTATCCGGGTCATGTGCCATCTTAACAATATTAATTGAGCTACAACAACCTAAATCTCTATTTAAATCTATAGTATTCCTGCGAGCCGTACGCGATGTAGGCTCACTGAGCTTGAGTTTTTCCCGGTGAAAAATCTTGGAAGAGGATTACGCACTTAGGGAATAAAAAGGGGAAGCAACACTAGATCAATTCAAGTGTACTTACATAGACTTCATATCTGGTTCTCTCGTGAATCAATGTCTGGATTCCTCCTCTGGAACTGCAGCTGGACCGTAGATTCGGATATTCGGCGACGGGGCTTGATAGCCGCCCGGGCGACTCGCGTACACGGATATCGATATTAGAGATCCCTAAGCTCGCGAACCGGCCCGCGAATATCCTACCGACTGCGCCAATTATGTTAGCTGCGATCGGAGGAGCGAAAAAAAACCAATTTAAAACTTAAACTTTAATTTAATTTAAAATAAAAAACTATTACAATATTGTTATTTCTAATTAGCCTAAATTCCTATTCGAAGTATGAATATAGAGTGAACAATTAAATTATTGCATAAATTAGGAAGACAAGATTTCACAATATTTCGTGCGTCATAAAATGTCCAAAAGTGCATAGCGAGCTAGCCGTTTCCGTCGCGCGATGTTTATTGCGATCTAATCGATATGCGTCATTCGAGTGCTGCATCGGCGATTCCCTTTAGGTAGTAACGCGTAACATGGCTATGCCAACACTATATACAAATAAACGACTAACTGTCCCCCGCGGTTTCACTCATGCTTATATTGCTCCGCTCCCATAGCTCGTAGCGTGATGTTATGACCTATGTTACTACTGGATAAAGTAGCTTTTTATCGGTGAAAGATGCTTTTCAATCGGTCCTATCGTTTATAGGCTTATTCATTTTATACAAACAAAAAATACAAATCTTTCCTCTTTATAATAATTATGTGTTATTAGTAATCATCTAGGAACATATTTTAGTCTCAACAATGCTAGCCAATGGATAATTGCGTGTCATAAATGTCTAATATCTTGAAACCATTTTAACAATGATAAAACTTTGTACTAATATCTAAATCTTACATTGTTAGGGAGTTATCAACACTGCACAATCATTAATTAAGTTTAACTACCCAACAGTGCCGACAAAGCGCGAGCAAGCCGCCACCAAAGGAAGTACTCTTCTCGTATTGTTTCTGACCTTTTCTTTTTGTTGAAAAGATGTTTATGTTGGGCTCGTAAGTCATTATTATATCATCAAGCTACTATTGAGGATGGAAACAAAAACATCGGGCAAACGCGCCTCGGCTGAAAGCTTTGTACGACGTGATATAATTCAACTTCATATTCCTCTTTTATCTTCAGAGACGTCTTTATTAATTCAGTATGATTTGGATTATCATAATTCCTCCTTACCTTTTGCCTTAAATTACTTTGTAATTGGACAAATATTTGGCATAAGCAGCTCTTGTTAATTTAAATTTGTTTTGAAGTATTACTAAAGATTTATTGGCAATATTGAGTAAACGTTATAATCCAAATAAAAACGGTTGGTAATTTAACAGGCTTTGTTATTTGGCTCTGTGAAAATGTATCTAGATTGAAGTATGCTAATACAAAAAAAAAACTTTCCTGCGGTGTCATTTGCATTGACATTTTTAAAATGAAACTCTTTTACCATTTAAATTGACTGGTTTTACCTCGGAGCAATTTAGCTCGCCCTAGCCTCTTTCCGAGAATGGTCCCTGCGGCCTGTAATAGGTTTCTTAAAAGAAAATCGAGTTAAATAGGCGTGATTGACTTAATTGTGGGAAAGCTTTATTTCCCAAGATTAAAGAATGGCTTTAGAATGTGACCTAATATCGCTAACCACAATTATAACTATGTAAACGAGATTTATTTTACTGGCTTTAAGACGACGGCAACATTTTATAATCTCCATGTATGAAAATAAACTATTACGAAAAGGAACAGCTCAAGAACTACGGATTATTCTTGTATCGTACATAAAAAAATACAAATAATACAACGAGAAGCTAGAACACCGGGCACCGAAACAACAATTTGTGTAAGTGTAATCCATAAATATTTGTGCCATGTGGAGATCTAACCGCAACATTTAGAGCTTTGGTACCTAGCGATTATACCATAACATACGTGCAGTTAACATATTTGATAGAATCACTTACTTTATATAACAAAATATCGAGTTCCATTAGCAAAGCAGTCGCAGCATCCGTCTATAATTCGAGGTAACAGATTTTCTTTGTGAGTTTAAAAAGCATTACCCATTACGACACTCAGCGATATTTTTCACGTTGCCAAATTTAGATATTCTCGCAAAGCGTAGAATATACATAGAGAGTGTTGAATCTCTTCATTAATGTTTGCCACTTCGAAAATTGAATCGTTTAATCGCAGCGGGGCGGAGTGAAAGAGAACGCATTGGCTGGGTGAACGTAATTGCGTCGGAGTACCTTTGATACTGAGTGGAAATAGAGCAATTAAGTCCCTCGAGTTGGAGAGTTTACCTTGATTTTTTATTGCTATCCCTTTTGTGTGTACAGCGGTTTAAGACTTAGTAAACATGTGGATAAATGAACGGAACAATGGTTCCACAGACAACAACGGAACATTTAATCTAACATAATATTAATCAATAAACGTTTTATTTATGGGAAATATCGTATAAAAATTGTTTGTGGATGAAATTTAAATGTTTTCTGCTTTTAATTACAAAATATCAACTCTTTGTCTTTACGGAGCCTCTAGGGCACTCAATTTACTGAAAAGGGTTATACACAAAGCGCGTATTCATCGCTAAATGATGCAATCAATGATTAATATTAGTTTATTATATTGAAGTAAGAAACAACACGCAGCTATTTTTGGTAACTTTACTGTTTTAAAACTGTAATGATAATGTCTGTACATTTGAGATATGTAGTTTATTGATACCAACTATTTAGCGAGTACTGAACTTTTTATAATGTTTGACTGTAGGTATGTTTGTTTGTTTTAACGTTACTTAAAGACCACTGAACGGGTTTGGTTGCAATTTCTGATCCACTTTTATGTCGTTGTGGGTGAATAGTACTTAGCGGACAAGCACGCGAACAAAGCTTAATAATTTAATTAAATTATGTCTATTTAAAGTCATATTTACATAATTTGGGCTAAACTTCACTAAAACTCGTAATAATTCTATTCTATTACAAACACACAACACCATCTAGCCCAAACTAAGCAGAGCTTGTACTATGGGTACTAGACAATGGATAAACATACATATATACTTTTTTTTTTGTAAATACCTACATATTATACATAGAAACACCCAGACCAGGACAAACATGCATGTTCATGCATACAAATGTTTAACTTGTGCGGGAATCGAACCCGCGACTTCAGGCGTGGCAGACGGTTACACTAACCACTACGCCATCGAGACCGACAAAATTGTATATAATTATTTGTTATTAAATTGCATATGTGTCATGCCAATATAGCATAAACATTGTATATCAATTATCAAATGTACATAGTATATCTATTCGAATTTAAACTTTAATACATCTATTCATCTTACTATTTATTTACATTATTTCGTGGGCAAGACTTTGGTTTGAAAGGTATAGCTCCAATGCTAGACATTTTAATTTTGTTTGGCAAATACGCTATTCTCAGAGACGAATTTATTATGAATTGATCAGTCAACATTGACAGAACGACGATGTTTACTGTATTTTTTTCTTTTTTATTTGTTATTTATTTAAGTAAATGAACAGTTTCCTTTGGGTAATGACAAATAATAATATGTACTATTAATTTTTCATTGTGGGATGCTTTGGCATACGCGGGAACAAAATAATTATCTGCGGTTTTATTAAACTTGTCTTCTAAAGTCTAAGTATTTCTAGACCGCAACGTAAGTACTGCTTTTTTGGATAAAACTTTTTAGTAGCATGATAGCGTCTAAAAACATGTCTACAAAACAACAATCGGCTTATTACTACTAACAATAGGCGTACTTAATATGGTTCATTTTGTTAAACCTTTCTGACTAGTTGACAGTTGTCCAAAAATCATTATTATCCCTTCTCATATTAACTCTATAGTTACATAGCACTCTAGTATAGTGCAGATCTCTTTTGTTAATTGTATATCAAGCATTCAGTCTATAAGCTACAAAACGCACTCTAATTAGAGTAATTGAAGCAATATAACAAGCTAAGAAGTCCACGTTAATAGCCATGAACCTCGCCATTCCAATGGAGTCTGCCTGATACACATTACGTAGTACATAGAGTCACCCATTCATGTAACATTTAATTAACTAAGTAGTCTCTAAACGCGGCCGGACGGTCATCATAGCCCGATCTAACCGTTGAATAAGTAAACGTAATAAAATAAATCCACTAAGCCGGTATAACGCCCCGGATTTAACATGGCTTACTAACGCTTTCAAAGCTGTGAAATGCCTCCCTCCATATGCCTGCAATCACCCTCCGGAAAGTACCACAACTTCTGACTTCGTCTTACATATAAAATACTAATTTATTTCTTTGGTGTTCCCTTTGTGTTTCTTTGAAACTACGTCAATTTAAACAACTGTTGTTCTTCTCAACCCTCTTTGACTTATTTTGAAACATAAATGGAATACCAAACTAATTTTAGACGTATTAGTATAATCAGTTTATGTGTATTTATTATAAAACTGTAACAAGAGTGTGTGATCCCCAAAAAGTCAAGAACATCTCTAATGTATTTAGAGATGTTTTTGACTTTTTGGGATCTACCTGTGTTTTTTCTACTAGGGATGGGATTTTAACATAAGCTGCATGCAAATTATATTAAATTCTTATCGCTTGTAATTAAAACAATCAATAAATTAGTAATAAGGAGAGCGTTAAAGAGTTCAGAACACAAAGAATTTTTGAAGTGAAAACTTCTTTAGCGCGTTGAGCACTTCTTGAGTGAACAAAAATCATGGAACTCGCGTCATCGTCACGCTTCCACGCCTTATTTTTTTTTTGAGAATATTAACAATATCTCAGAAATGGTGCGTCCTACGCAAAAAATAACGAAATTTTGACCTCCTTAATAATCCATAAGAGAGTATCAGAAACTAGAATCCGACCGGCCCTTTTTTTAGATTTTTATCAGTGTGTTTGTTAGTAACGGAATCACGCAAAATACACTGGACAGAATTTATTGGGTTTCACGATTGCGTAACA
Organism: Catocala sponsa; assembly: GCA_963564715.1. Taxonomy (NCBI): domain Eukaryota; kingdom Metazoa; phylum Arthropoda; class Insecta; order Lepidoptera; family Erebidae; genus Catocala; species Catocala sponsa. The sequence continues at coordinate 15,325,424 of OY751337.1, read as the reverse complement.
TGGAAAGCAATTAAAAATTCACCAGAGCAACATTATATCTAATTTCGTTCAGTACTTTTATATACGTTCATAATAGCAGCGAAGGCTTAGTGTGGAGACCAACAGAATGCAATGCAGGGTCTCGGGTTCGAACCCACGTCGCGCACCTCTGACTTACGGAAGTCATATGACTTTTCGAAATTATGTGCGTATTGATTAACAATTATCGCCTGCTCCGTGCCTTGGAGAGCACATTAAGCCGTCGGTCCCGGCTGCCATGAACATCTATGGCAGTCGTTATCGGGAAGTCAGTGCCCTCTAATATCCTGACACTGGTCTAGCCTTAGGGTATCGTTAGCCTTCGGGTTGCAGAAGTCAGGTGGCAGCAGCTTCGTGTAAAAACTGACATCCAGTCAAATCCGGTTAGACTAGAAAGCCGACCCTAAGTGACTTGGGAATAATAAAGGCTAGGGAGAAGAAGAGACTTTTATACACGTTCATTTCATATTTGTAAAAACTATATAACAAATCATGTGATGAAATACTAGATATATTTAAATCAGGGAACTGTAAGTATATAAATTAATAGCTCTTATCTGTGAATAGACATTAATTGTACTGTTATTAAATAGTTATATTGATTTAAATGAGTGTATTATTGAAAACAAACCGAAATGGATATATCATGAATGATTGTAAAAGTAATTAATATATCATAATATATTAATAAATTAAAATAAATTGTTATTAATAAACAGTATCGTAGTTATTTAGTACAGTTCTTGTACTTTTATCAGCGTAATGAGGTTTTTGACCTCTAGAATCAAATTAGGTTTACTTATTTTTATATCTGTTCATCATCATTCATTGGTATCATTTTATTTATACGTAACTCGTTTGACTTTAGACATGTCGTGTGTCAAACGTATTTGGATTTGATATTAGTTCAAATACAACAAGAGCTCTGACTAAATCAGAGAAGTTATAGAGGCGCTAAGTTATTAGGCAAATACATACAGTATGGTAGTAGCAGATCATACATTATTAAGCGAATGAGCTTCAATAGTTTGATGAGAGCCGTATCAAGTAGCGTAGTTTCTGACTACCTTGACGCCAAGAAGCTTGGATATACCTTTGTAGGTACAGTAAAAATCTGCTTTGGTAATACTCACATTATTTTATTAAAATCTATTTATGTCGTCAAATGTGCCAACACATTACATAACTAATATCCTAACTATAATATTATTAATGCGAATACGAGTTTCCTTGTTTTTTACAGATTTAGTTTTGAACACTATTTCTCAAATTCAAGAAATTCGGAAAGAAAACGAAATTCAAATTTAAATTTGGTAAATCACAAAATGGAATTAAATAAACAAACAACAGGTAAAAGGCAGGCAAATTTATATAGTCATAACTACTGTATCCATATAGAATAATATGCTCGTCCTTTTTACATGGGATAAATCTTGTGAAACGTCGGTGTGAAATGCAATTCTGCCGTATAACATGTCCAAGCTAATTAAATTAAAAAATATATATATAATAATTATAATATAAATTGTGCTTTGCTTTTGCTAGTTTTGATATTTATTACAATAAACAAACTTCTTTAAATACTACTTCATAGAAATAAAAAAGAAATGTAACAATGTCGCCGTCGCATAAACAAAGAAAGTCTTTGTTTATACGACGGCGACATTGTTTAATATTTTTTTTTACAGATGAGTCTAGTATTTTATTTATAAAATACTTGTTGTTTATAATAAATGAGAAATAAACAAACATCTTCAAACATAACTACAGCTACTAAAAATAAAAAAAATAAAAGTAGAATTTTATAATGTCGTCATTTGAGTAAAGTTTACCGAGAAGTTATACAAGGTTTTTTACAAGGCTTCACTTTCTAAAACTTGCTAGCTTTATATTTTCTCCTGAAATGTTTTAAAATCTTACGACTGCCTTGAATGGAAAGGGGTAAGAAATTATATTTTTATTGAACTTCTCTGCAATAACATTTTTATTAAAGTACCAAGATGGTAAACTAATGTTTTATATAATTATACCTATATGGCAAGTATTTAGTGTAGCCTATGGACACTTGTAACATCAGGAATATCGCTAACTTGTCGGCTACCCTACAAAAAAAGAAGGCACTATGTATGACTGAGCTACTATCCCCTTCAGACTGCTCCAGGTTTTTTTTGTTTTTATTTGTGCGATAAGAATTGGCAAGGTCCGATATAATCAGATAAAAATTATCATAAAACAATATTAAAGAAATTACAAAACTGCTGATTAAATAAAACTACCGGTTATATGTGATTCAATTGTAAAATTATAAAACGAATAGCGTTGAAGTGAGCAATAACTCAGTTAGTCAGGGAGAATAAAAAGCTTTTAATGTTTCATTCGAAAGTTGTAGTAGCTATTAAGTTGAACTAATATAGTATGCCTGTTCTTGTGTCTTGAGGCTGGAGCTAGCTTAGCAGATATTAATATTAATGAGAGAAGCGAGCATGGAGCGTACCTGCATAGTGCTAGGTTGTTATGCATTCGTCTCTGGTACAGCCGTGCCCCTCGCGATATAACCTAATGAGGCGTGAACCAAGCGCCCGTCCACACTAGTTTGCCATAAAATTCTCACCACAATACAACTGTACAATACTTTACATCGCATATCGGCCAAACCCGCAGTTAAATTCATAAAATATTGCACATTTCATTCTAAAATACGCCAAAATGCTTTTGTCATACTACGTATCCAAAATGTAAAAGGAAAACGTGGTGATAGTAAACTTTACGGACGATTTATATTCGTTTTCTGGCGCACTGTTGCAGTTTTCTTTGCTAAATCTTTTTCAGCCTCACGAGAAATATATTTAAAGTAGTTTTATATCATAAATAAGATTGCAAATTCACTTTATATTACTAAATAAATTAGTAAGTTTAGATATGAATATGTTGTTCATCTAATACACAATTTACAGATCATTGACCAGCTATGATCGATTAACACTTAGGAAAGTTTAAGTGTGGATAAAGTTTGTCCGTCTCGTTGAGAAGCGTTAAGTAAAACTCCTAGGGCGCGGCAAGAGTCTCGACCGGGATAAGTCATCCATCAAATAGTTTACGTCTTGTTAAAATAACAAGGTCTTATTAAACAAGACTACACTCAATAAGTAAAAAAGGCAATGCTATTCTAAATACAAAACAATAATAGTAATACGATAATAGAGTTATTTAATACTAGATCTATACAAACAATAGAATGTAAAACGATTACAGATTTACGTCGAGACATTGCGGTCATGATAAAGACGCCTATTGCTTTCTAAACTACTCGGGTTATCTATACAATAAATGCAAGTCTCGGCGTATTATTTTTTACGTAGTAACAGAAAGTTCACAGATTAATAATAAATGAGTTGATGATGCATGATTCTCAAGTTATAATTTATTGATAAGCATATATTATGCATTTGTCGCAAGGATCATAAATATGCACGATCCCAGAGGAAGATAGATTTACTAGCCTCAGATGAATACTATAATGTACTTAGACGTCTAATTAATGGCTACATATTCAGGTATAACACCTATGAAATATGTGTATAATTATCAATGAAATGTAAATTAGTGGTTTGGAGATAAATAATTCAATCGCTAATAAACGAGCTAAGGCTGCTTTAAAATTACAAAAGAATATGTGTTTGCATCATACTGATTCAGTAATTTACAATAAATGGTGTACGCATAATGCTTAATAAATGGAAACGAACATCAAGTTTAACAGCTAAATCACAAAAGTGATATAACTTACTAATAACTTATCATAGTAATCATAATAGGTGAACAGTATAATTATAACATTTTGCTAGAAATACTGACACTGATATGTAAGACATATAAATAACCTTCTCGGTATTAACTAAGTCTGAGTGTTGGAACTATACAGCGAGCCAACAAAAAAAATTAAAATATTTACGCCAACAAATGATAAACATTTCTTACATCTAAATAATAATTTACAGACATGCCTTGTGCTAATTTACTTACAGGCAACCATTTCGAATCATCTATTATATTATATTAGCACAGATACCGCATTGTTTGGATTCGATTTTTTGTCACTTTAGTAAAAGTTATTTAGAATTTTTGCTTTTTATTATTTTTGAAACTGATTTATAGGTACTATTTGTACTCTTAAATTCTAAAATATAATATCTTTCGGACTCGATCGGATTTTTGTCACTTTAGTAAAAGTTATTTTGAATTTTTGCTTTTTATTGTTTTTGAAACTGATTTATAAGTACAATTTGTGCTCTTCAATTCTAAAATATAATATTTTTGCTTCGATTAGACAAGTTTTGATGTGTTGTTATGGGGAATATAATGAACTATTACGCGAACAAGGATTATTCAAAACTGTAGCAGCGTGGCTAGCTACTTATTCACATACAGAATATCCTTGTGTTATGTTCCTGTGGCGAGTCGTTTCCGAGTACCTTAAACAGGCACTATATTCCCAACATAGAGATTATGTGTATGAAGCGAGTAGGCCGAGTATTTGCCAAATTTGTTGTGAAAGAAATAAGTTATATACCCCATAGACATTTTTTAATTCTACATAACAATTATACTACACAAATAGAGATTCCCAGTTCCTATTTTGTCATTTAATTTATTCGCGTAAAGTAATAATAATAGATTCCATATTAAAAGGACTTAACTAAATACATGTATAATTTAGAATATAAATATAATATTATGCATGATAGTAGATATAATCTATTAATAAAATTGTAACTCGTCAATGTTGGTACATGGTAAATATTTAAGAAAATAATAATATAAACGGTATTATTTATTTTTTGTATGTTCGTACTTGCATCACGCAAAAACTACTTCACTAAATTGAATTCGATTTTCACATCTGTATTGCTGAAGGCCTAACTTAAAATCTGGTGCATACTTCATCTTAATACGCCACCTGCAAGTTGAATATTAATAATAAGATCTTTTTAATACGCCGCCTATGGTCGGAGAGAGAAAGACAAGCCATTTTTAGCTTATTTCTTCCGAGAAGGTGTGTTTAATATATTATGTTTACATCAGGTACCTATTCATTGTCGTCATCTTTGCAGGTAACAAAGAAAATAGCAATAAATAGGTATCTACTCTTAAATTCCACGCGTATAAAGTCGCGGGCTCAAGCTAGTGTTATAATAAAGCCCGAATGCAATTCTAGCAAAACATTGAGCGTTCGAAATTTCCGTTCAAATTTCACGTACTTATACGTCAGTTAATCCTCGACAATTATTAATATGAGCACCAAATGCAGCGCTTGTTTCCCCTAATATTTAATTAGCTTTATTGTGATTTTACGTTATAACATTTATTAGAGCATATTGTTGCTTGTACTTGCTTCAGTAGCGTATTGTGAAATCCCGCGATAGACTTTCGAGTACGACAATATGTTATTGAGATTAAAGAAATATAAAACGATGTCTTTAACTAGCACAATTTTCAAGTAATCAAAAAATATCGACCACATACAAACTTAGTTATGAGGTCGATATTTAAATAAAGCGAATCGACGAACTTTCTAAGGAACAAAAAGTTTGAGGCACTATTCGTGCTCATGGTTTACTAGTGTTTTTTTAATTTATAATATATGATTAAATAAATTAAAATCTATTAATTTTAAATTTTATTCTATGAACTCATATTATATCGGTAATAATCTATTTTATTGGCTATATTCCAGTTCGAACTACCAAGATGGATGGCGCGGCCGATTCACTTTTTTGGGAAATTGTCCGCCGCACTGCCACATCCTTAGAAGGTTCTACTTAGATAAGGAGGAGGAGCTATTTGACACAATGACCATTGTGTATTGCAGACGAGGGTTACTGATTTATATGAGGGGACTATCCGAAGCTGATGCAGTCTTTTAACGAGATTTCTGTTCCGTATATGTTATGAATGTTCCTTTTTATAGAGAACGTTAATTGAGCAACTTTTTGTACGTGTAGGTACTCATAGGCAAGCACAAGTGTATAAATATATTCTTGAACAAAGATTGAAGTTTGTGCTTTAGTATTGTAGTCTTATTTGTTGGTATATTCCCCCAGGTTTTACTTGAACTTATTAATTACTAGATTTTGCCCACGGCTTCGCTTGCGTAAATATAGGTAGGATACTAACAATGAGGTATTTTTGCTAACTTTGACTGTCCAGTTCGATATTATATTATATATTATTCGATATTAATGACCATAATGACTAGAGAGATGAGTCGCTAAAAGGGTTGATTTTAGCGTCGACAAATGTAATTAATACTATATTATAAAAACATAATAATATTGTTTCTTCCGAGTTTAAAATTAAAAGCATCAGAGAGATAACAATAACAACTATAGAAAAGATAATACATACTTGCAATGACGCAATAACTTTTTACACATAATATATACTGAATTCACTCCTTCAACTAGTTACGTTGGTACTGCAATAATAGATGTCAAATTCACGGCAACGACGTTGCCACCGTTAGTCCCATGCCTTAATATCAAACATCACGGGACCCTGGACGCCCCATTATTTCCATATTCGCTACTATATACAAACATATTTAATATCACCAAGCAGTTTTAAAAAATATATACTGGCATAAAAATAGGTGACATATCAAACGTGATGGGTAGTTGAATGCCGCTCAGTGGTTTGGCTACAATCTAAACTAACTAGCCGAGTTGTGGTCTGCACATTTATACATTGCGCGGTGTGAAAATTCACATGCGGTGCGACTACAGTTATGGCAATATTGTAACTGAATAAATATGTTTTATCGATTTATGTTCTTCCTATTTTAAGAATATATGTATATGTATCCCATCAATCAAGTTAGTTCTCAACTAACGCACATAGATAGATCGAATCTTTTAGGTGTCTGGTGCCTGAGATACAGGTTCTACCTAGTTCGGGTGCCAGCAGCTTGTTACACACACGAACACTATTGTTCACAATGTAAAAGTCTTCTGTCTTATAAATTAAGAAATAAATTAAAAACTAAAGTTAATACGCGTGAACGTTTGGCACCCTGAAAATGTAATATAATATCAGCCCTGTATTAAACTGTCCCACTGCTGAGTATGGATCTCTTCTCAGTGTGAGAAGGGTTAGGCCATAGTCCACCACGCTGGCCTAGTACCGGTTGGCAGACTTCCCATATCTTCGAGAACATCATGCAGGTTTCCTCGCGATGTTTTCTTTCAATGTTAACGGCTATTACAAAAGGGTTAGGGCTGATAGTCTAGATAGTAAAAAGTCTGAGTAAACAATATGGCTAGATTGCAGAATGACTGGGTAGGCAAAACATCTGAGTTGCTAATTTATATATATTTATTTTAAAACGTCCAGGTAGGCAGAATGCCTTCATCGCAAAGTTACTTGATTGCGTAATTCCTAGATATGCAAATCGTTATGATTTCAAAATGTATGGATTGTATGACAAGATTAGTATATACGTATTATGTCACCATAGGATATTGAGACTAGTTATTTCATAATAAGATAAGAATTTCTTAACGGTTAATGGTACGTATATGGTAATATTACTTAAGCTTATAATCAATTGGGCGAATCGGAATCACAGAACACATATACCCTAACGGGATCGGAACTGTCACTCCTTCATACAGGTTATACTGTAACCTGGTTAGGAGATCACAACCGCACCCACTATAACTGTAGCAAATCAGTAATTTTACCGTGTATAAACTGCAATATTTGAAAATGATCAAAAAACTTTATTATTATTATTATGGTTAATGCCTCGCCACCATCTAAAGAGGCTCAAGTTAATCCCTGGTGGCTGGTCCTTATCGCTATCAAGCCATTTTGTTTAGACAAGACTCTATGACACAATTACGCCTATACATTCTGCAACCCAGACTTCGTACAACTAAGATGTTTTATCTAAATAGTCATTCTACAATCTAGACTTTATGAAACTTACATGATTTGTCTACACGGACATTCTACAATTCAGTCTTTTAGCAACCTAGACATTTTGCCTACCCAGTAATTCTACAATTTAGTAATTTTGTTTACTCATACGTTTTACTATCTAGTCTATCTGACCCTTACAAAAACTGCCAAAATCTTTGCCGAAACATTGAAATTTAAAAAAAGATGATTCCAATATTTTTATGATTAGTCTGTTTAGAACACTATGGCAGAGCAGGATCCATTCTTACACTTGTAACTTCGCTCAATCTAGAGCAGCTCGTCTGGGGTTCCTCTAGGCTACTGTAGATGACAGCCAAATTTACGCCCTTGATGTTGCTTGTAACATATTAACAGCAACGCAAAAGTAGCGTCTCCGTTTAGGCAAGCTTAACGTTTGCTTGCCGCAGAAGAAAAATAACCAGAGCGCTGTAAAACATTATCTAAACTCTACTACTAAACTCATAAACTCGAATTTTATGAGCAGGTCCTGTAATTGTCGACCTCTGTGTTTAATATTTACTTGTGTTCAGTGCCCCAAGCTAATTCCGACAGTTACGTAATATCCCTAAAGTATTTGATAAACCTGGATCCGATCATCTGTTATGACCAATGATTTTCCAAGAATCTGTTCACAAACCTAAATAATAATTCAAATAGCATTTATACTAGTTGCGTTCATTTATGTGTCCCTTTCATGAAGGCTCAACAAAAGGTTGATCCCGATTTATTTAACTTTACGTACTTTATATAAATGGAATCCAATCTAAAATGCTAACGGCTTAAAACTTCAAATATTATATTTTTGAAACGGACAAAGTATTGAATTGGACAGTGGACACATAACATTGCTGAACTTATTATTAAACCGAAGGACTTCATAATTTTTGTAACATATTAATTCAGTAAACCTAAAAGGAGACAGTCAGACTGTCACTTTCTTGGAATTTGACCCAAAGAGTCATAGGTATTGGCCTATGACTTTTGAAGTTATAGGCATATTAACTTATTGAGACGCAGCGGCACTCCAGCGGCCAGACACAAGAGGTTTGCAATTATGTATGGCATTCCAAGTATTGACAGTTTTAGTTAAGTATTTGTTAATTATCACTTGCTTTAATGGCGAAGGCAAACATCGTGAGGAAACCTACATATATGTGTTAGAATTTTTCATGTCTCGAAGACGCGTGAGGTCTGCCAACCTGCACTGAGCTAGCTTGGTGGATAACCTAACCCTTCTCAAACTGAAAAGTGGTCGGTTTGCAGCAGTAAAACAGTTTATATACATGGCTCATATTATACCATAATTTACAAAATTGAAATTATTAGTGCAGGTCATCTATAATATTTTTGAGATAAGGAAAAATAATATTAATGTCATCTCCACAAGACTATTCAAGTAAATTCTAATTTCAACACGAAAAGTGGTGGAATCTACTTAGTGTCGATCATTATTTGTATAAAGAGTATTGAGGAGCTTTTTAGTGTATAATTTATGTAGAAAATTCTGGAAACATTCTACAATAGCGACATAGCTGTTTGCCAAATAATTTTTCTGTATTAAAAAGAAAAGGACGTGTTGTGATAACATTGATAGTTTAAAATTCTTTAAGAGTTATACTGACTTGGAAACATCTCGCCTGTTTTGATTTTAGCTCCTACGTTATAGAGGACCAGCCTGTTTCCGACAAATAAACAGCAGACAGATTAAGTCAAATGTGTCTAATCTTGTTTCAGACGCTTCACAAATTAAGGTACCGTAAATTTGTACCTTAAGTATTTCTCTGAAATATATATATATATATATATATATATATATATATATATATATATATATATATATATATATATATAAAACTCGAGGGCTCACTAGTAGTGAATGCGACTACTGTACATTGTGTACGGGTTGGGTTCCCCGGTCAGGTGTTATTAGAATTTCTGTCAAGAAATTCTTCGTAAAAGCACGGAGTCTGGAACTGTGATCGGAAGACTGCAATAGGCTTGCTCTCTATTACGTGGGTACGACTAAAACACAACGTGAAATGTGGGTATAATACAAAAAGAATTGCACCCACATTTCACCAGTTATGTTTTGCCTACCCCTTCGGGGATAGGTATAGACGTGAGACTATGTACCTATATATATATATATATTGATTCCTACTAAAGGTGCAAAAATAAACCCACTGATAAATGCATCATGTAGAAAAATTCGTATAATAACTACATAATAAAATAATTCATTCGTCAATATGCCAATACATATGTCTCGTATAATTACGAACACTAAACTTAATACTGAACAGTATTAAGTTAGTAAGTTTTATTGCGCAAATTACTCAAGAAATGCCTGTATTGTTACAATTCAGACTTGTATAAGTACCACGTAAGAGTTACGATTTAGGACCGTTTCGTCGACCTAATGCGAGACCCTTCTAACATTAGTACATTTATTATTTGTATAAGGACACAAATTCTTAGCCAACGGTTAGTTGAAGTAAAATAATGCAAGGAAAGGTCAGCAAGGGACAGCTGCCTCGGGAGGGTATTGTGCAACTAGCATGTAGTTTCATCTCGCTGCTAATTAATTGGATTACGTAGCCTCTCTCATTATACGAGATGGGGGCTATTTAGCGAATGGATTTTGTACGCGACACGGCATAAATTCGGTTTATACTCACTTTAATAAATGTAATTAAAGCCGGAGTGATATACAAAGGCTATAGTTTATAATAATTTCTACGTCGATACTTCGAATAGCTATTATCAACCAAAAGAACGATATCCCATTATTTATACAGCTTATTATAATTTTTGGCACCAAATTGTCGCCTTCATTATTCCATCATAAACACCTTGGGAAATATTAGCTAAACGTGGAGGAGACCTTCCAAATGAGCGCAATATTGAGTCCATTATTTCATTCAGTGTAATGGTGTGGCAGTGAAATAGGGCAAAGGACGAATAAACGGGACCCTGGAAATGAAGACGCCGTTTGTTCATAACCAGCTCGTTAATTCCATTATTACAAGTCAGAGGAGCGAGCAGACCGGTAACAGATGTGCCACTCGACTCGTGATTCTGCAGCGTCTCTTACTTTTCACGGATTCCAACATCATTATTTTTTGTGAGAACTCAATTAAAAATAATTGTTATTACAGATAAAAAATAAAAGTTATAAAGCTTTTTTACATGTCTAGTGTCGTTTAGTATACCTACGTAAAATTTTCACAGTATGTCGTAAAACGAATTTTCTTTACTTACTAAGTACAATTTAAAGTTTTATAATACCTTTTATTGACATTTAGGGGTGAACCAAAGTTCTCCAAAACACAAGTACTTGTAGGAATTGTGCACTTCGGCAAGCAAAAATTTTAACAAATTATATTTTTAAGTCAAAATGTTCCATTAATTCCGGTTGTCTTCATTAGTCAGAAATTCATTAAGTCTATTATTTAGTGTCCTACTAAAGTCATGTGAAAGTTCGTAAATATGTTAAGATATTAGTTACTCCATCACATATGTATCATTAAACGGATTCGGCTGAAATTTGGTACACACATAAAACTGAAAGAAACATATTGTTTATCCCAGCAATGCGTTTCCCTAGTAATATCGCGCCTACCTTATGACTACCAGATAAGATAGACTAATATAACTTCAGAGATAAGTGGAACATGAAAAGAAAAATGTGGTGTACTAGCACATTGTATTTGATTCGGATTCTAACTAGTATCTCGTGTCAGTCGTCGATGGCGATTGAAATAAGGTACTGGACGATGTGCACGTTTTGCAAGACCTTTTTGTGCTCGATTTTTTTTTTGTCTTTTTTTGGTTCGGACTCGTCATCCGGGCGTGCACAAGCAACGACAATATTTGATTCAAGCTTTCCCAGTTCAGATTTGTATCGGAATGGAACTAAGATGAGTATAGTACCGTATTGGATAGTGTACTTTATAAAACATTTTACTTTACTTCGAAGAAAATTTCAACGTTTTAAAATAAGGTCCAGCATAAATTGTCGGATACTTAGTTATAAAGTTTTTATACGCTTATGCTAAACGATACGCAAGTTATGACCCAATAACAAACAGATGACGCATATATTCAACCCTCAACTATCATCGCAAACATACTTATTGTAAAATTTAGATCAAATTTGATTTACTGCTTGTTTTGACGCAGCTATTATAAATTAGCTAACACAGCCATGTTCATCTATGTTGACGTTTAACTGTGAGTCAGACTTGCGTACCAAGGATTCCGTCCGACCACACTATGGCGCCAGTTGATGATGGCGAGAAATACAAATATTTTGTACAGCAGTTGCATTCACTATCGCTGTGCCACCAAGGCATTTAGTTAAAGCACTCGTGTGTGCGCAAATACATGAGCTCTTCCTATTCTCTCTCTCTCATAATCCGGTAGGATTACTGAAGTTGTCGAAGGTAAGAAAGATCCGAGCTTTTCGTTAGCCCGACCCCGTATTCAAAGTTGAGACATCATGCGCAGAAGTCGCATTCACTACAGCTACGCCACTAAGGCAACCATTATGATTTATCCAGAATAAAAAAAGAATGTTACAGGAATCTTTCTTTATCAGGATAGCGTTTTTGTACAGAAAATTCAATTAACTTTGTTCAGCTTGAGAGTCTAAACAGAAAATACACAAGCGAGAACTGCGATTGCCCATAAGCTTATGTGATTTGGCCAACGAGACTGTGACTTATGCATAGGTATGGGTACTAATATTTTAAAGAGGAAATATTTGTATTTTTTTTTGTAATGAATAAACACAAAAACTACTGCACCGAATTTAAAATTTAAATTTCTTAAACATTAGAAATCTACTAAAACTAAATTACAAACCATGGCAGCCCAACAATATTCATCGACGTGAGTGAAACCACGGGATACAACTAGTATATTTTAAAACAGCATATTATAACGTATCGAATCTTATACATAAGTTGTCAGTTTCGAAGCATGCATCGGCAATTGGAAGATATCGAGAACACGTATCTAAACCTTTTTAGTAAATAAACTTGTATTTATATAAATACTAGATTTTGTCCGCGGTTTTGCTTGCGTTAACGTAGATTTTGTCAATACATTTCTTTCGCTCGGGATCAGTCCTGTTTCCTGGATAAAAAATTATACGTTATGTCCTTTTCTGTGCCACTGACAACGTTTAACCAAAATTTCATGATGATCGGTCTAGTCGTTAAGGCGTGAAAGCGTAATCAACAAACTCACATTCACATTGGTAATATCAGTTAGGATATAGATTCGGATAGACAGAGATAATAGACTTTTACTTGCTATGATCCTAACTTATTTCGCCTGTTTCATGCACTCGCATTATATTTTATTAATGCTAATTGGTTTAGAGTACTCTGGCCTTTCGATTCGATCGTATATTTCCTGTTAGGATTCTCAAGTTGAACAAAATGATTAATCAGATGTCAATCGAATCTTTGTTTAAAACCACTATCCTAAGAGTTGAAATAAAGAAAAATCCTTTGAACATTATCTTCTGATGGTATACCTTATGGACTTACCTTACTACGCGAAGTTGCTGTACCTATTTCTTCTTTTTCATGAATTAACATCAGATGCTTCATGCATGCTCATTTGTTAGAGTTACTCTTCTTTAGAATATCTACGATTTGTTCAGAGAACGTTTGCTCAGCTTTCAACTGTCTCATTCACATTCGCCTGATATATTTTCTTGGACTTTTGTCATCTATAAAATTCTTCTATTTCTCTCGAACTGCTATTGACCACAATAATTGAATCTAAGCTTAAGCAACGAAATGTTTGATGATGAACATTCACACATACTTTTTTAGAAGATACTTTCACTTTCAAATTCTAGATCGATTAGGTATCATAGACTTATCCAACATAAGTCTATGATACCTAACCGATCTTATATATCTATAGTTGATTTCTTAGTAGTAGCATTTTAAATGACTAATTAAAACATCTTCTATTCAATTTAAAATATATATGAGTAAGACATTATAACTTTTATTTACGTCAATATATAAAATAAATCAATATTAGATTGAAGATAAGATACTCGTGGGCATGGAAAAACATCCTTTTCTGTAACAAGCTATTATGTCCTATAAAGTGTTGGATAAATCCCGCTTTTACCAAATTATAACTATTTATCTAATAATGATAAGATTCTGTTCCATTTTTCCCATTGCAATGTAATTGGCTATAGATATGTAACCTGTTCCAACAGAGTTTACGCTATAAGTTTTATGCAAATACTAGCTTTTGCCCGCGGCTTCGCTCGCGTTAATTTAGAATTTGACAATCAATTCGGGTTGTACTCTGCTTGTAAGAATATAATTCAATCATTATTCGAAAGACACGTGGCGCCATCTATTATCATAAGAACGTTATTGTTGTTTTCCTCGAGAACAGTAACTTTTTTCGGGATGAAAGGTAGCCTTTGTCCGTTACGGTACACTTGACTATGTATATACAAAATTTCAGAATTATCGGTTCAGTGGTTTAGGCGTAAAAGGTAACAAACAAACAAACTCATTTTCGCTTTTATAATATTATAGTTAGGATTAATAGTTCCAATATTTGTTAAAAATTATCCATAACGCCGCGCGTGCGAACAAACATTAGCTCGAAAGCTTCTGTAACTATATAAATTAAAAAATCACAACCGACAGATGTTTTCCTGCTCAAACGTTTGTTTGCGCCAAGTACCGGGTCTAATTGTAAATATATACCAACCAGGAGTACGCCCAAATTTCATCAAATCCGGTCCAGCCTCGTAGGTGAGGTTCTGTGACATACACACATACTGGAAAATTATATATATATGAATATATGTTGTATCTTTCTTGTATTGACATTGATCTGTTGCCTAAATATATTAATAAAACCGCAAATAAAAAGATTGCGTGGATCAAAGTAATAAACCGCTAACATAGTGTTACAGTTTTGATTACAGCGTTAACTATTCCCCGCATATTTGCGTTGAAAACTATTTTAATAGAATTACATAGTTGCGACGCGAGACAAGATGAATAATGACAAACCTCCGTTAAACATCAACTGTAATTGTTTGACAGCGATATTCGACCTCACCGGTAATTGCTCGGCTTGATTAATTTTGTATCGTTAGCTTAATAATAATTACTACAGAACTGTTAAGATAGCCACGAAATGAATTTCACTCCTTAAGGAATATCTGTCTGATAAATAGAAAGGTAGATAGGGTACACTTAATTGGACGTCAATATTATCTGACATTTTATAGTGAATCCAGAACAAATATTGTCGCTCGGCAACAATATTTGTTCTGGATGAAAGGTACCATATGCATTTTTCTGTACCCATGACAACGTGTATGCGAAATTTCATAATGATCGATCGTGTAGTTAAGGCGTGAAAGTATAACGAACAAACATATAATATGTATATACATATAGTACATATAATAATAATCGTTAGGATATTTCCTTGTTGGTAGTATAATCTACAAACGATCATACTAAATGTTTGGCCTTTGGATGAAGATGAGCCAACGGCCCACCATCAGGTGTGCTGTGACTCATAACCCGCTTACGATCAGATATCAGTTAGGATAACTGTTACCGCTTACCGTTACATAAGGCATGTATTTGTCCTCTTATCCTTAAATAATTATCAAGCGAGCAAGTAAGCCGTTGGTGGGACTAAGAAGGGCTATCCTGCCCATCATTCGGAAGGTTGCATCTGAAAAGACAGAATAATGATACCAATTTCCTCGAGACCAGTACTAAATGTGATATACTGATTAATACAAAATACCCACACCGGTGGTAGGAGACGGAAGAAAAGTATAAAATAACTTGGTTGATACGAGATTCGGGCAGCCTGACGTAACAATTAAGCTAAAGTATAATACTATATACTATTTTAATTTCTATCTGAATTTATTAACCTACTCCTCTTTAGGACGGTTACAAAAGATACAAAAATCTTAACAATAACTCAAGATAGTCGGCTAAATTAAGATAAAAAGACAATACAATTAACCAAAAAGTACATAGCGGTGGCTCACAAATTGTGCATATCACGTACTACATTCCTGTTAATTATGCTTGGCAAAATGCCTAACGCGTAGAGGAGGTATCATCATAATGAACCCGATGCAGCCCACGCCTGGACATTCACAGCTTCTTGTGTATATCTAAAGTATATCATTATCTAAAGCCTCCTCTGTTAATTTGTGTTTCAAACTACATAATTACGAAATATACTACTTTTTCTTTTTAAGGGTACGTAACGTAGGTTTGAATATTCTAGAAGCATCGTTTGGTATCTTCAACATACAAATGTTTTGCCAATTGTTCAAATATCTTTAGACCCTTGGATATATACCGTACAGGTTTGGTATACGATTTACTTTTAATCTCCAAGGCTCTTAGAAATGTTAGTAGTTGCGCAAGCGTTCATACTTACATCAATGTACCACCGAGATTATTTTTTTAACTTCAAATCTTCCAGAAAAGGAACTTCTCTCCAAATAATTCAATTATTTAGTTTGTTATATTAAAAATATTAGATACCAGAAACTTCCGGGGAGTAATTTTTCTTCTTGATTGATTGATTGACATGATTCCATTTCGGACAACCAGTAAAATGAGGAAAATTTCTGTTACAAGCGCCCAAAATGAGATAAAGATTAAGTGAACAGACAATTTTATGTTTGGCCACTCTAAGATACAAATTCAATTTGCATTTTAATCTAAATCTTTACAATTTTTATCTCAAAGTGAGTTTGTTTATTTGCTACGCTTTTACGCCTTAACTACTCGACCGATCATCAACACGTTGTCAGAAGTACAGAATAGGACAGGATATCTTTCATTCGGAGAAACGATCTGTTACCGAGGCATACAAATTGATTGATAAAATCTACAATAACGTAAGCGAAACCGCGGGCGTAATCTTGTAAATCATAAGGACAAATACCAACTAAATTAAATATCTACAAAAGAAAATCCATTTTCGACTAGAAAATGTGTGCAAGTTTACTTACCAACCTAGTCATAAAATACATAGAAAGATTGAAATTCTAATCGTTGGTTATTTATTTTCGTTTTAAAAGACAATGTTTTGCTCTGGGTACGCCAATTCCCGAAATCACTGAAGACAAAGATTGTATAGCGAAGTATGAAGTTATGATCTGAACAAAAGAATGACGTGACCAAATTAATAATAAGGGACAGTAATAAGGGACTGTATATACATTTTTCTCCCTAGCCTTTATTATTCCCAAGTCACTTGGGGTCGGCTTTTCTGGTCAAACCGGATTTGACTGGATATCAGTTTTTACACGGAGCGGCTACCACCTGACCTCCGCAACCCGAAGGCTAACGATACCCTAAGGCTAGACCAGTGTCAGGATATTAGAGGGCACTGACTTCTCAATAACGACTGCCATAGATGTTCATGGCAGCCGGGACCGACGGCTTAACGTGCTCCCCGAGGCACGAAGCAGGCGATAAATATTGTCAATCAATACGCACATAATTTCGAAAACTCATATAACTTCCGAAAGTAAGAGGTGCGCGACGTGGGTTCGAACCCGAGACCCTCTGCATTGCAGTTTGTTGGTCTCCCCACTGAGCTATCGCTATTTATACAATTCATAACGGGAATTAACGTGATCATGAATATTGTTGTTGTAAGCAATCTGTTAGTGCAGAGAGTAACTGTTATAAAATAAATAAATAAGTGTTTGATGTTTTGACTTGGTTACACCGGCTGTGGTCACAAACTGGCTCTTAACAAGAGACGACTAGCTAGTAAGAATTTTTTGAGAATAACACTTTTCCCGACGCGAAAATCAAACGCCTTTAATGTATTTTATCTTTGATACATTTTACAAAACATGAATTTTTAAATTAGACACAATATTAGAACAGTTGTTAGAATGTTTGATAATACTGACATCCTATATCAACTGTCATTTCCAACAAAATCTCTAGAGCACTGAGTGGAGTAACTTGTCAAACACTTGTTATTTCTAATAATAGCTGGACGATATACGCTCGCTGACTGACGCTACTAAAACCATTGCTCTATAAACTGAGAAGTGCATTATTGCTAACTTAGAACTCATCAATTTTACTTATATTGACATCTGGCGCCATTTAGAAGGTACGACGTAAAGAACAATTTTGGGACGCGTTGGGACTAACTTAAACATAACACATAAAGAAATTGGAGTCGAAGATTTGATGCACCAAAAAATTGCTGCGAACTTTAAATGAACGTATAGCCTTAATATAGCCTAATTAAACTACTGTACTAATTCTTCGGCGTACACATATCACTAATTTTAGCCTGCGGTTTCGCTCGCGTAAAAGTAGGTTAGGTTATGTTCGTAACAGTACTTTTTTAAAATAAATATAGTCTGTTACTCAGTGATAATATAGCTTTATAATGGTGAAAGAATTTTCAAAATCGGTTGAAAAGTTATTGAGTTAAATCCTTACAAACACAAAATTTAATCTTTCCTCTTTTTAATATTAGTATAGAAGTATAGACTCTCAAAATAATTGAGATGACAGGTTAACATCATGTATTAAGTTTTATATTTAAAAAAAAAAGGTATACGCTATACCTTGTACAATCTCGGATATTATGAACATGTAGAAAAGGTTCATACAGGGTAGACAGTGGAATCACATTAATAACATAGGTACTCCTCATGGTAACAAATTGATACATATCTATTGTTTGGCCATTCACATATGGTTATAATAACAAATATACCTGTACTGAAATCTATTATTTTCTAGTAAACATAATCTTTACTATATGTAATTATGTGTATTTTTATAATTAAGAATATGGTTATGATAGTAATTATTAATATTAAACACTATCTTCTGTGAAAAATCGAAAAATATTAAAATTAATACCTGACGTAAAATTACTTGAAACTGCCTTGACATGTTAAATAAATTAAGACTACCTTCGTATCATCAGTTGTGAATCCGACAGTTCTGCATGAGGTCTCGGGTTCAATCTTCGGATCGGACAATCTGCTATTAAGCTATTCCGTGAATTAATTTTCAGTGGGAAGATGTCTGGGATTGTACTCGGTACAAGGCAATAGGCTCGCCTACTAAACAAAATTATGTGTAATTCATCTTTACCTAGTCCATCAAGGATTTGATATATATGCATATTTAATAACAAAAACAAAGTGTGCTACGCCATTAAAATTGTCATGCTACCATAAAATACTGTGATTGGATAAATGTATATGTCAAAGTTACCAAATCTTAAACCAAGCAACCACCAAAGCGTCATACATTACGTTATTATTTATTATAAAATTAATTTAAGACACTTGCATAGGCATTACAGTTTTTGCACGCTACAAAAGATATTACGTGCCCCTCTGCGAATTTGGTTACAGTTTATACCAAAGATATGGTTTTGGTTTATACAACTGCCAATGTTGCTATGCATTGTGGGAATAAAAATGCTTGATTCAGCCCTTGCGAACTTTATAATAAAAAGTAGCTTTATAATATTTTTACTAAAACAATTTTATTATTTTGTTAAAATAGTTTATATAATAAATGTGAGACATTTCTCCTGGAAAATAAGTTTTAGAAGCAATTTATCATATAAATTTTTAAACAAAAATTTTAAATCTGCTTTTTCTCAAATTATTTTAGAACAAATTAATTGAATGTAGTGTATCTATATTTATGTAAAACAATATAAAACTGTAACAAGGCTGCGTATGAACAATAAATCCCTCGCAATTCGTACTTACTTAACTCATTATAAAGTTAATAACATTTGTTTGCATATTTATATGTCAAAAATTGTTTTGTGTAATTGCATATACAGGGCTCTTTCAATTTGTCATAGACGACAATATGAGCTATATTTTTTACCGAGAAATCCAATTCATCAGTCATATCCCATTGCGGATTCGCAGCGTTCGTACTTACTGAGATCAACTTCGAAGAAAACATTTTGAAACGGTCTGAATGCTAGAGGGTTACGCTTTTCATGACGTTTGCGTATAAACTTTTGCGTATAAACAAGCTTTAATACATTGACTGCTATATTATTGCAGTATTATAATAGACTAGCTTTTGCCCGCGGCTTCGTTCGCGTTAATTTAGAATTTGACAGTCAATTCGGGTTGTACTCTGCTTGTAATAATATATTTCAATCATGATTCGACGTGGCGCCATCTATTATCATAAGAACGTTATTGTTGTTTTCCTCGGGAACAGTAATTTTTTTCGGGATAAAAAGTAGCCCATGCCCGTTTCTGTACACCTGACATGCACGTATGTATATGCAAAATTTCAGAATTATCGGTTCAGTGGTTTAGGCGTGAAAAGGTAACAAACAAACAAACAAACTCATTTTCGCGTTTATAATAGTAGTATGATTTTAATGGCGCGGTAATAAAAAATACATCTACTCTGTTCATAGCGTAACTATTTATTACGCATATTTAGTTCTGGGTAGAAAAAGCATTATTTGGCATTCTCATTTGCAATACGTAATATGGAACTGTGCTCTATAGACAAAAATCGGCTTGCCCTTTTACGTGGCAGAACTAAAGACATGTGAGTTTAATACAGCCCTGCCAACCTTTTCCCACGCCTATAGGTATCCTTAGAAGTATGTAAATGTATATTATTACCCACATTTCGCCAGCTGTGTTGTGTGTTCCGCCCCTTTAGGGGAGAGTTTTATCCACTTCACCTACACAGATATTTTTCAATTGTAATCGAAAACTTATGTACCAATTTTCATATTGCTAAGTCCAGAAATGAGAAAATTTCGTTACAAACTTTACCCCCCATTTTACCCCTCTAGGGGGGAGTTTTGTCCATTCCACTTACATAGATCATTTTTGTTAGTAATCAGGACCCAATATACCAATTTTCATACTTCTAAATCCAGAAATGAGAAAATTTACATACAAACGTTATCGCTCCATTTTACCTTTTTAGGGGGAGTTTTGTCCATTTTACGTACACAGGTCATTTTCAATTATAATCAATAACCTGTATACCTAATTTTATATTTATAAGTCCAGAAATGAGCAAATTCCATATAAACTTCACCCCCCTATTTCACCCCCTTAGGGGTGAAATTTCAAAAAATTCTTTCTTAGTACATCCCTACAAATTAAAACACACATGCTCTCCAAATTTTAAGTTCCTACGACGAGCCGTTTAGGCTGTGCCTTGTCTCTAAGTCAGTCAGTCAGGACATCTTCCTTTATATATATAGACTAGATAATAACACCGGTCCCGTTTATAAGCTTTTCTTCTACTGAACACCGGTCTCTTCTTATTTGAAAAGGGTTAGGTTATAGCTGAACGCTGATCGTCTTTGATTGTCATATTTATTTTACACATTTATATGAGCTTATCTGCTATGGCATCCAAAACATAAGATACTCTTCCTGGTATGCTATGAAAAAAGATATACTAACACATTTTAGGTCTTACCCTAAATATAATCTTGTATAACCAGTTCAAATGTCTACACAGTTCGATTGCCAAATTAACCTAAAATTACACCAACTGACAGGAATTCTCAAACTTCTAACTCGCCGTAACTGTACTGAGAATATCAAGATATCTATGAGCAGACAGCGGTCAACATCTATCTGTTTGACCGCAATAACTTTACGTAACCTCACAGGTTACTCAATTGCTAACTAAGGGAGCGTTTAAAATGATGTATGTATATCTACAATGGCTGTTGATCTAGTCTAAAATTACAAATATGTCCATATTATTATGAAGACATATAACAAGCTTGTGTTTACACCACAGTGGTACTTTGGTGCCCATTGCAATTAACTATTTAGAGAACTCTGAATCCTAACCTACAGCATAAAAATGTTTGTCTGTCTGACTGCTCATTTATTCCGGCTAAACAAATGTAACACAAAAGGGCTTTTAGTTCAGTTTTTCTTTTTCATATAATCTTAAATTCTAAGTTAGGTACGTCTTATCTAATGTCGCTCTTTAGAAGCTTTGATGTATAGTATGACCCATGTAAATTAAATAGTGGGCGAACTATTGCCCACATGGACATAGTGACGAACAAATTTTAACATTATATATAACAATATATAGCCTCCTGTGATTCTCGGAAGGGTCAAATAGATGTGTATTTATAGACCAATTTCGCCAACAATGCTTAGATCCCACGAAATACGAAGCGAGCTTATTGCCGTCTATCGATCACATTTCCAGTGCTAGTACTTAGAGTATCCTGATAAACTATATATGCCCTGGAGAGTACCGGGTGTCGGGTAGTCGGACTGACCTCGCATTCGAACTTGGGGCCGATGAGCAGTTGCCTAGCGTATATTAATATCATACACATGTCTGTAAGCATACCACTAACCAAAAAGGCAGTATATATTTAATAAAATATAATTCACCATATAGGCTGTCACATTACATTGAGATTAGTTACTGGGCAGGCATAGGGTTAGGCCTATGAGAAGATAACTCTAAGCAATTTACGGCCACTTTTTTCAATCGCCTTCAATTTTAGTATTTTACATCTTATCTCTAGAAGATGTTGCTGCTGTGGGGGTTAATGAAAAGTTCTTGTGGAGTCCAAATAAAATACTTCTTGAAAGATATGGTTATATATTTACTGGTACCAGATATAAATACTATAAATACATATTGGGCTACGACCTAAGTGAGTTGTTGCGGGGAGACGACTGCCGCGCGGCGCTACTGCATACTTACGCCTGACTACACAAAACTAACGCGTCAGCAGTGTCGCTACACTGCTATTACACCAAATATACTAATTTATAAAATAAATAAGTCTTAAATAATTTTATGTTGTTTAATGTGTTTCATTCCACTATTCAGGTTCCTTAATTGTATTCAGTGGTTTAAACAAACAGTAGCTGTAATTTAAGACCTACATATATGAAACAAACTGGGAATGATGAGAGCTCAGTAGTGAGATGTCTAGTGAGTAAACAAATTGTCAACGTTTCTGTGTCTCTCAGATAGACATAAATCCTTAGGGATGAGGGTCCTTGACTACAACAATATCTGCATGAACCAATTAATTTCGATCTAAGGGCCAGCCCTTAATCTGATGGTCACTCCGCCAAAACTTTCTAATTGAATTTAAATTCAGGAATATTTAGTAAACTCATCTTAATTTAACACAAATGTTACCGGTTGAAATAAAATTAATGTGCGACTAAATTATTTACTTATAATCCAACATAAAAGGTCATATAATCAATCAAAACGTTATGAATAGTTACAGGCAGCAAAAAATTTAGTCAATTTTACAGCTATTTCCTTACCAGCTAATAAGTAAATACGCATATTATACATATATCAAATTTATCGGACAAAGATAAACGCCTACTATTTTCTATAAGATATGAATAAGCAACACTTGTAGAGATTGCCAATTTGTCAATCCTAGTATGATATATTTGATCTTATATAGTTGGCCATGCAGACTAAAAACAAGATATATTTTTATATCATATAAAGTAGAAAATAAAAAAGTGACCGTACAACATACGTGCAAGTATCAATTCATGCAAATATACACAGCGTAAAAATAACAAGGGTCGTCAAAAAGCAGTACAGCTGACTATAAAACCAGATTTATCAATGTTGGGTACGAATGTGTCTCTCTCGTCAGTATAATAAATACAAAATTCACTCGACATCCGGGTCAAATTAGACGCCATACCTACACTTTTTCGTTGGTCACGTCTATCGTTTATGCGAAATCGATTCGAACGTTTTATGTGACGTTTCCGACGAATTTAATAGCTTAAGAGATGGCTGGACGAAGAGCAATAAACGTGAATAAGTATTCTTACACATTGACCCATAAAACTGTATTCTCTAACTGCTCCTAGATGACGAGTCAATGCCAACTTAAAGTCATTAAGTGACTTTATTTGAATAAACGGATAATAATATCAATTTTCATGCCTTAATTGAATTTTGAACTGTCCCCGTAGTTCGTACCATAGGTAAGGACATTACCTACCTTCAAAACATAATGAAATAAGTTTTTTAAGCCACCCATAAAACTGGTTGTTACATAATATTTTCCTGAGTTTTAATTTGAATTTTACCTACATATCGGCATAAAACTCGGTAACACACGTTATAAAAAAACTTGTTTTGTATTCTAGTTATTTATTTTTAAACGTAAATAAAACAGCGAGCTTTTAATTGAAATCAGAAGAATTCAGATAGTGGAAGCACCACCTTGTAAAGAACGTAAGAGCTTTCGGCCTTTCGCCGACGGTACGCCTGCGTTACACTTAGCGAAAGACAGACACGAAGGTAAGTGAAGGTGGATCATGTTGTAAGATTCATGATACACCATCTTTGCGGTTTTAGAGGTCTACATTACACGGATAAGTCAACCGGCGAGAGACTGTATAACGGTTCGGTTTAAGCTTAATTTATACAAGCGTCCCAAATTCAATTTTTATGCTAAGCTACGGTCAATTAGATTAAACATTTAGGTATTAAAATAGAAACAGTATGTTACTCTTTTCATTAGGAACGGTTACGCCTCGTGAAATCAGGTAACCGGACCGACTTGCAGACTCTGACCTAAGACTAAGACTAAGACAAAGACAAGCCAGCAGGACTTACAGCCCGTAAGTCCTGCAGGCGCTCTTGGAGTTCCGTCCAAACCAGCTAGCATATAATTATAAAGGTAACTGGAACCCAAGTATGGACTTGGTAGTCATGGGACTACCTAGGCAATCTGTCTACCACAAGCTGCTCCGCGGTTTGTATGCTCTTTAGTTATCCTTTAGATACAATTTTTGCCTGTATCATAAGGTGAAAGTGGTATTTAAAACCTGATGTTTTGTGCCCTTAAGTTATATTAGTTATATGTTCAAGTAATTACTACATAAAAAGGGTTTAATAAATATGTTATACCTACATATTTATATACCTAAAACATCTCTTGTTTGTTTTTTTTTTGTTCTTAAAAGACAACTCCTGTACTAGGAATAATTACTACGCCATCCGTGCAGTATATACTAATTAGTAGTAGTATAATTATACCAAGTTCTTTAATTCATCATATATCATAAAAATAACAAATTAAAGAAATAAAGAGAGGATTTATTATATAAATTGAAATTATATAAAACCTATTACATTTGTAATAACAGTACTAAATTAAGTTTAGCTGTCACTTTTATGGTATTGTTAGGCGAATAAGCCATATAAGGCCACGATATTTCAATCCAATAAGGTGGATAGTTTCATAAATAATTCAATAAGTTGTAACAGGTAAGTGGCACTCGCACGTTACGGTCGCCCGGAGAGTCGACAGAGAAATCTGCCCCTATACATTGCGACGCCAAATCACACAAGAAATTTTATATCATGAAATTAATTTTTAATTCGCACGTTACTTACTAAGATATCACTACTTCAGACGCTACTAAAATAACGTAACATTTTATGAAACAATGTTTCAATGGAATTACTTATGAGATATGTATTCTATCAGTTTGCTTTGAAATTAGATGTGGGTATGCTTGTAACGTGGAGGGTTTTCAGAAAATTAATACAACCGTCGTATCAGTTCTGATAAATTCTAAGTAGCTATTTAAATAAATCCACATGTACTACCAATGTCAGAGGCACTGAGACCCATTTCATTTTAACAGCCTGATAGGGCTTATCAAGACTTTGTAAGATGCCTTTTGAGTGGAAAAGACATACACACACGCCACACACATACACACGCACACACACATATACGTGAAGGTAGATCTACAATGCGAGAAAGGTTTCAGTTGTCTCGGCACATGCAAAGATTTTGTCAATCTGATGGATTATTAACGCGGGGCGAGGTTCGAGACGGGCCGTACGTCACACCTCGCACATTATGGCTCGAAGGGGAGCCTCCCAAGTGAGTTTGGGAATAGATAAGTTGATAATTTATGCATTAGATATTACACCTACCTTCATGCTATAATTTTCAATGAACACTTAAAATTGTCGTAACCAGTTATAAGTTACGTTGATAGTAAAGTTAGTTTAGTGTTAAATAAAATTATAAGTTCTAATAAGAATTTATAACATATTTATATAGCTAATTTATAATTACTCTATTTGAGTAGCTGTTTTTATTGTGCTGTTAAACAGTTACAATAAATTTGAAATAGGATTTAGGAATCACATATTTCATTTAAGTAATTAGACTTAGCATGTATGTACATAACTTATGTAACAATGATTAATTAATAAGACATAAACGGTACTATTGGCAAGGGACGTAACAGCTCAGTAAAGCTAAAGTAATTGATGAGGATAAAGATACTCTCTCCTAACCAGCAGGAAAAGGACAGAACATATATTTTAACGGCGAAACAACAGATACTACAGATGTATATATTTTGTTCCATAGTATATGATTATAAATGAAGACTATCGGTGAGACACGCAATTTTGATTGACCTGGCAACTGTCCATAGACTCTATCATTTATGGGTGACTACTAAAAACCATAACAATGTTAGGTTTAAAAATAACTAAAGTAAAATATTATATGTTTAAAAGAGATAGGGCTTTGGAATCACTAGCTAAGACGTAGGATTTCGCTCAAAGTGGGACTGCCCAGTTGAGGACGAATCGCCATTCTATACAACATCACATCCAAGTTATCTCACATTGTCTTCCTATGCTGGGCTCCTTGGTAAGAAAGTTGGCTGTCAGCAGGCGACCGGTGTAATCTGCCTATTCCTTCCGCTGACAGCACAGTATACTCTTTTTAAGTGTTGGCAACGGGCAGTGTTTTCTTTGGCATCCCAAGCACAAATACGCTACGACAACTACTCATTGTGAAACAAGCCATATGCATTTTTGTCATTTTACCTGTACAAACAAATTATGAGTATTTAATATGTAAAAAGCAATTATTATCAATTCATTATTTATGTACTACAAAATAATTGCAAAAAACGTCACTTCTTAATAAAGACACTATGAAATATGAAACAATTAAGTTAAACGAATAGGTTGGTTTTCAAAGATAAGAATATAAAATGAGCTTAATGAAAATGAATAGAATGCAATAATTAACTAAAGAGCTTTGCTTCTAAAATAAACAATATTTTATTTGAATAGACACAAAACTCTTAAGTTTACTTAACGTTGAATTCACTTCAATTATTTTAACCATTCAAATTAATATCCATCTAAATTAAAATTTGCAAAGGAGAGCGCGAGTTCGTTAATTCGTTGCACTTATAGTGAAGTAAACGCTCTCTTCAATGTAATTCAACTTAGTTCGGCTTATCCCATGTGCCGATACGTAATTTAGTGGAAAAGGTTGCGACCCTGCTAGTTTGTATTACCCCGACAGTGATATAGGGTATTAAGTTCCCTTCGCTGTCTCCCTTAACGCGTAAACAAGACAGAACCTTTCTGCGTATCGCCCTCACAAAGGTTAATAATTTAGGAGACTAAGCGAGAAGAGCTTTTCGTCTATTTTCTACTTAAACTAAAATTGTTTTGTTTCCATCGCCACTGCAATCCTAATGAATTATGTATAGACCGCGGAAAATAACAGCGGCTTTCAAATTCTCTGTTTACAGAATACTTAATGTGTCTATGTCAGCGGAGCCATGAGCGATTATACAGACACTTACCTTCTAAATATCCCTTTAATTCAAAGATTATATAATACGATTAGAGTGTCTAAGCTGTTTGTCAAAGTGGCTATTAATACCTATTTAGCTCCAAAGTTATGTCCAATTGTCCATTTTAGAAAGTCCTCTAATTGCGTATGTTTTATTATTTTCTCCTAACTGGAGTACGCCAGTATATAGATATGGTTAACGAAGTGTAAGCCGATTTGCAAATTCGATAAGTTAGGTGAAAGCGCGTGGACACGTCCCAAATAAAGCCCGGTTTGATCCTATTAACGCACGGCTAACGGGCAGGATCTTGTGACAGCGCTCCTGACTGATCCTTGTATGGACCCACGAAAGGATTTACCTCATTCTATCTGTACAATCTCTTTTTTTTTAAACGAGTTTAAATACGTGTTTTTGCAGTTATGTACGCGTGTAATCTCTATCCACATTTGTTTATTTTTATCGATGGAATGTCAATTCCAGTACCTATACACGATATACGATCGGATCAAATGAGGTTATTTATTGTCCTTTGCGACTTGATCGCGCGAAGCTCGCGTGTTTTACTTATTGTAAATTTATTGTCTTTCAATTGAACGTACACACGATCAACACTTCCACTTTTTATATTTAAATGCGGAACGTATAACAATGTAAATTTGCCACATTTCATTCTTTGTTTACATCTATCGGAGTATTAAAACGCCGTTATAAGAGAGTGTTATTAAAATGACAATAAAACGAATGTGTATTTCTATTAGGGTTGCTCACGTATACTCTCACATACACAATTGTATTGTCATCGCTATTCCGTCTACGTTCGCATCCCGAGGCACCGACAAAGAATTTATTAAGTAGCTGTTTTTAAATTCTATGGTTTAGCAATACCAGGTAGGTACTTTTGAAATCGCTCTAAAACTATATTTTCTAGTTGAATCTTAAAAGAAAATATGTTTTGTTGGTATTTTATAAAGTAACAGATAAAGTGTTTTATTACAATAGCCGATTACATGAATACACTGACAGGCGGGTAATGAATCACGTTCAATTAAAGCTTTAATGAACTGCTCTTTACGGGTAAACAGCAGGCTTTATTA
Source organism: Catocala sponsa (assembly GCA_963564715.1). Taxonomy (NCBI): domain Eukaryota; kingdom Metazoa; phylum Arthropoda; class Insecta; order Lepidoptera; family Erebidae; genus Catocala; species Catocala sponsa. The sequence goes on along the minus strand of OY751337.1, from coordinate 15,296,618 downwards.
TTTGTGCTAAAATACGACCAACCAGATGAATAGCTTATGCAAAAATATTTTCTTAAAAAGTTCAATTCATTTACACTATTCAAAGAGTTCTAAAAGCTTTAGATTAGGTAATAAAAGCTAAGTAAACTCATTTTTAGAGATTTTTATCAAAATTGTTGTTTATTTTAACGGCATTGATACTGTTCTTATTTATGACCAATTTTAGGAACGATTGATAGTGGGTAATAAAGATAATTAAACTGGTAATTTGTTACATAATTAACTTTTGAATGTATCTGAACAATTGTTCTTATAAAAATAGTTTAAAATTGATTGTAATCATGACATAAATCTTTTTGTTTAAAATACGTAACCTTTTATTTTAATTGTAATTACAAAAAAATTGGGGCTAGAATTTTTGAATAAGTAGGTACAAAGATACAATTTATTTTAATTGTTTACTAGACAAAAATATTTATTTAAACGCCATTTTAAGTAATTACTAAACCGTTTAAAACCACAATTATGTGGTGTTTCAGTACTTGATAAACAGGATTAGTTACACTTAAATTCAAATCAAATTTCAATGTGTTAATTTTGCTTGTTCGTTAGGCGTAAACGTAAATAAACTTTGGCTATTAACACGTCAAAATTGCTGTTTAACGAGAGGGGAGGGCAATGAATGGAGATTAAACAAGACGATACGGAAACCAAGCAAACCTTCTCGATTACTTTATGGAATTAGTTCCAGAGAAATTTCGGCTTCTACTATCAGAAATTGGAAACTGTGATCTCAATTGATCACGGTTTGGCATTATTATCTTTACAGAAACTTAAATACTTATTACTATAAGAGAAACACAAAATTGTGTGCTTTCTTGTTCGTTCACGCCACGATAAAACAACGTGTTTAAATGTGATATGCGTGTCTTCTAATTGATTTTTCGACGTGCTACGGAGCCAAAGCCTCAGGCGCCAGCCAGTAATTTACACAGAATTGTGCACTGTTGTGAGTCTTTCAAGATATTCTATTACATGTTATCTTTGCTCCCTTTGACTCGCCCTATTCCTCGTAAACATAATAAAGAAAACAAGTAAGGTATTGATCTTGGCAATTAACAATGTACACAGACATACTGTATCCAAACTGTTCCTCGGCTGCAATGTGCAGTGACCGATATACAGTTAAATACACCGATTGTTTGCAAAGTGTTTCCGTATTGCAGTCTTATTTTGCAGTCAAGATATAGAATCCTTTTGTGTAGCGCTCTCGTACATCGTAATTAAGTTTAATTTCTAGAAATGGAAAATAGAAACGTATTTCCATCTATTAACAGGAAACTTAACAGGTATACAGCATGTAAATTACCAAGTTTAACTTCACTATCCATTTCTTCCACTCCTTCTTTAATAAATTACAGAGAAAAACTCTTTGCTTGAACTTTTTTCGCTTTCTTCGATGTTTGTGAAATGTTTCAGTCTCGCCCTCAGTACTTTATTGACGTCATTTTTTTGTTTCCTTTGTGTTATTCCTTTTTTCGTTTCCTTATCTTGAATAAAAGCCCAGCGTAATTTGAAGTCCATAAAATAAAGTGGGTATTGAAATAAATTAATCAACACCCAGAGTAAGGTGTTAACCTTCTTCGCATAAACCAATAGCCATTCTCTTGAAACATTCTTGCGTATTGTTTCCATTTATCGAAGTGGCCAGCAGACGTACCCATTGCAATGTACACAATAGAAGACACAAACATTGTTGCAATAGCAATCCACTTCAAATTATTAGTATGCTTATTCGACGGGGCGGCAATAAATACCAACGTACATATGCAGGTAAACCTTAAGGCTATGAATCTCTTCAGAACATAAATCTTTTATTTAGATACAGTTGCAGAACGTAGGGTGCAACCTGCACAAATAATTCAATCTGTTCCCCTACCAAATCCGTGCACTGACCTTAAATAAATAATAAAGCCTTTTGCCATGAAAACAAAACGTTTCATAATATACATATTCCCTTTATAACGTATTTCATAAAGTAGCGTTTTGTCCTTTTTGTTGTCACGCCTTTAAGTTAATAGAAGTTACAACGCGGGATGATATACATAATAAGTCATTAATCCTTTGACTCTTGGCGGGTCCAAGCGAGACCGCATAATTTATCTATTGTGACTGGCAAACGTCGAGCCTACCATTTAAGCTGACAATTACAATAACGAACTCATTCATAAGACCCTATCTAATAGATTAGCTCAATATCAAAGACGTGTTTGTGAAGAAATGACTGTGTTAATTAATTCTTAGCGGATCGAACTCGATAATAGGCCAGAAAAAGCTCGATACCATGGCTATTGTGCCAGCACAATTTGGTTAAATACATATTGGTAATAACATAAAAAGCGATACGGAACCAAAACAATGTCAAATATTTTACATTGTTACGTAGCGAAGTAAAAATATGTAGCCAATAAAGGGGCTAATTATATAGGAGGTTGCGGCGGCACCTCATTCCTTATGCATTCAGCGCGACTTAATGCCTTCATTACCAGTTTAAAGTATTAAGCAAACTTTGAAGCTGGCAAGACGTCTCACTGAGATTTGACTAAGTGGTCGAGAGCTTTCTAAGGAATTGCTCACCGGAAATATTGAACGAAAACAATTTCCCTTTTTACGTTGAAATGACAAAATCAAATCGGATCATATATTCTTTACGCAGTGACGTGAAAAACACCCCGCGGCCATTTGTATTGCACAGCTGCCTATAAGTTATACGTGATTTTCTATTCGCGTTGGCAACATTTCAAATAAAAGCTATAAAGCTATGAAATACTAGATGTTACGCGCGGCTTCTTCGTCGTGAAATCAAATGTACATTGTACACTTTTAGTAGACATCTTTATGCTAATGACGAGCTTACATGTAAGGCCTTAGCCAACTGTTCAGGTTAATCAAGAAGTCGCAAAATTATTACAAATATATAAATTGTAGGCATTACTGGTGTGGAGGTTTTGTGAAGACTGTGATCAGTGGCGTGTCGATTTTATATATAAACTGGAGTTTTGCTCGCGTGGTATGCGGAAATAAGAATTCTACGACGAACAGTACTGCAGTAGGTAGGAACTTTGCGTTCTTTCAGTTATCTATACTAGTATATCGACAAAATCATGTGATGCGCCAATTTTGTTGCGAGGAAAGAATCGCAAAATGAATACACTTTCGCAACCGTAACTTTAGATATGACGTCATCATAAAAAACAACTTCTACATTTAGCTTTGTTCTGCCTGTCTTCTATGTATATATAAGTTTTATGTCATGTCCGCATTTTCTCAGTATACTCATAAGACATAGACGTTCAGAAGCCTAGATCAAGTTGCAATGTCTGACCACTCTTGCAAATGCATTCTGCAATAACATCTATATTGTCTATCTATAAGTCTGTATAGTTTACTACACCACCTTTCTACGTAATTTATTAGTCTACTAGCTGTCCCGACAGACGTTGTCCTGTACACACGAAAAAAAAATAAAAAAACCAAATCTAAACCATTCTCGAATCCACCTGAACACACACAAAATTTTATCAAAATCGGTCCATCAGTTTAGGAGGAGTTTAATTACAAACACACGCACAAAAGATTTATATATATAAAGGATATCATGTAATACATTATATAGACTGTAATACTCACCGTGGTTGTTCAGCGTAACTTTTATTCGTGTCGAATCAGAACTCTCTACGGCGTAATATAAATAAATAATTATAACAACAGGGCATTACTTCCTTTCCGGTCCACATGTGAAGGTAATGTTATGGTTAATTTGTGTGTTAAGTTTAATGGGACCTTAAGACACGAGGAGTCATGGCTCACAAAGGGGGAGTTTTTCTCCCTTCAAATAGCAATTGGGAAGTGTTAATGGCCCGATATTAGTACCATGCTTATGAGTTTCATTATTACTGAAGCGACGAAAGATTCATGTAAGTACGTGCCTTTATTATAAGCGACGTGATTGTTTTGAAAATTGCTTCATACCTATTGAGCTACCGTACGTGGTCGTAACTAAGACAAGGTTCTGTATTTAATTCCTAATTTAAAACAAATAAAGTGTTAAATTTAAACTACCTTACAAGCGTTGAAAGTTGCAAAGAAATTATGTTTACAAGTTTGAACATAAACTTTACTACCACTTTAAATACGACGCTTTCAACTCTCAATATCTTTAGTGAAACACGCATCGGTGCATTCAAACCTTCTTGCATAAAGACATGCACATAACATTGTAATAGATAATAATAACCAGTGTACTAAGAAGCAAATTTACGAACAAAAAGTACAAGCCACGAAGTACACTTAAAATCATCAAAGTAAGCCAGTTGGATCAGATTTTCCCAATTCAAACTCCAATTTGCCCCAGCGAGGTCAACTAACTTGGGTAAATTAGACTACTTTTAAATGCACCAGACTTACAGTTGAAGAAAGTTATGTTTTACATGCAATGGTCTATAATTATCAGTGCCCTATAATGAACACTTTCAGGCAATCACTTTATTGGTATGAGTGTAAAGGCAAGATTATTGTAAGCCTTAAGGTAAACTTGGTAGTACTAGGTCACTAACCACCATGGTTGATTTTATGATTGTTTACCACCTAGGTGCGGTTATAAAAACAGGTTTATTATTCTACTAACGGCAATAATAAGTGCAAAGGTACTGTGCGAAGTATCATTCAACATAATATGTAAAGTTAGTAAAAGTTGATTGTTGTGTATGTGATTCTTAGTCTAGCATTTTTGTGTACCTGCCTACTTTGTGCTTATAAAAAGTCCTCAGTTTCAACAAATCTTGTCGAAGTTTCGTCACCCTGTTCGCTCCACACAAAGACACTAACGTTACGTGTTTTATGGTATACCATACAAAAAAATATCACGTTCCAATGCCGTTTCAAAATACATAAGTAATAAAAACTGTATCTAAAACTTCTATGAATTATTCAAAGGCATCGCGTGTTTGTCGTTAGTTAGTAGGTAGTATATGAATTCTAGCTTAAAATATTTTCAAAACTGCAACGGAACATGATTTAGATTCATATAACAGACACTTTAGTACGATATACAGATGTATCTGTATATCGTACTAAAGCTGTAGCTCACAAAATACATATATCTATTCCACCACATTTTACAAAACATTGCGATTCGTAACTACTCCACAATCGATTCCGCAAACGATTTTAATTCGTATAAATTGGGCAAAGCTGCTTTATAATAGATTTAGCCGGCTTTGCGACAACTGTATATTGGGATTGTGGCTATGCAAAACTGATACAGTTGCCAATTAGTCAGCTTTGGGAGCCACAAACGAACTAATTTCATACGTTGTCCCATGTAATCAAAAAGTAGTTGAAATACGCATTTTTGAATTTCAGTTGAAGCTCGTATTTTGAGTATTTTTTGTGAGGCAGACGAAGCGGCCGCCTTGACAGCAGACGCCACGCCTGAAAAGAACACATAAATCCATCACGGCGAAACGAAGTGAATTAGCCACATAAATTCTGTCTGTGAGAGTTGTTACTTGACCTCATAAAAAGGTTCTTGAATCGCACAGATACGTATGTATAACAGTAAACACACAGTCACTTCTACAAGACGATAATAATAAAGATTAAATAAGTTACATATTTTATATAAAAAAGTGTCTACAAGAGAACTGGTTTTCAGCACGCTCACGTAATTTATGTATGACGGCGCAAATGCCAATTTATTGCTGAGTAATGGCACCGTTTGGAGATCTGCAAATGGGCTAGTCGAGTAAGAAGAGAAATGGTTCGAAATGTGCGCTGCTAAATGTATTTATAATTTATTTATCGGGCATGCTACAAATCCGAATTGTTATCGCAAGAGTTGTTCCTTTTCATACTAGCCCAGTCCTTGGGTTTGAGTAATGAGGACAGGATTATAACGACGCCATTGTTTACAAAGTTATTGAATGCTCCCCTTTCGATAGTTGCCAAAATATTAATTTAATCATGCGAAGGTAATACAATAAAGAAAGAGTTGCGAGTTTACTAACAGCAAAGCCTAATACAAACAACATTTATCTACACAATTAAAATACTAAATCCTCTACTGTGTTATGTACAATATTCTAACTTAAACCATTTAGTGTAGTTAGTTTCATAGATAGCGATACAGATAATTTTAGTAAATCACCAAACTGTAGCCAAATTGGGAATATCGTATCATCGAACGATGTGCGACAAATGGTATTAGTTTGGTGCATTTACAGCGACTCATAATAACGCTATCGTTGGTTAACACTGATACTTGAAACGAACCGATTTAAAAATGGTTAGAAATGTTGATTTAAATGATTACACATTTTTTATACTTCTTAAACAAACTAGGAAGAAATCTCGCCTTAAATTATATTTGCCTGCGCGGACCCAGATTACAGACAGTATTTACCTTGAATATAGTCAAAGTCAAGAAGCAATTTATCTGCCAAAATGAAGTTTCAAATTTTAATAGAGGGTCCTTGGCGCCTCACGAGATTTGGCTCTTTGAGTCAGTGGTCGATTGCAAATTGCTTTTTTGAAATTTATTCTACTCTATCATTGCCAAACAGTACAAAATTAAACATCAAATTAAACCGTTATTGCTCAAATTCTACACCATTAAATAAACAGCATTTAAACGTACAAAATGTTAGTATATTGTCGAACAACATTAAGAATTAAGGAGCGTTTGCGGAACAAGGAGTAATGAGAGCAGGAATTAGTCAATGTTAGGAGACAAAAACCTTCTAATGTACTTACTAAATAAAACAAACATTAGGTGCTTACTTAAGTAATTGGTAATGTATGAATTTGTTAAAACTGTAAATTGTTGTCAACCTTGTGTAGTAATACCTTATTTTTCGGAATGAAACTAATCTTTTAAGCGTCGTCAGCTACTGAACGTGAGATTTAAAAGTGTACTTTCATTGACTTATTGATCAAATCTATGTTTGCCTCTCCTGTAACAGTGGGTGGGTGGTGATAGCGTACGTTCTTAAGTATTACAATGGCCGGACAATGAGCCACATTTAATCTAAGTTTCTCTTCCTTTAGTTGGCAAACAGGAAGAAAGGCCACGCCCACACAAAGAAAACACGAGCACTAATTAATTAACGAGTATTTCTTTATTGCAATTGTGACGAATTTCTCACGGACCTCTCCAAGATAATACAATAAAAATCTCTCTCATTGTATTCGTAGCAATACAGTTCGTTTGATATTTTAGAAGAGACAACACACATTCAATCCTGCCTGTGGAAGTTTGTTCGAAACACCTTGTATACATTTTTATTCGCCACACAAGTTGGTACAAAGGTGAAAAATAAAGAACAATCCACCACTGACAATATATCTAATAGCGGTTCTCTACCACATACAAACCTATCGTAATAGTAGGTATAATAATATGATTTCCTTCATATAGATTTCATTAATAATCTGAGATGCAAGTTACAAGTAAGTTTTGATTTCAAATCAACTTCTTTCTTGCTTCGTAATTGGTGGGTTTCTACGAGCTCATGATTTCAAATGCGATGCCTTAATCATCAGACTAGGTTCTTATAAGCAGTTCTCTCAAAATTAAGAGAATATTTAGAACACGTTTCTAAAGTTAATTGTGTGTGTGTTCAGTTTGCAGTGACACACGGTTTGAAAACATGGACGTCCGCAATGGTGGCTGTGTACAAACTGAGGGTTATATAGAGACATGGGGCGTGCTCGGAATCAAACTACAAGCCCGAGTCACTAATTTCGATATCCGCCGTCGGACAGACGTCCAGGACAACAGAAACATGACTCGAATGGCGTTCTGTTTGAAGTGGTCACCTGAGTCTATTTTTTATATCACAAAGGACTTTATAAATAGGCCTGTGTGCATGGTCAGCAGGAATCTTTATTTTTGTTAAATTGTGCAACTCCTGCGTAGTAACCAAGCTCTGAGTCACGAGGGACTTTACAAATATACAATCAACGCAGACAATGTACACCCAGTATCAGTAAAATACCTGTGTATCACACAAATACTTATCCCATATGGGATTCGAACCTGCTATATTCGGCGTGGTGGCAGGGGCAAGGCGACCATTTAGGCCATTACGCCATCCGTGCAGTCATGGTAGGTAAATAGTAATAGGTGGTAAGTAGCAGGCGAATTCTTCGTCCTCGACAAACTTCAATCTCTAAAAGTCACAAAGAGTTGTAAGTCCACACAGCTACATTTTAGTGTCATAAGATTTGCAGTGACGCTTTTGCCTATTTATGCCTGTACATGAATTATAATATAATTACGTATCACAATTTACTAATTTATAGTAGTTTCTACACTAGCTTTTATTTGTATCCGATGTTTTAAATTAACGCCTTCAGCGGCATAAGTAACAAAAGTGCCTTCAAGCCTTATTTTTTTTTAGGGTATAATACGCAAATATATATATTTATATATATATATATATATATATATATGTATATATATATAATATAATGTAATATATCGAGCTTATTTATAAAGTGCATCAATGCATCAATTATTATTCTAATACACAAGGATTATATCAGATGCAGATATGCAATCACTACATAATATAATAAATCAAAATTCCCCACCTCGTCTGTCTGTCTGTTTGCGATAAACTCAAAAACTACTGAACGTATTTTCATGCGTTTTTCACCAATAGACAGAGTGATTCATGAGGAAGGTTTCGGTGTATAATTTGTTAAGGTTTTATACTACCCGTGCTAAGCCGGAGTGGACTACTAGTATATTATAATTATAAGTATATTGTATTTCAAATATTAAAAATTTCGTTAATAAAATTAAAACGTTAAATCATTTGAAACACTATTGTTTAAATTATAGCTATCTCTCTTACTAATGTGCTTACCTATATTTTGTACCTACTACTTACTCATTAATGCAACTTGTCATCATTTTTGCAGTTTATCGCATGTATACACTGCACATCTTGATTTTAAACGACAGTTACTATAAATAATAATAATGATAATATTCTATCACTTCCACATAACACCATCTAGCAGAAAACTAAGCATCCCAAACTAAGCAGAGCTTGTACTATGGGTACTAGACAATGGATAAACATACATATATACATATATACTATATTATAAATGTAATATGCTTGTGTATAATATCAATGATATCAGAAATATGACGTAGTAGAAGACTTCATACATATTTACCTGGACCATATAAGCCACAGTTTCTTTTATGTGACATATTATGTCATTCTATACTAGAACATTCAGGATAAAATAAACAAAGCCTGGAAAAACCCAAGTCTCTAAGATAAAAGACAAATAAGCTGTAGTACGTACAAGCGTAACTCGGATAGAGAGACGCTCGGTGTAAAGCCGCAAATATTTGTTTCTTTGAGAACCTTTGCTCTTTCCACAAAAATAGGCTCCGGATTCCAGATATTCCTTTATCAACTATAATATACATGACAATATTAAACTAGTTTTCATTGTTGTTGGTATATCTTTGCGTATAAACACGCCTAATATCAAAATCCTATACATACGAACTGCTTCATAATAATATCATGCGGCCTTCTAAACTGAATACGCAATATCTTTGAAACTCAGAATACAATAAAAAAGCTGAATAATTCACAATCGTAAATAATAAGTCGTAAGATAAATATTTTTAGAATATAACTTTCACTTTCAAATTACTGAGTTATAGACTGAAAATTTTACTTTCAAATTATGTTAACCAGCCAAATGGTACCAGAGTTTTACAAAAAAGAATTCATATCTAAATATTTTGAAAAGGTTTCTCTGTAACATAATGGAGCTTAATAATTGTCGGACATACGGCGAAAAATGTATAACTTAAATAAATTATTTGTTCATTTAGCAATTTAAATAACTTGAAAAATAACGTAAATTAGTAACTACTAATACAGCTCATAAATAGTTTTCAATAAGTATACTAATACCTCACTGTGTGTCTATCTACACAGTTGCATATAATACACTACGCTATCACATTATTGTACATAATAATGTGAAAATGTAGTCGATGGTATGTGAATACAAACGTAACGTTACTGTAACTGTACAGCACGGCACAGTAGTTTGTTATCCTATACGAAATAAAGCAAAATAAAAATTTGTTCATTACAGTTGGTAAAAATTGGTTTTAATAAAGAAAATCTTAAATAAAGTTCAGTACACATGAACCAGCGGCGACGAAGCTACGTGCTTGCAGCTCTTGTCATTGACGGATGCGACTGCACTGAGATCGTTATAGCATCTACATTACATCTATAGCCTTGCGCTTTTAACGAGCTTTGACGCTCCGGAACATTCGGTTTTATTTCGAAAAAAAACAGAGCAGACGAATTGGTTTGAAGCAACTTTACCTCAAAAATGAGATTTACCGTTCAGCTGTAACGTTAGTTTAACAGTATATTAATTGCACTTTGCTCGGTAAAATGCAGCACCACTTCTTCACATATTGTAGAATAAAGTTAAGTGAGTGATTAAACTGGGATAAAAACTAGGAGGTCATTTATTTTAATAATATGCCTGCATTATTTTATAGTGCTGCAGTCAACCAAGAATGTTTTTATGTATAACAATAGCACACATGAATATTGGTAGTAAATGCCTTGGTGTTGCACTTACCTATTTATTTAATATCTTTTTTTTTTATACTACTAAGGTGGCAAACAAGCATACGGCCCACCTGATGGTAAGTGGTCACCGTAGCCTATGGACGCCTACAACATCAGAGGCATCACTTGCGCGTTGCCGACCCTTTAGAAAAGGACGTGGGAAGGAAAGGGAGCGGGACGTGATTGGGCCTCCGGTACTCTCACTTACCGAACGAAACACAACAGTAGAACTACTGCTATTCCACGTCGATATTCTGTGAGACTCGTTATTCTGACAGTCCTTCTCCGGTCGAGCCGGCCCATTAATGCTGAAATCAGCGAGGCTATCAAATTTCTTTCTTAGAAAAAATACGTATTCCTCACTGCGATTGGCTCCTTAGTCGCGAAGGATCTTACCTAAAAATAAGAATATAGTTTTATCTTTACATTATTATATCCATAATATATGTTATACTGACCTGGCTTATGTTATATGAGTAGTATAACTTTCAATTTTTTTTAAATATTTCTCCCGCACTCAGAATGTCTCCAGCGCAGCGGAGGACTTTACACACATTCATAACGAACACAAAGAACTCCTAGGCACAGAAGAACTAATCATGGATCACACAAATTTTCGTCCCGTATGGAAATCAAACCTACAGCATCCTTTACAAGAAGGAATCGCTTTAACTGTGAAAGTATGTATGTTTTCTAACTCGATATCGCCTGCGACACTAAACTCTTATAATATTTATGAAATTTTATATGTAGATAGTTTAAACTACAGGGAATAGCGTAGGCACTTAGCTCACACTTTTGAAAACTGTACGAAGGCGTGGGTAACAGCTACGAACATAATTTCATAGCAATATTATATCAGGGGTCTTTATCTCGAGGTCAGGATTGATTCTAGGGTCGGACATTATTATTGGGTTTTTCTGTCTAGAAATTCTCAGTAACAACCCGGAGTCTGGAACTGTGACCGGAAAACGGCATTATGTTTTCGCATTTGATATAAGTCGTGTATCGCGGTGGACATTACTAACAATCAGTAAAAAGCTATTATATTACAAATTTCAAGATTGTACCAATTTCAAGATTGTACCAATGTATAATCTAGACTCGGTACAGGCATTTTTAAATCACTCAAATCCACGTGTGGGATTCAGACTCACAACGCTTAACTTAGTGGAAGTGGCTATGCGGCCATTTTAACTACGCCACCCATGCAGTCGTGTTATCAATTCACACATCAATCGTATATACGAAAAATAATGCGTTCATATACCTATTAAATTTAGGGAATCTCTAGATATATATGTCCTCAAAAATACGAGCATTAATATTTGTTACCAAATTCACGGCAAATAGCATGCAAACAAATGAATAGTTGATCTTTAATTTAACATGAAATTAAATTTAAGCACGATACCTAGCAAAACTTAAGCTAGTACCTATTTCAAACTAATATTAAACGTCGATATCCTACTAGTATTATAAATGCGGTCAGTTTGTTTATTTGTCTATTTCTTTGTTCGTTTGTCACGCTTTTATGCCTTAATTACTCGACCGATCATCATAAAATTTCGCATACACGTCAGGGGTATCCACCTGGGACATACACCTGGAATAGGACTTACATCTTTATCCAAGAAAAGCACTTTTCCAAGAGATAGGATTTATTGACAAAATCTAGATTAACGCGAGGGATGCCACGGGAAAAATCTAGTCTAAATATATATAAGAGGTAACTGATTGCCTTGTTGGTCTTGTGTTTGGCAAAAGTTTTCAGCCGATCGTGAGGTCCCGGACTTGTATCCTGATTGGAATAAAATATTAATAGATTTTCGTTTTAAGAAATACTCTATAGCAACACAGAACAGGGTGGATACAAAATAATAAAATTTAGTCTGATTTAAAATCTGTTAGATATCTAGTAAATCCTAAATTCATACCTATTTGACAAAATACTGGTGTAATATACCTCTGTCTACCCCGTCTAGAATATAGGCGTGAGACTATATATGTATGTATGTATATACATACTAAGAACCGACTCGACAAATTCATCAAATCTGAAGATACACACGCACTAACTTACTAAGTACCTACTATTGTGCCTATATAATAACAATAATATCATCCCTTTATATGAACTGTTCCACTGTCAGGCACTGACCTCTACCCAGTGTGAGCAGCGTTAGGCCATAGTCTACCACGCTGGCCTAGTGCGGCGTGGCCGACTACACAGATCTTCAAGAATATTATGAAGAGCTCTCAGACATGCAGATTTCCTCGTGATGTTATCCTTCATCGTTAAAACGAGCGATAATGAACTGATAATAATAACACATATAATATATTAGTTTTCCTAATATAATATGTTAGAAAATACCTGTGATAAGAGATACATATAATAATTAATTATAATAATTCTTGGTTATATAACAAGTCGTAGTAAGTAGATACATTAGATATCATTTTATACATTAACAGTAATGGTTATAAATATAGGAACACTGTGCAGGTGTTCCTAAGTATATTGCTTTTTCGCACCAACATAGCTTTTATATTGGTATTACTATTTACACATATCATGAGCACTTATAACTACTGAAGCACTTAATAATATTGTTAAAACTATGTTCTTATTAATCTTAGACAAGTTACTAATTTAGCAAAATATATTGGAGAGTATTGGCATTAACAGAGTAATTGATTTTTTATGAAATTTTTATGGTTACATACATCACCTAAACTAGAGAAACAGTTTAGATGATGTATGTGTTTCTTATATTCAAATTTAAAATATTAATACTGTTTTGATACTGTTTGCACAGCAAGATTTCTTTTGATTGGTATTTGATCTTCTGTGTAAAAGTATGTATAAAATTATTATAACAAAAACTCTATTTTCTTTAATAATATCTAATACCTATTACAAATTTTCAGGTACCAACATGTTATATTTCTTATTTTTACAACCGATTTTTTTTCCAGCGAGCTCTATGTCGCGGAGAACTTTACAATATACAATTAACGGATACATGGATCACTTGGACTCAGAGCAATAATTTGTCGATCATATCTACCCCATTCGGGATTCGTACCCTCAATGCCCAGTGTGGCGGGAGATGGGGAAGCCACACTTGAGCGCTGCGCCGTCCGTGCACTCAAGTATAACGTAGATGTTGATATAATGGTCTTGAATAACGAAAATGGGTGAGATCTTGTCACTGGTTAGTCTTATCCTTGTATAAAATTAACAAGACTGCGTGGCTACTGCGACTGGTGCAGCGGTAATGAATGCGACTTCTGTGTTTAAAGTCTCGGGTTCAATTACCGGGATGGGTGAAGAGAAATTGGGTTTTTCTGTAAAGAAATTCTCATTCAGCATGGAGTCTGAAAACAGTTCCAGACTCCATACTACTATTAAGATTTTCTTACCGTATACCGGACTCAAGTCCGGTATTTAAAATTCGGTATAATAGACCCGTTATAACGTGAAACCTACAGCTATAGCGAAAAGTGAGTATACACAGTTCTGCCTATCACTTCGAAAATCGCGAGACTACCTTGTCATGTGTATGAGTCTTATCTTATCTTATCTTATATGGGGGCCAGTCAGTGCAGACCAGCGACACTTCGACCCAGTGGGATCTTTTGTATCGACACTCTCCCAATAACGACTGCCATAGATGTTTATGGCACCCGGGACCAACGGCTTAACGTACTCTCCGAGGCACGGAGCAGGCGATAATTGTCAATCAATACGCACATAATTTCGAAAAGTCATATAACTTCCGAAAGTCAGAGGTATGCGACGTGGGTTCGAACCCGAGACCCTCTGCATTGCAGTCTGTTGGTCTCCCCACTGAGCTATCGCTGCTCTTATGTGTATGAGTCACTATCTGACCTAGAATTTAATCATTTATATACAAATATTGAAAGGATAATATTATGTCATTGTCAGTTTTAAGCATGGTATTTTGTTACACAAATCTATTGAATTTTATTGTTGATATGGTGACTGGGTAATTCAATAAACTTTAAGATTTGTCAATAATTCTGGCACATGTTAGGAAGTCCTGAAGCACCTTCGATAAATGCCTTCTTTTTTTTAAAGACTGTAATTCTATTAGTTAATGGTCCTATATCTAAACATAAACAAACCAAAGACCTTCTTAATACCAATTGTTTGGAAGGAAGAGATACATAATAATATATTTCGCCGCCCCCGTGGGTCGTAGCGTGATGGCCTATACTTAAGCCTTCCTCGATAAACAATCTATCCAACAATAAAAGAATTTTCCAATTCAAACCAGTAGTTCCTGAGATTAGCGCGTTCAACCAAACAAACAAACAAACTCTTTAGCTTTATAATATTAGTATAGAAATGTAGACATTGCACGGGTCCTTAGTATGCAGTCGTAACCCCCGGAGGAAAGTCCTGCATTGGACGCTACTGGGTGGATTGCTGATGCGGTTATAGTTCCAGATATCCACCGACGCAAACCAATTGGCACACCGTGGTGGTTTTAGGTAAGCCCGAGTTCTCTGAATAACCCGACATAATCTCCTTGTGACGAAAAGTTAGATATAAGGCGCATTTACTAAATGGTAAAAAAGGGGTCCTAACTGTCGACACGGCCAACAAATACGGGCGCCACTACCTTTACACATAGCCGTTTTTATCTATACCTACATATATTACATAAAATAAAAATATATGTAAGTATGTGCTATATACACAGTTTCATACTTGTATATCGATATAAGGGTTTAAGAGATGACACCCACATATAACCAGCTACGTTTGAAATCCCACGTAATAGGAGGCGAGCATGACACCTTATGGAAATAAATAATGTATTATTATTATACCAGGGCGCCAATGAAGTAATCGATAAGTACACTAAGTATGTCCTTGCGTCAAATAAGTAATAATTATAGCTTACCTCTATTAATTACATGTATGGCTAGTTTAATAATGTCTTACGCCTATGGCTATTTGAAAGTACAGTAACTATAGCTATTTTATTTAAAAATGACCATCCAGACACCCGTTTTGTATTTAACATACCTAAATATGAAATATAAATCGGAAACATTATAACTTAAATAATTTTGAGCAAAACCTAAGTTTCAGTGCAGCAGAATAGTACAATTATTCGCCGAGAGAAGCGCTAACCACAGCAATTAGATATGGCACGGCTTTTTGAACAATAGATACAGCGACGCTTGAACAACCGCCGCGCCGCGGCGCCGCCACGGCCGGCTCATGACAACGTATTCACAACAATATAAGCTGAAACAATAATGTGCCCCGGGGAGCATAATTTGCCAACTTTTTGTTACGACATCAAATTTTTCACACGCGCTGCGGTCCACTAATTTTTGGAACATACCAATGTTAAAAAATTATGATGTAAAGTATATTATTTTATATAAGAAAATAGACACTAATTTAGGGGCTTCAAAATTATAAGTAGAGTGAAAATGTAGCACAAAAAGGATTGTAAGTAAGTTATTCTTTGGAGGAGTCCGAACATTTCCCGGGGCTACGCCGCTAGTTTGCCGAACCACATCGCCTTAGGCTAGTAACTTGTATGTAAGACGTTAAAGCGAATGTTTAAAAATTTAAAGTGGAGTTCCCGTCGACATACATCGCGAGGCTTCCCGATAAACATCCCCGGGCGTCAGGTCGCCGGCCGAGCTGCTTTGTTTACGTTCTACGCGCCACTACGTGATGTATTATACTCAACTGCGAATACACGCCTCTTCTAACTGAAAATAACTGACTTCGCGTCACTTCGTTTAACATGATATGCATTCAGAGTTTGCAGTATAATTTATTTTAGAATGGTGAAAAATGAATGTGTACAGAAATGTTTATTCATAAAACCGACTAGGATGCG
Source organism: Catocala sponsa (assembly GCA_963564715.1). Taxonomy (NCBI): domain Eukaryota; kingdom Metazoa; phylum Arthropoda; class Insecta; order Lepidoptera; family Erebidae; genus Catocala; species Catocala sponsa. The sequence goes on along the minus strand of OY751337.1, from coordinate 15,280,045 downwards.
AGACTTTAGGGAGCTCGAAAAAGACAAAAGCTTTTTTAATGATACAGATAACAAAACGGGTTTTAACTTATAGTGAAGATATAAGTTGTAAGCTACGAGCAATAAAATCAATACCAGTAAACAAAATAGTTATGAAGAAATAAAAACCCAATCTTATCAACAATGTTAACAAAAACCGAATGCAATGCATGCATGAAGCAATCATGCGAGCCTAACGTTTAAACAACAAACGTAATTAACCTATTGAGTAGCAGCGGCACACGTGCGGCCAGACACAATAGATTTTTAATTATGTCTAGCATTCTAAAACTTGGCAGGTTTATTAGTAACTTATTATAAAATATATTATAGCTCTACAGCAAATTCATAATCTAAGCTAAGTTAGCTGAGACATGCCTACGATTTAAAATAATTACAAGCAGACTACAAGCAGTATACCGAATATAAAATAAAATATTGCTATATACTTCAGATGTTTCGAAAGATAAAAGTAAGAGGGAGCATGGTAATATTATTTTAATACCTTTTATAATAAGCTACGAACTAAGCATAATAAAAGGAATAAAATCATTCTTACTAGATTAAAATCCATTGATTTCAATATTATTTCTATACTGTCTAAGTCACAGGCATATACCTACGTGACCCTATTTAAAACTTTGCTGTAACTTATACGATGCGCCGTGCTACCTTTAAGTATGGTCATCTTACTGGACGTTAAGTTGTCATGTGACAAACAATCCATCTGAATTATAGATATACTATTATCACGATATTAGAAATTATACACTATCGTTCTCTAATTAATGTGTAGGCCCACTGTTCTTAGTGTTGAAACTTTTCTATTATACAGAATACAATGAAATGATACGTAGCATGGCAACGCTTTTGTGGCCGTGACTATGATTTAAAATTGAACCCTAGACTATCAATCTGTGAAAAAGGTTTCCCTGGTTATTTGTTAAATAGGTAACCGCCTATTTTGTAATTATGTCGCTAACCAAATGAACACTAAGGCTGGTTTCACAGTCGCGCCGTCGAACAGCGCGTTTCAACAGCACGCGCTTGACGCTAGGCGGATCTATAAAAAACGCGGCGCGCTTCAACAGCGTGACTATAAAACGCTACTAGTGAATTTACAAGTGCGCGCAAGCGCGCGCGTCTGGTCGGCGCCGCTCGACGGCGCGACTGTGTAACCAGCCGTATGATAACTTTATTCATAATTTTTTATTTTTGCTTGAAATTCCGCATGGATTAAATGTGCTTATTTTTTATACTACTTATTACTCTATAGGCCTTCGATGTCTGGTATGTTGTACTACGTACTCCTTTTTACCGAACAAGTGCAGTATAATTTCCTTAATTAAGGCTCGACGTATCAAGCAATTTAAAAACTAAGAAATCTGCGAGAGCTTTAATTAAAGTCGTGATCAAAGAGTCCCCGTTGGGTAAAATGTGCAGAAATGCAAATCTTTTAAACCTATACATTATTATGCCTATGTATTAGAAGGCATAATACCAGTCGTAGCGTTCTCCGAGTTGTAGCTTCTACAAGTGCTACGAACACGATGTACTAGGATGCCCATCACATTTTTAAACTTATTTTTCTTAGCCAATAAGGAAAACTGAAATATTATCGACTACATATTCATGTATCCTTTACGACTCGGATTATTTGACTGACTTCAAACAAGAAAGTTTTTCTCGACTGTATGTAGGTATATATTCACAACTAATACGGCGAGAGGTGATTATTCAGTATAAAGACAAAAATATTTCGTCAATTTAGAGTTGGTGCGTATATATTTGTTTCAGAACAACAATCTACTGCTAACATACTTACTTTTAAAAAGACGTGATTTAATAAATCTCTAGACGCAGGCATACATTTACAATTGATTGCAACAAATTGACACTGACGACATGCCTATTAGCTAATTATTTGCAATCAATAGAAAAAGAAACCCGTTTATTGCATAAATTGCAAAATAGCTCAAGTTATGACGTCGATACTGTTAATGCGGCATGGCTGCTTCGTTCGTATACGCAGTAGATAATTTCCCCCTTCAGAGTTGTCGGGCCTATATTTTGTTATTAGTGACCGTTATTTCTCGAAAACTCAAAATGTTATCCTAGCTACCATTCAATAAAATAACAGTTTAAAAACTAAATAACACCTTTTATAAGTACTTTACAAAAAAGCATAAAATAATAATTACCCACCCACTGATTACCCCTTATGTGTTTAAGTGTAAGCCAAGTTTGTAATTATTTTTATTATTCGAACGTAGGTGATTTGCATATTATTATGCGATATTTTTAGTATTATTAGTCAGTAGACCGCAACAATAACGAAGTTTCATGGTGATACGACAAATAGAACTAGTTGAAATTGAACTCTATGGCCGAATATTAATTAGGTGTTCATCTATGGAAATACCATTTATGTATTTCATCTAATTTCATGGTTTTTGTACAAAATGCAATGGTTATTACAAAAATTCATTTATATTTTCAGAAAAGATAATATATCTATATATTAATACGTGAAGCGAAAACTTTGGATCCCTTTTTACGAAAATTGGGCGGACGGAGGAGTATGAAATTTCGCACACTTATAGTTTAAACAGAGAAGAAGTGACGAATGCTAATATTTTTTTTTTAAATTGAGCGTTAAAATACATTAAATTAATGAAAAAACACTACACGCACACAACCATGCATTTGACACACGCAGTTGAAGCGCGTAACTATGGTTACATATATCAATATACGAGTATAATGACATATTTCAGCAATATCTTACAGGCCAACTTTGGTCGAAATTCGAGCACTAGGCGACCGCTAGTATTATTAATAACGTGTGTTATTAATAATAAATATCAATAATCTTTATACAAATTGTATTTAAAGTAATATCGCTTAATGTCTGCGCGTATTCGTTGTCTCAATTCGCCATAATTACATGATGGTCGAATTGGCCATATATAAAATTTTGATGAAGCAACAGTTAGTGTGAAAACCAAAACGTAACCAATTCTTAACCGACTTCAAAAAAGGAGGTTCTCAATTCGACTGTATGTTTTATTTTTGTATGTATGTTACGCGTTAGTTTCGCCAATTATAAATTGATTTTCATGATTCTTTTTTGTTTGGTAGATCATACTTCAGAGGTGGTCCCATATAAATTATATCGAAATTGATTTAGCGCTTTTTGAGAAAATCAACAAAAAACAAAATATATACCCATATTATATATAAGGATCAAAGGATCAATAAACATTAAAAATACACTTACTTCCTACTAAAAATTGAAAAATAACATTAATTAAAAAACAAATACCGACTTCAAAACTATTTTTACTTTTTAGTTTAAGTTGGTACTTATAGGTATAGCTTTGAAGTCATTTTTTATTTTCTTTTAAAAATTAATTATCTTCATACTAAGCGGCAACTTAATTTTTATCAAACCTTTATTATTATATATATGTCATAAGAAGAAATGTCAAATTCATGCGTGCCTAAAGGAGTTAGTATAGAACGAAATTCCAATGATAGAGGCGACATGTGATATCCCAAAAACCTTTGTCTTTGACAAAAAATAACACATCCAAATTCATGAAGAATCTAAAGATAGCTCTGGCATACATGAAGTGAAAATATACACGGATGGATCCAGAACAAAATCAGGAATAGGAGTCGGAGTCTTCTCCCACGACCTAAACATCAATTATTCAACGACCCTGGGAAACCTCAACACTGTCTTCCAGGCAGAATGTATTGGAATCACCCGGGCTGCAACAGCGGTTACATCAAGGGGTATAAGCGATAAGTCAATACGCATTATCTCGGATAGTGCCACAGTACTACAAGCTCTTAAGAGCAACTGCTTCAACAGTGGACTCATCCTGGAGTGTCACCGTGAGCTGCAAAGTATTGCAACAAAAAATCGGGTAACGTTGCAGTGAATACGCGGCCACAGCAACTCTTCTGCCAATCATGCTGCAGATCAACTGGCAAAGAGAGGATCGAACACCAAAATGGTAGGACCCAAACCAATTGTCCCGATACCCTTCTGCCAACTCAAAACATGGTTATGCGATAGAACCACAAAACTACACGAAAAACAGTGGATAGAAACAAAGGAATGTAGACAAGACGAAGGAAGCCCTTCCATCCTTAGACAAACATCTGTCACGCAAACTTCTACGTTCCACAAGGAAAAATCTACGCCACCTAATGGGTATAATAACAGACCGCTGCTCACTCAACAAACACCTATTCAATATCGGCATCACTGACATGTCCCTTATGTAAAAACTGCATGGAGACTGAGGAGACACCGGCTCACGTGTTCCTACATTGTAAAAGCGTGAGCAACCAACGGGCGAAAATTCTAAACAGTCCAGAAACGATGAAGGAGGTACTGCGCAACATCGGTCCCCTATTATCTACATAACAATCTCATGTTGACGAGGAGTCAACTTACGTGCATTATTTAAAAGAAGCATAATATAAAGGAACCCTATGGAGGTTGCGTAGTCTTCCTTAACCGTACAGTTTGCTATAAACTGCATAGGTAATATGTTATTTGTTTGCGAACTTCTAGCACCCATGTAGGTAGCCTATAGTATGCAAACTTAGAAGACAATAGCTGAAGGAGTATATTTTTAAATATATTTACTGTTTAGAAAATAGATTATATTCACCATCATTTACATTTAGGTCAAGCTAAAAATTTGTATTTATTACTAATAATAAATAGAAATTAGTTATTTTTTTCTTATAAATTAAATCTTAGACTATATTATTAAGATTTAGGTATTTTAGTATACTAAATAAATCAAATAAGTCAATCGATAAAGTGGTTAAAATAATTAAATTATTCTATAACATATAGTCTGATGTCCATATTTCTGAATGGGTAGTGGTATGTTTACACACATATTTTACTAGCAATTATTTTATATCCAATGTAAAAAGGGACGAGTCTATCGTCGTTCTAAGCTCCATGCAGTTACTGAATATTTCTAGACAGAAAAACCCAACAACACAGCTGCCCGACTCGGTAATCAAACCCGAGCCCTGATGCGCAGCAGTCGACACTACTACTGCGCCCATCTCGCAAAGGTAAATTAGGTGATTGTACTTACTAGCCCACATTAACTTTCTCGTGTATAATAAGCAAATACTTATCTCGTATTTGTATTTGGAACCCATCAAAACTCCTCCTAAGTTATAATGTAAGCAAATTACGGTCATGACCAGATATCAACGCTACACTTTTTCAGACGTTAATACCGTGAGGCAAAATAAATAATGAAGTAGGACCGACAGTTTGCCGACGTGTGGTTAATTGTTACAAAACGTGTTTAATTTTAATTTGCCGTCGGCATTGTCAGCGATAAACGACAACTGGCGCGATGTCGGAACGCCCGAAGCGATTTAATCGATTTAAAAGGATCTATTTGTTATGTACAACAATTTATATTTATACACGAACCTGTACCGTTAATTAAGGGACTGAAAGTCAAACGTGCGCACGAATATTTTTCATTGGTAAATACATATTTTAACTTGCTATTTACTTGGCTTATGAGGGTGAAAATATTTAAAATCCTCCTTAACTCAGGATTATTGGTGCGAATAATCGTATTCGTGTAATATTCGAATACATTTATCCACAACGCGATAACTTTTTTCCTTGATCACGGACGGTGCACACAGACTCATGTGTGATGTCATCCATCCTTACGAATGTTATTCGAATACAATCGCGCACATAACTACCCAGTATCACTAGATCCTGGATTTGTTACTAAGCAATGTCACAGTATGAATAACGGTCAGAGGTTGAGGTCTTCTTGGTGTTTTATTACAATATATCTACTTTCAATGAGAGTCGGTTGTAGTAGATAGACCCTGATAGGCTTCAAAGCTGCCTCTGAATTTGCGAAATATGTGTAAATGTGCGCAAATTCGGATATCTGCTACTCCGTGCTGCATTATTGTGGCTGCGCACGAGCCATCGACGCGGAAGCAGGCGTCCCCTGTGATCTTTTTTCTTCATCGAACCAATTAAGTATCGAGCTGTGATGTAACAGTACAAATTCATCGCCTTCACTTATGTAACAAACGATTGCATATGAAGAGCGACCGATAAACATGTCTGGTAGAACAAAATGTTTGTTGTGTTCCATAAGAATTTTGATTGCATTGCTTCAAGCACGCACATCTATCATGACCCAAGGTCACAGCCCTAAGCTGGTGATAAATGCGGACCTACTCTTAGATAACTGTGTACAGTAAACATTTTTCTACTGTCACTTACACACAAGCTAGCTATTGGTCTACCTGATGGTAAGTGGTAAACTGTCATTTACAAAGTTTGGTAAAGGAAAGTCCATAGCTAGGCTACTAACTGCATGGCGCTAGAACCCTCTTTAAAATTTGTGTAAAATGGACAAGCGATTTTGCTTGAGAAGTATCGCGGCATGTGCTCATAGCGCATTCCATATACAACTACATAGAAGAAACAATCGGTGAACGCATAAGCTGCTGCACGAAAATGACTGACAAGTGGAACGAATTTGACGTGCTGCGGTGTAGGATAGTACAAAAAAGATCCTAAGGTCACTCCCTGTGACAAGCCCTACGTACGACACATAAAGTGATCCAACGCCAGAAGCTCTCTATGATGACTTTGATGACCATCCTAAAAGCCAGTGATTCGTCAGTTTAACGTGATACCCCAGATATATTATTCGCCAGACCATTGGTATAAGTGGCACTTGCGTCCCACTTCTTGCTGAAAAATTAACGGCTAATAAACTTTGTTATGTGCTGCAAACCACTTATGCAGAAACATGCTCGTGAAAAATAAAACATTCAAGTGAACAGTCAGATAAGGCTGCTCGTAAAATAAGTTAATATTGTGAACTGACCATCACTAGTAAATTAGATGGAATATATTTGCATCTATTATAATAATTAAGAATGGAAAATGCATTTCAGACGCGTTTAATTTTAAGATAGATTGCGATACTTACAGTAGCTAAAAGATTATTAACGGCATGGGTTAAGGAATATACTGCGTTTTTATAATAAAAGTCAGAATCCAAGTAATAGATAGTACATTACAGCTAAGAGCAATCGTAACCAATTGTCACTATTACTCGAAAATCTATTAGTGATAAACCACCGCGCTATATTTGCAAATAAGTAGCGTTAATAATATGGCTCGAAAATATATTTTCAGATAAAATAACCCCTGCCATACATACCTACACATGTCAAGATAGATCTTTTAGGCGCAAAGAAAGACAAACGTAGTCAAGTTTGTCTCTTTATTTATTGTTTAGTGTTTTTGTATACAAATACACTAAACAATAAAATATTTTATATAATTAATCGTTCATTTTATGTTGACAAAATAGATGTACGAGGAGAGTGAGAGAGTCTGGCCCACCAGGACCACCAATATCAGGCCCCTTCAATCGTGATGACGGAGAAGAAAAAGACAGATGTATTTTGACATGCCACCCAGATGGCCGTTGTCTTAAAACTAGATAATAGATTTCCCTCAAGGCTACCGGGAAGTTTATCTTACTCGAACAATTCGCCATAGTGGCGTGAAACGCTGACGTAGCCGTCTAAAAATTTGATACCCAAACTTTACAAGACTCATCCTTCTTATAATTGGCAGAATTCCAATATCCGGGCTCTCCTTTCTTCCAAGTCATCCTAGGCGCTAAGATAACCTCAGCTTTAACAAAACCAAGCACCTCACAGGACTCCCCATAAGTTCGCCAGCATTATCAGTGGTCGCTTAAAGTTACATATTCCCCATATGCAGAGACGTAAATTCTTTTTGCGATCATAAAACTATCAACTTTGATATAATATAGTCTTATATTTACGCGAATGTTATTGAAATTAAACTACTTTAGACGGATTTCAGCGCGTTGTTTATTTTAAAACTCTATTATTACATAATTATTAAACTAATACTGTTAAACTTTAATACTATTTAATAATAATAATATATTTATTTATTCAGACAGAGTCCATAATGTTAGTAACGATTTTTCTTACGCTATGTTAGTACATATTTAAAACAGATCAAAAAACTACCTACTTAACCAAGACTCGAATGAACCCTAAGCTTAAGCTATTTAAATTATTAAAACCATTCAGATTTAAGTTTACACTGTCCCCAACGATTTGGTTACTTTTCAGCAGTCATGGTCACGGGGAATACTTCGATATGCCTAAAATTTAATCATATTTCTTTTTTAACTAAATACATTAATAAACTTAGATATATCAGTTGCCTAGTATTACCTACTAATAACCTCATCACCTCGTAATTAGTAGTATGATTTTTTTGCTAAAATGTATATATTTTAGCTGTGATGTTCATACGTAATATTTCTCATAGGGCAAGCCTAGATTTCATAATCTAGGTATTTTCAGGCCCGCTTTCTATACCAATAAAACGCGTCGTTTTAGTTACTGTATGGACACTTAAATTTTGATATAGTTTTTACAGAACATATGTTATAAATTAACTTAAAGCAGGTTAATCAGTTCAGGATCTCAATAACACTTTTACAGACTCAAATAACTAATTTGGCGTCAAATGCATACGGGGATATAGCTCAGTGGCAGAGCAATCGACTGCAGATCGATAGGTCCCCAGTTCAAATCTGGGTGTCCCCTGCTAAAAAAGAGCTCTTTTTGCAAATGTTATGCTAACTTAATACTTTTGTTATAAATTGAATATTTAATTTTATGCTTACATAAACTACTCTACTCACTTTTATTAGTTTCACCCACATTTAGACTCCTCATACAGAATCTAGGCAATGCTAATAAAAAATAAAATACATTAAAATAATAGTAACAACGACACGCTAGCTAGAAATTGTAATAAATCTCGGTAGGTATACCTAAGTTGACTTTGAAGTTTGTTTTTCATAATAAACTTTTGGTAATACAAGTTGTGTGTTTCGACTTAAACAGAAATTGTTTTTGATAGAATTTATATTGCTACAACGACAAACGACCGAGTCACGTCTGTCACAGTGTACCTACATACACACAAGGTCGCTCAATCCTTTCGGATGCCATGCTCATCGGTTTTGTGCTATACACAAATGACTGTACCAACATGGTATATCTCCAGGATATTTCTAAATTGAGGGATGTACTACCGCAAGGCAGTATTACTTGAATAATTTACACCATCTAATTTTGCCCGCGGCTTCGCTCGCGTACATGCAGATTATGTCAATTTTGTATCTCTCTGGAACAGTACATTTTTGGATGAAAGGTATACTATGTCCTTTTCTGTATCCTTGACAACGTGTATTAATTTCATGATGATCGGTCGAGAGGTTAAAGCGTGAAAGCGTAACAATCACAATCTCATTTATAATATTAGGTAGGATGTATCTATGTATGTGTGTCTGTCTCGTAAAGTAATGCAAGTAGACATCATGTAAGAAACACAATAGTAGATATTAAGGCATGGTAATACGCTATATTATATTTCACCCAGCATTCTTAGAAATTGCTTAGCTATATAGCGAAAATAAAAGATCCATATTATTCTCTATACTAATAAAAGCAACTGTTTTATCGTCTTTAATATATTTTTATATGATTTTCAAAGATTTTAGTATAGGAGGGAATTGTAGCAGAGTCGTAGTCAAAATGGATGTGTGTGATGAACGATACAATGCGTGCGAATATACAATATACTTACATTGTTTACAGTCTAGTACACGTATTTTTTATTAAACAATAACATTTAGGTACTACTGTTAATGTAGACAATGTTACAATTGCCTTCGTATCTTCCAATATACTGTATTTTCAATAAAGAGCGAAGATAAGATTGAACTTGCAAATCTTAGGTCTATAAGTATATTGGTTATACATATACGCTATATACATACTATACATTTCCTATATTACCTGCTTACATTACCTTAGTGAGCCCTGTTTTGATGTGTTCGAATACGCACCGTGAGTGTGTATGAGTATATTATTGCGTGGTACGCTCAAAGACACATGTCTCACATAAATAAATATACACACACTTACACATGTAAGTGTGTGTATATTTATTTATGTGAGTTTGAGATTATTTACGAGTATGATTGTAGGCATTGTCTTAATCAAATCTATATGCATAGACATAGATAGAGCTTACTTTTACACATAAAATCATGCTTATTTGCCAAATTGTTGTTCATACATATAAGTTGTGCACAGCTTTATATTAACATCATAACAAAAGTTTTACCAAACAAAAAGTTTTCCAAGACATTCATAAACGTAAAGTTTATGGCTATGGAAGTCATGCGACAGTTTCATTCGTTTATACGTCACGCGACCTCGTCGACCGTACCAGCAAACTAAAATACCTTCCATTTGTCTCTTGCATATACATAACACCCTTGCGAACATTGTACATAATTACAAAAAATAAATAAAATTCTTCACATAAAAATAAGATAAAGAAGAATTACATAGACCAAATTAAATACCGTTACGATGTAAGTAGACATGTTTTGTTTGAGTTAATAGGATCAAGAAAAAAATGTTAAGACGGATAAGAATCCGTGATGAATGTGAATGAAGACATTACGTTGAAAGGTAACATAGTATTGTAATAAAGCGTGGGTCTAGTCTCAATGGCTCTGGTTCGTTCAAAATAGATATCTAGCTATGTTTGGTAAAATAGATATTTCAGCAGTAACCTTAATGCTACATCGCCAAAGCTGCACCAGATGTCATTACTCTTGCATCAACATATACTTTAACCTGCATTGACAGATTCTTTGTACAGGTGATTTAAGTGCTCACTATGCATGCAACTAACCTGTAAATACGACGAAAGATTTGATCCCAAGCCCTCATAGCAACATTTTATAATCTCTTTATCCAATAACCCTCGAAGCCAATTTCGAATAAAGAGTGAGCAGTTAAAGCCCAAGGTAAAAACACGTCCCCGAAGCTCGCCACCGCGCTAAGCCACGTACTTTTCATGTAAATTTTAAGCTGTCGGTTTTTGCGAGGATTTCTAACAAATCCGAATTGCTGAGACAATTTTCGAGTTAACTGCAGTCAGTCACGCATACAGTTATTTGTTTTTTTAATATTAGCAACGTCACCTACCTGACTACTTAAACGCCAGAGTTTTCGAATGGTGCTAGATAAGTCCAAGTAGGTCTCGAGACAAAAATGCGTGTGGAATTGTAAGGGAAATAATAACTCATAATGAAGAAATGTTCTCAAAAGCGCTTAATTCAATCGAATATTTTGACGCTATGTTGCTATTGATGAAAACAATGTTGAGTAGTTTAGCCATTATTTACCTTATCGATAACAAAAATATTATTGCCTGATAATAATATAAATAAATTATTTAGTAGGTATGACATATTTTTATTTATCCTTATTACAAATGTCAAATGAATATTATTTACAAAGGATTACTTTTTAAAAATGGTTTACTGACATTAATACTAAACTTCGCTAATAATACTTTGCGCGGCAATTTTCTGCGCTAACCATTTCATATAAAGAGATTGTTCAACAGAAAAAGTTGGCAAATTTGTCTCGCCTGGGGCACACATTATCTCTGCTCATATTACGTTATAAATGGATGTGATTTAACAGAAGCCCCTGTGACTGTTAAGAAGAGAATACCTTTGTTATGCTTGATATAAGAGACACCAGTAACAAATATTTTTCAAAAAGACTGCTGCATAAATTAGATACTAAACTGCACTACATAAGAAATCTACCTATGCCTAATAGAGTTTTCAAGTATCTTTAAAGTTTTAGGAATTCAATCCGTCAGATACTGTCTATTATACATAATTATTTTATGTTACAATTATAATATTCTTATTGGTGATTCCGTATACATATTTAATGCACATTCCTAAATTGAATGGTCTAAAGTTAAACTTTCAACAACTACATACGTAAAGATTTATTTTATACATTTTTCTTGGAGAGTCGGCAAATCCCTCTGTGAATAAGGGTTATAATCTGCGCTCGGCTGTATTGCGCTTTTAGTTTGGACGTTTCAAACTTTAATCAGTTTAATAACAGACCTCTCGAGTCCGAGAAATTACAATAGGTAGGTACCGTAGGTGCGTTAGAACATAAAACAATCTAATCAATATTGTGAGTACCTACGGAGTTTATACAAATTAAATTTTAAAGCAATAATACTAATGTTGATATTACACGAAGGAAATTAAAACCATAGCGTAACGCTGCACTTCTTAAGTAAATTATAAGAAATCAAATTCTAGATATGAAATTGTTTTAAACGGCACCATGCTGCTGCCAGGCATAATCAGTCCTAAAACTTGGTTTATTTTGACGGTAAATATATAATAATAATAATAATATTCTATCAAATACACACAACACCATCTAGCCCAAACTAAGCAGAGCTTGTACTATGGGTACTAGACAATGGATAAACATAAATATATACTGTTTTTTTTTTGCAAATACATACATATTATTATACATAGAAACACCCATACCAAGACAAACATCCATGTTCATGCACACAAATGTCTGACCTGTGCGGGAATCGCACCCGCGACTTCAGACGTGGCAGTCAGTTACACTAACCACTACGCCATCGAGGCGTAGTACGTTACACTTACGTATATTTAATTTCCTGCGTTTTCAATTAGTGATTTGTTTTAGCTATCCTGCTTATTTTCAGGTCCTAATAGCGGTTATTGTGTTAGGTGAAACAGCAAACAACCACAGACGTAAGTAGATATATTATGATTTCAAATTCTTAGATAAAAGTTTTATCAACTGTTAATAATACGGCTGCCTTCTGTATTTTTAGTTGATCTTAAATTTGGGTTTGATTTAAGACAAGGGAGTAACGGAGCTCCTTCACTACAGATTCGAGAATTTGAAGGTATATTTTTAACTAGCTGTTACCTGCGACTTCGCCCGCGTATATTTTAACAAAAATTGTTTGTCTCCGCGGAACTCTATTTTTTCTAAAATCAAGGTAGGCTAAGTTACACCTTATAACATCAGCTACCTGCCAGTGAAAGTCCCGTCAAAATCGGTTCAGCCGTTTTGGAGATTAGCCGGAACAAACAGACAGACAAATGCACAAAAATTTTAAAAATATATGTTTTCGTATAGGTACCTTATATACTTTCATATGCATTAGATAAAAAGCTGTTATTTTGACATTACAAACAGACACTTCAATTTTATTTATTTGTATAGATGTATAGATATCAGTGGGTTCGATAAATATTTTATTTTTAATGCAATATGTACGATTACCAGGTTCGAGCAATCTCAATCGCAGAGCAGATGATGACAGCAGTGAAAGTGATAAAAAACCTAAAGCAAAACTTAGCTCAAGTGACAGTGATAGCGATGATCCCGAAAAAAAAGAGCCGAGCAAAGAAAAAAGCAAGGAACATAAGTCTGTTGACAGCGACAGTGCATCAAACGATAATGATGGTAACTATATTACTTTATAACTATAATCATACTATTATGTGGCTCATCATTTCTTACTAGAAGCAACGTGAGAGTTCACTTATGTTTAAAAAAACACTAGGTCATATCTCAGCTATCGCCATATCAGATGTAAATAAAAAGTATCATATAATATCATATACTATCAATATGATAAAATGAAAAATCGCTTTATAAGCCTTTTGATCGTAAATATCTTACATACAAATAAAATGACAGAGGTACTTTTGTATTGTAGACGAAGCAGAGTTTCTCTTTCATTAGTATTTCATTATCATTTCGCGTTAGAAAATAGTCGGCGCTTTGAGAGACTTACACAGGGATATGAGACAAACTTGTAAATGTTCTTCTGAAGTTTTAATCTTAAGTGCGATGGGATATTTGCTAAAGAAATCTAGGTTATACTTAATAGACCAATTCATTGATATACATTAATAAGAAACGGCATTTGTCAAGAATAAACTCATGCACCTAGTCAGATAGCCAGGCGATGAATAGAATCACGATTCATTTGGCTCAGGATCTACGTACAAGTTACCATTATGATATCTTTGTGATAAAAATCTCTGTCTATAGAGTGTAGTGAGTCAAAGATTTGATGTCGACTCGAAATCGACTTGTTAATTTTGACGATGTAAAATAACAAGACGTACAGATTATGACGGTCCCAATAAACTTGAAGTTTTGTGATTTTAATTCAATGAAAAAGGGTTAACCTTTCTAAGACGGATTAAAACTTTTTATTTAAATAACAGGCACAAAGGAGACTCGACTGAAAAAATAATACCAAGCTGTGAAATTGTGAGCTATGAAATATCTCTATTTGACTTTGAAACTGTCACCAAACAAATTACATTTTCAGATTCTAGTGTCACCGATAGAATACGGAGCACTAGAGGATTAAAAGCCGAAGATTTAGATCCTGAAGGTATTTACAAAAACATCATATTGCCCACGATACTATATAATATAATACTAATAAATTACCTATACTTGTAGAAAGTACTTATTCGCTGGGTTGGTTTAGTAGTAGTACAATAAGAGTATAATTTTACATTAACAGATATTAGGAATTAAAGAGTTTACTTGTAGAGTATGTACAGTATACTTAGTATACTTGTATAGTAGTGTTTTTTCTTGTTTTATAAAATATCAGTTCATTTTTATTCTTTCACATGTGTTGTATTTTATAAAATATTTTTATTAAACATATTTTATGTTAGTATTTACGATTTTTATATATGTTCGTTTTCAAATTAGAAACGGAATTAATCATTATATTGTATAATAGTCAGTATTATAATCTACATAACAAGTATCAAGCCAATGTTACCTACGTATTCTCGAAGGGATAGACAAGGTTCTATACTACCTACACCCACATTTTTTCTACTTACCCACATAGTAAGTAGCTGTCCATGTTTATAAATAATAGCTTCAGAGTTATGTTATGCTTTTCAGATGAGCCTCATATATACCCACGGTACAACAAACATCATAGTAGCGAAGATAGCGACGGTTTGTGATATGTACCTATTTTTCTATTTTTAATTCCCTGTTGTAGTAGATATACAATGTAACACAAAGGCTGGTATACTATACATACTCTACGGTCGTATATTGAACCCTTTGATAAAAGTTAACCTCAAAAATCACATTACAATTTATGTGTTACAAAACAAAAAATAATTTTCAAATTAATTTACTTTATACGGATTCCAACGTGGTGTTTATTTTAAAACACTATTATTTCATATATAGTTATTGCAGCGATAGCCTTGTGCGTGACTGTTGGAGACCATGGAGAGGTCTCGAGTCCGATCCCAAGGCGCACATCTCTGTCTTTATGCAGTTATGTGAATTAAAATAGTTAATTATTATCGCTTGCATTAACAGTGAAGGCAAACATCGGGAGGAAACCTGCATGTCTGAGAGTTCACCATAATGTTCTCGAAGATATGTGAAGTCTGCCTCCCCGCACTGGGCCAACGTGGTGGATTATGGCCTAACCCTTCTCACACTGAGAAGAGGCCCATGCCCAACAGTGGGACAGTTTAATATAGGGCTTATATCATTATATATATATATATATATATGTCAATAATATCCTGATGCATTAATCCCACATTTTCCGAATTTGTCTCTCTATCCGAGTCTTCCCTCTATGCCTTAAAAAAGCAATAGTGATTGCCATACATAAGTCGGGTACGAAAGACCTTGTAACAAATTATCGACCAATCTCGCTATTGCCTATTTTCTCAAAAGTGCTAGAAAAATTATTAACAATAAATTAGTATCTTTTCTTGAACAAAATTCCCTATTTTTATCCCATATGCAGCTTGGTTTCAGACCTAAGTTGTCAACAGCAGATGCAGTACACAACTTGACAGCTTTTATCTCAGAGGAACTTGGGAAAAGAAAACAAGTAATTGGAATCTTCCTCGACCTCGCAAAAGCATTTGACACTGTATCTGTTCCTATCCTATTAAAAAAATTTGACTCTTTAGGAATACGAGGCACACAGCTTAAGCTGCTAACGGATTATCTACAGAATAGGTATCAGTGCATGAAAATAGATATCATCAGTGCCGACTTACAAGTGCCACAATTCCGTATTCCATAAGGGAGTGTCCTTGGAAGTACACTATTTTTGGTGTACATTAACGATCTTTGTACCTTAAGTTTACCTAGCGGCAAAATCGTTTCGTACGCAGATGACACCGCCCTTCTCCGCCGACACAAATGAGGCAGTACATAAAAATGCCCAGCGTGGGTTCGATGTGGTTAATAAATGGCTTAGAAATAACTTGCTTACATTAAATACTGATAAAACCAAATTCATTAAGTTTAACATGCGCAATCAACAAGATCATTTAAGTAATATTCGAAAATATGCACACCATTGTAACAACATCATGAATGATAATTGCACATGTTCTGCAATTCATAGTACAACTAACATTAAATATCTGGGGGTTATAATAGATCACACTCTTTCATTTAAACAACACATAGCCACTTTGTCAAGTAGACTACGTACATTAATATTTGTTTTTAAAAAACTGCGTTATATCGCAGACAATAATCTTATTACACAGATCTACAAGGCACTGTGCCAATCCATTATTCAATACTGTATTACCTCATGGGGAGGCATCCCAAAATCTGTTATTCTTCCAATTGAAAGAGCACAAAGAGCACTCCTAAAAGTAGCTACACATCTACCTTTTCGCTATCCCACATGCCTTTTGTATCAATATTCTAAAGTACTAACAGTCCGGCAGCTTTTTATAATGCACACCGTACTAAAACAACATACTACTCTTGATTATAACCCGGAACTTACTAACACTAAGCGACGGAAAGATATCGTTTGTACTACTCAGTCTCAATCTAAGTATATTTTTCCCAATGGGTTTTTCGCATTTTTAGGTCCATTTCTTTATAATAATATAAACAAAATAACTGCGATTTATGACAAAAATTATGCTAACATTAAGCAATTAGTTCAACAATATTTACAAACCTTGAACTACGATGAAACTGAAAATTTGATGACTGTTGTTCAATAAGTGTTACGCAATAAAATAGCTCTTTATGTTGTCATAGTAATCACTTAGTTTATAATGTAATTCATAAGTTCTTGTATACAAATAATAATATTTTATAAGTAGTGTTTTAGAATTTAGAATTTATGTCTTTATTATACAGTATGTGCCCTTAATGCCTGTGGCACAGGTTTACCCTAGTACAGGCATCCCTTATAATTTACCTTTACAATGTAACATAAGCTCTGTATCCATTTGTACCAATTTAAGTTAAATAAATGATTATTATGTGTGTGTATATATATATATATATATTCATAACTTTGAAACTATTAAACTACTACTGTTATATGACAGTTTAAAAATTATGTATGTATAATATAAATATTTTTAGGCAAACGTAAAACAACATAAACAGAAATTAATTACATGGTTATAATATCGACTTTATTGCGATTGCAAATACATGTCTCTTAACACAAGAATTCTACGGCAGAGATAAAAACATATTGAAATATGTATATAATTATAAGTACCTAAATAATCTCGAAGTAGCTCTAGTACAATCATGTAGCAAGCGCATTAGTAACATTCAATATTATATAACAGGTTCTCGTCGCCGAAGATCAATTGGAGCTTCGAATATTGAGAAAGTGAAGACGTTTTAATTTTTCTTCTAGCGTTGTAACACCTTGGCGGTCGAACATCAATAAAAATGCTATTTTGAATGCTAATTGTTTATTTATTACTTCATACTTACTTCGCTTCCTTACTTAGTTAATTAATAAGAAATCCGATTTATACAATCAAGTCCCTTTCCGGGCAAAACTACTCTTGACAAAAACAGTAAAATTATTTTTAACTAAACAGTTAAAGAGAAAAGGCTGAAAGTAGTTTTGATTTTAAAATATTGTTTAATAAAGGTTTCAACTAAAAAATATCAGTTAAAAGATGTTAAGCTTCAGACTGGTAGGTACCTAGATTGGCAAAACGGGGAACACATAAAAACCACTATAAAACTATAAGTCTTTGACCAAACGTTGTAGTCAAAAATAGGTCTTGTTATAATTAAACTACTTTTACTTCTCGGATCACTCAACATGTACTCGTAATATGTTAGGTACTATATACATACATAACATTACGCATAAATATACCTGCTACATATATAAAATTCAAAAAGTAATGTACAGGTATTGAAACACTCTTAATTACGAAATGATTTATTTGGATAAAGATTAATATAAAGATATGGATAACATAAGATTTTAGTCGGCATTTCTATCAACTTTTAAAATGTAAAAAAGAAGTTATAGTTACATAACTACAATAGTTGGACATATGGTATCGCGAAGTTATTTGTAGATATTGATATGTACTTTAATATTGTAGAACAATTTTACGTTTTATCATCATTAGTTAACGCAGCGCATGCGATGAAAAACATTTTATAGCAAATTTTTTTACGCTTTGGGGCACATTATTGAAATTTTAGTAGGGATCCCTAATTATTTTCTTATAATAAATATAGCCTGTGTTACTTAGGGATAATGTATCATTCTAATGGTAAAAGAATTTTTGAAATCGGACTAGGATTTTTTGAGTTTATTCGCTACAAACATACAGAAATACAAACCTTTCCTCTTTATAATATTAGTGTAGATGTGGATGTAGATATACTACTGTAACATAATTATAATTCATACCTATATACTTATAGCCTAGGTTTCAATATGAAACGTCATAAGGTTTAATATTACAAAGTATTGCAAAATTTAAGGTATCTACCTATTTAAAATATTTCTGGTTATAAAGTACCTAAGTCCCTGATAGAATCAGCTAAATAAAATATTAGTGAGTGACAGGTCTCAAACTACCATGTGAACAAGATTTTGAGAAAATTCAAGAATTTTATTTTTAAATAAATCTAGAATTTATTCATTTTGTTAAACTAACCAAATTCTGATAAATATTCACATCGGATGCGTACTTAGATGCTTGTTTTATTTACCTCCTTGTTAGATTCGCTTTTAAGACTTAACTACGTTTATCGAAAATTAATGCATTATGCAATGCCCAGCATACCTACTACTTTCAATTTTAACTTTGACCCTGTTTATTTGATTAGGCTCAAGAATCTTATAGCACGTTTTTTCTAAATTGATTTCAAGAGCTATTGTCAATAGAACCCCCTATAAATAATGTATGGTTCGAAACTCGCGACCTTTTATTGCTCTGATGCGACGTCTGTGACTCACTTTATATCTCTAGATAAGACATCGCCAAATAGGTAACTACCGATGTGAAATATTCACAAATAACCTTCTGTTTTGTGATAATGCTCCGTTTAGCAAAAGAATTTCCTTCTTTGTAAAAGGTTCGGCTCACGATATATCAAGTTAATGTACAAATGTTACAATAAAATTACTATTCATAATGTATATTTGATGGAATATCTTATAAGTACCGGCCTTACTAGTAGCACAAAGTAAATAATATTACCTTTTTATGTGTACTGTGTTATTACGACGAACTAATTAATAATGCCGAGTAAAATAGGTACCTATACAGTGTTACGATTCTTGTTTTGAATTTAAAGGAAAATTACATTACTTCGAAAAAAAATCTGGAGAATATTATATATTCTAATAATATTATTCAACGGTTATTAGTAAGAGAGTAAGTATCTAATTCGCAAATTAAGTTCAGGCAAAGAATTGCTACACTAGCATATTATTTTCGTCTGTTAACGGCAGAATGTTGCATGCAATCTGGTGTCTGTCAGAGGTCGGCAGAGGGTTGGTCGAGTTCACCGCAAGATATTGCAAGAGCCTGCAAAATTACACTATTAAGCCGAATATATTGCGCTCCACAGCGGCTGGGTGGCGATTCTCAAACTTTGTAATCGATTTATTTTATAACAACATAAACAATATATTTTATTGCACAGATGCCTTTTGTACGTTTCTAAAATTTATTGAAATAATAACAAACTGATACATGGTAACAATATATTTTTGACGATATCTTTCGTTATAGACGGTTAATATCTCCAAGAATGGTTTTATTAAAAATATAAGATATATGAAGTTGATTTTGCAGAGTTTTGGCGCCGTTATTGATAATAATTATTTGCTGTTAATAAGTTTACGTCGTATATCTTGGCCTAAGTAGATGATATAAATATCTACTTATATATACCTACTTGTTGACGACTTGAAAAGCTAAAATAAAATAATGAAGACACGGTGACGTACGTAAATATATTGTTGAACATTTTAAGAGTCCAGATGCGGCGTGTAAACGAGATAACATCTTTCAAGCAACTGCTCTAAGCGCATTACTCTTGCTGGGACATCTTTAACGAGACACTTGCTGAAACTAAACCACTCAATTGTCTTTATAATGTCTCTTTGTAGTATTTTGAGATACCTTTCAAACAACTTCCTTAAGAGTTTTTAAGTATGTTTCTTACTGCGATAATATAGATTACTAAGTACTTATTATTGTTTTCTTTTCGGATAAGGGGTCGTACTATTAGCGTTTTGGTCAAATTCAATATTTTAGATCACTCTGCGTATTGTATTTGAACTACTTAAATTAAACCTAGATAATATATCAGAAAGATCTAGCCTTATTAGAGATAAAGTTTGGCATCTGCTAATTCAAAGGCATATCACAATACAAGCTTAAGGCTTTATGCTTATAAAATGTCTACCTAAGATAATTTTATATTCAGTATTCTTTTTTATGAATTTTGTTTTGTCACTTATTATATAACTAGCTTTTGCCCGCGGCTTCGATCGCGTTAATTTAGAATTTGACAATCAATTCGGGTTGTACTCTGCTTGTAATAATATAATTCAATCATGATTCGAAAGACACGTGGCGCCATCTATTATCATAAAAACGTTATTATTGTTTTCCTCGGGAACAGTAATTTTTTTCGGGATGAAAGGTAGCCTATATCCGTTTCTGTACACCTGTCAACGTATATGCAAAATTTCAGGATGATCGGTTCAGTGGTTTAGGCGTAAAAAGGTAACAAAAAAACAAACAAACTCACTTTCGCTTTTATAGGTAATATTAGTTAGGAAGTTAGGATTAGGATATATATATAAGTAAACGTTAGGCATAAGCTTTTTGTATGAATAATAGGATAGTGCGAGCCGAATGTCATTTACTAGGGAAATATCCACAAAAACATCAAAAATTCAGTCGCCATACGGTTATCGAAGATATTCTTATAGAAAAAAACATAGACACTTTGATGAACCTGGCAATCAATTAACCCCGAATACATACAATAAGTATTAGGCGTTGGATTGCCTCAACCATGAGCGCAACCTTATGCAACAAGGCAGTCTTAAAATTAAGCTTTAATAAATTGATTGCTATAATTACAATGTGTTTTTTTGCAACCACATAAAATTGTAACGTATTCTACCAGATGTGTTCGAAATAAGGAAGAGTTTCCTAATGAAGACCGTTTTCTGGTTTGGGCCTGTTGAATTAGTAATTCTTACACGTAACATTGCTTGGGTAAACGAAGTCACAGACCAAGTTGTAATAAAAGTAAAAGTCATTTGCAAGTATTGTTATTTAAAACAATACCAGAGCCTAATTTTACTTCATTATATTATTTTAGCAGGACGATCTCGAAAATCCGATGTATTTCTATGGAGCCATTAATTAAAAGCTATAGGTATATAATGTCTTTGTTATACAAGAAATGCCGACGAGATATGAAAAATAATAGTATTGCTACACCAAATTTTATTGTGGATGGATAGTCATGTAATACCAATAAGTGGTAATTCGATGACTAATTATGGATTTAGTAACAAGTAGGCTTTTTGTATCTAGTCTACTAAATACGGTATATTGTCTACAGATGATACGAGGATCTGGTTAAGGAGCTTTGATATCCTTCTGCACTGCAGGAACAGTACCTATGAGGTTATTAATAGGTTGCGATTTTATGCAAGGTGCAAGTACTTTTTTAGTTTGTTTCAGGTAAAAATAAAAGTCCCGCTCAGAAAGATGAAGGCCTAAATCTAAAATCTTAGGGTTTTCGAGAGATTACCATGGATAAAACTGTGATCAGGATGTTGATGTTGAACCGGTTCAACACATGTTTGCTAAGAGAACATGAGGAGATGGCTTTGGTTATATCCTACAAATGTGCCTGAGTCCTTCATAGAATGGTTAACATCTCACGTAATGTTATCTTATAGGATGCTATGCCAAAGGGTGGTGGCTATTAATATTAGGTAAAGGTTTTATATTAACTAAAGATAAACAGATAGGATAAACATAGTTACAATGTAAGATATGTAACAGATTAATTTTATGAAACAGACGGCCTACCAAGGACTGGGTATGGTCTGTTGAATATCAATAAAAGAGACTTATGTTTTGTACGTAATCACCATACGCAAAGGCGTTGGCTTTTAGAAAACCGCGTAGTTGCTCATGCTTATTGGATGATTCGTTTATACTTAGATAATAGTACTGCCGTGCCTAGGCATAGGCTGTAACTTAAATAATTTGAATTTAGGACATAAATACAACTTTTATTGAAAACGGTTTTAAGTCTTTTGTATAATATATTATTGATTGTAATATTTATGACAAATAAATTAAGGGCATATTGTGTTTAGGTTTTTTAATTTTATGACATGTGATATTATGTGACATTAATATCGGACAAGTTATCATTCGGACAAATGATGATTAATACAAAAAAAGTTATGGCACTTTAGATTATGGATAAAAAAGTTAGGTAATACAATAGAGAACCATTTTGTGTCATTCCTTTTTATTTTGCTTTGCTTATAAGTAGTTAGGTTTGTTAATATTAGGTAATGAATATATTACCTATGATTATTGCTTTTGTACATGTAAAATTGTAAATAGCGAAACGATGGCATATTACAATCTGCAATATTCCAGTGTGAACACAACATTTGCTTCGACGCGTGTTTTCCCTCTATGCGAGGCATACTCAGTTTAGCAACAAATGTGCCTCAACCTCTGAGTATAAACAGGGTTAGCCCGTAGTTTACTATTATAGTAAAATCTCAGTCAAGCAGATTCCCTTACGGTGTCTGCCCCTCGCCGTTAAAACGAGCGACAAATTAACTTGTATAGTGAAGTTTGCTTACTTTATATACGTATATAATGAGTCGTAGCCCGTAGGGTCGGATGCAAGGCCCAAGCGTGATAGGCGAATAGTCTTTACATTAGACTACCTTTGCCTTAGGTACAGTGTACCGAATTAGTATTATATTTAAAGCTATATACTATTTCATGATAATTAATTAATATTTTCTTAATATAATAGATTATAGATACGCAAACATTCATGTTCTGAATCTATAGAAATAAATAAAATTGAAGTGTCTGTTTGTAATGTCAAAATAACAGCTTTTTATCTAATGCATATGAAAGTATATGAGGTACCTATACGAAAACATATATTTGTTCCATTTTCGTCCGTCTGTCTGTTTGTTCCGGCTAATCTCCGAAACGGCTGAACCGATTTTGACGGAACTTTCACTGGCAGATAGCTGATGTTATAAGGAGTAACTTAGGCTACTTTGATTTTAGAAAAAAAAATAGGGTTCCGCGGAGACAAACACTTTTTAGTTAAAATCTACGCGGACGAAGTCGCAGGTAACAGCTAGTTTTAAATATAATTGTTATTGTGATGAAAATTTTTATAATAAACCTAAAGTATTAGATTGGTTAAAGATAAAAACGTAATAAACCCATCGAACAATTAGAAATTAACTGATTAAAGTTATTTCTATCCACCTTAATACAGAATACAGTCTGTTCAGTATTCTGCTAATCCTATGTTTTATTTTACTACTAATAAACATATCCATTTCAGAATTACTTTATAATCCCAGCGGTCTTAACGGTAAACAGATAATCATATCTCAAAGTGCGAATTAATTTAGACGCCTGAGCGCATACCTTGAGCTCTCAGCTCTGACTCTCAAAACTTATAATTGAATTTCCAATCCTTAATTGAATAGTAACAGTCGAAGTCCAGATGAATGAGGTCCTTGACGAAGGATGATAACGATTATAAGGTAAGTTCATAGCCACGTACAATTTGTATCAACTTCCTTACAACATTTGCAACTAAATAATAATTATACAAAGTATATTTGTACCTATTTCAAGAAAAGTTATAAGTACTATGTCATCTGTCCTTGAACTTTGTACCAAAATACGTTTTATATTTCACATAAAATTAAAAACTTAAATGATTCTTCACCAGATTTTTTTGTACAGATCTGTGGAAAATACCCAGTTTTTATATAATGTAGACCTCGGTAGACTAATTCAATAGTGTATCTAGAAACTAATAGAAATTCAAATTCACTGCTAATAAAAAGTTGTTCAGCACTTTAAGTACGCTTAAAGTGAGGAAAAAATTATTATATAAAACTTGATAATATAAGTTATACTCGTACGATGCTCCTAAACTTTTAGAAATCCAATTAAAGTGATTGAGCAATCGCGGTTCAATGGTCTTATCACCTAAAATGGCAAGATATTAAAGATTTGTAATATTTGAATTAGAATTCCATTGATGAGCCTAAAGAATGATTATGTATAAGCCTATATCAAAGTATCGATACATTAATGCGTGCAGGAAAAACTTTGTATCCCTTTTTATCCACATTGCACGCATAGAGGATCGTTTTTCTTAACATAGTTGTAGATTATATGTAGAAGTGCACAACGCTAAAATTAGAAACAAAGAAAATTACCAGAATATTTAGTTGCAGTTGATTTTCGATTGCTAGTATTAGGTGCTAAGGTTGTGCTCAATAGAGGTTTGTATCGTTATCCTTATTAATATTATAAATGCGAAAATGAGTTTGTTTGTTTGTTACGCTTTCACGCCTTAACTACTCAACCGATCAACATGAAATTATGCATACACGTTGTCAGGGGTACAGAATAGGACATAGGGTACCTTTCATCCAGAAAAAAGAACTGTTGCAAACCTAACCTAACCAACCTACATTTACGCGAGCAAAGCCGCGGGCAAAATCTAGTAAGTTTATACAAGAATTCGATGCTGCACTGCGTAGGTTAGGGCTTGTAGGTTGAGTTTTATAGGTCTCGATAAGGTTACACGTACCATGTACTTCTTCTAACAGTAATTCTAAAATTATTTAGAAAGACATACATACTTACGCCCTCGCCCTACCGAGAGTAGGTAATGATATATTGTATTAATGAGAACTGAGTATAATTATTTAGTAGATATCTTTAAAATGATGAACGTGTTCGGCTGGAATAAAAATTTAAGCCGAAACTTTGTTGAACTTTAGCAATAAGAGAAAACCATTTTATTCTATAAATTACGCCAGTACTGTTGCGTCAGAACATGCGGGTGCGATCTACGTATAGAAAAAGCAATGTATGATCACCAAATGGTTGTATTGTGTTTAAATATTTTCTCGTTATCCAAATTTCTGTGGCGTATTAAAATCAGCAAGACATTAATGAGAGGCTGTTGCAATGCTACGCAGAGGTATCGAGCTAAATCGTACGAAAACACGTAAACGTTATGTACCTCTAACATTTTTAAGTTCTGTGCGTATTGAACAGTTAATGATAGCTTTAGCGGTGAAGTTAAATATCATGAGGAACCCTACATGTGTGAGTGTTCTCCGTAATTGTGTTTTTGGTCAGGATGATGGACTATGGCGTAAACATTCTCAAACTGAGGCTGTGACCGGTTCCAGCAATAGGACATTTTTTAATAAAATATTAAATAAGGCTATTAAATATTATTATAATACATTTCTGTACCCTGTCATAATAGTAAATTATACAGAATTATTCATCTGAAGAGCACATAGTTTTTAATGAATAAGAAGTCTGATGTTTTAAGCCCTCATACTATTTCCTTAGTTGACTATCGTCTTCGGTATTCAATCATTCCATTTTCTTGGAGACCGAATATATTATACATTTCTAACGACCCACTCAAGTAACACCGATGTTATCCATATAAAATCCACCTAATACGACTAATTTGTGTTACTTAAATTTTTTGCGTCCTCCCTATACAATAACGTTCCATTAATGCTAAGGCTACCATATTTAGCTTCTATTCATTAATTGTTTTATAGAAGCAGCTAGCTATAACCTAGTGGTAGACCATTGGACTGCCACGCAGTGGTCGTGAGTTCGATCACAAGCACGATTTTTTCGAAGTTATGTGTTAAATATTAAATTATTGCTCGCTTTAACGGTGAGAGAAAACATCGTAAGGAAACCTGCATGTCTAAGAGTTCTTTACAATATTCTCGAAGATACCTATGTGCAGTTGCCAACTGCACTGTGCCACCGTAGTGGACTATGACTTCACACCGATAAATTAATTTTTTACAGTTTCATCGTATAGGTACCTATATGCCTATTATTTTACTCAAAGTAGTGGCATAAAATATTAGTTTATTGAATAGTTCAAAACAGCTATCACGAAGTAATAAATTTTAAAATAAAAGCTGCAGATAAGCCATCTATAATTTTTTAACGAACTACAACGATGTTGTGTGTATGTTTGGTTCGTATAATCTGTTCTGTCATCAGACTAAGATTTGGTCACGAAATTGAGAAATTAATGGATTTTATTTAGTCTCAAATTTATTTCAACTTGGATGGGTTACTTAAATATTAATAAATTTAGAAAAAACATTATTATACGTAATTTGATAAAAAATCTAAATTCATTCTGGATATACAACATATTATAACAGTCGACACATATTACTAACCCACAGCAATATGCAAAAAAATATGATGCCCATTACATTTTCTATTTTTACTTTTTATTATTTTATTAATGATTAGGTATTTTTGAGTAGAGAGTGGTGCAGATTGTTTGGACAATACACTTATGACTCGACTAGATGTTCCCGCGGTTTCACCCGCATTTATCGTTACTGCGCCGCCCCCGTGGGTCGTAGCGTGATGTTATATAGCTTATAGCCTTCCTCGATAAATAGGCTATCCAACCCTATAAGAAGTTTTCAAATAGAACCAGTAGTTCCTGAGATTAGGGCGTTCAAACAAATAAACAAATAAACTTTTCAGCTTATAATATTACTATAGATTAATACTTCCATGCGCTACGGAGCATCTTAGGCATTATGAACGCTAAGTGAAACGCACCCTAAAACGTATAAACTGTCAGTTGGCCATTGTTATCTGTCAATGTCAGTTATGATTAACGAATTGTCATTCCTATTGCTCAGAAATACAGAGAAATCCTTGTTTTTTCTACTTTTCTTCTTGTAATAAAAATATTACTGGGTTTATTTATTGTGGGACGAATAGCTCAAAATATTTAGATTTAGTTTGTGTGTTTGATATTGCAAATAACTCGCAGCTGAACATTATGACATCTGTTTGTTTTGATCCTAAGTTATTCTATTAGTTATTTTGCATTAGTTTATCAATTGTGCAGTAACAATGGAAGGTGGTGAGTGGAGAAGCAATATTGTTAGCCAACTACATGCCAGGAATAAAATAGAAACTACTGCGTTTCAGGATATAATCACCTTTCGTAAGTGTCTTAACCTATGGACTTCTTTGTGTTGACATTTTAATAATGTAACAAATAAGCGAGATTTATCACTAGGCTAATAAACTATTGTTCTCTTGATTGATAACTTGTGATCTGTTTCTCTTGTTATCGTAGTTGCTAATTACGTTTAATGGAGTTAGTGTATAACCTACATTACATGCCTCAGTAACTACATGATATTACAATACAACAAATCTCTAGAAGCGTACTTTATTAAAAATCTACTGTACCTAGTTATACTTGAAGAACTCTGGAGTATAACTACATATTTGTCTTCTGTCCTGTTTCACTCTTTTATATAATTACACATTAACTGGATCAATGATGTATAATCATACAACATTTGTTGAATATTTATGAATAAGAATTTACACATCATGTTTTACCTGAGTACCTACTAGGGTACTCATTTGTTATCTGCTTAGACAACATATCTTACAATTTATGTCATATTTACAACTTCAAGGAATTACTAGATACAGCAAATTTAATATTTAACTTAACGTAAAAGTAATCTAAGACATGTTAGAATGGGTCATTTTGATTGTCATGTTTTATTTGAAAACAATTGAACATGTTCAAAATTAACTCATTTAAAAAAAATTGAAGTAGGTATAAAAAAAAATTTTACTCTTATTTTAGAATCACATCTACATATATCTTCATAAACCTACAGGTTTTGCAATCTATAATGGCTGGACTGAACATAGCGTCTCCGAATTGTTGTGTATGTACAGTCGCTAAGAGGTGTCCCGCCCCTGCCTCCTGTCACCAAAGAGACCTAAAACTTGTAACTGCGGCGCCACTCGCGCAATTTTCAGACCGGTCATCATACAGTGCACGCTCTGTATATATATTAATTTATCACTGAAAATAACATTATACTCAAATATGTATTTAAAATAAAATGTTTTCACACTTTCAGAAAGCCGATTATTTGATAATGTCAATACTTTGAAAAATGAAAACCTTCAGTTAACTTTGCTCAATGAAAGAATAAGGTTCTCAGGAACAGACAGCATTTTATCTGGTACTGGTAAGTTTCATATTTATGTAATACTGAATATACAGAGACAGTTAAAAAGTGTTTAAGGTATGATTGTATCTTGAAGTGGTTATAAATTCAGTATTCCAAGTATAGTATACAGTATTTCAAGTACTGATAAAAATTTATGGGTTAAAGGAGTTATTCTTGTCACAGTACATAAAGAATTATTTTATCACATTCACAAATTATGCTATCTATCCTATAAGAATATAGAACTAAAAAATAAACAATATCTTTGGTATAAAATATGAATAAAATCCCAAAACTGTATGTATATGTAACTGATACTAAAACTATAACTTAAAAATTTCCAGGAACTGCCGGCAATGAACGAATACAGGCTATGGAACAGAAGATCCTTATACAACAAGAAGAGTTGACCTCTTTGCATCGTCGGCGAGGAGAAAATGCCCAACAGATTATGAGTCTGAATGAAAAAGTACATGATTTAGAAAAACAATTACAGGCAAAAGATATTATGTAAGACTTTTTCTCTCTACCAAAAGATATATGGCACAGCTAATGAATATTAAAGATATATTAGCATTATGTAATATGTATGTTAATGAACATACCCAAACTAGATTAGATCAGTAACCAGTTTCCCATACAATGTGAGACATTTGTTGCTATGTTGCAACTAACCTAGTATCTTGTTGCTTAATTATTTTATCAATTAATGGAACTATGTTTATATATTTATAAAAGGAATGGCAAAGGATGACATGCATTCCATAAAAGATTGTGTTAGGATAACTTTGCTTGGTGAATAGGCTAAATATAAATGTCATAGTTAGGTTAGCATACTGAATATTATGGACATTCAGAAACATAAGAAAATGTGCTGTCATCAATGTTCTTTACACTTAACACAAGGAATAATTTGTCACATAATTTCCGTAATAGATAGTCCAAATATGATAAGATGCAGTTTAAATGTAATTCTATTATTGTTTATATCAATAATAAAAATAGTAAAACAGCAGAATGGCATAAAGGTTAGTACATATCCAGTTGCTGACTGTAAAGTCCTGGGCTTTATGCTCTGCTGTTCGGTCTAGCAAGCCATATTAGAGCTCACCAAAGAAAAGATCCATGACTTCTAAGGTCGCCGTCATCGAAATCGATGAGGAGGACTATAAAGTGTTATTAGGCTATCCATTCAGGCATGTTAACATTAATCCAGCAACATAAAGATTGACATTATGCAGAGTAAACACAAATGAAATCGCATTATGTGGTTCTAAACTATATTATAACAACTGGGTGTCTACAGCTCTGACTAAATCTCCGGAGATTACGTAATGATTCTAGTCTTTTGTAAGAGTGACATAGTATGATATTCAGTCACCTTGTGTCATGTATTCACAATGTTAAATGTTCAATGACATATTTATTTCTGTTTTCAGTATTGCAGAACATACGGCAGTGATAGCATCTCTTAGAGCTGAAATTCAAATGTATGAAACAAATATGACTGAATTACAAGGACTGAATCAAGTGCTGAGGGATGAACACCAAGCATTACATATAGCATTTGCTTCCATAGAGGAGAAATTAAGGAAAGCTCAGGTATATCATTTGTTAAAGGATATTTTAAAATACTGTATATATATATATATATATATATATATATATATATATATATATATATATATATATATATATATATATCTATTCTATATATTAGAATGGAAGCTACAGTCATAATCAGGTAATCAATTACACTGCACAACAGCATGTCTGATGATTGAGTTATGTTACATGATATTAGTCCAACTTTTAATGACAATTTCAAATCTGTGACTGAATTTTCTCTATCAGGTCTAGTTAACAAAATATGACACATGGGTCTTTGTATAATAAAACAGTATATTTAAAGATTATCTTATCTTATTTAATTCTTAAATTGAAAAATCTTTATTTTATTTGACTACCTTGCTGAAGCTGAAGGTAGAGAGCTGAGCTTATTATTATTATTTATATACCTACTCTCCGCAAATGAAACAAAAATGATTCTGATTATTCACACAAACACGTCTTGACGATGTCGTATCAAACTATAATAAGAAAACTTAATATTGTTCTAGTTATCAGTAAGTTTAGAGGAAGCTACAACTCGTAAACAAGAGCTGTTACAAAAAAATTAGGGTATATGTAGAATCAGCGACGTCGAATTAGTAAACCATGATGTTTACTAATTCGACGTCGCTGATTTTACATATTATTATACCCTCATTTTTGATAAAAGTCATTCATCAGATAAAAGTTGCAATTTTGTTGTGCAGTGTTATTATAATAATAAACAAACAATAATCTACAATATCGAATACATGAAAGGCACATCTAGAGTATCAAAATGCTTTAAAAAGTTAATAAAAACTAGCAATGAAGAACAATTCATTAGGTAACTTTTTATTCTTCAATTGCACATGCATGCTATGGATGTCCTCACCATGTCTCTAAAAGAATATATATTAAAATAATAAACTTTGAAGTATATATATAGTCTGCATTGAACACTAGTATAGCAAGCCAGGCTTTATTCTTATACTTGTACTTGCAATGGCCGTAATCCAGTATCTAGCTGGATACTAGATTACGGCCATATATGAAAACAACTGTTTTTGATAAGATTTTGACGTAGATAAATGTTTGTGTTATGTCTGAGGGAAGAGCTTCCAGAAAATACCCTATTGTTCCATATTTGTTTGCAAGAATAGTACCAGAATTTCAACATGTAGAAAAATATACACAATTCTATTGTTATCTATACTAATATTATAAAGCTGAAAAGTTTGTTTGTTTGTTTGAAAGCGATAATCCCAGTAACTACTGGTTGGATTTGAAAAAATATTTTAGTGTCGGATAGCCTATTTATTAAGGAAGACTAAAGGCTATATAAAAACACGCTACGACCCACGGGGGCCGCGCAATAACGATAAACGCGGGTGAAACCGCAGGAACATCTAGTGGATGATAAGTGCAATCACAAGTATAATATATGTGTGATTTCTACATAATCGAAAGGTTTGCAGTATAAAAAATGTTGAAACTGCATAGTAATTCATGTATTATTTTCTGTATTTTTGTCTATAAGACTGACGCTAGCGTAATGAGAAATATATATAATAATATTTGTGTTGTTGCCTCATCCCCATCGAAATGGCAAAAAATATGTTCGGTGATATAGGTGTTATTCCTAAAGCGGCAGTTGTCTTTTATAAAACAAAAAGTTTTATATTGTACATGTAAAACATCATAGGGACATTGGGACACGATCGATCTCTGATTCCTGACCATATTTTGTGAGTTCTAACTGGAATGTAATACAAAGGTCTCTTTTATTAAGTCAAAGAACATACATACATACATACATAGATTCACGCCTGTTTCCCAGAGGGGTAGGCAGAGACTACGGATTTCCATTTGCTACGATCCTGACACAAAGAACATCTGTTACTGAAACTTGAGATATCATTTCGTTTTATTCTCACACTCTCACATTGTATGCTATATTTCCAGCAGGTAAATTATTAACTCGAAAACAAAAGCCTCTTTTTTGATACTGCGACCAAACGCAGAGTTTCGCTCGAACAGTATTCTGATCGAACGCAGAGAGATGCACAGGCGCAATGTCGCGTCTAATGGCAAAATCGCTAATCATCGATATAATAGCATGTGTTCCATGACTTAAATAGGTATTGTATGTACTTGTCTGTTACATCGCGTCTCGCAACAGAAATACTAGAAGTTATCGTCAATCATTCATTCTCAATAATGTTAATAATTAAGGGAAGTAGTGAGATAGCCCCAACACAAGTATTATCAATTACTTACTGGGGATGTCTCATTTATAATTTAATGTAACTGTTTTGAGACAAATAAATATTTTTCATTTATCATTTTCATTTTCATCTTACGAGCCACATTGCCTGTTCAATAATACCTAAAAGTAATTTATTTCCACAAACGTAACTCAAATACAGAAACTAATGCTTGTATGCCCAAAGGGCATGGATGCAGATTAGAGTTATATTACACACGCACTTTTTGCTAACTATGTCATTATTTCACACGGAATCGTGGGTGCGTCATCGTTATTTATCAGACAGTTTCATTCCTCCAGCCGTCGCTGAGTATTTTCTAATAGTAAAACTCAATGATCGAGGCATCATACTGGAACATCACAATCGCTCCGCTCCCGCGCCTTGAGTTCACCAACTCTGGTGGTCATCATATATTTTTATACTAGATACCATTCATCGTGTTTGCTACTGTTACTTCTAGCTAATTAAAATAACTAACCCACTTTTCTAGTAGGCGTTTTAAAAAACATGTACCTACCGAAAAAAATATAATATTATCTTGCGATATGTAAACTAATAAATCGAATACCAAAATGCCAGACTAATCAACAATGTTAAATATTTAAACAACCTGTATACAGTTTGGTAACTAGTTCATGCGTCAGCTGTCTACATAGATGTTTGTGTGATATTTTAAGGTACTGTGGAACGGAGATTTACGATTGATGTACTTGTACACACACAGTGAAAGGGCCCACTAGCGAACATATTATATACGTGTGTATGCGTGTTACACACATACACATTTATGTGTGTATGTAATGCCGACGAGTGTAGTCATAAATGTACTTGTATATTTGTGTACTAATAGCACTCGTTCATGACTTAAAGTAATATGGTCTGTTTACGCGAATGTTACACATTATAATTATCTTAATTTATACGGATTTTATAGCGGTTTATTTCGTCTACCATTTTTATATTTACACTCACTACGACGATTCATATACATTTTTACAGACATGGTCGTATGACTTTGGTGGCCAACCAAAATGGATACGCCTTGAAGAGAAAAGCAGTGCCATAAGCGCCAGTCTTAGTATATAAAAAAATATATCCTCTTTTGTGACATTTCGTTAAGAGAAGTAGGGAACATATAGATATAGGTGGTTAAACCTAGTATAACGACTACGATCCTGGCATACCTTTTTCGCTTCATTCGATTTAATTATATTCGTAATGCACGGTTTAAGGTACTCTAAACCTTGTCTTACTCATCAATGTCCTTAATGTAGTTAGAGAACGATAGCCGAGGTCTTCTTCATCCCGCTGTCATCCTATTCACGTTTCCCATATATATATAAGTTCTTGATCTCTTTTTTGTCTTCCACCTTTCCATATGCTGAAACCATCTGCATGCTTTTATGACTTAATGACAAACAGTACCTACATTCTTTTTAGTGCTCTCAATCGCATTATATTTATTCTACTTTATTGTCTCCCCAGCCATGCTCAATTTTCACTTCCGTAAGAATCCACAAGTACCTACTACTAAAATTCCTTTAAGCGTAGCCAATCGTGCAGCCTACAATATCGTAGCTAAACAACCTATTGCGTTCCTGTGGTGATGGTTAGTAAAGTTTTCAAGTTGCGTTGTTAGTAGTAAGGCACCAGTGTGATGTTTTCTTTTATTAAAGGGTTGGCAATACACGAGTTTGTTCTCTAGGTATGGCAAACATCCCTAGACTCGGTGGCCACTTATTTGATTATATCTGCATGCTGTATACTTTTTGCTACTTGGGCACGTAAAATATGCTCTAGACATTTTGGCAAGTTTATGCATGTATATTTCCTTTTCTGTGCTTATTATTCGACTGTTAAGTCCTGATGAATTGTAAGTTTTTAATCCTCAACTATTATTACACAGTCTCGTCCAATATACTTTCATTTTTAAATCTTTATCGCGCGTGTGCGCTTCTTTTCGCATTGTTGATAATAATCAGATATAGGTATGGTAGGTACCTATAGTAACGCGTACGTTAAACGAATAGATATTCATGCTTACACGCATGCATATTTGTTGTAGACTGGTATAAAATATATAACTCAAGCACTTTCAAAAGAAAAGCTTTGGATTTATTGCTTGTGTGTTTATGATGGGTCTTTTTATTGTCAGATTTAAGTGTGAACAGTGAAATGATGAAATAAAATGATACCAATGTTTGTACAAAGCTTTAGAAAATTTGAGTATAACTCTATATCTATTAGCGTCATAATATTAGTAGAACAAAAAAACAATATGTTGAACTGGCATACTAATTTACGTAGGTAGGTATATTTACGTTCAATGCATTGGCATCAATGTAAACTATTGTGTATGCTCATATACCTAAGTATTTATTTATGCTATTGAGCAGCGGTAGCCTACTGGAAGGCAGTTGAACTGCCAAGCAGAGATTTCAAGATCTATCCCAAGGCGCGCATCTCTGACTTTTCGAAGTTATGTGCTTATAAATTAGTTAATTATCTGCTGCTTTAACCGTAAAGGAAAACATCGTGAGGCGACCTGCATGTCTAAGAGTTCTCCATAATGTTCTCGAAGATATGTAAAGTCTGCCAACTCGCACTGGGCTAGCGTAGTAGACTATGGCTTAAAATGGGACAAGTTATATATGAGGCTGATATTATTATTCGCTTATATATTAACGTAATTTAATTATATTTCATATTATATGTTTGCATTAGCGTGTATGTGGTGCATATCCACAAATGCGCGATTATAGACGTGAGTATCTCGACCAAATGGCCAAGAATTTTAGCTTAGTAGTTTTTTCCGTGAGTAAATGGTCTTAATTTTAGTTAGCTAGAAAGCTTGGCTTTTTGCCAAAAATAATTTATCAAGCACTTATATATGTATATGGTACCTTCATCGTCGTTAAGAGATGTAAGACATATCGAATGGCGAAACATATTTTTATTTTTTATTCAGCAAACGTGGCAACATAGCCTTTAACAGTTTGCTATGTAGGTAGTGTAGGTACTATACTACGGTCGGAAACGTGCGAATAATAACTCACACTTTGATGAGCCTAAGGAGACCCAACTCTGAGAAATTAAAGATAGGGTGAAAGGATTGCGTGAGGTGGGTATGTAAGCCACCGGCACTCACCGGGTGAGACGCACTAACAGTGGTGGTAGTGGTGAAAGTGGCACTCGCCCGAACGAGCCAGCCCATTTGCAACGTCGCGAAATAATTAGCGATAGCGAGCTCATCCACTCTAGGAATTTCCTAAATCACAACATATTATAATCAATAGTTAATACAGACTACGAATCGAGATATTCACAAAAGTTTTTTCATGGAATCTAATCTTAAGCATAATTTGAAGATTCATATTGAGGAAAACGCATAAGTCATTGCTCTATAATGTATCTGTTGAACATCGTTAACACTTTGTAAGAATTTGTTTAATTCAGCGTAATACATAATTTAATTTACAATTCACATAATTTTACAGTTACATATAGGTATATTTACAAATCTAATTTATTACGCTCGACGCTCGCTTAACTTGTTTTATGGATGACACGCACAGTGCAGCGATATGTACAGAAGGTTATTTCAAAATAGTTCAAAGGAAGAAAATGGTGTGAAAATAAATAGATATTAACAGAGCTTACGTCTAGTATAAATAATTATGTTCAAACGATGTTACGTCATTTTATATGTCTGCGGTGCAGGCGTCATATGAAATGCAAGAAGCGGAATGCGTGTGCATATTTTCGTAACGTCTTTTATTATGTTTTGATAATTAGGAAAGTGATTAATAACCGCAGGTATAAGTAACATACGTGCTTACGTCATATTTTCGCTCGTCTGGATCTGCTTGTCTGTATTTGGAATGCTTAGAACGTTTCTTACTACCAACATCATATCTTTTTTATACTAGATACTAAGGTTTCTGGTAAAAAACAAGTATACTGCCTAGGCAGCTATATCAGGTGGACCATATGGCACAAGACAACTGGTGCCTTTCGGTTGTATTTTTTTAATAATAAAGAAGCAAGGAGGCAACTTGTAACTATTAAGCTCAGAATGGTCTTCTTTCTCATACTTAAAGCTTAATTAAAATCTAATAACCATACTCACCGCAAGAATACAATACGATATTATTTAATTAATATTTTCTGTGGATTGGAGGTTTTGCCTTAGTCGCGATGTTCGAGCTTTCAGAGTGCTTTAACCAGTGTCCTATCTCACGCAAGAACTCAGCTATAAAGAGTACCAAAATACAATATATTACGTGAACCGCAATAAATAAAATATTTTGGAATTGGCATGGAATTCTGTTCGAGGTTAAATATTATTTGATTCATATATCGATACCATTTCATGTGTATTGTATCATATACTTATGTTGGATTTTATATAAAGTTTTCAGTTATAGTAAAAACGTACTAGGACTAAACAGTTATTAAACTGTCATTACTACTATACTTTTTACTAGATTGCAGCAACCTAATAAGTTCTAGTTAAACGACACCAACTATGGGCAATTTTATATGTTAATATCTACTATACTTTTATCTGTGCATCACATTTCTATTCATGTAGTGTACGACTACGCTTTCCAATAAATACAATGTGTTTTTAAAAATCTCTTACTAGACATGAATTGCATTCGTTCAGTCGCCGCAACGTAAATGTTAGTATTCCACACCGACACTTGTTTTGCAGCTTTCCACACAACATTTTAATTTCAAAATAGCCTGCGAAATATAGTCTTGCAATAGCAATGAATCAAGAATTTTATCTGTGGGTAATTAAACATCAACTGTTGTTAGTTTTTCTTGTAATGAAAAGATATATTCCACTACGTTTGATGCGTGCCTGCCATTGTTTATACTGAGTAAAATATTTTTGGCATAGTACTGGTAGTCGTTATGAACATTTTTTCCACTGGAACTTTAGATTTTTATAGCATCATTTAAAATTTGGCAAGGATCCAAGCTGATTTTTGCTTGTCTTTATAATAATATTGAGCGTGTTTCATATTTCTATGTACAAAATCAGGTTTATGTGCATTTCGACTTTCATTTCCTCTATTTAACTAGATATACCCTGTGTGACCTTGGTTAATACCATATAATTTTGTGTCGAATAAATGAGTTACTTGTCAAATGTCTTCTTTATGCCGATCACCAAGTAATACTTGCGTCATCAGCGGAAGAGTTGCAGGCGATGGTAACTATTATGCATGGTGCTTTTGAGAGTAAAGAATTGAAAATAAATGTAAGCAAGACGA
Organism: Catocala sponsa; assembly: GCA_963564715.1. Lineage (NCBI taxonomy): Eukaryota > Metazoa > Arthropoda > Insecta > Lepidoptera > Erebidae > Catocala > Catocala sponsa. The sequence goes on along the minus strand of OY751337.1, from coordinate 15,242,150 downwards.
AACTAATGGTATTTGAAAAGGAAGAGTGCGTGACTATGTGTAATATTATGATAGATGGAGAAAAAGTGGAGCAAGTGAAAGAGTTTGTATATGTGGGTACTTTGTTTACAAGGGATGGTAAACATGAAGGAGATATTGAAAGGAGAACGATTGCTGGCAACAAAGTGAATGGAGCTCTACGCGCTTTTATGAACCGTCGAAATGTATCCGAAAACGCACGTTTGGCTGTTCATAGAGGACTATTAGTGCCTACACTTATGTATGGAAGTGGAAGTTGGGTATGGCAAAAGAAGCATGAGAGCAGATTAAATGCTGTAGAAATGAGAGCGCTGAGAAGCATATGTGGAAAGATAGAATAAGGAATAGTGTGATTAGAGAGAGATGCGGCATGAAAGTGGATATAGTGACAAGAATAGAAAAGGGTATGTTAAGCTGGTTTGGACATGTAGAAAGAATGGACGAGGAAAGACTGACTAAGAAAGTTTATAACGCTATTGTGAATAGAACAGTCACAAAAGGAAAACCTAGGCGAACTTTTCTCGGTCAGATCGGAGGCGTTCTGGACAAAGGCCAGGTTAAGAGCTCCTTGAACCGACGGGCGTGTATGAGGAATGTGATGAAAGTGAATGAAGCCAGAGAAGTGTCTCAGGATCGTAGCAAATGGAAAGCCGTAGTCTCTGCCTACCCCTCTGAGAAACAGGCGTGAAACTATGTATTTATGTATGTAATTTTGTATTGAGTATCGTATTATGTGAATAGGAAATTGTTATGCAGATGTAGCGTCCACCCATCGACTTAAATAGTTTAGTAACTTGTACGTCATGTGATTATATACCAAAACGTCTTGTCAAAAATAACATTTTCTATACCACAATAGTATGTACGAAAGAGAAAGCCGATGTTCCGTCTGCGGGAAAGCAATCGCTAAAAGGGTTCAAGTTTGAATCTGTCAAATTACAGGCCATCTATTTATCACTATTGTGTCTCGTACCTTTGCAGTGGTGGAGCGAGTGATTATCTCACAGCTTCTTCGGAACCTTGCAATACACGACTTATTTAGTGATCAATGTTACGATTTTTGCTACCAGTAGCAAAAGTCGTAATATCTGTCACTTAACTGGTGATCTTCTTATGTATCTTTGTATAATGACCCAACATGAAGAAATGACAGTCAGCAGACATATAGCGAACGCCTAACACGTAGCACAGAGGTCTTCTATTGAACGTGCCATCCTAAATCCTGCCTGCTAATGGATTGCCAACTTTGACTGGCAGATGCCTCGAGATTTGGTTAAAAAGGCTCCGTGCTATACCCAAAATTTTTTCTGCTGGATATGAATAATATGTGTCTGTCGTCAGCATTCATTGTTATAGGGACGACTGTACAGCCACCTATTACTTCGACCATGCCAATATCCCTCGGTCTATACTTAAAGAAAGTCACCAACTAAATGGGTGGAAATGAAACGATTCTTACATTAAACTAAAACGTATTAAAATTCGTTAAAAGCTATCATTGAGTAGATATTAGCTAAGAGGAGTTAGGCAAACAGACTTTCTTACAGACATTTTCTAATGACGCGTTGTTACTACGAATTTTCTGGCAAATATTCCAATATAATTTTGCCTGATGAAATAAAATTGATGAATGAATGAAATTGGAATTTCAAAACTTTGTCATATCTTATTAAAACACATAGGTATTACACCAGAAGTACACCACTAAAATAAATATCAATATTCAAAATTAATGATCAATTTAATACAAACATGATATTTAAAGTTAAAATTTTTGGCATCAGCAGAATAAGACCTAAATGATAATGATGACCTCAATATGGTAGAAATTGTGTGAATATTGATTCAGATAAATGGAATTAATTCAGACCATAAACCATCAAGGTCGTCAAAGTTAACGATACGAATTCATTGCCAATTACCATAATGGAGTAGTCTAAATTATAGGTGACAGTAAAGTAGTAATTCATTAATGTACCAAATAGCCCCTATTTGCTATCATGAAGCCTAGAGATATCAAGCAATGAAACAGCCTGTATATTTTACGATAGCCACGTGATAACAGCTCTGTATGAAATGCGTATAGCTGAGTCTCAAGCAATATCACTTACATTCAGTCAGATAGAAAATTTCGTGGCAGTGTGTCAGCTATTGATTCCAAAGACTATTTTCATACATTCCTTGTGGAAGGTCATTTATATAAGCACAACAATTTTAATATAAACATTTAAAGGGACATATTTGTTGTAGTGAAAATGCGTAAAGTTTTTAAGAGGGTAATAAATAATAATTACTTTTGGTTAAGTGATTTTTTATGCAAGTGACAAGTTTACATAGTGATTTTTTCATTATAGGATGAAAATCGGTCGTTAGTGGAGAGACTCATAAAGTACAAAGCCAAGGATGCCGACAAAATGAATGAAGAAAATGAACATTTTCTCAAGTAAGTTATTGTTTTTATTTTGTTTAGTAGTAACGTAGTGTACATTGATGATTAAATTCTTCAGCATGTTTTTTTTTTCAGTTCATAAGGTATTATTTTTAATTAAGGCACACTGGTGACATACTATCATAAAGCGACTCAAAATTGTCATATAATTATTCTTTTGTTATAAATAAAAGTTGTAAGTTTATCATAATATTGGGGCATTCGGTAAACGAGCATACATACGTAAATGTTTATTTTTGTGTTTGCCTGTGAGTATTCTAGTTGCAACGATTTAAAGTGAATGTCGCTACTGTCGGAATAGATGTGCACTGCACCTTAGAGAACTTGGCACGCATAAAACGACAAAAATGCAAAGCTACTACAAACATTTATAAATTAAAATAAAAGTCGTAGAAATCATGTGATTTCAATTCAGCTTATACGTGGCAAGTAATAGTAGTTTGAGCACATTAATTAATGTTTATTTTGTGTTTAAACTGTGTATTTTCTTATTTTGGCAAATGTCGTTACGAGAGTGGGATTTGTGTGTGCGAGGCTTAGAGAGCTTGCATAAGAACCCATAATTTTTGTTTTTGCTTCTTTTTGTCTAATTTCTTCAACAGGTCAGCGCCTACCGCGTTTTTCATCAAACCGTTTGGTAGAGTTAGTTTCGGGTGAGTTTGACATAATATGAATGACGATGTGGTGGTTTGAAGGCATTGTGGCGTTCATTATTGAACATATATCTCTTCATGAAAATGGCCCATATATTTATGTCTTAACTGCACTCTGAAACTGACTCATGATCTTTTTTCTATCTTGGTTTTGAAATTGTATGTAAAATAATGTCATGTACCTTCTTTACTGTAACGTTTTGACATCCATGCATAAAGAGTTATTGTTACAATCATGTGGTGGTGTCCGCTGTCACCAGTGACAAGCTCATACGTAAATGTGATTTGCGTCATTCTATTTACCTACTTACTTACAAATTCTCATTGGATTACGTGTGCATGTTTTCAGTTTGCGACGTTCAATCTCAGTGAATTTCATTTCACATCCAATAACGTATATTCGTTCTATTAATACATCACGCAATTTCTGTTCCAGTCACTGTAGTTATCAACTATCCGACGATACATGAAATTCAATATAAGTCCTTGGGTCATACGCCGTATACTAAAATAGAATAACGAGTGAATGAACGTAACATGACTATTTTCATTTGTATCTATTAGTGCATTATGAAAAATATCCGATACTGATATTACTTCAACCTACTATCCACCTTGTATTTACCCAATGACATATGAACGTGTTAGCGTCTAAATATCACTGAGTTTACTCACGTTTGTGTTTTTTATTCAATTTTATTACACCTTTGGAATATCTGTATTAATATTCATCGCTTATTTTCATAGATAGTTGATCTAAAGTAAATTTTTATTGATCATGAGACGTTTGATCTTTTTTTGTATATTTGCTAATGTTACTTATTTATAGTTTTTGTGATAAAATGTGTGGATTGATATAATTAACAGTTTTTATGAATAACATCTAGCTGGGCAGTTGTTTTGAATTAAATCTTACCTACCTATGTACTGAGTTTGTATTTTGCATGTATATTTGGATTGTGCACTGTTTGCGTTATTTAGATTTATTTAGAAGTAACTTGAATATATTTTGTCTCATTACCTAAGCACTTACTATAACATGGAATAGAAACCACTTTCTATTCCGTGATTAGAGAGTACAATAGATCGTCACATTCATTAATGAAAATTCATTAAGGTCCGCAGATAAATGTAAGTACCGTTTTGTAGTAACAATAAATAATTTATGCAATTAGTTATGAATTACCTGCGAGCCTTAATTCTCAATAAACAGATGTAAGTATTTATCCAGCTAGATGCTTTGGACGCAGAAGGCTGTACACTAATTGACACAGTGATTGCTGATATTTATGTGCATGTTGGTAATAATTACTGGTTGGGTGAAAGACAGGTTAATATCGATAAATATTATATTTAGGACTGCTGCCGGACGCAAATATCGCTACGCGGATAAGCGGTCATAACGGTAATAAACATGGAATCAACTTGAAAGCGTTTTGATGCAAATTTTGATTGTTTTCTTTCAGAAAGAAAAGCGATAAAGTGCGGAAGGAACTTGAGGAGGCGGCGAGGGAAAGCGGGAGCCGGAGTAGTGGATCCGGCGGCAGCTCTGAAGATAAAATATTGGACTCCATGCCATATTACGCGACCGTCTTGCCTAATAAAGTGGCGTTGAGATTTGTAAGTTAGCACAATGATATTATTGCTACATAGACATTATATCTATTAGCAGCGATAGCTTAGTGGGAGACCATTGGACTGTTATGCAAAGGTCTTAAATTTCATTCCAAGGCAGGCATCTCTGACTTTTTGAAATTATGTGCGTGTTACAATTATTATTATTAATGGTGTAGGAAAACATCGTGAGGAAACCTGCATATCTGAGAGTTCTCCGTTATGTTCTCGAAGATATGTGAAGTCTGCCAACCCGTACTGTGGCAGCGTGGTAGACTATAGGCCCGTGCCTAGAGGTAGGACAGTTTATTTACAGGACTGATATTGTATACGTGTCTACATATGTGTCTCAGGGGATAGGTAAGAATAACCATAAAGTTTATAAATCTATACTAATATTATGAAGCTGAAGAGTTTGTTTGTTTGTCTGGTTGAACACGCTAATCTCAGGAAGTACTAGTTCGAATAGAAAAATCTTTTAGTGTTGGATAGCCTATTTATCGAGGAAGGCTATAGGTTATATAACATCACGCTACGACCCACGGGAGCGGCGCAGTAATCATAAACGCGTGTGAAACCGCGGGCACATCTAGTTATATATAAATTGAGAAATGGCACAATTTAATTACTTAGTTAAAAAGGGTGCTTATTTAGAAAGACGGTTTTTTACACTCGTACTTTATTTCCTTTTTGAAATCTCTAAGGACTAAAGACTCAATAAATCAGACCGAAGAAGAGTTTTATGATAGTAATTTTCTCATTATACATGTAATTAACGGCCTCGTTAGTCACATGTAAGAGTTTGTGGTTATGCTTGCGTACGATGTTAAGGTCATAGGTTCGATTCTGGTCAGACTGCGTTATGTGTTTTTTTATAAAATAATAATAATACCAGCCCTGTATTAAACTGTCCCACTGCTTGGTACGGGCTGCCACAGCGATAGCTTAGTGAGGAGACCAACATACTGCAATGCAGAGGGTCTGGGATTCGAACCCACGTCGCGCACCTCTAACTTTCGAAAGTTATATGACTTTTCGAAATTATGTGCGTATTGATTGACAATTATCGCCTGCTCCGTGCCTCGCAGAGCACGTTAAGCCGTCGGTCACGGCTGCTATGAACATCTATGGCAGTCGTTATCGGGAAGTCAGTGCCCTCTAATATCCTGACACTGGTCTAGCCTTAGGGTATCGTTAGCCTTCGGGTTGCAGAAGTCAGGTGGCAGCCGCTCCGTGTAAAAACCGATATCCAGTCAAATCCGGTTAGACTAGAAAGCCGACCCCAAGTGATTTGGGAAAAATAAAGGCTAGGGAGAAGAAGACTGCTGGGTACGGGCCTCTGCTCCGCGTGAGAAGGGTTAGGCCATAATCTACCACGCTGGCCCAGTGTAGGTTTGCAGATTTCAAACGTCTACGAGAACATTATGTAGAACTCAGATATGCAGGTTTCCTCACGATGTTTTCCTTCACCGTTAAAGCAAGGGATAATTAACTAATTACTATGCACATAACTTGAAAAGTCAAAAGTACGTGCCTTGGGATCGAATCCGAGAACTCTGCGTAGCAGTCCAACGGTTCCCCACTTGACTATTAATAAAAGCATTATTAACTTTTTATTATCAATGTTTATTATAAATATTTTAGCATAATAGAGCTCGTGTTACATCAAAATTGTATTCAAAGAAGTTGTAGAAATAATCATTGGCTTTCATAACATTGTACAAATGATGCACATTATTGTGACAGGACGCGCACGACGGTGAAGTAAACGCTGTGAAATGGAGTCCGACGGATCGAATCGTCGCAACTGGCGGTGCGGATAGGAAAGTCAAATTATGGGATGTTTCTAAATGTAAGTTTCACGTATCTCATAAAATTACTTAACATAACCACACAGTGATATTCACGACTGCACGGATAGCTGGTTTAAGTGTTCGGCCACTGCCAACGCGCTGAGTTATGAGAATTCGATACCCACATGGGACAAAAAAGGACAAAAAATTGTGTGATCCGCAAATAGTTGTTCCGAATCTGGTGTTCTTTGTGAATTCCATTAACTTCAATATTGACATAAACTAACACGATGCATAAATAAGTGTAGCCGAAGTAGCAATAAGTAACTCTTGAGGCTAGTTATATTAAAGCAAAGATTTATATTAGGTATAGATGTAGGTACACTCACCGTACTTAAATCGCACGAAAAAGTGTCAACTATGTATAAGAAGCGTAAGGGCATCTATGATTTAAATCTTTGTATTAAAGCATAAGTAAACTGTATAAATAAAAGCAAGCACATGAACAAAAAAATTTTAATTTCGACATGCATGCATGGCATGGCATATACAACCACTTATATTTGCTTATGCTTACTTTGTAAAATTGACAAATAGAAGCGCAGTTTATTATTTGAAACATCCTTTGACGCGTTTTAGATAAATCCAAATTAAATTTCTTGTGGGCACGTTTGGTGCCCTGGGAAAGTCGCCTCGCAAATGACCAATGCACGTCTGATTCAATGATAGGTCGGGGTCTGGGGTTAACACTTTGTCAGTCATTTCATAAATTCAATATCCGATGACGACGACGTAGAGAAAATATATGTTCATGCTATTTATTCAATTGCCCACAATGTAAGTGCGAAAGTGTAATTTTTATACAAGTCAAATAAAGACGTTTTGTAAGAAAGTAATAGGTAGAGTCATGTGCCTTAGACAATTTATCACGTGTCGTCAAATGTTGCTATAATGGATTATTTATCTAAAAATAATAAAGATAAAATTTTGCTGACACCATAAATGTTTTTAGAAAATAAAGTACTGACATAAGTTTTTATCCTAACTATAATATTATAATTACGAATGTAAGTTTGTTACGCTTTCACGCTTTAATTACTCAAACGTTCATTACAAAATTTCGCCAACACGGTACACGTTGTCAGGGGAACAGCAAAGGTTATCTTTCATCCAGAAAAACACTACTTTTCTGAAAGGAAAAGTAGGTTAGTAGGTAGGTATGTTTCTAGGAATACAAACTTATTGACTAATTTACATTAACGCCAACGAAGCAACGGGTAAAAACTAGTAATCCATAAATGTCTAGTATGTTTCATGTGTTATCATCCAGATTAGCCAGAAATGTGCAGCTTATAAAATGAGGATGGCAGCTAATTGAAATTGACATGATAAATTGCAATGCTATTACCATTTGCTTTATATAGCCTTTTTCAAAGCCTGTTCTCGCTAGATATAAAGCTTGTTAAGGTACATACTATAATACACTCATTGAAATAACGGATACCTAGACAGAACAACTGTTTGTGGATCGAACCGTCAACACTCGACGCAGCATCCACTGAACCAGTTTGATGTAACTGGTTAGGAGTAGATTACTTATCTCCATTTGCTTATGAAAAGCTATTAAAGAGGAAAAGATGATGAAAGTGTGTTTTCAATATACATTTGTGAATTTTACGGCTCATAATTATTGGGACATCCTATTCTTAATTCTGTTTGAAATGGATAGATGGCGCTGTGAGACCGTGTTGACTGCACAGATGATGTACTTTATGATTTAAATGGTCTCCTCGCTATCGCCACTACGCCGAGTGTAGTAGATTCGAATCTCACAATAGACAAAAAATTGTGTGATATTCAGATATTTCTTCCCTTGTAACGTCCCTCGCGATACAGGATTTATGCCTAGGGCGGGAGCTGTCAAAAAGAAAAGATGGCATATATAGAATATAGGAATATTTTCAAGCCAAAATAGTATTTGTATTATATTGTACAATCTTTCCAGGTATGGTGGAGAACAGAGGGACATTAGTGGGTTCCAATGCGGGTGTGATGTCGGTAGACTTTGACGCGACTGGTGCGTACATTGTCGGGGCCTCGAACGACTTCGCGAGTCGCGTGTGGACAGTCGGCGACCAAAGACTAAGGGTGAGTGAGTTCACCACACGTAGAGTAATTTTCTCTCAAGTGTTGGAATGCCAGACATAATTGAAAACCTATTGTGTCTGGCCGCTGGTCTGCCGCCTTGACTCAATACGTTAAAGGTCCTTAATACTGTCAGTATTTTTATGTTAAGTTTTATGTGTAACCACATGTTTAGTAATATGCTACTTTAAGCAATTGATAGTTAAAGTACGCGGACTGAAAATCGGTTGACTTATTTTTAGATATAGCAATAAATGCTTTATTTTGTTTCATCCTTCTGGATTATATTCAAACTATTATTGGCAATAAATACTTTATTATGTTTAATTTGAGTCGTTACATTTATTTTATTCAATGGCAATAAAATACATCCTAGTCGTTTGACATATATATAAGACCTACGTGTTCGACCGCTGACAATGACTAAATAAAATTGTTGTAACTACCATAACTATACATTTTATAAAACTCAGACTCCATGCCTCTGAGAATAAGTGCGTTCTAAAAATCAATCAAATTATTTTTATATAGAGCAATGAATGCTCTATTCTATTTAATTTTAGGGTTCTTTTTCTTATTCTCGGCGATCAACCGATGGCGAAGATTAGACAAAATTGTTGTGACTAACAGTTAGATACATTTACGAAACTCAGACAGCCGCTGAGTGAATAAGAAAAGTTGGAAGCTACGACTGCTATTGCGCAAAAATATAATTATTAAACATGTGAAGCATAATATATATAAACACTAAATGGCATCGAAAGTTAGTCGTTATTACTGATAATAAAAATCTATCGAATACAATCATATATAATGTTGAAATAGAAAGCCACTAAAAATAAACAGCACTAATAAATAATGCAACTCATATTTATTACTTAAAAGCATTGTAGATTAAACGACAATGATATTCGAATGCTAGTATTCAGCCGTTAGTGGTTAGACTTAAAATCGACTTTAATATCATACTATATTATCTATGGCCCCAATACTAGACAAACATTAAACTAAGAAGATTTATTCCTAATGAAACAGACTGATAAAGCATATTATGGTATTATCATAGACACATGATATACAGTACCAATCAAACCAGAGTATTCACACAAAAAGTGAATACTACATCATTAAAAACCAGTGTATATTAAAGATTTATATTTCTAGTTCTTATATTTAATTACGGCACATTAAAATTTAATATTTATAACATTCGTGCACACCTAGAAACTGCCAGTTATATTCATAAAATATTTCTAGTGACTATCGCTTTAATTTAAAATAATTGCGTATTTTAATATTTATATTTTAATATAAATTAATAAATCTATGATTATCAGCTAACTAAATTACGATTGCTTTAATATTGATAATTAAACAATGACAACACTAACTACTGCTGTGAACGCGGCAAGCATATAACGTCACAAATGTTGACAATAATTCTACAAAATTATACCCGCAATGCAATGGAATTAAATGATTACCGAAGACTTCTATTTATGTCAATAGATTAACACTTTGATCAGTCGCAATAGAAAATGTGTTGATCGCGGATTATTCGCAAGTGCGGTGACGTTTTAATGTGTAATATATCCCTAAGAATACACAGTACTGTGTAACCTAGTTACAAAATTAATTTATCTAATCTTTGTGTTTCCGAAAGTATTTATTATACCGCAATAAAAAAATAAGAAATTCGCAAGTATTATTTACCAAATGGAAATCCGTAGTCTCTGCCTACCCCTCTGGGAAACAGACGTGGATCTATGTATGTATGTATTTAAATCATGTGCAGTAAATAAATAAGGATTAAACAAGTGTTATTTAAATACATGATTTATTTACTGTTAGGATTTACAGTATAATTTAGATCGGGAGTCGAGCTCCCGAGATTAGATCACTATATCGCAAATCATTTTATGTATGCAGTTGCACGTGGGTGTCGGTGTGTAAACGACCCAGAGGCAATAATAGTATCCGTCAGTTCGGACATTATTATTGAGCTCGGGAGGCGGGGTCACGAACACGATCGTCTATTAGCGGATTGTTAGCGCGCGTCTGCGCTTCGTGATCCCGCTTTGATCACTTCCGACATTTCACGCGAGTCCGCGAATACCTCATCCGATTTCAATATGAATTATGTACCTTATAAATATAAGGATTTAAATCTGTACGAACAACTATTTTAAGTGCCTTTTAAATATTTGATTTAAAGCCTGTTAGAAACTGTAATTAAACCATAGCAGTTGCACTTGCAGACGAGCGACTCACAGTGTGAAATTTTGTCTAAGTAGCGGACATCCTCATTTTATTCTTTATTTTGATAGATTTAGTTATAAGTTATATTAAAAACACCTGATTCGCTATTTCACTTAATTATATGCGTTGATCGCCATATACCATCATTTCTTTCGTAAGGTCATTGAACTCCAAGAAACATGATTTTATCTTTATTTCTCGAAATGGTGAAAATCGCTTTTGCAAATAAATTGATTTTGATTATCGATTGAAAATATACAAGGATTATGAATTTCGAGGCCCTAACTGAACGAGAAAGAGAAAAATAACTGAAAAGTAAATTTTAAAAAGATATTTGTAAAAAAATTACTATAATATATGTTATTAGCGTTTCTTTTTAGCAGATATGCTTAATATATTAATGTACCTACAAATTAAAAAAAGAAGTAAACGTCTATCTAGCAGGAACTGAGAGATACGTTTTTGTTTATTCTATGGAAATAGGGTTGTCACTTGTCACTGGAAGATCAGAGTGAATAAATTAATGTTCTGTGATGATAAGTAAAGAAAACCCTTACAAAATCATTTGTTTTTGTGGAGTCTGTTTTGGTGGGGCGGGTTCATGGGCCATTAACACGAAACCTTAATAGAATCAGACAATGTAATTATAAGTAACATTATAAATGCTAATATGACTTTATTTGTTACGCGTTCACGCCTATACTACTCATCCGATCATCATGAAATCTAGCATACACGTTGTCAGGAGTACAAAGAAAAACTTAGGGTACCTTCTTAACGTGAGCAAAGTCGCGGGCAAAAGCTAGTAGTAGTATTATGCAAAATCTTCGTCGTCTGATTCTATTAATGTTTCATTTGTGGTAAGATTGACTTCGTTAGCTTCCTCACTATTAGAAACCGGGTGATGAGTAAAATTTTCGGTTGTCACTCTTAAAAGACGGAAAACTTTTTCAAGTATCGGCAAAGGATTCTTCCATTTTTGCCGTGTGCTGAGTGAAAGTGAGGATATATATGGATCAGACGACTCCAGGGCACGATAAAACAAATCTGTGATTGTTATTTTACGATCCAACGTCCTGGTTTGATACTCTCGATCATACGGCCAGTACTTATTCCTGGATTCGCCCGCTTTTCACTAATCGTCGTGTATAAAGTCTGTCTAATAGATGTTGAAAACTTTAATGTTGAAAACAGTAATGTTCTCGAATGCGATATTTTTTTCGAGTAAGTAGGTTAGTGACAACCCTAACCTAAAACTTTAAAGCTATATATTTCTGTTTGCCTATGCTTGTTGCGCCTGATTTTTTTATGGTAGTAGTTATTACCGTAATTAACAAATACGTCTCGGAAAAAATGCTAATCTGTGGAGATTCTCAAGAAAAAATATTTTTCGAAATAATAGAAAATATTTTATTGTCATCTTGATTATTTGAATTTCTGTGAATATATCGATACGTTTAGCGGGTTTTGATCATACCATATTTTTTTAACAAAATTACAATTACTGGGACGAAGAAAATGTGTTTCTATGGTTTCTATGGACATTTTTTGATTTTCTAAATAACTTTAAAAATATAATAGATAACGCCGTAAAAGTTTTAATATAAGCTTTAGTAGGATTATATCTATCCAATACACATATAAACAGAAGATTTCCGCAACTATGATCAAATAACACACTGTGCGACTGACGAGACATAAATTAAGTTATGTTAGGTTCCTTCTTAAACCCACCCAAAAAAAGGGGCTGTCGACTTACTTTGATCTCTTTAAATATATTTTGCTGTGCAGTTAAATACTACCCTTATAAAACTACTCACTTACTGATTTCAGACTACATTCGTTTTCTAATGAATAAAGATGTCAAAAAAAGAAAGCCATTACATAGAGAAGGGTCTCTATTTATTGTCTTTAGCTACCAGTAAGCTCTATTCCTTTTTTAATTAGGCAAGTAAGAAAAATAGACTGACCTACTGTATACTTTGGCTGCTATATACTTTATGTGCTGTATATTTTAGATTACCCGAGCCTATTTCGGGTAAGTAATTACTACTACTCTTCAAACATAATATTAAATATACAAATACTATGTATAATTTTAACTCAATAAACGAGGAGAAGCTTGAAATTATATTACTGCTTACTCGTATTTACCTTATTGTTTATTTGTACGACAGAAATGAAAATATCAAATGCTTTACCTAGAAGCACTAAATAATTTTACTGCCGCGCTTGTAATGCTAGTTTATATCTAATTGAAATCCGTATATATTTCGACTTAAAGTCTCATATATAAGAATTGGACCGATATGTAAGTTACATACTATTAAAACCGTATCGAAATACGATGTTTAGAGTTTATTATCGAAGCAAATATTGTCTGCGAAATGATAATATCGGATGCGATAAGTATAACAGATGCCATTCGCGAGCCGCCCACCATGGCGGATATTTCGCATGCTCTCAACAGGAATCCTTGTATAAACATACAATCAGGACCCCAACGTCAACAAATTGGAGAGCCCGCCCACTCATTTACTGGCCAACGTCGATCTTAAATCGAATCATTCACTAGAAGTTCTCTTTAAACATTATTGATAGGCTCTATATATAAAAATAAATATATGAATTGAAAAAGTTTCCAGGTTTAAACATCATAACCCGAAGTCAGTAATGGTTTAGTCATTGTTTTACATTCGTATTGCTATAAATTTCTTTATGATGTCGTAAAGACTAGAAGCCATAAACACACTGGTCCAAATTGTTACCATTGCGTTTATTCCGGGCTCGTTTATTCGCATGATTGCCTCTTCCAGACGTACCAATCCATGGCCTCGTTCATCTTTATTTATTTTGATATTGAGAAAGCCCCTGCGTGATCACAGTCTCGCAGAACTATCCGATGCAAATAGTATACAAATTGCGCAGTGAATATCCATAACCGGCGCCAAGCAATAGCTATATAATGAGTGAAAATCGATTGCGCTTTGTGAATCTTCTGGATGTGCCTCCATCTCGAGTGCGATCAGATTTACGATCTGTTAACAGATTATTGGTTCCATGATAGTCAATCTACCTTTTTTATCATTTTCGCACCTCGAAATTACATTTTACCTTAAAAGGAACTGACGGAGCGACGAAGTAATCACACGATATCAATTTATTCATTATCAAGACACGCCTGTTAAAGATCGGAATCGTAAATATCGAACACATCTTTAGAATACCAGATAAGAATATAAAAATAATCAACGGTATATTATTTACAAAATATAAGATTTTTGCGAAGGTTATGTTCATGTTAGAGCAGTTTGTGCGAAGCTTGACAAATAGAGGTCGACAAAGATAATATTTCCTACAAGCGGTAACAACGTCCAAATTTATCACGTTCAAATTACAGATCTTATCCGCGCATTTAGTTTCCGTTATTTCTTAGATGTAGAATGATATACGTTTACACTGGTGCGCAAACTTTAGTAGATACCTACTTGTATAAAGATAACAAAAACGCATAAAAACATTTCATTGTATCTCTGACACGACTCACTTAAAGTGATTTCATTTTAGAATTATTAGCCACGCTAAATAATTTCAATCATTTATCTCGACGGCTTTTTGTTATAAATCCTTCACTAATAACTTCTCTTAAACACATTTATCTGCCGTTCTGCGTCGATATTAATAATTTAATATTTTTTGCAAGCTGTTATAAGTATAAGAAATCTAAGAAACCTTTCTCCTATCGTTAAGAAAGATAGCCTTTGTCAAACGTTTACTTTCTTTTTTAAACGAAAGTGTGCCGTGGCTCGTATTAAAAAGCTTAGTCAATGAGTTTCTGTTACAAAAGTATATACGTTAAGTCAAAACTGTTTAATAATTGTTACTTAACAAACGTAAACGTTTTGCTTGTGAGAGTTTGTTTCTATTGTTTCTTTTTTATATTCTTTGTTATTGTGTTATTTATAACTTGTATTCAAACAAATTTTGCAACGTATAACTATGATTGTACCAATATCTACTATTTCTAACTCTAATCCGATTACTGTTATTTTAGATATAGTATAGTGTATTGTAATACACAGGCTAAGGATTGGCCAGTTAGACTTAGTTGCAGATTAAGACCAGTTTAATGTTTTTATTAATGTAGTAATGCTGATCCCTAGATTTTCAATGGTTTTAAATAAAACTTGATATTAATATCTCCCTGCAGCAGCCAGCAGTTGATACATTTATACAAATAAATAAAATTGAAGTGTCTGTTTGTAATGGCAAAATAACAGCTTTTTACTTAATGCATATGAAAGTATATCATGCATGCATGCATCAAAAAATCTTTTTGTTTAATGTTTGATATTAGCCGTAACAAACATCTCTGAAATCATCTCTGAAACGGCTTGATTGATTTTGACGCGACTTTCACTGGCAGATAGCTGATGTTATAAGGAGTAACTTGGCTTTTATTTTAGAAAACTCGCTGCGCACTGAACAAACACTTCTTTGTTAAATCTATTCTATTATACAGGATGTGGCGTAAACAATGGATAACCTTGAAACTGTCGACTGGCCAGATTATCATCTATCATTTACCCCACTTATATCACCATATGCCCATGTATGACCAAATTATTGATATTTTTGGTATTTCAAATAAAAATCGTACTTACTCATACAAAATCAGCTGCCATTTCTACAATTGGCGACATTTTCTCATTCTGTTTTTTTATGTCACTCCTGAATACTTGTATCATCAGACCAGTATCAAGTTTTTTGTTACAATCTAAGACATCTTCGCAAAAAATACTTATCCTCAAATTTTAACATGTTTTCTAAGGAATTAGGCATTTTTGGGCCCCTGTATCGAAAAAAAATGTACTACACTGTGTGGTGATGTAAGTGGGGTAACTGATAGATGATAATCTGGCCAGTCGACAGTTTCAGGGTTATCCATTATTTACGCCACACCCCGTATGTAATCCACGCAGACAAAGTCGCGGGTAACAGCTAGTTGGAAATATTTTTGAAAACTAATTATTTGGATCGAATGAGAAGAGAACGAAAACAACATATTTTTGTTAATTTGACTGTCTATTTGATCCAGCACCATGTAGAAATTCCTGACAAGATTTTATGTTCTAATAGTCTAATAGCTCGGAGTTCAGTTAAAACTTAATTAAAATTTAATTTAATTCGCTTCTGTAAAACCTTAGACAAGGTGTCTGGATCCACGTAAAAGGATACGCGGGCGTACTTTACTTCTCGCGGAAAAGTTCAGTGCAAACGCTAGTCTGTAATAAATCAAATTCTTTGAATTCCTCGTTTAATACCTTCATCCACATTGTATCTCGATAAACTAAGCCGACAAGTTTAATTCGTTTTTTGTAATTGTCTTTTGTGTCGACAAATCTATTATCAAAGGTTTTCATTCAAAGTTAAATTATACTTAGTACCATATTTTACAGATTTCAATTTATTTTAAGCTATAGCACATGCACCGTTATGCTGAACTATACCTATTTAATTCTGCATAGCGGTGATTTTTGCAAACATTAAAACAACGAATACGATAAATATTCAGATTAGCAATTTTGTACGAATATACTCGTACGGAAATTTAATCCGCATTGGTGCATAGTAGTGTCGAGGTGGGTACTTTAATTACTGCGTTATCTTATAAGTCAATCTGTAACTTAATATGATAGAGGCTTTTTTTAAAGACATCTCTCGCACTAAGCATGTAAAGGCCCTATAATGCGAGGGACTTAATAAACATTCAAATAAAGAACACTCACACTTGGAACAGTGATTTAAGGTTCACACAAATATGTGTCCCCTATGGGTTTCAAACTTACAAAACTTAGCGTAGTGGCAGTGGCGTACTAGCTATTTGAAACACTACGCCATTTACAGAGGCAGGTATGGTAAGTAGGTATGTTATGTATAAAATAAGCTACATCATTTAGGTCACAAAAAAACCCAAAAACTGTTTTAAAACAGCCTGCTGCATCCTTTTTTATAAAGTGCATTTATTGTTCACTTTGCGCTCTTTAAGTTACCAACGTGATTCATTTATTGTAATACTTAATCAGATTACATATTTCATGAGAACCGAGCCGTCCCGGCAATATTTCATTTGTGTCGCGATGCCGAGCGCGAGATAAAATCTTCAACTATTCGTTCAATAAGTACGATCGGAACAAGATACAAAAGGAGCCGATATTGATCGGTTAAACTCTTCCCTATGTGAAAGCGTTCCAAGGACGTTCCTTATAAAGATAGCAATGTTTAATATATATGTTGACTGCTGGAGTTGTCTCATGACCGATGTTGGTAACTCGATTGTTCAGCTTGTCTTATTTTTTTTTATCCATGCCTGGCGATTCCGGTGGCCACCGTCGATTCCCTTTTATGAATATTTCATATTATTGTAAACGACTTTATCTGCCGCACAATGTTGCATTCAATATGTGAATTTTATAGTTCTACGAAAATAACACTTGTGAGACGGCTACTGTAATATTGTGTCCGCCCCATACATCAACTAGGAATGCGCATTTTATTATTTTTATGATTATTACACTATTTCTATAGAACATGCTTTTCTTTTTTGCTTACAATTTAACACAACAGAATTGCTTATTCTGCAGAATTGTTTCGCTTGTCAGGTCAGTTTTCTTATGAAGTCGTTGACTTTTTATAATTTTACAAAAAGGATTATGTCTTGTTTTTATTGTCATGTTCTTTCGAATGTACCATATTAAATACCGCGAATGACATACGGTAGCTCTTGTAATTTATTGATGATACAATCGCCAATCTACTTGTCACTCGAGACAGTTACTTAAACTTACCTACAGACAAGATGATGTATGGTACACGTCTTTGGGAATCTCATGTTACATATTTATGTTAATAATGATGGCCTCATAATACAAACCGTTATTGACCATAACTGTAATTTATCATAATACATACCTATATAGTCTTATACCACCAAATTTGTCTAAAGCACAGAGGTCTAATATGTAACTGACCCAGAAGTATAGTAGGCAACACGTCCTCACATTCACGCTAGTTTTGTTTGACTGTACTTGAGACGCGTATGGGTTTCTTTTACCCTTTGTTTAGATTCTTCAATGAAAACTTGTCATACATTATGTGCGGATTGACATCTATATAAATATGTCACTCGATACGGCGATGTGTCAAGTATTCGTATAGTTGTCAATCATGTATGTGACATTAATATATAGTAATATTTTATGACGTATCTACCTGTGGTTCGTTTTATGAGTCTCAAATGCAAAATAATTATAGTTTACTTGATTTTGTCTGCGGCTTCGCTTCCGTTTATCTCGGTTTTGTCAGCAAACTATCTCTTAGGAACAGTACTTTTTTCTGGATAAAAGATACTCTTTGTCCTAATCTATAACCTTGCCAACATGTACGCGAAATTTCATGATGCTCGATCTAGTAGTTCAGGCGTGAAAGCGTAGCAAATAAACAAACTCACATTCGCATTTATTATATTAGTTACGATTTTGACATTCTGATTTTATCGCAATTGAACAGTTCGTGTCATACTTAATCTCATTAGCGCGTATCTATACTCGCTAATGAGTTGACGATATAGATTAGCTAGCTACGATCATTGCCAAAAATAGTATCAAATAATGGCACAATGTACAATGCCGCATTTGAACGTTCATATACTGACCTGTATTTTCCCGAAGGGGAAATCTTTTTAGGTCTCACATAATAAGGCGCTAGCCTATTGCCGTGTACCGATAGATTACCATTGGATCGCGCGCAAACGAGGTAGTTTAGAATTACTACATTATAAATATTGTAGTTACAGTTCTTAGCTGTTTGCGTAATTCTAGTATCTAAGTGTTGCTCTCAAGAAGTAAAATAGGCCTTTGTTGGAATATCTCATTTAATAAATAGTCTTGTTGCCTCGCCTCACATTCGCAACTGTCGATATTAAGTTTCTTGTTTAGGATCCCAGGTCAGACATTATGTTAGGAGGCTGTACACTCTGCCAAATTATTCTTAGTAGTGGCATGAGTTCTTGTGATTATGCATTAAAGACAATACTATAATAACTTGAAATCTGAACATAGCTGGCGAAATGAAGGTCTGATATACCTATGTCTAAACCTTCAGGAATTATGCCAGTTACACTCGTGTATAGTATAATAATAACTAACTACTTGCATGCTAATAGAGTTAGTTGGCACTTCTCAAGGTTCATTAATTGAGCCTGGATAGCGCATCCTAATGTTTTCCTATTTTATTTTCATTCCTGCATTAGTGAACAAAACGAGTGAAGATGCTTCTGCGGCAAGCTCAGAAAGACTTAATTTTATTTACTTTCAACGCCTTTGTCGTAATCTAAATCTAGAAAGAAGGCTTGTTGGGGACAAATTCTTTGTTGCGGAGCTACTAATGGCTGCGCTTGGTTGTTCGAGTCGGCACGTGTCTGTAGTCGCGTGCCGTCGTCGCGTCGCGCGCGCCGATCTTATCTCGCTCACGAACCACACGAGCCGTGCCCCTTCACACGTGATGGTGACAAACTTAACTCAAAGATCCCATCTCATTGATGTGTGCAATTTCGAGAGGACTTACTGGTCAAATCTAACCCTGCACGCGCCTTTTATTGCCAGCTTTTTGCATTTTATGAATATTTCTGGTTGTTTTATCGAAGTACTGGTTGTTAATCTTAAATGGAGGTTCGTTGACAGTGCAAATTGTATTTTCTTTTATCTTTTTCAGTCCTAACTGTACAGAAAGCCCAATCTGAAAGGCACTCGTGGATTTGTTATGAGCATTGTTAAGACTAATGCACGATGTCATATGCAATTTTTATGCCCATTGTAATTTTTATTTGTTAGTCTGTATTTGTATGAATTGCGTAAAATAAAACCAAGTAATATTTTGGAAAATTTATTTTAAGTAATGACAATTTGGACGGATGAAACAAGGTAAAATGTCATTCAAATATTCAAACAACATTTTATTACATTTACATCGCATTATTAAGGCACTATTAGATATATAATAAAATACTTTCAGTTTACATGGAATAGCACATTTTTGTAAGTCGTAAGCTTTCGTTTGTTTAGGTAGGTATTTCATTTATATTAAAATTTTATTAAATAGTATTAAATTCAATCATAAATTACGTAAAAAAGAAACTATCCTAAATTAAATAAATTACGATGTCGGGACGGCCGTCAATCCATCGTCTCTTGACTTAGGTCGCACGTTCGGTTATCTACTTAAAAGGTACTGAAATGTTACTTTTTACTTATCACTAGGTATCATTAAAATCAGGCTTATGCTACTTTTAAAAAAAATATGGTACAATACGTAATCGGACTTCCGCGAATGGATGTCCGAGCGTAAAGTGAACGAATGAGCGACGTGATCTTGATAACGACTCACGGCCGCGGTCCCGCCGACGGCGCTGGAGATGGGGACAAGCGAGCGTTCATACACTGCACGCACTCAACACGGTCACACTGCGCACCGCTACTCGCATCCGTCCACATTCGCGCACGCTCTCGCGGTCGTCCCCGTCTCCGTGCCGCGCGCTCCCGCATCTCGCGCGCATGCGTGCTGTGTGATGTGGAAGCGTTCGGACTCTAACCATTAAATAACCGCTATCGCTGTCCTGCACTCGGTGAGAGATAGCCTTGTTGTCAGCTAGACACGTCAACCTCACGAGCCAGAACTCGACGGGGGTTTTTAAACTAACGAAATATACTACTATTGCGGACGCTGATCACGTCGACACGCATATCGTTATTTAGAAGTGCCTCTGGTGCGCACGAGAAAAACTGGCATCATAGACTTTGCATAGAGCAGATGGAGCGTTCGGTCCTGGGAGTAGTTCAGCGGCCTTAGCGGCAGCGCGTCGCCGCTGCCAACTGCAAGTCCAAGCTGCTAGAACGACTAGTTGGGCGGCTAAGAAGGCAGCTGCCGCGAGCATGGCGCCTGCTGCGTTGACGCAGGTGACTTCGGTCTCTCTGACGTAGACAGAATCTTCAGTAACATTCTTGGCGCGCTGTTTGTCAAAACCGAATTTATCGGTGATCTGGATGGTTTGTACGAGCAGCATGTCATCGGTGGGAGCAGCGGGGGTAGAACGCCTCTTCCTACGTCCGTAAGACATGACGGAGCGGAGTTCGTTCGGACCACCGTCGCATTGCACGGGCTCACATGTGGGCATGCACGGAGTTACCAAGGCACGGAACTGTACGACTTCTGAAGATGGGAATTTGAAAGCATCGAAGTGTGACAGCAACATCTGTAATAAAAAACAATTCGTTTAAAATAACTATTTGATTGAGATATTAATGTATGTTAATTCAATTAATTGCAAATGTCTAACACTGCTATCGACCTATTCTAAAGAAAGGCATTTAATAATATTACTTAAGATCATTAGGATTGTCATCTTTCATAAGTCCTTATAAGGCATAAAACTTCATCTCTATTGTAATATTACTGTATAATGGTAATATCATAAATATTGTCCGTGCAAAATGAATGGCCTACAGCGTTAATTAAATATGTAACTGTAATTCCTGTTATTACCTTTCCACTATTGATAGATTTGAAGAGAGGTCCCATAATGAAATGCTCAGTAGGACAACCGTCGCTGTCGATGAGGGTAATCTCGCTGGAATCGACTCCATCCATAGCAACGAGCTCGCGTACAAAGATTTCGAATGGCGAATTCGGGTCCATAATTTCGAATCGGAGTGCCTGTATGAAAAAAGACAATGGTTATTTGAAGAAACAATACATATTATCGTATACGTTATTATAAACTGGTAAAACTGTAATTACCAAAGGATCTCCAACTTCGGCAGATGCGATAGTGTCGTCGCCATTCCTGTCTGTGATGCGCATAGCCACGTTGGGCGAATCGACAATGACTTCCTCTGTGAGACCAGTTGTGATGTCTCCGTGAATACCCAGGTCTACTTCATTGGCAACCGTCTTATTGGTCAAGTCGTACTGGCAAGTCACAGCTAAACCAAGATCAGATGACGTAACGATGGTGTCGTGGTGCTGGATAACTACATCATTTAAGTATCTGAAAAATAATTGAAGGTTAACATACAGGCTATTGCGATTCTGTCAATTTTCAATGAAATTCATTACGAAGAGATCTTATTACCTGCCAAGTCCATTTTGCTTCACGTTACACTCAATGTTGTTATATCCCATATGCAACTCGAATTCAAGACTCTGCTTTACGTCCACAACGCAAGAGTTAGGACTACCCTTAGCGTAGATTTTGCCATCAAACAATTTGGATGTTTGAATACGTGCTACCATGTCTCCGGCGCGGCAGTCGATAGATACATTGTAACAAGATGATAATTCATAGGTGGCTGCCTCAGGCACTTCCAAGTAAGGGTCCTAGAAGCAAATTAAATCTAGTTACATACTGTAGATAGTAAAAGCCTAGAGTGGTCAAGTAATTTGAGTATATTTTTTATATATTTTTTAAATAACATATGTTTATGTTTCACACCTGAATGTCAGCAAGCGTGGCTCGGGAGTGATGAGATAGACGGCAGACGTGGTCACCTGTGTCACCGTGGTCATAAGAATGACAACGGAACGGTGAGTTTAAGCAGAGCTCGCGGCATTCCTCAACCGTTTGAACGTCTTGATATACCGAGTCCACAGTCTTCAGTATACGACCGCCCATTTTCTTAAACTCGCAAAGTTTAGTCGGTTCTTCCACGCAGTTATTCTCCAAATAGTCGGTGTCTAGAAAAATAATAGTTTATAAGATACAAATAAATTTAAATTAATTAGAATGTACAGGTATAAAAACGTGGCTGATGGGTTATACCTTCGTTCGGTTGGAAAGAGTTCGTTCCCGCCAAAGTAATACGGTCCATGTTCGACAACACGCACTCTCCAGTTTTATTGTTGTAGTTCGCCGATCTGTAACAATGTTTCACGCGGTTATGTTTTGTTCTTTTTTATTGTGTGAATTTTCCCAAGTTGTTAAGAACATGCATACTGCAAATGACGCTATTTTGCTGCACCGTTTAATTGTTAATTGCCATGATTAATAGGGAAATGATTAGGTTCAACTATCAATGAACCCAAGTTTTGACTTAATTTATTACTTTAATACATTGTTGACACGTTGACCCCAGGGGCTAGAAATTTCTATTCGAGACCTACTAGAACTCGAGACTGGTTTTAAGTGGCGCGTGATTAACACTGTTAACCAATGAATATTACTCTATGACACGGCAATCACAATTCAAGTTTTCTATTAATAATCATATTTGTGTCAATGTACTCGTTTATGTTCGTGAGTATACCGACGTTTTAGTTTTCTACGTGCAATGTTCTCTCAATTAAACCATTCAGATACAAGATTATACTTTTACTCTCAACGTGTACACGAGTTGTCATAGTAATAACTTTATATTCAACAAGCTCCTTTGTTTGCATATCGGGGCAATCTGCCGACACTGATATATATATAATTACTCGCTGACTTAATTTCCCATCACACGACTCTATAAATGAAGCGTAACAATACAACGTGCGATGTAATACAACTCTTGAAATGTCCTATTATGCAGTTTTTACATTCTTAGCATACGATTTCATTCGAATAAGTAATGTATAAGTTATCAATAGTATGCGGTTGTGTTCATTACATTGTATTCCCTATAAAACATCTGGGAGTATAATATTACTTTCGTGTCCGGTGACCACCCATATAAAATTATCTCGCTCATCTAACTCAATATTTTCTCTTGATGTACAATCGATTCCGATCAGATGACCCTTGCGCTAACCTATGGGATTTTCACAAGACGTGGGCGCATTTCTTTGTGTTTACCATGAGAACTTTCTGTTTCGATGCTCATTAGTTAGACTAATTTATTTTAGAACAATTATTTACTGTCCAAGTATTGTATTATCTATCTTTATAGTATTGTATAACGGTTATAAGTCTATTATAAGAAGACATTAATTTCAAGTATCTTTTAAGTTGATGATTGCCAGTATCCCGCTACAGGTAGCCGTTGTTCATTTAACCGTACAAGTAGCTCTGATGCGTCGACTTCATCGCATAATAATTACACCAGCAGCAATTTGTTCAACTGTATCTGCCTTAGACTTGCTTTATATCGTAGAACCATATCATCCTAAACTGAATCTAAGTCATGGGTATTTTGATTTACCTCAATACGAATGTAATGCTACCGGACTTTGGATTTCTTGTGACAATTATACTTAATAAATGAACTTGGATAAATTGTAATACGACGTCTACATTATTAGGCAAATAATAATATATTTCATAAAAATTAAGGCTTTCAATACTGACATAATAATATACCAATTACATCCGTCACGCAGACTAATTTCAATAAAAAAACGACATGGGTGGTCAAATTAAAAAATAATTATGTATAATTTATTGGCAGGCTATATTTTCTATTGCTCGTAATTTGTACCTAGACCTCCTGATGTAAAGCGTGACTAAATAAAAACCGGAATGTCCGCAACATTTTATTGACGTATATCCGTCGTATCTCTTTGTATTATATTGAAATCCGAGTTCATTCAATTCATTGATTTCAAATGAAAAAGTTTTAGAATTTTCGTCTTGTGTGGTAAGTGTTTAAAAAACGATCATTAGTAATTATTTAGCAAGGGAAAGGCTGTTAGAGGGAAACAATATGTGTTTTATCGGTTATTGTATCTTGGAAGTAGGAAGCGATAGGGCAGCCCACTCCCACACCGCGCGGCAGTCTGCCCGACACGTCCGGGGAATATTTGCCAAATGTCGTGACTGTCGACGATCGCGATGTGCGCCGCCCGGGGTGCGCCCGCGCCGCCTGTTCGCTTCAATGGAGATACGACGATTTGTATCCAACGGTACACGTGTCGAACCTAGCTCGACTACGTAAAATCCCGCATTTAATTCTCTAATCGCTGTCTAACCCCAACCCTCGTTAAGAATACCGAGATGATGGCGTGAAGTCGTGGAATGTATTACAGACACAACCTTTCTCTTCAGTGAGAATTCTGGCTGGGAATCAAACATTTCACGTTTATAAATGTAAAACTCCAATGAAACTTGGCAAGACAAAGTTTATACATGAACTCTAATTAGTACTAACTTGGTCTAAGTAAAACAAATGTTGTCCAAAATCTTTATACTACCGACTAAGTCACCGAATGAGGTAATTCGTTACATATTATTGAGCTGCTCAGTCAACAATAGAAGTAACTCACTAACTGTGGTATGTGACAATACGACAATGCGACAATACATTACGCAGATGATGGTCGAGATCGATTTTATAGTCATAAACAGTGAGAGAAGAAATGTGGTCTGATTTGTAATATGCTCGACCGCTATACTGGTAAATGCACGTAGCGTACGCATTCAGAAGCAAATTAGCGCTACAATCCGCAATCGTTACTGAGCAGTGCAAGCTTGACCTGAACACGCCAACGGATATACGTGTATCGAATGTGAGCTTCTGACGCAGTACACTATTTATGTTAATGATATCAAAAACCGTACAAGGAAATAAACACAATAGGACAGTCGTGTCTTGCTACATTAGACGCCTGAGACGTAGGCCGTTCAATTGGCCTCCCTGCTTTGTATATAATGCTCGTTTGTAGAATTCAGAAACGGAACGGCTACCAGGAAGAGGCTGTGACTTATCCACTGAACTGAGCCGCAAAGATGTACCGCAGACTTCGCCATCTATGGTAACTTGGTGAAGTCTGATTGACTTCGTTATCGGGCTAATCTATAAATTAGCTTATACACGTATGGATATCTAATGAGCCGACTTTAATGATAAATATTTGTTTAGTGACACGGGTAATTTTGTTGTATTTGATTCCATTCGGTTTAGTGATGGCTGCATTTACATACGTAGGTAAATAACTCGCCTCGTTAGGCACAATGTTGAATCAGTCTTTATATTATGATAGCACCTATCTGATTGAAGGGAACCGTCATGATTTCAAACATATGTATATTTGCACGTCTTGTTAGTTCCATTGTGGTGGATAATATCAACGTCAATAGTTTGTAGTCTGATTAATAAAATTTTACCTTCCTATATATTATTCGTAAACTTTGATATTGTGATGTATTTACGCATCCGATGTAGTCTTACTAGCAAATGCATGTCCTTCCAATAGAGGTAGTTAAATTAGTAATAATATATAATATAAAGGTGAAAGTTCGTATAGATGTTTCGATTTTTGTTATTTGTTCTCGTGTAAACTGTTGGATAGATTTGGTTACAAGTTGACAGATATGCCATATATACACTGTATATATACCTGAATAAACACAAAAGATGCTTTTTATGCCGGTATGCTGTAACGGTAACACGTCTTGATATGTCGACTTTTAAAGACTAAAATTGATATATGTGTAAAGCGTGCCATATTCTTCTGCTTTTGCAATATCACTATACTTTTTCTAATAACGTTTTATTTCGTGTTTCATTTAGATAAATTACAGATTTTATTGAAGTATTCAGTTAACGGTGCAAGATTAATTAAACTGTGTCAAATGACAATGCCACGGCGCATTACGAAGATTTATGATTTTGTAACCGTCAAATTAATATAATTTGTGACTACGCCCACTCGGTCTTTAATTAAAATTAGTAATAAGATATTGGCTATTTAAGAAATAGACGTGATATAAAATGTGATTGTGAGTCATACAAAGAATCGATTTAATATAAAGCAGTGCAATAAATCTCTAACATAAAGAATAAATCATACAGCGTCGATTTTAATTGCAACAAACTTAATAGCAATTAACGTATCTTTAATTTCGAAAAATCCCTTGTGTCATTTTAATTGCATCCACAATTACGGCATGATGCCATCGTATCGCTAATTAACTCTTAGATTGCTAGTTGCTATTCTATACATTGAAATATTTCCTTTCTATTTAAAGCTATTTTATTTGAAATCACTCACAATGAATCACGAATGTTTCAGCTATCAGGTGTCGTTTAAAAAATGAGTCTCCACCAACAATACATTATTTGTTTATATTTTATTTTTAATGCCTTGTGTGGTACTAAACGTAGTATATATATATATATATATATATATATATATAATTGGTATATATTGTTTGTACTAATACTATTTAAGTGTCTGTTCGACCGCGCATAGGTCGCGTCGAGGGCAAAAGTGCTCGCGGGTCATTCATGCTTCACTCCGCCCATATAAACCGCTCTACTTTGAAAGTTTATTTAAATCTTTCGTAATTACGATCATAATTATAAGTGAATATATACTCACTATCAAATGCTTTGATATTTCTCTTTTATTTCTACAAGGCTTGCTTTGATGTTTTTAGTTAATTTCAATCGGTACAAAAATAAATTTCTTTATATTTATATGCATAAGGCAGTATTTTTTTGTATTAATTATAACGAAGCTTTTTAAAACGAAAATGCGATAGGTTATCTATACACGCATCGTGTTTACAAATCGGTGAAAATAATTATTTTTGAAGTGAAAACTTCTTTAGGCGCGTTGAGCACTTCAGGAGTGAACAAAAATCATAGAACTCGCGTCATCGTCACGCTTCCACGCTTTCCATTTTTGAATTATTTTAGAATATTAACAATATCTCAGAAATGGTACGTCCTACGCAAAAAACGAAATTTTTTGAATTAACGAAATTTTGATCCCCTTAATAACCCCTAGAGAGTATCAGGAACTAGCATCCGATCCGTCCCCCACCCTTTTTTTTTGTTTATCTAATACAAATAAATAAAATTGAAGTGTCTGTTTGTAATGTCAATATAACAGCTTTTTATCTAATGCATATGAAAGTATATAAGGTACATATACGAAAACATCTATTTTTTAAATTTTTGTCTGTCTGTCTGTCTGTTTTTTCCGGGTAATCTCCGAAACGGCTGAACAGATTTTGACGGGACTTTCACTGGCAGATAGCTGATGTTATAAAGAGTAACATAGGCTACGTTGATTTTAGAAAAAAATAGGGTACCGCGGAGACAAACACTTTTTGGTTAAAATCTACGCGGACGAAGTCGCAGGTAACAGCTAGTAACGAATAAAAATGTTGGTTCGTAAAGTTTTCACTTCTATCGGCAGTCCCCAAAGACCGCCCCATTTTTTTTTATTACGTTCCTAAGGAACGTAAACCTACAAATAACCAAACGATGACTCGGCTATTTCATTGAAGGCAGTGTCTAAAACCTTTCGCGGTGTAGAAATAATTGTAATAAATCAATCGCATCCTTCTATTGTGGTGTTGAGTAGGAATATAAATCTTACTTTTAATGAGTCCATGACAAAAACATAAATTACTTTTCATATTATAAACCACTCAATTTTTATTAATATTTCGATGATAAATGTGTTTAGCGAGAAACAGAGCAATTATATGTAAAGACGAAGATGAAATAATGGTTAGAAATAGTAAAATAAACTTATACAAATTACTGCAGATGAACAATTTAAACGTGAGCAAAATAAAGATTTTGTTGTAGTGTAATTTATGTAAGGTGTCTGGTATTTAACTAACCTGCAAACAAACTCGTTTTCTCCGAGGCAGAGGTCAAGACACATCTGCCTGGAGCTGACTGTGTGTGTCTTTTTGCCGCGCCCTTTAAGATGGTAGCCACGCACACGGTCGAAACACCAGGCCCTTTCACAAGGACGCACACCGAGACATGACTTTTGTGCGTAAATCGTGAACACGGGGAATTGTGACTTAGTCAGCGCACCTGCAAATAAAAGTAAAATTAGTTCCTCAGTTATCATTATCCTATCATTACGAAACTATTTTCTTTGTTGTAACTATTAGAGTTACTATGTAATCGGGTTTCATATTGGCTCCACTCAATTGCAACACCTAATTTGTAAGCTGGCTTCAACATATTTATTGAGCTAGGGGGCGCTCGTGTCATCATTAAATCCTTCATGCTCACGCACGTGTTCTGGATGAAGAGGCGTTCAACCTTAGCGAATTTGAAAATCCGCACACCGAGTCGACCGAAGCGATTTGTGCTTCCATAATTGGATCTCATCGCTAAGTTCCTTGAACTGACGTCTAGACTGGAATTTCAGCACGGCTTAATTCAATACGATCCATACCTACTCACCACCTACATATATCGTGTTTTTATGTGATAGACCATGGTAATAAAATGTAAAATGCAATCTTAATTTTAAAAACTTAATTAAATATTGTAATAATTATTCCAAAAGCTTTTACATCAATCCAATAAACAGTTAAAAAGCAAAAACGTATACATGTCCGTAGAATTTATTATTAATAATGCTTCATTTTTCAACCTGTCGTTCTTTTATGTATGAAAATAATCACGTATAGATTAGGCTTTCTAGTTTACTTTTTGTAGTATGTCTCTTGACACTTTATGGCTTCTTGTGTAGCAATGAATAAACTGCTTATATTGTAAGTTCTATTTGTGGTCACTATATATGGAAGTTTCACTCGCATTTATCAACGAGGGATGCATGCATATTTTAAAAATAACATTCAACAGTAACAATGGATATCATATTTTATAAGAAGTTATTTTCGTATCCATTTTTTATTGAATAGCAGACACGAGTGGATTGATGAAATCATATTTTTTATTAGCGGAAATTATTGTCTGTAATAAGAACAGTCTATTCATAGTTATGAGGTCAAAGCGCGTTCCACTAACTCGTCTGTAAATACACTCGGTCATGTTTTCCTTTTCGCGGTGAGAGTATTTTTTTCCCAATAAGGCGTGATGAGTGAGCATAGTCATGCCGTTATTGGCATTCAAATGATGTGTTGAAGCAAAAAATCAGAACGCTTCGCTTGTTTATGAGCTCACACCTCTATGTCGGACAAACGAGAGTTCTGGTACTGGCGCCATTAGACTAACACCTGCTATGTGTCCCGATTATACCATACAGTCATACACTAACACGCATCTATTTGTGCCGTTATTGTTGGTGTTGTTTTTATACATGAGCGCTTATTATGTCTGTTCATGGTCTCGGTTGAGATATTTTGAATGTAGTTTATTAAAATTTACAATTGATTTATCGTTGATCGCTGTGTACTCGTTAACATGTCAATATTAGTTAGTAGCATATTTTGAGTGTTGTGTTCGTATCAATTGTCTAACTTAACGGTACTACAATGTATAGCGTTAAATATTGTGTACATATTTGTTTGGTTTTGTTAGACTACAGAGAAAGTTAATATTTTTTATATCTTTATATTTAAACTGCAAGTTTCTAAATATTCTAATGGATGATATGTTTATGGATTTGCTTTAGTGCATCATATAAAGTTTATTTTTATTATTGAAAGTATTTCGTAAAATACTCTTTAATATGATGTGCATTCGTTAACTTACCAGGCAATTGGTCGGCATCGGAACTGAAGAGAACGCAGAGACCAGTCTCGTAGTTGACGGCGCGACAGGTATCATTGGCCTGGCACTGCTCTAGGCAGTCGGTCAGCATAAGTGTGCCGGGGATATCGTCTAAGATATGAGACGGCGCGGAAAACACGTACCTGTACAATGATAATATGATACTTTAATAACCAACATGCGTAAAAAAGTTGTCATTACGCGGTATTTTTTCAAACCGGCTAGTCGGTTAAGCCTACGTTTGTAGAAGAAACACTTTTTCCGAGACAGTTCCTGAGCGATGTCGGATCTTGATATCTTTACTTGTCGGCTAGTTACGTCAACTTAGTAATCTTAATTACTCGCGCAATTATCGGTCACTACACCGCCAGGAGCTGGTCGTTATAACTGGCCAATTAGAAACACTAGATTTTTCGCTTACCCGGTGACAAGTTCAAATCCTATCATCTCAGGATCGCATTCTTCTAAAGAATTAGCAGGTGCGGATGGGGCTGAAACTCCGCTAGGAGCAGAAGGTGGGACGCCTCCTGAGGCTGTCTCTGGTACGGGCACTGCTGCGTCCACTGCTTCATCGGAAGTAGTGTCTGGCGGTGGTGGAGGCGCTCCAGGGTTCTTGTAATCTTCCGGAGCAGCTACCACCGCTGGCTCTGGTGATGCAGATTCTATGGCAAGGTTGTCCTGAGGTGGGGCATCAGCTGCTGATCTCAACGTCCCTTCGAACTTTTTTGCAGCTTCGGCAGCGCACGCCACTAATACTATACTGAGTAGCAACCGCATTGTGCTCTCTGAGAGGGGCCGTGGCAACATTCGTTATCTGTAACAAAAGAAAAGTGTTGGTTAAAAAACTTTTATGGCAATTTAAGTACATAATTGCATGGGAAGCTCTAGAATTATAGTATAAAGTCGTTCAGCTATGCACGCAACCATTCTTCCTAGATAGGTTAAATCGCTCAATATCTTACGGCCATATCGAGCATCGTTTGCCGCAGCTATCGATGAGATGTGTTCTACCGATACGAGCTTGTATACAATTTGTGGCTTAAGCGCGACAACTGAACTCGTGTATTCTTCCATATTAGTACGAAAATGACACTGGATTCCCCATTACGGATTCAGTTGATCTTATCTGTAAATTGCATTCTCTAACTTTCGCTACGTTCCTACGAAGAAATTAATGATGCAGGTACATCACTACGCCAAACGCTAGAGCCGTGTTTTTCTTTAATGAATCTTTTTCATAGATCTATCTTTATACCACTTATCTTGCATTACATGTAAATGTGTTCGGCTTGAAGTCATGTGCACGAGAAAATAAAGGAAAAACAATTATGTGCGCTATCTAAGGGCATTAGCTTAATGATCGCCGTCTCATTGCAATTAACTCGCAATGGCGCTATAGTAACATAAGACACGTACTCGTACATCACTGAGTGAACCGCGTTAGATGTATCATTACACAATCATAAACTATAGTAATATTTTTTGAAAAAATGTGCGGTTGGTATGAGTCATGGGAAAAATTTTGACGCGCTTTCACATGATGTGTGAAAAAATGTTTATAGTATTATACGCAATTTATGTACTGCCAATTACTTGCGAAGGCGTCATACTTCTTCATGCCACGGTTAAAAAATAGCGTAAACTATTGTGGATATTAGAGCCATGTATTCAGAATGTAAATGTTATATTATCTTCTTTCAGCATATAACCATTTGCTAAAACAAATTCAGAGGAAGCTAAAATTGCTTCCTAGTTTTCATAGCTCTTAAGGAAATTACACCTACTATAATTATTGTAATCAATATTTTTGTTTTGTTTTTCATTTATAAATCGTTCACTTAACTAATTACTATTTCCTAACGCTGACAGCTATAAGAATATAATGTATAATCTAACCGAGCTCGTTGGAGAGAAATGTTTGCAAATAAATTTAAAGCATTAAAGCTTATTTCTTAATAAAACGTAAGTAAAATCTTTGAATAACTACCTGCGTTTTTATTTTCTAAGAGGTCTTTAACACGGATATCAAAGCAATTTTATACTAATAAACCGTCTACATAGATATTGTGGGAACAGATACGAAACGAGTTCTTGAAATTCGTTATAATCCACTGGCAATGTACCATTTATGTTCCAAATGTATTATTACATACTTACTTTTTATGTTTTATTGTTAATTGGATTTACACTTTATAGAGATGTAATTACTTGACTTCTTAACATATTACGAATGAGTTGCTAGCACGGGGCGAATCATCGCATACGCACGGTTCAATGATACCGCCCAGGGAAACCTAATTCATTTCATGCGTCGTGTCTCGTGTCCCTCACGGCCTGAAAGTAATTTGATCTGCCCGTCCATTATGAAAATTAAATTACTCGCCTATTAACGCTTACTGTGTCATATTAGTTTATGCATGTTTATTACTAAATTTGATAGATACGCCTTGAACAAAATTGTAATAAGCGCGAATTCAGACGCGTGACTTGTAAATAAATTCTGAATCAGATATGACACTGTTAAAAATGAATTCGTGCTCAGTATCTAACAATTTCCTAGAATAAACATTACAACGGGATGCAGTCTAGTCAAGTGTTATTTGTCATGGTCTCCACAGGCAAAGTTCAAACAACAAAGTATTAATAAATAGGGACAGGCGTCGGCGTCAATAGCATGAAATAACAGGAGTGTCGGTCGTGGCAAACTATTGGTATGTCGAGGGCGCGCGCGCATCGGGTAAGCTTGATCGATTCCAATTTACGTGAAAGCGTTCACACGTCACAGATCAATTCGAGATTTATCGCCGAATTTTCAACGGGTATCAATATGAAATGCTGCGTAAAATCTCTTGTAACCTCGTAGTAACGTTGGTAGAGAAAAATCAATCATATTGATGTTGATAAATGAGGTTATTGGCATGGAGGAAGGTATACAGCGGGTAAGGTTTATTTATAGTATTTATGAATGTTTTATTTTCTATTTACCCTAGTTACGCTGCCCGTGTGCTAAGCACGGAAGCGGTTGGCAATTTATTTATATGTCGGTGAAGTTCTCATAGCTGTATAAGTGATAATCGGTGCAGCGTTATTAGTACCTATATAAATGTTTCGTAAATAAGTGCCATCCAACTTGCCCCTAGTTACCCTAGAAAGTTGGCATACTACGCTAATAGGACAGAGCAATGCGACCTAATGTCCTTTATAACTGAATGCCACATAAAAAGATTCTTAGTATCATTTATTCTAACTCTTAATGAGCTATATTTTAACACAGATTTTACACACCGGCACGGGCATTACTTAGCTAACGGTTAAAATTTATTAAATTTCATTAAAATTTGTAAAGCACTAAATCCTGTAATTACTGTTATTATATTAAAATAATAGGTATTTTTTATTACATTCTATGCTTGTAAAGATTATTAGCTGAAACTATGTTAACACGTATGATTAGATAAAAGCCGAACATTCACGTAGCGTCACATAGGCACATCACAATGACGCGTTAACCTGTATACGAAGGTTACGCGCCGGAAGCAAACCATAGAGTTTCGCCAAGTAGGTTAAAGGCCTTCTTATTATGAGACACAATAGTACTCACTCCTAATCAGTACCCTACTTATAACTTTTGTGTTTGTTAAGGCGTTAAACCGACATAACAACGCTTACTTTTTGGAAACGTTTCTCAGGACTTTTTTATACTATTATCCAACTCGTTGGTCTATGCAGAGATATAACAGACAATTTATGAGGTTTAAATTACCTTGAATGGACATCTTTATTCTTAACTTAGCGAATATTTGCTTTATCACATGTTATGATATAATAAGATAAAGCTATGATATACATAATGACTCTATGTGAAGTAAAGACTATTTATCTGATTTTTATTCCCTTTGTAATGACTAACGGAATAAAACCAGATTAATCGGGATCATATATATCGTTATGTATCTTGTCATATCATAAGATCTGATAAAGCAAATCTTACTTAAGTTCACTAAAAAGTGCCTGTAGTTGATATTACAGACACTTTTTAATAATGCTTACAATATCTTTTATAACTTTGAGCAAGGACAATTATTTCAAACTGCTGACATCTTTGCTTTATCATTCCGAGAGATACTCATAAGTTAGAGGTAATGTTTATATTATCATTATTTCGTTGAATTATTACAACGTTCTAACATTAAGTATTTATTGTACAAGATATAAAGAAAAGTATGACGCACCGTATCATAAAAGATATTGATATAGTCGATAAAGTGCTATGGTGGACATCGGCACTGCGAATGTGCGGGCACGCTCAGGCCGCTTAGAGCACCGATCAGATGGGGTCAGCGCATTCAATGAGCCGGATGCCACCAACCTGCTATTTACGTTTCACCATACCAGTACTGGTTGGCACACTATGGGTATCGTCTTCGTTTTCTTGTACGCTTTACAAGTGATACGCCTATATAAGTAATCTGTCGCACTGATCTTTCCTTTATAAGTAAGTACGTTCCATATAAATGGTATAAGCCATCGTGTTTTTTTACACCTGTTCCTATTCTTGGTTCATAGATGTATTATCTATAACATATCGATTGTGTTTATGTCTCTATACGATGTTATCGCATGCCATATTACTTAGTATAATTAGGTGCTTATTACTTTATTATACTTATTTGCTTTTTTGCCTCAATCCACCGTGTAATACATTTTTGATTTATAGTAATTCTAAATTGTATTCTTATTTTAGTGCTATCCTACAGTTTTACGATGATTTATAATATAAACACCGGGCATCGGCACTAACACTGTTGGATACTCAATCTGTAGAGTTATATCTTATCGTCTATGCGAACGCAGCTATAACGAGTTTATAAGGATCTAACCTTTATCAAATGTAATTAATTTGATTATACGCAGGCAGATAGAATCGAATTCCTTACAAAACACTTTATAAATAATAATATATACAGCGATGCCTTAGTTCAATATAAAACTCAACATTCCTTATATGACCATATAACCTCGGAGGTGTAGATTACACACATGCACTTTTCGCAACAGTGTTTAAGTCCTTCGTAATTGGGGTGAAACTAATACCGCCTACCGACCATTTTTGGACTGTCATATGACTTTTTTGCGAGAAAAAGAAACTGCAAATGCGTTACATTAAATTATAAAATTAATTCTGTAAAGATTTAAAACGCGTAGTATTTAACTGTTCCTCAATTTTTTGCCTTTGTTCCACCAAAAATACTAATTGCACACCAAAATATGCTTACTAAAATATTTTAAAGAGATCAAACTAAGTCGTTATCGTTATCGTCGTCGTCCTATTTTTGGGTGGGTTTAAGAAGGAACCTAACCCTTCCGAGACGGACTGCAGTGATTTGAGGCGTATAGGTGCTCGTTATGATATATTTTAGTAAGCATATTTAGCTGTGCAATTAGTATTTTTGGTGGTCATTATATTTAATCCTATTTAAAACGCGTATTATATGTAGACGTTTCATTGTGAAGTAAATACAATATCCAAGTATAAATACTAGTACAGTTTATGAATCATAAATTGAAAACGGTATGTTTTATGTTGCAATAATTATCGTGATTTGCAACTTAGTAGGAGTAATAGAGTGTTCCATGTAGTTGGCATACCTTATCGTCTTAGCGGTAATAAAAGCAGCAGTTGCCGTTAAAGCTAATTACAGAAGCTATTTGAATATATCTTTGACGGCAATGCGCGATATAGACTGACGTTCCCGTCAGAATACAATGGGGAAGCCGAACGGCTTAATCCGCTTGTCTGTAAACTATTAGGCGTGTCTAAGTTCAGCCATTAGCATCGCTAAGAGAACGTTCCGCAGATTTACATTGAATGAAATTGTAATTTGTTGTGTCTCTCTCTAATGGGGTGGCGGTTTCCTTATGTGTTGAAACTGACGACAGGGATTGTGACACCCCAACCTTACAAGGCGGCAGTCGTCGGCCAGGCGTCAACGTCGCTCATTGTTCATTGCCTATATATGAAACGAGATACATCTGCAACATATAAATCACCTTATACGTGACTTGCTTTTACTAAATTTCATGTTTTACTATTCAAGTTTAATAATCTCTTCCGCTTTACTAAACTTCGAAATATGCTTGAGTGCAAGACAGCAAAATAAGTAAGAATACTTACGAGTATATTAAGTATTTTTAAATTAATAAACGTATGTACGTTCTGACTTTATTAATTTGCATAAGTATTATAAAAATGATACACTAGTTAACGTTACTATTAATCTTATCTGAATAAGAAACTCTCGCCAAGCATATTTCATCGATATATAAAGTAACACTAACAGAAATTGTTTATGTTATAGCTTATAAAAGTTATAATATTATCCTACCAAGGTAATTGTTTAAACGTAATACAAATTACTCCCAACTAAAATTGAACGCGTAAATCTCTTCTTGCAAATAAAAAACAATAGTGAACGCACAAACTCCATTTGTATTAGTCTTAACGACAAACTGGTCATCATTTACAAAGAACTCTGCCCCTTTAGGCGATGCATAGGCTCTAATGATTACACGTGCATGGCAGGCAAATGAATAACTAGCAGATAATCTGACTCACGGTTGTGAAATTTATTAACTCGTCGGAGACAGCAGCGAACGCTTTTATTTTTTATTTAGACTCTACTGTGCATTTATGTAGACAATACAGAAATAAATAACATGAGCCATGTATGGTAGGTACTCATGAGCCTTTTGTTTTTTAAAACACACCAACAAATAGGAAACGTATGCAATTAAAAGCAGCTCGCATTCGAACCTTGGTGTAGATTTAAAAATAATAAGATATGTAGTGTATCTGTCTGATTATAATATCAAGTTTTTCAACTTCATGTCGTTTGAATAACATTACCGCTTAAGATCCGCTTACATTGCATGGCTGACAACCGAACGCATATAATTGCCTTATTACTTGCTGAAGAACGTCAGAAAAGATGAGCGGCTCTCATTATATTAATTAAATATTAGAAACCACTACCTTGGCCAAGGTAAACGAGTCTGAATGTACTAAGCAAGGGATGTATAAAGTAAATACTAGCGAGATGTCCTCGACCAAGAGGTTAGTGGGTTGATGCGCCAGCTGTGACTCCGTACTAGTACGATTTACATTAACGAGAGAATCTCGATTTCTCTGATCCCGATCAGTACAACACAACTTGCTACCACCGCCTACGTGACTAGATTTATCTCACTGTAATGTTAATTCTAAAATTGTTCAATTAAGACACGAGTAGCCAACAAGCGTGCTTCTGTAATTCGTCTTTCTGTCGCACATCGAAAGCTAGTTTGCATATCTTCAATCAACTCGTGAAATGTCTTTGCGCAATCAAAATGTTTTAAGTGCCTTGTACTTATCAATTATAAAAGAGTAATTAAAGTTAATTTTGTATAAATATTTTAGTCATGTTCTACTAAACCGCTCTGTTTTAAAAGCGCGGCATACGTATTGCGTTTGACTGAACACCAGTTGAAAGTATTTGAAATATTGGACCACTTTCCATGATGTAGCTGAGGGCTTCACATTCCATTGGGCAGGTGGAAATTGCATCGTTTTATTATTCGTTACAACTCGTGGTCTTGCAACGATTGTATGGGCTATTTAAATAAAGAGATACAATTACTAGCTATAAATTTTCATTGAAAAGATCCCATTTACGAGGCGGTGCCGAAGCCAGTAATATTCGATATTTTTGTGGTCGTAACACCATCACCTTTTACAATCACGAGTACGGTTCTGATAATGAGAACTAATAAAAAGAAGCGCCTCAATTTGGGTTTATTTATTGGTAGTCAAATTACTAGGTACCATCTTAAAGGTTGCTACCTACTTTTACACTGTAGAAAGAGCTTAATAGTCGCTTTGAACAATGGCATAAACGTGCAATCTGAATGGTAATACATCAAGCTCACGTGAATCAGATGTATAATACGTGTAATTTCGATGCATCATGGTCTTACGAGTACCTACATGATTTCCTAACAAATTTTTGTTTGAAAAAATCATTCGATCGTGTTGAGAATGATTCTACTAATGATCAGTACTGTGTAAAACGTGCGATCTTAAATAACAAACGTATAATCCTACCTAGTTTTCTCTGCGATTAATCATGCTAACCCAATGAGGGACTAGAGTTTAAATCCTATAATCTTGTAGCATTGTTCGCGGCAGCGTCGTCTGAAAGTACAATCGGAAGTAGGTTTGCAGTGCATCCGTGTCTTTTTCTTATATTGACTTTGTTGGTTTTAATTTCTGTACATTTAGTTAAGTAATTACCATCCATCAATAAATGGTTACAATAATGCATTCACGTATGAGCAACACGACCATTGTAATGTATGCTATTAGATGAAGCGTTGTGGTCACCCAGTGTATTATCGAGTGCGACATTACGTTTTGTTTCTATTTCTGCCCACCATTCTTTGTGGTGTCGTATGCAATTATATTCATTTTCTCTTGCCTTTCATTACTCTCGAGGTCTATAGAACATTTTTTATTGTCATTTATTTTTATAACTTAATGTTACGTTTACTCGTCGATTCTGCGTATGTGTTTTTCCTTTTTAGTAAATACAGACGTGTTCGATTACTAGTACATTATTTCATAATATTTTATTATAACCACGCAAAGATTTACAATTCATTTATCAGTATTTGATAAAATCATTGTTAATTTCTGTGTAAGGTAATTAACTTAGCCTCCATTTTCAATATCGTTCGCGTTCGATGTAGTATTAATAATAATGACTCTTATACACGACGAAGGTACCTGGCGCATGTAGCCCGCGCAACTAGCTTACGCATCTACCCTCCGCCACCTACTTGCGTCATATACAAGCACCATTATAATATTGCAACATCTTTTTAGAAACAGGATTTTAAATTATTGTGACATTCATATTTTATAGGTAATTTCAATATTTTTAATATCATAGCTTAAACACCGTAACATTTTGCTATGATTATAAATTCTTGAACGCTTGCTGTTATAGTATATATGTAAAGAAACTTTTTACTGAGGTAGCTCAACAACGGAGTAACATATTTCTTGTTTTTTAATATTGTATCTCTTTCTAATAACATGGCGCTGCATGCAAAAGTATAGCAATGCATAAAAACGCGTCTTTTTAAGTTCATCAAAGGTATTTGTAATAACAGAACGCGCGATAGATTCTTCCGACTCCCACATCTACAGGGAAAGGCCTTTTACTTGTTTCCTGTGATACTTATCACGGCCACTAACGCAGGTACATGTTACCAATGAGTTTACGTAAACGCCGTTTGCATTCAATTTATTTTAACTCTGAGCACACGACGATTCATCTGTTTGATAGCATCGATTTGTGCCATTAAAATGTATTTTATCGTCAGCATAGCTTGGAGGTAGTTCGTAAATTTTGCCTAATACTGGTTTGTTCCTGTCACATCCATGTAAGGCTTCAGCCGTATTCGCACCTGTTTTGCGGACACCAACTCAACCGGTTTGATGCCTTCTCTCATTTAACTATTGAATGTAGTACCGTACTATTTCTAGCTATTTCTTTCTATTTTTCTATAACCTAAATAACGCATGTCTGTCTATTCATTATATTATTTAAGTTAATCAGAGTAATAAGGCCCTGATTGTAAACTTCGGTTAGAAGCCCAATGATTATTTAATACAATGACTTTTGCAAATAAAAGTACTACTTAAGTTAGTTTGCTGTTATCGAAAGCAAGCTGAAATATTAATATGTAATTTAATTTCTATTATGTCTATTACTTATATTAAAGAACTATTTTTATGTTGAAGGTGTCCTTTTTTATCTCACGTCACGCTCGCCTGAAATGCTTTGCGTTAATAAATAAGTAAGATTTGAATTTTGCTCTAAATGAAATAAAGCAATAAATGTTTATAATAGAAGAGACGCGCTCGCCGCCGCGGCGCCGCGGGCCACACGGCGGCGAGGTGCTCTTGCGCACACGTTGCGCTTGCGCATTTATTTTCAGATATCGTTTGATATAAATTTTGAAAATAAATTTAATTCGATTGCAAAGATTTATATGTATTTCATCTATAATTCATTTTGCACTATTTTAATAGCGCTAACCTGTTGGCTATTATATGTATCGAGGTCCATTTCCAGAACTCGTGTGGATAATACATAAATGGTGACTGTGAGATATTTCAAGCGGCGTTATAAAGCATCATACTCGTGAGTTGCTCGAGCATTTATTACCTCTAATGATTTTATATTGCCTATCTCGTAAAATTACAGAACAGATGTCATTCTGTCTCACTGCCCTGTTCACAAACGATTGATTTGTTAACTATCTTGTTCACGTTTGATCTAAACGCAAATCCGATAACTATAGTGACTAAACTAATATGACGTGTGTTGTAAAGGTGTATTTATATTGTTAAAATGTGTATTTAAATACGCATACAAATCTCGAATAGTTTCAATTCATTTTTATAAAACGATGTCCATATAAAACATAAGAATACATTCAACATTTTGTTATTCATTTATATTTTTCATAGGATTGTGTATTTACACAGTTGTACCCGAACGAATTCTAAGTCGAAATCATTGTCAGTTTAGTATTCAAATTAATTTATTATTACCTATCAACAACTATAAATAATTTCACACGATTTTGTTAAACTTATTTTGATATTTTACTCTACTGACAAAATTTGTAATAAAATTATTATATTTGGCATTATTTGTGTAGGTATATATTAGGTATATATTTATATATTAGCAGATATAATATATTTTGACGAAATCCTATTACGCAAATGATACGGTCTGGTCGGCGGGCGTCATTGCGGCTTCGGTCGTGCGGTAACGGCATCATCAATCATCTGTAATTTGATTTCTATGCTCAATTATTGCGTTCGCGGAGGTCGAGGCGGCTGCACACTCGTCTTCCACGTACCAGTGTACTGCCTTCCCGAGATGTGTACCACGGAGTTATACTAGTATCAGTAGCCAAACTGTATTAGAACTTCACTAATGACATGCCTGTATGCAAATGTTTTTATGTCTATAGTTTTAAAAATCTACATCCTAGTTTTATTTTACCGCGCAGTTTTTTATAATCAAGACAAGTGTTGATTGAACTTCCAAATATGGTTTACTAGAAGTTGTACGTGTCAATGTGTAAAATCGCCGATTAAAGGTGCTAAGGGCATAAAACACGCATTAGGTACATTGTAAAAGTATTTTTCTATAAATGACTTAAAATGAAATGAGCGTATTGTATTTCAAATACGTGATAAAATAATTTCATTTTGAAAATTTTCATTCGTCCATTGTCGTCGAAAGGCAATTCACTTTTTATACCCGCCATATTATTTTTGTTTTTTATTAATTAACCTTATTTTGCGGCTGAACTAGTTGAGTTTTGATGTCGCGTCTAGCAAAAAGCTTGTGTCGTGTCTCAGTGCCAACACAATAGAGTGCCGTGACGCAGGCGCTAGACATGATAATCACAAGTAGCGCATGACAGGGCTGCGCACGCGCATCGGTCACGACCGTCGCTGTGCGTCCCCGTCCCCGATGACACTCCTGACGTCAAGCCTTACTACAGCACATATAACTGTGACCTTTCCGGTACACGACTTCACTTGCACTCCCCAAACTAGGTAATATCACTTGTTTATGCCGCCATCGATCATAGCTAGTGACAGACGATGACGGGTACAATGTCTACAACCGGCATTGACAACATTGTAGGACAGCGCTAACGACATACTCATTGGCCGGGTTAAGTGCTACAATCATGCTTATTGCCACTTTATAGTAGGGCGTTGATGTGTCATAGTCATTGAGTTAGGTTCGCCATTTTTGTATTTGTTTTGTTGTTGTTTATGATCATCTTATCAACACTAGGCGCTTCTGAAGTTAACTGTCCGGTAAAGTGGTGCAATGTAACGGTAGGCGCCGCGCTGGGTTGCGCACGAGCACTCGCCGCGTCCACGAGCGCGCCTGCGCCGACCCTTTCACTCCCCATCATTCTCCGAATTCAACAATGCGCAGGCAAATCGAATTCGTCACAATTACTTTTTATACAGAAGTGTGACATCGACGAACCGGTAACGATTCCAAATATTTTTTCAATCATTTCAGACCTTTCATTGTAGAAAAGAAAATATTTTTGAGGTTTTAATCAAAGAAGCCGTATTCCTGGAACGCATAACTGTAACTGTATTTAGTAGCAACAAAAGACATCAACGCGTGCTATTTTAATGTTCTACTTGCAAATTTCATCATAGTATAGAAATATGTCAGTAGATAATAAAGCACAGCTGCATCGTAGATAGGTAAGAATTGACTGTTAGCAGTAATGAGAATTGACTGCGTAGATCGAAGACTGTACCATATTGTGTGCATATTAGGATCGCAATAACGAAAGATTGATTCCGTATTATCCGCATACAGCAGCTAGACGCGACCCGGTCTCGTAAATACAATCTCATATCGCGTCAGTGATACATCCTTCGATACCGGATGAAATATGAATCGGTAAACCCTGAAGACTTATGATGTATGATAATGAGGTATAGAAACGAATTGGATGCAAATTGGTATCCAAGTAATAGCCAAGGTGCAGTTAATCTCTTTATGGTAAGATGGAAGTATACCTCAGGTTTATTTACGGCTACTTTGTTAGAGCACGCAGTATTTTATTTCAGTATTTTGGTTGTCAATGTCAGTGACCCGGGTCGGCAGTCTCGCAACTCAAGTGTGGTCTTTTAGACTTTGGTACGGAATTGTCGACCACAAGGAAATACACGGCGCACGCGTAATGACAGTACCACGCACGTGATAGATTCGATTTACAGGTTCACTTCAATCTTCACAGCAGTAGGTACACGCGGGAAATTGCGTTGCGGCTTTACGGGTGTCCGCAGGATCGAATTCGTAATATCGATTCCGCACATGCTGAACAGTACTCGAGGTTTTTTATAACCGAGTGGTATAATAAGTCTCGTTTTCATTGATTGAGCTAGTTTGCTATATGATAACAGTTAACACCTCAATACAAACGAGACAGTAAGATCGGATCACATTAGGCGCGTGCTCTACAATTTGTACAATAGGAACATCGGCGTTGTCCATTGTATTGTGGCATGCTAGTTGTTATTGTACATCAGAGATTTATTACACAATAGTGATGCCTATATTGAAAGTAATATAGGCATTTCCTATTTATAATGCTTCTAAGACTTTGTATACGTACTAAATTCTATTGTCAACGATCTAGTTGTGTATTTATTTTACTGCTTTATTAAGTTGCTTGCTCTTGCAAGTAAAATTTTCGGACGAAACGAAATGTGTGTATTTTGTTCGTGATTGTCGTTTAATCTTTGTTTTATCTCTGTGATGTGATGACTCAAATTAGAGTTACTTTTATTCTACTAAAAACTGGATAACGGGTTATTAAGAGATATCAACGATTTTTATATTATTTACTTAGACAATTCTCTCCGTCTCGTGTACGACTATGCAATTAAATAGATTTTCTAACTGGTAATTTTCAGCTGCTTATACATAGTAAGCAATATGGGGAAGTGTTTTACATATCATCTAAACTTATACATATTATGACTAATGAATTGTGGGTATCATCACTTGTATTTGCACCCACGTTCTACGAACTGAGCCTGTCCTTTTAAGGAGATGTAAGCTTGATGTTATTATGCTAATACATCAATATCTTTAATATTAGTAGTAATAGTTATCGAATGTTACAGT
Organism: Catocala sponsa; assembly: GCA_963564715.1. Classification (NCBI taxonomy): domain Eukaryota; kingdom Metazoa; phylum Arthropoda; class Insecta; order Lepidoptera; family Erebidae; genus Catocala; species Catocala sponsa. The sequence continues at coordinate 15,197,954 of OY751337.1, read as the reverse complement.
TGTCTACTAAACTGATCGACAAGAATTTTGATTAATGATTGTATTGTAAAGTTATGCATTGGATTTAGATTCAAATGTTTTCAATTCTCGCCGATCATTACACAATCATATTTTAGATCGATTAAGGTCCACTTATCTCGTGTATTTTGTTGTCGTATTCAATTTTGTGCACACCGTTAGTCTTGTCGCGATGTAACTACTTAGTGTATTTAGATATAATCTGTTTACTCTGCGCTCGCTTAAGGGATTTTATGATAAAATGGTTTAACGAATATAGTTACTAATTGGTACGATCATATATATCACATTGCTCACTGAGAAGACTGACAACCAAAATAAAATCAATGGGCCTGAATCATCCTGTCCCCAAATTAGTTTCATTACCACAATTAGCTCAAACAAACGCGGATGATTTAAAAGAGAAATAAAATAGATGTCTAGTTCAAGACTCGCTTAATTTAACTATGTTTTAATGCTAATGTTAAGCACATTACTATATGGCTAAGCTCATTTTGGTATACATTTATTGCGGTCTTTCGGTTAGTTACATTTCCGTGCATATTTATATTTAGCCAGCGGATTCGGTAACTGAAGCATTTTGTTTTATCTTGCAATAAATAATTGTAATGAATTCACAGTGTGTGGTCAAATCAACATAATAATGTAGTTCTACTTAAAAGATATCTTAACGTAAAAATAACTTTACTTCGTTAAAATTCATAAGTAAGTATTCATATTATTACAAGATTAACACACCTACTGGTGTCGACGGCGACGTGAAGAATATATTTATCATAAATATTTTTAAATATATTTTTACTTGTATGTTGTGTTATGAAAAAGAATGATAAATTGCTAACTGGATGCGGCTGGCCATTATTTACTGCTTGAATACAATCCAAAGAGCGAAATATATAAATAAATGATATCTCTCGAAATAATAATGAACATGCCCAAAATATTATACCAACATTTCGCCAATGTTTTGCAGTTTTGCATCCGCTCGTGTGTCCGCCAATTTGTAGACAGCAATCTTAAAATTTGTCAAATAAATTGTATGCAATAAAAGAACCAACATAAAAATCTCTATCCACCTGCAATTAAGTCTCACCACTCTTTATAACACCCTCCATAATACAATTTCAACACTATATTGACGCTAATAATTTTTAAATTACACAATAATGTTTTGTGTTTATAATATAGAATGATAGTTAATTATTTATTGAAAAGATGCATGGTGTTGCTCGCTAAGGTGTTTTCTAGTAATGAATGCAGAGTTTTTGCCACACGTTACTGCAGGGTATTGAGTTGGTTTCTGCAATGGCATGTTTATTGCTAGCCTCACGCATTTTATGCTTTCATCGTTCCTACGTCCATCTCGTTTCAGCTACTATACTTTTTATTTCAACCTGTCCGTTTGGTGGGATTATTTTTTTGTGCTTGTCTATTTTTTTTTATTATGGAAGAATAGAACTGACGGCCATTCAGCTTTAATTTATCCGGCTCTAGTCCGTAGTTCGAGTAATTGTGGAGTTGATTCTACAAGCCAACGCGTTTACTTTAATTTTTTGTTATAAAACATCCGTTCAGAACAATCCTTGTATCATGAAGAATAACTTAGCAACAAATATGTAGGTAACAAGTACCTATTATGCGCTACATTTGGTTTAAGGAAAGTTTGGGCACGTTTAGCAGGCGGATCGGTGTTTGCTGCGATGCGCTTTTGTAGGCAGTGTAAAAGCGCGCGGCGGAGCGCCCGCTGGCGACCACGACGCCGCCTCCGCCTACCGCGCACGTTGCCATTGTTGCGGCTCCTCGCGGCGTCTATCGCACCCGCACACGATACACCATGCACCTCCAATTAAATTTTACTTTACGATCCTCTAACTCTCTTCTAATGAAAATACTTTATACTATACAATCCGATTGGAATACAGCACACGACCGTGCTTTATGATGCTAACATTGTTTCGAACAGCATTTCTAATACAATTACATTCAGGAACTCACGATATTATATTCATGTTGTTTCCAATTGTTCGAACAATTTAGGTAACAGTTGTTATGATTGTAGCTAGTACTACTTTTCTTATCGTTGTAAATAATGAGTATTACAAAAATGCTACCCTTATAAAAAGCATCAAATTGTGATTGTCTCGGATGGTCGTCCGTTATAGTTGGACGCTGAACGGTTGGCCGTTTTGCATGTACCATGCAAATCTCCTGGCGCAAACTGAGGGCTATCTACGTCACATTAAGCTAATATGTAATTGATTGGTTCCCGGTGCACGGGAGCGGCGACACACTCCTGTCCCACTGATGGCGGATGCAAAAACATTAATGTAATAACGGTAAAGCGGCTCTTCCGGCAAGCAATATGCCCTTATGTGTTTATCTACACTTCTTACTTTGTTTCATTATAAGGAAAATAGATATACGACAACATCCTCAAAACAAAGTCACTATTTAATATAGACAGCAACTTTATGATCCGTTAAATAACATCGCTTTAATAACGAAAACTATTATAGGATAACATACATTTAATGCGGCGACGTAGGGATATCCAACCCGTCACACAATTTTCTCGAACAGTTTTCCAACCCACTAACTACGGAGTAGTGTACAAAGTGAACAGTTGCTATGAATTGAAAAGACACCGGTCATGCGGCCTCAATACATTCACTGCAACATCGACACACAACTAACATTTCTATGTGCATGTACGATATTAATCAAGTTAAGATCTCGTGACCTCCATTAACGATAAAAACTTTTAAATGAGGACACCGTCGTGTTAAAAAGTGTTAAAAGTGAACATTCAAAGTGGGCCGAGATCTACAGATAATATTTTCGTATGCATATAAGATAAAATAAACCGTTACATACTCGTTGTTCATTCATGTGAAAAAATTACCATTTAAATTAAAAGCCTATCAATTATGATAAAATCTGTTTATACTACATGTTGTCAATCATTCTTGTGGAGTATTTAATTATAATAACCACTACTAATAGCGGTCACGCCTCTGGACAAAAGCGAATTTGTGCCACCCAAAAACAATTAACTGACCACCTAAATCTAATAAAGCTTTTTATTTTAATGTTGGATGATTAATGTTACTAATACGTAGCAATCAGCGGCGGCGTATATATCTAACCAAACACATGATGCATCTGATTTGGTGTAACGGTATTTATTGTGTTATAATGGTCTTTTACTTGGTTTTGTTTGCGCCCATTATTTTTGATGCTCTACTATTTAAACGGCGGAAGAGGTTCCGTTGCACGTGGGAGGTTCTCATTGAGGAATTACCATTGTTTCATCGTTTCATAAAATCTTTATCTTACAAAGTTATCTTAAGGAATTAACTGCACTGGCTTTACGAATACATATATTTCCTTAATGTCTAACTTTAACTGTCTCGCGTTCTTATTTTGTGTCCGTTAGCTTGTAAAATTTAGGTTTTGTTATGTATTACTATGGGATCAATAGCGGCTTCAGATCATAAATAACGAGAAATCTGAAAGGAAATATCTAGTAGAATGCTGGATTCTGGCACTGCAACCGGTAGGTGGCAAAGCAAATAGCTTTGACCAGATAAATACCGTTTATTCAGCTTTCTGATAAATCATCTAACTTGTTATCTATACTAATATGTATTATAAAGCTGAAGAGTTTGTTTGTTTGTTTGGTTGAACGCGCTAATCTCAGGAACTACTGGTTCGAATTAAAAATTATTTTAGTGTTGGATAGCCTATTTGTCGACGAAGGCTATAGGCTATACAACATCACGCTACGAACCACAGGGGCGGCGCAGTAACCATAAACGCGAGTGAAACCGCGGTCACATCTAGTATGTCATATTTTGATAGAATTTATGAAGGGTCAATACACTTATACTACCGTCACGTCAGCTTATGCCTACCGTTATCGGAGATTGATCGAACGTTTACGAGGCTCGTTTAAGCACATCATTGCGCCATTCATCGTGATGTTGTATTATTACATTTATTACCCAATAAACTAGGTAACAGATTTCTGTCGACAATATTGAATTCATCCGCCATTGGCCGACATATCTGACACTAATCTGAATGTGTTTATACAGCGGAGACTGGAGTAACCAACTACGTTGTCTATAGAGCTTGTCTAGAGTGTCGATTACAATGTAACAAGTGCAATGGTGTTCTACAAGTTCCCTGCTTGGAACATTGCGCCCGAGAAGCTGGTCAGGTGCAAGAGTAAGAGCGTTTTTATAGTATTAGGTATAGCGATAGTTTACCGGAACAAACTCGCACGTAATTTAAGTGGAGCGATGTATTGCGGCCGCACGATGAGACGCGAAACGATGTCGGCGCGCGAATCCCGTTGGGGCGGACGCCATTACCGCCCACCGCACCGCGCACGCGTAGAAAAACCGACCTCGGAATAAAGATGTCGCCCGCAGATAACATTGGATGGACACTTGACACTCGCCGTCCTCGACATGTTTATCTTTGGTATCGCGGCCTTACCGCGAATATCCAATTATGTTCACACAGATCCCGCCTAGCGATCATATTTATAGTGCGCTATATCTTTGCATGCAAACGCAACCCGCACCGTCGTCGTAGGTTTCTAAACAACGCTCGTAAAACAAACAAGAACGTGAAGACCTCTGAGCGGCTACTTTTGTAAACCAGAAAAATACGTTATGTACATTTTAATGCGCCATTATAACTACCGTTAACTATCACGTTAAGACTTGTTTGATAATATCTAGGTGCATTCTCATTGCGTAATGCCATAACATAACCTTTATAGCTATCGCATTTCACTACGTGTATGCAATGTTCTCCAAATAGTTTACAAAAGTTTATATACACGCATTTTACATTTAGTCAGCTACTTAAATGATAAAGACATGTTGTTCTGATGACGGCTTGTTTAAAACTTTTACTTGTTGACAGCAGCATGGCATTAACCGATTGCAATTTCTTAAATAAATATGCATTGTCCTTAGCCGGCCGAGATATGTATCTGCATACCAATTTTCATCAAAATTGGTCCAGTATTTTACTGGTATAAACTTAACGAATAGTAATTGCTTTTGTATTTATAATACTTATATGGATAGGAGAGGATTGGGTCGCCAAGCTAGTGAATTCATGTTGGAAATCAGGCTATCGTGTGCACCTTTAACTAATTTATGTGCGTATTAAAGCATTGCTATAGCTCTCCATACGTATAAAAGAAAAAAAATAACAGGTTTTCCTAAAGTAGTCTATTATTGGACGTTATACATCTGACTAAATGTATAAAATTTGCCTTACTTATACATGTTTATACTTATTATTACCTTAAAAGCTTCGATGTAATTTGTACCGAGTCCTAATTGTAACTTGTTCTTAACACAATTTAGATGCATTAAGGTATTGTAATTAAAATAAGAACATTAAATGGCTAACACTAAAATAAAGTCAATTACTTTTAATTAGAAAAAGGTTTACTTGTAATAGTATTTACTATTTATATAAACAGTACACTAAACCTTTATCTAATGTTCTCTTGCGCGATTCAACGGCTTGCCGGTCTAAAATATTTAAGCTGCGCGATTAGTGAACAGTTGTTGCAGTTTATTATCAAATTAAAAGTAAGAGCAATTAGCCGGTGAAGTAATTAACTATTTGTTCAGTTAATGATCAAGCGTCGACTGGACAGTGGGTGGTCCGTACACTCTATATATTATTGCAAGTGTTCAGCGCGCCTTCGCTAATGTCACTCCAGCTTTTCTCCCAGTATTATGTTTCATAGAGATTGGCAATCAGCATAACGATTACAAGCGCTGTAACTCTTCTGTCAACTTTGCCTTCCGTGTACGTAATGACTTTACAATAACAGCCCATTGCCTTATAAAGCTATGTTTGCTTTAGACAAACATATAGCTGAGATGATTTTGCACGATCTGCAGATTCCATAAGATACGACTAATGTCGCTTTAGCGTCGTTTGTTCAGATTGAGCGATGCAGGAGTCATAACCGTTCGTGGAACATCGCTATCACACACAGTAATGAGAGGGTTAAAGGTAAAACGCTATCATCCGGCGTATCTATACAGGTCGGTCGCCGGCCATTGTCAATTAAAAGCCTCTGGCGGAGATCTCGACCGCCTTTTGCTTGTTCTATAATATGTACACGATTGCTTCCCGATGTATACCCTACGCCTCAGGGTGGATATTGCTCGGACATTTCCTGTATTACTACTTGTGTGCTCGCATTGAACTAATCTTTATTGCGATTGTTCTCTAAATTAACATAAAATCTATTTCAGTTCTGATTCGAAACCTTTCTTGATTCTTGTTCAATCAGGAAACAATATATGTACATGACGGCTGGTTTGATATCGGTTAGCTTTATATTTTGCTTGCTTTCACTCGTGACTCCGCCTCTTTGATATAGTGGCTTAGCAATGACTTGTTATTTTGAAATTACTGCTATTTCCCTGAGTTATTGCTTTACTACGTTCAAAATAGAATAATTTATTACCATCTCTAGCTCTCAACAAAATATCTCGTTTAAAAAGTGCCACATATTTATATTGGTCTTTATTTTTAAATTGGCTATTGAAACCATAATCTATAAAAGTATCTGCCTTTTATATTTATAACAATAGACACTCCTATTTTGTCGTGAATTTTCGTAGGCATGCAAAGCAATTCTTGCTTCGCGTTCATATGAACAATAGAGGAAGAGTCTTTAATTTAGATTTTATATAAATGAAATACTATTAAATTGTCAATAACGTAATATTATACAGGATCATGTTTGCTAGCAAACTATATTTCGAATATAAACAAAGTGTATCTTAACGAACTAAAGTTGCCACGTTGTTGATTACCTATTAAGATAACGTTACAGTGCGCGAATACACAACTCTTTATAAACACTGTCTAGGCGTCGCGTCGGTAACGAGATAATCATAATTGAATTAACACAAGAACGTCACGTGTTGGCGGCGTGTGTTGCGCAGGCGGCGCGAAAGTGATTTCAAGATAATAAATCAGATAGCTGACACGTAACTATGAGATAATGAAATTAGCAGTACTATGTATATCAAAAACTTATCTGTTGATGTAATACGTTTTTCGTTTCAATAACCAGCCATTGCATAAGGACCTTATTATTAATCATTTTTCAAGCTCTTTACATACAAACAAGTGTATCTGTATTAAAACTTAAGGTATGCGAAAGACATTTTTAAAAGAAATTGCCACATAAATTCGTTCTAATTGGTTATAAAAGAAAGTATCTTACATTTGCAATGACAGTTTAAAGCACTTGTTTCAACAAAATACTGTATTTACTTGGTATTTAAGAATTTATACACCGCAATTTGAGATTCAGAGTAGAGATTTTGTGAAATGTTAATGGTTATTTTTTGGTCAAGGCAGGAGTAATTGGTCTTTACTTAAAGAACCCAAAATTGACGGACATGCATGCATATGCCCGCACGCTATGTCGGCCGCAAGTTTCATCGGTGGTATTTTCACTGCTGCAAAACGGTAAAAAGTAACAGGATAATGTTATACGCAAACCGGTTTACATAATTCGGAAATCGAGGTACAGGCCAAATTCTCTTTGGTTATTTAAACAAAAAACCTGCGATGTGCAAACCCTTGGAACTTTGCACTCACCTGCTCGTTCTAAGAATGTGAGTGTTGCGTTTATTGAGACTCACTTTTTATTATTTCAATAATCCTCGGGCAAGAGTGCTCCATTAAGGCTCATCAGAAAGAAAATGGTATGTTATATCTCTTGGATATGTCTCAATTTTATACACAACGTGTAAATAAATTCGAAGTTAAAAACTGTCATTAATATATTTCTCAATAATCAACAGTGTATTAATTTAAGGCAATCAATCATTAGGGCTTTATTTTATTTTGGAACAACGGTAAACTGGCTTGCTACACACCGCGGCGACTTGTTTCGTAATACACGTACATCAATTTTGGTAATGGGTGCTGCATTAATAACGATATACGCTCACCTACCCGAGTATATCGGCGAGTCATTTAGTAAGTAACACCAGAAAAAGTAACTGTACATCTGTTTGCACTTCGTTGGTTCTGTACTTGTTATTTCCTTTTGATTCGTGTTGTGTAGTTGGACAGTATCATTAGCAGTGATCATGCAGTACTTATTAATATACCGTTGCTAATGAAACAATCTTAATTACTTCTAATATATCTAAATTGCACGTAACGCGGTATTTATTAAATATAAAGCAAGACTAACTTTTGTAATGGGTGCAATAATGGATAGTAGAACAATCTCTCGAGACGAAAGGTGTTATTTTCCTTACATTTGCTCTAAGTGCTTCCTCTACGGCTAATAAGATATAATGACGTGTTATTTCTGAAGATTCACGAATTCCGATCGTAGAGTATGGTGCTCGAGGTTACTAACCTTGTAGCTTCGCAAGCACTACCCGCAAACCGCCACTGCCGTTCTGTGATCAAAAGAAATACGCCATTGTTAATTACGCAGTTTACACATGACTGTAGCTAAGTATGACATGTTGAATTATAGACAGGTGACTGTAATCACACTCCCGCCCGCCGCATTCTACACGAGTCATGCGCACGCTCATGATTCTCCCATTCAAATCAAGAACATGGGAGGGTCACTTCCCCGTATCGACGCGTAATTACAACCATATAGCGCTAAAGTCTGCCTTGTATGCGTGTTTCTCATAACTCTGGGATCGATTTATGAAAGTAAAGCCATTTGTTGTGAGCTACCTGGCGCCGTGGATTCACATGTTTATGACACTCGAGTCGTGTGAAATAAACCAATATATTTTACAAGCTTATTGTGTTAAATATTTATTCTCCCCCAGGCTGTTACTAGTACTTACTTACTTGACAGTAAAACTTAATAATTCTTTAACCGATACTTCAACCCTGTGTCGAAGCCAAACATTAAAAGGCTAAAATATGACGTATGTTTTCGTATTAGTGTTGGGCTAATAGTATTGAATAGAAATCAGATGTTTTCCATAATTCCATTGATTATTTCATATAACAAAAATGTGTTAGTACAAATTTAAATTGAATCTAGAGCAATTTTATAGACTTAAACGTTTAGAATGTCTAAGACATTGAAAGGTAATGAGATGCTTCAGTATTACGTATTTATGTGGCATCTAATAATGAATTATGTAAACTGCTACTTGCTATCTTCAAACTTACGGGAAATTATTTAAATTCAATACACTTTTGTTTGTGAAACAATTCTGCCTGTTCGTCGGAACACACGTTACTTTTGTATTCCAAATAGATATAAGGAGACGGCCAATTTAAATACGAGTAATAACTGTAACTCATATTGGACGCCGCTTGAATTAAGTTGTTCTTCTTAGAATGTTGATTGTTTGAATATTGTGTTTTTGTTTCAGGTAAACATTTGAATATTATCTCAAAATGCCGTGTGCTGCTTATATTTGGTATGTATCAGACAACATAATCGTACATTTTAAAGTCATAAGAACCCATGGCTTATAAAATTAAGCTATTAAAACGAATATCAACATTGAACTTCTGAGGTGCGGAGGTCTTATGCATGCATTACTTCACTTTAAGAACAAACAGTACATTAGTTCAGACAGATTGCGTCTTATGCGGTTGAGAGCTACCTAAACCCTAAAGTTTGACAGCATTGTTTTACTATGTGAATATTTATTTTAACTCTGTCTGCTCGTTACGGTTTTACTATTACTCTCAGATCTAGAAGAAATTTGGTATGACATGATAGTAGCACAAAGATACTTTTTAAAATTTCGAATGATTTCGTAAGCATGTACTAGTTCATTATAACCAAAAATTATAAATCGTACACCTCTATGAAAGTTTAGGAGCCGTATAACACTCACATCTCAGGCATGTTTCCGCCCCGTATAATGGGGTGCAAACCTATAGAGCGCTAACGTGCCAGGCCTTACATTTATAACACACGTTGAATAACGAGGCAGTAACTTATTTTATAGATTAATAATTCGTCAGTAGTTAAACTAGCAATTTCCCAGAAGTGTGTTTATTACTTTAAATATAAGGTTTAAGGCTTATAGAAAACTCATTTCTCGAGTCGCAGATACCGTTAATTATACGAACACTTAGACTCAGACCAAATACGTGTGCAGTCATATAAATATTTGTGTTAGTATCTAAACCCAGACAGCTGAGCCAAAAAAGGCGAAAGATCTACCGCCGTGACATTAGAAGCATCAATACTATTAGCACTTTAATTGACGAAGCAAAAACTATTCGAATATTATAAGGATAAAATATATATATAGTGCGTCTGTTTCCGCTTTACGCTAATTAAAGTACAGTAACCTATCGAGAAAAAAAAGAGACCGCACGTCATTTAAATAAAACACATGCCACTTATCTTATGCCAACTCAATTTTCTCAATCTGTTCCATTAATCAAATCACAGCACCTTTACATACCTTGCGTCACTGGTTAGCCACTCATCGCTATCCCACGCTTGAGCAAGCCGGACGAATCGTACCGGTAGAAAAAGTTACCAATCCGTCTGAAGTAGTCTTGACTGATCCTAGTGATCAATGAACCTTGAACGGCACTCGGGCTCCCATAGATTGTGTATAGCTAGTAAACACGCTCGACTGGCTTACAATCGCAATTTCACAGTCAAATAACAGAAACAGGCATTATACAAAACCTACGCGAAGAAACCGAGAGTACTTACGAGGTTTTTCAACTCGTCGAAAAACATACAAAGTTGTCTTGGAACAAATATAATGATTTTAACAGTTACAACAAAACTCACGTATTTTATTTAATTTCCTTTAAGTAAATTATAGTTTTTTGCAAACGTATAATAAATAACTATTTGTAATGACCGGTAGCGAATGGAAATGTCTTGTCAAAAACGGTACTAATATTTGCTAAAACCACTTATTAACAACATGTTTATGTAAATTAATTACTTATATGAATATTACTTTATTTACATATACTGAGAAATAGCTGTGCCTATAGTAAGTCGTTAGTTAAATCTTATTATGATGTTCACATATAAGTACCTAAGTGGCTGGTACGTGTGTAGATAATGTCATCGCTATGAGTAAGCTACTTTTACTAAACGTGTCAAGAGTGTTAACTACAACAGAGTGAATTGCAACTACATTATACATACATTTATTAGAATTATTATTGGTATTATATAGACTCACGCCTTAATATTTTAAAAGGGGTTATCAGAGCTGTGTTACAACCAAATTTCGCTAGCGATATTTTAAGTCTCATATACCGGCTACGTTTTCAGACTTCGTTCTGATACGAAGAAATGCCTAATAGAAAAGGCAATAACACTGCTCGATCCGGGAATGGCACTCAGAACCTATTAGCCTTAACTGTATGTATAAACTTATTCTGTGTCTTGGCATAAGGATATCTCAGCATCTACGATTATATTATCATATATAAATACACCAAATAAAGGTAAAATAACGGTTGATTGCCATATAACAAAACAAATTAAAAGTCCGCTTACAATAATTATATTCATGTATGGATCTTACACACTTTTTTCTACAACTTTTTTGATCGCAGCTTGAACTTCGGTAGCCAATTTTGACACTAGTTAAATATATACTTTTTGTCGAGTGCTGCTTATTTGTTTAGATAGTCAAACTGATATGTATCGACACCACCTTTTTTATCGATGAAACACGTTTATGCAGAGTAACAAACATTATTTTTAATTCAGTCTCATTATCAAGATCGAACGATGAATAATATAACAGTGTGATAGACAAATTTTGCGTGTCATGATTACATCTTTAAAATTGCTGCTAAGATTTTAATTGGGATGTTGCCTTTAATAAATACATCGAAGCATTCAAGTTAATTGAAATAAAAATAAATCCGAATAGTAATAAAGTAAGTAATTTTCATGTAAAAATTATAAATAGAGTCTTTATTTTATTATAGTAATAAATAAAGGCAAAATAGCCTTTATATTTCTGTACGATCAAAGTGTAAATAAAAATGCTACATTAAAATGTGGCGCTTGAGTGATTGTAAAGTTGGGTGCGCTTAGATGTCGTAGTCTGCGTAAACTTGTATAGAGATACGGCGCGCGCGTCGGGGTCCACCCAACCCTCCACACTCACCACGCAGTCACGGTACTCGCACACCATCTGTCACTGTCGGCCAAAGCATTATTCTCACGTGAGCAACACTAGGAAGTGTTTTTATTTCCATTACGTAAAGATCACTACTGAAGATGCCTCGAACATTGTTGTAATCTAACGTTGTAAATTCACATTAGATAACGGAAATCGAACTTCGAACACGGATTGTTGCTCATGAATTCGTGCCCTCCTTATATCAGGATTTAATCAGATGCATTCAATTCACGATTCCGCGTTGCCTACCAGAACATACATATTCACCTTAGAACGTGCTTCAAATGTTTAGGAATGGTAATGTTTAATTTAAATTAAAGTACAGCACGATAGTAGAAGATAAATAATACAAGTGTGTAATGTTTTAGTATGACCAACTGTCTTGTTACTAATATCCTTTCGAACTATTGGAAGAAAGGAAGTCAGGTCGACAACCTGTAAATATTGACTCATCTCGAAAGGCAAGCGACTAAACACACAAGGCGTGCGTTTGTACCATGTGTTCCTTTTTCTAGAGTATTTAAATTGCTCTATAACGTGTAAGCGATGTGTTATCAATGTTATAAAGCAATTGAATTACATATACCGTTCTTTAGAATTAAGTGCTAAACAAAATTCGGTTATTTCGCGACTTTCGAACTTGTTGTAATATGCTAATGGAGAGTTACTGTTATATGTCGTGTTGTTATACAAAAATGAGAGTATATGTTTAAACAGATCAAAACATTACCGCAAATAAAGGCCACGACAAGAAAGGCATGGAAAGATATATGTATATAGTCATTGACGATATTTATTATTATATATTTGAAAGTATATCAAAACGCCTTCGTATCTGTAAATCGATAGATGGAAAAGTCCTGATATCAACCTCCTGGAGGGATACCTAGTACGTCATTGGAGCACCCACGCAACGCAACCGTGTCGCGTTCCTGAGCATAAATATCGTCCAAGCTTGTCGCTGAAAACTCGATAACGTGAAAGCAACTAAACGGTCCTCAGTCGACAAAACACTAGATGGTGTTGTTCATACAAAGCACGTTCCGAACAATAGAGAAATAAACCATGTTCCATTTTACACCTCCGCTAAACTCGACCTAAAATATTCTTTACTTCACCGAGAGACAGTTTTCTTATCTATCTCGTGAGCTGACTATATATTGGAGACTGTACTAAATAAAGCTCAGATACTCAACCCGCATTTTAAGGTGAACGAACCAGATGTAAAAAGACACCGTTGAATCGGAATATTTGTTTGGCAATGAGTTTTGTATAATTCGATTAAATTTCGTAAGTCGGCCGTCGACCTGCCGGCGTACACCGAGCACGACGCTATTTTGGAACTATGTCTACGTGATGCCACGCATCTCTTACAGCCACCGTTCCACTGGACTGCATTACTATTGGTAGATTTCACAGTGATGGAAAACGTGATTGTGTCTCGAGCCATTCTGATTCCAAATTTCATGGAACGGTTTTGGCTCGATGACGCTTCTTGAACTTAACTTAACTTTGCCTGTCTCTACAGATATATGTTACGATACACTTACATTTGTTCTATATGACCATTTTGATGCTACAGGAACAATTAATTCTGTAATTCTCTATTAATAACACTAGAAATCGATTTTGCAATCGCAAGGTTTACGGTGAATTAAATTTATTTTTTAATTATATTGTACAAATTTTTAATTCCATAGTTACTGCTTTTGTATTATAATATTTTACTTTTATTTTAATTGCATTTATGTATGTACTATTACTGCCACGCCTGAGGTCGCGGGTTCGATTCCCGCACAAGTCAAACATTTGTGTGCATGAACATGGATGTTTGTCTTGGTCTGGGTGTTATAATATGTATGTATTTACAAAAGAAAAGTATATATGTATGTTCATCCATTGTCTAGTACCCATAGTACAAGCTCTGCTTAGTTTGGGCTAGATGGTGTTGTGTGTATGTGGTAGAATATTATTATTATTATTACTATTTTTGTCGCATGTCTTGTTAGTAAGAAAACATAAGATCTACAATTATTATACTTAGCTTTTAATTGCAATATATGTGTATTTCTTGTTAGAGATCCTTTTAAGTAAATTAATTAATTAGTCGCTGTTGATAAATTAAAGAACATTGAATCGAATTGTACATCCGTAAACTGAAGAATAATAAATATGTCAAAATAGCTTTGAGATATTTAAATTACTGTCACAACATTGCTTTACACTGTTCGACAGTACTTCTAAGGCCCCTTATTTTATGAATAGGTAATGTAAACTGATTCACAAAAAAAATATATAATCTTACTGTTTGTATGTACCTATGTACGAAAATATTACCAAATAAATTGGATTGAACCGTATAAGTTTAATGCAATAAATAATATACTAGAGTACTAAAAAGTAAAGTTTTATGTTCATTTAGCTATTTGTTACGCTAAGAGCTTACAGCTCATTAAACCTGGCAAATTTTATAAGGCAAAGATAAATTGTCTGTAGGTATTTAACCCATAAAGCTGGCAACAAATTTTCAAACAACAAACCTGACCAAAATAAAAAACATACCAAAGAATATAAAAATACCGAGTACAGCTAGAGGCATCCTCAAAGCGGACCGTGAAATTCGCTACGTAGCTATTGAATTAACAGCGAAGCGAAATAATCGAAATGCTTTACTTTTTACTAAATAAAACCACTTTTGGTCTTGTTCCTGACCTTGTCGCTTAACATTTCACGATCAAGTATATTACGACTAACGAGATGCTTCGTGGCGGAAATAGAATGTACCTCATTGTTAGGGACAGACGGTAATTGTCGTTAAGTCTGGGCAGAACGATCAGCGATGTGAACAAGGTTATGGGGTTCTAATTGACAGATCACAACGACGGCGGCGGACACCGTAACCGCCTTTATCCAGGCTAACTGTACCACTACCGTACGACACGGACCGCCTGCCGCTTGGTCGCTCGTACCCACCACCGCAACGGGAAATGCCGGGCGTCACCGTCCTCAACGACATCGACCTTCTCTTTGTCGCCGCACTCATTTCCTCCAGGAACCGCACTTAATAAAACCACAACAAACAAAAACTAAACCATCGACGCAAACTTAGCCACCAGCTCAAACTGTTGTGACGTCGCATGGGCTTTTATGACTTTCCCATTACAAATTCCAGTAACTAACTCTTTCTATGTCATTTCTATTTGGAATATTTGCCGTGTCGGTTGCTAAGTGAAAACGTCGCGAGAATCTTTTATTCTTCTTAATGCGAGCCGTTTCGGCTCTTGTTCGGGATCCTACTGTGACAGCCATTATAATTCCGAGTGAATGTGGAAGTGTACAAAGACGGCTTTGTACCCGCCATAAATATTTATGAGTAAGTGCCTATTTTCTACACACGTGGGTCGGTGGATACGCACGATACCACCGTCCTAATTGGATGTCTGTAGGCGCGAATTTGTTTCACTCCAAAGAGGATTCCTTCCTACGTCAGAAAGTAATTTATAATAGTAAAACTATACTTCCGCGTCGATATGCCCCCTCACTTATAGCAATGGTGCGCGCTTCTTGACACAACTACTTAATTAATTAGTATTTGGTCCAGTTAAGGTTATGTAACGATAAATACATTGAAGATACTAATCCTACTTTCTCTTAACTAGTTTCTTGAGGCCACTATAAGAAAGTAAAACCCCGCTATGTTGGCGCGCGCCCCGTGTCCTGTTGACACACAAATTGCTATGATAAATTATTCTGGGATACTGATTTCTTTGACACTATCTTTTGTATTTTAGGTAATTTTACCTCTGTTTGTAGCAATAAGCATTGTTTTTAAATGCAAATCACGATTCAACAATCAGAAAATAAATCTACCGGAACTAATGAATAAACATCAACCTAAATTCAAATAAACTTGCGAAGTTCAAAGCCCCTTGGAATATTAAGTAAACATTTATGAGTGTTAATCGTATCACAGAAGCCTTCATAAAATTATAACGATTGATTTAGTTAATGTTCATTGAATAGCTTTATGTTTATAAAATATTATAAGTATGCGCTTTTATGCATATTTACGAAACTTGTTTTACAAAACAAGTACATAGTAACATACGTGCACATGGTAGTTTGTGTCACCGCGAGTGACCTCAATCCTGTCTATATCTAAGCATGTTGCATGCTCATGGTCTATCTGGAACGCGGGAACGGTAGTGTGACTGTGGACGGTATGGCATCTTGCCCCGTCCTGCCCTGACACTTGGCCCCTAACAACTATACACTTCATATTATCTTTGTTCGCTAGGAAATATTTAGTTTTATCGCCATAAATTTTGTCATAGAACTTTGACGCTTACGAAATCTGTACTGATACTTGGGAATTAAGTGGCCGGGGAGGATCATAAATAACGGATCTAACATTTTGATATTATGTGTCATTATTTGAAACCTTTTTTGTATACTTTGTATGAGTAAGGTATTCATATACATATATGTATAATAACTACACCTATAGTATATCATCATTCTACAAGCTACAGGAGCGGAGCAGTATAGATAAACGTGGGTGAAACCGCGGGGTGATATATATTGAGGATGATAGATTTAAATAATCTGATTTTAACATATTTATCAACTCGTTTGGAATAACATATAGTATATGTTATTCCAAACGAGAAAGAGGAATTTATTTTGCAGCAAATACTACAAAATAAAATACATTTTCTCTTTGAAATTAAACAAACTTTATACTGAGTTTATCGCGTTGTTTATTTTTTATAAAACACTATTATTACATAATTTTAAATCTTTAAACTACTATTGTTAAAATCCATATAAAGTTTGTTTAATTTCAATGTACATATAACATCGCGTAAACATAAGACAATATTATGACATTTTATCGTTTGCCTATAACAGAATGGTAGATAACAATTTTAAATAACGGGGACTGTAAAGTTTCGTAGACACTGAAATGTTTACCAACTATACTCGAATGTATTTTCCCTGTAGTTTTGTACATCTGGCGAGGAGAAAAATAGCTACACCGCAGAACTAGGATCAAACAAGGGATCACGGTGTCTCCTCTGGTTGGAGACAAGCTTGGCACACTTTCAGGAGGTCTCAGTTACAGCGACGATGTCACGTTTCCCATGTTAAGAATTGTTTATTGAAGTCATGATGTGACCTTAACATTGTGTTTTACGATTGTCTCGTCACCGGTCCGCGGACTGACATTTCAATAGAGAAGGTGAGCGCGGGTCGCAGCGTGAGCCGAAGCACGACGCGCGACGCTCGGCCGAATACCCACCACCACCTACACAGCCGCGTCGATACCCCGGCTTCCACTGTCAACACCATCCTTTTTTTTAAGGATTGCCGTTACTTATGAACGTTGTCCCCTCGCGTACGTAAATCACATTTATCGGACCGCATGATCCGGACCAGCCGCAAACGTTGCATCGCTTCGATAAAGTCATGAAACATGAATACCATTTTCTACATAGCCATTTAAATGGCACACTGTAGTAGAGCGGTATTAATTTTAGCTTTATAGCTGAATTTCTCAAATTACCCACAGAAGCTTATCGGCGTCGCTGTTGACTTAAATTTGCATCTAGGTAGTATTTTCTCGTCGCCAGGTCGATAGTGTGTGCTCACGATTTAACGCTGGTATTAATGCATTATTCAGCGGGGTTTTCATTAGACTGTCGCTATCGGCGCGGGCGATCGCGCTCTCGTTAAAATGTACGGATGGCATGACGGGTGCTCGTATTGGACGGGCACGCGAGTACTATCGCAGCTCAAATTCAAATCACTGAAAAACTTATTTGCAGTTTTGTATTTTCTGTCGCCTACGTTCGTGACAAACGTCAATCTATTCGCATTCACTGCTTACTATATTATGTCAACGGGTTTTACTCTGGAATGCATATTTTATTATAACTCTTAAGACGCAACTACTTTATAGTAGGAATAAATATTACTTTGTAGTAAGTGTAGTGCGACAAAGCCACCAGAAGATAAAATAGAGCCACATAGCTTTTAATGTTTACTGTTTTGCATTTGAAGTTGCAGCAAAGTGCAGTACAAGAAGAAATTGTCTCATATAGTGCTTTTACTATTTCCTTACATTTGTATCTAGTGGTTTTGTAATATGAGCTTGTTGATCACTGCACTCGCACTCGCTACTCGCGGTTATCGCATCTAAATACCTTAAGCGCATTAAAGAAATGCAATTAACACAGCGAAGAGTTCTATTAAATATCCAGCAAGACCAGTTTAAAGAAACTGGTGCAGTGCGTAAGGACAGGTTTAACAACCCCACACATGACACAAACTTGCGGATGTGGTATACTTTCGATAATAATGAGCACGTATCCCACATGTGATGTCCTAAATAAATTATCGCCATATGCGGACTTTGTAAAAAAGTCTTATCACGGTGCACCAGTCACACTGATTAGGTTTCTTAGGCAGTTGTTAGCAATTGGCCTCTTTCAAATCTATGATTCGTGGCCATTTGCAAATTGTTATAAGTAGGCCAGGTATCCTAAAATAGGCAAAGAATCTTAGACTTAGTTTTAACATATGTAAACTGCACTGTCAATAAGTCTGATAGCACATTATGCAAAATAGATAATTTTCACCCTATGTAGATATTACATTGAACTTACCATTGCATTCTTTGACTGTTAGTAAGCCTAGGCAGGATTAAAATTTTTATAAAGCTGATTATAATAAAATACTACCTTCTCTTATAGGCATAGAATGGTTGAAACACTTTGACAACTGTCGAAATGTAGATGAAATGGTTTCCATTTTTTATAGCAAAGTCAATACAATAATTAAATAATATGTACCAGGGCGAAAGCCGCGTAAAGCTTCTTATCCGGTTTGGTTTACCGTTGATCTAATTAGACTCCTAAAAGACAAAATACAAACTTAGGCATAGATTTCATAAGCACAATAATCCTTGAGATAAGTTTGAGTTTGAGTTGATTAGAAAAAGATTTGATAAACTCAGTCGTGACTGTTATGCTAACTTAGTTGAAAATAGCATGAAAAAGAATCCAAAGTTCTTTTGGAGCTTCATTAAACATAAAAGATCAAATAAAGAAGCTTTACCATCAACAATGCACAATAATCACCAATCGACATCATCTAACAGTAATGATATTTCCAATCTCTTTGCTTCTCAATTCAGCTCAATTTATACAACTCAGTATCTGCGTCAAGTTTGACCTCCGTTAACAATATTTCTAGTCAAGTATAAGCCTCCAAGCCTCCAAAGTTTCTTCGAAAGGGAGATTTTGTTGTGTTTGAAGCGCTTAAATCCTAAAAAATGTGCAGGGCCTAATGGCATTCCACCTCTTTTTGCTAAGCGGAGCGCTGAAGCTCTTTCGAACCCTCTCAATGTGATAAACACATATCTTTCTAGTGGAACTTTTTCCAGTGTATGGAAACGAGCTAGAATAGTCCCTGTGTTAAAAAAGGAGATACCAGTGACGTAAGGAACTATAGAACAATAGCAATACTTTATTGCTTTTCTAAAATTTTTGAGTCCTTAGTTTCCTTTATATTGACTAAGCATACTAGACCTATAATACGAGCTGAGCAACATGGCTTTCTGGACAAAAAATCTGTCCCTACCAACCTGGTCTCCTACATTATTAGCGGTGGCAAAATCAGTGTAAACTGCATCAGCAAGTTGATGCAGTTTACACTGATTTTGCCAACGCTTTTGACAGAGTTGATCACCAAATCTTGCTAAAGAAGCTTCAACGTCAGTATGGAGTTTGCAGTAAATTGCTTAGTTGGTTTGAGTCTTACCTGGAGAACCGCGAGTATGTTGTGGTATTAAATAACATCGAATCAAACAGTTACATTGCTAGCTCTGAAGGTCTCCAGGGATCTCACCTTGGACCGATTCTATTCTTATTATTCATAAATGACATAGTCACCCAGGTCCATCATTGTAATTGCTCTCTCTATGCTGACGATATGAAGCTTTCGCGTCGGATTAACACTTTGACTGATGCCAGATTGATACAAGGGATCTTAATCGAATATATAAATGGTGTTGTGATAACAGAATGTTACTAAATGCTGCTAAATGCCAACATATTAGATTTATTAAAAAAAAAAAAATCAAACCAATTTCCACATTAACAACGATCAAATTACCACAGTTCAATAAGTGCGGGATTTAGGCATTATTATTGAGTCCAAGATCTCTTTTATACCACATTACGACAATATTGTCAATAAAGCGCAATACTAAACAATTCAAAAGTAGTACTTCAAAGATCCTTCTGTACAATACCTTGGTAAGGAGTATATTAGAGTTTGGTAGCGTAGTTTGGAATCCTCGGTACACAGTTCACATGCAGTGTTTAGAGTCAATCCAAAGAACTTTCACTAGGCATTTGGCATTTGCTACTCCTGGAATCAACCATAGGTGTCCTTACAGTGAACTCTTGGCTTATTTTAAATTAAATAAACTTCAGGATATAAGAATGATGCTGGATTTAATATTCCTACAAAATGTAGTTAAAGGGTTATCTCAGGTAGAGGGACTGCTTGAGCGTATAGAAATATGCGTACCTAGACCAAATGCCAGAATATGAAACAATTTTCCATTTTTTAAATTACCGATACACCGGACCAACCTGGGTGCTCAAGCTCCTATAGCTAGGTATACTGCAACCATTGTTGGAGGAGACTCAGCCTAGATATATTTCATGACCATTCTAAGAATTTTAAATATAAAATAACGAATAGAAATAACGTAGTATTATAAGTTGGTAATTTTCATATAAATATTGTTTTCCCTGTTGTTGTATTTTTCTTTTGTTTAATTTTATTATTTAGGTTTTGCATGTTCTCTACCTGCCAGTGCTGTGCATATTTGTAATTGGGGTAGCACATGCACTTTGATATCTGTTAATTTTATGTGTATGTCTGTGTTTACCCTGTAAATATGCCTAAATAAATAAAATAAAATAAAATCCTAACTTGATATAATTTTGATTCAGAAACCAATTGATATTTTTATGTTTTTATAGGATATAGGTAAGTACTAATTACTTACTATACATTTACTTACATGATTATATAGGCATTGGTTACTCTCATTTGACATAATATGCGCCTGCCTAGGATTGAAATCTATACGCACTATTTTTGTAAAACTAGTAAAAAATACATAAACTCCGCTTGGTATAGACCAGCTTTCGAACTTGCATAAGTATAAAAAAATAAGTAATGTTAAACAAATGAACTATAAAATCTTTCTATATCTTCGTCTACTGCATTTAATACTCATGTTTTCTTTCAGTTTTATAGTCTATAATATAACATATGTATAATTAGTATACACGTTTATAGTTAAGTTTAATCGGTGGCAATGTCATGTCTCTATTTTTAAACATGTTTTATTTAATTGAAGATGGAGAAAACTCTTGACTAACCACAATAAAAAGTTAGCTACAATTTTAATTACCTTGTCAACGCTTCGGCTTTGAGCGATGTCAGTCGTCTGGGCACCTGCAACAATCGTAAACACATTAATTACATATACTGCATAACTGTACTACAGATATGGTACGCTACTAAAATAGTTTCATATCTTCCTCTCTATTAAAACTATAAACATTAACATGACAACTCTGTCCTTATATAGACAGAATGCCTATTCAATTAACTGGCTCTCTTAGTTTATTGACATAATAGTTTAGATTCGCCCATGAGACGCCTGGATTATAGACCTCGAGCACGCATGATTCTTATCTAGATTTCTAGATGCAGCCCACGCCGGAAGGTGTGCAAGTTCACGCCCAAGGCGATACATTTGATGTATTTGTAAGAACATTCACATGTATGGAGATAATATTTACAATTCTATGCTCCGTTACCTCGGATGTTTTCTAAAGCGTTTTTTATCAGGGCAATCATTATTAACCACGATTAATCTAAAAATCTCGTGTAAGACAATAGGTCGTTTGTTGCCAAGCAGCTACGAGGTATGAACGTCCGCCGTGTGATGTCGCGACACTCATGTAAACAAAGCGCTACACTGACCGGGTTAACCTTGAATGGTAAATGTGTGCGGAGTTTCGCCGTGGAAAAATATGCCATTGATGCAGGCGGCGTGCGTGCGGCGGGTAACGGGCACCACGAGCCGAATAAGTGGTTTAGCATCGTACGTGGAATGATAATGTTCAAAGCGAGACTTGTCACGCGATTGCACTGCCCTGTCACTACCGCACGCATTCGTAGACCCACTTTCTAACCTTGCGTCCTTGAACTATGCACGTACGGAGACATCGTACGCGTTGCTCAGTTTTGAATTTGTTAAATTAAATACGGATTCTAAAATATATCAGCACCTACACATTCACATTAGCCAATAAAATAACGATTAAATAGCCAATAAATGCGATAATGTAGCTAATATTTCGAAAAGCCAATTACAGTAGGGTGGATGTCGGTGTCGGTCCTTGGACGCGAACAATGTGCCGCTAACGAGATACAACGAGACGGCAGCGCGCCGCGGTCCGTCAGACAGCGAGCGCCGTCGCTTGCGGAACACCTCAATTCGTTCTTTGTTTACGTTGGCATCGTACTCGCCCGCGGAGTTTGATCTCATCCTGAACGCAATAAAGCTCGGAGCAAACTCACGACTCTGCAATGTCTACTCTTTATCGCCCCCGCCGAATGCAGTACGATCTTAAACGTATTTTAATAACTTCCACCCGCCAGTCGCCGTAATGGGATCACCATGCAAATGCCTGTGCCCATGGTTTACCGTTATGTGCCGATACCGACAGTAACGAACCGCCCTGTGAAATAAAGAAAGGCAATAATCGCAAACGGGAAATCCGATCATGCCGAAGGCATCCAGCGGCGGCGCCGGACAGGTTCTACTAGGAGCATCCAGTTGGACGCTACAACTATGTAAACTAAAATGCTTGTCGAACACTTAAACATAACCGTGTACAAAAGCTGCTTCAATTCAACATCAAAAAACTTGAATGACTCGAAGAAAGTGCCCCTGCCAGTTCCTGTATTCGAACCGATCTTAGATCGAATGAGGTAAGTTGTTAGTGAACCTGACGTACCGAGTGTGGATTTGAAGTTCCCTTTCGTGATATGGCAAAGCGCTTTCCCTGTCGCAACTCTGCGCTCTGACACTTGCACTCTTCCTTTCTACATTAAACTCGCTAGCGGAACGGCAATACACTCGCTATTTACTTTAATAAAGGTAAATAAGAATATTTAATAGATAGATGTTAATATAATAATATAGCTTAAACGCAGATTAATGTTATAATTTC
Source organism: Catocala sponsa (assembly GCA_963564715.1). Lineage (NCBI taxonomy): Eukaryota > Metazoa > Arthropoda > Insecta > Lepidoptera > Erebidae > Catocala > Catocala sponsa. The sequence goes on along the minus strand of OY751337.1, from coordinate 15,174,421 downwards.
TGTTTTAATTCATCATAGACACGATCACTTGAGAGGATTGTCAAAATAGTCTTACGGTAAATTTGGTAATAAATATTAAAACATAATAATCAGGAGACGTGTTTTTTACTTGCGTCGGCACATAATTAAATCCTTTGAGCGCTACCGAACGATGTCATCTTTTTGAATAAGTTTTCAATTCAAAAGCCGCTTCATCATCTCCCCTTGCAAACTACTATTACAAAATAAGATTAACAATTTTCTCACGTCCGCATCGAGATCGAGTTAGGCGACGACAACCTCTGCAAAAAGTAAGTTGGAAATCTAATAGAGTTTGTGGCAAGCCGGTTATTTGTGTTATTTTTTAGTTTCGCTGACGCTGAGGAGAAATGCTATGTAACGCTCGCGAACGAAGACGAAGCAACCTGACATTACAGTAATAACGCCGAACCGCCCTACTGTCATTATTCTGTACACTTTCCTCGGGTAACTAAACATGAAACGCTTCTTATTTTTCAAGGGCACGTTCATTACAATTGCATTATAGTTTGTGTGCGTCTTTTGATATAGCGAACTAATAATGAGTTAACCGCATTAGAAATCATTTCTTGTCAGTGTCAGTGCGCATTTGAATACAAATATAATTTTAATTACCGACCGGATAGACAACGTTAGCTCCTGATTAAATAGCCCGGCATATATTGAATTAAGACTTCCTTTGATTAAGATTGGTTATGTATGTGTCGACAGCGACAGCGGTGCGTGACAGAACTGGTCTAACAGTAGAAGATGATGGCCTAGCGTGGTCACTGCAACTTATTCTAGATAACCTACGATTATGCCAGCTTTGATTACAACTAATGAGCTCACTACCGCCTCATTATACCTGCATAATTATGCTTAACTTTCAGACTAATATAATTCGACGTCTTAGCACTCGTCGAACCATTTAGTATCAATAAACAGAACCCATTTAACTGCAACAGTGAGATGTTGTTATTGTATTTGTAGTGAGAGCAACTACTTGTTCGATTATAACGATAACTATAGGGATATCGATTTAAAACGGATGACTCAGCCTGTCGAACAGGTAATATTAGTTTTCACGTTTAGCTCTAGGGTAATTATGTGCAACACTTAGCAATAATAAATAAATTAAACTTTACAAACAGGTAACTAGCAAGTTATTTAACGCTACTCATAATCCCTGTTAGCAAGGAATTATAAATACGTTGCCATAAAGAAAGATGAACGATTTGATTAGTGCCGATGATGAGCGGATATAAATCCGTTACATAGAAAACTCTGACATCAAATTAAGAACACGAATATTAGTAATTTATTCTCTGTCGGTGGATAACAAATACACCTGTCGTCCTACAAATTGCTTATTTACTGTATGGTAATTAAAAATTAATTATTAACATCGTGTGTATTTGGGTCATACGAATGGAAACAAGTCTCTGCCTGCAAACTTTGCACACCGGGACTGTAATGTGTCCGATAATACTTCACTATACGACTATTATTGGCACAGGCAACTGTCGATTACTCCTAATTCTCGTATTTTTCTATACTTATTAATGCCGCCTAACGCCTGTTAGAGGTGTTGTGTTATTGCAAGAATGCGGCGGCATGCACCCCGTAGACATGTCGGACGGTCCTGCTCGCATGTGAACCGTATTTATTGTAATTACGTCGCCCGGCCGCTGACTGCTATAGATCGCGAAGGCACGGGAAAACGTTCGTATGAAACGCCACCGATAACATCGCCCCTATTATCTATGCGGCACTTGCGCTTGATGTAATTACATCAAATCATGTTTAAATGCTTGTATTTTATCTCTCGCTTCCCAATGAACTTAGGCTGTATGCTGAACTTAAACATAGTATTAGTGGCCCCTCTATAATGTTCATTTTATATGAAACTGATAAAAAATAATGAATACTAAATGATAGGTATATTATTTTTATAGCTCCTGATGTTTTTTAAATATTTACCTAGTTTTTTGTAGTACCAAATAGAAAGTTTTTTAATATACGACGTGACCTACATTCATAGAGATAGTTCTGTAACTACATAGAGATTTATACAACCAAGTTGTTGAGCAATCTACATATTTATCAGTTAGCATTAATTGGAGTGGCATTGGTAATAGTTTCCCGATTAATGCACGCGATCGTCTCTAGGTGGGTCCGTTTGCGTTATTTCGCGGTATCGCGCGCGCAATCGTAACCTCTTCCCACATAATTGGCGTGTGGGCGCGGCAGTGGTGGCGCGTTATCCCGATCGCCGCCCACCGGCGACGAGGCGACGCCCGATTAGATAGCTCGGCCCCCGACACCCCGACCCGGGCAACACCTCCCGGCTGCCGACGCACCCGGGCGCGCCGGGATCATCATCTGACGCAATCGCGAAACTCATAAAGCAGTCTCGTTAGTTCCTCTGCACTGCCGACTATTGTCAATAAAAAGGCAATTTATACCATTTTATGGAATGCAATTGATTTATTTGCAATAGAAAAATAAATCATCAATCAGGAAACGCAAATTGCTTAGAATCGCACTTCAGACTGCCTACTTATATTTTAATTCCATCGCAATATTGTTTGAGTCTAACCCTTTTCCCGATAAGAGTGGCACCCGTGCGCTCGTTACGCAAGACAAGATGCTCAGTAGACAGTTCATTAATTGCGTATTGTCGTAGAGCCCGCAGACGACCGATCACATCTAGTAAATCGTCTTAGTGATCTCACGATGTTCCTATTTCCGCCTGCTCCGCAGCCAACAGCCATACAAGTATGGCCGTGGTTCATAAAACATATGTACAGTGAAAATTAATCGGAAGCATCGATGATAGGCGTGCACGTTTATGCCGCCAGGATAAACTCAGATAATCGCAACGACCGTTAAGTTGATTTAGCACGTCGGTTCCGCCCCCCACTCGCTGCTCTTGCAACTTTATGATATCTTCATGTTTACATTTTTTTTATACATATCAGAAAACATTAGGTATGAAATTCAGTACTTAAAACTTGCAGTGAATGATATCCTGTGCAGCTCTGGAATTCCATTCATAAGCAATGATAATTATTAACGTCAAGTTTTCTGAAATGCGCACGAGGCTCTTAGAAATTCCCTATAATTTAACCCTGCTTGCCACTCAAACCACTCCGGACAAATTATTCTAGGATTATAATTCACTTTCTAGTTAACGTAACAAAAATACCCGAAGGCCTTTAAAGGTGCATTATATCCTAAACACCGGTTCTATTTACTACTTAATTGGTTTAGAAGCCTCCGCGTACATAAACCGACTAAAATATTTCCTATCGGAAAGATCTGTGTATCTAATAAATTGCAACGGACGCGACGCATGCATTTACTGCGCACAATATGGTTGACGTTAATTGACGAAATGCGAAGTGGTAGTGTTTGTGACGGCTGATTTATACACGCGCAAATCGTTACTCAATTTGCATTGGATCTATGTAAAGCGCCCATTCGAGCTCTCGTTACCGCGATCTCGACCGTCTTTGACATACTAGGCACAGACCAATCGTCACGACTAAAACGAAGAATGTGTTATTTCTTATTTTTTATTAATGACCACATTTGGCCAAGTTACAATGTACTCTGAATAAAGTGTATGGATATGTTTTGTATAACACATTTTATTCAAAGCCATTGCATGCCATCCATATATCAGAATTAACTAACACGATCTCAAGAAACTTAACCCACTTAAAGAAACATACAGTAGTCAACGTCATAGATAAAGGCTAAACGTATAGAAATTACCACATTTGTCATGAGCACATTGTAAATGCCGCAAGTAATTTAATGTTGTACATAGGAACGACTGTTCAGTGGCGGTTAACACGTTTGCAGTACACCCTAGTACGGATGTGGGAAATACGGTTCTGAGATAAAATCGTGAACATTGTGTACGCACATTTACAGTTTGTAATTCAAAAAGCAAATAAAATTAACGAAAGACAGCAGTAAACGACCGCACAGACATATATCCATTGCGGTGTAAAATGGCGGCGCGCAGTGCAAATGACATTCCGCATTCATGCCACGCCAAATAAGTGCGGAACGTGGTGCGTATTTAGGTCACACATTCATTCTTGGTAATAGAAGTGTCGAGTGTAAAGCTGCGAAGTTTCACCGCAACGTATCTGTCTAGCGTATAAGAAGTCGGCTGCTAATTTGCTGACCATGTGTTTCGGGCTGCGGTTATGCGCTCGGCGACCGCAGCCGAATTCCGCTACTAGTCGGTACGTGCCACGTTTGCGGACGAGGCTAGACGGTAGCTGTCGTCCGCCGCTCCATACTATTCAACATAATTTAACGACCAGCTTTTCATCTCTTACATATTTTGATATCACTATTGAAAACCTGTAGACACAAAAAAACATCCATTTCGACCAAAATTGCACCGACCTCAGTTAAGGATAATCTATTCTGGGGTAATCAGTCTTCATGTGACCACGACTGAACCACTTCAACCTCGGTTGAAAAATGAGAAACAACTCTAAACATAATTCTCATAACATATCGTGGACCGTATTATGTTTATTTAGTATGATATTAATACTAATGAACAACCAACATTGCGCATACTCGCTCATCGATGTATGACTACATAACTATGCATCTTTCAATTTTATTGTATTCACTCGGCGTGTACACAATGCAACGTTGAACTAAACGTTCAGTGTACATTCCGAGTGGTAATGAATGTGAGAATTGACTCTAATAGGGTTATGACGGTGTTATGGATAATATTATGTAAATGAATACAATTGTAAACGATTCTACATTTTTTCGTCTGTTATGCTGATTGCGGAGAAATGTATGAATTACCTACAAGGTCTTTAAGCAAAGGCTTTACGATGTACGTAAGATATTGTTGGATTGGGTTTATTACTGTCCCCTTATCAATTATTATTTGCGCTGTGGTATAGTCCACAAGCCTCGCATTGTAAGCATCATTAATTTTGCCGACATATAATTTATCTGGTGTAAGCAACACATTTTAATTACAAATTTGTGTAGTTAAAACATCTTAATTATATTTAGACCATAGTTTTTTATGGCACGTTTCGCTCGCTGAACGTACAAATTAGTACCGTCAACAAGTTCTATGAAGATTCGTGCTTGACATAATAAACCAATTATTGATAAATAATGACTGCTCTTGATAATTATATCTATACCTCTCTATCATTTACAGCACTTGCTGATTTAAAGGTTAAAATTAATTAATAATCAATATGTAGCTCAACACTCAAGATGATATTTAATAATGAGTTATAACACTTTAATGCCATACAATATATGTGGAAAATTATATATATGTACTTATAATGCGAGCATAATCGGTATCAATATTATAGATCTAGAGCGGGTGTTGCCTTAAAAAAGAGAATATAAAAACTATATTATAGACGAGTCACAAATGTTACACTTTAGAAATAAAATAACTTTGCACTGCAGACGCTTCGGTATGTGCATTAGTCGAACGTATGGTACATCCGCTTAACCATTAGACGCGATTAAGATATGTGCAAAAGTAGAGTATAGCTTAAAAGAAATATCTTAAACAGTTACATTTCGGGCAGCAGGGTGTGAGTGTTAGCCTCGCACGCGAATGTCACAAAGTGTTGCATCTAGTTTCACTTACGGTGCACGCAGTTTTTCGTCGGGAACGCGATCGCGACCGCGATCAATAGCTCACAATGTGCTCAATGCGCTCGTTGACGCCCGCGCAGGTTGCATAATGTGTCAGTCGTGGGAGCGACTACAGAGCCGCGCCGTTATGCGACGCACGCCACTGGTACCGTTCCATTAGTGATTTTATTAGACGATTCGCGTGTATCGCCCGTAATCAATTTGAGCACATTGCAGGCGTTGTAAGTCGTCCTACTTACAACGTATTATAGAGCATAAAACGCTTTACAGCCACGTTTTCCATTTAAGCTCACACGGTATTTCATTCTGGGCTAATGTAAACCTTGCTGTGTATAATTTTGTTTTGTCCGCTTTATCTAGGCCACAAGAGTATATCACTAAATTTTAATGAGTGTAGTATTATTGTTACGGATGTTTTATGTGTCTATTATGTATGTATGATGGTATTGCTATACCACAAATGTTTTATGTGTATGAACTAAATTACATAAAACCGTAAGTAGGTACTTACTAAAGCTTACATAACATGCGAATTGTTAGAGGTTATATTTCGTGGTAAATGTACTAAGATAGAATCGATATCAATAAAAATTTACAGTGATGCATTGAATGAAATATTGTATAAGTTTTACTAACAGTAGTGTACAACGCAAGTAAATTTAGTTCAGAAACGAATCTCCGGGTTGCACTTTTCATATTGCTATAGTTGACCGCAAACGTTAAACAACGGTACTTGCAAATTTTCACTGTGGTTTTATTTCGCGATTCCTTTTTTGTCTGTTGAACCAAGATGTTGCTCTCATTTCATAAAAAATAAAGTAGACTAATTCATAACGTTCCAATTATAGAGTGGTCACAGAAACCAGTTACCAAAATTCGGTTAATTTATTATAATATCAATATTTAGGTTCGTCGGCGAGGTATCCGTGTCGGCGATGAGTCAACAGTGACCGCTCACACCCACGGCCATTGTTAGTCTGAGAGGCGCACAGGTTCCCCTCATTTACATACTCATCTCGCCATAAACAAACACACGCATCATTATTTTTCTGCGATCCAAATTACAAGATAGTGCTAAAAGTTTCGGTTTACAGTTACCTGCATTATTCTTTTTGTTATTTTTATATTAATACGTGATGAGAAAACTTCGTAACTCTTTTTAAGTAGGTATATTGCAGCTACAGAGGAGTGTTGATTTGGTAGTTAAAGTTTATATAGAAAAAGGGCAAAGTAAAAATTCATAACATACCAATTTAAATTTAAATAAATTGCACTATACTACTAATAAATACGTTTAAACTATGCAATATACATATGTGTGTCGATAAATGCAAATGTATGTCGTAGGTGAAGGTGACATCACTTATTCTCGCATTCTTTGAATATTTTTAGTAGCATTAGATAGCCGTAATTTGTTTACATTTTATAACTATAAATCCACGTTTAGTGGCAAATTGATATAGTGTCACAACAGATTTAAACGCTATTCTTAACGGGTTCAGTAATAGCTTTTATTATTAGAGATAAAAATAAATTAAGTTACGGGACACCTGTTAAGGAGGGGCCGTCAAAAGTAGGCGCGCACCCGCACCGCGACCGCGCACAGGTCGTTCACCCCGACACGACGTAATTAAAATCCTTCATGGAAAGCACGCCTGATGGAATCCATCCTGACCCCGCGCACGACCGCCTAGTACCGCCCTTTAAACGATACTTTATAAATAAGAGCAACTCAGCTTCGCGATACTACATTGCTCTATAATGCAAAGGACGAAGATATCATCGTTTTGTTTAGCAATAATTATTTAAAACATTTTTACAAGCGAGCAACAAACGCGGCATTATTTGCTTGTATATTGTAATCCAGTTTAATATTATTGATTTTACTTGCATCATTATAGATAACTATGATATAAGTAATTTGTACAATATAATTATTATAACTATCAATATAATGATCAATATGTATAAGCACAATTACCTACAATTCTAGCAATTTCCTGTTGTATCAAACTTATTATATGTGATTAGAAATTTTATAAATAATACCTAATATGATTAATGTATTCTATAAAACGTTAAAATAAATAAAAAGACTAAATCATCATAAAATACCAGCTGTTACCCACTTCGCTTGCGATTATTTTTCAAAGAATGAGAAGTCTATGTTCTTCTCTTATGGAATCAATCTAAGATCTACTACTATTTTTAGATCCTTACTACAAATTAAATTTCTGAAATGACTTCTGAAAAATCTACATATTTCATATAGTTCTGTCGTAAAAATATTCAAAGATTAATAAGGGAAAATTAACACGTAAATAATATATCTCTACTAAAGACGAACAATACTTGTGGATATATTTGCATTGAATTACATGATGATTTGCTTAAGTTACTTCACTTTGTTAGACAACAATTAATGTAATTAACTTTTTATAATCTTGCCACTAGAAGGTATGTTCCAATAGATATAGCGTTATAGTAAAATAATCAGGAAATCGGGGCATAATATCTCCTTGTGCCCAATAGTTCAGTGGAAATGGCGTGTCGCTGACGCGGACGCAGTCACGAACGGCGCTGCGATCCATCGCTGTTCTCACGTGACCCTCTTAATTATAATCTCACTGAGCTTGCAATCGGGTCAACTGTATACGTGTATAAACGAAATTTCCATATGTTTAGCTATGTTTTCACTTATAAGCTTAAATTGAACTGAACTCCTTAAAGTTTTAGATCGTTATTCGTCACAAAACAGTAACAGCACTCGCCCTGCAGCACTTGCAGCATTGCAAAGGGTTTTAGAAATATTCAAATTAAGAACACAAACTACACACATCTATTCATATATTCTATATTCATATATTATACATATATTCTAAACCAAATATTTACTTGAACGTCATTCGAATTTTGTTCTGTGTGGGAATCAAACTGGCGGCATGACACGCTATAATAGTTCGCGAAGTAGCCACCATCCTAATATGTCACAAGATTACATTATTAAGACAGATATTGATGCTTTCGATTTTAAATATGTTGTATATTGCTGCCTTTTAGACTAAGTAGAGATTAAATAATTAGTTATTAGATTTGTAATTCCTCTTTAAGAACGTCTTGTGAATCAATATTTACCATTTTAGCGCACATGTCATTTAGTATTTGTCACGTTTATTAAAATAACAATATTGGCAAGAACTTTATTAATTATTTTCCACCTAAATGTTATGTACCTTATTTGAATAAGTGTTATTTTGAGATTTACACCAACTGGTAGTAGGTGCTGGTCTAAAAGCTTTCAACAACCATTTACCAATATTTACGATATCGAATGACGGCAGAGAAATTTCCAAATGTTCGGAATATAGTGGATGACTTGGCCGTAAGTTGTGGGTTCGTGATCTAATTCGAGCAACGCGTGGTAGTTCGGTGCCAACCTGACCCGAGCCACGGTCGTGCACTTCGGATCGTTTGTTATACTTTTGCGGGTTGCAAACGCTACCAGTTGTTCCGTGTGCAATTGTGGACCTAGATACCGTAGGTAGTGAGGGCTGAGAAGGACCTTAATAATGTTCAACTTACGTGGGAAAAATCTAGTGCTCGTTGTCTACGTTCCTTTGTTTTTAAGATTATTTATAGTATTATTATTATTATTAGCGATGTTATAGTAACAAGCAGCGGTAGTATTAGTAGGATAATATTGGCTATATTGTCTCGTTTACAAATTCGATTTCAACTTATAACATTGATCTGATCAATTGTTCACTTCTAGCAAACGCTTAGGCCTGAATCTAGAGGTTACTATAGATGTTAGTAAGTAATACACTCAACGTTTCAAATATGTTTCTTTCCAACTATTAGTCTTTTTATATTTGATACTATCTACCGAAGAAATTATTTATCAAATGTTGAACAAAGATATGTTAGGAAGTAACTCTTACTAAAGCTCTATGTAAAAATGTGTTGCAAACGTTCAAATTTATAAACGTTTACCACCACGCTGCTCCTGGCCTTGTTCACTACCATAATAATATAAAAATACTTGCTGTAGTTCTGCTAAAGTAATTGCTGTTTTATAGCGAGATGCTGATAATTCTTACAAAAAAAAAAATACACTCAACGAAATTAACAATGCAAATTTTCAAGCCTAGATAAGACGTGGAGCACTTATATAATTAAGAATTTCATTCGGAGATATTTTTATAAATGGCACGTATTTCTTTTTCTTAAGGTTTTTTATTGGCTCAGCCATTGTGGTGCTTTGACTTGTACTTTACTACTCTTGTACTATAGAAGTTAACCGTCATTGCATATTTTATATTTGAAAATAGATATATTAAAGAAAACACTATCGACAACATCCTAATCATTAAAATTACCTGCTAACTCGAGTCTGGTCACTTGTAATCATTATTATAATGTTTTAACATAATCATGATCTAATGTATTATTCATATTGTAATTTAACGTGAATCATATCTTCGTATACAGCCAACCAAATAAAAATACGTCTAAATTATCAATTTAATTTATCTTTGAACTGTTTTCAAATATGTTTAATTAAATAGAAACAGTAAATAATAAGTCGTACACAAACTAGACAACTTAACTGTTTTCTATAATTAACAATAGATTACATGAATCTATTTTTATTTACTTTCAGATCAGAGGAAAATGATTTTTATATATATGTATACTGATGCACATGCAAGAATTTATTAATATCGTTACTATAAAAAAGTATTCAGTGTAGAAAATTTATAAAATATTTATACGTTATCCGCGCGCACGTTGATGTCTTTTGATTGAGTTAACTGCCGAGCTTTAAACGTTCCAACATACTCTTTCACAACATCACTTCGCCGATACGGTTATATTGAATTAAAATCGGTTCAACTTATTTTTTAACTCACTGGTTAGATTTTAGTTTAACTAAGCTTTGTTATACTCTCTCGTGGTTTTATTTATTCCATTATTCTCATTAAGCACCATTTGCAAACTTATGGGTAGAATTTAAGAACGATTGAATAAATGATAAATCTTCCCGCAAAGGGAGCCAAACGAAGCGACTCTAAATATAGCGCAGTGCCATTATTGCTATATGCGCATCGGAGCTTATCGCTCTATACACGATTGAAGACAAGCTCGCGCGCATGAGCGCAAAAACCTCCATACATACGCTAACGGTACGCAATACACACTACTCATTTTTCTATGTTATCATTGATTTTTCTGCAGGAATACGACAACGGTTCAATCGACAAACAGCAATTCAATTATAATTCTACGTTTAACGATCGCATGTTCTAGACTGTTCAGAATTTTATTAATCCTAATACATGTAGATCAATTTATATTAGAGCTTTTTATTATCATACAATATTATTGCACTATTTCTCTTTGATACATACATGTCCAACGTAGTAACGTATTAGTTATCACATGCTATAATTCAAAATTAAATAAAAATCTTGAGGTGTTTTAGTTATCACAATTATATTCTTGTAGTCGTTGCATCGAGCTTCGTTACATCCACTATAAAATATTTAATAAACCAGTTTATTGAACAGGATCACCTGAGTGCTCTTAAGCTGTCCAGACTTCAGAAAATATTTTCACTCAAGTATTATTAAATTCCATAATAATTGTTTTAGTTAACATTTCTCAAAAACGTACCTTTCAAGGACTGCAACAAGGGTAGTCGAGGGATACGCGTCACGTGATGAATATATAGTTCAAACAAATTTCAACACGCAGTTCATGAACTTTTCACTGTTCGAATATCACAGGCGGGTCGCACAGTCCTCGGGATGACGCGCGCGCAGCGATGGTCGCAAACCTAGTGTCGCGGCCACTCTCGACGAGACACTGAACTTGCCGGAGTGCGCCACAACGGTTATAACATAACACGTCTGACGTAACCTTAACCTTGCAAGAAGAAGAGGAACGAGCCGCCGAAGGACGGAGAGAGAGAGCGATAGGCCCGAGAGAAAGGGAGAGATGGTGCGGCTGCCGGACGGACGCGCGGACGTCGCGGCGCGGACCTGCGGCGATCCGCGCCGCCGCTGTCGCCGGCCGCGGTCACACTGCATCCCGCTTCCCATGCAAAACGCTGATTCCCTTTATCTTTCACGTTTACCATAATTATAACCATTTATAAAATGCAGAACCTGTCTATATTTTTAAAAGTATCTACATTACATGTATGCTGATAAATCAAACACAAATAATAAAAACATTATTTTAATAAAATTATGCCTGGACATATTTTAAAGTACTTAATAAAGTTTATTCGACCTAATTTTACAAATGTATACAGAAAGTTCAACTCAAAAATATTTTCCATTAAAATGATATCACTTCGAGCACACGAATCTATTACTCATAGTAGTCAATAAGGATCAAGGATCATTGGGTTGCATTTATCATAAGCAATAGTCCCCGAAATGTAACGGTTTATCTGTTCAGCGTTGGTATACTTAGCGTAAATCGGAACCTATTTCGCCATTTTATGTCCGCAGAGTTGTCAGCAAGCGACATGATTATGGAGCCACATTTAACAATAATTATGTACCTGTTCCTAAGTTGGGACAGCTACATATAGATTTGCGTGACTGTAACTGACACTCACGTGGTAGCTTATGGACCAAAACCTTAGCGTGCCTAGACACAATATAAATGTGCAATTAAAATTAACTTTATGGCAGCGCCTATCGGCTCGAGTTTTTCGCTTTCAATACGTACAGATTTAGTGGTCAATCAAGCAATATCTATGGTCGGCACCTTACAGATAAACCGAGTGGATTAGCGTGTTGAATTAACATTAGATTGACTCATTTCTCTAAATTCAGCCTGCCGATAATCGTGCAAGATAAGGAGATAGAAAATATTTTATATTTTTGTTCGTTTCAAAGCGCGTTAGTAATATGTGTTTATAAATTCTTTTTGACGCTCAACAAAAGCAACAGGTGAACAAATTCCCATATTTCACAGTAATTTGCCTGTACATCTATTACCACTATATACAATGACGCTTGTTAAATAAGTATTATAAAGCGTTCAATTGTTACTTAAATTGCTCAATCTTTTACTCTCATCTTCACATTCGTGAATGAAAATGTAAAAGCATTTCGCTTTCAAATTGAACAATTGCGACGTTTTGCCTAATGACATATGCGAAAGAAAATATTGTGTCGACGACCTCCACTTTCTAAGTAGTCTGAACTTGAATATTGTATATTTTGTGTTTTTTTATTTACTTTTCACTTGGCTTTTCAGTCCTGTATACTTTCACGCTATCATTGAATGTAAATACATATGTATAGGTTCATCTTCATGCATACCAAACATAATAGGGGATCGCTTGAAAAATATGAAGTAGGTATGTATAACTCTTACGTTCTAATAACGATAATTGAATGTGTTTTCGACACTAAAGTATGTCGATACAATAGCCAATATAGCGATTTTACACCTACACATGCACGTGACTCGAGGCTATAAATCAGTATAAGCCTATTTCAGATAAACGATTCTAATTTTTAATGCTTTATGCTTACAAACAAGGGGAAATTGGACTTGTTTTATCATACACGCTAGACGTTTCAAATTCGTGATATTGTTATAATGGTTCACAATAATATACATTCTTCATTCATTAAACCTCGTATTATCTCGTATTACATTACCACTACATGTAACCTATCACATTGCATTACAGCATAATTTCATATTAGTGCATATGTATCCAGAGAAGTACTCTTTTGATCGCAATCGTGAGTTCGTAATCTTCATTAGTGCGGTCGATTCATCATGGTTTCACATCAATTCATCAAGTTTCCTCTTTGTCAATTATTACATCATAAAAGAATGTTCCCAAGACTATCTGTAGTTTGTTATGCTTCACGTGATATTTCCCGTTTGAGTGCCTATTACGCTCCGGGATATGATGCTACTCTTTCATTTATTAGTCGGTGATACATATCTCATTGTTTATTGCTATATGCACTTTTACATATAAAATAACTTCAATAAATTAACAAGAACAGTTACTCACTTGTGTGGTGCTATAAATCTTTACTTTAATGACACCGGAAACCTATAAGATATATAAGAATTGTATGACGAGTAAAAAATGAGAACACACGAGTTAAGTGTTAAGAAATAAAAAGCGCAACGGATTATTATTTTATTGAATGAAAACGTCGATGAAGATGAATAATACAGGTGTAATAAAAAAAGAAAACAATATGTTATTTATGATGTCTGTATTGTCTGTTCATATCAAAGATAGACTGACTAAACAGAAACGAAAAATTTTGAAGCGCCGATATAGTCGGGCATCTTATTTTCGATCTAAATGAAATTGCACCTTTTATATCTACTATAATTCACTTTAAAACTATTAGTACCAGCATTAAGCTAAATTGAATGATGTTTTTACTAACTTCCAAAGTATTTAAGTTCCAAATGCTTCCTGTTTAAAGTGTGTCATATGTTTTATAAAGCTTAAAAAGTACATCACATTAAATCTATATAAGTTACGTTTAGATTTAATGTTACAAACTATAAACTTTTTATTTAGAGTGTAGAATAACCGTATTAATTTTTATCCATTTGTCATTCACGAGGATACATTCGCCGACAACAGCACTAGCTTAATAACAAATCACAAAATGGATGTAATGTCGAGAACGGGTTTACACGGCGCCACCTGTCATTTTAGTTGAAACGATGATTGCGAAACATAAATCACAATGACTTTTGATTAACCAAGGAACATAAAATTGATAGATTTTAATGTTAAATCGAAGCGTTTAATGGGACTAATTTAATTAATTATTAGTAGATAATTAATGTTTCCCTTTAATAATTAATCATAATCTATTAATTAATTAACTAATACATCAAAGCTTATGACCCGTCTAAGTTTAGTTTTGATTGTTTAATTTATATAGGGTTGCTAGGATATAAGATTACTTATCATATAATTGTATACCTATTTATATACGAGTATGTGTATTTATCCGTTTCGGTTATGGATATTAACTACTTCCTATTTCCGATAGTTTTCAATACAAATTTGATTATTAACGTTTTTACACGATTTTTATTAGAAAAGTACATTTAGCAAATGAGTTTAATATACTTAATTTGAATTTCCTTGATTCTTATGCCGGATAAAATGCCTAATTATGTATGAAATTATAACTTTCACCTCAGATTAAAAAAACATTGTGAGTTGGTACTTATTATTGCGGATATCCTATACTTATATTAAATTACTCATGCGACTGATCGGTTGAAATCATTCATAGCAATAGATTAATATCATAATAAGGTCGTTCAGCTTATAAGTAATGGAAAATATCGACAATTACATTAAAATGCATATTTCTTATAAAAATACCTTTTACCAATTAATTATGAGGCTTTAAAATTATGTTTGTAATATAAATGTCTTCTCAGAAAAAAACAACTACCTTGAATTACTCATAACTGATAAAGCTCCAGTACCAATATAATAATAGCGTTTTATTCTGAGAGCGAGAACGCCGGAGACACAATAACCCCTTAGTCCCTACGTTCTCTTCTTTCTCTTGCCCCTTTCAACGTGACCTCTTCACATACACTATGTTAACAGCTTACCAGGTAGGTCGTGTGCTTATTTGCTACCTACGTGGTATACGGTAGTCGGCAGCTGGGTTGAATTTCCTTAAAGTTACTTTTATGATGTCATAAAAAATAGATGTCATGAGCGGCGTATATCGCCTGACCTTTAGCTAGCTAGTCTGTCACCAGCCGCAAATAAAAATAATACATACATTAAAAAAACATGCTGCAGTCTTCTGGAAAAACAATAGCAAAATGGTAATGTAACAAGCTGAGCCACCGTGGCAGAACCTTCCTCGAAAACCTCTACGCGGATAATCTAGTTCTGAGATATGAGGGTGAACACTCTACCTATAGCCAGTCAATAGTGCGATGATAAAAACTGCCCGAGGGCATAATCTCAAACAATTTGGCATAAAACATGGGCCAACCCTCACTCATAAGAAAGCTTGGGTTATACCTATATCAATACTATTAGACGTATGGCATTTTAGTTTAAATTAAATATTCCGGAAATGGCAATATATGACGTTTTATATGAATTACTAGCGGTCGCCTAGTGCTCGAAATTCGATCAAAGTTTACCTGTAAGATATTGCTGATATATGTCATCACTACATAGTATAAAACAAAGTCGCTTCCCGCTGTCTGTCTGTGCCTATGTATGCTTAGATCTTTAAAACTACGCAAGGGATTTTGATGCGGTTTTTTTTATTAGATAGAGTGATTCAAGAGGAAGGTTTATATGTATAATACATGCATAATATAGTAGAGAAACACTGTTAATTTTAGAGGTTTCTAATGTGATGTGGTAAATAAACACATTTTTGTCCGCTTACATTGCAAACGCTGCCTGAACACTACGAGATAGATCAAAATAATGTACTACAGTATTGTACATCTTAAAAAGGTCTAAAAAAAATTCCGTGATGGTATATGTCTATCTCCTAGGGATAACCCACAATAACCATTTTTTATCCTTTACTTTTTACGAGAAATAATAGCTTATTTACGAAGCGATTTAAGCAATACAGCATTAATCCTTATCCAATTAAGTAACTTAAATACATTGTGCATTTAATATAGATCAATATGGCCCTGTACAGTATGTAATTTAACTTAATATTTTCGAAGATATTACAGATTTAAAATGCAGGGACATAGCGGTTGCGGCGGTACCGGCCGGGGAGCCGGCGCTGGCGGCACGTGCCTAAGAAAACATGTTTGTATTGTCTAATGACAAAAAAGCTGTGCACATTGTATATAAAGACATTCTGTAGTATATTTAGTATCAGCATTGCACCCGTGCCAAGCTGGAGCGGGTCGCTAGTTATATGTATATTGATATATGTATTATGTAACCATAGTTACGCGCTTCGACTGCGTGTGTCAAATGCATGGTTGTATACGTGCAGTGCTTTTTCATTAATTTAATGTATTTCTAATGCATATTTTATATAAATATTAGGATTCGCCCCTCCTCCATATAAACTTTAACTGTGCCAAATTTCATACTCCTCTGTCCGCGCAATTTTCGTAAAAAGGGGTACAAAGTTGTAATATTGTCATCTGTTTACGCGAATGTTATTCATTGAAATTAAACTACTATATAAGTTTTTGCTTCACGTATTAATATATAGATTAGCCGTTTGCCTTTTAGCCACGATCAGTTATTTAGTGCCACGTACAATAATAAGTTCAGTATTCCATGTTAGCCACGGTTGTAGAACCGATACTCTGCTAATGTTTTACTCTTAGATTTTATTTCCTTAATATTTCTCTTGTGGCTGCGAGCTGCGGTGGCGTTTAAATAAAGTGCTATTATGCCTTTCAACACTGAGATGATTAACGAACTTTTTGTTGTAGAATTATCTCATTGTTCAATGGCTTTAACACGTTTCGTAGTAATTTATATTACCTTCTGAGACAAAACCACGATGTAACAGTAAATTGCGGTGATATTTGTAATTTTGTGGGTTACCTATAGCGTGTCCTATGTGTGAAGTTTATATTTATGTTTGCGTATAAAGAAATAATGTATTTGCACAATAATATACATATCGACTACGAACAAAATTAAACAAAGAAAGCTGAAGTTATAAATACTCTCCTATTGCTAGCTAGCTCTTATATTGATGAGCTTTATTTAGTTTTTTTACGTTATTTATTCAATTAGAACGGCCACATTACCATTCTGATAAATAAACTAAAGCTGAAACATAACTTTCACCGAAAGCGAAAAAGAATGCTGGTGACCCAACATTCCTCGCCTAACTTACTAAATCCTACAATAGTAGAAAATGTTATTAAGATGCTTCTCCAGTTGAAGTCAATGCTGTCACTTGAAGAAACCCTATTAAGAATAAACTAAGATTAACTTAAACCTACAGATTTATCTCGACATGTGCATATAAAATTATAAATAAACAACTGATTAACATTGCCAAGAAAGCTAAAAATATCCTCATATTATTGCTTGGATTGTATTACGCAGTATCAAGTACTTTCTTTAATGGCTTATCAGGTATTTTACGATCTTTAAATATGGCCTGTCCTTCGCTTTACATGTTGTATACGTAACACATATTTGCCATAGGTGGTGTCTCGGGTCAGAAGTTAAGAGTTGACAAACCCGTTGAACTTGGCAAGTTTAATATGTCAATGGTTATCTGTAGTAATCATTCATGGTATAATTTACACAAGTTTAAAATATTGTAATCGGTTAATGTCAGCTAACGGGTATGCCACCATTTACTATTTAAATGACTCTAAAATTTATTCATGAGTCTAAACATCCTTATTTTATATAATGGTGTATTTAAATGGAATTTTAGATTACAAATTCACAATTGGTTCGAAGGCGCTTTAAAACCAAGTTTCGTATAATTATGGCAAATTAAATGTCGATAACGTTGGTTTATGTTATGCGTTCGAAGTGTATTGACGACAGTTTCTCTCAAGTTAAAAAGATCAAGACTTTTATGAGCCAGCCTTAAAGCAGCTGAAGGCTACATATTACTTTTATTCCTTTATCTCCATAAAGGCAAAACTATACATTTTCTATTTATCTTTAAACGTAAATGAAACTTTTATCTCAGTACTTTTTTATAGCTATCAGGTATTCTTAACTAGTTCGCATCTTAATTTATAAAGAAAAATAAAGTCTTCTTGATCAATAAAATATTTAGTAAAATCAGCAAATTAGTTACTATCACGCTAAGCTTATTCGATTTAATAGTAATAACCGAGACTCGATAATTACCGTATCCGGATTACAATGTAACATTTTATCATCTAGATAAGTAGGTATCAGTTTTTAGTAGGTACTTGGTCGCTGCGTGCGAATCCTTACATATTCCATTTACACCGTTAATTTCCTTTTTTTTAAGTTTTACATCTCCCGTAAAAGAAATAACTTCTGTGTTTCGGGGGAATTTACAAACATTCAAACAACGGACGCAAAGGACACTCAGACTAGGAACAACTTTTTGTGAAGCACACAAATTTTTTGCAAGTAGTTGTGTCGAGGCGATAACTTAAACCAACCAACCAAACTATTACGTCGTAGAAAACATCTCACGAAAAGTAACTAAATAATACTGAGCACATTTAAAAAAACCCACGTTATATGTAAAATACCGTGAGAGAGAACTCATCTATAAAATCTTACAATACGCTAAATGCAACACGTTCTTACATTAGTTTATTTGAATGAAAACATCGCATTACATCAAAATCCAAGACTTATTATTATCTAATAATTGCAAAACTATATTTTTTAATTATACATCATCATGTTAAAAGGGAGCAGCTAATAGACAGCACTTTTCAATGTATATATTATTTTAGGTCACAGACTAACGCAGAAAACACTTTAATAACCAAAAATAAACCACATAATATTAATGATGGTACTGGACTAGATGGCGGTACGCGTGTTTTAAATATTATTTTTAATATTGCATGCGGCCGAAGATGCAGCTGTTACTTCCTTTAAATAGAATATCATGCGTCATGAAAAATTATCACTCACTTTATACATAATTCGCAACGGGAATTAACACGATCATGCAGACTATTTACCTTTTTCCAACTTGTGACCTGGTCGAAATGTCAAAACAATATGCGTGATCGCGTTAATTTCCGTTCCGAAATAAATATAAATCATGAAACGTGAAAGTTTAAAAGTTATGATCAGTAAAATGTTACGTCTTCTACATTTTAACCAGAAATGCATAACTTTAGCTCCACACTAATATACACAGTCCATCGTTTGTACCATCGTGCTTTAGATTTCTGTTTGCTTAAAATATTAGCAATCGTTTCTCGTGGCTTTACAGTTAGAAATACTCACCCAGAAACTCACTACCTACCACTCGTATCCTTTACTTTTTCATGTTGTCATTTTCTTTTTAATTTACGTGAGTATCTTTTCCTTAATGGAGTCTGTTTTCACACGCTCGAAGATGACGCAAGGTCTGATTTTAATCAAGAGCCGCAGTTTTTTACAACCGCATTATGAACCAGGAAATATTCTAGGCTATAATAAAGCATACGAAATGAAATGTAGAACGTAACTTTTTTTTATCAATAGTAATCATGTACGTTTGTTCAACAAATAGAGATACATTCGTCGAAAGTTAATTAATATTAAACGTAGGTACCTTTGAAATACGACCACTATTAGACATTATTATTTGGTTTTTGCCGTCAAGAGGTGTTTGAATACAAATTCATATTAATTGTAGTATTCATTCATTCATAAACTCGTTAATCTTGCACCGTCACACTTCGTATTTAATGAATTGGTATTTAATAACGGAATAAAAATATTTCTTTGGTTCGTTCTAAATAAATAGATATGTTAGTGTAATGGCATTCTAGTCGCAGAAGCTGAAATGCAGTCAATAATGACTCTTTAGAAAAATGTCTAAAAATGTGTCACAAGACTTCATGCAAGACTGAGTAAGAAATATGCCTTCTAGATAATAATAAGCCCTTACCTCTCTCTTGTCTATTTCGTATATAGATGTGATCAAAACCTTCGGCAATATACTGGCGTGATATTATGATCTGATGATTAGCATCAGATGGGCTCAATAATTATATTATAATTCTATATAGTAATCTGAACAGTTTTACACTGTCTATTGCACAATGAAAGCCCTATTATAAAATGAAAGCATTCTTGGACCTTGATCGTGCCATGTTTTAATATTATCCTGTGGTTACTTTAAATAAACTTTAAGATAATTTTCCTATAGACACAGTCATGAAACAGTGGTCAGCGTCAGGGTTCATTACACCTAATTGCAATGGTATTATCGACTATTGAAAGCACTCAATAAAAGTGAAGTTTATATAAAAATTGTGATGAGTGTCATCATTATGTGGACGTGCCACATAATGATGACATTATGTGGACGTGCACAGCAAACTGTTATCTGACCATTTTAATTTTTAATAGACACTCTAAGCACACATTACCTTTATTTCAAAAGCCTTTACTTTCATTTTCATTTCACTATTCAATTCAACAGTTCAACCCATAACACTGTTGTATGGTGTTTTAAGCAAAGACATTTATTTTTTTATAATTCCTTATATCAGGTTGCAATGATTGGGGTGCACATGCACCCCAATCATTGCAAGGGAAGGATCACGTGATCCTTCCCTTTATTTAAGAATTATCATTTTACACCTAAAGCAGAAATCAAAACAGTATGAAAACTTGTACAAATTGAAACAATTATGGTTTACGAAAACTGTATATTCTTAGTTAGGTTTTGTTACTATAGGCCTGTAACGAGCATCGGGCACGCCACGATCGTGGCGGTAAGGCCTGTCTGACTAGACTTGTACTTACCTACCACAAAGCTTTCGTGGTGGAAGAGTGGAAGGAACGACTTGTGCACCCCAGTACCGTTTTTGAGTGGCTGGAGAGGCGGCATGGCGCCCTCACCTTCCGGCTGACACAGGTAATGACTGGCCACGGTTGCTTTGGCCAGTTCCTGTGTCGCATAGGCCGGTAAGCGACGCCCGGTTGTTAACGCTGCCGACTCCGACGGTCGATCGACTGCCGCGACGTTGTTGAGGACACGGCGCTGCACACTTTGGCGGATTGCCCTGCCTGGGCATCGCAGCGCCGTGAGTTGATCGCGGCAGTCGGTATTGTTGCCCTCTCGCTACCGGCCGTGGTTCAGTCCATGGTCCGGAGTGTGAGGTCGTGGAACGCCGTCGCCTCCTACTGTGAGGAAGTAATTTCCATCAAGGAGGCAGCGGAGCGGGAGAGAGAGCACTTGAACCCTCTCCCCAACCACACAACCGGGCGCCGGAGGACGCGAGATGACCTTCAGCCACCTTGAGGTTTGACCTGGGGGTGGTGGGCTTTGTGGGCCTGCTCGCCACCCAATCAGCACCAGGTCCGAGAAGCGGCGTGCGTGTTCCCACGCGCGCATCTGTGTCGTGTGTCCGTCCCCCCTCAAGGGGACAGTAGGGTTAAAATTTAGAAGTGCCCATAGGGTAGGTATTTTCGTGTAGTGGCCTGTCGTTTCATACGGCGGCCCGAAACCTCGGCGGGGTTGCGATTGCATGTGAAAGTGAGTCACGCGGGCCCGCCGATTGCGGTTATGTCGAGGAACACCGTCTTGGGTTTCGTCGGTATTAACGGGAGTCGCTCACCTTCTTTCCCCCGGTGAGTCCGACATAACCTCTCTGCCCACCCCAGCGGAGGGGTATGCGCCAATGCATTCGTCCACGTAAAAAAAAGGCTTTTAACGAGCATGGCGTTAGAGTTAATATATCGTTGTAATACAGCTCCAATTTTACTGCAATGTTAGCGTGAAATATTTTTAAAAGCGATTTTTAGAAGCGATTTTTAATCAATAATAATAATATTTTATGTGTTAATGTAACGAAACATTTTACTTTTGATCTATTAATTAAAAATCTATATATTAATACGTGAAGCAAAAACTTTGTACCCCGTTTTACGAAAATTGCGCGGACTGAATGAAGTCCATGAGTGATTTTAACTTCCTTTTGAACACCCTTGCGGTAATGTCGTGACGATCAATGGGTGATTGGCCAAGAAATAATTCTTGTCGAATTTCTGGCCACTGTAAATTGCATGTGAACGTTATAAACAAATCTGGTGTGCCATAATGACGTACATACGACATAGCATTCTGAGCCTATTCATGCATATGTCGCGCACTTCCGACGTATGTTGCTGGGACAATAGTTGTTCTACCTACATTTTGTGCATTTCCATCAGCAATGATGGCATCCCGTAGATGAATGTATTCTTCAGAACGCAGTTTTGCCTGGTTCAACCTGATAAATGTCAATCGCTCAGTTTCAACTTTCACGTAGGTACATATTCACAGCATATTAGTGGAAGAGACGCCGACACTTTAAGATATGATTGTCCTCATTTTCCCAAACCATCAGTCTGTATGAATAATAATTCATTGAACTAACTTTTTTGTTAGTTTCGGAACCTGTAACTGGATTTATCATCTTCATTGAAAAATGATATCCATCTTCACCTTGCCAAAATAAAATAGGATATTGTAACACATCATATGATCGATATGTTTCGGACACACGCTGCAGTTGATTGCTACGCCGAAGTAAAACAATATCTCGGTTTTCTAAATTTTCACCCACAACGACAATAGCGACTTCGTCAATTGTTGGCGCATTAAAACGTCTCGTGTGCTGTCCTGCTGGCGTCTTATCAGCTTTGATGACAATTTTGTGATTATCAGACGCCATACGGTCTAAAGCGGTCGTGAATAATGCAACCAATTCGTTATGTTGGTGAAAAAACGTTTGGAGTTGTTCCACAATTGGTCTTTTCACCGAATTGTTGTGTGCACAACGCTGATCAACTTGTCTTGCTGAATCGCCCATAAAATAAATTTGCAAAAATTTGTAGTCACTATTCGGCGTTGGCAATAAGGAACCTGTTAGATGATACATTTGACCCTGAATCTTGAAAGTTGGCATACAATTTTCTTGAATAACTTTTGTTGCACCAAATGACGTCATTTGAAAACAATATTGTATTGCTGGATATGAGTCAAAAAATGTTTAGAATCTGGCCCATTTCCGGAAACCAATGAATGTAGTGGCTCTGGTGGCGGTACCAATGGCGTCAATTTGAATTGACCGCTCGCACAACACAATCCAGGAGCTTCATTTTTAAATTCAAATGCCTTGCAATATTGGCACACAACGTTCATTGGTCCAATAGCAACGATTTGCTGTGAACTGTAATCGATTTTCACGTTTTAATTGAATGGTTAAATGCAACATTTCTGTGTTGTTGATTTCGATTCCATCGATTCCGTTCAACTTCATCCCGCGCTTCGCGTTGCTCGTCAGTTTAACTTGCTCTTGTATATCTTTGACTCGCAGCATTGCGAGTTCTGCGACTTAAGTTTGTACGTCTAATTGCTGGCATTTTCAAAAACGAAAATTCAACTGTAAATTAAAGAAAACTATTGTATTCTTCTTTATAGCCAAGTATATCACTTGTTATGTTAGTAACGTGTATGTTAGTCTATCCAAACTTACCAAAACTCCATATTAAATTGAAATTTTAATATTAGGCGTGACGGCTCTGAACTAACCGTGATGTGCACTAAGAAATTCAGTTTTCTTACATCCTTTTTGTAAGAAATAATAAATTAATTATTTCACATGTATTTTATCAATAAAATAACTCCGACCGAAGTATTTGCAGCACGCATTCTGTCAATTCTATATCAAACATCATAAGGTTACATTAAAAAAGTTTATAAATAATTTTATATGGTAGTATTCTTAAATTTTCAAATATTTTGCGCAATTTTCTTAATTTTTCTTTCATATTTAAGAACCTTCTCCTGACAATAACAAACACAACAAAAAAAGAATTAGCGAAATCGGTCCAGCCGTTCACGCGTGCTGGCGTGACCAAGGGAAATAGGGATTAATTTTTATATACATATATAGAAGAAGATATGCATTAGAAATACATTAAATTGATGAAAAAACACTACACGCACACAATCAAGCATAAATTTGACACACGCATTCGAAGCGCGTCACTGTGGTTACATAATTATATCAATATATAATGACATATATCAGCAATATCTTACAGGCAAACTTTGGTCGAATTTCGAGCACTAGGCGACCGCTAGTATAAAGAAATGGTCTATGGACGTAAAATAATAATATTATATATCTCAACTGCATATTTTGTAAATGGACTTGAAATATCAAAAGCATAGGGTACAGCGGAAATCAATCGCTTAAATCGTGAATACCGGTTTAATTTAAAGCCGAATCGATAGGACACGCCATCCATCGTGATATCAAGGTCAAAGTAAAAATTACTAACAGTGTTACTTATGAATAAAAGGTTATTGTTTTCTGAATACCTATACAAAATTTACATTTATGTAAGTTGCTAGATTCAGGGAAAAGCCTTTGAAAGGGTATCTGCAAAAACTCACGGCCTTTCTTTTAAATCGCCACTACGATGCAAGGCACTTTATCAATCGGGCCCAACAAAAAATTACGTGTCCATGCGGCAGCTAAGCCCTGTAAGTTCTAGACCTCCTTAAGGAGACGCTGTGTTGTCAGCTGTGGCACTATTATATACCTTTTTATGTACATATACGCTACCTAACTAAATGTGAGCTTATTCGTTTTATCAATTCCTTTACGGTGTGAATCTAATTTGAAATTAATGAATGAATGAATCTAATACTCCATAGAGATTCAAATTAGATACGCATCAAGCAATCAAGAACTTACAGGATTTACTTGATGAATAAGTTTGTTGCACAATCAAACCACGGATGGATCAGTCATTTTATGCTCTTACATTTTTAGGTCCGAGTATTTTCTCTCATACAACATTATCCTGTAAGATAACCATTAAAGTAAATTATTTTTACGGGCTACCTATTAAAGAAATTACTAACACAAAAGCTTCAAACACACGCATTACATTTAATATCTTACATAATTACATCAGTTGTCTTTCGTAATAACTTTTGCCTACGGTCCTGTGCGCAAAGAAGACCGGCAACAAAAAACGGCAAGCCGCGTCCTATAATACTGCTATCCTGTATTTCATAAAGGTATGATATTAATATACGAGCGCCTGTCTTTGACGCCAATTGATCTAATCAGGCAAAGAAAAGAGCTCCTTTTTGCTAACGGAACTCATCGGGACGTTAAGAGCCGGTAAACTTGTATAAGTAGACTAGCACCTAGTTATTACTAACAAACGTCTTAATTAGACCGACCGAGACGTCACTATAGTATTATACAGATGAGATTTAATATAGGTATATATGTAGTTATAAAAATATTTTAACATTAATAGGTCTACAGAACAGGGTCAGTTGAATAGTCTGAATATTTGAGTACTTTATGTTATTCGTGAAAATAATATTTCGCTGTTGTTACGACGATGTATCTATACTAATTTTATAAAGCTGAAGAGTTTGTTTGTTTGTTTGAACGCGCTAATCTCAGGAACTCTGGTCCGATTTGAAAATTCTTTTAGTGTTTGATAGCCTATTTATCGAGGAAGGCTATATATAGGCTATATAACATCACGCTACGCCCTACGGAGGCGGCGCAGTAACGATAAACGCGGGCGAAACCGCGGGAACATCTAGTTTTTAATAAACGTATACATCAATTACGTGAAAAGTTAGGTTAAGGGCACACATACAAATAGAATTGAGCTGACGCTTACTACCGTATGTGTTATTCTATTTGTCTATGTAACCTTTATTATACATACTGAATTTATATGCCGTATAATATAATCTTGAAAATATTAATAGAAATAAATAAAACGAGCACACGTTAGAAGTTTGTAACACATTAAAGAAAATCAGAAAGGAGAAGTGCGCAGTGTGAAGACGCGTTACATTCAGGAACGAAAAAGTATGACACAAGTTAAAACTATTTCCGTAGCTTCAATAGTAACTGATATAATAGTTCTTGGAATCGTAGAAAAGAACATTGCCTATCATTAGTTTCACACAAATCGCTCCAAATAGAAACTACATAATATATATGTATATCACTAGACTAGTAAAGTGCTTAAATTGGTGGTAAAAGCTCTTAACCTACCTACTTAAATAGTTTTACACTAACTCTGTATTTTATAGCTACTTTATTGCATATTGCAGAAAGCTTATTTGAGACCTTGACAAAGTTGTGTTATTATTTTGACGGGTATATAATACTGCTGCCCGCTTCGTCGCCCTCTTTGCATATTGAAAATATGAGTTTAAAGTGACACAATTCCATTTACCGCGGCTTCATTGTGGGCTATGTACTTGTTTTGAGATATTTTCCAAGTATAGAGTAGCTTATATTATTCTGTTCATGCGGCTTTTATTTGGTATTTTCCAAGTAACCACTTGAGCATTTGAGATATTTTAGCAGCTAGGTATACCTAGTGAATAAAATTAATCCAAGCCATGTTTATTAAACAAGAACCGTGTTTGTTTAAACGATACAATCATGACAGCAATTTGCCAACCAGCTTAAGATAGGACAATGTAAAGACTCTATTTTATTATAACCAAAGGGCCGCTCGTTGTAGACAAGTATCCCGATTATAAATCCAAAGTCAGAAGTCAACCATTATCCCGATAATTAGCAAGCTGGCGTTGGCCTTTAGATGCACAAAACTTATGTTCAGTATAGGCTTTGTTTGTTTTAAAGCCGATGCGAGAACCAGTTAACAGGCTAGTAAGCGTGCCTGAATGGGTTGGAATAGCTTTATTAAACTTATTTGCGCATCACGACTTCCATTTTTTTTTGCTGTATAGGCGACAATTTGTACCAATACAATTTTAAGATGCCTTTTATAGTAAATACTGTTACGAATACAACCAGCACGTGCAAAAATCAGTTCGTAGATGTTATATATTTTTAGAGTTCAGTATTAAAATGATAAAGTGTGGTATGACTTCATCGGCCGTAAAAGCTGTTTGTGTCAGTAGGTAAGTAGTAATACAATCGCCCTGAAATATGGAATAATTTTGAAAAGTGCTGCAAAGCTTATGACATTTATGAAAATATCTAAATTATACTATCCTTCCAGAATTCTCTACGCAGTTAACTAATTAGGGTTTACAAACCCTAATAGGATTATTATTCAACCAATTCAAGCACAATTAATCGCCAAAAATTACGACCACTGATTCTAAATACCTATTTACTTTTATTCACACCAAAAATATACATAAGACTTATTCGTTTCGCAATAAATAGCACATTTTGTACAAGAAGCCTGCCTTATACCACCCATAGGCCGCACAGTGTAGTATATCAACATAATTGATGTACTTCACAGGCAGGTTAGTAGTCATCGTGTCATATTATGCTAGTCAAAGAGCTACACCCTTTCCACTACATATTATCCTCCAGTCGACTGTGACACCCAATGGAAATAACGGGTACATATTTTATTCTGAGCCATATTTATTTTCCAATGGATATCGTTCAGCATTTGTCTTAGATTTCCTTTCTAATAACACTAATCACTTAAGTAATTTACGTCAATATAATACAAGAGGAATAGTAGTCGTGTCAAAATCAAGATATAAATTTAAAAAGGTATATTGGTAGTAATTTATTTTTCTTTTTAAAGCAGCGGCTGACAGCCTTAGCAGCCAGACACAATTGTTTTTAAATTATGTCCGGCATTGCAGCAGTTGATAGTTTAAATACAATTGAATCTTATCTTTATATATGTGTATAACTGTGCCTTACGGTTCTAACTGCATTAAAACACTTTTAAGGTTTATCTCCGCTCCGCGATTATAACTTTTCTCAGTAAACAGGCTAACTAACGCAACAATAATATCTAGGTAAATGAAACTGCTACTTTCCTATATTAGCATAACAAAACATATATACTCTATAGCTTTATAATTTTTCGCCAAATATAACCATATAGGTCTGTACATATTTTTATGCAGAATACTATAATTGTCTTTGTGCTAATAATACTTGACTGACTGACGTAATAGACTATATTGATGTTATAAATGCAAATATTCAGCTTCAAGAGATTGACCAATTCTAACACTTGACCGTGTATCAATAAAATTAAAAAGAACACAATCGAATAATTTTTGGTAAATCTTTTCGATATTCAAGATAATCATATCTATGGATCGTTGGAATACTACAATTGTAATGTAATATAAGAGATGAGACATAAATTAAAATGCACAATACAACATTTTTTCGTAGACATTCTTACTTACTTTTTTTCTATATTGTCAACTTTTCATCTATAACATTTTCTGATGGCTAAGTATACAACAGTTTGTATATTATGTTAATGTACTTTTGGACATACAATACCTGTTTCAGAGTCAATTTTCACGGTGTCTCTTCTCTGCATGCAGACAGTTGAATGAGCACAATCCACGGCGGATCGTTAGCATAGTTGAATATCCCCACGTCTGCACTAAACATGTCAGATAACATATCTTTAGTCTTTGTAATTGCTAGACGATGTGTCATTTATAGAAATTTGCTATTTAATTTTTATATACAAAGCGAGATACTACTTAACTCTAATAGTTCAGATTCAACATATCATGAACCCTAATAATATCCTAATAACCCTAATAATATCCTAATAACCCTAATAACAATTAGCTAGATCAATGACAAACTCAAGTCAATACTTTTATTAGAAGGCTTATTCAGGTAATAAAAGCAGTTACAAATAAAGTACCGATCTAGTCTAATAAACATTTTCACATTCGACTTAATTTATTTTATTGAAGGCGAATACCATATTGATATTTATGGCACTTAAACTAGATCAGAACACAATTTTAAACAGTTTTTAATACGAGAGTTGGCCCTCTAAACACCAAACGAATGCTGGATTGTAGTTATTCGTTACTACTTATTCAAGAACTTATTTTAGTTTAGTTGTCCTTAATCGTGTAAATATTATGATATCAAAAAGGCGTGTCATAAAAATATTTTAACTGCCAGGTGCCGTTCCGTCATACTTTTAAAATTAAACTTTGCTTTTTGCAAGTTCTGGTTTCTTTTTTACATATGAATTCATGTTTTATTACCATAAAGTTTTGATAATTTAAAGATGTCGCGCCGTTATTTTCGAGATAATCGTTAGTAGACAATCGTAGGAAGTTATTACCGTATGGCTTGGCACAATTTTTGGTAAGTTTATATACTCGACACGCCATAAATATTTAGTCTCCTAAAATCTGAGTCAGAGAATCCTGTTGAAAGTATCACTTGATACGACTGTGGAAATACATATCAGTTTCACTTTTCCCTCATCTATAAATGGTGATATTCGTATCACGATCGGGGTCGCGCGTGCTAACTGTCTCGACATATGTGCAAAACTGATTTTCCCCGGTTGCTACTGAAAAATAATGTTGCTGCAACACCGTTTTTTATAAAAACTAGGGCTCACTACTTTAAACTTTATCCTTCAATGAACAAAGATAATTATACCCTCTCGATATTTTTCTTAGGCACTTATCGCAATGCAATGCTTAAATGCAAACAAAAAGTACAAACTCATAACCATATACAAAACTAATCATGTTGTTGATATTATTATGAGCATATAAACCTAGCTCTGGAAATAGGTTGCTATAAAGATAATGAATACTATCTCTACGCGTGTACTATTCAGTATGTCGACGGTTGTTATTCAAATAGTAGGAACTGAATGTGTAATAAACGACAGGAAGAGGGACTAAGCTTTACGAGCCAAGATGTATGTCCAATCGGCAGTTAAAGCATTTTAACGGCATATTGCTTTAGAGTTGAAAATTAAAATGGCGGATATAAGCTGTGGCTGCTTAAGTATTGGATTAATTAGTGGTGTTGTAGAATCATTCCTCATTAATTTCAACACGGGTGAATAGAAACCCTGCACGGTATTCCGCTATAAGCTTTGTACGTAGAGGCATGAAACTGAATTACTATAGGCAACCATATATCACGCGGCCGCGGCACTCTAGGCTTTATATTCGCAACTGTAACGACATTTTTAGTCTCAAAAGTATGACTCATTGTGACATTTATCTCCTACTTGTATAAACTAAAATATATAAATCATGTTATTTTATACTACATTATTTATTTTAGTACGTTCCGACGTAATGCCCAATATATTAATTTTATTTGCCTGCTGAATGTCGCCCATGGCCTTTTGATATATCTAAGATAGATAACCTACCTCAATAATCACTTCATTGGTAGTCTTATAATTTTAAGAAGAAGGTTATGCCTGCTGAAAAAGGAGCCTTTATAAGGCTCAGTCCCTTTTTTTTATTCATTTCTTTCTTCTTTTCCGCTCTTTTTAAAGAAATCATGTTTTACAAATGACAATCCTTAGTCCATTACAGATAAAACATGTAAAATAAGATATCGCGCAATTTTTTGAAATTATATTACTCTATACGGATTTTATTGCGTTACGGATATTATCGCGATAAAATCCATATAAATTAGTTTAATTTCAATGTATAACATTCGCGTAAACGTAAGACGATATTATCTTTGCGCTATTTATTTTATTTTGACTTGTAAACGTCGAATATTAATTTAGTGTTTCCAAACTCAAATTAAGAAAATAAACACATTTGGGGTCTGCATATCCGCTCGTCAGTCCGTCCGTCCGTCTCAAGTAGTTTTCTCCGAGACTATTTAACGGCGAAAGTCGACATTTTGCAAACGAAAGTGGTTGCCTTCACGAAAACTATCTCTTAAGTCTTATTATGATTACTAAAAAGCAAATTTGGAAGTGAAAAATTGCTTTAATTTCATTTTTGCAATCTCACAGCTTGCAAAAGTATATTTTAAACATATGTAGAACGGGGTGAAAAGAAAGTGTACCTAATCTTGAAGTCACAGTTATATTCTATAAATAACACAGACCAATGGATCACATGCAACACAAGTTGCTATAATGTCCTTTTTTATATAATAATATTCTACTTCATACACACAACACCATCTAGCCCAAACTAAGCAGAGCTTGTACTATGGGTATTAGACAATGGATAAACATACATATATACTTGTTTTTTTTTGTAAATGCATACATATTATACATAGAGCAAGACAAACATCCATGTTCATGCACACAAATGTTTGACTTGTGCGGGAATCGAATCCGCGATCTCAGACGCGGCAGTCGGTTACACCAACCACTACGCCTTCGAGGCCGACATCTCACTTTTGTACAATCTACTCACTCAATTTTGCTTAATGCATGTACACTTGAGTCACTTTAGAGAGGAAAGGCCGTCATTGCCAGTTATTTTGTGACGGTTTGAGTGAGCCGACATGCCAGGTGAAGTAGCTGTAACAGAGTGCTACGTTACCCTAAAACTGTAGTAAGAGTATTACTGCCAATCATGATTTTGTCTCGACATAATATCACCATTTCAATACAGTGCTAACATGTACCTCGCTGATAAATTTCTTACGTACGCATATATGTATAATAAGAGGTGTAATACAAGTCGAAACTATACTGTTGCATTGTCTAGGTACACAAAGATTACATGATATAATGAACCTTAACATTAAGATTTCTAGACAGCCTTTTCTTCAGTATTCTGCTAATAATTATGTTCAAGATCCACTTATAATACTAATTATTAATATATTTGAACAGGTATCCAAGAAATCAACTATATCAAAATCTAATCTGTTTTCCGTTGCGAATTTATTAGTTTAGCTTAATTTAATAAATATATATAAGTAATTAAATGTTTAGTGTTGCTAAAAAGTCTTCCTGTACTTTCACATTCACAAAAAACGTGGTTTATTACTTATTTTAGCAAGCTTAATTTTTATTTAACTAGTTTATTCGAGACACTTGACACATTGATATTTTTATGGTCAATAATCCTATATAATATATGTCTCTAAAAGTCTATTTATAATCAATTCTAAAATTTATTGAAAATAAATGTATAAAGCTGATTATTCCAAAGAGACAAGATTGTAAAGTAAGCATAAAAGTTTTAAATATATTTCAGTATAATAAGTACATGTAGGTGACAAACGTGACACAAGAGACTTCCGTTCCGTACATTTTACCTTAATCCCCTGCAGCCTTCATAAATTTATCATTTTATAGTTAATAATAATGCGCGTCTCGTACGGTATCATACTCATTAATATGTCTTAATATACTTTTTTTATTCCAGGTAAGTTAAACGCTCGTTGAACACTTTTAAACACTTGATCGACGGGTACACTTTTACGCTGCAATACTTTCGTAAGTCTTTTTAAAATTTTTGTATGTTCGATTATCGTTCAATATCGAATTCGATTATAACCCGTCGAACTAGTTCGCCTTCTTTAACGGGTTAAAGTAACATGAGTACTTACGATAAGTACTAACTAAAAATACCACATTATTAACTCTCTACAAACAGAGTCAAGTTCAACGAAATTATGCTTGACATTTTGACCGTGTAAAAGTTTATGTCATAATATAATTACTTATTTCTTACATAAAGTTGCAGTGTGCGTGACATCATATCTACAAATTAATTACGCTGTTTAAACGCTGTAATAACAAGTTAGGGTACTCAACTGCTCGTTAAATAGTTTGTCACGATTACAGCTAGATCCGTAGTGCGATATTAACGGGTAGTGGCAATTCTCACGCTTTGTGTATTATAAAGCAGCGTGTATCATTTCCTGCGGGTGTGCGGAGGCTTTTATCCGAGTAACGCGCACCGTTATACTTCGGACACTAACACACTGAGCTAGACAAATTTACTCCACTTTCCATTTTTCACAGGCTATTTTCTTATACACGAAGACGATGTGAGTGCAGGTGGTTCGCGGAACAAGATGTAGAGCGCCAAGGCTGCCTTCCACATCACCCACTTTTGACTCGTTATAAATCTTGTTGATACAAAATACACCTTCACACGTCGCATAACATTCTTCAAAACTCTCCACATACGCACTTACCTACTTACGGAAATTACCGTTTGAAAACTGAAACAGTCCGAACAGCGATTGTTACAATATAAATAAAATAAGTTTAATGCGAGTGCAAAATATGCTTATGTAAACTAGATGACAGCTTCGGTTATGATAAATTTATTGTTACTATAATCGGCGCCATACTTGTTGGTGTAATTGCCTTTTTATTGCTATAATTATATCCTATGCCTAACCGTGCATTCCTGGCTCCTGCTTGTTACCATATTTGGAGTTGTATCGGAGGGACGTTGCTTGTGTGATGGTGCCAGTGTTCAAGTGCCGACACTAATCCGGGCGCTCCTCAATATGACACCAAAATAAAAGAAAGCCCGAGTCGTCAGACCAGCACGCTTTAACATCACAAACAACTTTATGAGTCATTCGCGAAATCAATCGAATTATTCGATCCTTTAAAACGGATCCAATCCAATGTTTATTTTTCAATTTATATGTCATTTGATTTTAATGTCCATGAACAGTTATCTGACGATTTAACTTCAACTTTAAATATAAACGAATATTATGGCGATTATCTTGCTTGTTTTCACATGGGTGAGGTTGGATAGGTACGGTTCGGTTTACGACAACGAACATACTTATCATATTAATCCATCACACACACCCATGTGGATTATCCTACTAATATTTTAAACGTGTATGTCTGTGAAGATGTTACTCGATTATACGTAGAATTAATTTAGATGAAATTTGGCACACATATGTATGTATATACATAGGTACTATGTATATACATACATATGTGTACGCATACGTTACTTTTTATTCCAGTATGGGATTTACACGGGCGAAGTCGCAGGTAAAAGTTAGTAGTCTATATACTGCTTAAATATATAAGATGTAGTTACATTTTAGGGTTATCATGTATTACTGACAAATAAAATTGTCAATCAATAATATTTTTCTTTTAGATGTCCATTCAAAATATTTTAATTCCAAATTTGTCTATTTCCTTGACGACACATAAGTCTTAACCCAGCTCATTATGTTTGCATGTCAATAATAATGTAGCATCTTATTTTACGCAAACATTGCTGGTCTTATTCGGACATGCCATCAACCATAATCAACTGTAG
This sequence comes from Catocala sponsa, assembly GCA_963564715.1. Taxonomy (NCBI): domain Eukaryota; kingdom Metazoa; phylum Arthropoda; class Insecta; order Lepidoptera; family Erebidae; genus Catocala; species Catocala sponsa. The sequence goes on along the minus strand of OY751337.1, from coordinate 15,139,982 downwards.
ATAATGCCATCAAGCTTACCTACAGTTAATTCAATTAGCTCAACATTCTGGTGAGAAATTCACTATATCAATAAAAAACTAATCTATATTAAAATTTAAAATGAAGCTGTTTTAGTGTTAGTGCTAAGGTTATTTATACGACTTTAAACTACCACACCTTATTCCTATACGCTTTTTATAGTTATATATTCTTTATAACAAACACTGAGTCACAATGTAACAACATCGCAGACTTATCGAAACCAAAAATAAACTTCGTTACCCTCACTCTACAAGTTGTCTAAGAACTTGTGTATTGACATGTTTCACAGAACAATCGATTAATCGACTACGTTCATGGTATGTTCACAATGTAATCACTACAAAAATAACGATGACCATCCGTTAAGCTAACAAGGGACAGATGTTCATGAACACATTATTTATATAACAAATTAAACTGGGACAAGCCACTGTATATATTCTTTCTCACCTTTTGCTCGTGTTCTCACACTATGAGTAAACCAGCATTGAATCATAAGCCGTAATATATTTTTATTACTTATTTTACAAGTGCTTCGTAATTTTATCGATAAATGTTTACATCTTTGCTTATATTACGTCTGGCCTAATGCATACCTTGCTTAAAAATCATATTTAATTACTTATTTATGTATATGTAACATGTCACGGGAAACTATTGATAATACTCAACTATAAAAATACTTTTCTTGTTAGACTACTGTCTTTTTTCTGAAGCATAAAAGCAGACAGTGTTTCTTGTCACACTGTCAATAAATAAACACTTCTTTCGTATATTTTATCTGTTTGCTCTCTATATGAATCATCTCGTATTATTTATCTACATTTATCTTAAATGTGACCACACTTTTATATAATGTCGTATATATAAATACTGATGATTCTAAAATATTTAAATGTTAGTCATATCGCAAGCAATAATAATAAAAATCTATATACGTTTGTCATTTGGAACCGGTGAGAGACATTAAAATGCATTTTTACTGTTATCGACTAAATATCTAATAAAGATTGACTTAGTATTTGCGATTATATTAATATATTTTGGGACTATATTGGATTTTTATTATATTTATCGGATTAAAACAAAACTAATTAACCCAGATACGAGAAACTAAATGGATAGATAAAGTTATTACACAAAGTTATTCCAGTTTGCCATATGACATATACTCGTAATGTAAAAGAATCGCTTAGACAGTTCAGTTTGGTGTTGTTATTGTATTATATTGTCAACAAACAAACAATATATTTTGCCTGGAGATTTGTAAAACAGGCCACGAGCCTAGTACAGACTCCAGCTCTCATTAACTCCTCTGAATTTTGTGAAACTTTGTAATAAAAACAACTGTATATACCTTGTGAGGGAAATAAATAAATAAATTGAAATTGAAATTTAGCTTTATATAATATAAGCATAGACAGATAGAGCGAACACGTGCATTTATTATCAAAGCTCGGTACAATTTTACTTCACCTAATGCAATTAACGTGCAGGCATTATGAACAATATCAATTTCAGAACCTGAACAAGTATATATAGACCTCATAAATATTTGTGGTTATGGTTGTACTTATACGGGATGTATTTAACACATATTATTATAAATTTGAAATGCCGCTGGCGATACCAGTTTATTCACATGTACGTTTAATATTGCTATAATTCTAAACTAAAACTCGCCAAACTTCTTTTCCTGTGGAAGAAGATAACATATTTCATTTAAGTGTAAAGACACACAGAATAGGAACATGGACGCAATATCGGGTTTCCCAGTTGAACATCATGCGGTACTTTATTATTCAATTACCTTATCTATAAATGCTGTTATTATTATAATTTAACAAGTGAGACAGCGTCATTTTGAAACGGTGTACCGTTTTTGCGAGCTCAAGTACATAATTATATTTAACCAAAAGTGAAATAATTGCATATTACCGATGTGCATAATTAATATTTTATTTACATTTAGCCAGTTATGAAATTTATATATACTATAGTTTACAGTAGATCGTTATTAGCGCCACCCAAGATTGCCAATAAATAAAATGATTGGTCTAAAAACAATTTAATCTTAACTAACTTAAAAAACTTACTATGAGAATGAGCTACATCATAATTTAATTTTAGATGCATGTTATTCAAAATGATTATATAGATTAGTACGGCGGAATAATTTATAGATTAATAAATTAATTCAAAAATACACTTATGGATTTGTACCGTATAATATTAGGATTAAATTTATAGAATTGAATTACAAGGAGTGCTACAAAATATGAATCCTAGATAGTGAAAATGTTACATTGTATGAGCCATAAAATTATATTAAAAGCCATCACATGTATTTATTGTATAAAATTATATTAAAAGCCATCACATGTATTTATTTTATAAAAGTTTCCATATTCATAAGTTGTAAGTGCATTTACTAATACTTTTAGTATAATTACATGTATTCTAAGAATGTTGGTACGACATGTACATATTATTGACGTCGGCATTTGTGCAAGTGCCAATTACTCCATTTCGATAGTGTTCACAGTTCGATGGCAGGTAATAATAGAAATCAATCTGGTGTAAGGAGAGCACTGGGCAAAAAAAACCGCTAACCGAACTTAGAGTTAGAACGTCGACTCATTCATTACTGAGGAGCTGTGCGGTTTAGTTGTTTAATGAAACGTTACTTCGACACTGATAGGTCACATCAGAAACGGCATATATCAACCATGTCATGATTTGTTAATAACATTTACTTATTATATTAACGTTATTAATGCTGTGAAATATTTATATAAATACAATTTACTACTATATCAATTTTGTATAATTGGTTTTGCTGAGAGATTACACTGCGGAACAACAAATATTTTGAATTTTTAGTATCGTACATTGAGCGTAACCGAGGCGAACGCATAAGTCGTGGTCAAGGTGACGAGTGCACGACGAACAACGAACTGCGACGGCCACTACATCCACCGCTGACGAATGTCAATGGCACGCCGACACCGTTACTCGATCTCGCATCCGCCGAATTAATTCGCCAATGGAAATCCGCGCAACGATTGATTCCTACATTGAATAACTTAATGAGTAAGTTGTTGCTTTTGCACTGAGCTCCGTTATCGGTCATCTCACCCCAAGCCCTGTACGCCTCACACATCGCATACCAGAAATACAAATGAGCTTGTCATTATTTATCATTTTTTTGCCCTCATTGTCTAACTGTAGATATCATCACGGTCAAAGACACCAAAACAACTGGTTGCAAACAAAGCCGAACGCCCCAAACTAATACAGAAGTGTTGTAAATAACATCTCATTGATACTGATAACTGGAGCTGAAAGCCGTCAGTAATGAGAACGCTCTACATTTCAATAATACACTAACGTCTTGTGAATTTTTATCAGAGGAAGCTCGTTAATCTACTAGCTTGTCTGAGGCCTCATGCTGTTATGCGTTAAATACCATTTGCATGGCTGCCCGGGATAATAAAAAGAAAACGCCTTAATTTTTTCCAGTCAGCACTCATCTTTATAAATAGAATTACTAGATTGCAGTCGATCGGCGCCACACTTTTACTTACATGGATCGCTAATACTTTGTTCTGATTTATATCTATACACTTAAGTATAGTACAGTATAGTTTATTTTATTTTATTTGATTATTTATTTCTGAAGAAGCACTTTCCCATATTAATGGACTAGATGTTCCCGCGGTTTCACTCGCGTTTATCGTTACTGCGCCGCCCCCGTGGGTCGTAGCGTTATGTTATATAGCCTATAGCCTTCCTCGATAAATAGGCTATCCAACACTAAAAGAATTTTTCAAATCGAACCAATAGTAATCACACAGAATAAACCAGGAGAAACATCGTTTGTACCTACTATGTCTGTAATGGGTAATTATTTTGCTGCAATGTTATTTTACAACTGCGATATCTCCTAAGATATTCATTGAAACCGAATGATGTAAAGGACAATTTTGTTTTAAATTAAATACTTGTGATGAATAACGTATTTATTTGGATAAGGATTAATATCATGTTTATAATAATGCCTTCGCAAATAATGCATTATTTTAGAACAAATTTGGTTAGCATAAAAATGGTTATAGTGAGCCAACCTTAAAAGATAGACATATGCTGTCCCGGACTTTTTTTTTGAAATTTTAAAGGGGAATAATTCTGTCATACATGATTTTTGCGAAACTTTAACTGTTTACGCAGCGCACGCAGCGGAAGCTCTCAAAAGGAAAAAATACCCTCCGATTTTGAAACATTCTTCATTGGTGCTCAGCTCCTATTGATGTTAGCGTGATGATATATAGCCTATAGCCTTCCTCGATAAATGGGCTATCTATCACTGAAAGAATTTTTCAAATCAAACCATTAATTCCTGAGATTAGCGCGTTCAAGCAAACAAACAAACAAACTCTTCAGCTTTATAATATTAGTATAGATAAGGTGTCCATTCAATTGGAAAATACTTTTACTAATCTGAATAACCAAATACGAACAAAAAATTACAACGGCTATTTTAATATACATTTGTCAATCTTTCTCATTAGGATTTTTTATTTGGCTCATAATAACACGATCAATCACGTTTGTAAATTAGCTCATAAATAAGTAATAATAAACTAATGCGCGTTTCTCTCTAGATTGTAATCTTAATGTCCGCTCCTGGATATTTGTTGAAGCGCCACCGTACATATCAATTAAACTAGTGTTGAATTCTATCATCGATCATCTGCCATCAACCTCTACGAGAGGTCAATATCTTTCATAAACTTGATCGCGTAGCCATTAAATTGTATATGGTCCAAAAATAATTATGCACTAATGTGTACGTCATGCAAATATGGTACTTTCATGAGTGATTACGCTTTTGCAGCCTAGTAATCGTGTTTATACTGACGAAAGGTAGCTGTCAGTACCATGAAAATAGTGATGTCAATAACGCAATCTTGCGATATCTTTGATATCTTTATGTGATGTTTCAAAAAAATATTTACGCTGTATGAATTGCAACCGTATTTAAACAATTTTATTTTATTATATTTATGAAATGAAAAGAGCTGTCTTAAATACTGACACGTAAACTTACAAATAATCAAGTATTTTAGTTTAAGGTTATGTACTTATTATGACGATTATTAAGTTATTACATAGGTAACTACAACACACTACTTATATAGGCCAGGTATTAATCTAAAAACCTGAAACGAAATGCCAAATATCGCAGATCCTAATAAAAAACCGACTTAGAAGAAAAGGCCAAATGTGTCTTATATTATAAATTAAGGTATCAGAATACGAGTACGTTTATTCACTTGCTTATGCAGTTTGAAACCACAACCTCTTAATAACGCGTCGTCTAAAAAAAGATATTTATATAATATTGCCTTCTGTTTATGCGAATGTTATTCATTGAAATTATTCTACTATATACGGATTTTATCGCGTTGTTTATTTGACACGTAGTGTAACAGTCTCAAAATTATGTAATAAAGTGTCAAATAACGCGATAAAATCCGTATATAGTAGATTAATTTTAAAAAAAGATATTTATCTTTATCGCGCACCATCTCGAACATAAATATATGTCGGAACAGCAATATTGTTAGTGGGACACTAGCGCCATCTAGTGACACAGAAAGGCATTAGGACGGAACGCCAGCGCCATCTAGCGGCGCTAGACGGAGTCTACGAGGTGGCGCGAGGAGCGGTCAAAGCTCAGTCTTCGCGTTACCGTCGACCAGTGCACACCTCGTAGGAACTGTCTCGCGTTTCATAGTGATAATAAATGGTCTTAGTGTGAAGTAGTTGTTAGTTGAATTCAAACACAAGTTATCTGACTACCTACGTGTTTTCTATTGATTGAAACCTACATTTCCCACTGCGCGCCCACGTGCTTTGATCCTATAAAATGGCTGATAAGGACGGGATAAACGTTGCCACTCCGACATCAGAAGTGGGATCTGAACTCTTTTCTCACTGGTCTTGGCGATAGCTCAACAAACGAGCGCCGCGTAGACAGTTGCGAGATGGTTACTGTGTGCAGTAGTCTCCACAATCAGGTTGGTCGTATTCATTTTATTTCGATACTGGGATCGAATGTTCTCTCGTGCAATTCAGTGCAGCTAACATGTTTTCACGCACACGTTGTAGTAATTCTGTTTACATAACTGGTATTGATAATTCCGCTATTTGTTGTACCTACCAACTTTGATTGAGGTTATTTTTAATGAGAATAATCTTGCCATTTTGTTTCATATTCTACCCGACTATGCTATAAAACATGACGCTATAATAGCTGCGATATTTTAAAATTAGAATTTACAATTGCAATAACTAAGTTACTGTTTGTGAATTACCTTCAGTAATTAGTTTTCATAATGTTGATTTCGATGTCTACTCGGACAACATGCAAAAGGTTAATGTTGTTATTGCATAGCTATTTAAATTTAATTGTAAATGCTTTACGAAAAATGTGTGATTATTCGGCTAATAAATCCAAATCTTATCGTTCAACATCGTCTATACCGATTAAGTATAGATGACAGGCAGGTTGTACGAACTAAAATTAACGAATAATAATTGTTACAAGCTAGAAGTATTTGTACTGGTTGTTAGATTTTCGCGAGTCCCGTTCTATTAGTCAAAAAGCGCAACGGTAGTGATCGTATATGCGTGGACTATCGCGTACTTAATAGAAATACTGTGCCAGATGATTTTCCTTTGCCTTTAATTTCGAATTTGATTGCGAGGCTGTTTAGCGCTTAATTTCTTTAGCTGACTTACTGACAATGGCAAACATGACAGCAAAGATTACATAATCGTTTTTTTAGACGCTTTTACTAAGTTGTTTTATTGTTTCATTGGATTTTGTCTGCGTTTTCGCTCGCGTGGATGTGGGTTGTTGGGTTAGGTTATATTGGTACAGTCCTGGATGAAAGGCGCTTTGTCCTTTTCTGTTCCCCTGACGGCGTGTTTAGTGATGATCGGTTGGGTTGTTAGGGCGTGGAATTGTGGCGGACGGGCAGGCTCGCGTTCGCGTTTGTAATGTTGGTTGGGATACGTTGTGTATCAACATACCTAGCGTAATTAATGCACTTAAGTCTAGCATTTGTTTTCAGTGTTCCTTATCGCGTAATAACTTGTTTTCATAACGGAGTAGTATTAAGGCCCTTAAGGCCTACAGACATACAGGACTAGTAAGATCCTTAAGGCGAACGTTTCTTTTAGTATTCAGTTGCGTATAGTCGCTGACTAAGGTTTTACCAGCAAACATTTTGGAGTTTTGTGGGTCTAGATGTATTAACTTTCATATGTTTGCTACTGGTTGAAATAGTAAAGCGCAGGTTATTTAAAGGTAATACTATCTTCTGTAAAAACGGTGTGACGAATCGTAGCAGGATGCGGTTAAAGCTAAAGCAGGCGAAGTTTAAAGCTAGCATAAGGTAGACGTGTACCGCGTGACAAGTGATAGTCACCTTGAACTTAATAAGACGTGTAGCGTGACGTCTAAACCGTTTACTAATTAACGATACTAAGTAGATATTTAGAAAATGAGAGAACAAGCGGCAAAGAACTTGGTATGACTGTAGTATAGCTGGACTGATGAAATTCCCGAATGGTGATCCAGTTCTGACTCAAAATAAAAAACAGAGTCAAACTCTGATGAATCCTAAGTATGAAATGGTATTTAACATTATGAAATTGCTTGATGGAGACCGTTACCTTTTGAAGTCCCTTACTGGAAACCAATCGTGTAAGAAATATGCCTTGAAGTGAAGTTCCTTCCGAATTAAACTTGTGTCATTGGGAATCCGATGTTGAGTGCATTGGCGAAGGTACCATTTGGAGTACGTAGACACATACCATGTCTATTTGGTCGCACTGTACGCACTTGTCTGTATTCGTAGCTGAAACTCAGATGTGAGTTGTTCAGGGGGCGATGGGCAGCTGGTGGTGCAGCGGGGACCTGGATCTCGAAGGAGACTATTGTTGTTGGTCGTATCGCGAGAGGCGGTAGTGGTTTGGGCGACTGTTAGTTACTAGCTGTTGAGAAAGCCAAGCCATGTCATTGTATGTGATCGAGATAGGTTAACTTTTGATCGTTGATTCATTTGGTTTTGTAAACGATCTTCACTGAGAGGATAACACATTAAACCGTCGCAAATTAATGTGCGCTTTGATGGCATCAAGGCCCAATTAGTTCGGCTTTCTAACGGTGACTGTTTTATTTTAAGACAAAGAATATAACCAAACGAAGTTAGACCCCAAAGACAAGGGACCATTTAGAGTCATAGAGGTGCTAGAGGGGGATCGTTATACGTCGAAGGCATTAAACTCTAAGCGTACATACAAGTACGCACACGATAGGCTAAGACCTATGCCAGTAAGTCATGTGCCATTGGATGTTGATGATAATGATGATAATTGTAATGATGATGTAGCCTAAATGATGATGGGCAGTCAAGTAAGTCATCGGCCGTATTAAGTTCGACTTGGTATAGTCGAACTTAATACGCTAGCTATTCCGTAGTCGTAGCTCGAAAATATCGACTGCCTGGGCTTGCTCAGGTAGTCCGTGGGTGTGCGATGCGCGGTTAGCTCTGGCGGAGATCGTGGTCTGTAGAGACCGTATCGTGCAGTCTGAGGACTAGCACGTGCGATCCACGAGGTGGATGCGCGTATGATTGGAGCAATGGAATAATTGCTGTTCGGTTCGGTGAAACCGTGGCGATAGAGGATTTACTTTGACGTAATGTGATGTTTATAAATGGTTGTTGATTCTGATTATGATGGCACATGACTGGTTGGTTTATTTCAACTCATCATCATCATCATCATCATGTCAGCCAAAAGACGTCCACTGCTGGACATAGGCCTCCCCCAAGGTTTTCCACACAGACCGGTCTTGGGCCACCCGCATCCAACCGCTTCCCGCGACCTTTACCAGGTCGTCGGTCCACCTTGTGGGAGGCCTACCCCTGCTGCGTGTTCCGGTGCGTGGCCGCCACTCTAGAACCTTTTTGCCCCAACGGCCATCGGTTCTGCGTGCTATGTGCCCTGCCCACTGCCACTTCATCTTGGCTATCCGGAGAGCTATGTTGGCAAGTTTAGTTTTCCTGCGGATCTCTTCATTTCTGATTCGATCCCGCAGGGAAACCCCGAGCATAGCTCTCTCCATCGCCCTTTGCGTGACCTTGAGCCTTCTGATAAGGCCCATAGTGAACGACCACGTCTCTGAGCCGTAAGTCATCACTGGCAACACACACTGGTCAAAGACTTTCGTCTTGAGACACTGCGGTATATTGGACGAGAAGATATGTCGTAGCTTCCCGAACGCTGCCCAGCCGAGTTGGATTCGACGATTGACCTCCTTCTCAAAGTTGGACCTACCTAACTGAATCGTTTGTCCCAGGTATACATACTTGTCGACAACTTCGAGAGTAGAGTTCCCAACCTTAATAGGAGCAGGTGTAACATGGACGTTGGACATGATTTTCGTCTTGTCCATGTTCATTTTAAGACCTACTTGTCGGGAAACTCTACAGAGGCCATCGAGCATTATGCCGAGGTCTTCCATGGTCTCAGCCATGACCACGATATCGTCGGCAAATCGAAGGTGAGTGATGTACTCGCCGTTGATGTTGATGCCGAGTCCTTTCCAATCCAAAAGCTTGAAAACATCTTCCAACGCGGCGGTGAACAGTTTCGGAGATATAACATCCCCCTGTCTCACCCCTCGCTGTAGTTTTATTGGTTTCGAGCTCTGGTCTTGAAGACTGACTAGCATGGTGGCGTTTTCATACAAACACTTCAGCACTTCGACATACCGGTAGTCAATTTGGCATCGTTGGATAGACTGCAGCACTGCCCAGGTTTCAATCGAATCAAAGGCTTTCTCATAGTCCACAAACGCCACGCACAAGGGCTGGTTATATTCTTCTGTTTTTTGTATAACCTGCCGCAGCGTATGTATGTGGTCTATGGTACTGTAGCCTTTACGGAAACCGGCTTGTTCGGGAGGCTGGAAGTCGTCTAACCTACTCTCGAGACGATTTGTGATGACCCTTGAAAACAGCTTGTAGACGTGGCTCAGAAGTGAGATGGGTCTATAGTTCTTTAACAGGGTTTTATCGCCCTTCTTAAAGAAAAGCACCACCACACCTCTGTGCCACGCCTGTGGCGTTTTACCCTCGAGTATGACGGAATTAAAATGCCTCCGTAGAACTGCCATAGCGGTTTCGCCGCCTGCTTTCAGAAGCTCAGTCGTAATTCCGTCATCACCCGGCGCCTTGTTGTTCTTGAGCTGTTTAAGGGCCATGCTAATCTCATGCAGGCTGACGTCCGGGATATCTTCGGTGTAGTGTCGGGTCAAACCAGCTCTAGGGTCTGTTGCTGGAGTGGTAACAGGCGATCTTGTAGTCGTGTATAACTGTCCATAGAAGATCTCGATCTCCTTCATGAGTTCAGGTTTGGATGATACTGTTCTACCATCCTCCGTCTTCAGCTTTGACAGCTGGCTTTTCCCAATAGACAGATCTTTCGCGAACACTTTGGATCCTTTGTTCCGCTCGATCGCCTCACGGACACAATTTGTGTTGTATTGGCGAAGATCGCGAGTCAAAAATTTCGAGATCTGTCTATTGAGGCGCCGGTATTCTGGCATATCCTCGGAGGATTGCAGAAACATCCTACGCCTTTCCTCTAAAAGCTCCCGAGTTGAACCTGTGATCTTATTTGATCCTTTGGGCTTTTGGGGCTTAAAGAATTTAGATCCCACTCTATGGACAGCATCCACGAACCTGTTGTTGTAGTCGTCCACATCTACGCACTCGTCCAGGCATTCAAAGCAGTTTTGGAGTTCGAGCTGAAAGCTCTCGGGGTTTTGGATATGAACTGGTGATGGTCGGAGCGTGGACTTCATCAATTTAGACCGTTCTAGGCGTGTATTAATATTCAATGTGCCCCTAACCATCCGGTGATCGCTTCCAGCTTTCACCGAATTGATTACGGTGACGTCATTGAATATTTGCCTCTTCGTCGACATGATGAAGTCTATCTCGTTTCTGGTCGCACCGTCAGGACTAATCCAGGTCCACTTGCGGCATTCTCGCTTTTTGAAGAAGGAATTCATCATGTAGAGTCCTTCCTTCTCCATGAAGCTAGCCAGCAGGTGGCCCCGTGAGTTACGATGTCCATATCCAAATTGCCCCACTCTCTGCTCATCAATGCCTTGTTTGCCCAGTTTCGCGTTGAAATCTCCCATGACAACGGTGTAATAGGTTTTGGTGCTATGTATAGCCCGAGATATGTCCTCGTACATAGCTTCTACCTCTTCATCGGGATGCGCCGAGGTCGGGGCGTAAACCTGTATGACCTTCAACGAATACCGTTTAGATACTCTGAGTATAAGGTACGCTACCCTGCTCGACACACTCGCGATATTTACCACGCTATTCACGAGAGATTTGTGGACGATGAACCCGACACCACCTTGGGACTGTTGGTCGCCTTCCCGGTAGAAGAGCAACTAAGATTGATTAAAACTTTTCTGTTTACATTGTGTAAAGTTTGTGTTGTAATTACCTGTTTTTGAGTGATGAGATTTTGGAGATTTCTATGTACGTAGTCCTAAAAAGGTTTTATTTAGAAAGTAAAGCACTAGAACTTTGAAGGTTCCTTTATTTCAAAAGTATTGATGCAGTAGGTCAGGAAGGCCGAGTTTGTAGAGATACTCTCGTTGATCGTTATTTAGTGTAAACACACGAGGACGTGTGTCAACAGGATAGCCGTGTCGGAACAGCAATATTGTTAGTGGGACACTAGCGCCATCTACTGACACAGAAAAGCATTAGGACGGAACGCCAGCGCCATCTAGCGGCGCTAGACGGAGTCTACGAGGCGGCGCGAGGAGCGGACAAAGCTCAGTCTTCGCGTTACCGTCGACCAGTGCACACCTCGTAGGAACTGTCTCGCGTTTCATAGTGATAATAAATGCTCTTAGTGTGAAGTAGTTGTTAGTTGAATTCGAACACAAGCTATCTGACTACCTACGTGTTTTCTATTGATTGAAACCTACATTTCCCACTGCGCGCCCACGTGCTTTGATCCTATAAAATGGCTGATAAGGACGGGATAAACGTTGCCACTCCGACATATAGTATATACTTGTAAACTTCTTGTAAACTTTTACTGCATATTTCTGTATAAAACCCATGGCACAAATTATTATGCTACAGGCTTTATATAGAATAATAATTTTAGAACATAATATAAAACGTAGTACTTGTATGTATAATAGCTTGTTATTATCAGGGTTAGTAATCTATATGTCTGCGGATGCCAGTTAGTTATTACTAAACGATGTGAATTTATAAATAAATAACGAATAACAAACAAGTATACTTGTACCACGGGCTGACTGAGTCATCCTTACATCGTATTTTTATCTGTGTTATTATATTTACATATTGCATATGTGTACGTAAATAGAGTTATAATGAAAATTGATCACGTATATTAGGCATATTTAATGTAGTGGTGCAGGTGCAATCTTTTTCTTTCTTCTTGTATGTGGATAATCCTCGGTAAAGCTATTTTTAAACTGAATATAAAAACGCAAATTAGTTATAATCTGTATCCATAAACCAGACCCCAACGCCTTTAAACAAAATTTTGAAAACCGTAAATTGTACAAGAACGAAAAATTAGTCACGTAACAGTTTCTAGTCGTAAAAAAGATTGATTAGAATCTTCGATTTCGAGGCTTTCTGAGATTGGAATAAAAATTACAATTAGTAAGTGTCATGTTCATCTGTATGACGAAAAAACGAGGGACCGCACGTCGAACATCGAACACGTCCACGCAAAAAGCCCATCGAGGTATAAAAACCCCTACGACGTAATAATACGAGCACGTTTCGAAAAAAGACACAAATCTTCAATGTTTAAATGAATATATATTTTTAAACAAATTAAGTTCTACTATTGCTTATTTAAAATATTAGTTATTCTCTTTGATTGTAATATATTTTGGTGAATATACTACCATTAAAAATCATTAAGTATTATTTTAATAAAATTATATGTAATGTGTAATATAGAACATATGTGTTAGGTAACATATAAAAGTAATTTTATTAATATTTGTATTTTAGATCACCTTAACATAAAACTTGTTTTAATTAACTGTAGGAGGTTATGTGACTACGTAGCACAGATTCAGCAATCAATTCAAACGAACATAGGTATATTAAAATATTTTATAATTCTGGTGTTTAATCTCAAATCTTAATAAATTAAGATTTGAAATATGTGTTAACTAGAATATATTTTGAATATTAACTATGTTTTACGACGTTTATCGCGGTTTACTAAAATTACAACTTTATAGAAGTGTAATTTCAATAATAAAATATAGCACTCGTAAAAACCAGTCTTATTATACTCTGTAACATTCGCGTAAACGTCAGAAAATTATAGAATATAGATTACAAACATTTTCATCTAGAGTGAATACTCTCTACTGGACATTGATATCCAAAGATATAAGCTGTCCAGTTGCTGCAAACCGAAACATGGCCGCTATGTTTTAGACTGTTTACTAAAATAGTGCGTCGCTCTCTAGCTACCAAAGTGCCAGTGTAAACTTGTCGCTTTATAATCGAGCTGTGTATATCAGGCGCCAAGAGCTACTAGCACTTTAAGTTATGAAATACCTAGACTTAATTTAAACCCAACCCGTGCCCGGTCGGCAAGCTCACTCAATACTGGCACCACCTTTCCTGTGCGCTTATGTTTTATCGTTAACTGCACATTTACTACATGCATTCCGACTAAATACTGAAGGGAAATGAAACATTATCGCCATAGTCTTTATTTTGAAATTATTCAACGTGTTTTATTATAACTTCGTGACGATGCAATACACTGTTTAATTAAACAAGACATGAACTGAAGTTTTACTTTGCGTAAATTCCATTAGTTTCATGGTATTACAATTGGTTATATTTCTACTAAAAAACTGTGGTAATTAACGTTTTGCGATTAATTACACCGTATCGTATACCCTAAATACTCCTAACGATATTTTGCAAGCCGCATCTGGTATAAATACAAGTCCTTTTTTTTTGTTCATCAATTCATTTTTATAACCATTACGTTCATATTCGTTGCGTATTTTAAAATTTAATTGAGATCGATTAAGTCACTATTTCATGTTCTCTTTTTGATCTATATCTTTTGGAATTTCTTTCCGCTTACTTTATGGTATCTTTGTGTTAATGATAAGATGCCAATAATTAAAATCACTTGTCGAGCATTACTATTATTATAGGTACCATTATTTCAATGTGTGTCTTGATAATAAAATAGTTGATTTTATAAGGATAATGATAAATAATCGTATTAGAAATAAAAGATTAAATAGTTATAACATAGCAAAAATCATGTAGTTACGGTACTACTATGTTTCGGACGTGTAAATATACCGAAACATATGAAGTCAGTGTGAGCCCTAAGCTAACGACATCAACGCGTCCTTGCGCTGCGTCCTTGCCACTCGACCGCAAAACGTTCATTACGCCGCACTCTTTTAAACTCATCTATTTACAAATCTAGCTGTCCCGCTCCACGCCACTGACGTCCACAACGCCCTGCACTTGATCCGCCAGGTGATAAATCGCTCCCAACGACAGCCCTCGCATCGCAGTTTTACGGGACGAGTTTACTCATGCTCGTACCATTTTTATTTACAACTGAATGGACGTACCTCATGCGTATAAAGTTTAATCACTGAATCTTTTTTTAGAACATGAATTTTCATATCTTGCAAACGGTGCTGGATTCCATTTTTTCTTTTGTTTGTTTTATCATAATATACAGTTAGACGACAAGGCCGACCGGCCAGGATTAACTACATTGTTCCAGGGCATCTACAATAAATTTTAACGGTGTTCAATATTCAAATGTACGATAAAAGCGATTCTTTACAATTTGCTAGCTGATGAATATTTAGTAGGGCGTGTAGGGCGTTGGGCTGCGATGCGCCGACCGCAACCGTGTAACCGCCTAATGAGGAAGACCCTTATGGGGACCGACCGTGTTAGAAAATCCCTAATTGTACGTAACTATGTCGTTGATATTCAAAACGCGTACTTCTACGTCCAATTAAACAAGCTTTGCACCTGTACATAATTAGGCGCTTATTATTGCATTAAGATCGAAAAGTTTGTGGCTTTCTTGTTAAATCGATAATGATATGTACATACCTGTCCACGTAAAATGCGCTTTACTCTTTATCCTCTCAACTATTTATAAATATTCAATAAATCGCTGTAGACGTAAGGACACTTTGTGCATTAAAGTGTTTTACAGTATATAAATAGCTATTGTTTTTATTTTCATTTCGCACTAACGACTACGCTGAAGAAACATCTATGCATTAGCATACTATTATCTTTGGAACCATGTAAAGCCGTACGCGTAAGAATGTGGAGTAATCCTGTATGATAAAATGTAAAATAAATCGCCTATCGCATTTTTTAAAGTTATTTACATAAATAGGTTACACGCTTTACGTTGATTGAATTGTAAGTAGAAACTGTATATCAACATCTTAAACAATAATATATGTGCGAAATTCTGTTTGTTTGTCCTTTTTTCATATCGAAACGAACCGATAGAAATACATGATCTCGTTAACAACAAAGATTGCTAAAGGAATAGCAATAGTATAGACATATGATACTTTATGTGCGTAATATTTAATATATGTTACCGTAGAAGCTGCGGGCGGTAGCTAGTGTTAACAATCCACACGCAACATTTAGATGTTGACAGTTAATTAACTTTGGTTGTTTCATTTAATTTATATTCACATTTTTATGAGTGTTTTATTATAACATAAATAGTCTGTTTGACATTTAAATATGCGTACATATATAAATTAATATGACTTAAAACGTATCTTATTACTTATAAGCACAGCATTTTAAGATGTCATTTATATTTTTATGATTGCCGAGAGATTCCCTGGAGGGTTTGTAGGTTAGTTGGTGAAGTGTATGGGCCTGGCCGGCGGCCAGCAGGCAGGCTCTCGTTAATGCGCCTATTTAAGGCGAGCCGCTCGCATGCCTCGAGAGCTGATTATTGGCGGCTCGCTGAATAATGAATTGCCGATCTAGGCTAATCGATGCATGACTTTTTACGAACTTTTGTTTCTTTTCCGATCACGCTGTTTATGGACAATATACTACAATTTTATATGCTATAAGTTAATAATCTAAAGTACATATTATGATAATACTACACTAATATATGCTCCATTAGATAGAAAACTGTAAATTAAGTGAATTTAATAATTCACTTAATTTACAGTTTTCTACTACAGTAAGAAAGAGATAAATGCTATTAATTAATTCAGCACGAAGTTAAATCTTTTTATTCCATCAATCTTACAATGACGGTATCTGCGCATATATCTTCATTTGGTTGGATTCCGTCAGATAAAATCTTTGCCGGAGCAATACAATAAAACTTAAATTCGAAATAAGACTCGGCGTGGTTACTTTTCAATCGTTTTGCCAGCGGATATATGTCGATAGTGGAAGGTATCGCGTCCGATTGTCGGTAGAGTTAACCGGGGATGCTCATCAACATGCGTTGCCAGACTCTTTAATGCGATGCCGAAGCCCCTTTTACGATCGCGCGACTCGATGGAAACCATTTAAGGCTTCTGCGCGTGTTGCTCTGATATATAGGTGCTAGTCACGAGCGGAGCGATGCCACTAGCGTAGTCAAGGGAAAATTTTATTAAAAGTAAATAACAATGATATACGTATATTAATTGTTACTTTTCTACAAAAAGCATTACGGCTACTTGCTTTATACCCCATTTTTCTTGATTCTGTGACATAGATTTGCAATTTATGAGATACGGCAGATATTTATAGTTTTACACAAGACATACCGATAAAATTACTTAACCGAATATTATTAGAAAAAGAATACACTTATAACTTTTCACTCGATGTATCTTTGCTTTTCCTAACAGCCTTGCAGTGCGCACACCTTTATTCGCTCGCATTGCAGTAAGTCGCGGCACACAGGCGCCTTTTGATTTACTACAGCGCCAAAATATTGCCTCCCTTGACATGTCAGTCAACAAATTTGGACAACTGTTACGCTAGTTCTGTTATCTGTACAATAATTTTGATACGTATTTGTTAAAACTGGCATGGCTTAGTTCAATATTCAAAAATCATGACTAATGACAAGCTTGGCATGTATTTAGGTAGTACATACTTACAAGATAGCAAATAACGTTGGCGATTTATATTAAAACTTTCAATGTACATTATATATTTTTGTTTATTAAAATATACCAGATTCTGAAATACAGCTATTTTATACAATCGCTATAGTAAAAATAGAACGATATGACATTGCATTTGAAATATTAAGTTAAGTTAGGCAAATCGAACTGCCCGATGTTTCGAAAAGCCTTTCACGCTTTCTCAGTAATAAATGATGTTTATATCGCCATCAACACGCTTAATAAGCTAAGTACTAAATTATAATTTGAATAGTACGTTTTCATAATTTTTATTGACTAAAGCTTCATACATTAGTCACGTTCGTATCCCAAAATGTAGGTACTAAAATATAACTGTATTCCGTTCTACAGACCTCTTAATGTCCATTTGCCACTTAAAATAGCAACACATTTTAGTAAATAAGCTCTCATTTAAATATATATATCGTTGATAGCATTTAAATACGAGCCAAATCACGATGGTAATATCTTGATTTGAATATCTTGCTGTTTTTATACTTTCCATTATATTAAAAGGAAGTTAAAAGTCCCGTTCGCGATTATTGTATACGCCGACAATAAAAACCTCTAATAAATACTTTCACTTATATAAACTTATAGCACATTTAATGTTCATTACATTACAATATTTGGTTCGTTACGCTCTAGTCTAATTTGAAATTATTATCTAGGACTCAAAGAAAGAAATAAAAAGTTGCACGATCTTTGACCTAAATTGCGTAACAACTAGCATTTCCTTAATAATAATCTGATCACATTACTACTTTGTTAATAATTAATTAATGTTGTGTAAGAGAAAAACATCATAGATTTGTATATTTAGGTTACTCAAGATTTCGCGAGTGAGAGCCGTTCTAGACAAATATTTGAATTCAGATATTTGTTTAAAGCCTGAGTGTCGATAACGTGTAACGGTACTCACAGTACATGCTATCCTATTTTAGCGTCTGCGTTTACCTTTATTATATGATAAAATGTTGTGTCCAAATTATCATAGAGCATGTAGGCGCAAGACATCCTTGTACCTTGTCGCCACATACCCGGCCGATAACGGTTTTTGCAATTAAGTTACATATCTTGGATGCAGTAAATCTATACGACCCTTATTTCTCCTGAGTTAATAGCTTCTGAATACTTTCCAATCGTTAAATTTAAAATATTTCTCCGTATGTAATTATTACCTTTAAAGAAACCGTAATTCATGCGTTGTCCCAATATAATATAATTAAGTCTTAAATTTAAAAGGTTCTTAATTAGTTCCAAATTGAGTGTTTCGTATCGAAATTGTAAATCGAAATCGATTTGGACAATCTGTCCTGGTGGTTATCTTCGACTGTTACAATGTAGCCGCGGACTCCCGTTTATATTTTTCATAAATTTATTTTAACTTGCAAAGTAGAACGATACATGAAACTTTTCTAACCTATTAAGTTATTACATCGATATTAACATTCGTTGTTTTACTTGCGTTACTAAGTGTAATAAGGAATTTGTGTAATGCCTGTCTAGCAGATGTTTGCACTTGACTGAATTATTTTGTGGTAAACTGCACTGTAAATAAAACTCATCGAGATTAAACGTTGGTTATAACGCGAAATATCCAATCATAAATTGTATAAATTGCTCGGATAACTTCGATAGGTTATAATGGCAGACTGTCAAGACCGACCATCATTTCTTCTCGTTGTCACATTACTTCCACTAATTGTGTAATGAGGACTGTGATTGAGTGTGACAGGGCGGATTCTCTGCGAACGAGTCACACTTCGTCTCTTTGTTTCACGTCTCGAGCCTGCGCCCCGCGCTCAAGCCTCCACTATTTCTCTTTTTGTTACTCCACATTCTAGCTATTCTATGTTCTTATTTTTATTTCGCTACACGTTTAATAGTTTTTATTGTATTTATCCACAAGTGTAGCCGCTAGTCTATCGGCTAAAGTGTCGAACTTAAATCTCACTTATTATTTTACTTTATTATACGCTTAGCTGTCGAGGAGCTTGTTCGAAAATTACAGATATTTAACCAGCTTCGAATTGGATAATTACAAGTACTGTAATAATACGTCAGTCTTCATCGAACGATTTAACGGTTTTTTAAGCTCATTTTTAAACATCAATTAAATAATGCCGTCTTAATGTCACACAGCTGTAATAAAGTTGTAAAGGTTCGAATTAATTGTCATGAAGACTATTTACATAATTAAATTCTGGTTTAAAACTGCTAAACGTCGCTGTTTACCTATCATTATGTGATCAGTGCGTGTATCATTATCTTTACTTTTAATCCAGTTAAAGGTACTATTAAACGCACATCTATTAAATTAGATTAAAGTTCAAGGTAACCAGCAGGTCCATTATTATTTGCATAGACTATAGCAGGCTATCTGTAGGAGGTAGGCATTACTCAAAGCACGTCGTTAAACTCAATCTTTGACTCTTTATTTCCAGCTACTTACTGTCACTTTACATTATTATATCGTTACTTCACCTTATCAGACGGTACCTTACGCTACGTTCCCATATTCCCCAATAATTATCAGTTCTGCCACATATATGACGAACCTACTGCCACTTTAGCTTTTTACCCCTTTGGCTCGTATCTACTGTGGTGTCTATGTACTTGATTATTAGATCTCAGTTACCAACCATGTTTCATAGCTTAGTGGAGTAGTTGCACAGTGGCTATTCACGTCTCAGTTTGAATTAAGATTTGGCCTACTTGCTTTTTCAAGCTTTCGTACCGAACTGGGTTCAATTCAACTGAAGTTATTTGAAAGTAGGATTTTTTATCAATTTCAAGAAATACTCTCTTTACAGTTATCATTCTTGGAAATGATATCTAGCATTCACAAATACTTTTTCCTTTTATTGAAATTGAAATTATTAACGTATGTATGAGATTAGTATAAGTCCTGCAGTAGTTATGATGACAATGTTATCTTAGGTGATGTGATGTACTCGCCGTCTAGGTTCATGTCACGTCCTTTCCAAATAAAAACGAGGCATACTCTCCAGTACCTTTGCGAATATCTCCTATACCACAGCGCTATCCAAAAAGTTAGGCTGAGTCTGTTGGTGGAGGTAATGCCAAAGATAGAAATCATTGAAGCGCCCGATAAGTCTGGAGATAATAAAAAAAATAAAGTTATTATCTGAAACACAATGCCAACAAGGCTTCTTAATTGAAAGTAGAGTATCACGTTTACTCATATTTAAAATGATACACTATCGTTCTTTGTCTATTGTGTGAGCTCACTCTTCTAAGTGTGGACACTTTTGTCATGCGATCTAATTACGACGAGGGTATATCTATTATTTAAATCTTTGACATTTCCCAACGCCAATAATTAATCTGATGCCTCTAGAAAGTAATTAAGGACTCCGTGCACTTACATCGCAGGTAATGCATCCTAAGAATGCCGATCTGCTTGCATATATGTATGTAATATACTTACAGCCATGGAATCAATAAGTACTGTAAAAGAAGTTCTTATTAATTAATCGCAAATCTGTTGACGTCAAGATTACAAATTTACAAAGCTCTTTATTCGGTTAGTGTAAATATGTAAATATAATTACATATTTACAATTACCATGTAATATGTTAGAAAATATTATGAAAAATACTCAAAAACGGTTGTGCTTCACAATTGTAATTTTTTTTTTGTGCTTTCTTTATGTACCCAATCGTAGTGTAAAAAAAAGTAGCAGAGGTGAATTAAGTACGTGCGATATGGGGCAGTATAGTATCGTATCCTTTTCGCAATCCGTGCATAGGTAGCTTAGAATGCTTTAAACCTACGCTCGAAATTAAAAGAACACAGGATGGTGTTCTCGAGGCAGTTGATAAGCATTTGCTCCTTTTAGTCTTTATTACCAATGTGGTATGGTGTGGTCCTATTTCCATTTGCCGACCGGTTGGCATCCCACATTGAATTTAAAATCTAACAACGTTTAAGTTATAGGTGCCTACTTATATACTCAATTGTTTGTCACAGTAAATCAAAATTGGTGCGTCATACTATATATAAATTGAACTTGCCAAAAGTTATACAGTCTTAATATTATTTAATGTTAAGACTGTATAACTTTTGGCAAGTTCAATTTTGAAGTATACAAACTTTTCGGATGTGCTAGAAAGTTCTAATGCGTTGCTTTCCATAGTTTTACGATATAGCATACATATTTGATAAGTATTTCTCTAATTATTATTGTGCGAAAAGTATGTAATGCTATAACGTGCGTCTGTAAAACGTACGAAGGTAGTTTTAAGATCTTTACCTATACTCTTGAAATGATTATATCGTAATTTGTTAGTCGCCAGGACCTCGTCCGTTGCCCAGTCGGATGCTTCACGCGCAAGTGCAATTGACTCAGACGACAGATGTGAAATATACCTTAAATTGACAACATATACATATTAATATATCGAGTTAGCTAAACTCAATATATCATAACTGTTGAGTTTTTCCATTATAAATGACAACGCCCTCTGTCTGGCCCACTCATACTCGTCTTAACTCGTCCGCGACTAACTTGTCACTACGCCACTTCTTAAGTTGACCGCAGTACGATCAATCATTGTACAAGAGCCATATATTTACTATAAGTAAATTTATTATATGAAATTTAATGTCTTATGATAAAGTTTTTATATATCGGGTACCTAAACGAAAATCTAAAATTCATATCTAGCTTTTAAATCAGATTCAATTGAAATGTTAATATCTTGTTTGTATAAACATTTATATATTGCCTAGCAGTAAAAATGTAGCCATTTTAGTTTATTATTATCTGCAGTATTTGATGTTTATAACAAGATATATTTCTTAATTTCCTAACTACTTAATTTAAGTAGTAGACCGTTATAAAGATCATCAGACATCCAATTCAACTTAGTTCCCAAGTATGAATTATGGGTCGGATCGGATATTAGAGATAGTTTAGCTGAAACTTCGGAATATACTACTGAAGCGTTGCCTCACGATTCACCCTAACGTATGACGCTGTTGCTCTTTACTCAGGGGTGGCAAGCCGCGCACTCATTACACCAAGTTTGAAACATATATGCCATGCCGGGAGAGCCTTGGCCTGTCATTAAGCCACCCAGCCCTGGATCGGTCAGATATAAATCATGGTAATGGTAGATTATTCTAGATGCATCGGCGGAACACCCGGGAAATGCGCTCGAAGCACCGATTACATGGAACCCACTGACGTAATTGCACCGCTCATTGATACCTCACAAAATGTAATTAGGCTTTGTTCCAGCAAAGTGCTGCTCGAGAATTCGCTCTCATTTTGTTATTTGATTGTGGCATTAACTAAATGAGCAGCGGCCGACTCGACGATGAAATGGCCAAAATCAAGTATAAAATAATTTGTCTTTATTTATTACTAGCTTTTGCCCGCGGCTTCGCTCGCGTTAATTTAGAATTTGACAATCAATTCGAGTTGTACTTTGCTTGTAATAATATAATTCAATCATGATTCTAAAGACACTTGGCGCCATCTATTATCATAAGAATGTTATTATTGTTTTCCTCGGGAACAGTAATTTTTTTCGGGATGAAAGGTAGCCTATGTTCGTTTCTGTACACCTGACAATGTATATGCAAAATTTCAGAATTATCGGTTCTGTGGTTTATGCGTGAAAAGGTAACAAACAAACTTATTTTCGTTTTTATAATATTATAGTTAGGATAGATCAATGTCTGACACGCAAATTATGAATTATTTGCTATCTATCTTTGCATTGTCAATATAAATGAAGCAACTGTCCATGTGACAAAATAGTATAATGGCATTTATGCTGTCTTATTTAAGATGGCGATAGGACTTTATATCGACAACACTGGTTAACATTGTAATATGCAAAAATAAATACATTACGTACAACAGTACTAGTGGCGCTGACAGCTTCGTATCTTTTTTATCATCTTACTTCGTAACTAATCCTACTAGTCAGGCGTTGAATTCAATACGACGCGTTTCTTTGGCAAAGCTTGTTATAGTCATCAAATAATTCGATCTTAGTTTAAATGTAGGAAAATTAAATATGAACATTGATGTTAAACGTTGCATTTTAATTTACTCAAACACGAACGAATAAATGATTTATTTTGGGCCGTTAACGCTTTTACTCTTTTGATATTATAGCTATCCAAAATTAATTTAATTAAAACCATTAATGGTATAAACATTTTTTCCTAACGTGTGTATTATTATAGACACTGATAGCTACGTACGCAATAGAATACACGTTTTATTTCACCTATAAACATTGTAACACCGTTATATTTTATATCAATTAATATTTAATAACTCATAACACACCTCAGAGAAACGCACAATAAAATACATACTCGTGGCAATAAATAAGTACAGGCTATAACGAAAGGTAATGTTGTCATTTTATACTTATTCATTGTTCGTGGCGCAGCGGTCATAACGTTTCACCATTCATTCATCAAAGGGCACATTTATGCGTAATTAACTACATAGTTTCATTACTTCGTCTAATATCAGAGTATTAGACATAAAATTAATATGCATATCCAAGGCAGTCACTTCTCGAACTTATTTAAAACTTAGCTGTAAAGACAAACTTATTAATGCCAAATATGTTACTGTAACTAAGATTATCGTGCGCGCTATTATGAGATGTATATCATAGAAAAATATGTCATTCCGTTAGACGATCGTGGTAGAAATAATACAGTTGTATGTTGGTCGTAGGAACGATAACCTATCGGCCCGCAGCCTCATAGCGTTCGGTGGAGACGCAGCAGGCATTATCGTGTCTAATCAGGTTCGCACGCGGCGCGGTGGCTAAATCATCCGATTATTGATTTCCGATGTCGCGGTCGTGATCGGGCGCGGGATTCAACGTTCGGCGTGACAGTGCAGCCATTGTCGGAGCCGACGGCGCTCGCGCTTCGCGACGCGCGCGCATTCTCCGTGATTAAACGCTTGTAATTCCAACAATATCATCTCGACTGTCGGATTCAATCTGCACACGCCGTGCGCCGCTCATCTCATGTCATCTTCTTCGCTAACTGACCTAACAGCACGGACCACTTGCATGTAATAAGTCAGCTAACATTAAGACCTCGTGCCCTGGAAATGTCCAGGCTCATAATATAAAAGTGAATAATAAATTGCACTCACGGTAGATACGAATCTGAAACAGTAATAATGTCGTGATTTATTATTTCGCTTGTGTGATTTATGCTATAATTAACGAGATATGAATGTCTCGTTGATCTAATATTATAAACTTAGCGGATGATTTGATGGAAAAACCGCCCGTATATAATGTTAATATAGAGCTTGTAAAGTGATTAACAGTTAGCTTATTGGTGATTCTACGACGCGTAACAAAGATGTGTGGTCATATTTAAGGAACTTTATTGACGATAAATGTTCTAATGTAAAAAAATGGAGATAATTTGTTTTTAAATTGGGTAATCATAACTTACATGTAAATGATCAACCTCCTTAGCAATCAGTACGCAGTGTTCATACCTTTAATTTTTCTAGTTTGAAACTCAAGCAGAAAATGTTAACAAGCTATATAAATATCATAACATTGAACCTCACACTCGGAAACCCTGTGTTCTGGAATTCAGTCACTTTCATTCGAGATACAATTATAACGTTAACATTAATGTTCTTCTAAGTGAGTAATACAAAAAAGATAAGCAAATATGTATAAAGTTAACTTGATACGAGATTCTTGTCAGCTGTTTTAACTTACTTCAGATATTAATTCGGTTTTCGAGGTTTACATTTTCGTGAGAACATACAACTAGAAATATACCCGCGACTCATAAACGTGTCAAAAGTATTATGTTCCGTCCATTGTAGACCACGTCAATCTTTATCTCTTTTAGTGAGACTTTCGTCTTTTTTCAAGTGTACGTCTATCGGATAAAAGGGCCTGTTCGCAAATTTTTGCTCTTATTGCGCACTTGCCCGCACTGAACAATAATAGGGGAGGCAATTTCTCGCGACATGAGATCGTCGGATGGTAACGAGCAGTCCGTTGTCGTTATTAAACCCCATTGTTGTGATGTGCCGTATAAAGCCTAACGCAGCCTAGTCCCTTTCTAATGCTGCCAATAAAGCATTGAAAGTGCATTTGCAGTACGATTAACTCTCTCGAGCGGTTACGCGACTATGCACGATGTGAGTGCGACACTGTAGGGCTGCCGCTGCCTTATTAGGTGTGAAGACGCAAGATCATCTCAATAGTTATGCCATGACATACCAGTAGCAGTGATACTGATTTATGTGATAGCACAGTGATATTTATACTGTAAGCTTGATGTATAAGTGTATGTACATCGAGGCCCTCTACGGAGCAAACACATCTGATCTATAGGTTTTATATCTAGAACAGTCTTTCTTCATAAAGTGTCTCTTGCAATTTTGAGTGTGTGGGTTGTTAATTCTAGAGGCTTTTTAATCACACAATTTGTTCAATTACAGAGGCAGCCCTAAACAGAGACATGAGACAGTTAGATATAGTCATGTTGAGAATCGTAACGTATACTTAATTATGAGTCATCACCGTCTAAAATGGAACCAAGATACCTCTATCTACTACTTCTGTTCATATATATTATCAATAAAATAGATTTTCGGAGTGGTGATTTTATTTTATGTGTGATGCAGGTCTAAAATATTAACTTAAATATAAGCAAGTCCTATATGTTTAAACCATAAGTGGACATGACAGATGAAAAAGACAATCCATAGTCTTTATGGTTATCGTTTTCTTGTGTCATGTCATGGTATGTCGAGTCCTGCTGGACTTGAACCTGTGACCTTGCCTGTGTGTTTTGCATCTAAGCCGATGTTATGTGTCAGAATATCAATCTCTGACGTAGACCATGAATAGCTCAGTTGGCAGTTTCACGTCACGGTTCGTGAAGGGCGCAAGCTCAGGTCCTGCTTGATAGATTGGATTTTTCTCTGTTATAATTTACATTCTGCCTTATCATGAGAAATGTCTATAAAATAATTATTAATATACCGGGCATACCAGTTTTATATCGAACGTAAGTTATTTCCGTTCAAAACCGTATTTTTAGATACTTAGATTTAGTTCAACATATTTACTCGTAGATATACACGCCACTATATATTCCTGAAGAGATTGGCAGGGATGCAATACATCACATTTCTTCAACTATGTTTTAGGTGCCATGTAATTATTACGCAAGCTCTTTGCCGTTTAATAGTTACCCCAAAATAAATAAGTCTATCAATAAGAACAATATATCCTGTCTGCGTTCATAATAAACCCAATGAAACTTACAAGATTTGCTACTTGTCTCTTTTCTACCTAAGAAACCAAGGATAGTGCAAGCACTATCGTTCTCATATCGCTGAACTTCTACTAATTTCTATAAATACCACATTACGCATTTTGCGGTAACTGTATATAAATCTATCTTTTACCTGTCTTTTTGCGTTATAAAAATAATCATATTAATCCTTAAAATCCGAATCTTCTTAAATAAGAGACGCTGAGTATCCGCTCAAAGAACAAATATAACAGATTTTCTACTGAAAACACAGCGATCGGTAATCCTAGTTACGATAAGAAAACAATAAAAATATCAAAATCTAAAGTCATTAATCAGTGACTTACTTTTTATTACTCAAGTAATAATAGCCACTGACTAATACTTATAGTTAGAAAATTGCTTGCGTTCTTCTGCAGGGTGAAATACTTAAGAGTGGATATCTCCCTATCGTAATTAATTATGTAAATTCAAGTATATATTTCAAGTTACCTTATTTTAGATTTGTATCTACAAAATAATGCATATAAATCAAGATAATTCCTTGTACAGAACATGCAAGAATGCCAACAATCCTGAATCCCCACCCGCCTACTTCAGTCCCGGCACTTATATTATCTCTTCACTTTAAGGTCAACTACGTGACATCGCCTAACAACTCCATGTATATCCTAGGCTCCGGCGAGTTGTAATGTGACACAACCTTAATATCGATATCACTTGACCTTTACGAGGTGGCAGCCCTACCAATCTATGTCTGAACTCTATTATCGACTGTTAATAAAACTAGGTAGCGCACGCGGCGGGGCGGCTGCTGCTGGTGCTAGATGGCGTCGGCGGGCGGTAGATGCGCCTGCGCATTTGCATAAGGAATTGGGTGCGCACGCTTTGGTATCGTCTCGCGGCGTATTTCTCACGCTACCCGCGGCCATTGCACGCTCTCGCCATCACCGCCTCTTGTCTAATGGCTGTGTCAGCACGTTGCCCCTGTTCAGACATTTTTTTCTAAACATCCATCAAACTCCCATAGACAGGCGATGCATAGAAGAAGCACATGTAGGTAAACATGCTTTAACTGGTTTCTAGAAAACCGTTTTGTAATATCACCTTTAATTTACTATGTTCGCAGAGTAATGGTGCATACCGAAATAAACAAGCGATGTTAAGTTCATAATTACACGAACCTTGAGATCGTTAAGAGCCGAAGTTGGTCGATCATTTTTACTATTAAAATACATGTTCGACGCAAGTTTCGGCGTAAGTGTCTTTAATTGCACGGTGCATTGATAGCGAGAGATAGGTGCCAGACTAGGCGATGCTGACCTCGATCCGAGCCACGGTCACCTCACCTGAAATGCTTAAACGCCCAAAACCAATGCCCATAATTAAAAACAAGATATATAAATAATAAACAGGAATACGAAAGCATTAAATAAAACTAGTACTATCAAGACAAAATAAACGTTGGACAGCAATACTTAAACAAGTACAAGACGTCATTTGAGACAGTAAATAAAATCGCAAGCCGTAAGGGATAAAAGACAATAGCCAAATGAATATTTCATAAGGCTATTATTTAATGATGACGCTTATAATACAGTAGTGCTATCAATTAGAAGCGAAATGGCAGTAATTTCTTTTAGTAGATTAAACACAAAGCGAGCTTTGTTCCATGACCTTTGAGGTCAGAGCTTATTTTATGAACCGTCAGCGTTTTAATACTTACATAAGTACTTTCTATAAAATGTTACATAGGTACTAAAAGGTACTTTCAACGTTGACTATGATGAAAGCAATTCTTATTATGATTGTAATCGATAGATTAAATTATTTGTTGAGCCATTTGAAAAGTACTAACTTGAATTACAGCTTTTGTTCATTCAACATCCACAATATAAAGCCGGCTTTATTAGCGAATGTGCTCAATAAAGAGAAACTGTAGTAAAAATAGAATGGAATGTAACGATTATGTGCAGGCTTTTAACATTCGCACACCAATGTGCATACATTACAAAGTTAACCTTACCCAAGACTCGTCATAAAATAATTAATCGATAACAGTAAACTAACATTTGATTACTACATTTTACACCTTTTATAGTCGGTATATGGCATCGCATTATTCCTGTTCGTTTCATTCGATTAGTAAAGAATATTTTATGATTGTATCGTGAAAGAATGTGTGTACGGAGTGCGCTTATGACTTAGATCCACGGTCTGGTCGCGGCGGTCACTATTGTAAGCAGACAGCGCGCAAGACATTCTCATGTAGCATGTTGCCATGTTCCATGAAGT
Source organism: Catocala sponsa (assembly GCA_963564715.1). NCBI lineage: Eukaryota > Metazoa > Arthropoda > Insecta > Lepidoptera > Erebidae > Catocala > Catocala sponsa. The sequence continues at coordinate 15,110,996 of OY751337.1, read as the reverse complement.
CGTCTGAGGCCGCTACGGCCGTGCGCGACCACTCCAGGCCCACGTTAGCCGCGCACCGCACTTACTTCACCCGAGTATGCGTAACTGACTCAACTGCCTACTCGTAAAATTCTATTGAACCGTTCCTTGTAACTGCCGCCTTTAAAACGTATTTATTGTTAAGAAAATACCTTTTAACGTATACCTATACCTAATATGCTTAACCGTAGCGTGTGAGCGTATAAAACAATTGCTACTTAAAACAGTTCTTTTTAGTCAACTGACTGATGACCCCGGGATAAGACAGGATTCAACAATGTAAAATTGAAGTTTAAGGGGCATTGAAAGAAGAAGGCAGTGACATTATATTCGACTAGATTTAGACAGCGGCTTCGCTTGCAATAATCTAGATTTCATCAAAAAATATTTATCCCACGGCAAAGGCAGTTTTTCCTGGATGAAAGGTGTGTCCTTTTCTGAACGCCTGACGTGTTTGCCAAATTTTATTCATGTCAAGTAGTTAAGGCGTGAATGCGTTACAAACAAACTCACTTTCGGATTTATAATATTAGACAGGATATTAGTTTGTGTTCTAATTTTTGAACTATACTTCTAAAGAGATACGTACTATAATAGCTGGCGCGGGCTACATGCGCGGACTACTCACACGGTCAACATGCGCGATATAGTCATACGATTTACTTTTGTTTACATCAGCCGTCGGCCATTGCACTATGCTTATAACTCGTGCAAGTAGCCTTACTTGCATATATTAGGCACGTCGTGCTCAAATTAGGATTAGAATACAACGCAGCCAGCCATTAAATAGGTATAATGGCAGGCTGTGAGGTATTTTTAACACGTGTGCCGATTTTCTTAGTTAGAAATTAAACTAAGTAATTTAAAATTTACTGCTCTTATAATAGATAAGAGAAAGATTTTATTTTTAACCTTATAATCCAAATTAGCCTTCTTCTGGCGTCATGGTACTACAGCCAGCAAGGAAGCTACTGGCAGCCAAATACTTTCACGCTTGACATTTTATTTACAGGTAATAACTATAATCTCATTTTTATTGAATAATTGATGACTATTGACTGTTCAAGTTATGAGCGAAAACTGTCTCGCAAACTCTCTTATAACTCACTAATAAAACCATCTTAACTACACACTCGCTCCTCGCCACCGGTGGGACAAATACCTGCGGCACACGAGAGACAATCGATCATGTACCGTTTCTATTTTCGTTTAGGCGTTAAAAGACATAAACGTGGATTCAATACATAAATGCAGCATATATGGTAGATTTTCATCTGTCTTCATAAAGACATACTATTCGAAGGCGGATGACACTTTTCACATCTCGCGAAAATTGTTCAGCGAGGTATGTCAACTTTTTCAAAACTACCGTTGCAGCATTAAGTTTCTGCGTCTATGTAAGGTTTCAATTTAATATGAAAGGACGCGCAAGCGAATTTAAAGCGAATTAACTTAAAGAATATATGGTATCAATTGACACTATAAACAAATCTATTTTAAGTAAGGAAATAATTCTTATTATTTTACGCGTTTCTAGAAACTTCTGTACAGTGTAGTCACACATAATGAGGCTAATTTAATTTAGTTTGCAAACAACGTAACGTTCATCACGACCCTTTTGTCTATTGCACAAGGTGTTTCTATAAATAGATATTAATTGCAACTCTAATCAACTCACCAACTCCTTATTATTTACAATGTAACTTGATATAAATAGCTCATTGTATAGTCGTCGCGGCCCTTTGACTAATTTTGTTGTACATTTAATTTGAATATAGTACTCGACATTTATACTTAGATAAAAGCTTTGCCTTTTGTAAATGAGGCATTAATTCTTACATGTAACTAATTTGACATTCTTAAATAGAGCCACGGTAATAATATCTATACAGTATTCTATCTTCATACAAACAGTCGGAACTCGAGTCATACCTACGCGCCTCGGCGTTGGTATGCGCTTGGTTCGCAACCAGTCACGAATGCCCCGCAGTGACGAACGAACGGTGTGATTGTTTTGTAAGCCGTAAGCATGCGATTTGTAAATATTCTATTGAAATAACTAAAAGTACATAATAATTGTGTCAAATTGCAATTATAGAATATATTGTGCTGTTCATGGTTGCTGGCAATCTTCAATAACGCACCCAGAGATATCATTTTTTAAATTACCTGGAGACTCCGAAAGTATTTTTAGTTAAACTTTTTATCCGAATGCGAATTTTTTATACTATTAAATTTAACAATAAAGCTTTTCGTACGTCTCGTTCGAGGCGCAAATATTTTTCAGTCTCAAATTTATAAGGACGTTTTTTATTAAATCTACATATCAAAAGCACAACATGCTTTTTATTGAACACTTTCTATTTCATTCACTACGAATTTATTTTTTTATAATATCATATAATATTTACAATCACTAAACTAGAAAGAAACTCAAGTAGGTAGATAACATTAAAATACTGTAGGCGGGCAGCCCTAACGCGTGTCTACGAACCGCGCTGTCCTAGGTAATTATTTCAAGGACAGGGCCGCGTTACAATACTGTATAGATATTATTACCGTAATAGAACTACCAAGTCCACAAGATAATATCTACCTGATACTTTTCCTTGCTATATCGAATATGTATGGAAAGCGGTCATTTTATTATAATTCATCAGCGTCATTCCACTGCAAGGTACACAGAAAGCCAATTCGTGTAATAAAATATGTTAAAAAGAGTTCCGATATATTCTAATGTGTATTGATGTGTAATGTAGGTTCATTTTTCTTATTTACATAAGATATTTATGATTCTTAGACTAGATAGGTACTTTATTCTGAATATATATAATACGTAACGGGTATTAACGCGATCATGCATAATGTTTACCTTTTTTAGATTTCCGTACCCAAAGGGTAAAACGGGACCCTATTACTAAGACTCCGCTGTTCGTCTGTCTGTCCGTCAGTCACCAGGCTATATCTCATGAACCGTGATAGTTAGACAGTTGAAATTCTCACATATGATGTATTTCTGTTGCCGCTATAACAACAAACACTAAAAACAGAATAAAATAAATATTTAAGGGGGCTCCCATTTTTTTTTTGCTCGATATTTATAACGGCAACAGGTAGACGCTTGAAATATTCACAGAATATTTAATTATATATTCACTTTAAAATAAATAATTAAATTAACATAAAACAAATATTTAAGGGGGGCTCCCATACAACAGACATGATTTTTTGCCGTTTTTATAGATAATGGTACGGAACCCTTCGTGCGCGAGTCCGACTCGCACTTGGCTGGTTTTTATGTTTGACGTTTCGACCAGGTTACTCCGGCCGTGGTCACAAGCTGACTGGTGCTGCGATGTCCATATATATTACTCGTTACATATTATATATATATATACATCATGCACCATGAAAGTTTAAAAGTTATTATTTATTCTGAATAGTTTTTATAATGAGAATTTGCACTCTGATCTAATCTAAAGTAGTATACAATTATGTGTGTGGTCTACAGATAGTTCTGCCAAATTTGTTTGTTTTTGTTGCTGTGCTGTTTCAATCTGGAGTGTGATCATTTTGACGAGCAAAATAAAAAAGTAAAAAAAATCTTAGAAGTCAATCAACACTGGAGTCTTTACTATATAACTTAGACCCGGTCCCTATATAAAAAAAAACAAGTTGAATATTTTATGGAAAATATGTCATGGATAATATTATGTCATAGCTATAAAACAACTCTTTTCTTGATATAGAAATAGGAGCTTAAGACTTTCTTTGAGATATGCCATGCGATAACAAATCGTTTTTATTTCTTAAATGATAATTGATCGCTTGGTTATTCTTAATTACATATGTTTTAATACAAAGTAGACAAGTATTAAAAATATATATTCTTTTTGTCACCATTTACAGTTTTTATTTATGGGTCACATGCCCGACAAAAACTAAATTTGTCTGCGTAAAAATGCGACATCGCTGCTTATAACTATAACTCTGGGCTTAATGAGATAATCTAGTATGTATCTTAATTTATCAAAATAAATATACATTTATGGTAACTTGTAATGGTAATATACATCACCATTACAAGTTACCAAACGAATGTTATAATAACTTATAAGCTATTAAATATATATCAAGCTTTCAGAATCAGTTTAAATAAAATTTAATAAATATGAGGTTTTATATTCGCTTGTTTATTGAAAGTATTTCAGGAGCAAGGTGCTTGAAAATGTATTTTAATAAAGTAATTGATATTTTATTCTTCTATGACTTTCAGAGGTAATAACATGACTAGCTACTTTAAGTCTTAGCTATAATGCCAGTAATATTTATTTCAGTTAATAGTGTCATATCTATCACGCCGTATGTGTTATCATTTATCATACAACGCCACGAAAAATGCGTGGCGTTTTGAATAATATTAGTAAAAATGCCATGTTTCTTTCATCGAAACAAGATTGATGGCGTTAATCATATAACAAGATAATTTATCTATAGCTATAATTACCTTCCAAACAGGTTGCTTAATGATGTTGTTTTCTGTTTATATGGTGCGAATCTATCATTGTAGAAATATTTCCTCGCTTAAAGTAACCTGGTTATCTCCTGTGTATCAGTGGACCGTTAATACCTAATTTGTAACGCAGTCAACGCACTTAACCGGCTTTGTTGCAAAATATCCGTGAATTTTTTTTATAAGACATCGTGAAAGTGCGAAATCTAACATTATTTTTTATCTAATTGATAGATGTAATAACAATGTCCTCCAGACCGAATTTCGGTCACGGCGGCCAGTCTTAACGATGACTGGCCATCTGCGCAGGAGATATTATAATGCACAAGTGTGTGCACAAATACAATTGCACTCTTTGTTCCTTAACTTTCATGATCCGATGGGACGGTAATCCGACACGACCGGAGAGACATCAGGCGCAGGATCAACGGCTTTACGTGCTTTCCGAGGCACGGGGGTGTCTAACACCGCCAACTTCCTAACTCCGGGCTGCTTTTGAGATTTTTTTACAGAAGAACCCAATAACTTATATACGAGTACATATATTAATTCATAGTATTAGAAATATTAGCAACATATGTACCTCTAAATGCGAGGTAACTGTTTTTGTCAGCATATGTCAATAATAAATAAATTTCGAGAAGTAAAAAATTTAAACGCTTGAATAGTGAAAGGCAATTAAGCATATCCCAGATCACTTTCCATAGTAATACACTTCTATTTTATAGTAAACTATTTTTCTTGCGGAGATCATGTAAAAAGCCATAGACGTATTTACAGAGGGCTTGTTTACAACTGCTAAACTAGAAATATTCCTCTCAATTCGGCCGAACCGCTCGTACATACACACACTACTCCAATCCGCTGAAAAGACGACGTTACAAAATACGATCAAGTAAAATTTACGTGAGTGGGTTTACATAATAAAAATAAGACATTCTCATTCAACTGTTAGTGTCAGTCATTGATTGTTTTTTGTCACCAGAATACGTGCAATTTTATTCTCTCACACATACTTGTACGTCAAAACTTTGCTAATGAGATGTCGTCTGTAAATACCAACGTAAAGTCTAATTCGTAGAATAAAACTGATTAGTACTATAATGAATAATCATTTGTAAATAGTTAACTTTACCTTATGTAGGTCGATGTCGGTAAACATATTTACGTCTGGTTTCTAAATGGCTAATCAACGTGTGATAAAATCAACCTCATGTAACGAGATTTGATGATCTTGCTAATTCAGACAGTCAATCACAGAAGTTGACATGCATATGACCGCTCGTTAGCAAATTTTGGTGTTGTAGTCAAGCGACTAAGGTTAATTATTGGTCGATTTACGCACACATTACTAGTGCATTTTGTAGATTTAGTCCTTGTATAAGTCAAAGACAAAAAGCAATTATTCATTTAGGCCACAAAGTAACACTTATGAACGTTAAAGTTTAGTATTGAGTTTAGTGAAGTTACGGATTTTATAAATTATTCATTTAGGCCACCAAGTAACACTTCTGAACTTTAAAGCGGGCTTAGTGAAGTTACGAATTTTTTATTTAAGTTAGCTAAATTCAGGAAAAAGGTTGTGCCTATGAAAAGATACCTGCAAGAAAGTCACGGCCACTCCTTTATATCGCCAAAATATAAGTTCAAATTGTAAAAGTATAGTAGTCCGCATAAACTTTTAAATCTTCGCGTAAAACTGCGTAAACGGTAACAATGTCGTCGCGTGCAGCGGCAACAATCAAATGTTTCACATTGTTTTGTATGTGGGTAAGCACACCTAGAGAAACGGTCGCTAATGGGACATCCAGTGCCACTGCTGCATATGCATTCTGTTTAAAAGAAAGGTACAGTTGTATCCTAGAGTTCCATCTATGTCAGAAATATCTATCAGCTTTGTACTGTATTTCTGCGGTGACGAGAATAGATATCCTTCTTAAGGACGCGATGTGCTGACAGAACAAAGACATAGAAAGACAGATAAACGCGGGTGAAACCGCGGGAACATCTAGTGTTACATACAACTGCTATCAGCTCTTCTTCTCCCTTAGCCTTTATTATTCCCAAGTCACTTGGGGTCGGCTTTCTAGTCTAACCGGATTTGACTGGATATCAGTTTTTACACGGAGCGACTGCTATCTGACCTCCGCAGCCCGCAGGCTAACGATACCCTAAGGCTAGACCAGTCTCAGGATTTTAAAGGGCACTGACTTCCCAATAACGACTGCCATAGATGTTCATAGCAGCCGGGACCGACGGCTTTAACGTGCTCTCCGAGGCACAGAGCAGGCGATAACTGTCAATCAATACGCACATAATTTCGAAAAGTCATATAACTTCCGAAAGTCAGAGGTGCGCGACGGGGGTTCGAACCCGAGACCCTCTGCATTGCAGTCTGTTGGTCTCCCCACTGAGCTATCGCTGCTATCAACAACTGCTATCAGCTAATCTAGAAAATTTAATATTTGCTTAAACTTGAAAATTATTATTGTACTTGCCTAGCCAGGTATGTTATTGCCTTTTTGATAATGTCACTGATTTATATAAGATATTTAGTACATATAGGTAACATTGGATTGCATGTTGCTCACAGATTTGTTGCACTACCAATATCTATTTAGACCGATATCTAAATGAGCCAATATATACTACTACTCTTAACGCCGTGCCTCTCGGCCGTGCCTGAGAGATGTGCATCGGTAAGATAATAATCTATATTAACAACATTTAACCGTAATCACTTAATTATTTGCCCAACGTGGTCATTACAGCAATAACCCTCCAGGCAGTTCGTGGTAGCGGTGTGCCATGTTCATTTGTTATATGAAATTATTCGTACGAACTTATATGGTAATGTTCTATATTAAATACATTAATACATAAAGATTTGTATTATTCATGTGTGCGTATTTTAAGTGTGTTTGTGTGTATTAAATATATCTTTACTCTCGATCTGTAATTTATGTTCTGTTTTCTTGAGTCTCCCTCCTGAAAACCGGAATCTATATACGTGATTATATTAAAAACAATAGGTATTTATTATTTGAATTTCAGCAGCAGTATCAACTTCTTAGATAATATGTGGCCCAGTCATGACGTCTTTTTTATAAAGATATTTTAGAAATGGTCATAGTCAATAACCCACCTGTATTTCTTGAATATTTTATACAAATCCATTGAAGCGGCTGTAGTACAATAACTATAACAGAACATTTTACAACTATAACAACACAAATTAGCGCGAGGGGCTTACAAGAACACTACTCATTAGTAACACAAATCAATAGTAATCGTTACAAATAACTGAGACGAGTGAAGTTTGCCGAACGGCTGTTGACCAGTTTAGTAGACTTTGGCCTAACCGCTGCAATTCTGAGAAAAGGGCCGTGCCCCGTGCAAGGACTGTTTATAAACAGAGCTGGTACAAATTCTTTCAATCTTTATAGCTTATCGATCTAACAGCTTTCTTCCTTTCTTCGGTCGTCTTCTCTGTTAACAATTCTTTCTTCACAAAGTAATACACTTTCTCATTTATATTTTTGGTTTGAATATCACTAAATAAGTTTTTATTGTTTTTTATAAATATGTGAAAGTATCTAGTGATATTTTGATACTATATATTATTATGTATGTGAAATTGTGGACCTGCATTTGTTCTCCTTTAAAGTTTCATAAATGTTAATGAAGTATTCAAAAATATTTTACCGCGATACGATTACGTACGAAATGTATTTCGGTATGCATAATCGTGAACTTAAAGCTGCGCTCCATTATTCGAAAGACTTGAGCTTTAAAAGCATATGTTTTGTCAATAAGGATCGTAAACGCTGGTAATGTATACATACGTGACAAGAGTCTATATACTTTGAATGCTTTCAAATAATAACAAACGATAACTTGTTTGTTAACTTTATGGGAAAAATGTCTTATTGAACTATATACATATGTAGTTTAATTAATCATATCAAGGATATTTGCCGCAAAAGATTTTCATTCGCGTTTCCTAATAGATAACAGCTACTTAACTGAGCTTTAATATGATCAAAACTTATTTAAAGATAATTACATATAATACAAACAATACTATATGTTATTAAATCAAAATCTGTTCGATCTATGTATATATTATGTACGCAAAATCGCGAGTGTATAAAAACATGTAGAATTTAAATCAGACATACTTTATGTCTAACTGATTTATGACATCTACGTGATCATAATCTGAGCATTTTGTTTTATTTTATAAATTCTGGTTGGTAAATAAATACCCTGTTTGAATAATGAATAGCTGTGACTGATGCAGAAAAATAACGGACCTATTCAGGGTGCTTGACATCAGTCATATAATAACATTATAAAGGCTCTTGAATCTTACTTACTTATAATAAATAAAAAACGGATGTTTGTTTATTCAAAAACTTCATGATTCATTTTTATTTAAAATATCAAAATAAATAGCGTCTCCATTTGTTCAGACATTTTACACAAAGTAATATTAGTCAATCTGAAAATATTATAATGAAATAATAATGTACTCCAGTTCGAATTTCGGCCACGGCGGCGGCCAGTCTTAACGGAGACTGGCCATCTGTGCAGGAGATATTATAGTACACAAGTGTGTGCTCAAACACAAATGCACTCTCTGTTCCCTAACTCTCATGATCCGATCGGACGGTAATTCAACACGACCGGAGAGAGATCGGGCGCAGAAGCAACGGCTTTACGTGCTTTCCGAGGCACGGGAGTGTCTAACACCGCCAACTTCCTAACTCCGGGCTGCTATTGAGATTTCTTAACAGAAAAACCCAATAACTTCTTGTTGGCCCGACCCGGGATTCAAACCCAAGACCTCATGCACAGCAGTCGCATTCACTACCGCTGAGCCACGTTAAATAACGTTATGAGAATCAATTTAAAAGGTGCAATTTAAATTATTTTAGCACGAGTCATTCAAATCGTCGTACTGACACAAAGCAAATAAGATCATGGGAAAATTGATCTAAGGCATCGATCACATATGTATATTGGATCTAAAATAGTAAAAAATTATGATGCTGCAATAAACGCAGTGCTTTTGTATTAAAATATTTTTTCTATATATGACCCAAGTAGTGGATGTTCAGTTTCACCCAAGGGTAAACAGGTCAAATCAATCACAAAATTAGCATATTAGAAATTTCCATATTTTACTAAAACAGATTCAACATAAAGATATTTGACTTGTGTTACACCGAAATAGAAACTTTGGTAGATGGCATTTAATCAAATAATCTAGAAGTGCCGTATATGTATCGGCGCCATTACCTTAACATTATTATACCAACTATGCCTGATCAGCGCCATATATAGCCTTAGATAAACTAAAGTTACACTTAAATCGAGTTTAGTAGGTGCAAATTGCTCATATTTCTAGCAGATATCAGATATCACGAGTAATCTTTTATTTCATCAGAACGCGTTGAATTCTTTTGTACTAATCTCAAGTTACTATCACAAAAGTTGCCATGATATAGAGTTGCCAACCGTCCTGTTTTCCCAGGACATGTCTTAGTTTTTGTGGTGTCCTGGGACGTCCTGAACAGGTTCTAAGCAGCGTCCTGGGATTTTAAATTTTAAAATTCGCGCGCCACTATTCCCGCGTAAATTCACAGTGGAATTTCATTTCACCTATTTTCACTACATATTAATTTAACTATTGCATTGTATATTATTTTATGCTGTATTCTAACTATTTCTGCATGAAATAAGTATTTAAAACAGATTTAGTGTTTAAAATTTAACCTTATTTAGTTAACGCTTTCCAAATAAAATATTTTTACACGAAGTAAAAATATCGCATGTTATTCCTGTAATAATGGACAAACACATCACACATTCACATAATATATAATATTAGTAAATATATCGTAGCTACAACACAAACTAAAATTCCAAATGATGCAGCATGTTATGTCAGGTTAATAACCCGTAACTTGGAAGACCATACCATACTAGTTTTTTGCTCAGTGGACTTTTACGACTTATTTTGGCATTTTTTGCGTATCAAACAATTTAAGAAAAATAAACGCAGTATTAATAAAAAAAGTGTCTGAGTGATTAGTCCATTGCTACTACTGGTGGATGATATGATTAATGATCGTCTTCCTCAATAACACGTGGATTCTACTAAAAACATGACGCTACAGGCGAAGATGATACTATCGCTCGTAACATCGATGTTAGTTTGCGAACTCTTCAGTTATAATATCTCTACGTATGCAATAAAATATCTTACATATGCGAGAACTTAGTAAAGATTTAAAAAAAAACCGGCCAAGTGCGAGTCGGACTCGCGCACGAAGGGTTCCGTACTATTATCTATAAAAACGTCAAAAAAAATCATATCTAATGTATGGGAGCCCCCCTTAAATATTTGTTTTATTTTAATTTAATTATTTATTTTAAAGTGAATATATAACTAAATATTCTGTGAATATTTCAAGCGTCTAGCAGTTGCCGTTATCAATATCGTGCAAAAACAAGCAAAAAAATCAACGTATGGGAGACCCCTTCAATATTTATTTTATTCTGTTTTCGAAGTGAAAACTTCTTGAGCGGCGTTGTGCACTTTTTTGGGATGGGGAAAAAATGTTAAACTCGCGTCAGGACACGTGACCTGTTAGTTAGTTGGACATGTGTTATCCGCACTTAGCCCCACAATTGGGCCATTGTGCGTAAGTAACCGACGCAAAAATTTGTTCGGTTACTCATACCACCTCAGCTCCGTCCAGAAAGAAAACAAGGGACCGGTATTGCGCAGCACCTCCTGCATCGTCTCTGGACTGTTCAGCAGTTTCGTCCGTTGGTTGCTCACGCTTTTGCAGTGTAGGATCACGTCAGCCGGTGTCCCTTCGGTCTCCATGCAGCCTCTACATAGGGGACTGTCGGTGATGCCGATGTTGAATAGGTGTTTGTTGAGTGAGCAGTAGCCTGTTATTATATGCACTAGGTGGCGTAGGTTTTTCCTTGTGGTACGTAGGAGTTTGCGCGACAGATGTTTGTCTAAGGACGGGAGTGCTTCCTTCATCTGTCTACATTCCTTTATTTCTGCCCACTGTTTTTCGTGTAGTTTCGTGGTTCTGTCACATAACCATGTTTTGAGTTGGCAGAAGGGTATCGGAACAATTGGTTCAGGTCCTGCCATTTTAGTGTTCGATCCTCTCTTTGCCAGATGGTCTGCGGCATCATTGCCAGACGAGTTACTATGGCCGCGTATCCACTGCAGCGTTACTTGATTTTTTGTTGCAATCCTTTGTAGCTCACAGTGACACTCCAGGATGACTCCACTGTTGAAGCAGTTGCTTCTAAGAGCTTGTAGTACCGTGGCACTATCCAAGATGATGCGTATCGATTTATCGCTTATATCCCTTGATGTGACGGCTGTTGCAGCCCAGGTGATTCCAACACATTCTGCCTGGAAGATAGTGTTGAGGTTTCCCAGGGTCGTTGAGTAATTGATGTTTAGGTCGTGGGAGAAGACTCCGACTCCTGTTCCTGATTTTGTTTTAGATCCATCCGTATATATTCTTACTTCATGTAAGCCAGAGCTGTCTTTGACACGTGACCTGATCAAAAATTCGTAAGACGAAGGGAGAATTGTCAAACTCGCGTCAGGACACGTGACCTGATCGAAAATTCGTAAGACGGAGGGAGAATTGTCATGTTTGTGTACGATAGCGCAATAAATGAATATTGTATTTTTACCACATAAATGATAGTACTTTTATACTGATAATTAAAGCAATTCGTGCAAAATTATTCCCTAACCATTCTAAAATATCCAAAATGCACAACGTTAATATTCAAGTTTTCACTTCTGCCGGCACTCCCGGAGTGCAACCCGTTGATTTTTATTTTTTAGTGTTTGTTGTTATAGCGGCAGAAATACATCATTTCAACTGTCTAACTATCACGGTTCATGAGATACAGCCTGGTGACAGACGGACAGACAGACGGACAGCGGAGTCTTAGTAATAGGATCCCGTTTTACCGTTTGGGTATGGAACCCTAAAAACTGCGGTGGAAGCTGCATAAAGTACTTCCTTATCTGTATCTTTACTCTCCTTATCTATCCTCATAACTACTATTAATATCTATTTGGTCTTTACACGTCCTTTTATTTGCTTGGATTTATTTTATACTAGCTTTTGCGCGCAGCTCCGCCGGCGTGGTACCTACATCAATAAAAAGTAGCCTATGTCCTTCCCCAGGTTTTAAACTATATCTGTACCAATTTTCACCTAAATCGGTTGAGTGGTTTAGCCGTGAAAAGGTAAGACAGACAGACAAACAGACAGATAGACAGACAGAGTTACTTTCGAATTTATAATATTAGTAAGGATTGAAAACGAGCAAACGTTGCGAGGATATTTTTAAAATGTACAAGTTCCGAGTTATGTAAAGGTATGTAGCTTCTTCCAGGATTTTATTTAAATTAAATAATAACAATAGATAAGTAAATAGCTCTGCATCTCTTTAATATATCAGTTCAAACATCTAACTACATGTTTGAACTGAGTAATGTAAGTAATGATAGTAAGTTTATTATGAAGATCATTTTTATGTGTACATTTTATGTGTCTTTATAAATCTACAAGCGACTAATTTAGATATTTAATAATAATTTCAATTAAATATATGTACATACCTAGTTTAGTCCCTCAAACTTTCTTGTGTAACAGTAACATAACATAAAACGAACTTTTGAGATATTTTATTCAATTTGGATATTTTAATTTCTTGTTCAACTGATTGTATAATTTTTATTGCTGATTTTAATTATGCTTAAGCAGATTGTGCATGTTTTAAATATATTTTGTTAATTAAGCACTAATGGGTCGTTATAACGGTAGTAGAACACGGACATTAACAAGAAACCAAAATAACTTTAACGAGAAATTCAAATATTTGAATTCCTTAAATGTTATTCAGATGCCGATTGTTTAGCTTATTTTGATTATAGTACATCGCTACCTGGGTTCTTATATCGAACTGATAGTTACCATAATCGCTGCTACTCAGAAGCAGTGCATTTGGGAATTTCCCATATCGATTCGACCAATGAACCATTTTGCGAGGAATTAATTTGATAACATCTTTATGCAAAAATGAAATACGAACATACCAATTAATAACAACGTCTTAAATTGAAATATTCTATTTTTGGAATGATTTAATATTTTACGATTTCATATGTATATTGCTTAACATGTATTAATAAATGTAAGAACAGATAGGGTGCATGAAATGATACATTAGATGTATAATTTAATTAAAAAAACAGAGCTCATGATCTTTGTGACCCCGAGCATTTAGAGTCTGAACTCAATCGTGTACTAAAGAATAACGGATATGTAGTGAATGGACGACAGAGGCAGCCGACTAAAAGAGGCAAGCATCCTGAGGTGAACAGACAACCCGCCTATATGCCCTACGTAAAAGGAATTACAGATAAAATCGGAACGGTGTTAAAGAAATATTCCATCAAGACTATTTATACACCGGGGGCCAAAGTAACCAGCATGGCGGGCACACCAAAGGGATTTTTGTCTTTACAAACGCCAGGTGTCTACAAAATAAATTGCAGCTGCGGGAGTTCCTACATAGGCCAAACCAAGCCTACTATTGCTGAGAGGGTCAAAGAACACATCGCCGCTGTGAAGAACCGGCAGACTAGCAAATCAGCAAATGCAGAAAATATACTGGAATCGGGTACTAATCATTAGATAGAATTTCATCGTCCGGAAGTCCTCTCCACCGATCGCCACTTTTATCCAAGAGTAGTGCGAGAAGCTATTGAAATCAAAAAACAGAAATTTCAATAGGGAAGATGGTTTCAAATTATCCGCGACGTGGAATCCCTTGATTAATAATATGCAACTTCGCTGTTTTGCACAGTCAGGTAATTCACAGAATACGGACACGACGGCTAGCATACATAATAGGGATACCGTGAATGTAGTTTGTGAGGTACATGGACAAAAAAAATATGCCAAAAGTGAGGGTGAATCAAAATTCTTCTGCCTCACAAACGGAGACATGACATCGCAGCACCAGTCAGCTTGTGACCACGGCCGGTGTAACCTGGTCGAAACTTCAAGCCTAAAAATGAAATTTCGCATACAAATTGCCAGCAGTACAGAACATTTTTCAGAAAATGAGCATTTCCAAGCGAGCCAAGCCCCTGGCAAAAGCTAGTTTCATTTAAGAAAGTGGGTGTTTAAATACATATTATTTTTATAAATTTAGTATTTACTGTTTAATGTAACTTATCTTCGACAGATTCCACGGATAGGCAGTAGCTTAAGTGGTCACTCGCCGATATTGAAACCACGCCGAGCGTTTGTTCTCCACAAGAAATAAACATTGGTATGATCTACGCGACTATCTATACGTCATACAAGTGTTTCTGATCTGAATGATCTTTATGTTAGTTAGGTCCTCCAAAAATAGGTTTTGATTATCTTAAAGCGTATATTCTAAATGAGAAGAAATATAACGGCGTGAAAACGAATTGAAATGTTCTTTGTATTTCAATTACCTAGTTTTTACGCGAAAGATATTTTCCAACAAAATGTAAATAGTGATTCTTGTATAAACGCCATTTTTTGTAGTAAGTATTTATTGATATGAGGGTAAATTTTTATTCGCTTGACATTTGAGATTAATCGAATAATAAATTTGATATCTTGACAGGTTTTGTACTGAAAATCTATCAAATATATTGTAAGCTTTGACGTTGAAAAATTGGACCTATATTTATTATTTTATTTCGGTAATATGTTACATTATATATAAATTTTATGTAAGGAGCATCGTAATGTACGTAAAAAGAGCTTTCGGTTCTTCGTCGGATAGAATAAAATATGATGTGACTATTATGACCATTTAAGTCCTGTTAGATATGAACAAAACATAGGCAATATGAGAAGTACCTACCTATTACTATGGACAACTAACAAGAAGTTCTGTTTTAGACTTCCACCATTTTAAAGGACGAATAGAATTCTTATAAAATACTCTTGCGTCCGCGTAGATAGATATCTGTCATTAGCACACGTTTTTGTTGAAAACGTAAGTAAATATAAGTTAATATGCGGTACCAATCAGTTTACGTAGTCCTTATATATTTTTAAAAGCTGAAATATGACGTTTATTATTAGCCCTTGACGTTGTTTAATAGTTTATAGTTCTATAGTTTGCACAACATTTCCATATTGATAGTATTTCGTAATTATTGGTGTTGCGCATCGAAATTTACCAAATATTTTAGAATTTTTAATATCACTCGACTTTGTCCTAGGCGAAGGGAGTAGGTTCATATGTGATATGCCTCTATTTAAATTAATAAACTTTGTGTATGAGGGTAAAGGTAAATCTTATTATAGAACCGGTTGTCTGTGTCTTAACCAACCAGCATATTTTGAGCTGGCTAAACACGAGCACGGAATAGTAGGAACCGGACATTTTAAACAAGTTGAGTGAAGTTTGATGAGGGGCTGAAGTGTCTATCGTGCGTATTGACGTGTGACATGCGCACATCGGAAGTGTGCGGAAGCGGGCGCAGTCGCGGGCGCACGTAGCGCCTAGCGGTCCGGGCAGACGCGATGGCATCGCGGTCGTGCGCCACCGCTCACGGCAGCCGCCGGCGCTCGCGTCGCCGTGACTTATGGCCCCCGCGCGAACCTCGATCGTACGATTGAATAATAATATCCGATTCCCGTGCACCGAATTTATGTTAGGAAGTGAGCAGTGTCCCGTATCGACGAGCGCATCGCCTCGCCCGCCCGCTATTCCCAGCCAGTTGTCCCTAGGCGCTGATGAACGCTGCGATATTTGATAAATAAATTTTCGTGGAGGACTGTTCCCGCAGGACGTCGGCACTTGTTCCCAAGAGCTGTTGTTCTGCGCCGCCCCTCACCAAACGCTAAAAGCTGTAAAACAGTATCACATCTCACGATGTAAAATTATGAAGGAATGCTAAAGGAGGCCAACTCTAAAACTCCATCAATCATAACAAATAGAAGAACTACATATATACAACAGAAGCCCAAACATTTAAATGTCTTTGAGAACGAAGGTCACCGTGTAAATAACGTATTCTCAGCTGCAATGATAAATGATCATCCAAGAAAAACTGTCATCAGTTAACCACAAGACGGCGTGTTCACACTTGATAATGTTACTAAAATTAGTTCCATTAAGTGCTAATCTCATCTTTTGGCCACTTATTAAATTACTCATAGTTCAACGGACTTCAAAATTTGTTATAAATTATGGGTTCACACACCTAATGTTTTCACTTCGGCAAGTAATCGTGACCTCTATATGTAACTACCACTAGATCGATGCATGTAGGAATTTGGTTTATTTTTTACCGTTACATATTACTTGCCATCTCTATCCCAATCCTAGCCTGTTATTACGTCTAGTTGTTTTATAATTTAATATTTTCCAAAGTCACGCAGTTTGTCGGCCTCATTATGTAATTCTAAGCAACGTAACATTTGCTCGCAATCATATCCACGTACTAAATATAATCCACGATGTGAGTTGAGAGAAAAGACAAACCCGACCATACTTGTACGACCATATAGTTCTCATTCAAATAAAAAACTGACATAAGTACCATATTTCATGTAGTCATCGAACGTTCATATACCTAAAACAGACGGACTAATTTGACGAAAAAGACTCGCTTATTATATGTAATGCGCCTTAGATTATAGACTAGAGAAGAAAATTATATTAGGAACATTTGGAAGGCATACTTCGCAAATGTGCATCTTCAGTATACTACGAGTACATTAGCATCTTAGCCTATTTTGAGATTAAATAATACGGTATTCGTACATACCTATATTCGTATTTATTGCGTGTAAGGCAAGCTATGCTTTAAATATTATCAAATTATTGGTACAATAGATCGTCATTATGTGATAACGGTTCTGTCAATTAATATAATTAAATCGAGCAAATGACAACAGCAGCTCACGTACGCCGACGCTCCCGCGTTTATTGTTCGTTTAGTTACGTTGTCGTCGTGTCGTCTCGCCTATATTGCCACAAAAAATACCACTCGTTATTCTAATACAAATACATCAAATCTTATAATTCTTTGTATATTAATAAAATAAAAAATGTTTGGAAGTCGACAGTCTGTTGCTTTAAACTACCGCATAAGCTGTCATAGAAGTAAAACCGAAATAACTCCTTCCTCGACGTTTTGGTTGCTTTTTGTAGTAGCCTTGGCCAGAGGAAGTCTCCTCGTGTGTAGTATATTTTTAAATAAAACGCGACGAAAGCTGTAAACAGTAGTTTTATTTGGAATAAACCTGTTTATGATTTTCTTTAACAGAAACCTCCATAATTTTATCAAGTCATCAACTGTCCTACTACTTATCAGTCGTTATTTAATCGTACCGAGGGCTTATTTTTGTAAACCCAAAATAAATAGTCAATCATGTATGCTCTTCGCATTACCTACTGTATGTACTTGTAAGTAAGTATTTAAGTAAACATATAAAATCTCTTTTTGATTTTAAATATAAATACAGGCTGGTGTACAAGATAAACCATAGGTTTATATCGCGTCTGCTTCTCATGTAGGAGCTTTACACTTAGTGTTAATTAAAGTTGGTACCGGACCTGTGGGCCAACACCGCCCAGGCACAGGCAGACGTGTAATTATCGACTTTCGGTATATTTTGCTAATATACAATCGTACAAATGCTTCTTTACGACACAACACGCCCACTTAAGATTCTTTGACTACGAGCGCGTACAGTAAAACGTTGAATTGTCACTTTACGACCGATTGTTCCGCAACGTTGTGTTGTGCTGTAGGCAAAGCGATATTAGTGAGATGAATTTGCCACTCGGACATTCGACGATACGCTCAAACTTATTATTAACTGATTGAAAATTGACTTTTAATAATATATTACGCGCACAGTTTATCTTCTACATTAATTTATAATCGTAAATTCCGAATAAGCTAATCGCAAAATCTTACCGTAACTGTTAATCTTTTGCAATGAATATCTTGCTATCGACAGCAAATATTGTGGCGCGTCGGAATCCGCAGACTTCAGTTGATGCCCATTTAGCCGGTGCAGTCATTGTATGTGATTCTGGTATCACGAGGCTATCGTAGAGACATTAGCATTATCAAAAGGACCGCGGGCGTCATGCTCATATCGGCGGGGACACGCGACGGTCGCGGAAGCGCCGCGTGAAGGCAAAGGCCCCGACGGACGAGCGGCGATAACTCAACTCAACATACCTGAAATACAATCGTGTGGATACCATGCCGCAGAGGCGTGGGCCTGCTTTTACTATATGTTCCTTTTGTTTCCTGTTTTCTTACAAATATTCCCTTGTATTTGTACTTGTATAGCTGGAATGCTACATGCAGAGAATACCTGTATAAATAGCAATAACTCATTCCTTCTGACATCTCAATATTGATTCACTTCGCTTATAAAACCAAATGCAAAAAATATATGGAGCATAAATGTTTATTCAGTGCGTATTCGCAAGCTACTAGTGCGCGTACCTCGTCACATATTTTTCAACGTCAATCTCTCGTAGGCTTCACAACAAAGAGTAAGTTTCTATGTTATTCAGATCCGTGTGGGTCACTGTCTAACATTATAAAGTTGAAATTTATTGTTTATGCTCGCAATAAAAACACTATTGTGTAAATGGTACTTAAGATAAACTCAATTTCACAACAAGTGAGTTATATATGAATATTAAAAACATTAACGTTGATGACGTTTTAAAATGATCTTACGGATAGTGTTATAAGTATTTTCTGTTATTTCGGGTTATCATCTTAAGTAATTGTCGTCATCTTTTGGTAATAGTTTAATATATTCGGTAAATGTTGGTTACATCACTAGCTAATTAATGCTTTTTAATCTTTATCACTTGAGATATAATTCTCGATGCCTGCTTTAATCAAGCGTTTACTCTAGATTATAGATACAGGGTAAACTTTTTAGCAAAGATATTTAAAGTATAAATATTTGGTGACGGTATGAATGCCTCTCCCAGGTAAGCAACAGCCTCTTCCAGGCAACTTGGGTAAGAGTAGTATCCCATTTTTAATTTCTATTCCTTGGTATTGCAAGCAACCATGATCTAGAGTAAGCGCTTACTTTGTAGCATAAAAGATTACGATATAACCTTAAAAACTAATCTAAAGTATTTCAAATGTATTAAAATTCGTTTATGTTGACCTAATACTGGACGATAAACTACCTTTATACTCGTATTTCCGAACATTATGATCGGTAATAAATTACTCGTAACAAATACACAGTCATCTAAATAAACAACTTTATGATGTTTACGGTTTGTAACAGTAGTTCGTAACATAGGCAGCCGCAAATTTCATTGAAGGAAAATTCATTATACTATGGAACTTTCACATGAATATTTGTTTTGTAATCCCTGAAGATGAATTTTATCTAAATCATTTAAGTGTAGTAGAACTTACTACACTTTAGATTGTTTTAATAACACTCGGCTAGGGATGACCTAAGAGAACGATTAAAACCAAATCGGCGATATTCTAGGTCAAGACCTGTGTAGAGTGTGTATGTATAAAATTAAATATTTTAATATGACGGTGTTATATTAGAATAACGTGCTTTTGAAACGCTTACTTTTTATTGGGATGAGTATAAAAAAATGAGGCCTTATGGTTGGTCAATCATGAAATATGATATCATTGATGTCGTATATCAATTAAGATCATAATCTATACTAATAATATAATTAAGCTAAATTATTTGTTTATATTTTGTCTGTAAACTCTATTCGGGAACCAGTCAGGTGTTAAAAATTATTTTTGCATTTGACAACGCAGTTCTCGAGTAAGATATAGTCTGTTTCAAATACGAAGTTCCTTTTGACACTTAATAGTACGTAACTGCACATTTAATAAAATTGCTAAAATAAACAATGATTACTTATGGTACTAAAGACTATTTAAAAATAATTTGAGTCTATACAAAACATCATGTAATTGTTTCTCAAACATAATCAACTAATAATTTCTATTGATATTAGTCTTAAATAATGTAAACATCAAAATAAAATAACATTTTACTACAATACCATGGTTACGCATTAGGGTAATCTTTTTACTTTCACTCATAGTGACGCGACAATATGAATCGGTTAAAATCAAACTAATTCGAGGTAAAAACAATTGTTCGAGAAATACTTTTGCAAATTTGTATTTGGCATTAATTATTATTATTACATTGCAACGTACCTTAAATCTCATTCTGCAAACCCTTAATAAATTATCTTTATCAAAAAATGGATTAGAAGATGCGTATTTGGACATACGTCCATACGCATCTTCACATCTCATTTTTTTAAACTATAACATATATTTAAACCATACAGTTTAAATATCCCATAGTTTTTAAAGAGTAGTCTTCTTGAAAATCAAAATCTGTTATACCACATTTATTTCACCCTTATACTAAGTATGGAGTAAGTATGTGATACTAGGAACAAATCAAGGATAACTCCAATTTTTTTTAGAAGAAGGCACGTTATATCTGGTCGGAGAAAAATTGCTTCGCATTTTATATGAAAACTCAAGACATTATTTTTCAAAATTAATTTACATTTAATTACAATATATATGTGCCATTTTGTTCAATGACTGTCTGCCATCTTGTAGGTAGTGACATGATCCCGACAATGGAGGTTTTTTTTTTTTATGCTACTAATGTGGCAAACAAGCTTACGGCCCACCTGATGGTAAGTGGTCACCGTAGCCTATAGACGCCTGCGACACCAGAGGCATCACTTGCACGTTGCCGACCCTTTAGGAAAGAAAGTGGGAAGGAGAAGGAGCGGGATGGGGGAAAGGGGGTGATAGGGCCTCCACTACTCTCATTCACCGAACGAAACACAACAGTAGGAATACTTCTATATCACGTCGATATATCTTTCCCCGATAGTCTTTCCCCGGTCGAGCCGGCTCATTCATGCTGAAATCAGCGAGGCTCTAGTACTCTTAATAATAATAATATTCTATCACATACACACAACACCATCTAGCCCAAATTAAGCAGAGCTTGTATTATGGGTACTAGACAATGGATAAACATACATATATATACTTTTTTTTTGTAAATACATACATATTATACATAGAAACACCCAGACCAAGACAAACATCCATGTTCATGCACACAAATGTTTGACTTGTACCGCGGGAATCGAACCCGCGACCTCAGGCGTGGCAGTCGGTTACACTAACTACTACGCCATCGAGGCCGAGAATTTTGGATCTTCTGATCAAAAAACGCGACAAGTAGTTTTGGCAGTCCTCTCTTGATGTTAACCTGATACTGTATAAAGAATTCTGAAGAGACCTAAACAGGTAGAAATCTGAAGGTACAAGTCAGGGCTATATGGCGGATGCATTAACACCTCCCAGCCAAACTCTCTTAATTTTTGCTGAGTGACTAAAGATGTGTGAGGTCTAGCGTTATCGTGATGAAAGACCACCCTTTCTATTGATTAATTCCGGCCGCTTTCTCTCAATTTCTTGCTTTAATCTCATTAGTTGTTGGCAGTAGAGATCCGAATCGACGGTTTTGCCCGGCGGTAAAAGCTTATAATGAACAATACCCTTCCAATCCCACCATACACACAGCATCACCTTATTGCGAGTTAGTCCGGGTTTTGCCACAGTCTGTGAAGCCTGAGCGACCATTGACCACGACCTTTTTCGCACGTTCTTATCGTATGTGATCCACTTTTCATCACTAGTTATCAATCTCTTCGAAAACGGTTCGGTTTCATTACGTCTTAATATAGAATCGCAAATGTACACGGTTCGTTAGATTTCTTTCAGTGAGCTCGTGTGGCACCCAAATATCGAGCTTTTTTGTATGCCCAGCTTTTTTCGAATGGGTCAAAACTGTTTTGTGGTCAATTCCCAGATCTTCAGCTATGTTGTAACTACCGATATGCCGATCTTGCTCAACTTTTACTAAAACGGCGTCCATTTTATCCGTGACAGGGCGACCAGAGCGAGGTGCATCTTTAACATCAAAATTCCCGGATTGAAAACGTTTCAACCAACTTTGTGCTACTCTTACTGACACCGCATTAGTCCGTAAACGTTAGAATTTTTTTGCGGCTGCGTTGCATTTTTCCTTTCTAGTAATAAAATTTTAAAATGCATCGAATTTCTTCATTAGATTCACTCATTTTAACAGAAAGAAAAACAAATGAAAACCGGCGGGCAACAATATTTTACTAAATTGTTTTTAAATTTTATTTTTTATTTCATGCTTTTTGTAAGGACTCCTTAAATTTCGTTAGTTAATATTCCCCATGCCATTTCAATATAGTGTACATTATTCTACTATTCAAGCCCTTTCATTTGATACCCATATTGAGAGGGAGTCGTGAAAAAATATGTAATCGCCATTTTGTAGCGGCGTCCATGTTGGACCGATTTTCATCAAACATAGCTAAGAACTTGCCCGACTAATTCACCTTTCAAACAAAAAAACATAATCAAAATCGATTCATCCGTTCGAGAGCTACGATGCCACAGACAGACACACACACACACACACATACACGTCAAACTTATAACACCCTGTCGTTTCTGTATCGGAGTTTAAACATCAGCCAGATACAACTAGTACAGCCAAAGAGATTTTATTAAAAATTTATACAGACTATATGCGAAAAGACTTTTTCCCCGACCTATTATATAGCTTTAATGTAGCTATTCTTTCGATATGTCAAACTTAAATGGACTCCATTTTTGTTTTTCTATTTCTATCATTTTTGTTTCTATTCTAAACCCACGATTACAGTTTGTTTGGAAAGTTAATCGGTAATAAATTTCGTAATGTGTCGATTGAAATGGTCTCTTCACTATCGCTGTTCAACGATCATCACTCTGTCAAATGAGACTTCATATTTGAAACGCACTATAGAATAGGCCACGGAAGCGGAGCAGTAACATCACAGCTAATGTTCTAATAAAACTATTTTTTTATTTTATAGAATGGGCGATAAAAACAATGAGAAGAATTGTTATGATATACTAAATACGGTTTTCTAATAAAAGAACTATGGCGTAATAGAAAAGGATTACTTACAATTTTACAACATTGTGATACAAATCGTGATTAAAAAAAAAAAAAAAGATTTGTTCGAGCTCTAAGAATATACGTTGTTCTTAAACTTTAATACGCTTTAGAGCAATTCTCCTATAGGTGATAATTAAAGTAGCCGTAAATATATTGTAAGTAGAATAGATTTCATTGGCCTATTAACAATGTGCAAACTAATCTACTGTTAGATTAATCGTTGCGAAGACTCATATCAAAGCATTGATAATAACTTATCAACCAGATTGATCAATCTGAGTTACGGAGAATTTACAGATAAATAACAGTTTTATTGGCAGATGTTTAATTAAACATTCTCTACCTTGGAGGTTAACTAAGAAATTCTGTGTGGGAAATGAATGCTTAACAGCCTCTTTATTATGATTAAAACACCCAAAACCGCTAACTCCATATGTCAGAGAAACTTTTCGTGCTTGTAGGGCGAGGCGTGGTCACATCGATAAATACAATTAGCGTCTTTTTATATCATTCTCAAATATATTAAAGTTGGCTTGTATTGTATAATATTCTAAAATGCATCGGGGGTCGAAGTGCTTCTTCACAGTCGTACCCTACTGCTAAGTTAGTATTTATTTACGTAATCTTACGCCTATATCTTCAAAGTGCAGGCAAAGGTATACTACGCCCAAATTTTGTTACCTATAGTTTTAGGTCGCACGTAATAGGGGACGAATCTGTTGACGTTAACAGGCTCCAGACTGACAAAAAACGTAGTGGTGCTAAGAATTTCTTGACAGAAAATCAAATAACACTTTGCCACACAACCAAGACCTCATGAATAGCAGTCGATTCCTCTTCTGCTGCGCCACCGAGGCAAGTTTATTGCATTTAATTTCTCAGATTTTCGGATCTCCGACAAAGGATATATACACAAAATTGCACAAACATATACACATTAGTTTTGTATAGTGTACTCCTTTAGTTATAATATAACTATGAGATCACAAAAAAGGTTATAAGAGAAAATTCATAGTTAATTAATTAATTATAATTAAAACAAATTGGGAATGTATTTAACAAAATAAATAACCAATATAAAACTTAAAGGAAAACTTAATAAATAATGCAGAATGTCATTTTTGTCACAAAGCGAATGCCATCTGATCGCTGCAAATCAAAAAGATAACGATATATAAACATTATTTTATATTCAAAGACACCGATCAACCGAAAAGGTAGTGACGTATTCAAGTATAATTTTAATTATGTGTCTTGTCAATTTTACATCATTTTCTCAAGTATGATTTTTTAGTAAAACATATTTTGGATTGGAAAATTCTAATAATTTTATTTTAGCCTATTGATATTGGCACGGGCAGTTAGACAGAATAGATTTTCAATTATATCTGGCATGCCAACAATTGACAGATTAATGTGATTCTCGGGATTTACGACAAATGCACGAGCCTTTAAATACACGCTGTACAGCGTGTAATTACGTATATACATAATTACACGCTGTATATACATAATTGCACGCATATTTTTTGTACGCTGTACAGCGTATAAACAAGCCTATCAAAATCCATGGTGAGCTTAAGATAATTAAAGGCGTCATCATTATCATCATATAAACCGACATTTCGTTCATTAGTTGGTAGGTTCCTTGAGACCTGCAGTTATATTACTCTGTATTTTGCAAAACACAGAAGTAGGATGGTTTTCATCAACATAAGCCTAACTCTTAGTAGACTCTTAACCGAAGAAATATAATATGATTTTTTAAAGGTGACTTACTGACTTTTAAAATGTATGTTCATAACGTATTATAATCGCTTGCTTTAACGGTGAAGGAGAACATCGTAAGTAAACCGGCATCTGAGAGTGCTCCATAATGTACTCGAATAGTCTGCCAACCCGGTGCGGCTGTGGGGGACTATGGCCTAAACCTTATCACACTAAACCTTGTCACACTAAACCTTGTCACACTAAAAAGAGGCCCATGCCCAGCAGTAGGATCGTTTATAAGCGATCCCACTGCTGGGCATGGGCCACAGGACTGATATTATTATCGGTAGCAAAAGAGCTATCGGCCCACCTAGAAAGCGGTAACCGTCAATCATAGCCACGCTTAAACTTAATTGACATCACAGAAGCAGTTCAAGGAAAACACACCCAAGCCGCTGTCTACCGTTAACCAAATAGGTGCCAAACAAGCACGCAGTCTATCTGATGATAAGCAGTTCCCGTAGCCTATGTAAAGGGTAAAGGGCTGAGATATTTAGAAATTAAACACTTTTGGATTTAATAACAATAATAATGTTTATTTAATACACCAAAATATACATTTTATAGTAATACAACAGCAGATTACTTACAATATTTAGGTTTAACAGTATGTCCTTCCTATATGTCAGTACATATAGGATGCTTATTCCTAAACTAGGCTGAAGCCTGTATTTTGGGAAGCAGTGTTCAGTCGTGCAATATGTTCAGTAATTTAGGTTGTCACTGCTTGTAATGTGTGGTTTTCGGGTGTTGCTATTTAAATGAGTTAAATTTCTTTATTTTTGGAATATTATGCGTGAGTGTGCGTGTGTGCATGTGTGTGCGTCTGTGTGTGTGTGTGTGGGTGTGGGTATTTGTGTGTGTGCGCGCGCTTGTGTGTGTGTGTACATGTGTGTACATTTTATCCAGTATTTTCCAAGTATGTAATTAACTCCTCAGTACTTTGATAGTCAAACTGTTTAAGCCAGCTACTCACCTTCATTTTGACTTCATGTCTAGTAAGTCTCACAATCTTAAGTTTTTTTAATGCGTTGTTTATTTTAAATCATTATTATTACATAATTTTGAAACTATTAAACTTCAACTGTTAAACTTTATTACTATTTAAGCTATTTTAATTATTAAACTAGGGTACCACGTGTATGGTTTCCCTGTGATATGGCGGCAAAGCAAACGAAACGTCGGGGAAAGTATAAACCTAAATCTAGATAGGTTTCATCTATATTTTTTCTTCATTTAAATCTTGTTAGTTTAATACAATGTATAATATTCGTGTAAACGCAAGACATTATTATTGTACTAATTTTTTTTTAAGACGTTTCGCCCGCACTAGGTTTAATTCCTGTGTGGTAGGAGACTTTACAAACATTTAGACAACGGACAAATAGATACCGAGGCTTGAAACAACAATTTATGGATCACAAAAATGTTTGTCCGGCGTGGGGATCGAATCCCCAACACTCGGCGCGGCGGCAGTCGTATATAATATTCCTTTTTGTTTAATGGTATTACAATTACGTGCAATGTATAGTGTATGTAACCAGTTGTCATTCATCGATGACACCCGCTACTTGTGTGTGGGCGTAGCGCGGAAGCATCGCGCAGCGGCACACGCGCCGTTACCGTCACCGGCCATTACACGACCACTCTTAATTATCAACAGTTACCGCAGACCGCACTGATACCACTCGTCCGCATCAAGAAACACCACACCGTAACTGAAACACCCTCGATTCCCGCATATCATCGCTTTACATATAACAAGTCTGTCAGGATCGTAGCAAATGGAAATCCGTAGTCTCTGCCTACCCCTCTGGGAAATAGGCGTGAATCTATGTATGTATGTATGTACATATAACAATGGCTAAAACATTTTAGACAGCTAGGTATGCCTTTGGTTGTTTGTTCAGTCGATCTTATGCGATTA
Source organism: Catocala sponsa (assembly GCA_963564715.1). Classification (NCBI taxonomy): domain Eukaryota; kingdom Metazoa; phylum Arthropoda; class Insecta; order Lepidoptera; family Erebidae; genus Catocala; species Catocala sponsa. The sequence continues at coordinate 15,083,578 of OY751337.1, read as the reverse complement.
TAAATGGAAAAGAGAAAAGTCAATTATCACACTTACAGATAATTGAGTTTTCCTTTTCATATTATAGTCGCATAAGATACTGCGCGACAGGCGATAAAAAAAATATTTATACATTTTTGATTATTTTTCATTTCATTTGCCTATTTGTGCATAAATACAAATTTATAATAAATATATATGAATAAATTACTATGTTCACTTAAACTAAAGTCGAGTAAGTTAAACAAAATGCGGATATTAAGACTATCTCCTATTAGAAAATCTGTATTGATATACCTTTTCGACTATTTTGCTAAATATAAATGCTTTGTGTGGAAAAAATTAGTTTCTACGTCTGGCCATACATTTTATATGAAATACTAACGCTCATTTGCTTCAAATAATTCTCAACGATTACTTTTACATTATTACGTATTTTTATTAGTTAGTATTTAAACTATAACAATAGTGAGAAATCAGATCGTTGAGAGGCTTCATTCAATTTCTTTATTAATACTGCGTTAGTTGAATCTGGGTGTGCAGTAGTGGCGTGGCATCGCGGCCCGCAGCTTGATCTCTCACATGATAGTGTGGCGCCCGCGCCGGATGCCGCGATAACGTCGCGTTAACCCTGCCGCCGCGCCGCGTGCCGCACCCGACTGTTCACTAATTACAAACACTATCTCAACTGCAGTCTGTAGTCCCCACTGAGGATGTGCAAGCTGTACAAATACCCGCGTATTGTCTGACTACGACCCAGTCCTTCCGGTAAACAAGTCCACGATCTTAATCTGTATCCCAGGCTCGTACTTCGTGAGATAGCGACACGTTAGTTTTAGCGTCCAAGTGAAAACCTATTTTCTACGGCATTTAAATAATATACCTAGTTTCTATTGCTTACATTTTATCATTGTGTTATAATTACTGTCATCCGTAACTTTATCCGTATGTACTGTCATCCGTAACTTTATCCGTATGTACTGTCATCCGTAACTTTATCCGTATTGTTTAGAAAAAATCTTTCGTAGCGTCAGAACAGTAACACTATTTTTGTACCCTTTTAAAATCATTATTATTAATGTAACAACATTTTGGAATATAACATTTATTTATTACATTTTCCCATATGAAAACATAACAAAGAAACATAACCGTTCTAATTAAGTAAATAAATAAATAAATAACACATTCGCATTAATAATATTTCATAGTATATATTATATTTCATAGTATAGTAAAAAGCAGCGATAGCTCAGTGGGGAGACCAACAGACTGCAATGCAGAGAGTCTCGGGTTCAAACCCACGTCGCGCATCTCTGACTTTCGGAAGTTATATGACTTTACGAAATTATGTGCGTATTGATTGACAATTATCGCCTGCTCCGTGCCTCGGAGAGCACGTTAAGCCGTCGCGTCGGTCCCGGCTGCCATGAACATATGTATATGGCAGTCGTTAGTCGTTATTGGGAAGTCAGTGCCCTCTAATATCCTGACACTGGTTTAGCTTTAGGGTATCGTTAGCCTTCGGGTTGCGGAGGTTAGATGGCAGTCGCTCCGTGTAAAAACAATCCAGTCAAATCCGGTTAGACTAGAAAGCCGACCCCAAGTGACTTGGGAAAATAAAGGCTAGGGAGAAGCCTCTCCCTCAATTCATAAATATAAAGTTGTTCCAATTGAATCTGTGTATCAAACCAACAATCTCTATGTTGATTAGAGATTAAGAGAGTTGATACGTATCTATAATGTGGGACGTAATTAGGCGTGTGCGTGTAGACTTAGTCGAGTGAGCACTGAGCCGACCACCCAAGCAGACGGCTTTTAGTCGCGACCGATCGCACTCGTGCGCCTGTCAGACCTTTAACTTAATCAAATATCTATAAACAGCATAAAGCTACTCGCTACTGACGTTTTAATACGTCCAAGTACGATGTATGGTAATGTAAGCAATAAAATGCTGTAACTTCTGTTACCTTGTTGCGTATTAACAGGTAAGGATAGTAGGGACTTTTATACAGGCCAGTATATTCTATTAATTCATTGGCGTACATAATTTGGCGTTATAGGTAAAGAAAAATAATGATCTTGAATTGCAAAATAGTTTATCAAAATATGGATGTAAGTTCATAAAATTATCAACCTTAAAAACCTTATTGTCAAATCTATGTATAAATAAATGAATTTATAATTATTGGTAAGTGTAAGCGCACCTATACCGTCCATACGAGCTTACACTATATTATTAATTGCGATGCAACTTTTGTTAAATAGTGCGCACTTCCGCGAAAATTGCTAACAAAAAGCAATGCAAGAAAATTAAAAGGCGTTACAATGTATATCGGACAACAGCTAATATGAATGTCAAAAAATTATTTTAGAATATTTTTCTTGTTTATTTTATTTGACAAACAAACAATCCTTTATAAAACTATTCAGTTACTGCTTTAGATTGTTTACGTTCTCTAATAAATATAGATTACAAAAAAGAAAGATAATACATAAAAATGGGTCTGTATATATTGTCTCTAGCTACCAACTACACTACGCACTATTTGTTTACTAAATAAGACAATAAGAAAATTAAATATGTAATCGGAATCTATGATTTCGATTATATTTTTATTATTATTCGATTAGCAAGACATGTCCAAATAACTCGTGAAATAATAAATTATTATTAATATATAATCCTAACTAATATTAGAAAAGCGAAAATAAGTTTGTTTGTTTGTTTATTTGTTTGTTACCTTTTCACGCCTAAACCACTGAACCGATCATTCTGATATTTTGCATATACGTTGTCAGGTGTACAGAAACGGAAATAGGCTACTTTTCATCCCGAAAAAAATTACTGTTCCCGAGGAAAACAACAATAACGTTCGTATGATAATAGATGGCGCCACGAGTCTTTCGAATCATGATTAAATTATATTATTACAAGCAGAGTACAACCCGAATTGATTGTCAAATTCTAAACTAACGCGAGTGAAGCCGCGGGCAAAAGCTAGTATTTAATAAAAAGAAAAACCTGCAAAAGCAAAACAAGAAATAACTTTTAGGGATCATTCTAGTATTTACTTTTTAGTTCATATCCGTACATTTGCGAATTCTTGTACGTAATAATGTACATATTATGTTCTGTTTTATCTGAATCTGATTTTATCTTAGTTACTATTCAAGGCTTTACATGTATGATATGTATATGTATGTATGGACATATTAGGGGTTAAAGTATGAAAAACAATAGTATTTATTTCGTTTGCTACGCGTGGCGTTTCTTTTTTACGTCTTGTATCTTTTACAACGCGACAGTTTCATTAAATAAGAATAAATTGAATCAGAAAATGAAAAGGTATACGTTCTTTACGTATACGTTTATATTCAAGACGAGCTGTTTTAATTTTAAGTAGTTCCAACATTGATCAATTGCTCTGCGGTTAATCAATGTTGCAGTGGTCAAGCTCCTGATCGATGAATATTGTATTGCCCATTGGGACATATCTAGTTGACTACGTTAATTAGTCCAACCCTACGAGATTGCGGTCAGGTAAAAATTTATGATAGCCGCCATGGGAAATGTCACATCTGAAAAATAAATTGACAACTGGCCTACTAGCCTGCCGGCATTTTAATTGCTTTGCCAACGTCAATGCTAATTAATGTGAATTCTGGAAATCAGCATGAATAGTTTTAATTAAAAGCCAATCCTTTTTTGGAATATAGTCATGATTAAAAATTTATTTACTTCCAAGTGCCCGAAATGTAAACTTATATCCGTAATATACAGTTATAAAATTCTTAATAGGTATACATAAATAAGAGTATCTATTTATTACATGCTATAAAAACTATGATGAATTACAAACATCACCTGTATAGTTCTTTGACATCCAATCTTAATAGAAGTCAACTGGCTTTAGGTACAAACACTGATATCTTATGAATATCGATAAAGCTATTGTAGCATTGACAAAATCAATCATACTAAGTACCTTTTTTGTATGCATCTCCTGTTAAACTTTAATAAAAAATGCTTTAGGTGAGCTGCATTAGACAAACAAACAGTTCAAATAATATCTGATCAAATAAATATATAACACTGAAAATTTTAAATACTCAAAAGTAACTGGAAATTTTAAATACCTACCATTTACTATGCATCTAGGTACTTTTCCTGATATTATATTCAGCTTTTTGGGACTATGGTCGCAGTCTGGTCACTCGATCGCCTTGCCAGATTTATCTTTATAAGAAAGTTACATACTTTCAAAAGTAAGAAGCTTAACATAATATAACAGTGTCGCGCTAACTTAAGAATGGGTGTAACGGGTTTTATAAAAATATTTTTGCAGCAATGTACAGTTATGACTTTATGAGACATATTTATAATACATAATTTTGTATCAAAAATAATCGAGAACAAAAATGTATGTCTGAGTGTATTTACAATTTTTTGTTTAGTTTCGGCGCGTGACCGATTGGTCAAACATCATTGTGTCCAGTTTCACGCTCCTTGTCTCTTGACAAATGATGTTTTTACTTTAACATTTTAAATAGGTATTCTTATTTTTTGTTAGTGCATACGAACTGTATTATAATATCTTATTTTTTTTATAATAAATATGATTGATTTTTTTCATGAAGCTAACTAGCTTGTACCTGGTAACCGTCGGGGTGCTTGACTTTCACATACGTATGTTCGTATAGTGTTGACGCGTTCATTCACTGACTATTCATGTCTTCAAACAATTATGTAGCACTTTAACGTCTTTCTTCCCACGATTGTATCGTGGCGGGGCGAACCAAGTTTGCAGATTTATGTTTACCAACACAAATATACGCAGAATAGGTGTCGCGCGGCTTAAAGCTGTACTACTTGCGCCTGTGACGATGTTTGGTTCACTATTTATGTTTACTATAAACCATACGATTAATATTATCTTGTCTATCGCTTTATAATGTTTTTGCGTTCTAAGCTACCTATACATACATACATAGATTCACGAATCTGTAGTCTCTGCTACCCCTCTGGGAAACAGGCGTGAATCTATGTATGTAAGCTACCTATACATTGATAAAATCTTCAATTCTACCACATTGCACATAATACCTACTTAAATTACGTTACATAATAATATATAGACTTTCGTAGGTATATTTCGTAGGTTTATGATTTAAATGAATTAGTTATTTTTTTACTATTGATTATTTTAATAATGTAAGTCATGTTCCACAACTACTTCGCTGTTAGACACGAGCCTCCTCTCATCTAAGAGTCGTCAGGCAATAGACAAACGCGATAAACAAACGCGAGTTGCAAGTTACCAATCTTTCAATTTGAACATCATTTTTGACTTGCGATTAGTATAATATTTCACACGTCTTGTAATATAAAAATAACATTTATACATACAGTTACCCCAAGATACTTTTGATGTATTTATTTTTAGGAAGACATGACTTAAAACGGCAAAGTGTGTGCCTTACTTTGGTGTTAAAACCGTGATCGTGACTTGGCAGTCCACGGGTGGCTCATCAAAGTATCGCTGCCTATAATAACCTGTAATTATAAAATCAGTGTACCAAATAAAACCACCAGTTAAAATAATGAAATGTTCCTTGAGTTACCAAGAGTACCTAAGAGATTTACAGAAAGAAGCATACTGGTGTATAATTTATTTTAAATAAAAAAACCTTTATCATTCATAATATGGAATTAATATTGTACTATGTAGTATTCAATGTGTAATATTTTTTATTTGACTTACGTACATATACTAACGGCGACATGCTAATATGAATACCATCACAATATTTATTGTCAATATATTATAGACTTATCATGAAAGGCGGCGGGTATGCATTTATTTGTTCAGCGTTAAAGGTTTCTTCGTAAGCGCACGGACATAAAATCTATCCTGTAGCGCAAAATATTTTCTCAGGACCATAAAAACATCAAGAGTTTTATATCAACAACATGCTTTAAACTGAGTTTGAATTTGACCAAAACAAAGACACTTAGTTACGGTTGGCAAATTTTTCGCATGTACACACGCCATTTCTGTTTGGATACACTTCCGTAGGTCAAAAGATTTTATATATATGTGTGTGTGTAGTACACGCGTACAGGTGCGATTTTCGGTATGCCTCTCGCCCTGCCGCGGTTCCCAGTTCCGCACCGTTAATTTGATATACGGAGGCAGATGGCCTCTTACCGATAACATACAGCTCATGCGCCTTCCGCACTTTACTGCAGACCCCAAACTTTGGGTGCAACCTCAAGAAACAGACTTTTTGCTGTTTTGTTTGTAGAATTCGCTTTATCTTTATAGCGAGCTTAACCCTGACTCAGTTTCCGCTAGAATGTCAAATCAAACGTTTCAAATTCACATTGACAACATGCACCTCTAAGTTTCTGAAATTTTTAATAGTACATTCCAGCTCGTGGTAAGGTTGAAGGGAAATATTACTACAATAAGATCTACATATTTATAGAATGTATCAACTCGTCCAATCCTCATTCAGCTTGGCATTAAACTTTTATTCCCGATACCTATAGGGAGCAAGAATTTAAAATGACTAAATTTTAATGAAGATACCTTGTCCTCATAAAAAAAAACTACAAAAGTGCATCTTTGTAAAAAAAGATAATGAGTTGAGATTTTAATATTAGTGTGCTAAAATGAAAAATCTAGAGCTACTAGTTTTTGTATCGTGTGCCACAATAGATAATTTAAAAGTTAACTGCAAACAAAGTAACTCTATTTTAATATCAAATTTATGTAGTACAACAAGAATAGGCTTGTAATTATAGCTTGGACTCCAAAACAGTATGAAAGTAAAGTGCGGGGTTGTCAGTAAATTTGCATTTTGATCCAGTAACGGGTTGCGAGATAACGCTTTAATGCTCGAGATCTTTTCTCAGATCAACTATCCTGCATGTCTCAGCGCCATTCATCAACAACTTCTTTTGAACTCTGCATACTAACTAGTAACTATATATGGTGACAACAACACATTGTTGAATATAAATGTTGTCACACTAACCTAGTACTTACTTTTTTGATTTTTATCATTAAAAAATTCCCACCAACTCTAATTTTAAAAGAATAATTAAGAACCGTAATATAAATTGTATTGTAACATTATAAATTAGTACGTACCTACCATTCAGTATTTTAGTGGGTAGGTAATTATACTTGAAAACTCCAGGAAATAGTCAATCAGTGTTCTGTTATTCGCGGTATAAGAAGTCAAAGACCGTTCATATAAAGAACTTGTAAGATGCCAGCGACGTAAGGCACATTAGACACGGCATGCATGTGATGATTGTGGTATCAAAATTCGCTTCGGCTGTTCCTTTCAACCGGCATTGAGTCTTTCTATGTATTTCGTTTATATTTTTCCTTGTCACAATTTTAATGATCTAAGCATCATGCACAGTAACTACGAAGTTTGTTCATGCGAACTAAAGTTATTAAAGCTTAGCGCGGCGCTGAGCATACACGTCAATGTGAACTGATTTAGGATTCATTCACCTCGCGTTACGCTAGGTGGGCGCCTGGACTGCGCATTGTCTCACACCTCACACGAAATGCGAATGATCCTTTGTTCGCTACACTTTGCCTACAGTGTAACCGAAACCAATAGCGGAATACTTGAAGCACACCTCTAAACGTAACGTTCGCGCGTCTGAACTCACGTTCGAGACCCATTCCTGTCTTAACGATATTTACTCTGGAATAACAATACGTGTGCTGTTCTGACGTTGATAGCCCTCCAACTGATACGAATTGATTGTATTCACCCAGAGTTTATACATTTAATAGTACATTGGCATTGAAGAAATGTAATGATGTGCAATTTCCTGTTCTCTGCGATTATGTTACATGCAAAAAATAAAACGAAATTTTAGAACTTTCACTCGAAGGGGCATTAAAATTGCGGAGCAATTTTGTATCCCGGTCGTTATACTTTCCAGTAAAAGTAGCCAACCTATAATTTATTAAATAACTTATTCAAATTACTTATGCACGAAACTTTAAGCAAACAATTGTTTCATTTTTCTTTGTAAGCTCTCTATTCATTGATCATCACACATTATAATTTCGATGATGTATAAAATATACCTTAGCTGACAGTTTAGTTAGGAACGCACGTATTGGTAAAAGGTAAGTAGAAAGCCGACTTTTTCACATTCTCTATTGTCAGTAGAATAATAGATAACTGACATGGTCTTACCAGCTGTTTAATGTGGGGTAGAGTATCACGCGCAAGTATCTTTTAGTCCTGACAGATATGTAAAAAGTGCGGAGCTTTTGTGCTATGCAGCAAGGTAATGTTGTCGACCTAGAATAATAATTATTTATATCTCATCTAAGTTATATTTAAATTAAAAACATTTAGGCTAGGTTCTTTTATTCAGAAACAAGACATTTTACCTACGGATAGTTAATTATTGACACGTCATATTCTATGAAAAATATGTCAATTTAACCGTTTGTAGGTAAAACGACTTATTTCTGAATAAAGGAACCGGGCTATAGTGTACGAAAGTGCTTAAACGACTTCAATCATATTAAAAACTTTTCTACGTATATGTCGATTCGATTTTGAAATGCGATCAACGTTCTGTGTTATAAGAGCTTTATAACTGTAGCCAAACCTTTACTTTACACATACTATCAAATGATACTGTTACATATTCAAAGGTCTACACTATGTGTACCATGCACGAGCAGAGCAGAGTAAAGCCTGTACCGAACCAAATATGTGGAGCGTAGACTCGAACGAGCACGCCTCGAGCATTCAGCACAACGCAGTTGCCAATTCTCAATATTAAGATAAACATAAAGGTATTTGCGTATAGTTTTGTTGAAGGCTCGTGATACATCCACACTTGCCGTCGCGAACAGAACTACTCCTGCCATACTCTGTTCGGCTAGAGTAACGTAGACGTTAAAAAATTAAATGATTGAACATCCAACTATCAATAAACTGAATGGAATCTATAACTGAAATCCAACATTCCATGCAAAAATAGATTCAAAATAATCCTAATGTATGGGTCACTTGGCGCGTAGTATTATTATAATTCTGTAATTCGTTAAGACATTAAAATTTAAATATATAATTTTCAAAAGAACTGTAGAATTTGTTTACAAAATACCAACTCAGACCAGCAAAGAAAGTTATGTTCGGTATATCGTATATGCCAAGTTGTCCTCCTCCTTTGTCTCCATCATCTTCTGCGCGATTACTTTTTCTGCCGACTAATTTGACCGGCTATTTAATAATAATAAATAATAATAAAGTTTATTGACAAAAATTAAGTACAATGTGTGGCACTTATTCTATAATTTAGAGTTAGCACAATAAATTACTGATACTGATTCCCAAACTAGGCTATATTTTGGAAGACAGTGCTTGATTGTAGATGTGTGTGAGTGTGTGGATGGATAAGAATGTGCAAATGTATAATGTACTAGGGTAGGTAGTCAACTATATTTTATTCATAATAGTTTAGTAGTGCTTCGATGCTATCGTAATGTAGATAAAGTTACCAAGTAGTAGCCCTATTTTTGATTTCATAGTTGTTTAGACTTAGATGTTTTCTTTTTTATTTAAAATGTTATAAAGTTTGCAGTCAAGACTTCTGTACTGCTGTCTAGCGGCGGTAGTTTTACAACGAACCCTGGGAATAATTAATTATTTCTGTTCACGATAAAGTTCTGTCTGTCTGTGCCAGACAAAGCTGGTGCGTGTTGTGCTGCGTTCATACAGCAATCCCAGTTGTAACACACTAGACCTATTTCAGTGATCTTTGCATATATTTGCCGAAGCATCCATTTTATTTAGTGTATCATTCCTCATATGTTTACCAAAATCGTCTATTTATTTGCATTTATCTCTTTATTTGTCTTGTACCCTTAAGTGTAAAACTTAAAGAGCATCCACGCCAATTAGACTTCCACTAAAACTTATGTTGGCTAATTATAATTATGTTGTACACACGTCTAGTATCGATTAAAATTCCTTACCACACACATTTTCTTTTTATATCTTTAACACTTACTAATTAAATAGTTAACTCGTTATATTAAGAAATTAATTTGTGTTTACGACATGTCACACATAAATTATTTCCGACTAATTATAACAGTGTTGTTTTCATAACAGTTCAGATTATAAAGGTGTCTAATTGGCGTCATAAAATAATGACCAACAAAAAGTAGATTGATATCTTCCGGTGTGTTCTTAACACCTCCAAAATAGTATCTAAACACCATAAGTCATTACCTCGAGGTTCATAGCTCCAGTAATTTAATATCTGTCGGATGCGGATCAATTAGTTATCGCAAAATATATATTATTATACGATGCTAGAACGAAATTGATATTTGAATTGCTTACTGAGTTATTATTGATACTAAAGAAAAATATATATTGATCTATAGTGTGTAGATTTCTTCGTGAGGTGAACCTTCAATCAATCATTGTACCTATTATATTAAATCATCATTAAAATGGCATAAAGAGGTTCAATGTCAAACACGTGCTCACGACTAAGCGGTTTTATATTTGAAGCGCCCCGTGCACTGCTTGCATGCTAGCACACAGTTTAACACTAATTTTATACAATGTTTAGATGGCGAGCTACACTTTAGCCAATTCAATTTATTATACCATTTAGATACAGTTACTAATAACACAACAAGCAAAAAAGCTTACATATTATAATAGGGTATAATAAAGATAGCCGACATTTGAACTTTAATTTGAAAGTTAAGTATATTAACACGGCTAATAGCAAAGACAATTGCAAGTTGCTCTATCAATTACTTAGCACTCTCACGATACCTCCCGATATCGCCATTATAACAACATTAGAGATGGTGCAGTCACGCCATAGAAACATTACAACCATCTGTAACACGGTCACATCGTTTCTTGACCACCCAATTTTGGTTTTTACTGTATACTTTTATAGTTTGTAAGCAATTTTTACATGAGCGTGCGAAAACAAGTTCGAGCGTCAGCCGTAGACTTCTGATTTATCGACTTACGAAATTCACTATATCAGTAACTAGATGTGCCCGCCTCGCGTTTGTGGTTACTGCGCGTCCCCTGTGGGTCGTAGCGTGATGTTATATAGCTTATAGCCTTCCTTGATAAATAGGCTACCCAACACTAAAATAATTTTTCAACTCGAACCAGTAAGTTCCTGAGATTAGAGCGTTCAAACAAACAAACAAAGAAACAAACTCTTCAGCTTTATAATATTAGTATAGATTGAATTTACCGTTTTCAATCAAAAAAGTCTGGGTGCCTTATGAAATGCAAGACAAAGTGATTAGACACAATTTGCGTCCCAATTCCTATAACATGAATCAGCGTCATGCAAATAATGTTAAACTAGACACGCTTAAGTTTGTGATTTCACTGGCATTCGGATAATAACTTATCCTGACTTTCTAATCGTGTGACAATAAAATTAAGATAGTCTATTTGAATGTAGTTCGCTGCTAATGCTGGTAATAGAAGATGAATTAACATTTTCATGTGGTAGGGTCACGACCCAACGCTCCCACACATAAATCGGCAAGGATGTCGCGTCGTGAGCGCACAGCGATGCGCCCGCGCCGCCGCCGCCGCTACTACAGCGCCGCGCCTCCATTACGACTGTGCATGGCAGGCCTACTGCGTAGTGATGCATTTGTAATTAATATGATAATAACGTGATTTGCTTTGTTTGCTTCTATAATGATATTGTTACATTTTCGTAGTACATAATTAATTACATACTAGTCATAATTGCGATAATGCCTATAGTATCCGACTCGTAATCGGCAAACTATTATATTAATTCGACTCATTTTGCTACTAGCGTACATCGCCCAGAATACCTTAATAGCAACAGTTACCAAATTCACTAATTACATAAATACCTATTACATCCACGAGTATTACTGACTATAAGCTTTTTACAAAGATTTCCGTAGAGATTGATAACATAAAATAAAACGAAAGTTTATATAAATGTTTCGGTACACATTAAATACATTTTATATTGTAAAAGTTTTCTGCAATTCTTAATAACTTTCATGCATATAGTTAAATCTGTAGACACATCTTGCACCAACATATAATATATTTCGCTTCACAATTTAGTACTGTGTCCATTTCATTAAATGTGTTATTTCAAATAAATTGAAACAGACAATGAGCAGTAAAAACCACTGTTTATAGTGCTGTGTAGCTTTAAAACTTAGTTACATATATTTTCAATTAGACGGGTGAGATGTTAACGACCAATGACAACTCCGAGTGTACTTATGTACTTTCCACTGACATTAGCTCCGGCACCGGCACTTCCCTGAGCTAACTCATTAGTCATTAACGCATAACTAGGTTTTTCTTTCACTCCCTGCTGTGAATTTTTTAGATATAGTAATAGATTTTTAATTATACCGACTCGAGATGACACTATAAGGTTAAGATGCTAGCAACAAATGTTATCTTCTTGAAATATCTTGCGGCCAAACAGAGGGGAAACCCAGCAAGTGGACAGGCAAACAGCGCGAGCCCAACACGGAAGGGGAGATAAATTAACTAATCAACTGGTTTGCGTTTATGGTGAGCGGCGTTTGTGACAAATAGATGTATACCTCATACTAACAGTTGGAAACGGTCCGCTCACGGTACACCACATATTTGGTTAATTGATTAACTGTACTGCGTTGTAGTCAACGGGTACAGTTAGGTACGTATTTAATCATCCGTAAAATGATTTACGCCACCACTTATTGATTGAGTGTCATTAATTTAATACGCTTTTCATAATATAGCAAACTATAAAATACCTCGTTAAAAGATTATTAATTGCAATTGCTTTTAATGTTCTTCGCTAAAATTTACGGTTGATTATCGGCACAAGTTTATATCCTTATTTAATAATAAGTTGTTTAGTCTATAAATAATCAAGAATTCGACTCCTTAAATTTTGACTTTATTTTTATTGCGTATCATATAAATATTTATGGACCTTAATAAATACTTTATATAAAAACTTGCTTCGTTATTTCGTATAATTAACGCAAGTTCCATTTTTCAGTGTAAAATGTTAAGTAAATCAAACTGTAAATTACTTCAGCATTAAAACTATTTTCTGTTAAGATTATTTAAAGATAAAATAATATATTACATAAATTTATTCATGATAATATAAAATTGATTAATGATCACTTTAAAATGGTAAAAAGTATTTGTTTATTAGTTACATATCCCTGAAGGGACATAACGTTAATTTTAATCGCCAAAGAATAACCCAGTTCCAAATGTAGGACTCTTACTTAGACATTTTGGTAGACAAGCAATTTAACACTTAAGATTAAGGACAAGGATTTCGGATAAGGATCTGAACGTTCGCGAATCTCGTTACCACGAACAGCGTTTACTTTACCCCATACTACTGGGTCGATAGATCTGAGTATGTCTTGTACCTCGAACAAAGCAACCATATTCGATGAACACTTGGGTCAATAGATGATATCAACACTCTTCCGCTCCAGCTTCGACGCTTGGCAAGACCGCGTTAACTGCGTGTGAAGTACGTTCTGTAGTGCCTCCGATTGAGTCCGCCGCTTATCAAACGCTAGCTGGAGCGCGCCGCGACACAATCAGAATATCGGTTTGGATTTTACAGCTTTACTACCGCATGCTAGTAGAAACGCACATTTTTACGTGTTTGTTTTAGATATACGCTAAAAGTCTACATTGAAGACGTAATTCAATATTTGTAAATCTAGAAAATACAAAATACCCTACCAAACTATATACAAAATACTTAGTTGACGAAAGTCAGTCAGTAAAGAATGTATCATGTTAAAAAAATCATACAGTGTGTCATTATTTTATTTTAAAATATATATAATCTTACTTAATAATACTAAACGATACTTAACTTTAATGAACATGAACAAATTAAGTAATTTTATCTATATGAGTTTATAAAGCATTATAAAATACTACCACATTAATTATAATGGACTTGCCTAAAGCTCAACATTATTTGTAATTAGTGTCTGTTGTTATAACTTAATTCACCCAGTAAATGATTTATAAATGCCGTTTTAATCGTATTATTTTTGAGAAATGAAATAAAATATGTTATGGGAGTGTGTCTTACAACAAAAAGTTATCAAAGCAATAAAAAGCGTCTGTAAGTTATTAGGCCGCTTCACTATAAACGTAGAGGCAAACAATCGATACTAACGCGAGGCAATCACGACACAGCCACCGATAATGTGAGAATAACTCAATGAGGATGAGACTAAGCACCGACGAGATTGATCTTGACAGTGTTAAAAAACTACTGTTGTCTGTGGGAATTTTGAAATGATCTTAAAAATAAGTTCAATCAATTAGTACTCGCTAACCGATAACATCATAGATAAATGAATACACAAAGATCTAGCGATAGAATAGCATCTCATATCTGTATTTTTAAGATAGGGGTGGAGAAAAGTGTGTCGTTAATTTTCCACCTGAACAGCCCACTTCGTAAAAGAGGGTAATAAGTAGTAACTGTATGCGACAGATGGTAATATGGTTGGTCTTACCGTCTAACGGGCAGAGTTTCACATTCCTGGCTACTTTTGAGAGTTTCTTTATAAAAATATCTAATAATATTGTCTGACTTGACTTGAACTAGGAACACAAAATCAAAACTTTTCAAATTCGTTGCTACTTACGCACATAAAACACGTAGATGATCCAAACTAATATTATAAATACAAATGTGAGTTTGTTTGTTTTTTACGATTTCACGCCTTAAATATTCAAACTAGTACACTTCCTTAACCAACCAGAAAAATGACTGTTTCCAAGGAACAGCTGGATTTAAAATAAAATTACGGGGTATCACTTCAACGTGGGACTTAAAAGCAATGCTTATTTTATTCATAACTTTAAACTGTTCATAGCTTATAAGTTATATAAATATAGTCAAAGGAGACCAAGTTGCTGTTCATCTTATTCGCTTGAGAGTGCTAACATGTACATTTATAACATTTCAATAATTTTCTCTATTGACCACCAGCAAGCTATCCAGTAATACATTTAGTCAAAGCCAAATTTACACTTCAAGATATTGAGACGAACATAAAGAACAAACGAATTCAACTAAATTGTTACCTTTAAATGTACGAAAACAACGCTATCACTATCACAATGATAACGTCAAAAAGATTAAATTCTACACTTACTCTCTTTACAACTTAAGCAAACTATGTGTAAGTGTGTAAAACATTTTACTATTTCAAAATACGTGTCACTTGAAAATTTACAGAAAATTTCATACATGCTTTTAGATAAACATTTGCCACTTCTGTGTAGTGGGTAGATGATTGTGCCCAAAAATGTTTATTATACTCAAAAGCACCAGCTTATTGAACTGCAGCCATGCCCTACAATGAAGTTACGATCAAAACCACATTGCAGTAATAACGTATACCCACTCGTAGAACATTTTACTTTAATTGGGTGGATTTTATAATTTACTATCCATAGCTTAATCTCGATTTATTACGTAACAATAACCGTTAGAGTGACACGCTGAGGTCTCGAGTTCGATCCGAAGGCGCACATCCCTGACTTTTCGAAGTTATGTGCGTATTCTCAATAGTTAATTATCGCTCGCTATGATGATGAAGGAAAACATCGTGAGGAAACTTACATGTCTAAATAAAGTTGTAGAAATGGTTTTTGCTTAACTATATAAAATAAATAATTATAATATTGTAGACTGTTTAGGTGGCGTAATGGATATGAGGTGAAAAATGTCAAAAATAGTTGTTTCAAACTTGGGTTTTCTTTGTGTTATTGATAAGTTCCCCGCAACAGAAATAATTCCTAGTACGTAGTAGTTTTATAAAAAGACAAAAAAATAATATGAATAAAAAACCGTTACCCATGGGCATAACGGTTTGATTAGTAATCTCTAATGTATTTACATGTCGATGTCCAGACTACAAAGAGTAGCAATGGTTCCTGTATTATTTCGATCTGATTCCCATTGCACTACAGACGTAAACCCGTCCCTAACACAAGCGTCTAGGTGAAGAGATTTAGTTTAAATCTAATAATTAGTAGTCCAATTTACGGCATGTTTAAAAACAAGGAATTTAGTAAAAATAGCTTGCTGCGTCATAATGCAAAAATTATATACTCATTGTTCCAGTTACGTGAGCATGAAAGTCAGCGACGAGATAACACATCGCATAAACCTACGCATCGTGAAAATTTACAAACACGTCATGCAGTACTGCAATGGAACGTCACCTTAGACATCAGTGGGTGTCCACCATTCGAAGAATATAAAGACTTAGCACTGTTCGTATGATCCATCGATGGGTAGTCTAGATTTGCAAAAAGACACCACTGCGGCGTCGGTCTCGGTTAATTGGAACTTCTAAAAGAGTCGATAAAAGATGTCAATACTCTAAAATATAATTCTGACTTGGTCTTAGTTTATCACTTTACTTAGCGGTGGTCAGTAGGCCCACCATAAAATAGAAATGCCGAAGTTTTGGGCATGAAACACAGGGAGTAATGCTTTGATTATCCTTAACCCTACAGTAAACTAGACCTAACAAGGGAATAATGTCATATTGAAAAAAAACAATCCAAAGAAATTTCGCGGTAGCAGTATTCTTAATATTTCGTGTGCCCGAAGTTTTGGATAGACGTTTTCATGGTAGATGTACAGATGCATTCTCTTCGTGGGGTAGCTAATATGCACACTAATCTGGTTTGGTTAGAAATACCAACTTAATATTCCAAGCAATATAAAGTTGCATGAGGAAATATTATAGCAATATATTATATGCCATAAAATCTGTAATATCAATATTCAAAAATGTTTGTGCTATACCTATTCCATAGGATAGAACCTGCTTCACAAAACATTATGTAGAGAAAATTAACTAGTTACGAAGGTATTGTTCGAGATACAAAATAGTTTTAATTGTTTTCTTTTAACGGCTGGTAAACTCCCACACAGGATCCTAATTATCTCAAGTCGAATTAGTAAAATACTTGTGAACGCTTATTTAAGATCGTTATGAAGGCAAATTGTGTTACAAATTGAACTCTACGCACACGAGATTGAAGTCGAAAATATAATAAAAACATAATGGACTGCGAATAAATTATTGCACAAGTCTTCATCGTAAATACGTACTATGCTCTGTTAAAGTTTAATAAAAAATATATCATTCTTTTAAATTGTTATAATTGCATGCCTTAGCTTTAATTGTTCGGACGCGTCAAGTCAGCGTTTCTTAATCGGAATCTTAAAGGCATTCAACCGCTACTCGATTGTACTGTATTCAAATGAATATATAAAGACCGATGAGATCACACAAATTAATATTTTCCTTTTTCTAACTCACGATTTTGATTTGTGCAAACTGAACCTGGAAACGTCAATTGGGTCATAACATTTACATTAATTTCTAAAATATAGTTTAGTAGTAGTTGGCTCTAAAGATTATGTGGCACAATAATTAAAGTTACAATTTTTCGATCCCTTCTACGGAGCGTCAAAATAACCTGAAAACTTTTTAAGTTTTGTTGCGATAAAAATAATATATGTACTTTCATGAGAAAAGACCTCCCCTAATAATAATAGCAGCCGTGAATATAAATAGTCCCACATACGTTAGTATTACTTATGAAATGATTTCATATAATTATGAATACACGACGGCCATTCTTCCTAAGAGACATTCAATATTACGGCAAAATGATAGTATAAATTGTCGACTTATTGCATAACACTTTTAAGGATATTCTATATGAAGTATATTCAATGCTCATATACGAGTACACCATAACCCGATCAACTATACCAACCCTAAATATGACTGCACTATAAAAGAAACCTTTTACACGCAATATATTAAATTAATTTTCCAGTAGGAACTTTTACCAATACCGAGCCCATGTTGCTATCGAGTTCCACTCAGCCGCGGTAGGTTTTATTGTACTGTACGCGTTTAATATCAGCAATTAAAATGCTTCTTGAAATACCTATAAATAATGTAGAGACATGACATGTAAAGCTGGCAACTTAACGCGCACGCACACCTACTGAAATGCAAATTTACTGTTTTCTAGAAAGGAACTCTAAATAAATATAAACAATAGTAAATATAAGTGAATAATGCTTAACAGTTATTGTGGTGCTTGATTTATAACAATTTGAAGTCGTAATATTCATTGCTAATTTGTTTTGGCCGTTGTTCATGTCAAATAGAAACAACCAAACAGCGTGATTATTTTATTCGTAGTGACGTAGAATGGCACGTCGATAAACGTTCACGTGTAAATACATAACATGATAAATACACGTGTTTCTTAACACACATCTTATTCAAACTCTACTTGGGCAAAGCCCCGGGCTTAATATAGTGGCAGCCAGTAAATTACTATACTCATTGCCATTCGTCATAATCTCAAAAATAAAATATCAATAAAATCTTTCATCTATATACATTATTCACATTTCTGGACCACCATAACATGTAACAACATAAATGATATCTATACAGTATTGTAACTCGGCCCTGTCCTTGAAATAATTACCTACAACAGCGCGGTTCGTAGACACGCGTTAGAGCTGCCCGCCTATTTTAATTTTATCTATTATATTATTATTTTATTCTTGTCTATTGTTTGAATATTTGTATTTTTTACAATACATAACAGATGCTTAGTGAGATGTCTTTATACAAGAAAATATTTTTATATAGTGGGACTCCACTTTAAAACATAACGTTTTTATGAAATCCTACCATTCTCATCAAAACAATAATCTCAGTAGGATTTCAATGAAGGACTACGATCTGTAGCAATGTTCTCAGGAGGCCATTGACCTTAAATATTCTGTTATATCTTCTAAACTAATTCAGAAATTCGCTGCATGCAAATTAATGATAGCTACGTAATTACTCGGAGAATCAAACTCGTCTTACTCAAATAGGAAATTACCATATAAATTCATTTAGCAACATTTTATTTTATTATTACTTTGCACACTCATTTGCTGAAAAGGCATTGATAAAAAACATGGCCTTAAATTAATTTAAAGAGCCTCGCGTTCGGCATGGACATTTTCTAACTCATCTACATACCTACTTATTATGTTTTCACATTACAGTTATGTCCAGCAATTTATTAGACGTTTCATTGTGTGAGTTAATACTAAGCTTAATTAAAGTAAAAGGAAGTATATTTGTGCATTGATGTTAACATAATCTAAGCTTATCCTCCACCTAACGGGAAGCTCCTACATTATAATATTATACCCACACGAATGTAAATAACAGCTAATAGTAAGTTTTTAGGATTAATAGAAAGTCTCGAATATTTATTTCAATAAGTTTTTAAAACAATAATAAATACAGTTTATATTGTATTTATGTACAGATTATTAAACTAGTATAAGCAAGAAAATATTATATATTATACGAAGTCAGCGGTACTAGTAAGTAGCTGGGCTGTGTAAATAAGTAATGGCAGCAGCCCTCGGCGACTGCTAGTTGATTGCATCTGTTGTCGCTCTTCATATCGCGTACGCTACTGTGATTTAACCGCCACCTGTCGTGGTTTATGTCCCCCGATAGCCGCACACGAGGAAGTACATGGAACTAGAAACGAGGCGTGACACACTACCTACCTATCATTTGCACAACACTCCCGACACAAATATTTTGCTTGATATTATTCTGCACGAATTTTTCGTCGGTTTCTTAAAATATGCTAATATGCAAGATAAAACAGATAATCTTAAAACGGACGTAGTAAAAACCGGCGCCACCACGTTTCTCATAATAAACAACATGAGAATCTTTTCGTGGCATACCGTTTCCGCGATGGTTGCTGTCTACTCTGATAGGTATCACGATATCACAAAATAAGCATCTTTATACGCTGCTCGCTCTGATAGCAATGCAAGCATTTAAATGTGAGTAAGATGAATCAAACCGACGCACCAGTTTTTGTATGTTATCTCATATTTTGTGAATTCGTTTATTTATCAAGCGGAGATAAGTCGCGTATTCAGTAGCTAAATGTGGATACTTTATAAATGGGTTTAGTCGTGTAGCCAAAGTAATAAGTTGTGTATTTCTGCGCAACGCACCGCAGCTGGAATCACTAATGAGAGCGCAATTCAAATCAACTGATTTATAAGGAGTAAGTTATTTCGCCGGCCGCGCTCACAATATTTACTTATGTTCTAACGGGCACATAGATATCGTGCTCTATTATTGCGATAAGTATAATATATACGAGATATGCAACTTTGTAAATTGAAGCCATTATAAATCATAAGATTATTCTTTGTCATTTATTCCTTACCCAATGTAATACAATTGTTGTTGAATCGTCTTAATAATTGCACTATGATGAGATTTGGCAAAAACTAATTATAATGATTATTATTGTTTGATAATCATTATAATTAGTTTTTTCTGTTCTGGTCGGAAATTAGTTTTCTTTCATCAGTGAGATCATTACATATTGGATATAAATGGGTAATATCGGGTAGAGAACATTGGGAGGTCTACTCAGTAGTAAGAAAGTAGGTACTAACGTCAAGTTATATTAGCTCGTTAAGAGTCGGTGAGCCTTGTCTGGATGATATCGCGTAACCCCCTCAATTAGTGTGCCCTGACTATCGCGTGGCAATAACCCGAAACAACATATAAGCTCCCCGCACTCGTGACGCGACGAACGAACCAAATGAGTGTACTCTTAATTAGCCGTTATACTATAAATTTTAAAAGCGATGATAAGGTCCCGTTGTGCGCTCACAGGGAACACTACCCGCCGGCTAATGGTGCCTCGAGAATTAAATTTAATTAATTCCTCCTCGCCGAACGTGCTTGCCGGATTGAATTTGGCTAACAAATGAATATCCCATAGAGATGAAAAGAGAAACATTCATTGTTTATTCGCCATGCGCCATGATGGTCGCCGACAACAGTTGCTTACTTACTTTGATACATCTGATAATACCGCTCAATACTTATGTAGATATCTGATTACTTTTAAATCTGCCTGATTTGAGGGGCACACAGGTCAATCGCTCGTGGTAACGTCATTAAAGTCTTTTATTACAGCCATTATTTTTTTACAAAGTATATCTTACCGTTTTAAATATTTTATAATGGTATCTAAATTTGCATTACGTGGTGCAATTTGTTGTCCTCAAATAAGTATCCGTGTAATAACAGTAATGCTGCTAATGACTTAACATGTTATCGGTATCTCGTGTAGAGGCGAAGCTACTACAGATTTTAATGAGGAAATTTCAATTAGTTGGCGATGTGCCTGATCGTAAGGCGGGCGGAAAAACGTGTGCGCTCTGGCCGTTGTATTTAATTTACATGAGCGTGTGCCGGACGAGTGCTGAGCGTTGTTGGCCGCACTATGCGCGTCTATCCTTTGTTTATGTTACTGTTTACTGTACAGTGTACATAAATGGAATGAAACTTGTTGACTGTGCCGTCCGATAACGGAGCGTTTTGTCTGTAATTAAGAACGGCGAGAGCGGGTCAGCCGTCCACTCGCGCATTACCACAGAGTTATGGAGACATTTTAAGCGTGTCCAGATTGTTTAACCACTATGCTGTCATGTTTAGAATATACTCGTGTTATAAATCTGCCATAGCGTCATGATTTCACTGAAATTGTTTGTTAATTGCAAGTAATACATTACCCCTTAATGAACTGGGTACGTAGTTACAACTCACAACGCACCTTACATTACCAACGTGTAATATGCTAATATTGCTATTATGCATCTCTGACTACTCAGTCATAACTGAGTGTTATCTCTCCTGCCACTTATCATAAATAAATTTATTCCGAGATATTTCAAATAGTTTTGTTAAGTAGCCATCTTAGAACAGATCTCGTTTACAGGGAATCCGGAAATAGTTGCGGGATACTCACTGTTTACTCAAAATGCATTACTGTGTTTAGCATTATCGTAAACTCGAGAGTCGTTTACAAACTGTGACATTGAAGCAATTAATAGGCACTTTAGATGCAAATAAGCCCCAACGATTTCCTTCGTGAGACATCGATTTGGTGCAGTGCAGCTAAGTGAAACTGTGTGAAGAGATCACGATGCTATAAACAGAAGACAATAATCGTTGTTCGTGGCGAGCCGGGAGCCACGTGTAAACCTCTGTCGACGTCGGCGGGTAGCTGACAGTAGCGCCATTTGCATTTTATTACACAACGCCGCTTCATCGATGTACTCTCAGCTTATTATGTATTTTACACTATAATTTTATTTTATTGCCAATTAATATGAGCTAATTTAAATTCTATTACCACGGTGCGAGGCAACCGCAATAGTAATTACTACGAGTAATTTTTAGTGGCAGGTACATGGTGTATAATAATTTTTACCATAATTTAATGTAAATGTAGAATTCATGTTTAACATTTTGTTGCAGCACACACTGACGGGTCATAGCGGTAAAGTGATGGCAGCTAAATTCCTCGGAGAGCCAACGAAAGTCATCACGGGCAGCCACGACAGAACGCTAAAAATATGGGACCTCAGAAGTAAAATGTGTAAGTATGTACCTACTCTTTTAAATTGAACAAATTAGATATGAATCTGTCTATGTCAATTAAATCATCACTGCAACTTCTTATCTTATACTAGCTGTCCCTCGGGAACAATTCTTTTGTGGATAAAAGATACCCTATGTCCTTTTCTATACCCTTGACAACGTGTATCTGAAATTTCATGATAATCGATCAACATCACACGTAACAAACAAACAAACTGACATTTGCATTTATAATATTAGTTAGGATTATCTAATAATTGTAAATCTGCATGCGTTGTATTGTAAAATGTTTGTGGAAAACAATCATAATTCATACAAGCAAATCCTTATATTCACCGCTCTAAGGGAGGTAGTGGTTACTCTAAGTAATGGTCCTTGTATACGACATGGGTAACGAGCGCCTGTTGAGGCTTTTACGCGGGCTGTACGTGTCGTGTAAATGACCGACACGATCTACTCGCACAAGTAACACGTACGATTAACTCGTGCATGTAGCTCGCAAGCGTCATGTAAAAGCACCTTAACGCAAGTCCGTCTGGTATAAATATCAGGGAGCTAGTAGTGCCTACGCTTAAGTTAATTTGTAAGCGACATCAGATTAGCACAATTGATATCCTACTCAGTAAAGCTTTTTAATTTTTGTACCACCTATTATTATAATTATATACTTAGAAGAAATATCTAAGATATAGTTAGACTTTTCGATTTGTGGTTTGTCTAATGTTTAGAGTGTCACTGTTATATTTTCACCATAAACAAGTTGTCTCTTTAAATGTCATGCATGCCTGTGATTTGTTTAATTACTGTGAAAATGTTAAATTAAGTATGTCTCAACTACAAAACATTGTAATTATACAGTTACAATAATAATAATAATATTAGCCCTATATGAAACTGTCCCATTGCTGAGCACGGAACTCTTCTCACTATGAGAAGGGTTAGGCCATAGTCCACCACGCTGGACTAGTGCGGGTTTGCAGACTTCACATATCTTCGAGAACATTATGGAGCACTCTCAGACATGCAGGTTACCTCACGATGTTTTCCTTCGCCGTTAAAACAAGCGATAATTAACTATTTAATACGCATATAACTTCGAAAAGTCAGAGATGCGCGACTTGGGTTCGAACTCGAGACCTCTGCGTGGCAGTCCAACGGTTATCCCACTGGGCTATCGCTGCTAAAGTTGGTATACTTAAATTATAAATAAATAAATATGACAAATACTACTACATTAAAATTTAAAGATTATATACGTCGTTATGACTTTGTGCTCAGCTATTGTCAAGTCTTGAAGTAATTGTCAGTCAGTGAAATACATATATCGATAAACATTTGCTTAGATCGATCAGATCGGAGGCGTTCTGGACAGAGGCCAGGTTAAGAGCTCCTTGAACCGACGGGCGTGTATTAGGAATGTGATGAAAGTGATTGAAGTCAGAGAAGTGTGTCAGGATCGTAGCAAATGGAAATCTGTAGTCTCTGCCTACCCCTCTGGGAAACAGGCGTGAATCTATGTATGTATGTATGTACATTTGCTTAGATTTTAAATGTGTCAATAAAATAATAACAAAAATGAACTTACTTTTAACTAGTAATAGTTAAAGAGTTCATTTATTTAATAATAAGTAGAGCGTTTTAATTCATAACACGATCATAAAACATCTTAAGGTACTTATGTCACTGACTGTACTGAGTCAGTAATTATTCACTTTGACGGAATTGTTCATTTAGATAGATATGATAAATCGTGAAAATAAAAATGACCGAAGAAGATATAATATAATTCCTGTTTTCTAAATGGCCGTGATTTTAAATAATTATTGTGTAAAGTAAATAAATTGTCCATAATACTTTCAAAAAGTTTAAATAACAAACTGATAGATAGGTTCTCTTGCGTCTATGAATATTTTAAATTGTATCGGCAAAAAACGTTTATCGAACATCTTCGGATTTGAATACACGTTATTAATAACTAATTCAATAAATCATAAATCATCCTTACGCGTCTTAGATGACTTAATAACATAGCAAGATCATTGGTCGGCATGTTGTTTAAACTCTATTCAAAAACCTTTGTAAATTAAAATATAAAATAAAAATAAAAGTAAAATATTTTTGACAAAGTATCACTGTGGTACTTTGTCAAACATGTTGTCAGTGAAGTTTGTAAACCTTTTAATTGATTGTCGGTAAGGTGTGTACGTGAGCATTGTTGGTAATTAGTATTATTAATAAATCCTTTTATATTTTATTCTTTATGGCGGTGTAATTCAATGTATTTACTCTTAGTTATATAGAATAAGTAATGTGTTACATTGCTTTTAAATTAAAATTAAGGTTATCGTAAGTGCGTTCTAAAAAGCTACTACAGCGATTTCAGCACCAAGAATTAAGTCTGGCTTTGGTATTTCCTTTAATTCCGTAACAGCTAGTAATAGGAAGAATTTAGTTTTAAAGTAATCTTAGGCACAATACAAAATGTATACAGTAAATCTTTATTTTACGTACACACCTTACCGACAATCAATTAAAAGGTTTACAAACTTCACTGACAAAATGTATACAGTAAATCTTTATTTTGTGTACCAAACACAAAATAAAGATTTACTGTACACATTTTGTGTGTATGTACTAAACACAAAATAAAGATTTACTGTATACATTTTGTATTGTGCCTAAGATTACTTTAAAACTAAATTCTTCCTATTACTAGCTGTTACGGAATTAAAGGAAATACCAAAGCCAGACTTAATTCTTGGTGCTGAAATCGCTGTAGTAGCTTTTTAGAACGCACTTACGATACCCTTTATTTAATTTAAAATCAATGTAACGTATGAAACCTTATATTGTTTTTAAATAATAATAAGTTCATAATTAAAAATAAATCTAAAGTTAAAAGACGTATAATGCTAGTGTTATTATGAATGCCTTCGTCGAACGATGAAATCTCAGATATAAATTATTTGGATAGCTTAGCTTGAACTGAATTATTTATCGAAGTGCCAAGCCTTACTTTACGCTCAAGAAGAACCTCTTCCTGTTTCAATGTCGGTAAAAAATTAGCATTTTATCTAAACAGCGCCCGTGCATTTATTTGATACGTTGCGTATCTAGTTGGTTTACTACCAAAGAATATCTAGCAACGATTTGTATTTGCGTGAGCTTAGCAACACTTCGTGTCCTAAGTGCTGTTTTAGTTAACATAAATGATTAGCGTCTGTTAATTCGTCTAAAGCTTCTAAAATGATTTCTAATTGGATTTAAATCTATATTTTATTGCAGGCAAACGTCATGGCTAAATAGTCCAATAGTGTTATTTTTACTAAAACGTAGTAAAGGCAATAAGATTTACCTATGTATATTAAGTAGCTAATAACGAATAGTCGCCTGGTACACAATCTGAACACAAGTACGGGTGTTCTTAAGTCATAAACGTCTGGCAACTTGCTGTCATAAACATATTACAATTATTGGATCTTGATGGGCACCAACATTTACAGCTTAAATTGTACTATAACAAGCATCGATAGGCCTAGAAATTCTTAGAACTGATTAGAGTCTAAGCAGGACGTGTAACGTAACGTTTTAGTGCATCCCGTATACATTTCGTCAAAGACTAATTGGAACACACGATGTGTATTTATATTTCCCTTTAGCCTCTATAAATCCGTTGAAGTAGCTGAAAGGGGTATAATCAAATTGATTTATGTAGGCGTCATATTGTAAATTCCTTGCCGTAATCCAACAAACTACGCATACTGCCAGTAACATGACAATTATTATACGTTGTAATTATAAAACTTTTTCGATAGGTTGACGTACCAGAGATTCATATTTTGACATAACTACGACAGAGCTTCCATATTTTTTTATCTCTAGTATGTTGCAATAGAAAGCGAGTTTAATAATTATTGACCTTATAAATTCTTTGGATATTATGCGTTGTTCCAATACGTATTATATAGTCCATATAATACGGATCTACATAGGTACGTATGTATTTTAGTGTCAATCTATAGATTTTCATATAATAGCTCCAATACTAAATATTATATAGTCTACCGACATATTTTTACTTATATATCATAAAATGGATCTTCACTTTCTTGTTTTAGTAGGTATATAAGGAATAAGTCTTTAAATCACTCGAATTATACGTTTATTATGCCCTTAAACATTTCCCCTAGATATAAATTAACCGTGAAATGTAAAGCGATAAAATCAAATTAACATTCCAGTACTTAAACGATCGACCCATATATATATATACTCGTACCTACTGTAATCTTGTTCATACTCAATCAACTATAAGTGTGTCCCGCCGCGCGAACAATGCTATCTTGTCTATTATATTAATACATATTATTTATCCAATCATATCGTAACATACTCGTATCAACAGATTAACATCAAACATCCATAAATATTGACGGACCGTTTTTATTTTCTAATCAAGTCATTATGCAACTTGTCTTAACGATTTGATATCGATTAAACAAGACACGAAACGTTGATTTTCAAGTTATTATTATAGGTTAATTATTGCTACTCTTATATTTATGCTTCCCGGAACGATAATACAAAAGTAATGAATAGTCATGAATTAGATATATTATGTTTCTATGTAGATTAGGGTCGCCTTTGAGTGTAACCCGATTTGTATGAATGCATACAGGCGAAATTACTGTCGCCTCTACTCGACAATTGAAGTCATAGGAATACTACAGTATGGTCAGTCTTGTAACTGTTTGTGTGGGCTGTTGTACATGTGTCCTACATGTGCAAGCTTTAGTGCACGATTTGCAACTAAAATAATACTTAAGTAATAATTAGGTAGTACTTGCTCTGATGGTCTTTAAACGGGTACATTGCAATTGGTGCCTATATATATATTTGACACCATAGGTATATATATGTAATGAAAGTTGTAAAGGTGTAATAGACCATTTTATAATAATAACGTAAGTTTATCTATATATTAATACGTGAAGCAAAAACTTTGTACTCCTTTTTACTAAAATTGCGCGGACGGAGGAGTATGAAATTTGGCACAGTTAAAGTTTATATGGAGAAGGAGGAGCGAATCCCAATATTTATAAAAAATATGCATTAGAAATACATTAATATAATGAGAAAACACTACACGCACACAATCATGCATTTGACACACGCAGTCGTAATATTCTTCGTAACTATGGTTACATATATCAATATAATTATAGTGACATATATCAGGAATATCTTACAGGCAAACTTTGGTCGAATTTCGAGCACTAGGCGACTGCCAGTAAATATAAATCTGCATGTACAAGTTTCCATTTTTATATATTTTTATAGTTTCTATCCTTTAAATAACCATGTAAACAACTATATAAAATGATATTTACAAATAAAAAAGTATTATTTAGTTTCTGACACACATTACGCGAGTTTAACGAGATTATCATAATTACGTATATGATTATGTATAGGTTATTGCCCACCAGCTAATGTGCTAAACGTATTAAAGTGGTTTATAATGGCTAATGGAACATATAACATATTAATGATGCTCACAAATTAATGTACTGGCAACGCACTGTAAACTGTATAATTATGTATGTTTATGTCCGCGGAACTAGAAAAGTAGTATATGGATTGACTAGAAACATGTACACAACCTTCTCTTTCTATACAAATGTGTTTTCCATATTGAGTTTGTATCCCTATATTCTTACGGGAACAGGAAATTAAATATATCAGACTAAGCCGTAGCAAAGCGTGTTTTAACTAGTAATAAGCGTAAGGCTGTTTCTCATAATGCAAATTGATATATTGAGTGTACATCAAGTTGTATGGGCCTACTGCGTCTCGCCATGAGCGCACCCCTGGTGATTTTACAAACACACGTAAATAAGCTTCTGTAAGTTCCCTCACCACGGTCCTATAAACAACGCGGCGTATACACGCCAGTTCTATTGGTTCTTAGAACCTTTAAATCATTATCTTTATTTATAAGGTAAAGCTATATTATGGAGAAGCTGTTGTAGTTATTATTCTTATATTTCCAACGCTGCCCTACTCTTATTATCCTCATACATTCAACGTGCAGTAATCTATAATGTAACCCATGATTTATGTACTTAAAACTTTTCTTTATTTAGATATACTTATATTAATTTTATTTCGATATCATCAGTTAATAATTTTGTTCACTATGTCAGTTACAAACAATTGATTCCACAAAACGAAATAACAGGACAAGCACATAGTTAATTGTCACGGATAATTTTAATACTATTTATTTCATATACAATACTAGCTGTCCCGACAGCCGTTGTCCTATACAAACTAAAAAATAGAAAAACCAATTCTAATCCATTCTCGAATCCACTTGAACACACAAAAAAAATCTCATCAAAATCAGTCTAGCCGTTTAGGAGGAGTTTAATTACAAACACACGCACAGAAGATTTATATATATAAAGATACAACTTTCTCGTAAACACCATTTGGTAGCTGCTGAGCCCACTTCACTGGGTGCATGCAGCAGACATGTCCGCCCTAGTCCCAATTCATCCGGACGGATTTCACATCTATGTACGTCAACTATGCGTGTTTTGGAGCTTAGTGTTTTGAACCTAATCTGTTTTCGCTATATCGCAAGAGTGTTTTCTGCATGGCCCCACTCATATACAATAAGTTACCCAAATCTTGGAAGGCATTGAGTGAATCATTATTTAAAAAAAAATTAAGTTCCTTTTTAGTTAATAAAGCTTATTACAATATTTCAGATTTTTTTGCAGAAAGAGGGAATGCATTTGTTTGAATATTTTTTAAATGTAAACGTTTTTGTGTCGAATTTGTGCATCTGTGTAATCTTAATTTATGTTGTTGGTATTGTACCTTTCGCATGCCTAATGGTAAAATATGGCTGAACCTGTATAATTTTATTTAAGATCATGTACTGTACCCATGTTTGCGAAATAAACTATCTTATCTTATCTAATCGCTCGTGCAGGGATCATATTTAGACACCATAAGCTAGGATGATCGATATGCACATATCAACGAGTTAATGCTTTACTACAAATCTATTGAAATTTTATTTTGTTGAAATAAACAAGTTGTAGTTTAATTTTTTTTAATTAATAGCCCTCATCTTGTTTTAAATATTTGAGACAAATTAATTATCAGCAATACTTGTGCTTTTCCTGATAGAATTTTTACAGTATCGTAAACAATTTCATGTTTATCAATAAGTAAAGCGTTTTCAATGAACCCTTCTTTACTTTTTGAGCTAGGCACAATTGTTTCCAATTATGTCTCACGCAGATTAATGTTTGTATGATTTGCGTGATTAAATTTATTTTTGGATCCTAGTTTTCCCTTAATTATTACAAATTAAAAGAAACATACTATATTAAACTCTTACTTACAAAACGATTTGCGAAGCTATTAAATGCTTTAATTTTCTACTCGAACTGCAAGGCAAAAGCAGAGTACATGCATGCATTTAAATATAGAACCTCATTACATTGCTCGTTTTAAAACAATAGTTATTAAGGCAGTTAGATATAAATTATACATTGGTATTAGTTATTTATGTTGAGTGTGTAAGCTTCAACTATGCGTGTACGAGTAAAATATACCTTGTAGTGCGTATTTTCACAGCGGAACGGTAAATATTTTTGATTACTATCTATAATACTGTTTATGATAGATATCCGAATAATTAATTTAACTTTATTGTAAATTGTTTACTACCTAGAACCAGTAACAATCCATTACATTACAATCACCGGTGTGTATCTTTTACATATTTATTTACTAACACTACAAGCGTCGCTAACTGCACACAAGCTTTAATTTAAAAAGTTAAACGTATAGTACATTGAACGCGAGAATTATGATGTAGATACATACATAGATTAAAGACAAAAGACATGAGTAGTCTGTCAGTCACGTTCATAGGTACTGGATCAATGAGCCACCTGATTTACTGCGTAATGTAAACCTACATAAGGTAAATCATAGCACTGTTGTGCTGTGAGGCAGAAATGTGTTCACGGGAGAGATGTGATGCGGTGCGGTTAGCCGCAATCAACGTGACGTACGTGTGCTTTTTGCACGTCATGGATATATCCAAATAATTTATCGTCAATTTGTTTTTATTTTCTATAAAGAAAAAGTGATACGTATCGTGTTCCAGTTCAGCTGACAATAGACCTCATATTTATAGGTGTTATACTACCGCACTTGAGAAACTTATTTACTGCGGTCGATTCACGTGCCGTTTAAGACGGCTGTGATAAAGGTCACGATGTTGTGGGCCATTCTAACTTACGAGTAGTTACGAGTAATAAACTTTTACGTTTTCCTGTTTGTGGAATAGAAATTTTCGGCTACTGGTGCTTGTACACGCCTCTGTATTATAGTCAACTAGATTTTGCCCGCGGCTTCCCTCGCGTGTTTAGACTTTATCAATAAGTTTCTATCCCTCGAGAATAGTACAACTTTCTGGATGCTAGGTACCCTATGTCTTCTGTACGCCATCGTGTATGCGAAATTTCATGATGATCGGTTCAGCAGTAAAGGCGTGAAAGCGTAACTAACAGACAAACAAATGAACAAACTCATGTTTGCATTTATAATACTAATAAAGTACAATTTTTCTTACTTGTCTTATTTGGTAAACAACAAAAGTAATTCATAAATTATTTAGTTTCTGCTTTATTACTATATTCGTTCTCTAATATACTTTAGGAAATTAAAAAAAACCTACCTATATCTCCGCGTATTGTACCTGGATCTCCGCGTATTGTTTCTAGCTACCAGTAGGTACGTTTTATTTGTTTAGTAAATAAAAAGTAGGAGAAATTGAGCTCTAAATGTCTCCTCGAACAGTTATGTATGTATTAACATTTTAAATTGTGCTATCAGGTACAGAAACAAAATTCGCTGGTTCATCATGTAATGACCTGGTGACATCAGACGGAGCAGGCTCAACCATTATCTCAGGGCACTTCGACAAGAGAATACGATTTTGGGACATCCGGACAGAAATGTCAGCAAACGACATCATGCTACAAGGCAAAGTAACGTCACTTGACCTAAGTAGAGGTAAGTGTTTTATTACATATTCTCTCGAGTTGTATAATTAGAGACTAGTTTAAGTTAAAGCCATTCTAATGTGTAATCTGATGCATTTATTTAAAGCGCACTCAAATGCTAAGGTGACCTGTTAAAACAACAGTAGTTAAGATAAACATCTCAACTATCTACGGTTAGATTTAACGACGGGCACATTACATCAAAAGCAAATAGCTGTTTATTCGATAAACTACTTGTAAATTTCCGTAATTGAATGCATCGCATATTAGTATCGGTATTCGTGTCAGCACTACAACGTGACGAGTGCGCAATGCCCATTTCCGTTACGCGTGTCTTGATCGATCCCTTTTTTGTCAATAACGGTCTGTGCATCGCACGAAACGCTGAGATTGATACCTTCAATCAGTCGGAGTGTCGGGACGTCGCTGCCTCGGAAACTGATTAAATCACGTCGATTTCATCGGACAAATGAATAGGGAGACAGTTCACAGTTAGCCATCACGCTCGATCCAGATCCATCAGCGCTATCGACAATCTATCATGCGCGGGATGCCTGCCGCCATCATAAATATGTCAGCGTACGAAAGCTTAATGAATTGTTTCAGCATTATGCGTCTTAGTTTTATCTACCTTCGATAATGTTGTGTTAACTACAGTTTTCATAGCCAATTATCACACCAAATCAACCTACACGAATTACACAGTACCGGCCCAACTACTTGTATTAGAAATGTATGTTTTGAGATCGAACTACTAATATATAGTAGTCTTAAACATGAAACTTTATCGCCCAGGGATTTGATTACTCTTTACACTAACTGACAGCTAATGAATCGAGGATAGTATCATAAACTTAAATCTTGTCTGCCTATAAAACGGTGTGCCCGATCGGATATTGTTTTATTAAGCTCGAATTGAAAGGTTTAAGGTTAAACATCACCTCCTATTATCGGAACAACACAGAACATAGCGGGTTTACCGTTACTAATCATCTAAATTACAAACGACCTACGATAATATGTCTCTTTACAAGTTTGCCATCTTTGTTATAGCTAATCGTCCGTTATGAAACTCATAATCTTCATATTAACGTGTGTAACTGGCTCTTTAACTGTTAATTTTTTAGTGTTGCATTTGCAGGTTTTTATTATGATACTTGTACGTGAATTGTCATTTCAGACAACAATTATTTATTGGCGTGCGTCCGCGACGACACAATACAGCTAATAGATCTAAGGATGAACACGAACGTACGCTCTTTCAGGTACGTTGCATTACTAGTTATTGTTAATACATACTTGTAACTCAACTTAGGTAATATAAATATTTATGTGTTTTCCTATAATGTGATTGTCTCAACCATGTATACAGTTATGTGTTATTGTTTTTACGACCAACTTTAGAACAATAATATAACACTAACTAACAATTATAAGTTATAATTTTCAACGCTAAGAATCCCGTACATGTGGCATCAGGAAACATTTTGAAAGTGCAAGATTATTTATGAAGTTGTAGTAATAGATAATGATTATCAATTGCGACGTGATAGATAGTACAAAGGTGAATATTTCAATTTCAGTCACGAGTCGTTCAAGGTGGGTTGCGACTGGTCGCGCGCGGCGTTCGGGCCGGGCGGCCGCTTGCTCTCTGTGGGCGCGGCAGACGGCGCCGCTTACGTCTGGAACACGTACACGGGCAAGCTGGAGACGATACTCAAGGACCACACGTATGTATCAATCATTTTTCTATTCATTAACATACCTTAATCTAGGAATGAGGCGATTTGAGGCACCTGCGGGACCGTAATATCAATCATAGTTTAAACCACAGATGAGAGTCCAGATGTCAAGGCTAACATATAAATTGTAGAACTTTGTGATTAAACTTTTATAATTTTAATAGTAAAGACAGATCATAAATCATATTGTATTACACTTTTATTGGCAACATATTTTTATATCAATCGTCTTTGCATATCGATCCAGTCTCATCAATCTCATCATAGATTAAACTATGATTATTATTTTGGGATAAGTCACAAAATTAAGGAATTATATGCATTGAAATGGTTAGTATTACAAAAACTAATTTAACAATAATACAATAAAGCCTCTATCAAATCCATATAAAAATAGTTTATTTTTTTATTTTTTACTTATGCAACTATGGTGTCAAACAAGCATACGGCCCACCTGATGGTAAGTAGTCACCGTAGCCTATGGATACCTGCAACATCAGAGGCATCATTCATCATCTTGCGCGTTGCCGACCCCTTAGGAAAGGAAGTGGGAAGGAGAAGAAGCAGAAAGGGGGCAAGGGAGTGATTGGGCCTTCGGCACTCTCACTCACCGAACGAAACACAACAGTAGGAATACTGCTATTTCACATATACACTCGCGAGCAAAAAAATCGACTCACTCTATACATTCGCACTAAAAGAGCTCTAGCACTAAAATTAAAACCTAAATTTCATTTTAGGTCTTAAATTCTTTAGTCCTAAGTCTTAGCTTTAAAATGAGTACAAATTGTCCTAACTTGCGCTCGCTTATGTAACGAAAATATGCTGATTAACTTTTAGTGTGTTAAAACTTAAAATTACAAAGGAAAAATCAAAAAGAAAAGACAGCTTTTAATGAAAAAAATATTGTTTATTCTTCAAAAAAGTTCTTTTAGTACATAGTGTTACCACCCCTAGACCTTATAACGGCTTCTAAGCGGCTCTTCATTGACTCAATGAGGTGCTTCATTCTCTCTTGCGGTATGTCATCCCATTCTTCAGATAACGCTACCCGAAGCTTAGCTATTGATGTTGGTGCAGAATATCTAGCCCGGACTTTTCTCTTGAGTTCATCCCACAAGTGTTCAATAGGATTCAAGTCCGGACTACGAGATGGCTAGTCCATAACAGGCACGTTAACTTCATTTAAGTACTGGCGAACGACAGCTGCACTGTGTGGACGGCCATTATCTTGCATTAGGATGAAGTTTTCCACGACAAAACCAGCATATGGGATGACGTGGTCTCCTAAGATTTTATTAATATACCGTTCCGCAGTCAATCCTCCTGCATGGCGGTCAGTTTCAATGAAAACCAGTTCGATTTTTGCTTCCATTGAAATGCTTGCCCACACCATGCAAGAACCTCCTCCAAAGGCAACAGTTTCTTCTATGCAGCATTGTGAGTATCGCTCTCCTGGTCTTCTGTAAACTCTTCTCCTTCTATCGCTACCATTCAGACATGCTCTGCTTTCATCAGAGAATAGAACAGAGCTCCATTGCTCTTCAGTCCAATCAACGTGTTCTCTAGCGAAACGAAGGCGAGCTGCTCGATGGGCTGAGGTCAATTTCGGTCCCTTTGCTGGTCTTTTTGGAGTTAGGGTGGCTGCCTTAAGTCGTCTTCTCACTGTCCACGAGCTGACAGCTACTCCACGTGTTTCCCTGAGCTCTTGTTGGACTTAAACCCCGGTGAGGAAACGATTTCTCAACGAAGCGGTGACAATGAAACGATCGTCCCTCTCCGAAGTGCTTCGTTTTCTACCAGAACCTCTTCGCCGGTTAAAGCCACCAGTCTCCTGGGGTCTTCGGTAAATTCTTGAAACCGCTGACTGGCTCATTTGTAGAGTACGAGCAACTTGACGTTGGCTAAGGCCTTGTTCCAATAGCGCGACTGCTTGAGCCGCTGTTTCTACTGTAGTGTCCATTTGATAGAAATATTCTTGATTGGAGATTGCGGAGATGTGTACTGGTCGACGTTTTAAGGTCAACTGATAAGGGTGAAAGGGGTAGGTTGCCTTTTATACCTCCTAGAATCAGGCAACAACCACTGGGGTAAATGAGCATATAATGTTACACTTTTCTGTCCAAAGCTGTTGTCAGTTGTTTTTTAGAAAAGAATACTCTGCCATTATTGTTTTTTTTTAAGGTTAGACCTTAAACTTTAAGAATTTAAGACCTAAAATGAAATTTAGGTTTTAATTTTAGTGCTAGAGCTCTTTTAGTGCGAATGTATAGAGTGAGTCGATTTTTTTGCTCGCGAGTGTATATTCTGTGAGAGGGTAATCCTTCCCCGGTCGAGCTGGCCCATTCATGCTGAAATCAGCGAGGCTCTACTGTGTAACATTCGCATAAATGAAAAGACAATTTACAAAATATATGCATTTTTAAACTGACACCGACCACAGGGAGACTTATTTTTAAAAATAGAAGGTTTCGTATTGAAATAGCAACTCACCTATTACACTTACAATCAATTATAAATACAGACCCAACTCCGGCAAATGAAACACTCAAGTGTGTACTTGCTTCAAACGTGCATTGAAGCTAATGCCTCGGTAGTGGCGAGATTACTTTAAACCCTACCTGTGCAGTATTCGAACACAAGTGAAGGTCAAATAATTATAAGTTAAGGTCAACAATTTACAGCGTACGCGCTTTTCATTTCGTAGGCTTGGCCCGTGTATGAAAATAATATTTAATTATGAAAAGGAAAGCTATTATAACCCGACATATTTATGTAATTTAGTAATGGAATATAATTATCTATATATTTAATAGATATTTTAACTAATTCTTAGCGATTTTATCTTTAATTACTGCTAAATAACCTTCTGGTTTTGTATCGTAGTTAATAAAAACATCTTCAAGTTAGATTTATACATAAAAACAAATATTTAAAAAGTATGAAAGTCTTATGTTCTAAAGAGAGTCGCCTTAACCATTATAGTTATTAGTAATTATCAAGTCAGCGAAAATGGCCTAGTAATCAATTATTTAATTTATACAGCGGATATATAAAAGAGTTAATGTCTGTAGTTGTCTGAAGCACCACTATAACCAGCTTCCAGCCAATACGTTTTCTTCTAAAGCACCGATCTCTAATCTCTCCTTTTGCATCGCCGCGAAAACATAAATCTTAACTTTTACCAGTACATTATTACGGGACTCTACTTAATTCAGTGTATTCGATCTTTATGGAATTATACTATTGTTTAGAATATTGACATTTAGGATTCCTAGTGCTTCCATAGCAATTTGTTATCGTTCGTTCGTTTCTTTATAACTGTAAACTTAATTCACGGTCGATGTGACCTTTTAGATTCGTAATAAATTTTCAGCGGACACATTTCTGACCTTGAATTTTAAACTGGAATTGTTTTACTCGTGACATCGTTCGGTATCCCCGTAACATTTCGCATGGACAATTGAAATCGTGAGGTCAACATTGGCTCGGGCTGTCTAACCATTGCAAATTTCTCTTTCCCATACCGTACACTGCATATTTATTTGGCATTAAGCTATCGTCGCACCTGCTCGATGCGATTAAAATGAAGGATGACATTTGAATTTGTTTGAATATAAAATTGAAAATGCGGTGGTTTTATGGCATTTACTAATGGATTCTTCATGGAGATGCATTTTATAATAAATAGCACACGCGTCTTCTCATATTAAGATGGCACCGACTTTTATCATTTTTTGTTGTTT
Organism: Catocala sponsa; assembly: GCA_963564715.1. NCBI lineage: Eukaryota > Metazoa > Arthropoda > Insecta > Lepidoptera > Erebidae > Catocala > Catocala sponsa. The sequence continues at coordinate 15,046,361 of OY751337.1, read as the reverse complement.
TATTTTAATATACAACGTGATAATGTTTTAAATATACTCTGTAGTTATTTATAATAAAGAACTATTATTGTGATTAAACTGTCATAATTAAAAAACTCTGCGACTCAATAGTTTAATTAATGATGATCGATATAGTTATTCTTTACCACCGTTTTTAAATTAAAACAGTTATTTATTGATTGCCACAGGAGAGAACTTCAACGTTATATATCCAAAGTCATCAAACTGATAGTATGTGCCGCATACTAATAATAAAATTGCGTGCATTTGTCAAGTAAATAATATTTTTTTAGGTCTTTACATATGATATTGGCAGTTTGTTTAATTACACCTAATTTCAAGATCCAAAGTTCATTTTTTAAAATATTTGTGAATTCATGAATTCCCTAAATATATAAAACCACGATAAAATAAGTAAAAATTGTTTAATTTCAACATAATGTTCATAAATTATTTTCTATAAGTAATTTATGTTAAGAGTTAGATGATGGTTCCTGTTTATTATGATTTAAAACAAACCATAAATGCTTTAAAGTCAAGCAGTTCTACATATAAAAGTCAATCGAAATATTGATGACTAGATAATTTTGTCGAGTGTTTAAAAACGTAAAGTTTAGAAAAATAGTTTAGAAAGTTTCGTTAGTTAAAGACCCAATATTAATTTAGTTATAAATTTCCTGAGGATCAGTTTGACAATAATATATATAGGCGTATATTACTAGATTTTATATAGAGCTGTTTGTTATTGATTACTGCTTACCCCTCCGGGAAACTGATGACGACGTGTGCGTGTGTGTGTATTAGTTATTTATTTATTACTTCTACATTTCTCGGCAAACCCGGATGTTTTTAGTTGTACTTATATTTTTTTGTTATTACATTTGCATTTGTGACATTTGGTTTCCCTAAAGCGATTGATTAATACGATACACATATTCTGCATCAGGAGGGTGCAAACCATAATTTAAAATAAAATAACGGAAGCGTAACACTTATGCGTACAAAATTATGTACTAGGTATTAGTGTTAGACGTACGTTGCATCTAAAGTTGTTTGGTATCTTAACTCGAGAAGATATTTTAATGGTAGAGTTTATTTACGACACAGCTTCCTGGTCGTTGGTGCACTTGTGCGACAGTCAAAGGACTGTTTTACCCTTAGGTCTTGTCGAGCGTCGCAGTGTTATCGGCGAGCGCTCGCTGCAATAGGGCTTGATCGAATCTTTGTCAAGACTCCCGCGCACCCGTCCGTGGGGCCCATTCTCCTGCAAATCGCCGCAAATGGGACATATTGTTCCCTCGCCGTGTCCACCACAAGCGGATGCCGCGATGCAATCGCGCTTAATTCGCGCCGAGACTCCACATACAATAGTGTAAACAATTTTACCGTAATAAGGACAAAAGTACCGCGGAAACATCTCTTCGCATCGCGACATGCATATTTTCGCTCAGTAATACCTACTATGTTTATATTAGTTTGTACAGTATTCGATGTTAGTTTGAACAGTTAAATTGCTCGCCCACTTTATTGCTGTATTGTCGAGTCTAATTCAATATTGAAATTAACATTACTACGGTTTCGTACAATATACCGTTGCAACATAAAACTCTTATCATCTCTGGTTAAAATCAATTCGACCACAACAATATCGAAATAAAGTGAGATGAGCAATAAAGATTGCTTTCCTTTTGGAGCAGCCATTGTTTCCTATTTCATACTTGCATGCTACTATAAATAATATGCTTTTAACCGCGAACGGGATTCTAGCTCTAGACCCTCAGTAACATTAATTTGTTGCTTTATTTCAATCAATAATGTAGTAAGTTTATAGTGTAGTGTCTTGTCGACACTTTTGTTCAACCTGCATTGTGTCGTAAAGTAATCCAATCATACTATAATTTAGAAATCTATCTTGGTACATAACATCCGTATAAGAGTTTATGCGTTCAGCTAATCTTGCACTTAGTATCAATATCGTACGGCCGTTGAGCATGATGGCTATACAATGTTATATTACAAATGTGAACAATATTTATCATAAGAAATGTATTTATAGTACAAAGCATATACACAGTCTAACATTTCCGGAAACGTACAATAGAACAGCGATGTGATGCTAGAGACGGTGTAATATGCGACTGCGCCTTTGTACGTTATCTGTGGTTACTTTACGTCCGTACGTACGTATGCTGTATCTGTGTTGTTCGCGCCCAGCATGTGGCCGCAGCACAAAATTAGTTCTTACATGTGCGACACAACGTTATACTTGTCAACGACTCACATGATTTATTTCGAACCATCGCATAGTTTAATGTTACCTATTAAACTGCACATACATTAGTAACTCTATGTGATCTACATCAGGGCCGGATTTAGGGGAGGGCAAGCGGGGCTACAGCCCCGGGGCCTCCACAAAAGAGGGTCCCCCACAATAGAGACTAGACCGTCTATCAAAGATTTCTTTCCTGAGCATTGAAAGTGATTTACTTTGGGAACTGGATTTCAGCGAAATCATCAACGATTTTTCGGCGATAAAAGCTCGGAAATTTCCGTTCGTTAACGCTATAATTTAATTTCAGATAATTCTTGTTTTCGATTATATTTATATGTTTGTTAAATAATAAAAGAATTATACTTGGTTTCACAATAAATTATTGATTAAAAAACTCGACTGAAAAAGCTTGTCCATTTTATTTGAAAAATAATTTGGGGCCAGGGGGCCTCCACTCCTTTATTGCCCCGAGGCCTCCAATTAAGGAATAAGGTATTTCTTCCAAATACCTTATTCCTTAATTTACTCTTGGCAAGACATAGTACCTAATGTCTAAATTGTATACATTATTACTGCATCTAAATCGCATATCGTTGTCTGAAGAGGAAATTATTCAGTCGTCTTTGCCTGTGGTATTAGAGTTAACTTATTTTAAAGTGCAGGTAGTAAAAATGTCAATATGCAATAACTAGTAGGTCGCGTGCATAAACTTAATAATTTCCGCAACACGTAGTTTATCGGTTCAGCAATGGAATTATTACCTAATGAACGTTGTGAATTAGCGGAAGCTTATTTTCTCTTATGGAGAAAAGAAAATATAGTGTAAGTTATTACATCTGCAGAGAATAGGAAGCGTAGACCATTTACTCTTCATGCTAACTGTGTGCGGAGAGTGAACTCGTTGTTTAATATAATTATTATGCCCCTTACCCGCGCTTAAGGCAATCTCTTTTATTACAATACTTACCTCAGTTTCAACTACCCTTTCGATCACACGCGTAAGTGTATTGCCAGTACGTACGGACATTGGTCCCGACTAATCGCGCTGCATGCTTTTTGTAGCGGAAAGGCTAATGGCCGACGTAGATAGGTTCTTGAAATTACTTTATTGGGTAACCTGTTTACGAACACGGTAGGCGTGTAAAGCGGTTATGAATCAACGCAACGCATGCGGGAGCAAGATATACGATATCTACACGTTGATAAACATTCATTTGTAGCAATATAAAACCCATCAGCTAAATATCGGCCACGTACTAATTATATTTTCATGTACACAATAAATTCAATCAATAAATCCGGTTTACAACTTTTATAACTTTCATTCAACTTTAATTACTATTTACAACATTTTCCAAACGGTGCCCTGTAGGTGGAACCATTAAAAGCCATCTCTTAATTAACTGCCGATGAATTCCAATATACAAAACGGAATAAATTAACGGTTATTAAGTTTTGATCGAGATACAGTATCGATACACTATTTGTGCGCAAGTAGATGTCATTCAATAAAAATATTGACGATCTTTGCGGAATGCAATGAGGAAACAATCGCAAGTTCTGGTTACCAGATTTGTTCGTGTTACAGTGCTTCCTGGTCTCCGTATTGGATATCCCTAGGAAGGCTTGTTATACGCGCGACCGGGAGCGGTATGTGTAAACGAGCCGAACAAACCCGACGCTAATTCTTGTTTATGAGAAGCCTCGCCCCGCATAGATACGATGTAAAGCCTTTAAGCGGCCTCCGACAATCAAAGCTACGCACAAACAGTTTGTAAACCTTCTTGATATTGTACGACTATGGAATAGTACGGCCACAATCCCTCCTTATATGTTAAATGGACATTGAGCTCCGCTCATATATTACAGTCGACGTGACCGCCTTCCTTTTCACCGATCATCCTCACTAAACATTTTCTAATACCGTATTTGATATTTTTTATAGGATTTTTAAAAGCGTGTGCGTTATTAGAAACCGTGATGGGTATCTATAAGTGCCAGTGACACACATTTAAGCGTCGACATAATATTCGTAATGTATGTCCATATAAAGCGTGATACCGTTCATACTCTACTCATATAATATTCTGAGAAGCGTAACGGTTCGCGCAACACACAAAAATGCTCCAGTTTTATAATAAACTTTAATGCTATATCTGCAGTCATTTTATTTTATGACCGGCCAGTCTTAGATTATGTCAAAAATTTCTTGCAGGGAACTTTAAACTTGACATTATTTTGACTGAGAGATAATGTTTTAAAATGAAGATGGCCTTGATGATGACACTATAATACAACTTGTGCAAACATTTTTCTCGCTAAACGCCAATTTGTTTCAATCGTTGTCATCTTCAGACATTTTGGTGCACAAAACCTGTCGTTTGTTTTGCTCATTTACTCGTAGCTGGCACTTACCGCTACGCAATTACCGCTGCACATTTAAAAAAATGTATGGTAATGTTTGTATCACATACTTTGAAAATATTTATTACAGTGTGCTTTATTTATTTATTATTTATTTATTTATTTACATCACACGACTTGCGCCAATGACACTATTTAATAATATAATATATAAATTTAAAATGTAGCATTCATGCATTCTGCTCACAGCACCTCATATATTCTAATAATAATACTTTCCATCTTTGTTTGCAGATCGGCAGTAACGGCTGTGTCATGGCACCCCCAATCTGGCTTGTTGGCATCCGTGGACCGCGGCAAGAGAGCTATCGTTTGGGGCGATTTGTGACAAGGCTGGGAGGCGCCTCTGCCCGTGCCGCCCGCCGAACAGGTTAATATTCCATTAACCCATTACGACCCCTTAACGTGTTTACAGAATAACATTACCTTTAAATTTATGCTGGTACATCGGTTTATAAGTATTGATTGTAGAATTTGCGTCGAGGGTCAATTATACTCATTTATTGGCTTCGGATTAACCGTTTTAGATGTTTGTCTCTTCCACATGACGACACTAATTGCGATGACAACCGAAATACGACGTATTGAGTATTATGACTACGCTGCATGTGTGATTAACAGAGGACTGTCCAGTCAACTTTGTCCACGCAAGCGGACCAAATCTAGTTTTTACCGTCTTTTTTCTGTGGTACATTTCTTTTGTGCTGTTTCTTATCTTCACGGTCTTGTCTCTCACGGGTTGAGCGAAGCGTAGCCTTATTAGCAATAAGTGCATCAACATCGCTTAGACTCGATGCCAGTAATAACAAGTTTTTATTTAAGGACATTTATCGCTCTTTTATTCTCATAATCAAGTAGATTGAATGCTCCTGAGGTCATCGAGACAATTACATTGAGTACCGACGCAAATTTGATTGTATAACCTAGTAGGTACGATATAAGAGTTTATTTTTGGTCTTATTAACAGGGTAACTATATCTAGTAACTGGTAAAAGTAGAACGTAATGTATTTAAAATACGCTAATAAGATCGTTTATAAGGCAATACATAATTTATAGTTAAGTTTAACTCATTAATTAGCTCAGTAACCAGACACAAACAAAAAAACAAAGTGTCTGGTGGCCGTAGCCCGAGCGATGGTCAATAGATTAATTAAAATCTCAAAGCTTAGGCAGACAAGCAAGATATTTCAATTGTTTTACTACATATAAAAAATGCTCCAAAAGTCCGCACGAAAATTAGATCACTGCAAAGTTTTTATTGTTGAACCTTAAAAAATAATCCTACACAGTACCTACACAAAATCTCAAATAGACCTACTTTGTTGATTTCATATCATCTCAATTTAAAATTATTTCGACGTAACAGCATTATCCTTATCTAATTACCATTAATTAGATACTATCATTAATTACGACTTCTCAACATTTATTTTAATCTATATATTTTAACGTATCTAAATCTTATCTAACTAGAAACCCTCTACATTCACTTATGTTTTTTAGCCACCAACTGATTTAAATGACACTACCAATTTGATCAATGTATGCTTTTACGGCGGCCGCCAACATTCTCTCTGCAAATCCTTTCTGTTAATCGGCTTTCATTCATACCTTCACACGATAATGCATCTTCGCCGCTTTAATTACCGCAGGCAGATAAGCCGCTCACTAACTCGTGCATTTTCAGATCAACCAATATACACTATGGTTGTACTGTTATGTCCATAGTATTAGAATACAAGCGGCCAATACCCCCTAGCTAAAATTTTAATTACGCCTGTGGCACTGAACTGACCCAGCGTCGGAGTGACTCTCACAGACCACAATGCAAGCACTCAGTACCAACGTGGGGGGTTAAAAGGTTTATAACTCTGTGAATTCTTGACATCATTGTCTGGTTTTGCTTTCGACAAGTGTGGTGATACCGAATAGTTGCCCGCTATAAGTTAACACGTCGCCGACATAAAATATTCACATTAGATGTCGTTAACATCGCTGTACGTATGTTGTCTGACGCTTTTATTTCACATGTATCTAAACATAAATTCAAATTAAGTTTTACGTTTTCTACAATATATTTTCGGCACGTTTCTTGTTCATTATAACAACGTAGAGTCGCTTTGTTCTGTGTTGTCACCTCGTGCCGCTGTCTGTTAAATGACTAATGACTTTAAACAACCCATGTGTTACACGTATATTGTCAAACAGTTATTTATATCCGTGTCATTTTTTAAACTTTAATACACTCGCCGACTTAGTCATGCTAATGTATAGATGAAAGTTTGTTTGTATTAAAAGATTCATTGTAACATTTTATTCGGTCTCACGTAAATTCATACACCTTTGCATTATATTGTATATCATGATCGACTCTTGTAAGGAGGTTTTTTGGGTCAGATAGCGATGTACGATTACTTATCGATTTAATAGTCGAATATTCTAGTGATTTAAATGATTTTTCATAATATTTATAAATATTCGAATGCTTTATTTTATTCTTATTGGTATCTTAATATAACGCAAAATACTCAAAACTCGACCAAGCTGATGCACTCGCAATGTAGTATAGGAGGATATCAAAGAAACGATCATCAATAACAAGGGTAAAAAAAAACAACGAGACACCGTATGCCTCTTTTAATTCGTGATTCAAATATTCGATCGTTATTCGAATTATCTCAGTGGCAAGGGATTGTAAAATTCGCAAATCAGTCGCATTTATTTTCAGGCATCGCTACCGTCAGATTAGTATGCTGTAAAACGTAGTCATAATTTTACTGTTAGCTACAGCCCTTAACTTGGGTGGTATTAACTTTACAATTAACGTATAACTTTAATTTATAATATAGTATTTTGTTGTGAATGGTTTACCAATATTATAGGTACTGTTAAATAAATGAAAGAACTTATTAAAAATCCATATTAGAAAGGATCCAAAATATTACTTTGTGACATAAGTACTGTACTCTTACAGTAAAAATAACAAAAATACTTTCAGGCAATTTTCTGCACTGCTCTAAACCAAACGAATTTTAAAATTGCATTCTGCCATCAGCAGTCTTCGTAGCACACGTATCAATAATTTATTTAAAAAATATCCTACGTACGTTTTTGAGTTTGTTATTTTATTAGATTATTTATAGATACACAAACCGCAAAGGAAAACGCTAATGACAAAAATTGTTCTCTATTTCTAAATTGAATACGTGTAATATGTAGTACACCTTCAGTCAATTTCTAATTAAATAAGTATATGGTATAAAGTAACAGTTACTACAATTAGCCTATTGGAATAATTATACCTAATCCTATTTAGACTAAGGTACAAAATCAAACTATAATCAACCTGTGAAATATTTTACAGACTATATTTTTATGGCCTATACCTAAATTTTAATTGAAAATATGAGCAAGTTATTGCTGTTGATAGACCAGATCGATTTTATGACACACTGCTATTATTTTCTACCAAAAACTGACCTAATATTATAAATACGAACGTAAGTTTGTTTGCTACGCTTTCACGCCTTAACTACTCGACCGATCATCATGAAATTTCGTTCACGTTGTCAGAAGAACAGAATAGAACATAAGGTACCTTTCATACAGAAAAAGTACTATTAATAACTTAAACTACATTTACTAGAGTGAAGCCGCGGGCAAAAACTAATAATTATTTATATAAAAATAAAAATAGGTAATGAGATAAAATAAATAAATAAACAACAAATCGACACTATTCTGAGTCGGCAAAACCTTAACGAGTTTGTTAGCATAATATTCTTCGCATTAATTTAGCCATCCGTGTATTCTGACGGTGATCGCCATAACGTAGTTACACGATGCAATTTAATGATCAATATTGGTACATAAATTCATATTAAAACATGGGAACTTAGATAATAGGTACGCGCAAGCCAGCATAAAATGCTAATAATTATAAGGAAGGCGAGTATGTTGATACAAAGCATTATGTTGTAATATTTACGGCTATACCCCTCCTTGATAAGACTAGATACACGGTATGTTTTAGCTTCATTAAGTGGTTATAAAATATCATCAAACTTGTTAAATGTCATATATCGACCAAGACAGGCAATATTTTAAAACGATCAATGTCAGATCGTTATAAAATACAAAATATAGATTTTATATTTTATGACGATCTAACGATCATACAATTATAAAATCATACCTTTTATTATAGTCGTATTATAATAGGTATAATTTAAGCTACTAATAAAATAACTAATGTGGTACCTGTATAAAATAATGAACAATCGGCAAGCATTATTCTTAAAAATACAGTAACATACAGGAAAACGTTGCAAAATATCACAAATGAAAAAATAAAAAAATAATGATTTATTTGACACAAAAGAGAATACATTCAATCACATGAAATAAGGAATCGAATCGAATGAACAGATCATTCGTAGCAATTTTAAGGTATAAGAAAACTTATCACTTGAAAAGTCGAAAATATGAAGATTTGGGCATACCGACCGTTTCTCATACAATTTCGAGTCTCTACGAAGATATAAGTTCTTTATTATTTCTAAGAATTAGGGTGAGTGAGAGAACATGAAAGCTCTTTTAGGAATGGTAACAGACAGTGTGGAAACTGATCGAATATCCATGCTCAGGATGACATTAGTCAGTAAAACACGCATAGAACCAATATCTACCTATCTATATCTTCTAATAGTCAAAAGGACAAAGAAAGTAAGAACCAGTCAAATACGCTGAGGCCAAAATTAGCATAAATAATATCCTTAGGAGGTTCTTTTTGGAATAGTTTTAATGTCTCGTTTAATGTCTTAAGAAAAACCAAAATGTTATTTACATTGTTTGGTAATATTAATTTATACATTCTTAAAAAGTAAAAACATCTACTGTACATCAGGTACAAGCCAACAATGTAGTTGTAATTTATTCACTTGTGTTACATTTTCTTTTCTTTGTTGCCTCACGGCTGACATCTTCTCCTAAAACTTTCCATGCTTGTTGCTTACATGCCTTCAAGGTACAGACGACTTTTTAATACTCCTTAATATCCCCTTTGAACAGACCAACTTTAGTTTTTATTTGGACGGTTTGCTCTATAAACTGTACAAATAAAAACTAAAGTTGGTCTGTTCGACATGATTTTAAAGTATTCAATATTCGTGTGCGTAAATCGTAGCACTTAGTGTCGTTTGTGTTAAATGCTTGTCACTCAATGTTTTCGCAATGCGTGTGTCGGTAATGTCCGACTTACATGTGCTACCTGTCGCTATTGTCAAGGCATTACTTGCGTTAATACATACTTTACTCCAACCTCTCATGATGTTATGTGGCAATTATATGCAGGAATGCGAGCCGCTCAATCTCAACACAGCTTTTACATGTAGACAGCACTACTGCTACTTGTCTAACCTTCTTGAAATATTTCAACAATTTCATTAGGGCTTGCTTCTAAAGGCGTGTTCTTTTGGTATATATAGTATATCATTTTTCACTTCCTTTTTTAATGGCAAACCAGATTCTTTAATTTATTTGATGAGTTGGTAATGCCTGTTATACTACTACTAACCTTCTTAAGACAGATACAATTAAATTCAGAAAGTAATGCGAAAAAATGACCACACTCCACCTGATGGTAAGCAGTCGTGTGGTCTAAGAGCAGTGGCCTCCACAGCGCCCCCACAGTAGCCGAGGCGATGTTGAGGTCTCTACTTTGACGGCCTGAGAAGATGCTTTTTCACGCCCCGCTTAAAGAACCCAGGATTGAAGGAAGAAGGAAACACATTTATTATAACGTTGATACTAAAAAAACTAGAATATTTCTAGTGTCAGCGTTATAATATTTTTAACAATTTGCTTCCGTAACCATTTATTTTATAGCACCCATTGCCACTAAACTGGCTTAGTCTCTGTAAGATTTTGTCCCTAAATATCATTTGATGGAAAACAAATTTCTTTCAAGTTTTGGTAACATTTAAAAATAACATCGCGGGTAACGTTGCCGCTGTTAAATAATTTATCACCGATATATAATAGGTACTTCTGGTTAGGACGTAAAATACCTCAAGTTTGAATCCGGCTCTCTAATGTTTCTATTTTCTAATTTAATAACAACCTCTCGATGTTTCAAACACATAACTTTGTTTTACATAACTAATGATTGGCCTGTTAGAATATATAAATACAAAAGAGGTATTTGTATAATGCATAATGTAAAATGTTATTATATTTACCATAAACAGGATTTCTTATGTTCTGATTTTATTAGTGATAAAGTATATCGCAAATAAAATCAGCACATCTTGACTGTCAATGCTTTCATGTACGCTTGGCTCGCCTTGGTTTTATTTAATATTTCATTCAAATCCCAGACACATTCTATTCAAAACTGTCGAAGTTACCATGACTTTACTCAAAAATGATAATAATATTATCTGGAACATGTCGCATTGTGTGCAATACCTGGTTAAAATTTATGCTGTGGCTAATTCTATGCCATTGACCGGCTAGACTGCTAATGTACCGTCTGGGAGTACGCCACCCTTGTTTTAAAAAACTTTAAGAAATACAATTGAAATTGTGTTGTATACAATTGACGCACAATACAATAGCCCCGACAAGTGAAAGCGTACTTTCAACTTTCATTAAGTTTTTGTGTAAGTGTATGTATGGGTCTCGGCGGCCGGACCATATTGTCTCGCGACATAAATCTGCCGAACTATTCTAAATAAAGAACTCTGCGTAGGTATTTGCTCGATTTTTACTTTCAAATGTACGTCGGACGTGATGAAAGCTCTATACTCGTCTATACCTAATTAGACAAGAACCGAAATCTTATTACTTACCTATATTATATTGTGTGGTTATTGAATTACCATAGAGGTTAATCTTAGCTTTACTTTTTCATCGTATCATCATATTAGACTAATGACTACAGTTTTAAGATATAGTCATCCTTTACCTGTTTTTATGATTATTTCGGGAAATGAGTACAGTAGCAAATGCATTGGGGAGATTTAGGTATTAAGCTTACCGAGGACGCACAAACAAGAATTGTATGGTCTAACGTATGTACATTTTGAACTGTAGGTACGTTAGGCCGTGCAAATCTTGTAGCATCTTAAGTTCGAAGCATGACTGCTTGGATGGCGTAATGGTTTACATGGTCGCCTCACCACTGCCACTGGACCGAGTGTCGTGGGTTCGATCCCCACGTTGAGCATATATTTTTGTGATCCACAAATACTTGGTATAAGTCTGAGTGTTCTTTGTGTCCGTTGTTACAATGTTTGTTAAGTACACCGTGAGACAGGAATTAATCCTAGTGAGGGAGCGGCCTTCTAAAGAAAGAAGTTTTCTTCAATATTTATACAGCACTTATTTCTTTCACGAATAGGTATGTATCGCTTTATGAATTCCTATGTATGCGAAGTTTCACACATAAATACATACAGGTTATGTTGACCGCTACATAGGTAAGTATAAATGTATTTGAATGATTTGAAGACTATCTATTTATCCTACTTCCATATAGTACAAATTGCCTGAGTAATCTGGCACTTATCTGTATACACGTATTGAAGATCGTTAATAATGTTTTATTTTCATCGTGGCAATAATTCCGAAAGCACAAAGAAATAAAACTTAGTGTTACAAAAAGCACTATTATAGTGGCTTTGACTTGCTCATGTATGTTCTTATAACGTTTAGCTCCAAATCCAGAATAGGATACTAATTACTCCAAATCAACCTACAAACTAACGTGATAAAGATTTTTTCGATAACTAGTGGCTTAATTTAAATAGGTACATTATCACTGGAGATACAAATTACCCCATTAAACCTCAATTATGTCGTCATGGAGGCAATAGGCACCTTTCAATATCTCGACTCAATTGTGTGATAAATATACGACTCATTTTGATTATCATAAATAATATCGGCCTACGCACTCCGATTTTATGACCAAACCTTACCAATACATAACATAAATATGCAATTTTTGAAAATTTGCCTTACTCTTTATTTAATAGGCTTTATTCGTTTTACATATACATACGAACCTTAAATATGACAATGTAGTATAAAGTTGTTGGTCTAACCAACAACTTTATACAACAAATATAAAACTACATACTTCAGCTCATCATCAAGCGTTAATTTTCTAAGGACGTTCATCCTTTGGAGAATGTGATTCATTTTTCAAAATCTTTTTGATCTATGTATTTCACCGTAATGATTGGATTCAGAAATAAATTTTAATTTAATTAAACATTATTTATTAATCAAAACCATATAAGAGCTTCCTTTAAAAAACTGATGAGAATAAGAAAACTGAAAGGGACGACAAGTACGAACTAATTAAAAGCGGTGCGGTAAAAAGTCAATCCCAACCCCATGGACCTAACGAGCAATAATACAATTTATTCTTAGTATTGGCTTGGCTACTAAAAATAGAATATTCAAATAGATACAAAAACAAATAAGGAAAAAGTAAAACAGGGCTGGTTAAATGGATGGGTGTCGACGACGGTAGATCCTCACGGCGTCATGTATTCGATGTTGTCGCTCCGGGCGATCGACACCACTCATGATTGGCGTGTGTGTGGATTGGACAGTCATCCATCAATTGTGTGCACGTCCAGCGGTGTAACACTTATGGTGTTAACCGTTTAAATCGACTCACACAATCAGATAACATTTTACTTACTCAAATAATAGAAAACTATTTTAATGAGAACATGGAATTAAACATCCTTGCCGTAACAAATAAATAAAAAAAGTCATCTGTATTGAAAATAGCATTTATTACACAATTAATTATGTATGCCGCTAAAAATAAAAATCAATTATTTTATCGTACATCAGTAGAGATAAACATGTTTATCAATTGGCAAAAGCCGCTGCTCTATATCACGCCCACGAAAGATATATTGCGAAAAAAAGCATTAAAGTATTTAAGAGTAGTTTAAAAAAAGTCGCCTTTAGTGTGCGGCGATGGCCGGCCGCCTGGCATCACTCGCCAAATTGAAGTGGTCGCGATCGCTACACGGGCGCTGGACCGTTCACTAACCGTCTGTCGCCGAAACGAAGCGGAAAATTTAATACTCCAGCTCTGTACGTGATCAGTATCATTCTTTTTGTACTCAAACTGTGATGGCACACTTTCGTTTCCCATCATAACAGATCTCCTTCAACCTACTGACTTTTTGTATAAGTCAATATTATAGTAATTTTAATTGACTGTTGTATTCGAAATTCAATTATAAACCTTTCTATCTAGATCTGCCGAATTGATGTCAGATATACAAATTTTCAAATCTGACACCAATCTATTCAATAAAAACTTTAGTCGTCAATCAAAATCAATGTTTGATTATCGGTTTAAAAATAAAACCATTTTAGCATCAATAGGTTACCGATAACCAATAGACGTCCATTAGTAGTTTCATCCTTTCATCTACTTACGCCACTTTAAAAGTTGCATTGAGTTCTCAAAATGTCTATTAAAAATCATAAATTTGCTTATCATTGCTCATCTGCCGTTAATGGCAAGGATTAATGATGTGGAATTTATTTGACAACATAAATAATTGGTAAAGTAAAGATGGCTATACTACATTGAATTTGTCCCAAAACATGTCGCCGGCTAGTCTCGGTACCGTTGCATGGTGACGGTAACGGCGGCGGCGCCGCGTAGATTTGGCGTAATGACCTGCGCAGGTGCTCGCCGCACGAGTGTCACAGATCTCAATCATCTACGGTGGCTACCTGCAGCCTCCAAAATTGTACCAACACCGCACTCACGCCAAAATTCATTATATTGTTAAATATACGATTATAATATTAGTTACAATATACGAGACTGTTTCAAATTGAATGTCTTGTTTACTTTACTTTGTATATGGAATGAATCATGTTCCCGTGTTTTTTGTAGTCTCCGTAGCATGGTTTCAACATGCACATAGTGGGAGCTACGAGTACTCCGATTGTCCCGTAATTTTACGGTCTGTAAATTTTGTTAGATGCGAACCAAGGGTGCTACGAATAAAAACATGAGAAGGTGTGGTATTACGAAATGATTGAAATGTAATAACATAGCTACATACACATTTTATGCTTATAACAATTTGATTCAAACACGATGTTTTAAATCTGATAACAACTAATTATAGTACGAAACACATTTGGTAAATACGAATAAATCAAATATAAACTCGCGGACCGTAAAGCATTATCTTTATTGGTAATTAAGCTTTCAAATATAAAATTTAAGTCGGTAACTTATCGATACATTCACTACTTTGCACGGACATTCAAGCGACGCCCGAATGTCGGCACTCAAAAAAACGTGACACCAATTTTACCGTAAGACTATCTACACATGGAGGATCAATTAAGTGTTACCGTTTTAGGAATAATTATATATTTTTTTATGATAGTAAGGCCGGTAGTCGACACGCAACATCACGGGAGTTGACCGGAGGCGGGCTAATAGCCGCTATTAGCAAATCGCTCTGAGAAATCGCCAACAATGAACACGAAATATGCTCATTGCCGTGTCCCATTCATTAAACTTTTTGCGATACTATCTCTCCTGTTTTAAATGTGTGTCACACTCTTTCTTTTTCTTTTTCTTCTCTAAATAAACGGAGCAATTTGCCCTCGAGCGCGGCTAATATCGTGATTAAATTATTATCTTGGCGCGTTTATGTGCTATCATTGTATCATTTGCTTGTGAACCTCCAGTGATTTGCAACTATTACCTTTGTTAATTTCACTGAGTAACAAAAACTAAAAATTGTATTCACATTCGATTTCAAAAATTCAATAGACACTAATAATGTCTGCCTGTTAATGTATTTTGGCCTATTTTTTATTGTTAAGGAAAGGTCTTCGTATACTAATGCACTGGCAAAAATCTTTAACCAGTGATTGTTGCTGAATATTATATAAATTGCGCCACCTTCCACATACTTAACTGCTTAAGTGTTACATTCTATCACTGCCGCCAGATGCCTCTTTGATGGCAAGAACAGGTAGACTAACTTTACAGTCACCCAATCACTAACTCTTATTTTGCGTGTGATAGTACGCCATATTCTTATTCTTCTTTTGTCAACGTCTTCCTATTTGTTGGTCTCTCTGTATATACGTCTGCGCCAAGGATCTCTGTTCTAGCGTATCAGTATAGCCAGATTCTCCTCTGAATCTCTTTCTGCGTGCTTGACCATCAGGTGGTGGACATTTGTCCCCTTCCTCGAGGTTTATCAGATATATTTAGGACGTTTCCGTGATTATGATCCTCAGAATATAGCCGTACTAGCGCAAACGACACTCTTTTAATATTAGTTTTAGTACGTAATGTTTGTGTAAAGGCGGCTGTACACATTTGGCCAAGGTAGTGGGCCAGCGTGTTGGGCCAACGTGTAGAGATCTACTTGGCGGTATGTTGATACCGCCAAGTAGATCTCTACACGTTGGTCCAACACGCTGGCCCACTACCTTAGCCCAATGTGTACAGCCGCCTTAAGACATAAAATAAATATTCTATGTTTTATATCAATAATAACAAACTCCCAGACGTACTAAATTGGTCATCATGCTGCCTATTAAATAAAACTAATAGTAATTTCAAAGTTCAAAACATGTTATTCAATTTAAACATGAGTATAAATGCATTTCTTTCACAACAAACAAAGAATTGATCAGGATACTTTTCGCATAGCGTGAGCTTCATAATTAATGACCGTTAAATGTATTATATTATACCTCGTGTAATTAAATGTGTTTTAATATACATAATTTATCATACTTAATGTCTCGTCATAAGTATTTTTATATAAATAAAAATGTTAAACGCAGGTAGTTATAACTGTAGCACCGTATTAAATAAAAAGTATTTAGCCGTAGACAAACCGTGTAACGGCGTTTTAGGATCGCTTCAAACAATAATAAATACATACATAGTCTCACGCCTAAATCCCCGAAGGGGTAGGCAGAGATGTATAACACTCAGTAAGCAAAAACAAGAGAAAAAACTTAAAATGTAAGTACTTATGTTTACTGAATATTGCATACGTCTACGGGTTTACATTGTAACCCAAGAATGTATTATATTTAATATAATAATATAATATAATATTCTATCACATACACACAACATCATCTAGCCCAAACTAAGCATAGCTTGTACTATGGGTACTAGACAATGGATAAACATACATATATACTTTTTGTTTGTAAATACATACATGTTATACATAGAAACACCCAGACCAAGACAAACATCCATGTTCATGCACACAAATGTTTGACTTGTGCGGGAATCGAAATATGTAATAAATGAAATATGTGGTAAATGAAATATGTGGTAAATGTCACTAGTGTCACAGTTATGCTATACTTATTTGGTACAAAAAGTCTGTCACGATTCCATGCTACTAAAAATTTCTTAACCGACAAACCCAATAACATCCGGAAATCGAACCCATGACCTCAAGCATAGCAGTCATTACTGCTGCACCACCGAGAGGTAGTCAAATGAAAAATGTTAACTAGTTAATTGTTGGGTAGCCAGACATAATTAGAACCCTATTGTGTCTGACGGCGCGTGTGCCGCTGCAACTCAATAGGTTGATGATGACTATTTCGATACGAATATTAAGAATTCAACCGATATACTATATTATACATGTATGGACCTATATATACTACTTTATATGAGGATAGTTGCGGACGTCTGCATCCGCGTCTTGATCTCGAAACAAGCGCGTAGTGATTGACATCTGTATTCGCATCCGCGCTTGAATCAAGTATCGTTAAAATACATTGCGGATGTAGATGTGATACGAAATTTAATTGAGATTTTAGGCTAATTGTTGATATATATTACTAGAGCAGTAGTATAACTTTTTATTTCATGAGAATCAAATATTACATTGTGTTACATTTTTACGCATCCTCTTAAACAGCTAGTCGTCGACAACTGTGTCCCATCCCCGATGAGGGGTCTAACATTCGCACTTATGACTATATACATATATGCGAATGTGAGTTTGTTTGTTTCTTCCGCTTTCACGCCTTAACTACTCGACCGATCATCATGAAATTTCGTTCACGTTGTCAGGGGAACAGAAAAGGACATAGGGTACCTTTCATCCACAAAAAAGTACTGTTACTAATTTAACCTAACCTATATATACGCGACCGAAACCACAGGCAATATCTAGTTATTAAATATATAATTTTATGAAGAGGAAAGATTTGATTTTATGTTTGTTTGTTTGGAAAGGTTTAACTCAAAAACTAATCAACCGATTTTAAAAATTCTTAACTTTAGGAAGCTATATTATCAGAGTGTAACATAGGCTATATTACACATAGGACATATTATATTTAAAAATAGTACTAACATAACTGCCTACTTTTACGCGAGCGAAGCTGCGAGCAAAAATTAGTTATTAAATAAAATTAATTTCATGATGGACTATGATTAACAATAAGCAAAGCTTACGATGTATATAATAATATAATGCCTCATTATGGTCGACACGTAATTATATTAAACTTAACAGTAAATATTTAACAGCTCACCAGCGACTCATCACGCAACTTCTGCGAATCAATCTAGAAGAATGTTTCAATGAGCGTTGCGGACTTTATGCATTTTTTCCTTCATAAAGTCATGTGAAACTGGCATAGTTATAACATCTTACGAGCTCTAGCTATAAAGGTAAATCGATATAAATGATCAAGAAATCGAAACAGATACTGTAATGAGTATTGTCAATAGTTTAATTAATCTTTACACTCGTATCAACAATCGAATAACGATCTGCATCAATTCCGAGTACCGATACTATTTAAAATACAACGTTCTAATACAAATATATGAGAATTACAAAATAACGGTCGCACACTACGTAACATGTAGAAACACATTAGAATGTGGCTTAAACCTTTATTAATTATATCAGGTGCTTTGATAGAATATCATTATTAAAATATTAGGTGCACCGTGATTATTATGATTACATTTATTACCTAAAATAAAAGCCAAATGAATGAGTCATAACCTAACTAATATCATAAATGCGAATGTGAGTTTGTTTGTTTATTACGCTTTAACTCCTTAACTACTATAAAAAGTATTAGCTGTTTCCGAGGAATAGGCATTTACTGACAAAGTCTACATCAACGCGAGCAAAGCTGCAAGCAAAATATAGTATAGAATGTAAAGGTAACGTGGAAAAGTAACTAATTAATCGACTATTGAAACATCGCTATAACTTTTTATTTAGCACTGTAGGACATTACTATGCGTATGCCTAGAACGCGTGCGCTGCGGAGATAGTAATGTTTTTCACAAGTCTAGTTGGTTTATTTAATGGTAAACTGCCGCGTCTTCGTGTTTTTATCTACAGCTGATCTCTCTTAGGATTACCTGCAGTGATAATTTATGTCTATTTAACATCTTATGCGATTTCGTTTATACCAATCTATGCATATAATAAAATTGTAACTGGTCGATGTCTGTACATAAAGAGATATTTAAGAAAACAATGTGTGAGTTATCTTTATTTTTTGTAGAATTTTTGTCTGTCTGTCTACATATTTACGCCTGTCTCGCAAAAACTATGAAACGCATGAAATTATGAAATTGAATGCGGTTTTACAGTTTTATTGCTGAAGGCTTTAATTAAAATCTAGTGCATAAATAATTAATTTAAATAATAAGACCTTTTTGATCCGGTGCCTAGGATTATAACAACAAGAAATAGTTGACGAAAAAAGAGGCATAGACAATTTTTACCTAAAAATGCAAAAAATGAAAAATATTGATAGGAACCTACTTTTAAATACCATACGTTCGGTATCCCCGCGATGGCGTACGTGTGGTATTTGGAAGTAGGGACCTATCAATATTTTTAAAGGTAGATCAAAAGCTAGATTTATTTTAAAGTGAGTAAATTTCTATTCGCAGGTTTGCAGAGATGACGACAAAGCAGTGGCCGAAAACGACGCCGGAGAAGTGTTCGACTTCTTGCTTGGTATCACTACGGACATATTTCATAAGTTCACGTAACAGACAACTCCTATTTATATTCTCTAAAATTGAATGCGCGAATCTTGCCTCGCTTTCATAACGGACAACTATGGATACTGTACCGTAAAGAGAAGAAAAACAAAAAACAGATCGACGCAGCGAATTGTCAATTTGTTGTCATACAAAATGTAAATACAAATGTAATTATTTTTTTAATACGGAGAGGTGCTACGTGTTCCACATTTTAATACAAAGTACATATCTGCTAATGAAGATGGAGCTCCCAAACCTGATATAAAAATGCGACGAGTCGTACTCAATCCTGTGGGCTTTTCCAGGCGTGTTTGCTGTATATGTGTTTCGTGAGTGTTGTGTGAAGTGAAAGCATTGTATTGCGGTTGCGTGTTGAATCTTCACCAATTTAGATTGTAAGCTGTCTTCCGTCAATTGTAGCTATAGTATGATTTCATTCCTGTATACAATCGCATAATTTGTTTTGTGAAATATTTGTTAATGAATAACACACGGAAAAATGTTGTGATGTTTTTATAGCAAGCTCGTTCGGATGTAAGGTATCGATGTTATGCTTTCACCGCGACGCTTTATTCCTGCGTGTACTTCGTAGGTAATTATGTGAGTTGTAATAGTTAAATGAGATAGCGGTAGTGCTATTACGCATCTAAAAGTAACAATAAGGTTTCAGACGTGAACAATAGCTCTGTAACTAGCTAGTTGTTAAAACATAGTTATGTTATAGTACATACCTACTCCGACGTTTTGTACTACCTAAGTTTAGGATAAATTAATAGAGGTCATCTGTTATTGTCAAAATGACATCATATTTGTTTAAGTTAACTGAGCTAGATGGTAGACCACCTGTGTTTCCTGAAGTCTCATTAGCAAACAATGATCGGGCGTCGGCGACTACCGAAGCCTCTCGCGATCAATAAACTGTTGAGCCGATAAGACCACGTCGGCGAACCAATATAGGGTTGTCACCCTTTATCGACTTTCAATATTTAGCATAACTTTAAGTTACTTTGACTAATACCGTCACATTTGACGAAATATTTCATGTTATACTCTATTCTTAAAATGAACCTCAGTTTACTATACATTTCTAAATGTACTACAATTTTTGCAAATCCCGACACGTTCCACGTACCTGTATCGATATTGAAAGTGCAGTGACAACCCTAGATGAAGCGCGCGCGCCGCAGGCGACACATCCATATTCCTGTGACGTGTGTTTTGACAACCAGGCCAGGTAAGTTTATCGACGTCATTTTTTAGAAGATTTTTTACGGGACAGGTCGTCGAGGGTCGACGACCTATCCGCGCAACTCATAAGCATTATTTTCACGTGTAATTATACACATAACTGACCGCTTAATTACTCGCAACTGCTGCGAAGTCCGGACCTGGAGTCCTATCAGAAAAAACCTAATACGGCGCCGCTCTTAAATTACGCTTCGTTAACCTTCGGCTCGGCTAATAATAGCGTACAACACCTACTTTGCATAGGATTCTCGAACGGCGCGCGGCGCCTCGTCTCGTCTCTCTACATACATATACACTTTTCTTGCCAAAATATGTCATACTCTCGGACGATATTATACTCGTAGACTGTAACCACTATACTAAGCAAGTCACTTTTCGTTCTAGTGGCGGCGGTATCCAATTATTATAATCGCCAGCCATTTTTATAACTAGTCACTTACTTATCTTCGACATTTAAGATTTTTCACTATTTTACACATGTGATAATTTTTTATTGTAATTCCGTTTGAGCTTAGCGGTATATTTTGAAAAATAACATGGGAATATAAAAATGTAAATGAATTATCAAATGTAGGTAAGTTAAACACATTATGCACATAAAAGGAAGGATTTTTGAAATCTAAATGATGCCAAAACTGTGTTATTTTTTAATTTATTAGTTGATTCACGAGGTTGTGTTGGTTCACAGTCATTAGAAAATGAGCACAAGAAATGGCACCTACGTCTATAAATTGTTTTAATGTATTATAAATTCTTTATTGATTTGTTTTTTTTTTTCTTTGTTAAATTGTATATTATTATATTTGACTTATTGTAATCAAACATATGGTAAGCGGGTTTCTGTTTGAGATGTCATAGATATATCAGCAGCAAGCAATACTGGAAAGAGAACGTTAATGTACTGTTGCAATTGAAGATTCTCGTACTTTGTCTCTGTATCTCGGTATAGACACATCAAAAACCGCTAAAGCTATTCCAAGAATTGCACGATTTCATAACTGTTTAATATGAAACAGTAGCCGATGACATCTGTACGGTATCGAGCGACACTGTGTAGTGTGTACCTGTGGGCCGTGGGCCGGGCTAATGAATGTCGCCAGATCCCGCAATGAACCCGAGTTCATCGCTAATTTACTATTTCTAGCTTCATGTGGCCGATTTTCATTGATCAATGACTAGCTTACATTTATGGAAATATGTGCCTTTTATTAGCTACTAAGCGAGTACTTATATGTATATGGTATAATTATTTTTATTAAAAAGATGTCATAGATTAACAGTGTATGATTGATAATGAAGTCTCGGCTATATTCCACGTTTATAATACTTTCTTAACAGATAGTTGTAAATATTAATTGTAGGTTATTATTATACAGCTTTACAAGACTGTTGTCCCTAATTTAGAGAAAAGTTACATCACAAGGATAATATATTATTAATAATCCTTTATAGCCTGACTATAAAAATAAAGACCTGACCATGTTGAGTCAAATTATTGTATCAAACTTTTTATTGGTCCGTCACAGTTGCCAGGGGAAAACGCTTCCAATACGGGTTTTTATTCTTCTCGTCAGGCGTACATAGTTATAAAAGTTAAAAGCTTTTCTTGATTACATTTTCTACGTGATTTTTTGAAATTTTGGTTTTTAATTATGTACATAGCAATATATTATATTGGATGGCATAATACATTTTTGTAAATGTAAAACATACTGGGCTTGGAATGTCTACTGATATTTTTATACGAATCGTTGTACAGTACAACAGTTTGTAAAACATAACGCCGATTTGTTCAGCCGCATAAAGTATATATATGTAATTATGTATCTATTTTCGTCACCTTTATTCTACGAATTGTACCTATATTCAATATTGAAATAAATGTGTTATTATTACAGACTTTTTGTACCTTCTAATCGAATTAATTTTTTGCTAGCCTTAGTGTTCTTTTGTTCGACATAGCGTATTATTAAGTTCACACATTCATTCGGGGCTTGTCAAATTAACATTCATTTGGGTGAGGAATAATAACCGTTACGTGTGATTTATTCAGGTGAAGTTATTAAGTGCGCTATTAGTTGCGAACTGCGGTCATCACCCATTGACCTGGCCGTTTCTCCAATTATAGCAGCACCCGCGGGGAGACGTCGACACACGAACAATAACTCATACACAATGCTTATACCTACATACTGCTCGATACAATGCACACATATGGGTTAAGTGATTATCTTTATTTAGTTTCCTTGTGTTATTATTTACTCAAATTTTGACAGCGCATTTTATTTTTAATTACATAGCTGCGAGTTATTTATGTAATCCCATATAATTATTTAAAAGTGTAGGTACCTAATAATTTCTTAATTGTTGCTTTCGTGGCGTAAATTGTATTTACGGTTTACGGCCAATTATAAGTGTCCAATTCTCAAGCCGGACAACGGCCTACCGGTTTTTTCTAATAAGAAAGAATAAGACAACATAAAATGCCTATAGCGTAGGATAATAATGATGTGATGATATAAAAGTATCTAATAAGGAAGCTACAAAGTATATTTATTACTTAGTAAAGTCCTATTAAAATGGAAGAAATAATTACTTAATTTAACGCATAAACAATAATTGTTCGTAGGGGTAAGTAAAATCCACGTATTTGTACTTGCTAAGATCCTGACATATCTCTCTTTTTTCACTCATCATTACTTCTTCAAACACGCTCATCGATACAATATAGGACTCTTAAACATACCATTTTTTTCAAAATTTTTTGGTCATTTTGGAGAACGCACGTGTATATGTATGTTACACAACTGAATGTCCCGTTCCCGACTGCTCTTAATTTTTAATTGCAGCACTGCATTCCCTTCACTATAAAATAAGTTGCAGACACATTAAGATGCTGGTTTACATACTGGTAATCTTTACTCGTTTATATATCAATATTATATAAACGAGTACGTTGATATAATATTGATATAAAATAGCATTGTACGGTGATACGCAAATCTGTGTAAGTATATGTGGTATGGTTCGCTGGCTGGGTTCGTCGCAGTCACCGCTCGGCTCGTGCCCGCCTAATGGCCTCCACTATTACGCCGGTAATAGCACAATATGGCCAATTAGTCCAAGCAGCCAAGATTTACCACCATCAGAACAAACCACATTGCGTCAACTGCATTACTCGTACAATTACCTTTGTTATACGACTTCATTATCCCTCCGCTAACTAATATCATATTGCTATACTACCTACCCTCCTACATATATGGCGTGCAATAGAAGGATAGATCGTAACACACAACGAAGCCTCGTCATACTTAAGTGATAATTGTAAACTTTAAACAGTTATTCTCAATCTAATCTTCTTCAGATATTGGTCTTTACCAAAGGCCAAACACATTGAACGCCGTGCCGGTCATAAAATATGGTCGCGAACAATACAATTTCTATTGTGTCTATTACATAGCAGTCAATGTGTTAAGAGTAGGTAATATCCTATATTTAAGAAACTATTTTACTCACAGACAGTTAATTTTGACCTATTGGTCAAAATTAACTGTCTGTGAGTAAACAATTGAAAATATGTCAAAATTAACTAGGTATATGTAGCTAAAACAACTCGTTGGAACCGGGTCTTAATGTCTTTGGCCTTTACTTAAGGATATCATCAAGAAGCCAGACAATTACGTAGATTTATTATGGCAATTTCGATTACTGTCTGTTATTATTATGTAAACAGTATCAAGTCCTTACGACAGTGCCGTAATTTATTAAGACAATTTTAATTAGCATCTCATTAGTATTTTATATAGAATTTCTTGATACATTTGTTCAGTCCAGCAAGATCAGTAGAGGAATTTGTAGGTATTTATGCCAGTTCCTCTATCTGAAAAGGTATGCATATGTAACGAATCTCTTGATTGTCGAATTAACATACTGTATTTATAACATTCGCCGGCTTTCGGTGTCGATTGCACTTTTCTTTAGGTTATATCTAGCGAAATATGGCCTTTAATCTGACAACATAGGTACATTAAGATTTACAAGTGGCCGTGCCCAACCCCGAATTAACTGGTGACCGTCCCATGTTGTTAGACTGAAATAAAAAATTCTAGAGTTGTATGTAGGCCACTGTTTAGGGGCGTCAATGACAGTTACACAAACTCCATTTGTCACAAAGATGTAGGTGTTGCGTAGACAACGAAGCAGTTGATGGCGTCAAAAACAAGAACTTCAATGGAAGAATAACATAATATATTGTTTATTCTTGTTTTATAAAAGAGAACTCTCACACTAGGATTAAGTCCTGTGTCACGGAGAATTTACAAACATTCAAATAGCGGACACAAAATACATCCACACTCTGAACAACTATTTGCTACACACAAATTTTTATCGGTGAGGATCGGATTCACGACACACGGCGCACGGCGCACGGCGTGGCAGTAATGACGAGTGACTGAAGAACACATACAATAATATAATAATATAATATTCTATCACATACACACAACACCATCTAGCCCAAACTAAGCAGAGCTTGTACTATGGGTACTAGACAATGGATAAACATACGTATATACTTTTTTTTTTGTAAATACATACATATTATACATAGAAACACCCAGACCAAGACAAATATCCATGTTCATGCTCACAAATGTTTGACTTGTGCGGGAATCGGACCCGCGACCTCAGGCGTGGCAGTCGTACACTAACCACTACGCCATCGAGGCCGACAAATAGGATGAGTTGAAACCTAAATGAGTCAAATCACTTTATGATTTCTCCATTACCTAAAGTTCTCAACTTACATTGTGTTTAAGCATCAGTCTGTGACTCAAGCTTTTGTTTTATGTAGTTACTTTAATTAACTGTAATATAGGTGTAAGTATATTTGAAAACACCTTTTAAAATGTAGGTACGCATCGCATAATGCCTTGCGATGAATCAAATTTGATAAATATACATTTGTTACCAACAACAAAAACAGATATTACGAGTTTGTTGCGATTAGATCGAGTTTGATATTCATACAACAGAGTATGAATATCGAACTGCTGGCAACTATCTTAATCGTCATTATAAATCCCTCCTACGCAAACAACAGGTGTGTTTTAGTCATTAGTTTATTTTATCGAGATAGGATCTTGACGGATGAAACCACCGAACATCATTACAATAGGCTCGATGTTTTCCGTAATGGACGTACCGACATCTTCTAGAGCGAATTCTATATAATTATGTACTCTGCACAACGGTCGTAGATAGACGTTAACGAAACCGATATGCAAAACAAAACCAAAATAACATTATTGGCACATCGTTTGTATTAAGTTTTTGTACGAACAAAAAAGTGGCCGGCGTGAACTTATTACGATGAACAAATTAGACGTCGACTCGTAAGTCGTAAGTAATTACAACGGACACGGTGTGCAATATTTCGGCAGTGATTACTGCGCTCGGCATGCGAATCATGCCGGCATACACTCGATAGAGCGATCATCGACCGTGACCCAAAGACAAGTAAACACTTGCGGCGACAAGCGGCCGACAGAGGACTCTCGACGCTTTACGGTCAATACCAGTTCAAGAACGCAGACCACAACCTACATCAAGCATACACGTACCTCGATACGCTTACAAATGGAAAAATATCTTCGTAACCGAACGGAAACAATTGCAGCTCTACGTGCAAAATCGATTCTAAATTAATGTAATCCGTTAGACATAGCTAGAGAAAGGTCTTGTTCGCATTCCTCTAGACAAGTTCTAACAAATTTTATCCAATGACATGTTGTAAATATTTTAGCTTAATTGTTATTGAAAACATGCTCATTAATTATGTAAAGAATCGTACCTACTCATTTTAATATAGAGAAACCAATATATATAAACATACTATCCTATGGCGAAATGTAACCATATTATATTTGCGACATTATAGAATACTAGCTTTTGCGCGCGGCTCCGCCCGCATGGTACCTACATCAATAAAAAGTAGAATATGTCCTTCCCCAGGTTATAAACTATATCTGTACCAAATTTCATCTAAATCGATTAAGTGGTTTAGCCGTGAAAAGGTAACAGACAGACAGAGTTACTTTCGAATTTATAATATTAGTAAGGAAGTAAGGATAGGGGATACAAATTGATCAACTAATAAACTAGTACATTTAATGCTGTTGCTTCTTAACGTTATGCAACAATATAATTACCTAAGTAGGTATATTAGGTTCATAAACTCATTCGTAATTCATCCAACGCGCTAATTGCCTAAATTATAATGTACCGCCAGAAACAACTCAAAATGTATCTAAAAGTTGCTCTGAAAAAATGTTAGGTAGAACATTTTTCTTGTTCACGTCGAGATGGCTTCTCTAATTAGAATGTTTGCGTACCAGGCGTGGGCTCCGGGATAACGGTCTACTTATTAGACACACTTGCTTTCCAATCGAACGGCTGATTTATCATCTACATAACACAAAAAAACATCTACGACTGAATTCGAGACGACTGTCAGTTATATTTTTTTTCACTTTAGCAAAAACAACTTTTCCATTTTGTTTGTCACTTAGGTATTGATGTCGAAATTAGTTTGGATCATTATTCTATTTTATTTGAATTAATTAATTTTGTTCAGCTTATTCAGAGAGATCCTACAGTACCTACTACTTAATTCTGAATTACATTAAACTTCTAAATTAAATCGATTTCATTACTTTTGTTACGGTAGGTGATCTACAGTAATGTTGCTTTTGACGTTTTTATAAAATGGGCGAGCAATACAGGTACAGAATACAATAGATTTTGAACCTGTGATTTTAAGCCGTGTAGCTGCTATTAGTAATTAAGGAGGGGAGAGTCTAAGCATGTCTAGATCCATCTGTCCATTTATGGCAGACATATTCAATTTAACCTGTCAATTGTTGGAATGCAAGACATCATTAAAAACCTATCGTGTCTGGCTGCCGCAGCTTAATGTATACCAGAAATAACCTATACCTACTAGTATTATACGAATACCAAACCCATCCATGGTCCATTCATACATTTATTAGATATTCATAGTATAAACATATATTGACATTTTGGTTTAAATCATTAGTTTCCAAAGTGGTCCAGGTGGACCCCAGGGGTCCACGGGAGACTCGACGGGGATCTACGTTGGCGTGAAAAATGGGGGTTCACAATTCGTAAGCGGGGGTCCACGACAATTTATTTGCTTCTGATAGTGAAGAACTAAAATGTTGGCTTGACTTCACCGACTGTTCGATAAGCTCAGCGACTGTTACTTGTAAAAACTTGCATATTCCATATTCAGTACCAGTGGTTTTTCGAGTTTTCGGTAGAGAATTACTAAAAAAAAAGATCAGCCTGCCTACCGTGGTAGGTTTAGTTCCGAGAATTTCTAAAAAAAGGTCAACCCGTAGAGATTTGATCAAATTTTTTACTTGCTTGAACTTGTTTAGCTGCAGGAGGTCCACCGGAACTAGCAAAATTTTGAAAGTGGTCTATGAGAAAAATAGTCTGGGAACCTCTGGTTTAAATGGTCGCCTTGCAACTGCCACTGCGCCAAGTGTGGTGTTTTCGATCCCTACACGGATCAAAATTTGTGTGCGATGCACGAATAGTTATTCCGAGTCTGGGTGATCCTTGTATTCGTTGTTTGCATATTTGTAAAGTTCCCCGCGACACAGGCATTATCCCTAGCGCGGGAGTTAAATATTTAGTAATGACTTAGTAAAGGACTAAACTATAATTTCATAAATATTGTCTATGCTGGTTTACTTTACCAATAAAATGAACGAAAAAATAATTCAATGCTTTTTTTAACCATATTATATTTTGTTCTACTTGTTTGTCATATAAACCTACAACAGATACGTACTCCTGAATGTTTAATTTGCAATAGGTCCTAAACTTTAAATGTATTATCGTCATAGATCGAATGGCTGTAAAATACTCGTGAGCACGCTTTCACTTGCTAAGATTATATTCATGTTTAACAACAAAGTTTATAACTTATATCGGTACATTAGCCCTCAAGCGCCACCAGTTGTTAGGTCATTACGTCTACTGTTCAGATATAAGTTATCGCTAACTCAGTTGCAAATACATGCAGACAATATAACTAATGTCAAACCTCAGTAGTCAAATTACACTGATTACTCTACAGAACGTTTGGAGCAAGAAATTGTTTAGTAATAAATAGAACAATAATATTGATAACACAGCATTACTCCGCGCCAGTGTTCATGTTGACGGATGCCTCGAGCGCGCAACACAAAAGCGCGATGAATTTGAGGTAAATCGACGAGTCGTGACCGAGTCGTTTAATCATAAGCATCTAAGCTAATTAGAGTAGGTCGCGAACTCTTGGGACCAGTAATGAAAATCACAATTGAAGCTGGTTGCGGTGGAAAATTGCACTTGGCGTGGCATTCCTGTCGACATTGCCAGAGGCTCTCGAGTCACTGGTTGTCAACTCGCCATGATACTGCAATTATTCTCCATAAGTACATGTAGATATATACCGTGTAAAAGAAATGCTAAAATACCAGGGACTGGTGATCATACTAGTTTTCTATCTAAGCTGCTAGGACTGAGGAATAATTGGTATTTCAGATGGTTTTTATTAGTATGGTAGTTTTTACCTATGAAATTGTCGTTTTGTATTATGAAAATCAATAACTTTGTGATTTTCATATCTACATACTATTAATTAAGTATATAAATATTTTTGCATAGTCAAGAAATATCATGGGTACCTACCTAAAATAGCTGACAATGAGCAGTGTGTACATACATGTAACCTGTACTTACAGTTGTTATGAGGCCCAATTTTAGAAAGATATATTATTAACAGAATATATTATGATGATTTTCCTATGCACAAAATGCTTAATTTATAACTCAGTGAAAAATAAACGGGTAATTGAAAATTGTAGAGTAATTTCATCTCAAATACCTAACTAAGTACGTAAGTATTAGATGTTTAATCTAAGATAGTAAGATAATTACAGAAAGCCTTCATCGGTTTATCGGCAACATGCCTCTGTTCATTAAGATGTAATTAGGCACATATATTTGTCTATGCAACAGATTGGAGTTATGTAATTTAGTCACCGGGTGACTGATCTAGACAACGCCAATAATTGTATCGAAATATCAAGATTGAGAATGTGTACACGCAGCCATAATGTTGTACTGACTCGGATCTCCTTACTAGACCGGGGTTCCTCACCATGTATGGGCACTGGACACACAAGAGAACTAGTAAAGCACTGATAAAATTTATAGCTACCGTTATAATTACTTTCATATACAGACAATAACGTTAAATCATAAAAGGTCAGAGATCGGTCGCTATATTTAATAGCCTGAGGAACTGTTTACGATACTTATTATTCAATAAAACTGTCCGCTGTGAAATTTAATACACATTACGTTTATATTGTCTGCATCCGGAAATTATGTAAAGCACAATTATGTAAGTACCACATAACTTGTAATGTTTATCAATAAGTCGTTTGATGATATAGTACCGCCCTACTGTGTAACTTTATACAAGTAATTGCACAAAGCTTTATTTATAAAGTTGGCATTATTTATAAACGGTCCCATTTTAGGACGCAAGCCTCATCTCAGTATGAGAAGATTCCATAGTCTACCAAGCAGGCACCGTGCGATTGACAGGTATCTCTTATCTGTGTGAACATCATGGTGAACTCTCAGACATGCAGGTTTTCTCACGACGTTTTCCTTTACCTATAAAGCAATAATTAACTATTCAATACGCATATAACTTCGAAAATTTGAGTTGCGTGCGTGGGATTGAACTCGAAGCCTCTGCGTGGCAGTCCAATGATCTCCTAAACCTACATATTCTGAAGACATTTCACTACAGTTACTAAGTAGTAAACCTCGCTAACATTCCCAGTTCTATACTCTTGATTACAATGTAAGTACTCATTGCAATTTGATACGAAGCTTATTTTCTTCTATTTCATCGTAGTGTAAGTACTTATCTACTATCATTGGCGTATCCATGTTTATATTTCAGGGTGGTCCCAGGCCTAACAGTTAAACAGAGATGGCATACATAAAACCCAAGAATGTTTAATTGAATCCTTACAATCTGGGGTGGCCAGGTGGTGACTAGCGGTAGTAAATGTGACTTCTGTACATTAGGTGCATGTAGTCGATGATTATTTCCATCAAAAACTTCTCAGAAGCAGCACGAATCCAGAATTGTGCCTAGTAAACGTCATTGACATTTGCCTCGATCTATGTTACGTGAGACCTCTGACCTATTACTATAGCAGGCGATATGTGACTGTATTACCTCTGCCTATCTGTTCGGTAATATGGCGTGTATGTATGTACATAATTATAATATATGTATATAAATATTGTTAACAATGTCTATATAATAGAGAATGGGCCTGGAGATTTGTCATACAGATACCTTGTACAGACTCCAGCTCTCTCGAAGGTTGAATTTAACTTGTATAACGAATGCATTAGTATGTATGTACCTTTGTGAGAAAAATAAACATACATATATATTACTAGATGTGCCCGCGGTTTCACCCGCGTTTATGATTACTGCGCTGCCCCCGTGGGACGTAGCGTCATGTTATATAGCCTATAGCCTTCCTCGAAATAAATAAGATATCCAACAAAAAAAAAATTTTCATTTCGGGTCAGTAGTTCCTGAGATTAGCGCGTTCAACCAAACAAACAAACAAACTCGTCAACTTTATATTAGTAAAGATTATTATAACAAACACAGAAAGAGAGACTACTATAGGTTGACCTTGATGTTGATCAAGGCTGTGGATTATTTAAATAATTTAATTTAATTTACTGTAAATCCACTGTTACCGCGTGCAATGTACATAAATGTGTCAACAGAGGAAATATGTGTTGACATAGTAATCATTTGTATCCTTCCAACACATGCACAAAATCGCGATCTTTAACATTGAATTAATAATCGCATGACATTGTAACCCCTAGAAAAAGATTGCCATGATAAGTCAAAACAAATTATGTGTACATAAAAAGAAAAGAAATGTTGGCGGCTTTTACCCGCTTGCAATTTGTTAAAGTCAACTGAAGAAAACGGTGATATTAATAAAAGTGTAAGCAATGAGCTCGCACCTTGTCACCAGCTCAGATTCACGACGTTGTTGCATTTTATATACTGCACACGTTATTAATCAGTTGTTTGTATAACTTTGCTTGAGGCACGCTACAAATATTATAAATGTTAGTTTGTGAAGATATTTGATGATTTGTATGCTAGCTACTTTATCACGCGTAACCCGTTGAACGCATAGGATAAAATTGTCCTGGATGAACGCATAGGATACTTATCATCCTGGTATTCGTTCCCGTTACATTCACACGGACGGAAACCAGTAAATAACTAACAGGTTATTATAATATACTTTTAGCCGAGTTGATCGACATATAGGCATCTTCTTCTTTATGTTTAGATCTATTTTCCTGTTATTACTGTTACTAAACATAATAAATACTTACCTAAATCTACTTGATACTTTGAATAAGGCTACTAAGTACTAAGCATATTATTTATCCATGTGTTCAAAACATGCCCGATCTTTAAACTCGTAATGTTATGAGGTCAATTTGGAATTAATTTCAAGTAATGGTGAGTAAATTACGATGACGTACCGCATGTACCGTAATATTTATTAAACTTACTCAGCACCGTCATGTATGGTCACTACAATTATTATAGTTTGACCTTTGAACAAGTGGTTCAAGTTCGTAGCAAAACACCTTAATCACTTCGACTGATGATCCCTTTAACGCTATATTAATCTTGTCTGGAGGAAAATTATAGATAACAAGCTATTGCGCACGCGCTATGTTGCCAATCAGGACATACTTCCTTGCCTTACGCAGGAAGTCTACGACGGCAGACGAACCGGATCGTTGAGTTATTTTTACTTTTTCTTGCAATCTTGTTTACATAATGAGCCTTCCTGTTGACTTATACAGCGATGGCGAACAACTATGCTAATTTAATCCATAATATTATTTGATGCTATAAATAATATGATTGCAAAATTATTGTTATGAGCTCTTATTGCAGTGTAGCGGTCCAGCAATGGGTTCTTGTCTCTTTGTCTCTATTACGGGTTGTCGGGCACCGTCCTTATCTACACGTGTATCTCGTGTTAGTATCACTCTATATGGAGACCGTTGGGTATTATCACATCAGCTTGTTCTCGGCGTGGTCGCACGGTAAGGGCCTCCATTTGCATACAAGTAAATATCTCGATCTACGGGCGCTGTGCGGGCAGATTACCGTCGCAATGCTTCCGCACGCTGTATTGAATTCGGTACCAACGGTCCCGACTCCCATTACCAGTTCACGTTTACTTGTTAGTGTGATTCTCAAATGATAACGATCGCCCTGGTTACAGACGACAGAGCATAATAACTACCAGGAATAACTTCAGCTATCCTTTGAAAATAATGATTTAAGCGAAATCAAAGAAATATATGTAAGTTGCGGTACATGATAATATATAGTAGTTAACATATCTGCGACGCTAAGCATCAATAAGTGTATGCCGGTCGTAGGTCACTCCGACAATAGGTAATACTTAAGGTTAAGTTCATGGACCCAGACAAGTACGTAGGGTAGGTAAGCAAATTACTGTATTTCTTGTAATAATAGTTCATAACTGTGTCAATGACACAACAGCAATGATTGAGAATGCTGATCAGAAGCATTGTGCCCAGATCCGGTGATACTGGGATTTTCTGTCAAGAAATTCTAGTTAGCAGCACTAAAATGGGAATTCTGCACGGTGTCTAAGTGACACAGTGACTATTGCTGTCTAGCAAGTCTCTCCTCTTATTACGTACCCATAACCGTAGTTGGCGAAATGTAAGTATCATACAGCTCTATCTTTCTTATTGGGGACAAATATCGCCATAAGACTGTATATGTAGGTACTCAATTAAATTTACTTACCTAAATATAAATACATATTACCTGACCTCTTCAGTCTTTACGCCACTTAGGCGGTCAAACCTCCGGCGACACTGTAAGAGATGGACTTCTTACAGTGTTGCAGTGAGCTGGAGCTCAGAATAACCAGCGACGACCTACGTGCCTCAAGAAGTCAAATCCGGTGCAATGTCCCACACTCCGTCGATATGTAGGACAGTGAAGCTAAGGACCAGTTTAAGTGACGCTAAGAAATTAACGCCTGCAGTGAAAACAGTAGCAACAAGATTATGTTAATGCAACTCTCACATTTCAATCAGGCTCCAGAAACCCTGTACTATGTGTTATGATTTTCTAGAACTGAAAAATATTACTTATTATAGTTTGCCAAACATATTACAGGACGCAGCACATAAAAAATACAGGATCACTAATTAGAAAGAAATTAAATGAAGACAATATATAAAACATTAAAAACGACTCAGTTGTCAATGATAAAAAGAAAAATAGATGACTATTTAAGTATGATACTATTATTTATGAAATACAAAATCAAAGAATAACAGCAGAAACCAATAATACGAGTCGTATTATACTACAAAACAGAAAAGGAATACTCCACCTTGTGGCCACTCTAAAATTTTATTGACAGACTAGCTTTTGCCCGCGACTTCGTCCGCGTAGAATTCGAAAATGGTTCTAATAGGATTTTTATTTGGGTTTTACGTTATTAATTTTGTTATAACATAACATATAAATTATTATTTTAAAATGTTTGAATAGGTACTTATAAAATATGTATCACAATCTTTATTATAGTGTAAGCATTTAAAGGTTAAATAAACACGAAAATAAAATAAAATTTTGTTATATTTTATGAACACGAAGCTCTGCCTTTGATCTGGTGAAAGTTACACGGGGGTATTATCTTTTTACAACGAAATCGAAATACTACACCTACTGCAGTATTTCTTTGTAAACAATATTTTTTGTTTGTCCTTCGGGTGCTAGAATCACCAGGCTACTCTGTGCGCTTACTCTGGAGCATGCCACATACAGCTGGCCGTGGGTGAAGCAGCTTTCCCTCAAGTCTACTCCCGCTACCTTATGAGTTTGACCTTGAGCTTTGTTTATGGTTATTGCGTAGCAAACTTTGATGGGGGAAACTGCTCTCTCTTGAATTCGAAGGGGTAACTTGATGGTGTTAGGGGAATCCTAGGAATAAATACAGACTCTCTTCGAGAACAACCGGTCAGTATAGTTGCCTCGATTACATTGCGATGCAATGTTTTCACTTGCAATCTGGTGCCATTGCATAATTTTGGTCGATTTATATTGCGCAGCGAGATAATTGGCGCGCCAACTCTTAATTTTAATAAGTGAGTTGGGAGACCGGGAGGCTTCAGTGTATTCAGGAACTCGACCGATAATGAATGGCATCATCGGTATTTATCACTGAGTCGACGGATTTATATTGATATTCGCCCCTTCGAATGATCTCAAAAGTATTTAATTTATGACTGAGGCTTGTTCGGTGTCGGCTTTTTTGGTGCTAGGATGGCACGCTCGCATAACCATTCTGCAGGTTTATCGTGAATATTATTAATGTTTGGTTAAATTTTAGCTATAAGCTCTTCTACAGTAGAAACAATTAGGTATACCTAACTCTGTAGGGAGAATTATATTATTATCCTGTTCCGAGAAATCACCATTTTCTATTTTAAAAACTGTCCGGCAGTAAAGCCACCTTCAGCCGGAGATCGTCTTCTGTACTGTGGGTAACCATCGTTACGGATATTTTTGCTACATTTATTATCTTTCATGCAGAGAGAATTATTATTAAGGTGCCTACATGGACCGTGTATCATATTGTTTTTAATTATGTCGTATAAAATAGGATCTTAATTTGGATTTGGTATCTCAGCACATATAAGTTCATCCACCATGTCAGGCGAAATGCGGTTAACCATCCACAACACTATGTGTATGTGAGGCAGACCCCGTTTCTGCCATTCGGTATAGAACATGAAACAACGTAGGTACCTCTCCAAATATTTTTCCTTTGGTTAGAAATGCCATTATTTTCTTAACTTTGAGGTGGAAAACCCTGGCTATTATGTCGCGTCTATCATATATTTTGCCCAGGCAAAAGCATTTCCGTGATTTCATTCCATCGAGGATTACATGTAAATGTTATAAAGAGATCGGGACGACCATAGTGGTGCACATACGTCATGGCATCTTGTGTCCGCTCATGCATATAGCGTGGCCCCACAGTAAAAGAAGAAGGCAGCACCACCTTTTGACCCAGCTGATCAGCATCAACGTCCTGTCTTCCTATCGCATCTTGCAAGTGTATATAACTGTCCGCTCTAAGCTGCGCCTGATTGTTCCTAATATAACTCAACCGTCTCGATTTTCGCAAACATGTCGACTAAAAACTGGCTAAACAGCGAACGAAAATATAGCAGATGATTATCTTCTCTTTTCCTAATCATTATACGGTAAGAATAATAACTTGCAGCAGATACCATTTTTTTAAGCGGTTGTTTGGTCTTAGGATCGCACTGGGATATAGAGTATCCATCCTCGCCGTAGCAAAACAAAAGTGGGTACTGTAATGCATCGTATGAGCGATGGATTTAACTTATTCGATGCAATATGTTATCTCTCAATTACAATCCTGCTTAGAAAATTGCTGTCCAACAATAACTACAGCAACTTCATTTGACGTAGGTTGACTATACCGTCTACTGTGGCCATTTGTAGGCTTTCTTTCATAATTTGTAACAACTTTAAATGTATTTGGCGTAGTAGATATTTTGTCCAGGGCTATCTTTAACTCTCTTACGTATACATTATGAGTATGTAGCATTTCTTGTAATTGCCTTACCAAGCCAGGTTTTACACAAAGAAAGCTATGGCATCTCAATTGAACTTTTTTACAATTAAAACTAAAAACCACTTATACACTAACAAATCAAACACAAAGAATCTTATTTAATTATTATAACAACAAATGAAACAGAAATTAAATTAACTACGCTCAAAATATTCTGATGAAATAGTTAAAATGAACTTCCAAACAAATTATACAGCAATCGCAAATATTCGCTAAGTAGGTAATCTAAGAGATTTCCAGGAAATGTTCAAAGGAAAATCATGGTATAAGGTAAGTTTTCCATTCAAATATCCAAGAAGGAGAATAAGAGCGAAAGTATAGATCAAAAAAAGCTTATTGAATAGCAATAGCACAGATTAAACTTTTACTCAGGTTTTTGGTACAGCTAGGCGTCTTATACGAGTATTACATAAATACGTATACTCCGGCGGAAGCCCGAGCGACAGGCGCTCCGCGGTGAAGTATTCTATCGACTGCACAGAGTACTTTTTTGACGTGACAACGTCTAATAAATCGATGAACGCCGGCTGCACGCACGAAAAAGGATGACTCATTGTCCTGTTACGCTCATTGTCCCGTTACGCTCTTTGTCCCGTTACGCTCATTGTAACGTTACGGGAAAGAAATTTTGTTATGACTTTGTCACGTTAAACTATCGTCCGTAAACCGGCTTTACAGACGACCAATTTTTTTTTATATAACATAGACTGGCCGCGCAGCACCAGCGGCTGGGCGGGGCACAGGAGGAGCAGGTAGCGAGGTAACCGGCCGAGTCTATTGTTTAGGCCGGGCCCGGCGTATTGATATCAACTTCGAAGGAAGCAAATCACCCCCAAAATAACTTTCTACCCCTTTTTAACCCCGTTAGGAGATGAATTTCAATAAAATACAAAACACGTCTTCCATCAATTCTATTCAATTTGAAGTAGATTGGACCAAGGAATCACGTTGTCCCATACAAACTTTGTCCCCCTGTTTTACTCCTTTAGGGGTAGAATTTCGAAAAATCCTTTCGTCTCGGATGCCTACGTCATACAAAGAATACGCCCTTCAAGTTACAGGTCTCTACGATCAGCGGTTTAGGCTGTGCGTTGATCCGTCAGTCAGTCATTCTGGACAAAGCATTTTATATTTATAGATAGACTAATATTTCGCGTGGTTGCGCGGGCCGCTTGCGGTCGGCGAACAGTTTGATTTAATAAAAAAACTAATTTTAGATTCGGTTTCAGGGACCTTAAAAACCCCCGAAGCCAAAAATTACCGATGACCCCGGTGACCTTGAAAATGACCTTTTCTGGAAAGATCTCGTCGACCTCTATGACATTTGTTCGGACACACCCCGCCTATCTCTAACCGTTTCGGAGATATTAGAGGTCAAAGTTTGTATGGCGGCCATGTTTTTTGTATGGAAGCTATGTTTTTTTTCGCCCCTCCTAAAAGTTGCCAGGGTTTTGATAAGATTTTTTTTGAGAACTACTCCTGTAGATAGCACCGTTTCCGAGATCCGATGGGGTACCACCACTAAGAGCTGACCTTCCGAAGGTTAGGCATTTTTTCTGAGCCTTTTGAACGATTCTCTACACGACTCTATATTTACTTTTTTCCTACGACTCCCACTTATTTGACTTCTATTTCTCTTAGACTTATATAATAGTAAATTAAAGTAAAGTAATAAGCATTTTGCCAGGTTCTGGTCGCTGGCGCTCTATTTGAACGATCAGCTAGGTAACAGCAGACATGTATTTTAGTTTAATTGTTTACTTAACGTTATTTTTATTTACCTATATTAACATATGTATATTTTCAGCTGTCATTATAATTTTTAATTAAGAGAGGAGTTGTAAAAGTAGGTATAATAATATATTATGCCTAACTATATTTTTAACTAGCTGTTACCTGCGACTTCGACCGCGTAGATTATAACTAAAAAGTGTTTGTCGCCGCGGAACCCAACTATATTTCTCTGCCCAAGTTACTTAAATGGCGTAGTTTTTATAGTGTAAAGCTAAATAATAGCATGGCTTACTCAAAAACAACATTTAAATATGCGTCGTTAGATTACACGCTGTCACAGAATGCGTAAGAAAAATAAAGATTCACAGCTCCTCCCCCGTAGGTAATAGCTTGATAATATGTAGGCTATATGTTGACCCGACCTGTTAGTAACATTCATGCAAAATTTGAAGTAAATCCATGCAGTACTTTTTGAGTTTAGCCCGGACATACATACAGACAAACAGACAAACAGACAAAAATTCTAAAAACTATATTTTTGGCTTCGATATCGATTGTAGATCACGCCCCAAGTATTCTTTTAAAAAAATATTCAATGTACAGTTTTGACTTCCCTACGATTTTATTATATGTATAGATTCGTAGTTGAACACATTGCAACGAAATGTATTGCTGTAAATCTTTTATTAGGCATATACCTACAGTTTTTATAATCGACATCGGGTAAAATAAAGTCAGTATATCAGTACGTTCAGAAATGATATTTAATTAAATTTTAATGACTGCAAACACATAATATTCTGGCCTTGCATTTCAACATGAATAGGCCGGCTAGACCGGTTTAGTCGGACTATTCTTCGACTTTCTTCTTATTATTCTTCTCACAGAATGTCGACGTAAAGTAGCATTATACATACTGTTGCGTTTCGTCCTGTAAGTAAAAGTGTCAGAGGCCTAGTCATCCCTTTAATACCACCCTTACCTTCCTCCTCTTGCCCTCTGGCCTTTTACATAGGCTATAGTAACTATTTGACAGACAGTGCTAGTTTGCCACCTATGTGGATTACGGTAGGTAGAAGCTTGGTTGCATTTTTGTGAGAGAATCTGTAGCTTGTGTCAAAAAGAACCCAGGCGTGTACTATTTTCCTTTAGGTAGGCCGCTTACTCATTGTCACCAATAGAAATAAAAAGAAAATACGTAGGAGGCGCGCGGTATATTAGCGTCTACCAAACACATTACCAGGCGCAATGCTGCTACTGAGAAGTCCTTAACATAAATCCAAGACTTCACATACGCTACATGACCAACCAAACAGCATTTATTATTACTACTATCCTGACATTTTACGCTTTGTACATCTCTACCACGCAGACGCAGACGCATACTATACTCAAATTGTCATAGTCTCTCGATTATATGAATTTACAATTCATGTTACTCCATCAACAAGGATAGTCGTGTAGATCTTATCTCACAAGTATCATGTTGACCCTTTATTAACTCGCAGACGCGTATATTTATATTGAACATCCATAAAAATTGATGTATTCTAAGATTTTGCTAAAATATACATGGTCGATTTATAGTTACGACGTAACCGTTTGGGCTACAACACGGCACGAAAGGAGGCGGGAGCAACAAGATAACGGGGACATTAGCGCTCAACATGTACCAACCCGGGGTACACAGGATTCGCCATGTTCCCGGTATGTTGGGGAGAAACGCAGCAAGGTCAACTGCAGTTGCGTGGGAAGCGGGCACCACCATACTTTCAATCCGACAACTTAGTAAGTATCTATCTATATAATTAACTACCTATATAATAATAATATGCATCCGTGAGTGTCATGGAACATGTTAGCCGCCAGATAATGGATTCAATTGCTTAGAATTCGACGAGCTTCCTGTAACTACTACACTCATTTTGCTACCTTGTAAGTGGCAACTTGAAAGAGATACAAAGTAACGGATACTTCTATGCATTTACAAATTGATTGCTACCTACGTATCTACATAATGCGTTCTTTGAGAACATGGTAACGCATTGATATAAATTATATGTTCCATGATCTATCGCGATTCATTCTCAATCGGTTTGTTAGGATTCCGAATGTTAAATTGATTAGGTACTTACATGATTCTCATTATAGGTATTAACATAATTATTATTGTAAAAATAAAGTCATACCAAAGTATACTAAGTAGTTAAATCCCTTTGTCTTACACTAAGCATACTAAATGCTAATAAGTACCTAGGCTTAAACATAGAAAAGCCTATGTTTTTAACAGTAATACTGGCATAAATTGTTGGTTATACTAGATAGATACGGCAAAGCCTACTAAAGAGAAGCGAACGAGAAGTGCGGTCATTTGGATGGTAAGGTTTTTTTACAGAGGTATTTGATGTCAACACGTTTACGAGATAAAAAACATGATTGCTGAATGGTTTGTTACCAAATACGTGCCAGAAGTTTTAACTGCTGTAAGCATTTAGCCTCGAAACACGGGCTTCCTGAATGGCACACCGGGCAAAGTTACATTATAAGCCATCCTTACGGTGCCGATTTGTCACAATGTGATATTTGCTTACAAAATAATACGACAATATACCTACTTAGTTATAAGAAAACAGTTATCAACAAGATCACAGAACTGAACTGTTGACTCGACCGTAGTGGACGTAGGTATCAGATGAGATCAGTTGGGAAAAGTTACTTGAAATCTGATTTAGATGTATGAAAACATTACATAGACTCCAATTGAGTTCTAAATAATCGTAAAAATTATCGGTAGTATTTATTTTGTATTTTGTAAGTGCCTCAAGTATTCTCAATAGCAATTTAGAACAGTACGGCAAATAGCAATGGGCACGCCCGCTATTACATGGAGTCTAAAACAAAGGGGATCTAGGGGTTATGAATGTTTATGTTATGAACAAATAAATTTAGCTAGAATGTATGTAAATCATACGTTTACGAATAATACAGCACAGGTTTATTATTAAACTCAACATGTTCACAATCTTGGAAAAGTAGGTAATTGATCGGTGCTTGCATTTATGAAAAGCGATGTTAAAGGTCAAAGACCAAGTATGAGTGTTAGGTAAAATTATAGAGGGTGGATACAGCTATTGTGGGTAAATAAAGTGTAAGGGGAAGGTAGATAGTAGTTGACAGAGGTCATACTCGTCTGCCTGAGGCTTTAGGGCTCACCCATGCCCTATTGACCCACAGCGCAAGCAGCTCTATAAATCGTCCGAGATGACAACTAACTAGCGACCGCCCATCTAAGTAGGAACTAATACACCTGTGTGTATTTAACTACAACTAAACATATGCCGTTTATAATGGCGAGTAAATATTGTACTCAATATATTTTAGAAATACTGATTTATGGCGAAGGGTACTAAGGTCAAACACACTAGGTCTAATATCTATACTTAGGTAGATTATAGATACTTATATGGAGGTTTCTAAATAACAGTGATAGTATTCGCAATTTAGATTCAATTTTGACGACATAATATATTTAAGTTTAAATTTGGATTACACATTAAATGTTTAAGTACATAAAGAGGGAACTCAGGTAATTATAACGCTCATAGCCTAGCTATTTTGTATATCTACCCGCAGCAACAACTCGATATTAATCTGATTCACGCAGAAGAATAGCTACAGTTATGCGGGAGCGGGACGGCATCTGTTAAACTTCATCGAGACATTTCATTACCAGAATCCTATAAGATGAACAGGCATATTATATTGAAACACTACCAACTATAGGAAATGTATTTTTTTTTATAAAGCTGCATAAGTGCCTTTCTATACCTATACCTAAACAACTCCAACAACAACATCTATATACTAAAACAAATAAGGGAAATTGCCCGAATTAAACTTATTTTAACACAAGTCCCAACAGCTTTAAGCGTCGGTTCTCTGATTGTTCTAATTTTTTTGTTCTAAATTTATCTTTCTTATATTCTGCTGAACAAATTGGCTTAAACATTTATATTAATAAGTGTAAAAATATATATATAATTTGTACTTTTAAAATGCTATTATTTAGTTATAAAACACTTAATTTTTGTTTCCAAATAAATAAAATAATTAAATAGTTATCTATTTAATTATCATCATACTACTATTATCATTATACCATATTGACTTAGGAATATACTGACACCATTTCGTTAACAACGTTTTGACCACTTAAGAATACTTAAACATTTTATATATTATAATAAGAATTGATGGTAAAAAGTCGCGGTCGTATCGCGTACCTAATAATAGCTGCTCGGCCGTTTTGTAGTACCTATTGTTAGAGTACGAGCGATTCGGACAACTTGAGAGGACAAATTCTACTTTTAACACTTTTTACTATTCTACAGGAGGTGCCGTTTATAAATTTCTACTACGTATCCCGAACCCTATACCTACCTACGCGCTCACGTGGGCTAATGGCTACCATGAGCAACAGGTAGTTTTATACACTACTATTTCTGCCAGCGGCTTTACCCACGTGGCTGTCAGGGGATCGTAATACCAGGATAATGTACAATAATTATTCTATATAATTATGTATACAGTCCGATGCAAACTTAATGGCGGCTCTGAACATCGTACGAGTCATTGCGCAGAACCCAATATTAGGTGTCAGCGGGACGTAGCGGCACAGGGCGCCAGGGCACCTCCCGGCGCGCCCTTACTTTCACCCGCACTCGCCTTTCGCGTCTTATATTTAGTGTGTGTGAGTTATACCTGCGCACACCTGCACTCGCAGCTAACTTCCGAGCCGTCATTAAGTTTGCATCGGGCTGTACCTATATCTTATGTAATTAAGTTAATCTCAGACATGATCTAGTAAATAGGCCAAGTTTCACTGAAATTCATTCAACCGTTAAGACTGCGCCGAGCGAAATGTGCCAAAAGAGGCGGTCACAGTTACCTAAGTGAATAGAATCAATACTTTTTGTTTAATACAAATATAAAATATACATTTACCATAACAAGGAATGTGTTTACATTTACTCCGTGTAATAAACTTAAAATAATTAATATTTTCGCCTACTAAATTACGTAAATTTGCAAACGTAAGCTCGTGTTACGTGATTTTTAG
Source organism: Catocala sponsa (assembly GCA_963564715.1). Lineage (NCBI taxonomy): Eukaryota > Metazoa > Arthropoda > Insecta > Lepidoptera > Erebidae > Catocala > Catocala sponsa. The sequence goes on along the minus strand of OY751337.1, from coordinate 15,002,578 downwards.
ATTATAACAGTAGAAATCTACCTATTTTACAGGAGTGTACCACTGGAGGCCGAAATTCGTTTGACCGTTTAACACAAGACCGAAAGAACTATTGGTCATTCTTTAGTTGATCGACTAAACATTTGACCAAAAGAGATTTGGTCGAACGAACCATTGATATTTTTACATTTGATCGAGTGAACGTTTGGTCGAAAACATTGCAAACTTGGCTATCGTTTGTCAAATAGATCCAAGACCGAAAAACAATGGTTGGATTAAAAATATTGTATTAAATTATTAAATATTGTAACATAACGGGTTTGGAGGTTCTGCTGTCACAACTTAAACTTGACTGTGATATAATCGTCCTAACGGAGTGCTGGCTCATGACAACATCGTATGTCCCTATCATGAGTGGATACCGCTCATACTATACACATAAAAACTCCAAACAAAACGATGGTGTCGTTGTATACATAAAAGATCACCTTAATTATGAAATAGATGAGCCTCATTCTGTGGATAGAAATATACTTACTTTGTCACAAGGCAAAGATACTGCAATCGTGGCTGTGTATCGTTCTCCTTCTTTTAAAAATACTGATCCATTTCTATTATCCTTGAATCAAATTCTTACCTCTCTCTCCTCGTATAGAAATATCCTTGTTTTAGGCGATATAAATATTCCCATTAATTCCGTTAAACTCGATACAGCGGGAGAGCGATACCTAGCCATGACGGCTTCACACGGACTACTGCCAGCTCACACCGAGATCACTAGGGAAGCAAGTGGGACTTGCCTGGACCATCTTCTTTTAAAAACTAAATATCCCGCCATCACGCTAATACCACACACCACCCTAACTGATCACTATCCTGTATTATTCTGTTTAAGTTTCACACAGTCCACTCCTTATGTACCTAAATTTATTCATAGAGTTAACTACGACCTATTATCATACCATATTTTAAGTATTAATATAAACCCTATATTCCAGTACCAAGACCCCAATTTAGCACTAAATTACCTCGTAAAAGAAATGCAGAACGCGGTGACAGCTAGCACCACGACTATAAGAGTTTCTCGGAGAAAACGTATAATCAAACCCTGGATTACTCCAGGGTTATTGCGCTGTATTAAAAACAGAGACTTGTTGCATCAAAAAACCAAACTTTTTCCCAACACCGAGACCTCGAAAGTTATCTATACACGTTATAGAAATTTTTGTAACAAATTGCTTAAGAACATTAAGATACAGTATGATAAAAACCAATTACAAACCGCTAAGAATAATCCTAAAGACTTGTGGAAATCTATTAAAAACATAACTAACTCTTCTAAACAACCTAACTATCCTGAAAATCTTTTACAATTGACCTCTTCCCCAGAATTGTCTTTGAACCTAGTGAATAATTATTTTGTCAATGTAGGTAAAAATTTGGCCGAATCTAGTTTCCGAAATCATCTACCATCATCTATCTACACTCCCATAAACTACACACATTTAAAATCTTTTGTGCTTGCAGACGTGTCAGAAAGAGAAGTTGAACGCCACATATCCAACCTTAAGACTGATTCTACCATAGGCTGTGATAAAATATCAAACAAAGCAATTAAATTAAACGCACACATTCTAGTTCCTCCTCTCACCCATATTTTTAACTGTTGCTTACAAAATGGCATATTCCCCGATCTTTTCAAAAAATCAGAAGTCCTTCCCATTCACAAGAGTGGAGACAGAGATCGTATCAGTAACTACAGACCTATTTCAATTTTGCCTGCTATGTCAAAAATTTTAGAGAAAATTATCAACACAAAACTTATAAATTACCTTGAACACAATAAATTCCTTTCTGAAAATCAATTTGGTTTTCGTAGCGGGAAATCGACTGACCGTGCAGTACATAAATTGATACAACTTATCTCCCGTACGATGGACGATGGCAAATACTGTTTGTCTATCTTCCTAGATCTTGCCAAGGCCTTTGATACGATCTCTGTTTCTATCTTGCTGGGGAAGCTCGAGAGACTGGGTATTAGGGGCCAACAACTTAAACTTTTCAAAAGTTACCTCACTGGGAGATCTCAGTGTGTCAGAGTTGGTTCATATACGAGTAGCGAGTCGTCCATTACGTACGGTGTACCGCAGGGCAGCATTTTGGGCCCAACACTCTTTCTCGTCTATATAAATGATCTCACTAACCTCAACTTACCCCAAGGCCAAATAATCTCCTATGCAGATGATACTGCTCTCATATTCACTGATGACTCTTGGGAGAAGGTTTTCTATGCTGCCCAGCTAGGACTTGACCGGGTAAAAGACTGGCTTAGTGACAATCTGCTTACTCTCAACGTCGATAAGACCAAATATATTACATTCAGCTTACGCCAGTTACCCAGAATCATCGACTCACTGACTATAATCCCTCACTACTGTAACATCTCAGGAAGCTGCCCTTGTAACCCCCTTGAGCGTGTTAATTCAGTTAGATATTTGGGCGTGACCGTAGACTATAACCTTAACTTTAAAGATCATATAAAACATGTATCAGCGCGCGTTCGAAAGCTCATTTATATTTTTAAAAATCTAAGACATGT